>OX369287.1:4965739-7513405 GCA_947284805.1 Coleophora flavipennella | reverse complement strand
ATTTTTGTTTTAATCCGTATAAATAGTGAAGTCCTGTAAGGAATAGGTACTGAAATGCATTAAATTTAAAGGAATGTGAACCCACGGGGAAAACTTGACCTTTTCTACAAATTTTTCTTTTCTTTTGTATCAAAAGTCATGTTTTCACCGTGGGTTCACAGTCCTCTTAAATAAAACGCATTTCAGTACCTATTCCTTACCACAACTTCACTATTTAATTGCAGTAAAACAAAAATTACAATTTTTGACAGGTTGTCAGTCAGAACAAAAGCTAGGTTTATAATTTTATTGTATTATAATGTAGTTTTTTTTTTTTTTTTATTAATAAATACTGGCCTAATTAATTTTATATGAAAATACGTAAACGACCAAAAAATTTAATCTTAAAGAACAAAAACCTGTAAAATTTACTTTTGTTTTGACTGAAAACCTATCACAAATTGGTCAAAATCGGTTAACATTTAAAAGGTGAAAATCGCTAAGGCTGTTTGTATGAAAAGTCGCATCTTCACAATCGTCTTAAGACACTCTTATAATGATTTAGTTAAGATTTTATTATGTACGGCACAGCCTTCTGCATTTAAGACATACCTACACCACAGTATTACAATATAGTAGAACAACGAAAATACTTACGCAGAGCAACGGAAGGGTACTTGCGGGGCAGCGGGCGGCGGGTTGCCAGGCTGACTATACAGGCTAGTATGGGCACTAGCCTACGCCGGCGGCGCATCGTGCGACATTAAAGGGGTTGCGCTACTGTAAGCCATATCGTAATACTGTGCCTACACAACAGTCAAAGTATATATATTAGTACTAAAATACAGTATGGATACTCCTTGCCACTCTAAATTCAGAACTCACCCCCTAGTCACCCAGATTAATACAGATCGGGTACAGTTTGGTTGTCGAACGTATAGGATATCCGTCATTCCTTTTTTGAAATGTCATATCTGGCCCGTTGTATGAAGTGTCCAGGGTGTGCCACAGTATTACAATATAGCGGCCTACACAGTGTAAGTTCCCTTTACTGGGGCACGGGTCTTTCGGGAAAGCTAGACCATACTCCTAACACGGGCGCTACATCCAGGTTGGTGGAAGTTGCAAGGGCTAGTGGCGAACTCCACTGTCAGAAGCTTTTCAAGCACGGCTTTGTGATTGCCATCGCGTGACAGAAACCGGCATCAAAGCACACCAAAAATGCCACTAACAGTCAAACCAAGCCAGTTACCTAACTACCCGGGCTTCGGGTCAGTTAACCAGCGTGATCGACCCAACCACGCAAGTCGCTCTAAACTACGATCGTTTCGACGACAATAATAATATCATCATCATCATCATCATATCAGCCGAAAATCGTCAACTGCTGGACAAAGGCCTCCCCCAAGGATTTCCATGACGACGGCCCTGCGCTGCCCGCATCCATCGGCTTTTTTTTAAATTAAAAATTTGAGTGCGTTTGGCTGCACCTCACCTGATGGTAAGTGCCGATGCAGCCGAGAATGTGACACGCAAGCTCAAATAGTCCCTATTCACTCTCGTCTTAAAGATTCCTAAATTATACGAATCGGGGAATACAGACGCCGGAAGGGAATTCTACTCCTTGGCCGTTCGCATGATGAACGAAGACCCAAAACGCTTCGTGCGTAAAGGTGGAACATTGACGACAAAGGGTTGGAAACGCCTTCCGCGCCTGGTCGTCCGATGATGAAATGGAGAGGGGAGAATGAGGTTGTAAAGTTCCAGGGCAGAGGGCACACTCTCCGAAATGAATCCTGTAGAAAACCGATAGACAGGCGACTTTGCGGCGATGCTCGAGGCTTTGGAGCCTGTTTGATACAAGTTCATCGTCGCCGATGAGTCTCCTAGCGCGTCGGTCGATGGAATCCAAGGCATCTAGCTGGTAACGAGCCGATCTATCCCATAAGTGAGAGCAGTACTCCATACATGACCGAACTTGAGCTTGATACTTGACAGGTATCTCTCCGCAATCGTGCTGTCGTCTGCATACCCAAATATACCGGGTTTCAGCAGATCGTTTATGTGCAGCAAAAATAAAGTTGCGGAGAGAACTGAGCCCTGAGGTACCCCGGCATTAATAGCCGATAGGTCAGACGAGCAGCCATCAACGACCACCCGAAATAACCGTTCCCTTAGGAAGTCAGATATCCAGTTGCACAAACCAGTAGGTATTCCGTAGGGAGGAAGATTACCAATAAGGCTAGCATGCCAGACCCTATCAAATGCCTTAGAGACATCGAGAGATACGGCAAGAGCTTCACCGTGCTTCTCTATGGCTTCACCCCATACATGCGTAGCATACACTAGAAGATCTCCCGTTTACCGACCCCGGCGAAAGCCATACTGACGGTCACTCAGGAGGTCATTGTCTTCTAGGTATGCTAAGAGGCGGGTGTTCAATACACGCTCCATAATCTTACAGAGTATGGAGGTGATTGCAATTGGTCGATAGTTGGATGGGTCAGCACGACTACCTTTTTTAGGTACGGGCTGCACGTTGGTAAGCTTCCAAGACTTTGGAACTATACCAGTTTTGAGAGAGAGGCGGTACAGGCGTGTCAGAACAGGAGACAACTCAGGAGCACAGTTCTTTAGAACTATGGCTGGAATACCGTCAGGACCGCTGGCCTTATTCACGTCTAGACTGCAAAGAGTTTTAAGAACCTCTTTTTGGCGAATACGAAAGGGGGTCATTACAGTACCGCATGGAGGTGGTGTATTATTTGCAGTATCCAGACGCGAATTTTCAGGAATTTGCCTTGTCTGCAGCGCAGTGTGCCAGTGATCCGTCAGGTTTTACCAGTAAAGACGAGCGGCAGAAATTCGACTCGAGCGACTTAGCCAAGGACCAAAACGCCTTACTCCCAGAAGGGTAGGAGGCAAGTTTTGATCTAATATGGCGTATGTGGTCAAAGCGTGCTCTGCGCAGTGTCTTTTTGTAGGACTTGGCAGCTTTGTTAAAGGCTTTCTTCCGGGAACGCGTTTCCGGAGCTTTGCGAGCTCGAATGTCAGCCCAGGCTTGATAAGCCGAATGCTTCAGGGCCTCAGCCCTGGTACACTCAGCACCAAACCATGGGCGCGCTTTGTATTCCAGAGGAATGTCGGAAAATGGAATGTAGTATTCCATTGCACGACATATAACCTCTGAGACTGCTGTCGCGCAACTCGACGGGTCGCTGAACGAAAAGCACGTTTGCCGCCAAGGATACGATGCAAAAAAGTGGCGCATCTCATCCCAGTCTGCTGACTTGTACCGCCATACCCGTCTAGTGCCCTTAGGACTATGATCAGGAGGTGAACATGACAGCACAGATTTCATCGGACAGTGGTCGGAGGTACCCAAAGGAGAGGATACTGACACACTTTATCGGTCTGGTTCCGTTGTCAGCAGAAGGTCCAAACAGTTAGCCGTTTGGTCGTCAATGTCAGGTACACACGTTGGCTGGTCGACCAGCTGGGAGAGTGTAAGTTTGAACGCCTCTCTTTCAGCGTGGTCAGTCTTCTCATATGGATAGAGCCACTGTTGATGGTGGGCATTAAAGGTTTCCCGCGATCTTCACCAGGTCGTCGTTCCACCGCGTAGGAGGCTTGCCTACGCTACGTTTTCCGGTGCGCGGTCGCCACACGAGAACTTTACTGCCCCATCGGTTCATAAGAAGGCTCAAGGACAATAATATAAGTAAGTATTATACATATAATAATTGGAAACCTTAAAAACGTTAAAAAAACCGCCTTTCATCGCAACTACTTAACTTAGTACCATTTTGCATTATTATTTTTGGTTTTTGTTAATTTTATTTAAAAAAATGATAAAATTAATATGGAACCAACCAAGGTAACATACCCTATCGAATAAAAAAAGAATGATAAAAATCGGTTAACAATCTGTTAAGATATGGCGTAACAAACATAATAAAAAAACCACTACCGGAGTGCCGACAGAAGTGAAAAGTTATTAAAGACCCTCCGAGTGTTCCTGGTTACGGTAACCAGGTAACGGTCACAGTGTCGCGAGTTCAATGACTTTATTTCTCATCTCAAATACAGTTTTATAAGTTTTGACCCTCCGAGTGTTCCTGGTTACGCTAACGGTAAACAGGTAACGGTAGCAGTGTCGCGAGTTAAATGGTTTTTTCCCATTTAAAAAAATGCCAAATGCGCCTAAAGAAGTTTTCACTTCAAAAACGTACAGTCGAATTAAGAACATCCTCCTTTTTGGAAGTCGTTTGAAAAGGCAACAAAAACTATACATATGGCTTGGTATCTAGTTGCCTACGCAGCGACCGGCTATTTACTGCTAAACGTTTCACTATACGCATTACCACACCCCGGACACTGCACACAATGGTCGTGTAATTACATTTCTAAAAACAAATGACGCAGCAAACAAAATCACGGCGAAATCCTTTACGTTCGACAACCAAACTATAACCAATCTGTATCAATCTGGGTGACCAGGGGGTGAGGTCTGAATCTAGAGAGCGGCAGGGAGTGTCCATACTGTATGTTTTATAAATACTTTTTAACCGCCTCCGTGGCATAATGGTTAGTCCATTCGCTTCACACCAGGAGGTCGCGGGTTCGATTCCGGCGAGGTCAACTTGTGAGACTAGGTTTGGTGGAAGGGCATTTTCTAAGCCCGCCTGGTAGGCTACCACCATCTTATCTAAGTCTTGCCGCCAAACATCAGTGTTAACAACATTGATGTGTTCCGGCATGAAGATAAGATAGCCAGCTCTCCATTGCATTGGGGAATCTTGGTAAGCCCGCTTCTATCTTCGGCATCATCGTCACTTACCAGCAGGTGAGATCATGCCAAGGGCTTACCAATTGTGAATAAAAAAAAAATACTTTGGCGTTACTGAAGACGCTCAGTAATTTAGCAAGACAGGTAAAGCTTGGGTGCAGGCGACAACAATCTTAACAAAGTTCTTATAAAATCTTAAAAGAATCGGAAATAAAGAAGTGATTTCACCTTCATCAGTATACCTAACCTCCTATCTCGTAACAAAAAAAATACACATAATTATCGGCGCACAAAAAATATTTTTTATCGATATAAATGTAAACTAGCTTGAAACATCAAAGGGACCGCTGCTGCTGTAATGGTATCACTATCAGAGGCGACAAATTGTTATTGAGGCGAGTGCGCTGCGATAGCAGCCGATAGGGGCGGGCAGGTCAGGAGGACTGGGCTAGTTTAAGATAAAGTCCAGTCAAAGAAGTCACGTCCAGTTCAGCTTACTAGTTAGTTAATTTTGCAATGCATTAGCCATGTGAGTCAGGAGAGGATATTGTGTTCAATTATTTTTTTCTGAATAAGAGCGTCTTCACAAAATCTTTTCCCATACAAACTAAAAATGGGCCGATTCTAATGAAACTTTATACACATAAGCAAGACGCGATATTCTAGTTTGTGGATAGATTTCATTTGCGAAATACTTTATTTTGGAAAAGTTAATTTAAAGATTACTATGAAAACCTTAAATCAATAGTATTTAGTGAAAACAGTATTTTTTTGAAAATATATTGTATTCACACACTAGAAATTCGTGACTTACTTATATCTATATTTTTTTATAAGAATAGGCATATCCATTTTCAAGAAGTAGTAATTTGTTAGTTTGTATGGTAAACGTTTTGGAAATACGCTCTTAACTATTTCTTTGAGATGAATCCCTGAATAAGTCCACTGCATTTTTTTTAAAATCCACAATTAGTAAGCCCTTGGCATCAGCTCACCTGATGGATGAAGTGACGATGATGCCGAAGATGGAAGTGGGCTTACCAAGAGTCCCCACGCAATGGGAAACTTATCTTCAAGCCGGAACACATTAATGCTGTTAACATTGATACTTGGCGGCAAGACTTAGATAAGATGATGTTAGCTAGACAGGCGGGCTTGGAAAATGCCCTCACACCAACCAAACCGAGTCATACAAAGTCATACAACGCGCGACCTCCTGATGTAATGGACTTAACCATTACGCCACGGAGGCGGCGGTTCTTAGCCTTGTCATTCCCAAGACACTTCATACAACGGGCCAGAAAAGACATTTCAAAAAAGGAATGGCGTAACAAACAAAATGGCGGCGAAATCCTATACGTTCGACAACTAAACTGTATCAATCTGGGTGACGAGGGGGTGAGGTCGCAATCTAGAGAGAGGCAGGGAGTGTCCATACTGTATGTTAGTACTAATATATTATATACTTTGGCCACAGTATATATATTAGTACTACCGTACAGTATGGACACTCCCTGCCACTCTCTAAATTCGACCTCACCCCCCCGTCACTCAGATTGGGTGTAGATTGGGTACCAAACGTAAAGGACGAGCTACGCAAGCACTTTTATTCACTATATTCACAAACATTGTAAATGGTAACTGCGACGTGGACGTATGAATTAACACTGAAAACTGCTATTATTTTATACATCTTCTAACACTTTTTCTTTTTCCATAAAATTTGGGGGTTTTAAATGGGTGGAGGGGGCTGGGCCCCCTGGACCCCATATCATGAATCTTGGTGATCAAATTGACTTCACTTTTTTTTGCAATAAGCTGTAGCGATTTTCGCCGATTTTCGGCGTCGAAGAAGTAGATGACCTTTTTTTAATAAGCGGTAGCGATTTGTCGGTCAAGGAAAAAGTGTTTAAAGATGTACAAAATAATAGCAGGTTTCATTGTTAATTCGTACATCGCAGTTACCATTTATAATTAGTCTCATAATGTGTATGGTGTATTCGGAAAGTGGTGTTTTTTTTTCGAACGGTGTTTGTTTACAACGAAAAGTATGAAAAAAAAAGAGTTTAGTATTCACACAGCATTCAGTAAATAACTAACAAACATTTTGTGACCAATACCGCCGGTGTGATTCAACCCTACCTGCATTCTTGCCTATAGATACGTCAGTTATAATTATGTATATCATTTCTCGCTCGTTTGTATGGAGTGTCCGGGGTGTGCTTTGGCCTTGTACCTGGTATTAGAGCCCATGTTATACTCAAAGACAATGAAATACAATCTAAGTTTAGTTACTGTTTATTTATTGGGATTATTAGCCACATTCTTGTAGTGGCGCTAGGCCAGTTAGGCCATGTTAGGCGTCGTCGGCGCCTTTGATCTGTGTCGGCGCGATAATTAAAGAGTTGGCGGAGGTGGGGCTACCATAAAACACGTAGTTACTCAGATATACTCATGATAAACTCGTACGTCTACGTTCAGAACATAATAGAATTAAAAAACCTAAAAACCTAAAAACCGACTTCAAAAAGAAAGTCACTCAAAAGTATAAAATAATATTTTTATATATAAATACACGACTATGTCAGTACGAATCAAATTAGGAGCCAAAATTTTTTTTTTGAGGTCGGTACCTGCACACTTACGTATTAAATGTTTAAGTTTCGATTGCTTTGTGCAATAGCAGTAGCATCGAACTCAAAAAACAATTTAAACCCTAATTTGATTCGTACCTACCTTAAAATTCGTTACTATTGGTTAATGACGTGTATTTATATATAAAAATAATATTTCATACTTTTGAGTGAATTTCTTTTTAAAGTCGGTTTTTAGGTTTTTTAAACTTTTATTTTAAATTTTAAGAATATGCTTTCTACCTGACAATGTTAAACCCAATCAACTACTCGCCAATAGGAATCATCAAATCATAATGTGTGTGTTTCATTAACCGATAGAGTCCTGTGGCTTCCATCATCATCTCAGCAGCATGAAAGTTAAGGAGTCAAACCTTCTATCATCAGCTCACCTGAATAACCTGAAAGAATACAACTATCGGTCTATACGAACCTGCCTAAGTATCTACGTATAATATTATCCTCCAATTGTGAACCGTTAAGGAGTTGTACCTTCCATCATCAGCTCATCAACATGAGATGATGAATACTAGACGCAAATACTTGAATGACTTTAGAAAATACATGAAACACGTAATATGTGCCTATAAAAATTTAGGGTTGCCCAAGATTTACCTGGGATCACAGACTTGATGACAATGGGACCACTTTGGGAGTATACTCTTTCGAATAAAAAAAATATTTGAAAATCAGTTCACAATATGCGAAGATATCGCGTGACACAAATACAAAAGAAAAACATAAAATCCGTTAAAAATGGACGTGATTTTAAAACTCGAAAATCTAAGTTTGTACAAAATTAAAATTATAAGAAACGAACAAATTGACCGAATTAAGAAATAAATATTTTTTTCTTATATATCTTAATATAAATTCAACCCTCACATTTCATTTTTCATCGCCTATGGTATGTAGGAAGAAAACTCTTACAGAGTTATTCATGCCATTTGTACATTTAGTTTGTAAGCAACTGTTTACCTCAACTGTGTGTGTACAATAAATATATAAATAAATAAATAATTTACTAAACAAATTAAATTAATATCGAATTACTAATTTATTAAAACACACTAAAAGAAGCATTAAATTAACCAAAACATGGTTTTAAGGCACCATCACAAACACATTATGATAATTAAATGTTAGTTACGTGTTGATATTATCTACTTAATTTTTATGTGCTTCTCGTTTTTACTGCTTATATTTTAAATATTTGACCTCAATAGTCCTATGTTATGGCGTTTTAAATTTAAAAGTGGAAACAGAAACGTAGTACCTGTGCGCAGGGTTCGAAGTGATAATTATGATTGAAATAATTGAAAATTATCGATAATTATAAAGTTGATAATTGTTTTGATAATTATAAAATTAATTGCAAAAAGAAAACAGTAATATTATAGTAATCTTATACAAAACGCTAGCCTCGCGCTATGTCCTGCCATGTTCATCCGAAACATTATTTATTAAATTATTTATTTATTTATTATTAACCCACTTACTACGGAAATGATATTTTTTATATAATTGTTCTACTAGCTTAGAAAAAAATAAATTAAAAATATTAAAAAAATAAAATTTCCGGTGTTATAACAGCTTGTAAACGTATCTGCATTAAACTTACACTTAAACAAATAAAAGTTAGTTTATGTATTCTAATTTATAGTAAAAAAAATAAAGAGCCTAAAATAAGAATCATCGCCGATAATTGTCACGATCAAATAAAAATATTAAATAAAATAGTTATTATAAAATTTCGAACCCTGCCCGTGCTTATATTTCGATAGATTTTGTAGACAGTATTTGGACAAAACATTAAAATAAACAAAAATGTTTAAGGGCTAGTGCTAGTTCCAATAATTGATCTACCAGCAGTACTAATAGAAACAAAAAAGTTAATATGTGCTTAATGATGACACAAAAGCTTGACTAGGTGCCTGTTTTCTGATTTTTAATTGTTCCTAATGAAACATAATTTTTTGATGAGAAAAATAATTATGATTAAATACACTTATAGTTACAAATTAGAATATACGGAAGGTGGTACTTAAAATAGACTTAACAGCGGATAAACAAATCGCATTGCAGCACATTAGATTATGAGATAAGAAAATGTAAAGTCTAGATTAGGAGATAAGAAAATCTCAGTCGCAGAAGATAGAGCAACTTAAATATTTAAAACGTCATTATGTCTGTGTTATATCTACATTAAATATAATGCAAGCTTTAAAATTTAAATCTTTGCTAATTATGATTCCTATCAGTCAGAATAGCAAAAAAATGGTGTTTACCAAAACCGGTCAAGTGCGATTTGGGTCACACAAACAGGGTTCCGCAACAAAACTTTAACTACCTACAGAACAAGACCTCTCAGTACATTCTTTGCTTTAGGTAAATAACGGTCTAATCTTTAGAAATTTAATTTTTCCTGTGGGAACGGAAGGATTTCAGATTGTCTTAAAGATTTTCCTGTAGTCTATGCAATTTAACCTCATACACGGTGGTTTTTTTTTCAAGATTTTAGGCCCAGTAGTTTCGTAGATAAGAAATGGTCAATTTTCGATAATTTTTTAAATAACTTCAAAACCGTTTATCATAAAATTAATAAAAAAAAACATATTTGAGGCCTTCACGACAAGCTCTTACATTCAATATGTCACACAATATTTTGAAAATATATATAATTTTTAAATTTTCTAATTAGCCATGTTTCGAATTCATTCATTTACCTTTGGGTCACCAACTTACATATGTGTACCAAATTTTCAACTCAATCGGTCCAGTAGTTTCAGAGCAAATTGGCTGTCACAGACGGACGGACAGACAGACACACGAGTGATCCTATAATGGTTCCTTTTTTAACTTTTGAGGAACGGAACCCTAAAAACAATAAAAATGTAGGTACTCGGGAACATACATAAAGGAGTTTAAGGACTCGCATCTTGCTCTACCTATCACGAATAGTTAGCCTTAATAGCAGACAAGGCTAAATGGTAGCCAGTAGCTACTATACATTAAAAACGACATCTAGACGCCCGCATACCTTGTGTGACCTTTGCCCTGATCAACGCTGGACACCAATTCGATTTGTGCCATCTAAGATTCATGGCACAGATTTGGAGCACCTAGAGTCCCTGATCATATCAAACAAAGGCCTTCCCTAAGGATTTCCACGACAACGGTCCTGCGCTGCCCGCATCCAGAGGCTTCCCGCGACCTTCACCAGGTCACACCCTGGACACTTCATACAACGGGCCAGAAATGACATTTCAAAAAATTAATGACGGAACAAACAAAATGGCGGCGAAATCCCATACGTTCGACAACCAAACTGTAACCAATCTGTATCAATCTGGGTGACGAGGGGGTGAGGTCACAATTTAGAGAGCGGCAGGGAGTGTCAATACTGTATGTTAGTACTAATGTATATGTCACGGTAAGTTTGATCAGGTCGTCGGTCTACCGTGTGGGAGGCCTGCTTATGCTACGTCTTCCGGTGCGCGGTCGCCACTTGTGAACGTTACTGCCCCAACGGCCATCTGTTCTACAAGCTATGTGTCCTGCTCACTGCCTCTTGTTTAAACTGAACTAGATAAACCTCGCTTGCTTGCCATTGCTTAATCTCTAGAGTCTTAGGATATGCAAAAGATGAAAAACCAGATATGAAAAAGATGTTTGTTTAAAAGTCAACAACAATTTGAAATTGAAATAAATTCGCTACCGTCGCGTCGTTGCAGATAAGCTAGACGCGTTATTATATTATAGTTCGTAAAATTTAGGTTGATTGCTGCGACAGCAGGTAAGATAGATAGAAGTTCAATTAGTGTAAAAGAGAACAACATATAAAATGTACTAAGAAGACAGCTGTCACAGCGATCAAGCTAGATTTTACGAAGTATAGTGTAGTGCAGTTACAAATACCTTTGAAATGCCTTAATTAGTTGAATAATCTCAGTAAGGCCGCCGCTTCCATCTTCGGGCGGAATGTTACATGTTCTTTAATTATATATCACTGATATAACGATATTCTTTGAGAGTACCAAATAGATCTAATTGAACGTTTTAGTCTCGTTAACTTGTTTACGCCTTTCGGTGTGAACCTATTCAATTATTTATGTTCCTCGTTTCAATTAAAGTAAGTTTTATTTTATGTCCACTTAGTTACATACTCGTACATATACTAGCATTATATATTTAAATACATGTTTAGACCATTTACATTAGATCTTAACATGTATTTAAATCCCACTAATATTATAAACGCGAAAGTTTGTAAGAATGTATGGATATATGTTTGTTACTCTTTCAAGCAAAAAATACTGAACGGATCTGGCTGAAATTTGGTAGGTAAACAGATTAGGATCTGGTTTAACACATAGGCTACTTTTTTGCCACTCTCGAAAAGTCATAGAAACGTTGTCGACGCGGGTGAAGCCGCGGGAAACAGCTAGTATTGAATAAAACGTTTACTTTATTAGTTGAATAAAAGACTTAACATAAAAAAACTGTTTATTGTTAACATAAAACATTACAATAATGTTAGGTATAATTGCAAGTTATTTGCCAATGAGGTATTCCCCTTTGAGCACCTACTTTTTGATAAGCAGCCCAGTAATATAGAAGTCATTGTAAGCAGCAATGATTTAAACACCGAACAAATTGGATTTAAACAACCCGTGTTTGTCTTTAAAATTTAATTAGATTTTTTTTTCTCAACATAGAGTCTTCTTACATGTTGTTTATAGAATTTATGAAGTAGTAACGTATATCAAACATAACACCTATGGGACACCTACTCACTAAACATAGGCCTCTGGTAAGGATTTTCACAACGACCGGTCCTGCGCTGCCCGCATTCAACGGCTTCTCGCGACCTTTAGCAGTAATATGTGATTTAACCGTATTATCATTAATTTAGTATTTTAAATATCTGGCTAGATTTAGGGCAGACCAAGGAAGTACTGGCTGGAAATAGTAAGGAAGATAATAATAGAGAATGATCTCACAGAGAAGAATGTAAAGCAGGATATAGAGAAAAGTGGAGGACTCGGTCGCAAAGCGAGCCTTTGCTTTGGTGAAAAGCAAAAAAAAAATCAGTAAGATCTGTGAACAACAATGATGACGAAGATGGAATCAGTAACATCTGTTGAATAAGGGTGGTGACAATGTTGAAATCAGACAATTTCAATGCCCGAGGTTCGTTAGCAAGCTGAAGTAAGGACAAATCTTCACCCCCTTCCCTAGGGGTGGGGGGGGGTCGCTCCGATTAGCTTTTAAGGCAGCTAAGCTGCCCAGGCTACAGGGAGTTGTTAGTGGGTAGTGTGGTCATGGGCATGCATATTCCTAATATATATAAATCTCGCTCGTGTCACAATGTTTGTCCTCAATGGACTCCTAAACCACTTAACCGATTATAATAAAATTCGCACACCATGTGCAGTTCGATCCAACTTGAGAGATAGGATAGGGTAGGGTAGGGTAGTGTAGGGTAGGGTAGGGTAGTGTAGGGTAGGGTAGTGTAGAGTAGTGTAGGGTAGGGTAGGGTAGTGTAGTGTAGTGTATGTAGGGTAGGGTAGGGTAGTGTAGGGTAGGGTAGTGTAGTGTAGGGTAGTGTAGGGTAGGGCAGGGCAGTGTAATGTAATGTAAGGCGGTACGAAGTTCGCCGGGACAGCTAGTTTATTTATATATTACATAACAAGTACAGCCGGCTGTACTGGTATGCATAAACGCATTTTCCCCCTTCCCTCCTCCGCAGTCCGAGGAAAAAAAAAGGACAAATCTTCAGTTTAACCGCACAGTGATTCAATAAAAACTCTGTGGTAAATAAAAATGTGTATTGCTAGGAATAATAAAACGCGATTTGGGTCACCGCGCGACACGGTACCACGACGAAAATCTACTTGGAGAATTCTCAGAATCTTCATAAGTGCTTCTTTATTATCATTTAGTGTGTACTATAAACATTGAACTAGCCGCTAGTTACTAGCGACACGACAGCTTACGAGTTTTGAACTAGCTTGTGTGTTTATCCACGCCTTGAAGGGCGTAATTTTCTTCAATAATTTTGAACAAAAAAAACCGACTTCAAACAGGAAACTAAGGCTTCCCTCGATTTCTCTGGGATGCCATCATCAGATACTGTTTTCCTTATAGTGGTACTAACCTTGGGATGTCTCCTTTCCAATAAAAAAAGAAACATCAAAATCGGTAAATAAACGACGAAGTTATCCGCGAACACACATAAAACAAATATATACGGTCAAATTCAGAATTTTTTTGAAGTCGGTTAAAAAAAGATGAGGTTGGTTTTTCTTGAGTGTATGCTACGCGATTACTTCGCCGATAGTGAAACGATTTTAAAGATTCTTTTTTATTTGATTTGAGTCTTTCAGATAGTCCCATATAAATTTTATCAAAATCGGTTTATATAGTATTTTTAGCAAATTATCAAAAACAAAAAATAAATAGCAAAATTTTAGTTGTTCCGATTGAAGTCTATGTTTATAACGTGTTTGGAGTTATTATTATGACTTGAAGTGATAGGTTACTTTCACTTAAAATTTTTTAGTTTTCAATCAGTCAGGCCTGATTTTTATAAGCTTTTATTTAACTTGCAATGTTTGTATGTATGTTTGTTTAGTTAAAATCTTGCGATGCATTTTAGAGCGACTTCCAGGGGTCCGATCAAGCTGAAATTTGGAATGAAGCCATTTTCCCGGTGACAACAGATCCTTTGGTATTTTGAAGTTGATTTGATGATGAACTTTGAAGGTGGAATGAAGGTCCCAGAATCGTCTTTTATTTTTCAATCCTAACAACTAGACTATGCTAACCTGTTTTAAATGTGGAACCGTTCCTTTGGTATTTTGAAGTTGATTTGATGATGAACTTTGAAGGTGGAATGAAGGTCCCAGAATCGTCTTTTATTTTTCAATCCTAACAACTAGACTATGCTAACCTGTTTTAAATGTGGAACCGTTCCTTTGGTATTTTAAAGTTGATTTGATGATGAACTTTGAAAATGGAATGAAGGTCCCAGAATCGTCTTTTATTTTTCAATCCTAACAACTAGACTATGCTTACCTGTTTTAAATGTGGAACCGTGTATTTTTTTAAATTCTTTTTGGCTATAAAATCGGCTTTTTGAGGATAAAAACTCTTATCAAGTAAAAGCATGTGCATGGGTACCTAAAAGATTTTAGGTGATTCGAAAATTATTATGTACTGTTTTGAACAACCTCTGTTTTATAGATTGTCACCAGTTGTAGCGATTCCTGATCAGTGATGTTTCTTCAAATCTGATAGATGGGTTCCCTTTTAATTTAAGCTTTGAAGTACAACAAAAATATTTTTGTATTATGTATAATTATTTTATATTTTTTGTTAAAACCAAGTCGCAGATGATTCTAGGCACAAAATTGTTAACCTACCTACCTATTACAAAATATTACTGCTATTCATCATCATCATCATATCAGCCACAAATCGTCCACTGCTGGACAAAGGCCTCCCCCAAGGATTACTGCTAGTACTCAATAATAAATTGTGTAACAGAAGCAAATTACATGAACCGCGTGTAGGTGCCAGAATCAGAGCCATTGTGTTTTTGTGATCTCACTTCCCAAATGATAAGTCACGGTACCAAATAATCTCGATCTTATGGCATCGCCATAAGGTTGAGCCGGACCGAGACTCTTCTGCTGATATAAACGGTACAGATTTTAGCTTAATGTATCTCAATGGTTTAACCTATTTACCAATTTGAGACGCATTTAAGTATATATCGGGTATAAAAAACAGTCTTGGAGTCAAACTCCGCCATAACCGCCTCCGTGGCGTAATGGTTAGTCCATTCTCTTCACACTTGGTTCGATTTCCGACGGGGTCTTACATTGTATGACTCGGTTTGGTTTTTAGTTGGGCATTTTCTACGCCCGTCTGGCTAGGTACCACCATCTTATCTTATCTAAGTCTTGCCGCCAAACATATTAATGTTGACAGCCATACTCCACACACGGGGGCTAAGTCCGGGTTGGTATCAGAAGTTTTTTAAGTCGCCTATAAGGCATCTGACACAGCTTAACAACTGCCATTGAGTAATAGCAACCGGCAACAATGGCTTGACGTGTCTTGCGAAGCACGGAAACGGTCGAGAAAAATGCTACTAACAACGCAAGCCGCACTGAGCTGCGACCGCTTTACACCCACAGCAATCTCAACCAAAAAGAAACATGGGCCCCGTCCATAATACAGGGTGTAACAAAACAAAGGTCCTCATCATACTGAAAAATTTTTATTCTATGACTGCTAAAATCGCAAAAAAAAAACTTCATACATGATCCACCAAATTTGTGCATTTTTGTATGGAGGGTCCAAATTTTACACCAATTTTGTTATACCCTGTATAGAGGCGAGTTAACTGTCTCGGATAAGGCTGTTTGCACACCAGAGTCAACATTTGATGACAAACAGCCCGGATACACACCGAGTATAGAACGCCTGTCATGACGCCAAGCCGACTTTTGCATGTGCAAATTTTCTCTGATCTCTACACGAGGGAGATAATCTGCTTGAGATTTTATTAAGATTAAGTGTTGCTTGCTAATACATTTTTATAAAAGATGATAAGAAATGACCTTTATAATGGAGTTGTAAATCTACTAGATAACAATGGAAGGAAAATGTTACCAGTACCAAAGAGTAAGGAATATTACTTTAAAAAGTACCAGTATGCTATCCAAAATAGTCGACGATTTTCTTTTTGAATGATTTAAGCATGTGTTATTCGCTATCGGTTTTTTTTTAAATACTCTTGCTCGAAAAGTTTACTATGCGCAAAATTGATTTTACTGCACTTGTGCATTTTACTTTGCCACATATTATCTTTTTATGGTAACATTAAAAAAAACTTACGCATGCTTATTACGTAGCGCCTAGTTAAATGAGGCTCCATTTTCGTACAACTGCATTGAGTTATTAGGGTTCTGAGGCCTAAATGACAATAAACCGAACCCTTATAATTTTGAAATGTCCGTCCGTCTGTGTGATTGTCCGTATGTCACAGTCAACTTTCTCTGTCACTATAAGACCTACAGTTATAAAAGAAAACTTACTACACTGATGTAAAATTATGACAAAAGTATAAAATGAAATCAATATGCAAAAAAAATATAATGTGTTATAGTTATTATATTAATGTATATAGGAAAAATAACTGAGGCAACTCGGCCGGACATTTTAAATGAGCCGCAAATCGTGTAAAATTAAGTTTGGCTGCCAAAAACCCGATAGGTATGTACGTACCCATGTTTTTTTTTCTGTTACTGCTCTTTATTTATTTAAATTTTTTCTCACAACTGTATAGAAATTCGTTTTATGAGAGATAGCTTGGGCTTACAAATATCACATCATATTTTGAGATGTTGTTACAAGTGACCTAATAAAAAAAAATTTTAATTATATTTTTTTTAATTACTCGTTTTTACCATTTACCAATTTACTACATTTGTGTCATTAATAACTGTCATCCCTGGTTAATGCCTTCTGCCTATGGTGATTAGACGACTAATTTTCCATTGAAATAGTTTGATAAGGGTTAAGAAAAAGTCGAAAAAGACCTAAACGTTTCCTTCAAATAGCCAACTGGCAAGAAGTTGCGCAGGATCGTAACGGATGGCGTCGAAAAGTGTCGGAGGCCAATATCCTCTTCGGGTCGCTGAGCCAAGGTATTTATTCAAAATAGGTGCAAATTACACTCTTTCTAATCGTATCAGCTCATATACATCACCACCGAGGGGCTCGAGCCTACCCTGAATTAGGGCGATCAGGCCTTAGTCGACCACGCGGGCCCAGTGCGGGTTGGTCGACTTCACACACAACCTTCTAGTTTCTTCGCAGGCGTGTACAGATTTCCTCACAATGTTTTCCTTCACCGTTAAAGTAATCGGTAAGTATGTACGTAAGTTTTTGAAAAACTCATTGGTACATTGGCCGTCCAGATTTGAACCCGGTACCTTTCTAATAGTCATAAAATAATAATAACATAATTTCATTTGTGAAAAATCAAAAAATAAACAATCATTACTTACTTACTTAATAACGTCAAAATTCAATCATTAAATTAAACCAGATTATGTCATTAGAACATGAAAACAATATGACACGAAAAGTTATACATAAAAATCATTGAATGTCAGGCCAGTTCACACGGACAGCACCCGGTCACAAGTATAAGAGAAAGATTCAAATTACGAGAGTGAAAATCCTCATCATCATCATATCAGTTCATATACGTCCCCACCGAGGGGCTCGAGCCTACCCTGAACTATGGCGATCGGGCCTTAGTCGACTTCACACACAACCTTCGAGTTACAATTTCGATCGTTTGCATAATTTTCTTGTGTTGTTTTAATTTACAATGATTATGTATGACAATGAATAAAACATATTTACTGAGTAATTAAATAAATGACTCATGAACCTAGTCACGTTGGTATTGAACTGAGGTTTAATGTTCTAAGAAATCAGTCATGGTCCTTTTCATCACAAACTTCAGTAATGTAATGTCTTTGCAAATGACTAAAACAGACTAAACAGCTAATTTTTTTATTATTTAAGTACTTTACGACTATGGCATCAACTCACCTGATGGTAACTTTTTTTTTACAACTGACATTTTATATTAAATTTGGATTTTTATTATTATTATTTCGGTCTTGTTTTACCATTATTTTACTCTAATGGCACAATAGCCCTCTACGGCTGAAATAAGTAATTATTTTGTTATTTTATTATACTTTCTTTTATGTAATTTTTCTGTGACCTATACACGACCATTTTGATTACTGTTTTTTTTGTCTGTGGTGATACTGTGTGTACTGAATTTAAGTATAATTGGGATATAGGAATGAGGTAACTAAGTGTTCAATATTGTACCTTTGGTTTTAAATAAATGAGATGAAACTTTTCAATCAGTTTTAAAGCTCTACATTTCATGACAGAGAATATCAAAAAGGTAATTTTGACCATTATCTACATACATACAAGTACTCACCTACTTATGTTTTCATTAGGTTATAATAAAGTAATCAAAACAATTCAGAGAGGCAACTTATCATTAGTCAATTCTAATTTAAGATTAATTATTACTTCAATTAAAGCTGCTAGGTAAAGTAAATATAGTAGGTATCTTTTTATTATATTCACAATTGGTAAGGCCTTGGCATAATCTCACCTGATGGTAATTGGTAAGTGACGATGATGCCGAAGATGGAACCGGGCTTACCAAGATTCCCCAACGCAATGGAGAACTGGGTATCTTATCTTCAAGCCGGAACACATAAATGTTGTTAACCTATTTATAGCCTAAGTTTTTATTAATAAGCATAAATAAAACTCAAATAGCGAGCCTAAAATAAGTTAGCACATTTCAGGTTTTCAAATGTCGAGTTAATTTTATTGACCTTGCCGAATTAACGCACCGCAATATTGCGCTAACTTCAAGGCTCTTTTGTGATAGATAAATTAAACTGCACATTTTCACAAGCTAAGCTCTTTTTTTAAGTTAAAACTTTTGTTCTTTTTTTTAATAAACTTTTGTTCTTTTCAATTCGCAATAACTAAGAACCTTATGCTGGCGATTTCTTTCTATGTAAATCTTTGAAATTCTCTGAAAAGAGTATAGTAGAATTTAGCCTAGGGTAGAAGAAGGGGGCTGTTCATCGCATCGGTGGAGTGACAACACTGTTTTAAAACTGGCAACTTCAATTCCGAGTTCACACCATAGAGTATACATTAGGAAGTTCACACCTCCTCGCGGACCCTCCCGAGTCCCGATAACTATTGCGCTCAACTCTGTAGGCAAAAGTGACAGGAATACTCACCAAGACGTGTTTGCCTAAAACCTTCCTCAGTTAATAATAGCCTTACATATAACCTAATCTAGTCATGGCTATGTTTGGCGTAGTGACAATTTCGTCATAATGTTATCTTTTACTTGTTTCACTTTAAGTGTTTTACTTTTATACTATTCCTTTGCAAAAAAAGAATATAGAACTACAACAAGACCCTAAATAAGTACTTATATAAATAGTGATAAAACAAATTTGAAGTAAAAATCAATCCTCGGTATACTTGAAACAGTTTAACCAACAACATACGTTACATTGGTTTAAACAATTCGATTTGCCCAAGACAAGGTGCATGTCAGAACAGATACAGAGAACCATGTTCGAGTGTGGGTGCCAAATTGTCCTTCGACACTTTATTAAAACGTTAACAGCTACTCGAAAATTACCGAATACACACTTAAAAACAAACAAACACGATTTGTTAACGCCTATCCTAATACAAGTGTCGCAATAGTTTTAGATTTCCTACCAAAAGTGGCCGTCCAGCCGACCTTGTGTCAAGGACAATAAGCCGATCCCATCTCAGAAACTACGAAAAGCGTTAATTTATTATTTCTGTAAACGCACGACTTCCGCCCTTTGAGCTGTAGGAAGTGATTAAGTGCTGGTATTTCGATAAAAAATAACAAAACTTTGAACATATTATTCTCACGACCAATGTATGGAACACCTAACGAAAATCTTGCGTGGACCTGAATTCGGCTCTACGTTGATGTATTAGCGTAGGTTTTCCATTGGATTTGCTTCCTCTAATACAAAAATCATGCATAAAGCAAGTATGTGGGCGTCGTCGTCCATGCTCCATACTCATGCATGAAAATGTCAGATAATTATTGAATATTAACATCTTTGCAATAATGGCAAAGTCTTGTACATCAAAACCCCATGTGAAGTTGCGAACCACTGACCATTTTGAATCGATATTCGGCTGGCTAATTGAAAGTAACACGCGATAAGAAAAACAAATACCTACTTACTAAGTAAAATTAGCATCTATTCCATTCGAGTGTGAGAGGCCTTGCCTTCGTGTATGAACGTTTTTACACGGATGTTTGTGAGCTTAATGTAAAGTCTGCTTGCCAAAAAGTGTGGGAACTAATTGCCAGATTCCTCTGCAACCTGATCTTTCAGACATTCATTGCATTAGAGAGTCGAGGTTTTACTCTTTGGTCGAGGGTACATTTGTTTTAAAAGCTTTTATATAACTTGCAAAGTTGGTATGTATGCATGTTAGTTAGTTTGTAAAGGTCAAATCTTGCAAAAGATTTTAGACTTTAAGGCCTAGATCGCATAGCGATTTTTCACAGCGCGATTTTTTCCGCAAAACTCTGTGACATATGGAAATTGTATGAAGCTGCACGCACTTGCGAAATAAAAATAGCGCGATTATAAATCCGCAAACAAATCGTGTTTTGCCACAGAATCCGCGATTAAAATCGCGCGAACAATGAACATTCTGTGGACTATGGAGTTGTATGCCTCTGACTGAACACATCGCGAAATAAACGCGGTAAAAGGGTGAATCCAGTATTGGTGACATCTTTTAATAGGTACGCCTTTTGAGCCGTAATAAATGACAAATCAAGATTTTTGTTCGGTTGTCCATTTACGTAGGTACGTGCGACTCGGCTGGGAACCGGGAATAAACAGGCGAAAATCTCGCGGAATTTTATTCGCTGTGCGTGCTAGTTTTGTTTCAGCACGCGAATTAAAAATCGTGCGAATAAAAACCGCGCGATATAAAATCGCTATGCGATCTAGGCCTACGGGGTCCGTTTATAGTCGGGTATTTAGTGTGTTGATTTGTATGGGAACCTTGCAAATCTTCAACAAAGGAAGCCGCTTGGCACAGGCATACCTAGTGGTCATCTGAGCTGATTTGGCCCTGTACCCACGTGGTACCACCCTGCAGGTAGGTGGGGGAGGGGGGGGGAAAATTCCATCTGCCGCGCTGCACTCTTTCGTCCATATCTCCGTAAGTTTAGCAAACAAGTCGTGTTTGGTATCGTTTTCGTATAATTTAAGGACGACAAATTCATTTCTGGAACAATATTTTCACTTGTTCATAGAAGAAAAAAAGATTAGGCGCAAAAATAGAAAAAATAGAAATAAAAATTCTTACAAAATCTTTGCCTACAATTAAACCAGGAGATTATGTTTTATAAAAAAAAATATAATTATGTAGCCCTGTTTATTTTGATAATACATACATAAACTTTCTTAATAAATTTAACTTATAAATGTGTAAAAAAAATCATTAGCGTCGCACGGCGGAGCTGCGTTTTAGCGGCTCGTTCAACTCGACCGCTGCGCGGAGCGCTCAGTGACCATACACGCGTGTTCTCAGTTCAGTCGGTTCGCATCTTACTCAGTGATCACTACATAACGCAAGCACGTATTTTGAACTTTTGAAGTGTTTTCAGGAGGATAAACTATCAAACTAGTATATTTTTTTCATAGGATATGAGAATTGTAAGTATTTATTTAGATTTACTATGTTTTTAAACGATTTTATTTGACTTAACCCCGTATATATATTTACGCCTTCCTTTGTTTCAAATCTTGTGAAAGCTTTTTCAGTTGTACTGAATCGATTCTTATGAAACTTTGCATACACGTGGGGTGCTAGTAACGAAACAATATTATGGTAGTCTCAACTGGGCCTGATGATGAAGTCAGGAGGTGGACAGTGAAACTCTTCTAGTATTACTAGTAACCCTCTTGAGTTTGGGCTCATTTGGATGGTTTTGACGAGTCCCATATATTACACTAGGTGAGGAGGGTCCGATGATGGATTCAGGAAGAAGACAGCCGACCGGTTATCTTAAAAAAAATACCATGTTTTATTTCTACTTATTATTATATAGTAGGTACCTATCTCAAGGTCTTCGATCAGTGTGTGTTGCCAGTGATGACATACGGAACTGAGACATGGTCGCTTACTATCGGCCTCATAAGAAGGCTCAAGGTCACCCAAAGGGCAATGGAGCGTGCTATGCTCGGCGTTTCTCTGCGTGATCAAATCAGAAACGAGGAGATCTGTAGAAGAACCAAAGTAACCGACATAGCTCTCGGAATTGCTAAACTTAAGGGCTCCAGGAATAAGCAAAACTGCTGAAAAAGTATTTATACCTTTCGCGAACAGAGAGCTTGTCACTGTATCAAGATTAGATGTGATTTGGGACAGATACGACACTGACAGTCTCAAAAACGAGACTAAAACGTGGCACCGGACATAATTCAAATTTTAGAATTCCGAAGGGTTGGGCAAATTTTCTCTGGGATAATTCCAATAAAGAGGAACTTTTCCATTTCCTAGCTCTACAGTGCCAAGCTACAGAATTCTTAGCTGGCAAAAACTTTTATACGACAGATGGACCCACAGTTTTCAGCAACAGCCCCAGTGATAAAAAAGCCCTGGAACCATGCAACCATGAGGAAGCAGATACGCGCATAATGGTCCACATTGGTGATGCTGCAGCCCAAGGACACAAAAATCATGGTGCGTACAGTGGATACCAATGTTGTTGTCCTTGCGGTTTCATGTGTGTCACAATTGCCACAGCTTGAGGAACTGTGGGTTCATATTGGCACGGGAAAAAATCAGTTCTTGCCATGCCATGCTATTGCAGCTTCATTAGGTAACCTAAATAAATATAATATATTTACACTTTAAAATCTGAAAGTAATTCAGCTATATACTAGTTTATTTTCTTTTAGGACCAGAAAAGGCAGAAGTATTGCCAATGTTCCACGCCTTTTCCGGGTGTGATACCGTTTCGTCTTTTGCTGGTAAAGGGAAAAAGAGTGCTTTCGAAGCTTGGGGCGCTTATCTACCTGCGACGGAGTGGTTCACAAGCGCTAAAGAAGGAAATGTGGAACAAGCTTTACCAATACTAGAAAAATTTGTCAATTCTATAAATGACAAGTAATTTAAGTGGTGGTTGGCTTTTGTGATTTGAAATAATTTAAGTAATTATTGGAATGCATGTTGTGTACAATTTGTTTCATTTTAGATCTGGCGCGTGCACTGATATCAATCAGTGTAGAAAACTACTATTTACGAAAAAGCACAGACAGCTGGAGAATCTTCCACCAACTAAAGATGCCCTGCGCAACCATATTTTGAGAGCAATTTAGCTGGGAGGACATATATGGGGTCAACTTTTGCAACCTACACAAAACCTGCCATGTCCTGCTGACTGGGGTTGGGCAAAAAATAATGGCAAATGGGAGCCTGTTTGGACCACCCTACCGCCAGCAGCCGCTGCTTGCATGGAGTTAATACGATGTAAATGCAAGAAAAAATGCGCAGGAAGGTGCAATTGTTTAAAAAGAGAGATAAGGTGCACCGAACTGTGTGGCTGCAGCGGAAACTGTGAATCTTCTTCTTCTACCTAGCTTTGTCCCGACTTGTGCCATGGTCTTTGTCCGACATTTTCACAATAAATGACAGGTTTCAGGTATTATAAGGAGAGACTGCCGTCTGACTCCCAAAACCCCGAAGGTAACCAGTTTCGCCAGAGCCTCGTTTGTAGCCTAGC
Organism: Coleophora flavipennella; assembly: GCA_947284805.1. Classification (NCBI taxonomy): domain Eukaryota; kingdom Metazoa; phylum Arthropoda; class Insecta; order Lepidoptera; family Coleophoridae; genus Coleophora; species Coleophora flavipennella. The sequence goes on along the minus strand of OX369287.1, from coordinate 7,489,554 downwards.
AGGGTGCACCACGAGCAGGTGAGGTCGGCTTAAATTCTAAAGATGTTTATTGGACCACTTACACCCGGAAACGGTCAATAAATTGTCTTATTTACTAAAATAGACCTTTTATTCTTTATTCCATTATTACAATTAAAATAGGAATCCCTATTACAACTAACATGATTAAAATAAGCTGAAATTTAGGGTTATCTCAGTGATTATAAAACATTTATTTTAATGTTATGAACTCTAATATTATTTTTTAACAATATTTACTCTAGATATTTCTTCAAGAATATTATCTCTAGATATAGATACACCTATACTAATTAGTTTCATTAGTTTAGTTTTTAATAATTGTTTACAATTTAGTGTCAAATCCTATCCAAAAATACTTACTTCTCCCGTCGCAGCTCCACCGCACGAGGCAATAATTTTTTTTTGACACATTTACTAGTTCAATCTATTAAGAAAGTTTATGTTTATATATTCTAGATAAACAGGGCTACAAAATCATATTTTTTTTATAAAACATAGTCTCCTGGTTTAATTGTAGGCATAGATTTTGTAAGAATTTTTATTTCTATTTTTTCTATTTTTGCGCCTAATCTTTTTTTCTTCTATGAACAAGTGAAAATATTGTTCCAGAAATGAATTTGTCGTCCTTAAATTATACGAAAACGATACCAAACACGACTTGTTTGCTAAACTTACGGAGATATGGACGAAAGAGTGCAGCGCGGCAGATGGAATTTTCCCCCCCCTCCCCCACCTACCTGCAGGGTGGTACCACGTGGGTACAGGGCTAAATCAGCTCAGATGACCACTAGGTATGCCTGTGCCAAGCGGCTTCCTTTGTTGACAATTTGCAAGGTTGGTGACACTAAATACCAGACTATTAAGCTGAAATTTGGTATGAAGCCGTATTACCGGTGACAATAGATCCTTTTGGTATTTTGAAGTGGATTTGATGATGAACTTCGGAGGTGGAATCAAGGTTCAAGGATCATCTTTTATTTCCAATAGAATCGTAGGATATACGGCTTTTTTTAAAATTTGGGAACGTGTTGGCACCGTTAGTGCATTTGTCTTTTGAGAATATTTTTTTTAAAAAAAAAAGCTTGTGCCTTAAAGTTTTAAGGTTTTCCTTCTATCTATTTTATTCTTCGTTTTTTTATTTTTCGCAATTGGTAAACCCTTGACAACATCTCACCTGGTGGTAAGTGACGGTTCTATGGTTATTTTTATTTTTATACTTATTATTTCTTACTTATTATAATAATCAACATCATTAAAGTTGGGTTTCTGTATCTCTGGTAAGTTTAAACCTCACAGGATCGCCTAGTTGGCATTTAAAACCAAAACAAAAAGTTCTCCAACAATCAACACACATACACAATAAAAAAAATTACAACACAAGCTATAAGCGACCTTATTGCCCGCTTGATCTACGATGTTCAGTGCACGCTGTGGCCCGCGCACACGCTGGTAAATCAATTATTTTCGGCCAGCACGGCCAGCACTATAAAAATCGGGGAACGTGGGCGACAAGTCGACAAGGACTCATTCATGAGATTGAGAACAACTTCATGCCTATTATGTTAATGAAATACTGCTGTTATAGTAAATACTGATATGTATAGATACATATATACAGATGGTGTTGAAAGTAAGAACATCACTCTTGTGCGATTAATTGTTTTCAATTTTTCCGTGAAGCAAAATATTTTGGATGATAAAATATTTGGTAATATTAAACCTTTTTCATATATATTTGTATATTTATATTTTTATTTAAATCTACGAGTCTTTTTATCGTTTGGCACTACCGTGGCACCATGATAGGTATACAAAGGAACACACGGCAACCGCCTGTTGTGCACTTTGCATCACTTTCTGTCACATGTAGGGCATTTCACATTTGCACTTTGAGACTTCTGCAACGCGACTTTATACATATCTGGGTACTCTGATATGCATGTTTCCTCACTATACTCGATACTGATTATCTAGATATCTGAAGGTCTACATTTCTGTAACTCTAAACTTATTTTTGGTGCAGTGGTCTTATTTTTAAAAGCTATTGTGTAACTTGCAATGTATGTATGTTTGTATGGGTGAAATGTTGCAAGTTAATTTTGACCCACTTCCCGGTTTCCGATTGAGCTGAAATTTTGCATGCATATGAATATCGCGTGACAATATCAAAAGCTTGTACTTAAAAGTTTTAAGGTTTTTCGAAAATTATTTGTCACACTCGAGATAGATATATAAAACAATGCAATAAAGAAACTATTACTAAAAGTATTATCAACGTAGCACTTAACTATTCGTATAATAAAACAGGTAGGTATAAGTCATAAAATTCTAATACACTATAAAATATACGTTTTTGTACTCCAGACTCAGAACAATAATTTAACAATGACAATACCAAAGAATAAAGACTATTTACTACACAATACCTAGCTATAAAACAACTCATAATAACTCACATTTTAATAACTAACCCAATGCCGTATACATAAAGAACATAGTTCTTTGGTCTAACAGTGACATACGGCATGGGTTGTCGATGCCAGGACAACTATTTTTTTCGAGTAACAAAGGACCGCTTGTGGCCTGCGGCTCGCGCACCACTCATCCTTTAGGCGCTAAGATCACTCAATCCGAGCAGGTTGATAGGTGTTCAATAATATCGAACATTTTAAGTTTAAGTCAATGCGGGCTTAAACGCGGCTGTTATGTTGAAACCGAACGCCCAATTCTCGATCTTTATATGTTTTATTACTTTTCATCACTTTAAATAAGTTTTTAAAAAATAAATGTGTTTAATTAAAATGAAAGATTTTAAAGTCACCGGTTTTTGTATGTTGGTTTCATGCAATATTAATTAACTTGTTTTAGATAAATTTTGCAATGAATGCCAAAAACAGGGTCTACAGTATATTTTTTAACATCGAAAGTGGTAATATTTTTAAAATTGTGTTCAATTAAATCAATTTTATTTTATTTTAAGTACTTGTATTATATTTTTTTTTCCATGGTGATAGCTTTACACAGTCGGTCTTTCAATAATTTGAATTGAATATTGTCATTTGACCCATTTTAAGGCCTTAAAGACGGTCATAAGCAAAATCTAGTTAAAAATAAAATACTATCGGTCCACTCCACTATTGACGGAGTGGACAGTGGAGGAGTGGCAGTGGACATTGTTACATACAAATTTATAGTCGAACATAGAACCTCCTCTTTATTGAAGTCGGTTAAAAATAAATATTTTGACATAGTATCGTAGTTTTCGGAACATAAGGGAAAAAAGGGCCCTCATGGGTTTTTTTTATGTGATCCGTAACTTCGTGGGCCTAAATGGAAACAAATCAAGGCGATACCTCTACCTACCCTTGTTTAATATTAGTAGGTAGAATGATGTGATAAGAAAAGAAATACACTACCCTCTAATCTTATCGCAAGATATTCACACTTACTAGTTCGTTTCGATGCACACAGTGCTTGAACCGTTGCGATTGGCGTTTGTGTTATCTAATATTGTCAAGGTCGTTCCTGAATACCAACTTCCTGAAATATATTTGGATGCCAACTACATAATAGCCATAGCTATTAGTAGTACTGTAGGTACAAAGTATAAATTATAGTACTAACTTAGTCTGTATAAAAATAGTAAATAACTAATCACACTAATAATATTATAAAGGCGAAAGTTTGTAAGTGTGTATGTTTGTTACTCTTTTACGCAAAAACTACTGAACGGATTTGGCTGAAATTTGGTAGGTAGACAGATTAGGACCTGGATTGACATAGGCTACTTTTTACCACGCTCGCGAGCCGTTTGCGGCTCGCGCACTGCGCACCCTCGAAAAGTCATAGAAACGTGATCCACGCGGGGGAAACCGCGGGAAACAGCTAGTAAGTAATCATTCTTTATTAGCTCTTAAACATGGTGTAAGAAGGAAGATGTACAAAAAATTAAAAGCTCTCATGTTCAGCCAACGTAGAGATGGCATGCAAATGTATTTTTCACAGTTTCAGCATGCAAATGTCAATACTTATAAAATATATTTTAATTGCAGTTGCTAGAAAAGTGGTCCTTTATATGCCAGTCAAGTGTGCGCAAAATTGATTTAACCGCACACGTGATTTTACTTTTCCACTTTTTTTTAGTTTCTAGCTCGGAGGAACAAGACATTTCGAGAAAATAAAAAATATACAAACCAAATATACAGAATCTTCTTTAAGACTTTTGAAAGGAGAATTTTAAAAGAGATAGGTAGTTCCTCCGTGAGGTTAGTACATAACGCTAGCTGTTTAGATTCTCTTTGGGTTATATCTTTGTGAAGAAAGAGAAAAAATACGAATGAAGTGGAACCGGTTACACCAAGGAATAGGTAATCTTTTCTATAGAGGTTAAGTATCCCAAGCCTTATTGTAGTTTATTTAAGATAATATTGATAATAAAAAAAAACTTACGCATGCGTACATGTGCCAGCTAAAATATGGCGCCAATTTCGTAAAACTGAATTGAGATACATATTTAGTTGTGAAAACTCATAAAATTAAGAATAGTTAATATACATGTAATAAAAAATATACATAGGTGTATGTATAAAAAAACAAAGTGAGATTACTCCCAGTACATTTAAAATAAGCCACAAGTCAATTAAAATGAACTTTGGTTGCTGAAATCTTGATAGGTATGTACCTAACCATTTATTATGTTTTTCTGTCACGGTCCTTTTTTTATTTTATTTATTTTCTCACAACTGTATTGAAAACTTAGTATGATACATGGGTGTAAAAGGAAATAACAAACTCGTGACGATGGTAAACCCTCGCCTGCGGCTCGAGCTCACAAATGTCACTCGTTTGTTACAGACCTTTTTACCACCCTTGTATCATAAATAACTATTAAAACACAAGAGATAAAAAGACAACATGCAAATGACAATGTATAAATAAAATTATTTAAAATCCAATATTCCTGAATAGTATAAAAGTTTTTGTCAGTTAGCCATGTATATATTTTTTTTGAGAATTACATTATTTAATTCTATAAGTAGATGCATACCAACTTTTTAAAAGCTTTTCTCATAGTAAAATTCTTTCTTTTTACTATACTTTTATTTAACTTGCAATGTTTGTATGTATTTATGTTTGTTTAGGTCAAATCTTGCAATTCTTGCAATCGATTATATAGCGACTTCCAGGGCTCCGATTGAGCTGGAATTTGGTATGAAGCCGTATTCCCGGTGACAATAGATCATTTGGGTATTTTGAAGTTGATCTGATGATGAACTCAGGAGGTAGAATCAAGGTCCAAGGATCGTCTTTTATTTTAAATAGAATCGTAGGAAATATTATGCTCGTCTTTTTTTAAAATTAGGAAACGTGCCGTGAGAATTTGGCTTTTGAGCATAAAACTCATTTCAAATAAAAGCTTGTAACTAAAAGTTTTTAGTTTTTTCTTCAACATATGTTTTTTTTTAAATTTGCATTAGGCTTCCATAAAGAATTCTTCTAAAGTAGGTTTTATATACAAAAAGAAAAGAAAAACATTTTGATACAAAAGCAGATGCAAATAAGTGTCTAACCAATTATTAGCATTTTAGCATTATAAACATTTAAGTTGGTTGGTAACAAAATGAAGTATACACATTACCTATAGGTATACTCAAGCGCATTAAAAAACCTGTCATGCAGGAAAATAGGTACATACGATAAATAATAAATGGGTTAGGAAATACAAATACGATAAAGTTTAGGAAAGGAACATTACACAGGATGTGGTATTGACCGTATTGAGATAAGTTTAGCAAAAAACCGGGTAAGTATGAGTCGTACTCGCGCACCGAGGGTTCCGTACCGTCGCAACTCTCTACACGCGAGTACAATACCTATTCATTTAAATCAAAAAACTAAAATTAGTGAAGACAATAGTCTTTTTCTTTGCTTCGAGCGACGATTACATTCGTCCGAAAAACCAACTATGAGATTAGACGAAAATGCACTCTACTACAGAGATATGCTATAGGAGGTAGATAGGTTACATGCGTCTAAAAAGTGAAGCAAAAAAATGATACCAATTGGCATCTCTTTTCTTAGTAACATTCGGTGCAATAGAAGAGAACTACCTATAATAATGTGTGTGTAAATGGCTTCGATTTTCAAATGTTGTTTGTTAGTTAATAACCCATCTATGGTAACAAATCTCTGCTCTACTAATCACTATTATGTAAATGTGTGTATATTTGTTTGTATATTTGTGTGTATGTGTATGTCCTTCGTATCCTCGATTGTCAGAAAAACTTTAGACCGATTTTGATGAAATTTTGCACATGGATATTTAAAATTATTTTTCATTGTATCTTTGTTTGGATTTTTTTCAAAACTTTATTTATATCTCCCATACAAAAAGTAAAAAAAAAACATAAATAGCGCTAACGATGTTTTCAATTTTTTTTTATCGACCACACTTAGGTATTAACTCTTAAAATATGCCATAAGTGGTACCTATATTTAGGACTCGGATCTGAGAAAACTCAAAAAGGGGTAGGTAGGTAGGTACCTACCTGTCATACAAAAAAAGTGTTTTGACTCAAAAATACCGCTAACTTAATTTATCTTTACCTATATTTGGGACTCGGATCTGAGAAAACTCAAAAAGGGGTAGGTAGGTATAGGTACCTACCAGTCATACAAAAAAAGTGTTTTGACTCCAAAATACCGCTTACTTAATTTATCTTTACGCAGTCGAGAAATCTGTCTAACGTCCATAGGTGGTATGTCTAGGAACGCCCTAAAAAGGTACCTCCCATACAAATTGAATAATGTTAGATTGTCTGCGAGAAGGTATGTTTTCCGTGGGGAATTCAATTTATTTTTATTCAGGTCAAGGTCCTTAGTGCAAGTAAGAGTCACATTTGGCCGGTTTTTATTATTTTTTGTTATACTGTAAGGTTTGCACTATAATCACACCATTAGTATTACGATACGTATGTAATACCGATTGTACTATAGAGCAGACACCTTAAAAAAACACGTTTTTTGTATGGGGGTTAATTTTGAACTATTTGTTATTCCTGGTATAGTTACATATTTGTTAGGAAATCGACATAGTAACACATATACCTAGGTACTGACCTTCTTGTTTTGTGAAAATTATAGCCGGCTACCTATTGGGTTCGGAAGTTAAGAGCTTTTTGAAGGTCGGAACGGAAAGACGGACAGGCTTAGGTAGTAACTAGTAATAATGGGGTCCCGTTGGCACCCTTTGGGTACGAAACCCTAAAAATAGTTCCTAGTCACATATTACATTAGTCACAAAGACCTAGGTGCCTACTTAGGCTCAACTGTACAATAGGGTCCATCGATTTGGCAGTCCGCGATTTTTTTGGTAAGAGATATGCTTTAGCTGAACATCCATACCAAATTTCAAGGTTAGGAAACCAGCGGTTTTTGAGTTATGAATTTTTGAAAATTGTAATTTTAGGTACTCTTTGGTCCTTTAGAAATCGGTATTTTTACATACTCTTTGATCGGAAAACTCGCAACCGCTTATTACAAAAAGCTGTTAGTCAATTGGAACCCCGAGATTCATAATATGGGGTCCGCGAAGCGGACCCCTAACGGGGGCGTAGCCCCCGCCACCCATTTAAAACACCCAACAAACCTTCGGGATCCGAGGGGATGTGGGAGTATAAGGGCGGGGGAAAGCACGCGGGGCCGACTTGAGGGCGGACAAACTCTGGGGTAACAAATCGAAAACCAGGGGGTAATCCGTCATGGTCAATCATACAAGGTCATTTCAAGGTCAAGGTCTAAGTACATTGAATCCCAAAGATTCATAACATGGGGTCCGCGAAGCGGACCCCTAACGGGGGCGTAGCCCCCGCCACCCATTTAAAACCCCCAACAAACCTTCGGGATCCCAGGGGGATGTGGGAGTATCAGGGCGGGGAAAGCATGCGGGTCCGACTTCGTCGACACTGTAGGAAGGGTGTGGTACGCGGAGTTCTAAATGGAAGCGGGAGCGAGCGAAGCGAGCTCGGACTTTCGGAGCACCCCGACTCGGATGCGTTAGGTTCGGAGACTGTGCGGGCTCGCCTCCCCGCACAGTCGTAGTGTTAGGTTTGACATGACAACACAGAAGTAGGAGCCCCGAAGGGGCTCCGTCGACCACTCAACACTGTAGGAAGAGTGTAGTACGGGGAGTTCTAAATGGAAGCGGGAGCGAGCGAAGCGAGCTCGGACTTGCGGAGCACCCCGACTCGGATGCGTTAGGTTCGGAGACTGTGCGGGGAGGCGAGCTTAGCTCGCCTCCCCGCACAGTCGTAGTGTTAGGTTTGACATGAGAACACAGAAGTAGGAGCCCCGAAGGGGCTCCGTCGACTACTCAACACTGTAGGAAGAGTGTAGTACGGGGAGTTCTAAATGGAAGCGGGAGCGAGCGAAGCGAGCTCGGACTTGCGGAGCACCCCGACTCGGATGCGTTAGGTTCGGAGACTGTGCGGGGAGGCGAGCTTAGCTCGCCTCCCCGCACAGTCGTAGTGTTAGGTTTGACATGAGAACACAGAAGTAGGAGCCCCGAAGGGGCTCCGTCGACCACTCAACACTGTAGGAAGGGTGTAGGACGGGGAGTTCTAAATGGAAGCGGGAGTGAGCGAAGTCCTCTTATTTGTTCACCCTTAAGTCAGACTCGCGTGATTCTGAAAGTTTGTTCTGACCTTGACCTTAGACCTTGACTGGGGAGGGGGCAAATGACCTGACTGATTGACCTTGATGGATTATCCCCTGGTTTTCGATTTGTCACCCTCAAGTTTGTTGAATGTCGCGTTTCAAATTGATTCCACCTTTTTGGAATGAGCGGTAGCGATTTTCGCCGGATGACCTTTTTTTTAATAAGCGGTAGCGATTTCGGCCGGCACAGAAGTAGATGACCTTTTTTTAATAAGCGGTAGCGATTTTTTCGCTGTCACAGAAGTAGATGAGCTTTTTTTTTAATAAGCGGCAGCGATTTTCCGACGTAAGCATCGTTAGCAGGCGGTTTTCCGCCCAAAGAGTATGTAAAATTACCAATTTTCAAAATTCATTTTCTCGAAAACTACCCCCCTCCTAACTTCCATCTTCTAGGGGAGGGTTCCCCCCCCTCCCCCTCCCCCCTCCCCCCCACTCCCAACCCCCAAAGCGATGGACCCTATTGTACAGTCCTACCCCTACTTATTTAAGATTTAAACATTCGTGAATAAGTTTAGTTCCACAAAAATAAACAAGCGTCAATTAGCAGCTGTGTGCGAAAAACCGAAAGCGGTTGGGTTAATGTAGTAGCCATTATGAACATGAAGCCAAAAGACAAGTATTCAATCTTACCTTAACACGCGTCGAAGATGTCACTTGAGGCTCTCAGTCTCAGGTCCTCACCGTGCCTCCTGAAGAGTTTTTGCCTAATCTCACAGGCGCACAGTACAAATAGCTGAACGAGCAGCCGAATTTTCACAGAGATCAACACTAGAACTGCCAAACGGAACGCATCCGCGCCGCCCGGCACAACCACCACTCGCCGACCGATCAAAACATAGCTCTCGCGAATCTTTTCGACACACAGACTCGATTTACAAAATTTATTCATCGCATCCGCCAAAAGAACCTATATAATTTTTATGGGCCGCACCGAAAGTAAGCTCGAAACTGACCGGCGAGAACACGAAATGTTTTCTTTATGCCCGGCACGAATTAGCACCAATAAACAGCGAAGAAAACACCATAGGATGGTAGAGCCGTCGGAAAACTCAAATCGATAGCGTCGCACGTGCGCTCGCCGGCCGCAGCGCGGTAAACAGAGCCGAGCCTCGTCGCTCGACAACACACGCACACAGGCGCTCCGCACGCCGCTCGTACGCACAGCGCGGATGCACGCACACATCACCAACCCGGTCCTGCGCGCGCATACTCGTTCGCTTCCAAAATAGATTTCACGTCATCTTCGACCAATTAAAAGCGTGCTCCATCACGCCATACTTACACGGCATTGGCTAAGAATCCATTGACGGATTAGTTGCCCGCAAGATGTTTCGCTCGCGATTAACGCCAAAGTTTTGATAAAATAAAACTGATACGAGATGGAATTGCTTTTCATTGGCTTTTTTATTTGAATCTATGTAAATTTAACGTTACATACATTATAATAAGTTTCGTACTAGGTACCTATTACTTTCATCAATTATTTAGATACGATTACAGCAAGGAATTCATTCATTTCACTGAAAATTAAAGTGCAAATGAGTTTGGCCACTAATTAGTAATCTGTGGTTTGGCGAGCACGAATACGACGACTCTACAACTTAAACAAATCATTCGACAATGGAGTCCATTTCTTTAATACAGACTCTAATGTTGTATAATGTAAAACTAATTACGACACTAAAAACTACATAAAGTTTAGTGTTGATTCAATAAAGTATTTAAGTCGGTACTAGGTACCTAATAAAATTCGAATTAAGACTAATAAGAGTTCAATAGGATTTTATGCGTCTTTGCTTGTGAATTGAAATCAGGGGCATTCAGGGGTATTATTATTATATTACGATTGTGGCGGCGAATTAATAATTGCTTACAAATAATACTGAGCCTTGATTACAATAATTTTAAGGTTCACAGTCATTGAATTTTTAAACGAAGAACACTTACTGGTTTAAATAAAAAGATAAATTCGTAGGCTATCTACAAATTGATATTAACGTCTCTAGGTCTCTAGCTTCGTTCGGTTAAAAACGTTTCTTACAGTTTTTTTGGTACAGACAGACAGGGTGTTAACAAAAACTAGCCAAGTGTAAGTCCTACTCGCGCAAAGGAGTCTGAATTGAATGAAAAAAATATGAGTTTTTTTTCGGTCGCTCGCGTAGATGTATTTTTATTTTATATGTAATATGTATAGGTATTAGTGCCATGGTTGTGTGGAGAGGTGTGCTCGTACGAAACCCTCTTAGCCGGTTTTTACATTTGAAGCTTATATTAAGTTTCACCTATCCCGGTGTCTGTAATGAAATCTTGCAAGTTAAATTTGACCCACTTCCTGGTTTCCGATTGAGTTGAAATTTTGCATGCATATGTATGTACGTACTCGATAATCGTGTGAAAATGCAATATTAAAAGCTTATACTTAAAGCTTTTAGTCTTTCGATTTTTTTAATGCTTAATAGTCGATATCTGCCAATTTTCAACCGATTTTTAGTATTCTATTTTTATTCGATAGGATATGCCTCTAGGAACTACCCATATACATTTTATCTGTTAGGTATTTTGATCGAAAATAAACAAAAACAAAAAAAATAGTAAAATTATTAAACGTTAGTTTTAATTAACGTGTTTAGCCTTATCATATCAATTAAGTTTACAATTAAAAATGAAATGCTGTTCGTTAGTAAGCGCTTCTATAAAAAAACCCGGCCAAGTGGGTGGCCATAGGGTTGCGTACCATCATACTAGATGGCGCTAGTTTCTTTACGTTTAAAATAATGGTTCACGGTTTATGCATAAGGTTTATGTTTATGAAATTAAATGTTTTTTTTAATTTATTTTTATATTTGAGTTGATTGAATGAAAGGTAAATTGCGATTTACTATTTATGACGTACTAAAAAAGTACTTACGAGATCTCGTTCACACCAATTTTCGGTGTAAGTTTGCATGGTAATGTACATCATATATTTTTTTTGTTTTATCATTCACTTATTTTAGAAGTTACAGGGGGGGGGGGCGACACACATTTGACCACTTTGAAAGTGTCTCTCGCGCAAACTATTCAGAAAAAAATAATTATTAGGAACCTCAATATCATTTTTGAAGATCTATCCATAGATACCCCACACGTATGGGTTTGATAAAAAAAAAATATTTCAGTTCTAACTCTAAGTATGGGGAACCCTCAATTTTTTTTTCTATTTTTGTCTGCAAATCTTAATGCGGTTACAGTATAGTTACGAAGTAACTAGTATCTCATCTGTGGTATAGTTCTTATAGTTTCGGAAAAAAGTGGCTGTGACATACGGACGGACGGACAGACAGACAGACAGACATGACGAATAATTTTGCCATTTGGCTACGGAACCCTAATAACGTGGATACGTATTTCCAAATTACAGTTTATGCTTAGTAGTTGTCTTTATTCCAATATGCATTTGACTTTGAGTTTATCATTACTTAGATTAAAGCCTTATGATAGGTCAAATGACAATACTCAATTTAAATTATTGAAAGACTGTGTAAAGCTATCACTATGAAAAATATCATATAATATACTTAAAGTAATACAAAAAATATTTAACACTTTTGATGTAAAAAAAATTAACTGTAGACCCTATTTTTGGCATTTATTTGAAAATTTCTCGAAGACAAATAGTTAATGTTGAATCAAACCAACACACAAAAATCGGTGAGACCTTTCATTTTAATTATAAAAATTTTGTTTAAACTTATTTTATTTGAAAGTATAGAAAAGTTATAAAAACATGTAAAAATCGAGAATTGGGCGTTCGGTTTTAACGTAACAGCCGCGTTGAAGCCCGCATTGATTTGAACTTAAAATGAATAGACTTATGTTCGATATTATTTTAACACGTATTAACCTGCTCGGATTGAAGCATCATAAAGCCTTAAGAATTTCTGAATTCTGGACAATTTTAAAATTTCTCTATAGGGATTATGTTTATCTAAGTATGTCAATCAAAAGCGTATATTGAGTATTTTAACGGATGGAACATCTTACGTTTTATTTTAAATTCTTGATTCTAGATAGATTTATTGGTCTTATTTAGTGGTTTTATTGTACAAATATCGTGTCAATTCCTGTCCAACCAAAGTTTATCATATAGTGTGGCACAATTCACGGTGCTATCCAAGGGATAGACGGCGGTTGCCTGGTGTCACCCTCGACGGTCAATTTAGGTTTACACCTACTGACGTGTGCAACGCGACCTTCATACACATCTAGAATCAGATGTGCAGGTTTACTCGGTAAGTACATGTACCTACGTAAGTTTCGAAATACTCATTTGTAGATTGGCTGTCCGGATTTGAACCTGGGACTTCTGGTTACGAGGACCGAGTCGTTACCGGTGGAGCCACCGACCGACGCTTTTTTAACACTAATGTCCAGTTAGTGACACAGATGCGTCGGAAATGTCAGTCTTAGGCACCTTGCCATATCAAGATAACGTCTCACTGCAAATCCTTGATTAGTTAACTACATTATAAACAAGGCCTGTATGTCGTACGCGGCTGGCAGATACCTTGATTACAATATGTCTCCTTATACTCTTCACTTCACACGAGTGTTTTTGAATTGAAAAAAATTCGAAGGACAGTGCAGGCAAATTATATATATTAGTACCAATGACTTATATATTACTATTAGTACTAACATACAGAATGGACACTCCCTGCCGCTTTCTAGATTGCGACCTCACCCACTCGTCACCCAGATTGATGCAGATTGGTTACAGTTTGGTTGTCGAACGTATAGGATTTTGCCGCCGTTATGTTTGTTCCGTCATTCCCTTTTTGAAATGTCATTTCTGGCCCGTTGCCCAGATTACTAAATAGTTACTTCGTAAACCGTTGTATGAAGTGTCCAGGGTGTGGTGTAGGTATGAGTAGCCATTTTAATATCGGCTGGGAGATGTCCACTGCTGAACATGACTCCCCTAAGGATCACCACACAGACTGGTCGCATCGTCGATCCCCTAAGTGAGAGGTTTGCCCATACGCTACGCATTCCGGTGCGAGGTCGCCACTCGAGAACTTTACTACCCCAAACTGCCGGCTAAATACTTAAATGTTGAAAAATTCTACCTACATATTCTTATCCCGCAGGTATTTAAAAATGTATTGCAAGAGCAAAGCAAGAATCGTAAATAATAATAATATCACACTAATATATTATAAAGGCGAAAGTTTGTGAGTGTGTATGTTTGTTACTTCTTCACGCAAAAACTACCGAACGGATCTGGCTCAAATTTAGTAGGTAGACAGATTAGGACCTGGATTAACACACAGGTTACCACTTTTCCACGCGCGCGAGCCGCTCGGAAAGTCATATAGAAACGTTGTCCACGCGGGCAAGTACTCTTTATTGTACTGTGACGCGGGTGAAGCCGCGGGAAACAACTAGTACATGATCGTCCTGAATATGATAGCAGATAGAGTGGACTGTGTCTACGTGATTCATTGTTGTAAGGTTCACGTAGTACCAAACATAAACAATAAAACCCTCACTAAGGCAAAGTAATTAATTTTCAAAATTTCAATTCTTTTTATTTATTTTAATTATTCTTTTTTTTTAGTATGTATAGTAATAGAATGACAAAATAGAATGTGACTTAAAATAAATGATTTGATTAGATTTAATATAAAACCTTAGTTACTTTATTACCGACAATTTTTAGTTTACCTCTCCGTTTGTTGACTATTAATTATTATAATCAAAAATAATAATAATTAACATGGGCTAAGTCTTATTAACAAGTTCTGGATCTCTGTTGTCTGAAAAATAAATGATAATAAATAAAAAATAAATTGCATAATCGCACACTATATCCTTAAAAAAAGTTTACGAATTAAGAAAATGACTCTCGTTCTAATGTATCGCTAGAGCTATAGCGATTGCATACATTTACAGAATCACACCCCTTACCCTGAAAAATGTTCACCAACAAAGAAACTCGCATTATTTATTACACCATTCCAAAACTAAGATTGTAGGTAACCCATTATGTCAACGCTACCGAAGGAGTAGGCGCACCACGCTTGACATATTGACGGGACAAAGAAGCGAGCGCGAGCGGGTGACCACGATTTATTTGCCAGCGCGAGACACGCGAGGTAGGCTGTTGACGTTAGATTAGTGTGGATCCACTTCCGTGTTCCCAAATGTTTAAACATTTACATACGAGCAGTAAACAGTCATGTAGATACTTAGAGCCAGACGCAGTCATATCATTTCGTATTGTTTGCAACAGATTACTAATGTAAAGTATTCCTTAATCATCATATCAGCTCATATACGTCCCCACCGAGGGGCTCGAGCCTACCATGAATTAGGGAGATCGGGCTTTAGTCGACCACTCGGGCTCAGTGCGGGTTGGTCGACTTCACACACAAACTTCGAGTTTCGTCGCAGACGTGTGCACGTTTCCTCACAATGTTTTCCTTTACAGTAAGAGCGTCGGATAAACGTACATATGAAATCGAAATTCGAGATTACATCAGTACGTGGCAGGATTGGAACCACGACCTCCCGGACAGGAGGTAGCGGTTACGCAACAGACGCTCTCACCTAATCCTAAATCATAATAAAAGATTTTTATTTCAAGTATATAATTTATTAATTGACTCACAATATTGTTACTAATAATTAATGTTTAATCATTTGCATACGATCACTAAACAAGTACTTTATGTACGACGAACTTCTATCAAATTTTAAAATCGTTCCGTTTCATATTTTTTAAGTGAAAACTTGTTTAGGCGCGTTGGGCTTTTTTTGAGATGGGAAAAAGCCATTGAACTCGAGACACTGTTACCGTTACCATAAACGACACCTTACCAGGAAAACTTGCAGGGTCAAAACTTTTTTTTGAGTTTACTCCATAAGAATCGAAAATTTATGGGGAGTGAAATCAGGTGTTATGCGTTAGTAAGTAGTAAACTCCAGTCGTTTGTTTATATATGAAAAACAAAAAATATGAATTCTACTTTAAGATCTTTCGCTTAGCTCAGAATTAAAACTATCGCCCTTCAGAACAAAGTGTTGCATTGTCCCCTTGTTACACAAATAACTATTAATTAACCAAACATACACACACTTTTTTGATTCACCTTTGATGAGCCCTTGGCATCATCTCACCTGATGGTAAGTGACGATGATACCGAAGATGGAAGGCTTACGAAGATTGTATTACCACTTATAAAACTGTAAAAAGTTTTCACTCCTGTCAGCACTCCCGGAGTGGTTATATGTTAGGTTTTTTAACAGATTACTAATACGAGCACTAAACAAGTACTAAACTATCTACTTAGATGCAATATAAGATCTTTATGATGAAGTACTAAAAAAACTAATAGTTTCGTATTGTTTTCAACAGATCGATAATTTGATGTGATTGATTTTTTAATAAAAATAGTAGCTACATACTTATAATAATGTTTTGCTTGTGTATCAAAACCTACTTAAATATAAATAATTAGGTACCCACTTATGTACTTTCAATGTATCCAAGTAACAGATGGTAAATGTAACAATAATAAGAAACTAAATCGTCTGTAATATTATGGTTATGTCATGCATGATGGTTAAATAACTAATACCCGGGCGACCTAGGCTTAACAGATAGTCTGGATTCGTCGTGATTCTCAAGATATTTTGTATGATCTGCAGACTCACAAAATACATAATCTTCAGATAAACAGTTTATCGTAAAGTACCTTGGTAGTGGCAGTAAAATTAAACACAAAATAATTGTGGACACATAAAAATTTAATAAGGGAAAAAATTAAGTACCTACGAGTTTGATTGATCTCATAATTGCTAATTATTGAATAGGGTTCAGTAATTTTGTCAAGATTGTTGATTTAAATAATAAAAAGTAAACTTTTCTCCAGATAATAACCCCAAAATCCAGACATTTTGAAAAATTATCCAGAGAATTTAGTTTTCTGATGTGGCAACCCTAGGGCGACCGAGCGATGCTCGGAGTCTTCTAGGCATGTGAACTATATTTTTGTGTAAAACCTATTGAAACTAAACCCATAACATGAAAAATAAGCTAAAGTAATCAAAAAACAAAATCACGCCTCTAGTGAGGATTTGAACTCGGGCCATTCGGTTCGTAAGCTAGACTCTGTATAGTAACCGCTCGGCTAGGAAATACGATACATATTTCTCGGGATTTCCGCGATCTTACACACTGCGTTTTTATAGGAAAAATATTTTTCCAGACGTGGGACCTGTCTAGATCGATTTTTCGCCCCCAATAACCCCCGTATACCAATTTTCAAGCAAATCGTTAGAGCTGTTTCCGAGGAACCAATCACTATACATACAAGCATTGTTCGTTTATAGTAATTAGACGTTACAAGTTCGGTGACAATAAAATCTGTGGGTGGACTTACATCGGGAGATTCATACCTACCTATATTTATTATAATCGAGTCCATTACAACTTTTACGTCTTTATATCTAATAACAACCCACAAACACCCACAGTGTAGGTTGTAGGTGTCGGTTTTCTACTTGGACACAATAAACACCAATAATAGAGTTTTGCACGTACATACGAGAGTTAGGTACACATCGATTCTAGCTGGATAATTTCAATACAGAAGACATAATATGCTTTATATTACATTCTTATATTAGTTAGATACATACAGGATATAAAAAAAATCTGGCTGATGTAGGATAGAAGCTTCTATTCATCATACTAAACAACTTTCCCCAAAGTACATGTAAAGTTAAAAAAAAATACTCTCGCTAAAATGGCAAAAATGGTGAGTTATAGTTAATCGAAATTGAATCGAGCAAATTTTTTTTTAAAACTTACTATAGGTTTTGTGGCAAGTGGAAGCCCCGTCAATAGCTCCTACACCAATCCAGTATTTGATTAATAGTCGTTTCCGTTACTTTATAGGGTGGAACAATCAAAGGGAGACCAACGGGAGCCTATTACCACATAATTACAATATAGGCAATATCGTAATACTGTGCTATTAATTACTATAAGCCTCCGCTCATCCTCTGTCTGTCCATCTGTCTCACAGCGGGCTGTTTCATGAACCGTAATAGCTGAAATTTACAGCCACCCGTCGCCACTATAACAACAAAGAATTAAAAAAATTGGGGCCCCCGTGCAAGACACGTGAAGAAATTAGCGACATCTAGTATGATTGTACGGAACCCTGACTTGCGACACTGACTTGCTCTTGCTCGGCTATTATCCACTATCAAAAACTACATTACAGGCATTGTGACGTCATTGTCTTTGAAGAATTAATTTAGTGATTTTAATTTTAATAATATAATTGAAAATGGATTAAAATATCAAATTAGTAAATTTTTGTTTTTTGTAGGATAAATGATATTTAGTGAAGGATACTTTATAAATTTTATAATTTATTTTTGATACTGTCAGATTGTGTTGTTGTATTACATCTATAGATTTCCGGTTTCTAATTATTTGACAGTATCTAAAATAAAATATAAAACATTATTCACTTAAAAGTGTTTATTCTACAAAAGCACAGAAACTTAATCATTTGATATTTTAATCCATTATCAAATTTATGTCTTTTAAAATCATTAAAATATAGTTCGTCAAAAACAAAGACGTCACAAGCTAGTAACACGAAGAACTATTTCGGAAAAATATCGCGTTTCCAACAAAAAGAATCATCAAAATCGGTTCATAAACGGAAAAGTTATCCGCGAACACACATTACCTATATACGGTCGAATTGAGAAACCTCCTCCTTTTACAAGCTTTTATTTAACGTATGTATGTTTAATGTATGTATGTTTGTTCGGGTGAAATCTTGCAAGTTAAATTTAACCCACTTCCCGGTTTCCGATTGAACTGAAATTTTGCATGCATATGTATATCGCGTGACAATGCAATATTAAAAGCTTGTACCTAAAAGTTTTTAGGGGTTCCGAAAAAGAATCCGATAGTGTCAAAGGATCCGATAGTGTCAAAAGATCCGATAGTGTCACTTCGTGAATGACACAGTCCCCCCACACTAGCACATAAAAATGTAATTCATAAAGCGATAGCTCCCTTCAGGAGCTCCTCGCGCAGACACTGAGCGCTTGTTTTTGCACTTCCCCCCTCCTTAGGGGGGAGTGGCTCAGATGAAGGGTTCATAAGTCTTAGCAGACTTGTAATCCAGGGAGGTTTTTTAGTGGGTATGCACTAGGTGAGCCCCACATAACCAACCTAGGACCGGACGTTGGTATGCAGCAATGCATTCTTTATCCTCCCACCCTCCGAAAAGGGGAACAAAAAAAAAGGGTTTCGAAAATTATTTTGAAGTCGTTTAAAAGGTACATAAAAATAAACTCAAGTGACTATTGACTATTACGGCTATAAATTTTTTCTATAAAATTAACAGCTAACCAATAGGCAAGCTACGAGTATGTCCACTGTAATATTTAGGTAGGTGCCAACTTTTTCTGGCATTGCTACATTCTACGCTCTAGAACACAAGTCGCGTCCCCCAGTTCACATGTCATTAGGAGAATTAATGTCCTTTGTTCTATGTTGTAAATCTGGCGTGCGAAGAGGGTGTCTCTTCTCACTCGTTAATTACCAAATGTCTAAATTTCTCACCGAAATATGTTTACATTACTTTCTATCTCCGTTTAAGGAACGGATTCAGGTATCTATTAGCTTTTGCCCACAGCGTCGCCCGCGCGAATATAGTTTTAATGACTGTTTTTGTGATATTAATCCAGAGTGCTTGTGATCTATCTATCGACTAAACTTAATCCAAATCTGTTTAGCCTTTTAGGCGTGAAATTAGAACAAGCAAACATTCCTAACTTTGCGTTTATAAGTTTATAATCTTAATCACAGAACAAGTAACAATAGGTTGTTCTGTGTTTATAATATTAGTGTAAAGTATTGCCACTATGAGAGCAATGTCACAGTATCACGATATGGCTTACAGTAGCGCAACGCCTTTGAAGTCGCACGATGCCGCGTGTGCCACGCCGCCCGCCCGCTGCCCCGCAAGTACCCTTCCGTTGCTCTGCGTAAGTACATTCGTTGCACTACTATAAGCCGCTATAAGTAACTATTTAGTAATCTGTGCCGCTATATTGTAGAACTGTGGCAATGTAGAGCTCAAAATGTTATTGACAAAAATATATATTTTTTTTAATCTACATAGTGTTTAATTTAATTACCTAGTGAAACGCAAAGTATCGATTCAAGCCGATCTTCTTTCTTGCGTTTCATAATTAAATTCTCTTTTGATCTTGTTCGTCTATGAAAATAGAATTTGAAAATGATTGCGAGCTTTTGACAAGAGTGAAACAATTGATGACCGTCGAAATAGGTGTTTCGATGAAAATATTTTAAAGTTCTGTGATTTTTCTTTTTGTTTACAAGACCTCCTATATTTAACAGGGGTAAGTGATTTATGCTTAGAGACAGCTATCCATTTTTATTTGTTGCTTTTTTATATTTAGTCTATTTCCACGGTCATCCACTTGTTTACGTCTTTATCAAATTTTTTCTAATCTTATAAAATAAAAGTATTCCATATTACCCCAAAATTTATTTTCCTTCTGAAATTCATATTTAGACAGCGAGTAAAAATTCTACGTATAATGTGGCAAAAGCAATACCGCTCTGTTATATTATTTAACCCATTTTAATTAAATTAAGCTACATTTAAAGTGGGTTAAATATTATAACAGAGCGGTATTGCTTTTGCCACATTATACGTAGAATTTTTAATCACTGCCTAAATATGAATTTCGGAAAGAAAATAAATTTTGGGGTAATATGGAATACTTTTATTTTATAAGATTAGAAAAAAATAGATAAAGACGTAAACAAGTGGATGACCGTTGAAATAGACTAAATATAAAAAACAACTTCGACACCCAATAAATTATCTCCATTTATGTTTTAGGTATTTATTCGATCATTTTTTACACCTGGGGGACGATCGATCGTTACCTAACCTTTTTTTTGTATTTTAAAATTATGTAATGTGTTGTTTTTTATATTTAGTCTATTTCCACGGTCATCCACTTGTTTACGTCTTTACCCAATTTTTTCTAATCTTATAAAATAAAAGTATTCCATATTACCCCAAAATTTATTTTCTTTCCGAAATTCATATTTAGGCAGCGAGTAAAAATTCTACGTATAATGTGGCAAAAGCAATAGCGCTCTGTTATATTATTTAACCCATTTTAATTAAATTATGCTACACTAGTAACTAGTAGGTGGAAGAGATACAATATATTGAAACACGTTATTCGCAACTACATACATCTTCGAATCGCGACGATATCGTAATCTTTTTTTAATCCACAATTGGTAAGCCCTTGGCATCATCTCACCTGATGGTAAGTGACGATGATGCCGAAGATGGAAGCGGGCTTACCAAGATTCCCCAACGCAATGGGGAACTGGCTATCTTATCTTCAAGCCGGAACATATCAATGCTTTTGACATCGATGTTTGGCTGCAAGACTTAGATAAGATGGTGGCTTAGAAAATGCCCTTCCACCAACCAATGGCTGAGACTATGGAAGACCTAGGCACAATGCTCGGGCCACGGATTATTTATGCTGAAGCCATTCAGTAGAGCCTCTCAACAACTAGTGCTACTAGTTGTTGACGAATATATATGGTCGCTTACTATATTATAGGCGGTGTCAATGGAGCGATCTATGCTCGGAGTCTCCTTACGCGATCAAATCAGAAATGAGGAGATCCGTAGGAGAACCAAGGTAACCGACATAGCTCACAGAATCGAATGGCAGTGGGCGCAAAAATAGCTCCCAGAACAGACGGCCGTTGAAGTAGTAAAGTTCTCGAGTGGAATTACGACCTCCACGAAGGTCGCGGGAAGCTGCTGGATGCGAGTAGCGCTGGACCTGTCGTCGTGGAAATCCTTGGGTTAGGCCTTTGGTCTTTGTCCAGCAATGGACGTCTTTCGGCTGATATGATGATAAATATCTTTTTTATTTTGGTTTATCCAGTAACTTTACTTTTCAAAAATTCTAGTGATTTTTATCCATCAGATGTAAGAATAATAAAATTGTAGTAGTGACTAGTGGTCTCCAATCCTTTTTTTAATTTGTAGGAACGAACTGTTCCTTCTCTTCAAAAGCGAAGGTAGAATGATATCTCCGCCAGACGAGGTGGTATGTAACAAATGTTATCAGCGCGATCTAGATGTTGTTACATAGTTTGTGCTTTCGTTGATTGTTTTAAGGTTCATTTTAGTTGAAGGCAGTTTTTCCTTTCCATACGAGTCATGTTGTCTCGACGTCGACGGTGCCATCTGTGGAGGTGTAGATAAACCATTCTCTGTAGCGGGTACTGCAGATGTTTCCACAAACTTTCATTGTAGTTTTTTTACATATGTATAATATTTCTTAAATTACTTCATTCGTACACTTGATGCGGCCCTGAATTCAAACCGAAACTTGTATTCCTCGCACCGTCCCATTGATAATGAGAACACATTAAGATTATATGGGGTTCTAAAGCTTGAAAAATATAAATTAGTCGCTGCCATCTTGAACGATGGGTAGTCGCGAGTAACAAATGAATTTACCTAATGGAAGTTTCTAAAAAATTAATACCCTTGTACCTACACAGCAGCTGCATTTGATAAATAGCTAAAGGTAGGTAGGTAACATGTTTATAAATAAATTGATTTATTATAAGGGCAATATGTTTTATAAACACCTTATGTATACCTATCAAACATTATACCTGCTGGGTAACAAATTTTGGAGGAGCAATGAGGTGCAAAGAGATTTGAATGATATATTCGTATATTCAAAGGGTGAATCAGCAAAACTAAATACTAGGGCGCTACATAAGTTTTGTCGTACTTTGTGGAATATTTTTTTTTTCGAAGTAGTCACCACCGGCAGTAATGCAGGTCTTCATACGTGTAAACCAGATACTGAACACATTGCTCCAGTATGCTTCTGGAACACAGCCGCATATCTCCTCAAAAGCTCCTTTAAGCTGGTCATCGCTCGAAAACTTGCGTCCCTTCAGTTGTTTTTTTTACATAAGGGTATAGTGCAAAGTCGCATGGTGCTAGATCCAGACTATAAGGAGGGTATCCCAACAATTTGATTCCAGCTTGGTGCAAATAGTTCGTAGTTTTGCCGGCTCGATGTGCAGGGGCGTTATCTTGATGCAAGAGTC
Organism: Coleophora flavipennella; assembly: GCA_947284805.1. NCBI lineage: Eukaryota > Metazoa > Arthropoda > Insecta > Lepidoptera > Coleophoridae > Coleophora > Coleophora flavipennella. Next base: position 7,466,597 of record OX369287.1, on the reverse strand, counting down.
AAGTATCGAGTCTTGAGTTTGGTCGTTCATTTTTTAAAGCTTCTAATACACGAGGTAAACATTCTTCTGTGTATCATGCAGCTTTAACAGTCTTCCCTTTATCAAGCACAACCGTAGCCAATATTCCTCTCTTAGTAAAAAATACAGCAACCATTCTTTTCTTTACGGATCGGGACATTTTCACTGACGTCGGCGGTGGTTCATCTTCAAACACCCACACTGTACTCTGGGATTTAGTAGGTACATCGAAATAATACAGCCACGTTTCATCATATGTAACAATCGAGTTCACGTAGTTAGGTCGGCCGTCTTCAATTTTTTTAACATATCAACTGACCAAGTCACACGTTGCTCCCTTAGCACGTCAGTCATCAAGTGTGGTACCCAGAGAAAACAAAGTTTCCGTACTTTCAAATGGTCGTGAAGAATCCGATGAACAGTTGGTGCGCTTAACTTGAGGGTTTTGCTCGATCTGTCGATATGTCACACGTCTGTCTTTATCTAATAGTTTTCGTACAGCCTCAATGTTATTATCGGTACTCACTTCTATCGGCCTGCCAGACCTTGCTTTATCCTCCAAGTTAAAATTGCCGCGATTGAATTGAATATACAACCGTTCTATGGCCCTCAGAGATGGACAAGTTTCTCTCATACACTATTCATTTCCTCGAAACATTTTTGTTTAGTCAAGCCACGCTTAAAGTTATACGAAATAATTACACGAATATCATAACGAGAAAATGCCGCCATTTTCATTTAGAAAATTAATTTAAAAATCGAACAAACGATTCCTTGCAACTAAATTTGTTTTTTTGTTGTTTTTAAATTACTTAGATTTTATGGCCATGGCCTCAAATCACAATATTATTATATGTAGTTTGCATGCGACAAAACTTATGTAGCGCCCTACGTATAACTTTTTATTATTTGCCATAAACTCAGATCAAAAATAATGTAGATGTTGAGTTTCATACAAAAAGCGGGGTAACGCTCATTCTATTACGTATATGCATCTTTACCTTAAGGCCCAATATGCATTGGAACAATTGTCTCTGTCTTTTTATTTACGTGTAAAGAGTAAAGAAAATAACCCCACTTTTGCACTTTTTCAATGTTTTTTGTTTTGACTTAAATATAGGCATTTTTGCACAAAAGTGAGTCCGACAATATGTCAGGATGTTATCTATCTATAATATAATAAAACTGTAACGGGGCCGTGTCTGTACATGAAATATTTTTGGAAAATAATAACTGTGGTGGACATTACTGACGATACAGAGGCCAAAACAACAACTTTTGGAATTTTTGTCTGTCTGTCTGTCTGTCTGTCTGTCTGTCTGTATGTTCGCGCATCACGCAAAAACTACCGGGCCGATTTTGATGAAATTTTGTATGGTGGTTCCTTATAGCCCGGGTTAACATATAGGATACTTTTTATCCCACAAAATTCAAGAGTTCCCGTGGGAAAATCAAAAGTATTCATTTATAGAATGGCTCATCACGCAAATGTGGCTAGACCTATTAAAATCAAATTTTACACGTTGATATCCTTATCGCGAACTAAAACTGGGACATTGTGAATCCCAAAAAAAATTTGGGTTCCTACAGGAATGCAAAAAATTGTATCTTTAGAATGACTCAACGTAACAATATGAAACCTTTACATTGGGATGGGGTGTTTTGACCATCATTGTATAGTCGGGTATTCGTTATCCCGGAAAACTAAAGAGGTCCCGTGGGAAATTATCTATCGATACTTACAATAATAACAAAAGAGTATTTTTTTCTATATATTAGCTACACATACCACACATTATAATCATAGCAGCAGAATGTCAATAGATGGCACTGCAGGGATAATAAAACGCGCTTAAGTTGTATTAAAATATTATTTCATACTTTTGAATGGATTTCTTTTATGTATTTTTCAGCATACTCTACTTTAAACTCTGAAACTATCGTACGTAGAGATGTGTTTCATAGACGAACAGAGAGGTATTTTTTTACAGATTCCAATCGTGTAAAAAAATAAAAACACATAAATCGAGTTTAGCATCTTTTAACAGGAGGCACAGATATGGGAACTCTTCTAACGGCGACTATTTGCGTGTGGCAGTTGCTCTCCGCCTGCAATATCAATATCTGTGAACCTAATCAATGTGTTTGCGGGTCCTCAGTGGAGGCAATTGGCCATCACTCACTGAGTTGCAGTCGTGTTTGTGAATATTGCCACGTCACCAATTCCTTAATGACCTCACTCGGAGGGCATTGGTCTCGGCCAGATGAAATATTCCATCTTTGATGCAGCCGCCGGCCGGGTTTTAGTCGATCTGATGGCAAAAGGCCGGAGGGTTTAAACAGGTGCTATGGCAAAGAGGAAGCCACTCTTTCTGCCTCACTCCTCACCCGTACGGTACTGCTCAATTTGCGGTGAGAAAGAAGCATAATAAGTACTCGGTCTTGGAGGCAAATTACTGCTTTGTGCCGCTGGTCTGTGAGACAACCGGCTGCTGAACCCTCAGAGGCCTTTGCCTTCACAAAGGAGATTGGCCTTCGCCTTCGAGAGAGATGTGACGTGAGGTCTTACCTGCTGCTAAGGTTGTCTATTGCCATCCAGCGCGGTAACGAGAAGTGCGTCTTGGGCTCCTTTGGAGCTGATACGACTCGAGGATTTGACCCATATTAATATTGTTAGGAAATTTTATTACTAGATTGATACCTATAATGATTTGAATTAGTTTTTTGATAATATAGGTATATGTGTAATTTCATCATATCAGTTTATATACGTCCCCACCAAGGGGCTCGACCTGCCCTGAGTTAGGGCGATCTGGCCTTAGACGATCACGCGGGCCCATTGCAGGTTGATTGACTTCACACATAAGCATCGAGTTTCTTCGCAGGCGTGTGCAGGTTTCCTCACGATGTTTTTCTCACCGTAAGAGCGTCGGATAAACGTACATACCAGTATGAAATCGATATTCGTATAGATATTGGTAAGTGGCAGGATTCGAACCACGGCCTTCCGAACAGGAGGTATTGGCCCTAACCGTTTTACCACCGACGCTCTATATTTTATTTAATATTTAGAAATCCTTACTTAGTATTATAAATGTGAAAATGTGTTTGTTTGTTTGTAACCTATTCACACTTCAACACCTCTACCAATCTTGATGAAATTTGGCATATGAGGTGAAAAATAATATAATTTCATCATTACAGCTCATATACGTCCCCACCGAGGGGCTCGAGCCTACCCTGAATCAGGGCGATTAGGCCTTAGTCGACCACGCGGGCCCAGTGCGGGTTGGTCGACTTCACACACAATCTTCGAGTTTCTTCGCAGGCGTGTGCAGGTTTCCTCACGATGTTTTCCTTCACCGTTAAAGCAATCGGTAAGTATGTACGTAAGTTTTTGAAAAACTCATTGGTACATTGGCCGTCCAGATTTGAACCCGGTACCTCTGGTTAGATGTACCGAGTCGTTACCGGTTGAGCCACCGACGCTTTTTAATATAATTTACTAATAAGTATATCCTGACATAGTTCCCGAGGGATCTGGAGACAACTGTTTTCTACGCTCGCGCACGTCGGTGGCGTCGCAACGGAGCAACGGATTAAAGTGATTTTTTGTATAGAATTTGTTGAGGGGGTGGGAAGTGACAAAGACTGCTAATCCGAATAGCCCGATACAGTTCCTGAGGTACCTGGAGAAAACTCATGTCCACGCTTGCGAGCTGATTGCGGCTCGCGCACCACTCACCCTCAAAAAGAGTCATAAAAGCTATGTCCACGTGGGCGAAGCCGCGGGCAAAAGCTAGTTGAGGAATAAGAGAGAAAAAAATAAGGTGCTATGTCTAACTGTAGTGAAGTAAAACTGGTTTTTGTGGAGTAAAACAGCGAATATTTATAAATTTAAGCGAACTTTGCAAATTTTTTTTATTGAGAATATTTTATCAAATCGTGTTGTGGTTTCTACACTTTGAATCAGACATATTTTAATACATTTATAAAAAAATATATAAATGTATTGCGGGCTCATTGACGGGCTGAGCAGCATGCATGTCGGATGTTATGTCGATGATGTATGCGTAAACAATTTAAGCTATGCCGATGACATGGTGCTGCTTGCCCCGTCAGTAAGTACGATCAGAAAATTGTTAAGAGTGTGTGAGAGCTATGCGGCTAAACATGGTTTAAAGTACAAAAGTAAGTGCGTGGTTTTATGAAACCACGGTAAAAGTGAAACTTTACAGAGGAAGAAACGATCATGGCTGCTCTCGCTACGGTACAGAGGACGAAACAATCATACCGTCAGACGAAAGCGACCGTCACGCAACAAGCTACACACAGACGAAAAAATTTGAGACGATGTAATAAATAAAAAGTGTTTTTTATGGTTTTCAAGGCTAATGTTAAGAGTCCTAGTTACGTTCCTCCCATTGAGCTGAACGGAGTTTCCCTTAGTAGAATTACTGAATTTAAGTACTTGGGACATTATTTAGATGAATATCTTAATGTTGATTGCGGCATTGAAAGGGAGCGTAGGGCGTTGGCGGTAAGTGGTAGGTAATATGTTGGCTCGGAGGTTTGCTCGTTGCACTAAAGAAGTTAAAATCACCCTTTTTAAGACGTACTGTCAATCGTTTTACAAGAGCAGCCTGTGGACTTCATACATCAAGCGTGCCTACAATGCCCTACGTATACAATACAACAACATATTCAGGGTTCTGTTGGGGCTGCCCCGCTTCTGCAGTGCCTCAGGGATGTTTGCTGACGCCCGCACTGATGATTTTTATGCGATATGCGTAAAAAAGTAGGTAGCACCAACGGGATTCTGAAGGTGATTGCTGAGAGGTGTGAGGGGCCTATCCTGAAACACTGGGTAGGCCTCCTACGCAGTCCGTATGTCTGCATTAGAAACTAACTTTCTGATCCGTTTCTCTCAAAATTGTATTTGCTTTTGCTATTACTAATATAGGTTAAGTTGTGTGGTTAAGTTGTGTTCTTACTAAAAAATCTTTGTTCTGAAAATTAATGATATTATATATTATAGTTTCAACCGCAGAAAAATGACTTTTTCCAAACACCCGATTTCGGGGTTTGCATTTTTTTCTGAAAAAGTTTCGCCTTAAGTGTTGACCTCGAATCATGTTTCGACACGTGATAGGTCCTATCCTGCACTGTAATTGAGACAGGTGCATTTGAGATATGTCACAGCACGTTTCGGCATGTTGACGGTAAGTCTGCCAAGGCGTGACTGTAAGCAAAACTCTGCACCCCTTCGTGATTGGAGCAGAGTTTTTATACCCCATTTTCAAAGCGCTAACACTAAATCTACCTTTTATTTTTGATCTAAGGCTATAAATAGTAAATTATAGTAGTGGTATTACGAGTAAGTTACTGTATGTCTGTTGAATTAGATTAGCCTAAGGATAAGGATAGAAGATGGACCGATCATATGAGCGAGACGACATCTAATAAGTTTTGTGATGCGGTGATGAGTTTGGCGCAGGATAGGAACAGATGGAGGCCATTTGCGCATCAAAATATGAAGGAAAATATGCATGTAAATACTTAATACATATACATGTATAATTGCATTGAATTTTGCGTACAATAAAGAGTTATTCTAGTTTGAGTTTGAACATCAAAATCCACGATCCTATGTCAGGAGCTTTCGTTTGGGGCACGATGCGGGGAACGAGGGCATTGCGGTCGTTCAGTATGGACATGCCTTTTTGCTTTAGTCGATACAAGGGTGTCACGGAAATCGAAATTTCGACTGCTGATAGTATTTTTGGATGCAGCAGGTTGGTATCCGCCCAGCAAAATAGGTGACTCCTTAGAACGAATGTCTGATGCGTAGTTTGAAAAAATATTTTTTTCCAAATTTTCCCTCTTGTGTGTAGGTCGCCTAATAATCGAAAATTATAGATTTCTCGAATACCTACGATACCTACGCACTATATATAGCCGCTCCGTAAGCGCAGTTGACTTGCGTGACCTGAAAGCAGTCACAATCTTCTTCCTCATTCTTTATGGACCTACAAAACGGCTTCTATCTGTTGATAGCAAATCTTAGAAAGCAAAAAAATATCTTAGTTTTCTAAGTACGTCTTCTCTCTGTGAAATCCGGTGAGCCGGACTAGCGCTTCTGGGTTTATTTTGTAGTTAGACCCTGAAATTGTAATAGCAAATACTCAGATTTGAATATTGTGGAGTCTTGTCCCAATTGCGTTGGTGAATCTTGATAAGTCCGCTTCCATCTTCGGCATCATCGTCACTTACCATCAGGTGAGATGATGCCAAGGTCGTATCAATTGTGGATGAAAAAAAAATTCTCCCAGAAAGAGTTTACTTTTTGTACATAACTTGTTTAGTAACCAATTTTAGTTCCTATTTCTAGTAGTCTGGGAATCAGAAAGTCTAAATCTAACGAATATAATGTTTAGGAATCTCCTCTAGTACTTATTTACTCAGATAACCATTGACTTTTTAATTTGGTCGGTTTATAACGGCTGCTAACTGTTGTCTGCTAACTTCACACCGGTCTAGGCATTTAGAAAAAGAAAGAAAGAAATACATACGTTTACTGGTTCCAGTAACACCACACCAAAATAAATTATATACATATTACACAGAGCCTACTTCTTTTTTTTTTATTTGAATAAGGCACACCAACGGCATAAATATTACACGTTTCCAAAACATAGTTAGGTCTTATTCTAATACAAATGATTATTATAGGTGTACACATCATTGACATAAAATTATTATTAAAACAACATGGAAAATACTAACTAAGAAATTAATGAAACATTACTTTTAAATTTTACTTCTTCTTCTATTAGTGCTAGCGGCACGCCAAAAAGCTTCAAATGGTGTCTTAAGCATGAAAATCTAAAAGAACAGATCAACTGTAGACCATATGAATCAATTTAACCCACAGCACCAAAAAAAGGAGAGGATTTATATCATTACATATTTCAGCCAATATCAATAACATTAAAAAACCGGTCAAGTGCGAGCCGGACTCGCGCACAAAGGGTTCCGGACCATTATCTATGATAAATGACGTATTAAAAAAAACTACTTACTAGATCTCGTTCAAACCAATTTTCGGTGGAAATTTGCATGGTAATGTACATCATATATATTTTTTAGTTTTATCATTCTCTTATTTTAGAAGTTACACTGGGGGTCACACATATTTTGCCACTTTGGAAGTGTATTAGAAACCTCATTTTTAAAGACCTATCCATAGATGCCCCACACGTATGGGTTTGATGAAAAAATTTTTTTGAATTTAAGTTCTAAGTATGGGGAACCCCCAAAATTTATTGTTTTTTGTTATTGTTGTGTTAATCTTAATGCGGTTTACAGAATACATCTACTTACCAAGTTTCAATAGTTAATAATTAATTAATAATAATTCAATAGTTCTTATAGTTTCGGAAAGAAGTGACTGTGACATACGGATGGACAGACAGACAGACAGACATGACGAATCTATAAGGGTTCCGTTTTTTGCCATTTGGCTACGGAACCCTAAAAATCATTACAATTTTGTCCTGTACTTTATTCCTTATATTGAGTTTCCAAATTTCAAATTTCTTTTTTGGAATTGTCTATACGTTTCTTGGGGAAAGTTTTTCATTGTGATGATTATAGGCCCCAGTTAACGTCTCCGACACCAATTTTGTTACAAAAATTTGGGTCTAAAAATACAAAAATTGAAAAAAAAACACGTAATATACAAATTTTCAAAATTGCTTTCTTGGAGTTAGATATGAGGATATGTGGTATCACTTAAGGTATATTTTACAAAAAAATAATAAATCGTAGATATCGTATCTCTAGGACTCCAAACTTGGTATGTTTAGATTTTTTTTATTTAAAGCAAGTGACTGAAATGTAATGTTGTGATGCATTTTTAGAATTGGCTTAGAAAGCCCTTTTAGCCACACACGATAGGTTTCAGATTAAAAAAAATCCTATACAAAAAAAAGATTAATACTTCATAACTACTGTCCTTTTTATCCTATCCATCACCCCTGAAGGTCAGTAAGATCTCTCCACTGCATAAGGGAAAAGGAAACAGGGAAGACATAAATTGCTATAGACCAGTGTCTATGATACCGGCGATAGCAAAAGTTCCGGTAAATGGGTTATGCTCTCGTCTAACTGAACATCTTGACGCGACGACGGGCGCTCTGTCGGAGCGGCAGTTCGCGTACCGCGCGGGCCGCTGTACGAGCGCGCTGGCGCGGCGGGTGGTCCGGCGCGTGCTGGAGGCGCGTGAGCAGCGCCTGCAGGTGGCCGTGCTGTGCTGTGACCTGTCTAAAGCGTTTGACGTAGCGGATCACACTGTACTCGCCCTCGGGAGCCTCGAAGCGGAGGTGAGCGTACCTACAGCTCCAGGACCTACCTGGACAGTAGGTAGTGGTTCTCATCCACGAGGCACTCGTCTTGCAGAGTACCGGGACAAGCGTCTTGACGGCAAGACCTACCGTAACTGGTCATTGTCTTCATCTTTCGGTGTTGGCAGGAATAGCGGCCCTCACTGTATGCCCAAGGGTAGGAAAGTGGGGACGCTATATGATAAACCTGGTAGTTTTAGCGTATCTGGTAGATATACGAGAGGGAATGTACTGGGGAGAAGTACGGTCAGATCCTTTGACTACTGCGATAGGTGTAGCCCAAGGGTCATCAGTATCGAACATTCTATTCTCGTTACTTTGAACGATTTACCTGAAGCGGTACCAGCTGGCGACATCTACATGTACGCTGGCGACGTGGCCAGTATCGTCTGCACCGACTGATGTGGAAAAACTGGAGCAACAACTTAACGACGCCATGACCCAGCTCTCGCAGTTGTTTCGTTGCAATGGATTAGACCTTAATTTAAAAAAGACGCACTTTCACCTAGGAGGAAAGCGTCCGGGGATCTGTCGCTGAGCGTGAATGGAGTATGTACAGTGATGTCACTGAAGCTCCCTCATTAAATAATTTTAAAACGAAACTCAGACGTTGGCTTATCGAGCACACCTTCTACAGTTTACATGACTTCTTAAATTTACACAACGTGTAACTATTTTTAGTTTTTATTTCTTTATTTTAAATTTTGTGCATTAATGAAAATTTTTGTACAATTTTATTATTATTTCATTTATATTTTGGAATCTGTAAAATGACGTGTAAAATATTTTTTACCAATAAAATTATTATGATTATAATATTTTGTGCTAACGGTCAAATTTATTCATATCTAAAGATCTGATTTTCATGCTTTTCACACCATTTACAGCTTTTTACTGAATTTCGGGGGATACCGCTGGCACTACATCGTGTCGACGACAAGTCATATCACTTCTGCCCACTGTTTGGGAATTACGTTGGGAAATCGTGGTAAGCCTGTTTCCATTTTCGGCATTATTTTCACTTACCAGGTGAGATGATGCCAAGGGCTTACCAATGTAGATAAAAAAAAAAGTTGATTACAGGATATCATAACGTATAGGTGCTTAAATCTTCCGATGTTCAATCATCCTGACGCAACAAACAAGCCTATCAACTTCGATTTCCGATGCCATAAATTTATTTCCAAACGATATGCATTTGTAAATAACAACACTAACTAACTAATTGATACATACAATATCGATAAATTAAATAGATAAATAGGCGTATCAAAATATACAGTCATAATAAATTGGTTGTTTCAGAAACCTTCGAAGTTAGAGGTGTTAATTCTTTATCCATTTACCAAGGTCTGTTGTCTAATTGATAGATGTGTGAACTTTGATAGGTTTAACAGGCAAATGTAGAATCAAAAGTTTATCAATTATCACATGTTTGATATAAAATACTTAGTACATTTTAAGTAATCGTTCATAATCATCATTATATCTGCTGAAAGACGTCCACAGCTGGCACTGACTTCCCCAAGGATTTCCGTAACGACCGATCTTGAGCTGCCCGCATCTAGTAGCTTCCCGGTATTCTTTCCGGTGTGAGGTCGCCACTCGAGAACTTTACTACCCCATCGGCTAACTGTTTTACGAGTTAGTGCCCCGCCCTCTGGTACTTAAATTTAGCGTTTATGTGAGCAATTCTTAATCTCTTGGTGTCGTTATTATATCAACGCTGCTGCGTAATGACTAATGATAGAGTTTTTTTTTCATGCCCTTATCTCTTACCTTATGGAGAAGATTCCTACCTAAATGGAGTTTTTGATGGTATTTAGGTATAGTTTTTCTACGTGATCGAATCAGAAGCGACGTAGCTCTCAGAATCGCTTAAGTAGCAGTGGGCGCCTTATAGCTCGTAGAACAGATGGCCGTTGAGGTAGTATGTTCTCGAGTAGCGACCGCACCATGGAAGACGTACCGTAGGAAGGTCTCCCACTCGGTGGACCCACACCTGGAAAGGAAGGTCGCGGAAAGCCGCTGGCTGCGTACAGCACAGGACCGGTCGTCGTAGAAATCCTTAAGGGAGGCCTTTGTCCAGCAGTGGACGTCTTTCAGTTGATATGATGATGATGATGATAATGATGACGATGATGATTCGTTGTGGTATAGGTTAAAGGTACCAACCAGCCTAATTTCATTAAACGGCACTGAATGTTTTCAAGGTCCCTACGTGTTGCGACACCTTAAATCTCCTAGGTAACCACAAACTTTTAGTTTATAAAAGCCTCTGTGCTGAGCACGGAACACATTGTGTGGGCTCGACTCGCACTTGACCGCTTTATACTGGAACCTTGGCATTTGAACAAAGAGAAGATGTCGCACGTTAAATTGCAATTTACAAAGGCGAACTGCACTCAAGACCTAAGAAGGTTATACATATATAAAGTTTAAAATTGAAATCTTTGTCATTATTATTATTACCAACTTTTATATTTACAAGATTTTATTATAAGCTTCTATTTAACATGCCGTGTTAGTTAGTTTGGATCAAATCTTGGAAGCTATATTAGAACCATCATATCAGCCGAAGGACGTCCACAGCTGGACATAGGCCTCTCCCAAGGATTTCCACGAAGACCGGTTCTGCGCTGCCCGCGACTTTAACCAGTTCATTGGTCCACCGAGTGGGAGGCCTTCCTACGCTACGCTTTTCGGTGCGCGGTCGCCACTCGAGAACTTTACTGCCCCAACGGCCATCTGTTCTACGAGCTATGTGAAATTAGAACCACTTCCGATTAAAGAGTAAAGAAAATAACCCCACTTTTGCACTTTTTCAATGTTTTTTCGTCTTAACTTAGATATAGGCATTTTTGCAAAAAAAGTGAGTCCGACAATAAGTCAGGATTTTATTGAGGAATAAGAGAAAAAAAAGGTGCTATTGTCTAATTTTAGTGAAGTAAAACTGGTTTTTGTGGGCTAAAACATAGCGAAAATTAAAAAATTTAAGCGAATATTGTTTTTTTTTTCTATAGAGAAAATTTTATTATTATTATTATTTTTTTTGTTTTATTTTGCATATGTATTTATTTTGATGTACAATAAAGAGTTATTTGAATTTGAATTTTGAATTTATCAAATCGTGTTTTTGCCTCCCACACTTTTTTTTATTACCCGCGACGAAACGGAGACGGTATCTATAATCTATCTATAATATAATAAAACTGTAACGGGGCCGTGTCTGTACATGAAATATTTTTGGGAAATAATAACTGTGGTGGACATTACTAACGATACAGAGGCCAAAACAACAACTTTTGGAATTTTTGTCTGTCTGTCTGTCTGTCTGTCTGTCTGTATGTTCGCGCATCACGCAAAAACTACCGGGCCGATTTTGATGAAATTTTGTATGGTGGTTCCTTATAGCCCTGGTTAACATATAGGATACTTTTTATCCCAGAAAATTCAAGAGTTCCCGTGGGAAAATCAAAAGTATTCATTTATAGAATGGCTCACCACGCAAATGTGGCTTAACCTATTACAATCAAATTTTACACGTTGATACCCTTATCGCGAACTAAAACTGGGACATTGTGAATCCCAAAAAAATTAGGGTTCCTACAGGAATGCAAAAAATTGTATCTTTAGATTGGCTCAACGTAACAATATGAAACCTTTACATTGAGATGGGGTGTTTTGACCATCATTGTATAGTCGGGCATCCTTTAACCCGGAAAACTAAAGAGGTCCCGTGGGAAATTATCTATCGATACTTACAATAATAACAATAGAGTACTTTTTTTCTATTTATTAGCTACACATACCAAACATTATAAACATAGTAGCAGAATTTCAATAGATGGCGCTGCAGGGATAAGAAAACGCGCTTAAGTTGTATTAAAACATTAAAATATTTTTTCATACTTTTGAGTGGATTTCTTTTATGTATTTTTCAGCATACGCTACTTTAAACTCTGGAACTATGGTACGTAGCGATGTGTTTCATAGACGAACAGAGAGGTATTTTTTTACAGATTCCAATCATGTAAAAAAATAAAAACACATAAATCGAGTTTAGCATCTTTTAACAGGAGGCACAGATATGGGAACTCTTCTGACGGCGACTATTTGCGTGTGGCAGTTGTTCTCCGCCTGCAATATCAACATCTGTGAACCTCATCAATGTATTTGCGGGTCCACGGTGGAGGCAACTGTCCATCACTCACTGAGGCCGGCCGGGCTTTAGTCGATCTGATGGCAAAAGGCCGGAGGTTTTAAACAGGTGCTATGGCAGAGAGGAACGTGTCTGCTTTGGGAAGCCACTTTTTCTGCCTCACTCCTCAGCCGTACGGTACTGCTGCTCAATTTGCGGCGAGAAAGAAGCATAATAAGTACTCTGTCTTGGAGGCAAATTACTAATTTGTGCCGCTGGTCTGTGAGACAACCGGCTGCTGAACCCTCAGAGGGCTTTGCCTTTACAAAGGAGATTGGCCTTCGCCTTCGAGAGAGGAGATGTGACGTGAGGTTCTACCTGCTGCTAAGGTTGTCTATTGCTATCCAGCGCGGCAACGAGAAGTGCGTCTTATACGTACGACTCGAGGATTTGACCCATAATAATATTGTTAGGAAATTTTATTACTAGATTGATACCTATAACGATTTGAATTAGTTTTTTGATAATATAGGTAATGTGTTATTTCATCATATCAGTTTATATACGTCCCCACCAAGGGGCTCGACCTGCCCTGAGTTAGGGCGATCTGGCCTTAGACGATCACGTGGGCCCATTGCGGGTTGATTGACTTCACACATAAGCTTCGAATTTCTTCGCAGGCGTGTGCAGGTTTCCTCACGATGTTTTTCTCACCGTAAGAGCGTCGGATAAACGTACATTCCAGTATGAAATCGATATTCGTATAGATATTGGTAAGTGGCAGATTCGAACCACGGCCTTCCGGACAGGAGGTAGTGGCCCTAACCGTTTTGCCACCGACGCTCTATATTTAATTTAAGATTTAGAAATCCTTACTTAATAATATTATAAATGTGAAAATGTGTTTGTTTGTTTGTTACCTATTCACACTTCAACACCTCTACCATCTTGATGAAATTTGGCATGCAGGTAGCCTGTATCACTGGGAATTAAATAGTAAACCTTTTATCTGTGGAAATTATCATAGCCCGATGCAGTTCCTGAGGAAACTAAAACAATACTCTTTGTTCGCAAATTTATTTAAAATCGTGACATAGTTCCCGAGGGATCGGGGGACAACTGGTTAACCTAACCACGTCAGTGGCGTCGCAACGGAGCAACGGATTAAAGTTATTTTTTGTATTGAATTTGTTGGGGGGGGGGAAGTGACAAAGACTGCTAATCCGAATAGCCCGATACAGTTCCTGAGGTACCTGGAGAAAACTCATGTCCACGCTTGCGAGCTGATTGCTGCTTGCGTACCACTCACCCTCAAAAAGAGTCATAAAAGCTATGTCCACGTGGGCGAAGCCGCGGGCAAAAGCTAGTATTACATATGCGTTTGGGGTGAGATAGGGTGTTTGTGCAATCGAATTTTGCCATTTTCTCCTAAACTACTAGTCCGATTTTTATGCGGTTTTCAGTGATGGGTTCGGATTTGATTGGTGCATGTTCTAAGATAGGTGTTACAGTGGCATCTCACCAGGAGGCGCTGCAGTATTCATTTTTTATAAAAACCAATGTCACCATTTATATCCAAAACTACTAGTCCGATTTTGATGCCGTTTTCAGTGATGGGTTCTGGTTTGATTGGTGCATGTTCTTAGATAGGTAGGTGTTACAGTGACAACTCACAAGGGGGTGCTATTGTAAACATTTGCTTGTACAAACCAATGTTGCTATTTATCTCCATAACTACTAGTCCAATTTGGATGCGGTTTCCAGTGATGGGTGTGGATTTGATTAGTGCATGATCTTAGATAGGTGTTACGATGGAAACTCACCAGGAGGCGCTGCAGTTAACATTGTTTTGCAAAACCAAAACTACTAGTCCGATTTGGATGCGGTTTTCAATAATGGGTTTGTGGTTGATTAGTGAGGATTGTTAATTGTTTACGGTTGTCGGTTTCGCTGCAGTAATACCTAGTCCGATTTTGATGCTGTTTTCAGTATAGGGTTTGTGGTTGATTATTAGTGAAAGTTCTTAAAAACCTTTTTTTTTTGTTTTGTAAAGAAGTTAGCATTTCGTAGTGGGGAAAGTGTTTTCCTACATTGCCCAATGTGGAATAGGCACAGTGGTTGTCGATATCAACATTTCCATAAAAACCTTTTTATATTTACATTTGAATTTACTAACTTGTATGATAAACACACTTGACTATGTGAAATCTTACCGACAATTTGTTTGAAATCGTTTAGGTGTGAAAGTAAAACAGACAGATTTAACGCATTGTCTTTTTTTTCTTACTTTCACACACACACACACCACACACACACACACACACACACACACACACACACACACACACAAATCAATACTATAGTTAAAACGTTAGTAGTACTGTGGCTAAAAGTTAAGCCTCATGTCCTCAGGGAAGCACACTATATACTGAAATACAGGTTTAAAAAAACCTAGCTCGGTTACATATGCTCTCATAATAGTTTTTGTAACAATAACTAGCCCTAAATTAGATGTAAGATGTATTGTTAACATCAATTGGTCAAATAAACTTATTATTATTATTATTTATTATTCTGCTTGATGATTTCGAGTTGAGTTACAACAAAACTCCCAGCAAAGTTTAGTTGTAAATATTTATTAAAATTATATATTTATATATTAATTTTTTTTATTATTATATCAGATCATATAAGTCCCCACCGAGGGGCTCGAGCCTACCCTGAATCAGGGCGACTAGGCCTTAGTCGACCACGCGGGCCCAGTGCGGGTTGGTCGACTTCACACACAACCTTCGAGTTTCTTCGCAGGCCTGTGCAGGTTTCCTCACGATGTTTTCCTTCACCGTTAAAGCAATCGGAAGTATATCTACGTAAGTTTTTGAAAAACTCATTGGTACATTGGCCGTCCAGATTTGAACCCGGTACCTTTGGTTAGATGGACCGAGTCGTTACCGGTTGAGCTACCGACGCTTTAGCCACCGACGCTTTAAAATAAACTATATCAATTTTGTATAATGTATGTACCTATGCTCTCTAAAAAGTTTGAAATAAAAAGCAAAATTAAAAATTTTGAAAAACCCACGACGACTTTTATAATTACTTAAATTGAAAAAGGATAAAATAATTAAAAATCCCGACATAAAGAATTTATCTAACTAGTGATATTAAACGTAAAAAGCTTTTATAAGAAGATTTGATCTCTCGCAGAGTCGGACATATGAACAACAGAGTATCAGTTTTCATAGCACTTCCCTACGTACCTATTTGGTTCCCGAAGATATAGATGTGGCAATAAAATATTTAACTCCCTATGAACCTAATAAAAAACCCAAGAAAATCCGTCGGGGGTTGCTCTTTTAAATTTTAACATAAATATAAATAAGTACAGCAATAAAATATCTCTAAATTATTCGCGTTACTATAAAATTACAAAACCAGTTCATTTAATGGCAGCCCGGACGGATTTTCTTGGGTTTTTTTTTCATAGGGAGTTCAATATTTTATTGCCACATCTACATCTTCGGGAACCAAATAGGTACGTAGGGAAGTACTATGAAAATTGATACTCTGTTGTTCATATGTCCAACTCTGCGAGAGATCAAATCTTCTTATAAAAGCTTTTTACTTTTTTTATCACTAGTTACATAAATTCTTTATGTCGGGGTTTTTAATTAATTTATTCTTTTTTAATTTAAGTAATTATAAACGTTCGTGGGTTTTTCTAAATTTTTAATTTTGATTTTTATTGATAAATGTATTGCAGTTTCAACCGCAGAAAAATGACTTTTTCCAATCCCCGATTTCGGGGTTTGCATTATTTTCTGAAATGGTTTCGCCTTAAGTTTAGATGACAACGCATGATTAGCTAGTGACGTCATTTCAAATCCAACAGGGCGGTGTCCAAAAGATGGCGGACCAGTTATTTTTATGCACCCCCATGATATGTGTATCAAAGGAAAGGGTTCGCTGAGAAAAATACAAAATAATTAGGTTTTTCGAATATTATTTATTTCGCCTTGTTGTATGATTTGAGTCAAATCTTGCAAACGATTTTAAAGCGACTTCCAGTGGTGCGATTGAGCTTAAATACTCAATACTCAATACTCAATAATTTATTGCTGTCATATACAGGGTACAGAAGATCTTAAGTGTACTTGGTTACATATTATAGTATGTATATGACACCCGGCTAGGGCACTGCAACTTAAAGTAAGTAAAGTCGACCTATATACATATTGTGAAACATTTATAATTTATGTAGTACATACTTTAATACTTTATTATATATTAATAAATTTGGTATACAGGGTCTTCGGCAGATGGTTGAAAATACGAAAATGGGGGATAGGTGGGGTCGCCTCCCACCTATTTTGAGAATTAAAAAAAATCTAGGACTTGTAATTTTTTTTACAGGATTTTTTTCCTTTTTTTAGAAATTTTGCCATTTTTATACCTTTGAACACATGTAACTTTTTGTTTTTTAAAGCTAGCTCCAAAATCTTTTTTTTAATAGACTTTTATAAGATTGTCGGCTCTAAAAAAATTATGTTTGTTTCAAGTTATTGCTAAAAACAAAAATGTGTGCCCCCGAACTTAAAAAAAAAGTTGAACAAAAATTTAAAAGTCAACTATGCGATGCATTTAAAAAAAAAATGGGGCTGGAAGGCTTCTGTTTTTTTTAAAACATCTCTAAAGCTTAGGCTTTTGAATGGTATGTAATTTGTTTCGGTATCTTTTTTGTAACCGGAGATGTTATTTTTTTTTACTCAATTGGACCATGTTGACGAAATTCCACTAGTTACATGTTTTGTGAAATGTATCAAATGCAAAGTTGAAAATAATGTAAGCACTTACTGTTGGGACGGTTACAAAGAGCAGGTACGTTTTTTTACATTCTTGCACACACATAATGGCTATCTTTTGTCATTTATTGGCATATTGGAGTTAGCACTTCCATATGCCAATAAAATGTCCGCATATTCCGCATTGGTAAATTGAGCCATTTTAAACCACAACAAAGTCTTAACAAAACGTCTGATAATAACAAAAAGTGACAAACAACAAAAAAACTTAACAAAATCACAAACACAGCAAAGTGAAATTAACGAAAACAAAAAAAAACGTTAACGTTATTAAAGTTTGTGATTTTGTTAAGTTTTTTTGTTGTTTGTCACTTTTTGTTATTATCAGACGTTTTGTTAAGACTTTGTTGTGGTTTAAAATGGCTCAATTTACCAATGCGGAATATGCGGACATTTTATTGGCATATGGAAGTGCTAACTCCAATATGCCAATAAATGACAAAAGATAGCCATTATGTGTGTGCAAGAATGTAAAAAAACGTACCTGCTCTTTGTAACCGTCCCAACAGTAAGTATTTACATTATTTTCAACTTTGCATGATACATTTCACAAAACATGTAACTAGTGGAATTTCGTCAACATGGTCCAATTGAGTAAAAAAAATTAACAACTCCGGTTACAAAAAAGATACCGAAACAAATTACATACCATTCAAAAGCCTAAGCTTTAGAGATGTTTTAAAAAAAACAGAAGCCTTCCAGCCCCATTATTTTTTTTTAAATGCATCGCAAAGTTGACTTTTAAATTTTTGTTCAACTTTTTTTTTAAGTTCGGGGGCCCACATTTTTGTTTTTAGCAATAACTTGAAACAAACATAATTTTTTTTAGAGCCGACAATCTTATAAAAGTCTATTAAAAAAAAGATTTTGGAGCTAGCTTTAAAAAACAAAAAGTTACATGTGTTCAAAGGTATAAAAATGGCAAAATTTCTAAAAAAAGGAAAAAAAATCCTGTAAAAAAAATTACAAGTCCTAGATTTTTTTTAATTCTCAAAATAGGTGGGAGGCGACCCCACCTATCCCCCATTTTCGTATTTTCAACCATCTGCCGAAGACCCTGTATAGGCGTGTTTTCGATGACAAAAGATCCTTTTGGTACTTTGAAGTAGAATGTACCTAAAAGTTATTAGGCTTTTCGATGTTATTTTAAACTGAGAATCTCTGTCACTTACTACTTACCAAAACTTAACATACGGGACGCAAGGGTCGATTCGCAAACAAATAGTTGAATTTCTCATACAATTTTGGCCAATCAGCTGCTCGTATAGTATGAGAGCGTTGGTGGCGTAGCGGCTAGGGCCGCCGCCTTGTGTCCGGGAGGTCGTGGTTCGAATCCCGCCACGTACAAATGTGATTTCGAATTTAGATTTCATATGTAAGTTTATCCGACGCTCTTACGGTGATGGAAAACATTGTGAGGAAACCTGCACACGCCTGCGGAGAAACTCGCAGGTTGTGTGTGAAGTCGACCAACCCGCACTGGGCCCGCGTGGTCGACTAAGACCCGATCACCCTTATTCAGGGTAGGCTTGAGCCCCTCGGTGGGGACTGATATAATAAATGGGAACACAAAAAAACTAGTCGTATAGGTTCCCTGGGGAAAGTTGAACAGTTTTATGAGTAGGTTTAAAAAAAAAGTGTTATATGCTCTTTTAATATTGCCAATAATTTCAGTTCCTTTGAATATTTACTCTCTAGATATAGCGCGGCGGCGCAGATGCGTCGAATAAAAAATACCGGTGAACAGTTGTCCGGTAATCCACACACACCGAAACAAATTATTGTATGACAGGCGCGGGTGTGAAACAGACGGTTGACGCATAACGCATACCAGCATAAAAAAGCTGACCCGTTTTATCGCAGTGTGACTACAAACAGGGTGACGTTCTATCTAGAGAGTAAATAATCCAAGCTTTCACTCACCTATTCATCAGTTTAAATGACATCGTTTTTTAGGGTTCTGTTCCTCAAAAGGAATAAACGAAACCCTTATAAGATCACTCGTGTGTCTGTTCGTCCGTCTGTCACAGCCGATTTTCTCAGAAACTACTGGACCGATTGAGTTGAAATTTTCTATACATATGTAAGTCGGTGACCCAAAGACGGACATGTAACGTAAATAAATTAAATTAAAACATGGGGTTCACTTTTGGGGGGTAAATTAGAAAATAAAAAAAGTTTTGTAAACTATATTGTGCATGTGACGTATCAAATGAAAGGGCTTGTTGTAAGAATCTCTAATGTATGTATATTTTATTATAATTTTAAGATAAATAGTTTTGACGTTATTTATGATGAAAATAGACAAAAATTGAACACTCCTCTCACCCTTATCTCCAAAACTACTGGGCCTAAAATTTTGAAAAAATCACAGCACATGAGTTTAAATCCAACGATTACAGGAAAATCTATGAAAAAACTATATCCCTTCTGTTCTTACAGAAAAAAAGAAATTGCGAAAGTCCGATTACACCTAGTGGGATCTAGTAGTACCTTCTACGTAGTTAATTTACATATTAATACGAAAACAGCAATTAGTTCCCTTTTACCTATATCTATAGATGGCGCTGTAGATGAAAATTAGTTTTTGGTTTGACTCGCACTTGGTAGGTTTTTTTTAAATCCGAGATACTGTGTATTTTTATTAATATCATCATCGTCATCATATCAGCCGAAAAACGTCCACTGCTGGACAAATGCCTCCACCAAGGATTTCCACGACGACCGGTCCTGCGCTGTCCGCATCCATCTGCTTCCCGCGATCTTCACCAGGTCGTCGGTCCACCGCGTGGGAGGCCACAGTTTTATTAATATATCCTTAGTTTAATATATTGAATGGCTTCAGTGACATTAATCAGTATAATTTGTGTTATCTTTGGATCAGAAATGGTGTGCAAGGTATACTTTTAAAAAATCGGTAGTTAACTGAACAGGTAAATATAACAATTAAATACACTTTCTTGCAACGTTTGTATTGAATATAAATCTAAATATATACTAGCTGTCCCGGCGAACTTCGTACCGCCTTACATTACATTACACTGCCCTACCCTACCCTACCCTACCCTACACTACACTACACTACCCTACACTACCCTACCCTACCCTACATACACTACACTACACTACCCTACCCTACACTACCCTACACTACTCTACACTACCCTACACTACACTACACTACCCTACCCTACCCTACACTACCCTACCCTACACTACCCTACCCTACCCTACACTGCACTACCCTACCCTACCCTACACTACCGACTATAATTTGAGATTTAAACTATCCTATCTCTCAAGTTGGATCGAACTGCACATGGTGTGCGAATTTTATTATAATCGGTTAAGTGGTTTAGGAGTCCATTGAGGACAAACATTGTGACACGAGATTTATATATATTAAGAAGTTATAACTCAAAGGTGACTGACTGACTGACATAGTGATCTATCAACGCACAGCCCAAACCACTGGACGGATCGGGCTGAAATTTGGCATGCAGGTAGATGTTATGACGTAGGCATCCGCTAAGAAAGGATTTTGGGAAATTCCCACGGGAACCGCAAAAATCGGGATCTGCGCGGGCGAAGCTGCGTTTTATTAGTTTCCTGAGAGAGACGACTGGCATCAGAGTTTATAGTTTCTCAGAACAATTTCAGTTAATATACCATAATATCTACATTTAGCAAATTGACAAATTATAGTTTCTCCTTAACAATCCAAACTACAGATATGCTATTTTGCGTGTTTGTATCTCATTTTGTGTATAGTTCGGTCGGCCGCACGTCAGTGACAAGTGACAACACTACCAGTACACGTAAGCTGGGCCGCTGTGAAAACTGCGATATGAAAACTAGAAAGAAACCACAGATCAACTAAAGGTCAAAGCATTACTTTAAAAAATGTGGTCTGAAAAAGAAGCACAGCTTTAAAAAAAGTGGGTAAGTAGTGTCGGAGCACGCGCACAATAGGGTTTCTTTCGTAATCTTTTTAATAAAAATAAATGTTTAGTTACAACAGTTATTTTTGCAGTTGATATAGAACATTTTGTATGAAAAATCTATAAACTCTTTACAAATCCAAATGTATATCTTAAAATGGTCGACTATTACTCATACACTAAGAAAGCCTACTTGGCAGTTATATTTTTTATCCTATTTACAATATACTTTTTTGATTTTTTGAAATAGTGGTTTAGCTGGTAGGGGTAACAAATTTCAATTATATATCTGTAATAGTCTTTGAGCAAAGCGACTGTGACATACCTACCGACGGACAGACAGACAAACAGACAGCAAGGCGAAACTAAAAACCAGCCAAGCGTGAGCCGTTTTCGCGCACGAACGTTCCGTACCACCCCACCTCACCACAAAATTATTACACTGGTTGATACCTAGTCAAATCGCGCCGGAGAGAAAACAGTTTTTTAAAAACTAAATTATAAAATAGTTTACGAACGATTCGTACTCGGGTCGATGTAAGACTGACTTTTTATTACGTGTAAAACTAACCTTAATCTACTCCAGACGCTTACTATGCACTTTTGGTAGCCACAGCATTTATGCTTACTACGCGGTCTATATACTGGTTACGCTCCGTAACTACCTATTCCTTTCAAACAAAAAACATTAACGCGAGCGACACGAGTATTATTGTTTTTCATTGAGTTCGGACTCCTTAGTCGGTACACTTGGTCGGTTTTTGTTATTTGTTGTTTAGGATTAATATTATAAATAATCAATCACACACAGTTTCATGCTGGTATGTCGATATTACCTTTTTTACAATAAAGCAAAAAAAAATAATTAAAAAAACACGTTTCTTATAATATGGGGATCATACCTTCATCTTTTTATTATTTGCTAGCAAATCCCCCTTAAGGCGCAATGATACTTAAAAATCTGTCTTTCTTTTTCTTTACGTGTAAAGAGGGAAGAAAATAACCACACTTCGTTCGTTTTTATTTTCATCATATTTAACTTAAATAAAAATCCAATCGATGTTTTCCCTTCAGTCACCTATGAACTTTATTTCAGTAAATAAATCATATTATCAAATTATTTATTTTAAGAATAAAACCTAAAATAGACGATAAAATGGCTCGAAAAGAGGTACTTTTGCGAAATTATTCTATCGAGCCAATTTTATTAAATCGTGTTTCCAGTCGATAAAGTCCCTCGTAACTATTCTCAATAATACCAATATGTTTCCCTAGAGTTTAAATTTACTGCTACCTACTTCAAAAATGAATTCTAAAACCCTGTTTAAGTGGATTTAATAACACATATTTTGTGTAAATTTCAGTCGACTACCTATTAAGGTTCAGAAGGTATACAGCCTTTTAAAAGTCGGACTGACGGATGGACATTGCATGTAAGCTTAGAAATAGGGTCCCGACTCTCATTACCTGGTACGGAACCCTAAAACGACGGAACTCTATAAATTTTTGTGTTGCAGCAACATTTGAACTTACACTTTCTTTAGGTTAACCAATAACCTTACAATCCTAGTACAAAATTCTAAATCCCTACATACCACGCAACTGCATTCATTGTCGGTGACAAGACTGTGCCATCTGCGACTACAGTGCACAATGTATCTAGATTGTAGGTAAATACAGTGCTGCGCAGAATTGGTCATTACTTGTCTTTATGAACGTCACGCTCACGAGTTCATTGTTTGTATGTACGTCTTGCGGTTTAGCCAATTCTCGATTTGGTAGATGGTGACTGGTAGGTACCTAGCTGTCGTGTCGGATTTAACCACACTTATGCAACTATTACCCGCCACGCCAACCTTCGTAAGCACCTGGCATCATCTCACCTGATCCTGATGGTAAGTGATGATACCGAAGATCAAAGAGGTGATAAACATGTATATATGGAGGTCAGTGGGTGGCACAGTAAACGGTAAAGACGCTGCTGCCCAATTGCTCATCGTTTAGTATGTTCCCTTAGTCGCCTCTTCCGACACCCTCGGGAAGAGATGGAATGGTAGGTAGTATGGGTAATATACTGATAGGGCCGCAACCATAGACAAGAACAAGAAGATCCAGAATAAGAAGATGCTAATCATATTATTTTTTTGGAGCAGTGTACGAATGTTCCGACATACCTCTCAGAATTGCTATACTTAAGTGGCTATGGGCGGGGCACATAGCTCGTAGAAAAGATGGCCGTTGGGGTATTAAAGTTTTCGAGTGACGACCGCGCACTGGAAAACGTAGCGTAGGCAGGCTCCCACTCGGTGGACCGATGACCTGGTGAACGTCTTGGGAAGCCGCTGGATGCGGGCAGCGCATAACCAATCGTCGTGGAAATCCCTGGGGGAGGCCTTTGTCCAGCAGTGAACGTCCTTCGGCTGATATGATGATGATGATGAAGTTGACCGAATGTTGTCATGCAATGTGTGTCAAAGTATATAATGCACTTTCAAGTGAAATAAAATTCTTACCACGCTTTCGTAAAAACCTCAAAAAATGGCTAAAGGAAAAAAAATCTATTCAATCAAAGAATTACTTGAACCAAACACTTGATTATTCTGTTGATGTCAAATTATGATAAGAATACAATTTTCATTTTCATTTTGTTTTTTAGGTTTTTTACATGAATGCCATAATTTATATTCACTTTTTTTTTCTTAAATTTTTGTATGTCGTACAAATGACTAAGTATATTTTCACTATGTTTTGTAAGATCTATTGTATTTACCACATTTACAACAGTAAAATATTTTTATCTTTAAATAGTTACTATGAGGATCTGTAGCTACTCGTCATCATTTGAGCCTTTGAGCTCTCTTAGACCACAAGGGTCAAGACACCTTGAACGAGCACCTCTCTGGATTCGTCAACACCTCTTACTAGTATATCATTTGATGGGGACACTTTTTTGAATTTAGAACAGTGCTTATATATTTTTAACTAGCTGTTTCCCGCGGCTTCACCCGCGTGGACCACGTTTCTATGACTTTTTGAGGGTGCGCAGTGCGCGAGCCGCAAGCGGAATATAAAAGAGTGCGTATGTGCCAGCAAGACGTGGAGGCCATTTGCCTGATGTGTTATTCCATAAAGAACCCTATCCTATGTATTTTATGATTCAATAAAAAAATCACAATCTGAAGACTAAAACTGTGTTTTATATTTAATTCAAATTTTACTGTAATTCTTGGACACCCGTTATAAGGGGTATTCTGATTAGCAGTCTATGTCACTTCCCATTCCCAACCCCTCAACCAATTCTGTACAAAAAAAACACTTCAATCCGTTGTTGCTCCGTGGCGACAACGACATGCGCGAGCGTGGAAATGAGTTTTCCCCAGATCCCTCGGGAACTATTTTAGGATATGCTGATTAGTAAATTATGTCATTTTCCACCCCTTCAACCATTTCTGTGCAAAAAATTACAACAATCCATTGTTCCGTTGCGATATTAAAAAAAATAACCCAAATAAAATTATTTTTCAGTTCCTTCAGGAACTACATCAGACTATGCTATTTTCAAGGAATAAAAAGTAGCCTTTGTCCTTTCTAGTGACACAGACTACCTGTATCACCTTTATGACATTTTTTTTCAATATTGGTCGAGTTGTTGAAGCGTGAAAAGGTAACAAACAAACAAACATATTTTCACATTTACAATATTGGTAAGGATAATAATGTGAACAAGTGTAACACGAAGTTTGCCGAGAGACATTAAGAAAATAGAAGCACCTTGTGTTTTTCATATTTCTAATTTGTGAAGTCATGTAGTTTGTTTGTTTGTAAACTCTTTACTGACATGTTTGAATACATCACATAAAACAGATATGTAAGGTATAAAGGCGTATAAAGTATAGATCGTTTATTTGGCCCTGGGCCACGCTGAAAACCAGCATGCGCACACACAAACGCACGCACGCACGCGCACACACACACGCTCGCACGCACGCGCACACACGCACGCACGCACGCGCACCCAAACACACACACAAACCACACACACACACACACACCACACACACACACACACACGACACTCACACACAGGACACACACATACACACCACACACACACACACACCACACACAGGACACACACATACACACCACACACACACACACACACACACACAAACCACACACACACACACACACACACACACAACACACCACACACACCCACCATACTTTAATAGTCTTTTTTTCCACTTGCAATATTAGGTATACTGTTAATTTGTTATTTTTCTGCTCTGGTTTTTTTGATGTGATCGAACATTATGTACGAGTATTTGTGTTTGGTGACGAGGAATCAATAAATATCTGTCTTAATTTGAATCAAAATTCTAACTAGCATTGCTGCTGCAACTAATTAACCAATACTTACAGCATAGAATTGCAGCTTCTAGTTTTATTTTAGCATTCTGGCTAGATAGTTTACTAACGGCGAATCTGTTGCCAAATTTATAACCGACTTCAAAAAAGGAGAAGGTTCTATTTTTCACTGTATGTATTTTTTATGTAACTATGTTCACCGATTACTTTGTCAATAGTGGACCCATTTTCAAAATTATTTTTTTATTCGAAAGAGTATACTCCCGAGTTGATCCCGTTGTCACCAAGTGATGATGGGATCTTGGGGACATCTAGGGCAACCCTCTAATTTTATAGGCACGTATTACGTGTTTCATGCGTTTTCTAAAGCTATTAAAGTATTTGCGTCTGATTGTCATCATCTCATAGTTAATGAGCTGATGATGGAAGATCCAACTCCTTAACGGTTAGGAGGTGGAGGATAATGAGACCGATAGTTGTATTCTTTCAGGTTATTCAGGTGAGCTGATGATAGATAAGGTTTGACTCCTTCACTTTCATGCTGCTGAAATGATAGAAAGCCACAGGACTCTGACCGGTTAATGAAATACTTGCATTATAATTTGATAAATCCTATTTGTTAGATATTGCTCATTCGCTTAGCCGCTCGCGGGGGTCATTTCCAATGCTTGATGACAAATTATGTGCATAAATACCTTTTATTTAAAAAAAATCCAATAGGTTGGATAGAACGGCCGGACGATCTTGCATTCATCATCATCATCATATCAGGCGAAAAACGTCCACTGCAGTGCTGGATAAAGGTCTCCCCCAAGGATTTCCACGACGACCGGTCCTGCGCTGCCCGCATCCATCGGCTTCCCGCGATCTTCACCAGGTCGTCGGTCCACCGCGTGGGAGGCCTGCCTACGCTACGTGATCTCGCATTAGTTTTCATCGATTCTTTTAATACATTATATATATATAAGAAAATCTATGAGAAAATCTAAAGACCACAGGAAAAATTAAATATTAAAGACCAGAATAAGTAGACCCTTATTTACTTAGAGCGAAGTATGTACTGAGAGGTCTTGTTCTGTTCGTTGTTGAAGTTTTAGTGCGGAACCCTGTTTGTGTGACCCCGAGTCGTACTTGGCTTTTTACACTTCCATTCGTAGGCATCAACCAACAGAACGAATAACTTTAATAAATAACTTGTGTATTTTGCTGCGTCCGTCTTGGATATCAAATATCATGTTAGGCCATGCTCACATTTTGTTAAGGCGGGTCCGCAGCGCCCATTTTCCAACAAAACATGATAACAAAACAAGTTAGCAAAATATGTTAGCAAAACCGCCAGTCCGCTGCGCCTATTGTTGTTATTTTTTGTTTTATTTCAAAAATGAGTTCCGATGAAGAAAACGTGGAAGCTGTTATAGCAATAGGTAGTAGATTTAGTTCTCCAAAAAAGAAACAGAAATAGATTCCGGGTCCGACCTTATCAGCAAACTCGTTCGTAAAACACAACTAAAACACGACGCAGCGGACCCGCCGCCTTTAGAATAACATTTGAGGTGTTAGAAAAACACGAAAACGCGGCACAGAGGACGCAGCTTAAACTTCTGGACTAACAATTAGTATCATAGTTGTGATGACTAAAAGGATCTGCGTAAGGTCAGGAGGATGCTGCGTCCGTGACTCAATCCTTTGATGATGCAATCACTCGTAATCGATCCGATGATTCGTTAGATCAGTGTTGGCAATGTAAAAACATGTGTCGCATATCGATGATATTTGTCTAAAATCTTAATTTGAAACTAAATCTGCTAAAAGCTAGCTAAAGATCCCCGATTGAAGGTAAGCTGCTTAAGCATTAGGTAATTACTTTCGTCACCTGAAAACCTTCACAGGCCTCGTTTATTTTAGTAATTCAGAAGTGGAAATCTATGTTATTCTCAAACGCATGTCCTGAGTCCTGACACTAGTTGGCTCGACAAGAACATCTTTCATGAAACCTTGCCTTGCCCTGTAGTGACACGATCTGTAACTCTGTTGTAAAATCTATTTATTTATTAAATTGAAAGTCCTGTAATTGTAGATTAGTCAATAACATACTGTCGATATCGATAGGTATTTCAAGTGCTCATGCATCACTGTAGCCAACACTGTCACGCCTTCGCTCGAAACGTCACTAATGAACTGATGACATTACAAGTTATCAAACCACAATGCGTGGATGACTGTGAACTCGTGACCCAGTGACTGAGTTTCTACTTCTTGCATAAGTGTTCCTCATTTTTAGGGTTCCATAATAGTTCCATACCTACCTCAAAGAAAAAAAAACGGAAACCTAAAGAGTAACTAAGATGAAGAATTAAGTATACTATTTCTGTTGCCTCTGTAACTATGATGAAGAATTAAGTATACTGTTTCTGTTGCCCCTGTAACTAAGATTAAGAAACAAGTATATTATTTCTGTTGCTACTGTAACTTAGATGAAGAATTAAGTATACTATTTCTGTTGCCCCTGTAACTAAGATGAAGAATTAAGTATACTATTTCTGTTGCCACTGTAACTAATATGTAGAATTAAGTATACTATTTCTGTTTCCCCCGTAACTAAGATGAAAAATTAAGTATACTATTTCTGTTGCCCCTGTAACTAAGATGAAGAATTAAGTATACTATTTCTGTTGTCCCTGTAACTAAGATGAAGAATTAAGTACTTATACTATTTCTTTTGCGCCTGTAACTAAAATGAAGAATTAAGTAAACAATACAAAAAACTTGTCTTTTATAGGTATTTTTGATTGAGCTTTATCGTAAAAACTGTAATACATACCTACAAACGTGAAACTTGGTGTGATTATAGTTATCCTGAAGTGAAACAACAAATATTAAAAACTGACTAAGTGTGAGTTGTACTCACGCAAAGGAGTCCGAACTGAATAGAAAAAAGCATTGATTTTTTTAGGGTTCCGCACCCAATGTAACTAAGCGTCATCCGTCCGTCTCATGTACGGTCTTTTGTCAGTCTGTATACTGTTTTATCCGTAAGGGCAGCATTTTGTTACCGTTGCAGGCAGCTGGTTGCTATTTTCACGTAATCTGTATTATTTGCCAACAAAATATTTAAAAAGAAAGTAAAAAATAACGGAGATCTCCATAAAATTTTGTTCAAGGTTTGTTTTTACTTACTCTATCGTAAAAACGGTAATACACCCAAGCGTCACACTTGGTGTGATTATATAGTAAAAAAAAATATAATAAAAATCGGCCAAGTGTGAGTCTAACTCGAGCTGAGGAATACCGAGCTGAATAATATATAAAATAATTTTTAACTGTAGCGCCCGTTGATGTCTTTTGTATGAACCTATCGTATAATCAAAAATAAACTAAAACAAACTAATTCTTTGCAAGCTTTTTTCCGCGGTTTTGCCCGCGTGGTCATCGTTCATATGATTGCCTCGCGAGCGTGCACATGAGTTTTCTCCAAATCTCTCGGGAAATTTATTGGGCTATTCTGATTAACAGTAAATGTCACTTTCCACCCCTTAAACTATTTCTATGCAAAAAGTCACGTCAATCTGTTTTTTCCAGGGGTAAAAAGTAGCCTATGTCCTTTTCCAGGACTTAACCTATAGGTGTGCCAAGTTTTATCCCGATCCGTCTAGTGGTTGAAGCGTGAAAGAGTAACAAATAACATACATACATAAATCCATCCATACAAACTTTTACATTTATAATATTTGAATATTTTATTTGCAATACGCCCGCGATTTTTTCGATTTTCCCGTGGGAATAAGACGTTTTCCCGTTGTAAGATAAAAAGCCTATTAAATAATATTCCAGTACCTAACCTATTAGTGTGCCAAGTTTCATCCCGATCCGTTCAGTGGTTGAAGCGTGAAAGAGTAACAAACATCCGTACATACATACATTCATACATCCATACATACAAACTTTCGCGTTAATAATATTAGTAGTATTATAATATAAAGTAAAGAGTAAGGATGTTGAAACCATTGTTGTACTCATCGATGTTTCACGGATATTTACGAGTATTATATTTAAAGGTGAGGTGGTACGGAACCCTCACTGCACGAGCCCCAACGCGCACTTTGCAGTTTTTTTTACTTGAAGCAGGCAGTTTTATTTTTATTTGTTTCTATTATTTGTTATATCTGTGTTTCTTTTTCACAGATATGGTTGAGGAGGTGGAAAATAACATATTATTTGCTAATTAGCATATCCTGACATAGTTCCCGAAGGATCTGGGAAAACTCATTTCCGCGCTCGGGCACGTCGATGTTTCACGGATATTTATTATATTTAAAGGTGAGGTGGTACGGAACCCTCACTGCACGAGCCCCAACGCGCACTTTGCAGTTTTTTTTACTTGAAGCAGGCAGTTTTACTTTTATTTGTTTCTATTATTTGTTATATTTGTGTTTCTTTTTCACTGATATGGTTGAGGAGGTGGAAAATAACATATTATATGCTAATTAGCATATCCTGACATAGTTCCCGAAGGATCTGGGAAAACTCATTTCCACGCTCGCGCACGTCGTCGGCGTTGCACCGGAGCAACGGATTGAAGTGATTTTGTGTATAGAATTGGTAGAGTGGGTGGAAAGTGACAAAGACTGCTTATCAGAATAGCTTGATGTTATTTCTGAGGGATCTGGAGAAAACTCCTATCCACGCTCCCTGCGGCTCGCGCACCACTCACCCTCAAAGACAGTCATAAAAACGATGTCCACGCGGGCGGAGCCGCGGGAAAAAGCTAGTATTAAAATAAAGCCAACAAAGTACTAAGTTTCATTAAAGTAACATGCAATGTGGACATGTCCATGATGAGGCGAGTATTTCTTTCTACACAATACAGCAATATCTCTTTCTTTTTACATAAATTGCTATCTCTTTCTTTTTCACATTCATTCACTTCAATAATAACTACTTTTAGTGAGTGACGTAAAAAAAGTGTGTTATAATTCAATAAAGGAAGTCATTGTGCCCGAAAAATTCAAAACTTTTTATTGGCCGAGCATAATTCAAGGAAAAGAATTCTGGTTTTCGCTAATGAACATTGTAAAACAGTATTATCGAAGCCTAATTTGACAATCTTGGGTGACGGAACGTTGGGTGACGACAAGTCGTGATTTATATTAAAAACATTAAAAATTTAATAAAATTTATAGGCTTTTTGTAGCTGACTGTACTTATCTCCCTCAGATTTTCATTGTCGGACGTAACGATGACAAGAAAAGTAGGTAAAATTGGAAGGTGCTGTTACGTCCATTCGGACGAAACTTTTTGGACGTAACGACGAACGACTCCCAAAAAGTAGCCTATGTCCTTCCCAGTGACACAGGCTACCTGCATGCCAAATTTCATCAATACTGGTCAAACAAACAAACAAACACATTTGCACATTTATTATATTAGTAAGGAGGATATGCTAATCCTAATTAGTAAATTATATGTCATTTCCCACTTCCTCAATCATATCTGTGTAAAAAATCACAATTCAAATTTTTAATTAAAAAAAAAAAAAAAAAATCTATTGTTCCGTTGCGATGTTCCAGAAAATAACCAAAAAAAGTGTATTTTCTCAGTTCCCCCAGAACTGTATCGGACATGCTATTTTCACAGGATAAAAGTAGGATATGTCCTTCCCAGTGACAAAGGCTACCTGCATGCCAAATTTCTTAAAGTTGGGTCCAGGTTTTGAAGCGTGATAACGTAACAAACAAACAAACCAACACATTCTCTCATTTATAATATTATAGTAAGGAGGACTTGCTAATGCTAATTAGTAAATTATATGTCATTCCCCACTTCCTCAACCATCTCTGTGCAAAAATCACAACAATCTATTGTTCCATTGCGATGTTAAAGAAATTAACCAAAAAAGTATAATTTTTCAGTTTCCTCGGGAACTGTATCGGACTATGCTATTTTCACGGGATAAAAAGTAGCCTATGTCCTTCCCAGTGATACGGGCTACCTACATGCCAAATTTCTTACAGATGGGTACAGGTGTTAAAGCGTGAAAAGGTAACAAACAAACTCATTTTCACATTTATAATATTACTTTTGCCCGCGGCTTAGCCCGCTTGGACATCTTTTTTTTTTATTTTTTTTTATTAAAAATTTGAGTGCGTTTGACTGCAACTCACCTGATGGTAAGTGATGATGCAGTCGAGGATGGTACACGCAAACTCAAATAATGCCTATTCACTCTTGCCTTGAAGATCCCCAAATTATAGGAATCGGGAAACACTGACGCAGGCAAGGACTTCCACTCCTGCGCTGTACGCATAATAAATGAAGAAGCGTAACGATTCGTGCGAAAAGGTGGAACATCAACAACAAAGGGGTGCAACCCCTCCCTGCGTCTCGTTGACCGACGGTGGAATGGAGCAGGGGGAATGAGGTCGTGAAGTTCTTGCGCGCACTCTCCGAAATGAATTCGATAGAATACCGATAGACAGGCGACTTTGCGGCGATGCTCAAGGCTTTGGAGCTTGTCATTGACTAGCTCATCGTCGCCAATGAGTCTCCGTGCGCGTCGGTCGATGGCGTCCAAGGTATCCAGCTGATAGCGGGCTGATCCATCCCATAAGTGTGAACAGTACTCCATAATACATGAGCGGACCTGTGCTTGATACAAGGTAAGCAGCTGTCCAGGTGTGAAGTACCGTCTCACCTTAGAGAAAATGCCCAGCTTCATTGCAGCAACTTTTGCCTTGGACTCAATGTAACGACCGAAGTTAAGATTGGGTGTTAAATCCACGCCGAGGAGTTCCAGGTGGTCAGATATCTGAATCGGTTCATTCCGGAGAGTTGGAGTCAAGGTGAATGGACTCCTTTTGGCGGAAAAAAGACACGCCTGTGTTTTAGAGGCATTAAACCTTACGAGGTTGGAATCATCGTTTTTATGACTGCCTTAGAGGGTGCGCAGTGCGCGAGCCACAAGCGGCTCGCTGGCGTGGACATGAATCTTCTCCAGATCCCTCGGGAACTATGTTAGGATATGCTTATTAGTAAATTATATCATTTCCCACCCCTTCAACCATCTCTGTGCTAAAAATCACACAATCCATTGTTCCGTTGCGATTTGCGATGTTAAAGAAATTACCCAAAAAAGAGTACATTTTCAGTTCCCTCAGGAACTGCATCGGGCTATGCTATTTTCACGGGATAAAATGTAGCCTATGTCCTTCCTCACGACACAGGCTACCTGCATGCCAAATTTCATTATGATTAGTCAAGGCGTCGAAGCGTGAAAAGGTAACAAACAAACAAGAACATTTTCACATTTATAATATTAGTAAGGATTTATAATATTAGTAAGGATACTAGCTTTTGCCCGTGGTTTCGTCCGCGTGGACATCGTTTTTATGAATGCCTTTGAAGGTGAGTGGTGCGCGAGCCGCAAGCAATATGCTAATCAGCCTGCTTTGGTATGTGATAATGATAATGATGACCACCAATATAAATAACACTGTATTAATAATTATCATTCGGATACTTTTGTTTAAATGTGCAGTATTTCGCTTTTGGCGAGAGATAAGAGGTCGCGGGTTCGATTTCCGGCGGGGTCAATTGTAAGACTCGGTTTGGTTGGTGGTAGGGCATTTTCTAATTCGCCTGGTTAGCTACCACCATCTTATCTAAGTCTTGCCGCCAAATATCAATGTTGATATCATTGGTGTGTTCCGGCATGAAGATAAGATAGCCAGTTCCCCGTTGCTTCGGGGAGTCTTGGTAAGCCCGCTTCCATCTTCGGCAACATTGTCACTTACCATCAGGTGAGATGTTGTCAAGGGTTCACCAATTGTGAATAAAAAAAAAAAAAGATACCATTTTATGAATATAAACTGTACGGTAGCCCCCACTAAACTTTCTCGACAATTTTTTTTTTCATATAAATATTGTAATAATTTTGATGAATTCATGTTTCATGACCAAATATTTACTTATTCGTAACCAAATATATACTGGCAGATTTTTTTTCTCTCCAAAATGGCTCTAAAAATGTTCATGAAACTTTGCACGTCGTAGTTGCTTATGTTTGTCTATCTTATTACATAATAACCCATTATTCTAGGTAGTGGTTAGTAGTTAGTTGGTTGCGGGCCTCCGTACAGTTTATTTTAACAAAATGTATTTTTTTTTGCATATTTGACTATTGTTTAATTTCCTCCTAAGTATTCCAATGAAAAGTAGTGTGCACCATTTCAGACTCGATTTTGACATGTTTTTATTACTTTTCATCACTTTCAAATAAGTTTTAAAAATGTGTTCAATTAAAACGAAAGGTCTTAAAGTCACTAATTTTTGTGTGTTGGTTTCATTCAACATAAACTATTTTTTTTCGAGAAACTTTGCATTTAATGACAAGAACAGGGTCTACAGTATATTTTTTTACATATTTTTTTACTCACCTGATGGTAAGTGACGATGATGCCGAAGATTAGGTATATTATATTATATTACTTTAGGTATATTATATATTTTTTCCATTGTGATAGCTTTACACATTCTTTCAATAATTTGAATTGAATATTGTCATTTGACCCATCTTAAGGCCTTAACTTGTTAGTGCTAAGTATATAATGCGCAGATAATAACTTTGGAAATAATTAAAAATTAAAAACCCGACTGCATTAAAACTTAACCCCTATTTTTTGCCAGTCGGGTAAAAATGTATCCTTTAAATTAACGGAATTAAAACAAATCTAAGGACACCTCGAACACCAAAATCTATCAAATTGTTAAGGCTACAGAGCGTGCCAAAAAATTAATAAATAAACGTACATACATGCACTCCAAAAGTATATCTGGCGCAGTCGGATAAAAATACTTGGATCTCTGATCTCCTTTCTAAAGTGTTCAATTTATCAGTTCAATAAATTTCAGTTAAATGTGTTGAATTATTTTAACCATTCTGTAATACAACAACGGACATTATCTTTAATTGAACACAGTACTTATACAGAGTAATAAATGGATAGAGGCGCTTTAGGCGAGCTTACCTGCACTTATTATTATAGGCAAGTTTAGTTAATATATGCCACGAACTGTGAGCTCATAGCTGCTAATAGAATTCTTGGGCAGTGCTTAGACACTAAGAAAATTTCAAACCTAAATCAGAGGTAGCAAACTCACTTTCGTAAATACATACTCAATTTTAAAATTGTTACATTTTCTTCAAGGTATTCTTTAGGTAGTTAAAATGTCTTAATATGTAAGTATTAATGCTTTTCTATATTTTTTAAATGAAGATCGGTTTATAAAAGACATTAATAAATAAAAAAAAACGTGTGGCACTCGGGGACTGCCGCAGTAAAGCTATTGCATAGCGTTTTTTATCAACTTATGCAATTATAATTATTTATTTATGCAGTATTTACCAGTACCATATAGTCCTTGGGGCTCGGGATGTTTATGTAATAAATTAACACTAAGAAAGTTACACCAGTTAAATTGACTAAGTCCTTTTAGTACCGCAAATCGCTAATAGATGGCACTGTAGGTTTTTTAGAACTCGGCCGAGCGTGGGGTGTTAGGTATTATTTATTAAAAGTTTGTTCCGACACACACGCATAATGTACCTAAAATAGGTAGTTTATAAACACACAGAGACACGTTCTTAACAACTTGACGAATATGGAACGGTACACGTTACAAAAATATGCCAACTCACAATATTCAAAAATATTCAAATGAGTCAAATCACAATATTCAATTTAAATTATTAAAAGACTGCGCAAAGCTACCACAATACCACAAGTTTATAGAGTTATATTAAATATATATAGGGTGACCTTAAATTAATTCTTGATAGCAAAATATATGAATGTACTCGTGATTACAAACAACTTTCCCAAAGAAACTATATGTCAAATCAGAAAAAAATTTTAGGTCCTCGGTACATAACAAGTTATCAAATCGACAAAAATGTATGAAGGACCAAATTTTTTTTTTCATATTTGACATATAGTTTTTTTGGGAAAGTGGTTTGTAATCACGAGTACATTCATATCCTTTGCTATCAAGAACTAATTAAAAGTCATCCTATATAATTATAAATATATTACTAATTTTGATGTAAAAAAATGTCCTGTATTACTATGTTTTTGGCATTAATTGCAAAATTTCTCGAAAAGAAATAGTTTATGATGAATTAAACCACCACACAAAAATAGGTGAATTGCAAAAGTTCTCGAAAAGAAATAGTTTATGTTGAAGTAAACCACCACACAAAAATCTTTTCATTTTAATTAAACTTTTTTTTTTAAACTTATTTGAAAGTGTAGAAAAGTAATAAAAACATGTAAAAAATGGAGAAGTGGGCTTTAACGTAATAGCCGCGTTAAAGCTCGCATTGATTTGAACAGACTTGTGTACGTTAGATATTATTTTATCAAGGATCGACCTGCTCGGAGTGAGTCCTTAAAGCCTTAAAAACCAATTATTTTTTTACCGCAAACGAGAGCGTTCACAAATTTTTTTTGTGCCGTTTTTAATTGTATGGGGAGTTACCCCAAAAAATGTTGTATGATAAAAGGGTTTTATATTTTTTTGATTTTTATCAAATCAAATCAAATCAAATTTCATTTATTTGTGATTATATGTTACAAAAGATGTTAAGTGAAAATTATGTCCTAATATATAATCTGTCATTGACAGTACAGTTTTGTACACCTAACATAAAATGTACCTACTTAATATAACTGTGCAATGCAATGGATCTTATAGATAAGGAGGTGTAGTCAAAAAACTTTTACTTGTTTGGGAAAGGGAGTTAAAAGAAATACACGTATTTTCAAAAATGTCATGTAATTTTCATTTGCTCATTTTTACCTGTATTTTTTTCAGAATTTAATTATCATCATCAGCATCATCGTCACTTACGATCAGGTGAGATAATGCCAATGTCTTACTAATTGTGAGTAAAAAATAATAGTAATAAAAAGTTGTTCAGTTTCATAAGTTTCCTTCGAAAAATTAGTTCTATTTTACCTAACACCCTGTAAAGATAGCAAACGGCGATGCATTCCAATGTTTTTAACCCCTGGCTAAATTGATTTCGCATTACGTATACTGAACGTTGGTGTCTGACTTCTTAATGGAAAAACTGGTCGAGTGTGAGTCGAACTCGCGTGGAGAGGGTTCCGTACCATTCGGTTTTTCGTAAACTATTACAGATAAACTTTAATCTCGATTTTTTCCAAAATTTTAGACTCAGAAGTTTCAATAATTTAAAAAATAAATTTCAACTTTTTTCATCCTGTAGATTAGGAAAAAATCGGGTATGGCAGACGGATGGACAGACATATGAATGATATTATAAGGGTTCCTTTTTTTCATTGGATGTACGGAACCCTAAAAATATTATGAAAGGTGTGCAGCAGGCGTGTCGGTGACTCAATAGTATTTGGCATTTGTGTCCGAGGCTTGTCCGAGGTATGATCTAGGTAGTCTAAACTGATGCGGGGGACAGGCTAGCCCATGACATTTATACGCAACTATGCACCCAAGATAGGTAGGTACCTAATTCGTGACTAATCCTGACTTGACTTTCGAGGTTTCAATAGTAAAGTTATGGACGTTTATGCCGTATAGCTCCCGGATTAGAATAAAGCCACCCCATCTCTTCCAATGGGTGCCGTAAGAGACGATTAAGGGACTAAACCGAGGATGGGCAGCAGCGTCCTTTCCGCGTACTGTGCCACTACATACATCGCACACTGTGATCAACAACCCGCCTGCCAAGCGTGGCGATTATAATATAATTTAGGAATCCTCAAGACGAGAGTGAATAGGCACTATTTGAGCTTGCGTGTCATATCCTCGGCTGCATCGGCACTTACCATCAGGTGAGGTGCAGCCAAACGCAATCAAATTTTTAATAAAAAAAAAGAGATTACGGGAAAATTCCCCAACTCGGGGAGGCCTCTGCCCAGCAGTGGAAGTCTTTTAGCTGATGTGATAGTCATATTATAGCGTTCCTAAAGGCCGGCCAAGAGTCCTAGATTAGATCCGAACCAAGGGCAAATATTTCTTGTAATGAGAACGCACGTTGAAACTAGACGTTTCACGCTAAACCAACGGCAGTGTGCCCTAGCACAGCCCCACCGCCCGATTTTTTAATGTTTGTTTCGCGATTGATTCGCCGATTGTGAATCGATTTTGACGTTTCGTTTGACGTGTTGACGTCTTAAAATTATAAATCGATGAACGCCGGCTGCATGCACGAAAAGTGTCACGTTCCGCGTGCAAGCGAGAGCGCGGAACAAGCGATAGAGAGGCACGATCGGCCTAAGCGTTCGTTCGGTTTGTGATCAATGTTTTCTTATGACGTTATCGCGTAAAATTATCGTCTGCAAACCGATTTTACAGACAACCAGTTTTTTTTTGTGATAGGTAATGCCTCCAGGGTGGTCGAAAATTTTGATGTTTCCACTCTTTATACACAGGGTACTAGAGGTACGAAACTTGAGAAAATGTTAATTATCCATCCCTGAACAACATCCCAAAGTAATTAACTTCCGACCTTTTTATACCTAACCACACTTTTTCCAACCTGTCGATCGAACTAAGAGTAGGGTTACCAGATGTTAAATTGAATAGTCCTGACAAAAAGCCTGATTTTTATCAAAAAGTCCTGATATTTTACTGAAACCGGCGCGATTGACGACGCACAGTAGTCATAGTAATAAAACACCACTTATAATATTCCTTTTGAGTGCCAACCGGTCACTCTCCGACTCACAATCTGCCATTGAGCCTACTCTAACTTTCCACACAATAAAAAAATCACCATTCATTTTAGTCCATGCGCTGCTTGATAAAAGACCTATAACCACGTAAATAATCAAAAAAATCCTGACATTGTCAAAGTCCGGCCGAAATCCTGACTGGTGCCTAAAAATCCTAACATGTCAGGACAAATCCTGACGTCTGGCAAGCCTAACTAAGAGGGAGACATTATGTTAGGAAACTTCTGACCGCGTGACCGTGTTGTATTTAATTCTTTTTTATCTGATCTAAGTTATCAATCAGTACCTACTGATGTGTTCCAACATAGAGATACGATAGTCAGTTCCCCATTGAGTTGTGATCTTGGTAAGCCCACTATTCCAACTTACATCATCTTCACTTAACATCCAGTTGAGATGATGATTCTTTTATATCTGATCTAAGTTATCAGTACCTACTGATGTGTTCCAACATAGAGATACGATAGTCAGTTCCCCATTGAGTTGTGATCTTGGTAAGCCCACTATTCCAACTTACATCATCTTCACTTAACATCCAGTTGAGATGATGATTCTTTTATATCTGATCTAAGTTATCAGTACCTACTGATGTGTTCCAAAATAGAGATACGATAGTCAGTTCCCCATTGAGTTGTGATCTTGGTAAGCCCACTATTCCAACTTGCATCATCTTCACTTAACATCCAGTTGAGATGATGATTCTTATATATCTGATCTAAGTTATCAGTACCTACTGATGTGTTCCAACATAGAGATACGATAGTCAGTTCCCCATTGAGTTTTGATCTTGGTAAGCCCACTATTCCAACTTGCATCATCTTCACTTATCATCCAGTTGAGATGATTCATTCATGAAAAGAGAACACAAGGTTTGGTCCCATTATATCTCAAGTAGCATCAATTGTACTGTTGACATAACTTGATGATATCAGCTCATATACGTCCCCACCGAGGGGCTCGAGCCTACCCTGAATTATGTAGGTATCGGGCCTTAGTCGACCACGCGGGCCCAGTGCAGGTTGGTCGACTTCACACACAACCTGCGAGTTTCACTTAACTTATTGACATAACTTAGTATCACTAATTCCATAAATGGTACTAGTGACACTACTTTGTATCGTCAGTATACCATCAATTGTATTGTTGACACAACATAGTATCACTAGTATCTCACTTTGTATCTTTAGTATACCATCAATTGTACTATTAGTACTGTTTATACAACATAGTATCGCTCGCTAGTTACATTTATGGTAATGGTACGGTTAGGGTTGCCAGAAAAATTCAAGAAGAATATAGTAGATTTCCATTTAGGGGGTCAAAAGAAAACAGTATCCAGTTAAAATATATAGTAGACTTAATTTTTTCATGTAATTATATTTTTTGGAACTTTGGGCCATTTTAATGAGTTTATTATTAATCGCTTTTTCCGCCGGGTAAAAACTACATTTTTACATTCACTTCCACTTTCAGCATTTAAATCACTCATTTTGTAAGTATATTTCACACAAAAGAGGCGAACCGAACAATAAAGGTACAAAGAACTGGTGCTAGGACATCATACAGACAGAATGATATATGACATTGACACTTGACAGTGACATGACATGACTCTTAAAAGTTGTGTTCAGAAACACAAACAATGTGATTTTACTTATGATATGATCTGCTCAGTTTTGTTTAGGATTTCGGGGTTCGTTTCTGAACGCGTGTTTTTTAACTCGATTTAAGTATGTATGACAGACACGTCGCTGTATGGCTAAAATATAGTAGATTTGTCTACTATATATTTTTTCAACAGTATATAGTATCTTGGCCCAAAATATAGTAAGATACTATATTATATAGTAGATCTGGCAACCCTAGGTACGGTAGCAAAACAAATTTAGTACTTCTCATACAAAATATTTTTTGTACTATTGTTTTAGCGGGTTGGGCCACTTTGTTTTTTTTTAATCAACAATGGGCCTGATGTAATTTTTTAGCATTTATTATATCAGCTCATATACGTCCCCACCGAGGGGCTCGAGCCTACCCTGAATCAGGGCGATTAGGCCTTAGTCGACCACGCGGGCCCAGTGCGGGTTGGTCGACTTCACACACAACCTTCGAGTTTCTTCGCAGGCCCTGTGCAGGTTTCCTCACGATGTTTTCCTTCACCGTTAAAGCAATCGGTAAGTATGTACGTAAGTTTTTGAAAAACTCATTGGTACATTGGCCGTCCAGATTTGAACCCGGTACCTCTGGTTAGATTGACCGAGTCGTTACCGGTTGAGCCACCGACGCTTTTATTTAATTATTTAGTTATTTATTTAATTTTTTAGCATACTCATTTCATTTTATTTTATTTCAAGTATTCCTCTTAGAAGCTAAAAAGTGTATCTAATCCAAATTTATTTCTATAATTTTTAGAATAGTACGGTAGACTTAATAAGCATGATACCTTTGGCTAAGTCAAAATAATTTTTGAAAAACCTTAAAACTTTTAGGTAACAAGCTTTTAATATTGCATTGTCACGCGATATACATATGCATCAAAAATTTCAGCTCAATCGGAAACCAGGAAATGGGTCAAATGTAACTTGCAAGATTTCACCCGAACAAACATACATACATACATACATTGCAAGTTAAATAAAAGCTTGTAAAAAGCCACCACGCAAGGTTGCAATGTCACTTTGAGCTTCTCAGAGGACATAACTTTATGTACAAAATATGAAATAAGTATGTTAAAAAACCTACATCAGGCCAATTGTGAATAAAAAAAAACAATGTTGCCCAATCCATTAGTAAAAGAAACTATTACATATTATGTAAAAAAAATATGAGAAGTACAAAATTTGTTTTGCTACCGTATTAGCGATACTACAAGTATGTTGTGTCAACCGTACATTTGATGGTACTACGATAAATAGTAGTATCACTAGTACCATTACGGTACAAAGTATCATTAATTAGTACTATCCAAAGGTATTCAAGATATAAAGGGGCCTACGTTATTCATTATAGATGAATGAATGAATGAGGATTGTTTTTTTGCTTCATAGGAAATAATCAACGAGCAAAGTTACGTATAAAGAATAATGACACAATTCTGTTAGTAGAGAAGTGATAGAGACCAGGGTAGGTAAGTATTTATATGTTTTTACTGTGTTGAGACAAATCAATAAAGCCCCAAACTTACGAAGTAACTAGTATTTCATTTGTACCAAAACAAGTAACTATAGTATCTCATCTGTGCCCAAACTACGTATATTTCATGAGGTTCGTTTACATTTTCATATTATCTTCCATTTATGTTGTTTCAGTTTATAGACATTACATGGAAACATACGGCCGTGTGCATTTATTGTCTTTCTAATATTCATGCACAGTCTGTTTTATGCCCCCGTTCCCTTTAAACGGAGTCCAAGTTACGAAGTAACTAGTATCTCATCTGTGGTAGAAGTAGGTATAGTTTATAGCAGGTAAGTACCTATGCAGTTTCGACGACACAACTATTTGACCCAAAACTGTTCCCAAATAACTTTTCGGGGAACCGCGCCGGCTGGCGCATGCCAAGCGCCCTATGCACCATTGCCATTGCCAGCGAACTGTCGATGATTGTGGATCGACCGGCCCTGATACATTCATCTGGGGGTACGGTAGTGCCCCGCCAAAACAAGCCAAAGGCATTAAGGCACTACATACCTTTTCTCAAAGCGTTTTGTCGTCATATTTTCGAACCCTCATAGCTTTGTTACGAAATAAACTAGAGAACCGAAATTATCAGGATACCTAAGATGTGGTTAGTAGACTAATCGAATATACTAGTTTAATTTGTCTAGCTTTAATATTTTAGGTTTCATTAATATACCTAATATACGTCGATTTCGTCACTGACTCACTTATGATCATCAAAACCTCTAAGGTAGGTTACTTCCTGAAGTCCCAAGAAGCTGAAATTTGGTATGTAGGCTAGAAATATCACACAAACAACGAAAAAATTAAGAAATCTTAACTTTCACCCTCCTACCCCCCATAAAGAGGAGTGCAAGATGTATATAAAATTTGTCAAATTTGATATGAAAGCTAGATTATTACCAACGAAAAAAGAGTAGACTATGAACAAAAAAAGTCCTAGCGTGCAAGAAATACCTACTGCCCGAAAAAAACTAGGTATCTTACAAAAAGAAATGAAATCCCACCAAAAACATTTACCAACATGAAAGATTGATAAAAAATCGATCCCCATCAAAATCTCAAATTCGATTTTCGTTCCATTACAATACATTTTTCACTCCGTCGTGGCTCGAAAATAAAAAAAATACAGGACAACTAAAAAAAACTTGACAACTGAACTCACTGAAAGAAGTGTTTTGGTGGGATTACATTTAACCCTTTTTGCTTTGTGATTCTACAACGGAAAACAAGGTTGATAATCCTGACTTGACTACATGTAA
Source organism: Coleophora flavipennella (assembly GCA_947284805.1). NCBI lineage: Eukaryota > Metazoa > Arthropoda > Insecta > Lepidoptera > Coleophoridae > Coleophora > Coleophora flavipennella. The sequence goes on along the minus strand of OX369287.1, from coordinate 7,423,644 downwards.
AAAATAAAAAAAAAACGTGTGGCACTCGGGGACTGTCGCGGTAAAGCTATTGCATAGCATTTTCTATCAACTTATTCAATTATAATTATTTATTTATTTTTTATTTATGCAGTATTTACCAGTACCATATAGTCCTTGGGGCGCGGGATGTTTATGTAATAAATTAACACTAAGAAAATTACACCAGTAAAATTAACTAAGTCCTTTTAGTATCGCAAACAGCTAATAGATGGCACTGTAAGTTTTTAGAACGCGGTAACGCTCGGCCAAGCTACATGGTAGGCGGAGTGGGGGGTGTTAGGTTTTATTTTCGTTACGGAATTTCTTGATTCGGTCGCCGCGCTCAAAGCCCGCGATAAAAGCTATGCAATAGCTTAAAATTTTACAGCCACTCTGTGGAAACTTTCTTGTGTAACTTTCGACACCTGGCTATTACAGGTTGAAACAAAATTGGTGTAGGTCCCGTTAACTGGGGCTGCTACTCATCATACTGAACAACTTTTGTTCTATGGGTTTGCTGTAATCACAAAAAAAAGACTTTATACAAATCGATCAGCTGATCGACCGATTTTGTGCATGTTTGTATGGAGGGTTTTTTTGCGAATCTCAATTCATAATACTACTCATATGAGTTCCTTGGGGAAAGTTGCTCATTACGATTAGTAGAACTTACGAAGTAACTAGTATCTCATCTGTGGTAGAACCCAAATTAACGGGTCCTACACCAATTTTGTTACAGCCCTGTATAAGGTCTAACAGAATTATCTGAAAATTTTATCAAATGAAACTAACCAACTTTTTATTTTGCGACCTTCTTCTTCTTCTTCTTCTTCTGGCCTTATCCCACTTTTATAAATGGGATCAGCTCTCCTAATCTTTCTTCATAGAGACATGTTAGATGGGGTCGTCCACGCTTTTTCGGTCCTGGCCTATGATCTAGTACTTTTCTGATCATGTGGTCATCCGGTCTCCTCCTGGAATGGCCGTACCATTGGAGTCGTGTCTCCCTCCACCTGCTTATCCTGTATAGATCTTACTTTTAATTTTAATGTGTGCGCGCGCGTATGTTGTGTGTGTGTATGTGTGTGTGTGTGTGTGTGTGTGTGTGTGTGTGTGTGTGTGTGTGTGTGTGTGTGTGTGTGAATGTGAGTGTATCTTTGTGCAGTGTCATTATTTTAAAATTAACAGTAAAATAGATGCTCATATTAAAAAATTATGTACACGTTACAAATAAAAAAAAAACAAGGCTATTAGAAATTCCATACAAAGATTTTTAACATCCTATTTCACCCCTTCTACAATTATTTCATAACTGTATGACAATCGATCCCAGCAAAATCTGAACTTTGTTTTTTTTCCATCAATCATAATGAACATTTTTCAAATTGTTTGATACACTCCTATCAGCATGCTCTTTAGTATTTTATTATGAAACAATGAACATAACGTAATCACTCAATTAAATCCAAAATTATCTATAAAAGTTTTGGTATTGCAATATATGTTAAATGAGTTATTTTTTAAAATAAATAGTTGTATTTACTAACACTCAGTATATAGTTTGCTTACAATAATATGGATGTATGATCTGAAATTGAAATATTATTGTTTTCAATATGATTTTTACTGCACAAATAACGCTCATTATATTCATTATATATTTATTCCTTATCGCCAAACCGAACCGTAATTTTTAAACAAACTAAATACAATAATATTCATTCATTCATCCACTCACTACTGAGCTTGCACATGTCTAAAGTATATGGGACTTTTTAACAACAAAGTTAAATCTGTCCTTCAGTGCAACTTATTTTTGTAATAACACAACACACATACAGGCTGTAACAAAACTGATGTAGGTCCCATTAACTGGGGGCTCTACTCATCATTGATGCACAAATATAAAGAAATAGAAAACAGAAAAATAGTTTATTTTGACCAAAGGTATTCCATGGCTGAGACCTCCTTTTAGGTACGGAAGTACCTGTGTTAGGGGATCTCGCTCCTCCATTACTTATTCTATGGTATTTTAAAGGTAAAAACAAAACATTAAGATACATGCGACTGTGTGTGTGTGTTTGGGGTGTGTAAGTGTATCTTTATAGTTATTTTTAAGATACCACCTCAAGAAGTCGTTCAGTTTCGTCATAGCTAGTGGATTCTAGCCATGATATTAAAGTTTTTCTGTATTTATGAATGCTCATTGGATAAATAAGAAGTACTTTATTAATTTTGTTATAGAGGAAATATGAGCGTATAATAAATTGGTGTGAGGCAAATGTAGTTCTATGCAAAGATTTTTTCACTACCGATACTAACATTTTATTCCTCATTTGTTGTATATTGGGGTCAAAAGGAAGAGATTTATGTTTTTTAATTATGGTTCTTAGGATGTATAGTTTTCTTACAGTGAGAAGATAAGTGATCAAGTACAGTTGCTCAGTTGGAACCAATGGACTCGTAAGCGAATGTTATCATTATGTTTCTTATATGTAACTGTTTCCACCCGTAGACAATGGAATTATCTGATATGTGGAAACAGGATTTTGGATCAGGATAATTATTACAACATAAAGTAAACAAAGAACCCGCCACCAACTAAAATTCTAAGTATCTATTTTTAACAATACAAAACATTATTAGACTTAGACTCTCTTAAGTAATGCTAGATCAGCTATATGCCTGAGGTTTTACATGATCCATATTACAAGAAATTATTTTAATCTTAAAATTTAGGAAAACTTGAATGTCTTCAGTCTATTTCGAATGCTTACCTGGTGAAATATAAGTAAATATTTCTTCCATGCGCATTAAAAAAAAACCAATAAATCATCATACAAATTCCTAGAAATTATCAAGTTATAGTTAGTTTTTTTCGAATGGAATTTTATGAAGAGACTTTCATTGTTTAGTTGAATTGAAATAATAAAAAAATTGCGATTATTCAATGTATTATGAGGGTGTTGATAGAATACTTTTATGATATTCTAAAGAGCTTTTCAAAAACTGAACAGAATGACTGAACAAGTAACAGCCAGTTAATATTAATGGCATTATGTATAAGAGAACTGAATCAACATTCATAAACTATGAGCAGTCATTAACGTAAAGTTATATGTAAGAGGTATTTAAGTATTGATCAGCAAGTCAAAGATTTAAACAGTTTTAGTCATTCAATGTATAAGTTCAATGAACGAAGATTTAATTGTTTTTATTTTTTTATTTAGCGAAACAAACTATTTTTCCAATAAATTGATGTGGATTGTCCCTTTAAATGACGCAATACACACTTGAATATGTGATAGCATATCCGAACTATACTCAGCGTTGTGCGTGTCTAAATGCAAATTATACTAGTTGCGGCTGCGCATATTTATAGACACAAGTTGCATATAAATATCTTCTTTAAAGACTGTTTAAAGACGCCCACTAAAGCAATTTATTCGAATTCGAAAAATAATCAGAATTTATCTAATTGTATGTATCACCAAAATAATTAGTATTCAAATGCCTACGGAAGTTAAAAACCAAATGAAATGTGGCATGTACCGATGAAATATGACATCTACTTAAATTGACTTATATTAGGATAATTTTTAAAATTTTGATGAGAAAAAGAATAATTTCTGATAAAAATTAAAATATTTATTTTCTAATAACGAATTATTCTTTCTGAAAAGCTGTTAAAAAATTACTCTTAGTAAATAAAAATTATTTTTCAAAAAAACCGTCAGGAATCATCTAGCTAGATGTGACTGACCAAATTTGTGACCAAGCTAAAATTTGTGACCAAAATCTCGTGACGGTCACAAATTGTCATCTAGCTCATCTAGCTAAATGCGACTGACGAAATTTGTGACAAAAAAAAGTCTGACGGTCCGTCAGTCACAAGACCGTCAGCGGACCGTCTTGTGACCAAAACTTTAAATGATGGTCATTTCACATCACTAGTGATAGCCTTTAACAGTAACACAAAACTCAAGCGAACACAGGCTACAATAATAATATGTAAATCGTTAAATTGGTGCGAGACACAAACGGGTCTTTGAATTATCCATTAGCCGACATTGTGACTTGCTGTACACTTTATACGCGCAGACGGATTGACCCAGAAACTTTTGGAGAAATGGAGTTATCAAAATTCACAGATGGATTGAAGATAATACTGACAATAAGTAACAGTAAAGGTGAAAATTTCTTCCATGAGGTGACCAGAAGTGGAAGTTTCTCCCTCATAGGAAGATTTGCGAACTCCCACTCTTTCCTGCTTCACAGCATTAAATACATTTAAAAAAAAATTTTAAATAATTTTATGACTAATTTTCATGAATTTTGAGTGAAAATACAATGAAATTAGTACTAACTTATTGTGGTTGTTGTGCTCTGACTCGGAATCGAACCTAGTCACTCATTGGGCACAACACGCGAACACCGCCCAAGCTAGGACAATCTTCGAGCTCCGCCGTCCATTTATTTAATGCTGTGAAGCAGGAAAGAGTGGGAGTTAAGGATTATTTATTACGTGAAGCGTTCCACTTCTTCACGTAACAGGATAAAGGGAAGGATAGGGATTGAGAAAGGATGAGGATAGGACCATCTCAATGAGAGTTTATAGAATATGTGAGAAAAAATTCGGGATAGCTCGGGCTGGGATCCGAACCCAGAACCTTCCGATTACATGTCGGCTGCTCCCAGCCGACATTATAATGGCATGCAATTCTTATTTTTGGTATCGCATATAGCGTGCGGTAGCCGTACAGAGTTTGAGTCTGTCTAGACACTGCTGGGCATTCAGTCCTGTTTTTGCAAAACGTTCCAGTGAATTGAAATCAAAATGATACGAAGTATAAGTATACACTACTTTTTTTTTTCATAAAAGTGTTTCACAGATTTAGCTGTTTCATCCATACCGAGTTTGTAAATATATTGATCACCATCTTCTCGGAAGTAAAATTGAAATTTTTGATTTAGGCTACAGAGAGATTTATTTTTTCTTGGTTCAACTAATGTTAATTTTTTTTCCAGCCATTTCCACCTGGTCGACTCACTGGAGCTCAGCGCCGTCAAATAGAAGTGTTCCGAGACAGGATCTATGTGCTGAGCCAAAAAAAGGATAAATTGTTTCAGCAGACGGATTCCGCAAGTAGAAGGAATGAGATAAGTCAAATCGACCGTGACATTGAAAGTTATAAACAATCGCTGATTAGGATTTACAGTAGCAGTAATTTCTTTCCCATGGATATTCATTTGTTGTGACTCAGTTTTTTAATTATTAAATGTTTAAGAACACTTATTTGAGTTTTACTTTCCATATCATTAATAAGCAGCTATTTTATAAGTCGAATATAAAATTACCTGAAAAAAAGCAATTCTGACCCCTTCGATGATATCCGATAACTAGGTCATGAATATTTTTGATAACTAGTTCAGTCATCTTATCTTCACCCAGCAACTGCCAGTTATAAACGAATTTTCTCAAAGAAACGACGACGTGTGTTGATAAGAAATCAAGTGACTATTGTTATCGACACCTTCCAAAAATCACAATGGCACAAAATGTAAGCATACTAATTTTATTTTTTCGTCAGTTCAGCTCAACAGTCTCTCAACAAGTGGGCCTTAAAATGAACATGGACAAGACGAAAGTAATGTTAAATGTCCGCGTCGCAACCACCCCTCTAAAGGTTGGAGACTCTACACTGGAGTTGTCGACGAATATGTATACCTGGGACAAATAGTCCAGCTAGGCAGGTCCAACTTCAAGAAAGAGATCAATCGACGAATCCGGCTCGGCTGGGCAGCGTTCGGAAAGCTTCGCAATATCTTTACGTCCCAAATACCCCAGTGTCTCAAGACTAAGGTCTTTGACCAGTGTGTGTTGCCAGTGATGACTTACGGAACTGAGACATGGTCGTTTACTAATGGGCCTTATAAGAAGGCTCAAGGTCACCCAAAGGAAATGGAGCGTGCTATGCTCGGAGTTTCTCTGCGTGATCGAATCAGAAACGAGGAGATCCGCAGGAGAACTAAAGTAACCGACATAGCTCATAGCGACATAAAAAATAATAATAATAATAAAGTAACCGACATAGCTCACAGAATCGCTAAACTGAAGTGGCAGTGGGCAGGGCACATAGCTCGTAGAACAGATGGCCGATGGGGTAGTAAAGTTCTCGAGTGGCAACCGCGCACCGGAAAACGTAGCGTAGGCAGGCCTCCCACGCGGTGGACCGACGACCTGGTGAAGATCACGGGAAGCCAATGGATGCGGGCAGCGCAGGACCGGTCGTCGTGGAAATCTTTGGGGGAGGCCTTTGTCCAGCAGTGGATGATTTTTGGCTGATATGATGACTTGCAACTTTGCAACTAAGTCCAAGTGTGTGTACCAATCTAGTCGCTGGTCCAGCATTACCCCAGATACTTTACGGATGTTACTCTGTTTATATTAGGACATGAGCACGAACACTAGGGACAAGAGAACATTCATGTATCTTAATGTTATAATTACTACTTGGACTTGACCTCTTGTTTATACTAAAGCATATGTAGTTTGTTTTTATTACATTAAAAGTATTAACAACCTGTGCGAGGCCAATCTCAGCGGAATTAAAGACTGATGTACATGATGGTCTTTTAAAAACGAGCACCGTGTCATCAGTAATATGAGAAAGTCTGTGCATTGTTGACTTTAAGGTTGCAGAGGTCATTAATGTAAATTAGGAATAAAGTGGGGCCCAGCAAACTTCCTTGTGGAACACCATAGTTTACGTTTACATCATGGCTGATGATTTATCACCGGTTTTCTCCATATTTACTGCAGTTACTGGCTAAAGAGGTTTATTAAACTTGAGTACCGGAAAATCGTACCGCACTCGTTAAGGAGTTATTAGCGAAAGAAGATGGGCCACACGACGAAATACCTGAAAACTTTTGTGTTCGTTTTTTATTCGTTTAGCTTTTTCCCGAGCAGATTTGAAGGTTCATCAAGCGTTACGTTTCAAACGTTACGGCGTCGGCATAGTTAGTTTGTTTATAGAGTGTCTACTTTTTCTGTAAATAGCCCGCAAAAATTGAGCCCGTCCGTTCCATTTTTGCGGGCTATTTACAGTAAAAGTAGACACTCTACAAACAAACTAAGTATGCCGACACCGTTACGTTTGAATCGTAACGCTTGTTAAACCTGTAAATCTGCTCGGGAAAAAGCTAAACGAACAAAAAACGAACACTTAAGTTTTCAGGTTACGAATGGTGTGAGTGTTAAAATAATTGATACTGATTTTATGTTGATTTGCTAATTATTTGTTGACTTTTTTAAATGTAACTGAAAAAAAATGTTTAATCTACTCTTATTTTTTTTTCAAGTATCTAAAGATAATTTAGATTAAAGTTTAGTAATTAAATATCCTTTTTGCACACCAGAAAAAACATTACAGGAACATAATTTAAATATGTATTTTGCCTTTGCCCCAAAAGCTGCCACATAGCGAGTTTAGTGGATTTTAGAACCTTAACCTTTTTTAACCTTTTCTGTTAGTTTTAATTTGGTGGGGACTGTTGGCAACACTTGTAAGTACGCAACGCAAAAGCAAAAGGGAGTATTTTGGCCACAGGCTGTGGCCCACTACATATAGTAGTGACATAGTAAATTACTATGGTAGTGATCTGTGCTGTGGCCACAGGTTTACGCCAGTAATATCAGTAACTATTTAATAATCTGTGGTAATATAGAAGTCATTGTTTTTGGCGGGATTTGTGGTGAACCTGAACGCATTTGTAGTTTTATTTTATTGTTTTTGCATTGTTTTCTTAAGTTTTGTTTCAAAAAGTGGTGCGTTTTGAAGAAAATCGTCTGGTGCACGTGAGCAATGTAGAGAACAAGAAAATAAAATGAAGAAGGACATAAAGACCCTACATGCACTGGGTACAGTTTTATAGACGCCCTACTGTGACCGGGTGTTCTACCTCATATGACGCTGCTGCAAATACTGTCAATAACTCCAGAGAATATTTGTTATGCACTGGCACTAGCTTTTCAAATCAAAAAAGAAAATATGAAGCTGTCTCATAAGGGCTTGTAACCAGAGACGTTAATATATTTTAACCAACCAACAACGCAACGCAAAACAGGACTTTTTGGCGGGAATTTGTAGCGTTCAGTTTGTCATTTTTCTTTTATTATCCGAAAAATTACATTTAGTGGTTTTCGATGTGTAATATTGATAGTGTATTTATCAGCGAAGTATCATTTATGTGTTTCTTGTGTAGGATAATGAAATAAAAGTGTTTATACTGTGTTTCGAGTTCCCACAAGAAGTCCGAGCAAGCTTTAGCAAAAGTGCTATCATTTTGCTAGAGTATGTAGGTTAGGTTAGTATATAGACAATGATATGATGTAAAAAGTGAAGAACAGTGACCTTGAAGACTGAAAAGGAGAAAATTACTACATAATCTGAAAAATATACTAAAAATTACTGAAGACGTGAATTCTACTGCTGAATAACATATACTGAAGACTAGGCGGTATGGCCAATGAGCCTTAGCCTGCCCTAAAAGGGCGAAGTTAAAAAAAAAAAAAAAAAGCAACGCAAAACAGGACTTTTTGGCGGGAATTTGTAGCGTTCAGTTTGTCATTTTTCTTTTATTATCCGAAAAATTACATTTAGTGGTTTTCGATGTGTAATATTGATAGTGTATTTATCAGCGAAGTATCATTTATGTGTTTCTTGTGTAGGATAATGAAATAAAAGTGTGTATACTGTGTTTCGAGTTCCCACAAGAAGTCCGAGCAAGCTTTAGCAAAAGTGCTATCATTTTGCTAGAGTATGTAGGTTAGGTTAGTATATAGACAATGACATGATGTGAACGTAAAGAACAGTGACCTAGAAAACTGAAAAGGAGAAAATTACTACATAATCTGAAAAATATACTACAAAATTACTGAAGACGTGAATTCTACAAATTAATACTGCTGAATAACATATACTGAAGACTAGGCGGTATGGCCAATGAGCCTTAGCCTGCCCTAAAAGGGCGAAGTTAAAAAAAAAAAAAAAAGCAACGCAAAACAATATGATAACCTCAACCTCTGCTTTGATATCACCGGTCTTGAATCGAATAACAGCTTGTTTTTGCAAAAGTTTTTCGGTGCCTGTTCCGTTTTGTATCCCAAATTTATCCCTGATACGTGTATACAGTCAGCAAATTACAAAAATGGGGAACAAACTCAATTGGATGGTTGAAAAAAAGCGGATTCTACAACTGCCTTTGGAAGACAAAAGAAAACTTTACAAGAACCCTAATTACATGGCTCTTCAAAAAGTGGAAGCCTGGAGACTGTATTCAATTAGAAACAAAGAGGTGGTCGAGAGGAAGTACAATCAGGATGATGTGCAAGAGTACCAAAAGTGCAAATTCAATCCGGATTTAGACGTAAGCTTGGCGGAAAAAGTTACCATTTTCAAAGGCGATATAACTACACTGGAGGTTTGTATGATTCATATTCTCCTAATCAGGATCTGCGTTTCCCCTTCCAGCTACACTCTCGACGACTTATTGCTAAAGTAGGTAACATTAAGCTTGTATAAACCTTTTTGCTGCTCTTTTCTGTTACCTTCTTCGTTTAAACTGCTTCTTTTTTTACTGTCTGGCGCAATAATTGAAACCGCCACCCTTTTTTTAGTAGGTACACAGTCAGCATCAAAAGAATGATCATATTCAACATTTTATGTCATTATATCAGCTGAAGGACATCCACTGCTAGATATAGCCCCCCCCCCAAGGATATCTACGATGACCGTTTCTGCGCTGTTCTGTTCTGCTTCCCGCATGATGTGCTATATAAAATGACAGTTTTAACTGATTAACTTATAATTAAAAGTGATCAGATCATTATAATAATGGTAACAAGAACATAATTATGCAGTATGTCTTAAAAAAACAAGTCCTAATTCGAATAAAGTGATTTGATGTTTCACACAAGCAGTGCAGACTTGTTGTGTGTGGCATATGTTTGTCGCACATTTTATATTGCAAAATATATCAGCAGATTTCTAATAACTCAGTGCTTTTTTATTGGGATATATGTAATTGATTTAATGCTTTTTTTTCAAGTAATCAGGCATTTAATAGTGTATATTTTAATCTCCTTGCTTGAGTGATGAAATATGGCAAATAGATTTCAGTGTTCTTATTTGAAAGGTTTTAAAAGCATCTCATTGTCTGCTTAACGAATTTGACCAATGCTAACAAAAAATCTATCATATTATCATGTGTTGTAAAAAATCCTTAATACTGTATTCTTTACCTATAGTTTGTTTAAATTAGGTAACTAATACTGTAAATATTTTTCTATTTTGTGGAATAAACACATATACCTCAGTACTATAATAAATTCAGTTACAATATTTTGGTATGGAACTTGCTTTAAGTTTTATTGTTTTACTTATGAGGGGAGTTCAATATAATATTCTCTGTATTGATATGTTATACTCATTGGTGGAATCTCCTTGGTGGAAATCTTCTTAGTCTCATATTAATGACAAACTCTTTGGTATTATAAATGCGAAAATCTATGACATTTGCTTTGTCAGTTTATTTATGAGAACGAAGGATTTTTACAATGTCGGCAAAATTGGAGCACTGAGCCGTAATCAAGTTCCTTACAATGAGGATGATGAATCTCTGAAGGCTGCAGTAAACGATCATTTTGAGGACAAACAGAAGGAATATTTTTTTGAGGGTCTATCAAAGTTAACTCAGCGATCAAATAAATGCATATCATTTATGGGAGACTATATTGAAAAATAAAATAATTTTAAGACCCTTTTAATTTTAAGAACTTTTTTTTCATACCCATACTGAGAATATATTCAACTGCCCTCGTACATGCCACGCTATTATGAATGAAAAATGAGCAATGAACATGATTACTTCTGTATGATTTGTTAAGAGATCACTATGGATTACTATGCTGTAATAGTCGGTTACAAATGTTTTTGTTAATTATCTCATTATTTTGGATTATTACTTCAACAGGTATTTCTGATGTTAACTTTACCTACCTCCACCTTTTTAGTAAAATATTCCTAAGTAAATCAAACCTAACATAATTTATGTAATATAATCCAGACCAAAAAACCTGTTAACAATAGGAAAATGATAGTGGTTTGTATTCTTAATACGAGTACTTACCAATTATATATGTCACGGCTACAGGATGGTGTGAACATAGACTTAAGTAAGATTAGCCGGCTAAAGTTGTTTGGGTAAAGTCTGATTATTAGTTGGTATTTGGCATTGAACCGTACACAACAAAGTCTACCCAACACTGGCTGGGTAATGTTTTTTGGGTGGTGAGCGAGCAAAGCAAGCGATATTAGGTTTGGTCAGGTTTGATTGATTTTACAGTCAAAGAGCCTCGTGTTCGCGTGGCTCCCCCCTGGGTAAAGTTTAGCTGGCTAATCTTAACTTTAGCCGGCTAATCTTAAGTTTATGTTCACACCCACCTTTAGCTGTAACATATACATAATATACATAAATAGTGTCTTGATTTTTCCTTATCTCTTTCCAGCCCGACCTTGAAGAGAACGTGTTTTTTAAATAAACTCTATTGCCACAGTACATCTATAAATAACAGTAATTCACATAACATACAAAAACTTTAAAAAGTAATTGAAAAAACAATCAAATATTAGGTACTTTTTAAAGTAATACAAGAAATTACAGGTAAAAATAATGGATTTGTTTTATGAAAAACACTAAGTCAGGTTCAAACTTGTTTGTATTTTGAACGCACAATCGTTTAAGGTGGGCTGGAAAGGGGTTTAATAAATTAAGTGGTTGCTAATTTCAGGTGGATGCTATTGTGAACGCTGCCAACTCTGCGCTGAGGGCCGGGGGAGGAGTGGATGGAGCCATACATCGTGCTGCAGGACCGTTGCTGCAGGTGAAAATCTTTTTAGTTAACAACTCATAAACGTTTCCACTGCTGGGTATGGATCTCTTCCCCACCTCAGGAAGGTTAGGCTGTACTCCACACACAAGGGCCAAGTAGACTGATGCAGTTTGTAAGGGCTGTAGTGAACCCTGTCAGAAATTTTTCAAGGCGATAAGGCATCTGTATTACTCTGCGAGGCGCGCTGACGACGCACGACAGAAGTGAGTGAGCAGTCATTGGATATGTTCAGCTGCAGACTCAGGAAACCCCTGATATGGGTTAACAACTGTCATTTAGTGATAGCAACTGGCAACAACAGCTAAATGTGCCTTGCGAAGCTTAGAAACTGCGAAGAAGAATGCACTAACAGTCACACCCATCCAGGTAATGACCATGCTTCAGGTCACTTAACCTGCGTGATCGATGCAAACACGCAAGTCGCACTAAGCTACAAGTGCTGCATTTATTGAGGGACATTTATGGGTTGTTATAAATTCAAAAGGATTGATGTATATTTGCAAAGGGCAACATCACATACTTTTTGGCATAGTGACAATATGTACATACTTTTTAGGGTTCCGTAGCCAATGGGTAAAAACGGGACCCTATTACTAAGGCTTCGCTGTCCGTCTTTCACCAGGCTGTATTTCATGAACCGTGATAGCTAGACAGTTGAAATTTTCACAGGTGATATATTTCTGTGCCGCTAAAACAACAAATACTGAAGAAGTCAAAAATTAAAATTAAAAAATTAATTTATTCTCCATACTGAAAAAGTATTTTTTTGAAACATAAAGAAACTAGCGCCATCTAGTATGATGGTACGGAACCCTATGTGTGCGGTTCTGACTCGCACTTGGCCGGTTTTTTTTTCAAAAGCTTTGTGCGCATGATTGAACCTATTTTTTTCGATAGGGAATACAAATGTAAACCGAAAATATATTATAGGATTTTGAGCTAAAGTGTCATGTTGCTGAAATATTTTGAGAGATAGAGAGAGGAAAATTAGTGTGTTGACAACCTTTATGATGTCTCAACGTGACATTTTAGGCCAAAATGTTCAACTATATTTTCGGTTGTACATTCCCTATCTCGAAAAATATAATTCAATCGTGCGCCTAAATATTTTGAAAGATATGTATGTACTATACTGGGTGACTGGTAAGTAGTGCAAATCCTTTTATTAAGAGGATAAACCACATCTTATTTTTAACAGAAAAAGTCATACTGACTGGGGGTCGGAAATCAACGTTTTTCGAGTTAAAGCCCATTTAATTTTCAAATGCATGAATAACGCATTGATTTAATTTTTCCTGATTTTGTAAACAATAATGTTATACGAAACTAAGCATGCGTAATACGAAAAAGTTGCAAAACATCAATTTAACAATAACAAAAAATAATGATTTTTGTCAAGAAGGTGCATCAAGTCCCATACCATTTTTTCCAACAATTTTCTATGGAAAAACGATGTGTGGTTTTTTTTCGATTAGCGTGCGAATAAACGTTATTCAAATGATGCTAAAGGGTCACTGACGCCTAGTAGTGTAAAAATCATGGTAAAATTTCAGATACTAAAAACTCATGTAAACCATTTTTTGTGGATATTTGTTTGCAGAAATCATTGTTTTATTTTATCGAATTACACATTTTGGTATATATTTACACTAATTCCGCATAAAATAAATAAAACTACCTGAAGATGGTGTTCGAAACCGGTCGCAGACAACTGGTAAGTGTAGTTTTATTTATTTTATGTGGAATTAGTGTAAATATACAGGGTTACTTTTGGACCCCTAGCGAAATTTTGTGATATCATTCTAGAGTAGCAGTACATTCACTTTATGAAATAAAAAAGCATTCTTTTTTGGACTTTTTTTTTCAACTTTTCTTAACTCTAATTAAAAATTTTGGTCACCTTACCGATACATGACGCATGCCAGTGCGTCGAACCCAGGGTGCCAACTACACCGTTATTACGGTAGATGTACCGTTTTTACGTGTTGTTGAGTGTCGTCTACTGTATTGAATTTTGAGCAATTTCACAGAAACACCGTAATTTTGGCATCAGCGCTTTCGAAACAAAGTATTTTTAAATTTTTGGATATTTTGTATGGCGGAATCTTAATTTGAACCTACTAACATCGTATTTCACCGTATTTTGTTCGAGTAGTTTGGCAACACTGGGCCCGAACACTCGCGCAAGTCGCGCAGCCAATGGCAGTACAGTTAGAAAACCGAGCGCATGCGCGCGCAGCCTCGCAAGGCAATCCCATGAGCCAAGCGAGCCGCGCAGCCAATGGCAGTACAGTTAGAAAACCGCGCATGCGCCGCAGCCTCGCAAGTCCATTAAAAGTAGGAGCAACGGAAATGTTTGGTTGTGGCTCGTGTAGGGTGACCAAACGCGCCTAGAAATCTAAGAACACAAAGAGACGCTATAAAATGCGGAATTTAAAGAAAAACATTTTTTTTATTTCATTATTATCTTTTTTGTTACTTCCCTTATGTCATATTAAATTTTCGCTAGGGGTCCAAAAGTAACCCTGTATAACAAAATGTGTGATATAATGTTCCACCAAGAACCTACAGTCAAAAATATTATTAAATTGATGTTTTACAACTTTTATACCTTTTGGAAAAGTGATGAAATAAGGAACGTCTTCGTATTTCACATGCATAGTTTAGTATGTAACATACTAAACTATGCATGTGAAAACTGTGGAATTATCTTGTGTGGAGCTGGAGGACCACATCATTATTTGTGTGTATAGGCCCCCATATGACGATAACTTTGTTAGCTTCGAATCGGCAATGGAGGATGTATTAAATATCGTTAGTAAAAGCCGTATATCCGTGATAGTATGCGGCGATTTCAATGTTGATTTGTTAGAAAAAAAGTCCTTGACGACTCGAATTACTTGTCTCTTCAAGTCATTTGATTTAAATTATGTATTTCTGGAACCCACAAGAATAACAAAGACCTCTGCCACATGTATAGATAACATATTTTGTAATTGCTGTTATTTAAATAAAAAGGTTTTTAATTGTTTGAGGTCAGATCATAGCGGAGTAATGGCTAGCTTTCCCGTAAGTATTTCTGCAGAACACATAAAAATTCAAACGAGACCGGTCACTGCTAGTCGAATAGAAAAGTTTAAAACAGTGCTAGATGAAAAACTGCCCATACCAGATTTTGATAATGAAGTGCAAGCCAACAGTTTTTACAACGATTTTTTTACAGTACTGGATAGGGAATTCCAAAGTATATTTAAGTCTAAATCCACAATCAGTAACATCAAATTTAAATTCAGTGAATGGGCTACTATAGGAATATACAAAAGTCGCCAAACTTTGTTTGACCTTTATGACAAAAAAACTTACACTTTTGATGAGAACTTTACAAATTATGTGAAACAATATTCAAAAATTTTTAAGCAGGTTTGCCACGTAGCAAAATCTAATTATCTGGCTAGAAAAATAAAATTGTCAGATAATAAAATAAAAACTGTTTGGAATATCATTAGCAAACAAACAGGTAAAGTCAAACCTCGCGACAAAGAATATGTTTTGCAAACAAATCAAGGTAAAATTAGTTCGAATGCCGATGTAGCCAAAGAATTCGAAACTTATTTCACAAATATTCCACTTAAGACTACTGAAGCCCTAAACTCATCACCTATGTATGCTCAAAGGCTGCTAAAGGATAATGTTAATAATTGTGATCAAAAATTCTCCTTCAGAGTAATTGAACCACAATCTATTGTAAAAGCTTTTAAATCTCTTAAAGTGAAAAGAACCGAAGACCTCTGGGGATTATCGGTAAGCTTGATCAGTAATGTAATTGATACTTTAGCGCCATATTTAGCTTGTCTTTTTAATATTAGCATTGATAGTGGCGTCTTTCCAGATCTCATGAAGCTTAGTAAAGTGATACCTTTATATAAATCTGGTTCAAAAACTGATCCAGGCAACTACAGACCAGTTTCTGTGTTGCAAGTTCTTAGTAAAGTGTTTGAAAAGATTATGCTTAACCAAATGCTACAATATTTTACAGAAAAACTACTGCATAACCAACAATTCGGTTTCACTAAAGGACGATCAACAACCGATGCAGGAGTAGCACTCATTCGAAACATATATGATGCCTTCGAGGAATCGCAGAATGCAATTGGAGTGTTTTGTGATTTATCTAAGGCTTTTGATTGTGTTGAACACCAAACATTACTTATGAAATTAAAGCATTATGGTGTAGAGGAAGGGACTCTCAGTCTTTTAAATTCGTATTTAGACAACAGAACACAAAAAGTACAAGTGAATGGCACGAACTCATCTGGATCTAAAGTGAAAATGGGTGTGCCCCAGGGTTCCATATTAGGGCCTTTTCTTTTCCTTGTTTACGTAAATGATTTACCTTTTATGGTGCAACATCTGTCAAATATTGTGTTGTTTGCGGATGATACATCTCTTATTTTTAAAGTGAATAGGAAAGAAAACGAAATTGACGAAGTAAACAACACTCTTTCAAAGATACTGAACTGGTTCACTGTGAACAACTTATTATTAAATGCTAAGAAAACAAAATGTATAAAATTTTGTTTGCCAAATGTAAAAAAGGTCAATAATAGTGTAATATTAGACAGTAATAAATTAGAATTTGTAAATACCACGGTGTTCCTTGGTATAACTTTGGATGTTTCACTTCAATGGGGACCACACATTGAAACTTTAGCGGGAAGGCTTAGTTCAGCCGCTTATGCCGTTAAGAAAATAAGACAGTTAACGGATGTAGATACTGCGAGACTAGTGTATTTTAGTTACTTCCATAGTGTAATGTCTTATGGCATATTACTGTGGGGGCATGCGGCTGATATAGAAACTATTTTCATCCTGCAGAAAAGAGCTATCCGCGCAATCTATCAGATGCGATCACGTGAGTCGTTACAGAATAAGTTTAAAGAAATCAATATTTTAACTGTTGCTAGTCAATTTATATATGAAAACATCATGTACGTTCGTAAGAATTTGCATTTATTTCCTAAAACCAGTGACAGGCATAATTTGAATTTAAGAAATGTTAATAAAATAGATATAGCCTTTTCGAGACTGAGTAAGGTTAAAAAGTCATTTGTGGGGCAGTGTATAAGATTCTACAATAAAATTCCAGAAAATGTAACTAGTTTGTCAGAGAATAAATTCAAGACTC
This sequence comes from Coleophora flavipennella, assembly GCA_947284805.1. Classification (NCBI taxonomy): domain Eukaryota; kingdom Metazoa; phylum Arthropoda; class Insecta; order Lepidoptera; family Coleophoridae; genus Coleophora; species Coleophora flavipennella. Next base: position 7,406,503 of record OX369287.1, on the reverse strand, counting down.
ATGTCAAAAAAGTTTTGTGCTCTAGAGGATATTATAAAATAATAGATTATGTAAATGACAAAGATATATATGTTGATTCTATATCAAATACCATTACCTGAGACTGTAATCTGAATCATGACATTATTTGTAATAACCTGTAATTTTTTTTTGTTTTGACTATTTAAAAGTGTGTGTAAACACCTATTTGAAATAAAAAAAAAACAAAAAAAAACAAAAACATTATTTTTTACAAAATCCCAAAAAAATAAATGAATGCTTTATACAAAATTTGAGAATTAAATGGGCTTTAGCTCGAAAAGCGTCGGTGGCTCAACCGGTAACGACTCGGTCCATCTAACCAGAGGTACCGGGTTCAAATCTGGACGGCCAATGTACCAATGAGTTTTTCAAAAACTTACGTACATACTTACCGATGGCTTTAACGGTGAAGGAAAACATCGCGAGGAAACCTGCACACGCCTGCGAAGAAACTCGAAGGTTGTGTGTGAAGTCGACCAACCCGCACTGGGCCCGCGTGGTCGACTAAGGCCTAATCGCCCTGATTCAGGGTAGGCTCGAGCCCCTCGGTGGGGACGTATATGAGCTGTAATGATGAGCTCGAAAAAAGTTGATTTCGGACCCTCAGTTAGTATGACTTTTCTGTTGCAAATTAGACGTAGTTTTTCTCCTTAAAAGGATTTACACTACCTACCAGTCACCCTGTACATTGTCGCTATACCACGCTCTGATACAAAAATGTTCCAACACCTTTGTGATTGGCAATATTACTGTTTTCATTTGTTCACTTTTTATGAGGCATGAAAGTAAACAAATAATTTCCAAATGATCTATAAAATTGTAACATCTCCAGATATAACAAATTTATAGACTTATCTGAGTTTTGCCGCCTAACATGACTATTAACCAGCATTGATGTGTTATGGCTTTAAGATAGCATTGCATTAAGGAATTTGGTAAGCCTGCTTCTGTCTTTGACATCATCGTCACTTGCCATCAGGTGACAATGATGACAACCAAGGCACAGTATTTCAATATAGCAGCTTGCAGTAGTGCAACGAATGTACTTACGGTAGGGTACTTGCGGGGCGGCGGGGCACAGCCTAGCAAACTCCGCAAGTTTGCCAGGCTGGCTACAGGCTAGTACTGCTAGTACCTACGCCGTGGCGGCATCGTGCGACATCAAAGGCGTTGCAATACTGTAAGCCATATCGTAATACTGTGTCCAAGGGCTTACTAATTGTAGATATTAGAACTTCAACTAAAATTGACACTCTGGACAGTTGAAGTGGATGCTTCTTTATTTGAGGTCTGGTTCAAACAAGTATTTAAATTCATTAGAGTTTAATTCCTTAATGTAGATAATTACGTTTTTCAATCAATCATGATTTGCCATTGTTTATTTTTCATTTTATGCTGGTGATTATTTGATCGAAATATTAAAGCTTTTGAACGACTTTGTAAGTACCTAGGCTGTTTGATAAGTACCCATTTATTAAATATATTGATATCACTGGCCGAATATAAGTATACCACCTAATAAGCCATTTTTCAGAGGCGGGAAAAAAAAAGAAAATGGCATTCTTTTGTTTTTTTCTCATTTGACAGCGATTTAGTGAAAGCATGAACTTGAAATTGTTAAAATGGAGAAAGAACAGTATCGGTCTGTAATTAGATTCTTGTTTTTGGAAGGAAAAACATGTGACGAAATAAAAGTAAGAATGCAAGCGGTTTACCATGAATGTGCTCCTTCTATAACAACCGTCAATTATTGGTATAACGAGTTTAAGCGGGGGAAAACAACCGTCTTTGATGAGGATCGCCCAGGCCGGCCAATTGAGGTGACTACAGACGATATGGTTAAGAAAATTGAAAATATCGTTTTAGCCGACCGCTGAATTAAACTTCGAGAAATCGTTGATGGTGTAAACGTTTCAATCGAGAGGGTACAACACATATTAGAAGAAAAATTGGGCATGAAGAAAGTATCGGCGTGGTGGGTGCCGCGTTTACTCACGGAGGAGCAAAAACGGAACCGACTGACTACTTCGGAGCAGTGTTTGGCCGTGTTCCAACGTAACCAGAAGGAGTTTCTGCGTCGTTTCGTGACCGTGGAATAAACGTGGGTTCACCACTACACCCCGGAAATAAAAGAGTAGTCGAAGCAGCGGATTTTACCGGGTGAACCTGCTCCAAAGAAAGCAAAAACCGTCCCATCGGCTGGAAAGGTCATGGCGACTGTTTTTGGGATTCGCAGGGTATTATACATATTGACTACTTAGAAAAGGGGAAAACGATAACAGGGCAGTAGTATGCCAATTTATTGGATGAATTTGACGCCGTCTTGAAGGACAAACGACCCCATTTAAAAAAGAAAAAAGTACTGTTTCATCACAACAACGCCCCGGCTCATTCGTCCAGAGTTGTGACGGCTAAATTAGCACAGTTACGCTACGAACTATTGCCTCACCCCCCATATTCTTCAGATTTGGCCCCATGCGATTTCTTTTTGTTTCCCAACCTAAAAAAATAGCTCGGTGGTAAGCGGTTTGGATCAAATGACGAAGTCATTGTCGCCACAGAGGCCTATTTTAATGACTTTCCAAAATCATACTTTTTGGATGGTTTATTGAAGCTTGAGTATAGGTGGAACAAGCGTATAGAGTTAAAAGGTGATGACGTAGAAAAATAAATGCATATATACAAAAAAAAATGTTCTTTTTTGCCATAAACGGGTACTTATCAAACAGCCCTCGTAAATGCGTCGGCATGAGTTCCTTCTTCTGATTTTATTTCGACCATCCCCTGGTCTGTGATTTTCTCGGCATACGGGTAATTTCATTTCTAAGTGCTTCTGACTCGCCCCTTTTCTCGGGACGAATAGTCTTCAATAATTTATGTTTTCATCTGTAGGTATTTCTCTACTTGCAATGCTCCTGGTGCTAGGGCCAATTGCAGAAGTGTAAAGTGGCTGGATAAAAAGCATCAACTTAAACAAATGGTTGTATCTCGGACACAACCTGCTACTGAGCCTGGGACCTCATCAGTTAACGATCTGTAAAAAATCAAAAATATTGATTAAAAAATAAAAAAATTCAAATTGGTCCAAATTTTCTTTAAAAAAATACCTAATTTTTTTTAACAATGTCAATCGATTGGTGAATAATTACTGTATTGTATGATTATCAGGCAGAATGCAGCACTTTGGGCGGTTGTGCCACAGGACAAGCCAAGATCACTGGTGGCTACAATTTACCCGCTAAATGTGAGTATTTCTATAGTTGAGTACTTCAGTCTTATAATGAAAAAATCTGATCAACCTATATAATGAAAAAATCTGATCAACCTATGGTAGTTTTAGTGTTCCGTAGTCAAACTAAGAACCCTTGTAGTCTGTCCCTTGGTTGGTGTGTCACAGCCGTTTTACTCGAATACTTTTACCGCTATAAAACTTAGATGTCGCATGTTTGTACAAAGTGACACTGCGGCGGGGGTCGCCGACAGAAGGTCAGAGTCCAGAGAAGTTCTAGCGGGGAGACAAATTTAAAGATTCAAGATTATATATATATAGGTTTAATTTACTGCATTTTACAAACAATATATAGATAGGTTGGGTTCGACCTACTTTCTGTCACACTGAGAAGAGAATTTTTGGAAGGGAGAGAGGTGCCGGCCTTAAATTGTCCTTGTTTATGCGCAGACTTCACAGATCACTCAGCGTCACAGCTTCATCTTAAATGCAGGGCAATCACAGCGTAGAGCGGCGGATGGAGGATAGCGTCGAGGCTTCCGTGGTAGATGTAGACAACAGCGTAGGGTGGAGAACTGAGGGCAGCTCCTCTGTCTGGCTTAGCGAGCAGTGTAGCGGAAAGCAGGCAGGCGGTGAAGTGGGTGATACAAGCCCCTGGTAGAAGGATGAACCCTTTTAGAGGGGTTTTCACATAAATTTTTGGTAAAACGCCTGCTCGCAGAGCGAGCTCAAGAGAAAAGGAATTTGACAGTTCTTTTTTTTTATATATACGAAGGCTAGTGTGGTCCGTTTTGTAGCTGACACGCACAGCGGAATTCGGAGCACTACAAAAAGGATGTGCAGCAATTCACGATGTGACAACACCCATAAATCAGTAAAACAAAATATGGGCAATGGCAGAACAAAAAATCGCGTATGCATCGTGTGGGGTATAGGGATGACGAATGCTAGTCATCTGATTTACTTTTTATCATCTGTCAAAAACGATATTTTGTTCTAAAAATGTTTGAAATAACTAGGCGTGACGTCATAGTTTAGCAGCGTCATATGTGTACTCATTTTGTGATTTTGATGAATTAAAAAACGAACACTTTATGAAAAACAAAACGAGTAAGGTTTTCCGAAGTTTAAGTAGGAGAGCAATTTAGTGATCAAGAGTTCATAATTTATTTCTGATGCTGTCGTCATCCCTACTATCGAGGGCTGTTAAACAACATTTTAGAAACTGCCTTTTTAGGAGAGAAGTATTGCAAATAGTAGGACATATTACTTTTACTTTTAAAAGGAAAATTGTACTAGTAGTTAGGCTTTCTTACTTTGTAGTCAACAAACTTATGAAATGCATAGTTGAATCTGTAAAAAGTTCATAGATATTCCATACGAAATGTCTTAAACCAACTGCAAAAATAACTAAGTTCTATAAAAATACCTGGCTTAAGACTATCTGGGCACAGATTACTAATTAGTTACTACGTAACAGATACTTCACTCAGTAGTAAATTTCCAATACCTACTGCTATAATAGCCTACTCCATCGCGTCAGCAGCCGCAGTGCTTGCTTCACACCGCGCGATCGCAGGGCTGCCTCTTCGATAAAATTAAATTAACATAACTTTTTGTGTCTATGTTATTGAGAACTGTGAATATGTTTTGACATATAGGTGGTAGTTTAAAATTGTATCATTTATCTATCTATATATATATTATTCTCGTGTCACAGTGTTAGTAATCATACTTCTCCGAAACGGCTGGACCGATTTTTATGAAATTTTGTGTGCATATCGGGTAGGTCTGAGAATAGGTTCTTATCTATTTTTCATACCCCTACGCGGGCGAAGCCGCGGGCAACATATATTTTTTTTATAAATTGGTTTTTATATTTTTTTTATCATTTGATAATCGGTCTGTAAGTTCAGTTTTCACATACTATTTAAAACGTTTATTTCAACAACTTCTAGCAACTTTAGACCTATGGTCTCCGTAAAATTTTTAGTTTGTATAGTGATATACAATCGAAATAACAAAAAAAAATTAGAAAAAGTCATATCTCCGGAGTACATACTCCAGGACCTATAATTTTTTTTTATTTTTTAACACGCAATTTTTATTTTCTCTAAAATTGAGATCATGGTTCTTAAGAGCGCTTTGCTCTATCTCTTATAATTTAGAAATTCCTCATAGAAAAAATTCACCATGTATATTTTTTACAAATCGCATAAAACCGAATCACAAGCACAGATTACTAAATAGTTATGTCAAAAGTTTTTGTGTGCGCTAACAGCACGACAAGTTGAGACAGGTCGCCGCGCCTCCGACTCACATATTATCACAATTTTATTTTAATAAAAATAGCTTTTTAAACGTTGTTAAAATAGTGTTTAAGGTAAGTATGACGTTTCTATGTAACAAAAAAATGAAAATCTGTGTCTCAAAGGCAAGCTAATGCCACAGTGTAATAAAGAGTACTAGCTATTGCTTAGTATACCTAGTATTGAAAATAATTTTAAAACGACAAAAAATAGTAATAGTTTATCACTTACCTTTTTTGATTGACAGGTAAATGGAAAAATTGTAGGTGTTTATCTCTTCTTTTGCTTGATTTGCACCCATCTACAGCACATAAGGCACCAGACGGCATCGTAGGTACGCGTACGAACGAACAAAACGATTTAAATTAAACTACGTGCGTGCGCTTCGTTTGTGAAAACCGCACTGAATTGGGTCCGCAAACGGCCCGAGAACGCTGGGCCGGGCGGTAGGTAATTATAGCGCGCAAGTACATGGAGTGACGGAGGCCTGAATCTGGGCAAAGACAGATTGAAAGGTTTACTATCCTCAGTATTGAGCGGCTGACTGGAAGGGGATAAAAATACATTTGTTTTTTGAAACGAATACGGAACCCTACGTTGCGCGTGGCCCAACACGCACTTGTCCACTTAAAAAAAACAATATATGTCAAGTCATCATCATATCAGCTCATTTACGTCCCCGCCGAGGGGCTCGAGCCTAGCCTGAATTAGGGCGATCCGGCCTTAGTCGACCACGCGGGCCCAGTGCGGCTTGGTCGACTTCACACACAGCCTGCGAGTTTCTCCGCACAATAATGTTAAGTAATTTTAATTATTTTTTTGCAGATGTGATCCACACAGTGGGCCCTCAAGATGGCAACGCAGCTGCTCTCCAGTCCTGCTACGACAAATGTTTGGCTTTCCAACGAGAATATCACATCAAATCTATTGCATTCCCCTGCATTTCTACTGGGATATACGGGTTCCCAAACCGCCTAGCAGCCCACATCGCTTTGAAGACCGCGCGTTCATTCCTTGAGAAGAATGTGGAGATAGAACGGATTATCTTCTGCTTGTTCATGCCTATTGACGTGGAGATATACGAAACTCTGATGCAGATGTATTTCCCGTTGCATGCATGGAATTATAATGATGGTGCTTCGTTGACGGAGTAGCTCTTAATACATACATAATTATTATATGTGGATCCGGATTTTGTACATTGATTATAAAATAAGAAAAAAGCATAATATATGTGCGTTAAGACAATGAAATAAATTGTGCATTTCACAGCAAAAGTTTTTAAGTTTATTACTTCACATTATTCATCATCATCATATCAGACGATGGACTTCCACTGCTGGACATAGGCCTCCCCCAAGGATTTCCACGACGACTGGTTCAGCGCTACGCGCATCCAGCGGCTTCCCGTGATCTTCACCAGGTTATGGGTCTACCGAGTGGGAGTCCTGCCTACGCTAAGTATTCGAGTCCGCGATCGCCACTCGAGAACTTTACTACCCCAACGGTCATCTGTTCTACGAGCTATGTGCCCCGCTCACTGCCACTTGAGTTTAGCAATTCTAAGAGATATGTCGGTTATTTTGGTTCTCTTACGGATGTCCTCTGATTTGATCACGCAGATAAACTCCTAGCAAAGCACGCTCCATTGCCTTTGGGTACCCTTGAGCCTTCTTACGAAGCCCATAGCAATGAATACTAAATATTACTAAGCCTTCTTACGAAGCCCATAGCAATGAATACTAAATATTACTACCCATATTAAGCGACCATGTCTCAGTTCCGTATATGTCATCACTGGCTACACACACTGGTCGAAGACCTTGGTCTTAAGACACTGCGGTATTTGAAACGTGAAGATATTGGATTCGACGATTGATCTCTTTCTCGAAGTTGGATCTACCTAACTGGACTGTTTGTCCTCACATTAAATCACAATAATATGATATTTAATCAAGATGTTTGAAAATGAAGACAGAAGTTTACCTATGATTACTACCAAAATATGACCCAGGTACTAGGTACCTATTATTACTGGAAATTACTGGGTAGAGGTATTTGTACTAGAGGTAGGCGTAGGCAACGACGTTTTAATAATAGCTCCGAGTGTGATCCTAAACTCTCAAAATACCTAGTTAAAATGAAACGGCTAAAAAAGGTTTTCAGTTTTTATGGTTCCGAACGTACCAGATATATTTGGCGGTATTATACAAATATTTTTGGTGGCAAGACTTAGATAAGATGGTGGTAGCTAGCCAGGCGGGATTAAATAATGCCCTTCCATCCACATTACATAGTTATACTCCGTTAGTTAATTAGACTCCGCCGGGAGCGAATCTACGACCTTTTGATGTGAAGCTAATGGCCTTAACCATTACGCCACGGACGTTCTGTGACGGAGGTGTTCAATATAAACTACTATAGACAGTTTATCTGCATAAATAATTAATAGTATTATGTAAGTACCTAAACAGAAAAACTTGCATACCTACCTACCTCTTGTCTCCCCTTTTATACCTATAGCATATCTCTGCCCTTGTTATCAAAGAGAATATAACAAACTACGTTTTTACTTGTTATATTTTAGTGTCGATTGACGACACCGTGCAGCGTGCACATAACATAAGTACCCATTACACGAAAGTAATGGTTAAAACTGTAATTAGTATAAAAATATTTTAAGCATAGTAAAAACATGCACGCGTCGATGCCCCTTCGCGTTAAGGTTGTCACACACGGGCGCTATACTTACTTTAATATATATTTAACGTAACAGATATCTTACAATATCGCTCTTCATAGAAATCAATGAGTAGGTACATACACGGTGCAGATAATATATATTTCATCGCCGTCTATCTGCAGATACTGAGCGATACCGCGCGCTGCCGCGCTAGCTCGCTGTATTTATCTTAAGATAAATACAGCATGATTAAAAAGAGTTTTTATCCGCCTGCTTGGCGTAATGGTTAGTCCATTCGCTTCACACCAGCAGGTCGCGGGTTCGATTCCCGGCGAGGTCAACTTTTTTATAAGACTCGGTTTGGTTGGTGGCATGTTTATAGCCCGCCTGGCTAGCTACCACCATCTTATCTAAGTGTTGCCGCCAAACATCTGTTTTTATTTTTAAGCTATTGCATAGCTTTTATCGCGGGCTTTGAGCGCGGCGACCGAATAAAGAAATTCCGTATCGAAAATAAAACTTAACACCCCACGCTCGGCAGAGTTCTAAAAAACTTACAGTGCCATCTATTAGCGATTTGCGGTACTAAAAGGACTTAGTCAATTTTAATGGTGTAACTTTCTTAGTGTTAATTTATTACATAAACATCCCGCGCCCCAAGGACTATATGGTACTGGTAAATACTGCATAAATAAAAAATAAATAAATAATTATAATTGCATAAGTTGATAAAAAAATGCTATGCAATAGCTTTACCGCGACAGTCCCCGAGTGCCACAAGTTTTTTTTATTTACAATTGGTGAGCCCTTTGCGTCATCTCACCTGATGGTAAGTGACGATGATGCCGAAGATGGGAGCGTGCTTACCAAGATTCCCCAACGCAATGGAGAACTGGCTATCTTATCTTCAAGCCGGAACACATCAATGTTTTTAACACTGATGTTTGGCGGCAAGAATTAGATAAGATGGTGGTAGCTAGCCAAGCGGGCTATGAAAATGCCCTACCACCAACCAAACCGAGTCTTACAAAGTTGACCCCGTCGGGAATCGAACCCGCGGCCTCCCGGTGTGAAACGAATGGACTAACCATTACGCCACGGAGGCGGTTTAAAGCATTGATGTGTTCCGGCTTTAAGATAAGATAGCTAGATCCCCATTGCGTTGGGGAATCTTGGTAAGCACGCTTCCGTCTTCGGCATTATCGTCACTTCGTCAAAGTCGGCTTGGTCCTCTGATGAACTGTAGTAAGTCCAATAGTGACATACGCGAACTCATTTTCTTAATCAGCCTGTATAAAGCTTTTTAGGTGTAGCTCATTCAAAGACTCGTAACAGAATGTGGGGTTATCATATTATATTATAGTTTAACGCCCGTGTGTGACAGATTTTAGCCTGCCAGGCGCGTGCCCCCGGCGCCCGCTGCCCCGCAAGTAACCGCAGTGAAGATAGCACCCCACTTTGCCGGACCCCTTTTTGTTGTGTATGCTGTGAACACGCCCTTACTATAAGGGGGTTAGCACCCTTAATCTTACTTAATTTACCAATAATCGACACTACCGTACAAATAAAAGAATTTCAACTGTCATAAGCCTTTCTTTTCATCTTTGTCCATATCCTACCTTGATTAATAGTTCAGTCAATCTATAATATATAGCTGAGGTACCTACCTAAATAAACAAACGCACAGCACAGACGAATTATTGTAAAGTGGATAACTGAATATCAGCGTAAGTATCTACCTACCTATCAAGCAATAACGGAAGGATTTCACTACGAAAACAAAGCTTACTTTTGATCACGCACGATTAAACAACAGTTTCCTCAAATCGTTACTCAAGTGAATTGTACCTACTTTGAAAGAGATAGATAAGTACGGCTCCCTATTCAAATACATGAGGTGAAGTTGGTAAGACACATGTCGGCTGTTGAACAGGCTCTGCTGAATCGTTTAAAGTACAGAGCGACTCCAGTTAATGTTTATATTTTTAAGATATTTACGTCTAAACTTTATTTGTGTAGTCGATTTTCAAAAAAATTGAACTCTTTTAGGTACTTTGCATGAGGTGAAGTGGGTAAGACACATGTCGGCTGTTGAACAGGCTCTGCTGAATCGTTTAAAGTACAGAGCGACTCCAGTTAATGTTCATATTTTTAAGATATTTACGTCTAAACTTTATATGTGTAGTCGATTAAAAAAAAAAAATTAACTCCACTTTTAGGTACTTTGCATGAGGTGAAGTGGGTAAGACACATGTCGGCATGTTGAACAGGCTCTGCTGAATCGTTTAAAAGACAGAGCGACTCCAGTTAATGTTCATATTTTTATTTATTTACGTATAAACGTTGTTTCTGTAGTCGATTTTCCAAAAAATTGAACTCCTCTTCTAGGTACTTTGCATGAGGTGAAGTGGGAAAGACACATGTCGGCATGTTAAACAGGCTCTGCTGAATCGTTTAAGACACAGAGCGACTCCAGTTAATGTTCATATTTTTGAGATATTTGCGTCTGAAATTTCTATATGAAGTCGAATTTTTCAAAAAATTGAACTCCACATTTAGGTACTTTGCAAGAGGTGAAATGGGTGAGACACATGTCGGCATGTTGAACAGGCTCTGCTGAATCGTTTAAAGTACAGAGCGACTCCAGTTAATGTTCATATTTTTAAGATATTTACGTCTAAACTTTATTTGTGTAGTCGATTTTCAAAAAAATTGAACTCCTCTTTTAGGTACTTTGCATGAGGTGAAGTGGGTAAGACATATGTCGGCATGTTGAACAGGCTCTGCTGAATCGTTTAAGACACAGAGCGACTCCAGTTAATGTTCATATTTTTAAGATATTTACGTTTAAACTTTATTTGTGTTGTCGATTTTCCAAAAAATTGAACTCCTCTTTTAGGTACTTTGCATGAGGTGAAGTTGGTAAGACATATGTCGGCATGTTGAAGAGGCTCTGCTGAATCGTATAATTGACAGAGCGACTACAGTTAATGTTCATATTTTTTAAATATTTGCGTCTGAAATTTCTATATGAAGTCGAATTTTTCAAAATTTTGAACTACACATTTAGGTACTTTGCAAGAGGTGAAGTGGGTAAGACACATGTTGGCATGTTAAACAGGCTCTGCTTAATCGTATAAGAGACAGAGCGACTCCAGTTAATGTTCATATTTTTGAGATATTTGCGTCTGAAGTTTCTATATGAAGTCGAATTTTTCAAAAAATTGAACTCCACTTTTAGGTACTTTGCAAGAGGTGAAGTGTGTAAGACACATGTCGGCATGTTGAACAGGCTCTGCTGAATCGTTTAAGACACAGAGCGACTCCAGTTAATGTTCAAATTTTTAAGATATTTACGTTTAAACTTTATTTGTGTAGTCGATTTTCCAAAAAATTGAACTCCTCTTTTAGGTACTTTGCATGAGGTGAAGTTGGTAAGACATATGTCGGCATGTTGAAGAGGCTCTGCTGAATCGTATAATTGACAGAGCGACTCCAGTTATTGTTCATATTTTTGAGATATTTGCGTCTGAAATTTCTATATGAAGTCGAATTTTTCAAAACTTTGAACTACACATTTAGGTACTTTGCAAGAGGTGAAGTGGGTGAGACACATGTCGGCATGTTGAACAGGCTCTGCTGAATCGTTTAAAGTACAGAGCGACTCCAGTTAATGTTCATATTTTTAAGATATTTACTTCTAAACTTTATTTGTGTAGTCGATTTTCAAAAAAATTGAACTCCTCTTTTAGGTACTTTGCATGAGGTGAAGTGGATAAGATACATGTCGGCATGTTAAACAGGCTCTCCTGAATCGTTTAAGAGACAGAGCGACTCCAGTTAATGTTCATATTTTTGATTTATTTACGTATAAACTTTGTTTGTGTAGTAGATTTTCCAAAAAATTGAACTCCTCTTTTAGGTACTTTGCATGAGGTGAAGTTGGTAAGACACATGTCGGCATGTTAAACAGGCTCTGCTGAATCGTATAAGAGACAGAAAGACTCCAGTTAAAGTTCATATTTTTGAGATATTTGCGTCTGAAGTTTCTATATGAAGTCGAATTTTTCAAAAAATTGAACTCCACATATAGGTACTTTGCAAGAGGTGAAGTGGGTAAGAGACATGTCGGCATGTTGAACAGGCTCTGCTGAATGGTTTAAAGTACAGAGCGACTCCAGTTAATGTTCATATTTTTAAGATATTTACGTCTAAACTTTATTTGTGTAGTCGATTTTCAAAAAAATTGAACTCCTCTTTTAGGTACTTTGCATGAGGTGAAGTTGGTAAGACACATGTCGGCATGTTAAACAGGCTCTGCTGAATCGTATAAGAGACAGAACGACTCCAGTTAATGTTCATATTTTTGAGATATTTGCGTCTGAAGTTTCCATATGAAGTCGAATTTTTCAAAAAATTGAACTCCACATTTAGGTACTTTGCAAGAGGTGAAGTGGGTAAGACACATGTCGGCTTGTTAAGCAGGCTCTGCTGAATCGTTTAAGACACAGAGCGACTCCAGTTAATGTTCATATTTTTAAGATATTTACGTTTAAACTTTATTTGTGTAGTCGATTTTCCAAAAAATTGAACTCCTCTTTTAGGTACTTTGCATGAGGTGAAGATGGTAAGACATATGTCGGCATGTTGAAGAGGCTCTGCTGAATCGTATAATTGACAGAGCGACTCCAGTTAATGTTCATATTTTTGAGATATTTGCGTCTGAAATTTCTATATGAAGTCGAATTTTTCAAAACTTTGAACTACACATTTAGGTACTTTGCAAGAGGTGAAGTGGGTAAGACACATGTCGGCATGTTGAACAGGCTCTGCTGAATCGTTTAAAGTACAGAGCGACTCCAGTTAATGTTCATATTTTTAAGATATTTACGTCTAAACTTTATTTGTGTAATCGATTTTCAAAAAAATTGAACTCCTCTTTTAGGTACTTTGCATGAGGTGAAGTTGGTAAGACACATGTCGGCATGTTAAACAGGCTCTGCTGAATCGTTTAAGACACAGAGCGACTCCAGTTAATGTTCACATTTTTGAGATATTTGCGTCTGAAATTTCTATATGAAGTCGAATTTTTCAAAATTTTGAACTACACATTTAGGTACTTTGCAAGAGGTGAAGTGGGTAAGACACATGTCGGCATGTTAAACAGGCTCTGCTTAATCGTATAAGAGACAGAGCGACTCCAGTTAATGTTCATATTTTTGAGATATTTGCGTCTGAATTTTCTATATGAAGTCGAATTTTTCAAAAAATTGAACTCCACTTTTAGGTACTTTGCAAGAGGTGAAGTGTGTAAGACACATGTCGGCATGTTGAACAGGCTCTGCTGAATCGTTTAAGACACAGAGCGACTCCAGTTAATGTTCAAATTTTTAAGATATTTACGTTTAAACTTTATTTGTGTAGTCGATTTTCCAAAAAATTGAACTCCTCTTTTAGGTACTTTGCATGAGGTGAAGTTGGTAAGTTATATGTCGGCATGTTGAAGAGGCTCTGCTGAATCGTATAATTGACAGAGCGACTCCAGTTATTGTTCATATTTTTGAGATATTTGCGTCTGAAATTTCTATATGAAGTCGAATTTTTCAAAACTTTGAACTACACATTTAGGTACTTTGCAAGAGGTGAAGTGGGTGAGACACATGTCGGCATGTTGAACAGGCTCTGCTGAATCGTTTAAAGTACAGAGCGACTCCAGTTAATGTTCATATTTTTAAGATATTTACTTCTAAACTTTATTTGTGTAGTCGATTTTCAAAAAAATTGAACTCCTCTTTTAGGTACTTTGCATGAGGTGAAGTGGATAAGACACATGTCGGCATGTTAAACAGGCTCTCCTGAATCGTTTAAGAGACAGAGCGACTCCAGTTAATGTTCATATTTTTGATTTATTTACGTATAAACTTTGTTTGTGTAGTAGATTTTCCAAAAAATTGAACTCCTCTTTTAGGTACTTTGCATGAGGTGAAGTTGGTAAGACACATGTCGGCATGTTAAACAGGCTCTGCTGAATCGTATAAGAGACAGAACGACTCCAGTTAATGTTCATATTTTTGAGATATTTGCGTCTGAAGTTTCTATATGAAGTCGAATTTTTCAAAAAATTGAACTCCACATTTAGGTACTTTGCAAGAGGTGAAGTGGGTAAGACACATGTCGGCATGTTAAACAGGCTCTGCTGAATCGTATAAGAGACAGAACGACTCCAGTTAATGTTCATATTTTTGAGATATTTGCGTCTGAAGTTTCTATATGAAGTCGAATTTTTCAAAAAATTGAACTCCACATTCAGGTACTTTCCAAGAGGTGAAGTGAGTAAGACACTTGTCGGCATGTTGAACAGGCTCTGCTGAATCGTTTAAAGTACAGAGCGACTCCAGTTAATGTTCATTCATGTTCAATTTTTTGGAAAATCTACTACACAAATGAAGTTTAAACGTAAATATCTTTAAAATATGTACATTAACTGGAGTCGCTCTGTCTTTTAAACGATTCATTAGATCCTGTTCAACATGCCGACATGTGTCTTACCCACTTCACCTCATGCAAAGTACCTAAAAGAGGAGTTAAATTTTTTTGAAAATCGACTACACAAATAAAGTTTAGACGTAAATATCTTAAAAATATGAACATTAACTGGAGTCGCTCTGTACTTTAAACGATTTAGCAGAGCCTGTTCAACATGCCGACATGTGTCTTACCCACTTCACCTCTTGCAAAGTATCTAAATGTGGACTTCAATTTTTTGGAAAATTCGACTTCATATAGAAACTTCAGACGCAAATATCTCAAAAATATAAACATTAACTGGAGTCGTTCTGTCTCTTATACGATTCAGCAGAGCCTGTTTAACATGCCGACATGTGTCTTAGACACTTCACCTCATGCAAAGTACCTTAAAGTTGTTCTTTATTTTTGAAAAATTCAACTTCATATAGAAAATTCAGACGCAAATATCTCAAAAATATGAACATTAATTGGAGTCGCTCTGTCTCTTATACGATTCAGCAGAGCCTGTTTAACATGCCGACATGAGTCTTACCCACTTCACCTTATGCAAAGTACCTAAAAGAGGAGTTCAATTTTTTTGAAAATCGAGTACACAAATAAAGTTTAGACGTAAATATCTTTAAAATATGAACATTAACTGGAGTCGCTCTGTCTTTTAAACGATTCCTTAGAGCCTGTTCAACATGCC
The DNA here is from genome assembly GCA_947284805.1 of Coleophora flavipennella. Taxonomy (NCBI): domain Eukaryota; kingdom Metazoa; phylum Arthropoda; class Insecta; order Lepidoptera; family Coleophoridae; genus Coleophora; species Coleophora flavipennella. The sequence continues at coordinate 7,391,045 of OX369287.1, read as the reverse complement.
GACATGTGTCTTACCCACTTCACCTCTTGGAAAGTACCTAAAAGTGGGGTTCAATTCTTTGAAAAATTCGACTTGATATAGAAACTTCAGACGCAAATATCTCAAAAATATGACAATTAACTGGAGTCGTTCTGTCTCTTATACGATTCAGCAGAGCCTGTTTAACATGCCCACATGTGTCTTACCCACTTCACCTCATGCAAAGTACCTTAAAGTTGTTCTTTATTTTTGAAAAATTCAACTTCATATAGAAACTTCAGACGCAAATATCTCAAAAATATGAACATTAACTGGAGTCGCTCTGTCTCTTAAACGATTCAGCAGAGCCGGTTTAACATGCCGACATGTGACTTACCCACTTCACCTCATGCAAAGTACCTAAAAGTTGTTCTTTATTTTTGAAAAAATCGGCTGTACATAGAAAGTTCAGAAGCAAATATCTCAAAAATATGAACATTAACTGGAGTCGTTCTGTCTCTTATACGATTTAGCAGAGCCTGTTCAACATGCCGACATGTGTTTTACCCACTTCACCTAATGCAAAGTACCTTAAAGTTGTTCTTTATTTTTGAAAAATTCAACTTCATATAGAAAGTTCAGACGTAAATATCTTAAAAATATGAACATTAACTGGAGTCCCTCTGTGTCTTAAACGATTCAGCAGAGCCTGTTCAACATGCCGACATGTGTCTTACCCACTTCACCTCTTGCAAAGTACCTAAAAATGGAGTTCAATTTTTTGAAAAATTCGACTTCATATAGAAACTTCAGACGCAAATATCTCAAAAATATGAACATTAACTGGAGTCGTTCTGTCTCTTATAAGATTCAGCAGAGCCTGTTTAACATGCCGACATGTGTCTTACCCACTTCACCTCATGCAAAGTACCTTAAAGTTGTTCTTTATTTTTGAAAAATTCAACTTCATATAGAAAATTCAGACGCAAATATCTCAAAAATATGAACATTAATTGGAGTCGCTCTGTCTCTTATACGATTCAGCAGAGCCTGTTTAACATGCCGACATGAGTCTTACCCACTTCACCTTATGCAAAGTACCTAAAAGAGGAGTTCAATTTTTTTGAAAATCGACCACACAAATAAAGTTTAGACGTAGATAACTTTAAAATATGAACATTAACTGGAGTCGCTCTGTCTTTTAAACGATTCCTTAGAGCCTGTTCAACATGTCGACATGTGTCTTACCCACTTCACCTCTTGGAAAGTACCTAAAAGTGGAGTTCAATTCTTTGAAAAATTCGACTTGATATAGAAACTTCAGACGCAAATATCTCAAAAATATGAACATTAACTGGAGTCGTTCTGTCTCTTATACGATTCAGCAGAGCCTGTTTAACATGCCCACATGTGTCTTACCCACTTCACCTCATGCAAAGTACCTTAAAGTTGTTCTTTATTTTTGAAAAATTCAACTTCATATAGAAACTTCAGACGCAAATATCTCAAAAATATGAACATTAACTGGAGTCGCTCTGTCTCTTAAACGATTCAGCAGAGCCGGTTTAACATGTCGACATGTGTCTTACCCACTTCACCTCATGCAAAGTACCTAAAAGTTGTTCTTTATTTTTGAAAAAATCGGCTGTACATAGAAAGTTCAGAAGCAAATATCTCAAAAATATGAACATTAACTGGAGTCGTTCTGTCTCTTATACGATTCAGCAGAGCCTGTTCAACATGCCGACATGTGTCTTACCCACTTCACCTCATGCAAAGTACCTTAAAGTTGTTCTTTATTTTTGAAAAATTCAACTTCATATAGAAACTTCAGACGTAAATATCTTAAAAATATGAACATTAACTGGAGTCGTTCTGTCTCTTATACGATTCAGCAGAGCCTGTTTAACATGCCCACATGTGTCTTACCCACTTCACCTCATGCAAAGTACCTTAAAGTTGTTCTTTATTTTTGAAAAATTCAACTTCATATAGAAACTTCAGACGCAAATATCTCAAAAATATGAACATTAACTGGAGTCGCTCTGTCTCTTAAACGATTCAGCAGAGCCGGTTTAACATGTCGACATGTGTCTTACCCACTTCACCTCATGCAAAGTACCTAAAAGTTGTTCTTTATTTTTGAAAAAATCGGCTGTACATAGAAAGTTCAGAAGCAAATATCTCAAAAATATGAACATTAACTGGAGTCGTTCTGTCTCTTATACGATTCAGCAGAGCCTGTTCAACATGCCGACATGTGTCTTACCCACTTCACCTCATGCAAAGTACCTTAAACTTGTTCTTTATTTTTGAAAAATTCAACTTCATATAGAAACTTCAGACGTAAATATCTTAAAAATATGAACATTAATTGGAGTCGCTCTGTCTCTTATACGATTCAGCAGAGCCTGTTTAACATGCCGACATGAGTCTTACCCACTTCACCTTATGCAAAGTACCTAAAAGAGGAGTTCAATTTTTTTGAAAATCGACTACACAAATAAAGTTTAGACGTAAATATCTTTAAAATATGAACATTAACTGGAGTCGCTCTGTCTTTTAAACGATTCCTTAGAGCCTGTTCAACATGCCGACATGTGTCTTACCCACTTCACCTTATGCAAAGTACCTAAAAGAGGAGTTCAATTTTTTTGAAAATCGACCACACAAATAAAGTTTAGACGTAGATAACTTTAAAATATGAACATTAACTGGAGTCGCTCTGTCTTTTAAACGATTCCTTAGAGCCTGTTCAACATGTCGACATGTGTCTTACCCACTTCACCTCTTGGAAAGTACCTAAAAGTGGAGTTCAATTCTTTGAAAAATTCGACTTGATATAGAAACTTCAGACGCAAATATCTCAAAAATATGAACATTAACTGGAGTCGTTCTGTCTCTTATACGATTCAGCAGAGCCTGTTTAACATGCCCACATGTGTCTTACCCACTTCACCTCATGCAAAGTACCTTAAAGTTGTTCTTTATTTTTGAAAAATTCAACTTCATATAGAAACTTCAGACGCAAATATCTCAAAAATATGAACATTAACTGGAGTCGCTCTGTCTCTTAAACGATTCAGCAGAGCCGGTTTAACATGTCGACATGTGTCTTACCCACTTCACCTCATGCAAAGTACCTAAAAGTTGTTCTTTATTTTTGAAAAAATCGGCTGTACATAGAAAGTTCAGAAGCAAATATCTCAAAAATATGAACATTAACTGGAGTCGTTCTGTCTCTTATACGATTCAGCAGAGCCTGTTCAACATGCCGACATGTGTCTTACCCACTTCACCTCATGCAAAGTACCTTAAAGTTGTTCTTTATTTTTGAAAAATTCAACTTCATATAGAAACTTCAGACGTAAATATCTTAAAAATATGAACATTAACTGGAGTCGTTCTGTCTCTTATACGATTCAGCAGAGCCTGTTTAACATGCCCACATGTGTCTTACCCACTTCACCTCATGCAAAGTACCTTAAAGTTGTTCTTTATTTTTGAAAAATTCAACTTCATATAGAAACTTCAGACGCAAATATCTCAAAAATATGAACATTAACTGGAGTCGCTCTGTCTCTTAAACGATTCAGCAGAGCCGGTTTAACATGTCGACATGTGTCTTACCCACTTCACCTCATGCAAAGTACCTAAAAGTTGTTCTTTATTTTTGAAAAAATCGGCTGTACATAGAAAGTTCAGAAGCAAATATCTCAAAAATATGAACATTAACTGGAGTCGTTCTGTCTCTTATACGATTCAGCAGAGCCTGTTCAACATGCCGACATGTGTCTTACCCACTTCACCTCATGCAAAGTACCTTAAAGTTGTTCTTTATTTTTGAAAAATTCAACTTCATATAGAAACTTCAGACGTAAATATCTTAAAAATATGAACATTAATTGGAGTCGCTCTGTCTCTTATACGATTCAGCAGAGCCTGTTTAACATGCCGACATGAGTCTTACCCACTTCACCTTATGCAAAGTACCTAAAAGAGGAGTTCAATTTTTTTGAAAATCGACTACACAAATAAAGTTTAGACGTAAATATCTTTAAAATATGAACATTAACTGGAGTCGCTCTGTCTTTTAAACGATTCCTTAGAGCCTGTTCAACATGCCGACATGTGTCTTACCCACTTCACCTCTTGGAAAGTACCTAAAAGTGGAGTTCAATTCTTTGAAAAATTCGACTTGATATAGAAACTTCAGACGCAAATATCTCAAAAATATGAACATTAACTGGAGTCGTTCTGTCTCTTATACGATTCAGCAGAGCCTGTTTAACATGCCGACATATGTCTTACCCACTTCACCTCATGCAAAGTACCTAAAAGTTGTTCTTTATTTTTGAAAAAATCGGCTGCACATAGAAAGTTCAGAAGCAAATATCTCAAAAATATGAACATTAACTGGAGTCGTTCTGTCTCTTATACGATTCAGCAGAGCCTGTTTAACATGCCGACATTAGTCTTACCCACTTCACCTTATGCAAAGTACCTAAAAGAGGAGTTCAATTTTTTTGAAAATCGACCACACAAATAAAGTTTAGACGTAAATATCTTTAAAATATGAACATTAATTGGAGTCGCTCTGTCTTTTAAACGATTCCTTAGAGCCTGTTCAACATGCCGACATGTGTCTTACCCACTTCACCTCTTGGAAAGTACCTAAAAGTGGAGTTCAATTCTTTGAAAAATTCGACTTCATATAGAAACTTCAGACGTAAATATCTTAAAAATATGAACATTAACTGGAGTCGCTCTGTGTCTTAAACGATTCAGCAGAGCCTGTTCAACATGCCGACATGTGTCTTACCCACTTTACCTCTTGCAAAGTACCTAAAAGTGGAGTTCAATTTTTTGAAAAATTCGACTTCATATAGAAACTTCAGACGCAAATATCTCAAAAATATGAACATTAACTGGAGTCGCTCTGTCTCTTATACGATTAAGCAGAGCCTGTTTAACATGCCGACATGTGTCATACCCACTTCACCTCATGCAAAGTACCTAAAAGAGGATTCCAAATTTTTTGGAAAATCGACTACACAAACAAAGTTTATACGTAAATAAATCAAAAATATGAACATTAACTGGAGTCGCTCTGTCTCTTAAACGATTCAGCAGAGCCTGTTCAACATGCCGACATGTGTCTCACCCACTTCACCTCTTGCAAAGTACCTAAATAGGTAGTTCAAAATTTTGAAAAATTCGACTTCATATAGAAAATTCAGACGCAAATATCTTAAAAATATGAACATTAACTGGAGTCGTTCTGTCTCTTATACGATTCAGCAGAGCCTGTTTAACATGCCGACATGTGTCTTACCCACTTCACCTCTTGGGAAGTACCTAAAAGTGGAGTTCAATTTTTTGAAAAATTCGACTTCATATAGAATCTTCAGACGCAAATATCTCAAAAATATGAACATTAACTGGAGTCGTTCTGTCTCTTATACGATTCAGCAGAGCCTGTTTAACATGCCGACATGTGTCTTACCCACTTCACCTCATGCAAAGTACCTAAAAGAGGAGTTCAATTTTTTTGAAAATCGACTACACAAATAAAGTTTAGACGTAAATATCTTAAAAATATGAACATTAACTGGAGTCGCTCTGTACTTTAAACGATTCAGCAGAGCCTGTTCAACATGCCGACATGTGTCTCACCCACTTCACCTCTTGCAAAGTACCTATATAGGTAGTTCAAAATTTTGAAAAATTCGACTTCATATAGAAAATTCAGACGCAAATATCTCAAAAATATGAACATTAACTGGAGTCGTTCTGTCTCTTATACGATTCAGCAGAGCCTGTTTAACATGCCGACATGTGTCTTACCCACTTCACCTCATGCAAAGTACCTAGAAGAGGAGTTCAATTTTTTGGAAAATCGACTACAGAAACAACGTTTATACGTTAATAAATCAAAAATATGAACATTAACTGGAGTCGCTCTGTCTTTTAAACGATTCAGCAGAGCCTGTTCAACATGCCGACATGTGTCTTACCCACTTCACCTCATGCAAAGTACCTAAAAGTGGAGTTCAATTTTTTTGAAAATCGACTACACATATAAAGTTTAGACGTAAATATCTTAAAAATATGAACATTAACTGGAGTCGCTCTGTACTTTAAACGATTCAGCAGAGCCTGTTCTACATGCCGACATGTGTCTTACCAACTTCACCTCATGTATTTGAATAGGGAGCCGTACTTATTTATCTCTTTAAAAGTAGGTACAATTCACTTGAGTAACGATTTGAGGAAACTGTTTTTTAATCGTGCGTGATCAAAAGTAAGCTTTGTTTTCGTAGTGAAATCCTTCCGTTATTGCTTGACAGGTAGGTAGATACTTACTTTGATATTCAGTTATCCACTTTACAATAATTCGTCTGTGCTGTGCGTTTGTTTATTTAGGTAGGTACCTCAGCTATATATTATAGATTGACTGAACTATTAATCAAGGTAGGATATGGACAAAGATGAAAAGAAAGGCTTATGACAGTTGAAATTCTTTTATTTGTACGGTAGTGTCGATTATTGGTAAATTAAGTAAGATTAAGGGTGCTAACCCCTTTATAGTAAGGGCGTGTTCACAGCATACACAACAAAAAGGGGTCCGGCAAAGTGGGGTGCTATCTTCACTGCGGTCCGCAAGTACCCCTCCGTTGCTCTGCGTAAGTACAACATTCGTTGCGCTACTTAACTGTAGGCCATATTGTAATTCATTACGCTGTCTGTCTGTCTGTCCTTTAGAAGGTTGTATCTTTGGAACCGTAATAGGTGGCAGGCTGAAATTTAAGAAACAAAACCTCTTCACAGCTACCCAACGTTTTGGTTTACCTATAAAGGTTTCACTTCTGCCACGTGTGAACTCTTTTTTATGTTTAAATCAAATATGAACCACTTTTTTTCATATCTGTGGTGTGAACTGCACACATTCTTATGTTTTTTTAGACACGTGGATTCCGTTAATTTGGCTTAACTTAATAAGGGTTCTAAAGGTCAAGAAAAATCTCATTTTCATATTATTGTTTTGAATTATAAAAAAACGTAATTTTGTTAGAATTGTTGATTGTGAGTAGGTGCGACACGGACGTTTGACCTCTGAAGGTTAGAAGCTCTAAGTACATATTGTGTACCTGGGACCATTTTGGCTCATAAGATCTGTTTCCCAAAATATCCAGTACGGTCAAAACATCAGTTAACTAGAACTTCAAATTCCTACAATATAAGTTTCCTATAACACCCGTTTCTTAAAACATACGTTTCCCAAAACATCCGTTTCCTAAAACATCAATTTCAAAATCACAGTCATAGAAAATGGGTTATTCTTGGTTTCTTCTTGCGCGAAGCATTCTTCTAAGTACCCTTGGGAAGGAGGCGAGGCTCTTTGACTGTATTCAATCAAACCTGCCTGACCGTAGGTACCTAATATTGCTCGCTTCGCTCGCTCATTTTTACAGTTTTTTTGTGATTGAGCGAGTTTTTTGATATGGAATTTGGATTATTTGAAAAATGGATCATAAAGGATTTGTATATTTTGGGAAACGGATGATATGGGATTTGGATTACTTGAGAAACTGATGTTATGGGAAGCGGATGATATGAGAAACGGATCATATGAGCCAGAAACCCTTGGGACAAACAGTCTAGTTAGGTAGGTCCAACTTCGAGACAGAGATTAATCGTCGAATCCAATTCAACTGGGTAGCGTTCGTGAACCTTCGCAAATTTTCACGTCCAAATACCGCAGTCCCTCGAGACCAAGGTCTTCGTTGGTTGGTTAAAATATATTAACGTGTCTGGGTACAAGCCCTTTTGAGATAATCTTCATTTTTAGTTTTTATTTCTTTTTTGATTTGAAACTTGTTCTCCACATTGCTCACGTGCACCAGACAATTTTCTTCAAAACGCACCACTTTTTGAAACAAAACTAGCAGAAAACAATTCAAAAACAATAAAATAAAACTAGGAATGCGTTCACCACAAACCCCTCCAAAAAACTCCCACCAAGGTCTTCGCCAAGACGTGTGTGTTGCCAGTGATGACATATCGAACTGAGACATGACATTACTATGGGCCTCATTCATAGGAAGGCTCAAGGTCACAAGGGCAAATGGAGCATGCTATGCTCGGAGTTTCTTTGCGTGGTCGAATCAGAAACGAGGAGATCCGTAGGAAAACCAAAGTAACCGACATACATAGCCCGTAGAACAGATGGCCGTTGGGGTAACAAAGTCCTCGAGTGGCGACCGCGCACCGGAAAACGTAGTTTGGAAGGCCTCCCAATCGATGGACCGATGACCTGGTGAAGGTCGCGGAAAGGCAATGGATGCGGGCAGCGCAGAACTGGTCGTCGTGGAAATCCTTGCCTGTATCCAGCAGTGGAAGTCCATCGGCTGATATGATAATGATGCTGATGATAGATTGTGAAGTGTTTCTTGTTTGACTGAAGGCCTGGATGCCAAATACTTAAATAATACTTAAAAAGTATATCCTCTAACTGCAACTGTCAATGTCAATGTACTTATTCGTCATTCAATTCAACAAAATATTTTCAAATTTTTTAGGCCTATTTTTAGTTAAATTTTATTCCCACGTTCTAGATTTACATTTACCGTGTTTTAGTGTCTTACCTACGTCTGTCACAATATTTTATCCATAACCAAATAATCATGGGGCGTAAATCCAGCGCAAAACAAAGTTCGAAGAAAATCAATGGCAAAGAAAGCAATAAGTTTGTTTTACAGAGGAAAAAAGACTTATCCGTAGTTTTGGATAGGTTACTCAAGTTAACCAGCGTTTTTCAAGCCAGTGTTAACGTTGGCAAGTCGTGGGAACACCTTTTAGAAATCGAGTCTATTCTCAAAGACGTCAAGAACATCGAAGCCCCTTCTTACAGCAGGAATAAGCCTGCCCCACGTCAAGCGAACATTGATAAGTATCTCAAGTGGCTTAACGAGAACGGAGCTCAATTCGAGGGTGAGTTTTAGTTTTGAACCTGCTTAAAACTAAGGTCTTACCTCTTCAATTTTTGTGGTGAAACATAACCATGAACAATCTACCCATTTCTGTTCTTCAGTTTAGAAGAACTATGGGTGGAACTAAGGCTGGAGTGCACTTGCGAGGTCTGCCTTACAAAAAACCAGCTAAGTGCGAGTCAACCTCACACACCCAAGTGTCAGTCGTACTTACACCAGGGGATTCCTACCACCACACCTTTGAGCAGGGCACCATAAAAACAGCCAGTGATCTTTTTTAATAAATTAATATTTTGTTTCTGGTAGGACAAAGTTTTTATAAGAACAAGTGGTGCCTTCAACGTAGTGGTTGGTCAATTGTGTTCCATTTTTTGATTTTAGGTTTCCTTGAACTTTGAAGTGTTTTGTGAGTCTATACTCGCTGGCTCAGTGGTTAGTGCCCTTGACTACTGATCCGAGGGTTGTGGGTTCGATCCCCACCCAGGGCAAGCATTTTTGTGATGAGCAGATTTGTTTTCTCTGTGTCTGGGTGTTAAATATATCTATATATGTATGTATTTAAACGTATATAAGTATGTATATCAGTCTCTGGTAACCCATAACACAGGGAATCCTACTTTGGGGCCAGATGACCATGTGTGATTTGTCCCAGAATATTTATTTATTTATTTATTTTACTTATATTATCTGCTTGTGTTATCTAAGTTTTATAGTGGTCTTTTGCATAGGTACAGCATAATTTAATTGTTAAACATATAAAAAATATATAATATTTGGCATTTTATATTAAATTTGTACACATTTTAATTTTGCTAGCTTTTCTCTTATTTGCAATTTTTTTTTCATAAACATTTCGTTTTATTGCTAGTGTCATTGCTGAGTTAAAGGTCCTTATAACATTTGTCAGATGTGCTACAGAAGGTGTTGACGTAATGATTGATGAAACAGGTAAGGCACAGGAGAGAGTTTCAGGAATGATATTGTCAGCGCCATTGTCTATGTCAAAGTATATATATTAGTACTAACATACAGTATGGACACTCCCTGCCACTCTCTAGATTGCGACCTCACTTCCTAGTCACCCAGATTGATTCAGATTGGTTACTCTTTGGTTGTCAAACGTATAGGATTTCACTGCCATTTTGTTTGTTCCGTCACTCCTTTTTTGAAATGTAATTTCTGGTCTGTTGTATGAAGTGTCCAGGGTGTGTCTATGTTTAACCTGCTCGCTCGAGAAGGCTGCACATGTGCTGTTATAATACCTACACCCGCTGACTCGGGAAGGCGGCACATGTGCCGCGAGCTACAACCAAATACAAAAGTACCAAGGACATGTATTAGAGTTCATTCTTTCCTGTGGTGTTTTATGTGAGAGAATAAGATAGATATGTACTCTTTAATTTTGCCAGATAATAATTCAACTCGTTCTTAGCCAAAAAATTAGAAATTTCAGTTTGTGCTCTTTGGTGTGCTTAGCGGCAGCGAAATGCAGTTATTTGTGTAATTTTGTGAAGGAATTCGGAATTCATGGAAGTAAACTGACGGAAGTATTGATTATTACATGTATTCAGTGTATTGTTTCCCTTATTTTTATTGCAATTGAATACATATTCACTGAAAAAACACATAATTTTTGAAATGCATACTTTTTTGTTCCTTTGTAGACTTCACATCAAAATATTGAACAAATAAATTTGTATTGGACTATCAGCTGTAAAATGATACATAGAATAGAGATGTTCGACTGTATTTTACTTTTTATTTCATGACTCTGGACAAAATACTTATCATAAAAAACTATTTTTTGCAAAATCGGAAATTCGCAATCCGCGCCGCCATTAAAATTCGCGAGTAAACGGAAGCCGGAAGTCGCGCTTCCGGGCGAGTCTATAGGTTAAGCATGAAGTTAAAAGATGATAACCGCACACACCAACAAGCTAATCTACACGGAAAGCTACCATTGAAGAGCAGAGTGATGTATAAACACAAACAGTAAATTTCTTTTAATTTTCCAAATAAAATACTAACATAGCCAATGTTCAAGTGCTAACAAGATGGCTAGGGTCTCTCTTTTGGTGATGCTGTAGTTCTTTTGCAGATATAGACTAGCTCATAAAAGCTATTGGTATTTCTTTGCCGTCAATAGTTTGGGTCAACACAGCACTGATACAGGGTGAACCTTGAATGGTAAAGATAGTGCAAGCAAATATGAGAGGCAGACAGAAGATGATTCTTAAGATTGTTAAAAGTATGATCAGGATTATTAGTCCAGACAAATGAACTACCATACTTTACTTCAATATAATGCTACAGTTCCTGGTCTAATCTTGCTTCATATTTATAGGTTTTGGTTTTGATGAGTATCAAAATATGTGACATAAATGGCCATATCTTTTTAACCAATTCCAAACAGGAGAAGGTTCTCGGTTTGATTGTATCAAAATGGGTGTAGTACTTTTTAGAAAATTATCAAAAACCAAAAATAATAATACAAAATTATACTAATTTGTTGCAAAGGAAGTCATTTTTTTTAATATGTTAAGCGTTTCCAATTATTGATTACATGCTTTAAGTAATGAAACACTTACTTCTTAGCAATTACAAATAAGGTTGCAATGGTCGTAATAATCGTCTAATAAATTACACCTGTTTCAAATAAACTGAAATGTTTTTTTATTGATATCATCCTTTTATTTTTTTAAATTGTTAATTAAAAAAAATGTAATGAATTTTCATAGAACAGCATATTTAAGTTTTCTGGTGTCAACTCATTTTTTGTCAGTTTGAACTGGCAATCGAAAATAATGTCTATGTCGCAACATTGATAGCTTCAGGCTCAAAATTTTTTTTGCCCTATCCCTTGAAACCAATTAGTTTTTTGCATCTTTCTAATATTGTACAATTGATAATCAGTAAATAGTAGTGGTGCTGATAGTTATGGATTTCGATTCATCATAATTATTTCATCCTGTGTTATGTTAACATAAAGTATTTTTTTAAATCTGTAAGGGATTATAGACTAGACCTTAGTTATAAGATATTAATTTCATTGTACCAGGTTCAAATCTGGACAGCCAATGTACCAATGAGTTTTCCAAAACTTACGTACATACTTACCGATTGCTTTAACGGTGAAGGAAAACATCGTGAGGAAACCTGCACACGCCTGCGATGAAACTCGAAGATTGTGTGTGAAGTTGACCAACCCGCACTGGGCCCGCGTGGTCGACTAAGGCCTGATCGCCCTAATTCAGGGTAGGCAGGATTCCATACCAACACACCTCATACAAGAACAGTAATGATGATAACTATATTACAAACATAAGACATCAACGTGTGCGACAGAGAAAGGTTTATAAGTTCAGACTCCTTAGTGCGAGTACGACTCACACTTGGATGGTTATTGTTGTTTAATGTTTTACTAGGTAGTTAGTACTATAATCACACCAAGTTTCAAGTTTGTTTGTACAGACCGCTGAGCTTTTCTAAACTGCCAGATTTCACTGTTGCCAGCCTCCCCCTGACCTGAGCGTCTCAGTACCTTCGAATTCAATTGCGCTGGTGTCGTAGTGGGTAGTAGTTGCGTCGGCAGAAGCATTCTTGGCGAGTAATTTTGATCCATAATCCAACTGCAGTCTGTGTGACCGCACTTTAACGTACTTAACCTTTTTTTACGGTGATTTTTAATTTTTACTTACTGTTTTGTAGAATTAATTAAACTTGGGTTTATTTTTGTCATTTTTTAGTAATTTGTCACTAAAAAATTATTATATTGTTGGTTTTTAGTAAAAATGTATAATTCATTAAGATATTTTAGATCTTATGTGACTCAATGTACGAGTTCAAAAAGTTAATAATAGCAAAAATAAAATAGTATTTTATTTCTTCAATTACACTTATTTGTTTTAGAAAAGTGATTAAAAATAGCTGTGATCGAAAGGCGGCGGTCGCATGAAAAATAAACATGATAGAGCAAAAACAAAAAACCTATAAAAAATATGTTTCTAATGGAACCCCCTTAAATTTCACTTTTTAATTTTTTGTTATGTGTCGGTAATATCCCCCACAACAATACATAATTTTTAAAATTACAGTCAGCTACTTTTTCTGTTTCCAAAGATACAACCTCTTTAAAGCTTGGACAGAGAGACGGACAGAGTAGGCTTAGTATTAGAGTCCTGTAAGCTGACACAGAATACTAAATTAGGTTTTTGACAGACGGACAACAAAGTAATCATGCAAGGTTTTTTTTCCTTTTGAGGTACGGAATTGTTCTCAGGATTTGTTTTTAATGTAAGGCGACCCTCTTATGTGCACTCCAACCAAACTTGTTCCTTTAAATATTTCTTTTCTACTCTTTACTCTAGATAGGTGCTTTTAACAGAGACCCAACAATATTTTAAATGACATTCAATGATTGTTTTTCATCAAAATAATATTAATTCTTTTAGCCTCAGACCTTAATAGTTTTTATGTCCATACACTCTCAGTATTCATAATATCAGCCCAAAGACGTCCTCTGTTGGACAAAGCAAGGATTTCCACAACGACCGGTCTTGCGCTGCCCTCATCCAGCGGCTTCCCGCGACCCTCACCAGATCGTCGTTCCACCGAGTGGGAGGCCTGGTTACTCTACTTCTTACAGTGCGCGGTCGCCACTCGAGAACCTTACTACCCCAACGGCTATCTGTTTTAAGTAGCCCTGCCCACTGCCACTTAAGTTTAGCAATTATGAAGCTTTGTCATACTATCAGTATTAACTGGCATTAACTGGGAACTTTATCCTAATTCCAGGTGTGGAAATCAGCGAGTTTGAAGGATACGACTTAGGATTGAAAGCAAATAAAGAATTTGCTGAAGGCTCTCTTATACTCACGGTACCCAGCAAAGTGATGATGACGGAGAAGAACGCTCAGGAGTCTAGCCTTGCTGCCTTCATAGCTGTTGATCCTCTGCTACAGAACATGCCTAACATTACCTTGGCATTGTTTCTGTTGCTTGAGAAAAATAATCCAGGTATAAAGGTGTATAGCCAATTCAATTTTCAAATTTTGTATGAAAAACACATTTACTTGAATTAAATACAAATTATTTACAACGAAAAATAACAATTTATGTTAAATAAATATGTTTAAAAATTTAAATTCCAAAATTTACTGTTTTTTTGAATAACCAGAGAGCTGCAAACCTCTAGCATCACTATATTTAAGTTTATTCGCAGCAAATTGAATTAAATCAGGACCTAATTATTTAATTTCAATAGTAAATACTTAAACAAATTTTGTAGAACTTGATGCACTTTTTTAATAAAAATTGTTATTTTTTGTTGTAACTAATTAGTATTGTTTAAACTTTTATACCAAGTTCAAAACTTTTATAGTATCATTAGTTTTTACACTATGAATTCAAGCAAATGCGTTTTTCATACAAAATTTGTATGATAGAGAGGCAATGTTTGTGAGTTTTGTTTGTAGGAAGTAATCTCTGGGAGTACTAAACCAATTTTGATAATTCTTTCACCAGTAGAAAGCTACATTATTCCTGAGTGACATAGGCTATATCTATGCTCGTGCGCACAGCTCCCCCTCAAAGACAGTCATAAAAACGATGCCCACGCTAGGGAAGCCGCGGGCAAAAACAGATTGTCTATAACTCGAAATCTAGCAAACTTTGCACTAGTACGTGTAGGGTTAAAGACACTCTTAAAGTGACAATTTCACAGCATTCGGCTAATTGACCTTCCCCGGGAAATTGCACCAATCTGTCGCCAGAACCGCTACCCTTTTGACGATGGAAAATTGCCACTTGAAAACGTTGATTCAATAACCAGTCAATTGTAGGCTTGATAAAGCTGCGTATTTCAATAATACTTATGTATAGGCGAGCCTGAAACAAACAGTATAAAAAAATATTTCCAGTACAGACGGACTTCTAATCATTGATAGAAGTCCGTCTGTACGTCTATTTTATGTTAGATCGATGGTCGATTTGACGCTCCAAAAAGAAGTGTTTGTTTCAGGCTCGCCTATACTTAAGTATTATTGAAATACGCAGCTTTATCAAGCCTACAATGGACTGGTTATTGAATCAACGTTTTCCAAGTGGCAATTTTCTATCGTCAATGGGTAGCGGTTCTGGCGACAGATTGGTGCAACGGTGCCATGGAGCACCTGGTTTTGTACCCTTGTGTACCCTTCAACGGCCAAGTCACACTACATTAACTATAATAATAAAGAAATCGCAGTGAGGAACCTTAGACTTGGCACGACTTTGTCTAGATTTAATTACTTTTTAGAGATTAACAAGCAGCTCCATCGAGACTTGGCTAGTTTTTTACAGAATGTTTTTGGTGGGTTAAAGAATTACACAAATCGATTCAGAATCGGCGAAAAAAAACCATAGTCGATTTGAGGTTATGCTGCTTTGGAAAACATGCGATTAACGTTATTTGAAATTTCAGAAGTATGCACCATGAATTTTAAAATTCGTGTTAGTAATCAAATAGTTCTAAATTTATTTATTATAAATTCGACTTTAGTATTGGTTTTTAGTGTTCTTGAATACAATTTGTCCTAGTCTAGATTTCATGATATTTTTTTTATTCTTTTTTATTTACAATTGGCAAGCCTTTGACCTCATATCGCCTGATGATAAGTGACGATGATGCCGGACTTATCAAAATTCCCCAACGCAATAGGGAACTGTCTAACTTATCGTCAAGCCGGAACACATCAATGCACATCAATGCTGTTAACATTGATGTTTGGTGGCAAGAATTAGATAAGATGGTGGTAGTAAAATGCCCTTCCACCAACCAAATCGAGTCGTTGAAAGTTACACTCCACCGGGAATCGAATCTGCGACCTCCTGAAGCTAACGGACTTAACCATTACGACACAGGGGCGGTTAAATTGTCATATAAAATTCACCATGGCCGATGCTACGAGTAGATGTCAGTTTTAGTAGTTAGCACTTTTTATTCTTCTTTGTCGTTACTAATAAACTTCCCCTTTCCCCACTGTTTGGGCAAGTGTCTCTCCTCAAATTCGGGAAGGTTAAGGCACACTTCACACACGGGGGCCAATTTCGGATTGGTAGAGGGTATAGGCAAAGTATACTCGTATATATTAGTACTAACATACAGTATGGACACTCCCACCCAGATTGATACAGATTGGTTACAGTTTGGTGGTAATTTCTGGCCCGTTGTATGAAGTGTCCAGGGTGTGGTATAGGGCTAGTGGCGAATCCCCACTGTCAGTAGTTTTTCAATTTGCCTGATATGGTTTAACGACTGCCATGTAGTGATAACAACCGACACCAACAGCTGAACGTGGCTTGCAAAGCACTTCTTTGTATTCAAGGACAATTCAAATATTTTCCTCAAAGTTGTTTAGTAAGTCTTGTTTAAAAACAAATACAACTGAAATTCTTCTTATCGTCTGGCACAATTAACCGTTGAACCCGGGACCTCTGGTTAGGAGGACCGAGTCGTTACCAGGTGAGCCACCGACGCTTATACAACTGAAATTAAAGAGGTAGTGCCTTGATACAATTGGGTCATGGTTAGATTGGAGAATGTTAGCCTCTGTGGCAGCTCACTGGTTTGTGAAAGGCATTGTATGGAGTGACAAAGTCTCACAATAAATTTATTAATACAGATGTATACCTAGTATTTGATTGGTCTTACAAGACTTTAGTAACATGCCAATACTTAATGAGAATTGGTCTATGCTTTTTACCTTAAGAGTTTTTATGACCGTCCTTGAGGATGTGTGGTGCTAAATCTGCAAGGGATTCGTTAGCGTGAGAGTTTTTTTCCAAAAAATGTCAGGTTAAGCTATTTTAACGGGATAAAAAGTAGCCTATATGAATATCTCTGTGCAAAAATCACGTTGCTCCGTTACTCCATTGTGACGCGAAATATGGACAAGCAAGCAAACAGACTTTTCCATTTATAATATCTACTAGTGGATGCCACTAGTGACATCGTTTCTATGACTGTCTCCGAGGGTGAGTAGTGCGCGAGCGGCAGGCAGCTCGCGAGCGTGAAAAAAGTAGCTTATATGATAATCCAGGTGCTAATCTGTCTACCTACCAAATTTCATCCAGGTACTTTCAGTACTTTTTACGTGAAATAGTAACAAACATCCATACATACAAACTTTCACATGTATAATATTAGTAGGATTACTTAGAATTTTATGTAGATGCTTGCGTGTTACATCCTCGGCTGCATCGGCATTTACCATCAGGTGAGGTGCAGCACTCAATTTTTTATTAAAAAAACTACTCTACTTTGAAAATTTCTTGTACAAATGCTTTAGAAACTTGTTTGATTTTAGGAGACGAAAAGAAAGGTGTCAACTGTAGAAAGTAAATATTATGTAATATCAAAGAATAAAGACTACTACGTAAAAGAAGGTTAACTCCGCAAAATCATTTGAATGAATGGCGACTCTTGCTACCACACAATAAAGTGCAAATGCAGGTCGCACAGCGCTAATTACCTACAGTTATATTCACCTACAAGTTGCCTCTCTTTCTATCGCGTAACTCTTATCTCTTCTGATTACTGAATTTGCACCTTGCAAGGGGCCGTTTTTGGGATGGGACTATCTGAGTTTGCCGTCGACTCGAAAAGAAGAAGGGGCCGCGTGGCTTGGAGCGGCGTAGGTATATTTTTAACATTTTCATACCTACAGCGCGTGCGACAGGCCTGGTAATGTTCTAATCTAATTTATTACCATTTGGCTGCTAAGCTAATGCTGACTGAGACATGGACGGTTACTATGGGCCTCATAAGAAGGCTCAAGGTCACCTAAAGGGCAATGGAGCGTGCCTATGCTCGGAGTTTCTCTGCGTGATCGAATCAGAAACGAGGAGATCCGCAGGAGAACCAAAGTAACCGACATAGCTCACAGAATCGCTTAACTGAAGTGGCAGTAGGCAGAGTACATAGCTCGTAAAACGGATGGCCGATGGGACAGTAAAGTTCTCAAGTGGCGACCACGAACCGGAAAATGTAGCGTAGGCAGGCCTCCCACGCGGTGGACCGACGACCTGGTGAAGATCGCGGGACGCCGATGAATGCGGGCAGCGCAGTTCCGGTTGTCGTGGAAATCCTTGGGCCTTTGTCCAGCTGTGGACGATTTTCGGCTGATATGATGATGATGAAGCTAATGCTAATTTTGTTTTAATTTCAGATTCGTTCTGGAGGCCATATATTGACATGTTACCTGAAAAGTACTCTACCCTACTTTACTTCACGTCCGATGAGCTATCAGAGCTTAGAGTAAGTTCTTTAATCGATTTTTGTATGGTAAATATATTATAATGGCTTTTGCCCGCACCTTCGCCCGCGTGGACATCGTTTTTGCCCGCGATTCCGTTCCCGCCTTATTACCTATTCAGTGGTAATTTCTGTAAATGCGGACCTTATTTCTTTTTTACATCATAAAGGGAACATCTGTAAAAACATCAGCTTTCTGGGTCCAAGGGTTTGAGCTGGGCGTTGATGAGCGAGTCAGCGAGCGAGTGAGTGAGTCAGGCAGGACTTTTCTTTTTATATACGGAATTAGATTCCTTTTTACTCATACCAATCGATCAGCTAAATTTGATTGGTTTTTTATTTTGGTATTCCATGTTAAAATTTTGAACTAAAGCTGTTTGCTGTTCCTTTTAATTTTCTTTCATTGTATCTCATACCTTATTTTAATTTATTGAGTGTCATGTTTAATTAAAGCAAGTGCTGGTAAAACACATTTTATTTAATAACCGAACCCTGACCCTCTCTCCATTTTGTTATTTTTTATTGTGTTGGCTTAGATGCGGTTGGAGGGCGCGTCGAGGCTGCAGGCTTAACTATAAATAACGCACAAACCATACACGGTCAATACGGTCATCTAGCCCCATATGCAGATATCTCAGCTAGCATAGAAATATACATATTGTTTATTTGTTTTTACAGCCGTCACCAGTGTTTGAATCATCACTTAAGCTTTATAGGAGCATTGCAAGACAGTATGCATATTTCTACAACAAAATACACACAATGGACATACCAGTTTTAAAAGATCTCCAAGATATATTCACATATGAAAACTACAGGTAAGAAATATTTTTCTTTTTATTTATTAAATTTCTATAGACAAATCTATGAAAATATAATGCTTATATCTTATGTTTTAAAAGTTCTATATCTACAGTAAATACAGACAGTGTATTTGAAATACATAATACTGAAGTTAGATCTAAAGTTACTAAATAGTGTCATAATTATTGTGTTATTCATTTCTTGTGAACTGTTTTGTTTTTGTTTTGTTTTTATTCACAATTGGTAAACCCTTAACTGAATATTTGTAACGATGACTGGGAACATAAAAGTAAAACTATCAAATATTTACATTTTATATATGAAATTAGTGTTAACAAAATAAGTAAGAAATACAGTAAAGATATGTTTTTAAGGGCTAGCTCACTTTAACACCAACATCAGGTCACTAGTTATTAAATAAATGTACTCGGGCAACTGAGAGTCGCCTAGACATGTAGTTGCTATATACAGTTGAGCTATGGTTAAACTAAACTAAAAATATTATTTTTGTGTGTGAAAACGGATTTTTTCAGGGATGATAGCTATCGTGTCATGATATTCTTGGAATATAAAACATCACCTAAATACAACATTTCATACTAGAGCCGTTTCCGTGGAAAAATATGTCTACAAGAATATATACAAGAATTGATCACTTATAAGTAATAAGATAAGATTAAACTATTTAGTTCCTAAATTACCCTAGTTACAAACTATTTAGTTACGAAATTACCCTAGTTAAAAATCTTATTACATATATCAGTCTACTTAATTCTATTGAAACGGCTTTCTTAAGCTGTCCCATGCATAATCGGGAGATTCTTTGCCACTTTGTGATTCTAATGTTGTCATTGTGTAAATATTGGAGTTCGTAATCATAGGACTGATGCTTCTAGTACTGCAGTTATTCTTATGGCCTTTTCTATTTTCGAAAACGGGCGTAGGAATGCGCTCCTCGCAGAAGCTTTGCTTTTTACGCAAAATTCTTCGCTGCTGGTTCCATTTGACCGCAGCATACGTCAGTAGGAACAGGACCATGGACAAACCAACGATGCTGGCTGTGACTACAGTTACTGACTTGGTGTGACTATGTGCGTTGGTCAAAATACCAGAGTCTTTCGCTGGTATACTTTCGTGGGTGTTAATTTCAAATTTTTCTTCTGATGCTGACGCTATGTTACTGTCGAAATCTCTTAAGTGTTGTAAATCTTCTAATACGATTAATCCATCCCCGTCTACGTCTTCCTCTAATACAATTTTCTGGGACGCATGTGTCTCCGATGGAGTCAGCCCTGGAATAAAAACAACACTCATCAGTAATCTTACTTAGAATCTTAATTAACTTTTATTTTTAATTTCGAGCGACGGAGTGAAGGAAGGTATTGTGATTGTTAAAAAAAAATCGAAGTTGAGATTTTGATAGGGATCGATTGTCTAAAACTTATGTAAGTCTAAAAAACTAAAAAATAGAAAATGCATTTGTTTGTGTGTTCGTTTATCCAGTGCTCTAGCGCCTGAACTACTGAACGGATTTGAGTACAATTTGTCAAACAGTTTTTTTTAATTTTTACATTTTGATTTTTTTAGGGTTGCAACTTATTAAAAAACACTTTTTCTTCAAAAATGGCTAACGATTTTTACGAAACTGTACGTTACTGAAACTTTAAATTGCCCAATATACGCGGTTGTTTGTAATTCCAGAAAAAAACGAAATAAGCACCGCCCATACTAACCCAAGTTATATGTTACTTTCTCTCAAAACGTGTCTAACGATTGAAACATTGCGAGTTTAGAACGTAACAAGACGTACTATGCATGGGTTTGTTTTTCTAGAAAAAATCATTATGAGGCACCTTCCATACAAACCCAGGTTATTTGTATGTTTTTTATCAAGTGTGATATAAACCTCTGTTTTTTGGTACTAAGCGTACTCTAGTGTTGATTTCGGTATGCCAGATAGTGATGGCTACGCGAGAAAGTATGCACAAATTGCACAGCTTGGCTGTAAATTTTATTTGTTTAGAGGTCGCTAAATATTTAATTGATTGCTTATTACCCTTAGAGATGAAAAGGAAAAACAAACAGTCATGTGATCATTCTTATGGTTGACGGCATTCCGAAACAAATAGCCGTTATATAGACTTTAATTACCTTTTGTCAACGTTGTATCCTCTGATTCGTTATTAGTATTCCTTCGTATTATCGCGAATAGCTCATTCCAGTTCACAATGTCTTGTTTTATGCTATTAACGTCATCTTTCAATACCCTGCTTTCGCGCGCTTTATCGCTCGAGTTTGTGTCAACAGTGATTACTGTGGTCACGTATGGTGTGCCTTCCGAGTCTTTGTTGACTTCACTTTTCTCGCTATCGGCGTCAATTCCAGTGAATTTATTGAATAGTGATATGATTCCCATAGTTTCGCCGTTCTCATTGACGTTGTTTCCGAAGTCCATCACTACTGGAATGTTGACGATCCCCGCTTGCGAATGACTCGGATCTAGAGTTGTGATTTTTACTGTCGGATCGTGAAGGTTGGCTTCCAATAAAGCTCGCAACGGATACGTTTCCTTTGATATAGGTTCTATCAGAGATTTTGATAGGAAGGGTTCGGGTGGTTTAGGCTCCTTTGAAGCGTTGTGGAATATGTCGGCAAGATGGACGTGGCTTGAACCTCGCTCTCTGTGCTCGACTAATTCGGTCAGGGTCATGTTTCTTTCCATGAGTATCTTGGATAGTCTCGCACTGGCTGTAAATAAAAAGTATTGTTAAAATCATGGCTGCATTAGATAAGATATCGACTGATATAGAAACTTACTGCGCGTGTCATTTAGAATTTCTTCAATCTCAAATTGAGCAGATTTCTCTGTAGTGCTTGTTACTGGCCTCACGAAAGATGTTGTTGAAGAAATATTATATAAAATTTTAGTTGACATTGCTGCTACTGAGTCTTTACCACTCTCCGTAGTAGTAATGAAATCATCTAATGAAGTGAAGTCAGTAGACTCGCTTTTTGATTTCGGTGTCTGATTTGGTATTTGAGTTTCAGCAATAAATTCAGATGATGATACCAAATTCGGTATTCCAAAGAGATCCTTCATGAAATTGTCTTGGCCGGGTGCTTCTGTTGTCGAGTTCTTTTGCTTCAGTCGTTTCCTTTTCAGTCTGTTGTTGAAAGCTTGTTGTCTTAATCCTATTCTACTTACAGTTGGTCTCGTGACACGAGATGTAGGTCGTTCTGTTGTATTTATATGCTCAGTTGTGTTAGGTTCAAACGTAGTCGTTGTCAGTATTTGTGTTGCTTCTTTGTTTTCATTATCTTTGGTACTATTTTTTTCTTCGGCAGTTGTTTCTATCATAATCGTGGTTAGAGTACCATATTCAGTACTTTCAACAGTTGTCGATTTCTCTGGAGCAGATGTTGTAGCGGGTGCTACACTGGCTACAGTATTGTTTAAACTATTGTTGTCTGTTTGACTAGCGTTTAACATTGCTGGAAGAGCATCTTTCCATTCTCTAGATTTGGAAACATTTCGGCTATTTTGTCTTAAGTACCTTTTCGCTGTCATTGCAATTAAGTCACGATTTAATTGACCTTTGTGGTGTGTGTTATTCAGTCCTGGTCTCATTCTTAGTTTACGTCCAAGTATTCCTGGATATCTTCGTTTTGTAGCTATTTTAGGTGCGTTTTCTTTTACTTCCAATGTTTCTTGTTTTCGTTCCTGATTTTTTTCTACTTCGCTCTTTTCGGTTATTGTTTGATTAGGATCGGTTAACTGAAAATCTAGAGTGCTTGGAGATTTTTCAAGCGTGGTATTTTCTATCACAACTGTAGTATCTATACTAGTTGCGTTTTCTTTGACTGTTGTACCTAAATTTTCGTCAGCTTTATCTTCTAATCTAGTTTCAACAATTTGTTCCGTATATCTCTCTTCATCAAGACTTACATGATTTTCTGTTTTATCTTTTTTGTCCATCACAGGATATCGCATTAAATTATCCCTTCCTTGTAGCAAATCAGCCAAAGTCAAATTATGCTGTTGTAATATTTCACTCAAACTAGCACCATTAGATCTTTTCAATATTTCCTTTAATTTAATTGGGTCGATGGGCCCATTTCTCTGTAAAAATAATTTAGATTAATAATATGAAAAAAATAAGTTGTAGATTTTATTTATAAACCATAGTGTTTTAATTCTTTACCTTTAAGGAAGCAACGAGGGATGATGCTTTATCTTCTACTGTGCCGCGTGGAGTATCTTCGTTAAATCTTTCATTTAAATCAGGCGAGTAAACTTCCATAGAAAAATCTGACAATGACTTGTCTTCTTTTATTTGTATTTTGGTGTTTTGTTCCCCTGAGATAGGTAAAGGTGGTGGGTTTGCAAAATCTGCCTTATTATCTTTTTGTTCAAACCTGTCTCTATCTTCGTAATCATTAACATTTTCATCTATATTCGGTACATCATTTGGTTCTGTTCTTAGTCTTTCCGGTGGATTCTCATCGGACCTGAACTCATTCTCTTGCCAGGTGTCTAGTGAAGGTCGCTTCCTTCTCAGACCTCGTCTTCGTAACGGCCTCTCTAGTTCTCCATTCTCCTCTGTCCAATTGTTTCGTCGTTTTTGTTTCTTTCGTCTTCTCGGCATAGCCTCTGTTGTTTGGGCAGTGTTATAATCTGGTTCGTAATATGGAACGTTGTCTTCATTATGTGTGAACGTGTTACTTTTTTGCGGTTGCAAATCTTCGTTTGACGTAGGTCTTCTTTTTCGTTTTCGTCCTAATCGTCGTCGTCTTGGTGGCTCCTCGTTATGTTCATGCCAGTCTCCGGCCGGAGTTGTCGGATACGTCATCAGATCCGCGTCCATACCCCTCCAGGGCTGAAAAAATAAAAGGACGGAATTATAGTCTTATTCATTTAGTTTAGTTACCTACTACCCGAATCAACTAGGATTCCATAACTAAAAAAAACACGATGAGAAACAAAAGAAGAGTAGAGTACAAATAAACACTTGGTTACACTTCGGAAGTATGATATCTATATCTGTTACCTATAACAACTGTTACTGATGTGTAGAGATGAACTCTCTACGATTTATGCTTAGAAAAATAGATTTCTAAGATGGCTAAGATAAAAAAGTAGCCAAGTCGGACCACGCGCAAAGTAGGGTTCTGTAGTGTAGTCTTTTTAATAAGTAAGTAAATGTATATTTAAAAAACATGTTTATTTTTGCAGTTGGATTATATGGAAAATCTATGAACTTTTTACAAATCCAACTGCTCATCTTAAAATAGTCGACTCTTACTCTTAAACTAAGAAAGCCTACTTGGCAGTGATAATTTTCCTTTGAAATTGATTATATGCCCTACTATTTCCAATACTTATAGATTTCCTGAAATAAATAGCGATTTAGCTGATAGACATGCAATTCTTACAAAAATCACCACTTTAAAACTTTATTCAGTATACGAATTATTTATTGGAAGAATGATCTGAGCAAACCCTCTGTAGTTTTTAAAGACCTATACAACGATTAGTTAGATTAGGTAGATTAAGGGTAGGTTGCAACATGTAACTATAACGATAACCAAACCGTAACCAGCCGTCAATACGCCGGTTATATATGGGTTGTACCATTTTAACAACAACGGTTAAAATGACTTCATAACTTAACGCTAACGTTAACCGCTTGATTTTGACCGGTTATTGTTATGGTCAAATAACGGCGATTTGACGGCTGGTTACGGTTTGGTTATCGTTATAGTTACATGGTGCAACCGTGCAACCCACCCTAAGTGAACAAAAAAAACCCACTCATTTGTAGAGGATATCCAATTTTTTTTTACTGATTTTATTTATTCCATCACTTTGTAGGGGTCACATATTTGTATAATCATACCAAATTTGAGCTTTCACAAAAAAACGGCTGTGACATACCGACTGATAGACGGACAGACGGACAAACATAGCCAAACTATAAGAGTTCCTTGTTTCCTAAAAAGTGTAAACAAGTTCGTAACGTATTCAAATTTTTAATATTACAATTTACAATGAGTTAATATTCGGCTTAAACATCAACGGACAGTTAAGGCTGAAGCACAGTCATGTTAACATGGCTTATATTAATTTAATAATATTTATTGAACAATGTATAATGATTGATATGATTTTTTCTGTGTACGATTCTGTATTTTTGATAAATTTGAGCCTAAAAAATAATATTTTTCCAAAATGATAGCAAAACTTTCTCCAACGTATTTTTCATTTTTTTTCTTAAAGTTAATTAAAAAGCCGCTGTAATTTTAATTACTCTCAACAAACTGTGAGACAAAACCAAAGGTCATTAACTTCTTTATTTCATAAAATCATTTTCAAGCTGCGTTCCTATCATTAGCTTTCATTTTAATTACTTTCTGTAACCGAATCAGTGGATAAAATCAAGTTTCGTAATTTGGCACTATAAATCATTAGTTTAAAGGTAATAAAAAGTAATAATAAAAAAAATCTGAATCAGTTCGTATGTATGTATGCGTATTTTTACTGTAGCTACGTTATTACGTTTTAAGTGGTTAATTTCATGTTGTTCACTTTTTACAAGCTTCTATTAAACTTGCAAAGTATGTATGTTTGTTCGGGTGGAGTCTTGCTAGTTAAATTTGACTCACTTCCCGGTTTCCGATTGAACTGAAATTTTGCATGCATATGTACTCGTATATCGTGTGACAATGCAATATTAAAAGTTTGGACCTAAAAGTTTTTAGATTTTTCGAAAATTATTATTATGGCCTTCAAGAGAATGTCAACAGGATGTGGCACGACGGGTAGGTACGTACGGTAAGTGTGTGGATTAAAAAAAGATGCGTGCTCACAGATATTTATAATAGAAATAAAAGACCCGAGATGGGTCTAAGTGAATATCAGGTTTCTCATATGCAAACAGATATGCAAAGTATTTAATTTTATTACGATAGCGAAAGTTTGGTGAAAAATATTGATGGATCGGATCAAAGAGAATATAACAAACTAAAGTTTTTAGATCATATTTTGATTTTTGAATCATATTGTCACATAGATGACAGCGCATGCGTAAAAGAACAAATATATGGAATGAAAAAAGGTCGAATGAAAGAAGAACTAATGACAACGTTACCGCGCCACAAGAATTCTATCTGCTCGTATTGTTAATATAGCTAGCTACCCCTCAGGGACATACTCTACAGTATGATTAAAATTGTTTTAATTTAATGAAATGTAATAAGTCCTCATATCAGCTCATCCATCGGCTTCCCGCGACCTTCACCAGGTCATCGGTCCACCGCGTGGGAGGCCTGCCTACGCTACGTTTTCCGGTGCGCGGTCGCCACTCGAGAACATGCGGGCAGCGCAGGACCGGTCGTCGTGGAAATCCTTGGGGGAGGCCTTTGTTCAGCAGTGGACGATTTGTGGCTGATATGATGATCAGCTCATATACGTCCCCACCTAGGGGCTCGAGCCTACTCGGCTACTCGGAGTTGGTCGACTTCACACACAACCTGCGAGTTTCTTCGCAGGCGTGTGCGGGTTTCCTCATGATGTTTTCCTTCACCGTAAGGGCGTCGGATAAACGTACATATGAAATCTAAATTCGAAATCATATTGTTACGTGGCGGGATTCGAACCACGACCTCCTGGACAGGAGGCGGTGGCCCTAGCCGTTACGCCACCGACGCTCAATTATTTATGCAATAAGTACTTAGAGTAATTTCTTTTAGTTTTAGATATTACAATTTAAAAACTAAGTACTTAATGAATTATTATTTTCTCAAAATAACAAATTTCAAGCAGATCAGCAGATAAAACGTTTTCACATTTACAATAATCATCATCATCATATTATCAGTCAAAGGACGTCCACTGCTGGACATAGGCCTCCCCCAAGGATTTCCACGACGACCGGTTCTGTCAATGTTACTTTTACAATAAATAAAACGAAATATATAAATACACACTGCAATTCCGCATACTTAAACTTACATATTGGATTGTCTAACCCTTGAATAGCACGGTAAATTATGCCGTAGAGATTCCAGAAAGCTGATCCTGGCATAGGCCAGTATAATGCTAGGTAAAGTAAATCGTACAGCCACGCTGTGCATACTTTCTCGAAAAGTATTCACCGTTCTCTGCCGTAGTATACACAAATCAACCATAAAAATTACGATTATTTATATAGGGTGACTTTTAATTAGTTCTTGATAGCAAAGGATATGAATGTACTCGTGATTGCAAACAACTTTCTCAAAGAAACTATATGTCAAATATGGAAAAAAAATTGTCCGTTATACATTTTTGCCGATTTGAAGGACCAATTTTTTTTTGCTGATTTGACATATAGTTTCTTTGGGAAAGTTGTTTGTAATCACGAGTACATGTATACCTTTTGTTATCAAGAACTAATTAAAAGTCACCCTGTATAGCGAAGAATGAAGTTCAATCAGACTGATAAAAAAACTAAAAAACACGCTTTTAGTAAACACGTTAAGTAGTTATCTTGCATATCCGCCATGTTGGATTTAAGTCACGTGACTATTTTTTCGTATTCCTGACAGCAAACCCTTTCATTTGTTACCCATATCATGGGGGTGGATTTCAAACAGCCAGTCCGCCATCTTGGGGAGGCCGCCATATTGGCTTTGTAATGACGTTTCTTTAGTCATGTATTGTCATCAGAACTCAGAGCGTGTGCAAAATTTCATCAAATCAAATCAAAAACAATTTATTTCAAATAGGTGTTTACACACACTTTTAAATAGTCAAAACAAAAATAAAAATATTACAGTATATTACAAATAATGTCATGATTCAGATTACAGTCTCAGGTAATGGTATTTGATATAGAATCAACTTATATATTTTTGTCATTTACATAATCTATTATTTTATAATATCCTCTAGAGCACAAAACTTTTTTGACATTAGTCTTGAATTTACTCTCTGACAAACTAGTTACATTTTCTGGAATTTTATTGTAGAATCTTATACACTGCCCCACAAATGACTTTTTAACCTTACTCAGTCTCGAAAAGGCTATATCTATTTTATTTACATTTCTTAAATTCAAATTATGCCTGTCACTGGTTTTAGGAAATAAATGCAAATTCTTACGAACGTACATGATGTTTTCATATATAAATTGACTAGCAACAGTTAAAATATTGATTTCTTTAAACTTATTCTGTAACGACGATTATATGATATGATATTTAAATATATTATTTTTTACTCGTAAACTTTACCTGACCGTATGCTCTGAAGTCCTTTCAGCATTCCAAGGTTGACTGGAAGAGATCCCGAAAGGGATAAGTCCGCCTTTGCTAAATGTATTTCCTTTTGTTTAAATATTTAATGTATTTATTTTAAAAGCAATAAAGAGTTTACAAACAAACAAACAAACAAACGACTCACGTGATCGCATCTGATAGATTGCGCGGATAGCTCTTTTCTGCAGGATGAAAATAGTTTCTATATCAGCCGCATGCCCCCACAGTAATATGCCATAAGACATTATACTATGGAAGTAACTAAAATACACTAGTCTCGCAGTATCTACATCCGTTAACTGTCTTATTTTCTTAACGGCATAAGCAGCTGAACTAAGCCTTCCCGCTAAAGTTTCAATGTGTGGTCCCCATTGAAGTGAAACATCCAAAGTTATACCAAGGAACACCGTGGTATTTACAAATTCTAATTTATTACTGTCTAATATTACACTATTATTGACCTTTTTTACATTTGGCAAATAAAATTTTATACATTTTGTTTTCTTAGCATTTAATAATAAGTTGTTCACAGTGAACCAGTTCAGTATCTTTGAAAGAGTGTTGTTTACTCCGTCAATTTCGTTTTCTTTCCTATTCACTTTAAAAATAAGAGATGTATCATCCGCAAACAACACAATATTTGACAGATGTTGCACCATAAAATCATTTACGTAAACAAGGAAAAGAAAAGGCCCTAATATGGATATCCTAATCGAAATCCAGAAAGTGGGTCAAATTAAGATTCCAAGATTTTCTTACATACTTAGTTAGTTACAAGTGAAGCTAATAAAAGCGTCTTAAATAAACACATAATTTGGGTTTAAATGAGAGGTACCTCATTCAGATTTTTAGTGGAATAATCAACCAATCACTGTAGTAGGCCTTGGAAAGTGGTTACCCTTCGTACACTTTTTAGATTTTATTTTTTTACGTTAAGATTAATTGTCGAATTTATCTAGTTTATATACCTAAGTGTAACGAATATATTGTAGTTTGATACAAAAAAGTCCGAAACTATTATGGCAAAAGGTTAAAGGGTTGTAGTAATTTTTCTACGATAAGATATTTGTACGAACGTACCCCACGTACGGGGTACGTTCGTACAGTAGGTGGGGTACTTTTGTACGCCATGGAGTAGATTCATACAGGGTAATTAAAAAGCCAATTAAAGTCGTTAATTTTTTGTTAATTATAAAAAAAATATTAAAGAACTAACTTAATAATATGTGACTTGACTCATAGTCGATACTTAAATCTTTCTTTAGAAAAATAATAAAAAATAAAAGCGTTCATCTTAGTTTACTTATTGATAATTCTAAGCTTTACAATCAGTCTAAATGAGATGTTTACAATCATTTTGTATGACATTGTTGTACAGTTTTTGACAATTTAAACTTAAAGTAGGTAATTATACATTTGGTTGTTACTTTGGAACTTATTGCACATTATAATTATTTAAATTAACTGCAAAAGTAAAAAGTCTAGCTATTCTAGCTGTACAGCCCGTTCGTGGTTGAGGATTAGGGAGGATCATGACGCCATCGCTTATATACAGAGTGTGAATGTCTTCTATATCAGGGAAAAAGAATGACCATGATAATCCCGGTTTCTTCCGATGATAAGATATTATCATCTTTTTACCCGAATAATGACTGAGAACTTTTCCGAAGTAATAAACAACTCAACTTCTGAATTTTTACTATCGTAAGCCCATAACGCATGTTGCAGCAATTAGTAATATAGTCATTTAAGCGTGCTTCTTCTTCCAAGGAGAAGACTTGTCGACTTGTGAATTTTGAATGAAAAATTCGTGAGGGTCCATCGGTGTTAGAGCCATCTTTAAATTTCTTGACTCTGCTTTCGAACGTTGATGTTTTGATATTGTATTTTAACGCGGCTTTCCCATACGGCAACCGTCCTTGTATTACATAATCAATTGTTAAATTCATTGACTTTTCATCCACTTATTGAGTACGCGTACCCTTTTTTTTATAATTTCGCACCATGATCTGCAATAAAATATTCATTATAAAGTTGACTTAATAAAATATTTCATTTTGTTAGAAGTAGAATACTTTATAAAAGGAAAAATATGTTATTGTATAATTTTAAAAGGTAATACTATATTTGATTTCATAAAAATTGAATTTTGATATACTGGTGAGTAATTAAATCTAAAGGGGAGCGACAGGGGGCACATTCGTACGCTGTCTGGCTGTCCGAATGCACCCCATGCTTTTGTACAAAATTTTAATACAACTTTATACAAATTCTTATTTAGTTTGAGAAATATAACAATTAAAGCTCAAAATAAACAATGTTAACATTAATCAATCGTCACCATTTTGTCAAAAACATAACAATTCTACTCACAATTACGAACTAATCTTAGATAAAAAAAATACTCACCGCGCGCGAAAACACGTTACGTCTTGTCAGCTGATACACCGTAGTACGACTGGCGCAACACTCCGCTAGCAACATGGCGGCCGGTATGTCCATGCACACAAGCAAAGGCGTGTTTGTATGCCGTTTAGTTTTTATGTTATACTAACTGTACGAATGTGCCCCGCGTACGAATGGTGACCACTTTCCCCTATAAGTCCTTGTTAGTCACATAATTTCATCGGAATAGTTTAAGCCATTTATGTGAAAAAATAACAAACAACCTGGGTTTCTATGTGATGTACGAGTATCTACACTATTTAGATTTTTCTTGATATAACGAAATACTAAATACGTACAAAGTTTCATCAAAATAGTTCATTTTTACTAAAGTGGCAACTCAAAAAAATGAATATAGGAAAAATGAAGAAAACGGCTGAAGATATAAAAAAACCTAACCGAAATTTCAACCTGTTCAGTTCAGTAGAAGAGCCTTTAGAGCACGGGACACATACAAACACACTTAATTTTATTGTTTACATGTCTTTTGTTTGTAATGTGAATAGGTATCATTGCCTTAGTCGTGTGGAGAGGTGTGGTGGTACAGAACCCTCGAAGCGCTGGTTTGACTCGAACTGGCCGGTTTTTTATTTTTTGTTTTTCAGATTATTTGAAGACAATCGATTTCCATCAAAATCTCAACATCTATATTTGTTGCCACCACAATACCTACCTTCTTTACTCTTCGTCGCTCAGAAGTAAAAAGAAAAAAAAAGAAGTATATGAAAGGAGATCTGCATCTCCATGTACATCTCTTTTACATTCGCAAGGAAAATCTTAAAGTTAACACATCTTAATGCTAGAATTTAGAATCTTCGCTCTATATGCCGCCTTATTGTGAGCTTATCGACGAAAAACACGTGAGAATTTTACCAACAATACAGCAGGATTGTTGGACAATAATTAGCGATTACACGTATGTGTAATTAAGCCAATTATTTAATTCGAAAGTGCTTCTTCCATCCTGTTCCATTAAATCTTTCTACCGCGCTTTGTTTCTAGATCTTTGTCTGTGTTTTCGAAAAAAATATTCCCTAGACTTAAAATTCAAATTTGTCAAATAACTAGTTTTAAAGTAATGCAGTCTCTTTTCATCCGACTGCCCAAGAAGAAAGGTAATGTTTTGGGGTGTATGTATGTATTTGATATATATTGTATAAATATCTGTTTCTTCGGCTGAGCCTGTAGCCAAAACGGCTTGATGATTTTTTTTAACCGCCTCCGTGGCGTATTGGTTAGTCCATTCGATTCACACCAGGAGGTCGCGGGTTCGATTCCCGGTGGGGTCAACTTGTAAGACTCGGTTTGGTTGGTGGTAGGGCATTTTCTAAGCCCGCCTGGCTAGCTACCACCATCTTATCTAAGTCTTGCCGCCAAACATCAGTTTTAACAACATTGATGTGTTCCGGCTTGAAGATAAGATAGCCAGTTTCCCCATTGCGTTGGGGAATCTTGGTAAGCCCGCTTCCATCTTCGGCATCATCGTCACTAACTATCAGTTGAGATGATGCCAAGGGCTTACCAATTGTGAATAATAAAAAAAAGGAGAGTGAGGTTGTCGTCGTTAGATTCGTCTCGATCCCTGAGTGTTTTAATTTTTAAATAAATTTGTTAGGTTATTTATAATCTTATTATACTTAAATGCACAGTCATTCTGGTGACTAACGTTTGAAAACTTTAATGTTTTAAAAACTATAAATTAACATTGTTAAATTAATGCGTTGAAGTATCAGTAGAACCTATTTTGTAAAAGAGAAATACTTTCGTACGCAGTGGAACAAACCTTTTAAAAGTTATTGGTTATCTTGCGTGTATGCATGTAGTTACATAGAAAGTGTCATCTGCTATTATATTTGCTGACCGATGTTCGCTCTTCGATATGTCTTGACAGTTAGTGGATTTCTAGCGAAAAATAACGAGTTTCAGTGAAGAAAGTTTGTAAGCTATAGGTATAGTTTGTGTAAAGCAAATAATTATGTGATGTAAGTCGTTTCTTTGTTAATTTTCTCCACTTACTTTTTTTATTCTTTTTTCTTATTAAGTAGTGCTTACTATTGTAACCACACAATCTTAAGAGCTATGATTAGTGGATTAACCGTCATTCTATCCAGGTCTTAGCCATCTCTTTGGCCTCGTTATTCAGGCAATTTAAACCTTTAGGGTAGTAAAGTTCTCAAGTAGGCGACCGCACACCGGAAGACGTAACGTAGCGTGACCTGTTGTAGTTTAAAACCTTTGCGAAGGCCTTCGTTAAGCAGTGGACGTCTTATCGTCACGTCAGCCAAAAGACATTGAATTGATATGATGATACAATTTAATCACACCCTTCTAGCGAAATCGAATAGTAACTGAAAACCCGCTCTTGATTATTAAAAGCTTGCAATGTATATATGTATGTTCTTTTAGTTCCAATCTTGTGATCGATTTTAGACCGACTTCTAGGGGTCCGATTAAGCTAAAATTTGGAATGAAGCCGTAATCCCGGTGACAATAGATCCTTATGTTATTTTGAAGTTGATCTAATGAGGAGGTGGAACTAAGGTCCCAGAATTGTCTTTTATTTTTCAATAGAATCGTGGGAAATATAATACTGTGCTCACCTTTTTCGAATTGGGAACCGTGAATTTTATCTTTATTTGAGCATTTGGCTTTTTGAGCATAACTCTTTTTGAGCATAACTCTTTTTGAGCATAACTCTTTTTGAGCATAACTCTTTTCAAATAAAAGCTTGTCAGTACATAAAAGCTTTAAGGTTTTTCTCAGTACATAAAAGCTTTAAGGTTTTTCGAAAATGATTTATTTCAAGAATGTTCCACACAAACTTAGTTACGTTTTAATACAAAAATATGTAATTTTTGACTGGATCCAATTCAAACTTTGCAAACATATTGTGAAGACACATATCGCTGTTTGTAATTTGTTTTCATTATAATAAATATAAGCAGAACTAAATGAAGGCTTAAATATATTTTTCGTAATATTAGAAACAATTTTTTTTTTTATTGTGGATACTGAAGATACAAAATGTAATAAAATAAAATCTTATAAATAATAAATGCCGTCCAGTGCATCCCCACAAGGCATGGTACCCAGCATACTGGCAGCGTTTCCGCGCTGGATGGCGATGCTTATGCGTTGTCCTAAAAAGCTGCCAGCCTTGCGGTCACCAGTAGTCTCGCTGAGACGCACTGCAAGTTCTTTTACAATTTTTTTGGCAGCGGGTCCCCAAGGACCTAAAGTCTCGAACCCTAATGGTGAGAACATGTAACTCCCGGCTAAACCCACATATTTACGGTCAAAATTTAGGCTTAAATTAATGTTGTACCGAAAGTTTCATCTCGCTTTATTTTTTTTTCGTTTTCTGAATTTCCGCCTCCATAATGTTTAATCCTAGAACCGTACCCTGGGGTACATTTTTTTTCTGCTTGTGGGGTACTCAAACGTGGGTTGTTGCCAACATCCCACACATAAGTATTGGAGATATATTAGGGAAAAAGCGACCAATACTTACGGCAAATCCTTCTATTCCAAAATCCGGTAGGTGTTCTTTCTGCCCGAGGTCCAAAGACACAAATCACGCACACAATGTGCCACATGCAAAATTTTCATTTGTACTGATCACCAGAACAAAAAATGCCAAATTTGTTCGTCTTTCCTATTTAATGTGATCTAATTGTGTTCAATAAGTCTGAAATATTGTTAAAATAGTCTATGTAAGATAATTTAATAATAAGTTTAATATCCTTATAACAATTTGTTATTATTATTGTGGGGTACACCTGCACTTCAGGGTACCGTTAGTTAAATTCTAAGTTGGGTACGATTGTAGAGCTAAATCCATTAGCTTCGCATCAGGGGTCGCGGGTTCGATTCCCGGTATAGTCTAATTTTATATGACTCTGTTTGGTTGGTGGAATGGCATTTTAAAAACCACTAACCACCATCTTATCTAAGTCCAATTGTATAAGATAGCCAGTTCCTCATTGCGCTGGAGAAACTTGGTAAGCCCGCTTACATCTACGGCATCATCGTCATGAAGAGAGAATTGTGGATTTAAATAAAATAAAAACATGTTTATGGTCTCTTTTCAATATATTTGCAGTGTTGATTTGATTCGGAAAGGGCTTAAATTGATTGCCTGCGCCAACGGCCAGCGCTCTTTCTACTTTGGAGCGATCAAAAATGGCTCTAATGATTTTAATAAAACTTTCTATGTCACTACAAAAAGTTGTATAAAGATACGACCTACGGTACTGTGATGTTCATTATTCTAGGAAGAATCGGAATAAGGTACCTTACACTCAAATACATGGTCTTTGTAATATTTTCTCAAAAATGGCTTTTACGATTTTAACGAAACTTTGTGAGTTACTAGAGATTAATAAGTCCTACTACACTGGGCAGTTCATTATTCCATAAAAATCATAATGAGGTAATCGTAATTTATTCCGTGATGGGCGGCATAACAGAAATGTAGATGTAAATAGCTATCAGACTTATGGAGGAGGGGGTCATTATTAACAGTAATTTGAGTTCATATAATTGACTAGGAAGTCATGAAAAATCTGGTAACGATAACGGAAATGGATAACCTTAGGTTTAAATAATAAATGACAACCCTCTTATGCTAAATATGTCGGTCTTATAGTGCCTGAAAACTACCTAGTTATCGTGACCAAAAAATAAACGGTAAGGGAAATGGCGCGTTATCCATTTCCGTTATCGTTACCAGATTTGTCATGTCCTCCTAGCATATAAACGGATGTTCCTAAATTTTCTTGACGTGTTCGATCTGTCATTCATGACCCCTGTGACCCCTTTCGGACCGCCACGGGTGGATAGACCTCATATTTTTCAAGTGTGAAATTCACAGATAAAAGAAAGTGATAAGTACTTTTTGTTTGCTATCAAAAAATCAGACTTAACACGTTGCCTTTGATGAAGATAAAAGTTTTTTAATTTGTTCCACTTGATGATTTAGTTAATAATGATCGTTATTTCTTAATTCAATAAATTGTACAACCACGCTGTGCCTAAAATACGTTCTCGCGGAGCTTTCACCGTCTGGTTTAGTCGAGCAATCACAAATCAACAACAACGCATAACGCTTACTTGCTAATCAGCCTGCTTCGGCATATGATGATGTCTATCATCACATCAGCCAAAGGATGTCCACTGCTGGACATAGGCCTCTTACGTAACTAGTATCTCATCTGTGCTCTTACGCTTACTTCGTAGCAAAGAATAAGGGTATATTAGACATTATAAATAATGCAAATAAATTTGGTTTTTGTATGGGAGGTAAGTACCTTATTTAAAATTTTAACTCGTGAAATTGAAAATCTTTTCCGTAGTAAGTTTTTTTGCAATCAGTCAATTCGCCAAAAAATACTGCTAATTACAAAGAGTAAAGACTATAACTACGTTACTAATAGGCCAATTGTGTAAAAAAATATTGACTTTAACAAATCGATATGCTAATTACAAAGAATAAAGACTATTCTGTAGTTACTACGTTACTAATTAGCCAATTTTGTAAAAAATAGACTATACAAATCGATCTGCTAATTACAAAGAATAAAGGCTATTACCGCGTTACTAATTGGCTAATTTTGTAAAATAATAGAATTTACACAAATCGATCTGCTAATTACAAAGAATAAAGACTATAATGTATGACGTAACTAATTGGCTGATTTTGTAAAAAATAGACTATACAAATCGATCTGCTAATTACAAAGAATAAAGGCTATTACGACGTTACTAATTAATCAATTTTGTAAAAAATGGACTAAACAAATCGATCTGCTAATTATAACGAATAAAGACTATTATGTACTAAGTTACTAATTGGCCAATTTTGTTAAAATAGACCATAAAAGTAGATCTGCTAATCTGTGTACAAACATTTTCAAAAAGTTAAATAAATGAACTTGAAGATAGCTTAGGTGTCTATTTCTTATATTTTTCAAAGTCGTATGTATTTTCCTTTACTTATATAAAGAATAAAGGCTATTACTACGTTACTAATTAGTCAATTTTGTTAAAAATTTATTATACAAATCGATCTGATAATTACAATGAATAAAGACGATTATGTACTACGTTACTATTTTGGTCAATTTTGTTAAAAATATAATACAAATCGATCTACTAATTGCAAAGAATAAAGGCTATTACTACGTTACTAATTAGCCAATTTTGTAAAAAAAACTATACAAATTGATCTGCTAATTACAATGAATAAAGACTGTTATTTACTATGTTACTAATTGGCCAATTTTGTTAAAAATAGACTATTCAAATCGATATGCTAATTACAAAGAATAAAGTCTATTACTACGTTACTAATTAGCCAATTTTGTAAAAAAATAGACTTTATACAAATCAATCTGCTGTAGTTACAATGAAAAAAGACTGTTATGTACTAACTTACTAATTGGTCAATTTTGTAAAAAATAGGCTATACAAATCGATTTGCTGATTACAAATAATAAAGGCTATTACTGCGTTATTAATTGGCCAATTTTGTAAAAAAAAACTATACAAATCGATCTGCTAATTAAATAAAAAATTCGAGCGAGACCTACAGTACTCGCTTAAGATGTGTAACATGTGACAAAATACTTTAGGTAAGTTAGATTTGATGACGATATTGTACCTGGGTGGCGGATCTGACAGTAACGAAAAAACCGACCAAGTGCGAGTAGGACTCTCGTAAAGTAGAATTCCGCGCTTTCGCGACTTCCTGTTACACATTTCCGTCCCATTTCACAAATCACTCCCACAAATTGCAAAAACCGACCAAGTGCGAGTCGGACTCTCGTAAAGTAGAATTCCGCGCTTTCGCGACTTCCTGTTACACATTTCCGTCCCATTTCACGAAATCACTCCCACAAATTGCAGGAAAGCGAGAGCAAAGATGTTACACATCAAAAAAATAAAGACTATTACTACGACGTTACTATTTGGCCAATTTCGAGTTCAATTTTTTAAAAGACTTGACTATGGGTTCCTTTGGGAAAGTTGTTCAGAATGATGAGTAGAAATCCGCGTTAACGACTCCTACGACAGTTTTTTTTACAATATTATAAGGTTGCCTTAATTTTGTCGTGTGTACAGTATGTTCAAAAATAGTTGACATTAAATAAGGGCACTGATGGTCGTTCCTAAATTCGACATTCGAGGTTAGTTCGAGCATCCTTATTATCTATATCTATATATCTATCTATGTATGTAAAATAAAGTGTTAGCTACATCATTTATAACTCAAGAACGGCTAGACCAATTTTTATGATTTTTGTGTTTTTGCATTTGTCTTCGTCGGGAATAGGATAATAAGTATTAAAATATGATATTCATCAATAAAAAATATCAGTCAAAAAATAATGGGTAGGGTAGGTAGGTGTAGTGTAGTTAGGGTAGGGTAGGGTAGGGTAGGGTAGGGTAGTGTAGTGTAAGGTTGGGTAGGGTAGTGTCGTATAGAGTAGGGTAGGGTAGTGTAGTATAGGGTAGGGTAGTCTGGGGTAAGGTAGTGGTGTACGGTAAGGTAGTGTAGGGTAGGGTAGGGTAGGGTAGGGTAGGATAGTGTAGTGTAGTATAGTGTAGTGTAAGGTGGAACGGTGATCGCCGGGACAGCCTTACTTCCTTACTAATATTGTAAATGTGAAAATGTGTTTATTTGTTTGTTTGTTAGTTTGTTTGTTACCTTTTCACGCTTCAACTCCTTAACCAATTTTGATGAAATTTGGCATACAGGTAGCCTGTGTCACTGGGAAGGACATATGCTACTTTTTATCCCGTGAAAATAGCATAGTCTGATGCAGTTCCTGAGGGAACTGAAAAATACTCTTTTTTGGTTAATTTCTCTAACATCGCAACGGACCAATGGCTTGCTGTGATTTTATGCACATATATAGTTGAGGGGGTCGGATATAACATAATTTTCTAATTAGCATATCCCGACATAGTTCCCGAGGAAAACTCATTTCCACGCTCGCGCACGTCAGCGTCTTTAAAACGGAGCGACGGATTGAAGTGATTTTTGTATAGAATTGGTTGAAAGGGTGGGAAGTGACATAGACTGCTAATCAGAATAGCCCGATATAGTTCCTCAAGGATCTGGATAAAACTCGTGTCCACGCTCGCGAGCCGCTTGCGGCTCGCGCACCACTCACCCTCGAAGACAGTCATAAAAACAATGTCCACGCGGGCAAAGCCGCGGGCAAAAGCTAGTAATATTATAAACGTGAAAATGTGTTTGTTTGTTTGTTACCTTTTCACGCTTCAACACTTCCACCATTCTTGACAAAATTATACATGGAGGTTGCCTAAGTCACGGGGAAGGACATAGGCTACTTTTTATCCCGTGAAAATAGCATAGTCAGATGCAATTCCTGAGGGAACTAAAACAAAGACTTTTTGGTAGATTTTTGGACATCGCAATGGAGGGATGACGACGGTTTATTGTGTTTTTTTGCTCAGAGATGGTTGAGGGGGTGAGAAATGACATAGACTATTAACGAGCATAGGCTGAGACAGTTCCCGAGGGATCTAGGGAAAACTCATTTCCAGACTCGCGCACGCCGGCGTCGCAACGGAGCAACGGACTGACGTGATATTTTTGCATAGAAATAACTGAGGAGGTGGGAAGTTACATAGACTGCTGATCAGAATAGCCAGATATAGTTCTCATGGGATCTGGAGTAAACTCTCTCACCCTCAAAGACAGTCATAAAAACGATGTCCATACTTGAGCGAAGCGGCGGAAAAAAACTAGTATTTAATAAATGAGGATTAAGAACTTTGAAGTTACTTACCATGAACAAATATTGTAGTTCAATTGAAAATCAGCTGTCAACTCTTTTTACACACAGAAACACAAGTAGTACACACGAAAAAAATAAAGCAGTCTTGTTGACTATACATGTTGTAACAAAATGGGTGTAGGTCCCGTTAACTGGGGGTTCTACTCGTCATACTGAACAACTTTCCCCAAGGAACCCATAGTCAATTCTCAAAAAAAAAATAGAACCCTCCATACTAAAATGCACAAAATCGGTCGATCAGCTAATCGATTTGTATGAAGAGTAACAAATTTTTTACGTTTTCAGCAAAATCGTTGTACAAAAATTGTTCAGTATGATGAGTAGAAGCCCCAGTTAACGGGACCTACACCAATCTTGTTACACCCTGTATAGTAAACATTGTTTACTCTCTATAAAGTCATTAAGTTTGCTTTTAAAATAAGTGTACCTATTTTCGAAATATGAATGATGGATATGCTCGGCACGATATTATCTTTCTACTAATCAAAATGAGAGCTAAAAGAAAGACTTACGTAACCAAACAATTCATTCTTTTTTAATTGAACCCTCGGTACCTCTTTAATCTGTGTAATCTCGTCACGGGTACAGGTCACCGTTAAATTATCACTAAATCAGAGAAGATGCGAGCAGTTCTGTTAATAGTTATCTCATCGAGGAAAGCTGTTGTATCACTGTGGCATAATATTGTTAGGAAAGTCGAAAGTGGTGCGACCGGTTTGTGATGCGGCGATACCGGTAGGACATGGCTGTAGGGGTCAATGTTTTACGTAATTATTAGTAAATAGTATTGTTACAATAAACATACGTGTACATATTAAATATCTGTTTCTAGCTTTGTTTTGTAGAAAGAGTAGGGGAGTCGAAAGTGTTACCTATCATCATCATCATCATATCAGCCGAAGGACGTCCACTGCTGGAAATAGGCCTCCCCCAAGGATTTCCATGATGACCGGTTCTGCGCTGCCCGCATCCAGCGGCTTCCCGCGACCTTCATCAGGTCATCGGTCCACTGAGTGGAGGCCTGCCTACACTGAGTTTTCCGGTGCGTGGTCGCCACTCGAGAACTTTACTACCCCAACGGCCATCTGTTCTACAAGTAATGTGCCCCGCCAACTGCCACTTAAGTTTAGCAATTCTGAGAGCTGTGTCGATTACTTTGGTTCTCCTACGGATCTCCTCGTGTTACCTATAGCCAAAGATTAAAAAATAAGATACTAGATACTTCGTAACCTGTAGTGGTAGTTATGCCATGCAAAATTGGAGACGCTAAACACGTTAAAAAAATGACTTCCATCGCAATAACTAAGTACAATTTTGCTTTATTATTTATGGGTTTTTGTTAATTTTTGTACGGGCCAATCCTTTTGAATAAAAAAAAAGAATCATGATAATCGCTTCACAATCTGTGAAGATATCGCGTAACATACAAAAAAAACAACGCGAAGTAAAAATGGAAACCTCCTCCTTTTTGGAAGTTGATTAGAAATACGGCGTTGGTTGAAACCTATAGCCATGTCCTACCGGTAAGCTACTTGATGATATCAGCTCATATAGGTCCCCACCGAGGGGTTCGAGCCTACTCAGAATTAGGGCGATCGGGCCTTAGTCGACAACGCGGGCCCAGTACAGTTTTGACTCGATAGAAAAAAAACCCAAAGATAGGTGTACACCGTTATTTTCAACTCTAGTTATAACTAATATTTTGAAGTATAAATAAAAACAAATGTACAACAATATTTATTACGATAAAACAAAGTGAGTAATGTTATAATTTTTTGTACTTTCATGGTAGTTTTTGATTGAAACGAAAACCATTGAAAAAGTGAAAAAGCGTGGTTATATTCTTTACTCTTTACACATCAAGAAAAAGACAGAGACAACTGTTCCAATCAATACCTCGGCTTAACCAAGTCGGTATCATTATTGTATGAATCAATAATTTTATGGGATCATATTGAAATATGAAAAACAAACTGTACGGGGCGACAGATTTTTTTTGCATACAAAAATTGAATAACAATATGGGAAAAATTTTGATGAATTCATGTAGCATCACCAAATACGTATATAAGTACTTAGGTATTCGTTATACATGACAATTCAATAGCTCCAACCATTTGTGAGTAAATCGCAAGTTTAGATTTCATTTGTAGGAGAACCATACCAACACGATTT
Source organism: Coleophora flavipennella (assembly GCA_947284805.1). Lineage (NCBI taxonomy): Eukaryota > Metazoa > Arthropoda > Insecta > Lepidoptera > Coleophoridae > Coleophora > Coleophora flavipennella. The sequence continues at coordinate 7,349,253 of OX369287.1, read as the reverse complement.
TTTCCACACCAATGAGTATTACTATTTAATGTACAAACATAAGTAACTACGACGTGCAAAGTTTCATCAAAATCGTTAGAGCCGTTTTTGAAAAAAAAAAAACTTATCCCCCCAACCAGCCACAAAATCCAGGTGGCTCTTATTCACAAATCGTTTCCCATACAAACTTAAAATTAATTCCTAGTAATGGTAACTTCTTGAAAATGGACCGGCCGATTCTAATGAAGTCAAAATTTTAGTTAGTGGATAGTTTCCTTTTTGTAAAAAATAGTGTTGTTACTAAATAAGCGTCGGTGGCGTAACGGCAAGGGCCGCCGCCTCCTGCCCGGGAGGTCGTAGTTCGAAACCTGCCACGTAACAATGTGTTTTCGAATATCCGACGCTCTCACAGCAGGCAGGGGTACAGAAACCTGGTACAGAAAACTCGCTATTCCTACTACTAACGTGCGTTGCTCTGTAACGCAGCCGAATATTTGGTCAGTTTTTGAATTATTGTCATAAGTACAACTAGTACTTTCATTTTCTATCTTACTCAGCCATTTCCCTTATCGTTTTTTTTTTGGTCACGATAACTAGTTTTTCAGGCGCTATAAGTACATAACGCAACCACTTTGCTGAGGTAGACCGACATATTTAACATCAGAGGGTTGGCATTTGTCCTCTCAATCTAAAGTTTATCCATTTCCGTTATCGTTACCAAATTTGTCATGACCTCCTAACCTAATCTAAAGGATTTATCAATTGACAACGCTACACACGTTAAAAACAGACTTCAATAGCAACAACATCAATTTTTTTGGTATTTTTAAAAAAAGATACTAAACTGATTTTGATATATACTAAATGGTGCAAAACTAAAGGCATTATCTATCAAATAAAAAAAAATTCAGAAAATTCTTGAGAATTTTAGTGTACGCAAAATTTTTAATATTTTACTGGTTATTTGAAAAGGGTTTTTATGCTCAAAATGCCAAATGCTGTGTGCAAAATGTGCATATAAATACACGTCGTTTCCAAATCCGAATTCCGTCGTGGGTAAAGAGGCGAAAAGACGATCCCGGGAACTTGATTACCCCTTCAAAGTACATCAGTAGATCAACTTTAAAATCCTAAAAGGCTCTATTTTCATCGGGAATACGGCTTCATTCCAAATTTCAGCTCAATCGGACCCCTAAGAGTCGCTCTAAAATCTCTCGCAAGATTTGACCTAAATAAACTTTTTTTTATTCACAATTGCAAGTTAAATAAAAGCTTGTAATAATCATCGAAATAGGTTCACAATCGACGAAGAAATCACGGTAACATACACATACACGGTTTACCAATTGTGAATAAAAAAAAAATCCTACCCCCCCACAAACACTTACATACAGTTGATTTGTGAACCTCCACCTTTTTAGAAGTCGTTTGAAAGTGTATGTATATTATAGTTATAGTCTACTAGCGAGTAAGGGCTCCGTTTGGACCCCTTAAAAAAGGCCCTTTTTTCAGTGTCGATGGGCGTCTTAGTGATATTCATTCTAGTCGCGGCTCAGTGCGACTAGCGTGGTTGCGTCGATCACGCAGGTTAACTGACCTGAAGCACGGTCATTTCAATTATTTTTTTAATCCACAATTGGTAAGCCCTCGGCATCATCTCACCTGATGGTAAGTGACGTGATACCGAAGATGAAGGCGGGCTTACCAAGATTCCTCAACGCAATGGGCAACTAGCTATCTTATCTTCAAACTGGAACACAGCAATGCTGTTAGCATTGATGTTTGGCGGCAAGACTTAGATAAGATGGTGGTAGCTGGCCAGGCGGGCTTAGAAAATGTCTTTCCACCAACCAAACTGAGTCTTCTTAGACTCCGCCGGGATTCGAACCCGCGACATCCTGATGTGAAGCGAATGGATTTAACCATTACGCCACGGAGGCGGTTAAAATGGGTTTGATAAGTGGCATTTTTCACGACCGTTTCCGTGCTTCATAAGACACGTTAAGCTATTGGTGCTAGCTACTATAATTTAGATGGCAGTCGTTAAACCGTATCACATGCCTTATAAGACGGCTTGAAAAGCTCGGACAGCTGGGTTTACCACTAACCCTACAACCTTCACCAACCCAGACTTGGTTCCCGTGTGTAGCGTTTGCGAGAGCCCCAGCAGTGGGGACATTTATACTTGATCCTATACTTGATAGCGACTTGTAGAGAGAGCATTAATTTCTTACGTACCTAAATATCGCATCATTATAAGTGAAAGTTCCTCTATTATTTAATTATTTTTGTAAACTATTATAATACTAGTGGATTTTCGTGACTTTATTATCGCACTATAGCTAAAAACCAGTCAGATGAAGCCATAATTAAAAAAAAACATTGAACTAGGGTATGTATGATTTTTTAAAAATGTTATTATTAATCTTTATTATTTCAGACAGCATGATCATTTTTTTTAGTACCTACCATACAGTCATAATACACTCTTTATTAGCGTAAAAAATCTCGTAACACTTGCTGGACCAACATAAATAGTAGTTATTGTTTCTTGCATTAAAGTTTTTTTTACGTAAGGCAGTCAGTTTTAAACTTACTAAATTGCGTTAATTGGTGCTTAAGTGGTAACACTTTTCTAGTTTGAATTTACAGAGTTACACAATGGTGGACTGATTTATTTTATTAGGAATATAGAATCAATTTTTTAGAAGATTTATATTAGCTTGCCGTGTTAGTTAGTTAGTTAGTATGTCTGTTAGTTAGTTTGGGACAAATCTTGGAAGATTAATTAGAACCACTTCCGGTTTCCGATTGAGCTGAAATTTTGCATACACGTTGTGGTTGGAGAACGATGCATGGTTAGCTAAATGACGTCATTCTTAATCCAATATGGCGGACTCCCAAAAATAGCGGTCGGCGGATCAGTTATTTATGCACCCCCATGAAATAAGTATCAATTGTAAGGGTTTGCTAAGAAGAATAGAATTAAAATGCTTTCAAATAGTAGCTTGTACCTAAAAGTTTTTTTCGAAAATTATTTCGTTTGTTATTTTTGTAAGTAGTAAATGACGATGCCGAAGATGGAAGCGGGCTTACTAAGATTCCCCAACGCTATGAGGTGCTGCTCACATTGATGAGATATTGCGGAAAAACTTAGATAAGATGATGGTACTCATATCTAGTCAGACGAGCTAATTAAAATGCCTTTCCACCAACCAAACCGAGATTTTCAAAGTTAGACCCAAGCTGGGAATCGAACCCGTAACCTTCTGGTGTGACTAACCACTACGCCACGGAGGCGGCTAAATATGTTAGGTATTAAGATTATTACAAGGATAGGTATATCAACTTAGCTTTCCTTAAGACTCAAAGCTATTTACAAAATAAGCTAACTACGCATCTAACGACAACACTGTCGATAGCTACATGATGTTCGACTCACCAATTAACTGATTATACAGCATCAGCCTGTACTTAAACGCTCCATTTCTCCTTCATAGAAACTCCTGTTCTCTCTAGATTATCTAGACTGGTTAGCTTCTTAGGTTAACCTAGATTCTGATTCCGTCATTTAAACAAGCTCCTAATGTAACCTAAAAATTCTTCCACTTGCTCGGAAATCCCTAATGAGCCCAATATTATTCGACTATTGGTTTGTTTTCAGCCTGGACATTAATGTATGTAGGTAATACTTATTTATATTTGCGTTTGTTGTTACGAAAATGGAGTTTTCGCTTTAAAGCTTTAAGATGCCTCAATCCGAGCAGGTTTATAAATGTTAAATTAATATCAAACGTCTATTCATTTTAAGTTCAAATCAATGTGGGCTTCAGCGCGGCTACACTCGTATTAGCGAACGCCCAATTCTCGATTTTTACGTGTTTTACGTGTTACTTTTCTATACTTTAAAATAAGCTTTAAAAAAATGTGTTCAATTAAAATGAAAGGTCTTAAAGACACCGAGTTTTGTGAGTTGGTTTCATTCAACATTAACTATTTGTTTACGAGAAATTTGCAATTAATGCCAAAAACAGGGTCTACATTTTTTTTACATCAAAAGTGGTAATATTTTTAAAATTGTATTTAATTAAATAGATTTTTTATTACTTTAAGTATATTATATATTTTTTCCATAGTGATAGCTTTACACAGTCTTTCAATAATTTGAATTAAATATTGTCATTTGACCTATCATAAGTCCTTAAGAAGTTCTTCCTTTTCAGTTATTTTGTAAACCTATACAACGATTGACACTGACTTACTAACGGACCTATAAATCCTATAATCACCATTATATTGTCCAGTAATCAGGCTCGATTTGTTCAAGTACGTACTTCTACTTATTTCTATGTATGTGGTGTTTGAGAATTTTGGTCAGAACACTTTTTAAACTTTGACAAATTTGAACAATTTTGAATGATTGGCTTTTACTGCATTGGAATGTTTTGTAAATCAAGTCACTGTTTTGGTACTTTGATTGAAAGGGTTTAAATAACTGCGATACCGGAGGTTGCAGTGGAAAACACAAAGTACTGTAATTCGGTACTTACTAACTAGTCATCTGACTTAATTTTTATAAAATGTCAAAAACGAGATTTAAAATATTTTTTTTAAATACTAAACTATGACGACATATTTTTTATTGCCGATGACGTACTAATTGTGTTTTGATAATTGTGTTTTGAAAATGCTATGAAAAACTAAATGAGTAAGTTCTTCTGAAATTGCAGAAGGAATTTTATTTTATGTAGTGAATTTTATTTCATGATTTATTTTTGATGCTGGTAAGTACCCAATCACTTTTTTTACTGTTGATAGATAAGCCCTTGGTATTATCTCATCTGATAATAAGAGAGACTCAGACATATACGATTTTGAAACAATGTTTCATTTTACGTGATCGAACTTTAACGAATCCAATTAAGTCAGGAATATGAAAGCTATATGAAACTAAGCTATATGAAAATTTGACTACATTTTGTGTGACATTATTAACAATAATAAATATTCCAAGTGATTAACGGCGGCTCCCTTGTGCTGCCCAGCATCATCCGCGTTTACGTGTAGGGCATTGCAGATTTATAATCATCATCGTTTCAGCTGAAAACGTCCTCTGCTGTAAACAGGCTTCCCCAAGTATTTCCAGGGCGACCGGTTCTGCGCTGCCCGCATGCAGCGACTACGCGCAAGGCCTGCCTAATACCGGCGTGCATTATCATCATCATATCAGCCGAAGGACGTCCACTGCTGGACATAGGCCTCCCCAAAGGATATCCACAACGACCGGTCCGCGCTGCCCGCATCTAGCGTCCTCTGTCTTGCGGTGTGCGGTCGCGGTTAATTTATCGTAATGGGTTTTAATAATTATGTCTTTAATATTAAGAATCCTTTCATGAACATCTCACCTGATCATAATTAGGTGTCCCAATATTCAGAGACCTCGCTTTCAAGTCGTACAGGTGTTCCCCCTCCAGCTCCTCTTCTGAATGCACGATGATCACCAGCGCAGCCAGCGTGCTCAACAAAGGCATGGTGAATCTCCAAACGCAACCCATATTATTCTTCAAAATCAATCACGAAACCAGAACGCACCCTTAGCACGTCCACAGAAAACACAGCGCACAAACACTACACTATCTTGTTATGGAAAAGTTGTAAACTTCATCTAACTTTTCCAAACTTTTTGCTCTCTCATATAACACGTTCAGAAGTCACGAGCCAAGGCGCAAGAGTCGAAGACAAAAGCTTAAAGTACGAAGAATAAAAGGGAAAAAAGGAAGAGCGAAAAACACTTCTGTTTTTAAAACTTTTCGATTTTTGAAAACGGTCTCTCAGTTCCAATATTAATCGGGTCGACTAATATTTTTTTTTCACAACATTATTGTTTATTTTCAAACGGTCCGTATATCGCGACAATGATTGGTGGTGGTAATTATGCTACTGGCTAGAAAAATGCGAGATTTCTCGTCGTGTGGGTTTCCCGCGAGTTTTTGCGCGTCCCACGTGAAAGTGATGGTCGGTGCAACTGCACACGTTTGCGCGGCGCGGCTCGACGCGATCGAGTGCCTCTGCCTGCCCAGTGAGGCTCCGACGACTCCAGTCAGCTTTTTGATACGGGTGATTGTCGTGTGTATTTATTTTTCTTCAGTAGATAAACTAGATATGTTTATAAGTTCAAATAGAATTAATAACATGTCAATTATACTAAAATGTAATACTAATATACAACAATAACAATAACAATTAAAAAAAAATCACCATTAGGTTCGTCAGTCAAAAAGACCACCTCCGATCTCTCCCGGCGCAAAGGTGCCTATTATGCTCGCGGCATTGCCACGTTGTATCGCAATGGACCAGGAAAAAGCAGGATCGTGGGTCACAACCATTATTGTGCATTCGGCGACCTATGTCCTATAAACTTAGGTTCTTGATTTGTGTCATCTTCCTATTTTTTTTCTCCCTCACTCTTTGCTTAAAAGAAATGTTTAGCAAATTCCACTAATACAAATAAATCAATAACGCAGCCATTGGAGCGCTTCACTAACGCTCGGTGCAAGCAGCTTATAGAATATGCATATTGCATAAGATTGATATCCACTCGTCTCCTTTCTTTTGTATGACTAGCTGTGCCCGCGATTGCGTCCGCGTGGAGGTTTTGTATTTTCCATGGGAACCCTTGAATTTTCCGGTATAAAAAGTATCCTATATGTTAACCCGGGCTATAAGGAACCACCATTCTAAATTTCATCAAAACTGGTCTGGTAGTTTTTGCGTGTTGCGCGAAAATACAGACAGACAGACAAAAATTCCAAAAGTTGTTGTTTAGGCCTCTATATCGTTAGTAATGTCGACCACAGTTATTATTTTCAAATAATATTTCATGTACAGACACGGCCCCGTTACAGTTTTATTATATGTATAGATGTAGAGTTAGGTAATAAAAAAGTGTCTCATCTAAAGCAATTAATTCTTTTATTTATCTAAATTAAGCAGCAAAAAAGTTTTATCGATACAATTTGATTTTTAGAACGATAATTGCTTTAAGTTTTATTGCTACCAGTTGCTGTATTTTAGCAAAAGAAACTTTAGCGATGAAATTGTCTTTTAATGTACAAATTTGTATTCGAGTGAAAGTTTGTGTGGAGACATAATAAATTATCGAATTGATGTGGCAATAACCGACATTGTCGTAATATTCGTGCAAACATTTTTTAATTCCTGTCATACGTAAAAAGCAGTGCGTGATGTTACATCGTACGTAACATTTTTATTGACTAGTATTTTGAGGATTATTATTTTCACTTTTTTCCACTTATTAGTCGCAGAAAAGTTAATTAATAATTTTAAAATGCATACTACTTAATTTATTTCTAGTGACAGTTACTTGGTTTCTCTGTTATTTTATAATCGATGCCAATCATCGATTACGGCGAGGTATTGATTGGAACAGTTGTCTCTGTCTTTTTCTTTACATGTAAAGAGTAAAGAAAATAACCACATTTTTTCACTTTTTCAATGGTTTTTCGTTTCAATCAAAAACTACAATGAAAGTATAAAAAATAATAACATTACTTACTTTGTTTTATTATATATAACAAATATTGTATATTTTTTTAATTTTTACTTCAAAATATTAGAGTTGAAAGTAACGGTGTAGACCTATCTTTGGTATTTTTTTCTATCGAGCCAAAACTGCTCAATCGTGTTTATAATACTTTTTAATTTAGGGAACATAATAATCAACAATAAGGACATTTTTTCAACCTTGGGTTTCTATCGTTTATCTGTAATATTACCGCCTTAACTTACTATTGGGTATTTTCGCGTAATATTTTTTATCCTAATTATGTAGGTTGTAAACATATCCATAACAGAGACAGAAATAAGCGTTAGTAAAAAAGATCATGTTTTGCTTAATCTTCCAAAAACATACGGAGCCGTTCAAAATATTATGACCACTTCCGCTCTAAGAATCATGGCTCATGTTTTGGATTTGATGACACACCTTGTTATGGTTAAACCTTCCACGGCAACTGCCTTCACCCCCATCATATAGGGATAAACAAAAAGTCCCGTCCAATCATTAAACTGATGCAAGCTTTCGTTTGACCAATTTCAGTAAGCCAATGAGTTTCTATTCTCTAGAGAAGCAATATCTTTTTACGGCTCGACGGACAAGCGCAGTCAATTAACAGATTCTAAAACGAGGCTAAGATAAATTTTGTATGAAAATCCTAATCAGTTACTAATATGTAGAAATTACTGGGTTGTCTGGAAGAAATCGCTCTCAGCGATAAGACCGCCTAAATTGTACGTCTCTTAGTTTTAATTTAAATTTTGCATGTTATGTATTTATTTTTGATGTACAATAAAGAGTTATTTGAATTTGAATTTATTTGTGAAAATTACACTATATTTATCTCACTTCCACTACAGCAACCTGTATGGAGAAGTATGCCTGAAAGTAAGGCACAGCACGTGGGGTAATTTACGTGACATCGAATCTCCCTCTGGGTACATATGTAGAAAGTCATTGGACTAAACTGTATCCAGATATTAGCATATTCTTAAAGGCTTCAACTTAGATTTACAACTTCTATCGAAAAAAGAAGCAGCATGTGGTAAAAAAGGGGGTTCTGTTCAACAGTGTCTAATAGTATCCCTAGCGCGCTCCATACAAACGTAGTTTTGGTTTTATCCGAATGTTATTCAATCAAAATTATTGAATTTTAGTTAACACGTCAAGTAACTAAAACCCGTGTTTGTGATTTGTCAGAATTCCGTAAAAAAAGCTCTACGGAATTTAAAAAAAAGACGTTTTTTTACGGAAATCGAACAAAACAAAGACACATACATAATAGTTTATAGAATGTGTTTACAAAAAAATTATTAACTTGAATTGATAAATATTCAAATGAGATCTAAACTATGGCCGTCCGCTGGGACACTAGCTTTAAATGAATATGATGATAACAAGGTACCTCTACTCGATTCTATTGTCCCCGGCATCTCAGGAGGCTGTACAACACTGTACAAGTCGGCTGCGCAAGATTCGATGTGAAACGGTATGCGCTTACGCGTCGCCTCCGCCGTGGTATTCAGCCGCTGTCGCCAGCTTGTGTACATACATAATTATTGTGTGGTATGGTTTGTTAAATAAGTGTCCATTGCACATTACCACTAGTCAAGATTCATAAAAGAAAATATTTCTGAGAAAAGACTAGAAACAAACCGAAATTTAGGGATCAAACTATATTTTCGCAAAAATCGAGGGTAATTTCTTTCGACTTAGATTTCGGAATATTTTGTAAATCTTATTTTCTTAAGATTTAGATTTTTTTCACCTGTATTTGTGATAAGTTCATCCCTGTAATTTGGGTTCAGCAGGTTTTAATTCAAAACCGGCTGCGTGGCGTAATGGTTAAGTCAATTCGCTTTACACCAGGAGGTCTTGGGTTTGATTCCCGGCGGAGTCTAATTTTGAAAGCCTCGATTTGGTCGGTGTTAGGGAATTTTCTATGCCCAACTGACTGTCAAACATCAGTGTAACAGCATCGATGTGTTTCCCATTGCGATTGTGGTGGGAAATCTTGCAAGCCCGCTTCCATCTTTGGGCATCATCGTCGATTACCATCAGGTTAGATAGTGCCAAGAGCTTGCAATAGGGATGACGAATGCTAGTCATCTGAGTTACTTTTTATCATCTGCCAAAAACGACATTTTGTTCTAAAAATGTTTGTAATACCTAGGCTTGACGTCATGACTCATGGTTTAGCAGCGTCATATATGTACTCATTTTGTGATTTTGGTAAATTAAAAATCAAAGACTTGATGGAAAACAAAACGAGTAAGGTTTTCCGAAGTTAAAATAGGAGGGCAATTTAGTGACAAGAGTTTATAATTTATTTCTGATGCTGTCGTCATCCCTATTGTGAATAAAAAAAAGTCCACCCATTATTTCTAGAACGTGGTCTATATTATACTGTTTTTACCTGTTTAACTTCGAGCGACTAAGGAGAAAATAATTGTTTATGTGACCGTCCGAAAAACCGATTAAGAGATTTTGATGAAAATACACTCTGTATCACTTATAGACACCAAAAAAGTGCACCGATAAAAAATGTGTGTGTGTGTGTGTTTATTTATGGTATATATGTGATTTGCGGAGAAACTGCTGGACTGATTTGGTTGAAATTTTAAACATAGGTTTTAAAAATTATCTGCACGAGTATTTTATTTTATAGTTTTACCATTTTTATATCCATACAAAAAAGTAAAAACAAAACCTTTTTTTCACAAATATAGCGCTAAGAATGTTTTCAAAATTTTTTTTATCGGCTACACTTGTTAACTCCTAAAATATGCCATGTGTAGTATATCTGGGAAAACTAAAAAAAGTACCTGTCATCAGAAATACTCGTACATATTGTATTCGCCTGTCATACAAAAAAAGTTTAAAAATATGTTTTCTCCAAAATGGGGATAAGTTTATTTAACAAGTTTACGCAATCAAGAAATCTTACTTGCGTCTATAATGTGGTACTTCGAAGAAAGCCCTAAAAAAGGTACCCCTCATACAAATAGAATAATCTTAGACGCTCCTGCGAGAAGGTATGTTCTATGTTTCTATTTATATTAGAAAGTTACCAGCTAGATGCCTTGACTTCTATCGACCGACGCGCTAGGAGACTCCTTGTCGACGAGGAACTATCAAACAGGCTCCAAAGCCTCGAGCATCGCTGCAAAGTCATTCATTCCGGAGAGTGTGCCCTGGAGTTTCTCCATATCATCATCGGACGACCAGGCGCGGAGCGCGATTCCACCCCTTTGTCGTTAATGTTCCACCTTTCCGCACGAAGCGTTTTGCTTCTTCGTTCATTATGCGAACTGCCAAGGAGCGGAATTCCCTGCCGGCGTCTGTATTCCCCGATTCGTATAAATTAGGAATCTTCAAGACGAGAGTGAATACGCACTATTTGAGCTTTCGTGTTACATGCTCGGCTGCATCGGTACTTACCATTAGGTGAGGTGCAACTAAACGCGCTCGAACTTTTAGCAAAATATATTTCCTAGTTACAACACAGCAGATTGCAAAGCATAAGTCACAATTGTACATTATAAAGTAAAGAGCTTCGCCACCAAAACCTACTTATAGTTTAATTCCTTGTGCTTCCGATGGTGCGATTCCTACAGTATCTATTCAAGTATATTATATTGAAATCACCAAGTTAGTGCATGACGAGCTGATCGGTAAAGGTTTCCGTACATTGTAGGTACATAGGTATTTATATATTTTTTTTTTATTTTTTTTTTTTTATTCACAATTGGTAAACCCTTGACAACATCTCACCTGGTGGTAAGTGACGATGTTGCCGAAGATGGAAGCGGGCTTACCAATATTTCCCAACGCAATGGGGAACTGGCTATCTTATCTTCAAGCCGGAACACATCAATGTTGTTAACATTGATATTTGGCGGCAAGACTTAGATAAGATGGTGGTAGCTAGCCAGACGGGCTTAGAAAATGCCCTACCACCAACCAAACCGAGTCTTACAAATTGACCCCGCCGGGAATCGAACCCGCGACCTCCTGTGTAAAGCCAGTGAACTATGCCTCTGAGCTACGGAGGCGGTAACTACTACTACTAATACTACTATTTATCATACACTGTCGCAGCTACTATTTGTCAAATAAATGAATAAGATCAGAAAATATTTTATTCCGGTCGTCGTGGAAATCCGGGGAGGCCTATGTCCAGCAGTAGACGTCCTACAGCTGATATGATGATGATGATTATAGAAAAACCTAATCCAAACCAGTACTATTTTATAATTCGAAACTTTGTATGGCTGACTTCGTGGAATTTGGTCCCTAATGAGAACTGAACTTGGACGTGGTCAGGGACCATTTTACATTCCAAAAAAATCCGATATTTTTTTAACGTTGGCCGTTGAAAATGGTCCGTAATGTGGTAATGGTAACAAATCGTTCTACAAAATAAATGAATAGGTTAATTAAAATCAAAAGTTTAATTCCAAACTGAAGTTTTCCAAAGTTAAGTTGTAATACAAATTTTAGTTTATAAAAAGTTCAAATATTTTATTCGATTTCTGCAAAGCTGTGAAATAAAAATTGTTCAAGAAAAAATAAATTGAAACGATTTATTTGAATCTTTCTTAGAAAGTTTCCACTAAAATTACATTTATGTCAACTGTGTGCTCATATTTTTAATTCGTATAAAAATGAGACCTAAAATTAAATACTCCTCGGACAGAGGGCTACATTTACTATTTTTTGGGTTAAATTTTTCACATTCGACTTATTCAACATCGACTCCATTTTTCAAGTAAAAAAATCGCGCTAGAGCGAGAAGGTGCTTTGTGCGCCCGTTTTAAAAGGTTTTTTTTATTTAATTCACAATTGGTAAACCCAGGCCCATTGGTTTGCAGTTATGTGCCACTCATCTTGTATAATACGTGGAAGCCGTATTGTAGAACCCGCCGTTTTGCAAACCAGCGCGCTGAATTGTGCGGATTGTAAAACGGCGGCGGATTGTAATGCGGCGACATAACGTTCAGCCGGATTGCGATTCGGCTGAAATAAAGTACGCCGCATTGTATGAGGCGCCAGTGTGTGTAAAAACTACTGAGTTAAAAATTGTAAATGAGCGAGCGAAGCGAGCGATGTTAGGTTTGATTAATTATACAGTGAAAGAGCCGAATGAGAAATCATCGGTTTTATTCGGAGTTTTTTACTCAGTACCTAGTTTACAAAGCGGCAATCCGCCGTTTTACAAAACGCCGCTGTTTTGCAAACCGGCGGATTCTACATAACGGCTGCGACATATATACAATATACATGTATGCTAAGATTATGAGATGATTTTTTATGAACCTCGCCTAAACATGTAACACAGATCCCTAAAACTCGAATTACTCGTTAGTTGAGAGTTCCGCTTCACGGTGACAAGTGAAGTACTTATTCACATTTTCACGCCCGCTGGCGCCGGCGCAGCTGCTTGCGCATTTCGCCTTTATACCACCTGTTTCTGTTTTCTAACATCGCGCCAAATTATTATTATATTGCGTAACAAAATGGCAATCTTAGCAACTCCGTAATAATATGTTTTGGTATTACAGATAGCTAGATTATAACTCTACGGTTTTATTTCACAATAGATTGGTATTTATAGTCTGTTGTTACATAGCGGAAAATGTTTTATTCAATGAGCTATTGTTAAGAGATGGAGTTATTGACTTTCTAATCAATTTGCCATCCAGTTCAAAATGAGTGTCAAGAAACCTTTTTTTCTACATTTTGGGTTGGTACATGTTTTGTACATTTTAATAATAATAAGATTCTGACGTGAGTGATTTTTTTAAAGATTCTTTATTAATTAATGTTTTTATGTTAATTAATATATTTTTAATTTTATTTTTTTAATAAATTTATGTATATTTTTTAATATTTTTTTGTTTCAAAAAATAAAACATTGTTTTAAAATATCTACGTTCACTTTTTCATTATTGTGACATAAATCTGCTGCTTTGTTTTTTGTTTTGTCGGACTGAGAGTAAACCTGTCCAATTTAATCAGGAGTGCTGCGGTAAATAAAATTTTACCTTGGCAATACTGGTAGTTCTACTGGTAGTGCCACGGTGAAAGCGCGCAAATTGAGGCTGTGATTTCAGGAGTAAGTAGTAGAGTCGCACTTCTAGATTGGTTGGAAAGATCAGGTCAAAATCAATTCCAAGCCCTTCATAAACATAACTCCCTCTATCAGCCGAAAGACGTCTATTGCTGAACAAAGGCAAAGTATATATATTAGTACTAACGACATAGGCCGCCCACAAGGATTTTTACCGCGACCGGTTCTGCGATTCTAGCGACCTTCAGCAGGTCGTCAGCCCATCCTAGTTGGAGGTGTGCCTAAGCTTTATTACCCTGTGTATTAAAGAGTATTGTTAGTTTACCTATCCGATTCTAATTCTCTTGTACTAGCGTCTTCAATTGTTTTTGTAAGATGTTGCAAAGCAAGATTTGTAGGTAGAAAAACACTAAATAATTTTCGAAAACCAAAAATACTTTAGGTAAGTACAAGCTTTACTTTGAAAATAATTTTTATTATTTCGTATTCATCTCAGTAAACCCTATCATTTGATACACATATCGCGGGGTGCATAAAAAGATACCCGGCATCTTTGGGAGTCCGCCATATTGGATTTAGAATGACGTCACTTATCCATCGGCAACCGGGAAGTGGTTCTAATTTAGCTTCCAAGATTTGTCCCAAACAGACAGACTAACTAACACGGCAAGCTAACATAAAGCTTGTAAAAATACTACGATGTAGAAAGTAGGTACCATCATAAGCCTTGGAACAGTTGTCTCTGTCTTTTTCTTTACGTAAAACGAGTAAAGAAAATAACCCCACTTTTGCACTCTATCAATGTTTTTTTCGTTTTCACTTAGAAATAGGCATTTTGGCATAAAAAGTGAATCCGCCAATATGTCAGGATTTTATTGAGGAATAAGAGAGAGAAAAAAAAATAAATGCTATGTCTAACTGTAGTGAAGTAAAACTGGTTTTTATGGGCTGAAACATAACGAAAAAGTGAATCCGCCAATATGTCAGGATTTTATTGAGGAATAAGAGAGAGAAAAAAAAATAAGGTGCTATGTCTAACTGTAGTGAAGTAAAACTGGTTTTTATGGGCTGAAACATAACGAAATTGATAAATTTAAGCGAAAATTGCAATTTTTTTCTATAGAGAATTGTTTAACAAAACGTGTTTTGGCCTCCTACAGACATATTGTTAGAAATTTATTTAAAAAAATGATTCATGTATTGCAGTTTCAACCGCAGGAAAATAATTTTTCCCTCCCCCGATTTTGGGGTTTGCAATATTTTCTGAAAAGGTTTCGCCTTAAAATATTGGAAAATGCTGTAGGCAACAAGACCATTACAATGAAGAAAGTTATCGCTATCTCGGTAATCTATTCACACACCGCTGGACCGTGAAATATGGAACGTATGTAATGATATGTACTCGTTTGATGAGTTGATGACCAACAGACAGATGAATTTCTAACTTCACCCATTTCATCACTTGCACGTAAAATAAAATAAACGAGTAGTTCTATCAAAAAATAATATAAACTTTTCGTTCATTCATTATAAATGGAAAAACGGTGTTTCACAAAAAAAGGCTCGTCAAATGATATAATTGAAAACGCTAAACACGTTAAAAAACCGACATCTATCGCAACAACTTAGTACATTTTAGCATTATTATTTTTTGTTAATTTTCTAATAAAGCAATACACCGATTTTGATAAAAATTAAATGGGACACACGGGAAGCACTAGCTTTCAAATAAAAAAAGAATCATCAAAATCAGTTCACCCAGTTAAAAAGTTCTGAGGTTAAACAACTAAAAATAAATAAATATATACAGTCGAATTGAGAACCTCCTCCTTTTTGGAAGTCGGGTGAAAACACATAGTTACCTCCTACACTACTAGAGTAATTGTGTTCTGATCCCTGAAATACATCTCACTAAACTTGGGATCAGTTTTTTACACGACTGCCGACAAAAATGAGTATATATTTTTCAGTTTAATTCAAATTCAAAATTCAGTTTATCCCACGATATTTTCTAACTGGCTTGTGAATTTAAAAGTGCGAGGTGTCGTTAGATTCGTCTTGATCCCGTAAGTGACATAGGATAAAGTTTACCCGAGTTCCTAAAAAAAGAGGTTTTTTTTTATTCACAATTGGTAAAACCCTTGACAACATCTCACCTGGTGGTAAGTGACGATGTTGCCGAAGATGGAAGCGAGCTTACCAAGATTCCCCAACGCAATGGGGAACTGGCTATCTTGTCTTCATGCCGGAACACACCAATGATATCAACATTGATATTTGGCGGCAAGAATTAGATAAGATGGTGGTAGCTAGCCAGGCGGGCTTAGAAAATTCCCTACCACCAACCAAACCGAGTCTTACAATTGACCCCGCCGGGAATCGAACCCACGACCTCCTGTGTAAAGCCAGTGAATAATGTTTTTATGCAGTCGTGTTTGTATTAAATTTTTAATTTAAAGGTTTTATTTATTTTTTGTTTTTGACGGATCCTATCGAAGTTCCTTTAGATGAAAAATTTGAAAGGTTTGAATTTTAATAGATACAACTACGTTGAATTCGATACTCATGGTCACACAAAGTAGCAAAAAAAAACCGGCCAAGTGCGAGTCGGACTCGCCCACCGAGGGTTCCGTACCACCACCACCTCTCCACACAAGTACAACAATGATACCTACCTATTCATTTCAAACAAAACATAACGCGAGCGACAGAACAATGCTTGTTTTATTTAAACATTTCGGACTCTTTCGTGCGAATACGACACACACTTGGCCGGTTTTTATTATTTGTTGTTTTTTACTTTAGGATTAGTAATGTAATCCCACCAAGTTTCAAGCTTGTATAACCGTAACTGTTTTTACGAAAGATCGCGAACTAAAAGCCTTTATCTACAGAAAACACATTTCTTGTCTATTGTTTCGCTTTTTAAATTACCATTATCTGTTAGTAAATACTGCATAATAAATAACACATATTCTATAAAAAAAATTAGCTGGCTGCCTATCGCGATTCGGAAGATACAGCCTTTTAAAAGTCGGACAGACAGACAGCGTAAGTTTAGTAGTGAGTTACCTGGTACGGAACCCTAAAAATAATATGTATCTAAATATACAGGGTTACCTGGTATGGAACCCTAAAAATAATATGTATCTAAATATACAGGTATCTAAATATACAGGTATCTAAATATACAGGGTTACCTGGTACGGAACCCTAAAAATAATATGTATCTAAATATACAGGTATCTAAATATACAGGGTTACCTGGTACGGAACCCTAAAAATAATATGTATCTAAATATACAGGTATCTAAATATATAGGGTTACCTGGTACGGAACCCTAAAAATAATATGTATCTAAATCTAAAAATAATATGTATCTAAATATACAGGTATCTAAATATACAGGTATCTAAATATACAGGTATCTAAATATACTGGTATCTTAATATATAGGGTTACCTGGTACGGAACCCTAAAAATAATATGTATCTAAATATACAGGTATCTAAATATATAGGGTTACCTGGTACGGAACCCTAAAAATAATATGTATCTAAATATACAGGATGTACAAAATTGGTGTAAGTCCCCGCGTCGCCGTCCCGTTAGCGTATATGGAAATGCTACTTCAATACTTCCCCGTCGGCTTAGTAGCGTTTCCATATACGCGTCCCGTTAACTGGGGTTTCTACTCAGCATACTGAACAACATTCCCCAGGGAACCCATAGTCAATTCTCAAAAAATAATTTTGACCCACCTTACAAAAATGCACAAATTGCTCGATCTGCTGATCGATTTGTATAAAGATTATTCTTTTTTTGCTATTTCAGCAAAGTCAAAAACAAAAGTTATTCAGTATTAGGATAAGAAACCCCAGCTAACGGGACCTACACCAATTTTGTTACAGCCTGTAATATTTTTAAATGACAGAGCTAGGATACCTTATTATTGAAATACCTGTCATATTCACATTAAAGTTTCACTTTCCCATGTGAACCATTTCAATTATTTTCAAAAAATTCAGTAATTGCTCTCGGACCTATCTGCCTGCGTATCTTAACATAGTGTAACATGGTGTATGGTTTATTTAATAAGCGTATTTCTTAAAGGTTTATATCTTTACAAGACTCACGTACGTAGAAACGTTGATTCTATAGGATGTTATTTTAATATATGTATGTATGTATAAATTCTTTATTGCACACAAGGAATAATCACTACATGGTTTTATTAGACTTAAGTGTACAAAGGAGGTCTTATCGCTAAAAGCTATATATATTTTTAGGAGACTTCTACCCGTGAACCTGAACAAATTTTGTTTTACAATTTTGCTGAAATCGATAAAATATTTTTGGACTTTCCACACAAAGTTAGCTAAGCGTAGTGTATGAAAAGTTATTTTTTTTTTGCTGGGTAATTCAGCGATACAACGGGCCAGAAATTATGTTTCAAAAAACGAATGACGAAACAAAAAAAATGGCGGCGAAATCCTGTACGTTCGACAACCAAACTTTAACCAATCTGTATCAATCTGGGTGACGAGGGGGTGAGGTCGCAATCTAGAGAGCGGCAGCGAGTGTCCGTACTGTATGTTAGTACTAATACATATATATATATATATATATATATATATATATATATGTTACGGCTAAAACCCGAAGCGCGGCTGCACCTAGTTTTAGCCGGTTAGAACTAGGTGTAGCCACTTACTCTTGGTTAAACCTAGTACGAGCCGATTATTTTCGGGTAAAACTAGGTCTATCCTTCATCATGCCGGCTACAACTAGGTTGGGCCATTCCCTGTTGGATAAAACTAGGTCTATCCTTCATCATGCCGGCTACAACTAGGTTCGGCCATTCCCTGTTGGATAAAACTAGGTCTATCCGATATCATTCCGGCTAGAACTAGGTCCAGACAATCCCTGTAGGATAAAACTTAGATGCGTGTCCCGCCAAGCCTTCCGCCCCGCGTCACTCACAGCATCTGCAGCAGCGGCGCGGGGTGGAGGGCATAGCGAGGCACGCGCCTCTGCAGGTTGTGAGCGCCAGGTGCTGCTGATCTACTGCAGGTCTACTAGCGAGTGTGACTCACAGCGTCTGCAGCAGCAGCGCGGGTCTTAGTTTTTATCTAACAGGGATTGGCTGTACATAGTTGTAGCCGGCATGCTAACGGCAGAGCTTTTTTAGATATTAAAAAAAAACATCCAATAAAAAGAAACGTAGAGAGTTTTTTTATTCTCATAAATCACATTGTAATAATTAACACAAATTATTAGGAGTACAATTTTTAATATAATAGGAACAATCAGGAACATTTTTTTTAACAACAGACAATAGTTGCATATTATAATTTAAAGAATGTTATTATAATTATAAATCACACTTTTATAAAGTTATAATAACAGCTCATATACGTCCCCACCGAGGGGCTCGAGCCTACCCTGAATCAGGGCGATTAGGCCTTAGTCGACCACGCGGGCCCAGTGCGGGTTGGTCGACTTCACACACAACCTTCGAGTTTCTTCGCAGGCGTGTGTAGGTTTCCTCACGATGTTTTCCTTCACCGTTAAAGCAATCGGTAAGTATATGTACGTAAGTTTTTGAAAAACTCATTGGTACATTGGCCGTCTAGATTTGAACCCGGTACCTCTGGTTAGATGGACCGAGTCGTTACCGGTTGAGCCACCGACGCTTTTTGTCCACGTCAGGAATTTTTACTCGGACTGTTTCAACTTGTTTGCATCTAGTTTTATCCAACAGGGAATGGCTGGACCTAGTTCTAGCCGGTATGATATCGGATAGACCTAGTTTTATCCAACAGGGAATGGCCCAACCTAGTTGTAGCCGGCATGATGAAGGATAGACCTAGTTTTACCCGAAAATAATCGGCTCGTACTAGGTTTAACCAAGAGTAAGTGGCTACACCTAGTTCTAACCGGCTAAAACTAGGTGTAGGTGTAGGTGTAGCTAGGTGAAGCGGACTTACCAAGATTCCCCAACGCAATCGAGATCCGACTATCTTATCTTCAAGCCGGAACACATCAATGATGTTAACACTGATGTTTGACGGCAACACTTAGATAAGGTGGTGGTAGCTAGCCAGGCGGGCTATGAAAATGCCCTACTACAAACCAAACCGAGTCCTACAAAGTTTACCCAGCCGGGAATCGAACCCGCGACCTATTTATTTATATTTTGATTCATTTTGGAAAATTACGTGTAAAATATTTTTTACCAATAAAATGTTTATGATTTTCTTTCGTTCAAGTAGCAGTTGCCTAGTGATGTACTAAAGTCGTCTTTGACGCAAACATCAAAGGCCACCTGTATCACAGATTACTAATTAGTTACTACCTGTATGGAGTCTTACACTGTGGTTATGTGTTGTAAACTAAACAATTTCAAGTTACCATCGTAAACTTTGCACGCAGTGCTTGTAATAGAAATGCTAGTGCATCTTCAAGATTAAGAAGTCATCTTACACAACACACTTGCATTCATTGTTTTAGAGCTCACACGCTCACTTTCCTTAACCAAGCGGTTTGGCTAAGTGATGGGCTAAATCGAACCGGTTTTGTGACAAATCCAATTAGTCGAGTTAACGCAACATTCGTCAAAAAAATAATTTTCGAATAACCTAAAAATTTTAGGCAGGTACAAGCTTTTAATATTGCATTGTCACTTGTAACATTGCGATATACATACGCATGAAAAATTCAGCTCAATCGGAAACCGGGAAGTGGGTCAAATTTAACTTGCATGATTCCACCCGAACAAACATACATACATTACAAGTTAAATAAAATCTTGTAAAAACAGGGGTTTTGGGCCCCTGTTGGGATGTGCTCGTTAACTCTTGAATAACGCCGTTTTCTTTTCCATGCCAAAATCATTTTATAGAACACAGAACTATTTAATTGTATAATAGGACAAGTTTATAAAAAGTAAAAAAATGCACATACCTAGATTAGATTAATTTATTTCGTATTTTCAATGTCAATACCTGCTAACAATAGTTAAGTAAGTATTTATTTTAAAATTATCTCGTCATTAATTTCCACCCAAATCTCGTTTATAGAATTTTCGACTTATTCTTCTCGGTTTTAGGCGAGGTATTGATTGGAACAGTTGTCTCTGTCTTTTTCTTTACGTGTAAAGAGTAAAGAAAATAACCACACTTTTTCACTTTTCCAATGGTTTTTCGTCTCAATCGAAAACTACAATGAAAGTATAAAAAAAAATAACATTACTCACTCACTTTGTATTGTCATAACAAATATTGTTGTATATTCTTAAAATTTATACTTCAAAATATTAGTCATAACTAGAGTTGAAAGTAACGGTGTAGGTAGATCTATCTTTGGAATTTCTTTTTATCGAGCCAAAACTGCTCAATCGTGTTTCTAATAGCTTTTGACTTTAAGGAACATCATCAACATTGAGGGTATTTTTTTCATTCTTGGGTTTTCTATCGTTTAGGAGTAATTGACGTCAAAAATAACGAAAATCTGTAATATTACCGCCTTAAATAGTTTAAGTACAGAATGTCACATCACTAGTATGCAGTGAGATCCATGTGAGATCTTGTTGGGAGGCAAAAACGCTCGTTATGTTAATGGAATGACAGCGATCGGTATAGTAGATCTGATGCAAAATAATGGTAGACGTGCGGTCGCATTGGGCTTATTATCTAGTGAGAGTCTGCATGGAACCGAGATAGACTACAGCACAGTATATTAAAGAGTACTACGTACAGTATGGTCACTCCCTGCCTCCCGTTGAAAGTGCCGCCCACCCCCGCTCGTTAGCTCCCTCCCAGGTATCGGCTAGTACGTCTTATCTCACTCACACAAGCATGGTACGCGTTCACCTACACGAGCTTAGATTTAGGAACGCGTTTGTTTCATACATTTGATCGCCAGTGACCGAGGTTGCTACAGGCACAGATGAGCTACTAGTTACTTCGTACTAAAGGTTACAGCCACAGAACACCTGGGTCGTAGGTTCAATTCTCAAAAGCTATGGAAATCGTATGCTTGCGATAGTAGGTTCTTGGTGGAACACTGAACTGAACATATTTAGGTTTTTTCTTGCACTATTCCACAATTAATGTAAATAAAACAAAATTTGTTTATACTGCAACCGGTTTCGTGATCAGAGTCTACTGCCTGAAGATGATCACGAAACCGGTTGCAGTATACACAAATTTTGTTTTATTTACATTAATTGTGGAATAGTGCAAGAAAAAACCTAAATATGTTCTAATGGAAATCTTTCTACTTTTTAACTACAATCAAAGATCTTAGAA
This sequence comes from Coleophora flavipennella, assembly GCA_947284805.1. Taxonomy (NCBI): domain Eukaryota; kingdom Metazoa; phylum Arthropoda; class Insecta; order Lepidoptera; family Coleophoridae; genus Coleophora; species Coleophora flavipennella. The sequence continues at coordinate 7,327,312 of OX369287.1, read as the reverse complement.
ATTTAATCTATGGCGCTACAAAGGTTGATTCAAGTAGCATTATAATAAAATTGAAGAAAAAAAATAGATCCCATGCATTATATGAACTTTGTGTACATTGAAAATGAACTGAGGCATTTTAACAAGGAACCCTTATAGTTTCGTCATATCTGTCTGTCCGTCTGTCCGCGGCCTAGCTCCTAGACTATTAGTATTTAATAGCTAAAATTTAGCAAAGATATATATAAAATAATAACGCGGAGAGAACTGTAAAAAAATTTTGAAAAAAACTTTAAGGGTACAAGTAAAGTGTTTTTTTTTAACTCGTCGTGTGGTTAGAGCTTAAAAATAGTTGTGAGTCTTCTAAGACCATTTTATAATTTAGGGTTCCGTTTTCGAAAAAATAGGCTTCAAAGTGCTAGATTTTGTTTGAGTCGAGTGTCCCCACCCCCTAACAACTAAACCGCTATATTTGGAAATTTGAAAAAATTCATGAAAGTAGTCTATATAATGAATTTAAAAGGAAAACTACCACGGCTAAGTAGACTTTCTTGGTTTAGGAGAAATAGTCGACCAACTTAAGATGTAAAGTTCGATTTGTAAAAATTTCATGGATTTTTCATACAATATGTTTTATTACCGACTGCAAATGTAATTTTGTTTTTTAAAATAAACATTACAAAATAGAACAAAAAAACGTTAAATTGAGTACCTCCTCCTTTTTGAAAGTCGGTTGAAAATTGGGCGGTTATCTAATCTAACCTTTAAACGAGCAATTCTTGTTACATATATATAATCTGAATCTCGGAAACGGCTCCAACGATTTGCTTGGAAATTGGCATACGGTAGTTTTTGGGGGAAAAAAATCGATCTAGGTAGGTCTCATCTCTGAGAAAACGCGTTGCTCAGAAGCAAAGCTCGGTCGCCCAGGTACTTATAATTAACTGGAAAATGTAGCCTGTGCTTCTATTCCATTATTGGTTCTGTTTTCAGGTTTTGCTAAAGTCTAATGAATGAAGCATGCTAGTGTTAGTAAACTTATCCCAATCATTGTGCCAAAGCTAGAAATTTTCATGTTTACAAAATACATGCACACTCTAAACACTAGTGTTTCAAAATAACCGCTAAACCCATCCGGTGGACGAAAATAGTGCTGTTTTGAAAAATTTGTAAACTATTAGCACCAAATTCAACTCATACTCGTACATATTGGTATTGACTTCAAAGGAATTGTTTGTGTTCAGCTATCTTTAGGTCAGATTTTATGTTTATTAAAATTATAAAAGTTTGCGTGTGATTTTCGTCCCAATACCGCAGTGTTTAAAGGCGTCGGTGGCTCAACCGGTAACGACTCGGTCCATCTTACCAGAGGTACCGGGTTCAAATCTGGACGGCCAATGTACCAATGAGTTTTTCAAAAACTTACGTACATACTTACCGATTGCTTTAACGGTGAAGGAAAACATCGTGAGGAAACCTGCACACGCCTGCGAAGAAACTCGAAGATTGTGTGTGAAGTCGACCAATCCGCACTGGGCCCGCGTGGTCGACTAAGGCCTAATCGCCCTGATTCAGGGTAGGCTCGAGCCCCTCGGTGGGGACGTATATGAGCTGTAATGATGACCGCAGTGTTTTAAGACCAAGATGTTCGACCAGTGAGTGTTGCCAGTGATGACATACGGAACTGAGACATGGTCGCTTACTATGGGCCTCATTAGAAAGCTCAAGGTCACCCAAAGGGCAATGGAGCGTGCTATGCTCGGAGTTTCTCTGCGTGATCGAATCAGAAACGAAGACATCCGCAGGAGAACCAAAGTAACCGACATAGGTCTCAGAATTGCTAAACATAAGTGGCAGTGGGCGGGGCACATAGCTCGTAGAACGGATGTCCGTTGGGGCAGTAAAGTTCTCCAGTGGCGACCGTGCACCGGAAAGCGTAGTGTAGGCAGGCCTCCCACTCGGTTGACCGATGACCTGGCAAAGGTCGCGGGAAGCCGCTGGATGCGGGCAAATCCGTCGTGAAAATCGTTGGGGGTGGCCTATGTCCAGCAGTGGACATCCTTCGGCTGATACGATGTGTATGATTTTACAAATATTTAAATCGTTCACATTTATACAAAAACCCATGTACACGATGTTTGTTTCTTACGCAAAAACAGCTGAACTGATCTTGATGGAATTAGGCTCACAGGTAACATATGAGCTATTTTTAAATGGGGAATGGTCCCCACGAGATACAGCTTCCAAATTCCTTGCAGACCAAGTCGCAGGCTTCTGTCAGTATTGTAACAAGTATTACATGGCGATGGAGCGAGCTATGCTCGGAGTTTCCCTTATACATGATCGAACCAGAAAAGAGGATATCCGTAGGAGAATCAAAAATCGACGTACACGGTACACGTCACAAGATCGCTAAACATAAGTGGTAGTGGGTGGGGCACATAGCCCGTAGAACATATGGCCGTTAGGGCATTAAAGTTTTCGAGTAGCGACCGCGCACAGGAAGATGTATCGTAGGCGCCTGTGCCTACCGAGTAGAAGGCCTCTCCGAGTCTTTTTTTTTTTTTTTTTTTTTTTAAGAATTTGAGTACGTTTGGCTGCACCTCATCTGATGGTAAGTGCCGATGCAGCCGAGGATGTGACACGCAAACTCAAATAGTGCCTATTCACTCTCGTCTTGAAGATTCCTAAATTGAGTCGGTGGTAAAGCCGCTGATTTCAAACAACGCCGGACCGGTCGCTGTTGAAGTCCTTGGGGGAGGCCTTTGTCCAGCAGTGAATGTCTTTCGGTTGATATATGATGATGAACCCGAAACATTTTAGTTGGCCCTGGCCATTCTACTGACGAAACGAAGCAATCTTCTTGTCATACAACTTTGTTGGAATAAAAAAAAAAGACCATACAAAGTTGGTTGCTCAGCTGATAGATTTTTTTAAGTCAATATTTTTGTGCTTTCAGTCTAGTTTTAAACTTAAAACGATAGTTGTTCCGTTGCATGAATAGATGGATCATCTGACTGACTCGTTGGTCCAGTGGTAGCGCTCGTGCCTGCTAGGTCAAGGGTCGTGGGTAACACACAGGGAAACATTAGTGTGACGAACAGGTTTGTATACGTTTAAATGTTGTAGAACCCGTTAAGTAGGGGTTCTACTCATCATACTGAACAACTTTATCCAAGGAACTAATAGTCAATTCTAAAAAAAAAGGACTTATACAAAATTTAACAAAATTTTTGGATCAGATGAGTGATTTGTATAAAGAGTTAACTTTTTTACGATTTTAGCAGTCATAGAACAAAAGATGTTCAGTATGATGAGTAGAAGCTCCAGTTAACGGGACTGTCACCAATTGTTTTATACCTTCCTTGTATAAGTATGTACATGAGTTTTTGGTTCCCATAGTATAGGGAATCCTAGTTTGGCGCCAGATGGTTCCCATAGTATAGGGAATCCTGGTTTGGGGCCAAAGGGTTCCCATAGTATAGGGAATATTGGTTTGGGGCCACATGGTTCCCATAGTATAGATAATTTTGTTCTGCGGCCAGATGGTTCAATAGTATAGGGGGTTCCTGGTTCGGGGCCAGATAGTTCCATACTATAGGGAATCCTGGTTTGGGGCCAGATGGTTCCCTTAGTGTGGGGAATCCTAGTTTGGGGCCAAATTATCATGTGTGATTTGTCCCTGAATATAATTATTATATTACCTAAAAGGTTTTGGGATAACCTAAAATGACCCTGTATATATAAATACCAATAAAATTTAGTATTAAATCAACATCCATGAAAGTTTTGTCTGCAGCTTATTTAATTGAAGCGTTGACCCCACTTGTTTTCGTACTATAATACAACCAAAAAGGTAATAACAACGAAAGTGGAAACCATGAAGGCAATTCATTAAGAACCACAAGTGCAATTCATTAAGAACCACAAGTGCAATTCATTAAGAACCACAAGTGCAATGTCTTTAGCAATTACTTAAAAGTAAAAGTCCATTAGCCGTCTTTTGTTGATGGGTTTCAGGCTTTCATAGTAGGTTACGTGCTTAGTCCATAATGTGGGAATTTTACAATACTGGCAGTTAAGTTGTCCACGGTGGTGTAGTGAATTCTCGTTGTTTCTGTTCTATTGTTTTATGGTATTCGCACGTAAATACTGTGATGTCAGTAATGGCTGTTAAATACTTTCCTTGCTACATCGGTCACTTTCGATAAGGCGACAAAATACTGATTCCATACGCTTATATGTATAGCAGAGTCCCCATAATGCTCGAATGTGAATTCGATCGGCATGCCATTTGTGTACAGGGCTGCCATTTTATTTTTGGAGGATATCGTACAAAACGGGTAAAAAAATCGTACACCCATATAAAACATAGCAAAATACTCGTACGCCTATTCAAAACATAGAAAACTATTTATTTCATTGAAACAATCGTAATCCCATACAAATCAACCAAAATTTAAACAGTACCGACTGCTATAAAATCGTACGAATACGATTTAAATCGTACAACTGACAGCCCTGTTTGTGTATTTTTAGGAAAGATTGGGAGTGTTTTTAAACTTTGTCGTACTCGTATAACTCGACCCGAGGTTCCTGGGGACTGTTAAGCCTCTCTGTATCTTTTTTTGTCTACACTAAATACTCTTAAGTTTGTAAGTTGTATAAGGTTATTTCTGGAAATACAAAACAGATTTTGAAAATTCTTTCACCAGTATAAAGCTACATTATTCCTGAGTAACATAGGCTGCGGCTCGCGCACCACTCACCCTCAAAAACAATCATAAAAACGATGCCCACGCAAGCGAAGCCTCGGGTAAAAGCTAGTATAAGTATTAGATAAGTGATGAGTATTATCGGAATGAATTGTACTTCTTGAAATATGGTACTGATAATTGAAAACGCTAAACACGTTAAAAACCGACTTCCATCGCAACAAATTAGTACATTTTTGCATTATTATTTTTGGATTTTGTTAATTTTCTACTAAAGTACTACACCGATTTTGATAAACTTTATATGGGACCACACGGGAAGCACTAGCTTTCAAATAAAAAAAGAATCATAAAAATCGGTTCACCCAGTCAAAAGTTCTGAGGTAACAAACATTAAAAAAAAAAAAACATACAGACGAATTGAGAACCTCCTCCTTTTTGGAAGTCGCTTGAAAATGATTTATATCAGTCGAAGGACGTCCACTGCTGGACATAGGCCTCCCCCAAGGATTTCCACGACGACCTGTTCTGCGCTGCCCGCATCCAGCGGCTTCCCGCGACCTTCACCAACTCATCGGTCCACCGAGTGAGAGGCCTACCTACGCTACGTTTTCCGGTGCGCAGTCGCCACTCGAGAACTTTACTGCCTCAACGGCCATCTGTTCTACGAGCTATGTGCCCCGCCCACTGCCACTTAAGTTTAGCAATTCTGAGAGCTATGTCGGTTACTTTGGCTCTCCAACGGATCTCGTTTCTGATTCGGTCACTGCACATATAGGCTATTGGAATTATAACTTGTGAGTTGTATCGTTGTTTTGCTCCAGATGGGCAGTGTCGACGGTGATGACGCGGCAGAACAACATTCAGCTGGCCGGCGGTGACGTCACAGCGTTCATCCCTCTCTGGGACATGTGTAACCATGAACACGGCAAGGTAAGTACCTACATGTTTTAATTTGATAAGTTTTTATCGAGCTGATTAAGGGTCTTCTCCTGTTTAGTCGGTCCCTCAATATTGAGGATCGTGACATCTTCAATTTGTCTGCCCGGATAGTCTTGCTCCAGGTTTCGCGGTCTGTCGCCTGTCTGGATGCCACCTGTATTGCTATCTCCAATGTTTTTGTAACGAGGTCGGCCCATCTGGCTACCCACAGTACTTATATGCTTTAATTTGATAAGTTTTTTAATACTGAGAATCGTGACACCTTCAATTTGTCTGCCCGGATGGCCTTGCTCCAGGTTTCGCGGTCTGTCGCCTGTCTGGATGCTACCTGTATTGCTATCTCCAATGTTTTTGTAACGAGGTCGGCCCATCTGGCTACCCACAGTACTTATATGCTTTAATTTGATAAGTTTTTTAATACTGAGAATCGTGACACCTTCAATTTGTCTGCCCGGATGGCCTTGCTCCAGGTTTCGCGGTATGTCGCCTGTCTGGATGCTACCTGTATTGCTAACTCCAAGGTTTTTGTAACGAGTTCGGCCCATCTGGTTACCCACAGTACTTATATGCTTTAAAATGATAAGTTTTTTAATACTGAGAATCGTGACACCTTCAATTTGTCTGCCCGGATGGCCTTGCTCCAGGTTTCGCGGTATGTCGCCTGTCTGGACGCTACCTGTGTTGCTATCTCCAAGGTTTTTTGTAACGAGTTCGGCCCATCTGGTTACCCACAGTACTTATATGCTTTAATTTGATAAGTTTTTCAATACAGAGAATCGTGACACCTTCAATTTGTCTGCCTGGATGGTCTTGCGCCAGGTTTCGCGGTCTGTCGCCGGTCTGGATGCTTCCTGTATTAGTATCTCCAAGGTTTTTGTAACGAGTTCGGCCCATCTGGTTACCCACAGTACTTAAATGCTTTAATTTGATAAGTTTTTAATACTGAGAATTGTGACACCTTCAATTTGTCTGCCCGGATGGTCTTGCGCCAGGTTTCGCGGTCTGTCGCCTGTCTGGATGCTTCCTGCATTAGTATCTCCAAGGTTTTTGTGACGAGGTCTGTTCAACGGGATTACGGCCATGTGGCCTGCGCCCTGCAACTTTATCCAATAAGATGGATCGTTCCAAGTTTTTTGGGCTCCCTCCTCACATGACTGAATCAGTAGAGTGCTCTTCGGATGACTAACGAGACATGGTACATACAGATAAATAGACACAACGTTTATTCAATGCTACATCCTTCTTTTTATCATCTGTTAAAAAAAACCATTGTTCTAAAATGTTTTAAATACATAGGCGTGACGTCATAGTTTTGCAGCGTCATTTATGTACTATTTTTTTGATTTTGGTTGATCAATAATTGTAGACTATAAAGATAAAACGTAGGTAAGGCTTTTAAAAATTTGAGTTTTTCAAAGTTTCATTAGGAGGACAATTTAGTGATCATAATTAAATTCGACTAATAACACAGCTCAGATTACGAATTTGTTCATGAAAGTATTGAAAGTGCTCTTGTTTTTATAAAATAAATATGTTTAAATAAATATTCTCGGACAAATCACACATGGTCATCTGGCCCCAAAGTAGGATTCCCTGTCTTATGGGTTCCAGAGACTGATATACACACTTATATACGTTTAAATACATACATATACAGATATATTTAACACCCAGCCACAGAGCAAACAAATCTGCTCATCACACAAATGCTTGCCCTAGGTGGGGATCGAACCCACAACCCTCGGATCAGTAGTCAAGGGCAATAACCACTAAGCCACCAAGTCAGTCAAATTTTTATGATTATTGCATATCTTATATTTTATTATCGGCTTGTTAGTAATAAAATTTATTTTCCCAGTCATGATTAGAGTTCTGCGCAAAAGAACGAGAGCAAATCTTACAAAATCATTGACAGTTCCATGAATTGTTAGCATAAATATATCCAAAATCGATATTATATCTAGGGCAACAAAACCACTGTAGACCAGTGTAATAAGTAATTTATTTTTAATGCTGTCATTATCCTAATTGTGGATATAAAAAATACTAGAAAGGTCACCCCTGAGGCCCTGACGTACGGCCTCGTATTTGCTTTCTATAAGTAAACTATCCGATTTTCTCAAGTTGTCTCGCCTATGTTCCAGATCACGACAGACTTCAACAAGGACTTGGACCGCGGCGAGTGCTACGCGCTGCGCGACTTCAAAGCTAACGAGCAGATTTTCATATTCTACGGCGCGAGGCCCAATGCAGACCTCTTTCTGCACAACGGGTAAGTTGTCTTTCTTACAAAACGTACCTGCCTTACAAAAGGGCGATTACCAAAGGATGCGGGCGGTATTGACACTAAACCTAGCAATAGTTTGCTTTTCATCATATCACATACGTCCCCACCGAGGTGCTCGAGCATTAGTGCGATCGGGCCTTAGTCGACCACGCGGGTTTGTCGACTTCACCCACAACCTTCGAGTTTCTTCGCAGGCGTGTGCAGGTTTCCTCACGATGTTTTCCTTCACCGTAAGAGCGTCTTTTAAACGTACATATGAAATCTAAATTCGAAAACACATTGGTACGTGGCAGGATTCGAACCACAACCTCCCGGACAGGAGGTAGTGACTCTTTCTATTAAGCCATCCACGGTCTTAGTTCACGACTCAATATAAAGTGACCTAATTGGAACTTACTTATTACTTAATTTTCATCTTTCTTGTGTATTTTCTATGAAATTTCGGAAAAAGTTAGTAATGGTTAAAAAATTACTATTTTTGAATATCACTTTTTTAACAGAGTCACTATGCTGCCAGGAACGAAGAGAAACTTTTTTTTGTGTATTTTCTATGGAATTACGGAAAAGTTAGTGATGATTTAAAAATCACTATTTTTAATATTCTCTAGCAGTCTCTATGCTGCCAGAACCGAAACAAATAAAAACCACTGTATTGACAGGTCTTAGGGAGGTTTTTTTTTCTCCACTTGGTAAGCCCTTGGTATCGTCTCACAATGTAAGTGACGATGATGCCAAATATAGAAGCGGGCCTACCAAGATTTCCCAACGCTACGAGGAACTGGCAATTTTATCATAATGAATGATTAAAATATTTGACGGTGTTTTCCCTAAGTACAATTAAAGTTTCAAAATATCTAGTATACTAATTACTCTGAGAAAATATTCAACCTATAGAATAGAATCCCAAAAAGTTTATAATCATTGTGAAGGCAGCCGGGTTGTGCGAAAACTTTGCATTACAACGTCGTCATAAGTCTGACAGTTAAGACTAATCTACTTGCTCTACTTTATTTGTCTAAGAAGCTTGTTACGTAAACGTGACTGCACTATAATGTGTCTCCTCTATTGACATAGAGAACTCGTTATTATTATGCATATTGTGTGAAGAAGGAAGCAAATTTCTGCTATCTCACGTAAAAGACATTAGTGGTTTAGCGCCATGACTTGACGCCTTGCGGTTACGCAGTAAATGCAAAAACTGAGTTGATGCGCTAAGAAAAAACTGTTCAAGCGCGAGTCGGGATCTCACAAACAGATTCCGTACCAAAATTGAATTTAAAAAAATCCACTACTAACATAAGAGTACATACACCTACGTACATAGCTTTATTTTTTTTTAAACTATGATATTTACGATAATTGGGGCAGTTTTGTCGTAAAATGTTACCTAAATTTGATTAACTGCATCAAGTGCAATTAGCCATAAATCCAAACTTAATAGGGATAATAATAAAAAAAAAATGTTTTTGTAATATTCTTATGAGCAGCCTTTTCAAACGTACCTCACTACTAGGTACTTCTCTTGTTCTACAACGGGCGTAATAGATAGACGGACGGACAGAAGCGTAAGTGATCGTTTGATGGTCCCGTTTTGTCCTACGGAACCCTAAAAATGTTGTGGTTTTAGATACAAAGTCACCGGATTGCACTTTCTTTTAAGTTTTTTTTTTCACCCGGGTTGCAAAACATAAGATATTTCAGTGAACATAACGTAACATTAGTATTTACTTTCCTGCAAACCAATCAGCCGATTCTCTCACTTTGTGTGGAGATTCAAATTTTTTTTTGTGAGTTCAGTAAAGGTTATTTGGAGAAAGTAGTTTAGATTCATGAGTGGAACCCCTGTAGAAATCCGTTTATGTTTCTGGGGGTGGTCTTTTTATGACACACTGTGTCTTCGCCAAATAGTACCCACTTTTCGTCTATGTCAAGGTACTGCAGATAACCCTGTGTTGTCGCCATAATTATACACTTTTCGCCTGTTTCATAGTACAGCAGATATCCCTGAATCTTCGCCAAAATTATTCACTTTTCATCCAATCAAAGTACAGCAGATAGAAATTATATCATATGACTTTGCATTACTGTGACATTTCTGTTAGTATATCGCAGCGACGTAACAATCAATTAAATATACATTGTGCTACCTACATACCTCGTCGTGGTTACTGAAATCATCACGCCTTAAATTGGTAAATGTGCTACAAACCTCTACTTTGTGTTCTTAATGACTTTTCGTTTAAATTGTGTATTAATTATGGTTTAACAGAATTATCAAAGAAACATAAAAAAAAGTTTGAAAAAACAAACTTAAAAGTGTTTTCCTCACTAGTAGAAAGTCGGATTTTTTGCTAGTTAAGTATTACAAATATTTTTCCTCGGAACTTGTATCATTTTGGTAATTTTAAGTGAAGTGAGATCTTATTTTTCAGTAAATTTAAATAGTATAGCGTAGAAGAATAGATATTTAGTTCATATAGGTATTTTTTATATTTTTATTTATTTATTTACAACAAGAATTCACAGAATTAAAAAAGTAAATGGTCAAATTTCAGCCCAATAGCTTAAGTGGAAGTGATTGAAATATTAATTTCTAAGTTCCAGGACGTTCCAATATTTATTCAAAGCTTTTTATTAAATAATCGACTTATAATCGTGTGCACGAGAAAAAAACGTGTGTGTCAAATTTCAGACTGATAGCTTCAGTGGAAGTGGATGAAATATTGATTACAAAATTCCAGGACATGTATTTTTACAAGTGAGTTAAAAAAATAAATAATAAAATAAAGCTTTTAAATAAAAATATGCCACCTTTAAAATTCGAACCCGATCCGTGAAGTTTAAACAAATAATTGTCAGGACAAAAAAACGTGTGTGTCAAATTTCAGCCCGATAGTTTTAGTGGAATATTTATTGCAAAATTCAAGTACATGTATGTTGCCAAGTGAAGTTAAAAAATAAAAAAAGCTTTTAAATAAAAATATGCCACCACTAAAAATTGAACCCGAACCTCTTTCGACATAAGCAGATCGTTGTACCTCTAGGCTAGTGGGGCTGTGAGAGTGTAACTGAAGTAGTCTACCGTTAGCTAAAGTGTCGACACTTAAGATAAATACTCCTTATTGCACACACTATAAAATAATAATAATAAAAAAACAATAACAAGCAATATTTATTACCTGTAGCACAGATTACTAATTAGTTACCCTGTAGGCTTTATAAAAAGTGCAATAAAATATCGGAAAATGTCCATAATATTTATTGTTGTACATAAGCTTCCCCTATTAACTAAGCGATCCTTAAGTCACATGCATACAGCAGCATCTTCCTGCAAGTTTCACCAGATCACAAGTCCATCTGGTGGATCCGTCAAACACCACGTGTTCGGAGCAGTGACCGCCATTCATATAAACACAGTTATCATTTTACCGAACATGTAAGCTCTCAGAATCATCATTCGACCTTTCAGTCCCTTCTAAACGCTTTGTTACAGTTTCGTGTACCCCAAGAACCAGCATGATAGTGTGTCCTTAATCCTCGGGGTGAGCTCGAGTGACCTCCTCAGGGACACCAAGCTCTCTCTCCTGAACAAGCTGGGTTTAGCCGGAGTGACCCACTACAGCATATATCAGGGAGAGAGTCCTGTGAGCGCCGAGCTTCTGGCGTTCATCAGGATATTCAATATGAACCAGGGTAAGTGGAAGAAGGAACTACTAATAAGTACATAAAGTTAGCGTGCCCTTAATCAAAGTATATATATTAGTACTAACATATAGTATGGACACTCCCTGCCGCTCTTTAGATTGCGACCGCACCCCCTCGTCACCCAGATTGATACACATTGGTTGTAGTTTGGTTCACGAACGTATGGGATTTCGCCGCGATTTTGATTGCTCCGTCATTTGTTTTTAGAAATGTCATTTCACGACCGTTTATGTGCAGTGTCCGGGGTGTGCCTTAATATTAATTTATGGGGAAAGGAAATTATATTCCCCATGGCTAAACTAGTTTTGCTAACCAATTTGGCCAAGAGGAACAAGCGCTTTCAAGTTTATTTTCTGAATGTTTTCAACTGGAGCATAGTCCGGTATGAGAAATCATCATAGTTCCGACATCGGCCGAAGAGTCATTTAAAACTGTATTTTTGACAACGAAATCCCATACATGATTAAAATATCTCAAACTGGTGTTGACGGTGCATAATTGACATTCTTCGAAAAAATTAAGATTAAAAAATATCAAATAAAAATCAAGACTATTTTAACAAACTAATTTGATTGTATTTTTAATAACTGGTTATTTTTTAAGATTTTTCAAATGTTAAAAAGTGAAGACGTCATAGGCCTAAATAATATAAAATAAACCGGCCAAGTGCGAGTCAGAACCGCATGGTATGTAAGCCGGTTCAGTAAAAAAAAAATGTGGACTGTATTTGGGGGAAGCAGGTGGAATATGGCGGTTTATTAAATACTGTGTGTGTCCAGTCTATCATATATGCGGTAGGATACTGTTCTGCCCTGGAATGAAACAGGAAAGAGAAACAGAACAGTAAAAGGAGAGGAACTCACCTGCACCACAGGGAGAATCGGCGCGTGAACACCGGCGCCGGTTCAGATCCTCATGATCCAGCTGCAACTCCTTGCGGTACTTGAAATTATTAATCAACAGCACTAACACAGATACGCTTGTTTCTTCACGTTTAAAAAAACACGTTTTTTTGTATGGAGTATCCCTTATCTTTTCACTTTTTCTAATTTTTTGTATTTCTTATTATAGCGGCAACCGTAATAATTTCAACTGTCTAGCTATCACGGTTCATTAAATACAGCCTGGTGACAGACAGACACACAGACAGACGGACGGACAGCGAAGTCTTAATAATAGGGTCCCGTTTTTACCCTTTGGGTACGGAACCCTGAAAGCGGCCCCAGTACTTATTTCGATTGACGATCAGTCATTTAATAGTGTTATTACGAGTAAGTTACTTTTTACGATATGAAATCGATATTTCGCCAAATGGTATTATGTATTTACATGCCTTATTGTAATAACAATTGAAAACCTATTAGCACACCCTGGACACTTCATACAACGGGCCAGAAATGACATTTCAAAAAAGGAATGACGGAAAAACAAAATGACGGCGAAATCCTAAACGTTCGACAACCAAACTGTAACCAATCTGTATCAATCTGGGTGTCGAGGGAGTGAGGTCGCAATCTAGAGAGCGGCAGGGAGTGTCCATATTGTATGTTAGTACTAATATATATACTTTGCTATTAGTCTTAGTGATACAGCTCATGAAACTGAACAACTTTCCCCAAGAAACCGACATTCAATTGGCAAAAAACATACTAAAATTCTACGAAATTGCCTCTGTTCATTCATCCATTCGTCTTCATTACTCAAATCGCGTCATTTACCGCAGCTAGCATTTCACGCATAATCGATATGCACGGTCGAGTCGATTCTACGAGCTCTCACCACTGCACTGTTCACTCTTCTTTACCGTACCGTTCGAATGAGGAAATTACTTGCTCGGGAGTTGAGAAAGTAGTCATATCAGTGGATAGCGAATACTTATGTATGGTTTGTTATCTTTTATCGCGATACTGAGGGCACGACTATTTTTTGTAGTAAATCAGTGTGTACGATTATAAACCTTTCGTCTAACTAAAGTACTGTAGGGACACAGTAGTGTCAGCACTTTTTGTAGCAAGGCGAAGCTCGCCCGTTTCACATACAGAGCCGGCAGTTGCCTCCCGTCCGCGCTCAAGTCAACTGGTGACCAGTACTCTAATTGTATAACTAGTACCTATCTAGTAGAATTAAAAGAGACATTTTATTGTGTAACAATACAAGGTAAAACGTAAATCTTGTTTCACTGAACACCCTCCTCTGACCCTAAGGAGTGATAGAAATCATTAGGTAGATCAGGACCTTGGATACGGTACCTACGTACGGACAGTGTATTTATACCGTACGGACAGTGGTGATTATACAAACCCCACAGTACTTTGTTGACAAAATCTATCAGTGAATCTTTTTAAGCGACTTCAAAAAAAGGAGATTAACAATTCGAGCCGTATGTATGAGATATTGTTGGCATTGCACACTATTCGTGGGCTTATAAACAGGCGTGCCAAATTTCAATATGTATGTATATGTTTGTCTACGTATTTCTCATAACTAGAAATTGGGGTTCCGAGGTCAACAAGGAACCCTTATAGTTTCGCTATGTCTGTCCATCTGTCCGCGGCTTAGCTCAAAGACTATTAGTACTAGAAAACTGTAATTTGGCATTGGTTATAAATAATAATTAATTACGCAGACAAGGTTGTAAAATAAAATCTTGAATTTTTTTATGATACCTACTCTGCATTTAAGAGGGGGTAATTTTTTTTGCTTACGTAGGCTATCGTGTGGGGTATCGTTAAATAGGTCTTTTAAAACAACCAAGAGTTTGCTAAAACCATTTTTTGATTTCTGAGCAATAAGCGAAATATTAAGTTTTAAAGTGCAAATTTTTGTTCGAGTGTGTAAATTGCTATTTCAGGACATCTGAAAAAAAAAATGTAAATAGTAGGACATATAACTAATTTAAAAGGAAAACTATCACGGCTAAGTAGGCTTTCTTGCTTTAGGAGTAGTCAACCAACTTAAGACGTGCAATTGGATTTATCAAAAGTTCACATTTTCCCTACAAAATGTTCTATTACCAACTGTAAATATAATTTTGATTTAAAAAATAGACATTCATTTTTTGAAAAGACTTCGGAACCCTACTTTGCGCGAGTCCGACTCGCACTTGGCAGGTTTATAAATCTTTTAACTTGTATGGCTGGATTCATACACTACAGTACCGCAGTACGGTAATTCATTACTGAATTCGTACACTACCGTACCACAGTACGGTGATTCATTACTGGATTCATACCCTACCGTACCACAATACGGTGTTTCATTACTGGATTCATACACTACAGTACCGCAGTACGGTGATTCATTACTGAACTCATACACTACCGTACCACAGTACGGTGATTCATTACTGGATTCATACCCTACCATACCACAATACGGAGTTTCATTACTGGATTCATACACTACAGTACCGCAGTACGGTGATTCATTACTGAACTCATACACTACCGTACCACAGTACGGTGATTCATTACTGGATTCATACCCTACCATACCACAATACGGAGTTTCATTACTGGATTCATACACTACAGTACCGCAGTACGGTGATTCATTACTGAATTCATACACTACCGTACCACAGTACGGTGATTCATTACTGGATTCATACCCTACCGTACCACAATACGGTGTTTCATTACTGGATTCATACACTATCGTACCACAGTACGGTGATTCATTACTGGATTCATACACTACCGTACCACGGTACGGTGATTCATTACTGGATTCATACACTACCGTACCACAGTACGGTGATTTGATACTGGATTCATACACTACCGTACCACAGTACGGTGATTCATTACTGGATTCATACACTACCGTACCACGGTACGGTGATTCATTACTGGATTCATAAACTACCGTACCACAGTACGGTGATTCGATACTGGATTCATACACTACCGTACCACAGTACGGTGATTCGATACTGGATTCATACACTACCGTACCACAGTACGGTGAATCATTAGATAAAATAAAATTTATTCGACAAATATATACATGGAAAACATAAATACCTGACATAATTGGCAACAACAATAACCTAAACGATTAACTTAAAGTTAAAAACCCCACTGCATAAAAATATTTTCCCTCTTATTTGGCAGTGCGGTTAAAATACATATATTCTATGTGACTTTCATTTCACGACGAATCTAACGACACCTCACACTTCAAAATCCATTAAGCCGTTTAGGCTACAGAGCATGCCAAAGAAATATACATTAATATGCTCGAAAAACATAACTCTCCTTCTGTCGCAGTCGGGTAAAAAGACGTTACAGGAAATAACAAAAAAAAATGTAAGGTACAAAAAAAAGTGTGTATGTGTCAGCTCCGACGCACCACTGGAGTTTACTCCTTACTAACGATAATAAATGTGTTGGAGGATGGCGGCCAATTTTTTAAATTCTGACAACGGATTCGTGATTAGTGACCTCAGATATCGACTTTGGAAGCAATCGGTCATGTAACTGAAAAGTTCAAAATGGCGGCCTCTTTTTTTCAATTCTGACAACGGATTCGTGATAAGGGACTTCAGGGACCCTCAGATATCGATTTTGGAAGCAAGCGGTCCAGTAACTAAAAAGTTCAAAATGGCGGCCCCTTTTTTTCAATTCTGACAAGACAAATCTAACGACACCTCACACTTCAAAATCCATCAAGCCGTTTAGGCTACAGGATGTGCCAAAGAAATTAACATACATACATACACCTAAATAAGTAGCGCACAAAATTAACAACTATACCTACTATACAACCAAAGCATAACGCATAACGTCTGATTTTACTCCCCATAAATTTTCATACCCCGAGCTTATATATGAAAATCAATTCTTAAGAAGTAAAGTCCAAAAAGTAGAACAATTGAGTTATGTTAAAATACAAATGAAAATATCTATAAACTACATAACATTATTTATACTGTTTAGACTATACAAAATATGCTATGAGCAATTTGCCGTACTGGCCCTGACTCGGCAAATGCCGCAAGTAGGGAAACCTACCTACAGCGCTTCTATTCATCATATCAGCTCATATACGTCCCCATCAAAGGGGCTCGAGCCTACCCTGAATTAGGGCGATCGGGCCTAAGTCAACCACGCGGGCCTAGTGCGAGTTGGTCGACTTCACACACAACCTTCGAGTTTCTCGCAAGCATGTGCAAGTTTCCTCACGATGTTTTCCTTCACCGTAAGAGCGTCGTATAAACGTACATATGAAATCGAAATTCGAAAACACATTGGTACGTTACAGGATTCGAACCACGAACTGCTTGACAGCAGGTAGCGGCCCTATCCGTTACGCCACCGACGCTCGATGCTATTCATTCGGTGACCATTTAATCATCTAATCTTTTACAAAAAATTCACGAACACGAACCATTCATAACAGCAGAAAATCCCCACATTGAACAATCACAAGCTACTGACATGATGATGAACGATCGAAAACGAATCTTACTCATTCGTCATCATCATACTGCTGGACATAAGAAGACTCAATGATTTCCATAACGACAGGCACTAAACTGCCACTAATACATTCAATTTTATCTGTTTCAGATGAACTAACAAAATGGGCTGAAAAAGGTCTACCAAGTGACCTGGTCTCTTCAGACCCCGCCAGCGCGGAGATAGTGGGTCCTGACATAGACAGGAAGGCTTACACCTATCTGCTGACTAGGTGTGGGCTGCTAGTGGCTTCATACAAAAAGAGTGGTGACAACGAACCTGACACTATACACAGGTAATTTTTGATGTTTAACATCTTTCCTCTTGCTATTCTGCAATCTGTAAGCACACCCTGGACACTTCATACAACGGGCCAGAAATGACATTTCAAAAAAGGAATAATGGAAAAATGGCGGCGAAATCCTATACGTTCGACAACCACACTGTAACCAATCTGTATCAATCTGGGTGACGAGGGATGAGGTCGCAATCTAGAGAGCGGCAGGGAGTGTCTATACTGTATGTGAGTACTAATATATATATATACTTTGCTGTGAGTGTGATTTCTGTGGAAGTGATTTTTTGATTTCGTTTTAATTTTTTCTAGTCAGGAAGGCTAAGTAAACATTGCCATGCAGTCTCATTTTTTTTAGTCATGAAGGCGAAGGAAACATGGCCATGCCACCTTATTTATTTTAAGTCACGAACTTTATGGCCGGATTTTAATTGGGATCGATTGTCTTTCACTAATAGAGCCTAAATAAAAAACAAAACATTTATGTGTCTGTATGTCCGTCCGGTGCTCTAGTTTGCAAACTACTGGACGGATTTTGGTAAAGTTTGGGTTAGGGCAATGTTATTTTTATATGTCGAGTCGTTTTCTCCTTATTTCTCCTATCTGGATATTTTAAGGGTGGCCACCATAGAAAAAAAAATCACTTATTTCACGATTTCAGTTTGTTATTCCACGAAAAATTGGAATTAGATACCTCCCATACAAATCCAGGTTTTTTGTAACTTTTTCTTAAAAAATGGATCTAACTAGTTTAATGAAACTTAGTGAATAACTTGGACTAAATAAGGCCTACTGCACTGGATAGTTATTTATTCCAGAAAAAATCTTAGTAAGGCACTTCCCATACAAAACTAAATTATTTGTAAATTTTTCATCAAGTCTGATATCCCTTACTGTATTATTTGCTCCTAAGCAAGTGCAATGTTCATAGTTTATTGATTTGTGTGTTTGCCCGACTACGACAGACGGTAAAGGCTTCGCGAGAAAGTATGCACAGCATGGCTATACAATTTATTTTTACAAGCAGAAGCTCGGATATTCAGGCATTTGTATGTTATGCCACTGATGACGTACTTCCTGCACAAAATATTCGTGTTTTCAAAAAAAAGCTGGGCGTTGAAAATGATC
The DNA here is from genome assembly GCA_947284805.1 of Coleophora flavipennella. Taxonomy (NCBI): domain Eukaryota; kingdom Metazoa; phylum Arthropoda; class Insecta; order Lepidoptera; family Coleophoridae; genus Coleophora; species Coleophora flavipennella. Next base: position 7,308,799 of record OX369287.1, on the reverse strand, counting down.
AGTGTTTTTTCTCTTAAAATTATTGTTATTAGAACCTGGTTTACCGAGCCTTGGAGACTTAGAATGTGAAACATTCATCATATCAACTCATATATGTCCCCACCGAGGGGCTCCAGCCTACCGTGAATTAGGACCACGCTGGCCCAGTGCAGGTTGGTCGACTTTACACACAACCTTCGAGTTTCTTCGCTGGCGTATGCAAGTTTCCTCACGATGTTTGCCTTCACCGTAAGAGCGTCGGATAAACGTACATATGAAATCGAAATTCGAAAACACAAACGAAACATTATCTAAATACAAAATTTGATCCTAATCGTTAGAGCCATTTCCGAGACACCAGTTTGAAAATTATGTATTGAAGAAGAAGTATTGCTTACTTAAATATATTATTATTTACTTACCGATTGCTTTGACGGCAAAGGAAAACATTGTGGTGTGTGTGTATATGTATATGGAGGTACCTTTTATGTAAATCTTAATACCTACCCTACACGTGAATGAGTTTAATGCTCAGTGCAACACTAGACAACCGCCGTCTATCCCTTGGATGGGTGGGACGGTTAATTGTACCGCACGATAAGAGAGTGAGGTTAGATCTGGGAAGAAGTCATGTGCCCCATTTTCTAAATGAGGCGTCTAATCGCAAAATCGACACTACCTATCCATTTTAAGCCAAAATTCTTATTTAAGTTCTATAAATTGGGATGCCATATTGCAAACATTTTTCAATTAAAATTATTTTTGCTACAAATGAGATTTAATGTCGGCACTATCCTATAGAAAACAGGGTATGAATTCTTTTTGAGATTAAGTTTTATGATTTATGATATTTTTTAAGGTTCCGTACACAAAGGGTGCCAACGGGACCCTGTTACTAAGATTCCGCTGTCTGTCCGTCCGTCCGGTCTGTATTTCATGAACCAAATTAGGTAGGTAGACAATAAAAATTTTCACAGATTGTGTATTTCTATTTTTCACAGATTGTGTATTTCTATATTGTGTATATCACATCAGCTTATATATACGTCTCCACCGAGGGGCTCGAGTCTACCTTGAATTAGGGCGATCGGGCCTAGTCGACCACGCGGGCCCAGTGCGGGTTGGTCAACTTCACACACATCTATTGCCGCTAAAACAGCAAATAATTAAAATTAAATTAAAAGTAAAAGGGGCTCCCATACAATGTATTTTTTTTGTACGATAGTACGGAACCATTCGTGCGCGAGTTCGACTGGCATTTTCTATTTTTTTTTTCAATGTATTTGACAACTCATTAATTGCTGGGGTAAATACTCGTATTATTCAGCGCAAAGTCAGTCCAATGACTTGACTAAGAAGTCTGGAGAAGACATAAATAAGACTATGCTTTAAGACCCCTCAAATGTTCTCTTGCATCAAAAGCAATTGTTATCCTTTATTTACAGGAGAAACGTGAAACTATTGAAGGAATGTGAAGTGCAAATACTGAACGGTGCCATCAAGTATTTAGAAAATGCTCTGCAAAATCTTCCGGTTGCGGACAAGCAAAACTAAAACGCAAGTACAATTAATTTATAACTAAATACCTCATATGTAAACGCGAACAAATCACGACAGTATTTAAATCATGTATAAAGGAATATTTGTGTTATTATAATTATTATCTTGTGCATTATTTTTATCTTATTATATACAAGTTTGGCGTAGGAACCGTTACCTGGGGCTTCTACTTATCATATTGAATACACTACTTTTCTTAAGTTACTCATAGTCAATTTAGAAATATATAATTTTGGACTGGTAATTTTTTTTAGAATTGACTAATGGTCATCATCATATTTGAATACACTACTTTTCTTAGGTTACTTATAGTCAATTCGCAGGAAAATAATTTTGGACTAGTTTTTTTTTAGAATTGACTAAGGGACATTATATTGAATACACTACTTTTCTTAAGTTACTCATTAGCAATTTTCAAAAAAAATGGACATGCATTTTTTTTTTAGAATTGACTAAGGGTCTCATATTGAATACATTACTTTTCTTAAGTTAGTCATTATTTTGAACTCATATTTTTTTTAGAATTGACTAAGGGTGAACGGGTCCTACACCGATTTTGTTATACTCTGTTTAATTTGTGTTAATTTGGTATTTTATTTTTGAGCAACGAATCATCGCAATTTAAAAAATCATGTTTGATTTTTGTGTAGTTTTTAAGGTTTGTTTTTCAATACTTACGAATTTATGTGTGCAATTTTAAGTTTAAATAATACATTGTTGTTTTTTTATAAGAAGTATTTTATTTATTGTCAGGATTAAAGTTTCATTTGATGTTCAATCATCATTGTCAACGCGTTTAACTGTAAACAGGGGTAATTAGAAACGTCGTCTATTTATGAAATATCGGGGGTCAATAGAATAAAATGTTTTTGATTATATTGAATAGAGTAAAGCGAAACGTGACTTTAGTCTATTGACGTCATGGACATTAGACGACGTTCCCAATTGAAAATTTAATTACGCCGTTTTACAATTACCCCGGTTGACCTACTGATATTATTCAATAATTTTACTTGCAAATAGCATTTTTAGAGTATTACCCTGAATCTCATTAAGAAATCTTAAAAATACAAACTTAAAATAATGAATAACTAAAATATTTACAATTACTTAATTAACTTACGTTAAAAATAAATAACTACACAAAAATACACAGTAGAATGTTATCACAACATTAGGTATATTTTCATCATTACTGACAAACAGGAGGAGGAACATTTTGTTGTATACGAAAAAAATGTTAATCCTCTCAATTTGTCCCTGTGATAAATATTTTTAAACGACTTCAAAAAAAGAGGAGGTTTCTCAATTCGCCCGTATATATTATTATCCTCTCAATTTGTCCCTGTCTATAAATATTTATCCTCTCAATTTGTCCCTGTCTATAAATATTAATCCTCTCAATTTGTCCCTGTCTATAAATATTTATCTTCTCAAATTGTCCCTGTCCATAAATATTAATCCTCTCAATTTGTCCCTGTCTATAAATAGTAATCTTCTTAATTTATTCTTGTCGATAAATAGGTACTTTTAAAAGTTCACTTTTGTACTATAACTGCAGATAACTTATCTGGAAAACATTAAACTAAAGCAAAACTGAAATTATTTATTTTGTACTACATCGGTAGACAGGTAGCTTTAACAGATATCTGGCAAATATTCACAGGACGTTTTTAAAAATGATTTTTTTTTCTTAATCAGTGCTAACATTTTATAAGGTTGGCAAGGATATTTTATATCTCATCGATCTATTGAAATGCAGTATTAATTATGCTTATAAGAAATATTTTGTTTTCAAATCAACGCTTATTTCAATACGTTCAATTTTGATTCTATATTGAACTTTAGTTAAACGTAGTATTAAATTATGATGTTATGGGAATTAGATTGCTTGTCACTACTAGACCAGAGTTACAGTAAACGTTTAAATAATGGTTCAAAGTTCTTTTTTTGTTTTGCACTTCAACAAATCAGCTGAAAGACGTCCACTGCTGGACAAAGTCGTCCCCCAAGGGTTTCAACATTGCACGGTACTGCGCTGCCAGCATCCAGTTTTGGACTTAGTTCCTCTTATCAGCTTAACTTTTCTCGCAAAATTTTCACATAAGCTACACAAAAGTCGGTTTAAAACAAACTTATAGTGACTGACACATCATTAGTAAATTTCTTAAAGATTTTGGATACTTTCTTGCGTAATAATAATTCTAACAATTTTTTTTGTCACATAATATGTACTTTCCATTAGTTTTAAGCTTCACAGAAACCAAAACACACTGACACAATCCTTGCTCTAAAAACTAACTACTTAATCCGTCCCTTGTGCGGTACGTAAGCGTGTAGCGGCGCCTGCCCCTCCCGTCGCCACCCGCGCGCCGCGACTAACAACGCGGCGCACAGGGCCGCAATCAGGGCGCCGGCTGAAGCGAACATGGCGGACAGCGCCGACGTCTTCATGCACGTCTGGCCTTCTGTTACACCTGGGAATTAATTATATGCCACTGATGAAAATAATAAAGTGTACCCACCCATGCGGACCTTGTATAATAACACTTGTTTGAAATTTAAGAAAGTTGAAACGTGCCGCGACTTGCGATCGCAACCTTTAGTGTGAGGAAGGTTTGACTATATTTTAGATTAAAAGCCAAGTAATAGGGGTATTCATATGTAGAGACCTCTTGTATTTTACCATGGAAAGGAGATTTTTTTAAATGTCTACACACGCAGTTTTACGTCTCCATTGTATTTCTATGGTTAAATTTAATCGGGTTGTCTTAATTCTGGTTTTATTCTGCGTATATCCTGCAAGCTATCAGATAGTTGACAAACACCTCTAATTCCTTATCATCACTTATTTCATATTTAAAGAGTAACGGCTCTATCGGGAGAAAGTTTCTTCGTACACAAATTCAAGACATTTTTTTAAGAGTTTAATTACGTTTCACTGTAATAAATATACAGAGTGACTGGAAATTCTACCTATTCCTTGAAAGGGGCTATGGTAGAGTTAATTTGCAATAAAATAACCCACATTACACAGGGGTTGGAAAAGAACGGTTTCCGAGATATCAGGGATTTAAGATTTTTTTTAACATATTGACTTGTCACAAAAAAAAAATATTAAAAAATACTGCTCATTTGATACTTTTTAATAGATAATCAACCAGAGTGAGCAGTTTAAAAATAAAATCCGCACGAAAATTTTCGTTATTACAGAAATAATTGGTCATAAGTTGCAAGACTTACTTTTTTCGGATATTTTCCAAAAATCGACATGAATATTAAAAAAAATGTATGACACTTGGCGAACAAATACTAAAATGATATGTCATAAGCTTTCCAATACTGTACGAATTGTATTAACTTTTCCAAGAATTTTCAAAAATTTAGCACAAAGCGCTCTGTACGACTAATTTGTTATTTGAAATAACAATTAATAACAAATATTGTTGTTTATTTTTTAAATTTCAACAACCTCAAAATATTAGGCATAACTAGAGTTGAAAGTATAGACCTACCTTTGGAATTTTTTCTATCGACTTAAAACTGCTCCATTGTGTTTCTAATAGCTTTTGACTTTAAGGAACATAATCAACAATAAGGGTATTGTATTTCAACCTTGGGGCTTCTATCGTTTAGGAGTAATTGACGTGAAAAATAACGAAAATCTGTAATATTACCGCCTTAAATTGAAATTTAAAACAGAGAGGGAGATGGCAGCCTCCGACAGATTATCTTGGATTTTTTAAATTTCATCTTTCGTTTCTTATTTCCCTCTACTCGGGTGACTTTAAAAAAGTTGGGTATTTAATTCCTTTTACAAACTTTTTAATTTCGCTTTTTACTTTCTCGACCTCGTAGTACGTACACGTAGGATAGAGGAAGTATTGTTATCGCAAAAAAATGTATTTCCAATTTTCGTGAAAATGTGTTCTATATCATTAACATATACCGAAAAACCGAATATCTTTATTCCGTCCGTGCCTCCATGCGTGCGTCCGTCACGCTTGGCTCTGGAGGATCTTTAGTCCGATTAGGACCAAATATGAAACATAAATTATTGCATCGACGATTATCAAAAGGTTTTTCGTATGATCAAACCGAAGAGTAGCTGTCATACTATAAAAAACGGAATTTTTTTTCTTCAAAAACAGCTCTAATGATTTTGATGAACCTTTGCATGTCGGAGTTTGTTATGTTTATCTATTACATAGTAATACCGATTGGTCTGGGAAAGTATCTTTAGAATGGCTCAACGTAACAATGTAAAACATTTACATTGCGATGGGGTGTTCTGAACATCATTGTATAGTCGGGTATTCTTTATCCCGGAAAACTAAAGAGGTCCCGTCGAGAATTTTTAAAATCCTCATAGACAATTGGTTGTGAAACACAGTTGCGATGGCGGCAATTTTTTCTTCTTTGACAACTGGTTGTGTAACGGGAATAAATCTTCTTCTATCACAACTGGTTGCCATGAAAGATTAAAAAATCCTAATAGACAACTGGTTGTGAAACACAGTTGCGATGGCGGCCGAAAGGAAAAATCATGTTTGTATGGTTCTCCTATACAAATGAAATTGAAACTTGCGATTTACTTCACAAACGGTTAGAGCTATTGAATTGACATGTATTACGAATAATTATATATTTGGTCATGCATTATGATTTCATCAAAATTTTCAATAAAATAATTCATTTTTGGTTTCAAAAAAAATATGAAAATTATTGTCGAGAAAGTTTACTGCGGGCTGCCTTACAATTTATTTATTTAAATTATAAGGCTAATTAATTTTAAAAGTCCTTACCAGTCTTGCTAGTGGTTTCGCTATCTTCCTCTCCCTCCTGTAGCACCCGCAGTGCTTGAAAGAGAGAGATGTTTTCGGACAGACGCGGCGCTGCGGTCACCGCAACGGATTCTGGAGATGACACTGAACGACGCTTCACGTTCTTCATATTACGCCAATGGCAGGGTTGGGACTGGAAGTTTAATGAAAGGCATATGAGCAAGCAGTCTTGGGTTATACAGGGCGTAACAAAACTGGTGTAGGTCCCATTAACTAGGGCTTCTACTCATCATACTGAACAGCTTTTGTTCTATGACTTTGTTGAAATCGCCAAAAAAATTAACTCTTCATACAAATCGATCAGCTGATCGACTTTGCATTTTTGTATGGATTGTCCAATTTTTTTTTTGGGAATTGTCTATGGGTTCCTTGGGGAAAGTTGTTCAGTATGATGCCAAGGGCTTACCAATATTGAATAAAAAAAAAGTATAATTTCAATTTTAAAATACTCCGAGGCAATGTTGAGCAATGTATATTACATACAAAAACTATGATATCTCACCGGACACCGTCCATGACACATCCGCACGTCGCACTCGATGTACAGCGCCGGAGACCCAGTGAATCTGAACGTCTTCATATATGCATAGACCTGGGTCTCGAAAACACCAGTCTCAGACCAGGAACCGCGAAAACGGCTGATTAGTTTGTCATCTACTGGACATCTGGAAGAGGAGAATATAATGCTTATAAAAGAATCTGAACGTCTTCATTTATGCATGGACCTGGGTCTCGAAGCACCAGTCTAAGAATAGGAACCGCGGAAACGGCTGATTAGTTTGTCATATACTGGACATCTGGAAGACGAGAATATAATGCTTATAAAAAGTATTTGGTCTATCTGTGTTTATGGTTCATTTGTAAAATTAATGAAAACTTTTTGGACTCCTTTTGTGTGTTTCCAGCCTAAACAAGAATTAGAGGCATGTTGACATTGTTCTTCATGTTGATCAGATGTAAGACACAAAGATCTATACAGGTGTAACAAAATTAGTGTGGGACCCGTTGACTGGTGCTTCTGCTCATCATATTGAATAACTCTTCCCTTCTTCTTCTATCATATCTCTCCTGCTCAGTATGTGGCCACCTTAATGGCGTTATAGGTGGCGTCCATTAGCTCCTCCCGAGTGCAGGTGTAAGGGTACATTGATTGAATATGAATCAGATGAGCCATTGTTTGTGGAGCAACACACCTACACCCTAGGTCTGACCCGTCCGTGAATCCCTCCTGAATCGATTGTGTTTGCTCCGGCTGATTTGAGTGCGGATTTTATTAATCGACTTTCAGGTCGGTCTCACCAGTTCATGTCCTGGGATGAGGCACTCCGAAATCGGAACAAACGGGCTGGTAGTGTCCATTTTCACGCATCTTGCTTGGGTGGCCGCACCGTCAATAGAGTCAATGCACTTAAGGAAGCTGTTGCGGCTCTTAAGCTTTTGAGGCATAGAGGCACTCTCCCCAAGAGACCATAGATAATCAATTCACTGAAAAAAATTAAGTCTTCATACAAAATGATCAGCTGCTTGACCAATTTTATATGGAGAGTAATACATTTTTGAGAATTGACTATGGTTCCTCGGGGAAAACTGTTTAATATGGTTATTAGAATCCTCAGTTGACTTATTTTACACCAATTTTGTTACATCCTGTACAGTAGTCCCTAAGAAGTTCTTTGGATAGACATACGACAGAGCACGAGCAAAACACCATATACAGGTTGTAAAAAACTTAGTGTAGGTCCCGTTAACTGGGGCTTCTACTCGTCATCATCATCATCATACCAGCTCATATACGTCCCCACCCAGAGGCTCGAGCCTACCCTATTGGGGGCAATTAGGCCTTAGTCGACCACGCGGGCCCACACTTCTCATCATACTAAACAACTTTTGTTCTATGAAATTGCTGAGATCGCAAAAAGAAAATACAAATTCATCAGCTAATCGACCTATGTGGTGCATTTTTCTAGAGGGTCCAAATTTTTTGTGAGAATTGATTTTCTTGCGGAAAGTTATTCAGTATAATTTAAATTTTTGTATGGAGGGACCAATTTTTTTAGAGAATTGAGATGGGTTCCTTAAGGAAAGTTGTATAGTATGATGAATAGAACACCCCATCCATTTAACGGGTTCTAAACCATTTATTACATCCTGTATATATGTATATATATATATATATATATATATATAAACAATAGCACACCGAAAAGCGAAAGCGTCGGTGGCTCAACTGGTAACGACTCGGTCCTCCTAACCAGAGGTCCCGGGTTCAAATCCGGATCGCCAATGTACTAATGAGTTTTTCGAAACTTACATACATATACTTACCGATTGCTTTAACGGTGAAGGAAAAACATCGTGAGGAAACCTGCGCATCTGATTACAAATATGCAATGAAGGTCGTGTTGCACACGTCCGTAAGTGTAAATCTAAATACCCTACACGTGACCCCGTGTGATGCTAAGTGCAACACCAGGCAACCGCCGCCGTCTATCCCTTGGATAGCACGGTTAATTGTGCCACACGATAAGAGAGAGAGAGAGAGCACACCGACAAGAGCACGGCTTTTAAATTAGGATGATGAAGATATATAAACAATGACCATAAGGCATAATGTGAATGTGACCATAACTTTCTTAAAATGAACTCGCTCGTTTTAAATGAAAACTTACGATCTGTTTTGCTGTAACGATGTGTTTTAGAATTGACGACAAGAAACTAAATACAAAATTTAAATACTTAATTTAATCGTAACAGAGTATTCTTTTTTTTTTATTCACAATTGGTAAACCCTTGACAACATCTCACCTGGTGGTAAGTGAAGATGTTGCCGAAGATGGAAGCGGGCTTACCAAGATTCCCCAACGCAATGGGGAACTACTGGCTATCTTATCTTTATGCCGGAACACACCAATGATATCAACATTGATATTTGGCAAGACTTAGATAAGATGGTGGTAGCTAGCCAGGCGGGCTTAGAAAATGCCCTACCACCAACCAAACCGAGTCTTACAATTGACCCCGCCGGGAATCGAACCCGCGACCTCCTGTGTAAAGCCAGTGCACTTTGCCTCTGAGCTACGGAGGCGGTTAAATTTAATAATTTAGTAATTTTCTGTTTTTGTGTTAACACTTTACTGATCTAGGTACTACAGAAAACCCATAAAACACGTGTTTCACTTTCCTACTTTCCTTAGTGGGTATTTCGTATAACCAATGGATTTATTTCTCATCTAACCTTCGACTCCAGTTATTGAGCCTGTTAAGGCGTGATATCGGCAAATAATAAAATTAAGAGTAAAACTTTAAATGATGCGTGCACATACCCGTATTCGTCGATGAGTTGTATCCGCTTTGCAGCACCGTTATGAGCGAAACAGTCGTTCACCACTATGTCGAAACCATCTGGAACAAGAACAAATCGTTCCAATTAAGGCTCCTCCGTTCCTAAAATTAGCAACTCGATTCACGATGTTTCAAACATCGAACGAAATTGCTTGAAAATAAAGTTCTTGTCAGCTCGTGCTACAACGTGGCTGTTACGTCAATCGCTGCGAACGAATCGTGCGAAAATTGTGGTTTTTAATTTTTTTATAAATAAAATAAGAAGAATTTCCAAACAGTAAGAAAACAAAATCATTGTATATTGTTTTCTTGAGTAATTCACAAATTATTATAATGTTTCGATTAAAATTGCAGCAGTTCTATGATTCTAACTAGAAAAAAAAAGTGCACTAGGATATTTCTTTTTCTTTATTTCTGTGTATTAAAATAGAATTCGAGGAAATCAAAATCACTTCCCATATCCTGTAAATTAGAAAACAATTTTTTATTTTGATAAATCCTTTATGAAGTAAAAAGTGGTTACAAATTTGGTCGTTGGCGGAGGTATAAGCCTTAAGCAATAGGTACATATATGAGTACTAACATACAGTATAGACACTCCCTGCCGCTCTCTAGATTCCGACCTCACCCCCTCGTCACCCAGATTGATACAGATTGGTTATAGTTTGGTTTTTGAACGTATAAGATTTCGCCGTGATTTGGTTTGCTCCGTCATTTGTTTTTAGAAATGTCATTTCACGACCGTTGTATGCAGTGTCCGGGGTGTGCGTCCGGGGTGTGCAACTTACATACTTACTTAAATTAAGTAAGTATGTAAGTTACACGCATCACTGGATGGCAGTGGTATAGCCGTGTCAGATGGCTTAAAGGCGACTTGAATATTTTCTGTCAGTGAGGTTTACCACAAGCCCTCCACCAACCCGGCCTTTGTCTTAATGTATAGAGTATGGCCTAACCTTCTCGAATTTGGGAAAACCCGTGCCCCAACGGTGGGGACGTATGTGGGTTGTTAACGAAGTATGTATAGTTTAATCCATCAAAATACTCACGTTAAAAACTTCACTTTTCAATAAAAGGTACAGTAATATCACCGAGTCTCGCGTGATTTTGCATTAGTGTGAGTGCAAAGTGAGCGGAGGGTGAAGTGATGTGAGTGTATGTGCTGACTCTCGCACGATTTTTAACTTGCCAGCTCAACGTGGCAAAATTGAGTTTTTAAATACTTGAATAAGTGGGTCATCGTATCAGCTCATATACGTCCCCACCGAGGGGCTCGAACCTACCCTGAATTAAGGTGATCGCGACTTAGTCGACCACGCGGGCCCAGTGCGGGTTGGTCGACTTCACACAACAACCTTCGAATTTCTCCGCAGGCGTGTGTAGGTTTCTTCACGATGTTTTCCTTCACCGTAAGAGCGTCGGACGAACGTACATATGAAATCTTAATTCGAAATCACCGACCCCCCGGACAGAAGGCGACGGCCCTAGCCGTTACGCCACCGACGACGCTCTAAATAAGAATAAGTGGATAAAAAAGTAAATAATAAAAATTAAAACTGGTCAAGTACGAATCAGACTCGCGCGCTGAGGGTTTCGTACCACCATTAGTATAACAACAAAGATTATTATAGTTCCTAATAACAATAATATCTTACAAACAAAAGACATCAACGCGAGCTATAGAAAAATGCCTTTTTTTCATTCAGTTCGAACTCCTTAGCGCGAGTATACGATTCACACTTGGCAGGATTTGTTATCTCTTGTTTTATTTCAGGATGAACAATACTATAATCATACTAAGTTTAACGCTTGTATGTATTTTAACGTTTAAGAGCAAAAACAATAGATCTAGGTTTGTAATCGCAAAAAAATATTTTTATATTTGTGTGTTTTCCTTTACTTGCGTTGTGAGACCCTGCTTCTTGCCAAATTTCTCGATTCTAGGTCAACAGTACCCTATAGGTTTTGATTTACTTTCGACATAAATGGCCGTATCTTTTGTGTTTTTTGACTTAGAAGGTTGATTTACTTTACAGCTCCAAGGGACCGTAGACCTCAGTATTTGATATTAATTTCAACTTGTTACCTCTACTCGTTTCTGAGAAAAGGAGTCTTTACAGAGAGACACACGGATAATAAAATGATCCTTTAAGGGTTCCTTTTTTCCTTTTGGGGTACATGACCCTAAAGATAAGTCCTCGGCCCCCTTCAAAGGTATTTTTAACCCCCGACGTAAATAGAGGAGTGTTATAAGTATAAGTTTAACGTGTGTATCTGTGTGTGTGTCTGTGGCATCGTAGTTCTTAAAAGAATGGACCAATTTTGATGCGTTTTTTGTTTGAATGTTAAAGAAGTTTGTTCTTAGCTATAATTTATAAGATCTGTTCAGCTGTTTGAGGATCATCAGCTCTTATCTTGGTGATGAAGGGATGTGGGCTACATATACACGTCTGCTACATTCAAAATTTGGTGCCCTGTTACTGTAATAATATTTCAAAACCATGGTAATCGTGACCTGATGCTGCAGAATCTTCTGGAATCTGTAGGATACTCAACTCCTCACTAACTTACAGCAGATGCATCGTATTTGGGTTCATTGGAATAGTCTCAATGAATAGGTGTTAGATAGAACATGGTAACCTTGACCTGATTCTGCAACATCTCCTGGAATCTGCAGGATACTCAAGTCCTCGCCAACTTACAGCAGAGGTATCGTGTTTGGGCTCATTGGAATAGTCTCAATGAATAGGTGTTAGATAGAACATGCTAACCTTGACCTGATTCTGCAACATCTCCTGGAATCTGCAGGTTAACTAAGCATGATTAAGACAAAAAAAATCTATAATATTCAATTTGCTTTATACGTCCTCTTAAGATGATAATCGGTGTGCACTAAATTAAATATCCATATCTCGCGGATTTGCCTACTCCATCTTAACCGCCTCTGTGGCGTAATTGTTAAGTCCATAAGCTTCACATCAGGAGGTCACTGGTTCGATTCACGGCGGAGTCTAACTTTGTATGACTCGGTTTGGTTAGTGTATAAGGCATTTTCTAAGCCCGCTTGCCTAGCTACAACCATCTTATCTAAGTCTTGCCGCCAAGTATCAATGTTAACAGCATTGATGTGTTCCGGCTTAAATATGAGATAGCCAGTTCTCCATTGCGATGGGAAATCTTGGTAAGCCCGCTTCCATCTTCGACATAATCGTCACTGACTATAAGGTGAAATGATCTCAATGGCTTATTAGTTGTGGATAAAAAAACACTTCTAAAAAGGATTGCGAGAACGCAACGGAGCCTGCGCAAATTTTTCAGTTGGTTTGAATTAGAAAAATATCCACAATCTTTTAAATGAGTGATCTGTTCATAAAAATAAATGCTTACGCCAACAGCTGAAGGTACTAGTGACCTAGTTCGTAATTATTTTGATCTCCGAGTCCGGATCGAATCGATTTTATAAGAGGCAGATCAACGAACTAATAAATATGTGGATGAATGGGTGTTTAGCACGCAGACAAACCACGGATAAAACATAAGTTCACTATGAATCCTGTAACTGGATTCTTTTTAATTGCAATAAATGACAATAGAACTGACGGCCCACCTGGTAAAAAATGGAAACCGCTACCTAGTTGACACGAGATGTAGAAAGTTAGATAGATAGATAAAGATAATTATTTAAGAGATAAAACATAGTAAATTAGAATATTATATTGAAAGGGTATAAAATTATCAAATCAGACCAATCATATTTATTTTAATCGAAGAAATATTTTTATTTTATCAGCAAAAATGATTGGTGTAAATTATAAAATTGAAAAAAGTCTATCTACTGAAAAAAATATTGTACAGAACTAATTAATGAAAAAAATTAAACGTTTATCATAACAATTCCATTTAATGAGCGTTATTTAATAGTGCTTTGTTGGTTTTTCAAATACAACCAATCTTCCTAGGAATATACGTCGGAGGGTAGGTAAATAAGAGTTCTAGCGAATGAATCTGAAGAAGCTAGGTATTATACATGGGTCATATTTTTCCACTTTTGTGTTATTGTGTTAAACATTCGTATACCCAAAGTACGTTTTACGTTTACCACCATCGATATTTTTTTACAATACATATATTAACGTCTCTGGGTAAGAGTCTTCATTATTTATTCATCTTCATTTCTTTTTTGTTTGAATTGCAATGCCAAACCGGTAGTACGGTGCAGTACAAATATTCTGTGGAGTTCTTGCAGCAACTTCATTCTGAGGGGGACCACCGGTCGGTAGTTGGGCGGCTATAAAACTGTATCTACCTAGTACAAGCCGGGTATTCTCGTCCTCCTTCATGTTATTTTCTTGTTCTCCACATTTCTCACGTGCACCAGACCATTCAAGCGGAATTCCAGCAGAACAGAATGCAAAACACTATAATAAAATTACCGAAATTGTGTGACCATCACTCACCTACATCTACGGCTATCAAATGCCTCTGGTTTCAAAAGAAGATATTTTTCATGATACACTCAAAATCTCATTTCAGATTTCAAAGAAAATTCATTTTTACTTACCATAGGCACTCCTCATGTAGATGAGCAACGTTAGAGGATCCCCCACCCGCACAGGGCCGGCGACCCGCGCCCCCGTGGTTCCGTACCCCGATCTGATCTCCATGTAGCACTCAGGGGGCTGCAGAGTGAAGACAACTGGATTCCCTGTTGCGACCCTGGAGCATAAAGAAAGTAGCAATTACAGCAGAAACTCAAGCGCTGCTTTCGGTATTCTGTGGTGGGGACATGAATATAAACTTTTGTGGCCACTAGGCAGTAATAGTGGTCTTCCAGAGCTGAAAGGAGTGTAGTAAAAAATTGATAGTGTTGTTAGGGTGTTATCTGTTAATAATGAAGGAATTAATAATTTTCTAACTTCCATAGGTTGTTTACGAAAGATATCTCCGCTTCGCTCAGCCCTGCTACAATAAATACTGGAGTGAGGTTGACGATGAGATAGCCAGTTCCCCATAACGTTGGGGACTCTTGGTAAACCCGCTTCTATCTTCGGCATCATCGTCTCTTACCACTAGGTGAGATGATGCCAAGGGCTTACCAGTTGTGAATTCAAAGAAACCGGCCAAGTACGAGTCGGACTCGCTCACGAAGGGTTCCGTACCGTTATTGTATGGAATAAATTTTATTTTAATTTAATTATTTATTTTTAAAGCGAATGATACAACTCAATATTCTGTGAACATTTCAAGCGTTTACCTGTTGCCGTTATCAATATCGAGCAAAAACGTGCATAAAAATCACGTTTGTTGTATGGGAGCCCTTTAAATATTTATTTTATTCTGTTTTTTAGTATTTGTTGTTATAACGGCAACAGAAATACATCATCTGTGAAAATTTCAACTTTCCAGCTATCAAGGTTCATGAAATACAGCCTGGTGACAGATGTACGGACAGACAGACGGAAAGCGAAGTCTCAGTAATAGGGTCCCCTTTGACCCTTTGGGTACCGAACCCTAAAAAGAAGTGCTAAAATAATAAAATCTCTTTTCATATAGAGAGTAAGGACCGTTTTGAGGTCTACGTAAAACAGGGTATCGGTTTAGATGATAATGAATATGAAATTAATTTAAATTGCAAATTCTATTGTACGAGTAGCTGGCTAATCAGCAATCTAGAATTATGCATTTAACTGTTAAGTATTTCACAAACCGTTCTATAGCAATCTCTGTTTCCTGGTTCCTTGATTTGTACCTAAGTACTTACAATTTGTTATTATCAGATTTGGTGTCGGCCAATGTGGGCCATTGGAATTTTGGTTTTGTTTGGCAGAAAATCCGTCGTAGTTAAATTGTAATTAAATCCGCCTAAACTAAACCCGAAACCCAAATTCCAAATTTTTGGCGAATCTTTTGCTTATGTTTTGTTGTAAACCTAGTTTTTAGACAAAATAAATGTTTTGTACACACACACAAGCGTCCTTAACTAAAATTCAAAACTCGTAAGCTCAATTACATTGCATAATACGACAAGGATTGGCCTTATTACCCGACTGCCAAAAGGGAGGGTTATGTTTTTGGGAGTATGTATGTATGTGTGTGTGTATGTATATATGTATGTATGTCTGTTTCTATGGTTTTAACGGCTCGATGCATTCTGGAGTGCGAGGTGTCGTTGTTTAACACGTTCGGACGGGGTATGGCACTAGCCGAATTAAGGATGGAAATGCATAGTGACAGTATGCCGTATTTACTGCGCCCTCTCCAAAAGCCACTACGGTTACTGCCGTTCAAAATGCATTGAATTAGTATGTAGCCCAGAATTACTGTCAATCTGAGTAGTCACGCAAATTTCCTACTGCCACTGCACTAAGTCTCACATGCAAACGAAAGAAGGTCACGCATACATGCGAGAGATCTTTGAAATTTAAAAGTACGGCATAGACCGTAGTCCTTGTATGGAGGGAAGTGGGGCGCGGAGGTTTAGTGCTTCACTGAGTGCGCTCCGAGACGGACGGGTTTTTTCGGTTTGGCGCGAAACTTACATCGCGGCCTGGCATCGAAGGTAAGCGTAAAACCAGATTATTATTGTGTGAATTAAGGTCAAAACGTATTTACAAGTATAAAGATTGCAATTTGTTGATAAACTATACTCCTGTTTCCCGTTATTTGAATGCATTTTGGTAAACCTTGACTGCGCAAATTCAATATAACCGAAAATATTGTGCATAAACAAACCTTTCTATTACTACCTATGCTTTTGTTTTTTCATGACCTCAAGTTGATTCCTGTCCGCTATAGCTGAAATGTTTGTGGTGATTTTTGTTATTTTTATTTCTAGATGAGCTATGAAAAAGGCGAGGGGCGCCTCCGACAGCTGTTTGACGATGCATGAACTCCTGAATCGTCGAAACACTCGGAGCATGGCCCATATAGTGACGAAGATGGTGAATACGGCTCAGATGCCGATTATCAACCTAATATGGTTATAGCCGAACCTTGCGTAGATGATAATCAATGAAGACAAAACTTGGCAGTACGGTTTTGACCGTATTTAATATTTATATGAAAAAATTGAGTGTCTCTCGAGTGAACATCGGGGTCCGGTTACCGCGTCAGATTGTGTTAAGAATGTTATTATTTGTTCATTATTATTATTATTACTTAAGACCGTTATATCTCAGCATATATAAGTTTTTTGAAAAAGACAGTGATACACGGACATAGATTTGTCTAACTTAACATCTGTCTATCCCTTGGGTGGGATAGCACATTGTGCCTAGCGAATTCGCCTGGCTTAGCGAATCATAAATTTAAGTGGCAATGGGAGGGGCACATAGCTCGTAGAAAGGATGGCCTGGGACAGTAATGATCTCAAGTGGCGACTGCGCACCGGAAGATGTTGCATAGATAGGCCTCCCACTCGGTGGACCGCAGACTTGGTGAAGGTTGAGGGATGCGTCTGCATGCGGACGGACAGGTCGTTGTGGAAATCCCTGCAGGAGATGGGCCTCGTTACCTTTAGTCTGCAATTCAAGGACTTTTTTTTTTTATTATTTTTTTTTATTAAAAATTTGAGTGCGTTTGACTCTTGCAAGCGTGACGACACGAAGAGTTTTTACACACTCGACAGAGCGACCGAAAAGGCGCAAGGACCTCAAAACTGGTAGGCGAAGCACTGCGAAGCAAGGCTAGACCAACTAAATCAGAAACGTCTTCGTCGTCATAACAACGACCTACCCTTAGGACTCACGTTTCATCTGTGACAGATGTGGCAAAAGATGTCGGGCCGCCATTGACCTTTAAAGTTACAAGCGAAGATGTAAGACCAACATGATACCTGCCGCCGCTGCAACCTGACAAGATGCTGTGGCCATTGATGAGATTAGAGAACGAAAACTCCAAAACCAAACCCGGCAAGCAGAGGCGTATTTAGAATCCGACACCCCGGGCACAAAAAAAAATCCACCCCTCTAAGTGACAAAAAACCGGCCAAGTGCGAGTCGGAGTTGCGTCCTAAGGGTTCCGTACTGCCACACGATAAACGTCACTTTACTGTAACCTTCTGTTTGCATGTTCGCAGTGGTTCGTCACCCTAATACCGGAGTCGGACTAGGACTCGCACGTGGCTAGCTTTATTATTTTTCGGTGAACCCAAGGGATCCCTTAAAAATTCTAATTCGACTTTTTCTACTACTACTGGCGAAAGAACAACCGAAAAAGGCCGCCCCTTACCTCTTGCCGCCGTCACCCTAATTACCGGAGTCGGACTAGAACTCGCACGTGGCTAGCTTTATTATTTTTCGGTGAATCCAAGGGATCCCTTAAAAATTCTAATTCGACTTTTTGTACTACTACTGGCGAAAGAACAACCGAAAAAGGCCGCCCCTCACCTCTTGCCCCCCTGGGGCACTAAATACGCTTCTGCCGGCAAGGGGTCTCCGTTAGGCGCTAGCAGGGCTCAATCTAAAAACGTGGCGATCTGCAGCCGAGCTGGCTGCGCACGTGTCGTCTCGTCATTTCCGCCAGCTAGGCCGAGAGGGTAACGTGGATTCTGGGAAGCCCTGCTAGTACGAAACTACGAATACAGTCCTTCTGCAACATTGACTAAATTGTCTGTTATAAAATGCAAAAGGCCAATGATTATTAAATGATGAATGATGATGATGAATGTGTAGAGAACATCAAAGAGCACTCACTCTCTTCTTGGGGTCTATATGCCATGTAAGTATGTAGTATAAGGTATGTTATATATTTTAGGTATAATTGGACCTATGTAAAAAAATGGTGTAGGACCCGTTAACTGCAAAAAAGTCAATTCTAAAAAAAAAATTGGTCGATCAGCTGATCGATTTGTATGAAGAGTAATTATTTTTTTTGCGATTTCAGCAAAGTCGTAGAACAAAGGTTGTTCAGTATGATGAGCAAAAGCCCCAGTTAACGGGACGTACACTAATTTTGTTACACCCTGTATATGTACTTAAGAAAATTGTTTATACAAATTATAATAATATGTATTTTGCACTATTGTATCCTCATATAAAAATATAATAGCTTCTTTATTTGTGTAAAATAATCAATTGAAACTCACTCTTTACCGGATTTGCTGGAAGAAATTTCTTACTAGAAATAAGTAAGCCATTGTATCATTTTCTTTTAAGTCTGTTTGTTTGCTTTGTATTTGTACACAATAAACTATTAAATAGAGATACTCACTCAACATCCAAAAAGGGGAAGGTAACGGTCTTCCAGAAGTCGTAGCCGTATTCGCAGGTGACCTTGAAGTGTTCATCCAGCTCCTCCTCGATCAGCGAGTTGTACTGCACCGTGATCGTGTTCCACATCAGGTTCTTCTGTCGTCAAGAGATAACGCATCTTTAATCGTTCGTTTAGGGGCACTTTAACTCGTAGAATAGACGGCTGTTGGAGGAGTAAAGTTCTGGGGTGCTAACCGTGTATCGAAAGACGTAGCGTAGGTCATCCCACTAGGTGGACCGAAGACCTGGTATACAACGCGGGAAGCCGTAGGATGCGCGCAGCGCTGGACCGGTCATTGTGGAAATCTTCGCGGGGAGTTTATACTTGCCTACGTGTGACGTCATCGTGGTTAGGTGCACATCAGTTACGTGGGTGGGGTAGTACGAATGAACCCTAGCAGACAAATGCCCTTGTTCAGGATTGTAGGTCTTTCGGCTGATATCATCATATCGCTCGTCAACAATCCACGATGTCCCCACTGCTGGGACTGAAGTCTCTTCATTGCATTGAAGGTTAGGCTGTACTACACACACGAGGGCCAAGACCTGATTGGTCGATATAACAACCTAGCTAGTGGCAAAACTCACTGTCAGAAGTTTTCAGGCAACATATGCTAACCCTTACCAAATAATAAACATGTGTTTGTTTGTTACCTCTTCACGCTGCAACACTTTAACCAATTTTGACGAAATTTGGCATGCACGTGGCCTGTGTCACGGAAAAGGACATAGGCTACTTTTATCCTGTGAAAATAGCATAGTCCGATACAGTTCCTAGGGGAATTGAAAAAAATGCTGTTTTTTTGGTGATTTGTCTGACAATATCGCATCGACCGACGTGATTTTTTTGCATAGAAGTAGTTGAGGGATTGGGAAGTGACTGACTAGCCCACTATCCAGTTCAACTTAATTATACAGGGGCCAGCACATCCAGCTAGACACTTTGGACTTTGTACAGTTCTTATGCCGTATGCGTATAGATCAAAATCGCACTACGAGTGTCTAGCTTGATGTGCTGGTCTCTGTACTTAAGAATACCAATCAATCTTATGTATGACTTAAGTGCCTACAGGAAGAATTATAACTCACATTTATACCTTTTATTTGACTTGTAATGAAGGGTCTGCGTTGCGGAGAAATATCTATTTATTAGATTTTAGAATTATAAAGTACTAGCTGTTTCCCGCGGCTTCACCCGCGTGGACAACGTTTCTATAACTTTTCGAGGGTGCGCAGTGCGCGAGCCGCAAGCGGCTCGCGAGCGTGGAAACTCAGGTAGCCTACGTCCCTTCTCAGGGTCTAAAGATTGTCTGTGCCAAATTTCATCAAAATCGGTTGAGAGGTTTAAGCGGGAAAGCGTAACAGACAGACAGACAGAGTTACTTTCGCATTTATAATATTAATAAGTAGGGATTTTGGGTAACTCTTTGTTTTTCGACTACCTCCGCGCAAAAACGACTTTATTTGTTGTTCTGTTGTAAATAGTTGATGTAGCAAGTTGGCAACTCACAGTGGGATGTTTCTTGTTGTCCTCCTGTTGGCTGTTCCTGCCCAGGGTCCCGCATCTGTTCAGCTGGATGTAGAATTCGTAGTAGTCTCTTCCGGAGCCGTTGATGTACATGCAGTCCGGATCGTACGAGTAGCCTGGTATAAAGGAAAACCAAAATAGTTCAAATTGTCTGAGAAAGATGAACGAACAGACCTGTTCTTTACAAGAATAACTCTTCTGAATAGTAATTGAACCTACTAGCCCACCAACATAACTGTTCACCCGGGGCGTGGATTGCGCTTCTCCCCCACTTATTTTTTTTTTACCCACTATCGGTAAGCACTTGGCGTCATCTCACCTGATGGTAAGCGACGATGATGCCGAAGATTGAAGCGGGCTTACCAAGATTCCCCAACGCAATTGAGAACTGGCTATCTTATCTTCATGCCGGAACACATCAATGTTAACACCGATGTTTGGCGGCAACTTCCGCAACTTCCGATGCCTTGCTGTCCATACTAGCCTTTATATATATACATTGGTATGAGTCAAGTCAGCTTGGATTAAACCTCATTCTGATACCAAAGTTAAACCCCGTGTAGTTAAAAGATATACATATCCGTTATTTAACGTGTTTCCCAATCAAGAAATTATGGAATCTTATTATCTACTTTCAGTGAGTAATTCTTGTACATATTATAAAAATTGATTTTTCGGAAACGCCATCTAATCTAGTCTTGCCGCCAAGCATCAATGTTAAAAGCATTGATGGGTTCTGGCTTGAAGATAAGATAGCCAGTTCCCCATTGCGTTGGGGAATCTTGATAAGCCCGCTTCCACCTTCGGCATCATCGTTACTTACCATCAGGTGAGATGATGTCAATACAAGTTGTATCAGCTGAACGGTTTATATGAAAAGTTCTTTTTTTTTTTGCTTCTTGACATGGTTCTTTTGGGGAAAGTTGTTAACAATGATGGGAAGAAGCCCCAGTTGATGGGTCCCATACCATTGTTTTGACACCCTGTACAATTGTACATATCTAATATAGATACTTAAATAGGTACCATAATATATTCTACCAAGCCATACCCTATCCTAAAGCAAATAAAAGTCGCATACCTTACCAATTATACTCGCTATCACAGATCTGTCGTAAACTTTATGGCTTGTTATACTAACGTCGCCTAAGATCCTAGAGTTAAGTCTAAAAAGTACATTAAAACCCTAACTGCTATCACTAAACTCGATCAGCTCAGTAACGGAATGGTCAGATAACTAAACACTAGTTTACATTGCTAACTGCAATCGCGTTTTGCATTCAAACGGAGGTTTTCATTCAAGTGCCGCGATGCGCCATCGAGTTGCGTCTACGAGACTACAATAACACCGTAATGACACCCAGATATCTATACGTTCCTAGTTAGCGGTCTGCAATTACACGTGTTCGTTACAAAGATGCGGATTAAGATAGCTAAACGCATGTCTCGTGCCGAGGAGCAGAGTTAAGACATGTGGCTACTTTGCTGATGTTAAGGCGAGACTGTTTTTTTCTTTACGTGTAAAGAGTAAAGAAAGTTTTGCCTTTTTCAATGTTTTTTAGATTTACGATTTTTGACTGATATGATGAATAGTGAATATTATCTTGACTCAAAAATGGTACAACGACTTCGGGCCGAGTATTTCCTTACCTGCAGAATACACAAGTCCACTGAAAGACCCGTTGAAACCAACTCTGATCTTCATGAAGTCATCTTGACACTCTGCCTCGATATCTGTTGAACATAAACACAATCATCATTTCTTAAGTCATCATCTATGTATAGGACGAAGTAACTAGTATCTCATCTGTGGTATAGGTCCTTCTGAAATACCCAAAACAAACTAAATGGGGGTTCAGGTCATGAAGCTAAATAACTTCTCCCTTCTTGGGATACCTATACTCAATTCGCAAAATATTTTTTAGATTTTGTCATATTAAATTGATCAGCTGATGACGAACATTGTACGGAAGGTAATTTTTTTGCGAATTCTCTATAGCAGTGTTTTTCAATCTTTTCGAGTACGCGACCCCTTTACAAGTTAAATTCTAGAGACCTCCGAGGGCCAGATACAAACAAAATTTTAATTTTTTGAAAGACTAATAAATTTCTTTCTTTTGGGACCGATATTAAAAAAAATCAATGTCGATTTTATTTTATTTTATTGTAGTGTAGGAACTAGAAACTTTTACCTATATTCTGTTGCCTGCGGAAAGGCTTCGCGATTCCCCTCCTACTCCCTCCCTCCCCACGGAACGCGACCCAAAGTTTGGAAAACACTGCTCTATACTGTTCCTTAGGAAAAGTTTTTTAGTTTCACGAGCTGAGTTATTATTTACAGGTATTTTAAAAAGAGTATTATTTAATGTAATTAAATAAATAAATATAATAAAATCGTAGCAGATTTTTTGACGTGCGAGTGTATACGTGCTAATCTAAACTTTGAATAATGTGGTTTACAGTTACTTTTTACAATAGACAGGCCTTTGTTTCATTTAAGTCTGTTAATTTATTATATCAGCTCATATACGTCCCCACCGAGGGGCTCGAGCCTACCCTGAATCAGGGCGATTAGGCCTTAGTCGACCACGCGGGCCCAGTGCGGGTTGGTCGACTTCACACACAACCTTAGAGTTTCTTCGCAGGCCTGTGTGCAGGTTTCCTCACGATGTTTTCCTTCACCGTTAAAGCAATCGGTAATGATATGTATGTAAGTTTTTGAAAAACTCATTGGTCGTCCAGATTTGAACCCGGTACCTCTGGTTAGATGGACCGAGTCGTTACCGGTTGAGCCACCGACGCTTTATTGAGCCACCGAAGTCTGTTAATAATAAAAATATATGTCAAGTTTCTTGCGGAAAGCGATTCATAAATTCCACGCAGAATTGTTCTGTCTCGGTAAAAGATTATAAAGTCCATGAAATCTTTAACCACTGTTGTGCTACTGCCTATAATTCCAGTATCCTGCCCGTGTGTGGCACGCAAGACGACCACATAAAGCCACAAAGCGTTGTGCAACGCGCGCCGCCTCAGCTATCGATAACATCTCAATTTGTCGGTTGCACAACACTACTCCATACCTATACAAGTGTAGGGAACCATGAATAATCATTATGGACTACGGTTTATAAAATAATATTTTAAAATACAGATGTAAACAAATTGGTGTGGGACCCGTCAACTGCATGGGGCTTCTACTCATCGCACTACTTTCCCAAAGGAACCCATGGTCATTCGTTACTGAAAAAAAAAATTCGAGCGAGACCTACAGTACTCGCATATGATGTGTAACATGTGACAAAATACTTTAGGTTAGTTAGATTTGATGACGATATTGTACCTGGGTGGCGGATCTGACAGTAATGAAAAAAACCGACCAAGTGCGAGTCGGCCTCTCGTAAAGTAGAATTCCGCGCTTTCGCGACTTCCTGTTACACATTTCCGTCCCATGTTACACATTTCCGTCCCATTCCACGAAATCACTCCCACAAATTGCAGGAAAGCGAGAGCAAAGATGTTACACATCAAAAATCGACGCTCCATTCAAATATGTACAAAATTGGTCAATCAGCTGATCGATTTGTATGAAAAGTTTAAATTTATTCTTACGAGTTATTTATTATAGGTATTATTTACTATTGGGAAAAGTTGTCCAGTATGGATAAGTAGAAGCCACAGTTAACGGCTCCAACACTAATTTTGTTACATTTTGTATAGTATATTGTTTAGAAATTACATACTTAATTTCACTAAGATATTCTTCAAGGTAAAGCACCTCTTAATTAGTTTTCTTCCCTTATCTAAACAAACGTAAGAGATCCCAAAATTATCTAAAGCTACTTTTAGATTCGTTGGTCTTCGTATCACGCGTGATCCTTTGCACACTTGGCCAAACTTGGTCACTACTGACTTTTGGTATTTTCAAGACCGCTTTTTGAACCTGAACAACTCTCCCAAAGGAATCTATTTCAATTCTAAATTCGAGAAAAATGGTACCTACTTTTATCAACTTGCTTACTATACAAAACACCGATCAATCGATAGAGTTACGATCTATCGATGTTGTCTAAGGCTTCAACCACAAAATAAGAGCGTTATTCCTGTTATCCGCCCGGACCGACCAGCTTAGACATTTCCACAGAAATCGGAATGATAGGAATATTTTCTCGGCCAAGGTCGTTGACTCCTTACGGGAATTTCCGCCTAATCTAATCTAATCTAACGAACCTTTTTTTGCAGCTGTACTATTAAGCCCCCTGTATATTCGTTCTGGATATAGTTATTTCGTTGACATGAAGATTTTCTCTACCGGCTCAAGCCGATTCCGCGCGGTTGCGTCCGATGTATCTTGCTCTTTGCCTTGGTTCGTTCTATCGGTGTTGCAATTTATCATCGTTACAGCTCATATACGTCCCCACCGAGGGGCTCGAGCCTAACCTGAATCAGGGCGATTAGGCCTTAGTCGACCACGCGGGCCCAGTGCGGGTTGGTCGACTTCACACACAACCTTCGAGTTTCTTCACAGGCGTGTGCAGGTTTCCTCACGATGTTTTCCTTCACCGTTAAAGCAATCGGTAATTGCAATTTATAACTGCCCCCAACTACCTTTTATCACCGCTGTCCCGGTCCCAGGGTTTGCTTTGTGAGTCCACATGCGTAGCATCCGTAGCTTAAAGGAATATCACTGTTCGTTTCTAACGAAATAGCCACCAGCACATACAGGATTGTCTCGTCTCGTCGTGTCTTTTGGACAACCGTAACCTATTTGGTCTATACTCACATTGCACTCTGCTGCCATTATTTCTGTGTTTTCGGTACTCCCGCTCCCAGGGTTCGCGCCAGGAGGCAGTATCGGTGGCTGTGGGCGACCGCGGCTTGATGCTCACTGGGATGTAGCTGTTCTTATCTGCTAGAAACACCACCTATATACAACAAAATTAATTAATTATAACAAGGTTAACAATCTTAGTAAATTTTTGTGTCGATTAAACGAAAGAAAGTCAACAATAAAACAGTTATATTATGATGACTGTTTTCTTGTATTTAACGCATTTGGGATGTAGAACCGACTTAATGTAACTTAAAACTTTTTTTGGAGGTGTATAAAAATTTATGACATATATAAGGTGTAACAAAATTAGCTGAAACTATTTTAACTGGCGCTTCTACCCATGAAACTGAACAACTTTCTCCATGGAACCCATAGTCAAATCGCAAAAAATAAATGGCTATCTCATACTAACTCGATCAGCTGATCAGCCAACTTAGTATGGGAAGGTCAAATTTTTTTTTGAGATTTGACTATGGGTTCCATGGGGAAAGTTGTTCAGTTTCATAGGTAGAAGCACCAGTTAAAATAGTTTCAGCTAATTTTGTTAGACCTTATAGAGTGAAACCATAAAGTAGCTAATATCCAGGGACCAAGCTCAAATCACACGATCACAGTTGAAGGTACATATCTGGTCTTAAAAATTTCTATAGAATTAATTCTTGATTCAAGTTTTATTCATAATAGTATCAAGTTGTTGCTAATTTTCAACCGACTTCAAAAAACCGGCCAAGTGCGTGTCTGAACCTTACACATAGGGTAATACATACCATCATACTAGATGGCGCTAGTTTCTTCAGTTCCATACTATCACACTAGATGGCGCTAGTTTCTTTCGGTTTAAAACAAACACGTTTTTCTACGGAGATTAACTTTTTCTAATTTTTTGTTATAGCGGCAACAAAAATACATCATCTGTGAAAAATTCAACTGTCTAGCTATCACGGTTCATGAAATACAGCCTGGTGACAGACGGACAGACGGACAAACAGCGAAGTCTTAGTAAAAGGGTCCCGTTTTTACCCTTTAGGTACGGAACCCTAAAAAGGAAGGAGTTCTCAATTCGACTGTATGTATTTATTTATGTATGTTACGCGTTTTCTTCGCGGATCGTGAACCAATTTTGATGTTTTTTTTTAATCGATAGTTAATGCTTCCAGGGTGGTCCCATATTAATTTTAATAAAATCATTTTAGCACCTTTTTTTAGAAAATTAACAATATCAACAAATAACGGGTTGTCCGTAAAGTCGGTTTACGAACGATAATTTTACGTGATAATAAGTATCCTTCCAAGTACCCGTCCGATTCCCAGTCCGAGTCGCCGTCCGAGTCCCCGTCCAAGTCTCCGTCCAAGTCCCCGTTCAAGTACCCGTCCAAGTACCCATCCAAGTACACGTCCAAGTGACCGTCCAAGTGCCTGACCAAGTACCCGTCCAAGTACAAGTACAGAATAAAATTTAGCATAAATAAAGTCACTTGTTCCGCGCTCTCGCTTGCACGCTCGGCTTAGGCGTAACGTGACAATGACGTCACACTTTTTCGTGTTCATCGATTTATAAGACGTTATCACGTCAAAATGTAGCAAAATTGTGCTTGGTTATTAAACTGAAGCCGGTTTTTAGCGTGTTTACCTTAATCTTGAACTTGTAGCAAAAAGTAGGGATTATAACAATAATTACATTGCCTGTAGATGGATTTTTTCTTCCGTGTATTTGACCACCTGCGCCCAAAACACGGCAAACAAGCAATAACCCAGCTCAACGGTCAACTTTCGTACACGTTTTTCCTTTCTGTAGTACCCCTTCTTAAAAGTTAGTCGTCATACGCAGGATAAGAATCATACATCATGAATTCATGACTTAAAGCCGTATCACAGTCACAGTATTACAATATAGCGGCTTACAGTAGCGCAACGAATGTACTTATGCAGAGCAACGGAAGGGTACTTGCCCCGCCGCCCGCCTGTCGCACTCCGTGTAGTCATGAAAAAAAAAGAATATCTACACCAAAGTATATATATTATTGGTAACGTCCACGCCGCGCGGCCCCCTGAATGGGGCAAATTCATTAGTCAGAAGAGATAAGACTTACGCGATAGAAAGAGAGGCAACTTGTAGGTGATTATAACTGTAGGTAAATAGCGCTGTGCGACCTGAATTTGCATTTTATTGTGTCGTAGCAAGAGTCGCCATTCATTCAAATTATTTTGCGGAGTTAACCTTCTTTTACGTAGTAAATAGTCTTTATTCTTTGCTACAGGCTATTATAGGCTAGTATCTACCGCGCCGGTGGCGCATCGTGCGACATCAAGGGCGTTGCGCTACTGTAAGCCATATCGTAATACTGTATCACAGTGGATTACCACACGTTCCGATAGCATTGAGATAACCACCTAACTACGTCCTTCCGGCAACATGCCTCCACATTTGGGGCATTATCAACACAAGGCAGCATGCTACGATAAACGCACCTCTAAATCCGTCGATATTTTAAATGATAACAGCTTTAATACACGCATTATATCTACCACAGTTATTTCAAACAATTAGTAAGGATTGAAAATAAAAAAATCTTAGACGTGGTTCGAATCCTGCTACGTACCAATGTGATATCGATTTTATAAGTTACTTTTATCCGACGCTCTTACGGTGAAGGAAAACATCGGGAGGAAACCTGCACACGCCTGGAAAGAAATTCGAAGGTCGTGTGTGAAGTCGACTAACCCGCACTGAGCCCGCGCCCGCGTGGTCGACTAAGGAAGTAACTATTTAGTAATCTGTGACTAAGGCCCGATCGCCCTAATTCAGGGTAGGCTCGAGCCCCTCGGTGAGTACGTTATGTGAGCTGACTGATGATGATGTAAACAAACCTAACCACTCCGGGAGTGCCGAAAGAAGTGAAAACTTTTTACAGTTATATATTATAAGTTTTAACCCCGCGAGTATTGCTGGTACGGATGCGGTTAAATTACAGGTTACAGTGTCGCGAGTTCAATGGTTTCCCATCTCAAATACTGTTTTACAAGTTTTTGCCCTCCGAGTGTTCCTGGCCGTGTCGGTTACATTACAGGTTACAGTGTCGCGATCTCAATGGTTTTTTCCCATCTCAAAAAATGCCTAAAGCGCATAAAGAAGCTTTCAGTTCAAAAAACCTTAACTAAAGTTATGATCTTAACATTACTCTCAACTTAAAGCCCCGCCCTCTACTACTCAGTTACGTAAACTGTAATCGAGTAATATTGTTCTAAAGTATAACACTAACCTAGGCCTAAATCTAGTTAAAACACTTATTATACCTTGTAATTTCTGCTACCTAATACAATCTGGCAATCACAATTCATAAACTATTTGAATATCGAATCTCATTCCATTAGGCACAGATGAAAAACGAGATTGCATCCATTACTGCTAAGAATTCAAAAACAAACTATTGGAAGCGAGTAATGCACCATTTCACAGTCACGACCCTCACGCAAAAAGATTTTCACAAAAAAGTTTGTACACCTAAATTTTTTTAAGTGGGTCGGAGCGGTTCGCACGACGACCGCGACCGTCAGCGGCGCCGACGCAGCTCGCAGCGCTATGCATTACAAGAATTAGGCTAGTAGAATACAAACAAAACAGCCACTTAGATAGTCGCCACAAGAGCGATGCTTCGACAAATTGTTTTACCATCAGTAGCCGACATAAATTATTAAAAAAAAAATACATGTAAACACATACTCTTGTTAACGTTACTGAAATGAGATTAAAACACCGACTAATCTCTTGACACCTTGACACAGTTCCACGAGCGCATTATATAATTTGAATTTTAAGAATACCGTTAACCATTTCTTATTCTGCATTAAACCCACTTTATTTTCGGCTTACGGCTATTATGCGGCCATTGAAAACACTTATTGTTGTCAATACATTAGCCCACAAACGGTGTTAATGTGGTCGAAATAAAGTCAAACGTGAGCTATGGCCAAATGTGGTTGTGACGGTTTCGGTAAATTTCTAATACAAGTGAAAATTAATTGAATGTTTTGATTTGTTTCTGGTACTAGACAAGTTTAGTAGAAAGCAAACAAATATCTGCATAATTTGAAGCGGTTCCATGCTCTATAAACACGAAATCGATCACAGAAAACCACCAAGAGTATGTTTTATTTTTTGTTTGATACTTATGAAGAGGATGACCTTCATAAGAAGAGGTAAACGAATTCGCTGCCACGAGTAATTTCACTAAAATGGTAAGTAGTTGATTGACACGTTTCTGCATAAAAAATTCGACTTTAACATACATCTATATGTACATAACTACTAAAATACATAATTCTGAAGTGGCAGTGGGCAGGACACATAGCACGTAGAACAGATGGTGCAACCGACGACCTGTTAAAAATCGCGGGAAGCCGATGGATGCAGTAGCGCAGGACCGGTCATCGTGAAACCCATGGGGGAGGCCTTCCTCACACCCTGGACACTTCATACAACGGGCCAGAAATGACATTTCAAAAAAGGAATGACGAAACAAACAAAATGGCGACGAAATCCTATAAATTCGACAAACAAAGTGTAACCAATCTCTATCGCTCTGGGTGACGTTGGGCTGAGGTCGGAATCTAGAGGCCGGCAGGGAGTGTCCATACTGTATGTTCGTATCGTAGTAATATATATATATATACTTTGCCTTTGTCAAGCTGTGGAAAATTTTCGGCTGATATGATGATGACATAACAACTCTGATAATTACCATCAAATCTATAAAATGTATTTAGATTTCCTAAATTCAGATAAAAGTATAATCTGCTTAGTAGTTTAAATGCTTCAGTGGAACATACGTAAATACAAAAATATATTCATACAAAAAATGCTAAAATCAGAAGCGGTCGTAGCTCAGTGTGATTTGCGTGGTTGGGTAGATTACGCTGGTTAACTTACCTGAAGCAAAGTATATATATTAGTACTAACATACAGTATGGACACTCCCTGCCGCTCTCTAGATTGCGACCTCACCTCCTCGTCACCCAGATTGATACAGGTTGGTTACAGTTTGGTTGTTGAACGTAAAGGATTTCACCGCCATTTTGTTTGTTCCGTCATTCCTTTTTTTTAAATGTCATTTCTGGCCCTTTGTATAAAGTGTCCAGGGTGTGCCTGAAGCACGGCACCTAGTTGACTGTTAGTGGCATTTCTTCGACCGTTTCCATGCTTCGCAAGGCTCGTTATGCCGTTGGTGCCGGTTGCTGTGTCAGCTGCTTGAAAAACATCGGACAGTGGGGGTTGCCACTAGCCCCACAACCTCCACCAACCCGGACTTGGCCCCCGTGTGTGGAGTATAACCTCACTTTTCCGAGTTTGTGAAGAAACCCGTACCCCAGCGGTGGGGACATTATGGGTTGTTAACGAGACTGCTAAAATCATAACTCTTCCTTTTGGCTTTGTCGTATTTGGGTAAAAAATGCGTCATTTAAGACTACTTACACCGTGAAAAACTTTAAATCAATGTTATTTTTAGAAAACGAAAAAAGTATTTTTCACTCTCACAGCAGCGTCGTTAAGTTGTTCGAATTTCCCTTATTCGACCATATGTATGGTCGAAGGACTTTCCATATAAAGTTACTATTTGAAAAGCACATTTTCTATGAAATATAAACACGTTGTTATTTTAAAACTGACTCTATTTTTAGGTTTCCGTACCTCAAAAGGTAAAAATGGAAGCCTCATAGGATTTCTTTTATGTCCGTCTGTCTATCTGTCTATCCGTGTGTCGAGACCCTTTTGCCAAGAACGGGTAAGTAGATATTCATAACAAAGAGTCATAGATCTTGGAAATGTAAAAAATACAATCTAAGTCTATTTAAGTAATAGATATAGCTAATGCCGTTAAGTATATATTTAATACTCGCAAACTGACTCATCAAAACCTATGTAGGTACTTACCATTGACCTAGAATCATGTAATTTTATAAGAACCAAGATCTCACAGCACAAGTTATAAGAAAAATCCGCAAGTCGTTAATGTGTAGTCATACCACATGAAAAATAATTTTTGCGCATAAAAACTTTATTTGCACTTTGATATTTTATGTGTTTAGGGTTCCGTGCCCAAAGGTGTAGTGGTACGGAACCCTCGGTGCGCGAGCCCGACTCGCACTCGGCCGGTGTGTTTATATTACTACTGATTACTGAAGCAGTCTCTATTTAATTTGAAACTACCGTCATTACAGGTTTCATTACAGTCCACAATCAATTTCAAGTTTTCATTTTTACTTAGTACAGTAGACTAGTTTTCATAAATTCTCTTCGTTCTCATAAATTACAAATAATTTAAATCACGAAGACAAAAGTCACTGGGACTTATCTAACTGCAGTTACGTGTTCCCATATATAGGGCAAGACGGTTGCAGTGCTTGGTTTAAGAGAAATCTGTCACGAGTAACAGCGTTAAATAAAGCCCGCACATGCTGGTATCAGGTCAGAGATGGGTAACAAGGGTATATTGACATGGCACTATCACGTATACAACACTGATGGCGACTGATACGTCAAAACACTTGGTCTCTCTTTCATTAACTTGGCTTTAGAAAGAGATGAACGGTTTTTGATCTTTCGTCGCGTGCAAATGTCATGCAGCAGAAGCGACAAAGTGGCGAAGAATTCTGATATAATCGGATGTTTCTCACGATAGTATCGCATGTTCTTAGTATACTCGTACTTATTATTCAATTTGTTTTGAGAATCCTTCTTAAAACTTCCATCTTGCGTTGCTGCTTTCCGAAAATTATAGATTTTACCAGAACTCTGGAGAATGTTTCCCTCCCTCCTCTTTCGCGGGCGAGTGAACGAGTAATTGTTCACGAATTTGTCATGAATGAGCATAATCGAACAACATTGAATGTCACTTGTAGATTCAAAACAAGTTGGTCTTTACTTCGATTCTTACAAGATTTTATTTAACTTTTAATGGTCGTATGTAGGAAAATTGTTCGCTTCCTAATTTGCAAACGATTTTAGGCGACCTCCAGAAGTCTGATTTAGCTGAAATTTGCTATGAAGCCGAATTTCCGGTGACAATAGATCCTTTCGGTATTTTGAAGTTTTTTTTTTATTCACAATTGGTAAACCCTTGACAAAATCTCACCTGGTGGTAAGTGACGATGTTACCGAAGATGGAAGCGGGCTTACCAAGATTCCCCAACGCAATGGGGATGTGATGATGAACTTTGGAAGTGGAATTAAAGTCCCAGGATCGTCTTTTGTTTTCAATAGAATCGTAGGAACTTACTGTGCTCGCCTTTTTTGAATTTTTCAACATTTGAGCATAAAAAACTCTTTTCAATTATAACTTTTAGGTTTTTCGATGTTATTATTTCCTCAGGTCTGGAAAATGCTAATTTTAATTTGTACTCATTAGCCGAAATGTTCACCTTCCAATTTTATGCGCTTGTAGGATCAACCATTACGGTACGAAATCTTTCTTTAGGACATAGCAGAACTTTCAACTCAACCAACTTGTTTAACCCATTTAGGGCCGACCTTGAAGGTAATGTACATTTAAATGAACTCTATTGCCATAGTACACTTATACGTAAACCAGTTAAATAAAACTAAAGATAACCTAAAATTATCTTCCAAAAATCTAATAGTTTTTAAATTCCTAAAAAAATATAAAAATGAATTTAAATGTAATGCAAGTAATTTGGAGATTCCTGTAGACATACACTTTCAAAATTACCTGTGATTCGCTGTACTCAGCTGTGTACAGTGGGCGGGAATGGGTTAAGAAAGAACATCGCACAAAGCAAGTACAGACTTGGTACAGACCATATCGTTACTCCAGCATACCGAAGACACTAATACTATGTTGCAAGCCGGCATCCCATTGAAGCGAGGCTGCGCAGTGGCAACTAGGTGTTAAGCAACACACGTAGCGCTTCTGATACTCCGAGCCTGGCTCATCAACCGGAACAATGTAGAAAACGCTCTTAATCCAAGTTTCCTTTTTTTTATTTACAATTGGTAAGCCCTTGACATCGTCTCACCTGATGGATGGTAAGTGACGATGATGCCGTAGGTGGAAAAGGCCTTACCAAGATTTCCCAACGCAATGGGGAACTGGTTATCTTATCTTCAAGCCGGAACACATATAAATGCTGTTTCGTTCCTGATCATCTGACCAGATGCATGAAAATGCATCTGCATTCCAAATCCAAAAATGTTTATTCTTTATGGGGCAAAAAATTAATGCCTATTTTTAACCGCCTCCGTGGCGTAATGGTTAGTCCATTCGCTTCACACCAGGGGGTCGCGAGTTCGATTCCCGGCGGGGTCAACTTGTAAGACTCGGTTTGGTTGGTGGTAGGGCATTTCTAAGCCCGCATGACTAGCTACCACCATCTTATCTAAGTCTTGCCGCCAAACATCAGTGTTAACCACATTGATGTGTTCCGGCTTGAAGATAAGATAGCCAGATCCCCATAGCGTTGGGGAATCTTGGTAAGCCCGCTCCCATCTTCGGCATCACCGTCACTTACCATCAGCTGAATGATGAGAATTTAAAAAAAATATTATAAATAATGTCATGATTTAGATAACAGTCTCAGTTCATGGTATTTTCTGTAGGGTCAATATATTTATCCATGAACTCTTGTCATTTAAATAATCTATTAAAATATCCTCTAGATTTCTAGCACAGAAATAGAAATTATTGCGATTTTTGTAAGTTCTAGAGAGCACCGACAAAAAATCCACCGAAATAAGTGAATATATAACGTTTCGTAAATTCTCCGATATTGTTTTAAGTTTCTGGGTCTTGGTCATTGAAAACTGATTGTTTTTCATTATTTCACTAAAGCTTTACAGAATTCCAAATTATTAACACTTAAAGGTTTTTAAACAATAAGGTGTTGAAAACATCTTATTAAATTTCACTTTTACCGAGATAACCAACAAAGCCTAATCTCGTTTCTTGACCGTGTAATATCAACACCACTACCAATGCGCTCTACTTTAACTAATTTTTACTCTTCAGCGCCTCAGTTTTTTCTTCATTTTTGTCAATTTAACGTCACTCCGTCAATACTCGAACAAATGGTAGTAAATTGGTGCTTATTACTGAACCTTTCACCTGCTTCCCTCTAATTGTGGTAAGGCAAGACGGTTAGCGGCACAGAATCCAAGTGCCAACCACTCTCTTTACGCTCAGAATAGGAATTAGAATAAAAGACCGATTCAAACCACGTCGAGAACATTTGTCATTTAAAAAGCGAGAGTGAGTGATTTAAACTGAATCAAGGCCATTTGTAGGGTTTGAGAGAAACCTAATAAAATAGTAATGCGATGATTGATATGCGAGACGACTACTTTTGTAAACTTTTATGGAATACTTAAATAAAGTCGGTCGATTTTCTGATAACGAAAGTGCGTAAAGGAACGAATAGAAATGCTACAATAGAATTTTAATTAATACTTTTTCTTTTTTTACGAATTGGAAAACATTTTATCGATTCAATATAACTTGATACCAACTTTTTTCACCTGCTGAAAGTAGGTGAAACGAATTAGAGCTCCAAATACTTAAGAGCCAACTAGATACAAAAGAATAGTACCAAACGTGTACGTATATTTTCTTCCAAAGTTTCATTATATAGGTGATATTTTATAGGTTAAATCCTTGAGGATGCAGCTTGGAGGTTGAGCAAAGCAACAGTAGACGTCCTTCGGCTGATATACATGGTGATAATAATTTGGAAGGTTCAAGTATGGGAATTAACAAAGTTGCCAAATAACGCTGGTTTTACAAATACGCGGCTATGGAACAAGGAACAGTAATCGCAGTAAGGCTTTAGAGCGTGACTGTACATCTAGCCATAAAAACCTTTTTAACAGAATCCAACCCAGTGTCCATTCACCTTAGATCGCGAACCGCCCCCGAAACCATCTTCAAGATGATTTTTATTAAATCCGAATCCTTTTATGATCCTAGCAAACTGGACAAAAAAGTTTAGAATCAATAATACTACATAGAATATTTCGTTATAAACAATTACTGTCAAATAGGACTTGTAGTCACATTGTAGAACATTAAAAAAAAAACTTTGGTCGGATGTATTTGACGGACCCAGTTTTTTTATACAACTACGAAATAAAGTAAATAAAATCAAACCTTACGACATCAAGCACTAGGTAAACTTTATTTTGAACTAACATTGTCGGCCACTAAGTTAACTAGAGACGCTCAAAGTAAAGTGTTTCAGATTGGTTAAGACATTAAATTAAAAATTAATTGCAAGATTTGTACCGAACAAACAGAGAAGAAAGCGAGCTAATAAAAACGTGTTAAAAAATTTGATTTTAGTGAAGCTGTAGAACTATGTTTTTTTAATTATTAAAAATTAGAGTGCTCAAGAGTGACAAGCTCAAATAATGCCTATTCACTCTCGTCTTGAAGATTCCTAAATTATACGAATCGGCGAATACAGAGTAAAAGGTAACGATGTAAACGTCATATACACGACAAAATTCGCCTGATAAACTAATATAGGTAGGTAGTTAGTGCTGAACTTTGAAGGCCAATAGGTATATGAAAGTGAAAAAAACCACTAATAATACTGAACTTTAATTGAAAGTGAAACCTGCATTGGACACTTGTATGTATGTATGTGTCTGTATGTTGTAACTAGCAATGTTAAGAACGCACGCATCGATGCGTAAGTGGGCGCGAATTTATCATCACATCTGGAAGGCACCAATAAAAACGGTCAGTATTACAGTCCTTATCTATAACATCTGCCCTTAATTTTCTGAGTTACATTGTATTACGCAACTTAAGTTTACTAGTGTTTTAGCAGTGTATTAAATGGTTGCTTAGTAATATAATTTTAAATAAAAAAGCCGACTTCAAACGCACTAGCCGCCACTACGATTTTCGAAGGTTCCCTTCCATTTCTCTTGGATGCCATCATCGGATCCTGGTTTCCTTGCCATGGTACCACCCTTGGGATATCTCCTTTCCAACAAAAAAAATATTGTATTGATCGGTTCATAAACGACGATGTTATCCACGAACACACATAAAAAAAATATACGGTCGAATTGAGAAACCTCCTTTTTTTGAAGTCGGTTAAAAAAGGACAAATCACACACGGTCATCTGACCCTAAACTAGGATTCCCTGTACTATGTGAACCAGAGACTGATACACATACATAAATACGTATTAGTAGGTATACGTACATCTACGGATAAATAACACCCAGACACACAGAATACAAATAACTTGCTCGATACGAATGTCCCTGGGTGGGGATCGAACTCACGGCAGGCAGAAGCGCTGACCAAGCGAAACTATATAAAAATATAAAAATCTGAAACTAATTAAACTTACCGGATCTTGCTCACTGCCATCTGATTTCAGAGCTTCTCTGGTTTCGTTAATACTCGTATTCTGAAAATGTGAAGGAAAAAACATACGGTTAAAATGTACCTATATTTAAAAAAACCCTTGGCCAAGCAGTGGGGAAAAGATGTAGAGATACCATTAGGTTAGAGGAAGCCAAGGGCTTCCCATTTGTGAATAAAAAATTGCCACGTGTGTGTCGGACCAGGTACAAAGTAGGGTCTTAAAAAGTAAGTCAATCTTTAAAAAGAAACTGGTGCGTTCGAAGAACCCCGTCAGGACCGTAATTGTTTATAGGTACAAGTACAAGCTTTTATTTCAGTTCAAGTCCATGACGTGACTTATCGGGCTGCACATTCATAGGTCGTGCATTATCGGATCAAAAACAAACTTATTAAACCGGGGGAAGGCAGCGGGGGGGGGGGGGGGGGTGTATTTCGGGGCACACGGTTGTTGTTGGTTTAACGTTAAACGTATAGTTTTGACGTGCCTGACATGATATTAACTAAATAATTAAACTAGATTCATGTTTCTACGACTAATAGTTTTGTAATTGTAAAAGAAAGACGATATACTCGTACACTAATTTGTAACAGTCCACTTTTTTGACCTGGTACCCGTATGTATCGGTGTGATTTTAAAGACTTTTCTTTGTAGTACAGCATTAACCATTTCATGAAGTGGTTGGCTAGATCATGAAATGGATAATACCTGCTGCTCACAACGTGATATGGTCTGGACCGCTCAATGAACAGCTAAACTGAAATGAAATGCATAGGCGGATCTAAATTGAGCGAGCGAAGCGACCGATAATAGGTTCGTTAGGTTTGATGATAGCGGGGCTCTCCCCCCTGGGTGGCGGAATGCATTTAGGTTAGGTTTGTTTATAACATGCTAAATAAACATACTTAACCTAAAAGCATTTTTTTTATGCACAATTGGTAAACCCTTGACAACATCTCACCTGGTGGTAAGTGACGATGTTGCCGGAGATGGAAGCGGGCTTACCAAGATTCCCCAACGCAATGGGGAACTGGCTATCTTATGTTCATGCCGGAACACACCAATGATATCAACATTGATATTTGGCGGCAAGACTTAGATAAGATGGTGGTAGCTAGCCAGGCGGGCTTAGGAAATGCCCTACCACCAACCAAACCGAGTCTTACAATTGACCCCGCCGGGAATCGAACCCGCGACCTCCTGTGTAAAGCCAGTGAACTTTGCCTCTGAGCTACGGAGGCGGTTAAATTTCATGATCTAGTCCATTTTTTTTATTCACAATTGGTAAGCCCTTGGCATCATCTCACCTGATGGTAAGTGACGATGATGCCGAAGATAGAAGCGGGCTTACCAAGATTCCCCAATGCAATGGGGATCTAGCTATCTTATCTTCAAACCGGAACACATCAATGTTGTTAACACTGATTTTTGTCATAAGATGGTGGTAGCTAGCCAGGCGGGCTTAGAAAATGCCCTACCACCGACCAAACCGAGTCTTACAAGTTGACCCCGCCGGAATCGAACCCGCGACCTTCTGGTGTGAAGCGAATGGACTAACCATTACGCCACGGAGGCGGTTATTTTATAAAATGTTCGTGCATTTCATGATCTGGCCAAATGTGAGTTGACATATCATCAACGATTGACGTTTAAACGATATGGTCAGTTTTAGTTGACGATTTCATGAAATCGCATATAATGGTGACAATTCGCATAACACGATTAACTTATTTGTCAGGACTAAACTAAATTTACGCTTTCTGTCTTTTTTTCTGTATCGTAAAAACAAGGACAAAATGCATAAATTAATTTTATTCCTGTCAAATAAGTTAAATCGTGTTACACCGAATCGACACCAATATCAACCTCTTCCGTGGTGTAATGGTTAAGTCAATTAGCTTCACATCAGGGGGTCGCGGGTTCGATTCCCTGCGAAGTCGAACCTTATAAGACTCGGTTTGGTTGGTGGAAGGGCATTTTCTAAGCCCGCCTGGCTAGATAACAACAAGATAAAGTATCCAGTCACCCATTGCTTTGAAGAATCTTGGTAATCTCCGCCTCCATCTTCGGCATCATTGTCACTTACCATCAGGTGAGATGATGCCAAGGGCTTACTATTGTAAACAAAAATAAAATAAAAACTTCTAATAGAATGTTGACTGGTCTGGTCAGCTGATCGACTTTTCTGTAAGACGTTCAAGTATTTTCCTTGATGAAAAAATTACGACTAAAGCCTTGTTTAAAATCTCGGGCGTACTAGTTTGGAAAAAGGATGGTTCGTGAGTAATATTAGGTCATCATTGCTACACTTCAGCGTAGCTAAAATGACCTGTGATTATACATGGCTCTATAATAGGTCATCTTTGATACGGCTTGACGATGTCCCGATTATTAGATCTGTGATTCCAGTATAGTCAAAGATGTATGGTTGGTGGAGGGCATTTTCTAAGCTCGCCTGGCTAGCTACCACCATCTTGCCTAAGTCTTGCCGCCAAACATCAATGTTAACAGCGTTGATGAGGCCCGGCTTGAAGATAAGATAGCCAGATCCCCATTGCGTTGGGGAATCTTGGTAAGCTCGCTTTCACCTTCGACATCATCTACACTTACCATTAGGTTAAATGAATGTAATTGGCCAAGGGCTTACCAATTGTGAATTTAAAAAAGTACAACTTATGAAATCGACTATTTTATAATACCGCTACGACATCTTTAACATTTCCCGAGGGAAATTATATGTCACGTAAGGGCCATTTAACGTGACATAAAATCTGTTTGTTTGGAAATGGCAAAACATTTTAACAAACCATTTTATCATTTATGGGCACTTTTGAGCCGGGTACGAGGTGGTGCGACATATAGGTACTAAGTACCTAATTGCAGTTACAAAGTTTATTATTTTAGTTTGACGTATATATAATATTTATAAAAAATATTATTTTAGCTTCATCACTTACATTTAGACATCGAGCATGTTCTTGCGAGCATTGTATTTACTTAATCAGTGTGTTTTAGTTCACTTAAGATTTAAATTTCAATTGAAACTAGTTTATTTCTGAGAAAACACTTCACGTTTTGTTATATGTTTGGCCATTTCGAAACAAATAGACTTCAGAATTTCTTACGTTAATTTGATTTAAATTCTATGTCACGTTAAATGGCATAATCCTTTCATAGGTTGCTGTAGAGAAAGCTTTAGACACTCTGGATAAAGGCACCTTTTAAACAAAATAAACTAAATCATAATCGGTTCATCCGTTTAAGCGCTACAATACAGATACACGCCTTGCCTTAAACTACTATCCCTCTTTTTGCATTGCGACTTTATAAAAGAAAATTAACAAGATTTTTTCACTCTCAACCAACCTTGACAGGTATACTGCTAGCCGGATCAGGATCAGGTGGATCGTCTCCCGACCCTTCGTGCAGCTCTGTTGATGATGAGGTTGCTACGGAGACCACCGACACCTCCGTGGAGGTATCTGATGATGATGACTCGGCTGTCAGGTCCTCTTGGGTCGCTGCTGATGCCGAGTGGACTTGCTGAAATTAGAGAGAGGTTCTAAAGGGATCGTTGAAAATGTCATAGTAATAGGGGAAGGCCTCAGCTAAAACTCTCTCTCGATTGAAAGAAGGAAATTAGTAAAAGCGATATTTTACTGATCGCTTGTTTTCCGAAGCAGAAAAAAGCATTATTGGAAATATCTATAGTGTCATGTGGTTATAATTATGTAACGCGCTTGTATTATAATATTATGTAACCCGACTGCGCAAAAAGTAGGGTTTGTTTTTCGGGTGTATGCAAGTATGTATGTATGTTCGTTTCTTTGGCTGAGCCTGTAGCCTAAACGGCTGGATGGAGTTTGGAGTGCGAGGTGTCCTTAGATTCGTCTTGACGTCGAAAATGACATACGATGGATTCATTTTTTTTATATATTTTTTATTGTGTTTGATTACATCTCACCTGATGGTAAGTGATGATGTAGTCGAGGATCGAGGACAGTACGCGTAAACTCAATTACATTTTAATGCGACTGCCAAAAAAGAAGAATAATACCATTATATTATTAAAAAAAACACGTTTCTTGTAATGTTAATTTACCGGAATGTATTTGTGTTGTGGTAAAGAATAAATGTTTCATCTATCTATCTATCTATGAGGCCCCTCTTTAATTTTTTCATTATTATTTGTTGATATAGCGGCAATAGAAATACACACTGTGTAAAAATTCCAACTGTCTAACTATTACGGTTCATGACATACAGCCCGCAGATAGACAGACGGACGGACGGACAGCGGAGGCTTAGTAGACTAGGAGGTAGTGACAAATCTGGTAACGATAACAGAAATGGATAAACTTAGGTTGAGAGGATAAATGGCAACTCTCTGATGTTAAATATGTCGGTCTGCCTGCGCAAAGTGGTTGCGTTATGTACTTATAGCGCCAGAAAAACTTGTTATCGTGACCAAAAAAAAAACGATACGGAAAATGGCTGAGTAAGATATAAAATGAAAGTACTAGTTGTACTCATGACAAATAAGCAAAAACTGACCAAATATTCGGTTGCGTTATGCAGCAACGCCCGTTAGTAGTAGGAATAGCGAGAGTTCTGGACCAGGATC
Source organism: Coleophora flavipennella (assembly GCA_947284805.1). Taxonomy (NCBI): domain Eukaryota; kingdom Metazoa; phylum Arthropoda; class Insecta; order Lepidoptera; family Coleophoridae; genus Coleophora; species Coleophora flavipennella. The sequence goes on along the minus strand of OX369287.1, from coordinate 7,267,451 downwards.
CCACCCCCCTGCCGGAGCCCCAAAGTTGCCTGGAATTCCTATCTCGGAAACGCTTGAAGGTAGAGGAATGGGACCACGCGTAAACGATTTAAATAAGGGGGCGACACCATTTTTTTAATGCTTTTTTTTAGGAATTAATGTCCGCCATTTCCAACTTTGGTGCTCCGGCCTGTGGGCCATGTCCAGAATTCCTACTACGAACGGGCGTTACTTCATTACGCAACCGAATATTTGGTCAGTTTATGCATTTTATTTATCTATTCCTTGGTGTAACCTATGCGCTTCAATCTATCTCCTTCTGACCCAGCCACCTTGGTATTAATTATTCTCTTATTCTCCTTTCTTTAAATATAAGATATAACCCAAAGAGAATCTAACCAACTAGCGTTAAGTAATCTCTCGGAGAAACTACCTATTTTAAAATTCTCCTTTCATAAAAGTAAAATTAAAAATTTTAAAAACCCACCGACACAAAAAATGAATTCTAAAAACTAACAAATAATATTTTAAACCTATTATAATTATTATCGTCACATATATTATGTAAGTTCAAATATTTTATTTTCCAAGCGTTGTCGCGTCGGGGGACAGCTTATAATATATGTGACGATAATAATTATAATAGGTTTAAAATATTATTTGTTAGTTTTTAGAATTCATTTTTTGTGTCGGTGGGTTTTTAAAATTTTTAATTTTACTTTTATTTTGTCCTTTTTAAAGTAGGTATAAATATTAGGAAGGTATTTATAGTGATTAGTTAGTTGAGTTAGTAACTTAGTTAGGTACTAGGTATCATTATTAGTTTCAATTTACTAGATTAAGTTTTAACTACCTACTCTAAGGTTAGGTTAAAGATATGGTAGGTATTAGTGATTAGTTTAAGCAATTTAGGTAGGTATTCGTTTTAGGTTAGGTAGCAGAGTCGAAGCGACGCAGCGACGTCAGATCATCAACTATTAAAGAGCTGATGATCTTCAAACGGCTGATCAGGTCATGGTTACCTTACCATATACTTTCAATACCATTGAAGTAACACGGTACTAAATTTCGAATCGATCGGACATAAGTTAGTCAGATCCCTCGTCAACTAGAAAGGAGCTGATGATCAGCCGTAACACGGTACTAAATTTCGAATCGTTCGAACATAAGGAAGTTAGTCAGATCCCCTCATCAACTAGAAAGGAGCTGATGATCTTCAAACGGCTGATCAGGTCATGGTTACCTTACCATATACTTTCAATATCATTGAAGTAACACGGTACTAAATTTCGAATCGATCGGACATAAGGAAGTTAGTCAGATCCCCTCATCAACTAGAAAGGAGCTGATGATCTTCAAACGGCTGATCAGGTCATGGTTACCTTACCATATACTTTCAATACCATTGAAGTAACACGGTACTAAATTTCGAATCGATCGGACATAAGGAAGTTAGTCAGATCCCCTCATCAACTAGAAAGGAGCTGATGATCTTCAAACGGCTGATCAGGTCATGGTTACCTAACCATATACTTTCAATATCATTGAAGTAACACGGTACTAAATTTCGAATCAATCGGACATAAGGAAGTTAGTCAGATCCCCTCATCAACTAGAAAGGAGCTGATGATGTTCAAACGGCTGAACAGATTTTCATGAAACATGGCTAAGAACACTCGGAATAAAATTATCTATGACACAAAAAAAACTAAACGGATATCGGTTCATCCGTTTGGGAGCTACGATACCACAGACAGATACACAGACAGACAGACAGACACGTCAAACTTATAACACCCCTCTCTTTTGCGTCGGGGGTTAAAAAGTAGCAAAGAAGATTCTGTATGTTTGGTTATTGTATTTTTTAATTTGCTAGAAATGTCTTATTCCTCGAATGATTCTCTGTTAGAAACCTGAGCGTACTAAGGGACTAAAAAAGAGCACTAGAAACAAATACGAAATATTTTTTTGATATTTAGATAAATTGATAGTGACTTCAGCAAAGTGCCATTAAAGTGTTTTTGTGCAGAAAGAATGAAATAAATAAAAGTTCAAAACGGGTGACGACTACATCAGACGAGGCTGTACCTAAGGCCGTCGATCTCTTTGCCTTTCCTGCACTTTTGTACACGTATTTATGTAATATTGTTGGAATTTCAGAATATTTATATGTCTACCTGGAGTGGGCTTCTAAATTTCATAAGTGTATTATGTATTTTTATCCACGTATTTCTAAAAAACGAATAAGAATAATATTTTTTATTGAATAAAGTATATTTCAACTTAGGAAATAGTGCAAGTTTAATCAAAATCGGTTCAGTAGTTTTCGAAATATGGACTGAAAAGTGAAAAAACAAGTCGTCTGTTTAACTCCGCAATGTTGTGGTTGTGTGCGATTGAAGTCGGTTGTACAATGTACATAAAACAAGTTTTTATCTTTGACATTTGTTGAGTTGGAAAGGTGAAAAATATGATGTTACAGCGCAGGGAAAAAAACTAGCCAAGTGGGAGTCAAAAGCGCACACAAAGGGTTCCGTACCATCATACAAGAGTGCGCTATTACAAAGGGTTCCGAACCATCATACCAGATGGTGCTAGTTTCTTCATATTTTAAAAAACACGTTTTTTATATGGAGACATTCCTTATTTTTCACTTTTTCGAATTTTTAGTATTTGTTGTTGCAGCGGCAACAGAAATAATCATCTGTGAAAATTTCAACTGTCTAGCTATTACGGTTCATGAAATTACAGCCTGTTGACACACAGACAGACGGACGAAAGCGAAGTCTTAGTAATAGGGTCCCGTTTTTACCCTTTGAGTACGGAACCCTAAAAAGTAAGCTAAACGTTACCACATTATCATATTAGGAACTAACTTGTCTATTCTACGACCGAACTGGTTTCGTAAATCCAATTAATAAGCAAGGGAAGAAAGAATTAAACTCAAATAATAGAACTTACTCTGTTCACTAGAAGAAAACTGCACAAGAGCATCATCAATCTGAAACAAAAGCAATCAATTAGATTAAGTATTTCAAACAACAATTCAAATCGAATCAAATCAAAATCGTGATATTTACTTGAATTAAATTACGTGAAATACTACAGTGACCTTCACCTAACGGTAAATCCAGACCATTTCAACTTAGATATAACGCCTCAACCGAGAATCAAACCCACATTCTCGCCGAATCGTGTGGAGCCGTCCTTATCCGAATAAACATCGAACGGATATTGGCCTATATTGCATAGTTCAGTAGCTACTACCGCAGTTAGATCAGTTGTTATGTAGCGACCTACCGCCGTTCGGTACAAGACTGCGATTCGCGCCCGCTAAGGCAAGTTGTGTTTCAAACCTAATTAAATTCTGTTATTAGCTGTGATGGATGAAGATTATAATTTAATGTACCCACAGGGTTCGGAAAATACCTACGTTTGAAATAACAGCTAATAATCCAGCATGGACTCACATCATAACATTAGCTCATATACGTCCCCACCGAGGGGCTCGAGCCTACCCTGAATTAGACAGATCGGGCCTTGGTCGACTACGCGGGCCCAGTGCGGGTTGGTCGACTTTACACACAACTTTCGAGTTTCTTCGCAGGCGTATGCAGGTTTCCTCACGATGTTTTCCTTCACCGTAAGAGCGTCGGATAAATGTACATATGAAATCGAAATTCGAAAACACATTGGTACGTGGCAGGATTGAACCACGGCCTCCAGGACAGGAGGCAGCGGCCCCGGCCATTACGCCACCGACGCTCGGCTACGCCACATATACGCCAGCATAGACTAGAATAAAATAAATAAAAACTTAATTAAATAGTCATAAAAATTCGTGAGAAACGACCCATTTTTAGTGTTTTACATAGCAAATGATATTCAATTAATTTATTTTATTAAGTACGTATTATGTGTTTAGGTATGAAAAATATTAAAGAAGAACATGACTGCTAAAAAAAAGTTAAAAAACTAATGTTATTCTCAAAACAGCATTACACTAGTAGAAATTAAATGGTTGTAAATGCGTGCCCTTTGTTTAGATATTTTTAGAGCACGATGGCTTTCTACGAAGACGGATATTTTCACCTTAGTTAATCGCCATTTTAAAGGCAAAAAATACCTGTTTTTTTATGTTGAACCTCAAGAGTTATCGTAGCAGTTTCCTAGTTACTAGTGTCATATTTGGGATACAAAAAATTCAACAAAATTCAAGAAAAATAACTAGTAAAAAAAATACCCCACCTGATAACTAAGAAAACACCTTTGTTCCATTCAATGGTACTTGGCTCCAGGGATTAAAACATGAAAGATATCAAAATAGTCACTAAATAAAAGACCATAAGACGTCATCTTATGGTCAATAAAAAAACAAGAATACTTTTTTTTATATAAATCTTGGCATTGAACTTTAAAAACTTAATTGGCAATTTCGTACTTTTATTATTTTTTAAAGTAAATTCTGAATCACCTATATTTCAAATGTAAGTATACTTGTAGCTGTTTTTTTTTATTCTTGCGTTGCTGCTCTTTTTTTAAATATGTATTATATTATTGCTCGTAGGGAGATCGTTGATGTCTTTAATATTAATCATCATATCAGCCGAAAGACGTCCACTGCTCGACAAAGGCCTCCTCCAAGGATTACCACGACGACCGGTCTTGCACTAATTATATGAAATTTTATACAAAAAACATCAACAAGACATACCATTCATATTTTTTAATTTATTCCCAAGCTTAAAACTTTATAGGTGTGATATTTTTAAAAATAAAAATACTAGCTACTGCATGTGGCTTTGCTTTTGTAGAATTATATACTGGGCCGCAAAGAAAACGGGTCGGTTATAAAAACGAGATCTTTTAAAATATCTGACCAATCCTTGCAAAATAAAAACTAAATTAAAATGAAGGAGTAAAACCACAGATAAGAAAAATCTGCCGCTCCGATTCCTTTATTCTGTGAGTAAAACCTTATTGTGATTGTATTAAAAACCATAAATATAAAATAAAGACGATTTTCAAAATTTGCACTTTGGAACCATTTGTTTTACTTTTGTTTCTGTTCTGTCACATAAATAGGGTATTTATTTCAATATGGCATTTCCTGTGCAGAAATTCATTATTCTGATCAAATGCAGTTAAAAACATGTCACTAATCCCTGAAGAGTGTACCAGAATTCTGACAATGCTTGAAGACGGGCGCAGTCAGTGTAATACGGCGAGAACTGTTGGTGTGTCGTTATCAACCGTTCAAAGAGTGCTCCAGCGATTTGAAGACTGGATCCAATATTCGCAGACCAGGAACAGGCCGAAAAAGTTGCACGACAGCGCGGGAGGATCGATAGGGGAGAAGGAGGCAGCTTTGAATAGGGGCAGGTTTGAAAAAACTTGTCATAAAACTTATTTCTACGAATTTTTTGGCAGAAACAGTTTTAAACAAATGGCAACACCGTTTTGTTACGTCATCCCACCATTTTCTTGAAGTTTGACAGATGACACCAGAGATACACGGCACGTTTGTTTTCGACAGCAAAAACGAATCATTTCGCAAAAAAGTTGTAAGGATTTTGTGAAAAATTTAGTGTGCTATGGTAAGTGGACTTATTGTCAACAAACGGCGAATATATCTGTGCATTTACTCGTGTATTATTCCGGACTAACACCCATAATATTTGTTTTGGTTTTCGACTGATATTTTTGTAGGTTAGGATTGGGGCAGTTTTGAAGAAAATAAGTGGGGCAGATTTGAAAAAAAATCAAAGGTGCCCCAAGATTAAACTGGGCTGGGGGACATTAGAAAATTTTAAGAGGCACATTAAAAAAAAAACCGTTGTTTTTCTTTATGCAAAAAATGTCTAAAATCTTATTTTGTAATACATTTTCCTTTATTTCGCCAATAATTTACTATAAACTTTTGTTACTTCTTAAAATTTTCGGTTTAAATCTGCTGGGGCACTTTTGAATTTTTTTTCAACTACCTTTTTTTGAATGCAAATAATTTATAAAATTATATTCTGTAATCATTTCCCTTCATTTTGTTAACAATTTATCATAAACTATTTTCACTTCTTAAAATTCCCTGAAAAGCAAGATACATCTTTTGTTAACATGAATGACATAATAACAAAATTACCGAAACCTACAAATTGGCCAGGAACTTCGAGAACTATGTCTTTTGTTCACTTTTAAGTTCAAATTTGAAAACTTCAAAATGGGGTAGTTTTATCTGATTAAAGTTTTGGTCTCTTTTATTAAAAAATAAACAGAAGTAAAGGGTATTTTGTAGACGTTATTGTTTTGTTACAGTTTATTTCAAGCATTTGTTAATTATTTACTGATCTCTTTTAGTTTTAGTTACCTATTTAAAATAACTATAAAGTGTTTTTGTCAATTCATGACATTGTTATTACTTTAATCGTTTTGATTTAACCAGTTATTAGTTAATAGTTGATTACTTTCTAAATGAGTAATTCGCATTGAGATTGATCTTTATATGACAGAAACACTTAAATGGTGTCTTGTTTTTGTAAATTTATCACCTGGTTTTTGAAAAACATCAGTTGAATTACCTTCTGATGTCTTTTAGTTGTTATTTGTAACGAATTTAAGCTGTTTTTGTCAATTCATAATGTTCTTATTGATTATAATTGCTCTACTATAGATTTGATCAAAACTAGTTATATGTTACGAAAGCTGATTTCATGCAAATATCTGCTGCTAGATCATCTTTGATCTTTTAATTAAAGAAAACTTAATAAAATACAGTTTTTTATTTTATTTCTAATGTTATTTCAAATGTGCCCCAGGTCACATGAATGAAAAATAACAAATGAAAAATAAAGTTTATTTTCCTTTTCTAGATTAGTAACATGCAGTTAAATTATGTAGAATTACATATTGAAGTAAGAATTGAATATATATAATGACCTATTAGCATTAAAAATAGCTATTTCAAATGTGCCCCGGGTTGTTTCAAAACTACCCCAGTAATGGGGCAGATTTGAATATTTGACTTTTCTCACATGAACGTGAATTTCTAGAAAATAGATGGAAGTAATGCACTGAAACTTTAATTATTATGGAGTATGATATATTATCAAGGTTCTTATGCAAAATTATCAAATTCGTATAATAAAATAAAAAGTTACAACTGATTAACGAATAAACTTTCAAAGGTGCCTCCCTCTCCCCTATACGGTATCAACAATATTGAGAAATCGATTTCAAATGGCTGTTAAGTCAAAAATCACCTTCTACGTGCTGGAGAGAGCAATCCGAGCATATGTACAGTGAGGCGGCTTTTTGCTGAAGCAAACTTGAAGCCATTTAGACCCGCCAATGGTCCAAAACTCGAAAGGCAGCATCTAAATTCAAGGCTGAGTTATGCTAGAGAACACATAAATTGGACCAGTCGTCGGTCAACAGTTATGTTTTCGGACGAGTCGAGACTCATGCTATACAAGCACGATGGGAGGCATCAGAGTCCACAGATGACCAGGAGAGCGCTATAACCAAGCTTGCATTGAGCAGAAAGTGTCATACGGTGGAGGCTCCATACACGTGTGGGCTGGAATTTCTTCCGAAAGCCGCACCGAGCTAGTGGTGATCGAAAATAGAACTTTAACTGCAGAGAGATATGTGAATGAAATCTCAAAGGAGTATGTTGGCCCATTTTTACAAAACATGGGCGAGAACGACATCTTTATGCAAGATGACGCTCGTCCCTATACAGCTCGGATAGTGTTTTACTTCCTTGATGATGTCGCTATAACACGCATGGAGGGCCAGCACGCAGCCCAGACATGAACCCCATCGAGCATGCCTGGAATGAACTGGGCTGACTTGTATGCCAGCGAAATTCCCCTCCAATCACGCTTCGTGAACTGAAAGAAGCACTGATAGAGAAATGGGGGAATATTCCTCAGAATCGGCTCAAAAATCTGGTGGAAAGCATGCCAAACCGTTTAACAGCTGTTTTAATAGCTAGTGGTGGTAATACGATTATTATTATTATTATTTCAGCTCATATACGTCCCCACCGAGGGGCTCGAGCCTACCCAATCAGGGCAATTAGGCCTTAGTCGACCACGCGGGCCCAGTGCGGGTTGGTCGACTTCACACACAACCTTCGAGTTTCTTCGCAGGCCTGTGCAGGTTTCCTCACGATGTTTTCCTTCACCGTTAAAGCAATCGGTAATGATATGTACGTAAGTTTTTTGAAAAACTCATTGGTACATTGGCCGTCCAGATTTGAACCCGGTACCTCTGGTTAGATGGACCGAGTCGTTACCGGTTGAGCCACCGACGCTGGTAATACAAAATACTGAAATATGTGAAAATTGCACATTTGACACCGTAACACATTTTTCGAAATCTAGTGAATAATTGTAATTTTTACTTAACCTACTTTTATTCAGAATAAACTTTATAATCTTGAACTTTTATAACTCATTTTTAGTTCTATTAAAGCTCTATAAAATTGACTATAATACAGTTTTATTCCTAAAGCTAGTTACTTTGAAAGTTATTGAAGCTTTTGTTTACGACCCGTTTTCTTTGCTGTCGAGTGTATGAGTCATTTGTTGAATATAACATCAAAATCATAATTTCCGTTTTAGACGCGTTTCAATAATATTTAAAAATAAAATAAAAACAAACCCATTCCTAATTCCGGATCAGGCAGGTCAGTGATGGGGGGTCAAGAGACACGGCGGCATAATGACAGGGCAGCGAAAATCAATACCATTACCCTTGCATTACACGAAATTGGCTGCGCTGCGGTAGCCGCAGCTTATGGCAATCACGAGGATATTTATTTAATACTATTGTAGCTACCTTGAGATTGCAGACAAAGGTAGAGCCTGCCAAAGCTCTGGAAGCGTAGTATGTCCGAAGTGTAAAATGTCATATTAATGCAAAACGTCAGATTTACAAAATAATTAATGAGTTTGTGTTTTTAGTTAACGTTTCCTACCACCGTTATTATTGTTTATGGAGAATATTTCAACTATCGTTGGAATTATTATCATTAACAGCCTTTATTACATTTACCTGCTCCAAGTTGTGCCACTTATACCGAATTTCGGTCCTGGACGTTCAGTTGTCGCCAGCAACATTTCGCAAATCAACCCTCCATTGCACCTAGCTAGGCGGGTGCCTCATGTTTTTAACAGCGTTGCGTGAAACATGTTTTTAACAGCGTTGCGTGAAATTACATAATAATGTACTGTACTGTAATGGGTGTACTGTAATGACCTTCATAAACAATTTTGAAATTATTATTACCTACTTTTTATTTGCTATATAATACAGTTGGTACTTTATACACCAGTTTACTAAACTCAAAATTGATTTTACCGCACACCTGCGTTTTACTTTACCACTTTTTGAATTTCAAGCAAATAAAAAATACCATAATCAAAAATACAGAATCTGTTTTCAGCCAAGGAGTGAAATTCCCCGCAGGCGTCTGTATTCCCCGATTCGTATAATTTAGGAATAACGCTCTCAAATTTTTCGTTAAAAAAACTTTTTAGAGAATAGTTTTAAAAAGAGGTTATGTCTTTGTAAAGAAAAGAGATTAAATACCACGGTAACCTATATCGGAAGAAGACTTATGGGAAAATTTTGTGAAGAAAGAAAATGACGCACAAAGCGCATAGTTCACACCGAAAATAGGTCATCTTTGCCAAGGAGGTATCATGCTTACCTTCTCATCCCAAGCAAAGTATACATATTAGTACTATCGTCCCAAATCTTATTTTAATCTATTTAAATATTATATGGTTTTGTTAAAAAAACTTACGCATGCATATGTGTGCCTAGATAAAAAAGACACCGTTTTCGTAAAACTGGATTGAATTGTTTTAATGTGAATATGAATTTAATTAATGTTTAGTGATACATTTATGATAAATATCTACACATATAATAAAACTGTAACGGGGCCGTGTCAGTACATGAAATATTTTTGGCAAAAAATAACAACGGTGGACATTAATAACGATATAGAGGCCAAAACAACAACTTTTGGAATTTTTGACTGTCCGTCTGTCTGTATTTTCGCGCATCACGCAAAAACTACCAGGCCGATTTTGATGAAATTTTTATGGTGGTTCCTTATAGCCCGGGTTAACATAAAGAATTCAAGAGTTCTCGTAGAAAAATTCAAAACCTCCACGCGCACAGTTGCGGGCACAGCTAGCAGTATATACATGTATCAAAAAGTAAAGTGAGATGGTTCTGTATGATATTTTAAAGCCACAAATGTAATTAATGATATTAATTATGAGCCACTTATTGCGTATTTTTTTATTTTTTTTATGTATTTATTGGTAAGCCCTTGGCATCATCTCACCAGATGGTAAGTGACGATGATGCCGAAGATGGAAGCGGGCTTGTCAAGATTCCCCAACGCAATGGAGAACTGGCTATCTTATCTTCATGCCGGAACACATCAATGTTTTTTTTTAACACTGATGTTTGGCGGCAAGACTTAGATAAGATGGTGGTAGCTAGCCAGGCGGGCTTAGAAAATGCCCTACCACCAACCAAACCGAGTCTTACAAGGTGACCCCGCCGGGAATCGAACCCGCGACCTCCTGTGTTAAGCCAGTGAACTTTGCCTCTGAGCTACGGAGGCGTATAATGAATTTTTATTTCCAAAATCTCGATATGTATTTTGTTTTTCTGTTGGTAATGTCCTTTTTGTTTTTCTGTTTTCTAACTGTATTGAAAAACGTCGTATGATACATGGGCGTAAAATGTAATTGGTAAACTCGTGATAATGGTAAACTCACGCCTGCGGCTCGGGCTTACAAATGTCACCTGTTTGCCATTTACCTGTTTAGCACCCCTGTTGCATAAATAACTATTAATAAAGTAAATTCCAGTCACTCCTTCTTACCTCAAAAAACACTTTATCTTTCGTTCATTGACCCTAAACTGCACCTTGCGAACTTCCAGCACCCTAATCCTCGATATCCCCATCCACTCTTCCTCTGTTTATTCCAACTCTTTCACAGTTCAAGCAATCCGGCTGTGGAATTCGCTGCCTGAGTCTATCAGGCGTGCTCCAACGCTACAATCTTTTAAAAGGCTTGTGAAAGATTATTATTTAATTTAATAATATCACTGTTCTCTGCTTTTAAATCCTTTTTTTCCATCTTCCTTTTCCTTTCTTTACCATAGATAGATAAAACATTTAATTTATTTATGTTTTTGTTTGTTTATGTATATATTTATCATTTTATATATTATTGTTATATTATTTAAGTATTTTATTGATATTTATAATAACTATTAAGTATTTTATAATAACTGTTTATTTGCAAATTTTTCTGTTTTTAACTATTGCACCGCCCCTTAACTTATTCTATCGCTGTTTCCCTACCCAAAGGTTGCCTGGAAGAAATTGCTACCTAGCAATAAGGTCGCCTATTGTATAGGCTTTCTTTTATATTTTCAATTTCTTTTTTATGTTGTGATGCAATAAAGAATATTGTATTGTATTGTATTGAAAATTTTACATAACAGTGGTTCTATTTTGCGGGATTTTGACTAAACAAAAATAACATCTTAGAAATGACTTTCTATAACTTGTGAATCGGATTTTGTAAGTCCGTACAAGATATCACGAATGAACTTCATCCTCCTTATCATGTGGCACAATCAACCGTGCTATCTAAGGGATAGGCGGCGTTGGCCTGGTATCAAATATCAACCAACATGACATTTTGCGAATCGGGCAAAATGCATCCAAACACGTGTTTTAGAATTGTACATACCATTCAATTTCTGTGGGGACTCCGTTAGTTTCTGTAGATACTAACAAAATTATAGATTTGTGAATAGACAGTTAAAGTCCAATGAGTCATTGAGGAGATCAAAACAATAGCAAATCTTGGAGCGTAACGGTATTCAAAATTTTTGGTAAATAATGTTTTTACCTGTAATCGGTAAGAACAGTTATATTTCATTAAATCCCGTCCTTGGTTTTTGCAATACTTTACGGTTTGTTGTTTAGTTTATTACTTTCGAGCGACTGAGGAGCGAGCGTCGGCGAGAAAAGTCTTACAAGAAAAAAGGCAAATATCACGTTTATTTTCCTCAAGAAACAGTGTAAATTGCGAGAAAACTGAACCCAGTTCAACTGTTTAGTTTAATAACTTATCCAAACTAAGCAAAACATGTTCTTAGTCTTAAATACTAAGTCTTTGTTAACAAACAACCCATAAATGTCCCCACTGTTGGGCCACGGGTCTCCGGGGCCCTGTCCGGGTTGTTGAAGGTCGTAGGGCTAGTGGCATACCCCACTACTGTCAGAAGTGTTTCAAGCCCCTTTAAGGCATCTATCTAGTGATAGCAACGAGCACCAACGGCTTAACGTGCCTTGCGCAACACGAAAACGGTCAAGGAAAATGTATCTAACAGTCATTTATCAACAGACCGTGCTTCAGGTCAGTTAACCTGCGCGATCGACCCAACTACGCAAGTTGCACTGAGTTACGAGTCAAATAATAGTCCTAGTCTTAAACCACTTACCCCTGAAACGATGATTTTTTTTATAATAGCATGTGCTCTGTTATCATTTTCCTGACTTGGAAAAAATAATTTTAAAAAAATTTGCAAGCAAATTATGTTTTTTTTTAAATAAATCCAACGCATCAAGCATAGGTTAACGGGTTTACATTAAAAATACGCATTATTAAAAATCTCACGTGAGATTACGAGGGAAGGGGCTCAAACCAAACCTCACGAATCTCACCAAAGAGGTGAGGTAGGTCGCAAAATTGCCAAAATCAAGCAGAGGTTGAAAGTCCCATCCCACTATAAAATGTGAACCTACCTTTCTTTCCATCGAGATGTCTATGTAAATGGCCAGAAGCCAAGTCAGTGACCTGACATCCCTGGCCAGCAGACCATGACCCTCGTGCCTATCCTTAGGGTATTAACTAATCAGAACTACAAATTGCTTAATCATCGTTTTGACAACTCAATTTAGGTATAAAAAGTCATTTGAATAAAAACATAAATGTCGCCAAGGTCAACCTTAGTACTTTTTTGTGATACAATTAATTAAACAGCAGTTTAATTAAGAATTAAATAAATAGAAACCAACTCAGACAACGAAGTTAACACTTGGTATTATCATGGTAGGTATGTTTGTGTCGAAAATGTCTGGATTAGGAGAGAAACACGTGTGTGACTAAGTCATTCTTTTTGTTTATTTTTGATCTGTTTCGTATGATTTTCTCTTAAATTAGTATTTATTGTTTTTTTCAAAATTAATTGACTTTTCCGCTGTCTTCTTCATACTGTCATTACCTTCTTCTGTCTGTTTAATTGTATTTCTAGTATTCGCTTTATCTTCATTTTCTTCTTAATATATCGGTTTGGTGGTAACAGCTTTATTAATTTAGATCCTGGTCTTAGACCCCTTGCCCTCCAATACCTTCTGAATTACTAGTGCGAGCTTATATGCGGTCGGAGGGCGCGTCAAGGCCGCAAGTGTATTTAGCTCCTAAAAAACGATAACTGACCTTTTAAAACAAAGGTCGAGCTTTGACCTAGGTACCTGCTTCCATATTCGCAGTTGTACATAATATTTGTGACGATCATTAAATCACAATAAAGAGTAAATATATTATGTTAACACTTTGCATATAAGATTATTCAATAATTGACAAAAACTACGGACTTAAATCGCAACAACTACAATTTATAATTTTTTAGCAACCTTAAAGTGGTATTTTGCTAAAAAGTCCTAAACCGATTTTGTTAAAACTTATATGTGGTGTTAAAGCATAACCTATTAAATAAAAAAAAAACATCAAAATCGATTCGCAATCGGCGAAGAAATCGCTAACCATACATACAAAAAAACCTTCTCCTTTTTAAAACCAATAACTGGCTCAAATTCACAGAACGAGATATAACAATTACAATTTTACTATCCAATTAGCGGAGATGGAAGTGTAAAGCGAGTTATTACAGAAAAATTAGAATCGAAGAACTATAATTGTATAAAATTACAATTACGCAACGCTGTATGGTGGAAAAGGGGTCGATTCTCAACATCAAGAGACTAACAGGGGACAAGTTGCTTTCATAGTTGAATTCCTGTTGATTTGGCATCTCGATTACAATCAGCGACGAAATATATGACCATTTCTTTCTTTAACGGTAGCATTACTACTCAGTACTAACTCGTACAACGTCCCGTAATGTAGAATTGCGCTCGGGATATTACCCCAACAATCTGACTTGTTGTACTTGTGTTAGGGATGACGAATGCTAGTCATCTGAGTTACATTTTATCACCTGTCAAAAACGACACTTAGTTCTAAAAAAATTTGAAATATCTAGGCGTGACGTCATAATTTAGCAGCGTCATATATGCACTCATATTGTGATTTTGGCGAGGACTTGATGGAAAACAAAACGAGTAAGGTTTTCCGAAGTTTAAGTAGGAGGGCAATTTAGTGATCAAGAGTTCATAATTTATTTCTGATGCTGTGTCGCCATCCCTATTGATCCATAAACCAAATGTCTACTCTATGACTTTGGGATTTTTTAATACGACTAGCTTTTGCCCGCGGCTTCGCCCGCGCGGACATCATTTTTATGACTGTCTTTGAGGAAGAGTGGTGCGCGAGCCGACAGCGGCTCGCGAACGTGGACGCGAGTTTGCCCTAGATCCCTCAGGAACGATATCGGGCTATTCTCATTAGCAGTCTATGTCGCTTCCCACCCCCTCAACCAATTCTATACAAAAATATTACAAGTTACAATTTTATCAGACTTAACACGTTGCAATCTCGAAGAAATAACTCGGGAGTGCATCAACTGACTTAAATTTCCAAAATTTACATTGGTGATCAAGTTGAAACAGGGTTCTTATATGCAGTTATCGGGATAACATCACGCTGGTCAGCATTCGCGTCCCGTCCCACCTAACCACACACCATCAAAGTTTCACCAACACGACTGACCCAATTCGAATGATAGTCCTCTATTCAGCACTCCAAATCAAAAATTACGCCATTTTCCGCCCAATAACGGGTCGAATTCAGATCTCGAACACGAATCGATACCGATTTAATGATCTCGATTGAAAGAGAGACATCACGACGAGTGGTCAGAGTTCAAATGCGGGTTGTGCATAGTGAGGGCAACAGTTGCATGCAAATTTTTGATAATTCGTCAGTCGTCCGTCTCTAATCTCTTTGGTATTGTGAAAGACCTTGGTATTACTGCACTTAAGGCGAGGCATTTGAACGCAAATGATTGCGACTGGCGGGGGCAGCGGTTGGCACGGTGCTACGTCACACCACTGGGCAACTTTCAGGTTTTGGGACAAATATGAATTATATAAAATATAGGACTTCAGTTCAAAAGCTTATATTTTGCATGTTCTCTGTAGTACTCAAATAGAAATATTACCAAATAAAAATGAAGTGCAAAGGTATAAATTTTATTAATAAACAATTAATAATAATAATAAATTTGTCTGGAAGAGATCGCTTGTTAGCGATAAGACCGCCTATATGTACAACTTCCTTAATCATTGTATCTTTTTTCTTTCTCTTATGTTGTGCAATAAAGTGTTTTCAATCAATCAATCAATCAATGTGCTTCCGCTGGAGATGCTCCTGCCACTTTGCCTCGTGCCAAGTGAGCAGAGAAGCTTAAATTTTATATAATATTGAAATAATAATAAATAAATATTATTTCATTACCAGAAACACAGTTATACGATATTATAGTAAGTGTGGTACTAGGCTGGGCCTGTATCGTTGGGGCCGAAAACAAAAACTTTACCAGGCTTTACATGATATACAAAGAGAGTACTAAGAGATATACTTAATTCGTTTTAAACTTTCATTTTGGACTGTTCGGGAATTTTTGTTATGATCGAGTAAAGTACATCCTACCTATCGTGTAAAAAATCAACACGTTATTTAGACAATGTCCCTAGGTGTACCGTGTATTTTTTTTTAAATTATACTACAAAATATTATAGTCATAACTAGAGTTTAAAGTAATGGTGTAGACCTATCTTTAGGATTTTTTTCTATCGAGCCGTTACTGTTTAATCGTCTTTCAAATAGCTTTAGACTTTGAGGAACATCATCAACAATATGGGTATTTTTTCCAACCTTGTGTTTTCTATCGTTTAGCATTAATTGACGTCAGAAATAACGAAAATCTGTAACATTACCGCCTTAATGCAATAGTACCTAATACCGGCCGAGTACATATTTCTGGTTGAAGTTTGTTGAGTAAGATGTATATTTAGCAAGTTTCAAAATTTAAACTTTACTCGTTTAGGACAAAACCACTTGTGTTTGTCGTGATGTCTTTATTTCCTCATAAATCCTTTGATTTTTAACGCAATGTTCTTCTTCTTCCTCTTGGGTGTGCTATATCCTATCAGCTACCACACTGCACGGAAATGGGGATGACGACAGCATTAGAAATAAATTATGAACTCTTGATCACTAAGTTGCCCTCCTACTTAAACTTCGGAAAACTTTACTCGTTTTGTTTTCCATCAAGTCTTCGATTTTTAATTCACCAAATCACAAAAAAATTACGCTGCAAAACTGTGACGTCACACCTAGGTATTTCAAACATTTTTAGAACAAAATGTCGTTTTTGACAGATAATAAAAAGTAAATCAGATGGCAAGCATTCGTCATCCCTATTCTCTCCTAAAGTTATTAATACATACTAAAATACATTCTGTCTGTACATTGGTAAGCCCTTGATATCAACTTACCTGATGGATGGTAGGTAAGTGACGATGATGCTGAAGATCATCAATCAATCTAAGGAGAAACAATTTTATACATATTTCGGTATAAAATAAAAAAAAAATAAAAATCTTTTATTTCAGACAGAGTCCATATTTGGTTAGTAACACAAAACTTAATATCTATTGTTAGTTTAGTTAAGTAAATGTAACGTTAAATCCTTGATAATTAATTGTTCTGATATAAAGTTTCGCAATGGCTAAGTACATTTCCACAATTACGCACGCATCTTCCACAAATACTTTCAGTTTCCGGCCAACGGAACCCGTATTAATGAATAATAAAATGCCTAACGGTGACACATGGTTATCCGCCAAACTATTTCTCTGTGCGCCTTTGTTCTTAGCAATTAACCGCCTATGAAGCACGCACCGGTGAGCCCGTGTGCGTCGTCGTCGGAAACCGTTTAGGATTACGGCCAACGTCACGAGGAGTTTTCTGGTGTCTTGTGGGATGTGGGGCAAAGTTTACCGATCGTTCCGGTGCGTTACGATTTCTCAGAACGGAATTTCGGAAAAGCACAGACGAACGAAAAGAAATATACAGGGTAAAGGTGCAATGATACTTAAAGGTGGCCTTGTACTCATCAAACTGAACAAGTTTTGTTCTACAACTTTTCTGAAATCGCGATATTTTTTTGGATTTTTCATACAAATGTGTTAGCTGATTGACCGGCTTTGTATGAACAATAAAAGTTCGTGATTTCAGTAAAGTTGTATAACAAAAGTTGTTCAGTTGTCAGTCAGTACCTTAAAGTACCACTGCACCTTTATGTTACATCCTGTGTATCTACTTACTTAATAAATATAAAGTTATGCTCTTTTGTGGGACAATGAAGTTAAGGTTCATCATATCAGCTCATATACGTCCCAACCGAGGAGCTAGAGATTTTTTACGTCGGTATGTGACAATGGATGAAACATGGATTCACCATTTCACTCCTGAATCCAATCGGCAGTCAGCAGAGAAGCGGCCTAAGACACAAAAATCTGTCGGCAAAGTTATGACCTCTATATTTTGGGATGCACATGGAATACTTACTCTTCATTGAGTACCTTGTTAAGGAGAAAAATATAAACAGCGAATATAACATGGGACTATTGGAACGATTAAAGTACAAAATCGCGGAAAAACGGCCTCAAATAAGATAAAAAAAATGTGATCTCACCAACAAAAGTGTCACCAGGACAAGCGCCGTGTCAGAAATCCGTGGTAACGATGGCAAAACTGAACGATTTGGGCTTCCAATTACTTCCCATCAACCATTTTCTCCAGATCTGGCCCCCAGTGATTACTGGCTGTTTGCAGATCTAGAGAAAATGCTCCAGGGCAAGAAATTTAATTCAAATGGTGAAGTAATCGCAGCAACGGAGGCTTATTTTAAAGCCAAAAATTAATCGTTCTACATACATGGAATAGAAAAGTTAGAAAACCGTCGGAGAGACTGTATCGCAGTTGAAGGAGACTATGTATATGAATAAAAAATAATGTTATCAAGAAAACTTTGTTTGAGTATTTAGTCTCGGAACTTATTGAACCACGTGTTATATAGATCCAATTAAGTAAGTAAATTTCTCCAGTGTTTTATGATGTGAGAGAACACCCGGTGCATTAGCTTCGTCACTTTCCATTGAGATGCAGGTAAATCACAATTCATACCTACATACACACCTTTCATCATTTCAGCTCATATACGTCCCCACCGAGGGGCTCGAGCCTACCCTGAATTAGGACAATCGGGCCTTAGTCGACCACGCGGGCCCAGTGCGGGTTGGTCGACTTCACACACAACCTTCGAGTTTCTTCGCAGGCGTGTGCAGGTTTCCTCACGATGTTTATCCTTCACCGTAAGAGCGTCGGATAAACGTACATATGAAATCGTAATTCGAAAACACATTGGTACGTGGCAGGATTCGAACCACGACCTCCCAGAAAGGAGGTAGCGGCACTTGCCATTACACCACCGACGCTCCTACACTTACACACACCACACCTTTGTAAAACATTTATTATTATTAAATGCTGTTTCAAATGTATGCAACAAAACATGATCTTGTTTCTTCTAAAGGATCATCATCATTATATCAGCCAAAAGGCCTCCCCCAGGGATTTCCACGACGACCGGTCCTGCGCTGCCAGCATCCAGCGGCTTTCCGCGATCATCACGAGGTCGTCGGTCCACCATGTCGGCCTGCCTATGTCACTCGATCACTTTACTGTCCCAAAGGCCATCTGTTCTACGAGCTATGTGCCCTGCCCACTGCCACTTAAGTTTAGCGATTTGTGAGCTATGGTTACTTTGATTCTCCTGTGGATCTCCTCATTTCTGATTCGATCGCGTAGGGAAATCCGATAATAGCTCGCTCCATTAATCTTCTGAAGGATACGATATCACTATGAGGTACTATATCATACAATAGAGAAGCAATGTATTTTCACAGCTCGACGGAGAAGTGAAGTCGTGTAACAGATTCTAAGTCCTAGCTGAGAAAAAAAAATCATATGAAAAATAACTACATTGGTCTCTTTCTCACCACAGCAACCTACGCTACGGCATACTCTAACGTGGGGCCATTAACGTGACATAGAATCTCCCTCTAGCCTCTAGAGATAATATACAGGTTGTAACAAAATTGGTAAACAACTTTTGATCTAGGACTGCCAAAATCGCAAAAAAATACTCTTCATACAAATCGATCACCTGATCGGTCAATTTTGTGCATTTTTGTATGGAGGGTCCATATTTTTTTTGAGAATTAACTATGGGGCCTTGGGAAAATAATTAATGTAAGTATGTAAATATTATACTTTATTGCATGACAAAAACCAGAACAGTACTTACCTACTTATAATTTATAATGTAAGGGAAGGTTGTTGAGTATGACGAGTAGAACCCCCAGTTAATGGCTTCTGCACCAATTTTCAAACGACTTCCAAAAAGGAGGAGGTTCTCAATTCGTCTGTATGTTTTTTTTATGTTTGTTACCTCAGAACTTTTGACTGGGTGAACTGATTTTTACGATTATTTTTTTATTTGAAATCTAGTGCTTCCCGTGTGGTCCCATAAAAATTTTATCAAAATCGGTGTAGTACTTTAGTAGAAAATTAACAAAAACCAAAAATACTAATGCAAAAATGTACTAATTTGTTGCGATGGAAGTCGGTTTTTTAACGTGTTTAGCGTTTTCAATTATTTTACACCTGTATAGAAACTCATTGCGATGTCATACCTTTATTCTAATATTGTAGGTATCCTTACCTCTGCTAAATGCCCAATTGTGTATTGTTTACATACATGTACGTACTCGTACATACTATACAAGTACAGGGTCGTCGTAAGCGTAACGAAACTTGATGGCATGTAATAATCTTAGCGCTGAATACAGTTTTTTTACACTACTTCATGTACCTACTTCATAATTTAATTTATTCATTATTGGTTAAGACTAATTAGTAATCTGTGGTTAAGCCTTGGCATCATCTCACCTGATGGTAAGTGATGGTACGTTAGTACTAATATATATACTGTGGTGATGGTGATGCCGAAGATGGAAACGGACTTACCAAAATTTCCCAAAGCAATGGGGAACTGGCTAACCTATCTTCAAACCGGAAATGCTGGTAATATTGATGTTTGGCGGCAAGGCTTAAATAAGATTAATATTATTATTCTAATTATATATATATCTCCATCTCGTGTTCTGTGCGTCCAATAGCACTCTCAGTTGTTCAGGGAGCTCTCCTCTACCTTGTTCCCACATTTCCATGAGGATCCTTTGAGCTGCCACAAAATTTGTGCCATGGTCACTCCATAATTCATGGCAATGTCCCCTTCTGGCGACGAATCTCTTAAAACTTGCAATGAATGCCTCCGTTGTCATGTCACTAACCAGTTCCGGCAAAATCAACTCCGCTAATAGAAAATGGTCGTGAGGGATTCACGCGAACTTCCGGTAAGTTACCCATCTGCTGGTTTCCGGTGTGTGCATTTTAATTTGTTATATTGTACTCTGCATGGATAGCGTAATGCGATGATGAATGACGGTGCACGGACAAATCCTTACGGGTTTTTGTTGCACCGGTATCACTGTGTCTTAATTTTAAGTTTTATATGAAAATAAATAAATAAAAAAAAAGAAAGGTGGTAGCTAGCAGTTGTAAAAATTCCCTACCACCAACCAAACCAAGTCTTACACAGTTAGACTCCGCCGGGAATCGAACCCGCGACCTCCTCATGTAAACATAATAGACTTACCATTAAGCCACGGAGACAGTTGATTTTTTTTAAAATTATTAATTATACATCCAAAGAAATTAACTGAATAAATTTTTACGCTACATAGTTACATTCAATATACAGGTGTAAAAAAATGGTGTAGGACCCGTTTACTTGGGCTTCTATCATCATACTGAACAACTTTCCCCAAGGAACCAATAGTTTTTCCAAAAAAAAATTGACGCTCCATACGCATTTTTGCACAAAATTGGTCACTCAGCTGACCGTTTTGTATGAACAGTTCAAATATTTTTTTGCGATTTAAAACTTAAATTTGGGTATAACTATAAAAGTGACATATAAATCCATTATTTGTTGCTCGTGATAGTCAAAATCCAAACTGACTAACATCACGTTTCTGGAAGTGCAAAAAGTGAGGTTTTTAAACACTCTTTACGTAGTGTATTTCTCTTGCTAGGAAAGACTCCATGTGGTCTTATGAGCTTTTCGGCCTACTAGTTTATTTATTATTTGAAAATAATGTATAATTTTACACATACTCTTACAGGCTTTCCTTTTAAATTTAAACAGAAGATACATAAAAAGAGACCAAAAATAGCTTCCTCAAACAATTTTCCCATTATACAAGAAAATAAAATATAAAAAACTAAAAACTGACTACAAAACGAAATTCACTAAAAAGTATGAAATAATATTATACTTAAATACACAACATTAACCAACAGTAACGAAATCAAAGTTGGTTACAAATTAAATTAGGGGCTTAAATTTTTTTTTGAGGTCGATACTAGCCCACAGTTACTATCAAATGTTTTAGATTCGATGGTTTGCTGACACCGACACGACACACATAGTCGAACTGAAAACCTGAAAAGTGTTGCCATCCTCACTAAGCAGGCTTGTGTTGAGACAGGCTTTAAGGCGGTAATATTACAGATTTTCGTTATTTTTGGCGTCAATTACTCCTAAACGATAGAAAACCCAATATTGAAAAAAATACCTTTATTGTTGATGATGTTCCTTAAAGTCAAAAGCTATTAGAAACACGATTGAGCAGTTTTAGCTCGATAGAAAAAAAAACACTAAGATAGGTCTACACAGTTACTTTCTACTCTAGTTTTGACTAATATTTTGAAGTATAAATTTTACAAAATATACAACACTATTTGTTATGTTAATACAAAGTGAGTAATATCATTTTTTATACTTTCATTGTAGTTTTTGATTGAAACGAAAAACCATTGAGAAAGTGAAAACTTGTGGTTATTTTCTATACTCTTTACATGTAAAGAAAAAGACAGAGATAACTGTTCCAATCAATACCTCACCTTAATTTGTGCATTCTGACAAAATGGTTCCGTCTACTCGTACGCTACGTCTAACTCCAGCCCTGACCATCAGTGTTCCATCCTCTGTAACTCATATTTCGAGACGGCTTGCGCGGCGCGAGTGTGGCCTCGGCGCTTCCTACATCACCATTGCACGCGCTCATTACCGCTTCCGAAATACATTCTGCGTAAAGCGTGGTGTCCACCAAGAACTAAGCTATTTGCCAAATACCATCGAAATACTGTCAATCCAGTGGCGACTTTTGGAACGTTATATTAAATTATCAGTAAATAATAAATAAATAAATATTCTGGGACAAATCACACATGGTCATCTGGCCCCAAAGTAGGATTCCCTGTTTTATGGGAACCAGAGACTGATATACGTTGAAATACATACTTAAAGAGATATTTAACACCCAGACACAAATCTGCTCATCACACCAATGCTTGCCCTGGGTGGGGATCGAACCCACATCCCTCGGATCAGTAGTCAAGGGCACTAACCACTGAGTCAGTCAAATCTGGGATTATTACATATTTTAATGACATTTTAGTTAAATTTCAATTCGGTTTTGATAAAAAAAATATTACGCAGTTTCGAGGCGAGATTCTATATCTTTAGTTGAGCACACCAAGCTAGTGCTGTTTCGCTTCACTTAGCACTAAAACGTTGAGTCAGCGAAGCTTCCGATCGGACCACGTACTAAACAACAGAGTGGAATAAAATTGAGTATTTTTTAAATTTTTAGGCATCTGAACAACTTTCTTCGAGAAACCAACGGAGCAAATATTTTTACATTGATGTGTTCCAGCTTGAAGATAAGATAGCCAGTTGGCCATTAAAGGAAATCTTGTTGAGCCCGCTTCCATCTTATTTTAGTTTCATGATTAGCTGCCGAGTTCAGAAATTGACCAAGCTAGTGCTGTTTCGCTTCACTTAGCACTAAAACGTTGAGTCAGCGAAGCTTCCGGTCGGACCACGTGCTATAGTTCCAGCAAGAGCTAAATTTAGCAAAGCTTGCTATTACTCTTTGGCTAACACCTGACTTATTATTTGCACAACCCTCGATATTACTCGATTCTTATTATAACTACAAACTTTTGCCCGTGCGTACTACTTGCCGTAACTACGTTCCCGTTTAACTGCCTATGCCGTGGGAATAAAAATTATTCATTGTTCCTAATGTCCATCATAAAAGGATCCTCTGTGCAAAATTTCAGCTTTCTTGGTTTAAGGATTTGGGCTGGGCGTTGATGAGGCGTTAATGAGTAAGTGAGTCTGGATGTTTCACTTCTGTGACCTCACTTTGCGAAGCAAGCCAGCAACATGTAGCGTAGCTTTAAGTGTATTTCACACCTTGAGTGTATTCTTTAGATAAAACACTTACTAGGTCACTTACAAGGTTAATTTAATTAGTTGTGTTATGCAATGTTTACATTATATTGGACAAACAAGGTGAAATTTTTAATTGCAGGAAATCCATATTATTACTGACTAAAATAAAAAAAAGAAGTAAGATGAAATTTATGTAATGTAGGTTCTATAGTCTGAATATTTTAAAAAGTAATTTATTTTGTAGTTTGTATAGAACAGTTTGTATGGAAAATCTATGAACTTTTATAAATGCACTTGCACATCTTAAGTTGGTCGACTGTCTGTCTCTTAAACTAAGAAAGCCTACTTGGCCAAAACAATTTTCCTTTTAAATAGCTATTTACTATTTCCAATTCTTGTCAGATTTCCTGAAATAGCTTTAAGCTGCAGGTCCACTAACTGTAACAAAAATCACCACTACACTTGAAAATCCTGCTGGCCCCACTAGTGGAGTATAGCAGTGGGAAAACGAATCCTAAAGGTTTAAAACTTTATATTCTGTAAACGAATCATTTAACGGAAAAATTGTCTTAAAAAACCGTTAGTAGTTTAAAAAGTCCTATTCATCAATACCTCACACTTTAGACCCACACCCACTTTACATGTCAAAATAAAAATAAAAAAACCTAAAAAACATTTTTTGACATAAAAATCCTTACTTAGTATTATTATGTGGAATAATCACAAAATACTCATTAATATTACAAAGTGAAAATGTGTTTGTTTGTTTATTTATTTTTGTTTGTTACCTTTTCACGATTCAAAACCTTGATCAATTTTGATGAAATTTGGTATGCATGTAGCCAGTGTCACGGGGAAGGACATTGGCTACTTTTTATCCCGTGAATTTTCATAGTCCGATGCAGTTCCTGAGGGAATTGAAAAAAATACTTTTTTTGGTTACTTTCTTTAACATTGCAACGGAACAATGGATTATTATGATTTGATCCACAGAGGCCGTTGAGAGGATGGGTAATGACATAATTTACTAATTAGCACATCGTGACGTAGTAAAACTGATTTCCATGCTCGCGCATGTCGGCTTTTGTTTAAAATTGGTTGAGGGGGTGGAAATTGACGCTGCTTATCAGAATAGCTAATAAAATATCTGTGATAAGGATCTGGAGAAAGTTCATGACCACACTCGCGCACCACTCACCCTCGAATACAGTCATAAAAATCTGTCCAAGTCAGGATCTGATGATGGGATCCCAGGGAAATCGAGAACAATCCTCAAATTTTATAGGCACATATTACGTGTTTCATGTATTTCCTAATACTATTCAAGTTTTGGCGTCTGGTAGTCATTATCTCATGTTGATGAGCTGATGATGCAAGGTACAACTCCTTAACGGTTAGGAGTTGGAGGATAATTCTTCAAATATTTTACTTAGATACGTAGGTACGTATAGTACCTATAGTTGTATTCTTTTAGGTTATTCAGATGAGCTGATGATGGAAGATTTAACTCCTTAACTTTCATGCTGTTGAGATGACGATGGAAGCTACAGGAATCTGTATCTGTTATTGAAACACATGCTTTATGATTTGATGGTTCCTATTGGCGAGGGATTGATTGGGTATAACGTTGTTAGATAGATAGCATTATCACTGAAAATAAATAAAATAAAAGTTTAAAAAACGTAAACACCGACTTCAAAATGAAATTCACTCAAAAGTATGAAATAATATTATAATTTACTTAGATACACGACACTAAACAAAAATAACGAAATCAAAGGTGGGTACGAATTAAAATAGGGGCCTTAAATTTTTTTTGAGGTCGGTGTCAGCAATGCCCTCGAATCTAAAACATTTGATACGTAAGTAGCTGTGTGCTGGTACCGACCGCAAAAATAAATTTAGGCCCCAAATTTAATTCGTGCCCACCTTTGATTTCGTTATTTTTGGTTAATGTCGTGTATCTAAGTAAATTATAATATAATTTCATACTTTTGAGTGAATTTCATTTTGAAGTCGGTTTTTAAGTTTTTTAAACTTTTATTTTTTATCGTCTATTTTCGGTTTTATTCTTGAAATAAGTAATTTGATAATATGATTTATCTACTAAAATAAAGTTCATAGATGACTGAAGGGAAAACATTGATTGGATTTTTATTTAAGTTAAATATGATGAAAATAAAAACGAAAACATCGAAAAAGTGCAAAAGTATGGTTATTTTTTTTCCCTCTTTACACGTAAAGAAAAAGACAAAGACATATTTTTAAGTACCACCTGGGCCTTAAGCGTGTAGGAGGAGTGGAGGGGTGGGGGTGACACTTGACTCAAACAAAAATAAGCACTTTAAAGCTTAATATTACGCAAATCGATTCCTGTATCAAAAATGGTTTTAGCAAACCCTCACTCAGTTTGAAAGACATATTCAACGATACCCCACAAGATCTCTCAAAAATTTTTTTTTTAGATTACCTCCCCCACATGTAAAGAGTTACATTAATAGTCTCTGAGCTAAGCCGCGGATAGACGAAAAGACAGACGGACGGACAGCCAGGCATGGCGAAGGGTTCCGTGTTGTCTTCGGAACCCTAAAAAATGAAGCAAATCGGTTGGATAGAACGAACGGCCGGATGGACTCGCTTAAGTTTTTATAAATTCTTTTACTAAAATTATAGATTTCAGCTTATTGTCAAAATATACAATTTTCGAATTTCAAATTTTCTAGTTTTTTTTTATGAATTATGACTCTAATTTTAATCTTTTAACAATTTTAACCTATTTCACGACAGTATCGTCTTACATTGTTCTCTTCCAATTTCAATGAATATGTCACATGTGAAATTCCCTACTTTGAATATTATGAGGAATAATTACAAATTATCTTTTCAGGTTATCGCCAAAAATCCAAAGCTTCACATTTGACAAATTCATTGAATTTGGTAGAAAATAATGTAAAACTGTCGCAAAACAGGTTAAACTTGTTGAAAAATAATACATAGAGTCATACATAGTTCACAAAAAAAACCATGAAAAGTTTGAAATTCGCGCTTTAACCTAAACAAACCACCTGAACGATACATACTTAATATTAATTTACCTTTTAAGCGAAAGGAGTGTAGCGTTTACAGGTCTAATGTACTTTATGTATGTCTGTATATTTCTTTATTCCACGGTATCTTCTAAACGGATTAATTAATGGATATTAAAGTGCGAGGTATCGTTAGATTTGTCTTAACCCCGTGGGTGACAAATGATACATTTTAACCGACTTCTCAAAAAAAGAGGGGATTAAAAAAAATAAAGTTATGTCTGTTATTGGTTACATACTCATATTACAATCTCCCACAAACAATTGCTTTAAGTTACATCTGAAGTAAAAACAGAAACATAGCTTGTTGAAATACCGCAACGCGCGTGCGATTAGAGAAATAACCTCCCCATAGATTAATTTAATTACATACATACTTACACACTAGATGTAGCACGCGTAATGCGTCCTATTGAAAGATCTTTGGGAACTCATTCGATACTGTTTTAATGGTCTT
The DNA here is from genome assembly GCA_947284805.1 of Coleophora flavipennella. Classification (NCBI taxonomy): domain Eukaryota; kingdom Metazoa; phylum Arthropoda; class Insecta; order Lepidoptera; family Coleophoridae; genus Coleophora; species Coleophora flavipennella. The sequence goes on along the minus strand of OX369287.1, from coordinate 7,240,202 downwards.
TTAACAGAAGGCACTGTTATGTAAAATTGATACTTAAGCGTTGTTCTTATTTGTTGGTAATCAACTTTATTCCTCATTATGTTTTTATACGCAGCGATGAACAAAACATATTTTTACCCCACTTGTCAAAATGGAGGGCAATTATTTTCAGATGCATGTATATGTCACGGCTAAGGGTGGGTGTAAACATAAACTTAAGATTAGCCGGCTAAACTTGTTTGGGTAAAGTCCGATTACTAGTTGGTATTCGGCGTTTAACCGTACACAACAAGGTCTACCCAACACTGGCTGGGTAATGTTTTTGGATGGTGAGCGAGCGAATCGAGCGATATTAGGTTCGGTCAGGTTTGATTGATTTTACAGTCGAAGAGCCTCGCGCAAAGCTCCCCCGCCCCCTCCTGGGTGAAGTTTAGCCGGCTAATCTTAAGTTTATGTTCACACCCACTTTTAGCCGTAACATAAATACGTTTCTTTAGCTGAGCCTGTATACTTAACGGCTTGGATTTTGGAGTGCGAGGCGTCGTTAGATTTGTATTGCTCCTATGAGTGACTTAGGATAAATTTTACCCGACTACACAAAAAGAGGGGTAGTTTTAGAAGTGTATTACTAATGAATATATTTAAAAAAAATGAAATCTAATGCGAGTCCGTTTGGCCGTTCTATCCAACAGATTTAAAAATTAAAATTAAGGCGAGGTTTTGATTGGAACAGTTGTCTCTGTCTTTTTCTTTACGTGTAAAGAGTAAAGATAATAACCACACTTTTTACTTTTTCAATTTTCGTTTCAATCCAAAACTACAATGCAAGTATAAAAAATAATAACATTACTCACTTTGTATTACCATAATAAATTTTGTTGTATATTTTGTATCACGGTGTAGACCTATCTTTGTGATTTTTTTCTATCGAGCCAAAACTGCTTAATCGTGTTTCTAATAACTTTTTACTTTAAGGAATATCATCAACAACGAGGGTATTTTTTTCTACCTTAGGTTTTCTATCGCTTAGGAGTAATTGATGTCAAAAATAACGAAAATCTGGAATATTAGCGCCTTAAAGGTATTGATGCACAGATTTGTCAAGCTTGATAATAATCATCCGCGAGCTGCTTTCGGCTCGCGCACCGCGAATCCTCTGGTTCTAGTTAAGGTACGCGGGTCGTTTTGATCTAAGACCACTCGCTGGAACGAGCTCTTTCGTTTGAGCTATTGCCCACTTAAATTGGTTGAGTGGGAGGTAAGCTAGGTGTGGACATGAATGTCATGATTAATGTGCGCGTTGAAACGCGCACATTCTCGCACGCCGCGCACCATCGGTGGCGAGACGCTTACGGCTCGCCCACTGCGCACCCTTGATGTCCACACGGCGGAGCCGCGGGCAAAAAGCTAGTCTATATGTTAATAAATAGAGTTAAAAAAAACTAAAAAAACACGCTTTTAAAGTACATCAGACTAAAAAGTAGAAAATAATAATTTACAAAAAATACTAGTATTATTGTGAAAAAGCGTGGGGCGCTCTGTGCCATATTTTTCGTCTATCGAGCAACTCACACTTTTTCACAATAATACTAGTATTTTTTTGTTAATTTCTACTTTTTAGTCTGATGTACTTTAAAAGCGTGTTTTTTTAGTTTTTTTAAACTCTATTTATTTTTTATTTTTTAGTTCAAACTTATGAAATTATTATATTATCGCTGATTCTTGATAAGTCCTACAAAGTTTGAATTAAATCTGTCCGTTTAAAGTGGGTCAAAATCGAGTCCAAAGGAGTCGGTTACATATAAACATACAGGTGAAGCTAATAAAAGAGTGATAAAAAAAGTGAAATCTAATGGCAATTCTATCCCACAGATTGTTTTTTTTTTAATGAAAGGTAGTTATCGATGCGCAGATTTGTCAGCAAGTATCGGAAATGCAGCTAGCGTACCGTGCACCCTCTGGATCTAAATGAGGTACACGATTCGTTTTCGTATAAGAACACTCGCTGGAACGAGCTCTTCATTTGAGTTTATTGCCCATTTAAATTGGTTAGTTATAAGTTTTAGTAATTAATAAAGTACAGAAAATTCCGATACGAACTTACACATAGCTACAAACTGCGGCATTTTTTAAGCTTTTTACGCGAGCGCTATTGGTCTAACCTATCATTTTTAGTGTGTTTTTAGTGCTCCGTACCAAAAGGGTAAAAATGGGACCCTATTACTAAGACTTCACTGTCCGTCCGTCTGTCTATCTGTCTGTCCGTCTGTCACCAGGCTGTATTTCATGAACCGTGATAGCTAGACAGTTGAAATTTTCACAGATGATGTTTTTCTGTTGCCGCTATAACAACAAATACTAAAAATTAAAAAAAGTGAAAGCATCCATACAAGAACACATGTTTTTTTTTTAACGCGAAGAAACTAGCGCCATCTAGTATGATGGTACGAAAACCTTTGCGCGTGGTTCTGACTCGCTCTTTACCGGTTCTTTATGATTTTGTTACAGCATTGTCAGTCATGCATGTGCTTCTGTTACCTCTGACCCAGCGTCATAAGAGCGAATCCAATCCGCCAGGGCAGTACCGAAACGGACCGTTATCGCTCCAGCCTAGCAAAAAAAGCGTTTTCGCAGCCACTTCTTTAATTAGCTCTCAACAGCGTTGTCATATCCCTGCTCCAGTCACCTCTGACCCTGCATTATAAGGGCAACTCTACAATGCCGGGAGCATTAACGAAACGCACCATCATCAAGCCAGCCCAGTCGATAAGTATTTTCGCAGCTATTTCTTTATTTGATCTCAAAAGAATTGTCGCATGCCTGCTCCAGTCACCTCTGACCCTGCGTCATAAGGGCGACTCTATAGTGCTGGGAGCAGTAGCGAAACGCACCGTTATCGTACCAACCCAGCCGAAAAGCGTTTTCGCAGCTATTTCTTAATTTGGTCACATGCCTGCTCCAGTCACCTCTGACTCTGCGTCATAAGGGCGACTCTACAACTACCGGGGGCAACAGTGGAACGCACCGTTACCAGCCGACACGCCACGCCTCGCGTGACAAAGAGGCTTTTTGCACCTCATACGCACGTCATCAGCGATCGTCATGCGGACTGGCGTGGGCTAAATTCCATTGGTACCAATTTTGAAAATTCCAGAATTTTCGAGATTATACAGGTGATTAATACGAGTACATATAACTGCAAACCTCTTATACCTGGTGATTCAGCTCAAGAAACTTAACAACTTTTTCTGAGGAACCTAGATTTAATTTGCAAAAAATTTTTTGGACTACTCACGGATTTTTATCCTTAGGGATAGTTGTTCAGGATTAGATTATACAGGTGAATAATACGATTACATAACTGCAAACCTCTTATACCTGGTGATTCAGCTCAAGAAACTCAACAACTTTGTCTGAGGAACCTACATATAATTAGCAAAAATTTTTTTGGACTTCTCACGGATATTTTTTTCTTAGGGATAGTTATTCAGGATTATGAGCTCAATCGCCAGCTGAAGGTTTGCAGTTATGTACTGGTCACCCAGTATATGTTTCACAGGATTTTTTGGAAGCTGGAGTGGAGAGGATTGTCCTGACCTGACAGTAGACAAATACAGTAATTATTTGGAAACACAAGCCTCAAAAGAATTCCCACCATCTAAATACACATACCTTTTTGGAGATTTTTTTTGCAGCGTGTCTTCGAGGGTTGTAACACTGATTAGTTAATTTTGAGTCTTTTTTTATTTCTACTGATACATTACGTATAGAGTTACGAATAACGGAATCACTTTATCAGTCATAATCAGTCCCTGGATACAGCGTCAAAAATGCATGGTTAAAAAAACAGTTTTTTTCAACTATTTTAAGAAACAAATTTTAATACTTTTAATCACTCGTTGTTTTTGATTTTTTAATTTGTAAAGTTCGTTAACAGATAACTTCAGTGCGAAAAATATGAAAACAACAACAGTGTTTATTTAAATTGATGATTATGAAATCATTTAGTTATCATTAATTTTAATTTACTTTTTACACTGTAAAATCTAAATATCTTGAAAGGGATTTAATATTTTTATGCCTTATTATGAAATGAAGCCAATAATTGATGTTACTGGATATATATTTAACTGGTACTAATACACCATATATATTTTAATAATGTAACTAAACAGAAATGTTCGACTACCTCCTTATTTTTGGGCGCAGTCAAAAATATACTTTTACTACAGTAATTAAAGCCTAATTCATGATTGGGCCCATAATGTCAGATAGAACGTATCCGCCGAATAATCGACCTCAAAAGTACTCTTCGGCGTGACAACTGAGCCCTACTTTATAACTTAGCCGCATTGAAAACGAAAACAAAACCGTATTGAATCGATCTTGCTATATTTAGATGAGAAAGAACCTAATTACCTAACGGGAGCCGGGTCGTTCCTTTCCCTCTAATATGGTTGAGGGGAGCGATGGCTGACTCCCGCGTTATACCCGTGACCGGGTGCTGTCCATGTGAACTGGCCTACCCTTGTCAAAGGCATTAATGACATTCAATGATTTCAATGTATAACTTCTCGTGTCATATTGTTTTCATGTTCTAATGACCTAATCTGTTTAATATCAATGATTTTGACGCCATTAACTAATTTATTTTTTTCACAAAATTAAATGACATGTATAATTATGTTATTACTATTTTACGACTATCAGAAAGAGTGTAATTTGCACCTATTTTGAATAAACGTCTTGAAATCTTAATTTTAATACTTTGACACAACTTGGGTATTTGCAGTGGGATGGTTATTTTTCGGTGGTTCCGTTTGCTCTATCCAAGCGTGTAATCGCGAACTAGTAATATATTAAATGACATGTATAAATATGTTGTCTGTATTTTATTACTATAAGAAAGAGTGTCATTTGCACCTATTTTAAATAAACGTCTTGAAATCTTGAAATCTTAATTGTAATACTTTGACACAACTTGGGTAGTTGCAGTGGGATGGCTATTTTTTGGAGGTCCCGTTTGCTCTATCCAAGCGTGTAATCACGAAACTAGTAATATAATTAAGGCTGTGAACTTTTATGCTAGAGGCTAATGGCTCAACTGTACATTATTGTGTTTGGAAAAATTAAATATTTCGTGTTTGCGTTCAATACATTTTCTATTACTTACTGATCTACGTATGAGTTATCTACCATGCGAGATATAGGTAGGTCATCACATCACTAGGGTCACTACACCCGGTGGTACCGTTTAAGACCCACAGTACCACCAGGGGTATGGCCAGCGGTACAGTGGGTTTGCAATAATGCAATTAACTTAACCTATATATAAATTGATATGACTCGGTCGTCCTAACCAGAGGTGCCGGGTTCAAATCCGGACGGCCAATGTACCAATGAGTTTTTCGTAACTTACGTACATATACTCTCCGATTGCTTTAACGGTGAAGGAAAACATCGTGAGGAAACCTGCACAACACACCTGCGAAGATACTCGAAGGTTGTGTGTGAAGTCGACCAACCCGCACTGGGCCCGCGTGGTCGACTAAGGCCCGATCGCCCTAATTCAGGGTAGGCTCGAGCCCCTCGGTGGGGACGTATATGAGCTGACATGATGATGATGATGATCTATAAATTAAGTATAATCATTATCTATAAATCTTATGACTGTACTTTAAATGAGCAATTCTTGTTCAAATATATAAAAATAATATATAATTGGTTTCTCGGAAACGACTCCAACGATACGGATGAAATTTTGTATTGAGGTTATGTTTTACATTACAAGTCTATCTAGATTGTCATTCTTGAGAAAATCTCCTGTTCTCAGTAGTTAAATTAACAGTTCAATCGATTGAACTAACTAAAATTTTTAGTAGGTCTCTGTAATCCGTTTTCACAAAATAAACATAAGTTCCGAGTCTCCGAGTAACGCTCGATCTCCCAGGGTTTTGGACTATCAAACGAGTATCCAGAATTCAGAAGCAAAGGGTTTTCAGGGCTCTGCAGCTACAGAATTTAGCGCCGGTGATCTAATACACTCATCATTACAGCTCATATACGTCCCCACCGAGGGGCTCGAGCCTACCCTGAATCAGGGCGAGTTCTCATTCTAATACACTCATCTAATAATAATATTTCTAGATTCCATTTCATCATTCATTGATTACTATTTACTTGGTTTCGTTGTATGCGTGATACATCCTTGGCAGCATCATCAGTTACTATCAGATGCTCAAATTTTCAATTTTAAAAAGGCCAAGATAGAGCCTACAGTTTTAGTTTCTTATGGTTCCTACGAATCATCACCAGTTTCTCTATCTTTTACCCGACTGCGTTGGAAGGTGGGTTAATATTTTTCGAGTGTATGTTTGTATGTTTATTTCTTTGGCACGCTCTGTAACCTAAACAGATTAATGGATTTGGGGTGCAGTGTCGTTAGATTCTTCTTGGTCCCGTGAGTGACATAGGATACATTTTTACCCGACTGGAAAAAAGGGGGTAAAATTTTTATGCAGTCAGGTTTTTAATTAATTCGTTAATACAAAACAAAATTCTCATAGTTGAGCTTTAAATAAAGATTCAATTCAGTTTTTTTCGTCACAAAATCATGACCGGAAAATACCTCGGTATCTCATTTACTTACATTATACAAGATAACCTATTATCGCTCTAAACAACCAGACAGAAAACTGAAAAAAAGTTCATACTCCACTTACCTCACATTTAGCACCATTTTGCACTGATGCACTTCGCGGTTTGCACTGGTATCATAAAAATGTCGTTATTATAAAACAAGAATAATTTGTTTCAGCACTAAAACACTATATGATTATCCGTTTCCACTTCATCTGTCTTAAAAGCTACCGTGAGCTTCCAAACGGTTCGAAAAGTCTGTGGCGGTTGGAAGTATATCGGGGCGAGTTTGCGCGCGCGCCGGTGCGTTACTTACTGCGCGCGCTCTCTTCGCCGGCTGTTCTAAGAGTGTTGCTGGCAGCCTCCGGTGTCTTCTCATCCGCGAAATTGACAGTAGGTGTGAACCAAGACGGGGGGCCAAAACTAGTGCACCACTAAAGCCGATGCAAACAATGTCCAGGTGCTAACTCCGAAAAAATGTCCTTATTGGAAACGGTCAACAACCAAACGGTACATTGATGAGTAGGTAACACACACGTTAGCAACCCATTCACGTCCCCACTGCTGGGGTAAAGTATAATATATAAGGTCTAACAAAATTAGCTGAAACTATTTTAACTGGTGCTTTTACCCATGAAACTGAACAACTTTCCCCATGAAACCCATAGTCAAATCTCAAATACAAATTGATCTTCCCATACTAAGTTGGCTGATCAGTGATCAGCTGATCGAGTTAGTATGGGGAAGCCAATTTTTTTTTTTCGATTTGACTGTGGGTTCCATGGGTAAAGTTGTTCAGTTTTATGGGTAGAAGCATCAGTTAAAATAGTTGCAGCTAATTTTGTTAGACCTTATATATTAGTACTAACATACAGTTTGGACACTCCCTGCCGCTCTATAGATTGCGACCTCAACCCCTCGTCACCCAGACTGATACAGATTGGTTACATTTTGGTTTTTGAACGTATGGGATTTCGCCGTGATTTTGTTTGCTCCGTCATTTGTTTGTAGAAATGTCTTTTCACGACCATTTGTATGCAGTGTCCGGGGTGTGGCTGGGGCACGGGTCTATTCCCAAACTCGAGAACGTTAAGCCATACTCCACACCAGGAGGTCCAAACCGGTTTGGGGGAGTCAGTGGCGAACCCCCTGTATGAACTTTTTCAAGCCAACTAGAAGACATCTGAAACGGTTTAACCACTGCCATCGGGTACTAGAACGGCTTAGCGTGCCTTGCGAAGTATGGAAATGGTTTAGAGAAACGCCACTAACAGTCAAACCCATCCTTAACCTCCGTGATTGACCACCCCGGTCGCACTGAGGTACGACCGCTTCACACATAGATTAAATTGTTAACATTTGTCAATTACCTAACTAAACTTGTCGTTCGGAAGTTCTCGAAGAAATAAAATAACAACCAACACTGCGACTCAACTTAATTATTGTACAGCAATACGAAAGGCTGCGCTGTTTATTCTGTCCTTAAAAAAACGACACAAAATTAATATTTTTAATTTTCAAGTCTCTACTTATTTCCGAAGTGACAGGCGCATAGTTTATCAGCCCTTCATACTATTTTGGTGACTTCAAGTCTGTTCAACCTATAACAAAGTTGTTAGGTTCAATACAGTTATCGACCGTTTTAATCACTCTTTCGATTAGTTTTAATTAATACGTTTTGCCGATGCCCACTAGTCTCTCCATTTTCAGCAGCAGATTGAAGCCCACGACCATGGTCGTTATCGTCATCACGCCTATTGTGACTTTCATTGGCCTGAAAAGAGAGCATTTATTTATTGGTTTTGTTTGCCTAACACTTTTATTCGCTACAAGCTCTTGCCCGCGGCTTTACTCCCGTGGTCGTAGAGGGTGCGCGGTGTAAACAAATCTTGTCCTATATGAACAATTAAGAACACAACAAAAAATCTGCCACATCGGTCGAGCCGTTTTCAAGTGATGATAAATGCAGTAATTGATTTTTATTTATTACTAGCTTTTGCACGCGGCTTCGTCCGCGTTGACATGGTTTTTATGACTGTCTTTGAGAGGTGAGTGGTGCGCGAGCTATATCGGGCTATTCTGATTAGCAGTCTATGTCACTTCCCACACCCTCAACCAATTGTATACAAAAAAAATACTTCATTCGTTGCTACGTTGCGACGCCCACGTGCGCGAGCGTGGAAATGAGTTTTGCCCAGATCCCTCAGGAACAATGTTAGGATATGCTAACTAATTAGTAAATAATGTCATTTGCCACCTCCTCAACCATCTCTGTGCAAAAAATCACAACAATTAATTGTTCCGTTGCAAGATTGGTCGAGTTGTTGAAGCGTGAAAAGGTAAGAAACACACAAAGAAACACATTTTCACATACATTAGTAAGGATAGATTGGTAAGCATTCGGCATCATCTCACCTGATAGTAAGTGATGATGATGCCGAGGGTGGAAGCGGGACTATCGAGAAGTCCCCTCACAACGGGGAACTGGATATCTTGTCTCCATGCCGAAACATCATCATCATATCAGCCGAAAATCGTCCACTGCTGGAAAAAGGCCTCCCCAAAAATTTCCACGACGACCGGTCCTGCGCTGCCCGCATCCCTTCCGGGGATTCTTCGCACCCCCCGCCCCGCCGTTACCATGACTGCTACCGGAGTCAGGAATAGCAGGGCCGCCGGGGACTAGGGGCCGTTTTCTGGGTGTGGTAATCATAGGGGGATTTTGCCTTATAATCGCCACGCTTGGCAGGCGGGTTGGCGATCGCAGTGTGGTTGCAGGTGTTTTGCAATGCACGGAAAGGACGCTGCTGCCCATCCTCCGGTTTTAAGTCCCTTAGTCGACTCTTACGACCCCCATTGGAAGAGATGGGATGGTCCTATTCTTAGCCGGGAGCCATACGGAACACATCAACTTAATTAAGAGACAAAAAGGAGACAAAACAACCCCTGCCTAAAGGGTTTTACTTCTAGGGTTCCGTAAATCCGATGAAGAAAAGGAACCCTTATAAGAATCTATAAACCCCTAAATCTATCATACCCTGAAATAATGGGTAGCCGCAATAGATTTTTAATGCATTAACTTATTCTACAATAGCGATCTTGCCGTAGTTCGTCTGCGTGTAATTCGATATACTATATCTCTCATTGCCCAACACTACTTTTGTAGGATGAAATGCGATTATACATAAATTTAGGATATCAGAATCCATTCCGTCATTTTCTCAATCTTTTTGCATTTACAACTAGGAAAGAATCAAAAATTAAGTTTCTCTATTTCATCACTCACCCATCGGCATGGTGGAAATACAGCGCCGACTTCAGCGTGAAGTAGACTAGTTGCATGTAGCAGTATATGAGGTAGTAGAGAGCCAGCGCCGTCGCCGTCACCGAGAGCTGTATCAGCGAGACCAGCGTTATCAGCAACTGCTTTGGTTTGCTCTCGCTCTGGTAACAACATTCAATGTGGTATTGTAGCAATAACATCGGTCCAAGTGCCGATCATGTGCAGGTTTTCTCACGATGTTTTCCTTCACCGTAAGCGCGTCGGATAAACGTACATATGAAATCTAAATTCGTAATCACATTGGTACGTGGCAGGATTCGAACCACGACTCCCCGGACAGGAGGCGGCGGCCATAGCCGTTGCGCCACCGACGCTCTTTGCAAGTTAAATCAAAGCTTTTAAAAATCGTATATAAAACGTGTAAGTTAGGAGAGCACTTCTGGAAAAGGAAATTATTTTCATTGAACTGCACAACTTTTCCCAAAAAACCGAAACTAAATTTGCAAAAAAAAAATCCTTGGCCTCCAACAATGCTTATTGCTTATGTAAATAGTATTATGGCTGCTCCAGATTCTAGGGAAGACAACCTTCTTTATAATCTTGTTAGGGAAGTAATTAAGAATAGGACTTTAAGAATGATGTCAGTCAGTCATATCAGCAGAAAGACGTCCACTGCTGGACAAAGGCCTCCCCAAGTCCCCTCGACCGGTTCTGCGCTGTCCTCGTCCAGCGGCTTTCCGCGACCCACATTAAAGTTCTCGAGTGGCGGCCACGCACTAGCAAATGTAGCGTATTAGGCAGGCCTCCCACTAGGTGGACCGACGACCTAGTGATTTGAGTTACTTATTGGTTATATGTCAAAAACGACACTTTGTTGTATAAATGTTTGAAATACCTAGACGTGAAGTCCTAGCTTTTCAGCGTAATTAATTTATGAAATGAAATATTTATACTCTGAACCATGGTACTTAAATAGGATAGAAAATATTAGGTATATTTGAACATTCATGATTCGCCAAGACAATGGCATGTATTTTTTTTTAATGCTTGACTTGGGGAGTAAGCTGGTGAATGCGTTACGCGAACGGTGATTTCTAGCGTTACAAAAAGTGTGATTGGACAAGGCGAACGGCACGCTTGACTTGGGGAGTAAGCTGGTGGATGCGTTACGCGAATGGTGATTAAGTTTTACTTCAGTCGTGTGGTATAAAGCACACTCGTTTTATTTAATAAGAAATCTACAACTTATAAAAATTCATGTTTGAGGGTAACAGTAATAATTGTAACAGAAATAAGTGATTAAATTATAATAGCATGCAGTCTCAATGTCAAACCGTAGTATATAGGTACCTAAACTGTTCAAATTTCACAGAGTGTGTTTTTCTAGATAAAAAAAAGAAAAATTAAGGGGTTTAAACGAGTTTTTAATAAGTATTTTAGACATATTTTTGATTAAGGGCCGCCAGGAGGCTCGAGTTTCCATACAAACGTAGTTCCGCTTTAATACAAAAACTACATGCCGGATTGAATCCAAACTTTGCAAATATATTTAAAACACACATATCGATGTTTGTAATTAGTTTCGATGTACTAATATAAAACGGAAAAAAATAAGAGCAGTTTCAAACTTTCAGTACAAAACTAATTTAAGCCTTCGTTTAGTTACGTTAAAATTTACTACGATAAAAACTAATTACAAATATCGATATGTGTCTACTCAATATATTTACAAAGTTTGGATTCAATCCGGCATGTAGTATTAAAGCGGAACTACGTTTGTATGGAAAATCGAGCCTCCTGGAGACTCTTAAGCTCTATCGTAAAAACGTTAATACGTACAAGTATAAAACATGTTGTGGTTATAGTAATTATCCTGAAGTATAACAAAAAAAAAACTGGCCAAGTGTGAGTCTTACTCGCGCTTAAGAGTCTAAACTGAATGAAAAAAAAATTTACGTCTCTTAGTTTTTAATTTAAATTTTGCATATTATGTATTTATTTTGATGTACAATAAAGAGTTATTTGAGTTTGAAAAAAGTTTTTTTTTTGTCACTCGCGTAATGTCTTTTATTTGTAATGTGAATAGGTATCATGTAAAGTTATGTGGAGAGGTGTGGTGATATGGAACCTTTGGAGCGATAGTCGAGCATGTTTTTTTTTTACCTAAGGATTTGCACCATAAAATCATAAAGTATGACGCTTGTTTGTATGTATTACCGTTTATAGGGTTGCGTACTATAACAGGACCCTATAAATAAGCCTACGCTGTCCGTCTGTCCTAGCTAGACTTCCCTATGACCCTTGCCAGCAGCACAAACGGGGTCAAATTTATTAAAATTTATTTTTATGAAGATTGGGTACGGCCAAGGAGTGGAATTCCCTTCCGGCGTCTGTATTCCCCGATTCGTATAATTTAGGAATCTTCAAGACGAGAGTGAATAGGCATTATTTGAGCTTGCGTGTCACATCCTCGGCTGCATCGGCACTTACCATCAGGTGAGGTGCAGCCAAACGCACTAAAATTTTTAATTAAAAAAAGTTCTTTTGGAAAGTTGATTATTATGATGAGTAGAAGCCTCGGTTAACGAGTCCTACGCCGTAATTTGTTATACCCGTATTCATAAAATTAATTTTTCATCAAACCTACTCGAAAAACGATAATCGGGCCCTCAATTAGTGCGAACAAAATTCTACTTTGTCATCATATCAGCTCATACACGTCCCCACCGAGGGGCTTGAGCCTACCCTGAATTAGGGCGATCAGGCCTTAGTCGACCACAGGGGCCCAGCGCGGGTTGGTCGACTCCTCACACAACCTTCGAGTTTCTTCGCAGGTGTGTTCAGGTTTCCTCATGATGTTTTCCTTGGCCGTTTAAGCAATCGGTGAGTATATGTACGTAAGTTTCGAAAAACTCATTGGTACATTGGCTGTCCGGATTTTAACCCGGCACCTCTGATTAGGAGGACCGAGTCATTACCGGTTCAGCCACCGACGACGCTTCTACTTAGTAAAAAAATATGTGTATATCACAAACTAACATTAAATTCTCTATGGTGATAAATTCACTCTTGTGATTAGCTATCAAGGAGTTTGTATTAAAATAAGTACGAACTCTTTGTTGGTTAGTACGAGCATGTGAAGTTAACCAGAGGTCGAACGCATAATGTATTAAATGAAGTAGTTACAATAGTCGGTTAGGTTTTGGCGGCAACGCGCGCTGAAAAAAAACGATCATGTACATTATTCTCTCTTTTCATTTATTTTTCTCATAGGTTGTGATGAAACATTGTGTGTGTGACTCGCGGCCAAAGTATTTTATTCTCGGGCAACTGACGACGTATATTGAATACCTCGTTAAGCTCAGGATTCTAACTAACGGCCTAGGAACAAAATATTACTTTGTCCCCTGGCATTATTACAAATAAATATGCAATATTCTATTTTTAACACAAATTTCTGCAAAACTGTATTTGTTCTTAACCTAGAGAGATAATATCTAAATATTTTAATTAGGCATTAACAAACACGTAAGTGCGACCTTACTAAGTAATAAGGCCTGAACTGGTTAAACTCACAAACAAAAGTAACGTAGATAAACAAACTGTTATCGAGAACCATCTCCTGATAGCACGCTAATAAGGATGGAGCCTTCACGGTTGGCGATTGGCTGTCCCTTTCTAACCATGAGGCATAATGCAATGAAAAAATATTCGGAATTACCTAAAATTACCTTAAAACGGTTGTCTGTAAAGTCGGTTTACTGACGATAGTTGAACGTGACAACGTCATAAGAAAATACTGATGGAATGGTTTCATAATATCGAAAGAATCATTACCTTTATCGCCGCAATTATCATTGCTATAAACAATTGACACCACATTCACTTTTCACTGCACTTCATACTTGACGAGAACATGTAAATGTATTGTATAGCAGCTGTCCACGCGGACGCATCGCTCACTCAAGTAGGAGAGAGACAGATGTCGAACGCTGCCGAACGCGGAGGCCAATTGTGCCTCTTTGTCGCTCGTTGCACGCTCTCGCTTGCACTTCAAGCCTTAAACGGAACGCCTCACGGAACGCCTCAGAGCGAGGTAACGACGCATTTTTTCGTGCGTGCAGCCGGCTCCATCGAATTATAAGACGTTATCACGTCAATAAAAATACAACAAAATACTTGAATAAAATTTATTGTTTAAATTTCTAATCAATTGTTAAAATTAAAATTTTGATTTTATTATTTTAATAATATAATTAATTTTTTTCAATTAGTTACTTAATTATTTTTGCAAATTTAATTGTAATTTGTTATAAAAAAGTAATATTTTTATACAATTCATTATAAGAATAAACAATCATTAAATTATTGTTTATAAGTCTTACATTTAAAATTTAAAATTTGGAAATATTATTTTAATAATATAATTAAATTTTTTCAATTAGTTACTTAAATATTTTATTAATATTATTTTAATAAACATTATTTTAATAATATAATTAAATTTTTTCAATTAGTTACTTAATTATTTTTGCAAGTTTAATTGTAATTTGTTATAAAAAAGTAATATTTTTAAATAATTCATTATAAGAATAAACAATCATTAAATTATTGTTTATAAATCTTACATTTAAAATTTAAAATTTGGAAACATTAAAATTTTCGTAAATCTAGTTTTTAAAAAGCCCGCCTCAATGTGTTTAATATAGGAGAAAATGTTCCCTTTGACGGATGGCTGGTCCAACCTGTCATTTCAGACACGTTGTTGTGATATATGGAAGATTTAATATTTATGTTTTAATTTTTTTAAATCATAATAACACTTGATAATTATTTCGATTGAATAGTAAAGTCATCGATTTTTTACTCATCGTGAAATAGTTCTGTTAACTTATTGTTTTAATTTTGTCAATTATAGCATAACCTATAATTGCTGCACTAGCGGACCGATGCTATTCATTTTAATGATGAAAGCACGAATATTCGACAATATATCACTGAATATATAATTAATATCGAAAGAATCGTTACCTTTATCGCTGTAATTATCGTTGTTATAAACAAGAACAACACATTCACTTTTCACTGCACTTGATACTCGATCAAAACATGTAGATGTACTATAGTATAGCAGCTGTTCAAACAGACACATCGCTCACTCAAGTAGGAGAGAGACGGATGTCGAACGCTGCCGAACGTAAAGGCCGATTGTGCTTCTTTGTCGCTCGTTCGCGCTCTCGCTTGCACTTCAAGACTTACACGGAACGCCTCAGAGCGAGGTAACGACGCATGACGGAACGCCTCAGAGCGAGGTAACGACGCATGAGTCATGTTTTTTCGTGCGTGCAGCCAGCTCTATCGAATTATAAGACGTTGTCACGTCAAAAAGTGTCCAAGTGCGAGCCGGGCACTGAAGGTTCCGTACCACCACACCACTGGATAAGGTTCTTTTAAAATATCAACACCAAACACATTAACGTGAGCGTCAAATAATAGGGATGACGAATGCTAGTCATCTGAGTTACTTTTTATCATCTACATTTTCATATCAACGACAATTTGTTCTAAAAATGTTTGAAATACCTAGGTGTACGTAACGTCATAGTTTAGCAGCGTCATATATGTACACATTTTGTGATTTTACTTAGCTAAAAATCGAAGACTTGAAGGAAAACAAAACGAGTAATGTTTTCCGAAGTTTAAGTTGGAGGGTAATTTAGTGATCAAGTGTTCATAATTTATTTCTGATGCTGACGTCATCCCTATTGATTTCATTTTTCTTTCAGCTCTCTTCCAGATAACGGGGCCCTATTACTGAAGTATTATTTATTATACTGTGACTGAAGGGTCCATCTGTCTGAGGTCTGTATCTTTAAAACGTGACAGGTATCCGACTAAAATTTTCACGTAATCTAATTACAAAATAATAATATGTGATAATAAAGGATTTACTAAAAATAATAAAAATCATTAAAAAAATAAGGACCTCCATTACTTTTAACCTTTAACCACCTCCATGACGTAATGGTTATGTTAGTCTAACTCTGACTCGGTTTGGTTGGTGGAAGGGCATTTTCTAAGTCCACCTGGCTACCTACAACCATCTTATCTAAGTCCTGCCGCCAAATATCAGTGTAAACACCATTGATGTGTTCCGACTTGAAGATAAGATAGCCAGTTCTCCATTGCGTTGGGAAATCCTAGTGAGCTCGCTTACATCTTCGGCATCATCGTCACTTACCATCAGGTGAGATGATGCCAAGGGCTTAACAATTGTGAATTAAAAAAAATCTGTACAATGTACAATACAAATGCAAAGTTTTTTGTGTTTGATATATCGTAAAAACGGTAATGCATTTATAGTTGCCATCGTACGAGCCTTATACGGCAAATCGGTGTACAGGACAGCCATTTGGCACACGTGTACATGAGGTCAAAACAGTAATTTTGATGCGAACTTCCTAAAAATATTTCCCTTTATGCTAAAATAGTTATAACGTCTTGTTTTTTTTTGTATGATTTTTTTTCTGAAACTTATCTTGTGGGGGTAACAAATGAAAGGGCTTTTTAGCCGGATCTGAAAATATACCAGTTCATAAATTTCAGTCGCTTGTTTTAAATGAAAATACAAAATATTTTCAAAATATACAAGTTTGGGCTCCTCCAGTTAAGATACGGCTGAATGAGTTTTTGTAAGATTTACCTCAAATGTTACGTAATATGCTCAAATCTAACCTCATGAAAGAAAATTTGAAAATATTTACATGCAATGTATTTTTTTTATTTAATTCCTTAAATTACATAATTGGATGGAGGGTCGAAATTTTTGTAATAAAACTGGTGTAGGAGCCGTTAACTGGGGCTTATACTCATCACAATGAACAACTTTCCCCAAAGAACCCATAGTCAATACTCAAAAAAAATTTGGACCCTTCATGCAAAAAAGAACGCGCCTAATGCCGTGAAAAAATCAGATTTCACCCGCGCGTCTTGCATCGCCCCCCGCTCTAGTTCTAAAACCAAACACGCGGCGGCGCTGCGAATAGCTACGATCGCCAGCGGCCAGCCGGCAGCCGCCATCGAGAACGTGAGTCGTGAGTGGAGCTAGAGCACAGTATATGCAATACAGTCAGAAAAATCGAATATGTATTTTTAATCAAATATTTATTTTTATAAATCGACCCGATAGTATTTTTGTAATCCAAAATTGATAAGCCCTTACTTAGGATCATCTCACCTGATGGTTAGTGATGATGATGCCGAAGATAGAAGTAGGCATACCAAGATTCCCCAACGCGGCTAGCTACCACCATCTAATCTAAGTCTTGCCGCCAGACATCGGGGTCGCGGGTTCGATTCCCGGCGGGGTCAACTTTGTAAGACTAGGTTTGGTTGGTGGTGGGGAATTTTTATAGCCCGCCTGGCTAGCTACCACCATCTTATCTAAATCTTGCCGCCAAACATCGAGGTCGCGGGTTCGATTCCGGCGGAGTCAACTTTGTAAGACTCAGTTTGGTTGGTGGTGGGGAATTTTTATAGCCCGCCTGGCTAGCTACCACCATCTAATCTAAGTCTTGCCGCCAGACATCGGGGTCGCGGGTTCGATTCCTGGCGGGGTCAACTTTGTAAGAATCGGTTTGGTAGGTGGTGGGGACTTTTTACAGCCCACCTGGCTAGCTACCACCATCTTATCTAAGTCTTGCCGCCAAACATCGAGGTCGCGGGTTCGATTCCCGGCGGAGTCAACTTTGTAAGACTCGGTTTAGTTGGTGGTGGGGAATTTTTATAGCCCGCCTGGCTAGCTACCACCATCTTATCTAAGTCTTGCCGCCAAACATCGAGGTCGCGGGTTCGATTCCCGGCGGAGTCAACTTTGTAAGACTCAGTTTGGTTGGTGGTGGGGAATTTTTATAGCCCGCCTGGCTAGCTACCACCATCTAATCTAAGTCTTGCCGCCAGACATCGGGGTCGCGGGTTCGATTCCTGGCGGGGTCAACTTTGTAAGAATCGGTTTGGTGGGTGGTGGGGACTTTTTATAGCCCACCTGGCTAGCTACCACCATCTTATCTAAGTCTTGCCGCCAAACATCGAGGTCGCGGGTTCGATTCCCGGCGGAGTCAACTTTGTAAGACTCGGTTTAGTTGGTGGTGGGGAATTTTTATAGCCCGCCTGGCTAGCTACCACCATCTTATCTAAGTCTTGCCGCCAAACATCGAGGTAGCGGGTTCGATTCCCGGTGGGGTCAACTTTGTAAGACTCAGTTTGGTTGGTGGTGGGGCATTTTTATAGCTCGCCTGGCTAGCTACCACTATCTTATCTAAGTCTTGCCGCCAAACATCGAGATCGCGGGTTCGATTCCCGGCGGAGTCAACTTTGTAAGACTCGGTTTAGTTGGTGGTGGGAAAATTTTTATAGCCCGCCTGGCTAGCTATCACCATCTTATCTAAGTCTTGCCGCCAAACATCGAGGCCGAGGGTTCGATTCCCGGCGGGGTCAACTTTGTAAGACTCGGTTTGGTTGGTGGTACTTAGATAAGATGGTAGTAGCTAGCCAGGCGGACTATAAAAAGTCCCCAGCACCTACCAAACCGATTCTTACAAAGTTGACCCCGCCAGGAATCGAACCCGCGACCCCGATGTCTGGCGGCAAGACTTAGATTAGATGGTGGTAGCTAGACAGGCGGGCTATAAAAATGCCCCACCACCAACCAAACAGAGTCTTACAAAGTTGACCCCGCCGGGAATCGAACCCGCGGCCTCGATGTTTGGCGGCATGACTTAGATAAGATGGTGGTAGCTAGCCAGGCGGGCTATAAAAATGCCCCACCACCAACCAAACTGAGTCTTACAAAGTTGACCCCGCCGGGAATCGAACCCACGGCCTCGATGTTTGGCGGCATGACTTAGATAAGATGGTGGTAGCTAGCCAGGCGGGCTATAAAAATTCCCCACCACCAACCAAACCGAGTCTTACAAAGTTGACTCCGCCGGGAATCGAACCCGCGACCTCGATGTTTGGCGGCAAGACTTAGATAAGATGGTGGTAGCTAGCCAGGCGGGCTATAAAAATTCCCCACCACTAACCAAACTGAGTCTTACAAAGTTGACCCCGCCGGGAATCGAACCCGCGGCCTCGATGTTTGGCGGCATGACTTAGATAAGATGGTGGTAGCTAGCCAGGTGGGCTATAAAAAGTCCCCACCACCTACCAAACCGATTCTTACAAAGTTGACCCCGCCGGGAATCGAACCCACGGCCTCGATGTTTGGCGGCATGACTTAGATAAGATGGTGGTAGCTAGCCAGGCGGGCTATAAAAATGCCCCACCACTAACCAAACCGAGTCTTACAAAGTTGACCCCGCCGGGAATCGAACCCGCGGCCTCGATGTTTGGCGGCATGACTTACATAAGATGGTGGTAGCTAGCCAGGCGGGCTATAAAAATGCCCCACCACTAACCAAACCGAGTCTTACAAAGTTGACCCCGCCGGGAATCGAACCCGCGGCCTCGATGTTTGGCGGCATGACTTAGATAAGATGGTGGTAGCTAGCCAGGCGGGCTATAAAAATGCCCCACCACCAACCAAACCGAGTCTTACAAAGTTGACCCCGCCGGGAATCGAACCCACGGCCTCGATGTTTGGCGGCATGACTTAGATAAGATGGTGGTAGCTAGCCAGGCGGGCTATAAAAATTCCCCACCACCAACCAAACCGAGTCTTACAAAGTTGACTCCGCCGGGAATCGAACCCGCGACCTCGATGTTTGGCGGCAAGACTTAGATAAGATGGTGGTAGCTAGCCAGGCGGGCTATAAAAATTCCCCACCACCAACCAAACTGAGTCTTACAAAGTTGACCCCGCCGGGAATCGAACCCGCGGCCTCGATGTTTGGCGGCATGACTTAGATAAGATGGTGGTAGCTAGCCAGGCGGGCTATAAAAAGTCCCCACCACCTACCAAACCGATTCTTACAAAGTTGACCCCGCCGGGAATCGAACCCACGGCCTCGATGTTTGGCGGCATGACTTAGATAAGATGGTGGTAGCTAGCCAGGCGGGCTATAAAAATTCCCCACCACCAACCAAACCGAGTCTTACAAAGTTGACTCCGCCGGGAATCGAACCCGCGACCTCGATGTTTGGCGGCAAGACTTAGATAAGATGGTGGTAGCTTGCCAGGCGGGCTATAAAAAGTCCCCACCACCTACGAGTCTTACAAAGTTCTGACTTTTTATAGCCCGCCTGGCTAGCTACCACCATCTTATCTAAGTCATGCCTCCAAACATCGAGGCCGCGGGTTCGATTCCCGGCGAGGTCAACTTTGTAAGACTCGGTTTGGTTGGTGGTGGGTCATTTTTATAGCCCGCCTGGCTAACTACCACCATCTAATCTAAGTCTTGCCGCCAGACATCGGGGTCGCGGGTTCAATTCCTGGCGGGGTCAACTTTGTAAGAATCGGTTTGGTAGGTGGTGATGACATGAACTTAAAAGTAACAATCGCAGTTTTTGAAATTGTGTTATATTCACAATTCGGATACAGTTACGGAACCCTAAAAATACTATAACTGCAACACCTGAAGTTATGTTTGTACAGGTAAATATAAGTACTAAGCGAGTATACAAAATAATAAAATATCAACTCATTTCACACAGCGCCTCCTAGCTTTTACCTACTATAGAAACCTGATAGCTGACATTTATTGATTTATTTTCATCAAAAAGTGGTTACAAATGTTTGTCGTCTAACTAACAATGATTTTACATATACTGTGCGGGCGGCGGGACGTTTGCACCCTCGAAAAGTCATAGAAACGTTGTCCACGCGGGTTGAAGCCGCGGGAAACAGCTAAATATTTATAATATTACCACTCATAACCACTAAACCATTAGGTAAGTACCTATATAAACGTAAAACAGTCTAATTTACAATATTTATTTACACTAGAATTTTATAAATAATAAAATAAATTACGCGTTCCGCCGGAATGGATTGTCATACAGAGCGTCCGGAGACAACTGAACACGTCGAGCTCTGCCCGACAACTGACGCACTGTATATTCAGTTTCTACCCCGCTTTGTTTATAGTCGAAAATCGTATGATACAGTCAATGATGAGTTGGCTTTGAGCTCCGGGTTATAATTTTAGTTGTAATTTTATTTATTTGTTCAAAATATAGGCATAAAATAAGAAAAATAGTCGGTTACTTTACTAGAACATTAGTCTAGCTATGTAATTCGTACAAAATAATGTGGTGTCGTCGCTGATAATTTAGAGCATTTGATTTAAAACTGTTATTTTTTTTGGTGCGAAGTTTGTATTTTTTTGAAAGAATACCAGATTGTTTCCCAAAATTTTATTCGGATACTCGGCTTCTACATGTTTTTTGCCAGCCTTTAGTATTTTTTAAATCTGAATTATTAGTTTCTTTCCCATTGACCTATGTGTTTAAAAGTAGACCGTTTATCTAAATTTTTGCATTGGGCGCACTCCGTCTCACTTTGGAATAATATTTAAAAAAATAATGCAAATATTTTCATAATTGCTTTCTCCAGGTTAGTTAAGAGAATATTACGTACCATTTGAGGTATACCTTACAAAAACTAATTGCCTTTTCATTTGATACCCCACGAAAAAACAAAATCTCATACAAGATAAAGAAGACGCCTGAACTTATTAGGGCAAATATTTTTAGGAACTGCAGGTCAAAATAATTGTTTTCACCTCAAGTATGTATATACGAGTGCCAAACGGCTTTCCTATATATCGATTTGTCTTTTTTTTCGTACACATAGTACTTTAAGTTTAAAAAAAATAATATCATTGTTATACTTGTATACGCAACCCTCGGTGCACTCGCACTTGGCAGGTTTTTTTTTCTACCTTAGGATTTGCACTATACATACACCAAGCATGACGGACGCTTGTATGACTGTATTACTGTTTTGACCCTATTACTATTTACTAAGCTTACGCTGTCCGTTCGTCCTTCTGTATGTATCTATGAACCGTGATAGGTTGCTGTGATTATGGAGGATTTACTAAAAAATAAAAAAAGGTCACCATAAAAAAAAAACTTTTTTGTTTGTTTTGGCTCTATCGTAAAAACGGTAATACATACATACAACCGTGGAACTTGTTGTGATGGTAGTTAACACTAATCCAAAAATTAAACAAATAATAAGAACCGACCAAGTGTAAGCCATACTCGCGATAAGGAATCTGAGCCCGGTGGAGAAGCGGAGAAACCCTTTTGCTAGATCAAAGGGGTTTGAACATTTTTGTATGGAGACTGGCATACTGGAGTCCGCAATATTTTTTTTTTTTTCAAAATGACGCATATTGAGACCTTTATAGTTGGATTTTTTGTTTGTCTGTATGTCCACTATACAGACAAACAAAAAATGTCATGTAACATAGTATCCTAAAACGTCACGTTACGGAGATAATTGAATATATATATTCCATAATAATTTTGATTATTTTTAACTTCTATATTATCTCAGAAACGTGACACTTTAGGCCATAATGTTATATGACATTTTTTGTTCTTTTAGAGGTCCTCTATTCAAAAACACAGGTTAGATTGTGCGACGCCATTAAAAAAAATGGCGAATCCTCAGTATGCCAATAACTTTCCCCAATAAATAAACCTCTTTTTGGGTAATTAATACTAATTATCGGTCTTGCAAAAAATATTGGACATACTTAAGGATATTGTCTGAGGAATGTGCTAATATGTTACAGGATAAGTGTACTTTACTTGATCATTAAAAATCCCAAAAACAGGTCTAAGACGTCTAAAACGAATTGCTTTTAATAAAATTTCTAAATTTGCACATAGTTTTTATGCGGAGATATTTCCTTTAAGTACTACAGAGAATCTGCTAAATTTTAGTTTTTAAATTGAAGTCTTATGAGAAATAACAACGTAAAATATTAAAAAAGTGCGAAAGTGTGGTTATTGTCTTGACTCTTTACACGTAAAGAAAAAAACAGAGACAACTGTTTTACAAATGCCTAGCCTTAATAAAAAAAAACCAGCATGATATGTTTCTGTCGCTCGCGTTGATGACTTTTGTTTGAAATGAATACGTGTCATTGTTATACTTGTGTGGAGAGGTGTTGTGCTACGGAACCCTCGGTGCGTGAGTGCAACTCGCACTTGGCCGGTTTTTGACGATAGAGCAAATACAAAAACACCTTAAAAAGAACACGATTCTACATGGGGACCTACTTTTTTAAACTTTTTGTTAGGAAATCCGTCATTACAACTCATATTTTGTGAAAATTCCATTTGTAATTTGGATCCGCCGAGGATGTCATAGAACGCGCAAGTAACTTCTAAACATTTATCTCCATTCACGATAAAAATTGCGGTAGTATAGTCCCGCCCGACTTCTACCCTACCCCATCCTTATTTTTTATTTTTTTTAAAAGACAGGCTGTAACAAAATTGGTGTAGGTGTGGTTAACTGGTGCTTCTACTCATCATACTGAACCACTTTTGTTCTAACCGCTGAAATCGCTAAAAAAATTACTTTTTATACAAATCATCAGCTGATCGACCAATTTTGGGCATTTTAGTTTGTAGGGTTAGAATTGATTATGGGTTCCTTGAGGGAAATTGTTCAATATGATGAGTAGAAGTAGAATAGAATTGATTATGAGTTCCTTGAGGGAAATTGTTCAATATGATGAGCAGAAGTAGAAAGAAGGCAAAGAAACCCCCAGTTACATAGTCCAGTCATTTAAGCTTAAATTAGGTAAGAATTTCGGAATTCGAGATACCCAGCTGTAAGTCTGTAAATACTTGTATATTGACACCCTAAAAGTTGTCTCAAAACCTACATATGGTAGGGTGTAAGCAACTATTAAATTTCAAGGTCAACGGTCACAAAAATCGGTTCATTGCGCTTTTTTTGGAAATATCTCATTTCCTATGGGTTTTTTGCTATTTGTATTTATTATCAATATTGTAGAATACAAAATTCTCTACAAATTTTGTTTAAAAAAAAATTTTATACGGTAAACCGTTTTCGAGATAGAGGGCGGAGAGCACGCGGTCACAGCATCACTTCAGGTCAACCGGTGCCTCCGGTCAAAAACGCGCCATATATAGTTGATGAACTATCGATAAATCAATGATTATAAATATTTGTCAATTTTTATTAACTATTATATTATATTTTATAATTTTTTTCCTAACTTATCCACTTTTTATTCAGTATTAATTTATTTAACAACACTTACCTGCCCATGTAATTGCAGAATTGTTAATGAAAATATAGGAATTATATTTGAATTTTAACCTAATTAATATTTATAACTTCTTACATGATGAAAAAAAAAACAAGTAAATTATGAATTAATCTTTTTATTAAAAAATATCATTGAATACATTTATTTTTATTGAAAGTAAAGAAATAAAATAAAGGGTACAAAAACTACAATTTATAATTTTAATCATCTTCTTCCTCTTCATCGTCGTCTTCTGGCTGCTGGTAAATTTCAAACTGGTCTTCATTATCGTCTTCAACGCTACTTCAACGACATTTGTCTCAAGTTCTTCCATGATTTCGGGGTCAAAGGTTCCATCTTCGTTAATGTTGCTCTGATATGGTAGAGCATTGAGACAAGCTTGCCCATTACATTGGCCACAAGCTAAAGAGCATTGCAAGCCCGCTTTCCTGCATCCGCATCGCGAACCACAACCACTCTTGCAGTTGCAGAAAATTGTATTTGATAATAAATACAAATAGCAAAAAACCCATAGGAAATGAGATATTTCCAAAAAAAGCGCAAAGAACCGATTTTTGTGACCTTTGACCTTGAAATTTAATAGTTGCTTACACCCTACCATATGTAGGTTTTGAGACAACTTTTAGGGTGTCAATATACAAGTATTTACAGACTTACAGCTGTGTATCTCGAATTCCAAAGTGAACTTACTATAATGACTGGACTATACATACATAATATAATCTTTTACGTTTGTATTTGTCTAGAATCGTACTATTCACAAACGCAACACATATCGTGTTCATAACACGAAACCAAGTCGTGCGAAGAACTGCAAAAATATGGAATAACCGTCGTATGCCGGTTGCTATCACGTGTCTCGTCATAACATTGGAAGGTACTTCGTTTGTATGCAACATAACGATACCGCGTTCTAAAGTACTACTAGCGCCATCTAGTTAAGAAGCTACGAATTAGTGCAATAGTGTCTGATGTCCTTGCGCCAAGCGACGACGTCGACGACGTGGCCAAAACCAATAATAAAAATTATATTTAAAAAAATGATCACAAAAGCTTGCTCGTTGGCTTTCTGGTTAATTTTGACAGCAATCAATCAAATACATCTTGTGAAAAAGAACTTCAAAATGTGTAACCTAAGTAAGAAATGCTTAGGAATTTAGGAATAGACGTTTACTGTCCCCTGGGAACAGAAGGGCGAGGCCGCATCACGACCCACGACCCGACAGATCGTATCGAAGCACGAGCAAAGCAACCACAAGCGCGCGGCGGGCCTCAGCGCGGCGGCGGCATCATCGGCGCGTGTAAAACTGACTTTATCTGTGTAGTGTAAACAGATCTTTCGAAGGTGTACCGATGGACTGATTGGAATACTCGTAAATTATAGTAAAGGCGACGTATCTCGAATGGCGAGTTTTCCAAATATACCTCTTAAGGAATATTTTAGGTGCTGTCGAATTTGGAAAACATCCTTAGCGTAACTTTTGAAACAGACATATTTTTTCACTTTTTTGTATGGAAAGTAGCATTTTTAGAATTTTCTCTCGTACCACATACTCGTATAGTACATTTTAGGTGTTAATGCGTAAGTATTATACTAGATAACCAAAATTTCGCAAAATCCTTAGTGTTTTTTTTTTAATGCAAAAAGTACCCCTGGTAAATAATTTTAAATATCTATGAGCAAAATTTCTTCAAAATCGGTTCAAAAACTTCTTTTTTTAAATTAAAAATTTGAGTGCGTTTGGCTGCACCTCACCTGATGGTAAGTGCCGATGCAGCCGAGGATGTAACTATCCAGAATACAGCCATATACACACCCACATACATATACACACACACATACATATACACACACACACATACACACACACACACACACACACACACACACCCTGATTTTATATAGAAAACATTTTTTCGGTGTCTAAAAATGAAAAAGAGTGCTTTCGTCAAAATCTCGTAGTCGGTTTTTCAAACGCTCGCATAACCTTCTATATGCTCCTTCATTTTTGGAAGGTAATGAAGATCAGAATGAGGAGTGAGTGAAAAACTAAAAGAAACAGAAAACATTTTTTAATAGAAAATAAAAATTAGGACATTAAAAATTTGGATTATAAACGTTGACCAAAGTGACATAATATCAGCCGAAAGACGTCCACTGCTGGACAAAAGCCTCCCCCCAGGAATTTCTACGACGACCGGTCCTGCGCTGCCCGCATTCAACGGCTTCCCGCGACCTTCACCAGGTCGTCGGTCCACCGTGTGGGAGTGGGAGGCCTGCCTACGCTACGGCTACGTCTTCCAATGCGCGGTCACCACTCAAAGAATAATGATAAACAGATCAAAAAGAGATGATAATAAAAAGGTCGAAAGTGGAAGACGGAGTACTTCGTCACAGTTCTAACGCCCGCGCCGCCGCCGAGCAAATAAGAGACGAGACACTTTTCTTTAAGTTTTCTCGTGTTGGACGCGTTAAAATAAATGTTGTCTACGCTTCATGGTACCTGTGCTTATCTCATAGAAATCGTCTCCGATACACATTCAAATATTTCTCCAAAAAAAAAAACAATCTGAATGAAGCCACCATTTTGTATTGCACAACAGTGATTTCAAAATCAGAGCGGGCTTGGGTTACTGGCCTTCTAAGTCAACAATCCCGTAAACCATTCTCCGAGGAAGATGTGCTGGTCAGGGCGATGGACGATAGGCAGGTGGGACGGACCACGACCCGATGTCACGACACGACGAGTCAAGAGGAGTCGAGATATGATCACACTTTGTCACCAATTAGTTCAGTAATTGACGAGAAGTTCGAAAGGATTAGCATATAAGGCAAATGGTGATTTCTGGTATAATTAATTCATGCAAAAATATTTACATGTTGGCAATAGTGTTGGTGATTCAAATTTTATTCTAAGGACTCGCCCTTTAGCTTCCTGCATCTCTGATCTCCATCATCATTCCTGCGATCTTAGCGTTAAGAGGAAAGGGGTTTAAAATGGATGCTGCAGAACTAGACGAACACTCTAGTCCAGTGTTTTTCAAACTGTGGGTCGCGACCCTTTAGGGGAACAAGTTGCCTCAGGCCTCATGGTGTGGTTGATACACCCTCCATGAATAGTTTAAAAACAGACTGGCTGGATAAATGGTGCAAAGAGAATCCGATTTAGTGCAGTAACACTAACACAGATGATTATAGGCACATCAGCTATAAGTTGCTCGCCTGTTACAACATAATAATAATAATATTTTGATGTAAGCCCCAAAAAAATGCGGTTTTTCAAATCACAAAAATTTTGTTTGTTTATGGAATTAGGGATCGCAAGAATTTTTGAACTCGTAAAGGGGTCGCGTACTTAAAAAGATTGAAAAACACTGCTTAGTCTCTCATAGACACGCTTTAGAAACAAAAACTAAACGTAGCTAACTATGTATTAGTAAGGGAAAAACATCTATGGATGAAATATAAAATTACTGTAATAGCGATTCAACATAGCAGTTATATTTTTGATGTGTAACATCTTTGCTCTCGCTTTCCTGCAATTTGTGGGAGTGATTTCGTGAAATGAGACGGAAATGTGTAACATGGGACGGAAATGTGTAACAGGAAGTCGCGAAAGCGCGGAATTCTACTTTACGAGAGTCCGACTCGCACTTGGTCGGTTTTTTTCGTTACTGTCAGATCCGCCACCCAGGTACAATATCGTCATCAAATCTAACTAACCTAAAGTATTTTGTCACATGTCACACATCATATGCGAGTACTGTAGGTCTCGCTCGAATTTTTTTAAATAAGTAGGCATACGAGAGTCGGTGGCGTAATGGCGAGGGCCGCTACCTCCTGTCCGAGAGGTAGTGGTTCAAATCCTGCCACGTACCAATGTGTTTTCGAATTTAGACTTCTTAAGTACGTTTATCCGACGCTCTTACGGTGAAGGAAAAACATTGTGAGGAAAACTGCACACGCCTGCAAAGAAACTCGAAGGTTGTGTGTGATGTCGACCAACCCGCAATGGGCCCGCGTGGTCGACTAAGGCCCGATCGCCCTAATTCAGGGTAGGCTCGAGCCCCTCGGTGGAGAAGTATATGAGCTGTTATATTTATATACTTATTATAGGTAGGTATAAGGCTGTCCGTAGTAAATAACTGTCTGTTACTAAAATCTAGAAAACCGGCCAAGTGCGAGTAGGACACGCAAACGAAGGGTTCCGTACCATCGTAGTACAAGATTTAATTTTCACCTTTTTAAATATCTCGTTTCTTGTATTTTATTTTCATTATTAAATAATGAAATTTTGTTGTTATAGCACACTGTGACAATTGCAACTGTCTTTTTGCATAATTGCAAATCATTTTTTAGATGAACATTAACTTTGTGTATATTGTATATACAAAGGCATACAAAGGCGGCTGCAACACAGACAGGGACAGGAGCAGTTCTGTAATGCAGTCGGGTTCGTATCTATGTGGCAGGCAAATTGTATGATTAGTCATTTTACATACGGTCAGGCAAATTGTATAATTCGTCCGTATATAAACGGTCAATGCCGAGCCAGACAAATTGTCAAAATGCCGTACGGCAGATTGTAAATGAGCTCGTGAAGCGAGCGATGTTAGGTTCGGTCAGGTTTGATGGATTTAACTATCAAAGGTCCCGCCCTCGCCATTATATAATTATTGTCATTTTTCTGACCTTACGTATAATGACGAATTGTACAGTATTCCTGCGACATATATAAATGATTACACACACGACTACACAACACACATTGATACTGTACTGGGATCGGTTTCGAAAGAAAAGCGGCTGCAATACAGAACAGTTTAGCTGTACATATCGTCAAACGCCGAGGAACGAAGTTGAGCGAGCGAAGCGAGCGATTATTGGTTCAGTCAGGTTTGATTGATTATACTGTCCACCCTCCCCCTTCCCTCAGCTCAGGTAAAGGGGTGGTTTGGAAGGAGTATGGGGACCTTCCATTCCTCCCCCCCCCCCACCTCAATCACGTGACTTCCACACATAAACACACCCCCTCCTCCGCTCCTCTACAACAGGAAGCTACTGATTTAAGCACTAGACCTGTAGTAAACAACTCACATTGGGTATATTCTCGGGTTTCATTTTCTCGAGCGCCTGACCCAGGTCCTCTGATGGCGACTCCGTGAGGGGGTTCGGGCCGTCGGGATGGTGGATAGAGTGGTTCTTACAGCAACTCGATATACAGTATATCACCTGCAGTGCACACAAATGTTTTGATGATGAAAGAACGGACACACAGGTCTGCCTCCCACAACACCCGGTAAGGTTGGCTGGAAGAGATCTCTTATAGAGATAAGTCCGCCTTTGTACACGTCCTCTCTAAGTTCTTGTCATTAAAATGTTTGTGTACAATAAAGAATATACATATATAACATTCGAGAATGCTGACTCGGCATAACTGAGTTATAATTTACAGGAAACTGTCAAATACACAGGGTGTTAGTAAAATAGAACACATTATTGAAGGGGATTTTGTACCCATGAAAATGAACAACTTTTGTTCTACAGCTTTTTGCTGTTATCGCAAAAAAATTTGACCTCCCATTCATTGTTGGTAAATCAGCTGATCAATTTGTCTTTTGTCAAAAAAAGAATGAGAAAACCCTTGAAGAAATTTTTATACATATTTTATCTACCACCTGTATACATGAATCCTAATATTATAAATGTGATGTGTTTGTTTGTTACCTTTTCGCGCTTCAACACCTTGACCAATCTTGATGAAGTTTGGCATGCAGGTAGCCTGTCTCACGGGGAAGGACATATGCTACTTTTATCCCGTGAAAATAGCATAGTCCGATGCAGTACCTGAGGGAACTGTAAAAATATTCTTTTTTTTGTTTAATATCTTTAACATCGCAACGGTACATTCCCCTCTCGTATATCTACCAGATACGCTAAACTGCCAGGTTTATGATATAGCGTCCACACTCACCGACAGCAAGGTCATATAGTGAGGGCCGCTATACCATAAGGTGAAGACAAGGACCAGTTACGGTAGGTCTTGCCGCCAAGACGCTTGTCCTGGTACTCTGCAAGGCGAGTGCCTCGTGGAAGAGAACCACTATCTACTGTCCAGGTAGGTCCCGGAGCTGTAGGCGCGCTCACCTCCCGCGGCTTTCGCTGCTGGCGGTTCAATGGATTGCTTTGATTTTTTGCAGAGAGATGGTTGAGGGGGTGGGAAATGACATAATTTACTAATTAGCTTTTCCCGACATAGCTCCCGAGGGATCTGAGGAAAACTCGTTTCCACGCTGGCGCACTTGATTTTTTGTATAGAATTTGTTGAGGGGTGAGAAGTGACATAGACTGGTAATCATAATAACCCGATCTGAGTTAGAGATCTGGAGAAAACTCGTGGACATGAGCCGCTTGTGGCTCGCGCACCACTCACCCTCAAAGATAGTCATAAAAACGATGTCCACGCGGGCGAAGCCGCGGGAAAAGCTATTTAATAATAATAAAAGTGTTTTTTGTAAAATACAAGAAAAATAACATAAATTTCTTAAATTGTAAGAAAAAAATATAATAACGCTAAAATAAAAACAATAATAAATGTGTCATTGTGCTACGACTGTGATTCCCGTTGATGTCTTTTGTATGAAAAAGTCACTCGTAGCTCGTAGTTTTAAAAATTTATTGTACTAGCTATTGCCTGCGGCTTCGTCCGCGCAGACATCTTTTTTATGGCTACCTTTGAGGGTGAGTGGTGAACGAGCCGCAAGCGAAGCTTAATTTTTAAGGGCAAAAACCATTGGAGACGCTTAAACGTATGAAAAATAATATGAATAAAATAATCATTATTATTATTGCGCTGTCTTAAACAACAGCTGGAATGTGTGAAGTATCAATTTGTTTCAGCATGTAATTGCTTGCGATTTTTAGGGCTAAACCATAGACCGAAGGACTTAGCCCCATCACAAATACATTTAAGATTTCCATTAATAAAATTTACAGCTAATATTAGGTCTTTAACCTATGAAATTGACGATTATATCAAATAATTTCCAAGTAATGCGTAGACGTCGGTAGCGTAATGGCTAGGGCTGCTACCTCCTGTCCGGGAGGTCTTGCTTTAAATCCTGCCACGTACCAATGTGTTTTCGAATTTCGATTTCATATGTAAGTTTACCCGACGCTCTTGCGGTGAAGGAAAACATCGTGAGGAAACCTGCACTCGCCTGCGCAGAAACTCGAAGGTTGTGAGTGAAGTCGACCAACCCGCACTGGGCCCGCGTGGTCGACTTTGGCCCGATCGCCCTAAGTCAGGGTAGGCTCAAGCCCCTCAGTGGGGACGTAATATTAGCTGATGATCATAAAAAAAAGATAAAAATTAATATCAAGAACAATAGTTATTAAAACAAAATTTATTCTCAAAACAGCATTAGACTATTAGAAATTAAATGGTGGTACACATATGCTTATTGTTTAGATATTTTGAGAGCACGGTGGCTTTAACCCCATGAAGTCGGGTTTTTTCACCTGAATAAAATTGCCTTTATTGAGGCAAAATATACTATACTACTCCGCTGGCTCAACGACCCAAAGTGTGTCCTGGCCTCCGATACGAGAACTCGCCAAATAGAGGCAAAATATACACATTTTTAATTGTATAATAGCTCTAAAGTTATCGCAGCAGTTTCTTCGTTTCGTCATATTTGGTAATACCCCGCATTAGATTTCGTCATTTTCAGGAAAATTCAAGAAAATCAACTTGTCTAAAAAATTGCCCCATCTGACCACAATTACAAAAAGCCTTTGTTCCATTCAATGGTACATGCTCATGGCATGCCACTAGTTACTAATAAAAAGAATAGCAAAAAGTACATCTTAGAATAGCAACAACCGCATAGTTCACCGCCTCCATAGCCCAGAGGCAAAAGTTCACTGGCTTTACACATGAGGTCGCGGGTTCGATTCCCGGCGGGGTAATTTGAAAGATTCGGTTTGGTTGGTGGTAGGGCATTTTCTAAGCCCGCCTGGTTAGCTACCACCATCTTATCTAAGTCTTGCCGCCAAATATCAATGTTGATAGGTGTGTTCCGGCATGAAGATAAGATAGCCAGTTCTCCATTGCGTTGGGGAATCTTGGTAAGCCCGCTTCCATCTTCAGCAACATCGTCACTTACCACCAGGTGAGATTTTGTCAAGGGTTACCAATTGTGAATTTAAAAAAAACCTTCCCGAGTTGAAGAAAAGACCCGTGCCTCAGCAGTAGAAATGTTTGTGGGTTGTTTGTTATGTTAACGATAGGTAAAGTTGGCATACGTCCCGTATATACGGGACTGTCACCGCATTTGACCATCCTGTCCCGTAATTCGACAAAATACTGAATTTTGAAAGAGGTGAGATGCACGGGGCGCCCGCATGTGACAGGTGCGAGGGCGGTACATAGGTACGGGCTTTTTGATGAGCACTTCGGTTGAGATCAGAGGGTAGCTGTTAAAAAAAATGCGTAGTGTGTCTTTCACTGTGTATGCATACATGCTATAGTGTAAAGCTGCGTTTCGTTGTTGAATGTTTTATGTGTTTTGGGCATTGAAATAAAAAAAAGTCCCGTAATGGTTCCTAGAAAAATCAACACTCAGATAATATGTTACCCATCCGAACATTTTGCGTCAAAAATGTGTCATGCCAACACTGACAATCTAGTAGTCTATAATGACCCTCATGGACAGTCTCGGCCTAATGAATTGACACTTGCTGAGACTTGTGGGCTCCACCAAACAGGCCCCATTTTCTGTAGTGTTCGTCCTTACGCAACAATGTATTAGGTTTTTGTATACATTGTCGAATTGGCCCTGTGGTGCGGCCACTCTTACCACTCTTTGCGGGGGTGTCGGTCGTAAGATGCGGCTAAGAGAACAAACCTAAGGATGGGCAGCAGCGTCCATTCCGCATAGGTACTGTGCCACCACTTTGCTACACGGCGATCGCCAACTCGTGGTGCAGAGCGTGGTGGTAATGGAAAAACCTTCAACTTGGGGGAGGCCTACGTCCAGCAGTGGACGTCTTTTGGCTGATGTGATGATGGTCACCATCATGGCAATCCAAAGCAGGCTATTAGCGTACATTGTCGAAGAGAGCGATGGCTGATTTCTCGTGACCGGGTGTTGTCCGTGTGAGCTGGTCTCTTCTCATCAAAGGCTTTGATGAAAAAATCAATAAGATAAGATAAGACAAGATAAGATAAGCATTTATTCAGAGCCCACACAAGCAAAAAAAACAGGTAATACAATGCAAGAAAAAAAATAATTAAAACAATAATTAAATAATTTTAATATGTAACTTCTAGAGTGCACTTAGTACGTATCGTTTTAACCAACTGCTCAATAAGGTGGTAATGTTTTTGAAGTGTATGTATGTCAGTTTTATTAGATGAGCCGGTAGCCTAAACGGGTTGATGTATTATGGAGTGCGAGGTGTCGATAGATTTGTCTTGATTCCAAGAGTGACATAGAATATATTTTTACCCGACTGCTAAAAAGAGGAATAATATTTTTTTGCAGCCGGGTATAATTTGTTATTGAATTTGTTTAGGTTACTAAATTACAATGACATTAATTGTTTTATATCAATTTCAAATTTCAATTCATTTATTTCAAGTCACATAATTTTTTTATTCACTATTGGTAAGCCCTGATCGTAAGTGACGATGATGCCGAAAAAAGAGGCGGGCTTACCAAGATTCCCCAACGCAATGGAGAACTGGCTATCTTATCTTCAAGCCGGAACACATCAATGCTGTTAACACTGATGTTTATAAACTTATCAACTCATAAAAAAAACAATGTCAATTGCCTATAAATAAATGGTTTAATTTTAACTTTGTTCTCTATGATAGTTTGTTTTGAACCGACTTCAAAAAGGAGAAGATTTTCAATTCAACTGTATGATTTTTTGTATGTTTTTCGCAGATTGAGAACCGATTTTCATGATTCTTTTTTTATTTGATAGGGTATAACTGCCAGGTTTGTCCCATATACATTTTATCAAAATCAGTTAAGTATTTTTTTAGTAATTTAATAAAAACAAAAAAAACAAAATTGTACGTGGTTCTTCGATAGGCCCGCATACTTTACAAGCCCCACTTAAACGCCTTACTCAGATAGTTCTATTTTGATTCTCACCGGGGTATCAGAAACAAAAGAGTGCTTGACCATCGGCTTTGGCGGCGGCGCGGGAAAAGCCGTTAGGAACAGAAAGAGTGTAACTAATGCACCTAATTTAAATAAATATTTTCGAATTTAAAATGTATGCTTAACTTTTCATCAGTTATAGTAAAATATAACATGAAAAAACACTTTTTACTGCCAAACACAGTAAATGATCACCAAAATTAAACTTCATTTTATTGTGATATTATAATCAATTTTTATACATCTTGCTATCCTATTAAAACAAATGACTCAAAACTAATCATTGTTTACCCAAAAATAGCTAATAAACGTAAATTTTAACCTCATTTTAATTTAAAATGTCATGCACATATTTTACGTGAATTACGCTAGGTAAATAATTATTTAACCAATCATAATACATATATAAAATCCTGCTACTACAAACGTGTAGAGTTTCTTGTTCTACGCAGCATTATGCTACCCATTGGGGGGCCATGGGTAGCATAATGCTGCGTAGAACAAATGACTCAAAACTTATCATTGTTAACGCAAAAATAGCTAATGAACGTAAATTTTAACCACATTTTAATTTAAAATGTCATGCACATATTTAACTTCTCGTTATCCTTTTACATAAGTTACGCTAGGTAAATAATTATTTACCCAATCATAATAAAATCCTGCTACTATAATCGTGTAGCGTGTAGAGTTTCTTGTTCTGCGCAGCATTCTGCAACCCATGCTATTCGCTTCGCTCGATCATTTACAGTTTTTTAGAAGAAAAAAATTTTTTGCCAACTTCTTTTTCGTTGTATTCGATTTGTAGGGCGTAGCGTGTAGCGTGTAGGGTTTTTTCTTCTGTGCAGCATTCTACCTAGAGGCTCTTTGACTATATAATCAATCAAACCTGACCGAACCTAATATCGCTCGCTAATTTACAGTTTTTTTTATAAAAAACTTATTTTTGCCAACTCCTTTTTCGTTGTGTGGATTATTTAGGCAGAAATAGCGCTATAATTTGCTCGCTAAGGTTTGGTGATCATTGCTACATTTAGTGTTTAAATACAATTTGAAATCCAGTCGTGACTAAAACAGCTAGACCTATTGTAATTTTAGACTTAATTTTTTTAATGTTGAGTAGCATCAAAAAACTTTTGGGGGTCATTATATTTAATCCCATTTAAAATCTCTAGGCCCGCGTCACACTTAAACATCTTATTCAGATAGTCTTATGTAATTCTCACCGGGGTATCAGGAACAAAGGAGTGTTTGACCATCGGCGTAGGCGGCGGCGGCGCGGGAAAAGCCGTTAGGATCTGTTTCAGTTTCTCGCTGGTCTTGATGCAGCCGCAAGCGCGCCTCCATTTATCCTTGCAAACCTC
This sequence comes from Coleophora flavipennella, assembly GCA_947284805.1. Classification (NCBI taxonomy): domain Eukaryota; kingdom Metazoa; phylum Arthropoda; class Insecta; order Lepidoptera; family Coleophoridae; genus Coleophora; species Coleophora flavipennella. The sequence goes on along the minus strand of OX369287.1, from coordinate 7,204,497 downwards.
CAAAGGGTACGGTTGTAGGGTGTCATAGTTCTCAGACATGGGTAACTGGAAGTAAAGCTTATCATTATTTCAGCTGGAAATTTCACTGTGGAAAAGGAGTCGGCATTCCCGATGTTATTTCAGTGCGATCCTGAAAAATGCATCCAGATCATCCGTCCACCTGGCGAGATGCCATCCAACACTATATCTGTCTACCACCGGTGGTCACCATCCGAGAACCTTTCCTCCCCTTAGAACCTTTCCTTAGATTATATGGGTCAAATATACGGTCATATATGCTACCTGTTTCCACTTAAATTTGTTAATTGTTGTGCTATGTCAGTGATTTTAGTTCTTCTACAGATCTCCTTCTCCTCCAGCAGTTAATAGTGATACTAGCTGGAATAGACTGTAGCGACACACTAGCTTGCATTGTACTGTCAGCATTTTTGTATGGGCGAACCCCCCGCTTCCCGTTGCGACTTCAGTCGCCTCCAAGTTACTGTACTAAGCAGCCACACACAATGTAATAAATTAAATCAAATAAAGTATAAATTTTATCCTGGAGTAATTTAGACATTTTATTAGCAAACTTCTGATTAGGACAATAAAATAATGATATTAAACCAAGATCATTAAAAGACATTCCCAATTACATTTCAGCGCGATCCTGAGCAACCAGGGGTCTCCTGCAAGCAAGGTAGGGGCCGTACGAAACCGTCTACCTACCAAACCGTCTACGTCTAGCTACCAAGTATTGTAAGATCCTAAAAGTATTTTCGTCATCATCATATCAGCCGAAAGACGTCCACTGCTGGAAAAGGCCCTTTTAGGGGTAGTGGAAGTGCTCACCAGGATATTCGTGTCAATTCCAAAGTTAGGCGAAAGACAAGGCCGTCAAACGTTTGGGTTTTTTTTATTCACATTTGGTTTTATTGGTATTGCGTTTATTTTCTCTCCACAACATAAGTTTATACCACAAGACTCAGAAGGCGAGAAAGCTTAAATAATTATTGTCAATAAATAAATAAATAGGGTACAAGGATTGCAAGGAACTTGTGCGCGTTTCCACTACACCAATATGACGTGGCGAGTAATCATTATAAATCAATGTTGTTATATTTTTTGTCTATATCATCATCATCATCAGCATATCAGCCGAAAAACGTCCACTGCTGTAAAAAGGCCTCCCCCAAGGATTTCCACGACTACCGGTCCTGCGCCGCCCGCATCCATCGGCTTCCCGCGACTTTCACCAGGTCGTCGGTCCAACGCGTAGGAGGCCTGCTTACGCTACGTTTTTCCGGTGCGTGGTTGCCACTCTAGAACTTTACTTTCCCAACGGCTATCTGTTCTACGAGCTATGTGCCCTGCCCTGCGCTAGATATTTATAAGGTAAATATGCCGCTACCGCCCAAAAGACCTCTCCCAAAATTACTTTAATAGGTACATATTAGGAACTCAGAATCGAGCTAAAATGTCATTGTATATCGGCCGTATGGCTCCCGGCTAAGATAGGCCCATCCGATCTCTTCCCGTGGGTGCCGTAAGAGACGACTATGAGACTTAAACCCAAAGGTCACCCAAAATCGGAGTTTCTCTGCATGATTGAATCAGAAACGAGGAGATCCGTAGAGAACCAAAGAAACTCTCAGACTCGCTAAACTTGAGTGGCCGGAGCACATAGCTCGTAGAACAGATGAACGTTGGGGTAGTAAAGTTCTCGAGTGGCGACCAGGAATCGGAAAATTAGCGCAGGGCTTGCCTCTCTCACTCGGCGGATCGACGACCTAGTAAAGGTCAGGGGAAGCCGCTGGATGCGGGCAATACAAGACCGGTCGTTGTGGATTTCCTTGGGGGAGGGCTGGGTCCAGCAGTGTAGGACTGATATGGTGATTGAAATGTCATGGGAATGCCAACTCCATCTAGTTAATACTATTGAAGGAGGAAGAGGTCCGTCGAAGAACTAAGATCACTGACGTAGCATATGTTATAATTAGAATGTTAAAGTGGAAATGGGCCGCCCATATAGCTCATAGAACCTATAACCGATGGGGGAGGAAAGGTTCTCGAGTGGCGACCACAGGCCGGTAGACAGTATTAGACGGCCTCTCGCCAGGTGGACTGATAGTCTGATGTAGCTCGCGATACCGCAATACCGTGGACGCGTCTTCCGGCTTAGATGATGATGATCACTATTATCTTCTATGTCGCCACTCGACACCTTTCTTTCCCATTGGTTTCTAAGCTGGCTATAGAAGCTCTACCTACTTAAGCTAAATAAAGGATATTAATATCCTGTAATCGAGATGACCGTTGGTATAATAAAGTTCCCTAGTGGCGACCGTGCGACGAAAGACGAAGCGTAGGCAGGCCTCTCACTTTTTGGACCGACGACCTGGTGCAGGTGTCGGGAAGCCGCTAGATGCGAGAAGCGCAGGACCGGTCGATGTGGATTTTTTTTTGGGCAGGCCTTTGTCCAGCAGTGGACGTATTTCGGCTGATTTGATAATGATGACTTAAAAATTCACATAACTGTGTGATTCATTGTTTAATTAAACATGAACATTTTTATCCGCAATTGATGAAAAACATTTGCAACGCACTAGAAAAATAACACCACCCAACACTGGATTAGGATCTGTAGCAAGTATTCTGAAGAACGCTGGTATTGGCTTACCTTTAAATAAAATCCTAGGGTTTCTCTAAAGTAAGTATATTTACAAACTATTGATAGATGGATGGATGATATTTCAGATCACATAACACAATGATTTCGAAAAACACCAAAAATAAACAACAACGAATAAAAAACGGACGAATGGCGTGGTGTGTGTGTGACGCTTGTTCCGCGAGACCACTGAAATACGGTGACCAAGGAGATTTTAACAAAGAAGCGGTGACAAGTGACAATATAGCTAGAGAGATGACAAAGAATCGAAAAAACCTTAAAACTTTTAGGTACAAGCTTTTATTAAAAATCAGTTTTTATTTCGGTTTGCCCAAGGAATTTTAGTGTGCCAAATGATGTAAAAAGTAGATTAAAAATAATCCAAAAACTACGTTTTTATGTGCCTTATAAAGAATGAAATAATATCAATGGACATTCACACATAAAACATACATTAACACCACACACATGCTAAGAGGTGAACTCGAAAAACGTGGGGCGCATTTTTCTACTAAGATATTAAGGCGGTAATATTACAGATTTTCGTTATTTTTGACGTCAATTCCTTAACGATAGAATACCCAAGGTTGAAAAAAATACCATTATTGTTGATGTTTCTTAAAGTCCAAAGCTATTAGAAATACGATCGAGCAGTTTTGGTTCGATAGAAAAAAATCCCAAAGATAGGTCTACACCGTTACTTTCAACTCTAGTTATGACTAATATTTTAAAGTATAAATTTTAAAAAATATATAACAATATTTGTTACGATAATACAAAGTTATTATTATTCAATATATAAAATTTAAGCTACGCTGCTCACTTGGCACGAGGCAAAGTGGCAGGAGCACCTCCAGCGGAAGCACAGTCGGCTGGAGTTCAGTGCGATGGGGAGAGAAAGCGTCGAACTATCCGGGCATTGTCGAGGAGGACTGCTTTCTGCATTGCTGCAATTATTGGTCTGCCTCGGAGATCCAGCCGCCTTAGGTGACGTTCTAGGTCGGCTGGAATTAGCCCCATCACGGATAGGACTACGGGGATGATTTCAGTAGATTCCACTTGCCACATATCAGTAAGGGGCCGTCCATAAATTACGTGAGGCTTTTTTCAGGATTTTTTGACCCCCCCTCCCCCTCTGATGAGATTTCGTGAGATTTTCCTCAACTCCCTCCCCCCTCCCCAAATCTCACGTGAGATTTTTTAAAATTTGTGTTTTGGCTGGAAACGCGTTGGATTATAAAAAGTCCTCCGTAGCTCAGAGGCAAAGTTCACTGGCTTTACACAGGAGGTCGCGGGTTCGATTCCCGGCGGGGTCAATTTTAAGACTCGGTTTGGTTGGTGGTAGGGCATTTTCTAAGCCCGCCTGGCTAGCTACCACCATCTTATCTAAGTCTTGCCGCCAAATATCAATGTTGATATCATTGGTGTGTTCCGGCATGAAGATACGTTAGCCAGTTCCCCATTGCGTTGGGGAATCTTGGTAAGCCCGCTTCCATCTTCGGCAACATCGTCACTTACCACCAGGTGAGATGTTGTCAAGAGTTTACCAATTGTGAATAAAAAAATAAAAAAAAAAGTCTAATAAAAGTTTGATGAAACATGAATTTTTTCAATCTTCAACTGCTATAACTTTTAAATGAATCAACCAATTTTCACGCGGTGTGCGGCGATTGATGTAGTTTTTTGAGTTTAATAAAAAAATTATCTGATGAACAAAATTTTATTTTTTGAATAAAAAAAATAAATTTATCTGATAAAACATTTCGGAGTTATTACAAAAAAAAACGCAATCGAAGAGCCACTGTGCTGCTCTGCGGGGTTCGGACAAATACGACAAACACTGTTGTGTGAAATTTCGCCATATTTTCATTCTAGATTTGTTTTAACTTTGATTTAACTTTATTTTTCGCAATTTTACACCGTTTTCTACAAGAAAACAAATTACGTGATATTTGCTAAAACCCCCCTCTCCCCCATGTGAGATTTGGAAAGATTTAGCTTGACCCACTCCCCCCCTTAAACACCTCACGTAATTAATGGACGCCCCCTAACCTCGTGCGCCAGATCCAAGTACTTGGTCCTTTTTTCGGCATCAGCCTGCACGAGGTTTTCGTCGTATGGGATAGTGATAGTATTATTATTATCTCAATATATAAACTTATGCTACTCTGCTTACTTGGCACGAGGCAAAGTATTATTTATTATTATTATTAATGTTATTATTTTTTATACTTTCATTGTACAAATACAAATTTTCTTTATTTGCCATTTGCTTTATTTGTAGTTTTCATTGAAACGAACAATTTTTTTTGTGTGAAAACGGTATACCTGAATTAATAAGTAGAAATAAACTACCAACATGAAAAGCAAGTTGTAATAAACAAAAAAACACGCCTGTAGTGAGTTTTGAATCAGATCTGAGTCTATCCTGCAAACCTGAAATAGTTGGTTTAAATATGGTATAGATACATATATTTTTGGCCAAAAGACGTTATGCGTATATGTTGGAAAAACGCGTTTTCCCAGAGATGAGATGTGACCTATCTAGATCGATTTTTCGCCCCCGAAAACCCCATATACCAATTTTCAACCAAATCGTTTGAGCCGTTTCCGAGAAACCAATTATATATACTTATATACAATAATTGCTGCTTTATAGTAATAAATATTGTAATTAAAAAGTATTAAAATAATAAAAAATAGAAAAAAGAAATAAAAAACCCAAACGCCACGCGGCGGTGACGCGGGCGGGATAAGTACCACTATTATAAAAAGTAATACCACTACGTAAGTTCAGTTGATTATGAAGAGAATGTTACACATTTTAATATTTTGCACTATACCTCTATAATAACTGTTGAACTGTGAACCTAGCCCATATTTCCACGGCACGGCATATTTGATTGGCATGAACGGTCAGGCGCCGAGTGCCGCGACCGCAGACTAGCGGTAAACTTAAACGAAAGAATTTTGGACATTTCAGGTTATTTTATTGTACACGAATAGGGCTGGCGACACCTGTAACAACTACTAACATAACACAATGCGAATAAAAAAAAATACAACCTATTAGTCTTTGCGGAAAGAGAACCTTCGTAAGATTTGAGGGCGCTGCTGTGCTTAGCTACTGAATTTGTCACGTTGACAACACTGTTACGTCATTATAGTGTGACTGTAACATCTTATAATAATAGAACTATATTATCTTAGTGTAAGAATAATATAATGTTTTCAGATTCTGTATTTATAATAATTGTCTAAATGAAATGTAGTTAATGTTAGTTTAATTTTACGCCACGACGGTTCTTTTTCCGTACCCACTCTACATAGATGTTACATTAATTTTTGAGTGAAATTTTCCTAATACCAATGCCAGTTTATAGTAACCCTGTTTCTTTTTTATTCACAATTGGTAAGCCCTTGGCATCATCTCACCTGATGGTAAGTGATGATGATGCCGAAGATGGAAGCGGGCTTACCAAGATTCCCCAACGCAATGGAGAACTGGCTATCTTATCTTCAAGCGAGCACACATCAATGTTGTTAGCACTGATGTTTTGGCGACAAGACTTAGATAAGATGGTAGTAGCTAGCCAGGCGGGCTTAGAAAATGCCCTACCACCAACCAAACCGAGTCTTACAAGTTGACCCCACCGGGAATCGAACCCGCGACCTCCTAGTATGAAGCGAATGGACTAACCATTACGCCACAGAGGCTGTTTTTACAGTATATACATAAATGTAAATTCGTAAAACATGATCACCAAGAAAAGTTCGAATACAAGGCCGAAATAGGCAATTGACAACCCTAGAAGTCTTATGGCCGTGAGAAGGTCGCAAATATAAGCTGCAATGTTTACAGTTGTTACGTTTTTCGTGCATAATTCGATGCACTAGTTTCATGTATTTAAGGTAACTTTAACACGTACCTAAACAACATAATATGCACTTGGACGCGTGTGTTTAACTGAATTGTAGCGTGTCAATCGGCTACGCACGCCACTACATCTATTTACAGTGATATGCTATTTAAAAGGATTTAAGCCACTGCCAAGTAATTAAAGCCATTATAACATGTGTGCTAGCACCATACACAGAACGCGTGTTACTTTTTCTACGACCATGAAATAAATAAAAGAAAATTTTAAACCTTAAAAAATTCATCCATACAGCATAATCATTAATCACACGCGACGTATAGCCATAGCGCTTTTTTAAATGGCCTTGTTATATTGCACAAAATACATTGAAATTTTGTCTCATATATTGAATTTTTGAAGCCAAAGCCATAAAAATATTTTAAAAGTTTCATTGTACTATTACAGTTGTCTTGTTTTCGTTTTATGAAATTATCAGACCTGTAGCAATAAATACTTTTGTGAAATTATTAGTTATTGTATGATAGTTATATTAGTAGATAATAGATTAATAGGCAAATTATCAATTGAGAGTAGAAAAAAGGTATTTGATTCCCGGCGGGGTCAATTGTAAGACTCGGTTTGGTTGGTGGTAGGGCATTTTTCTAAGCCCACCTGGCTAGCTACCACCATCTTATCTAAGTCTTGCCGCCAAATATCAATGTTGATATCATTGGTGTGTTCCGGCATGAAGATAATATAGCCAGTTCCCCATTGCGTTGGGGAATCTTGGTAAACCCGCTTCCGTCTTCGGCAATATCGTCACTTACCACCAGGTGAGATGTTGTCAAGGGTTTACCAATTGTGAATAAAAAAAAAATTGACAAATTAAAAGAGAGGGATTTTAAACAATAATAGGTTTTCTTTTAGACACTTTGGATGAGAAAAATAAAAAGTGCAAGTATGTATTGGTATTAACAAATGGAGGGGTGTTAATATGACTTTACTAATGCAGACAGCGCAATAAAAATTTAAAATAGTGTAAAATTACCAGTAAATAACTATTTGTGTGTGCTGGATCCTAAATAAACTTTTATCTATCTATCTACCATAAAATAAAAAAAGGTGTTCACTTAAAGGTTTTTTTTTGTGTCTATGCTATAGTAAAAAGGTTATATGTGAAGGCGTAACACTTGTTGTTATTATAGTACTAATCCTAAAGTAAACAAATACTAAAAACCGGCTAAATGTGAGTCGTACTCGCACCAAAAAAATAACATACTAAATAAAAAAACATTGTTTCTGACGCTTGCGTTCAAACAAACAGTTTGAAATTAATCATCATATCAGCTCATTTAAATCCCCACCGAGGGACTCGAGCCTACCCTGAGGGCGATCGGGCCTTAGTCGACTACGCAGGCCCAGTGCGGGTTGGTCAACTTCACACACAACCATCGAGTTTCTTCGCAGGCGTATGCAGTCTCTGCAATATATTCCTTCACCTTAAGAGAACGTACAATAACGTACATACGATCGAAATTCAAGATTCGAACCACAGGAGGTAACGGCCCTAGCTATCACGCCACCAACGATGAAATTAATAAGTAGCATTAAAACATGTTACACAGTAGAGGTGTGGTAATACCAAGGGTACCGTGGTGCGCAAATCCGACTCGCACTTGGCCGTTTTTATGATAGTGAAGTAGATTATTAGATGATCTGTACATTTCACCTTGCTTGCTGCGTAATTATGCAATCGCAATCAATGCCTCGTAACAACGAAACGATAAACAAACAGTTTAATTAAAATAAAGTCATCGATTTAACGCTTACATTTTGACACAATACCTCCAACGGCTATTTAGGTCATTCGGAATGATAATTAATTTATCAAAGGCCCGAGTCAAATTAATTTTCAACGAAAAATAGGTAAAGTACGTGACCAAAAGAAATTGGGGAGCGCCAAAGTATTATGGAACGGAAGATGACGAGAGGTCAAGAGAAAACGGCCGAGGTTAATGTTCCAGTAAGAAGAGAATAGATTCCCAATAACAAGTCTATAATCGAACTGTTCAGTAAAGAACCTATTACCTCCCAAACGTCATGCTAGCCCAGTGGCTACCTCGACATATCTTGAAGTAGAACTTAGTTTCTAAACAAAGGGTCGTGTCGTGGGTTCGATTCCCACTTAGTAAAAACATTCATGAGACGAACAGGCTTGTGTGTGGGTATTTAATAATAAATAACTTTTTAAAAACCGGCCAAGTGAGAGTCAGAACCGCACACAAAGAGTTCTGTACCATCATACTAGATGGGGCAAGTTTCTTCATGTTATAAAAAAACACGTTTTTTAAATGGAGAACCTCCTTATTTTTTAACTTTTTCTAACTTTTAGTATTTGTTTTTATAGCGGCCACAGAAATACATCATCTGTGAAAATTTCAACTGTCTACTAGCTATCACGGTTCATGAAATACAGCCTGGTGACAGACGGGCGGACAGACAGACAGACAAACGGACGGACAGCGAAGTCTTAGTAATAGGGTCCCGTTTTAACCCTTTGGGTACGGAACCCTAAAAATCCGACTGCGTAAAAACAGAACCCCTTTTTGGTTAGTCGGGTAAAAATGTATCCTATGTCACTCACGATATCAAGACGAATCTAAAACACGTTAAAATCCTTAAAGCCGTTCAGGCTGTAGCAGGGAACATAGAAGTCATATATACATACATACACTCGAAAAACATAACCGTCCTTCTGAGACAGTCGGGTAATTACATTATCAGCCTGTGGCTATTTTACTATACCCACAGGGAATCTTAGCTTGCGGCCAGATGGTCGTGTGTGATTTCTTCTTGAATTTTAAAGATTATTTATTTATTCTAGTTTTTAATAGTGTGTGCGCAGCTTAGCTTGTTAGTTATCATTGACGTGAGGCCGACAGTACGAGTCTTAAGTTTGTACTCTTAAGTATAGAAAGGAGAATGAGAAATTGAGCTAAATGGATCACATACCTAGCATTCGACAGGCCTTTTTCTAACACAATGTACTTTTATATCACTTCCGCATAAGTACCCCGGAACAAGAAAACATGACAGCAGTCCAATCAGCAATACTATATACCAATGGAAAGCACACGAGACCAGAAACGTAATCAGGACTCGGGATTTGTCACTCATGCATGATATTAATACGTACCTTATCATAATCATAATACTCTGCGTAATGCCTGCGTCAGTGTTTCCCGGTTCCTATAATTTGGGGATCTTCAAGGCAAGAGTGAATAGGCATTATTTGAGTTTGCGTGTACTATCCTCGACTGCATCATCACTTATCAGGTGAGTTTGCAGTCAAACGCGCTCAAATTTAAAATATATATATATATATCAGAAGAAAGAAGAGGTTCACTGCTGGACAAAGGCCTCCCCCAAGGATTTCCACAACAACCAGTCCTGCACTGCCCGCATCCAGCGTCGTCGTTGGTCCACCGAGTAGGAGGCCTGTCTACGCTATGTCTTTCGGTTCGCGGTCGCCACTCGAGAACTTTACTTGCCCGTAATGCGTACCTACGTAACATCTATATTGATCATGGGCTGTTTCGTCTATGCCTGACAGTTAACATTTTCAAAGATTTTCCGTCGCCAGATAGGAAAACCTGCACAATTACACATACAATTTTAATATGTTATAGTAGGTTTACTTAGTTAAATTTGTATTGTTCCGTCCATCGTGGGTAAAAAAAAATGATTCCCCATTATATCATCATTAGTAAGTGGGTTACTACGGATTTTTTTTTTAATATTTGCATGTGATTTGTAATCGTTCTAAGTACTAGCTTAGAAAAAAATAAATAAAAAATATTAAAAAAATAAAATTTCCGGTGTTATAACAGCTGGTAGGCGTATCTGCGTTAATTCACAGATATATCAATCATGTTTAGGAGTAAGTAGGAACCGTCCCTTACGTATCTAAACGTTTGGTTTAAAGTTCATTTAAAAAAAAAGTATATTGGAGCCATCACATAAGTACCGTTATAATATTTCCAGTCCTATAACTCGATCCCTCCCTGCATTTTACGCGCTACAGCGTCCTACGACCACCTGTCGTGGCGCGAATTGCGGGGTCGTTCACCAGCTTCCACCTGAAGCTATTACCGCTGATATTACCACCATGGTGATAGGATTACGCCCAGACGTCGCGACGCCGGCCACCGTGCAATATTTTGCAACATTGAAAATGGAAACGGGAGAATAGGGATGACGACAGCATCAGAAATAAATTATGAATTCTTGATCACTAAATTGCCCCGTACTTATACTTCGGAAAACCTTACTCGTTTTGTTTTCCATCAAATCTTCAATTTTTAATTCACCAAAATCACAAAATGAGTACTTGAATGATGCTGCTAAACTATGATGACGTCACGCCTAGGTATTTTAAACATTTTTAGAACAAAATATCGTTTTTGACAGATGATAAAAAGTAACTCAGATGACTAGCATTCGTCGTCCCTATTTTTCGAGTGGAAAAAAGGGAATCGCCCACAACGACTTCCGTATGTGGTTAATATATCGCCCATTTGTTATTAATCGTTTGGATACTGGATTTTCCCAACGACCCATCATGCTCTGCCCGAATTTAACGGCTTCACGCGATCTACAACAGGTCTTCGTTTCACTGAGTGGGACTCCTGACTGTGCTACGCCTTCCAGTGCGCGGTCGCCACTCGAAAACTTAACTACCCCAAAGGCCATTCTTCTACGAGCTATGTGCCCCACTTACTGCCACTTAGGTTTAGTGATTCTGAGAGCTATTTATTAGAGAGAATAGGTTACTTTCGATCCGTTTGTTTTGGTATGTGAAGGAAGACGTACAAACTGAGACATGGTCGCTCTATGGTCCACATAAATATGAGGAGCATCTGTTCGAAAGGTCGTATTTCTATTTAAAAAAAATATGTTATGAAATGTTATAAAGTTTTTTTTTTCCATTACGATACAAATTAATCCAAAAAGTTAATATCACCAACGAAATTCCATATCATTTTTTTTATTGGAACGCAAATGCGGTACGCGCCATTTTTAGAGCATTACAAAAAGTTTTCATTCCAATTTTTACTTGTCTGTGACAGCGCCTGCGCGGTGATGTGCCAGGTTTTGGCGCCATTCATTGAATACCTACGTTTTGTTGTATTTGCTGAATTTGTGGATAATTTTCATTCTTGCTTAAACATGTCTGAGATCAGTGAAAGCATTATCTTTACCTGTCTGTGATGCGTCCGCTTTAGCGCAAGCGCGGTGATGTGCTGGGATTTGGTGCTATTTCTCTAACAAAATAATGTTATAAAGTATATTTTTTTCCATTACGATACAAGTTAATCCAAAAAGTTTATATTTTAAAATTATGAAACTGTTTTTAGTGCATGCGTTAAATCGGGCGCTGTCACAGACAAGTAAAAATTGGAATGAAAACTTTTTGTAATGCTGCAAAAATGGCGCGAACCGCATGTGCGTTCCAATAAAAAAAAAGATATGGAACTTAGTTGGTGATATTAGCTAATATATAATTATAATATAATAGTATTATATATAATCGTAATGGAAAAAAAAACTTAATAACATAGTGTTTTTTTTTCGGTATTGTGTTTATAAAATATGCCAATATGAATTCGTTTTGAAGTTTATAATTCGAACTTTACGATAAGAGTAGATAAAAATAAGCCAATGAAGCCCTTTTATACGATCCCGCACATGACAGGGTAAACTCAATTCAAAATTTAGATCGCCGTTCCTTGCATATCTGATTAGTGATTACGTTCTTTAAATAAAGACTATATTTTCAACCGACTTCCAAAAAGGAGGAGGTTCTCAATTCGACTGTATTTTATTTTATGTTTGTTACCTCAGAACTTTTGACTGGGTGATCCGATTTTGATGATTCTTTTTTTATTTGAAAGCTTGTGCTTCCGTGTGGTTCCATATAAATTTTATGTAGTACGGTGTAGTATTATTAGAAAATTAACAAAAACCAAAAATAATAATGCAAAATTGTACAAAGTTGTTGCGATGGAAGTCGGTTTTTAACGTGTTAAGCGTTTTCAATTATTTATGATTTTATCACAAATGTATAGTTTTCAGATTTTTCCCTATAAGTACTTGTAGTATAAGACGGTATTACTTGAGAAATTTCATAGTTCTAGGTCAACGGAAAATGCCCTATGAATTTTGATTCCCTTGAGTGTGTCAAAAGCTTCAAGGGACTGTAGACCGGAGTATATGGTTTGAATTTCATTTCAATACCTCCACGCGTTCCCTAGGTAAAGGTTCCGTTTTTTTTCCTTTTCAGGTACGGAACCCTAAAAACAGGTAGACCGCCATTTTGTGGAGGTAGCCATATTGGATATAACGTGATACTAAGGATACTATGGATTCTTAGACTGCGAATATATTATATTGTTACACCACAGTACAATAAAGAGTAGGTACTAGCGGTTACAGTATATACTTATGGTTGTAAATTCAACTCGATACCTCCACGCGTTCCCGAGATAAACGGTCTTGACAGACAGACGGTCGGACAAGAAAGTGATACTATAAGAGTTCCGTTTTTTTTCCTTTTGAGGCACGGAACCCTAAATACTTTACAGAAATAGTAAGAAAACAAAACGTTTCTACTCTGAACAGGCCAAGGGCTTTCACCAGGCATCTAGCTTTTGTATCACAGGGCATTTCGCACAGGACTCCATACAGCCTACGTTTAAAACACTTCAAGCTTGATACTCTATCTGAGCGTCGTAAACGTCTTGGCCTTGTCTTTCTTTATAAATGCATTAGGGGCATAATTAAGTGTGAGGAGGTATTTGACTATATAGCTTTGTCTGTTCCGAGCAATTATCCGAGATATCCCATGTCAAGAGTCTTTCACATTCCCTTCTTTAGAACTAATATAGGTAAGAATTCTCCTTTCTGTAGAATGTGTATGGATTACAACACCATTAACTCTAAACTATCCAAAATTGATATATTTTCTAACTCCTTGGCAAAATTTAAAAGTAATGTTTCATTAATTTCTTAGTTAGTATTTTCCATGTTGTTTTTATAATAATTTTATGTCAATGTTGTGTACACCTATAATAAGCATTTGTATTAGAATAAGACCTAACTATGTTTTGGAAACGTGTAATATTTATGCCGTTGGTGTGCCTTATTCAAATAAAAAAAAAATAGAAGAAGTACGTGGTTTTGGTGAGTTTTTTGGCGGGATTTGTGGTAGACGCATTCGTAGTTTTATTTTGTTGTTTTTTCATTGTTTTCTGCTAGGATTTTGTTTAAAAAGTGGTGCATTTTGGAGAAAATCGCCTAGTGCACGTGAGCAATGTGGAGAACAAGAAAATAAAACGAAGGAGAACGTGAGAACCCAAGTTGCTCTAGGTGCAGTTTTATAGACGCCTTACAGCAACTGGGTGTTCCACCTCAGAATGTAGCTGCTGCAAATGCTGTCAAGAACTTCAGAGAAGATTTGTAATGCACCGGCACTAGCATTACAAATCCAAAAGATATGGAAGCTTAAATACGTCAGACCTGGCTGTATGGTCTTTTAGTAACCTTTGCCTTTTCCGCGCTTTTTGTTAGCCGGAAAGAAGAATCCAAAAAAAAAAGTGGGTTTGGTTATAATCCTGATTTTCAAGATTTTATTTATACGTATATACTAAATAAAATATAAATAAATAAATATGTTTAAATTTTAAATATGCATTTGAACAAGTTTAGAGGCTCATTCGACTGATTTTTATGCCATGTGCTAAAAAAAGTTGGTAAGTGAAATAAGATCTTTTGGACAGATGCTCCTCATATGAAAGCTCAAGGTCATCCAAAGCGAGATGGAGCGTGCTATGCTCGGAGTTTTCTTATACGTGATTCAATCAGAAATAAGAAGATCCGTATGAGAACCAACCAATGTAATTCCTCTTATGCTCGTACTGCTAATAAGTAATTGTTAAGTACTTTATCTCGTCACCGGAAAACGTAGCGTAGGCAGGCCTCTCACACGGTGGACCGACGACCTGGTGAAGATCGCGGGAAGCCGATGGATGCGGGCAGCGCAAGACCGGTCGTCGTGGAATTCCTTGGGGGAGGCTTTTATTTATTTAATAATTACAAGGGGTAATTAACCCAATTACAGTAATTATAATAAAATAAGATTCAATTAACATTTAGTATCATGTCATAAGTCATTACATAGGAATCGTACTAGCACATTCATACGTCGTCTCACAGAAATCTAAACAATCACGCATTGCTTTCGAACATCCATCCGCAAACAAATCACAATCAGGTTTTGCTCGGAGAAGCGTGTTGTCCAGCAGTGGACGTTTTTCGGCTGATATGATGATGATGATAACTTTATCTCGCCAAAAAATTAAAACAATCATATTATTACTTAGTACTTATATATATATACTCGTACTTTGTTATTACCATGCTAAGTTTCAATCATCCAAGGTAAAATTCCATGTTAACACCGAAATTGAAGATGCTACAACAATAGCATAGCTCTCCAAGGCTATGCACAACAATGGCGGCGTAAGGCGATTTTGAAAAAGCCAAGGTTGAGTGTCATTCCGATTCCAGATAAGCCCTTCCTCCTTGTTAGCAGATAAGCTATTACATGCATCGGCGAGTCTGCTACTAGCACTGACAGTGTTAAGAGGTTTTGAATTTATGTTACGAAATACAATAAGGCAAGGCAGTCTGTGAAACGGACACTTCTTGTGAGCAATCGACGATTCTTTATTGTAAGTATTACTTATGTCTTTTTGCTTGTGTGAGCTCTGAATAAATGCATAATATCTTAAGGGTCCCCAGAAGGCTCGAGTTTCCATACATTTGTTTGCCACTATACAACATTCACCATTCCCCCCCCCCGTTTGTGGAGTTCTATGGGTTGTCAACGAACATAACCCTCACTCCCTAGTCCCTACATTAGCGGAAATGCTTCAAAAGGTATCTACTTTTACACGACTTTAACCACCTCCGTGGCGTTATGTTTATTAAGTCCATTAGCTTCACATCAGGAGGTCGCGGGTTCGATTCCCGGCGGAGTCTAACTCTAAGACTCGATTTGGTTGGTGGAAGGGCTTTTCTTAGTGATCATGTTTTACGAATTTACATTTATGTAAAAAACTGTAAAAAAACATAACCCTCCTTTTTTCGAAGTCGGGTAAAAACAGCCACCGTGGCGTAATGGTTAATCCATTTGCTTCACACTAGGAGGTCGCGGGTTCGATTCCCGGTGGGGTCAACTTGTAAGACTCGGTTTGGTTGGTGGTAGGGCATTTTCTAATCCCGCCTGGTTAGCTACCTCCATCTTATCTAAGTCTCGCCGCCAAACATTAATGCTAACAACATTGATGTGTTCCAGCTTGAAAATAAGATAGCCAGTTCCCCATTGCGTGAGATGATGCCAAGTGCTTACTAATTGTGAGTAAAAAAAAGAGAGACTTCCCACAAAAATGGAGTGTAGTGTATTGTTTTCAGGTCTAATGAGATTCAGATTCAAACATATATTAGACATAACACTATAACTCAACACAAAACAATATAACACGAGTAGACAAGAAACATGTAGGTGCACAAAGTAAAAGATAAAATAAACAACAATCTACCTTACGTCGCCACTTATGGGAGGTAGGTGTGCGTTGCGCTGTAGTGTGATGCCAAACAGGACCCATTTCAGCATATACTGCAGCCAGAGCCACAGCGCTGGTTTTCTAATGCGCGCTAGTGAGCTTGCGTAAATAAATCGGAACATGCTAATGTGTGTACCTATGTTTGTTACTTTATTCCACTATATCTTCTAAACGGCTAGATGGATTTTAGAGAGCGCGGCATCATTGATTCGTCTTGATCCTGTGATACATTTTACCCGACTTTCTAAAAGAGAGAGATAATGTTTTTTTATGAAGTCGTGTTATTATTATTTTCATTTAAAGTGACGTATATAAAGTGAAACAAAATTAATTAAAACTATTTTAACTGGTGCTTCTACCCATGAAACTGAACAACTTTCCCCATGGAACCTATAGTCAAATCGCAAAAAAATAGACCTTATACGTAGGGCTTCCATTGTATGTTGACATTAAAAGGTTCGACGTTTTCTCATGGACTCACTAATTAGTCGCACTGGTTGAACCACGGAGGGAACCTATTTCTCGTAGACCCAATGATTGATACTGGTGCAAATTAAATAATGATTATAAAACTTATAATCAATAAATTATTTATTTGTGTTTAATAGGTATCTTAAACTCTTTAAGAGGAAACGCGGTCTAAAGAATAGGTATTTAAATAAAATATTGCTGTCTCCCTCCCCTAAACCTCTCCGTATACAGCAAGAAAGGGATAACTGCAGCGAAGACCGATAAAATGCACTAAAATTTACCAAAATAGCATTTCGTAGTCCTCTATTTCCTCCTCCAAAACTTGAGCGAAAAAAATATTTTACTCCAAAAATAATTAAAAAAACGCTTTACCTGTTTTCATTTTATTGTTAATATGCGTATTATATTTTTGGTGGGTGTCCTGAAAATGGGATTTCAATTGGGCAATTTTCTCAGTTTTAGAAGGCTCCTACTTCCTATTATAATATGGGAAAAAACAAAACATAGATGCATGGCCATGGTAAATATAGGTTTGATGGAAAAAATCATTTTGCTCTTTTTTCATTATCTAAGGAGGAAACAGCGCCAAAACAGAAAAAACAGAAAAAATAGCGCCCGCGTTTCCTCTTAACCTATAAATTTAAGTTTAAAAGAATAAACTGCCAAGATTTTCTGGTCTGTAGGTGTAGACCCAAATAATACAGCAAAATACGACCCATATATTTTTTATTTTTTCTTACTTATAAACACGCAGTTACAATATGCAGCCAAGCTAATGTGGAATCTGGCTTACCCGAGGTATTTCCGTTTCACATAGACCAAAACTTTAATTAAATAATATAAATTCAGAGTGAGACCATTCTTTAAATTCTTAACAGCCACGTGTCTAAAACAAAACTTAAATCTTTAACAAACTTTAAACTAAAGCTTTACTATCTGTCCAATAAACACAAAACGGGAGGTACCCAAGAATCTTAAAGCTAGGGATATACAGCTGCTTTTTTTTTAAGTTGAATGCTCTCCGCACTCGCCTCCCCTGTCCGGTAAAATTGTGAAGGCCCCCACGGCCAACAACAAGCTTGTCCTTTCGAAAAAAAACCTAGGGATACAGTAGAATTAATATAATTAAGCACGTCAAGGATTCAAAATTATGTAAGCATTTGAAACTATCAAACATTCTATATCACCAAGTAGGTCAATTAAATTTAATATATCATGTAAATTATTATTCAATTATTTTTTCTGTTGTTGTTGCTCGCGTACTACCTATCTCCTTGCTTTTTCTCCGAGCGCTGGGTTGTCTGGTAGAAATCGCTCTCGGCGATAAGACCACCTAAATTGTACGTCTCTTAGTTGTTAATTAAATTTTTTATATGTATTTATTTATTTTGATGTACAATAAAGAGTTACTTGAGTTTGAGTAAATGTAAACGGTTTACTAACAATCGCTGCCCGCGGCACAGATGAGTATAGTTACTTCGTAACAGCGGGGCAATAAACCATCTGTGCACTAGGGATTGGAGCGCTTGCAGTCAGAGCCGCTTATCTATTTCCCGGAAGAAAGCACGAACACGTGCGCTGGCATAAGCAAATGGTGTTGGGGTCGCTTACTGTTTACCGTTTCTAGATTGTCATTGTGTTATCGATACGAGCATGGAGCGTCACTATGCCTTTCTAAGATCCGTAAGCGCGAAAGACTGCACTATACGTGGCGTCCTGCTCTCACATTTCATTGTCCCACGGGCAGCGACTGTTTAACGCCGGTATAATAATAATATAAGTCCCTACATTAAAGTTGTTACACCCTGATCCCTGCACAGGATGACAGTGACAGGTACATGAATGCAAACTCTCAAGTCAGATTACCCTACATATCGTTAAAACGATCAAAATTGTTTGTTTTTTAAAAAAAAATAACTTTTTCCAAGTCGGGAAAAAGATAACAAATCACAATCAATTATAAAAAATAAAAAAAATAATTTTAGGGTAAAGACAGTTTGATTAGCACACTAGCGCCGCCAATCGATATAAATAATTTACTCATTCTTATGGACTTTAATCGAAACAAGCAACAAATTACTTTTTGCAAAACTGCTAAAAATGGCCACTTTTAGCAGGTTTACAAAAAATAACAAGTTGCTGACATTTACAGTTATAAAATAACAATTAAAGGCCCTTCGCACATGAGTAAATTATTTATTTCTATTGGCGGAGCTAGTGTGCTAATCTTCGACGATAAATTTTAAAAAAATGTAGTTGTTGTGTTGTTGTTTTCAGTTTTTTGAGTAGAATCACCAGTTAATAGATTTGCAGTTATGCTGTCACCTGTAAGAGATCCTAACAAATGTTTTAAATCTTGAATCGCTAATTCCTTGGTCACAGCATCACACGTGAACGGCTGGACCGATTTAGATAATTCTTTTTTTGTTGAGTTTGTTATTGTCAGGAGAAGGTTCTTATGTAGTGTAGTGTAGTAGTATAGTAGTGTAGTGTAGTGTAGTGTAGTGTAGTGTGGTGTAGTGTAGGGGTAAGGTAGGGTACTGTAAGGTGGTACGAAGTTCGCCGGGACAGCTAATATTATATTGCCTGTTTAAAGTAATTATACAGATAGATAGAGCTTAACCACATTTTTTAATATGTTATGAGTTGTCAAATTTCATGTCTGTACTTTTTTTAAAAGGGTAGGGTAGTGCAGTGTAGGGTAAGGTAGGGTAGTGTAGGGTAGGGTAGTATAAGGTGGTACGATGTTCGCCGGGACAACTAATATTGCTCGTTTAAAGTAATTACACAGATAGATAAATAGAGCTTGACCACATTTTTTTATATGTTAAGAGTTGTGAATTTTCATGCATGTACTTTTTAAAATGCTTACATATTTATGAACCTTCAATATATTCACAGATTTTGATTAATATTAAATGAACTCAACTGTACCATATTCCTAGACAACCTCTGTTCCCGATTGCAATAAAATTATACTAACAGCATAAAAAATCAAAATAAATTGTATGTACGTATTAATTTTATAATATACATAAAAAAAAACTTTTTTGTAAAAATAACAAACGTGAATATCAAAAATCTCCAATGTTTACTATTATAAAAAAGAATGTAACAAAATCTTATAAGAGACGTAATATAATTTTCATACAACTTACTGCATCTTCACTTACCATCAGGTGAGTTGCAGTCAAACGCACTCAAATATTTTTTTAATAATAAAAATAATAATAACAGAACCACGGATTTAGTTCTAAATAACAGTGTCACACGTTCACTAACACCGAAGACACTAATGTTGTGCATGATAATAATAATTATTTATACTATAGCTATTAACTATGAGACAATAATATGTCGGCAGGCTCGCTACTACTCACTATTCATGTCGGTCGACTTAATTCTACTTTACGCTACTTTTATACAGGGCACAGCTAAAATGTTACTACTGTCTGGAAGAATTCGAACTTTCTTTAGCGGGGCTTTGTCCATTTAAATTTTGTCGGTAAATAATTGTGCATTTGTCAAGCTTTTTGAGTTTTTTTTTGTTCAATGAGCGTTTTGGAACTTTTTTTAGGGTTCTGTAGTCAAACTAGGATCCCTTAGTTTCGCCATATCCGTCCGTCTCTCTCCGTCGGTATATACCAGCCGTTTTACTCAGCTTATTTTTACAGCTATAAAGCTGAAATTTGGTACAACTCCCCTTCATGTAAAGAAGGAGTGAGTTCTTTTTTTATTAGTCCACTCCATCGTGTGCATAAGTCTTTCGAAACTATTGAGGTTTTGCGAAAATCATTCTTTCGATAAATGATTAGTTTATTTTTAAGTGTTGATTTAGGTTCCTAACAGCGAAACCGCTATTTCAGTAAATCTGAAGAGTATTGTAAATAGTACGGCATAAAATTAATTTAAAAGGAAAATGATCACGGCTATGCAGGCTTTCGTAGTTTAGGTGTAATAGTCGACCAACTTAATATGTGCAGTTGGATTTGTTAAAAGTTCATGGATTTTGTATACAAAATGTTCTAAGTACTAACTGCGAAAATAGGTATCCATTTATTTTTTTTAACTACGGATATTAATCGTATTTTCTATCTAATAGGTAATCCTTGTTAATGTTAATCCTTTCTTCATAGCAGTGCATCCAAAAGGATATCTTACTTATGACACAATTATTAGGAACTAGATAATACGTATGGCGTATGTTAGGACCTAGTTTGATCTGAGTACCATTTAGTCGACCAACACTATATTTTGTATTTAATTTTCATTAACCTAGCTAAATTCATAAAATAATACTCCTCTGTGCTACAGTATACTGCTATAACGATCCCTAATATTTCAAAAATATATTTTGTATATAGGAAAAATATGCACAAAAGACACCGATTTGACAAAATATTAATGATGTTATTTTTACATGAATCGTGTTGCGTTGGCAAGCTGTGGCTAAGCAGATAATTTACAATCTTTTTTCTGGACATCAAGCACAAGACGGATTTTGATGGACGGCATCTTACAGCTCGCGCCAAACTTTATTACTGATCTGAACTGTGATGCGAGTGCTTACTGCGTCGCTATAACCGAGTAGTAGGTACCTTTACGTCCTGCCAACACCCAAAGTTTGCTACTGCGACGCGTCTTGCGACCAACTCCAGAGCCGTAATAAAGTTTGGTGCGACCTGTATCAAATACGTATTTGTTTCACTTTTATTACAAACGACAACCTTCTAAGTTAGAAGAATCTTTAAGCGTACGTGACGGCGACGCATCCGTTGTCTTTACTTCTAACGCCCTGATTGAAGCTTGGAGTGAAAAAGAAACACACAGGTAAATGAAACACCGAGTGCCGTCCTTCTATGTTCCTTGGTTAATGCTTGATGTCTACAAATCTTGTTTACATTTTAATTGGATCACACGTAAAATTATCGTATGGTTTTCAATAGGGCCATCCCATCTCTCCCAATGGGTGTCGTAAGAGGCGATTAAGGGACGTAACCGGAGGATGGGCAGCAGCGTCCTTTCCGCGCCTGAGCCATGACACCAGGGAAATTTTATGTGTGATCGAATATAGCTTACTATAACATGAAGTGAGAGTAGTATTTCACTTTGACTCGGTTATATGTACTTATAAATGATGCGACGGTATTATTTGGCCCATGATGAGTACACACAGGATAAGTTTAATACACTAAATTGCTGGTAAAGTTACAACTTCGTAATTAAATTGATACATTATTGCACAGGCCGGGAAATAGATGATTGCAGGTCTTGTATGAAGCCCATGCCGCAGAGTACGAGTATATCAAAGTGATATTTATTCTGAAGTTTCACATTACGTACAGATTTTATAAATACTTTTTTCAAGTCCCTGGTACAAACAAAGATACAAAAACTTCTCCTTTTAGAAGACGTATATATCTTGGCACAGTACAAGGAGACTTCACACTATGTACAGTTCCACCACAGTCTAAAAATCCACACAGTGGTCTAACGGAGACGTCTACGTGCGAGGGCCGAGGGGCAAGACGTGGAACAGCGCTAGAGATAACCAATTACTAGTCGTCGGCTTTGACGTAAACGTCAAAGGCGTTGGACCACTGTATGGATTCTTACTCTGTGGTTCCACTACCTAAGTAGACTGCGTTGCTAGTGTGTAGAACTCCACCAAGTTAAGTTTGCACCTCGCTGGAATGCGGCGCATTCCATGCTCCTATGTATAATATGCGGATGCGGGCAGCGCAGGACCGGTCGTCGTGGAAATCCTTGGGGGAGGCCTTTGTCCAGCAGTGGACGATTTGTGGCTGATATGATGATGTATAATATAATGTTAAAAACAATAAATGCAAAGAAAAAAATCTAACAAACACTTGTTTACTTTTTAAAGTCATAGCGAATCCTTTTTTGCAGACCGTACCTAAGCGTCAGTGAGACGTAATCGATGCGAGGTGCAAACTTAGCTTGGTCGAGTTGTAGTGTTTAGTTTTCACTTTTCAGAGGATTACACATTTGATTTGCACATTTACAATAAAAATAAAATACAGAGAACACTCACACATCAGAACTTAATAACAACGGAATGACATTTCAAAATGGTTTGTTCTGATTTTGTCTACTGGTAGCACGTTTAAAAATTACCTTTCTCCTTCGCTCTTCTGTGGTACAGTGCAAAACCACTGAAGTACTGTATGAAAATTCATTTATAAAAAATATTCAAGTTATATTATAGCGTGTTTACAAAAATACTTTATAGATATACAAATGTGATACTACGCGTTTTTTTTTTACGAAAGTAATGACTGATGATAACATTTCAGCGCATGTTTGAGAAAATTAACATAAATTAAAGTGCACAATAATCACCCAGACACAGAAACATGAAATGTTTGTCCGGCGTATAACCGCCTTCGAAAAATTAGGAGGTTCTAAATTCGTCTGAATCTTTTATTTTTATCAGTGGAAATGAACCCCATAACACTTATCCAAGCAGGTGTGCTGTCTCTGAACATACGAGTAAACCGTATAACATTAAACTATGTGTTTGATTTTACGCAACATTTGGAAACAACCAACGAAGTAGCAACTTTATCAGTAACCATTTTGCTGACCTAACTATTTACTAAAAATTAAATTTATCATCTTCAATAATTTCAGATATTTCGATAATAATTACCTTAGATAAATACAGTACAAATTTCCAAAATGAAGAGTTTATGACAAGCATAATTTACATCTAAATATATTTTTTTGGTTAAAATCGGAATAATATTTTGTACGTAAAGGAATGGCTTTCGTTTCATACTTTGGAATTATCACAAATGTGTTTAAGCTTCTTCTATATTATAATTTAATACGTGTTTAAATTTATTATTACATTAAAGTTTCCATAGCAAGGCTTAGTCTATGGATGACGTTAAATATGAAAAAAGTCCAGCTTTTTAAATATTCAGGATATTTAGGATGTAAACGTGATGTCAACTCCATATTAGGCTACTGTAGGGCCGTTCTATGATGACTGCTTAGACTTGAAACAATTCCACTATTTTAGTCACTGATAAAATATGCTACATTTGTGCTTGCCCTATTTAAACAACAACAAAAAACTGAGTGTAAAAAAAAAAGTGAAATAGTATCAAACCATAAGCGGTCGTCATAGAACGGAATCACTTTAAGCAACTTGACCAAAATGCAGCCTTTTCACGGATCTAACGCCAATATACTAACTACTAAATGAAAATTGACGTAACTGTGAAGCTCCTTTTACTGTTTGTTCTCTTCCGTTTATCGACCCTACGACTTACTGGACACTACAAACAATTAGTTCATGATAAAGATACAAATCTTAATCACCGTTGTAAACCTCGCTAGCTTTTGTTTATCAACTAGCACATTCACATTTACAATATTCATCTTTCATCGCATGTACAAACACTAAATTGCAGAAATCAACAAAACCCTAAAAGTTTTATTAGGAACTGTCATAATTTATAATAGTTTTGTTGAATATCTCTGTAAGTAAACAGAACTTTGGAATCTCAGTAACACATTTTATACGTCATTTATACTTTAATCAGTGCCTACACTATCCAAACTAGCTATAGTGGAATTAAACATCAGTCTCAGTCTTGCTGCTTGTGCGGCGGCTTCGGCTTACGGAGCCCGGATTGGCCCACTGCGGGCCGCTCAGCAGAAACTTCTTCACATTATATTCCATTCTCGCCAAATCCTCAGCAGTTATTTCCTTATCACCATTAGAGTTGAGAGCCTCTCGCAGCGACTTATTGATATCAAAGTCAGATGTGCTCTCTTTCACGTTACGATCGTTCACCTCGGTGATTGTCGCATCACCGCTTTCTACGGGAAATATTGTTTCCTTCGTAACATTGATTGGCGGTTTTGAATGATGAACATTCTTATCGTGGTTTGACGTTTGCGCTGTATATTTATGCACCCAATTACTGTGCTGTTTGTTATACGCCTTAGAATACTTACTAACTGGGTGCGGCATGTTTAGAGCAAGCTCGTTTAGTGTCTCAGTGAGCCTGTTCAATTTAAGGTCTCGTCGCATCATTCTGTTACTGAACGAGACCTCATCTTCCAGAGGATCGTCAAGACTATTTTGTTCTAAATTCTGCTCAACCCACTCTGCTACTCTCAGCAGCTGTTGTTTTTGCAACAACGCAGCGCTGTCATCGCTCGATAGTGAACTCGTGCTCTGCTCATTGGTAAACACTTTCTTATTCTCATTTACTTTCAAGTGCGTTTGCGTGAGATTCGGGTAAACGTTGACGATTGCCGGTAAAGACGACAGAACTGTATCAGTCTTCTTTTCTGACTTCGACTGGGCAATACGAGGAACAAAATCCTTAGCGATTCTTGTGTTCTCCATAGAATGGATCTGAGTCATGTCTAACTTTCTAAGAGGACGCATAAACTGGCTTGCCATTTTGTTTTGCTCATAGCGGTCAAAGTTAAATATTTTGACATTGCGATCATCTGTTGGTGTCATAACGTCGGTTTTTTTTGTGTTTTCGTTTGATTCGTTACTGTTCTGGATGTTCATCGGTTCAGAATTAAAATCAGTTAACAAGTTATCCATTTCTGTAGTATTCTGCTGACTGCCGACGCTTTGAGGTTTATTATTGTTATTATTCTCTGAACTGTTTGAGAAATTGTGCGTTTTCAGGGGTTGCAGAGGTGAGGAGGAAACATTCATAAGTATTGGATTTATTGAAGTATTCTTTACAGCTGCATTTGGTTCTTTAATGTTGTTATCACTATGGACGTCAATGAGCGTACTTTCTACTACCACACTGTAATTCTTTTCGTCTTTCTTGTCGTCATTACCTTTCTCAAGATCAATAAAATTATCTAAGCCTTCATTGAGATCTTTGAATATAGGATTTTCGTTGCACTTGCTTTGGCGCCTGTACAAGATAGGAGGTACGTCAGGCTCTGCATTATCTAACAATATGTTTTTGGATCCTGCTTGCATACGTAAGTGACAGAATCTAGGACCTGGTCCCACTTGAACGTTAGATCTGTGTGTACTAACAGTTGATTTCGCAACAGAAGACGTTCTGCTTTGGGCCCCCATCGAACTTTGAGAATTCTTTCGCAAGCTAGCATTATCCAGTGACATACTGTCATTCTTTAATTTAATTTCGTTTGATGCGTCTTTGATTAGTAATTCATCATTACCGATACTAGGATTGCTACTCCTGATGCTAGAAATAGAAGTTTTTGTACGATCGCAAAGTTTGTGGTGCACTGCAGGTTCCATGTTGATACTATTTTGTTTTAAATGTCTAAGATCTTCTGTTTTATGAGCTTCCTTCAGATCATTTGTTTCTTTGCTAGCTACGTCTATCTTTAAGCTGTCATTAATCACATTACTTTTTGTTTTATCAAGTGGTTCTTGAGTGATCAAAACTTCTGTAGATTGAGGTATGATATACAAGGGAGCTGTCAGTGTGTGACTTGATTTTTCATTTACGAGTTTAACACCATGCGGTGAGCTGCTTCCAATGCTCAAGTTGGAATGAACTGATCTTATATCTGCGTTACAATTCAAACAAAGAGAATTTTTCAGTTCACCACTCATTAGAGTTTGTGTAGCTACAGAGTAATAGCTTTCGTTGTAGCAGAAAGGTTTATTTTGCATTTTACTACACGTGCAAGTGTCACAATGTTTAGTTACGCTATCTTGGATGCTGTCTTCGAGTATTTTTGTCATAAGAGACGCGGATATATTGAACTCGTACTCACTGGAGTCAAAGGTATCGTTTTCATTACCGTTCCCATTCTTAGGCAGGTTGGAAGCAGGCTTGGACGTTTTCGACATCACGTATTGGGAGACTCTTGCTTGGGTATCGACAGGAAGCTGAAAATAAAATATGTATTAGAAAAACCAAGTGACCAAGTGCGTGTCGGATAACGCACAAAGTAGAGTTCCGTAATCATTTAAAAAATAAATGTATATTTAAAAAAAAGTTATTTTTGTAGTTAGTTTACAACATTTGTATGGAGAATGAGAAATATATTTTTCTTTTAATATTACTATTATGTGCTATTCTTGTGTTTTTTACTTTATCTAAAATAGCGGTTAAGCTAGCTAAAATAAGGCGCAATTTTTGTAACTGAATTGTATGTATAGGAAAAGCAAAGTGAGTGAGTGTGTATAGAAAAAACAAAGTGAGATTACTCCCACGGACATTTAAAATGCAACACAAATCGTTTAAAATGAACTTTGTTTGCCGAAACCTTGATCCATGTATTATGTTTTTCTGCTACCGCCTTGTTTATCATTTTACTTGTTTTCTCACAACTGTATTGAAAAACGTCGGAAGTATAATTAATAACTATTGGGATTATACTTGCATCGAAATAAAGGTTTAATCGTGTGCGAAAGATTTAAAAAAAAATTGTATGTACTTCTATAGGGTCACAATGCTACGCCCCATAAAATATTTCAATCCCTTCGTATCACTATGCCAAATTTCACATGTAGCACAAACATAATTTGAGTAAAAGGGCCGTTACATTCCCATGGACGGACTGACAGATCGACATGGCGAAACTTGACTAAGAGTAGTTAGTTTGAATATGGAACCCTAAAAAGTCTCAGAAACACTTTCCATAGGCACCTACTAACTTGTGTTTTATATTTAAAGGTTTTCTTTTATGGTTCCGTACCAGGAAACGGGAATCCATTTCTAAGCCTATGCTGTCCGTCCATCTATCCGTACAAGGCTGTATCTTTTGAACTGTTATATGTAGCCGGCTGAAATTCTCACATAATGTGTTTTTAATTATGGCGGATTTACTGACAAATAATAATAAAAAATAAGGGTCCCCACAAAGGAACATGTTTTCAAGGTAATTTTTTGTTTTAACATAAAAACTTAAAGCTTAAAACTTGGTGTAATTCTAGTACAAACCTTAAGGTAAAACAACAAATAATTTAAAAAACCGGCCAAGTGCGAGTCGGACTAGCGCACGATACGCACATAAACGAGTACAACAATCGGATTGAAGGACAAACTTAACTTGGTAGTTAAAAAAACGCCGTAAAAATAACGTTTCTTGTATGAGCAAAAATGAATATAAAGCAAGCAGCAATAGAAATATACACACTCTGTAAAATTTCAACTGTCTACCTATTATGGTTCATAAAATACAGCATGCTGACAGATGAACACACGGACAGCGGAGGCTTATTTATAGGATCCCATTGTCACCCTTTGGATATGGAACCGTAAGAACCGGCCTGATGTGACATGTACTCGCGACAAAGAGTCCAAAGTCCGAACTGAGTAAAAAGATCCCGTGAGTGATAAGTCCGCCTTTGTACTTTTTATTCTCTATTTTGTCTGTTCTATCATGTGTATATAGTACTTTATATTCTGTATGTTGTCTGTTCTATCAGGTGTATACAGTACTTTATATTCTGTATGTTGTCTGTTCTATCATGTGTATATAATACTTTATATTCTGTATGTTGTCTGTTCTATCATGTGTATACAGTACTTTATATTCTGTATGTTGTCTGTTCTATCATGTGTATACAGTACTTTATATTCTGTATGTTGTCTGTTCTATCATTTGTATACAGTACTTTATATTCTGTATGTTGTCTGTTCTATCATTTGTATACAGTACTTTATATTCTGTATGTTGTCTGTTCTATCATGTGTATACAGTACTTTATATTCTGTATGTTGTCTGTTCTATCATTTGTATACAGTACTTTATATTCTGTATGTTGTCTGTTCTATCATGTGTATACAGTACTTTATATTCTGTATGTTGTCAGTTCTATCATGTGTATACAGTACTTTATATTCTGTATGTTGTCTGTTCTATCATGTGTATACAGTACTTTATATTCTGTATGTTGTCTGTTCTATCATGTGTATATAGTACTTTATATTCTGTATGTTGTCTGTTCTATCATGTGTATACAGTACTTTATATTCTGTATGTTGTCTGTTCTATCATGTGTATACAGTACTTTATATTCTGTATGTTGTCTGTTCTATCATTTGTAAACAGTACTTTATATTCTGTATGTTGTCTGTTCTATCATGTGTATATAGTACTTTATATTCTGTATGTTGTCTGTTCTATCATGTGTATACAGTACTTTATATTCTGTATGTTGTCTGTTCTATCATGTGTATACAGTACTTTATATTCTGTATGTTGTCTGTTCTATCATGTGTATACAGTACTTTATATTCTGTATGTTGTCTGTTCTATCATGTGTATATAGTACTTTATATTCTGTATGTTGTCTGTTTTATCATGTGTATACAGTACTTTATATTCTGTATGTTGTCTGTTCTATCATGTGTATACAGTACTTTATATTCTCTATTTTTTCTGTTCTATCATGTGTATATACAGTACTTTATATTCTCTATTTTTTCTGTTCTATCATGTGTATATACAGTACTTTATATTCTGTATGTTGTCTGTTCTATCATTTGTATACAGTACTTTTTATTCTGTATGTTGTCTGTTCTATCATGTGTATACAGTACTTTATATTCTGTATGTTGTCTATTCTATCATGTGTATACAGTACTTTATATTCTGTATGTTGTCTGTTCTATCATGTGTATACAGTACTTTATATTCTGTATGTTGTCTGTTCTATCATGTGTATATAGTACTTTATATTCTGTATGTTGTCTGTTCTATCATGTGTATATAGTACTTTATATTCTGTATGTTGTCTGTTCTATCATGTGTATACAGTACTTTATATTCTGTATGTTGTCTGTTCTATCATTTGTATACAGTACTTTATATTCTGTATGTTGTCTGTTCTATCATGTGTATACAGTACTTTATATTCTGTATGTTGTCTGTTCTATCATGTGTATACAGTACTTTATATTCTGTATGTTGTCTGTTCTATCATTTGTATACAGTACTTTATATTCTGTATGTTGTCTGTTCTATCATGTGTATACAGTACTTTATATTATGTATGTTGCCTGTTCTATCATGTGTATACAGTACTTTATATTCTGTATGTTGTCTGTTCTATCATGTGTATACAGTACTTTATATTCTGTATGTTGTCTGTTCTATCATGTGTATATAGTACTTTATATTCTGTATGTTGTCTGTTCTATCATGTGTATACAGTACTTTATATTCTGTATGTTGTCTGTTCTATCATGTGTATACAGTACTTTATATTCTGTATGTTGTCTGTTCTATCATGTGTATACAGTACTTTATATTCTGTATGTTGTCTGTTCTATCATGTGTATACAGTACTTTATATTCTGTATGTTGTCTGTTCTATCATGTGTATACAGTACTTTATATTCTGTATGTTGTCTGTTCTATCATGTGTATACAGTACTTTATATTCTGTATGTTGTCTGTTCTATCATGTGTATACAGTACTTTATATTCTGTATGTTGTCTGTTCTATCATGTGTATACAGTACTTTATATTCTGTATGTTGTCTGTTCTATCATGTGTATACAGTACTTTATATTCTGTATGTTGTCTGTTCTATCATTTGTATACAGTACTTTATATTCTGTATGTTGTCTGTTCTATCATGTGTATATAGTACTTTATATTCTGTATTTGTCTGTTCTATCATGTGTTTATAGTACTTTTTATTCTCTATGTGTAAATAAAGAGATTTCAAACCAATACTCACATTATCTAATTTCTGCGCAACAAAGTTATCTGGCTTGCATTGAAGCAACTGAATGGCTAAATTCATATCATTCTTATACCTTTCCTGAAATAAGAAAAACATGTTGTTAGTGGTGTGTTAGTGCAAAGCTGAAACATTGCGGCCGCCGGCTCGCGTCGTTGCGTACAGGAAGTAAAATACTAAGACTAGGAGAACAGAGAAATAGGGTCTTAAAAGGAAACGCGGGCGCCTTTTTTTTAATACAAACGTATTCCCCTGTTGCCTCCCTGGATAATGACAATAGAGCAAAAATGTTTTTCCATCATACCTAATTTACCATGGCCATGCCCCTATTGTAAGTTTTTTCTTTTTCTATGTTCTAATTATAATAGGAATTAGGAGCCTTCAAAAACCGAGAAAATTGCCCAATTGAAACGTCATTTTCAGACGCCCAAGAAAAAAATAATACGCATATTAACAATAAAATGAAAACATAGAGGCATAGGTAAAGCTTTTTTATAAAAAATTTAAAAAATATTATTATTGCTCAAGTTTTCGAGGAGGAAATAGGGGACTATTAAATGCTGTTTTGTTCAATTTTAGGCCGATTATCGGTCTGCGCTGCAGTTCTCCCTTGCTTGCTGTATACGGAGAGGTTTGGGGGAGGTACATGATAAATAGGTATAACCACCGAGTAAGATTTATATGAGTAAAAGACATATGTAGGAGAAGAAAAAAAACAATATTAAGTACGGGTGAAAATCAGAACTGGAAGACAGGAATGAGAAAGTCAAAATTTTTAAAACATAAAAACAAAAACAAATTGAAAAGAAGATAATATCAAAACAGGTGAGATGATGCCAAAGGCTTACTAATTGTAAAAAACCAGCCAAGCGTGACAAACAGCGTTCCGCACTAAAAAAATTACTACGAACAGAACAATACCTCTCAGTACATACTTTGCTCTCGGTAATAGGGGTCTACTTATTCTGGAATTTAAATATTTCTTTTCTTTGGGAAGGGAAGGACTTTAGATTTTCACATAGATTTTCCTGTAATGTATGTATTCAACCTCATTGTTACTATGATTGTTTTAAGATTTTAAGTCCAGTAGCTTCTGATATAGGTTGGGGAAGGGGAGGGGGGGGGGGTGCGGAAAAGTAAATTTTGGCCTATTTTCTTAAATAACTTCAAAACTATTCATCTTTAAATTATAAGAAAAAATTGGGATTCTCACAAGCCCTTTCATATCTAATTTAGATCCCAAAACATCATTTATTTACGTTAAATGTTCGTCTTTGGGTCACACATTTATATATGTGTACCAAATTTCAATTCAATCGGTCCAGTAGTTTCCGAGCAATTTGGCCGTGACAGACGTGACGTGATCCTATAATGAAATGTGTAATATCTACAGATACACAGACCGACAATTAGATACGTTGAACTTATTACACTCCTCTTTTTGCATCGCAGGATTCGCAGGTTAATTAATGACAACTCCTGGCAGTATACTGTATTACACCAGAACCTTAAGTTATTTTTTCGAGCTGTCTCAATAAACTGCCTGTGGTATTTAGAAACTACATATGTACTTATCTATCTAAACAATGTATCAAACTAAAAAAAAATTGTACTGTTGTATGTATTGTATTGTTGTACTTTCTCGCGAAGCCTTCACCGTCTTTCGTAGTTGGGCATACACAAATCAACAATAAACATTACAATTACTTTGTAGCAAAGAATAATGTTAGGCACATCCACAGTATTACGATATGGCTTACAGTAGCCCAACGCCTTTAATGTCGCACGATGCCGACACGGCGTAGGTACTAAGCAGTACTAGCCTGTAGCCAGCCTGAGTTTGCCAGACTGTGCCCCGCCGGCCGCTGCCCCGCAAGTACCCTTCCGTTGCTCTGCGTAAGTACATT
The DNA here is from genome assembly GCA_947284805.1 of Coleophora flavipennella. Lineage (NCBI taxonomy): Eukaryota > Metazoa > Arthropoda > Insecta > Lepidoptera > Coleophoridae > Coleophora > Coleophora flavipennella. The sequence continues at coordinate 7,172,229 of OX369287.1, read as the reverse complement.
CGTTGCACTACTGTAAGCCGCTATATTGTACTACTGTGGCATATCAGACTTGATGAAAAATTTACAAATAATTTGTTTTGGTATGAGAGGTACCTTACTCGGATTTTTCCTGAAATAAATAACTACCCAGTAAAGTAGGCCTTATTAAGACCTAGTTATTCAAAAAAGTTTCATTGAAAACGTAAGAGCCATTTTGGAGGAAAAATAACAAACAACCTGGATTTGTATGGGAAGTATAACTAACTACTGTGTGCTGTAGGCCATTTAAAGTTATAGTAACATACCAAGTTTCATCAAAAGAGTTAGTTATTTTTGAGTAAAAAATAATGTGATTTATTAACTATGGTGGCAACCCCTAAAAAAACCATCATCATCATATCAGCCGACGGACGTCTACTGCTGGAATGCAGGACTTAAAAACCAAATTAGCCTAAAAAAACGGCTGGAGATATTTTATAATATTACCCCAACCCAAATTTTACCCAAATCTGTTTGTTAGTTTGGGAACTAGAGCACCGGAAAGACGCGCACACACACACACACACAAACACACAAGCATATTTTTTTTAGTTTTTTTTAGACTATTAGTGTAAGACAATCTATGACCTGTACACAGTCATTTCAATTAATGCTTTTTTTCTCTGTGGTGATACTGTCTGAACTAATCTTTAGTAAAATTAGGATAAAACCAAGTGTTCAATATTGTACCAATGGTTTTAAATAAATAAATGAAAAATGAAAGTCCACATCAAAATCAAAACTTCGATTTTTTTGCCAACATTTTTCTTTTTCCTTGAAAGTAAAAATATTAAATAAATGGTACTTTGCCACAGAGCGACTCGCTTGCCCCAGATAAACTTAATTGCCCTTTATGAAACATACATTATGTGTTATGTTTTGGAATGAATGAAAAATATAAAACAAATCCTGAAATCCTTACATTTTCTTTCTGCAGCATACTAGAGTTATGCTTAGATTCTGCCAGCCTGACTGACAAAGTAGCAATGTCTTTAGTAAGCTGACTTTTTTCACTCTTCATTTTATCCACCATCTGAAGGAGCTTATCTTCTAGAACTTGATTTAGTTTCTGCACTCTTTTGTGTGAATCATACAGTCTGCAAATAAATTCTTAAATCAGTTTACAATCTTTTTCTTCTACTATCGTGTGGCACAATTGTACTTAGCATTACCCACGGTCACATGTAGGGCATTTAGATTTAAACCTACGGACGTGTGCAACGCGACCTCATACACATCTAGAATCAGAAGTGCAGGTTTCCTCACGATGTTTTCCTTCACAGTCAAAGCAATCAGTATGATATGTACGTAAGTTTCAAAAAACTCATTGGTACATTGGCCGTCCTGATTTGAACCTGGGACCTCTGGTTAGGAGGATCGAATCATTACTGGTTGAGCCACTGACCCTTTACCTTTAGTTTACAATAGTAAAAACTATTATAACAAGTTTACTTCAAATATTGAATGAAAGACACAGAAGTTGTTAAATTTAACAAATTATTTCACAACAAAACTTGAGGAATCTGAAAAAAAAACACTGGTCAAGTGCAAGTTGAGCTCGCATACCAAGAGTTCCATATTACCACACAAATTATTTTAAAAAAAAGTCAGACTGAAGGAAAAACCTAACTTTGTATTTGAAAAATGTTCTGATGTACATCAAGGTCAATTTTCTAAGTTCTGCAATTTAAGTAATAAAATTACAAATTAATGGCCTTGCTACTTGCCAAATTTCAAAATTCCTAGGTCAATGGGAAGTATCCTATAGGTTTTGATGTAGGTAAGTGTCAAAATATGCAGCATTAATATACAATGGCCATGGTTTTTGATTGCATTGACTTAAGAGATTGATTTTTGGAACCAAGTTCTTTATCGTATGTTACACTCCAGATACTTGGCAAATGGGAGTTATGCCGAAAAGAGTTTAAGTCTTTTATGGTCACAACACTTTTTTTAAGCCTCTTTTTGTTGACAGCATTGAGGTCGGTTGCCTTGGGATAGACTATCTCAGTTACACTCTCATAGCTATGGTTGTCTAACTATTCAGTTACACTCTCATAGTTATGGTTGTCTATTGTCTAACTATGTTGACAGATGTTTGAGTTTTTACTGCGTCTTACTAAGATTTAATACCAGTGGCCTAGATAGATTTGTAATCATTGCTATACAGATCCTTTCAAATGGTTTTTATTTTTATTCCATTTTTAGGTTTTTTTTGTATTGTATCCTTCATGTATCTCCCTAATAAAAAAAATAAACAAACATCAGACTACTTGCCTCTCATATTTTTCCCGCCACGTCTCTACTTGCTCTTCTAAATCATGGACCTGAGATGAGGTGTTCAGGAACTCAGCCTCGAGTGCTACAATGTGGCCATCCCGCTCTGCAAGGTGTTGCCGCAGATGCTCCAACTCTGCGTGCAAGTGCGCTCCATCCGAGCCATCACACGCCTAGTGGTTGTGCACACAACAACAATAAAAAATAAGCTTGTGGTAATACATGTTTGTAAAAACATATGTGCTTGATTATTTCAAAAGTGTAGTTGTTGAAAAATTTAACCATTGGGTCCAGACACACAGACTGCATCAGCTACAAACTTGCAGTTTGGATGCAGTTAAAGCACAACTAACTAGGAGAACTGCATCCAAACTGCGAGTTTGCAACTGGCTTGCAGTCGAAATGCAGTCTGTGTGTCTGGACCCTAATTGATTATGTGATAACTTACCAATCTACCAAGTACTTATTAGTTAATTAACCTTCAAGTGGTCGCGCAGCATTGTATCATCCGCACTAGACATATTTCTGGTCACAAAATTATACATTCTCAGTACATGTGTTTCGCATTTGTAATAGCATGCCTTGGGTTCATTACTTATACAAAAAACTGTAACTGACCATTCTATTTGCCGAATAAATGTTTAAAAACAGATTTTGTTTCAGTCACGGCCAATGCATTGGTTAGTTTAAACTTTACACGCACCTGACATTGAAAATATTACACGCAACCCTCTTCTAACTACAACAGGGTGAGACACCAAGCAAAAAACAAGGGTACAAGATTTTACAAGCCTAGAATTTATTTATCAGTAATGATGTAATTAAGGATATTGCCAGAGAAATATTTGCTGGGCCCACACAACTTTTCTTTGCAATTAATGTTACAATGACGAAGAGAATGATGCCAAAGAAAACTAAACATAAGATTTAAGTGAAATTTTGGTATAAACCGCATAGATAAAGAAACAATCTGTAAATGGCGGCAGGTGGTATGTTATCTTGCTCATACATATGCCTGTGTATAGTGTATACTCACACAGGGCAGTACTGTGAACTACAAAAAATCCGTCAGTCTGGATTAGCATTCATGCTGTCTTGATTTGCTCTGTTTTGATTGTTTAAATTCTGTTAATGTTATTTTGTTATATTTAATTCTTATTTTTGCTGAGTTTTTGTTTCAATTTTTATGGTAAGCTGTTGGTTTTCTGACATAGATGAGTATAAATAAAATATTATTTACACTTTACAATCTATTTTGCTGACTCTACCGGAAGTAGTAGGTGCAATTTACAGGTTTCTTTATCCACACCTGTTATACCAAATTGTTTCCTTAAACAAAGATGACATGCTTTAGTTTTAAATATATAAATAGATTACATTATTAATTAGTGTTTTAATTTGCAAAAATCTTCAATACGTCAAAAAGGTTACATGCAACCTTCGCCGTTACAAACGACCACTTGTAGGTTAAAAATTTAAAACAATGAAAAAAGGAAGTAAGTATAAAAGGAGCATTCTGAGCACATTACAAACATTTATAGCTAAACAATAATTGTTAAAGAGTAATGAAGTAGGTATGGATCTAATGTAAAGTAAAATAGATCACATATTATCATGGAAGTAGATGGTGGAATTTAAGACAATAATGGAAAATATGTAGCAAAATAAACATAAAAGCTATGTGCATTCTGGCTCTCACATACTATTTAAGTAACACAATTTCTAGATACTAAAATGAATAAATTCTAGCAGTCTTGCACTAAAATTAACAATTTAATGTACAATTGAATTCTGAAGTCTCCCCTTAGGTCGAATCGACAAATGCAATCAAGTTCAAATAGCATGTTTCTAGGAGAAACCTAATTTATGTTCTAGAAACAGATGTGATAAATGTTGCAGAAAGGATTTAAATATTCTTATAAAATCACCATTAATAAACAGAGAGCTAATAGTTCTCTAGTATCAAAAGGTAAAACAGAAAGATTATAAGATTTACCTTACAAGGGGAGTTTTTATTGCTCTCATCCATAACTCTGCAAACTTACGTATCTTTACCACATTTCACATTGAATCATGTCCAATTTGTTGCATTATTTGTTGGCGACGTCACGACATAGTGAATTTGTAGCTATATTTACCAAAAAGCCTCTGATAATAAAATAAATAAAAAATCAATCGTTTATACACAGCGTGAAGTATTTACGTTTTATTGTTGTACTTTTGAATATTTATGATGACGAATGAATGAGAACACACGAAAACACTTCACATCAAGAAAATCATTATAATATTTTAGGTAGAGACTTTGTTATAATTGGGGTTTTCCAAAAAGAAAAATCTACGAAAATTTCACAGCGATGTCAGCAAATGACGTGAGCGTGACTGATTTGACGTTTACTTGGCTCAGTGTTGCCAGTTTGCTCGCTCGCCGCAGCTCGTCTCGTCGTGAATCGTGACGTATATCGTATATCAAACCAACGCTCCGAATCGATTTGTTAATCGAGAAAAAACTTGGCAGGCAGGAGCACATTAGGTAATAGGCAGGAGTAAGATTTACCAGTACATACTTACTAGTAGTTAGTACTAATTTACATACTTTGCTAGTAGCTCCTAGTATCCTTTATATATCTATAGACTTACAGAAGACTCTTCGTTCTGCTGTGTCCTATTACTTTTTATTTTCAATTCTAACGACTGAGGACTGAGGAGCGAGCGGTTTTATCGTCGTAGGTAGTCGTAGTAAGTGAGGGACTCTCCCTTATGTGTAATGGGAGTCTACTAAAAATTTCATGTAACTTTTTGAAATTATCGTTTCAATTAATAAAAACGTATACCTTGTTTATTTAACTACAATACGATCACAGTAAAAATTAAGCAAATTAACACGTTTGGGCAAAATTAAAACCTTTTCAAAAAAGTCATTCGCTCCCATTACCCCACAGTTAGGGAAATGAGAGTCTATATTATGTTTATGGGAAATGGGAGCCATTAATTTGCAGTCTCAAAAAGTTCACTTTGTAAATCTTAATCATGAACGAAATACGTAACAACTTAACATTTTTTTATAAATCAACTGTTTTATAGGCTGTTCTAAACCAATTTATTTACTCCCGGTTCACCTTAGCCCGGCCGCTCGCATGACAACAACGATAAGCGGCCTGCGCCGGAGTGGCGAGGGGAGCGTCACGTATACAGCGCTTGATAAAACACGCGCGTCGCCGGCCGTGAACTTCGTAAGCCCTAAAGAATCGCGTCGGTGGCTCAACCGGTAACGAATCGGTCCATCTAACCAGAGGTACCGGGTTCAAATCTGGACGGCCAATGTACCAATGAGTTTTTCAAAAACTTACGTACATGCTTACCGATTGCTTTAACGGTGAAGGAAAACATCGTGAGGAAACCTGCACACGCCTGCGAAGAAACTCGAAGGTTGTGTGTGAAGTCGACCAACCCGCACTGGGCCCGCGTGGTCGACTAAGGCCTAATCGCCCTGATTCAGGGTAGGCTCGAGCCCCTCGGTGGGGACGTATATGAGCTGTAATGATGATGATGAAAGAATCGCAGCGCGGGCTGCAGGGCTTTCCGTTAGTCGTTGTGGGTCCTTAGGAGCGTGCAATAAGGGCCACGGACCCCAGGAAGTGTGTCCTGATAAACCAGTCCACGATAGACCGTAGAAGGGAGCGTCCGTGTTGCGTTTGGTGAAGTAATTTCAATTCACCATCAATTCGCGAGTCCGGAACTATTGTGCTATACTGGCCGTGACTACAGGCACACACCCCTTGAGTGTTTCGTGAAGTGTCTGAAACCTACCTATCGTGTTAAAAATAATAGTTCTGTGTAGGCGTGTCGTATTTACAGACAATTATTTATTTAATTACGAATCGTGTCAGAATCGACAGCTGAACGCATTTGGAAGTGAATTGATATTGAAAAGCGTTGGATTGTCAATTTGAGCGTCGTGAATTTTCATGTGATTTGTACTTTATTGGCACGCGCGACTTGTTGCTAGAAATGACCGCGTAGTGTATTTAACTATGTTAAATATGCGAATGGTGTCAGCAACCGCCTTGAGTTGAATTTGTATGTACTTAGCTTATCCCGGCATAGTAAGACTAATCGCATTACCGAGATATTAATTGAACTATAAATAGATATACGTAGGTACCTAGTGTTTGACTCGTGAATGAGTATTGTGAACCTGCCTGTCAGCTGAACCCAAGGAGCACCGCCAGAGCGAAAACAAAAAAGCCCTTTGGAGTGAAAGTTGAGGATCATCGTGGCATTCTTCAATTCACGAAAACACACACACACACACACACACACACACACACACACACACACACACACACACACACACACACTGGTTACACACACTTAACTCACATTTGTGGCCACTAACAACGACTGCCGGCGGCCGTATTGTTTCGTTTCTGGTGCGTAATATCTATATGTTTATTGTCTTTATTCATCCGTAACCATCTAGGGTTCCGAATGGTTCATCTAATTAGTTTATAAGCGGTTTGTGTTTAATATGCTATTGTTGGCTCGCGGGAGTTGCGATCAAACACAAACATTACTTCAATGCTTAAGGCTGTAATTTAACCTTGTTAATAGAGTCGTGTCTGTTTCGGACTGTGGAAATTTGTGTCTCCCAGACAGCCATGATTCTGTCCCCTTGTTAATAAGCCTAGCTTGCCGGTTTTAAGCATTGAAACCCCAGCGCCGCGCATCACGACCGAGTTCGCGTCCCCACCGGTGGGCTTAAGACACGAAAACTTAATGGGCCCAGCACGCCTCTAGGTTAAGGCCCACTGGTGTCGAACGGCGACGACGTGAACATAGGCTTACAGGTTTTACGAGTCCACGACAGTATATACATGGTCGACTTGAGAACCTCTTTGGTTTTTTTATCGATTAAACATTTAAATGTAAACAGATATTTTACACTTAGATATATAGACATATAATAAATATGCTTAAAAATAATAAACTAGCTTTCGCCCGCAGCGACGCTCGCATGTTCATCGTTTCATCATCATCATCATCATCATCATATCAGCCGAAAAACGTCCACTGCTGGACAAAGGCCTCCTCCAAGGATTTCCACGACCACCGGTCCCGCACCGCCCCCATCCATCGGCTTCCCGCGATCTTCACCATGTCGTCAGTCCACCGCGTGGGACGCCTGCTTACGCTACGTTTTCCGATGCGCGGTCGCCATTTGAGAACTTTACTACTCCAATGGCCATCTGTTCTACGAGCTATATGCTCTGCCCACTGCCTACTTCAGTTTAGCGATTCTGTGAGCTATATTGATTACTTTGGTTCTCCTGCGGATCTCCTTGTTTCTGATTCGATCACGCAGAGAAACTCCAAGCATAGCACTCTCCATTGCCCTTTGGGTAACCTCGGCCTTCTTATGAGGCCCATAAGTAACCATGTTGCAGTTCGGTCGTTGGGTTTGGTAGCCTGGCATCTGCTTTGTTGTAAGAATTTCAATTTTTTCTAATATTGATTTTAACTTTATTTAATTACAAACATAACGTTCTATATGGCTCTAAAGCAATGTCAGATAATAATACAAAATGTCAATAGTGATGTAAAAGAAAATATACAGTCAAAACTTATACTAATAACCTAACTTAATATTACTACTTAACAAAAAAAAATACAATAAACTCCGGCCGTTAGGCTCATCACTCGAATTTGATCTCTCCCGGCGCAAATGTGCATAATAAGGCTCACCGCATTGTATCGAAATGCACAACCTTTGCACCAGAAAAGAGCAGGATCGTGGGTCACAGCCATTATTGCACATCCGGCAACCTAAGTCCCTGACTAATCCCTTCGCCTCAACAGCTCATAGTCCACTCGTCTCAAGGTACGGCAAAAGCGATGAATATATAAGCTTGCTCCAACTTCGTACATTTTGAGCGTTTGCGGCAAGCGCCCGCCTCTACGGCTGCACCAGCCTCTCGGACTGTGCGTGAGAGGTGTGTCGGAGCAAAGGTGCTCACGCATTTGGCGTCCCATAACATGCAACTTCCCCTCTGCCACGGCACCAAGGCATAGTAACCAAGGTCAAACCATCCGGTCTTTTTCCGTCAGTACAGCTTAGACCGGGTGGTTCTAGCGTGCACGGGACATTGGCAGAATTGACAACGCAGAATGTGGTGACGCGAGAACCTGCGGCAACTGAGCGCGTGATGGCTAATGGCTTCCACCTGGGAACCGCAAATAAATATATTTTTTTTAAATATGGGGTATTTTCGGGGGACAAATTAGGAAATTAAAAAACAGTTTTTGAAACCTTATTGTGTCATATATCAAATGAAAGGGCTCGTTATCGGGATCTTAAGTATATTTTTGTTTATATTGTAAAATAAATAGTTTTGATTTTATTCATGAAAGAAAACGAAAATTGACCATTCCCTCCCCCCTGTTCTCCGAAACTACAGAGCCTAAAATTTTGAAAAAAATACGAAATACAGTTCATTGCTTGTAGATTACAGGAAAACTTATAATAATTCTGTCAATTTAAAAAAAAGTTGTAAACTCAATATAATACGTTCACCCACGGAAAACAGTTCTAGTCATAACAGAAAGTAGTCTATCGGTGTTCTACAGGATTCATTTCAGAAAGTGTGTCCTGGAGCTTCACAACCTCATTCCCCTCTTCATTTCATCATTTTACTCTGAGGATTTCAAATGTGATATTTTGTATTTGACTTTGGCATTGTACGGAGCCCTCTCCACGCGAGTTTAACTCGCACTTGGCCGGTTTTATTAAAAAGAAAAATGGCTAACTATTTTAATGAAACTGTATATTACTCCAAGTTTATATGGTCTTACTTCATTTATTCCAGGAAAAATCGCAAAAAGGTTCACCCCATACAAATACAGATAATTTCGTTCTCAAAATTGACTAACAATTTTATTGAAACTTTGTCGAGTTATGTAAACTACTAAAACTTAATAAGGCCTGCCTTGGTATAGTTTATTATGCAGAAAAAGTAACATTTCCTATAGCAACACAGATTAGGTAGGTACCCATTTGTAAATCATCAATTCATCAAGTCTGAAAGTTTTTTTTCTTTGCTAAGCGTATATTTTAATGTTCGTTTCCTTATGGCTACGCGAAAAAGCATAGACAGCTCGCAATACCATTATACACAGGTTATATTGTAATACTGTGCACAGGTTGTAACGAAATGGTCTCTCTTATCGTTTGGCACAAATTCTCCGTGCTATCCAAGGGATAGACGGCGGTTGCTTGGTGTTGCACTAAGCATCACCCATGGTCACGTGTAGGGCATTTAGATTTACACCTAGGGACGTGTGCAACGCGACCTTCATACACATCTTAAAACAGATGTGCAGGTTTCCTCACGATGTTTTCCTTCACCGTTAAAGCACTCGGAAAGTATATGTACCTGTTTGTAAAAACTCGTTGGTACATTAGCCGTCCGGATTTGAACACGGGATCTCTGGTTAGGAGGACCGAGTTGTTACCGGTTGAGCCACCGACGACGCTTATGTATTACGAAATTGGTGTAGGTCCCGTTTACTGGGGAGTGGGGCTTCTACTCATATTATCATACTGAACATCTTTTGTTGTGTGACTTTGCTGAAATAGAAAAAAATAATTTAACTTCACACAAATCGATCAGCTATTTTTTTTGTATGGAGAGTCCAGTTTTTTTTTTGAGACTGGGTTCCTTGGGGAAAGTTGTTTATTTTGATGAGTAGAACCCCTAGTTAACGGGTCCAACCTCTCCTTTTTTACACCCTAATAAACACTGTACATCATATGCCTCCCTTTGTAAGGAAAATACGGATTTAGGTATTTACCTCAACTCACATCGTCGGTTCGTGTGCAGCCACGAGATTCGATAGCTCGTCCTCACTTTCAGGCCTTTTACAGTGTGGACGAATCACGTAAATTGAAAATCAATACTTGATCTTCTTCTTTGCGTGTCGATGACAAATTAAATCATTCCGGCCCAGAACTTAGCCACTTCGACTGCACTATTTGTGGCGTCCATTAAGTCCTGCTGCGAACAGGTGACAGGGCAGACAGGACAGGAAACTAAATGAGCCATGGACTGCACCGCTCCACACACACAGTCCAAATTTGGGTTTTCCGAGAGTCCCCACCTGAATGTAATTTATTATTATTTTAATTCGATTATTATTAATTGATGATTATTATGCTTATCTTTTTAGGGTTCCGTAGTCAGTCTGTCTGTCCGTCTGGCTTAGCTCAGACACTATTGGTATTAGAAAGCAGAAATTTGGCATGGGTAGGTAACATATTTTTCACGCCGACAGTGGTAAAATAAAAGGAAAACCATCACGGCTAAGTAAAAGTAAAAGTCGACCAAGACGTACAGTTAGATTTGTAAAAAGTTCATAGATTTTCCATTCAAAATGTTCTACTATCAACTGCAAAAACAATAGATTTTTTTTAAATATATTTTTTTAAGACTAACGGAACCCTACTATGCGCGAGTTCGACTCGCATTTGGCAAGTTTTTACATACAAATTAATTACTTACATTTGTAATAATTTTAATGTGATTATTATTGATTGATTTTTTTTACTTTAAATACTTTGGTATAGCAGTATAGACAATCAAATTATTAATCAAATATGCTTTATTGTACAATTACAAAAATATATACAGATAATAAGTAGTACAGAATAAACAGTAAAATTTTAAATTGTACAATGTAGGCGGCCTTATTGCATAAAGCAATAAAATCGTTACGGTCATTAAGACTTACTGGAAGGAGTTGGGACATTTTTGTATGGGAGCGTGGCAAAGTTACAAATATTACTGTATTATCAATAAATTATTTATATGAGATATAGTCATTTAAGGTTTTCATAGGAATCGTGAATTTCGCTACTCGATCTTTTTTAATAAAGTAGTTAATTACGAAAATGTAATCAATGCAATTCCTAGTATTTTGTGTCTTGCTTTTATTAGAATCGGCACTTCTATTTTCAAGATAAATTTATTTTTAGTTAGTATATTTCATAAAGTGAGCTACCGTCATCATAATTTATTGAAAAGGGTTGGTTCGGTTTGGTTGGTGGCAGGGCATTTTCTGAGCCCGCCTGGCTAGCTACCACCATCTTATCTAAGTTCCGGCATGAAGATAAGCCAGTTCTCCATTGCGTTGGGGAAGCTTGGTAAGCCCGCTTCCATCTTCGGCATCATCGTCACTTAGCATCAGGTGAGATGATGCCAAGGGCATGCCAATTGTGAATAAAAAATAACTATTTGTATGGGAACGTGGCATACTGACAATACAATGTCCATACTTTTTTGAAAATCTTTCGGCGCACGATTGAACCTTTTATATAGAAAAACAAACCACAAATATATTCTGGAACATTTTGGCCTAATGCGTCACGTTGCTGAGATATTTGGAGTTTACGATTATGGTTGTCAAAACACAAATTTTCCTATCAATCTCTTAAAATATCTTAGCAACGTAACGCTTTTGATCAAAATGTCCTAATATATTTTTATTTGCATTGCCTATCGAAAAATGTAGTGCACCGAAAGAGTTCGATAAAAATTGTACATACTCGTATATTGTCAAAATGCCAAAAAAGGATTATTGCCCTTTGTAAACACATTCTAGAAACTAATATTTACATCTGTGTTTTGTCAGATTCCTTCCCGATAGTATTTGTTAGAGTTCCGTAAAAATAACATATTTTTAGGGTTCCGTGCCTCAAAAGGAAAAAACGGAACCCTTATAAGATTACTTTGTTGTCCGTCTGTCTGTCAAGACCCTTTATCTCGGGAACACGTGAAGGTATCAAGTTGAAATTAAAACCATAGGTACACTTCGGTCTACAGTCCCTTAAAGCTGTGAAAAAATCAAACTTCTAAGTTAACGACAAAAAAAGATAAGGCCGTTTATTTCGCAAAAAACGTATATTTCGACACTCTCAAGGGGATCAAAATTGATAGGGTATTTTCTGTTGACCTAGAATTATGAAATTTGGCAAGTAATTCCGTCTTCTACTAAAGTATAGGGAAAATTCTGAAAACTATAAATTTGTAATTAAGTCATAAAAAAATATTTTGTTTATTTTATTTTATTTTTTAAGGAAAACTAGGTTACATTATATGATCAAACATCAATTAGATAAGGAACATTGAGAAGTTTTCGCCTTTAGGTTAGAGATAAGCTAGCTTGACGTACGCCATACAGTTCGAACAGTAAAAGTACAACAGTAATATAAAAAATAATAGTACAACAAACATGAAGAAAAAAAAGGAGACCTGATAAAGAAAGTTAAATCAGTTCTTAGCAACAATAAAATAGAGAGAAAAAGTTAATGATATCCTAAGGTTAATTTTCTAAGATTGAGAACCAAAGAATTCGCTATTGTATACGCGTTTTAGGGAATTTGCAAAATATATCAAAATTGAATTTCAAGACTAAGTCATTCATAATGCCTGGTGCACGCAGTAAAAAGGAGTTGTGACTATAATTAGTTTAACATTGGGGAATGTAGAAGACCCTAGGATGTCTTTGAAAAGCAGGTACATAAAGATTAAGGGAATTTACTAGTTCAGGACAATCAACCGTACCATTTAATATTTTAAAAGATGCACTGCATCCATCAGTTATTTAAGTAAAGTTTAAGTCTTTATTTAAAGTATGTAATCAAAAGGAAGAAAAGAAAGGAACGGCGGTCCAAATTTTGAATTGAGTTAACCGTGTCATGTGCGGTATCGTATCAAAGGGCTTCATTGGCACAAGCTTAAACAGATTTTTAATTACTTTTATGATGTATAGTTTTCGATTTATGACGAAGAATGAAAAAAAATATTTTCCCTTTTTTATATGTATAGGTGGTAGGTACCTAATAATTTCGGTGCATGTAGTACTTCACAGTTTGCATTTTTATGATTTATAATATGTATGTACCTACAAATTTGTACGGAACTCTCGGTGAGCGAGTCCGACTCGCACTTGTCCGTTTTTTTCTTACCACAACCACAGTTATGCGTATTACTTTCAAGAACATGTTTTGCAGTAGACTGCAGCCTTAAGATGAGTGTATTCCTAGCTTAAAAGCTAGCGCTTTTGATGATTTTCACGCATTTTTGTGCACGTTGCATTATGACTTTTTTTCCTTTTATCTAAACTAAATAAAGTAAAATTTTATAGAATTATAATTATGATGGAGCTATTCCTTTAAACAAATAGTTTCTGATTAGATTTTTGATATTACGTAGATTATTAATAAGGCTGGAACTGGCCTCAAAAAACGTTTTCTTAAAAAAAGTATTAAGACTGAATTTGGGGCACGTACTTAGGAATAACTGAAATGGGGAACGATTAAAAAAATACCGCGTGTACACGCATATCCTCTTTGCAATTTGCGCTGGTTAGTATTTCAAATTTCATAAAATAATGACGAGAAAAAATATTCATCTCTTATAAGGATTTTGTACTTGTTCTGTCTTATAATAAAATATTTGGATAAAACAAACATTATTTTAAAACTTGAAGTATTTCGTTATAATATTCAATCATCATATAATTTTAATTATCTCAAAGTATGTTGAAAAAAAAATCTGATGTTGACTCTAATTTGTATAAATTGTTCGTGCAAAACTCGTTAATATCTTATAAAGTGATATACGTTATTATTTGATTTATGTTTTATACTTCTTATAATTGAAAACGCTAAACACGTTAAAAACCGACTTCCATCGCAACGAATTAGTATATTTTTGCATTAATATTTTTGGTTTTTGTTAATTTTCTACTAAAGTACTAAACCGATTTTGATAAAATTTATACGGGACCGCACGGGAAGCACTAACTTTCAAATAAAAAAAGAATCATAAAAATCGAATCACCCAGTCAAAAGTTCTGAGGTAACACACATAAAAAAAAAACATACGAGGAATTGAGAACCTCCTCCTTTTTGGAAGTCGCTTGAAAATAGTTACAACTATACGTTAAATCTGTTTCCAATGAGGAAGAAGCCTTAAATCGGTAAGACTACTGCAGCAGTATTATATAGGGTAGGCTCCTCTCATGAAAATAAACGACTTTCGCCAAATAACCCATTCCAAAAGAAAATTGGACTCCATACAAAATTGACTGATCAGGCTGATCGATTTGTATTAAAAGTCCTCCATGATAAAATGGTTAAGTTCATTAGCTTCACATCAGGAGCTCGCGGGTTCGATTCCCGGCGGAGTCTAACTTTGTATGACTCAGTTTGGTTGGTGGAAGGGCATTGTCTAAGCCCACCTGGCAAGCTACCACCATCTTATCTAAGTCTTGCTACCAAGCATCAATGTTAACAGCATTGATGTTATCCTGCTTGAAGATAAGATAGCCAGTTGCCAGTTGCGTTGGGAAATCTTGGTAAGCCTGCTTTCATCTTCGGCATCATCGTCACTTACCATCAGGTGAGACCATGTCAAATGCTTAGGTACCAATCGATACCTAAGGCAACTCGCAGTTTGTTTAAATTTTGTTCCTTCATCTATTACCTGTAGGATAAAATCAGATAGATAGGTACTGTAGTTATTGATGGATGTTGTTTCGTATCTCCATAATCAAAAATGAAGCTCAATACTTTTCCTATAATAGGCGGCTTGTTATGGCCGTAAACTATCAGAGTTTGTGTTCAGATATCACTTCAGTATAACTAAAATACGTATACACATTCATAGACTGTCAAACCATGACCCTGCTCTTTTCATAGTCGGGTAATAAAACTATTTCACAACGGCTGCTCATGTGGAAAATATCCAGATAAAAATAAAAATATCGACACAGGTTCGTCTGAGGAGCACGGCTGCTACAGCGATATTCAACGAGCAATGCGCGGGAGCATGTCTAGTGCTTACGCGGGGGCTATTTTGGGACTTCACTCTCCGCAGATTCACTCACGCCCGCCTCGATCCCACAGCTCAGTCGATACTCCTTTGTCTTTTAAAAAACATCAGTACTTACCTATATTTAAAGTGCGTATCCTCAATACGATTTAGCGACGTATGAGGACTGTTTATAAAGTATTCCAAAATGGGAAGTTTAGTCAGTCGCCAATCGTCTACAGGACGCAGCGGAGAGGACGTCATGGGTGAAAACGGAACAATGGGTGAGCCCAGCACATCCCGTGCTGAAAACAATGAGGCCACTGAGGAATTCCATGACTCTATTGGCGAAGACGAAACCAGAGCTAAAGTAAAAGAGGATGAAATGGAGGAGTTCAAGAAGCAGTTGAAACTTAAACGAGAACAAAGGAAGGAGATTTTAGATAGGCACAGAGCGGAAAAAGCAGGCTTGGAAAAGGCTTTGGATAGAGAAATAAAAGCTAAACTGAAAGCATATGAAAGCAACAAAACATTACGTGAGATATTGACTCAAAACCATATAGAAATACCAGAAAATCTTAAATCGTCCAGAGAAAACTCTGATATCACGGACACTATAGTTCAGATGAGAGAAGAATTTGAGAAGTTAAAAACAAGCAATAAACAATTGAGAATGGATTTAGTGCAATCAAATAGCGCGTTGCAGAGTGCGTATTCAGATATTGCTGACTTAAGTCTTCAAAACACGGAATCAATCAAACAAATCCATGCTCTCAAGGAAGTGGTATCAGTAAGCAAGACCATGATTAATCTTCGTGAGCAGCAGCTGACAGAGGTAAGTAAAAGCACATAATCAAAGGTCAGATACCTTTATATAAGCGTCTCGAAAATACGTTTTGAAGCGTCTATAAAATTCTACACAATCTACCTGGTTTTTTTTAATGCCAGTAATGTATTTCATTTTTCTTACTTATTATTGTACCTAACCTAGTACTTACCTGTACTTAGCTATGTTAAAATGCTTTTGAAATGTAAAATATAACCGGCCAAGTGCGAGTCGGACTCGTACAAAGTAGGGTTCCGTAGTCTTTCAAAAAAATAAATGTACAATTTGTAAAACAAAATTATATTTGCAATTGGTAATAGAACATTTTGTATGGAAAATCTATGATCTTTTTACAAATCCAACTGCACATCTTAAGTTGGTCGAGTATTACTCTTAAACTAAGAATACCTTCTTAACCGTGATAGTTTTCCTTTTAAATTGATTATTTGTCCTACTGTTTACAATTTTTGACACTTGACTCTAACAAAAACTAGCACTAAAGCTAAATATTTCACAAACGAAACTCTGAATCGAAAAATCGATTTAGAAAACCCTCAGCAGTTTTAATAGACCTATTTAACGATACCCCACACGATAAGGTAAGTCAACGAAAAAAAATTCACCCCCTCTTTTACAAGTAGGAGAGGTACTCTAAAAATATATTTATCTACACTCATGTCGTAAATCCTTCATTTACTTATCAGAAACGCTAAGCAAATGATATACCTTTCGATGGAGCCGTGACTAAGGATCCATACAAATTTCATTTCGATATCGCAAAGTTGTAACAAAATGAAGTTTTTTTTAAAAAAAATTTATGCAGATGCTTGCTATTTGAGCACACTAGCGTGTTTCGGAACGCAACCTTGGCGGCGCGCATGCGCGGTGCGATATTACTGCAAATTTATTTTCGCGCCATTAACGTTTGTATTTTTCCATAAGCAGTTTGTATATAAACAATGATTACTTTATTTTGTCTTTAATTTAAATTTGTTGTATGAGTGTAGATAAACTATTGTATGCAACTGTACATAATTAGTATTTAACACTCGTGTATACTTTTATGAAACGAGCGCAGCGAGTTAAATACCCCTCATTATGCAACAGTTGCATAAATAGCTATTTTTCTAAATTTTGTTTTACGACTTTGTCGGCGTAAATAATATGCAATAACCATGCCTAATCACAGTTTTTTTACTAATAGTTTCTAAGCCAAACCGCGGACAGACAGACATGGCTAAACTATACGGGTTCCTTGTTGACTACGGAACCCTAAAACATCTCAGAAAGACGTTTTCAGACGTCTTTAAAATTCTCAATAATTTTATAGCTCTTTTTTAGCGCTCCGTACCCAAAGGGTAAAAACGGCGTATTACTAAGACTTCGTTGTCCGTCCGTCCGTCTGTCTGTCTGTCTGTCCGTCTGTCACCAGGCTGTATTTCATGAACCGTGATAGCTAGACAGTTGAATTTTCACGGATGATGTATTTCTGTGGACGCTATAACGACAAATATACTAAACATTTTAAAAAGTGAAATTAAGGGGGACTCCAAATGTTTTTTTAAACATGTAGAAACTAGCGCCATCTAGTATGATGGTTTTGTGTGCGGTTATGACTCGCACTTGGACGGTTTTTGTATGTGAGATGTATTTTAGTTTTCTTATTATTGCGAGCCTCCTATTCTAGTAACCTAGTTCCTACTTGTACCTAGCTATCTTAAAATGCTTCAGCCAACCTTAACGTCATCTACGTATTCTCATCAATCTTATAGCAGGATTTTTTTAATCAAATGTAAGTCACGATCTGTATCTGTTTTCTATTTATTTTCAGACTCAGTATTGCTAGCCTCCTATTCCACGTAACCTTGTACAAACGTGTATTTAGCTAACAAAACCTGAACGTCAACTCCGTACTTACGTTAACCAAGATGTCATAAACAGCCATTACATTATTTCTATTATATCTTCGAAAGTAGGAAATAAGTTCCACTTATTATTTCCGTTTCCAATTCGATACCCTGGAGAAGACAACGACCTGCGTATGCCATGTGCTATGTCATTACAAGTTCAGAGACCGATACCATAGTAGCCGATACGGATACATACGTGTTGTCGCCGCTTGCCGCCTTATTGGCACGCAATCTTGTCAGGGCGCCAAATCTTGACACCGTTTGCAAAAATCATGCATTACTACTAATCATTTAATGGAATTGTGAGACATCATCAGAAATCGTAAATGACTAATGATTTGTTACAGCTGAAAAACAAATTGAACGAAATCGAACGCTCTTTAACTGAGAGAGAGGCGAGTATGTTGTCAGCAGATCTCAGACAAGAGTATGAGAGGCAGTTGCAAAATATTCGCACTTTGAGAGGACTGTACGAAGAAAGAGCGCGATTAGCTGAAATAACTAGACAAGGTCTAGTTCGTGACCTTGAAGAACAGAGGAGACTTCACAACCTTGAAAGTAACAAGTAAGCCTACTAGCTTCTTCTTTCTTCTTCTTTTCGAGTCGACGGCAAACTCAGACAGTCCCATCCCAAAACCGAGCCACGCAAATTGCCTTGTCAGTGGCCTGCATCAAGTCCTCCCGCGTGCAGCTGACAGGGCAAGAAGGACACGTAGTGAGGTGGTCCATCCTTTGAGGAACCGCACCACACCTACACTCCAGGTTCGTATCTCCAATGAATCCCCACCTGAACAAATTTTCTTTACTTCAGCCAACCTAAGTCCGGAGTCTGTTAAGAGATTTCCAGGTCGACCATGGCAACTTATACCCAGGTGAGGGGTTCTCGGAGATCGGAAAAAAGACACCAGTAATAGAGACACAATTCTTCCACAGTTCAACTCTCGTTTCTGGAGGGTCGTCAGTCAGGGGAGCTAAACGGTGTGCAAAGTTTTACGGCTTTTCAGCCTTTGTGGCACAGAAGTATGATTGTGTAGAGGGTGCCGAGTGTCGCTCACCATTTTGGTTTTTTCAAGGGAGCTTGCCACAGTCCTGCGGACTTCCGGCGGCTTCTTCTTTAAAAAATATAATAACACAGTAATTTTAAATTGTATTAACACTATTTATTAGTGATGTTAGATACTTGAAATAAATGTTTATAATAATAAAACTTAGCTAAAATCATAGGAAAAAATGAGAGAAATAGATTAATCTTTTCAGATCTAAAGATCTAGCGTCCAAAGTACAAGAGTTAGAAGCAAGAATAGAAGAACTACGTGAAGAAATTGAAAACAAAAACAATGAAATCATTTCGTGTCAAGGTGAGACACGTGGTTTGCAAGAGGAAATGACAGTTGTCAATAAAGTAAGCTATGTTTCAAAGTTACATTAAAATTAAAACCAGTTGAGCTTTTAATGAAAACCGCCAAATTTTGTACTAAATGTCCAATAAAACCGCGTTTATTTAAAAACGATTACAACAGTTGTCACATTGTATAATAACGTGGTTTTTTTCTTATCCGCCATTGAAAACTTACCTTTAATTATATGCAAATCGGTACATGTACTAATACTTTTACTAACGTAACGACATATTATTTTTACAGCTTTTCTCACAAGTGCTGTTAGGGTACAGAACGAAACAAGATCTAGACAAACTTGTTCATCGTCTTGAGGAGAATCATGGAATACTCACACATATGGCAGAAAAAGAAAACGGATCAGAAGCATCTACTGCTTTACCCAAAATGCTCTTGGAACTAATAAATCAAATTGAAGAAAAAGAAGAAAAAAAACATTTTGAATCCGAATTACTAAATGCAGAAAATGTAGCAGAAGCTAACACATCACATAAGTCAGGTAATTTGTCATGTTAGTTAAATTGAACCGTCTGCTTTTACTTTTTTTAAGACAATATCCGTTTCCGATAGCTGTCAAAAATAGACAATCAATACTAAGTTTTTTGTTCTTTATCTCGACTGGCCATTAGCATTACACTGTGTGTGACTTCAAATCCATTTCTATTAGAAACTCAAATCCAGTACTTTGCTTGTGTTTTCTGGTGTCAAATGTACAGAGAAGCATCAGTCCACCAAGGTGATTTTATTATTTCGACGCTCCGGATCTACTGTGCTAACGCTCCAGCTAACCACATTTTATTACAATTTCAGTCATTTATCTTTAGACTTCTAATAAGTTATGACGTAAAGTAGTCATGCTTAAAGGCTTCATAAATTTTACAGACACGCAAATTCCAAATACAACATCTGCGGAAGAAATCGTGGAAAACTTACCCAAAGTATGGCGGGTCTTAATGGAGTTACTGAGCCATCAAAGCACTTCTGAAGAACCTACTACTGAAAAAGTTACAACGTGCTACAAGTCAGTTGAAACTAAGTCAGGGCCAGTACTGGTGCCAAGCGTTAGTCAAACGTACATCAGATTAAAGGTAATACTGCAATTTTTATGCTTCACTCAAGCATGATTCACACATTTATTGTAAAGTATCTAAAAATAAAATGTTTCATGACAAGTATTCTCTTAAAAATACTGCAAACTTGTGAATTTGGTATGAAGCCAAAATATTTTGATGAACTTGTATATGATAATTACCTTTTTTATTTAAATATTTTGTTATCAATTTTATGATTAAAATTTTATTTCAGGACTTGATTATCGAAAAATTAGCGCTTATCAAAGAAGTAAATCGAATGAAGCAACTGAATTCACATTTAGAGAGTCGTTTGGAGGAACAGGAACGAAAACTCTGTTTAGTTACCACAGAACTTAGCAAAACGTGGCATGTTGTCGGAAGGTTACGGAGACATCATCATCAACTGCACACCCATGAAAAGATACTCAAATACGAACTACAACAAAAACGAAAGCTACTTAACGAGCTTAAAGAAGAACTAGTATACTGCAAAGAAAAATGGGATGAAGCACGTGAAAAAAACTCACAATCAGAAAAAGATTTTAGAAAACTCAGGACTGAATTCTCAAGCCGTAAAATTAAAAGCTCTTTTAATAATTCGGCAGAAAGTGGGTACAGCGATGAAAGACTATCAGATGAGTCATCTGAATCAAACGATGAAAGCGAGTACGTAACTGAACCTCTTATACGATCAAAGAAAAAGTTTAAAAAATCTTTTGAAACAATTGTCGATTCAAGCACTAACTGTGCAGCTGAAAGAGAAGATCCTGCAAGTGACTTGATAGATGTGGCAGATTTGCCTTTAGATACACATGACGGCGATGATAATAATGAGTCTTGTAATTCTGAATCGTGTCATACTGAAAGTTTATTAAGAAGTGAAAAAGTTAATGAAGAAACCGAAGATGAAATTGAAGACATCGCTAATAATTCTTGCACAGAAGAATCTGCTCCAGTGGAACGTGCCAAAAACATTACCAAAATTGATAAAACCACAAGTGAAGTTAACATTCATACTGAACCCCCTAGTAGCACTATTTCAGAAAGGATTCCTGACAATATACCAGAAATTGATCCAGTTGTCATTAAAAAAAGTATTGCCCAACAGAATGAAATGTTAACTAGGCGAGAAAAGAAATTAGAACAGCTAGAAAAATCTGGTGAATCTTTATTAAAACAAACACAAACTACTCTCAATATAAGCAATCAGATTGATAATACATTAGATCACATTTTAAATCGGCCAAGTTCTAGTAAGCAATGTGACAGTGAAAAAATACTTAATATTATGGCAAACTCAAAAGAACGTAAAAATGATAGCTCGGAGATACTTTCAAATGATCTTGTTGAAGCTTCTACATCGGATACAAAAGACGAAAAACCAGAACAGTTTACTTCTGACAACAATGAACAATTAGGCTCGGTAGATTTTAAGGCAATATTAGAGAATGTGAAATCACAAAATGAACGACTCGCAGAAAAAGATAACAGGCTTCAGAAATTAGAAGAAGGATGTTCTGAAGTAGTTAATTGTATTTCAAATACGATTTTAGCGGGTAAAGAAATAATTGAAAAACTTGATAATCTTCATAAAGATCACCAATTTGATAATACATCTGAAAATCAATTAGATGAAAAAAAAGAAAGTGAAAACGTTGAAAATGAAGAAAGTGCTGCAGAATTTTATAGAGATTCTTCAGAACCATCCACGTCCAGTGACACTGATCATGAAGCTAGATTCGCAGCCCGTGACTTACGGTTGAAAAGACTCGAAGAACAGACGAAGTCACTTGTAACTAAGGTGAACAAGACAACGAGTAAAGGTGTGAAAATCAACTATAAACTCGAAGAGCTACATAATCTATATGGCTCTGAAAATTCCCGAGCAGGGACTCCTTCTGAAGACAATAAAGACACCTCAGAGTCTCAAAAAAATGAAGATGGTGATTGATTAATCATAATTTATTGGAACATTTACATGTGAGACAGTGTAATGGTCGACACGGGTAGGTATACTGGTCGTTAAATTCCAAAATATTCAATAAGTATAATCATGTTTTTTTTTTATTTAATTGGATGTTTTTGGTACATATAGTTTTACACATGAATTAAAAAAATGATTTTTATTTACAAATTTACGTCATTCTGTATTCATCTGATTTTAACTCTGACATCTTTGAGGTGAGGAACAAAAATCACAGTGAATAAACTTCACAGTCGATCGCTCCCACCCCGAGAATCAACATTATTATAGCGCCAGTGCAGCGCACAAATATACATTTAAATTCATTTCATTCACTCTTATCATTATCTATCACTATCAGATTCTTAAAACATTATTAAAATAGTTCCTAATAATATAATAGTGTAACTTATAATCATCTGTGTCTATTATTATAGTAAAATAAATTTTATAAAAATCAAACAAACATGATACCTGATTATCATTTTCTACTCAATTTAGTCAGTAGGTAGGTACTTACAGCTGTCTTAATTAAATAATCCTTTGACATTATTATTTATCACTGTATCACAATTAAAATTTACTTTAGCTCATCATCATCATTCGAATTCAAATAACTCTTTATTGCACATCAGATAAAAATACATGTACAAAAGTACCTAACAACTAAGACCTTCAACTTGGGCGGTCATATCGCTGAGAGCAATTTCTATACATATATCAAGACGTCCGCTGCTGGACAAAAGCCTCCCCCAAGGATTTCCACAACGACTGGTCCTGTGCTCCCGACATCCACAGGCTTTTGCCGGTCACCAGATCGTCGGTCCATCGAGTGGGAGGCCTTGACTACGCTATTTCTTCCGGTGCGCGGTCACCACTCGAAAACTTTGGCCTAATGAATTGGAACTGATGGCCCTAACGGCCATCTGTCTACCATCTATGTGCCCCGTCCACTGTCACTTAAGTTTACGATTCTGATAGCTATGTTTGTTACTTTAGTTCTCCTATTCGATCACGCAGGGAAACTCCGAGCATAGCACGCTCCATTGCCTCTTCAGGCTCCTTGACCTTTCGGTCTCGTGGTTTACCAGTATCTACCTGTTCGAAAAATAAGACTGATTGAAAAAGTTAAGAAATACGTAAGGACTTCAAAGGTACGTCACTAACGCAAGTCATGTTTTTTACTTATTTCATTTCGTTACCTATATCTCCACACTACATCTTGTCTTATACTTTCGAAAAATCCTCCTATTTTGAATTAACTCGTGTACCATTCAGTTCTTTCATTACGTTACAATTGTTGATAGTTTTATCTCCATCCTTCGTCCTGTCGGCACTGATGCCTTCTTCCAGCACGGCTACGACGACTTGCTGGACCTTAGCAGACGTTCCAGGAGGGGAGCGGTAGATGCGCCACGCCCACAGCGATAGTGCTAACATCTCTAGCATCATCAAGCTGTTTTGGATCACTGTGAACAATCACCATTATATTACTCGACTGTCCAAAAATGAGAGTAATGTTTTTCGGGTGTATGTATATCGGTTTCTTTGGTTGAGTCTGTAGATTCAACGGCTTGATAGATTTTGAAGTACGAGATGTCGTTAGATTCGTCTTGTTGATTACTCAGGGGGTAACAAGGATACTTAGGTACCAGACTACTCAGAGAAAAGTATTGTTTGTATGCAGTCGGTACTTGTTGTTCATTCATAATCTGGAAGACCACGCCTTTTAGAAGTAGGCCTAACCACAAGAATGCAATAGGTGTGAAAGATGATGATAAAGCTACATTAATGAAGATTTCTGCTATAAACTCGTGTGGTGCAGCTTTAGTGATAGAAATTATTTTAGCTGAATACAAAGATAATCTTAGTGCTGGCTTCAGTTAATGCACACCTCGTCTGTACACCTTAACCAAACCTCACACTTCTGTCAAGATTGTAGCAGATAAAAGTACAAAGTAGGTAGCTAGAATTTGTAGCATATTTTGGATAAACTTGCTACGAAAAACAAAATGTGGATCAACATGGCCTCCCCCAAGGATATCCATAACGTTTGGACCTGCGCTGCCGCCATCCAGCGGTTTCCTCGGTCTACCGAGTAGAAGATCTGCCTACGTTACCTGTTCCGGTGCGGTGTCAACACTCGAGAACTTTACTATCCCAACATATAAATCTAAATACATTGAATTAACTCACAATGAACAACGACATGCGGATTCAGGTTCAAAGTGCAGGGCAATGACGTCATCTCGGGCAGAGACTTGGCGAGCCCAATCTGGAGCTTGACGACCAGCAAGGCCAGTTGAAGGACCAAGAAGCGGGGCCTCGCGCTGACCCCAAAGGACTCAGCTGCCCTTACACACATGATCATGCCCCACACTCCGGTGAGGATGGAGGCCGCTATGAAGATTTGGAAGTATATGAAAGCTCGCGTGTATAGGGCCTGGAACGAGAAATTAATGGAATGGTTGAAGTAGTTGATACAGACCTGGTAATAAAATTATTTTACCTACAGTAAATTACACAGTGTGATGAGAAAAACCTAACCTAACCTCTCCGGAAGTGGCGACAGAAAACTTTTTACATTTCTATAAGTTTTGACCCTGCGAGTGTTCCTGGAAAGGTGGCGGTTACATTACATTACAGTGTAGCAAGTTCAATGGTTTTTTCCCATCTGGAAAATGCCCAACGCGCCTAAAGAAGGTTTCACTTCAAAAAATATTTTCCTCAAACATGGGCAGAAATACAATCATTACTTTAATTATACGAAATATCACATTTCTGTACAGAGCAATACCGCTCCAGGAAAGTTGTATGCAATGGTGTCTCTTTTTTAACGTTCTTGGATACTTTCCTTTTATGTATTGAACGGTTTAAACGGTCCTTAATTGGTTGTATGAAATGGATTGCAAGGGGGCGTCCGACAGACGAACTAACTTAACTATTATGAAGATACTACATCAGTGTGTCAAATAGATAAAAAGTTCATACTAGGCTTCTAAGATGTCTTCTTAAGGGTTCCCTACACCCAAAGGGTGACCAACGGAACCCTATTACTAAGCCTCCGCTGTCCGTCCGTTTGTACGTCTGTATGTCTGACAGCGGGCTGCATTTCATGAACCGTAATATTATTATTATTATCATAGATTTTTCAAACTCGGCTTTTTAAAAGGCCGGTCCTTTGGAAGGCGTACGTGGGGATACAGATCCAACACGCAGAGGCCCCTTTGAGATATTATAATGTGTTGTGATATGTACACCTAGCGGGTGCCGTCTCTGCCTGTACCATAGAGATTCACCCAAAGACAGCACCCGCCAGGTGCAAGGACTATTACACAAAAGATGGGAACTATGCCGGGTTATGGGTGGGTAATTGCTAGACTGGTTGCTGGGATATTGATGAGACTACGGGACGCCTGCCAATATCAATTGTCTCATCTTGAAATCATGGCAGGCGGTGACTTGCCTACTTATATTATTATTATTATTATCTTTAATTCAGGCTATGCCCATAATTTGTTAGTACAACTTATACTATGTTAGTAAACAATAACATATAATTAAAAACAAAATGAAATATGTAGACAGTTGAAATTTTCAATGTGCGTTTCTTTTGCCGCTATATCAACAAAGATTAAAAATTAGAAAAAGTAAAAAATGAAGGGAGGTTCTCACGTACAAAAAAACGTGTTTATGTGGGTCTTAATAGAGGTATTTTTCATTAAGCCCTTTCGTAAAAACGGTAATACTTACAAGCGTGAAGCTTGGTGCAATTTTAGTACTAATCCTAAAGTAAATCAAGAGGTGAGATGATGCCAAGGGCTTACCAATTGTTAATTAAAAAAATAAAAATAAAAACTAATACTAAAACTTGGCCGAGAGTGAGTTGTACTCGCGCTAAGGAGTCTGAGCTGAATAAAAAAAAACATTTTTTTTGTTGCTCACGTTGATGTACTATTTTGTTTGTATTAGAAATCATTGTCATAGTTGTGTGGAAAGGTGTGGTGGTACGGAACTCTCAGAGTCCGACTCACACTTGGTCGGTTGCCTTACATTACGGTCGAATCTCTATGAGAAAATATAAAATTCCATCTCGATTCCTTATATTTTTCGATTTTATTTCCTTGAAAAGCGCTATACAGGGTGTAACATAATTGGTGTAGTTCCCGTTAACTGGGGCATCTACTCATCATCATCATCATCATCATATCAGCCGAAATCAATCAAGAAAATATAAGAAATTATAAGAAATCATACTTTTGTAGGACGTCCACTGCTAGACATAGGTCTCCCCCAAGGATCTCCACGACGACCGGTTCTGCGCTGGCCGCATCCAGCGGCTTCTGCGACCTTCACCAGGTCATCGGTCCGCCGAGTGGGAGGCCTGCCTACACTACGCTTTCCGGTGCCTGGTCACCACTCGAGAACTCTACTCATCATACTGAACAACTTTCTTAAAAGAACCCATAGTCAACTCGCAAAAAGAAATTTGATGCCCCATAGAAAAATGCACAAAATTGGTCAATCAGCTCGTTTTGTATGAAGAGTTCAAAATTTTGTTTAGAACCCTACTTTGCGCGAGCCCAACTCGCACTTGGCCGGTTTTTTATTTTTATCATCATCATATCAGCCGAAAGACGTCAATTGCTGGACAAAAGCCTCCTCCAACGATTTCCACGACGACCGATCCTGCGCTGCCCGCCTCCAGCAGCCTCCCGCGACCTTCACAAGGTCGTCGGTGCACCGAGTGGTAGGCCTGACTACGCTGCGTCTTCCGGTGCGCGGCCACCACTCGAGAACTGTTCTGCTAGCTATGTGCCCTGCCCACTGTCACTGCCACTTAGAGAATTGTGAAGCTGTGACTTTTCTGAAATGTTAACCGATTTGGACCATTTTTTGATAAGTTGCCAGTCAGAACAAAAGCTAGGCTTATACGTTTCGTTTTTTAAATTACTAATTATAAATAAACAAAAAATGGCCAAAATTAGTATGAAAACACGTGAACGACAATAAAATTAAACTTATGAACTTTATCGAAAAAACAAAAACTGATAAGCCTAGCTTGAAAAAACACGTGAAAGACAATAAAATCAAACTTATTAACTTTATCGAAAAAACAAAAACGTAAAAGCCTAGCTTTTGTTCTGACCTGTCTAAAATTGGTCCAAATCGGTTAACATTTAAGAGGTGAAAAACGTTAACGCCGTTTGTATGAAAAGTCGCAGCTTCAAAATCCTCTAAAGTTTAGCAATGCTGAGAGCTATGTCGGTTACTTTTATTTTAAAATAAACCGACATCAAAAAAGAAGGAGGTTCTATATTCCACTGTAAGCATGTTTTTTTGCATGGTATGAATTGAAGTACAGGTAAGTGGTAATATACATTATTTATTTCTCCTAAGACCACGAAGATCACTGTTTTATACAAACGAAGTAAGTTGTGTTTATTATAGAGCGTCGGTGGCGTAATGGCTAAGGCCTCCTGTCCGGGAGGTCGTGGTTCGAATTCTGCCACGTACCAATATGTTTTCGAATTTCGATTTCATATGTACGTCACTAGGTCATTGGTCCACCGAGTGGAAGGTCTGCCTACGCTACGATTTCCGGTGTGCGATCGCCACTCGAAAACTTTACTGCCCCAACGGCCATCCGTTCTACTAGCTATGTGCCCCGCCCACTGGAAGGTCGCGGGAAGCCGCTGGATGCGGGTAGTGCAGAACCGGTCGTCGTGGAAATCCTTGGGGGAGGCAGCAGTGGATATGATGATGATGATGATGTACGGTTATCAGACGCTTTTACCATGAAGGAAAATATCGTGAGGAAGCCTGTACACGCCTGCGAGAAACTCGAAACTACCAACCCGCACTGGGCCCGCGTGATCGACTATCGCCCTAATTCAGGGTTGGCTCGTCGAGCCCTTGGGTGGGGACGTTTATGAGCTGAGATGATGAAGTTGTATTTATTTACCCAATCCTCAAAACACAAGATGAGCACCACGATGTAGATGAACGCCTGAACTATTGGCATCTGCAGCACCATGCAACGCAATGTGGACAAACACTTTCTGCAAACAAAATATTAAAATGTTCTTTAGTCCTTTATTTGTTTGCATATTTTTCGTACTTAATCTCATACAAGACTAGCCTTTTCCCGCGGCTTCACTCGCGTGGACAACGTTTCTATGACTTTTTGAGGGTGCGCAGTGCGCGAGCCGCAAGCTGCTCACGAGCGTGAAAAAAGTAGCCTATGTGTTAATCCAGGTCCAAATATGTCTACTTACCAAATTTCAGCCAAATCGGTTCAGTAGTTTTTGCTTGAAGGAGTAACAAACATACACACTTACAAACTTTCGCCTTTATAATATTAGTGTGATTTCGCTCTGGTCATAACCCACTATTTTCAAAAAAAAATTGCAAAATTTTGTATTTGAAACGTAATGCTAATTAAAATATAATGGCAATAAGAAAAAATCTAATGAAAAATTATATGTATGAAAAAAATATATTTTAAAACGACAGTAGGTAGTAATCATTTTCGAAAAACCTAAAAATTGCATTGCATTTTAATATTGCATTGTCACGCGATATACATATGCATGCAAAATTTCAGCTCAATCGGAAACCAGGAAGTGGGTCAAAATTAACTTGCAAGACTTCGCCCGAACAAGCATACATACATTGCAAGTAAATTAAAAGCTTTTAAACAGAGGGTTAAGAGTCGCCAGGAGGCTTGAGTTTCCATACAAATGTAGTGTTTAAAAAACACAAACTGCAAATACAGGTGTTGTTTTGGTCGACAACTCCCTTTCCAGTAAGGCTTCCAAATTTTTTTAAAAATTGACTACCTATGTGTTTATTGGGGAAAGTTGTTTAGTTTCATGAATAGAAGCCCTCTTGAACAGGGAGTTGTCGGCCAAAACAACACTGTACATTGAGAAGATACATACTATCGTTGTTTGTGGTTCCGATATGGTAAAATAAAACATAACAAAATAAGAGCGAGTTGAAACCATTACAGAATGCACAATGACCGTTCTTTTTATTTCAGCGCTAGTAACCGACTAGTAACTTTTTCATACATTACGCGTTCGACCCCTTAACATTTTTCAAATTCACATACTAATACTGCTAACCAACAAAGAGTTATTATTTTAATTCGAACTCCTTGCTAACCAATCACAAAAGCGAGTTTATCACCATTGAGAATTTAATGTTAGTTTGTGATTTTTTTTTTTCATTCAACTTTTACGAACGCGGACCAATCAGAAGAGAGAAACAAAACTCTCTACAGCAGCTTATTGACGAATCAATTGTCGTTTTTCGAATAGGTGTCAAAGAGAATATAACGAACTAATGTAGGTGTGATGAAAAACTAATTTAAGCCTTTATTTAATTCTGTTTGAATGTCAAAAACTCAAACTCAAAACAATTTATTTCAAATAGGTGTTAACACACACTTTTAAATAGTCAAAACAAAAAAAAATATCTGTATATTACAAATAATGTCATGATTCAGATTACAGTCTCAGGTAATGGTATTTGATATAGAATCAACATATATATCTTTGTCATTTACATAATCTATTATTTTATAATATCCTCTAGAGCACAAAACTTTTTTGACATGAGTCTTGAAT
This sequence comes from Coleophora flavipennella, assembly GCA_947284805.1. Taxonomy (NCBI): domain Eukaryota; kingdom Metazoa; phylum Arthropoda; class Insecta; order Lepidoptera; family Coleophoridae; genus Coleophora; species Coleophora flavipennella. The sequence goes on along the minus strand of OX369287.1, from coordinate 7,142,259 downwards.
TTATTCTCTGACAAACTAGTTACATTTTCTGGAATTTTATTGTAGAATCTTATACACTGCCCCACAAATGACTTCTTAACCTTACTCAGTCTCGAAAAGGCTATATCTATTTTATTTACATTTCTTAAATTCAAATTATGCCTATCACTGTTTTTAGGAAATAAATGCAAATTCTTACGAACGTACATGATGTTTTCATATATAAATTGACTAGCAACAGTTAAAATATTGATTTCTTTAAACTTATTCTGTAACGACTCACGTGATCGCATCTGATAGATTGCGCGGATAGCTCTTTTCTGCAGGATGAAAATTGTTTCTATATCAGCCGCATCCACAGTAATATGCCATAAGACATTATACTATGGAAGTAACTAAAATACACTAGTCTCGCAGTATCTACATCCGTTAACTGTCTTATTTTCTTAACGGCATAAGCAGCTGAACTAAGCCTTCCCGCTAAAGTTTCAATGTGTGGTCCCCATTGAAGTGATTCCACGACCAAAACAAATTACAGACATCGTACATGTCTTCTTGACATATTTAAAAAGTTTGGAAGCCATCCGGCATTTCATTTTTGTATGTTATATGGAACTACTTTTGTATGAAAACTCGAGCATCCTGGCGGCCCTTAACTATTTATTTATAGATAAATATAGATAGATAATACGTTTATTTATGATCACAGCTATCATTCGTCCAGCTGCGTTTCATTCGCATAAAATTTTATGCCCCATGCACGACAGACATAAGATGACGAAGTTGTACAATATACAGTAAATAAAATGCACCTGTCTATAAAATGTATTTACCTACTTAATCATTACCCCGAGGCATTAAGTTAGCCAACCATAGGTAAACACGTTAAACAACCGACTTCCATCGCAACAACTTAGTATAATTTTGCATTATTATAATATGTGGTTTTTGTTATTTAAAAAAAAAGTACCACACCGATTTTGGTTAAATTTATATGGGACCAACTCGGGAGTACGCCCATCGAATTAAAAAAGTATCATGAAAATCAATTCACAATCTGCGAAGATATCACGTAACAAACACACAAAAAACGTGCAATCGAATTGAGAACCTCCTCCTTTTTGGAAGTAGGTTTTACACGAAGTACCTACATTTCATCTTAGTTAGGTACTTACATTTTGACATCGAGCATGTTCTCCTGCAAGCATTTTATTCTTATAACTAGCTGTCGCCCGCGGCTTCACCCACGCAGATCCCTTTTTTTACCGTTCCCGTGATAATTTCCCAAATTAACCGACTTCAAAAAGAAGGAGGTTATCAATTCAACTGTATGTTGTGTTGTTGTTTTTTTTTATCTTCACAGATTACGAACCAAATTTTACAAATTCTTTTTTTATTCGAAAGGGTAAATCCTGAGATGGTTTCGTTGTCACCAAGTCGGGATCTGATGATGGGATCCCAGGAAAAGCGAGGGCAACCCTCAAATTTTATAGGCACGTTTTAAGTGTTTCATATATTTTCTAAAGCTATTCAAGTATTTGCGTCTGATAGTCATCATACCATGTTGATGAACTGATGATGGAAGGTCCAACTCCTTATGGGTTAGGAGTTGGAGGATAATTCTTTAAATATTTAGGTACGTATAGACCGATAGTTGTATTCTTTTCAAGTATTTGCATCTGATCGTCATCATCGCATATTGATGAGCTGATAATGAAAGGTCCAACTCCTTATCGGTAAGGAGTAAGAGGATTATTCTTTAAATATTTTAGGTATGTATAGACCGATAGTTATATTTTTTCAGGATATTTAGGTGAGCTGAGGATGGAAGGTTGACTCCTTAACTTTCATGCAGCTGTGATGTTGATGGAAGCCACGGGACTCCGTATCGGTTAATAAAACACATGCTTTATGATTTGGTGATATCCTGTTGGGGAGTGGGTGATTGGGTTTAACGTTTTTAGATAGCATCATCAGTCATCAATCACTGAGAATAAAAAAAAAAGTTGAAAAAAACTAAAAAGCGACTTCAAAAAAAAATCACTCAAAATTATGAAATAATATTTTTATAAAGAAATACACGAAATTAACCAACAATACCGAAATCAAAAGCAGGTATGAAACACATTATTAATAAGGGGCCTACATTTATTGAGGTCGGTGCCAGCAAAGCCATCGAATCTACATTTGAATTTTCTCAAGTTTGTTTCGTACCTACCTTTGATTTCGATATTGTTCGTTAATTTTGATTAATCAAATATAAAAATATTATTTCATAATTTTGAGTGAATTTCTTTTTGAAGTCGCTTTTTATTTTTTTCATTATTTTCAAGAAAGCACTTTACGATTTGTTTACATGTTTGGCCATTTCCAAATAAATAAATCTTACTTTACTGAAGTTTTATATAGTTGGGAGTAGGTGCTTTACTTAGTTAGGTACTCGTAAGAAAGATAAGTACTCATAAAAAGTTTCAAAATCATTTATAAGTAGGTAGGTACTGTAGGTGTATAAGTGCATAGATAGATATGTAGTTAATTAGCCCAATGGTTAAATTCACGTAGGACGTAATTCGCCTTGACCAAACCAAACTGACTAACCCTTTAGGACCGCACGAACCTTTTTTGTCCCTGGCCTCGTACATCCCTTAATAAATACTCACACTTTAGATTAATTTATTCCATTAGATCGAGCACTAGGTCACTTAATAATCAACTTGAAAGCTTTAGTTAATTCATTGAAGTTTTGTACCTGCATTAATGATGGGTGGCTTTGGCAAATTGTTTTCAGAGAATGTAATAAACTAGATAGTGTAATTTTTGCCACTATTTTACGCAAAAAACTCTAGTTATGTAGGTACCTAAGCAGGTAGTCAGGTACCTTATAATAATCAATCATTTATAACCTGTGGCATTGTTCCAAATTCCCATACTAGCTATCGAGTACTTAGAAAGTTCTTGAATCTAAAATTATTTATAATAAGGGATAACACTCACTTGCCAAACTTCGGTCGAGGAATAAGGCAACATGGCCAGCAGCAGCACGGTAGAACGCGGGTTTCTAAACGAGACTCTCCAGCACGTCTGAAAACACAAACCAAACCTAATTATCTAAATTGGAGTTGCCTAAAATAGGTAGATCCAGCTCCAAGGATCTGTTTCCAGATACCAGTTCCACCGGACCTGAATGGGTCCAAGTCTTCAGCGGGCGGATGGAATATCGGGTACAATTATGGATCCGTCGTGACTCGCAAACTGCAGTTATCTACAATGGTTCCAGTTCTCCGACCGCTTTACCGGTTCCACTCCGATTGTGCAATATAGTAGCTCGCTTTCGCTTACTTACACACAGCGACCTTTCCGTTCTATACTTCCGTGCCGGTACTGAGCCAGTAATAGACGATCCAGGTCCGACTTTGCATTTCCATCCATCCATCTGTTCCGCGAAGGATGCGGGTCTAGGCTGGGGAGTAATCATTCAGTATTCTTTGGCTGGGAACCTATCGGAACAACGAATATTCGTGTTTTCGTATTTATGAGTAGACAAAGGAATTAACCAAAAAAAAAGTATTTTTTTCAGTTCCCTCAGGTAGTGCATCGGACTATGCTGATTTCACGAGATGTAAAATATCTTATGTTCTTTTTCGTGACACAGGCTACGTGCATGCCAAATTTCATCAAGATTGATCAAAATATTGAAGCGTGAAAAGGTGACAAACAAACAAACACATTTTCACATTTACAATATAACTATAGTAAGAATAATCTTATGTATTATGAAGCTGGAGAAGCACCAACTCGGGTAACTATATATCAATTGGCTATATAAGTTTCTTGGGGGATGTTGGATAGTTTCGTTATCTCATTCACCTCCTGAAATAAGTCCGTCCTTCAACCAGTCACCTTACATCGAGATGGGTCAGCATGGAGCAGGGTTTTTGCGAATATCAGCATTGATTTCAATATCAGCGTCCACAGCTGCAGTATGGAGCAAGGCAGTGCCGTAAATAGGGCGGTGCCACCGGTGCCCAGGCACAGGGCGTAGACTCTGGGGGGCGCAAGAATGGCCAGACCAGGCCGGACTATTATTTTTTCGGTTTACTCCTGATAGGTTCCCGCTGCGCCCCTAGAGCTCGATTCCAACACTTACCTACCTACATGCCAGTATGATCAAAAACGTCTATTAAATTGGTCAAAACATCGCATCGTCATTTTAATGAAAATTTGCAGGGTGTTATTTTATTATAGACTAGCAGCTTCCCGCGGCTACACCCGCGTGGACGATTCTATATGATTTTTCGAGGGCGCGCAGTGCGCGAGCCGCTGCGGCTCGCGAGCGTGTAAAAAAGTAGCCTATGTGTTAATCCAGGTACTAATCTGTCTACCTACCAAATTTCAGCCAGATTTAAGTAGTTTTTGCTTGAAGAAGTAACAAACATACACACTCACAAACTTTCACCTTTATAATATTAGTGTGATGAAGACCATAGTGGCCCAAAACTTAAATTTTAAGCATCAAGGTGGGCAACCTATTTGCACTAGTGAACTTGCGTTGAGTTTTAGTGAGTGAGATACAGTGGGTGATACAATAGGCGAAGGGTCCACATAACATCAGATGGCTCGTCTGCTTGTTTGCCCACATCAGTTCTTTAAAAAATAGATTTTTCCTCCAAAATATTAGATAATTGGTCCACCAACGCCAAGTTCCTTGTGCTTTATTTTATCACCCTGAACGAAATAAAGTAGGCCTATACATAGCATTGCTCTAGAGTACCTATAATATGTTAAAAAACAAGGGCGCAGTTATAGAAGCTCGCACAGGGCGCAGAAAAGGCTATTTACGGCACTGGAGCAAGGTTGTTGCGTTTATCAGAATTGATTTCAATATCAGCGTCCACACCACAGCTGCAGTATGGAGCAGGGTTGTTGCGATTATCAGCATTATCAACATTGATTTCAATATCAGAGTCCGCGACTGCAGTATGGAGCAGGGTTGTTGCGAATATCAGCATTATCAACATTGATTTTAATATAAGCGTCCACAGCTGCAGAATAGAGCAGGGTTGTTGCGAATATCAGCATAATCAGCATTGATTTCAATATCAGCAGCGTCCGCAGCTGCAATATGAACCAGGGTTGTTGCGAATATCAGCATTATCAACATTGATTTCAATATCAGCGTCCGGAGCTGATTTTATTGCTGTTATTAACGTAATGACATGACCAATGAGGTCAGAACTTTGTGCCAGTCAGCATATACTCTCGCGAGAACTTTTGACCTATCGAAAGTCGTAAATTAGGGTTAAATCCAAAAAAAATCGACACTTTTTGTATGCTCGAGCACAAAGTAGATCTCGAGCCTCGAATTATTTGTAAACAAACACAAGACTCACAACCGCGCAGACATAAACAGAATTTATCTTTTTACCCACGACATAAATGTACAAGTATATTCGTTTAGCCTACACTTTGCCTAAGAGGTGTGTCTGTGTGTGTATCTCCATAATCCGATTTTGATGCGGTTTTCTTTTTATGAGAATTATGAGAGCTGGTAATTGTAGTTTTTGGGAATGTTTCATAAAATCGGTTCAGGAATTCCCAAGATATTTAGCTCTATTGATATCTTTCTGGGTCCTCTCTGTCTTACGGTTAGAAACTACGAGTTTGAGCATAAGTTGGTACCAAGTTCTTATTTCCCTTTTCGCGAAGATTGTATGATGACATATTTTTCATTTTTTTTATTTTACTTAAAGTTCCTAATAAAATTATCAGTTTTACTCACAATTTTATAGTTTGATATTTTTATTTAAGTAAATAATTAAAATCAGCATCCGCTTTAATTAAAAAAGAACCCTGGTGCAAACTGTATATTTAAAAAAAAAACATTTTTCTGTCGCTCTCGTTGATTTCTTCTATTTAAAATGAATAAGTATCACTGTTGTACTCGTGTAGAGAGGTGTGGTGTACGGAACCCTCGGTGCGCGAGCCCGACTCGCACTTAGCCGGGTTTTTTATTGTAAAATGTGGCAAAAGGATAATGGCTCACTTGACGGAAAGATTTACATGTGCCTATGTAGGTTAACCTATATCTGAAAATTTACTTTTCAATACAGTTGTTAAACATGGCTATAATTATTGATGTGTAACATCTTTGCTCTCGCTTTCCTGCAATTTGTGGGAGTGATTTCGTGAAATGGGACGGAAACGTGTAACATGGGACGGAAATGTGTAACAGGAAGTCGCGAAAGCGCGGAATTCTACTTTAAGAGAGTCCGACTCGCACTTGGTCGGTTTTTTTTCGTTACTGTCAGATCCGCCACCCAGGTACAATATCGTCATCAAATCTAACTAACCTAAAGTATTTTGTCACATGTTACACATCATATGCGAGTACTGTAGGTCTCGCTCGATTTTTTTTTATTAATTTACACTTATAGCACACCAAAAACAATTTCGTAATATATACAGGTGTAAAAAAATTGGTGTAGGACCCGTCCACTGGGGGTTCCACTCATCATACTGAACAACTTTTCCCAAGGAACCCATTGTCAATTCTCAAAAAAAAAAATTGGACCCTCTATACTAAAATGTACAAAATTGGTCGATCAGCTGATCAATTTGTATGAAGAAAAAAAATATTTTTTTGCAATTTCAGCAAAGTTGTAGAACAAAAGTTGTTCAGTATGATGAGTAGATGCCCCAGTTAACGGGACCTACACCAATTTTGTTACATCCTGTATAGAGATATTATTGTTCGAAAACTATTTTTTTTGCATAGGCATCTTTCTTTTACACGGTCGTGACTTTCTTTTATGAGCTCGATTATTACTTTTGCAGTTTATTTTAATTTTATAGGTCAATTTAAAAAGGTTAGTAGGTAGTAAGGAGTTTTCATAAATAGAATAAAACCTGATATATTTTATACGAGGAAAAATGAATGACTTCGTACGTCTTAGCATTGAATTCTCAAAATTCTTTTAAATGGTTGTTTATTATGTTTAATCACAGTATATATATTAGTGTTTAATTAAGTACAAGTTTTAATTTAATTATTTTCACATCAACATATTTTGTCAAAAATCCAATAGGCTGTAAGCGCGTACGAGTCCGTTGCCTAGTTTCGTTGTAAAAAAAATGAACATTTGCAAAAACGCGCCTATTTCTAAAAATTTTCATTTTTTATTTGTACGTATATATGTTGAAATAAACATATTTAATTCTTTGTTTTTTTACCATTTTCCACAACTTTATTAAAAACTTCGTGTTATACACGGGTGTGTAGGTTAATGCAAACTTGTGACAGCTCGTTTACAATAACCTACTTTCCACTTTTCTTTTTTACTTGTATCACAATGTACTATAACTTGTTACCTTATAGGAGAAATAGTTGACTTTGGAATTATAGTCAGTATCAAAATCAAACGCAGCAAAGACCGTACCTGACGAATTTGTCGGCCCCTCCGCCATCGGCGACGAAGAGACAGAATAGGTGGTACATGCCCACCATAACTGCCTGTTGCGATAGGGCTTCACAAAGGACCCTGGCTCGAGGCACTATCAGCACTGTGAATGCTGCTGATGTCACTATCTGTAAAAGAGGAGAGACGGTCCTGCATCAGTCCCTCTGTAGAAGCCCAGGGTTTAGTTAGTCAGGAGTCAGAAACGAAAAAACCCTCACACTTTTTAAAAACATGTATTACAGAGATTTAAAGGCATCCAACCAAAGATAATCCTAAAACCTATCATCATCATCATATCAGCCGAAAGACGTCCACTGCTGGACAAAGGCCTCCCTCAAGGATGCGCTGCCCGCATCCAGCGGCTTTCCGCGACCTTCACCAGGTCGTCAGTCTACCGAGTGGGAGGCCTCCCTACGCTGCGCGGTCCCTGCTCGAGAACTTTACTACCCCAACAGCTATCTGTCATGTCAACTTAAGTATTCTTTTTGCCAATCAATACAACGACTTTGGTTGCAAGGAAAAAAAACTTAATATCAAATACTAAAAAATAAGCAAATCCGTTGGATAGAACGGCCGAAAAGACTCATATTAGATTTCATAATTTTGTTTAATATGTTTAAAATGGCGGAAGTTGGGTGATTTTCAATGCTTGATGATAAATTTGTGTATCAATACCTTTCATTTAAAATAACAAGCAAATCGGTTGGATAGAACGGCCGGACAGACTGATATTAGATTTCATAATTTTGTTTAATATATTGAAAAGGGCGAAAGTTGGGTGATTTTCAATGCTTGATGATAAATTTGTGCATCAATACTTTCATTTTGAAAAAAATGAGCAAATCGGTTGGATAGAACGGCCGGACAGACTCATACTAGATTTCATAATTTTGTTTAATATATTGAAAAGGGCGAAAGTTGGGTGATTTTCAATGCTTGATGATAAATTTGTGCATCAATACTTTCATTTTGAAAAAAAAAAGAGCAAATCGGTTGGATAGAACGGCCGGACGTACTCATATTACATTCGCACTTCTCAAGTTATACCCAAGACTCAAACGCGATTTTTCGTATCTATCTTTCTCAATATCTCCGGTTCAAATTGAAGTACCTATACGCGGTTCATTTTGGTCTATGAGCTCTTTCATTTGAGCTATTGCCCATCTAAATCGGTTTGTGTCGGTTGAGTTGGGGAAGCTATAGGTGCTTTCTCGCACACCGCGCAAAAACGAAGGCGAGCCGCTTGCGCGGGTCGCGGGTCCCCCGCCGTGCACTCCCGATGTCATTAGTAAAAAAAAAAAAAAAAATTCGGAGCAGCACGGGTCCTCCTTGTGTTAACTATTTTATAATTCATTAATAAATAATGTTAGCGGCGTGCGCCACATGTGAAAATAAAATTAAGAGCAGGCTCTCGAAATAAATGCTTTTTTGCTGGAATATGTTGAGTCAGCCGCAAGCTTGCTGAACAGGAAAACTACACATCCGATTCTTTGGACCTTTTTCTTTGGTATGGCTAAAACGAAAACACGATCTTTAGGTTTTCGCTCGATAGGTACTTTTTATTTTATGAAACTATGAAGTTTTGAGAGATAATTAGATTTTTCTCCTACATTACATAAGTTAGGCGCATGAAACAAATACTGACGGTAAGAGAATGAAGGTATTCATAAAACGGCTAAGAAGAAAGGGGTTTGAAAGTTATTGGCATACTGAGGATTCGCCATTTTGATATTTTTTTTAATGGCGTCGCACAATCTAACCTGTGTTTTTGGATAGAGGACCTATAGAAGAACAAAAAATTTCATATATAACATTTTGGCCTAAAGTGTTTTTGTTATAATATAGAAGTTAAATATAATCAAAATTATTATGGAATATATTCAATTATCTCCGTAACGTGACGTTTTAGGACACTATGTTACATGACATTTTTTGTTTGTCTGTATGTCCCCTACTCAAATACATATGTCTCAATGTGCGACGTCATTTTGAAAAAAAAATATGGCGGACTCCAGTATGCCAGTCTCCATACAAAAATTTTCAAACCCCTTTCCTAGAATGTTTACTAAGCTCGCAGTAAACGAAAATTTGCATTTACGCCCGAGGTAAAGGACGAAGTCGCGTTAAGACACTCACGCGAAATTCAACTGTAAAGCTGATATCATAACGTAAAATATAATGATCGCCAGTGCCGCGTTGGGAGCCTGCTCAAACTAAACATTTCAGGATATTTGACATACATTTAGCGAATTAAAAAAAGATATTATTGTTTTTATTATGTTTTTATGGACACGTTTACATGCGAGATTATTGCTAATTATTTTAGCATCGTAAACAAAAACACTAAACCTCAGAATGACTCAGTATATTACTGTTATAAAACAGTGTCACTGTCAAGTCGTGGCAATGTAACAAAACGGGCAAAACTTGTGATGCGAAGGTCGTGGGTTCGATTCCCACGACTGTTCATTGTGAACGGCGATTGGTGTATAACTTTTTAGGGTCAAGAAAATTACTATTGATCATCTGTCCCGAAAATATCCCTTGTTGCTTGTGTAGAAAATTAAGTAAATTTATATAAGGTCTAACAAAATTAGCTGAAACTATTTTAACTGGTGCTTCTACCCACGAAAATAAATAACTTTCCGCATGGAACCCATTGTCAAATCTCAAAAAAAATTTTGAACTTTCCATACTAAGTTGGCTGATCAGCTAATATCGAGTTAGTATGAGAGAGCCAAATTTTTTTTTTAAATTTGACTATGGGTTCCATGGGGAAAGATGTTCAGTTTCATGGGTAGAAGCACCAGTTAAAATAGTTTCGGCTAATTTTGTTACACCTTATATATGTATTAGGTTAATGGTTACCTACTTAAGTCAGTACCCATACAAATCATTTATTCAACGCCCCTTTATCGACAGTCGGAAGTAATGACGAAATTTAATCATCATCATAGCCGAAAGGCGTCTACTGGTCGACAAAGGCCTCCCCAAGGATATCCACAACGACCGGTCCTACGCTGTCCGTATCCTGCACTTTCGCGACCTGAACTTCTTGTGTACAGTCGCCACTCTTTACTACCCCAAGGGCCATCTGTTCTACGAGCTATGGGCCCCGCCCACGGTCACTTAAGTTTAGCGATTCTGTGAGCTATGTCGGTTACCTTGGTTCTCATACGGATCTCCTAATTTCTGATTCGTTCACGTAGGGAAAGTCCAAACATAGCTCGCTCCATCGCCCTTTTGGTGATCTAAACCTTCTTAAGAGGCCCATAGTAAGCGGCCAGCATGTGTCAGTTCCGTACGATCAAGGAAGTTATATGGTGTGGTAGCCCTCTTTCTTTCTCTTTCTTCATGAAGATTTGAAGAAGGTTCCCGTTTTTACCTGAGGGGCGTGCTTTTGAAGATATAATGACTGGAAATTTCGCCCTCTAGAAATTTCTAGAACAGCCCAGAACATTTGAGAGTATTCGAGAGCATTCCCCAACAACATCCTAGATCATTGTGGAACATTCCAGAACACTATCATATGTTGTGGCGTTTTCTGGAACAGTTTGGTTTGGACCATGCGAAGCCTTTTTGTGTCCCTGAGCGAAGCCGCGGGTACCCCAGCTAGTGAGTAATAATAACAAACAAGTATTACGAAACGACGAGACCGCATTTTGTTTACGCAATAATGACTTGCGACTTCAACACAGTTGCGTCTGCGCACAGCCGCAGTGCAGCCAAACAACACGTTGCTTTGCTTTCACTAGGCCGATACGAACTTAGTAGAACGAAACAGCGAATCGATGTCACTGTATCGAAGACTAGGTTTTCGTTGGTCGGTGAAGTACTTTCTTACTTAGGGTACCAATGTCCTTATTCATATCAGCTCATATACGTCCCCACCGAGGGGCTCGAACCTACCCTGAATTAGGGCGATCGGGCCTTAGTCAACCACGCGGGCCCAATGCGGGTTGGTCGACTTCACACACAACCTTCGAGTTTCTTCGCAGGTGTGTGCAGGTTTCCTCACGATGTTTTCCTTCACCGTTAAAGCAATCGGTGAGTATATGTATGTTGGTTTCGTAAAACTCATTGTTACATTGGCCGTCCGGATTTGAACCCAGCACCTCTGGTTAGGAGGACCGAGTTGTTGACCGTTACCGGTTGAGCCACCGACGCTTCAAATTCAAATATCCTTATTATGAGTGTTTTATGGTAGGTCTAAGTTTTTACCCGACTGCTTCAGAAGGAAGGTTATGTTTTTTCGAGTGTATGTATGTATACTTATTTCTTTGGCACGCTCTGTAGCCTAACCGGCTTGATGATGTTCGAGGCGTCGTTGGATTCATCTTGATCCCGTAGGATACATTTTTACATAGGACACCCTCAATTTTTTCCCGACTGGCCAAAAAAAAGGGGCTAATAAAAGCATAACTCTAACTTATTTATTAGACAGGTATTTCACAGAAGTGTACGTATTGGTGCACACCCCGGACACTGCATACAACGGTCGTGAAATGATATATTTTTTTTAATGCACAATTGGTAAACCCTTGACAACATCTCACCTGGTGGTAAGTGACGATGTTGCCGAAGATGGAAGCGAGCTTACCAAGATTCCCCAACGCAATGGGGAACTGGCTATCTTATCTTCATGCCGAAACACACCAATGATATCAACAATGATATTTGGCGGCAAGACTTAGATAAGATGGTGGTACCTAGCCAGGCGGGCTCAGAAAATGCCCTATACCACCAACCAAACCGAGTCTTACAATTGACCCCGCCGGGAATCGAACCCGCGACCTCCTGTTAAAGCCAGTGAACTTTTCCTCTGAGATACGGAGGCGGATATTTCTAAAAACACATGACGGAACAAACGAAATCATGGCGAAATCCCATACGTTTAAGAACCAAACACCAAACTATAACCAATCTTTTTTAGTATGGGTGACAAGGGGGTGAGGTCGGAATCTAGAGAGCGGCAGGGAGTGTTCATACTGTATGTTAGTTAGTACTAATATGTATACTTTGGTATAGTGCTATTGGTAAATATACCTACCTAACTGATGATAAGATAATATAACAAAAGCGTGCCTCATTGATTAAATGTTTTAAAGTTGGGCATCATAAAATCCAATAAGTAGGTACTTATTGGATTTTATGATGCCCAACTTATACAAAATGTTTCTGATTTTTAAACACGAATGTTAAGTAGAATATGTTGTTTTTAGGGTTCAACCAAAGGTTGCCAACGGGACCCTATTACCACAGTACAATAAAGAGTACTAGCGCTTTACTAAGCTTACAGTGTCTGTCCATCCGTCTGTTCGTCCGCCCAACCTTTAAAACCGTCTAGTCGCGTCTTTTGAACCGTAGATAATAGAGGTTGAAGTGACTGAAATTTTCACAGAATATGTGTTATTATTGCAGATATTATTCTAACTAAGAATAAAATTAAGGGGTCCTAAATAAAAGGATTTGTAGGTAAAGGTTTTTGTTTTTGCTCCATCGTAAAACGGGACACGGACAAGCTTGAAACTTGGTGTGATACAGTGCAAATCCTGAAGGAAATGAAAACGAATAATAAGATTCGTCCAAATTCAGGGTAGGCTCAGGCCCCTCGGTGGGGACGTATATTAGCCGATATGATGATGATGATGAATAAGAACGGTCCAAGTGTTAGTAGTAATCACGCTAAGGATCCAGAGTTCCGGACTCAATGAAACATTTTTTTTGTAAATACACAACACAAATACATTGTGTAGTGGTATGGAACCCTTGGTGCGCGACCCCAACTCGCACTTGGCTGGTTTTTTATATACCTTTGCAATCATGAATTGGGTATACGATAGTATTTATTTTTAAAAGAATATTTAGTATTAAGACGTCTATGTTACTTAAGGTATTATCTTTAAAAAGCTCTACCGTATAACTATAAAAACTTTAAAATAGGGATGCATCCGATACCGATACCGATATATCGGCGATACTTCGGGTTTGCCGATGTATCGGTATCGGCGATACTTTTATGGCAGATTCAACGATATTTTTCAAATTTCGCGCTTTAAAAATGTAATGTAAACGCGCGTGTTGTCCCATCTATTTCGTTGCAAACGAGGCATCTGTCGCATCTGAGAGACTATTTTCCACCGCAGTTCTTATTCAAACAGACTTGCGAAATCGCCTTTGCCCGCAAAACTTAAGAATGCTTTGTTTTTTAAATAAAAATCTTATAAATGTTAATTTTGATTACTAAAACTATTATTTAATTGTGTTTTATTTATTCTACCTTTCTTTTTGAATTCAATAAGCGTATCGGTATCGGTATCGGTATCGCCGATATTTTTATAAGAGTATCGGTATCTATATCGTATCGGCAAAAAGGCGTATCGATGCATCCCTACTTTAAAACATATTAGTAGGCAAGCTACCTACTTAATAATATTAACCTTATTTTTTTAAAATTTGTTTTTCTTATTTTTTAAAAAGGAAATCTGATAGAAATAACACATTTACTTATTCTTAGGCTCTTCTTATAGTAACCGCCAACCCTTCCTCTCCCTCGCCGACAATGCACGGACAGATATACAGTGGTATAGGCATAGTAATAGCACAGATGACAAATAACTACTATACCATCAAACAAAAAAGCACAATGTAAACCAGTGGTGCCCAACTGGTATTGCACCAAGGGCTAGTTTGAAAATCCCGATACGCCACTCGGGCACCGCCGAGTTAATTGCGTACCTACTAAAGACTCAGACCATACACACAGCGTAATTTAGTTATTGTTTATTTAATTTATTTTACTCAATTTAATTTTTGCATTTGATTTATCCGATTTTGTTCGCGGGCGCCTAGAAAACAGGCCGCGGGCTGCCAGGTGCCCGCGAGCTACCGGTTGGGCACCACTGATGTAAACAAACTCAGTAGGGATTTGACAGTTTCAAATGTCAATTCCATAGAATTTTTGTTTACTGTTTGCTTGTTTTGGTTGATATAAGGTATACAAATATAATATATTGTACTGTACGAGTACTGTAGATAATACCTTAGCACCTTTTAAGTACGGAATCCAAATTAATAGTACAGCCACGCTGTGCATACTTTTCATTCATTCATCGTCTAGCGCAGTCGGGCAAACACAAATCATTAGTAAACAACACAAAGAACAAAGGTACTAAGTACTAGTATATATCAAAGTTGATGAAAAATTTACAAATAATTTGAGTTTGTGTCAGAGGTATTTTATTCAGATTTTTCTGGAATAATGAACTGCTCAGTGTAATAGGCCTTATTTTATTTAAGTCCTAGTTATTCACAAAGTTTTTTAAAATCATTATAGTGAAGTTTTTGAGAAAAAGTAACTAACAACCTGGGTTTGTGTTAGATGTACCTTATTCTGATTTTAGTGACAACCCTAAATATTTAAATAGGAGAGGTGAAAAAAAATTGGCTGAAGAAAAAAAAATTGCCCTAACCCAAATTTTACCCAAATCCGTCCAGTAATTTAGGCACTAGAGCGCCGGACGGACGCACTGATACACGAACACACGTACTTACATTCGATCTCCATCAAAAACTCAAATTCTTTTTTTATTGTCATCAGAATACATTGTTCACTCCTTCACTCCATAATTGAAAACGCTAACACGTTAAAAAACCGACTTCCATCGCAACAATTTAGTACAATTTTGCATTATCATTTTTGGTTTTTGTTAATTTTCTAATAAAGTTCTACACCGATTTTGTTAAAATTTATATGAGACCACGCAGAAAGCACCAGATTTAAAAAAAAAACAACATCAAAATCGGTTTACCCAGTCGAAAGATCTGAGGTAACAAATATAAAAAGTACAGTCAAATTGAGAACCTCTTTGAGAAGTCGGTTGAAAAAGGGACACAAGGTCTAAATTGCCATTTTAAATCAAATATAAGTAGGTAAGTATTTACTAGAATAAAAAAAAAGCGTCGGTGGCTCAAACGGTAACGACTCGGTCCATCTAACCAGAAGTAACGGGTTCAAATCTGTACTGCCAATGTACCAATGAGTTTTTTAAAAAACTTACGTACATATAATTACCGATTGCTTTAACGGTGAAGGAAAACATCGTGAGGAAACCTGCACACGCCTGCGAAGAAACTCGAAGGTTGTGTGTGAAGTCGACCAACCCGCACTGGGCCCGCGTGGTCGACTAAGGCCTAATCGCCCTGATTCAGGGT
This sequence comes from Coleophora flavipennella, assembly GCA_947284805.1. Classification (NCBI taxonomy): domain Eukaryota; kingdom Metazoa; phylum Arthropoda; class Insecta; order Lepidoptera; family Coleophoridae; genus Coleophora; species Coleophora flavipennella. The sequence continues at coordinate 7,126,609 of OX369287.1, read as the reverse complement.
AGTCTCGAGCCCCTCGGTGGGGACGTATATGAGCTGATATAATAATTTACTAGAAATTATAGTTAAAATAATAGCGTTGAGATTCTCTTTGGGTAAAATATCTAATATTATCTAGTTTATATAAGCATAATCCCCTTGGACCTTGGACCAAACACTCACGGGATAAACGGCCAGTACGGTGACCACGTTGGAGACATTTTCCCGCCAATTCTTGACAGCTGAGCGCAGCGTGATGATGAAGAGTAACACGGTGGCCAGGAGAACTGCCGACGCGCAACCCCATAGTACCCACTCGTACGGTTGCAGTGCTGGGAAATAAGAAAAAATCTTAAGAGGATTGTGAACCTGCGACTATCCGTACAACCGGCGATAGCAATATCTATTTAAATTAATAAAAGAAGAAACTGACTGACTGACATACAACGCACAGCCCAAACCGCTGGGTCTAGATTCCAAATTTGGCACGTAGGTTCCTTATGAGGTCTAAAGGTGCACTTAGAAAGGATTCTTCAAAATTCACCCCCTAAGGGGGTGAAACGGGGTCCAAAGTTTGTATTGAAGTCCGTCATTTTTTGAGATAAATGGATGAAACTTTGTTTTTACATTAGCGATTAGAAATAAATACGTGTTCTAGCATTTTTGAAAATTCAACCATAAAAGGGCTGATACGGGGGTTCAAAGTTTGTATGGAGAATCAAGATTGGATTGACTTTTGAATTAGAAATTTTGCAGGATTACTCATCTAATCAATGATTAAATACGTGTTTCGTGTTTACCCGAAAATCATACCCCTAGGTGGTCAAACTGGCATTGTAGTCCTTGAATAATGTTAAAACCTACAAAGAAAGGATTTTGAAAAAACTCATTTTTACCTTTTTAGGGTTTTTTTTCAGGGTTCTGTCCACGGCCTAGCTCCTAGATAATTAGTAGTTAGAGGTGAAATTTGGCTAACATATGTATATTAATAACGCGGAGAGAACTATAAAATAAAATTTTGGAAAAAAAAACGTTTTAAGGGTACCAAGTAAAGTGGGGATGTTTTTATTGTCATACCCAGTCGTGTGGGGTATCGTTGGTTAGAGCTTAAAAAATAGTTGTGAGTCTTCTAAGACTATTTTCTAATTTAGGGTTCCATTTGCGAAAAAATAGGCTTGAATGTGCAAAATTTTGTTAGAGTCGAGTGTCCCCACCCCCTAACAACTAAAACGCTGTATTTGGAAATTTGAAAAAAAAAAAGTAGTCTATATAATGAATTTAAAAGGAAAACTATCATAGGCTTTCTTAGTATAGGAGAAAACCGTCGACCAACTTAAGATGTGCAGTTCGATTTTTAACAAATTCATAGATTTTATTTTATTTTATATGTTCTATTACCAACTGCAAATATAATTTAGTTCTTTAAAATAAACATTTATTTTTTGAAAAGACCACGGAACCCTACTTTGCGCGAGTCCAACTCGCTTTTGTCTGGTTTTTTAATATATTTTTTTAACCCCTTAAGGGTTGAATGTTTGTATAGAAGTCAGTCATTTTGATTTTAGACTTACGATTAGAAGTTCATCGTTGATTATGAACAAATATCAATATTTCCCGAAAATCATTCCGCCGGGGGGTGAAACGAGGTGAATTAACATAAAAAAGCCAGAAAGTATTAAAGAAAAAGTACAAAAAAGGGTAAAACTACAACTTATCGATTAAAATCGAACTTGACTCGAGGTATTAAAAATAAATTGTTAAACAACAGAACTATCACCCAAGTCGCCGGAACCAGATATACATTCATGAAAACGATTTCCACGCGTACGAAGCCGCGGGAAAAACCTAGTTCACCTTATAAAAATTAAACGATTTTGACCAATTTTTGATAGGTTGTCAGGCAGAACAAAAGCTATTATAGGTTTTTGTTTCTTCAATACAATTAATATTTCAATTGTATTGGTCGTTCAGTGTCTCATACAAAACTAATTTCGGCCATTATTTAATTATTTATTTTGAACGAATAATTTTTAAAAAAATTAGACCTATAAACCTAGCTTTTGTTCCGACTGACAACTTATCAAAGATTGGTTAAAATCGGTTAACCTAGAAGAGGTGAAAATCGCATCGACGTTTGTATTAAATGTCAAATTTTCGCCGTAAGTTTTTCTTGGTACAGATATATTATTTATTGATGCACAAAAGCCCGGTTTTTTTTTAAAAAAAGAAGAAAACCTTCCTGGAGTTCTAAAGCACAGTCTAAGAATCCAATTTTTAGCTGTGACATTGGTTCGCAGGCGAAGGCTGCATTCGGCACCGCCACACTGCGGCGCGCACCTGCCTCCAAACACGAGCTGCGGCAAGCCCTCACTTTTTAAAGGTTCCGTGTTCAGACTAGGAAACTATATTTCTTATGGTTGTACATGTAATGTAACAGACAACAGATAATTCTTTTTCTGCCTGTTTCGTCGTCAATATTTCTTTTGCCTTACATTTTCTGTTCCTAATTTAAAACTGCATTTTTTCGTGAGATTTTTCATGCAATCAAAAGCAATTTTAGAAAATACTTGAATAAACACTGTCTATTTCTCTATATGCTAGGTATGAGTTATAGTTACTAGGTATTAACAAGTAGCCTCTTCACCAAAAGGTATGCTGCAAGCTGAGTAAACATTCAAGTCAATTTTGTTTAATACAAAAATTGTTGTAAATTTTCATATTTTGAAATCAAGTACACACATGTTAATTGTACGATGATGTTGATGACTGAAGTGACAGGAATAATTTAATTTGATTTGATTTAATTTTTTTAAAACTTTAATTGTTGTGTACGGAACCCTTTAAGGGGTTTAAAAGGGCAAACGACCTTGCGCGTCTGGGCGGAGCTTAAGCTTAGCAAGGTGTCCCTCCCTGCGTAAACCGCGCACAAACCCGATACTAAACACACGGCACAAAGCGGAACGAAGATACGGCGCTTTCGCTTATCTATCAACGATAACATTTTACGTTATGACTCAACCGAATGGAGACAGATTTATTGTGTACACTTATTTTTGATTGATTGAAACTGATCTTATTCTGGACTTTGGAAATTTCATTTTTCCGGTACGAACGAAAGGACTTAAGATTTTCTCATGATATTTTAATCTATGCATTCAATCATACTGCGGTTTTTTCAAGATTTTAGGCCTAGTCGTTTCGGAGATAAGGGAGGAATAGTAAATTTTCGCCTTTTTTTCTTAAATTACTTCAAAACTAATTATCTTAAAGTTATAAAAAATATATATTTGATATTCTCACAACAAGCCCTTTCTTTCATTTGATTATGTTACACGATATATCTTGTTTTTTTTTTATTTACCCCCAAAAATGGCCCCATGTTTAAAATTTATTAGTTTACGTTACACGTCCGTCCGCCTTTGAATCACAGGCCTACATAATTATGTGTACCAAAGCGGTCTAGTTAGTTTCTGAGCAAATTGGCTGTGACAGGCGGTTGTGCAGACACACATATGAATAATAAATAAATTCAGGCTGTTTTATTCATAGTGTTTGAGTCTGTGACGTCATCAGTACGAACTCTAAAGAAGGTCGCGGGAAGCCGCTGATGCGGGCAGCGCAAGACCGGTCGTTGTGGAAATCCTCGGAGGAGGCCTTTGTCTGGAGTGAACGTCTTTCGGCTGATATGATGATAATGAATAACTAAATTCAGGCTGTTTTTTTATAGTGTTCGAGCCTTTGACGTCATCAGTGCGATGGGTGGGATCCTGGCACAGAAAACTCGCTATTCCTACTACTAACGGGTGATGCTCCATAAGCCATCCATTAGTAGTAGGAGTAGCGAGTTTTCTGTGCCAGGATCCCACCTACCTGCCGGAGAATATAAAAAATATACTTACATTAAACAAATGGTGTGGCCCCCCATTTAAATCGTTTGCGCGTGGTCCTATTTCGCTATCTTCAAGCGTTTCCGAGATAGGAATTCCAGGCAACTTTGGGGCTCCGGCAGGGGGGTGGGATCCTGGTCCAGAACTCTCGCTATTCCTACTACTAACGGGCGTTGCTGCATAACGCAACCGAATATTTGGTCAGTTTTTGCTTATTTGTCATGAGTACAACTAGTTCTTTCATTTTATATCTTACTCAGCCATTTCCCTTATCGTTTTTTTGGTCACGACAACTAGTTTTTCAGGCGCTATAAGTAGTTATCGCAACCACTTTGCGTAGGCAGACCTACGAAGAACTTATGTAAGTTCTTCGTAGAGGCAGACCGACATATTTAACATCAGAGGGTTAGCATTTATCCTCTCAACCTAAGTTTATCCAACGAAGAACTTATGTAAGTTCTTCGTAGAGGCAGACCGACATATTTAACATCAGAGGGTTAGCATTTATCCTCTCAACCTAAGTTTATCCATTTCCATTATCGTTACCAAATTTGTGCCTCAGGTAATACGAACAGGTGTGAAACAAGATTCTTCATTGATTATTTATTTATACGGATGAGATTAACTTGAATGTAAAGTAGCAATCAATGTTCTAAGTAGTTCACCTTGAAGGGACAATCACTTATTCCGTGCAAGGGCTGGACTGCAATGGAACTACGTGTATGTACAATTAATTAAAACAAGAAATAGAATCTCTTAGTGGCTGGATTTTATTTGCAGCGCCCGACTTAAATCTTCAGGCAGCCCTACCCTCGGTGGACCGGCGAACTGGTGAAGGTCGCGGAAAGCCACTGGATGCGGACAGCGCAGAACCGGTTATTAGGAAAATCCTTGGCGGGGGTCTTTGTTAGCAATGGGCAATATAACCAAACAATTAAATTTAAAAAATAACTCGACTGCATAAAGTATCACTCAGGGGGTCAAGGCTCTTGCAGTCCATAATTCATCAAGCAGTTTATTCTCAGCTAAAGAAACGGACAAAAATACCTTTATTTACACATACACCCGAAATTATTCTCCTCCTTTTTGAGTCTCCTGGTGGAAATTGAGGTTTCGTTTGATTCTTCTCGAATAGGGATGACGACAGCATCAGAAATAAATTTCCATCAAGTCTTAGATTTTTAATTATCCGAAATCACAAAATGAGTACACATATTGGTATATATTTACACTAATTGCACATGAAAGAAATAAAACTGCGTTTATAATTTGTCAGCGACCGATTTCGAACACCATCTTCAGGCAGACGAACTGTCTATGCTATACCAATATGTGTGATATAAAGTTCCGTCAAGAACCTACAATAAAACTGCCTCCGTGGCGTAATGGTTAGTCCATTCGCTTCACACCAGGAGGTCGCGGGTTCGATTCCGGCGGGGTCAACTTGTAAGACTCGGTTTGGTTGGTAGTAGGGCCACAGATTACTAAATAGTTACTTCGTGTAGGGCATTTTCTAAGCTAATCTGGCTAGCTACCACCATCTTATCTAAGTCTTGCCGCCAAACATCAGTCTTAACAACATTGATTTGTTCCGGCTTGAAGATAAGATAGCCAGTTCTCCATTGCATTGGGGAATCTTGGTAAGCATCTTCGGCATCATCGTCACTTACCATCAGGTGAGATGATGCCAAGGGCTTACCAATGGTGAATAAAAAAAAAAGTATCAACTATCACAAAATGAGTACATAAATGACGCTGCAAAACTATGACGTCACGCCTAGGTATTTCAAACAGTTTTAGAACAAAATGTCGTTTTTGACAAATGATAAAAAGGAAATCAGAAGACTAGCATTCGTCATCTCTATTCCAATATGTCTTAATTATACTACGAATGACGTAACTCTTTATTAGATATATTTGGCACATGTCAAATTTGGGCTTTTTTTTATTTCTCCCACTAGCGTTCATCTTCTTTTCTTTCCTATTTTTGCAAAGATCTTTTCGGCGTCTCTATGAAGCTAAAACTGTGTGGTTGATATTTAAAATTTTGTTGATAACTGCCATAAGTTTTCCATTCCTGTTATTTTCCACAAGGTGTACTGAGTAGGTAATTTCATCTTTTCTACTATACGGGTAATATTCGCGTTACTCTATTTTATTCTATGTTTCTTAGAACATTAGTAAAATAATACAATATTGTTTACCTATCGTGTTTATGATCGCGGGATGAAGATCGCGGGAAGCCAATGGATGCGGGCAGCGCAGGACCGGTCATCATAGAAATCCTTGGGGGAGGCCTTTGTCAAAGTATATATATTAGTACTAACATACAGTATGGACACTCCCTGCCGCTCTTTAAATTGCGACCTCACCCCCTAATCACCCAGATTGATACAGATTGGTTACAGTTTGGTTGTCGAACGTATAGGGGTTCGTCGCCATTTTGTATGTTCCGTCATTCCTTTTATGAAATGTCATTTCTGACCCGTTCTATGAAGTGTCCAGGGTGTGCCTTTGTCCAGCAGTGGACGTTTTTCGGGTGATATGATGATGATCGTGTTTATGCTTTTAAATTAAGTACTTTACCAAACTCTATTTAAAATGAATTTATTAGCTACCAAAGTAATAAACACCTACTTACATAGTTTGCATTGAATATTTGGAGCGACATTCTCGGAGTTTCCCTACGTAATCGAATCAGATATGAGGAGATCCGTAGGAGAACCAAGTTAACCAACATAGCTCATAGAATCGGTTAACTTAAGTGGCAGTCGGCGGAGCACATAGCTCGTAGAACAAGTGGCCGTTGGGGTAGTAAAGTTCTCGAGTGTCGACCGCACACAAGAAGACGTACCGTAGGCAGGTCTCCCATTCGGTGGACCGACAACAAAGCTGCAGGATACGTACAGCACAAGACTGGTCGGTGTGGATATCCTTGGAGAGGCCTTTGTCATAGTAAAATGCCTTTGTCGAGCAGTGCACGTCTTTCGGCTGATATGATGATGGAATTCAATGTTTAAAGGTATATACCTACTTTACTTGAATCATAGGAATGTTAAGTTTATCGAAATAGTGACTATCCACAATACAGCTTCAATGTTTCATATATAGATTCTAATATCATCATCATCATATCAGCCGAAAATCGTCCACTGCTGGACAAAGGCCTTTCCCAAGGATTTCCACGACGACAGGTTTCACCAGGTCGTTAGTCCACCGCGTGGGAGTCCTGCCTACGTTACGTTTTCCGGTGCGCGGTCTCCACTCGAGAACTTTACTCTCCCAACGGCCATTTGTTCTAAGGAGCTATGTGCCCTGCCCACTTCCACTTCAGTTTAGCTATTCTGTGAGCTATGTCGGTTACTATGGTTCTCCTGCGGATCTCCTTGTTTCTGATTTGATCACGCAGAGAAACTCCGAGCATAGCACGCTCCATTGCCCTTTGGGTGACCTTGAGCCTTCTTATGAGGCCCATAGTAAGCGACCGTGTCTTAGTTTCGTATGTCATTACTGGCAACACACACTGGTCAAAGACCTTATAGTCTTGAGACACTGCGGAATTTGGGACGTGAAGACATTGCGAAGCTTCCCGAACGCTGCCCAACCGAGTAAGATTCGTCGGTTGATCTCTTTCTTGAAGTTGGACATATACCTAGCTGGACTGTTTGTCCCAGGTATATATATTCGTCAACAACTTCCAGTGTAGAGTCTCCAACCTTTAGAGGGGTGGGTGCGACAAGGACATTTAACATTATTTTCGTCTTGTCCATGTTCATTCTAAGACCCACTTGTTGATAGACTTTACTGAGGCCATCGAGCAATGTGCTTAGGTCTTCCATAGTCTCAGCCATGATCACGATATCGACAGCGAATCGGAGGTGGGTTATGTATACGCCGTTGATATTGATGCTGAGTCTAGTCCAGTCCAGAAGCTTGAAAGATCATCCAGAGCAGCGGTGAACAGTTTCGGAGATATCTGCACGTCTCCCTGTCTCACCTCTCGCTGCAACTAGATAGGTTTCGAGTTCTGCTCTTGTAGGCGAACCGACATTGTGGCGTTTTTAGATGTAGATTTTAATGTAGTACGTCGATTTTCTTTTTGTAAGTCTATTTAGATGTAGATTTTAATGTAGTACGTCGATTTTCTTTTTGTAAGTCTATTGGTCTCTTAAAGTTCAGCATGATGAGTAGAAGCCCCAGTTAACGACAACTTCACCAATTTTGTTACGCGGTGTCTATATGTTTTAAGTATTTCCTGTGTATCCATTCTCAATTTATTTTTTATACCGACCCGATTAATAAATGAAGTTTACTTTGCGTTAGGATCCAGGCTTACTTGATTGAGCCATGCTAATCTTACGCCATGGTCACGCAGGATCAGACCATAAAGCCTTATGATGGGTCAAATGACAATATTCAATTCAAATTATTGAAAGACTGTGTAAGGCTGTCATCATGGAAAAAATATATAATATACTTAAAGTAATAAAAAATCGATTTGATTGAATACAATTTTAAAATATTACCACTTTTGATGTAAAAAAATATACGTTTTGGCAATAATTGCAAAATTTTTCGAAAACAAACAGTTGATGTTGGATGAAAATTCAAAAATCAATCACACACAAAAATCGGTGACTTTAAGACCTTTCATTTTAATTTGAACACATTTTTTTAAACTTATTTGAAAGTAATGATATGTAATAAAAACATGAAAAAATCAAGAATTGGGCGTAGAAGCCCGCATTTATGTGAACTTAAAATAAATAGACTTACGTTCGATATTATTTAAACTGCTCGGATTGAGTGATCTTAAAGCCTTAGCGCTAACATCATACTACGAGCTTCGCCTGCAAAAAAGACTGCCACGCAAGCACCATATCATGCTACGCATCATAGGAAAGACACCAACGCGGGCACTATCATACTCCTACAAAACAGTGATAAGAACGACATCAATGTGAGCACAATGCCGTGTTACGCCTAAAACAGCCATAGTAAATATTATATTAACGCGAGCACCACGCTAGGTACGCCTACAAACCTGCCATATAAAAGATATCATCGAGCACCATGATACGCAAAGGCTAAAGGGTTTCCACGACGACCAGTCCTGCGCAGCCGGCATCCGCGGCTTCCCTCGACCTTCACCAGGTCGTCGATCCACCGCGTGGGAGACTTTCCTACGCTACGTCTTCCGGTGCGCGATCGCCACTCAAAAACTTTACGGCCCCAACAGCCATCTGTTCTACGATATATGTGCCCTGCCCACTGCCACTTTAGTTTAGCGATTCTGTGAGCTATGTCGGTTACTTTGGTTCTCCTACGGATCTCCTCATTTCTGATTAGATAGCGTAGGGAAATTCCGGGCGTAGCTCGCTCCATTGTTGTCGTTTGGGTTACCTTGAGCCTGTTTACGAGGCCCATAGTAAGCGACCAATGTCTCAATTCCGTAAGTCATCACTGGCAATACACATTGGTCGAAGATATTATAAAACAATATTTTAATTCATGATTCTTTTAAGGGTTCCGTACCCCAAAAGGAAAAAAAACGGAACCATTAAAAAATCACTAGTGTATCCGTGTGTCCGTCCGTCTGTCTCAGCCAATTTGCTCCGAAACTACTGGCCCGATTGAGTTGAAATTTGGTACACATTGTGACACGACGGATAGGATAGGAGTATGTAGCTACGAGTATAAGGGCGTGGGTTAAAACTCTATCGTGGACACGTAGTAGGTAATATTTAATTTAATTATGAAAATAAGACCCGTAATGCGTGCAAAAGAAATAGATGCAATGAAAAAAGATCGAATGAAAGAAGAACGCGTAATAGCGTGCCGCGTTACAATATAATTATGTAAGTCGGTGACCCAAAGACGGACGTGTAAAGTAAATAAATGAATTTTAAACGTAGAGGCCACTTTTGGACGGTAAATAACCTTAAAAAAAATACGAATGATATCGTGTGACATGTTGACAATCTTAAGTATTTTTTTTATAATTTTAAGATAAATAATTTAGAAGTTATTTAAGAAAACAGGCGAAAATTGACCATACCCGTATTTGCGAAACTACTGGGCCTTAAATTTTAAAAAAAAACTTCGAATAGTTCTTTACCTATAGATTACATGAAAACCAATAAGAAGTCTATGGTATTTAAAGTTACATAGAAAATTTCTCAATCAATGTAACCCTCTCCACGCGAGTTCTAGCACTTCTACGTTTATTACTCTTTTGTACCTACCTACCTACTTAGCATTTATTTATTAGGCTGGCCTCATACAGCCGGAAAATTCATAGTCTGAATCCAAAAAGTATATATATAAAAATCTCGTGTCATGGTGTTTGTGTTCGTACTCCCCCGAAACGGCTCGACAGATTTGCATGAAATTTTTTATGTGTTTTTCGTAGGTATGGGAATAGGTCGTAAAGTATATTTCATTATGGCAAAACAAACGTTTGCCGGGTCAGCTAGTATTATTATGTTTTTCACCGAGTCTTAATTGTAATTGAAGTTTGCAAAGAACTTTCGAAATTGATTTGAACAAATTGTTTTAAACATTTTAGCGATAATAAAATATGTTAAACACCAACCATTATTTGCTTGGACACTTAAGCAAATATGGTTGATATTTAAAATAAATAATACATCGCTAACATGTTTAAAAGTATACCTATATTAATTCTTTCTAAGGTAGTTCACAATGAAAATAACAAGAATCGACGACACAAGGCAGCAGCAATTACGGCACCTTGTAAAAAACTTTTTAACTGGCTCTCCTTCAACTCTCTTGCTTCACACCTAGGCACCGCACTTCCTAAAGGAAGTCATTTTCCTGACAAACTCATAAGTGTTGCTAAATAAACAGTTTACCTTCGTAATATGTGCCGAAATCGGGCTGCATGTTGAACCCGTGGCAGAGAAGAGTTGCATTTATTGCATTGTTGTGAGCCGGCAAAGATTTTTCGGCGCTTATGTGACGAGCTGTTAGAACTCTAGGTCCACCACTGGGTTCGTGTATCAAATCCATCGTTCGTAATCTACACTGGCTATTACAATAAAAGAGACTGTATTCGAAAAAAAAGAATAAACCAACTTATGGCATATTTTAGTTTTTTTTAATCGAAAATTGTACGCGGATTGTTTTAATGCACCGCTCGCCGTTTCGTGCGAAGAGATTGGTATACGCGCGGCAAAGAGACCTGACAAGGCCGAACTGTTGGCTGAGTGCTGGCCAGGCCAGTGGCCTAGTCAGCGCGGCGGTGTTTCAAGTTGTGCCCTCACTTTCTTTCGACATTTGAGTGGTAAGCTTGGTCTGTGCAACATCGAGTCTATAATATAATATAGTGATGTACAAACGCACCGTCGAAACGAAAGTACTGTTATACTGAAAAACAATGACAGAGTAATGACTACATTGTAATCTAATGATAAGATAAGGTAAGTACTACGTACGTACGAACGATACTCCTACTGTTATCGATCTATCAGCAAGCCCTAAACCACAATGTGGAAGGCGAGAAAAACGATGAATGTGAATAGGTAATTCAATTTTCGTTTACCATCCTCGACATTCAGGGTGAGATGTAGTCAAAAATGTAACAAAAAAATTGATGAAATATAATATGTTTTTTTTTAAATCACGATGTTGGAATCTAAAAATAATGATAAGTAAGTTTGTGTTGGTATTAAATAAGACAAAAAAAATGGCTTAAGTAACTATACGTCATCTGAGGCCACCACCGGTGGATCAATAATAAATTTAGCTAAATTTGCTCAAACAATATTGATCTAACTACCTATAATTTTTATCTATCAGCTTAGTTTATATTATACAGGATGTTTTTTTAAGTGTGAAAGCCTTAATCCTCTCCTTGTAGGTACATGATTGTACAAACGTTTCACAGAGTTGGAAAGTAATTAAGTGGACTGTATGAAATGATGGAAGATGTAAATGAGTAGTCTAGTTTCAATACCCGCTAAAACGTTATTCACACAAAAACAATGTTTCTTTTGAATATGAAAATTCTTTGGTGCTACCTTAGGTGGCCTTTGTCAGTTCCCATCAAATTCCACTAAAACCCCTTCAAATAAGCTGACAAAAATGCAAGTTTGTTGCAAACACCGCTAAAACATTCCCAGTTCTTTTCAATAGAAACCAGTTTTTTAGTATTGCTATAATCAAAAAATTGATGCTACATAGAATGTTTTGTATTGTGACTATTACAAAATAAGTAGCAGATTTTTTTTACTTTACCGTCATTTAGCTAAAAGTGCTTTAGCGGCACAGATTTGAACAGAAGGATCCGCCCGTCTTCATATTTTACTAAGATTTTCTTGATACAAGCAAAAAGTAGCGCCATCTAACATTACTCGTACGAACTAGAGTGGGCGAGAGTTGACGTCAGTGCCGCGTTAAAAGAACCTTGGTAGAATTGTCGCTTTAAAATTCGTTTATTTAATTTGTTTACAAGAAAAAATACAATTTAAGGTTACATAACGATGATACGACAACCCATTTTTCTTTGATTTTTACAGCCTCTAAAAACACAATATGGCATTTTTATATGGAATATCTTTCGTCCGCACTGTACAATTTCCCGCAGACTACTGAGTCGCGAGTGTTCGAAACTTTCGATTTTCGCACCAATTCGCTGGGAGCATTAGTCGCGTGCGTTGGCCGGGTCCTTACGCCAGTAATATATAAGTCACTGTTTAGCGGGTTTTGAAAGTAGACCCTTCAAATCAGGTTTTTTTGGATAGGCTTATTTGGATAAGTGAATAAAATGCTCCACCAACCTTTGCTCCTCCTTCACCCCGGATGATGGTCAGCTCCAGACACGCACGGCGCACCTTGCTGCTGAAGAACACAGAAGGCACAAGCACTTCACAAAACAAGGCCTGAACAGTTTGGTGGCACGGCTAGCCGGGAAAATATGAAAAGTCCTTTTTGAAGGCAGCCCGTAGTTATAGATAAAGTCAAGTGACACAACGTGTGCCTCTGACGACAGTTGCGGGCGAACAGGTTGAGGGTCGGTGTGAGAGCCGTCACCAACCATATTCAAAGTGATGGTAAGATACAAAAATTAGTGGAGAAAAAATATTCATTTACCCACAGATATAATACAAAGCCCGAACATGATGTTAAATAACTTTCGCAAGAAATCTTTAGGCTTTCCATACAAAATTGGTATATGTCCCTATTGCGTTGGGGAATCTTGGTAAGCCCACTTCCATCTTCGGCAACATCGTCACTTACCATCCAGGTGAGATGTTGTCAAAGGTTTACCAATTGTAAATAGAAAAAAAAAATTAAGAAAAGCCCAAAAACTACGAAATTCCTGGGATAATTCACCTAAAATAGATACCTAGAGATATACTTCCACAATTTTAAAAACCAGCTAAGTGCAAGTCGGACTCCCGCACCTTCCGTACAACCACACCTTTGAATAAAGAACCCTAAAAACGATACCTATTTATATGAATACGAAGAATAATTGTGTTTGCTGGATTGTAAAATTGTCTTTTAAAATTTGTTTATCAGGTTCATACAAGAGACATCAACGGGAGCTACAGTTTAAAACATTTTTGTTTTGTTCAGCTCGGGATCCTTAGCGTGAGTGCAACTCACACTTAGCCTGTTTTTCTTATTTTTTGTTTTATTTGAGTTCGCACTATAATCGCATCTAGTTTAACGTTTTTATTTAATGCTGTTTTTACGATAGAGCAAAAACCAAAAACCTTGAAATCTTGAAAAATCACGTTTTTTTTCAAAACCCTCCTTATTTTTTAATTTTTGTTTTATTATTTGTTAAGAAATAAACCATAAAATCACATACGCTATGAAAATTTCAATCGGCTAATAACGGTTTAAAATACACAGCCCTTTAAAAGTCGGATAGCCGGACGGACGTTTTTTTTTATCTACAATTGGTAAACCCTTGACAACATCTCACCTGGTTGTAAGTCACGATGTTGCCGAAGATGGAAGCGGGCTTACCAAGATTCCCCAACACAATGGGGAGAACTGGCTATCTTATTTTCATGCCGGAACACACCAATGATATCAACATTGATATTTGGCGGCAAGACTTAAATAAGATAGTGGTAGCTAGCCAGGCGGGCTTAGAAAATGCCCTTCCACCAACCAAACCGAGTCTTACAATTGACCCCGCCGGGAATCGAACCCGCGACCTCCTGTGTAAAGCCAGTGAACTTTGCCTCTGGGCTACGTACGACGGAGGCGGATAATTCGGTTCGGGTATATCTTAGGTTGGCATCCTTTGGGTACGGAACTACGGAACCCTAAAACACTTGTATTTTATAGGTATACTCATGTATTTACGTATTTCCATACCTTGGTGAGTTAAAATGATGGTCATGAGGCAAAACAAGGAAGATAAATTATCGATACATTGATTCATCGACATGGTAAATCTCTATAAGATAAGGATATAATCCCCAGAGCCTACATACTTTGCCCAGAGTGAGGTAACGATCGACCTACTCTATGATTTGCCTGTTGATGGCTTCGCTTTATATCTCTTCATAGAACTCAGAGTTTGCTAACCATAAGTATTTATTTAGTACTAGCTTTTGCTCGCATGTATCTCGTTTTAGGGTTCCGTAGTACAACAAGGAACCCTTATACTTTCGTCATGTCTATCTGTCCGTCTGTCTGTCCGCGGCCTAGCTCCTAAACTAGAAGTAAAGAGCTGAAATTTGGCAAAGATATAATAATAACGCGAAGTGAACTGTAAAAAAATTTTTAAAAAAAACTCTTTAAGGGTACCTCCCCTACAAGTAAAAAGTGGGGATGATTTTTTTTTCTCGTCAAACCCAGTCGTGTGGGGTAGGTATCCTTGGTTAGAGCTTAAAAAACAGTTTTGAGTCTTTTAAGACTATTTATTTTATAATTTAGGGTTCCGTTTTCGAAAAAATAGGCTTGAAAGTGCTAAATTTTGTTGGAGTCGAGTGTCCCCACCCCCTAACAACTGAACCGCTGTATTGTAAATTTCAAAAAATTCGTGAAAGTAGTCTATATAATGTATTAAAAAGGAAAACTATCACGGCTAAGTAGGCTTTCTTAGTTTAGGAGAAATAGTCGACCAACTTAAGATGTGCAGTTCGATTTGTAAAAAGTTCATAGCTTTTTCATACAATATGTTTTATTACCAACTGCTAATATAATTTTGTTTCTTAAAATACACATTTATTTTTTGAAAAGACTACGGAAACCTACTTTGCGCGAGTCCGACTCGCACTTGGCCGGTTTTAAGACTGTAATCGTGGGTGCCCGGTGGGCTAAACGGCAAGCGGGTCCTGAGCGTGGAATCACGATTTTCTCAGATGCCTGAGAAGCCATCCATTTTTCCGGGATAAAATGTATTCGATGTTGTTCTTCGCATTTTATCGCTATATATATATATACTAGCTGTCCCGGCGAACTTCGTACCGCCTTACATTACATTACACTGCCCTGCCCTACCCTACACTACCCTACACTACCCTACCCTACACTACCCTACCCTACATACACTACACTACACTACCCTACCCTACACTACTCTACACTACCCTACACTACACTACCCTACCCTACCCTACACTACCCTACCCTACACTACACTACCCTACCCTATCCTATCTCTCAAGTTGGATCGAGCTGCACATGGTGTGCGAATTTTATTATAATCGGTTAAGTGGTTTAGGAGTCCATTGAGGACAAACATTGTGACACGAGATTTATATATATTAAGATATATACATATACAACTTTTTCTTCAGCGACCATACTGAAATCTAAGAAAAAAAATCTACAATAAAAAAATAAGAAATCTTGATGAATCCGGCACTGACCATCGCACCGTAGAAGCCGCAGCCCACGCGCCTCCAGGGGGGGCGTAGCTCCGATATACTTTTAGGGTGGCCTATGCTGCCAAAGTTCTTCAGGGGGTGTTTAGTGGGTAGTGCGGTCTTTGGGCCTGTGTATACATATTCATATACCTTCGGTGTAAAACGGGTACGTATGCATATAGGCGCAGAGCTATGAGTCCCACATAACCAGCGGCAGCTTCGGCCTTCGGACGAAGCTTCCCCTGGTATGCGTAAATGCATTCACCTCCTCGCTCCCTTAACAGGGGGAAAAAAAAGCGCCTCCAGTGTAATAGGCCTAACTAAGTCCTAGTTATTCACAAAGTTTCATTAAAATAGTTAGAGCCATTTTTAAGAAATAGTAAATTACTGCAGCGGCCAGCAAAAGAGGCATTGGTGGACGAACGTGTAAATGTGGGCCGATGCGAAGCCGAGGCACACATATGTAAGTCCCATCAATGCCTAGTTGTGGCAAAACCAATTACGAACAACGAACAACAATATTTTTTCACGCGCTAACCTTTTCATTGGGTTTTTGATGTGTAACATCTTTGCTCTCGCTTTCCTGCAATTTGTGGGAGTGATTTCGTGAAATGGGACGGAAATGTGTAACAGGAAGTCGCGAAAGCGCGGAATTCTACTTTACGAGAGTCCGACTCGCACTTGGTCGGTTTTTTTCGTTACTGTCAGATCCGCCACCCAGGTACAATATCGTCAGCAAATCTAACTAACCTAAAGTATTTTGTCACATGTTACACATCATATGCGAGTACTGTAGGTCTCGCTCGAATTTTTTTTTAATCATTATTCATTAAGCATTCTATTTGCAAGCCAGTTCGAAATTTAAATAATACCTTTGATAAGTTATCTCCTTGGTTGCCATGTTTCGGAGTAAAAGATCGTTCCATTTTTTTAAACTACACGACAGATATGAGTTTACATAGTAATTTATTTGGCCGCAGATATGGATTTTCATACAACTTTTGCCGGCCGGACGCTGCTCGCATGTATTTGGCCAGTACAGCAAATTCGATTTATCTCGAAGGAGGTTGTCAAAATAATACTCAAATTTCCAAGCATGTTTGAGAAAAAGAAACAAACATCCTGGATTTGTATGGAAGGTGTCTTTTTTAAAAATAATGAACTACTGCGAGCTGCCATGTAAAGTTATGTAACGTACCGAGTTTCATTGAAATCATTTGAGACGTTTTTGAATAAAAAATTGTGATTTAGTACGATCGTGGCAACCCTAAAAAATCAAGATAGGGGAAATTCGAAAAAACGGCTGGAGATATAAAAATAATATTGCCTTCACCCAAATTTTACCCAAATCCGCCCAATTTTTTTTTGTTTTAGTTTCCGTACACCCAAAGTACGCCCTGAACACTTCATACAACGGGCCAGAAATGACATTTCAAAATTTCAAAAAACTTATGACGGAACAAACAAAATGGCGGCGCAATCCTATAAGTTCGATAACCAAACTGTAACCAATCTGTATCAATCTGGGTGACGAGGGGGTGAGGTCGCAATCTAGAGAGCGGCAGGGAGTGTCCATACGGTATGTTAGTACTAATATACCTACATATACAGGCTGTAACAAAATTGGTGTAGGTCCCGTTAACTGATGGGGGTTGTACTCGTCATACTGAACAACTTTCCCCAAGGAACCCCATAGTCAATTCTCAAATAAAAAATTGGACCCTCCATACTAAAATCACAGTACCTATATATAAGGTGTAACAAAATTAGCTGAAACTATTTTAACTGGTACTTCTAACCATGAAACTGATCAACTTTCCCCATGGAACCCATAGTCAAATCGCAAAAAAAAATAGCTCTCCCATACTAACTAGATCATCTGATCAGCCAACTTAGTATGGGAAGTTCAAATTTTTTTTTGAGATTTGACTATGGGTTCCATGGGGAAAGTTGTTCAGTTTCATGGGTGAAGCACCAGTTAAAATAGTTTCAGCTAATTTTTTTAAACCTTATATATTAGTATCTAAAATGTACAAAACCGGTCGATAAGCTGATCGACTTGTATGAAGAGTAAAAAAAAAATTTTGCGTTTTCAGCAAATTCGTAGAACAAAAGTTGTTCATTATGATGAGTAGAAGCCCCAGTTAACGGGACCTACACACATTTTGTTACACCAATTTTGTTACACCTGTATACTTTTCCCAAAGGGTGACCAACATGATCCTATTACTAAGCCTTTACCCTCCGCTGTCTGTCTGTCTGTCAATGGGCTGTATGTATTCTTGCTGTATTTCATGAACCGTAGGTAATAAGTAGACAGTTAAAATTTTCACAGTCTGGCTCCCATTCAAATAACATGTTTTTAAAGGTTTTTATTTTGCTCTATCGTAAAAACGGACATACATAAAAACACAAATTACTAATACTTTGACACAAGCGTGAAACTTGGTGTGGTGTAATACTATTTATAACATTAATTCATTTTTATTATGGTATGGAACCCTGTTATACACGGTAGGTTATACATAGTACCTAATGGGTTAGTGTTATTATTATTACAAAGGAATTTATATATATTAAACTTAAACATACGGAAAATTAAATATGACGGATGGATGGACGGAAGAATGGAACGAACCATTGACACTGAAGAAAGAGAACATTAATTTTATTACGGAATACCTACATACCATAATAATACTAATAACTCTGAGAAGTACCAGATTGATGCAGGGCGTACTAACCAAATATATAATCGTAGTATACTAATTACTCTGAGATTTAATAATAAAATCATAAGGATGCTACCTATGTTTACTTTTATGAACTATCTTCGATCGTCAGAACTCAGAACCCTAAAATTAGTCTGTGTCACGCACAATGAAGACACGACAGCTATTAGTACAGCTACTCAACCATAGATGACTCTGACTCTGTATTATGCACGTATTATGTTACGTTAGTACTAATATATATACTGTTATGAGCTAGTACTCTTTAATGTACTGTGATAATGCAGAGTACCTACGCCTACGTTAAACATAAAGATCTCTGAATAGCTCTGACCAAGGAAACTAATAAAGAGTGTGTACCATGAACATACGGAAAATAGAGTAGCAGAGAACTTAGAACTTCTAAGTTCTCTGTTGAGTAGTCATTCTTTCAAATAAGACAGCGCCCCTTAGCGAACTGAACCCAAACTAGTATAGAAATATGAAACACTAATTAAAAATTCGACTGGTTTCGATTTTGCGCACTCCGGATTGTTATCACTTGAGCTGTTTGGCTATGTATTAAATAATCTTTGTTGCGTAATATTTGACTTGTTCGAACTCGCGCACATCACAATGGCTTTTGGCGCTAACTATATCGATGAATTTGTAAACTACAGTTTCTCATACAAGAAAAAATATTCTGAGTGAAAAGCCGCGTATAATATTTCATACATATTTCTCCTCACTACAAGGTGGCACTAATCTAAATATATAAAAATCAATGCCACTTTTAGTTGTAATTTTAAAACTCAAGAACTGCTGGACCGATTTCGCTAATTCTTTTTTGTCGAGTTCGTTTTAACCACCTCCGTAGCTCAGAGGCAAAGTTCACCGGCTTTACACAGGAGGTCGCGGTTTCGATTCCCGGCGGCGGGGTCAATTTTAAGACTCGGTTTGGTTGGTGGTAGGGCTTTTCTAAGCCCGCCTGGCTAGCTACCACCATCTTAACTAAGTCTTGCCGCCAAATATCAATGTTGATATCATTGGTGTGTTCCGGCATGAAGATAAGATAGCCAGTAGTTCCCCATTGCTTTGGGGAATCTTGGTAAGCCCGCTTCCATCTTCGGCAACATCGTCACTTACCACCAGGTGAGATGTTGTCAAGGGTTTACCAATTGTGAATAAATAAATAAAATAAAAAAATTGTCAGGAGAAGGTTCTTATGTAGGGTAGGGTAGGGTAATTTAGTGTAGTGTAGTGTAGTGTAGTGTAGTGTAGGGTAGTGAAGTGTAGGGTAGGGTAGGATAGGGTAGTTTAGTGTAGTGTAGTGTAGGGTAGGGTAGTGTAGGGTAGGGTAGTATAGTGTAGTGTAGGGTAGGGTATGGTAAGGTAGGGTATTGTAGGGTAGGGTAGGGCAGTGTAGTGTAGTGTAAGGCGGAACGTAGTTAGTTACGCATAATATCAAGATACCTACATCTTTTAAAACAAATATGTCTAAGCAGAGCATAATAGCAAAGACTTGATTTCTAGCGAAATTCACCTGTTTGGTCTTTATTAATTTTATAACATCTTTATAATTCCTTTTTTTATTCACAGTTGATAAGCCCTTGGCATCATCTCACTTAGTGGTAAGTGATGATGATGCCGAAGATGGAAGCGGGGCGGAAGGCTCCCGTTGAAAAACATTATGACAGCGTCGTTCCAGACTGATTTCTTCAATGCGCGCGCCAATTAGGTTGCGTTGCAGGTCCTAATTAAAGTTAAATATTGGTAATATGGTTTAAAACTTTAAACCAACTTAATCCTTTATATTGTGTTTGTATATAAATATATGTCGCAGGCATACTGTATGACTCGTCATTTTACAAACGGTCAGGCAAATTATATAATTGCGAGGGCGGCGCTGCGCGAGGCTCTTGGACTATAAAATCAATCAAACCTGACCGAACCCGACATATAACATAAATAAAGTCAGATTAACTGCCCGTAAAAACGCCCATTTAAAAAAAAATATTTTTTCCAAGTCAAGAGTAGGCACGATAACGATGCAATTATGTATAAAAAAATATATTAATTTCAGGGGTAAGTGGGTGGTTAATTTGGTAAAATGTAATGTTCGTTTAGGGGGCTTCCATAAATTACGTGAGGCTTTTTTCAGGATTTTTGACCCCCCCCTCCCCCTCTGGTGAGATTTCGTGAGATTTTCCTCAACTCCCTCCCCCCTCCCCAAATCTTACGTGATAAAAGTAAAAAAGTCCAATAAAAGTTTGATGAAACACGAATTTTTTCCATCTTCAAACTGCTATAACTTTTAAATGAATCAACCAATTTTCACGCGGTGTGCGGCGATTGACGTAGTTTTTAAGCTTAATAAAAAAAATATCTGATGAACAAAATTTTATTTTTTGAATAAAAAAAATAAATTTATCTGAGAAAACATTTCGGAGTTATTACAAAAAAAACGCAATCGAAGAGCTACTGTGCTGCTCTGCGGGGTTCGGACAAATACGACAAACACTGTTGTGTGCAATTTCGCCATATTTTCATTCTAGATTAGTTTTTACTTTGATTTAACTTTATTTTTTCGCAATTTTACACCGTTTTCTACAAGAAAACAAATTACGTGATATTTGCTAAAACCCCCCTCTCCCCCATGTGAGATTTGGAAAGATTTAGCTTGACCCCCTCCCCCCCTTAAACACCTCACGTAATTAATGGACGCCCCCTTAGCACTTTTTAGTTAGTTATGATATTTAGGTAGGTTAGGTACCTACCTACCTAGCACAATTTATTTACACACTAAAATGTTTATTACCTAGGTACTATTTTTTCACGCAAAATCTCTTTATTGTACTGTGCCCGCGTGGTTATCGAGGGTGAGCGGTGCGCGAGCCGCAAGCTATTCGCGTATGTTCATTCTAAATGATGGATTAAATTTTTGAAATAGGATGAGTAGGTACCTAGTTTCGTAGACTACCTACCACTACTTACATCCAAACTTACAAACTATACCTCTTCATAATATTAAAGATTTGATAATGTTGTTATCTTCAAGGTCAGCTTTGTTTTACATATTATTTATATATATGAGGTAACATCACATACTTTATTTTCTGCGCATTTACCAGTTTAAATACCTATATACAATGACCTTCTATGATAAAATACAACGATATGCGGCTCCAAAAGCAAAAGACCTATCAAGGATTAAAAACTTCTTTGAGAAAGGTTCTTTAAAATGTAATAGATATAATATAGGTACCTATGTATAATGTTACTATCGTCCGTGTCAGTTCGAAAACCGATTAGGTAACTTGTACTTCTTGTCACTTGTCATTTTTGTGAAAATAGGTTAAAAAAGTGCGATTCAAACTCGCGTGAAAAGGGTTCCGAACTCCGTACCATTCTGTTTTTTAGAGTTCCATACCCAAAGGGTAAAAACGGTACCCAGGGACTAAGATTTCGCTGTCCGTCCGTCTGTCTGTCACCAGGCTGTATTTCATGAACCGTGATAGCTAGACTAGACAGTTGAAATTTTCACAGATGGTGTATTTGTATTTCCGCTATAACAACTAAATAAAAAAAAATAAAAAATAATTAGAAATAATTAAAAATAACGGGGGGTCTCCATACAAAAAACGTGGGTTTTTTTAAACTTGAAGAAACTAGCGCCATCTAACTTGCCATCGCCATCTTGCATGGTTCTGACTCGCACTTGGCTCGTTTCTTCGTAAGGACGAGACTTCAGATTTTCTTTTTAGGTTTGCCTGTAAAATTTATAAGAGGCCTATATTCGCTATTTATTCAAAAACATAGACGAATAAGGTATTTTCGGAGATAAGTGGGGAATTCATATTCGATATTATCCTTGAAATTTAAAATGATAAAATTGTTAGCCACAGAATAAATACAATCTCTTTTTTCCTGAAACTATTCTGAATTGACGGCAAATTTAATACAAATCTTCTTGGTGAAAATCGTTGGCCACCTATGTGTAGTTATTTTTTTTTAATATTTTTAAAGATTATCTGTCCGTCAATCTTTTTTTGTTTGCAACAATGGACGTCTCGCGGGAAGCTTTTTCTATGATTATAAACGCGGGTTAAACTTCAAGGAATCTCACAAAAAATTACACGATGCTTTTGGGGAGTCTGCTCCTACGTTTGCAGCATTTACTTATTGGTTTCGTGAATTAAAACGTGGTCGAGAGAACCTTAAAGATGACCCCAGACTCGGCCGACCACCAACTGCAGTAACTCATGAAAATGTTATCAGGGTAGAGTGGCTATTGCGGGAGAATAGACACATACCACATGGGGTGATTGAGGCTGAACTGAAAATAAATTAGCACAGGCAGTTTCAGCCATCCTCCATGAACAACTTAAAGTAAGGAAGCTTGCTTCGCGATGGATACCTCATTCTCTCACCGAAGAGCAAAAATACCGTCGTGTTGATTGGTCTAAATTTATGCTGGAAAAGTTCAAAGGAGGGACTTCGCAAAACGTATCCTACATTCCTACAACTGACGAATCTTGGATCTACATCTGCGATCCTCTCACGAAGCAGCAATGGGTGTTTGAAGAGGACCGGTTGCCCACAAAAGTTGTTCGCGGTCGGAGCGTTAGTAAAAAAATTATAGCGGTTTTTTTTCGATGCAGTGGACCAGTAGCAATAATTCCGCTATAAGACTGTAGAGCCGTTACTAGTCAATGGTACTGATGGTACTGCGAAGTTTGCCTGCCTCAAGCTTTTGGGGAGTTGAATAGCGAGGGCCCAAGGAGCGGCGTCTGTGGCCTTTGATTATACACTCTCTCTGTGGCATTTTTTTTTCACCAAAATAAAGCGTCCGCTCACACAGCTGTTAAAACCATGGACTATTTGACAACTTCGGGGGTACAGCCCAGATTTAGCTCCATGTGATTTTTTTCCCACACTAAAAAAATGCTTCGTGGGCGAAAATTCAACACTGCAGACGAGGCCGTAGAAGAATTTAGGCGGTTATTTTTCGACCTCCCGCAAGAAAGGTTTTTAAATGTTTTAAAAGCCGCGGCCGACTCACCGTTACACTGCTCTGTCACACTGGTGTGATAGTTATGAAAAAAAACATCTCTGTCAAGCTAGTTCACTCAAATGCATAAATGCATTGGGATTAGAGAATATTTTAAAAAGCCCTAAATAAACTTTTTTCATATTCTATTTTTTATTTCACTAACATTTTTGGAACAGCCCATTATATTTTACAGAGTTTATAGTTTCTAAATAAACTACAGTACATATTCTGATTTTCGTTAAAATATGTAATCAGTGAGTAATTATTTTTTAACTGGTGGCGCCGCTCGTTAGGTACTTGTGGGTAACCCCTTGATACGCCATGCATCATTTAAGTGCTATTGATGTTATTGTATAAGTAATAAGCCGCTGGTTTTCCAAAGATTTAAAAATTTCATTTTTACACCTTTCCTGAAGTAACAAAAATCTTTGTTATTGGTGTGTTTTAACCGCCTCCATAGCGTAATGGTTAGTCTATTAGCTTCAAATCAGGAGGTCGCGGGTTCGATTCCCGACCGAGTTTTCTTTGTAAGACTCGGTTTAATTGGTGGAAGAGTATTTCTAAGTCCGCCTGGCTAGCTACCACCATCTTAATGTGTAAGTATTGCTACCAAACATCAATATCAGTTAACGGCATTAGAGAATCTTGATAAGCCCACTTCTATCTTCGTCATCATCGTCACTTAACATCAGGTGAGATACCAAGGGCTTACCAATCCTTAATAATATGTGAAATTTGTTACCTCTTCACACTTCAACACCTCAACCAATCTTGACGAAGCTTGGCATGCACGTAGACTGTAATATGGATATAGGTTACCCCAATTTCTTATGTGTTTGCCGTGGGATAGCTGTTTGTTTGTTTGTCCTTTTTTCACATCGTTGTAACGGAGTAACAGATCCACGACATCCACATGATTTTTTCCACAGAGATAGTTGAGGAAGTGGGACGTGACATAGACTACTTTTTATCCCGTGAAAATAGCATAATCCGATACAGTTCCTGAGGGAACTAAACAAAAATATTTTCTGTAACATCGCTTACACAGCAACGCATTGTAGTGATTTTTTGTATAGAAATACTTGAGGGGGTGGGAAAGTGGGAAGTAACATAGAATAGTTTCCGACATAGTTCCCGAGGGATCTGAGAAAATATATTTCCATGCTATGTGATACCTATTTTGTAGTTGTACAGAGATAATTTAGGGGGTTGGAAGGACATAGACTAAATAAATACTTGTCTTATTTATTAGCATATAACCCGACATAGTTCCCAAAGGATTTGAAGAAAACTTATTTCCACGCTAGCGAGCAGCTCGTGGCTCGCGCAACACTCATCTTCCAAGGAAGTCATAAAAACTATGTTCACGCGGGCGAAACCGCAGGCAAAAGCTAGTAGCAGATAAAAATAAAATAAAAGTACACCATTGATGAATAAAAAGGCACCTATGTAGGTAGGTATCTACATTTTAACGGTAGCAGAGCTGTGCGCCATTTATGAGTCAATGGCTCCGTTTGGTGGCCGCCATTTGTAAAGATAGGTAGGTATACGTATTACACCTGTGTGTGTATGAATCATAAAATTACTTCTCATCACTCCCTCACTCACTCATAAACACTACCTACAGTAATAACTATATATATATATTACGAAAAATACATCTGAATATTCTTGAAGTTATAATCAGTCTATCAAAGTCTACACAATAGGCTATTTTACAGTATAAAATATAAATTAAAAACCACTATTCGATAAATACTAATATAATTATTCTGTTTTTTAATATTTTTTGTAATAGCGGCAACAGAAATACATCATCTGTGAAAATTTCAACTGTCTAGCTATCACGGTTCATGAAATACAGCCTGGTGACAGACAGACAGACGGACAGCGAAGTCTCAGTAATAGGGTCCCGTTTTTGCCCTTTGGGTACGGAAGGAAACCTAAAAAACGGTACCTACCTAGTGAAAAATTATGGGTCTCACCCCGCTCGCCCATTTTTTGGTGATGGTGATTTTCAGAGGTGTGGTACTTAGGGAATTTAATGGAAGCAGAGAGCCATGCAATGTAGGTGTAAAATTCATTGAGTCACCTTAAAATTTCTCTTCATCATCATCATATTCAGCTGAAAGACGTCTACTGTTGGACAATGGCCTCCCCCAAGGATTTCCGCAACGACCGGTCCTGCGCTGTCCGCATCCATTGGCTTCCCGCCATCTTCAGCAGTTCGTCGTCCACCGCGTGGGAGGCCTGCCTACGCTACGCTTTCCGGTGCGCGGTCGCTACTCGAGAATTTTACTACTCCAACGGCCATCTGTTCTACGAGCTATGTGCCCTGCCTGTGATTCTGTGAGCTATGTCGGTTACTTTGGTTCTCCTGCGGATCTCCGCGTTTCTGATTCGATCACGCAGAGAAACTCCGAGCATAGCACGCTCCATTGTCCTTTGGGTGACCTTGAGCCTTCTTAGGAGGCCCATAGTAAGCGACCATATCTCAGTAAGACCTTAGTCTTGAGACACTGCGGTATTTGGGACGCGAAGATATTGCGGAGCTTCCCGAACCCTGCCCAGCCGAGTTGTATCCGTCGATTGATCTCTTTCTTGAAGTTGTACCTACCTAGCTGAACTGTTGGTCCCAGCAGGCGTAGCATGAGGTCCATTTTGTCTACCCACTAATGTCAAATGTAGACTTGGAAGCGCGACATAACGGTTGTATCTCGACACTGAGCATGGCCCTCGCGAGATAAGACTGGTCTCGCTCTCATCTGTCATTTGTAGAGAGTGTGTAGAGATTTTGATGTCGTGCCGAGCATGAACGCCCCGGAATAGGCTTAGTTTGACGTTTGATTGAAGACATATATGTCGGCACCGCCTTGAGGTATCGACAAACTTCTAGCGACTGTTTATAGATTTTTTGTGTTTTATTATTGTTTTTATGCCGGCCAAAAAGCGCGACTAATGCTCCCAGCGAATTGGTGCGAAAATCGAAGGTTTCGCACACTCGCGACTCAGTCGTCTGCGGGAAATTGTACAGTGCGGTGAAAAAATATTTCATATAAAAATGCCATATTGTGTTGTTAGAGACAAATTAAAAATACGAATTTTTAAAGCGACAATTCTACAAAGGTTCTTTATACGCGGCACGTCAGTCAACTCTCGCCCACGCTAGTTCGTACGAGTTATGTCAAATGACGCTGCTTTTTGCTTGTATCAAGAAAATCTGACTAAAATATGGAGACGGGCGGATCCTTCTGTCCAAATCTGTGGGAGCCAGACAGTCCCCTTACCTCCAAAGAGCATATAATCACTACGTTTGCCCACCTCACAAACAATAAAAGTTGTTTTTGTGTCAAATTATCACTTAATCAAGCAAACTTTCATATCTCGGTGTCTTTTTGGAAATACAAACCAAGCAATTTGCGAACAACAAAACAAAATCATAAAAAGATTTGTCGCCTATCAAACTGCTATGTCGCCGCGACTTTTTACTCTACACACTCTCTACCAGTAACGGCATGCTCGCACACGCGACAAAAGCCCGTAGAAAGAGATGATTTTTCTCTCGTCGCGCGCGACATATGTCTATGACCTCATGCTACGCCTGCTGGTATACATATTCGTCAAAAATTTCCAGTGTAGAGTCTCCCTCCACCAACCTTTAGAGGGGTGGGTGCGACACGGATATTTAACATTATTTTCGTCATTTTAAGACCCACTTATTGAGAGACTTTCTGAGGCCATCGAGCATTGTGCTTGTCTTCCATAGTCTCAGCCACGACTCACGACCACGATATAAATTTATCTTCATTCAGATCATACTGCTCCATAGAGTTGAAATAAACAACCGTCGTCACAGTATATATTATATTAGTACTCCGTCGTAGTAGGCCGTGGCTTTATTTTGGGGGTGTTTGATGGAAAACCTCCTGCTGCTAACCCATGCTACGCCACCACTGTCCGAAATCGAATTTACTCAAAGGAGATTGTATACTTACCTAGGATTGATAGTGCTAAAGAGGATACAATCATAATATAAGCAAGTATTCTAGATATCATGCTAGCGACTCGCCTAGCAGCTCCGTCCACTTTTCTTTCCACAGGATTTGCCGCTGGGTAAACAATAAAGACTATTTATTATGTGGCGCTGGGCATCGCTCCAGCCGTTTTGGAGTTCATAGGAAACTAAACTTTTTATACATAAAAATGATTCTCTATTTCCCTTGGTCATAGCATCACGCGTGAACGGATGGACCGATTTCGCGAATTCTTTTTTTGTTGAGTTCGTTATTGTCAGGAGAAGGTTCTTATGTAGGGTAGGATAGGGTAGGATATGGTAGGGTGGGGTAGGGTAGTGTACTTTAGTGTAGTGTAGGGTAGGGTAGGGTAGGATAGGGTAGGGTAGGGTAGGGTGTGTAGTGTAGTGTGAGGGGTAGGAAGTTCGCCGGGACAGCTAGTGTATTATATAAAATTCATATAAATATAAAAATTATTTTAAATTACTATACCGAGAGATATAATCAATCACTACCTACATTTTAAATACCTATTTAATGCATTTTTGGTAGTTGTTTTAAAATTCTAAAAGATTAGTATGTTTCGAATATTATATATTTTTATCGTAAGATTAAATCTACTATACAGGTTAGAGTCAGAGATAAGGTAACAATGTTAAAGAGCTGTCCTTTGACGGGCTTAATAAGTTTTTAAACTTGTAACTAAACTTGTTTGGTTTATTTTTGGAAAACTATGACACTATTTACGATCATAGCCTGCAGTTTTCCTGTAAATTAGGAACTCAAAATTTTGTCCATAATTAACGAGGACAAATTTTTTTTTTTTTATATAAATTGCACAGCCATGCTGTGCATACTTTCTCGCGAAGCCTTCACCTTGCAGCATAGTCGGGAATACACAAAACAACAATAAACATTATGCTTACCTGGTAGCAATAAAATGAAGGGAACCTACATCAGATTTGATAAAAAAAAACAAATAATTTGTGTTTGCGTGGTGGAAAATACCATAGTCAGTTTTTTCAAGGAATAACTAGCTTTTTCCAGCGGCTTCGCTCGCGTGAAGATAGTTTCTATGACTGTCTCCTGATAGAGAGCACAGGAGTAGCGGGGCCGCGTTGTGTTCGGTGTGTGTAGAGATATAAAGTGTCAGTGAGACCAGGTCCCTTGGTGGTGAAGTCGTGCGTTTGCATGTAATTAGCGAGTAAATTTCATCCAGATACGTTCAGTAGTTTTTTCGTGAAAGAATAACAAACATCCATACATACAAACTTTATTATATTAGAAGGAATAGTAGGATGAACCGCCCGGAATAGTAGGAGTAACGAGCTAGCTTATAATATTTATAGTTATACATAGTAACTTTAAGAGTTTCGTTCAAATCGTTAGAGCTTTTTTTGAAAACAGAAAAAGGTTTTTTACTATGGTGGCAATCCCCAAAAAATCAAGATAGGGAAAATTTCAAAATTAATGGTTGGAGATATAAAATTAATAAATAGTATGGAAACAGAGCAACAGATCAGTCATACATTTTTTTTTGCTTGATTCTGCTCGCCGAACTTATCCCCCCTCAAATTTCACCAAATAAAATATTCGCGTGACCCCCCTCAAATTTCACCACATAAAATATTCACGTGATACTGTAGGTATCTATGCCAAATTTCAATTTTAACAGTCTGCAAAAACGGGCGTGATGTAATAGACAGACGGACCAACGGACGGAAAGACACGTGCATAAGTGATCGATCACTATCAATCATATCAGTTCCGTGTTGTCTTTGTTAGGTACGGAGCCCTAAAAAGTTAAAAACCCCTTTGCTTTCATTGTTTGTTTATTGTTTATAACTAGAATAAACTTTCCTTCCGTCTGTTATTTTTGAGTCACAATTGTATATACCCAGAAATGTATTTGTTGAGTTTTTACTATTTGATTGAATCACGTACCTACCTATACCTAATATGTATGAACCTCTATGTATTTTAAACATGAAAAACATTACACATAGTAGGTACCTACCTGGTACTGAAATAAATAGTGATACTCGTAAATACATTTTCAATACAGTTGCTTGAAAAGTGGTCCTTTATATTACGCCAGACAAGTGTGCGCAAAATTTATATTTCCACTTTTTTATTTCTAGCTCGGAGGAACAAGTCATTTCTAGCAGATAAAAATTATAATAAATATCCAAAGATACAGAATCTTCTTTAAGACTAAACTTTTGATAGGAGAATTTTAAAAGAGATTGGTTGTTCCTCCGTAAGGTTAGTAACCTACATAACGCTAATCTAATCAATTCTCTTTGGGTTATATCTTTGTGAAGAAAAGAGAATAAGTAGGAATGAAGCACATATGTTACACCAAAGAACAGGTCATCTTTTCCAAGGAGGTTTCAATGCTTACAATAATATTATCCCAAACCTTATTGTAATCTATTAATTAAAGTACTTAGTATTTTTTTTTAAATACGCATGCATACGTGTGTTAATTTTCGTGAAACTGAATTGAGTTATTTTAGTTGTGAATTCGGATAAAATTATGAATAGTTAATACACGTGTAATAAAAAATATACTAATGTGTATGTATAGGGAAAACAAAATGGGATTATTTACTCCCCCACAAGACGCGTAAAATGAACTTTGATTGCCGAAACCTTGACTGGTAGGTATGTATATGTACCCACGTATTTTGTTTTTCTGTCACGGTCGTTTTTATCTTAAGTCTTAACTGTTTTTTCACGACTGTATTGAAAAATATCATACGATACATGGGTGTAAAAGGAAATGAAAAACTCGTGACGATGGTAAAACCCCGCCTGCGGCTCGAGCTTACAAATGTCACTCTTTTGTTATTTACCTTTTTACCACCCTTGTATCATAAATAACTATTGTAATCTTATAATTCGTATCAAACAAAACCTATTAACACAGGGTTGGTATACCTACCGTATCAAAAATAACATTTTTTACGGAATTCTGACAAATTTATTTTAGGAAAATCTGACCAACCACAGATACATACATTAGCTTCTATATTTACAAAATTTTATAGATAACTGATTAAGTAAGTTGGTATACATAATTAATTTAAGACCAAACTTCATTTGTATGGAGCACCTAGGTTACGTTAGTATACTAATATATATACTTATAATAATATAATATACTTTGAAATACACAGTACACTACACCCCTCTAAGTAGATATAGGTACTGTAGAGATCGTATGGCACACAAAACATATCTGTTTTGTGGTATGGCTCTACGTTCACTCATTTACGCCTCCTTTGCCATGTTTCTAACCGCAAGTCATTTTAAAAAGCTAAGTTTGAATAAACACTAAATTAAAACTTAGCTTGAGTTCGATTGAGATTCATTCTAATGGAGGCCGCGAGCCACTTTTCACTACCGAATTATTTCTTGTAAAAAGAAATATTGTAAATAGATATAAATTATTCGTTATAATTTCGATCCAATAATAATAAGCCAGCCGGCAAAGCCCGATTATAAAGTGAATAAATGTCACCATGCATGGATTTCACTAACCAAAGAAAATTATTTTCAATTAAAAGCTTGATTCCACTGAATTTACCCCCCGGACGACCGTAGAGGCGCCATAGTACCTACCAGGTATATAAGATAGCCAATTCCCCATTGCTTTCATATTGCGTTGGGGAATATTGATAAGCCCGCTTCCAGCTTCGGCAGCATCGTCACTTACCAAGTTACCATCAGGTCAGGAGAGATGAAACCAAGAACTTGTCAATTGTGGATTGAAATAATTTACGAAAAACTAAAATCTTTACGGTATACACAAGCTTTAATTTAAAAGTAAATTTAATTATGTGTTTCGTATTCTTTTCAGCAAACCCTTTCATTCGATACCTATATCATGGAGATGCATACAAAAATAACTGGTTCACCTTCTTTGGTAGTCCGCCATATTGGATTTAGAATGACGTCACTTAGCTAACCATGCATTGTTCTAAAAACATAACGTGTATGCAAGTGTGTTAATCGGAAACCGGAAGTTGTTTTAATTTAGCTTCCAAGATTTGTGCCAAAATGGCTAACAAACAAACTACTTATCTAACTAACACGGCAAGTTAGTAATTATAAAGCTTGTAAAAAAGATACAATCAAATCACTGAGACAAGGTTTTTGCATTAGTGTAGTGTGAGTGAAAAGGAAACAGAGGATAAAATGCGGTAAGGCACAACAAGTAGATGAGGTGTGGTGAGGTGAGTGCAGGCCGGGGCCATAGATATCCTACTAATATTATAAACGCAAAAGTTTGTATTTATGCATATATCTATGGATGTTTGTTGCTCTTTCACGCAAAAACTAGTGAACGCATCTGGCTGAAATTTGGTAGGTACACAGATTAGGACATGGATTAATATATGGACTACGCTTTTCCACGCGCACTGTGCACCCTCGCAGACAGACATAGAAACTATGTTCACGCGAGCGAAGCTGCTAGCAAAAATTAGTTATAGATAAGTGGATGATAAAAAAGCGTCGGTGGCTCAACCGGTAACGACTTGGTTCATCTAACCAGAGGTACCGGGTTCAAATCTGGACGGCCAATGTACCAATGAGTTTTTCAAAAACTTACGTATTTCCACGCACTTATTTACATATTACGTACATGTAATATCGTGGTCATGGCTGAGACTATGGAAGACCTAAGCACAATGCTCGATGGCCTCAGTAAGGTCTCTCAACAAGTGGGTCTTAAAATGAACATGGACAAGACGAAAATAATGTTAAATGTCCGTGTCGCACCCACTCCTCCTCCGCAAAGGTTGGAGACTCTACACTGGAAGTTGTTGACGAATATGTATACCTGGGACAAACAGTCCAGCTAGGTAGTTCCAACTTCAAGAAAGAGATCAATCGACGAATCCAACTCGGCTGGGCAGCGTTCAGGAAGCTTCGCAATATCTTCACGTCCCAAATACCGCAGTGTCTCAAGACTAAGGTCTTTGACCAGTGTGTGTTGCCAGTGATGACTTACGGAACTGAGACATGGTCGCTTACTATGGGCCTCATAAGAAGGCTCAAGGTCACCCAAAGGGCAATGGAGCGTGCTATGCTCGGAGTTTCTCTGCGTGATCGAATCAGAAACGAGGAGATGCGCAGGAGAACTAAAGTAACCGACATAGCTCACAGAATCGCTAAACTGAAGTGGCAGTGGGCAGGGCACATAGCTCGTAGAACAGATGGCCGATGGGGCAGTAAAGTTCTCGAGTGGCGACCGCGCACCGGAAAACTTAGCGTAGGCAGGCCTCCCACGCGGTGGACCGATGACCTGGTGAAGGTCGCGGGAAGCCGATGGATGCGGGCAGCGCAGGACCGGTCGTCGTGGAAATCCTTGGGGGAGGCCTTTGTCCAGCAGTGGACGATTTGTGGCTGATATGATGATATAATTACCGATTGCTTTAACGGTGAAGGAAAACATCGTGCGTGAGGAAACCTGCACACGCCTGCGAAGAAACTCGAAGGTTGTGTGTGAAGTCGACCAACCCGCACTGGGCCCGCGTGGTCGACTAAGACCTAAATCGCCCTGATTCAGGGTAGGCTCGAGCCCCTCGGTGGGGACGTATATGAGCTGATATAATAAAGTGGATGACACAGACAACGCGCCTCAAAGCAAGACGGTATCTAATATATATACTGTGACGGTCAGTAATATATAAGTCATTGGTGACGGTATACTACTACAATAGCTATTTGCTACATGACAGACAATAGTAAACTATGACGGTACATGACGGTAAGGTAATACGCTTTATATTGGTGTGCGTGCACTCACACAAATGCTCGCATTCACGCGTAAAAAAACACGTCTAATATTCATATAATTTATGTGAGAGGTATAGGTACAAACATAAATGTAATAAACATTTGCATTTTGAATGTTATGGAAAAATCTCATAAAAAGTGAGTGCAATGTCCCTTTAGATTTTAGCTAGATAGTTAATTTTACTATGTAGATAGGTACAATGGTAGATATACCATACATTTAGTAATAAACATTTGTATCTCTTCTCTAAAGTTATGGAAAAATCTCATAAAAAGTGAGTGCAATGTCCCTTTAGAATTTCGATTCTAGCTAGTTGGATAGATGGTAGATACAATATAGTACATAGGTACCTACGGTAGGTACCTACTTAGTTTTGGTACAATGATACGATCAGTATTCTGACTAGGTAGGTTGTACCAACTAATTGTTTGACTCATCGTTCATCGTCGACGTTCGTCTTGTAAAGATAATAATAAGTATGTATAATAAATCGGTGATTTTATACCTAGGTACCATAGTAGGTGTGTAGATAGATATAGTGATCGGAATAGATAGGTACTTAGAGTAGAAATACCTACCCACCAAATTCGCGTGAAGGTAGGTAAAAAAGTAATTTATTTTTGTTAAATCCCGTAATCCCGGGAACTGTGGAACTATTACGCAACCTAGTAGTTTTTTGGAGCAAGCAGAACTGTGAAAGCTCCAAAATCCATCAAACCGTTTAGGCTACCTACAAGCTCAGCCAAAGAAACAAAGAAAATATTTATTAGTTATCACACACATAAATCTCCTTTTTGGGCAGTCGGGTAAAAAGGAGGAGGCTCTATGTTCGTCGTGTATGTTTTTTTAACGTTCTTGGCTTGAACCCTATAAATTTTATTTATTAGGTACAAGAACGGCCGTGGCCGTCCTGTTTGGCTTCATTCCTCATCTTACCGTAATCTCAGACCGTAATTTCAACGTGCTTAACCTTACATGTAGGAACTACCTACCTACTGTTTCTGCGGATAGGTTTTTTCTTTTGAGATTTTTTAAAAATACATGGTTACACACACATGCTCCCGAAAATCTGAAAAAATATCAAAGAAATATCTCTAGATGAAGCTTTAATAGCTCGCTCTCTCATCGTTCGTCGGTCTTGCTTGACAAGACCGTCTCCGACCTCCGTCTTGTGTTTATTTACGTCCATCGTATTGTTTGTATACAGCCCGGCAAGACTGCGCATCTGGCTACGTCATAACCCTCTCTTCCCCTGTATTCCCCCGCGCAGTCCCGTTTTCCGACGAATGCCTGGGGTCGAGCGACTAGACAGCTCACTCGCTCCGCTCATTCATTCTATTCGTATTCGGCAATCGGCGTTCGCAACGCTAACAACGCACGCGTGTCGTGTAAACGAGATTTCTAGTCTTTTACCTACTATTTTAAATAATCATTACAACTGCTTGATTGATCATAATGCTGAAAGAAAAATCGAGATTCGATAGGACCAACACTGCCGGTGACGAATCTCGCCCTTTACCAAGTAGCAGACTACCTCCCATTGAAGAGCTCACCCTTGGCCTGAAACAAAAGCTACACCTACAGGCTCGTGCTCGAGCAGCACCGTACTACATTAGAAAGCAACAAGAACCAGTGGATCTCGTGGACAGACTACTGGAGCAGCGTGCCCTTGTCGCAGAGGCTGTTCGAAGATTGCAAGAAAAGAAGCAACCGTGTCACGAAATATCAGTGGATTCATAATTTGGATCACCCACCCAAACAAAACATTTTATCTGTGAAAGTGTGGAACTTGTTGTGAAATCGCTTGTGTGTAAGAATCGTGTCGGGTTACAATGGTGCTATATGCGGATTGCGTGCGAAAGCGAGACGGCCAACCATGACGTGTCAAGCGCGACACGAATCACGAGAACGATCCAAAATGGCTGATCCTACACTACAATCATAATATTTATTCTTAGTATTTATTATTCGTTTCCTAGTGATTAAACTGATCAAAGTACTGAATGACGTAACTAGCGTTTATTGTTGTTGTAGATTTTGTCATCTAATAAATTTCGTTGATAGTGACTGCATAGTCACATTCGATATTTCCATGTGTAAATAAATAGTAGGTAGGTCTAGTTTTTTAAAGATACAGTATATAGGAGGAGGTAACTTTGTTCATGAATTTAATGATGTTAAAGGTTATTTAATTTCTCATTATACTCACAAACTAATTAACAGTGTCCGTAATCAAATCGATTATATGCAAATTGTATACATAATCGTTATTACATCAGATTGAAAATCTACTTATTACCTAACTGAAATGGTAAATTGTAACATTATTTTGCTCTTACTTGTTCTTTTTTTATCTGTAAGGTAAGTAGGAATAATTACAATTTGCTTCAACAGATACATTCTGTAATATTAAATAAAAATATACCTAGCTAGGATAAAATAAATATAGGTAGATATTCCTATCAGCTTCAAAAGCTATTTTAGCAAAGATTTTAGTAAAAATATAATTAGAGCACAACCTGAATAATGAATTTTAAGTATATAATACAATTGTATAAGTATTTTCCTTCCTCGCAAATTTAATAATAATGTTAAGGATAAGTTAAATCAAAAAATGCTAAAGCAGGTCCCTAATTCCTCTAAAGCTGCTAACTTAAGTAATTTTTAGTAGGTAGTAATAAGTTTCTAATTAAAACAATTTATGTGAAGTATAAGTACCTATCAAAACAGATATGTGCTATTATTTAATTTTAGTAAAAATGGAATAATTTACCACACATTGGGTATTAAAAATCATTGTAATAAATTACATTTTTGCATGTTTTAGTGCATTATGTGATTTTTAGATATACATATTTAGTTTAATTTGTCGTCGATCTTGTGATTTATGTAAGATAATAGAATAAATGGAATGATAAAATAATCATGTTCTTTATTTCTTTACTTTATCCTGTTCTTTGTTGTAATCAGTTGAAGCTTACAAAGAATTTTTTTGAAAGAAAATGTAACAAGTTCCAAACAAAATAGCGGCCTTCGCCATTACTTGCCTGAACACTTTTTAAAGCTGACCCTTTTTTACTTGGTTTTTAAATTCTTTGTCTCTACGCCGAATACCTACATCATGAAAAAGGCGCTGGACGACAGAGATGGTGGCGTTACAGTAAATGGCTGAAAAATTTAAATTCTCAGGTAATACGCTGATGGCACGACATTGGTTGCATCGGACGAAGCGGAAATAGCCAACCTGCTGAAGGAAGTTGAAGCGGAAAGCACCAAGCTTGGTCTTAATATTAACCATTCCAAAACTGAAGCACAGTATATATATTAGTACTAAACTGAAGTAATGGTACGCTAATGACGGTGGACCGAGTCTCAATGCTTCCACTTACAAATGTGCTTTATCCTTCACATCAGCTCATATATAAGTCCCCACCGAGGGGCTCGAGCCTACCCTGAATTAGGGCGATCGGGACTTAGTCGATCACGTGGGCCCAGTGCGGGTTGGTCAACTTCACACACAACCTTCGAGTTTCTTCGCAGATATGTGTAGGTTTCCTCACGATGTTTTCCTTCACCTTAAGAGCGTCGGATAAACAAACGTACATATGAGATAGAAATTAGAAAGCACATTGGTACGTGGCAGGACTCGAACCACGACTTCTCGGATTGGAGGTAGCGGCCCTTGCCGTTGCACCACCGACGCTCTCAAATCCTTACTAATATTATAATATATAATGTGATAATTTTCGAAAAACCAAAAAACTTTTAGGTACATTCATAAATTTTAAAACAATTATAATTATTTCATATTCTTCTTGGCAAACCCTTCTTTCGATTGATGGTGCATAAAAAAAAACTTATTTGCCATATTGGATTTAGAATGACGTCACTTAGCAACCATATAATGTTCTTCAAACTAAATTTGTATGCAAAATCTCAGCTCAATCTGAAACCAGGAAGTGGTTCTAATTTAGCGTCCAAGATTTGTACCAAACTATAAGTCAGTCAGGCAGACTAACTAACACGGCAAGCTAATATATAAAGCTTGTTAAAGTGTTTGTTTATTATTACTTCTTCACGTTTCAACACCTCACCCAATCTGGAATTACTCAATACCACCAAACTCCACCAAATATATTAATTATTTTTGTAGAATCCCGTAATCCCGGGAACTGTAGAATTATTACGTACTTATTGTTTTTCGAAGTAAGCAGAACATTACTGTAAAACCTGGCACTCCAAAAATCCATCAAGTCGTTTACTGAAAAACATTACCCTCCTTTTTGGGCAGTCGGGTAAAAGGGAGGAAGTTCTATGTTCCTCAGTATATTTTTTTATGTATGTTCACCGATATTTTCGTCAATTGTGGACCAATTTTGAAAAATCTTCTCTGTTGATAGGTTATTTGTATGC
Organism: Coleophora flavipennella; assembly: GCA_947284805.1. NCBI lineage: Eukaryota > Metazoa > Arthropoda > Insecta > Lepidoptera > Coleophoridae > Coleophora > Coleophora flavipennella. The sequence goes on along the minus strand of OX369287.1, from coordinate 7,088,889 downwards.
TTTCATAGTCAATATAAATTTATGTTGTAGGTATATGTATAAAAGTACAACCGTGACTGAATGACTGATCTATCAACATAGTTCAAACCACTGGACGGATCGGGCATACAGATAGCAATTATGACATTTGTTATGGTTATGAATAGACATCCACTAAAAACGGATTTTTGAAAATTAAAGGAGTGTAATAGGGGTTCAAAATTTATATAGAGAAATCAAATAAAATTGATGTTTGTATGTTTGTTACCTATACAGCATGCTTCAATAATACTCTAGGTACCAATCTTGTCATAAATAAGACGTATACTTACACGTAGCCTGTGTCATGGAAAAGAACGTATTAAACTACTTTTATTATTTACTAGCTGTTTCCCGCGGTTTCACCCGCGTGGACAACGTTTCTATGACTTTTCGAGGGTGCGCAGTGCGCGAGCTGCAAGCGGCTCGCGAGCGTGGTAAAAAGTAACCTATGTCTGAATCCAGGTCCTAATCTGTCTACCTACCAAATTTCAGCCAAATCCGTTCAGTAGTTTTTGCGGGAAAGCGTAACAGACAGACAGAGTTACTTTCATATTTATAATATTAGTAGGGATTTATTCCCTTGAAAATAGCATACTAAATAAAATATCGCAATAGAGCAACGGATTGTTATGATTTTTTACACAGATATTTTGAGGGGGTGGGAAATGACATGGATGACTAATTAGAGTAATTAGCATAGTCCGTTAAACTTCTCAAGGGATCTGGGGAGAAATCATTTTCATGTTCACGCACGTCGCAATAGAGCACGGTATTGCTAGTACTGTTTATTGTACTGTGGTATTGTTGTGGTTTTTGCACAGACATGGTTGAGGGGTGGGAAGTGACATAGAATACTAATTCGCATAACCCGACATAGTTCCCGTGGGATCTGGGGAAAACTCGTTTCCATGCTCGCGTCACACATTACATCGGCGTCACAGTCCGACATACACCTACTCGTACTTCCTGAGATGAGTTACCACAGGGTATGAGAATTAAGTTTTAACAATGAGAATAACCATCACCCAAAGTGGCTGGCACCAGCTATACAGTCATAAAAAAGATATCCACGCGAGCGAAGCTGCGGGGAAAAGCTAGTAGGTATGGTAAATGTGAAAATGTGTTTTGTTTGTTACCTCTTCACGCCTCAACACCTTAACCAATCTTGACGAAATTTGGCATTCACGTAGCATGTGTCATGGAGAAGGACACAGGCTACTTTTATCCCAGAGACTTTTTGCACAGAGATGTTTGAGATTAGATGGTGGGAAATGATATAGACTACAAATCATATATAAAAAAAATAGCATAGGCCGACATAGTTCCCGAGGGATCTGGGGAAAACTCATTCCATGATTCCTCGCTCGCGCACATCGGCGTCGCAACGGAGCAACGGGTCAACGTATTTTTTTTGCATAGAAATAGTTGAGGGGTTGGGAAGTGACATAGATTGCTTATCAGAATAGCCCGATATAGTTCCCGAGGATCTGGAGAAAACCCATGTCTACTATCGCGAGCTGCCTGACGCTAGCACACCACTCACTCTCAAAGACGGTTATAAAAACGATGTCCAAACGGGAAAAATCTACTTATTTTCAATAAACTCAAGCTGTTTGTATAGATAGGTACCTACCTATAATCTGGTATCTCTTAACTATCACAACTGAGGGTTACTCGTGAACCAAGAAAAATACGCTGCCGAAGTAAGAACGTCGAAGAGCCGGAATGGCCATAAGTGTAAGAAAATTTGAAACACCACCACGGAAGCGAATGTATGATTAGAGATTAATAGTCATTTTACAAACGGTCAGGCAAATTGTAAAATGCTGTATGCAAATTCTAAAATGCCGAGCCAGGCAAATTGTAAAATGCCGTATATGCAGATTGTAAATGAGCGAGCGATGTTAGGTACGGTTAGGTTTGATTGATTATACAGTCAAAGAGCCTCGTTTAGCGAGGCTCCCTCCCCCACCTGAGTACCAGAAATCTGCGTATAACATTTTATAATTTGCCTGACTATTTGTAAAATTACGAATTATACTAACTATGTATATGCCCTCGACAGATACATTTGAGATGTGTTAGAGACGTAATAAAGTCTCTATGGACGGCAACTAGGACGGACCAGTGACTGAGAATAAGAAACTTCACCACAGCTAAATATTGAGATATTGAGATACTACCTACATCAAAAATAATGTCAAGTGAGTATTATTAGTACAGCTATTTTTTATAGTTTATTTCTATCGTTTGTAAATTGTACCTGGAAATTGTTGTACTGTGCTCTAAATAAAAGTTTTTCTATTCTATTCTATTCTATTATATGTCATTGGTCAAGTGGAATAAATACAATGAAGTGGAATCGGACAAGAAAGTTATTAGCAGCGCCATCTTTTATCGAGTAGCGAAAGGTTATAATTATATCTCATTCAAACTTGAAATTCAAACAATAAAAATTACATGCAGTGCGTAAAAGAGAACAGCTTATTCAAATTTACGTATGAAAGAATGAAACAAGACTATATGTTTGTTTTTTGACATTTCTGATTTCATATCAGCTGGCTCAGCTGCTTGCCTGAACGAATGGAGATGGACTGATGGACTAGAAAACTAGAATACTTCCAGGTCCAGGGGCTTGCTTTGCTTGTATTTATTAATGTAGACTTGACTTGCTCGATTTATACTTATTTTAGCTTCGATTTACCTTATAGGTGTATTACATGTTCATCATTCAAAGTGTTAAATACTTGACTACATTATTTTGTAGTAAATTCGTAATCGATCGTAAAACGTGTAATTTAATAAGGAAAGTTACAACTTGTCATCGACACTATCGTACAATACCGGCTTTGTTCTTATCAGCCGATAAACAGATCCGTTTCTCTGCATCTGGTGTTAGTACGCGACTAGACTTCACGCAGTTTCGACCATACCAGTCTAGAATGTCTGCAAGTTGGTCCATGGGCCCCGGTACCTACGAGGTGCCTTTGAGCCTTTTTGCTAAGAACAGGCAAAGGTTAGCTGCGAAATTACAGAAAGGGCAAGTGGTTGTGCTACAAGGGGGCGAGGACATTAGCCACTATGACACGGACGTGCAATATGTGTTTAGACAGGCAAGTGCATTATAATTCAATAACTGTTCATGTATGTACACCTATTTTGTAACACGTAAAACAAATGAACTGGATAAAAAAAAATTTGGTGCTCTTGTTGATGTCTTTTGTTTTAAACAAATATATGTATACATTGTTATACTTGTGTGGAGAGCTGTGGTGGTACGGAATCCTAAGCTATGACCACAAGCTATGATTCATCATCATCATATCAGCCGAAGGAAGTCCACTGCTGGACATAGGCCTCCCCCAAGGATCTCCACGACGACCGGTTCTGCGCTGCCCGCATCCAGCGGCTTCCCGCGACCTTCACCAGGTCATCGGTCCACCGAGTGGGAGGCCTGCCTACACTACGCTTTCCGGTGCGTGGTCGCCACTCGAGAACTTTACTGCCCCAACGGCCATCTGTTCTACGAGCAATGTGCCCCGCCCACTGCCACTTAAGTTTAGCAATTCTGAGAGCTATGTCGGTTACTTTGGTTCTCTTACGGATCTCCTCGTTTCTGATTCGATCACGCATGATTAACTATAATCAATTCAAGTATTTTTTAAACATTAATGAATTATGCTATGCTAATTTTGTTTTTCTGATACAAATTAATCAAATAATAACCCATCTAGAACATTGTGAAGAATTATTATTATGATACCTATTTCTCTATTTTCACTAACTATCCATAAACGTCCCCACTCCTGGGGTATGGGTCTCTTCTCAAGCTCGGGAAGCTTAGACCAAGTCCGGATTAGTGGATATTGCAGGGCTAGTGGCAAACCACACTCTCAGAAGTTTTTCAAGCTGCTTATAAGGCATCTGACATAGCTTAACTTACAACTACAGCTTAACGACTGCAATCTAGTGATAGCTACTGGCACCAACGGCTCAACATGCCTTGCGAAGCACAGATACAGTTGCCAAAAATGCCACTGACAGTTATACCCATTCAAGTAATGACTGTGCTACAGGTAAACAACTTACAACTACAGCTTAATGACTGCAATCTAGTTATAGCTACTGGCACCAACAGCTTAACGTGCCTTGCAAAGCACAGAAACGGTGGAGAATTGTGCCAGTAACAGTCATACCCAGGCTTTGGGTCAGTTAACCTGTGCGATAAACCCAACCATGCAAGCCCCACTGAACACTGAGCCGCTTCTATTATTATATGTTATGTAAACAATTTTTTTAAACAGGAATCATACTTTACCTGGGTGTGCGGTGTGCGGGAGCCAGGTTGCTACTTTGCACTAGATGTGGCTACGGGGAAATCACACCTGTTCGTGCCACGCTTGCCTGAAGAGTATGAAGTGTGGATGGGCAAGTTGCTCACATGTGAGCAGTTCCAGAAACTCTATGCCGTGGACGAAGTGCATTATGTTGATGAGGTATTATTTCTTGTAATAAGTATAATTGGGTAGTATGCTAAAAATATGATATTTCTTTTAATTATAATTGGATATGGTAAGATATTTCGACGCATCGCCCTAATTCGGGGTAGGCTCAAGCCCCTCGGTGGGGACGTATATATGAGCTGATGTAAAAAAGATATTTCTATTAATTACATTTTGTTACATAAGTAGGACTATTTTAAGTAACTAATTTAATTATATAAAAAAAACAAAAAAATAACCAATTGTTTAAAATATCATTGGTTAGTTTTTATGTATTTTTTTATAAGGTTGGAGTTAATGACGTCACAAGGTCACAAACTCAAAATCTATGAAACAAACATCAACACTGTTTATATTGTTGATGATGAAACATAAGTCAATCAGTCAATCAGTGGTGTTGATTTGAACAAAACATTCGACTTAACTAAACTAAACTAAAATATGATTAAAATAAGTTTAGTCAGTTTCCTTAGACTTTGTGACCGAAAAAAACACTTCCTTCACTCCCACAGATTGCAGGAAAGCGAGAAGAAAGATGTCCCACGACAAAATTATTCCTGTTTGTTTAATAAGTCCACAATTAACATAAATATTTAATTAATGATGCTCTCTTCAAAAGCAGAAGCAGAAGAAACATGTTTATTGTCACCAAATCAACACAGCTATAATAAGGATGATTACTGCTTAACATCTCCGTTACTTTTATCATCTATCAAAAAGAAAATGTTGTTCTAAAAATGTAAAATACCCAGGCGTGACGTCATAGTTTTGCAGCGTCATTTATATGCTCATTTTGTGATTTTGGTAAGCCGCTTTTGCGACTAGGCCACTTTTATTTTATCCCAAATCTTTTTATTTTAGCGATGACAATTATGGTTTCATAAGCTCAGTTTTTCTATTTTTCTCAGTCCATTAAATATACTCCTTTACTTTCTTCACCAACCTTTTCTTTCTGGCAATACATTGGCGAAAACTGCATTGATTCCTATGCAGTAGTTTTATCGTGATGCTTCTATAAACAAACAAACAGACAGATAAAAATTCAATAAACGGTTTACTTTTCTTTCCAACAACCAATTCTAATAAATTAAAAAAACTTAATCGCTTTGGGTAAAGTTTAATCACAGATTACTAAATAGTTACTTGTTTAATTGTATGAAAACATAAGATCCAGGCAATATTAAACACATACACACACACACACACACCAAAATCCACTTGCATCAATTTAAGATCTTTATTTAGCATAGTTTTGTTTACATTTAGTAGATATACCTACTTCAGTTTACCTAGACTCTGTTATTTGCCAACAAATGGCCAACAATTATATGTACCATAGAATAAGCGATGGAAGAGTGAGATTTCCTAACACAGGTATTGTTTTACCTATAAGGAGATCTCAGCCTTAAAAAGCTGGTAATTTTTGGTAATCAATAAAAAAAAATTCATTAAATTTAAAACAGTAGGAAAAAGATATTTTCGTGCGGTAAAATGGAACCTATATTTTACCGCAGAGCAATAGAGCTAACGCAATATATTGGTGAACACTGCATTCAATTCCATGCGGTAGTTTTTGCGTGATGCACGTAAATACAGACAAACCAAAACAATCTAAAAATTGTTGTTTTTGCTTCTGTTGCTCTAATAAAGTACCCCCGTATTCATTTTTTATTCAATATCTAATGTACAGATATGGGCCTGTTATAATTTTAATTTTTTTTACATATGTAGATTTGTACAAAAACAATAAATGAGAAAAAAATATTTAACCTATTCTTTGCCTTCTGACAACAATGTTTCATAAAGTTTTTTTTTTTTCGAAAAATTATAACCGGCTATTTTACTCAAATTTATTTAATTTTTTTTCTTTCAGCTTCGAGATGTGCTGAAAAGGTTAAACCCGAATGTTTTACTCACATTGGTAAGATTATTTTGGCTTATTGTGTCTCAGTCTTACTTGAGTTGCATGCCTGCATGTTTTATTTAACCCTCGGTCGGTCGCGCTTTTTTTGTGACACCATCGGTCGCGTGGGGTCTTTAAAAGTCCGATATTAGGGTACATTTTTCAATTTTTTTTATTATTTAATTATTTTTGTATTTTTCGTAGCATAATAAAGCTTTAAATATAATAAATAATGTAGTTTTAAATAGCTGTATTTATAGGAAATAATATTTAACAAATTATAATTGTTATTATTTTTGCACTAATTGATAGTTAAGTATGTTTTAGGAAGCTACCCTAACGTACAAATTTGTATCTTTAATATGGAACAAAATATAGCAGTTTTAGTAAACGTCGGGCTTTTAAAGACTCCTCGCGACCGACCGCGGGTTAAGGAAATGTAGGAGAACTAAACTAGACGATATTGCCGTAGTACTATTACCTAATCTGTGATGTAGCTCACAGAATAACTAACTTATGGGGTAGTTGGCGGGACAGATAGCTCGTTAAACGGAATGCCGTATGTCTAGTTTTGCGTGCGAGCACCGGAAAACGTAGCGTGGGCAGGCCTCCCACTTGGTGCAAGTAGCGAGTAGACACTGGATGCGGTCAGCGTAGGACTGGTCCTTGTGAAAATCCTCTGGGGAGTCCTTTGTTCAGCAGTGGACGTCTTTCGTTGTGGCTGATACAATTATTTTCTTTTTTATTTATTTATTCATAAGAAACGAACAGTCACTCAAATAATATAATTATAAAACATCTTGCTTCAATATAGACCAATAGTTTCCTTAATTATTAAAGTGTTATATTTAATTTACAAAAAGTCATCGCTATGAACGATTACTATATATTATTATTATGTTTTATTAACATATTTGACGCTTTGTTTAATGTCTTTGATTATAGTGAATAATCAAAAGCCAATGTATTTAATTTCTAGAGTGGCCCTAACACTGACAGTGGTTTGACTGCAAAGGAAGCCGTTTTTGAAGGGATAAACGAGTAAGTTTTCCTTTACAAAATGTAACAAAATTGGTTTAGGACACAATAACTTCTATTCATCTCAACATACTGTAATATGACATCCAGTGATACTCATTGATTTTCAATAAATTATGTACACTAGAAGTTGCTATTAATATCTGAACATCTAATTTTTCATAAATATCTGAGCAGCAGATTTTTTAGTATGTTCTTCACACACAATGACTTAAGGTTATTTTTTCCTATAATGCTACATATTGAAAAATCTACTACTCAGATATTTATGACAAATTAGATGTTCAGATATTAATATAAACTTCTAGTGTACATAATTTATTGAAATTGAACACTGCTCAGAAATATTAGAACACCTCGTCCGCTACGACATCTGATGGCGACTGTACTTAATTGGAGCTATAGCTATAGGATATATTCAAAACGGGGATGATGACTGCATCAAAAACAAATTATACGTATGAACTCTTGATCACTAAATTATCCTCCTATACTAAAATTTTAAAAACCGTACTATTTTGTTTTCCATCAATTCTTCTAATTTTTAATGGCTTATGTTTAACTTAACACCAGGTATAGTAAAACATAACATCAAAAAAACACTTTCCTGCCAAAAATAGTAAACGAGCACCAAAATTAAAACTCAATTTTATTATGAAATTATAACCAAAAGACTCCAAACTAATCATTGTTAACCCAAAAATAGTTAATGACCACCAAAATTTTAACCACATTTTAATTTTACAGTTTCTTCTTCTGCGCAGCATACTGCTACCCATTGGGGGAGCCTAGCTTCGCAAGGCTCTTTGACTTTATTATCAATCAAACCTGACCAAACCTAATATTGTTCGCTTCTATCGCTCATTTACAGTTTTAAAGTGAAACTTTTATTACATCGTCTCAAATTTTTTCGTCTGTGTGTTGCATGTCGCGCGACGGTGGCTTTCGACTGACGGTATGATCGTTTCGTCCTCTGTACCGTAGCGAGAGCAGCCATGATCGTTTCGTCCTCTGTAAAGTTTTTACCGTAGTTTCATAAAACCACACACTTACTATTTTTTAGAAAAAACTTATTTTTGCCAACTCCTTTTTCATTGTATGGAATTTGAAGCGGGTAGCGTTTCTTCTTCTGCGCAGCATTCTGCTACCTGTGGGGGGGAACCTCGCTTTGCAAGGCTCTGACTGTATAATCAATCAAACCTGACCGAACCTAATATCGCTCGCTTCGCTCGCTCATTTACAGGTTTACAAAAAACTTATTTTTGCAGATTCCTTTCTTTGTGTGGTTTATTTAGGCAGAAATAATTTGCTCGCTAAGATTTGGTCCTTATTTACTACATTTGGTGTTTGAATACATTTTTTGGTAAGAGAACAAAATATCGTTTTTGAAAGATGACAAAAAATAACTCAAGTGACTGGCAGTCGTCATCCCTATTCGTGCAGTTCCCAGTTACTATCATGGTGCATTTCTTTTTCAGTTTTAAAGTGGACAATGAAATCCTGTTCACGATTATTGCGGAACTGTAAGTACAACTATTCATCATCATCACAATATCAGCCGAAAACGTCCACTGCTGGACAAAGGCCTCCCCCAAGGATTTCACGATGACCGTTCCTGCGCTGCCTGTATCCAGCGGCTACCTGCGACCTTCACCAGGTACAACAATTAAGTACATTATAAATTGCCAAAATTGTGTTTTGTAGATATTTTCTGCAGTTATCAATAGCCGCACTTGAATGAAGATTGTGGACTTATAATTAATGTACTTATCAGGGATTTCTTATCGACAGAGCGTTTATGATTTATTTACGATATTGATTTCGATGGTCTACAATTATTTTCTTATCCTATTGCTGTTGGTATTGAGACAAAACTATATGCAAAAGCAAAGTATGTATAATAGTACTAACATACAGTATGGACACTCCCTTCCGCTCTCTAGATTCCGACCTCAACCCCTCGTTACTCAGATTGATTCAGATTGGTTATAGTTTGGTTCTCGGACGTGTAGGATTTTGCCGTGATTTTATTTGCTCCGTCATTTGTTTTTAGAAATATCATTTCACGACCGTTTGTGTGCAGTGTCCGGGTGTAAGACAGAAAAATGCCCCATCCACCACCACTTATACTTTTGGAATGATATGAATATGAAGCTAAAATACCGGCCAAGTGCTAGTCGAACTCGTGCACCAAGGGTTCCGTAACACCACACCATATTGTCGCCAAATATCAATGTTGATATCATTGGTGTGTTCCGGCATGAAGATAAGATAGCCAGTTCCCCATTGCGTTGGGGAATCTTGGTAAGCCCGCTTCCATCTTCGGCAACATCGTCACTTACCACCAGGTGAGATGTTGTCTAGGGCTTACCAATTGTGAATAAAAAAAATATATTGTAATTCTATAACCACACCTCCACATAAGTATAACAATGATACATATTCATAACAAATATGTTTATTACAAGGGCCATATTCATTACAAGGGCTCACCGCTTGTGAATATAAAAAAATAACTAAACGAATTAATAAAAATAAAAAAAACCGACTGCATAAAACTTAACCACTCGTTTTTGACCAATCGGGTAAAACGTATCCTATGTCACTTACGGGTTCAATACGAATCTAACGACACATCGCAATCCAAAATCCATCAAACCGTTTAGGCTACAGAGTGTGCCAAAGAAATATGCATACATACATACACTCGAAAAACATAACCCTCTTGGCACAGTCGGGTAAAAAAAAACAGAAGACATCAACGCAAGCGACGTTCTTTCCTTTTCATTCAATTCAGACTCCTCAGCGTAAGTACGGCTCACACTTGGCCGGTCTTAAGGGTTCTTTGGTCAACCAGGAACTATACTTTTGCCATGTCCATCTGTCTGTCCGGCTGTCCGTGGTCTAACTCAGAGTCTCCTCGTACTTAAAACAGTAATTTGGCATGACGAAATGATTAAAATCTCAAAAAAAGATTTTGTGTACCATAAATTATACTTAAAAGGTTAAAAGTGGGGGTAATTTTTTTTGCATCTATCCCATGGTGTGGGGTGTCGTTGGATAGGTCTTTCAAAAATATTGCAAGTGTGTGAAAATAATTTTTTGATTCAGTGATCTGTTTACGAAACATTAAGCTTTAAAGTGCCAATTTCTGTAGAGTCAAGTTTTTCCCTCTGCCAGCTTAACCGCTATTTCAGGAAATCTCATTAAAAAAAAAGAATATCATTTTTTTAAGACTACGGATTTTTTTAACCCTACTTTGCGCTTAGTCCCACACGCACTTAGCCACTTTTTATTATTTGTTGTTATACTTTAGGGTAAGTACTTTAACCACACCAAATTTTACGCTGTATGTAAACCGTATTTAGATAGAGCAAAACAAAAGAAAAACCTTGACAAACACGTTTTTTTTTCAACACCCCTTAGTTTTTCATTATTTGTCGGTAATTCCTCCATAGTAACATATGTTCTGTAAACATTTCAGCAAGCTACATAATACGGTCCCAAAGGTACAGCCTTTTAAAGGTCGGATAAACAGACAAACAGCCAGACAGACGGCAAAGTATATATTAGTACTAACGTACAGACGGTCAGCGTAGACTTATGATACGGAACCCTAAAAATCAAATCAAATCTCACAGTTTTTCGTCCATAAGAAACGATAGGTATTTAAGGGTTCCGAAGTCAACAAGGAACCCTTATATTTTCGCCATGTCTGTCAGCGGCTTAGCTCAGAGACTATTAATACTAGAAAGCTGTAATTTGGCATGGTTATACATATTAATCACGCCGACAAAGTTGTACAATAAAATCTTGATATTTCTTTATGGTACCTCCCCTACATGTAAAGTGAGGGTGATTTTTTGTTGCTAACGTACCCTATTGTGTGGTGTATTGTTGAATAGGTCGTTCAAAACAACTGAGGGTTTGCTGAAACCATTTTTTGATTCAGGGATCGGTGCTTTAATTAAAGTACCAATTTTTGTTCGAGTCAAGTGTCCCCCTCCCCCCCTACAAGCTAAACCGCTATTTCAGGACATCTGAATAGTAGGACTTATAATCAATTTAAAAGGAAAACTATCACGGCTAAGTAGGCTTTCTTAGTTTAGGAGTAATAGTCGACCAACTTAACACGCTAACAGTCCAGTGTACCGTATGTGGTACACGTGGAGCAGTTCCGCCGAGTTCGTGTACCCTATGAGGCACACGAGCCCTATTCGTATGTTACTTTATGGGCCCACGCATATGGACATATGGCGTGTTTCGGAACACTTGTATGGGGACTGTTAACGTGTTAAGGTATGCAGTTGGATTTGTCAAAAGTTGATAGCTTTTCCATACAAAATGTAATATTACCAACTGTAAATATAATTTTGTTTTTTACAACAGACTTTTATTTTTTGAAAATACTGTGCGCAAGTCCGACACGCACTTGGCCGGTTTTTTGTTTACAAGAAAACTACGTTTTACGTAACCTTATCAACTTTTTAATAAGTTTCTGTTCTTAATGACCTGTTCAATACCTAAATAAATAAAACATTGTAAGAGTAATTATGGACCACCCTGTATATGTGAAATAAAACTCTGTTTTAATGTGTTTTTGCAGGCGCGTCGTCAAAACCCCTGAAGAGATTGAAGTGATGCGTTATGTGTGCAAAGTGTCTTCTGACGCTCACAAACAGGTGAATTTATAAGTATAGCACTGATGATGATGATATAATATGTATTTCTATGCTATGCATCTAGAATTATTGTTGGAAGTACTAGGGTGCTACATAAGTTTTGTCGTACTTTGTGGAATTATTTTTTTTCGAAGCAGTCACCACCGGCAGTAATACAGTTCTTCATACGTTTAAACCAGGTGCTGAACACATTGCTCCAGTATCCTTCTGGAACACAGCCGCATATCTCCTCAAAAGCTCCTATAAGTTGGTCATCGCTCGAAAACTTGTCTCCCTTGAGTTGTTTTTTTACATAAGGGAATAGTGCAAAGTCGCATGGCGCTAGATCCGGACTATAAGGAAGGTGTCCCAACAATTTGATTCCAGCTTAGTGCAAATAGTTCGTAGTTTTGCCGGCTCGATGTGCAGGGGCGTTATCTTGATGCCAAGTATCGAGTCTTGATTTTGGTCGTTCATTTTTTTAATCAATTAATACACTAAGTAAACTTTCTTCTGTGTACCATGCAGTAGTAACAGTCTTCCCTTTATCAAGCACAACCGTAGCCAATATTCCTCTCTTAGTAAAAAATACAGCAACCATTCTTTTCTTTACGGATCGGGTCATTTTCACTGACGTCGGCGGTGGTTCATCTTCAAACACCCACACTTTACTCTGGGATTTAGTAGGTACATCGAAATAATACAGCCATGTTTAATCGCATGTAACAATCGAGTTCACGTAGTAGTTAGATTGGCCGTCTTCTAATTTTTTTAACATATCACCTGACCAAGTCACGCGTTGCTCCCTTAGCGCGTCAGTCATCAAGTGCGGTACCCAGAGAGAACAAAGTTTCCGTACTTTCAAATGGTCGTGAAGAATCCGATGAACAGTTGGTGCGCTTAACTTGAGGGTTTCCTCGATCTGTCGATATGTCACACGTCGGTCTTCATCCAATAGTTTTCATTCAGCCTCAATTTTATATCGGTAGTCACTTCTATCGGCCTGTCGGACCTTGCTTTATCCTCCAAGTTAAAATTGCCGCGATTGAATTGAATATACCACCGTTCTATGGTCCTCAGAGATGGACAAGTTTCCCTCAGTGCACTGTTCATTTCCTCGAAACATTTTTGTTTAGTCAAGGCACGCTTAAAATTATACGAAATAATTACACGAATATCATAATGAGAAAAGGCCGCCATTTCCATTTAGAAAATTAATTTAAAAATCGAACAAACGATTCCTTGCAAATAAATTTGTTTTTTGTTGTTTTTAAATAACTTAGATTTTATGGCTTTGGCCTCAAATCACAATATTATGTTAAGTAGTTTGCATGCGACAAAACTTATGTAGCGCCCTACGTACATAGGAGCTATAAATATCCAAGGCCATTTTACAATGCATGATAAATCTAGACTACAAGTCTTTCAGATTATTTTTCTGTGTACTTGACTCCATTGTGATAATCCGGTAATCTTGTATTACTATTGTCCGTACCGTAAATGTTATAAGACTGACTTGCTGGCCCTGTGTCAGCGCTCCTGTTCGTTGTGAAGACGGTCGTGGGTTCGATTCCCACTCAGGGCAAACATCCCTTTAACAACAGCTTTTTTTGATCTGTGTCTGGGTAGTTTAATATCTATTATAGCTAAACGTATATAAGTGTGTATAAGGCCTTATCTCCAGCAGTGGACGTCCCTCGACTGATATGGTGATGAAGTATGTGTAACAAACAGTCTCCGCATAGTACAGGGTATACTAGTTTGAGGATAGCTGACCATGTGTGATTTCTGATTTGTTCCTGAATATTTACTATTTACTTTTTATTGATGATGAATTTTAAACTAAATCGTAATATCGTTTTAACCTCTATATTTTTGCTAGGTGATGCTATACGCAAAGCCAGGTCTAATGGAGTACCAGTGCGAATCGATCTTCTTGGACCACTGTTACCGCGTCGGGGGTTGCCGCCACGTCTCGTACACCTGCATCTGCGGCTCGGGAGACAACGCCGCCACGTTGCACTACGGGCACGCAGCCGCGCCGAATAGCAAGAGGATTGAGAATGGCGACATGTGGTGAGTTTGATACCAATTAGGGGGCCGCAGCCACTTCTAGTACACCTGCATCTGCGGCTCGGGAGACAACGTCGCCGCGTCGCAACTACTGGCACGCAGCCGCGCCGATTAGCAAGAGAATTGAGGATGGCGATATATGGTGAGTTTGATACCAAGTAGGGGGCCGCAGCCACGTCTCTTACACTTGCATCTGCGGCTCGTGCTACAACGCCGCCACGTTGCACTACGGGCACGCAGCCGCGCCGAATAGCAAGAGGATTGAGAATGGCGATATCTGGTGAGTTTGATACCAAGTAGGAGGCCGCAGCCACGTCTCGTACGCCTCGAGGATCTCCAACAGGTCCTGTGCTGCTCGCATCCAGCGGCTTCCCGCTACCTTCACCAGGTCGTTTCACCGAGTGGGAAGCCTACTTACGCCACTCGAGAACTTTAATGTCCCTACAGCCATCTGTTCTACGATCTATGTGCTCCACCGACTGTCACTTAAGTTTAGCAAATCTGAGAGCTATGTCGGTTACTTAGGTTCTCCTATGGATCTTCTTGTTTCTGATTCGATCACGCAGCGAACTCCGGCTTTGCCCTTTGGGTGACCTTAAGCCTTCTTATGTGGCCCATAGTAAGCGACCATGTCTCACTGTGTTATGTCATCACTGGCAACACACACTGGTCAAAGACTTAGGAGAGAGGGTTTTTTGGCGGGATTTGTTGTGGACGCATTCGTAGATTTATTTTATTGTATTTGCATTGTTTTTTGCTAGAATTTACTTCAAAAAGTGGTGCGTTTTGAAGAAAATCGTCTGGTACACGTGAGCAATGTGAAGAACAAGAAAATAAAATGAAAAAGGACGTAAAAACCCAATTAGCACTGGGTGCAGTTTTACAGACGCCCTGCTGCAACCGGGTGTTCTACCTCAGAATTAGGCTGCTGCAAATGCTGTCAAGAACTTCAGAGAGATTTGTAATGCACCGGCACTAGCACTACAAATCCAAAAACAAATGAAGAAAGTGAAAATGATTTACGAATTCGGCTGAAGGACTCGTTTCCATGGCCAAGAAAAATTCACAACAATAAAAAAGACTTAGGAGGACACTGCAGTATTTGAGACGTGATTTTAATAATATTATTATTATATTATTTAAATATGCTGATCCTTATGTGTATCATCATATTAGCTCATAGGTATGTCACCACTACTGAGTAAAAAACTCCGAATAAAACCGAATCAGACGGACATACGGTTACGTTAGGTTAGCATGTCTTGTTCTAGCAGGGCTCCGTTCGACTCGGTTTTATTCGATGTTTTTTTACTCAGTAGTTTCATAAAACGGCTAAACGGCTAATTCTACAATATGGCTGCGACATCTACGAGGGGTGTTCAATAAGTAGTGAGAATGAGGTATAAACTCCTTGGTTATAAAGAAAATAAGTACTGGCTGGCATAGACCACCTATTTGGTAATATAATAAAAAAAAAGTGTGATCGTCTTTTGTTTTTTTTTTCATAAACGGTTGTTGTTTGTGTTGTATCGGAATAATCTGCTCAAAATGGAGAAAATTGAAGTTCGGGCCGTAATTAAATACCTTTGTTTGAAAAATTTTACTACTGACCAAGTTAATCAAGACTTGCAAAATACTTTAGGGGTTCATGCTCCAGCTTATTCTACAGTTGCGCGTTGGTGTGCAGAATTTAAGAGAGGAAGAACATCGACTAATGATGATCCACGCTCTGGGCGCCCTACGACCACAATAACGGAACAAATGATTAAAAAAGTGGAAAAAATTGTTTTAGCAGATCGTCGAACTACTGTGCGTTTTATAGCTGAAGAAGTGAAAATTTCGATAGGTAGTGCACATAGCATCATACATGACCGTTTGGGTATGAAAAAAGTATCAGCACGTTGGGTGCCTCGAATGCTGACAGCAGAACAAAAACAAACCAGGCTGAGAATATCACAAAGCTGTTTGGATGTTTTACAACGAGATCCTGAGCAGTTTTTGGCTCGATTCTTAACAATGGATGAAACATGGCTTCATCATTACGATCCAGAAACAAAACAACAATCCATGACTTGGAAAAGGCCATCATCCCCAACACCTAGGAAATTCAAAGCAATTCCATCCGCTGGTAAGGTTATGGGTTCCCTTTTTTGGGACAGCAAGGGGGTGATAATGGTTGAATACCTCAATCATGGAGCCACTATTACGGGAAGTGTGTATGCAGAACAAATAAGAAAATTGCGTGAAGAAATTCGTGAAAAACGACGCGGTAAACTTGCGAAAGTTGTGCTTTTTCACCAAGATAACGCTCCAGCTCACAAGTCCAGAGTTGCCATGGCTGCAAGAAGACGCTGGCTTCGAATTGATGGAACATCCCCCATACTCTCCAGACCTTGCTCCTAGTGACTTCTATTTATTTCCCCGTTTAAAAGAACATCTTAGAGGCCAGAAATTTGATGATGATGATGGAGTGATCGCCGCCGTACAAGAGTTTTTAGAGGGTCAGGACGAGGACTTTTTTAAAAATGGAATATAAGGTTTAGAGAAGAGATTTTCTAAATGTGTATTATTAAAAGGTGACTACGTCGAAAAATAAAATAAGTTTTGTCAAAAGTTAACTGCATCTTATTCATTCTCACTACTTATTGAACACCGTAGTATAAGACCTCAGCCACTATGCTTGGCGTTTGTGGACTATGAGAAGGCCTTTGATTCAGTCGATACCTGAGCTGTGCTACAGTCTCTCCAGCGGTGCCAAATTGACCATCGATACATCGAGGTGTTGAAGTGTATGTATGAAAACGCCACCATGTCGGTTCGTCTCCAGGACCAGAACTCGAAACCTATCCAGTTGCAGCGAGGGGTGAGACAGGGAGACGTTATATCTCCGAAACTGGTCACCGCCGCCCTGGAAGATGTTTTTAAGCTTCTAGACTGGGGTGGACTCGGCATCAATAACAACGGCGAGTACCGATTCGCTGACGATATCGTGGTCATGGATGAGACTATGGAAGACCTAAGCACAATGCTCGATGGTCTCAGTAAAGTCTCTCAACAAGTGGGTCTTAAAATGAACATGGACAAGACGAAAATAATGTTAAATGTCCGTATCGCACCCACCCCTCTAAAGGTTGGAGACTCTACACTGGACGTTGTTGACGAATATGTATACCTGGGACAAACAGTCCAGCTAGGCAGGTCCAACTTCAAGAAAGAGATCAATCGACGAATCCAACTTGGCTGGGCAGCGTTCGGGAAGCTTCGTAATATCTTCACGTCCCAAATACCGCAGTGTCTCAAGACTAAGGTCTTTGACCAGTGTGTGTTGCCAGTGATGACTTACGGAACTGAGACATGGTCGCTTACTATGGGCCTCATAAGAAGGCTCAAGGTCACCCAAAGGGCAATGGAGCGTGCTATGTTTGGAGTTTCTCTGCGTGATAGAATCAGAAACGAGGAGATCCGCAGGAGAACTAAAGTAACCAACATAGCTCACAGAATCGCTAAACTGAAGTGGCAGTGGGCAGGGCACATAGCTCGTAGAACAGATGGCCGATGGGGCAGTAGAGTTCTCGAGTGGCGACCGCGTACCGGAAAACGTAGCGTAGGCAGGCCTCCCACACGCTGGACCGACGACCTGGTGAAGATCGCGGGAAGCCGATGGATGCGGGCAGCGCAGGACCGGTCGTTGTGGAAATCCTTGGGGGAGGCCTTTGTCCAGCAGTAAACGATGATGATCTATAAGACCTCTGTACAACCGTATCTTTTTCTTAAAGTGATTAAATGAATTGTGTTGTATTGATTGACGGAGAAACGTACGTACGATTATATGACAATTTTTTTTTTCGCCCTTTTTAGGGCAGGCTAAGGCTCATTGGCCATAACGCTTAGTTTCAATAGAATTTTTCTGTAGAACTAATTTGTAGAGTTTACGTCTTCAGTAATTTTTCAGTTTTCAAGATCACTGTTTCTTCACATCCTCTTCAATTTTTTTTCTTATGTCAACACTATTTACTGTCTATAAACTAACCTAAACTACGTACTCCAGTAAAATGATAGCACTTTTGCTAAAGCTTTAGCATACTACTTGTGGGAACTCAAAACACAGCATACACACTTTTATTTCATTAAACTACACAATAAACACATAAATAATACTTTGCTGTTTAATACAATATCAATATTATACATCAAAAACCACAAAATGTAATTTTTCGGATAATAAAAGAAAAATGTCAAACTGAACGCTACGAATTTCCGCTAAAAAGTCTTATATAGGACTTATTTGTGACATTTAAATAAACTGAAGCTTTAATAATCTGTGTTAAGTACAGAGGGCAAATGCATCAAATTTGTCTTCATGGGGATGTGCTGGAGATCAATAAGGGGATGAACTTTTGATTGCTATGCCACAACTACAGATTGTT
The DNA here is from genome assembly GCA_947284805.1 of Coleophora flavipennella. Taxonomy (NCBI): domain Eukaryota; kingdom Metazoa; phylum Arthropoda; class Insecta; order Lepidoptera; family Coleophoridae; genus Coleophora; species Coleophora flavipennella. Next base: position 7,070,264 of record OX369287.1, on the reverse strand, counting down.
TTATATGGAAGTAACTTGTTCCCTGGAATTGGCAATACTGGGAAGTTTTTAAACAAGATCCGTAGATATTCCAGCACCAGTTGCTCGCGAGAGGAAAGCGTTCGTCCCGTTCTAACACGAGCTAATGAAAGAGATATGTAAACTGTTTTCTCGCATCGTGCCTCAGATCAAAAATAAAAGGTAGACGTAGTGTTACGGCTTTGAAAACGGGGTATAAAAAACTCTGCTCCAATCACGATGGAGCCATTTTTCTTACAGTCATGCGGTGACAGACTTACCGCCAACATACCGAAATGTGTTGTGACATGTCTCAAATGCACCTGTCTCAATTACAGTGAAGGATAGGACTGTTCACGTGTCGAAACTTTATTCGGGGCTTTATTCGGGGTCACCACTTAAGGTAAAGATAGATACATATATAATGGAACAAGCGTTACCCCACTTCTTGTTATGATTGTTGTATGAAACTCAATATCTACATTATTTTTAATCTGAACATCGGGCGCTAAAAACGGCTTTGTCTGTGCCTCGTGCTACCCGTGCCCCTAGCATCAAGTAACATTTTTATTTATTTTTTATTTATTTATTTATTTGCTATTCGGAAGATTTACAGCTCAATATTATATATAGGTAACAAAATTAAATTTAAAACGATGCTAATTACAAACCTTCACCAAAAGAAAAAAAGAAAATTAACATTAGTAACATCAAAGAACATTTTTTTTTAAGATAATCCTTTTCATTAAACATAAATATTCAGTCTAAGAAGAATTCCTGTGCCACTAGTCGCCATGATACACAACCTCATTCCCCATAGCTTCATTTCACCTCCGGATAGCCAGATACCAGGAGGGATTCCATACCATTGTTGTTAATATTCCACCTATCCCCACGAAGCTTTACGCTTCCTCATTTATTATGCGGACAGCAAGGGAGTGGAATTCCTTGCCTGCGTCAGTGTTTCCCGACATTTAATAATTTGGGTCCTTCAAGGCGAAAGAGAATAGGCATTATTTGAGTTTGCGTGTACCATCCACCACTTCCATCAGGAAAGATGCAGTCAAATATTTTATTTAATAAAAATAAAAGTTTAAAAAACTTAAAAACCGACTTCAAAATGAAATTCACTCAAAAATATGAAATAATATTATTATACTTAGATACACGACATTAACCAACAATAACGAAATCAAAGGTGGGTAGGAATTAAATTAGGGGCCTAAATTTATTTTTGAGGTTCGGTATCAGCATACAGCTACATAAGTATCAAATGTTTTAGATTCGATGGCATTGCTGACACCGACCTCAAAAAAATTTTAGGCCCCTAATTTAATTCCTACCCACCTTTGATTTCGTTATTGTTGGTTAATGTCGTGTATCTAAGTATAACAATATTATTTCATACTTTTGAGTGAATTTCATTTTGATTTATTTATTTTTAGTGATAATGCTATCTATCTAACAACGTTATACCCAATCACCCACTCGCCAATAGGAACCATCAAATCATCATTCATAATGCATGTGCTTCATTAACAGATACAGATTCCTGTGGCTTCCATCATCATTTCAACAACATGAAAGTTAAGGAGTTAAATCTTCCATAATCAGCTCATCTGAATAACCTGAAAGAATACAACTATCGGTCTACGTAAAAATTTTAAAGAATTATCCTCCAACTCTTAACCGTTAAGGAGTTGTTCCTTCCTTCATCAGCTCATCTGATGATGATGATGAGATGATGACTACCAGACGCCAAAACTTGAATAGTTTTAGGAAATACATGAAACACGTAATATGTGCCTATAAAATTTAAGGGTTGTTCTCGATTTCCCTGGAATCCCATCATCAGATCCTGACTTGGTGACAATGGGACCCCCTGGGGAGTATACTCTTTCAAATAAAAAAAGAATTTTGAAAATCGGTTTACAAACGGCGGAGATATCGCGTAACAAACATACAAAAAAAACCATACAGTCGAATTGAGAACCTCCTCCTTTTTGAAGTCGGTTGAAAAAAACCCAATCTATACCTAAGTCAATGACCTATGGCTTTCACTAGTAAAAGCTTCATCATCATCATCATATCAGCTGTAAGACGTCCACTGCTGGATAAAGGCCTCCTTCAAGAGTTTTCGCAACGACCGGAGCTGCGTTGCCCACATCCAGCGGCTTCCCGTGACCTTCACCAGGTCATCGGTCCACCGAGTCGGAGGTCTGCCTACGCTACATCTTCCGGTACGCGGTCGCCACAGCAAAATCTTATTACCCGGCGGCGCCAGAAAGATGGTTATGTTTTTTGAGTGTATGAATGTATATTTCTTTGGCACGCCCAGTAGCCTAAACAGCTTTATGGATTTTGGCGTTCAAGGTGTCGTTAGATCTGTCTTGATCCCGTGAGTGACATAGGATACATTATTACCCAACTAGCCTAAAAAGGAGGTTAATAATTTCTTTGGCACGCTCTGTATTTGTTCTATTGATGGATTTGTAGTGCGTGGTGTCACAGATTACTAAATAGTTACTTCGTAAGTGGTGTGTCGTTAGATTCGTCTTAATCCAGTGAGTGACATAGGATACATTTTTACTCGACTGGCCAAAAAATGGCGGTTAAGTTTTTATGCAGTCGGTTTTAAAAAGGGTTTGAAAGTTATTGGCATACTGAGGATTTGCCATTATGTTTTTTTTTTTTTCAAAATGGAGTCGCACAATCTAACCTGTGTTTTTGGATAGAGGACCTATAGAAGAACAAAAAATGACATATAACATTTTGGCCTAAAGTGTCACGTTTCTAAGATAATATAGAAGTTAAAAATAATCAAAATTATTATGGAATATATATATTCAATTATCTCCGTATCGTGACGTTTTAGGACACTATGTTACATGACATTTTTTGTTTGTCTGTATGTCCCCTAAATATATAGATCTCAATGTGCGATGTAATTTTGAAAAAAAATATATGGCGGACTCCAGTATGCCAGTCTCCATACAAACATTTTCAAACCCCTTTAAATAAATTCCTAAAGTTATTTTCTTTGTTTATTCTGCAACAGTTTGTTCGACATGGGCGGCAACTATGCGGGCTATGCGGCTGACATCACTTGCTCGTTCCCCGCCAACGGAAAGTTCACTGACGACCAGAAGCTCGTATATGAGGCGGTGCTTGCTGCGCGAGACGCCGTTCTCAGGTAGAAAACAAACAATTTTGAACAAAAAAAAACCGACTTCAAACAGAAAACTAAGGCTCCCCTCGATTTCTCTGGCATGCCATCATCAGATCCTGGTTTCCTTATCATGGTACCACCCTTGGGATATTTCCTTTGCAACAAAAAAAGAATAATTAAAATCGGTTCATAAACGACGAAGTTATCCGCGAACACACATAAAATATATTGCCTATAAAATTTGAGGGTTGTTCTCGATTTCCCTGGGATCCCATCATCAGATCCTGACTTGGTCACAATGGGACCCCCACGGGAGTATACTCTTTCAAATAAAAAAATAATTTTGAAAATCGGTTTACAAACGGCGGAGATATCGCGCAACAAACATACAAAAAAAACATACGGTCGAATTGAGAACCTCCTCCTTTTTGAAGTCGGTTGAAAAAAAACCAATCTATACTTAAGTCAATGACCTATGGCTTTCACTAGTAAAAGCTTAAAATAACTTTAGGAATTAATTTAAAGGGGTTTGAAAATTTTTGTATGGAGACTGGCATACTGGAGTCCGCCATATTTTTTATAAATAATTAAAAGAAATCTCCTCCTTTTTGAAGTCGGTTAAAAAAATGAAATATATTTGTTTGGCAAGTACAATAAACTTAAGGTGATTCGATTAGCACACTAGCGCCGCCAATAAAAATAAATAGTTTACTCATTCTTATGGACTTTAATCGCAATCTTTGAGTATTTTGCGCAAATAGGGGGACAACAAATATTGTTTAATTGTTATTTTATAACTGTAAACATTAGCAACAAGTTATGTTTGTCGATATTTTGTAGACACACACACACTCACACACACACTCACACACACACGAACATAGACAACACACCACACTCACACACCACACACACACTCACACACCACACACGCACACACACACAAGTTAATTACCTCATGCATACATGACAACCTATATTAACTCGTTGCAACAAACGCAGGTTTTTAGTTCACACTACGAGTATCTAAGCTATTTTGTAATGTAAATGTGTATACTATCGTAAAATTTAACCTAACCTAATGTCTGTTTTTTGTGCACAGTGTTTGGCTTATCTAGGGTTATCTATTATTTGCTTTGCTGTTTCTCTCCTCAACAAGCTTAATGTTAAATAAGTTCGCTGTTGATTGCCTTAATAGATATTGTCAAAAGTGGCGACTTTTACCAGTTTTGCAAAAAATAACTGGTTGCTAATATTTGCAGTTATAAACTAACAATTAAACAGTAGTTGTTGCCCCCCTCCCTACATGCGCAAAATACTCAATGATTTAGATTAAAGTCCATAAGAATGAGTAAATTATTTATTTCTATTGGCGGCGCTAGTGTGCTAATCGAACTGCCTTATATAAAGAACAGTAGTTGTTGCTTAAATTTATATTGAGTACTAGCGATTGGCGTTTATTCAACGGACTAGTAGAATCGACTGTCTATCAACAATCGACTTATTCGACGGCTCACCGTTCATCAGACGTAGACAGTTGAAATCGTAGACGGCTAAATAAAAAGTCGAGGACGTTCATTTGAACGAGAGCGCGTCGAAGCAACACGTGAACGTAGTCGTATAATATACTTCGTTGCAAGGACACGGGAAATGACTAGACGTGCGCGACAGGCAAACGAATTTGAACTTTAAAGTTACCGCAAGTGCGTTCATAATTGCATAGACATGTAGAGGTAGTTAAGTGGTTATTTAAATTATTCTGCTGATTGAAGAAAAAGGATACTAATTGGATAAATTTGTACACGCGAAAGAGACAGTTGCAGTTTACATAAAAGTTTATTTAAAAAAAATATTACGTACGCAAAATAAATACGTAATAATTATATTTGTTCGAAGTCTGTCATAGATCTACTTAGTTTACTAGCGTCAAACCATTCAACGGAATGATGCAACGTCTAAATAGACTGTAAGTCAACGAGTTTAGATCATCAACTAGTCGACGAATTCAACTGGTTGGTCGACTAGTCGACGATCGACGCCGAACTTTTCGTTTCTTTTACGAAAAATTCGTCGACGACCCATCGCTGTTGAGTATACTATACACTGCCAAAAGGGGCATAATACTTTAGCTTCAATGAAAGCCAAAGCGTTGATTTTCAGTGGCCCAGTGGTGAGCACCCCCACCTGCTGGGTTGAGGGTACTGGGTTCGATTCCCACCCAAGGCAAACATTCGTGTAACGAACAGTTATGTTAGCTCTGTGGTTGGATGTTGAATATGTATTTAACCGGTCGTCGTGGAGATCCTTGGGGGAGGCCTATGTCCAGCAGTGGACTTCCTTCGGCTGATATGAAGATGATGATGATGATGTATAAGTACGTATATTATATCAGTCTGTTTCCTATTACAATGGACTCTTGTTTGGGGTTAGATGATCGTGTGTAATTTGTCCCTGATTACTTATATATTACCCGTCTGCCCCAAAAAAGTACTCTTACTTAATGTTTTTAAAATGTATGTATATCTGTTTCTTTGATTGAGCCTGTAGCCTAAACGGTTTGTTGGATTTTAGAGTATGGATGTGAGGTGTCGTTAGATTCGTCTTGATCCCCTTAATGACGAAGTATTCCTTTGTTTACAGTTGGGTATTTTATTTTTTTATTTCCAGAGAGCTAAAGCCAGGCGTGATGTGGCCTGATATGCATCTGGTGGCCAACCAAGCGATGCTCGAGCATTTGAAGAAGGGAAATCTACTCAAAGGCGATGTAAAGGATATGATTAAGGTGAGAAGATATGACTAATTGACATTAAGGCGGTAATATTACAGGTTTTCGTTATTTTTGACGTCAATTACTCATAAACGATAGAAAACCCAAGGTTGAAAAAATACCCTTATTGTGATGATGTTCCTTAAAGTCAAAAGCTATTAGAAAAATGGCTACATCTAAAAATATGTATGGAAAAGAAAAACTGCCTGCAACACAAGCGACGATATCATCATAATTCAACACCAACAACCCAGAAAGCGCTATCAACATTTCTTCGCGAGTTAGCAAACATTACATCTCCCTATCCCAAACACTCGCGGTTGGTCCACGGCCGGTCTCCAGCCAGGCATACCACCTCACCTGGCGGAGATATCTTCCTTTGCTCCCGAGAAGTACGTAGGAACACACCGTACCTACCGTTCAACATGGACTCTAATCCCATGCTCCCTACGTGATCATATCAGTAATAAGTAAAATCAACCAACATAGCTCATAGAATCGGTAACGTTGAGTGGTAGTGGGTGGGGGCACATAGCTCGTACTCGGTTGACTGACGACGTGGTGAAGGTAGCGTCAAGGTGAAGGTCATCGGTCCATCGAGTGGGAGGCCTACCTACGCTACGGTTTCCGGTGCGCGGTCACCAAAGGTTGCCTGGGAGAAATTGCTATCTAGCAAATAAGGCCGCCTATTGTATAGGCTTTCTTATATGTTGTTTATTTCTTTTTTGTGTTGTGTTCCAATAAAGAATATTGTATTGTATTGTAAGTCCCCTAAAGTTCTAAATGCTTTCTAGCGTCGATATACAGATCGCGATTTATCCAGATGTTCCAGATGTTCGTGAAAGACTTAGGAATTTCATCGCGGGGCCCCGAAAAATATTAAGTCGTTTTGCGTGGGCGGTAGCATCAGACATGCTTAAAGAACCTTATCTTAGTTTTTTAGATGCCCCGCGATGAAATACCTGTCCTTTCACGATCTGCCTGGGAATACCTGGACAGATTGCGATTAGCCGGATTCTCACGATCTGCTGCTGACATATATAGTAGTGGCCACGGATAAGATAAATAAGGTTGGATTGGCAATAGTCACACTTTTGTTTGAAAACCAGCGTCGCCGCCTTTCTCCCACCCATCAACTTCACTACACAAGCAATAATAATACATATACATGAATTGCGCGCACTAATTAACAAAACACACAGAGAACACAGGGCTGCAATTGTGTCTCACACCATTTCGAGAGTCTGTACGTTACACACAACCACACGCAAATAAAAGGTATGAACGCGTGCTTCGGTTAAGTATGATTGTCTAATCATACTTGAGGCGCGCCTGCCCAGCGCACATTTTCAATCCAACCGTATTTATCTGATCCGTGGTAGTGGCCGATTGTAATTTACCAAAGTAGTTACCTACATACCTGCTTTTGTTTAAAAAAGTTTATCGAAAGTTTTTGAACTTGTTCTTTTTTTCCTTCCCAGCACGGCGTAAACGGCATCCTGCAGCCGCATGGTCTCGGCCATCTGCTCGGTTTAGACGTTCACGACGTGGGGGGCTATCTGCCCCACTGCCCGTCCCGTCCGGCCGGTCCGCTGGGTCGCCTGAGAACAGCTAGGAGAATAGAGGCCAACGTACTGCTTACTGTTGAGCCGGGCTGCTATTTTATACCCAGGGTGAGTTGGGAAATACATTGGATTAAACATAAGGACCAAATAGTTATTTGTGATGCAAGGAGGCAAAGTATTATTTTGTTCCTCGAGGGCGTTAGTTTGAATCAGAGCGAAGCGAAGGATTCTTTAATAGAATCACCAGCGCAGCGAGGGATTGTAAAGTAGAATCCTGAACGTAGAGAAAAATTCAACGCCGCCCGAGAGTAAAATATTTTGGCCCCGAGTGATACCTAACCTATGAGAAAAATAAACTCTTAATACAAACTCCTTTAAGAATTTAATGTGTGTTTGAGATTTCTTATTTTTTAAGTGAAATAGTATAAAAACTAGTGAATAAAGGATGGATTTAAAGCGAGGGCCATAGATGAATCACGAGCAAGTGAAGGATTCTAACGACTGAATCACGACCTTAAGGAGTTTCAAATATTAGAATCCTGAGCGACGCGAGTGATTCATGGCCCTCGATATAAATCCGTTTTATTCAAGAGTTGCATACTAATAATAATAATAATATTCTCAGACAAATCACACATGGTCATCTGGCCCCAAAGTAGGATTCCCTGTGTTATGAGTTACCAGAGACTGATATACATACTTATATACGTTTAAATACATACATATATAGATATTTAACACCCAGACACAGAGCAAACAAATCTGCTCATCACACAAATGCTTGCCCTGGGTGGGGATCGAACCCACAACTCTCGGATCAGTAGTCAAGGGCACTAACCACTGAGCCACTGAGTCAGTCAATACTGTACTTTATATCATGACTACCAGAAAAGAAACATTTAAGCGAAAAAAAAATTGAAAATGACAGCAAAGAACACAAAACAGTTTTTAATCTAATGCCAAACTTCTTTTCGAAAATATCGCACAATCAAATCTCGAGGAATTATTTGCACAAGGAGTTTGTACGTCAAAATATATTCTTTGGATTACATAGGAGTTTGTATCGAGTATTTTTTGCGCGAGGAGGTTGTATAGCTGAGATGCGAGGTCGAATATGAATATATTGGTGTGTTTTAAATTCAAACACCAAAATCGTGATTAAAAGAGCTTTTTATTCACTTGTTTTTAGTGAATAAAATATGCTTTTTAGAGGAGCAATGGTATAAAATTCTTTAATGAAATTTTTTTTAGGTGAGAAAAAACCATTGAATTAGCGACACTGCTACCGTTACCTGTTATTTATTACATTCAACCTTCATGTGAGCTGCTCGAACCTAACTACGGTAATCTATGAGAATCACGACATGGACCAATCAGAAGAAATAAAGCTCAAACTCCTATAGCACACTATGTCATGGCAAGGCCGTAGCTAGAAAACAATTGGCTGGGGTGCACATAACCGGGCTTCCATAGGGGAGAAGCCTCGTGCTCGAGCACACCCTGAACACTTCATACAACGGGCCAGAAATGACATTTCAAAAAACGAATGATGGAACAAACAAAATGGCGGCGAAATCCTATACGTTTGACAACCAAACTGTAACCAATCTGTATTAATCCGGGTGACGAGGCAGTGAGGTCGTAATCTAGAGAGCGGCAGGGAGTGTCCATACTGTATGTTAGTACTAATTTATAATATACTTTGGCGCGAGGCTCTTTGACTGTGTAATCAATCAAACCTGACCGAACCTATTTTCGGATTTAGTGTAGCAGCTCGGTTATGTGCACTCCAATCAAACAATTTGGGGGGAGGAGGAGGGCAGGGGCGGGTTTGTTAGAAAAATATATAAAAAAAGAAAAAGTAATCAAATGGTTTTACATATTATACGATAGAGCTAAATCAAAAATACCTTTAAAAAAGTCGTGTTTTTTATATGGACCCCTAATTTTACACTTTTCCTAATAGAAATACGCTGTCTGTGACAACTGTCTATCTATTACGGTTCATGAAATACAGCCCGCTGACAGACAGACTGACGGACAGACGAACAACGGAGACTGAGTAATAGGGTTTATTTGGTCATTGGCGTACGGAACCCTAAAAAGGCTTAAAAGGCCAAATTTAAAAGACCATTTATTAAAGATTACATAGCAATTTTTATAATAATAACAACATAATTAAAGGTTCGGCCAATTTATTTGACTACCGAATATAATTTGGAGCCATAAAAAGCGATTCAAAATGTGAAATTTCGGAAAAGGAATAAAAAATCATGCGAGTCATGTAAATAGGTGGACTTTAAAAAAAACAGCCCCTGTGCGCTCGCGTCGTGCGAGTACCAAGCGATCATAAAGGACAGACATACATAATAAAAATAACAGTAGGTAGGGAATTTTCTTTTTAGTGATAGATAACAGAGTGAGACGGGCGCACTGTTTGTAACTGCAGGGGGGAGCATTCCCCTTGGTCCCTCCCCTACGGCCTTGTGTTGCCCTTTTTCGGAAAGCCTCTTCCTTACTAAATTTTAAAAGTTGATTAATTTTCATTCAGAAAATAAATAATGAAAATCCTACAATGAGACTAATCATCATATCAGCCGAAAGACGTCCACAGCTGGACAAAAGGCCTCCCCAAGGATTGTCATGACGACATGTCCTGCGCTGCCCGCATCCAACGGCTTCCCACGACGTAAGTTTCGAAACACTCATTGGTAAATTGACCGTCCGGATTTGAACCGGAGACCTCTGGTTAGGAGGACCGGGTCGTTACAGTTGGCCACCAACGCTTTTCACGTTGACGTACTAATTGTGTGTTTTTGATAAGTTAAAAATTCAAAACGATATGAAAAATCAAATCAGTAAGTTTTTCTGAAAATGCAGAATGTAGTTGCAAATTGCTAATTGCAGAATTGAACTAAGTTATTTATTGAATTTTATTTCATAATCTTTTTTTAATGCTGTCATGTACGCAATCAATTCTTATACATAAACAGAATGTTACAAAATTGGTGTAGGTCCCGTTAACTGGGGCTTCTACTCATCATACTGAAGAACTTTTCTTTTACGACTTTGTTGAAATCGGAAAAAAAAGTTTTGGCTCTTCATACAAATCGATCAGCTGATCGACCAATTTTGTGCTTTTTATTATGGAGGGTCCAAAATTTTTTTTTGAGAATTGGCTATGGGTTCCTTGAGGAAAGATGTTCAGTGTGATGAGCAGAACCCCCAGTCAACAGGTCCAAAACCAATTTTTTACACCCTGTATAGCTTCCTTGTAACGGCTCCAAGGATTTGGATGAAATTTGGTATTTAGGTAATGTTTTACATTCCAAGACTATCTAGATAGGTGTCATCTCTGAGAAAATCCGTAGTCACACAAAAAACGCTACGTTTTCCGGTGTGCGGTCGCCACTTTAGAACTTTATCACCCCAACGGCCATCTGTTCTACGAGCTATGTGCCCTGCCCACTGCCATTTCAGCTTAGCGATTCTGTGAGCTATGTCGGTTACTTTGGTTCTTCTATGGATCTCCTGAAATCTGATTCAAGACGAGTAATAATAATTTAAGTACATGGTAGGTATCATGTACTTAAATTATTAGGAGCGAGCAAGCTATGCTCAGAGTTTTCTTACGCGATCGAATCTGAAATGAGGAGATACGTAGGAGAACGAAGGTAACCGACATAGCTCACAGAATCGCTAAACTTAGGCGGCAGTGGGCAAAGCACATAGCTCGTAGAACAGATGGCCGTCGACGCGTAGCGTAGGAAGGCCTCCCACGCGATGGATCAACGATCTGGTGAAGGTCGCGGGAAGCCCCTGGAGCGGGCAGCACAGGACCGGTCATCGTGGAAATCCTTGAAGGAGGCCTTGGTCCAGCAGTGGACGTCTTTCGGCTGATATGATATGACCTGTAGAGTGGCATTATTTAATCATAGAGTGCAAGGTGTGCTACTTTTTTTGTATGGTCCCCACTAGATGGGCGAAACGGAGAAGAACGAGTCGCTTATGTGGAGACGGGCTACTATTTCATACCTAGGGTCAGTTGAGGAATTTATAAGCCAGTTTTATTAGATCTATTTATTATAGAAATAATAGTTAGTGACTAATGATTACCTTACCTAAAATGACATACTTACTTTTTAAATAAACTCTAGTACCTACTTATATAGCACAGGTAGATACATATTAGTAATTTTCATCAAAAAACCCTTGCTTTGCTTAAGTGTTGTTCAGTACTTTTAACTGATATCCTTTAGAGTAAAAGGAAACACCTACGTTTTTTTTACCTATTCCTTTTTGCGTGCAATATACAACATATTTTATGCGACGGGTCTCTACCCGGGGCGGCGGCGCATAAAACTAGCAACGTTGCACGCGGCTCGCTTGAGCGGTCGGTGGCGGCCCCGCTTGCGAGAGCCTGCCCAAGCGGGCCGGTAAGCATAGGTATAATTTGCGGTATGTATTAGCGAGTGACGGGGCACTGCTACAGGTCTAGCGCTTAACTCATTAGTTTCCTATGGTCAACGTATATATATATTAGTACTAACATACAGTATGGACACTCGCTGCCGCTCTCTAGATTGCGACCTCACCCCCTCGTCATCCAGATTGATACACATTAGTTACAGTTTGGTTGTCGAACGTATAGGATTTCGCCGCCATTTTGTTTGTGTCGTCATTCCTTTTTGGAAATGTCATTTCTGTCCCTTTGTATGAAGTGTCTAAGGTGTGCTATGGTAGTGAAGCGGTGCGGTAGGGGTGGTGACGTCGCGTGATTGACTCAAGACTTCAGTCGAGCCGCCATTCCAATGTTGTTGTTTAGTCAAATTTACCCCTCTGGCGCCCCGCCTTACCGCAGCTACCGACTAGATCAGCACGGACTTCATGTTTTGTAGTTAATAATTAGCCTAGTACATTTGTATATGTAAAAAGTCAATTTTCTTTAATATTTATTATCATTTTTCTCATGTCAGTTGCTGGAGGCAGCGCGCAACGACCCCCATCAGACGCAGTTTTTCAACTGGTCTATGATAGAGCGATTCCGCGCGTTCGGCGGTGTTCGCATTGAGGACGACGTACGTGTCACAGAGACAGGCGTTGAAAACCTCACATTCGTGCCAAGGACGTGAGTATGCGTTTATAAGGGTACGTTTCCACTGAAGCAGAGACGATAAGAGCAGAAAGACTGGAGGCAATCGGACTGGAGCGGAGTTGAGCGGGACGACGCCTAACTGACATGAGCCCTTACACTTTGTATGTCATTCAGCCTCTCCGGACCGTTCCGCCCCGTTCTGCCCGCTGCACCCTGCGCCGCTCTGCCTCGCTCCGTCTCTTCCTCTTCGCTGTTATTGTTGCGCAGTGGAGTTGAGCAATGTGATTGGTCAATTTTCGCACGTCTCTTGCACTCCGCTTCAGTGGAAACGCAGCCAGCTTGGAGATATTAGGTTGCTTATATTACTCTCTGGTTTCTATTAGTGTGCACCAGGTACTATATCTAGATAACATTATGAATTAAACAGGTTTTTGTTTAATATTAAATAATTTGGCCTCGCATATGTGTGATAGACACTTTTATACTATATGTACAGGATGCTCATTCATAAAGTGCACAAACGAAAGGGGGTGATACTAGACTCAAATATGTAGTAAAAAAATCAGTTTTTTTAAAAGATTTTTTATTTTATTACATAACATTGAGCTCCTTATGTGAAAAAAAGCCCATAACTGCTAAATTATCAGGACTATTATCTTGAATTAAACACGAAAATGATTAAAGATAATGTGCAATAAAAAGTAATGAAATATAACTAAAAAATAATACATAGTTAAAAAAAAAATATCTTTTTTTATCAGATTTTTTCCAGTATTTTTTCAATTAAAGTGAAATTTCTCGAAATAACGGCCTTACAACCCTTCGTTTTTATTACTGATTGTTAATCAGCATCCAAAACTTCCAACGAAATAAAAAACAAGGTTGTACCTATCTTATTTTTTTACTAGACTGACCACCTTATGTTACATAGCTCATAAAAAAGTAATTCATTGAAGTACAACGTTAATTTTTTTTCTGTGGAACATTAGATGGACGCTAATTCATAAACAGTAATATAAATGAGGGGTTGTTAGGCCGTTATTTCGAGAAATTTCACTTTAATTGAAAAAATGCATTATTTCTAGTAAAAAAAAGTTTAAATATTTTTCTAACTATGTATTATTTTTTAATTCTGTTTCATTACTTTTTATTGCACATTATCTGTTATCATTTTCGTGTTTAATCCAAGATAATAGTCCTGATAATTTAGGAGTTATGGTCTTTTTTTCACATAAGGAGCTCAATTTTATGTAATAATAATAAAAAATCTTTAAAGAAACATAATTATTCTCAATTTTTTATTTTTTTTAACGATAAATTTGAGTCTTGTATCACCCCCTTTCGTTTGTGCACTTTATGAATGGGCACCCTGTATAGACAGGGGGTATTAGGATTTTTTCTGTCACGAAAAATACGGCCACGTGAAAGGGGGTAGACGATATATCGCGTAGGGAGAGGCGGCAGTGGCGGAGGGATATTTTTTTAAAATAAGTTTTTTGAATGATTTTTGGAAATATTTTTTTGTGAAGTATTTTTTTTTATTTAGTTTTTAGAATATTTTTTTAAGTAATGTTTTTTTTTATTATTCTTTTTGAAAGATTAATTTTTGTATTTTTTTTTAATCGAATTATTTTTTTTACTTTTTTGAAATATTTTTTAAACATTTATAAAAAATAAATAATTGTTAATGTACATGTCCAAGTTGATAACCTGCCCGTAAAACTTGTTAAAAATTTTTTGCGTTTCGTTTTGCCACTTGTCTGTTGCGATTCGTTTTTCCACTTGTCCGTTGCGATTCGTTTTTCCACTTGTCCATTGAAATTTCACTACTACTTCGTGTCCCAGCGCCCAGCGCCCAGCGCCCAGCACACATTTAGATTTTTATAAAGATTGAGTTTAAATGTGGTTGAATGAAATGTTTGGATGCGGGCAGCGCAGGACCGGTCGTTGTGGAAATCCTTGGGGGAGGCTTTTGTCCAGCAGTGGACGTTTTTCAGCTAACATGATGATGATGAATGTAATGTCATAAAAATATGTTAAAATTCAAGACTTGTTGATTATTTGTAGGGTTCTCAAAAGGTAAAAACGGAACCATTATAAGATCACTTGTGTGTCTGTCTGTCACAGCCAATTTGCTCCGAAACTACTGGACAGATTGAGTTGAAATTTGGTAAACATATGTAAGTTGGTGACCCAAAGACGGATGTGTAACATAAATAAAGAATTTTACAAATGGGCCACTTATGGGGGGATAATTTAAAAAAAGTTTATATCGTGTGACATGTTAAATGAAAGAGCTTGGTGAGAGAATTTCAAATATTTTTTTAAATTTTAAGATAGTTTAACCATACTGACGCGTCAGGGAAGCAAGCGACGCGGGGGCCATGCATGTCCCATATTTATTTCTGCTAGTATTTCCGAAAAACTGGACAAAACAACTACCAAATAACATTTGTAAATAACTCCTACAATTTGGGGATCTTCAAGGCGAGAGTGAATAGGCATTATTTGAGTTTGCGTGTACCATCCTCGACTACATCGTCACTTACCATCAGGTGAGATATAGTCAAACGCACTCAAATTTTTAATAAAAAAAATTAATAAGCTTATATTTAATCTTTCATTTGCCAATACCTGGACTCTGGAAGCTACTCTCCATTTATTTTATCTATCCCTGTATTACCCAACAATTGCAAAAACCCTGTTTGTTGTTTTCTGAAGTTAATAGGTACTGTAACCTAACATCTTCATTGCAATTAATTTGTATTTCACTTTTCGGTATTTAAATTTTTGGTCTCTTTCATTTGTTATCTGGTGTGCAATAGCAATAAAGAATTTACTTATTTACACAAAAAAATTTGCTATCTAAAGTAAAATTGATAGAAACACAGTATCTATATTAAATAATAACTTTATTCATAATAAGCTAAGGAATGCTTTCAAATATAATCTTTTCTTTTACAGAGTATCGGAAATCGAAGATTTTATGGCCAACGGTGCTAATTTTAAGAAGGTGTGATGTTTCTTTGTATATTATCTTGTGCATATAAAAATATACAGTGTATAGTTTTGTATGGGCTACAAATGTTAATAATAATGCTAAAGCTCCAGAGATAAACATAAGACTAATTGTTTTTAATAAATAATGTTGTCAACAACATTGGCTTTTTATTGCAAAATTTAAAATGATTTAACAAATAAAATTACAAGCACTTACATTAATAAAATCATAAATATCGCAGATAATTTCTTATCAAATATGGAAGTTTTAAACTATCCAAAATATCAAGATATTGTTGAGTGCCCTTAACACCACCTTTTCTATTTCTCAGTGTGCTTCGTATTTTTAGCCTACACAAATGCTTCAAAGGAGGAACAAAGTATGTTAAAGTTTCTGCTGTTATTCCTTCAAAATAATAACTACTGTTTACCATGGCTAATAGTTGGTTCTGTACCTGAAATTAGAAAAGCTGTTTAAAATTTTTGGTTTTCTTAATTCTTTTTCTTCAATAACCCCACAAAAAAATCAGCTTGTTTATTTAATCCTTTACCAAGTAGAGAAATTCTCTATTTTTGAGTATTTTTGGGTCATTATCGTCACATCAGCTCTAACAGACAACCACTGCTGGACATAGGCCACCCCTGACTCTGCAGTAATCTACATGCTTGACAGGCAGGTTGGCAATTGCAGTGTGCAGTGTGGTGGCACATTACCCAGAAAGGTCATTGCTGCCAGCTTAGGTTTTTTAACCACATCATCATGAACAAATGGAGTATGTCTATGCAGCCTTAGCCTGCACCACAAGCAATTTTTTGGGTAGAGGACAATAAATATAGACCACATCATCTAATGTGTTGTGCTTCATTGGAAACAACTGCTCATTTATGGCACAAACATTTGTGGTGGTACGTAATCTTTTTTTCTGCTCAGTGCTGCAGCCACTTATACTATGACATATCCTATTTACAGTATCAGTTTGGTCATGTTTACAGTATCATTCAACAGGGTTTGAAGTGATAATTATAACGTTGATAAATATGTTGATAATTATAGTCATTTGCAAAAACGAAAACATATTATTATTGTTATTTTTGACAAAACGCTTGCCTCACAACTATGTCCTGCCATGGTTACCCGAACAGGATTTGAAGTTTTTGATGTATAAAAATGCATCCAACCTCAAACTAAAGAAAAAACAAAACTATTGATTAATAACCATGATTAAACTTAAACTTAATAAATCAAAAGTTATTTAGTTATCTTAATATATATAAATCTCGTGTCACAATGTTTGTCCTCAATGGACTCCTAAACCACTTAACCGATTATAATAAAATTCACACACCATGTGCAGTTCGATCCAACTTGAGAGATAGGATAGTTTAAATCTCAAATTATAGTCGCAATTTTAATTTAATTATTTTTGTACTTTTTTTTAAGCAATGGTAGTTGGAACTATACAGCCAAATATATATATATAGTGTAGGGTAGGGTAGGGTAGTGTAGGGTAGGGTATGGTAGTGTAGGGTAGGGTAGTGTAGGGTAGTGTAGTGTATCTAGGGTAGGGTAGTGTAGGGTAGGGTAGGGTAGTGTAGTGTAGGGTGGTGTAGAGTAGTGTAGTGTAGGGTAGGGTAGTGTAGTGTAGTGTATGTAGGGTAGGGTAGGGTAGGGTAGTGTAATGTAGTGTAGGGTAGGGTAGGGTAGGGCAGTGTAATGTAATGTAAGGCGGTACGAAGTTCGCCGGGACAGCTAGTTGTTCTATATATTTTTGTTGTTCATAAAAAAATTAAGAGCCATAATTAAGAATCAACACAGATAATTTGAAAAGAAAATAATTATCTTGATAAATTTGAATCCTGTCGTATAATGTAACACTATTAACTAGTTTATTATAGGGTTTAATCCAATTATTATTATTATAGTTTATACACTAGCAGCTTAAAAAGCTGATGCGTGTATTTCACTGCACTTATGTTGTTAATAAATATTTGTCTAGTCTAGTTGTAGGAATTACTAAAATAATATTTTACTCACACTTGGTGTTATTCGGTTCAAAACTCCATTGGCATATGCAAAGTCCAACAAATAATCTGGATCACAGTGTAAGCTATACGGCAGCATAATTGGTGCTGTTGTGGGATTTGATGTGAGTGAAGCTATGAAGGCATCAGGTACACAACGGTCCTTATCTACGCAGAGCCGTGAGCTGCAGTGGTCGATATTACAACCATGCTCTTGGAGTATTTTAAATACCTGAAGCAGAATAAAGATCAAATGATACAGATTTAAATTTTTGATCATTTAAAGATTAAGAATTAATTGTATTCTAATATCTTACATCAGGAAAGCAAGCATTGTGTGCACTATAATGAATGTAAACTAGAGGTGGACACTCATTAACATCCAGAGCATTTACAGAAACTCCTCTCCGCAGAAAGAGATAGAAAAACTCTTTAAACTTATCTGGATTATGGTTGTAAATGTATTCGCAGATGTTTAAATATGAGTTCAAAGGAGCACTAAACCGGTATGTAGGTTTAATATCACCAATCTGTTCTAGCATCACATGGAAAGGCTCATATATGTCGAAAAATTCAGGCCCCAACTCATGGTTCAACAAGTCTTCAAGAATCTCGAGTTTAAAATAATGTGGCTTGCACGCCATCTGGATGATATCTCTATTTATTTTTTCCTTGTCTGTTACGTTCAGTAATGTCTTAAAAATAGAGTTATAACCCATAATTAGAGCCATATTTAGTGCCAGTTCTTCATCATTATTCCTTATATGAGGATCAGCCCCTTTTTCTAGTAAAAAATGTATAATATCATCATTACCACCTTGTAGTGCTAGCATGAGAGGAGTATCTCCATTGCATGTCTTCTGATTAATATCTGTTATAAAATAATAAAGATAATGAACAGTTTTAAAACAACCTTTGCAACAGGCTAAATGGAATGGTGTGTAACTAGGGTCATTCATTATTTCTGGATCAGCTCCAGCATGTAATAATGCGTTTACCGACTCGTATTGTGATGCTAGGGCTGCATCATGCATAGGCGTGTCACCATCGAAATCTTGGACATCTATTATTGCACCATACTGTATTAAAAGTTGAATGATCTCCACTTGGCCTTGGGCACTCACTACATGCAGAGGAGTGACGCTCTCAGTACTACCGTAGTTTGCAATGTCTTCTGCAATTTCTAACAGTTCTTTTATAGTTTTTATTGAAGCTTTGTGTCGGCAGGCTAGGTAGAGAGCTGTATGGCCTTCGTGAGTCTCAGCTAGAGGTCGACAATCCGGGTGTTTTAGGATCATAGTCAGGCTCTCATAGCTATCGTGGGCGGCCGCCTCATGAAGGCAGGTCCATCCTCTGTTGTCAATGCAATTGGGATTCATCTTCTTGAGCAAACGCTTCACAGTAGCTACATCATTTTGCCTCGCTGCAAGGTTTAGAGCGTTCGTTGATATAGGATTTAGAGAACTGAAGTCCATTTCACAGTGTGGTTTTGTTTAATTTTGTAAACAGCTGTAATTGATAACAAGAATCCCCCAGGATTTGAGATTGTGATTTGTGAGAAAGAAACACGAACGATAAAAAGAAAAGAAACGTTAAACTAAAAACTGTACTATATAATTTGTTTGATATATTCTTTTTGCGTCAAAGAGGAAGTACTTATCCACTACGTTCTATCGTGGTTCTATCTAACGACAATCAAACCAACCTTTAATAGTCTGTGCATCAAACTTTTCGTTTATTCATTTGGATTATTAGATCTGTGATTCATAGTGGTGATCAAAGAGAATATAATAAACTACGTTTTTGTGGTGATCACAGATCTACTAATTAGATCTGTGGTGGTGATAGACGATAGTACCAGAGGCTGAAAGGTACTGGGAGCGTTCTTTAAACCACACGGCCTATGAAAAAATTCAGTGTCCGTCGGGTGTAAAGAAGGCGGTCTTCTCTATGCTTTCAGAGCTCATGCAAAAGGCATTGATGGTAGCCGCTAGTCAAATCGAGCGTGCTAAAATATTTATTGACATTTAATTGCGAAAATATATCTTCTATAATTGGCAAGGTATATTTGTCACTAAGTGTCTGTTCGTTTAGTTTCCGTTAATCAATTACCATTCTATATTTGGGAACTCCTGACTAATCTAGTTTTTTGGCACTAGATGGACCGGACTGCTCCAAGGAGAATCGGAGGGCTTTTATAATGCCATCTTCTAATGGCTCGTTATTTACACGCTTGGCAAGCTTCGACAAGCCTCCACAAACACAAGCGTGTAAACGGGCTGTTTGGCTTGGCTTGCGTGAGCTTGTTGCCGACCCGGGCCGGTGTCGGTTTTTGGACACAGATCAAAGGAAGCTTGCGCTCGCCGCTTGTGACGTATTTACACGTTGGTTGGCGCGAGGTTAGTGCCCCTCACGAGTTTGCACCGTATGGTTGTCTTTTGTGCAGTGCTAAGTAACATTTCGATTTCGATCTATATTTCTATTGAATTTTCAACATCCTCCATCTTCTCTGCCGAAGTTACATTTGAAATAAAAACCAAACGCAAGATCCAAAACAACTGCGTCCCTGTCCGCCATGCTTGCCTGTCCGGAAATCACTGACGCACTCGCAAGCGTGTAAATGGCATTCGAGCGTTTGTGAAGGATTGGAGTTTGTGGGCGACTGCCAAGCCTTCGCAAGCGTGTAAATGAGGCTTATGAGTTGGTTAATTTGTCGCTTTACCTGTTCTCTCTGCATTGGGGACGTAGTTTGTTATATTATCTTTGCATTGGGGGGTAAGCGGTAAGGACGTTGATAGATGGGTTACTCTTTATTTAATTTTATTTTGTGTTTTATTATTGATGTGTGGCTTGTATTCAACTTTTCTGAAAAGAGCTCTTAATACTCGTTCAATATGTTTTTTAAATGTCTATCTCCCTTTTGAAGTAAAAACTTCTTTAGCGGCGTTGTGCACTTGTTTTGTAATGGGTAAAAAAAAATGTTAAACTCGCGTCAGGACACGTGACCTGATCGAAAATTCGTAAGACGGATGGAGTTGATTTTTTGTTGATTTTTCTGAGATATAAACTTTTTAATGTAATATAAATGCTATTCAAGTTTTCACTTCTGCCGGCACTCCCGGAGTGCAACCCGTCGTTTTTTTATGGTTATTTATGTCGTGATAATTTATTAATATTTCCTTGGTTTGGTCGGAGTGCAAATTTTATTACTTTCTGTTAATATATAAGCCTTAACAATCCCTATTAACACATCATAGTTAGCTGAGAAATCAAATAGATGGAACCGCATTGGTGTAGCTTTATCTCCAAAAATCTTTTTCCAGAATGGGGTCTCAACTATCCCTACATGGGAGGTCGATTTGTGAGCCGTCTTAACTGTGAACGACTCTTTTAACACCTTACAATCGTTAAAATATTTTTTTTTGTTTATGTATCCGTATCTATTATTATTATCTTAATTCCTAACTTAGGTTCTTTAATGTAGGGGAGGAAATTTCATCACCGAATTCTTCTTCTAAAATCTGTTTTATTGTATTACAGTTATTATTGTGACTTTGGGAATGATATAGGCTCCGTTGCCCTTTTAACCTTACTAAAATTTGCTATTTTGTTTGGGCAGTTCTGCGATGTAAATGTCACAAGCTTTTAAAAATAAATGTATTTCATTGGGATTCCCATCGAATTGGGGA
Source organism: Coleophora flavipennella (assembly GCA_947284805.1). Taxonomy (NCBI): domain Eukaryota; kingdom Metazoa; phylum Arthropoda; class Insecta; order Lepidoptera; family Coleophoridae; genus Coleophora; species Coleophora flavipennella. Next base: position 7,048,960 of record OX369287.1, on the reverse strand, counting down.
ATAGCCTCAGGATTGTGGACACTGTCCATTAGCATCTGCACTGGTGCATTTGCGCCTTGATTGGCCATTTTTATCAAAAATTTAATTTATTTGTTGTAAATTGTATTATTACATTAACGTCACACTAGTTTCCAAGATAAGATAGGTAAAAAAAACGGTAATTTAAAAAACTAAAAAACCCGCCTGCGTTTCTGTGTAATTTGGAAATGAAAAACCCTAAAACAAGAAAGTTGTCATACCCGATTGCACTTAACTTAAGAAAAATTGTAGCAGTCGGGACCCATTCTAGAAAGTCAGCCGTCTAGTCAGTATATTGGAGTAATCTGCAATGTAATATAGGTATGTGCTCTCAATTCACTAAGCCTCCATTTCTAGAATGGGTCCCGACTGGTACAATTTTTCTTAAGTTAAGTGCAATCGGGTATGACGACTTTCTTGTTTTAGGGTTTTTCATTTCCAAATTACACAGAAACGCAGGCGGGTTTTTTAGTTTTTTAAATTACCGTTTTTTATTTTATTCATTTTTTTAGTTTTATTATTGAATGAGTTCATTTGAATTTGGCGCCAAAAATCCGGCATTATGTTTTTGTTTAATTTGATATACCCAGTGTCATTCTCACAGTAAAAACGTATCTAACGACAACCCTCAAGCTATAATTCATCGAGCCGTTCAGGCTGCAGAGTGTGTCAAACATTTGAATTTTGCGCCAAAAATCCGCCATTTTGTTTTTTTTTATTTTGATATACCCAGTGTCACTCTCACAGTAAATACGAATCTAACAACACGTCTCAAGCTAAAATTCATCCAGCCGTTCAGGCTGCAGAGCGTGCCAAACAATTATACATACAAACATACATACATACATACATACATACTCTCGAAAAACATAACCCTCCTTCTGGCGCAGTCGGGTAAAAAGGATTCGATTCTCATAAGAGGGAATGGAACAAAATAATACTATGTCACTCACCAGATGATCAGAGCGATGACTGGAGCTAGGTAACTAGGTCTAGGTCTCTGCATAACCGATGGCTGGTAATATTTTTGTGAGTTCGGGCACAGATGAGTTATTTTCGGGACCTCTTCTATCTTGAAAGACTGCGTTGCGTATGGACCTCGTAACTCGTAGCGTCGTCGTCGTCGTAGTCTTTCGCTGGGCCACAGATTACTAAATAGTTACTTGCTGGGCGTTGCAGCCGGGCGGCGGAGTACTTAGCGGTTCGCGTATCGGCTCGCGGTCGCGACGGAAGTTCGTGAGAGCACCACGTGTCGGGCGTTTAATTACCAAAAACAGAGCACGCAATGAAATGCATTACTACATTTAATTTGGGATATTACAAAGACATTAGCTGCTCACGCTAACTTAGCTGTACCGTAAGGCGCTTTGCACACGACGGGGCGGGGCGGGCCGTCAATTTCGCCGCCAACGATAGCACAAAGGGAATCCTATACTACCAACGCACACGGAGGACAAAAAGACCGCGCCGCCTCCGGGTGCATTGGTACTATAGGATTCCCTTTGTGCTATCGTTGGCGGCGAAATTGACCGGCCCGCCCCGCCCCGACGTGTGCAAAGCGCTTAAGTGATCTACTTGTTAAACCACTCGAGTCTTCTCACGTCGCCTCAAGGCGACCGAGGAATCCAGTTCGGGACCAGGTCCTCTGCCGGAGGGTTCTTTATCCACTTGTTAGAGGCGTTGGTGCCTTATATATAGGGCCTCCACTCGAGGGGTAATATGGCTACGTGACCGAGCGTATGTGTGATGTTTTCCCATGGCTTAGGTATTTTTACTTGAGAAATGCATTAACATTAAAAGTAATCCAGATTTTACAAATTGAAAGCGCTCTTAAGACAGGTCGAGTACAATGAATGAATGAATCCGTTAATACATTCTAGGGTATGTCTCTGTATATCTACAATTAAATCGCGCGACCCCTGCGTCCTGCACTTCGATTGAGTCCTGAAAATAAGATACTACGCCAACACTGCGCACTGTTTGACTTAGATTAGGTACCGCGATCTATACTAAACTAAATAAAAACAAAATGCAAAAATCAATCAACCTTTATTACTATTTATACATTATTGGAATTTATTATAGGCGTAGGTTAGGTATACACTTAGACCTAAATAACACCTATAATTTGATAAAAAATATAAAACATTTTTATTCAGTGCTTCCAAGATTCAGAGTCGACAACGAGATGTCAAATAAAAATATCAAAAATCACCAAAATTAATTAGTGCAAAGATATCAAGACAAATATTGTTAAAAAACACAAGTATATTATTACAATTGCCCTAAAAGTCAGTTAAATTTAACTTCTACGATACTAAAAGACAGCAAAATATACATAAAATAAGACTAGAAATACCTAATAAGTATTTGTTTGTGTCACAAAATCAAAATAATAAATCACTACAGGTAATGTAAGGTTGGGAAACTTCATCGGTGATAGTTTTTCTCCTCGGGAGGTACTTTTAAAAGTAGACATTACAATTACTTACACAAAAGTCATAGTATTGATTATGCTGTGAGTCAACAAAATAAAAACTTAAAACAAGACCTAAAAATACCCAAGTAATATTTACTTGCTTTGTCACAAAATCACTATGATGTAAGTAACTTGGTATTCAAGATAGTTTTTCTCCTCGGGAGGTAGGTAGTGAGTTGGTCCGCGGGGAGTGAGGTAAGCGCAACATACGGCGCACCTCGTTGATACCTAGGCTAAAAGATTTCAAGAAAAAAAACTGAACAAAAAACCATTTTGAGTTTTGAATTTACCTAAAAGTCATGATAATCATTGGCTATGCCTGTCAGTTGAATTAACTTTTGAGACGATAAGGCGCATTGCAAAGGGAAAGGGAGCCGCCGGCATGGACGGGCCGACGCGGTCTTTATTGCTTCGCGGTGAAAAAGACTGCCCCGCGCCCCGTCGTGTGCAAAGCGCCTAAAAGTCAACAAAATACACCTACATAAAATGAGACTAAAAATACCTAAGTAATATTTTCTTTGTCAGAAAATCACAATAACATTAATCACTATGATACAAGGTTGGGAAACTTCATTGGTGACAGTGGTGCTCTTCTCGGTAATGAGTTGGACCGGGGAGAGCGCGGCGAGCGAGGCGAGCGCGGTGCGCTACGCGCATTCGGATAGGGTCGCACACGCAACTCTTCCGCGCTCCGAAACGTGTTCCGGGCCACGCGTTTCCGATATAACGAGGTGACTGATAGAGTTTCTTGTAACAGGCATCTGAAAATGACAAACCGTAAAGTTTTATGTACACGAAAGAGTGATATGACGATTTGAGAATAAATTTTATCAGCAGCATTTGAATAGCACTTAGCATTTCCCAACAGCACTTTTGTGGCAAGGCGAGGCGAGTAAGCTACAGAAAGTTTATTACTCTACCTTGAGATGATTTTGTAGGGGAGGCAGTATGTTCAAGTTTTTGAATAGCATTGAACCTGAACGTACTTCTCTAACTCGGAAAGCTGCTGTTTCGGCGTGGACGCAGCCATTGGCCTAGTCCTGCCGAGTTTCGCACGCGTCGTTTTTAGCATCTGCTGCGTCACCAGCGGCTGTATCTCTTTCTTCTGGGGCTTCGTACGCGCTGGATTGTCCTAAAAGGTAAAGTGAAGTAATATATGTATGTAATTTTAACCGCATTCGTGGCGCAGTGGTTAGTCCACTTGCTTCACATCAGAAGGTCACGGGTTCGATTCCCGGCGGTTTAAAGTCCTTGTTGGTGGTTAGGGTACCTATTTCCTAAGCCCATCTGGATAGCTACCATTATATTATCTAAATCTTGCCGCCAAACATTAAAATGTGTTCCGTCATGAAGTTAGTCAGTTCCCCATTGCGTTGTGGAAGCGAGCGACTAAAGAAGGTATTGTGAAGGCCAAAAAATTTGAAGTTGAGATTTTGATGGGGATCGATTGTCTTACACTAATAGTAATAGTCTAAAAAAAGAATTGTGTGTGTATTTGTGCGTATGTGTAGGCCCGTCCGGTGCTCTAGTTCCCAAACTGTTGGACGGAATAGTGTGAAATTTGTGTTCAGGCAATATTTTTTTTTTACACCTCCCAGCCGTTTTTTAAAAAAATCCCTATCTTGATTTGTTTAGGGTTGCCACTTGCCACCATAGTAAAAAAGCACTTATTATTTTTTTACTCAAAAATGACTAACGATTTTGATAAAACTCGATATGTTATTATAACTGTATATGGCCTACAGTACGCGGTAATAGTTCGTTGTTCCAAGAAAAATCAAAATTAGGTACCTTCCATACAAATTCAGGTTACTCTTTCTCAAAAATCAACGATTTTTAATAAAACTTTGTAATAACTAGGACCTAATAAGGGCTTTTGCAGTGGGTACTTTATTATTCCAGGAAAAATCTGAGTAAGGTACGTCCCATACAAACCAAATTTATTTGTAAATTCAAGTCTAAGCTTTTATTTTATTAAAATTTTGAGTGCGTTTGACTACATCTCACCTGTGGTACGTAACAATGTAGTCGAGGATGGTACACGAAAACTCAAATAATACCTATTCACTCTCGTCATGAAGATCCCCAAATTGTAGGAGTCGGGAAACACAGACGCAGGCAAGGAGTTCCACTCCATCGCTATCCGCATAATAAATTAGGAAGCGTAACGCTTCGTGCGTATAGGCTGAATATCAACAACATAGGGGCGGAACATCTACGTGCGTCTCGTTGAGCGAAGGTAGAATGGAGCTGGGGGAAAGAGGTCGTGTATTTCCTTTGCACACTCTCCGAAATGAAATCGATAGAATACCGAAAGACAGGTAACTTTGCGGCGATGCTCAAGTCTTTGGATCTTGTTTATGACAAGCTCGTTGTTTCCAATCAGTCTCCGGGCGCGTCGGGCGATGGCGTCCAAGGTATCCAGCTTGAATGAAGCAACTTATCGACCGAAATTGAGATTAGCTGTTCATTCCACGACAAGAAGCTCAAGGTGTTCGGATGTAGATACAAGGAATTCATTCCGGAAAGTAGGAGTCAAGTTGAAAAGGCTCCTTTTACCGAAAAAGAGACACGCCTGTGTCTTAGAGGCATTGAACCTTACGAAGTTGGAATCACCCCAATCAGACACTGCCTGAAGCGATAGGATCATGCCCTTTATCATGGCCTGTCTCAAAGACAGCGTCTCAGCACCGTTCGCTCATGCACTGAATAGGTACCTTTCCACAACTGTACTATTGTCTGCATACCCAATAATACCCGGTGTCAACAGATCATTTATATGTATTAGCGGAAAGAACAGACCCCTGAGGTACCTTGGCATCGATTGCCAATAGGTCAGAGGAGCAGCCATCAATGATTACTCGAATCGAACGTTTCCTCAGGAAATCAGTAACCCAGTTACAAAAGTCCACAGGTAGTCCGTATGAAGGTAGCTTCCGATAAGGCTAGCGTACCAGACTCGGTCAAAATCCTTCGAGATGTCAAGAGACACGGCGAGAGCCTCATCATGTTTCTCGATGGCCTCACCCCATATATGCGTAGAAAACCGTATTGTCGATCACTAAGAAGGTTATTGTTTTCTAGGTAGGTATGCTAGAATAAGCGCTCCATAACCTTACGGATTACAGAGGTGATTGCTATGGGGCGGTAATTGGCAGGGTCTGCATAACTACCTTTTTTGGGCACAGGCTGCACGTTGGCGAGCTTCCAGGACTTTAGGACTATACCTGTTTTAAGAGAGAGGCGGTACAGACGTGTCAAAACAGGAGACAAATCAATAGCGCAGTTCTTTAGCAGTACTGCTGGTATACCGTCAGGTCCACTGGCTTTATTCACGTCTAGATTATGAAGTGTTTTGAGTACCTCCTTATGGCGTATACTAATAGGGGGCATAGTAGAACTGTAAGGAGGTAACTGTGGTGGTATACTATTCGCAGTATCTAGAAGTGAGTTTTCGGAAAACACGGAGGCAAACAGGTTTACCTTGTCAGTTGCCGAGTGAGCTAGTGTTTCATCGGCTTTCAGCAGCGGAGGCAAAGAAGAGCGGCAAAAGTTCGCCTCTACCGATTTAGCCAAGGACCAAAACGCCTTACTCCCAGAAGGGTACGAAGCAAGTTTTGATCCAATGCGGCTAACATGGTCGAAACGTGCTCTGTGCAGCGTCTTTTTGACTTGGCGGCTTTGTTGAATGCCTTCTTCTTGTCTCGCGTGTCCGAAGCTTTAAGTCTCCGAGTATCGGCCCACGCCTAGTAAGCCGAATGCTTTTGTGCCTCAGCAACTGAGCATTTGGCATTATACCACAGGCGAGCTTTACTCTCTAACTCTTTTTGACATTCAAAAAATGTATTAATCATAATATTCCATCGCCTGACATATTACCTTTGAGGTTTCCGTCGCACAGCTCGACGGATCGCTAGAAGAAAAACGCGCCTGCCGCCAAGGGTAAGACGCAAGAAAGTGGCGCATCCCATCCCAATCTGCTGACTTGTACCGACATATACCCGTCTGGTGCCCTTAGGGCTAAGAACCGGAGGTGAACAAGACAGTACCTACAGTACTAGACAATGCTTTATTCTTTGCTACTAAACTAAGCAAGTTTATTGTATATTTGTTTATACTACTACGACAGACGGTGAAGGCTTCGCGAGAAAGTATTACAGGCGTGGCTGTACAATTTATGTATATTACTAACTAGCTGTCCCGGCGAACTTCGTTCCACCTTACACTACACTGCACTACCCAACCCTACCCTACACTACACTACCCTACCCTAAAACCAATTATTTTTTGACTGATATTTTATGTTTTTTTTTTATTTAATTCCGAGCGTTTTCATATTTATTCACCTTTTAAACCTTCTCTGGACTTCCACAAATAATTCAATACCAAAATGAGCCAAATCGGTCCCGCCGTTCTCGAGTTTTAGATATTAAGTGAGATTATGTTAAGGGTTTAAAAAAAGTGTTTTAACCTTTTCATAATTGCAAAAAAGGTTTTTTACTTAAGTATTCTGATTTTAGGTTAACGACTTACAAACCCCATTTTTCAAGTGCAGTTATCATCATCACTAGCCTTTATCTGCCTAGTGAAACGCAAATGTTCGTTTCAAAGTAATTCTTCTTGCTTTGCGTTTCATGATTAAATTCTTTTTGTTTCTGCTCTTCGATAAAATTAGATTTTGAAATAACAGAGACTTTTTTGACAAGGAAATAAAAACAATTGATGACCGTGAAACGAGTTGTTGTGCAAAATGTTATTTTAAATTATAAAATATTGTGATTTTCCTTTTTTTCATCAAGACCTTCTGTATTTATCAGGGGTAAGTAATTTAAGTTTGGAAACCGCTATCCGTTTTTATTTGTTGCTGTTGCGAACTAGATTATTATTTATGTTCGTAGGGTTTTTCCACCCTGCCCGTACTCCGCATCATAACAACCCTGAGTCACTGCTAAGTCTTCCACCAGCATATATTTCGCCGCTCTGCGCGACCTGCCGCTTACCCGAAGGGAAGTAGAATCCTTACCACTAACTTCATTTTAAAGCCCATCGATATTGCTTATCATTTGTGACCAGCACTACTATATACTGCCCTGCAAAATACAATTACCTGCTACCGAGCGCTGCTGCTGGCCTGCAATACTTCCTATCTCCGTCTACCTTAATAATTTAGAATTTAATTTAAAATTATTAAGAGTCTCGGGGGAGCCTAACCCCTAGAGAACGTGTCCCCAGGTGGCGGATAGGGGAAAGCTCACCAGATATGGAGGGTAGGGGCGAAATAAAATAGCTCCCGCGGACCAATAGGCCGGAGAAGGACACTCCGTGATCAAACCCCTGCAAGGAGCTCCTTCGACGTATTCGGTTAAGAGGTCTGTGCAGAGCTGCGACGTTAGGCAGGACGTGGCAGTAGGGATAGTAGCGGATGAGGTCCACGCGACCCAACGGTAGTGCCCACATGCCTCCAAGAGGAGTACTGTCTTGGTGTCCGGCGGCCGCCGACCGTAAAACATTAAAGCCAATCAATTTTCTTCTGGTCATGAAAAAGGAAAAACAAAGGAAAGCGCATAAGGTTAGGGCGTCCCCCGCAAGCGACGGAGAGAGCGAAAATGTTAGGGCGTACCCCGTAAGCGACGCACAAGCTACCACATTAAGACTCGCTTCATGGAATATTGGAAGTATGACGGGGCGCGGGAGGGAATTAAGCGACGTACTAAAGAGACGCCGTATTGACATCTGCCTTGTCCAAGAAACCAAGTGGAAGGGGGCCAAATCAAGAAATTTAGGCAGCGGATATAAATTAATATATAACGGGACATCAAGTAATCAAAATGGGGTTGGTATTATAGTATCAGAACCTTATACTAGAAGGTTAGTAAATGTAGAGAGAGTAAATGATAGACTAATGGCAATAAAAATAGCAATGGATAACCAGCCCTGCTCCAACTTCATATGTGCGTACGCACCACAGGTGGGTTGCCAAGCGGCGGAGAAAGAGTCCTTCTGGGAAGAACTCAACCAACTGATTGCCAGTGTACCAGTAGGTGAATTCAAATTCATCGGTGGCGATCTAAACGGCCATGTTGGTGAAACCAGCAAAGCCTATGATAGACATCACGGAGGCTTTGGCTATGGAACACGAAACAAGGAAGGCGATTCCATTGTAAGCTGCGCGGCATGTCATGATTTGGCCATCATAAATACATTCTTTAAGAAATCACAGGAACATCTTATCACATACAAGAGTGGCGGACACTGTACTCAGATAGATTATATCTTGAGTGATAGGAAAAATCTGGGTCTCTTTAGAGACTGTAAGATCATACCAGGGGAGGCGCTGACGTCCCAGCACAGAATATTAGTAGCGGAGCTCAAACTGCCAAAACCTATAAATATGTCAAGAAAACCTGTGTATAAAATAAAATGGCATGACATTAATAAGAAGACCACCTTTACTCAAGACATGGCTGCTTATCTAAAGGAAAATGCACAAGATCTGGAAACGCCGGTAAACAAACAATGGAACCAGTTTGAAACTAAGTGCAGGACTCTGGCGAAGACGATCTTGGGAGTGTCAAAGTCTGGTTCAGGGCGAAATAGAGAAACATACTGGTGGAATGAAACAGTAAAACAAACTCTCAAGAACAAGAAGGAAGCATTCCAAAATTGGCAAAAGAACCCCGATGTAAACGAACTGAAGGAAACGTACATACACTGTAAAAAGGTTGCTAAATGTGTTGTTGCTCAATCTAGAGCCGAATCCAATGACGCCTTCTATCAGAAACTTGAACTGGCCCAAAATGAAAAAGACATCTTCAGGATCGCAAAACAGAGAAACGAGGCTGCCAAGGACATTTCTACTGTTAAATACATAAAGAACACCGTAGGTGCACTTTTAACGGAAGATGCGGACATTCAGCATAGATGGACTGAATACTACGAAGACCTCCTGAACCACGCGAACCCTAGAACTGTAGAACAGAAAACGGAACAAGTGAATGGACCTATCAATGTCATAACAACTGACGAGATTAAAAACAACCTCCGCAAAATGAAGAATCACAAAGCGATGGGCCCTGACGAAATACCTGCGGAATTTTGGAAAGTTATGGGTGACGTGGGTATAGACTGGCTACGTGTCCTCTTCAACAAGATCCTGTTTGAGTGTCGGATGCCGGACAGCTGGAGAAAGAGCTATCTTATTCCATTTTATAAGAACAAAGGAGATGTTCGAAAATGCGAAAACTATAGAGGAATAAAACTCACATCTCATACACTCAAACTATGGGAAAGGGTACTTAGCGGGCGTATAAAAGAACTTGCTAGCATCACTCCGAATCAGTGTGGTTTTGTGCCTGGAAGGTCAACCGCGGATGCGATTCATGCTGTCAGAACTCTACTGGAAAAAGCGAAAACCAATAAAGAAAATCTACATATGATCTTCATAGATTTGGAAAAGGCTTTTGATAGCATACCGCGGGATCTTATCTGGCACGCACTAAGGAGTCAGTACATACCAGAACAATATGTCGCACTTTTGATGGATATGTACGAGGAGGTTACGACCCAGATACGAAGTCCTGCAGGCGTGGGGAAACCATTCGCGGTAAATATCGGCGTGCATCAGGGTTCCGCTATAAGTCCACTATTGTTTAACTTGGCCATGGACTATGTAACCAAGAACATACAAACCCCAGTCCCTTGGACAATCCTTTACGCAGACGATGTAGTGCTCATTGATAAAGATCCTGTCAGACTGCAAGGGTTGCTGGATACATGGAGGGAATCTTTGGAGGGAAACGGAATGCGCATAAGCCGAACAAAAACCGAGTGCCTTAGCTGCTACTTTGATGGCATAGAACGTCACGCACAGACCAACTTTACCCTTGATGGTATACACCACTTACCCAAAGCCGAAAAATTCAAATACTTAGGCTCTATCATCAGTGGCGACGGAAAGATTGAGGCAGACGTTATACACCGAATAAACGTAGGCTGGCAAAAATGGCGCTCACTTTCTGGAACACTGTGTGATAAAAGAATGCCAGTCAGGGTAAAGGGAAAGTTGTACAAGACTGCAATAAGGCCTGCACTGCTTTACGGGTCAGAATGCTGGCCTATCACTAAGGCACAAGAACAAAAAGTGCATGTCGCGGAGATGCGTATGCTTAGATGGGCAGGTGGAGTCACCCTGGAGGACAGAGTAAAGAACACCCATGTCAGAGGATCCTTTAAAGTTGCACCGGTAAGCGAGAAAATGACCGAAAGACGTCTCCGCTGGTATGGCCACGTTATGAGGAGGCCGGACACGCACATGGTCCGAGTGGCGCTGGACCTAAAAACTAATAAGAAAGGACCCGGAAGACCCCCGACTACTTGGTCGACGACGATCCGCAAGGATCTAAACAATCATAACCTGACGGAAGCCACAGCGCTAAACAGACATACCTACAGAAGAATGACCAGAAGGGCCGACCCCAATTAGAGATGGGAGAAGGTCGCGAAAGAAGAAGAAAGAAGAAGAGTCTTGTATACCCAAAGTGATTTCTACAACTTTGGGGTAATTCCGACTCCAAATTAATTTACTCCTTTTACGATTTAGGTATTTATTCGGTAATTTTTATACCAGGGGGGACAATCGATCGTTGCCAAATCAGTTTTTTTATTTTAAAATTTGTAAAATGAATTATTTTTTTATCAAATGAAAGGTCATTGGGCAGCATAGTATGAAACCTATACCCACGGCCTACAGAAAAAAAATTAGGTAGGATGTTTAGATAAGCGTCTCTAGTTCACGAATATATATGTCGCATTAATGTAGTTAATGGGATTCAAGCCAAAAGCTTAAAAAAGAAAAATATAATATTGAGGTTTAAACTTTCGTGTTAGCAACGTGACAGAACGTCCTTAAACGTTCTTGAGGTAAAAAAAATAGATGGAGCCTATTGCTAGTGAAAAGCAGAGTTGTACAAATCGATGGAGCCTCTTGCTAGTGAAAAGAAAAGTTGAAAAAATGGATGAAGCCTCTTGCTAGTGAAGAGCAGAGTTGAAAAAATCGAAGGAGCCTCTTGCTAGTGAGGAGCAGAGTTAAAAAAATAGATGGAGCCTCTTGCTAGTGAGGAGCAGAGTTGCTTTTCACTAGCAATAGGCTCCATCGATTTTTTTATTTCTGGTCTTCACTAGCAAGAGGCTCCATCGATTTTTTTAACTCTGCTTTTCATTAACAAGAGGTTCCATCGATTTTTTCAACTCTGGTCTTTACTAGCAAGAGGCTCCATCGATTTGTACAACTCTGCTTTTCACTAGCAATAGGCTCCATCGATTTTTTTATTTCTGGTCTTCACTAGCAAGAGGCTCCATCGATTTTTTTAACTCTGCTTTTCATTAACAAGAGGTTCCATCGATTTTTTCAACTCTGGTCTTTACTAGCAAGAGGCTCCATCGATTTGTACAACTCTGCTTTTCACTAGCAATAGGCTCCATCGATTTTTTTATTTCTGGTCTTCACTAGCAAGAGGCTTCATCCATTTTTTCAACTCTGCTTTTCACTAGCAAGAGGCTTCATCGATTTTTTTAACTCTGGTCTTCACTAGCAAGAGGCTTCATCCATTTTTTCAACTCTGCTTTTTACTAGCAAGAGGCTCCATCTATTTTTTCAACTCTGCTCCTCCCTAGCAAGAGGCTCCATCGATTTTTTCAACTTTGCTTTTCACTAGCAAGAGGCTCCATCGATTTGTGCTTCACTAAAATTGTTTTATTTACGCATTTATATATTTTTTTTACATGTTATTCCCATGGTTTAAAAAAAAAAAAAATATGTTTTGAAATGTGGGTTAATACTTAACAATTTAAAACTAATTTGGTTTTTGTAGGATAACTTTAGTTAACCGGGTCAGATTTTGCCCAATGACCTTTGTCAACTTAAGTCAATTCTTCTTAAGTCACTTACCACCAAGTGAGATGTTGTCAAGGGTTTACCAATTGTGCATAAAAAAAATATTACTTATTTTATTTTTTTCACACCGTCATTTCCTATCTCTTGGTTGGTTAATCAGGCAATAAACACACACACACACACACACCCACACACACCCACACACACACACACACACACTATCACGCACGCATTCACACATTCCTTTTGCACATACATACAGTCAAATGTAAACTGTAAAATACTTGTTTTCAAGCGACTTCCAAAAAGGAGGAGGTTCTCAATTCGTCTGTATGTTTTTTTTTTTTTTTTTTATGTTTGTTACCTCAGAACTTTAGATTGGGTGAACCGATTTTTATGATTCTTTTTTTATTAGAAAGCTAGTGCTTCCCGTGTGGTCCCATATAAATTTTATCAAAATCGGTGAAGTACTTTAGTAGAAAATTAACAAAAACTAAAAATAATGATGCAAAAATGTACTAATTTGTTGCGATGGAAGTCGGTTTTTTAACGTGTTTAGCGTTTTCAATTATTCACTCTCTTAAGAGTTGAATTCAAAAAGCGACTTCCAAAAAGGAGGAGGTTCTCAATTCGTCTGTATGTTTTTTTTTTTTTTTATGTTTGTTACCTCAGAACTTTAGATTGGGTGAACCGATTTTTATGATTCTTTTTTTATTAGAAAGCTAGTGCTTCCCGTGTGGTCCCATATAAATTTTATCAAAATCGGTGAAGTACTTTAGTAGAAAATTAACAAAAACTAAAAATAATGATGCAAAAATGTACTAATATTTTGTTGCGATGGAAGTCGGTTTTTTAACGTGTTTAGCGTTTTCAATTATACCATAAATATTGTTTTAAAAACGGTTTCTTCTACTCCCATATTTTAGTAATTTGCTTAATACATAACTCCAAATCACATCACAGAAGTATTCACTCCTACACAATCAAATTTACAATGATCATTTCAAAACGAGACAAATGTACTACAATGAAACTTTTATATATTTTTATGGCTTTGGCTTCAAAAATTCAATATATGACAATGTATTTTATTGATTTCATGGTCGTAAAAAAAGTATTGTATGCCACTGCACGCAATTAACCCATTATAACACTCGTGCTGTCTATTGTGCACAAACTAGCACTCATGTTACAATGACTCTCATTACTTGGCAGTGGCATTAATAAGTATTAAATATTGTTTAATTTTACTACAGTGACTTTGTACTGCATAATGGCTAAGGCCGCCGCCTCCTGTCCGGGAGGTCCTGGTTCGAACCTACCACGTACCAATGTGATTTCGAAATAAGATTTCATATGTACGTTTATCCGACGCACTTACGGTAAAGGAAAACATCGTGAGGAAACATGCATACGGCTGCAAAAAAACTCGCAGGTTGTGTGTGAAGTCGACCAACCCGCACTGGGTCCGTGTGGTCGGCTAAGGCCCGATCGCCCTAATTCAGGGTAGGCTCGAGCCCCTCGGTGGGGACTTATATATGAGCTGATGTGATGATGATGATGTGATGAAGCAAGTGTAATGTTCATTGTATAATTGTTTATACTACTACGACAGACGCTGAAGGCTTCGCGAGAAAGTATACACAGGCGTGGCTGTACAATTTATGTATTACTAATATTAGGTGAGATTATGATATACTGCACTCACCGTAATCTTTCTTAGCTTCACGTTAGCGATATCCTGAGGAGTGATGGTGAGTCTCGGGCCGACGATTCTGGGCGGTGCGGAGCCGCACCTCGGCAAGGTGTGCGACCGGACTGGAAGTCTACTAGCTGGTGGGGGCGGCGGAGGAGGCGGCGGTGGCGGTGGTGGGGGCGGTGGGGGTCCACATTGTGGCGCTGACGCCTGAAGCTGCTGGGTTTTGCTATTAAAGAATGGAGGATATACATGTTGTGGCCATAATGAAATGCCTATGTATATCATGCTAAACGAAAAACTATACAGCTCGCGCCAAACTTTATTACTGATCTGAACTGTGATGCGAGTGCTTACTGCGCCGTTATTACCGAGTACATAGTAAGTACTTTTACGTCCTACTAACACCCAAAGTCTGCTACTGTGACGCGTCTTGCGACCAACTTCAGAGCCGTAATAAAGTTTGGCGCGACCACTACTAACCTAAAAGGGCATTATTTTTTACTCCGCTTGCATCGAAGTCAATATGTTAATATTTTTTAGGGTAGATTCAAAACAGATCTAACGAGAAATAAATACCTCAATAGATCCATTGTGGATCTACTCAATGGAGCTACTGAGAATGAACGAAAAAATACAGATGCTAGATTTTACTAAAATGAGCACACTAAAACTATTTTTGTCATAAAAAAATAAGATTTTTAGGCTTGTCGTCATAGTACAAAAAACACTTTTTTCTCAAAAATGAGTATAACAATTTTGATGAAACTGAACTTATTATATCTTTATATGGTCTACTACAGGCCGAAGTCCGTTATTTCAGAAAAAATCGTAATAAGGTACATCTCATACAAACTCAGGTAGTTTGGTATTTTTTCTCAAAAATGTCTATCGATTTTAATGACACTTTATAAGTAACTAGGACTTAATAGGGCCTATTATACCGGGTAGTTCATTATTTCAGGAAAAAACTGAAGAAGGTACCTCCCATACAAACCAAATAATTTGTGAGATATAAAGTAAAAGCCGGATAGTTGCCACACTTTTTGAAATCATTCTATATCTCTTAGTAAAAAAAAATTATTTGTAAAAAAACATTATATTTAATGTTTTTAGAGTAATGGCAATTTTTGCGGACCTCTATATTTTGAGACATCTATCCCACATAGGGTATAGTTGCCTAATCCATGTAAATTACGTTAAGGATCGATGCCCGCCGAGAAACAGGACATATACCCTGCAAAAACTTTGATCGCAAAAATTTTGCCTCTCCATGCAATCGCACAGAGACATGAGGCACGGTCAAATTAGTGATAGTTGGAGAATCTTTTGATAGATTAATAAAACAGCATGCAATTAATCCGCGAAACTAGAGTAACTACAATCGGGGCAACTAAACCCCTGGGGCAACTATCCTGGTTTTACCCTACCTTTAGGTTACTAAGTAAGCGTGTCAATGTTTATTGTTGATTTATGTATGCTTGACTAAAGGACTTGTGAAGGTTTGGCCTTTTTAAATGAAGTAGTGCTTTCTAACAATTTCAAGTAATGGCTTCGGAACCATATACAATATACATTAGGCGTGGTCCGGCGCGCACTTTACCGATTTATTTACAATAGGGATGACGACAGCATCAGAAATAAATAATGAACTCTTGATCACTAAATTACCCTCCTACTTAAACTTCTGAAAACCTTACTCGTTTTGTTTTCCATCAAGTCTTCGATTTTTAACTCACCAAAATCACAAAATGAGTACTTAAATGACGCTGCTAAACTATGACGTCACGCCTAGGTATTTGTATTTCAAATATTTTTAGAACAAAATGTCGTTTTTGACAGATGATAAAAAGTAAATCAGATGACTAGCATTCGTCATCTCTATTGTCCTAGATATACCATTTATTTATAGCATATTATTGGGCACGTTTTCTCGATTGCGTAAATTTCACAAATATCCTGAGTGTTATTTTGGATATAAAAAAAATAATTATTTTTAAGAGTTCCAAAGTTAACAAGGAATCCTTATAATTGCGCCATGTCTGTCTATCTGTCCGTCCGTCCGCGGTTTAACTCAGAGACCATTAGTATACTAGAAAGCTGTAATTCGGCATGTTTATACATATTAATCACGCCTACAATATAGTACAATAAAAAACTAAAAAGTGTCCCCCCCTCCCCTAGCAGCTAACAGCTATTTCAGATTTCTTTTAAAATAGGACATAATATAATCAATTTAAAAGAAAATATACCACGGCTTAATAAGCTTTCTTAGTTTCAGAGTAATAGTCGACTAACTTGCAATATGTGCAAGTTGGATTAGTAAAAAGTTCATAAATTTTCCATACAAAATGTTCTATTACCAACTGCAAAAATAATTTTTGTTTTTTAAAATATATACGACACCCTACCACTACGTTAGTACTAATATATATACTGTGACCCTACTTTGCGCGAGTCCGATTAGCACTTGGCCGTTTTTTTTTGTATGACGATACCTCTTTTAGACTTTTCCCAGATATATCACATAACATGGCATATTTTACGTGTTCATAACTGTCTTGAATGACAAAAATACTTAGCGCCATTTTTGTGATCTTTTTAAAGGAACCTTCCTTTAAAAAGATCTCCAAAATGGCACTATTATTTTTTTGGAAATAAAAAATACGGTAAAGGAAAACATCGTGAGGAAACCTGCACACGACTACGAAGCAACTCGACGGTTGTATGTGTGTAGTCGATCAACCCGCACTGACTCTGCATTGTCGACTAAGGCTCAATTCAGGGTAGGCTCGAGCCCCTCGGTGGAGACGTATATGAGCTAATATGATGATGATGATGAAAATCAATAAAAGAAGCTACCCCTACTTTAAGGAACACAAAAGACAAGTTTTACCTCATCTTAACCTCGAGCTGTTCCATCTTGATTCTCATGCTGCCCATCTCCTCTCGCAACTCCTCATTCTCCCTCTCCAACCGCGTCTGTTTCTTATCCACTTCGTCCAGAAACTTCTGTATTTTCACCAGTTCCTCAGAAAACAAGTGGTTCTCGCCCTCTTTCTGCTGCCGTACGGGTTCTCTTAGTATTTCCGAGTATAAGCCGGTAATTGACTGGTATCCCTGTAAATATTTACGTTTCATTGAAGTACAAGATTTTGTACAACCTTCAGGTAAAACCTTATTACCTTCAGGTATAAAGATTGTTTTATTTCTGCTCAACACAATATACTTTGTACATACGAAATTATCTTTTAATATCATTTGCCTAGAGTTTTCATTCCAAATCATGGCGGACTCTCGCGTTATACATACTCGTGACCGGGTGCTGTCCGTGTGAACTGGCCTAGTTACTCTAGGCTAGGCATTGAATGACAAATTCAATAGGTATTTGAAGTAGAAAAAAATTACACAAAGCCCCATTGATGGGGCCAAGTGAAATAACCCTTTTTAAGGTTCCGTATACCCAAAGGTGACCAACGGGGCCCATTACTAAGGCTCCGCTGTCATCCATAATTTTGTCAGCGGGTTTTTCTTGATTATAAGACATTTTAAATAGTAGATTGTTAATCAAGGGAAGAAAGTGACCCATTTCACTCGAGATATTTCTGGCGCTCGAAAGAAGTGAGAGCGCCAATAGTTCGAGGGTGGAATGGGTCATTTCACCCGAGTTAAACACTATACTTTTCATTTCGACTGTGAGGAAATGAATTATTTACATGATATAAAGTATTAATTAGATATCAATAATTTAAGCTTACCTATACCCAGCCTCCAACCTTTTCGCAATGGCCGCTAGCCACGGCCGACTAGATTGTACCTAATCTAGATGGTCACGACGTGCATCTAGGTGGCCATGGCGAAAATTGAAAAAAAAGTGTCATTTTATCATTGCAATATGGCGCGCAACAGAATGATTTAATATCAACCTATAGATCTAAAAAAACACGTCGTTTAATGTTTAGTTGAGTTTAGATATATGAAAACCTCTTATTTTAATGTAATTTAATAATATGATGTAACTCAATTATCTTCGACTTCGTGGCTGGCAATAAAAAAAAATTACTTTCCACCCTAGGGATGACAATACTTTCCAACCTAGGGATGACAATACTTTCCTCCCTAGGGATGGAAAAGCAATGTTCCGCCCGGCTATCTACTCATGAAAATTAAACTTTCCGTACAGGAGAGATGAAAAATAATAATTAAAGGGCCTCCCAGACAAGAAACATGTTTTTTAAAGCTTTTTTGTTATTGCTCTATCGTAAAAACGGTTACTTATGCGTGAAACTTGGTGTGGTTATAGTACTTACCTTAGAGTATAACAAAAAATAAAAAAACTGGCCAAGTGTGAGTCGTACTCGCGCTAAGAAGTCTGAACTAAATAAAAATCATTTTTCTGTCGCTTGCGTTGATGTCCTTTGTTTGTCATGTGAATAGGTATCATTGTCATATAGTAGTTGTGTGGAAAGGTGTGGTGGTAGTTGATACGGTACCCTCTAAGCGCGCATCCGACTCGCACTTGGCAAGTTTTGTTGTTTAACTACTCGTGTGTAAGTAGGTACCTACTTGTAACTTCTCGTGTCACATTGTTTTCATGTACTAATGACATTAATTGTTTTGTAATAATGATTTCAGTTTGAATTTATTAATGCAAAAATATTGATGATTGTTTTTTTTTTAACACTAAAGTTTATATTATTAAATAATGCAATTACTGTCTTATGACCATCAGAAAGAATGTGACTCTGCGCCTCCTTTAAATAAAAATTGCACCTACTTATAATTGTTTTCTGCAATAATTGTGTTAATTTATTTTTATGGTTTTTTATCCTATATTTTTGCTGCTGATTTTTTTTTATATGAATGGAGCAAACTATACTCGGAGTTTCCCTACGCGATCGAATTAGAAATGAGGAGATCCGTAGGAGAACCAAAGTAACCGACATAGCTCACAGAATCGCTAAACTTAAGTGGCAGTGGGCAGGGCACATAGCTCGTAGAACAGTGGCCGTTGGGGTAGTAAAGTTATCGAGTGGCAACCGCGCACCGGAAGATGTAGCGTAGGTAGGTCTCCCATACGGTGGACCGAGGACAAGGTCGCGAGAAGCCGCTGCGTTCGGGCGGCGCAGGACCAGTCGGTCGTCGTGGAAATCTTTCGCATTTAAATGATTTTTTGTTTTGTAACTTTCACGTTCGGCTTGACAGTTCGGTTTTTGAAATAAAAATAATTTTAAAAAAAATATTAAACGGGGTAATAGTATAACGTACCCCTGATTAATTAATTAGGGTGAAAGCGAAAAAATAAGGACCATGTAAGTGACAGTAGAAGCGATCGTAGTTGAGCGCGACTTGCGCAGGTTGACTTGTGCAGGTATCACGCAGGTTAAGTGACCTGAACCACGTTCATTACCTGGATAAATTTGACCGTTAGTGGCATTTCTAGCCCTGTTATCTCCACCAATCCGGACTTGACGTGAGTGCGTGGAATATGTTGGCTGACCTTCCCGAGTTTGGGAAGAACCTGTGCCCCAGCAGTTTATTATTAACTAGCTGTTTCCCGCGGCTTCACCCGCGTTGGGAACGTTTCTATGACTTTTCGTGGGTGCGCAGTGCGCGAGCTCGTGAACGTGGAAGAAAATAGCCTATGTGTTAATTCAGGTCCTAATCTATCTACCTACCAAACTTCAGCCAGATCCGTTAAGTAGTTTTTGCGTGAAAGAGTAATAAACATACATCCATACATTCTTACAAACTTTCGCGTTACAATATTAGTAGGATAGGATTTCGTCATTTTATTTCGGACAAAGATCTAAATAATATGTTAGTAACAAAATTCTTAACCAATTTTAGTAAAACACAAAATAATTTAAATAGAACCTGGCACTGGAGGCTAGGGATTTGACCTCACCCAATGCCTCAGCACAGCACTGCTGTCCAACCAATCGGTTGTGTTGAGAATGGTGTTGGTGCTCCCGCGCACGCGGCGATCCGTTTGCGCACAATATGGCGTGGAAATAGTTCATGAGAACCTCGGCAAACATACCTGAGCGTGGAAATAGTTCATGAGAACCTCGGCAAACATACCTGATGCACTACAATACCCCGGAAGCCCCAACATCATCCTCAGACCTCAATTCATTATTACATTGGACGCGCAGGGCAGTTTATGCGGGTTGTTACGATCATCATATATATAATCTCATATACGTAGGGAGGGGCTCGAGCCCACCCTGAATTAGGACATTTATTAAGCTATTGTATAGCTTTTATCGTGGGCTTTGAGCGCGGAGACCGAATCAAAAAATTCCGTAACGAAAATAAAACCTAACACCCCCCACTCCGCCTACCATGTAGCTCGGCCGAGCGTAACGTAACGTTACCGCGTTCTAAAAACTTACAGTGCTATCTATTAGCGTTTTGCGGTACTAAAAGGACTTAGTCAATTTTACTGGTGTAACTTTGTTAGTATTATTTATTACATAAAAATCCCGCGCCCCAAGGACTATATTATGGTACTGGTAAATAATGCATAAATAAAAAAATATATAATTGCATAAGTTGATAAAAATGCTATGCAATAGCTTTACCGCGGCAGTCCCCGAGTGCATTTTTATATTTAGGGCATTGTTACGATAATTCTAAGTAATAAATAACTGGACCACCATAGGTTTCTAGAGGAATGTTGTCAGAATAGGGATGACGATTGCTAGTCATCTGATTAACTTTTTATAATCTGTCAAAAACTACATTGTGTTCTAAAAATGTTTGAAATACCTAGGCGTGACGTCATAGTTTTGCAGCGTCATTTGAGTACTCATTTTGTGATTTTGGTGAATTAAAAATCGAAAACTTGATAGAAAACGAAAAGTTTAAGTAGGAGGACAATTTAAATGCTGTCGTCACTTCTATTCGAAGTAGAAACCCGGATTACAGAACCTCGTTGAGTAAGTAGTAGATAGCTAGTATGTATTACCTTCCGCCCGATCCACGTGCACAAGTCCATGATCCTCCAGGCTTTCGTCCTGCTGTTTCGCCGGAAGCTCTTCTCCTTCCTCGGCGTTCCACCTGCCAACATGAACCATTCCACTTCACTCAGCACCACTGTGTCCAGACCGCACTCTATTTCCACCTCGAAAGTTAACGTACTAATGCCGTTGTCTTTATCTGTGTCCATTTTAGAAATTACGATAGGTAGGTATAATGTTAGGCTAGTTTTAGTTGTATTTAAGAACGTTACGAGTCTGTTACATGTTTGTTCTTATTTTAATATAAAATTCGTATCGTATTTTAGTATAAAATGGAGCGATAAAATAACTAAGTCCCCATGTGCTTATCAACCGCTTTCATAAAAGTTTATGACCAAGTCCCCCAACCGTTACAGATTAATTATAAACTGGAATACGAAGCAGGCAAAATGGTGATGTCATGCGGCTAAATTGGACTCTGACTGAACGGGCTGCATGAGAAAATAATAAAAAAAATAGTGATAATCAATGAAATATATAATTATAGTTTACATTAGTAGTGAACGT
Organism: Coleophora flavipennella; assembly: GCA_947284805.1. Taxonomy (NCBI): domain Eukaryota; kingdom Metazoa; phylum Arthropoda; class Insecta; order Lepidoptera; family Coleophoridae; genus Coleophora; species Coleophora flavipennella. Next base: position 7,027,343 of record OX369287.1, on the reverse strand, counting down.
AGGTTAACCTTTCACCTTACGTGATATATCACTGTGGTTGTTTTGTCAATATCGGCCTTATTGATGTCACAATTTTAATGACAAACACGAAGGTTAGATACTTAAGATCAAGTCAGTTAGATATCGTAGTGCCGCCTAACACTGATGTAGGTAAAGATGATTTTGATTAATCGTCATCATTGAACTTATTTATCTCTTTCATTTATTATTATTACTTTCGAGCGACGAAGGAGTGAAGAATACAAAATATTATATCCCAACAAATCGTAAATGTGAAATGGAGCCAAGTTCGACATAAAAAAAATACAGCGATCTAAATGGGTAGGTATAGGTACCAAGTTCTATAGTGGTTCCTAAACCATAGAGCTACGGAACTTCAAATAGGAATATTTATTTTAGACTTCTCCAATTAATAGAGAATGTAAAACAGTTTTCAGTTGCATAAACGAAAATTTGTTATGTTCTGTGCTACTTGATGGTGTAACTTGGCAAGTTTAAATAGTCAAGGCGCCAAGCAAGAACTGCTTACTTTTAAAACGTACATAAAATGGTAGGTAGTGAAAAATTACTTAATTTTTGTAAAGTATTAATACTAATTTCCTACTTTTATTCAAGTAATAGACATACATATAATATATTTTTGGTGGTACCGAACCCTAGGTGCACAAGCTCAAATCGCACTTAGCCAGTTTTTTTTTAATTTTTACTCTTTTTACTCAATATATACGCTTAATAAACCTATTTCGATTCCAAATCTAAAATTAAGTCACCTGGAAGTGGTCTATATGTATAATTATTCCAATGAGTAGTGGTGGTCATCTTATCAGCTCTATACGTCCCCACCGAGGGGCTCGAGCCTACCCTGAATTAGGGCGATGGGGCTTTAGTCGACGATGCGGGCCCAGTGCGGGTTGGTCGATTTCACACACGCGACCTTCGAGTTTCTTCGCAGGCGTGTGCAGTGCAGGTTTCCTCACGATGTTTTCCTTCACCGTAGTGGTAGTACGGAACCCAAACTTCGTGAGTCCGACTCGCACTTTCTGGTTTTTAAGCTAATGTATAGCTTTTATCGCGGGCTTTGAGGGGACCGAATCAAGAAATTTCGTTACAAAAAATAAAACCTGACACCCCAAAAAAAATATTATTATATGGCGATGGCGATTGATGATGGCGATTGATGTTGGTGATTGATGATGGCGATTGACGATGGCGATTGACGATGGCGATTAACGATGGCGATTAACGATGGCGATTGACGATGGCGATTGCTGATGGCGATTGATGATGATGATGAACTTTCTTAGTGTTAATTTATTACATAAACATCCCGCGCCCCAAGGACTATATGGCAATGGTAAATACTGCATAAATAAAAAATAAAAAAATAATTATAATTGCATGTTGATAAAAAAAATGCTATGCAATAGTTTTACCGCGGCAGTCCCCGAGTGCCACACGTCTTTTTGCCCAATAACCTACCTAATGCCAAACCATTTTCAAAGTCACCTGGAAATGGTCTATAATTTTGATAAATAATAGTGGTAAGGAACCCTAATTTCGCAAGTCCGACTCGAACTTGGCCAGTTTTTCGATTTATTTCTTTGTAATAATAATTTATCTCGATGGCAAATTTCAATTTTATAAGTTACCTGGAAGTGGTCTATATATTTTATATACAATATTCAAATTTTTCCTTTTTATACTTCTAATAACCTACTTACCTACTTCAATACCCAATTTCAAGTTTATAAGTTACCTGGAAGTGGTCTATATATTTTATATACAATATTCAAATTTTTCCCTTTTATACTTCTAATAACCTACTTACTTCAATGCCCAATTTCAAGTTTATAAGTTACCTGGAAGTGGTCTATATATTTTACATACAATATTCAATTTTTTCCCTTTTATACTTCTAATAACCTACTTACTTCAATGCCCAATTTCAAGTTTATAAGTTACCTGGAAGTGGTCTATATATTTTATATACAATATTCAAATTTTTCCTTTTTATACTTTTAATAACCTACTTACTTCAATGCCCAATTTCAAGTTTATAAGTTACCTGGAAGTGGTCTATATATTTTATATACAATATTCAAATTTTTCCTTTTTATACTTCTAATAACCTACTTACTTCAATGCCCAATTTCAAGTTTATAAGTTACCTGGAAGTGGTCTATATATTTTGCTGATTAGTGGTGATACGGAACCCTTAGTGCGCGCGTACGACTCACACTTGGTCGTTTTTCGAATTATATGCTGGACAAAGGCCTCCCCTAAGGATTTCTACGACGACCGATCCTGCGCTGCCCGCATCCAGCGGCTTCCGGCTACCTTCACCAGGTCGACGGTTCACTGAGTGAGAGGTCTGCTTACGCTACGTCTTCCGGTGCGCGTTCGCCTTTTGAGAACTTTACTACCCCAACGGCCATCTGTTCTACGAGCTATGCGCCTATGCCTATGTGTGTGTAAAGTAAACAAACTTTACCTCTTCGTGATATTGTGATTAGGTTTAATATATTTTGTATAGTGTGGATTACAATGGTATACTATTTTATTTTGATACAATTGCCCAGTTTTTTACGATGTTTTCCTTCACAGTAACAACGTCGGATAAATGTATGTACATATGAAATTGAAATTCGATATGTCCTACAACTTTACTGAAATTGCAAAAACAATTTTAACTCCCCATACTAAGTTGTTAAATTTGCTGATGGACTTGATAATGTATTTTTTTTTTGTCTTTTTATGAGTAGAATCCCCTTTTAAAATTTGTTCTTTTTTACCTAATACCCCTATACAAGTCCTTGTTTAATGAAGCCATATCGGTTTTATCACGAAAAGTAATTTCTTCCAGATAAAACATAAGGCCAGAATTACCTTACTAAAATTAATACGATACCTACCTATGGATACAGTAGATGCATGCATATTCCTTTCTTATAGTTTTCTTTCTGACCTTGAAGGGACTGTGTGACGAAGTCAATCTTTTTAGTTTTATTTCCAACCTGCTTTTATATCATCTTTTCGTCTATTTTTACTTTTTTGTCATTGGTTGTTTTTTTTTAATTGTAATTTTTTATTATCCCTATCCTGGATCATGGATACAATACTGGTTTTTTTATTATATTTTACGTTTTTCATATTCAGCTATTACATATATTCAGTTTTGGTGGATTTGCCTATTTTCAAAAGAACCCTGCCCCTCCATCCACAACCAACTTCTTTTGTGCGTGCAACGGCGTAATTGGAGTGTGCGCCGACGCCGCAAATATGCTTTTTAAATGAACTCTATTACCACAGTACCTGAGAGTACACCTATACAAAACAGTCATTTAATTAAAATACGAAAAGTTTAAATAATAAATTTAAAAAAATATATTTTTCAATTTCTTGATTTTTCAAATGTCAAGCAAAAATAAAAGTTCTTCATGAGTGCATAATAAGGTTCAAACTTGTTTGTATTTTGTTGAACGCACGATCGTTTAAGGCCGGCCGAAGAGGGGCAATAAGTACGCTAGTACTTACTAATATATGTACTGTGGCATAAGTAAGGAGTACAATAAAGCACACTTGTAAGAAATATTTTTATGAAGATAGATATGTCCATAGTATATAATCAATTCCGCGTAGTGTGTGTCGCACCTGATGGACGTGACGTGAAGATATCTCAATAACTTATGTTACCTACTCGACGCTTAACGTTTTTTTTTTCGTTGTTGCCTACCATAAACATATTATAAGCAGTTCATGTTAGTCAATATGCCATTAAGGTTACCTGGCGTGTTGGTTTCAGAATAGTTTTGTTTCGTTATACTCTTCCGTGATCTTTGCAGAGCCTCCCTGATCAAGTTTGAATCGGACTTCAACCGCCTTTTCCTTGCTTTATACGAATTATTGCTGTTAATCGACTTGAAAGAGCATTCAGAATTACTGGACATCAAGCATGACGGAGATATCTCGCGAGACACTCTTGGTTCCGTATTCAAATCTTCGGAGCTTGAAGAACAAGAGTCAACAGATGCACATTTCAGTTTTTTCGAGATTTGGTATTCTTTGTCACAAGTGAAAGATTCTTGTCTGAAACGTTTGTTTCCGTACACATTTTCAGGCTTGTCTTTTTGTGTCATAGTATTTTCAGCCTTAATGTCTTTACTGAAGGTTACGTTTAAGTCAACACTGCAGTTCCCTGGCTCGGGTATGGAAGGCTCAGTTTGCGTCGAATTGTTTACTTTCTCAAGCTCCTGGCTTGAGGCGTCAGTAACCATTATGCTCTCGAACGGTGGCGTCTTCTCGTCGCTTTTGCTCCGATCAGGGAGGGAAACGTAGTAACTATGTTCCCAAGATCTGCAGCCGACATCCAGCTCTGAAAATCTCACTGCTTCAATGGAATCGATAAAGTTTTCTTCGTGTCCTTTGCTTTCGTTAGTAGACATTTCGATGACACCTTCGATTTGTTTTTCTGTGCTTGACGTCATGTTATTTTAAATTTAAAAAAGAGTTTCACTTCTTCAAATAATAAAATTATACCTAACATTTATCACATCACCTGTGCACATCACACATCAATACTTTCTATACATTTTAACTTTTATTATAACTACCCGCTATCGTTGGATGTCAATAAAAAAATCGGCCAAGTGAGAGTCTGACTCGCGCAAAGAAGGGTTCCGTAGTATTTTTTTTAAATATATACATATTATAAAAAACAAAATTATATTTGCAGTTGTAGAACATTTTTATGGAAAATCTTAACTTTTTACAAACCCAACTGTAGTTACATCTTAAGTTGGTCGATTATTACTCCTAAACCAAGAAAGCCTACTTAGCCGTGATAGTTTTCCTTTTAAATTGATTATATTTCCTACTATTTACATTTTTTAGATATCCTGAAATAGCAGTTTATCTGGTAGGGTGGAGAGGACACTTGACTCTAACGAAAATTAGCACTATAAAGCTTAATATTTCGCAACCGGATCCCGGAATCGAAAAACAGTTTAAGCATACCCTCAGTAGTTTTGAAAGAACTATTCAAAGATACCTCACAGGATAGGGTACCTCAACGAAAAAAAAACACCCCCTCATTACATGTAGGGAGGTACCCTAATTTTTTTGATGTGTAACATCTTGTTTGCTGTTTTGCTAGGAAAATAAATGAGTTATCTATATATCTATCTATCTATTTATCTTTGCTCTCGCTTTCCTGCAATTTGTGGGAGTGATTTCGTGAAATGGGACGGAAATGTGTAACATGGGACGGAAATGTGTAAAAGGAAGTCGCGAAAGCGCGCGCTATTCGATCTGACGGATGAGCTTTGCTCTCGCTTTCCTGTAATTTGTGGGAGTGATTTCGTAAAATGGGACGGAAATGTGTAACAGTGATTTGTTACACATCATATGCGAGTACTGTAGGTCTCGTTTTTTTTTTTGTAGATTTCATTGTACCACTTTATTGGCTTGATTTATATGTATACCCATGCCAAATAACAGCTTTCTACTACTGGCCGCGGACAGACAGACAGACATGGCGAAGGAAGCTATAAGGGTTCCTTGTTGACTACGGAACTCTAAAAGCAAGACGAGACCTTTCCTCAAGTGCGCGATTTTTTTATTCACGTGACCTTGAAGTTACAATATGTTATTATCAACAACTATTGGTATTATTATTAGGTAGTTATTATTAACAAGTAGAAGTAAGTAATACCTATTTGTATTAATTAGCACAGCGATGAAATTACTGGTCCTTTCAAAATATCTGGGCAGATCGCAATCTGCCGAATTCTTACGATCTGCCGCCGACATGTACCATGATTAAACCTCTTCGTTATTCGAGGAGTAGAGGCTCCATTAACTTTAGGAATTTATTAAAAATTAAAAAACCCGAATGCGTAAAAACTTCACGCCTCTTCTTGCCCAGTCGGGTAAAAAGTATCCTATGTCACTCACGGGACCAATACGAATCTAACGATACCTCATACGTTAAAATCCTTCAAGCCGTTCAGGCTTTAGTAGGGAAGATAGAAATCTACATACATACATACACTCGAAAATCTGAGGCAGTCGGGTAAAAAGATTACTGGCCTGGCTACCCGTGCATTCAGTCAAAGGAGGAAGTTTCAAATATTAAAAGTTTGGATTGTGGGGACGTATGCTTGTTTAATTCTTTTATTATTTGTTTCGTTTCTCCTTTTTCTGTTTTATGTAAACTTTTGATTTACTAATTCGAGCAATGAACATTGTTATGTTATTATATGTACTTCTGTTTGATCTGTTTGTTTGTTTATTTGTATAGTGGTATGGAAGGGTTTATTAGATCTGTGAGAAGAACTGGACATCCTGTCACAATGTCACAAGTAAAAATCGTGTAAAAATCATTGTGAATGCCGACTGGAAGCCGCGCAAAGCGTATCATAGGTTGAATATTTTAAAATGTTTTTAACGGCTCTGGGTATTATGCCCCGAGCACAGCTCAGTCGCCCAGGTACCGTTACCAATACAAGTACCATGATGGAACTACCATCTATGTGACAGCCCACATGCGTGCTGCTGAGCTCTTCAATAAGCTGATTCATATACAGATTGAATAAAGTCGGAGACGACAGCCCACTCTTCCGCACTCCTCTCTCAAGTTTCTATTCGTCAGACAGACCACCAGCCCATCTCACCGATGTCTATGCCAATATCCAAATAGTGACATGCATTCCACAGGTATACTCGTGCTCTTCAGCTTGTCCCAGAGTACATCATAAACGCCACTAGGTCGAAAGCCTTTGATAAGTCCAGTAAGCACGCATACACTAGTGTCTTTCTATTTGTGTAGTACTTGACTTTCAGTGAACATTCCGGTTCGGAAATCAAACTGTTATATGTATATGTGCATCGTGCAGCTCAATGTGTTTGTTCAACTGGTCACTAAGCAAACTGTCAACCACCTTAGCTGTTATATTAGCAAGTGAGATGGGCCGAGAGTTTGCGGGATCCGAGACATCTCCTGTCTTATTAGGGTTCCGTAGTACAAAAAGGAACCCTAATAGTTTCGTCAAGTCTTTCTGTCCGTCTGTCTGTCCGCGGCCTAGCTCTTAGACTGTGAGTAGTTAAGAGCTGAAATTTGGCAAAGATATATATAATAATAACGCGAAAAGAACAGTAATTTTTTTATTTATTTTTTAACTTTTTAAGGGTACCTCCCCTACAAGTAAAGTAGGGATGATTTTTTTTTGTTTAACCCATTCGTGTGGGGTATCGTGTATTAGAGCTTATAATATAGTTGTGAGTCTTTTAAGACCATTTTATAATTTAGGGTTCCGTTTTCGAAAAAATTAGATATGGACGCGATAGTGGCAACTAAGGAACCCTAATAGACACGCGCTTGGCCGGTTTTTTAAATAATCGGTACAACCACCGGTTCTCATCAAAGAGTCGGGTAGATATAAATGAATATGAATGAACATCGCCAACAATCGCTGTAAAAAGTTCCTTAAAAATGTTTACGATGCTCCTTCTGTCAGAAATACCACCTACGCTCACAGGATATTAATTTTCTTTATATTCTTCCAGAAACTTTTGAAGTCTTTATTTGCATGATTTGATGCATTATGTCAATTTTTATTTTATGTGGCACCAATCTTTCTACTTTCAGTCATGTCATTATACGTTACACCGTAACTAATATCTCATCTGTGGTTACACCACAAGACGGTTTACTGGCAGGGACCCAAAGCAAAGAGTAAATTCAAAGTAATTTTAACCTTGCGTTCCTGTGAGCGGGAGCAAAGTGTTTGTTCCATTCCGCAATGTACCCACCCCTCCTAGCACGTTTCTTTTTGTAAGATATCTCAGCAACTTCACTTTATTGACAATATCACAATACATGCTATTTAATATATTTCTCTTTTCAATATTACAGAACGTATACTATCAGCACTTAATCTAATTTCTGAATAAAATCCAACAGTCTAAGTTTCTCGTTGTACAAGTTATGATTACTCATTCTTTCCCCCCACGTTACAGATCGACTTTGGGGCACATTCACTTCATACTTAACACATACTTTACCTAGCTCACATTTCATAACTAAAGGGAAGTGGTCAGATCATTGGACATCATACACTGCGAACGGTCACTTTAGAGTTAGCAGCTTCCGAGACGACAAAGTGGTCCAAGCACCTCCTACAACCATGAGCATTACTGATAAATGTATACATGTCAGAATTAAGACCCAAAAGTTCAATATCCGCACACTACCAGTGCTGTTCAGAATAAAAACTTAGTAGCTCATCACATCATAAAAGAGTTCTCCTGGGTGCATTAAACTCTCCTCTCCTAACACATTCACTACTTCAGTACTAACAAACTATATACGAGTATATTAGTATTAACATACAGTATGGACACTCCCTGCCGCTCTCTAGATTGCGACCGCACCCCCTCGTCACCCCGATTGATACAGATTGGTTACAGTTTGGTTGTCGAACGTAAACGATTTCGCCAGCAACTTCTTTGTTCCTTCATCCCTTTTTTGAAATGTCATTTCTGGCCCGTTGTATGAAGTGTCCAGGGTGTGGTACTACCAACCTCTTCGATAATTCAACTAATCGTACCTAGGCAATCGGTAAACACTGGCAAATTTTCGGCAGAATTAAAATATATACTTATACTAAATATTAGCAGCGCAGCGAACGCTCACTCACGACAACTTTGACCGTACACACACGCACATTATTGAATTCGATTACTGAGACCAAAAAGAACGCAGACTTACGCCACAGTATAGCAACACTGCCGTAAGATCTGCCGGTCACAAGGCCGGCCGACGTATATGTCGCAGCCAACTACTAGTTAAATTAGCCATTAAATGACTAGTCCGAACGTTGATTGAACACGCGTCACTCAACGTTCAACTAGTTGGCTGATAGTAAGGTAGGCCGAACGTTGATTAAACAAGCGTCACTCAACGTTCAACTAGTTGGCTGATTGTAAGCTAGCCCTTTGAAAATGGCGGACGTAAAATCCCATACAAGGAAAAGAGAGTTGGCAAAAAATAGTTTTTACCTAAAAAAACTCTAAATGATCGAGCGAAGCGAGCGATATTGGGTTCGGTTAGGTTTGATTGATTTTACAGTCAAAGAGCCTCCTCCCCATGGGTAGCAGAATGCTACCCATGAGAAGAAGAAATCATCGGTTTTTTTATTCAGTCCCATTCAAAGACTTGGCTAAATGATGTTCAGCAAAGTCATTGAACGTAAAATTCAACGACTGGGTCAGTTGTCCTTTAGTCATCCAGTCGAATGTCGGGCTAGCCTTTCAATGAAATGGCAGATTTAACCAGAAGGCTGCGACATATCCACGGCTGATCTACCCGTGTACCCGAACTCGTCATCCACAATGCTCAGCAGTGGCAAGTCGTAGTGCATCAGCCATGTTCCTTGGAGCGCCACTATATCCGCTGACTTACAAAACTCCCTGACTCCTTCCATAGACCTCTTTAGCGATTATTAAAACTAATCATTTTATTTGGTGAGTTTGTACTATCCATACAAAGTTATTTAGTTTTAACTTATTCGTCTCTAAATTATGTTCAATCGGACTAGACTGATTATTTTCTATCTAGATGGCTCTAAGGTCAACAAAACGCTGGAAAGAAATCTCTGCCGTCCGCAGTTGGTCGTCCAAAAATATATCAAGTTTGTACTTATTTAGAAAAACTTTGTACGATTATATCATTTTTGGGTATTCATTTTAATTTTGTTCGACGAAACTCTTTCTCCTGTTTTACTGAAAATGTAAACCTCTTTGTATACGTTGGATATGAATAGAGGTATTTCTCAGTCGGCTTAAACTTAAAACTTAGGTAAGTACGTCAGACTCGGCTTTGCCCCTGGATCCGACAATTGTTTTCCAGTCGCTTTGTTTGCATTTTCTTCCATTCGTCACCAGGTTCAGGTTATTTCCACTCTTGACCATCTCCAGCCATTTAAGCAAAAAAAAAATCTCGAAGCCGCCGTACTTACTGTAGTCAGTTTGTTTACATCCGAGCAAACAACTGACGCTGGCGAGTGACTGTCACCATTGACTTGCGGCTCGCGCACCACTCACCCTTGAAAGTAGGCATAAAATTGATGTCCACGCGGGCGAAGCCGCGGGCAAAAGCTAGTTTATTTTATTATAAAACCTACACTTAGAGGTTTTCAGGGTGATTTGAAAAAATCTTAGGGGTAAATTTTGTTAGGGGTTGGCAACACTGAACTGTGTCTGTGACAGAAAGAAGTTTTTTGGCGGGATTTGTGGTGGACGCTTTCGTAGTTTTATTTTATTGTATTTGCATTGTTTTCTGCTAGAATTTACTTCAAAAAGTGGTGCGTTTTGGAGAAAATCGTCTGGTACACGTAAGCAATGTGAAGAATAAGAAAATAAAATGAAAAAGGACGTGAAAACCCAATTTGCACTGGGTGCAGTTTTATAGACGCCCTACTGCAACCGGGTGTTCTACCTCAGAATTAGGCTGCTGCAAATGCTGTCAAAAACTTCAGAGAGATTTGTAATGCACCAGCACTAGCATTACAAATCCAAAAACAAATGAAGAAAGTGAAAATGAATTACGGACTCGTTTCCATGGCCAAGAAAAATTCACAACAAATCTGACAGAAAATTATGTGTCTCAAGCAAGACTGTCTGGAACTACTGATTTTTTTTCAATTTTTGTTCGTTACGTACCTTCGGTTTAGTTTTGATTTTTAAACGCTACGCTAGTAGATTCTGTTTCCAAAAAATGCGCCGATCTGTAAAGAAGAAAATCCTCTACATTGGCTTATTTATAATAGCAGTAATCATATTGTTGCACCCCGAAATGAATGGACGAGGTAGTTATGAACACATTGCCAAGGAATTTATCATGGATAGTTTGCACGAAGAGGTGACTAACTTCTCTAGTGTCGGTTTAGTGGTTTGTGACTATCATGACACTGTTTACGAGGAGGCTACGTTGTCTCCAGATGCTATGGAGGGTGATTTGTCTGAGGAACCTAAAATATTGGAAGGCGGGGAGCATATCCCGTCTGAATGCAAGTCTAAGTTTAGCACAGCTATCATAGTGCCTTACAGGTCAGTATCTATATACCTATTAGATTTTTTAAATTACAATTTCTGATTTTTAAGCCAGTACTGCTTAAAATCAGAAATTGTAATTTAAAAAATATAGCCAAAAAAGCGTCGGTGGCTCAACTGGTAACGACTCAGTCGTCCTAACCAGAGGTGCCGGGTTCAAATCCGGACGGCCAATGTACCAATGAGTTTTTCGAAACTTACGTACATATACTCTCCGATTGCTTTAACGGTGAAAGAAATCATTGTGAGGAAACCTGCACGACACGCCTGCGAAGAAACTCGAAGGTTGTGTGTGAAATCGACCCGCACTGAGCCCGCGTGGTCGACTAAGGCCCGATCGCCCTAATTCAGGGTAGACTCGAGCCCCTCGGTGGGGACGTATATGAGCTGACATGATGAAGCCAGTACTGCAACTACATTATGTGTGTAAGAGAGAAATGAATGTATTTCCCTTGTGAACCCTAAAAATACTCTAGTGAGATGGTGACAATGATAATCCAGGACATACTTTCCTACCTACAGTCCCCAGTTCGATTCCTGGCGGGGTCTAACTTTGTAAAACTCTATTTGTTTGGTGGTAGGGTACTTTCTAAGCCTGATATTGGTAAGCCCGCTTTTATCTCCAGCATTATCACTTAGTCAGGTGAGATGATGCTTAGGGCTTATCAATAGTGAATAATTAAAAAACCTACTCCAACTTTGTGCCAATTTTCATCTAAATCTGTTCAGCCTTCTAAGCAACAACCATCCAAACAAAAATAATTTATGGCTAAACTGTACTATAGGGACCGCCTAATTTTGGTTTCTTTTTTATGGGGGGATGGTAGGAGTATTCCCCCAAGAGGGGGAGACTCGGAGCCCCATGGTTTTTTAATTTTTATAATAAATAAATATTCTGGGACAAATCACACATGGTCATCTGGCCCCAAAGTAGGATTCCCTGTGTTATGGGAACTAGAGACTGATATATTACTTATATACGTTTAAATACATACATATATAGACATTTAACACCCAGACACAGAGCAAACAAATCTGTTCATCACACAAATGTTTGCCCTGGGTGGGGATCGAACCCACAACTCTCGGAGTCAAGAGCACAAACCACTGAGCCACCGAGTTTAAAAGAGTTTATGTAAGACCAAAGATGACCTATTGTTGATTGTGTATGGCAACAGAAGGCCCCAAAGATTAATAATATGGGGTCCACCACCCATTTCGAACCCCAACAAACCTGCGGGATCCGAGGGGGATGTGGGAGTATTAGGGCGGGTCAACATAGACAAACTTTTGAAATAGTAAAATGCTTTATTTCTACAATTCCCCGATCTCAACACTGTAGGAAGAGTGTGGTACGGGGAATTCTAAATGGAAGCGGGAGCGAGCTCGAACTTTCGGAGCACCCCTACTCGGATCCTTTAGGTTCGGAGACTGTGCGGCCTCCCCGCACAGTCTTAGTGTTAGGTTTAACTTGAGAACGTGAAAGTAGGATTTTTTTAAACCCGGGGTTTCCGCGCCCCCCCTTCCTTCCTTTCCCCTTCCCAAAAAAAGTCAAAATTCGGCGGTCCATATAGTAGAGTTTAAGCCAAAAAATGACTGGGCAATGCAGGACCAGTCATTGTGAAAATCCTTGGAAGAGGCCTTTTTCCAGCGGTGGATTATTTCTACCATCATCGTCATATCAGCCGAAAAACATCCACTGCTGGACAAAGGTATCCCCCAAGAATTTCCACGCTGACCTGTCCTGATTATTCCTATATAAAGGGTCTAAACAAAAAAAGAGAGAAATGGCTATGTCTTCTTCAAATAAAACAATTTCTAAAGAAATTTACATTTGACTGATTTTGGGGTAGGTAACTAAGTAAGTGAATGACCAAAATAAGCAACAATCAAATAACCTCATGTACTTATCTGAATAGTTTTTCAACTTTCATACAATAATGATGTGTAGCATATATTTCTAAACATACAAAAAATTCTCTTTTAAGGATTTTAATCCTGTTTTTCTTTGGTCTTGTAGTTTACTTTATAAATTTTAATATTGATAAACAAAAAAGTTTTGAAACTTGATTTTAATCATTTTATTAATCTTAAAAATGCTGAATTAAATTTTCTTTTATAAGGTTGTTAACCTCAGGTCATGCTAAACTCGTTCATATGTTCTATGATATTTGTTATTATTCAAGTTATGCTTTTTACAACCTTACATAGTTATCACTACTCATTTAATCCATTTCCAGTCAGCAAAAAGCTTTAAATCGATAATACCTACAAAATGTGAGACTTAACCTGGTATATAAATATTTGCTTTCCAAAATAAATTAAATTAAATTTATATAATATTATATTATATTATATTATTTTTTCAGAGATCGAGCAGAACAACTAAGAGGCTTTCTATTGTACATGCATACATTTTTACGTAAACAGCAAATCCACTATCGTCTTTATGTAGTCGAACAAATAGATACAAAGCCATTCAATAGAGCAAAACTGCTCAACATTGGAGCAGCAGTAGCTATGAAAGCTGGATTCCCATGTTTGGTACTACATGACGTGGACTTGTTACCGTTGAGGTTGGCAAACTTGTATGCTTGTACAGAATGTCCAAGACACATGTCCTCTAGTACTATTAAGTTTAGGTAATGTTTAAATGATAATTAAGTTTACTTTAATTTAATTTCATATATATAGCAACTGCACTTTTTTCTTTAATAAATAGGGGTTTAAGTGTGAAATTGCCGATTCAGTTTTTGAAGTTCAAAAAGATGATGTACTGCTGTTGCCGCTATAACAACAAGTACTAAAAATTTGAAAATGTGAAAGTCTCCGTAAAAAAAACGTGGTTTTTTTTAAACGCAAAAAAAACTAGCGCCATCTAGTATGATGGTACGAGACCCTTTGTGTAACTCGCACTTTACTGGTTTTTATTATTGATGGTAACAATACTTATGGTCTTTTATTAGTAACTAGTAACATGTCTTTCATGTTCCAACCCTCTGAGCTATGTACCATTTAATGAAACAAAGGAGTTTTCTTAGTGGTCAGAGGGGGTATTTTTTTAGAATAGTCAATTTTCTTGAATTTTCTTGAAGTGAAGATATCTTATGTGGGGTATTCCCAAATATAATATTAGTAATGAAGAAACTGCTGCAATAACTCTAGAGCTTTAAAATTAAAAATGTTTATTTTTTGCGTTTAAAAATAACCGTCTTCATGGGTTTAAAGCCACCATGCTCTCAAAATATTCATACAATAGGCACACATTTACCAGCTATTAATTTCTAATAGCCTTAAAACTATTTGAGAATAAATTTTGTGCTGTTTTGCTAGAAAAATAAATGAGTTATCTATCTGTCTAATAACAATTTTTCTTAAATTAGTTTTCTTCTTTAAACTTTTTATCCAATCGGCAATTTCATACTTTAACACCCAATATTACGTTCTACTAACGGCATACATACCATTGGTAGGTGCTTTAATAAAATATAAAATCCTGTACAGAAAACCGTGCTTAAAGAAAACCATGCTTTTTATTAATTAAAAACTTTAGTTCTTTCGTTTGTAGATGAGCTGATCATTCATCAAGCAAGTTATTTTTGCACCAACTTCAGCTTTGAACTATGGTTTTTATGACTGGTCAGTTGGTCACCCATTGCATAAGGTAATTTTTTTTTCCTATAATACTTAATTCATTCAAACAGCATTTTATTTATTGATGTGTAACATCTTTCCTTTTGCTTTCCTGCAATCTGTGGGGTGATTTCGTGAAAAGGGAAGGAAGTGAGCATTACAGGAAATGCAGTTTTTTTCAGTCACATTGGCTAAGTAAACATGGCCATACTGCCTTTTTTTTGGAATCACAAAGACTAAGGAAACTGGCCGTGCCGCCTTATGCTAGGCCGGAAGCCGGAAGGCATGTAGGTTTTTTTACTTATGTCACATCATATTATACAACTGCTGTAAGTAAGGCTTGCTCATTTTTTTTTCAGTTATATACAGGCTGTAACAATATTGGTGCTGGTCACATTAACGGTCTTCTACTCATCATACTGAACAACTTTTGTTCTATGACTTTGCTGAAAACGTAAAATTTTCTTTTTACTCTTGATACAAATCGATCAGCTGATCGACCGATTTTGTGCATTTTTGTATGGAGGGTCCAAATATTTTTTTGAGAATTGTCTATGGATTCCTTGGAGAAAGTTGTTTAGTATGATGAGTAGAACCCCCGGTTAACAGGACCTACACCAATTTTGTTACAGGATATATAGAGTTAAGACTGAAAAGTGAAAACTAAGGAATAATCCTAATATTACAGGTTTGTGTTGCCATATCAGAGGCTCTTTGGTGGGGCTACAGCAATACTTGCCAAACAGTATAAAGCTATAAATGGAATGAGTAATGAATATTACGGATGGGGTGGTGAGGATGATGACCTGTATACTCGTTTGGAAGCTCACAATTTAAAATTGTGCAAATTTGATGCAGAAACTAATCTTTATTATCATATGGACACGCACACTGAGCAAATAGGGTAAGTAATTATTTTTAAATGTTTTCGTGAAAAAGTAACTTGCATTTGAATTTTTAACCATAGGAGGTAGCTGGCTGAAATTTTCACAGACTGTGTGTATTATAGGGGATTTACTAACAAATAATAAAAAAAAACAAAAGTAAAAAAAAAATAGGGGGAGGAACATATTCTTTATTTTGCTCTAGTGTTAAAACAGTAATACATACAAGAGTTAAACTTGATTTAAAACCGGCCAAGTCTTACTAGCGCTGAGGAGTCTGAACTAAATAAAAAAATATGGTGCTCTTGTTGATGTCTTTTCATTCAAATTATTAGGTATCGTTGTTGTTCTCCTGTGGAGAGGTGTGGTGATATGAACCCTCGGTACGCGAGTTCGACTCACACTTGGCCGTTTTTTTACTTGAGTTATTGCGATTGCAAAAAATTCTATTTTTAGGGACCAATTGTCTTTGTAATAGTCTAAAAAAGTAAAAAAAATAAAAAAAATATTTCTGTGTGTGTGTGTGTGTGTCTGTTTATATTTTGTTCTGGTGCTCTAGTGCCTAAACATCTGTTTGTCTGGATAAAATTTCTATCAAGGAGACATTCTATTTAATATCTCCATTTTCTTTATTAATTTTCTCCTAACTTGATTTTTAGGGTGGTCACCATGGACAGTATGACAATTTTTTTCCAAAAATGGCTGTAACGGTTTTGGTGAAACTTTGTATGTTACTGTACCTTTTTACAAAACTCTACAGCTCATTATTCTGGCTAAGATACCTTCCATATAAAGCTAGGATGTTCACATTTTTTTCTCAGAAATGGCTCGAATGGTTTTAAATTAACTATGTAAATTGCTAGAACTCATAATAAGGCATACTACGCTAGGTAGTTCATTATTCCAGGAAAAACCAGGATAAGGTACGTCCCATACAAACCCAATTATTTTTTTTAATTTTTAAGGTTTACATACCAGGTAATGGGAACAATATTACTAAGCCTATGCTGTCTGTCCATATGTCCGAATTTTAAAAGGCTGTATCTTTTGAACCGTGATTAGCTGGCTGGAATTTCCATAGATTTTTTTTTATTTATAGGGAATTTACTAAAAAATAAGAAAAACCTTGAAAAAACGCGTTTTTGTATGGTAATACTAGAAACGTGAAAATAGGTGTCTTTGATTTGATTATAGACATAGTACTAATCTTAAAGCAAAACAACAGATAATACAAACCTGCCAAGTATAATTAATACTCGTGCTAGAGTCTAACCTGAATAACAAAAATTTCACTTGCATTGATGTCCTTTGTTTGAAATTAATAGGCAATTATCATTATTATCCTTGTGTGGTGGTAAATGGGGGTCGTAAGAGTCGACTAAGGGACTTAAAACCGGAGGATGAACGGCAGCGTCTTTCCGTGTATTGCAAGACACCTGCAACCACACTGTGATCGCTAACCCGCCTTCCAAGCGTGGCGATTACGGTAAAACCCTCCCTATGAATACCACATCCAAAAAACGGCCCCTAGTCCCCGGCGGCCCTGCTATTTCTGGCTCAAGTAGCAGTGATGGTAACGGCGGGGCGGGGGGTGAGAAGAGTCCCTAGCAGATGCCAGGCTACCAAACCCAACGACCCTTGGCCCTGGCAACTTACAACACGCGTACACTGCGGACTGACTAGAAGTTTACAGAACTCGAAGGATTAAGCAGGTTACGGTGGGATATCGTAGGTTTATGTGAAGTCCGAAGAGAGGAAGAGGACACCATGATACTTAAATCCGGAAACGTGCTCTATTTCCGGGAGGGCGTCCCAGGGTGGTGTCGGGTTTCCCGTCTACAAGTCCCTCATTACCAATGTGGTCCAGATCGTTAGCGTTTCGACAAGAGTAGCATACCTTAAACTCAGAATCACCAGACGATATTCGCTGAAGCTCATACAGGTATACGAGCCGACCACGGAACACTCCGACAACGAGGTGGAGACTATATATGAGGACATCTCTACAGCCATACATAGCACCAGGACCCATTATACTGTTGTATGGGGGACTTCAACGCGAAACTGGGCAAACGAAGTGATAGTGAGCTGAGAGTGGGGCAATTTGGATACGAAGTAAGAAATGCACGTGGTCAGATGCTGGACGACTTTATGGAGAAGGAGAGCCTCTTTATGATAAATCCTTCTTCAAAAAGTCGAAACAGCGGCAGAAGTGGACATGGATGCATCCCAATGGCGTAACGAAGAACGAAATTGACTTCATCTTGTCGACAAGGAAGCAAATATTTGAAGACTTCAAGCCTCCCGATCAAGCCGGTGTCCGAAAAGGCTTTAGTACCATAGACCACATACATACGCTGCCGCAGATTATACAGAAGACTAAAGAGTACAATCAGCTACTATGCTTGGCATTTGTGGACTATGAGAGAGCCTTTGATTCGTTCGAAACCTAGGTTGTGCTATAGTCGCTCCAGCAGTGCTAAATTGACCATCGATACATCGAGGTGTTGAAGTGCCTGTATGAAACCACCACCTTGTTGGTTTGCCTCAAGGACCAGAAATTGAAACCTATCCAGTTGCAGCGACGGGTGAGACAGGGAGAAGTTATATCTCCGAAACTGTTCACCACCCCGCCTTGTACGATGTTTTCAAACTACTGGACTGGGGTGAACTCGGCATCAATATCAACGGCGAGTACATAACCCACCTCCGATTCGCTGACGATATCCTGGTCCTATGGAAGACCTAAGCACAATGCTTGATGACCTCAGTAAATTGTCTCAACAAGTGGGTCTTAAAATGAACATGAACAAGACAAAAATATTGTTAACGTCCGTGTCGCACCCACCCCTTTAAAGGTTTGAGACTCTACCCTGGACGTTGTTGACGAATATGTATACCTGGGACAAACAGTACAGCTAGGTAGGTCCAACATCAGTCGACGAATCCAACTAGGCTGGGCAGCGTTCGGGATGCTTCGCAATATCTTCACGTTCCAAATACTGCAGTATCTCAAGACTAAGGTCTTTGACCAGTGTTTTGCCAGTGATGACTTACGGAACTGAGACATGGTCGCTTACTGTGGGCCTCATAAAAAGGCTCAAGGTCACCCAAAGGGCAATGGAGCGAGCTATGCTCGGAATTTCCCTACGCGATCGAATCAGAAATGAGGAGATCCGCAGGAGAACCAAAGTACCGACATAGCTCACAGAATCGAGAAACTGAAGTGGCAGTGGGCAGAGCACATAGCTTGTAGAACAGATGGCCGTTGGGGTAGTAAATATCTCGAGTGGCGACCGCGCACCGGAAACGTAGTGTAGGCAGGCCTCCCACGCAGTGGACCGACGACCTGGTGAAGATTGCGGGAAGCCGCTGGATGCGGGCAGCGCAGGACCGGTTGTCGTGGAATTCTTGGGGGAGGCCTTCGTCCAGCAGTGGAAGTTTTCCGGCTGATATGATGATTAACTATCTATCATGTATTTAAATTATTTTTAGTCTCATTGTAGGCTTTTTATTATTTATTTTCTGAATGAAAATTGATCAATTTTAGTAATGAAAAGAGGCTATAGGATATGCCAGACTGCTTTCGATGTTGAATGCTTCACAAAAAATATGCACAGCGTGGATGTACAATTCTTTGTTTTTGGCATAATTTTTTTTTTTACTTTCAGGGGAAAAAATAAGGTGAATGTCGATACCGCGAAAAGGATGTCCATAGATGGTCTGAATTCTCTACAATACACTGAAGTGGCGACCGTCATGCACCCTCTCTTTACGCATATCATAGCTGAGTTAAATAATCTATAATTATATTTTTATTTAGTTTAAAAAAGTCTAATAATGGTGTCGATTCGAACAAAACACTCGACATAACTAAACTAAACTAAATTTCTACTAAAATAAGTTTAGTCGTTTTCATGTGATATTCGAATTTGCGCACAAACTAAATTAAGTTTGACAGGAATAAACATGATCAAATTGAATTCACAGACTATGTTAAAGAATGAACGAAAAAATGAACAATATGATTGACATAACCTGTTTACCATAAGTGAAGAGAACATAAATATTCTATTATATCGCTGTCTCTGTTGCATATGCCATTTTTGCTGCGAATATAATTTATTATTATTATTATTATTTTTTCTTCGCCCTTTTAGGGCAGGCTAAGGCTCATTGGCCATACCGCCTAGTCTTCAGTATATGTTTTTCAGTAGTATTCACTTGTAGAATTCACGTCTTCAGTAATTTTCAGTAGTTTCTTCACGTTCACATCATATTATTGTCTATAAACTAACCTAACCTACATACTCTAGCAAAATGATAGCACTTTTGCTAAAGCTTGCTCGGACTTCTTGTGGGAACTCGAAACACAGTATACACACTTTTATTTCATTATCCTACACAAGAAACACTTATATGATCCTTCGCTGATAAATACACTATCCATATTATACATCAAAAACCACTAAATGTAATTTTTCGGATAATAAAAGAAAAATGACAAACTGAACGCTACAAATTCCCGCCAAAAAGTCCTATAATTTATTAAACTTTAAATGAAAACATCCGATTTTATTTATTTTTTGGCTTGGCAGCAAGTATTTTTGAGTAAAGTCTTTAGAAGTTTGAGTTTGGCTATAGGTACGTCGTCGGAGCATTGTGATTTGTCAGAAGTTTGAGAAATTAAAGGTCTACTTGTATGATGACCATGTTGGCAATCGATGGCTTCCTAAGACTGCTGAAGCTGAAAGAAGAAAGCTGTAAGAAAGACATAAGACCAGACTTTTCCAACCTGGTTCACTGACCTGGTCATCATCATCAAAGTCAAACCCTCAGATCAGAATTCTTCGGGTCAGAGTTGTGCAGTGTGCTGATGCATCTTGGTTCAAACGCCAAACTTCAAGAATTGTTAAAAATGCACTCTCTAATCACATATAGCCTCGATTTGCAGAGAAACTGTTGGATCGATTATGCTGAAATTTTCCACATCGATGTTTTAAATTATTTGCCAGAGGTACCTCTTTTTTTATTATGTTATTTTCAAAATATTAAGGGTAATGCTAAGGGTTATTTTCGAAATGTCATCAACAACCTAAAATATTGCATAAATTAAGTTCTAGGGATAAGCTGCGTTGCAGGATGAAAAAAATACAAAAAAGTAGGTATTTTTTTAACAAAATACTTCGAGTTTAGTAATAACCTATAATAAACATTTATATTATACTAGTTTTTGCCCGCGGCTTCGCCCGCGTGGACATCGTTTTTGTGACTGACTTAGTGGGTGCGAGGTGCGCGAGCCGCAAGCGGCTCTCGAGCGTGGACATGGATTTTCTCCAGATCCCTCGGGAACTATGTCAGGATATGCTTATTAGTAAATCGTTTCATTTCCCACCCCCTCAGCCATCTCGGTGCAAAAAATCACACAATCCATTGTTCCGTTGCAATGATAATTAACCAAAAAAGAGTATATTTTCAGGTCCCTCGGAAATTACATCGGGCTATGCTATTTTCACGCGATAAAAAGTAGCCTATGTCCTTCCTTGTGACACAGGCTACCTGCATGCCAAATTTTATTAAGATTGGTCAAGGCGTTGAAGCGTGAAAAGGTAACAAACAAACTAACAAACACATTTTCACATTTATAATATTAGTAAAGATAAAACAAACAACAAAGTAATTAAGCCTCAGTCAAAAAGCCCGCCCCGAAACTTAGTTTTTAATTAGAATTTATCATTAATTTTAATCACTCACTGCTGGACAAAGTATCTCCAGAATCGTCGCCTACATTAATAATTAAAGACTGTACAAGATTCGCGCGACTCCGTGCGGGTGTATCGTCGGCGCCGCCGATTATCAAACAGTTGCGTTAAAGGGCCCACCTGAGTTCAATCGCGGCGGCGCCGCCGATCATCAAACAGTTGCGTTACAGGGCCCACCTTCACCCGCACGCAACTGTTTGATGATCGTCGGCGCCGCCGCGATTGAACTCAGGTGGGCCCTTTAACGCAACTGTTTGATGATCGTCGGCGCCGCCGCGATTGAACTCAGGTGGACCCATTAACGCAACTGTTTGATGATCGTCGGCGCCGCCGCGATTGAACTCAGATGGGCCCTTTAACGCAACTGTTTGATGATCGTCGGCGCCGCCGCGATTGAACTCAGGTGGACCCTTTAACGCAAGTGTTTGATGATCGTCGGCGCCGCCGCGATTTAATTCAGGTAAGCCCTTTAACGCAACTGTTTGATGATCGTCGGCGCCGCCGCGATTGAACTCAGATGGGCCCTTTAACGCAACTGTTTGATGATCGTCGGCGCCGCCGCGATTGAACTCAGGTGGACCCTTTAACGCAAGTGTTTGATGATCGTCGGCGCCGCCGCGATTTAATTCAGGTAAGCCCTTTAACGCAACTGTTTGATGATCGTCGGCGCCGCCGCGATTGAACTCAGGTGGACCCATTAACGCAACTGTTTGATGATCGTCGGCGCCGCCGCGATTGAACTCAGATGGGCCCTTTAACGCAACTGTTTGATGATCGTCGGCGCCGCCGCAATTGAACTCAGGTGGACCCTTTAACGCAACTGTTTGATGATCGTCGGCGCCGCCGCGATTTAATTCAGGTAAGCCCTTTAGCGCAACTGTTTGATGATCAGCGGCGCCGCCGTGATTGAACTCAGGTGGGCCCTTTAACGCAACAGTTTGATGATCGGGGGCGCCGCGGCGATTGAACTCAGGTGGGCCCTTTAACTCAACTGTTTGATGATCGGCGGCGACGCCGCGATTGAACTCAGGTGGGCCCTTTAACGCAACTGTTTGATGATCGACGGCGCCGCCGCGATAGAACTCAGGTGGCCCCTTTAACGCAACTGTTTGATGATCGTCGGCGGCGCCGCGATTGAACTCAGGTGGGCCCTTTAACGCAACCGTTTGACGCGAGCCGGCAGCAGCGAGCGGCATTTATCAAAGGTGCAGCTAATTCAGCGAACGAACCTTACGTCGTACAAATGTTTTAAAATATTTTTTTCACCAAAATGAGGCTAAGTTTATTTATCAATTTGACGCAATCGAGTAATCTTACTAGCGGCTATAATATTCCAATCAGTGGTATGTCTAGGAAAACCCAAAAAAGGTACTTCTCATAAAAATGGAATAATGTTCTGTGACGTTTTAATGACGCTTCTGTGAGGCGATATGTTCTCCGTGGGGAATGCAATTTATTATTGTTAAGTACGATAAATCTCAATACTAAGTAATTATGTAAGTTGCTTTATTGCAGTTGTTTATTCCATATCATAAAATATAATCAGTGATTTAAACATGGTAATATATGTAGAGTGAAAATATTAATATTGTTTTCTTTGCTATCACTATCACGTATCGTAAAAATGGTTATTGTCCTACAATTTAGCGCAGAATGTCGTAAAACAGAACATTTTGCGATCGTACATCGGGTGTATAAACATAAAACAAGTTGCGATTTTACTGTACTTCCGACACTGCATGTACCTAATGTAAAAATGTTTTTTTTTATTTCTTTCACGGTCTAAGCTTTCACTACGCAACGCGTGGCGTACGATCGGAAATAGACGCAATATTAGTTGATAATATATGAAACTATGATGGATGCGGGCAGCGCAGTACCGGTCATCGTGGAAATCCTTGGGAGGGGGGCCTTTGTCCAGCAGTGGACGTTTTTCGGCTGATATGATGATGATATGAAACTTATTAAAACTAAATAATAAATTGGTAAATACATATATTTGGCTCAAACAAATTGACACTCACAAAGGTGGTCCCAAATCACTAGGGATTTAATAACACATTTCATACATTAGTTCACACAGTCATAAGACGAAAATGTACATATTTACAATATTTGTACACTTTGCTGTCAAGCTCAGATCAAAAATAAAAAGGTAGATGTAGTGTTAGCGCTTTGAAAACGGGGTATAAAAAACTCTGCTCCAACTACGACGGAGCAAAGTTTTGCTTACTATCAGGCGTCGACAGACTTACCGTCAACATGTCGAAATGTACTGTGACATGTCTCAAGTGCACCTGTTTCAATTAAAGTGAAGGAGAGGACCTATCACGTGTGAAAACATTATTGGAGTTCACCACTTAAGGTAAAGATGCATACGACCGTATACGAGTATAATAGAACAAGCGTTATACCACTCTTGGTATGGTTGTTGTATAAAACTCAATATCTACAATATTTTTAATCTGTGTACAAGTAAAAAAGGTATCAATATAAAAAATCAAATGAGCAAAATATAAAAACAAAGAATGAGATATTTCTGCAATCATGGATTTTTAGCTTTAACCCTGTATAATTTGACAAAATTATAATAATGAGAATAATCAAAATACCACTAATCGTGACCATTGACCAAAGATTTGCCCCAAAAAAACTCCTGCCACCAAAAATATATCCCATTTTTCTTTAAAGTAAGTAGTGCCCAATAAGATGCAAAGTAAGAAAATTATTTCTTGTAGAGAGAAACGTGGTTCTAGTCTTTGATTACAATATTATTTACAAATATTAGAACATTAATATCAAAAGGCTAAAAGTTTAGTTTATCTATTTACAAAGAATTACTAACAGGACTATGGCCTTAGTACAAGCATACTGACTAGACCGAGTACAAAGGCAAATACTAGTTTGAGGTTTGACCCGATGTGAAGCCAGTCTGGCCACTGGGAAAGTGTTGTTTTCTCTGGTTGAGTGGGCAGTAACAGGGCAGCTATGCAACATATGCTCACTGCAACAGCCACAACATTCACTGGTTGCTGTTCTCTGAAAAGATTTAAAAAAAACATAATGTTAAAAAGATGTTATGTAATTTCCATACTCGTGTTTTTTTTATAGGCAATAGGAATGATGACATACAGGGTGTTTTAATCGTGCGCCCGATACCGTATCCTCGGAGAAGTGCTCTGTATACTGAAATACAGGTTTAAACAAACCTAGCTTGGTTACAGATGCCCTTATAAAAGTTTTGTACAATATCTAGCCCTAAATTAGATGCATTGTTAACATAAATTATTATTATTATTATCTCAATATATAAAATTTAAGCTACTCTGCTCACTTCACTTATTATTATTTTTATCTACTCTCATATCGTATCGTAACGCATGCGCGGTGATGTTGGTTTTTCATTGAATTTTGTTGTACATACTGAATTTCGTGGATAATTTTCAATCTTGTTTAAAAATGTCTGAGATCAGTGAAAGCATTGTTTTTACCTGTCTGTGGCACCGTCCGCTTCAGTGCAAGCGCGGTGATGCGCTGGGATTCAGCGCTATGACACGTTTTGTTGTAGGTACTTACTGAATTTCGTGGGATTTTTTTCTTACTCTTAACTTTGATCTTTGTATTTTAGTTGATTCAATATGTATGAGATTAGATAAGTAGTGTATGAAACTGCACATAATTTTGTCTTAAAACACTTATTATGCAACAGTTTCATAAACTACTATAATATATAAACCTAAGCTACTCTGCTCACTTGGCACGAGGCAAAGCGTCAATTAATTATTGCGTCTCTTATTATTATTATTTCAAGATATAAACTTAAGCTACTCTGCTCACTTGGCACGAGGCAAAGTGGCAGGAGCACCTCCAGCGGTAGCACAGTCGGCTGGAGTTCAGTGCGACGGGGAGAGAACGCGTCGAACTATCCGGGCATTATCGAGGAGGACTGCTTTCTGCATTGCTGCAATTATTGGTCTGCCACGGAGATCCAGCCGCCTTAGGTGACGTTCAAGGTCGGCTGAAATTAGCCCGTTCACGGATAGGACTACGGGGATGATTTCGGTGGATTCCACTCGCCACATATCAGTAACCTCGTGTGTCAGGTCCAGGTACTTGGTCCTTTTGTCGGTATCAGCCTGCACAAGGTTTTCGTCATATGGGAGTGATATCAACCAAAAATACCCTCCTTGACTGCGCCCGAACCATCAACACGATATCAGGCTTATTCGAAGTAATAGTCCTATCCGTGATGATGGGTCGGTCCCAGTAGAGCTTGGCGCGGTTGTTTTCGAGAACCGGCTCCGGCGTATACTTGTAATATGGCAACTGTCGAGATATGAGGCCATACTTAAGAGCGATCTCTTTGTGTAGGGCCCTGGCTTTGTGCCTGTGCAAATACTCAGTGTTGGCAAGCATGGAACAACCGGATGTTATATGACGCAGGGTCTCCCCTGGTTGACGGCACAACCGACAAACGTCCAAGGTGCCATCTTTTATTATGAACCTCCTGTAGTTGTTCGTCTTGACCACCTGATCCTGTATTGCACAGACAAAACCCTCGGTCTCCGCAAAAAGATCACCGAAGCGCAGCCAGTGCACGGAGGCCTTTTGATCTACGAAGGATCCACAAAGGGCCTTGAAGAACCTACCGTGCAGCTCTTTGTCTTTCCATATGGCCTCTCGCTCAGAAGTGCTAAGTACAGCCGGCGCCTGCCAGTTCTCTTGGGCCATGGATAGAGGGGTAAGTCCTAAAGGACAACTCTATGCAAGTCACTATCGACTTTCGACAGGAAGTAACTTCGTAGGCTGCATATCTCGCGGTTGTGCATTTGTTTGGCACATAAAAGGCCACGACCACCACTCTTCCGTGGGATATACAGCCTCATCAGTGACGACCTCGGGTGATGCATCCTATGGAGTGTCATAGTAGTGCGGACTTTTCGATCCAGGGCGTCCAGTTCGGTCTGTGACCATCTGAGTATGCCGAAGGTGTACAAAAGAATAGGCATGACCCAGGCGTTGAATGCTCGCATCCTGTTAACGCCCGACAAATAGCTCTTAAGAACTTTTGTCAGGCGCTTCCAAAACACGTCACAAACCGCCTGTTTCACCCCCGCCTCCTGAACACCAATACTCTGCGGCATACACAGATACCGGTATGTATCAGTTTCAGAAAGGGTGTTCATGGAATAGATTTCGACTCCATCTGAGTGTACCACCCTACCCCTGTCTACATGAAGGATCGCGCACTTATCCACTCCTAGCTCCATGTTGATGGAACTAATCACAATTAAATTATTATTATTATTTCGATATATAAAATTTTAGCTACTCTGCTAATTTCGCACGAGGCGAAGTGGCAGGAGCACCTCCAGCGGAAGCACAGTCGGCTGGAGTTCAGTGCGGAGAGAAAGCGTCGAACTATCCGGGCATTGTCATTGTCTTATTATTATTATGAGTATTACGATATGGCTTACAGTAGCGCAACGCCTTTGATGTCGCACGATGCGCCACCGGTGTAGGTACTAGCAGTACTAGCCTGTAGCCAGCCTGGCAAACTCCCCGCAAGTACCCTTTCGTTGCTCTGCGTAAGTACATTCATTGCACTACTGTAAGCCGCTATATTGTAATACTGTGTCTTATGTATACCTACGTTTCCGTCCTACGAAGTTCCACGGTTTCCTAGTTTTTTATGCTTACTGCCTAGCCTAACATAACAGATCAACGAACAGACGGGTATTCTCCATATTTTGTTCTTAAAATGTGTGAAATACCTAGGCATGATGGCATAGTTTTGTAGCGTCGTTTCAGGGTTCCGTAGTCAACAAAGGAACCCTTATAGTTTCGCCATGTCTATACGTCTGTCCGCGGCTCAGCTTAGAGATTATTAGGCCTCCCACTCGGTGGACCGATGACCTGGTGATCATCGCGGGAAGCCGCTGGATGCGGGCAGCGCCGAACCGGTCGTCGTGGAGATCCTTAGGGGAGGCCTATTAGTACTAGAAAGCTGTAATTTCGCATGGTGATATATTTTTTAGGGTACCTATCTCCCCTACATGTAAAAATTTTTGTGTCGTTATCTGTTGAATATGTCTTTATCTGTACATGAGCGTATTATAATTTTTAGGGTTAACAAATTTCAAAAGTGTCTGTTCGTCTGTCCGCGGCTTAGCTCAGAGACTATTAGTACTAGAAAGCTGTAATTTGGTAAGCGTTTACATATTATTCACGCCGACAAAGTGGTAAAATATATGCTTTAAAATAATTTAGGGTATCTCCCCTACTAAACTACATGTATAGGTAAAGAGGGGATGATTTTTTTTGTTTACCCTATCGTGTGGGGTATCGTTGAATAGGTCTTTCAAAACGACTGAGGGTTCGCTACAGGCATTTTTCAATTCATTGTTCCGTTTGCGAAAAAATTAGCTTTAAAGTAATAATATTGAGTCAAGCGTCACACTCCCTCCTCCACCAGCTAAACCTCTATTTCAGGACATCTAAAAAATTGTGAATAGTAGGACATAATAATCCATTTGAAAGGAATACTATCACGGCTAAGTAGGCTCTCTTAGTTTAGGAATAATAGTCGATCAACTTAAGATGTGCAATTGGATTCTTAAAAAGTTAGACTGCATAAAAAATGTTCTATTACCAACTGTGAAAATAATGTTGGTTTTCAAAACAGTTTTTTTTTTATTTTGAAACACTACGGAACCCTATTTTGCGCGATTCAGACCCGTATTTAAACGGTTTTATTATATTTAGTGACTTTTAGAATTAAATTAATTGTACAGCAGCGCCAAAGTATGCAGCGCCTGCACTTACTTTCTCGCTAAAGGTACAATCTACAGCACTTCAAAACTACTAAAAATGGAAGTGGCCTCTGTGTTCCCCGAATCGTTTAATTTAGGAATCTTTAAGACGAAAGCGAAAAGGCCTTATTTGAGCTTGCGGGTTACATCCTCGGTAGTATCGGCACTTACCACCAGGTGAGGTGCAGCCAAACGCACTCAAATTTCCTAATAAAAAAAGTAGATTTCTGTAGTAGTTTGGGCAAACTATAATTATAAGAAGTGGATTGATTCAATAAGAACAAACAAAAATTGCCGTTGTGTGGGGGCTTGCCTTAAACAGCGAGCTTTATCAATAGAGAAGACACTCCTTAATACAACCGTATTCCGTTCAAGATGAGTACATGTACCACACTTCACTCAGTTACTCGCTAGCGCTTATTGGGACATGAATTGAGACAGTTTTCTCAAAAAAAAGAATTATTAAATTATGTCGTGGTGTGTGTGTAAGATCGCGGGAAGCCGATGGATGCGGGCAGCGCAGGACCGGTCGTCGTAGAAATCCTTGGGGGAGGCCTTTGTCCAGCAGTGGACGATTTTTGGCTGATATGATGATGATGATGTGTGTGTATTGTACTAACCTTTCACAAAAGTGCAAAGGAATAACTTTTCATCCTTAAGTAACTGAATGTACCTATTGTTTTTAATCAATAAATCCGAATAAAAATTTTGTCGACAAAGACTAAAAATATAGAAGCGACACCTTGTACTCCAAAATCCAACAGGCCGTTTTGTCTACATGTATATTCCAAATTACAAGTTTCTCCCTATAGCGATTTTTAAAACATCGTTTCGATATTTCGTCACTCACTCATTGATCATCAAGAAGATAGATCACCTAAGTCGAAGTATATATATTAACTGCCTAGGTGGACAAAGGTGGCCCACGAACACAATTTTTTGTCCGTGGTTCACATAGGTGAACTGACGAGGTGTACCACGACCAACACGCGACCATTTCTAGGTAACCAAGAAAGTTCAAGTTTGGCATGGAGAGAGGTGATTGGGAGTTTATTAAGGAAAAAGTCTGAAAACAGCAAATAGATAGGGGTTGGCAGTCCGTCAATACAAGTCTAATTGCAATGCATAACTGTTACCAATTGGGCAATGGCCACTAGATTTTGTTGCCATTGTGGTTTTATAAAAATAAGTGTGATTCTTCATTTATAAATTCACGATTTTGTTTAGTAATATATTTTTTTATGGCACAATTACAATATACAATTTTTATTTTGCTTGATCAATGATTACAGGAATATAGATAAAAAGCATATCTGTCTGTTAGCTACAAATAATCTTTTTATATAATATATTTTTTAAGTTTTGTAACAAAAGATCAATAAAGAGTTTACAAACAAAACAAACAAACAATTAATCTTACATTATCTAGAAAGAATCAAATTAAATTGCTGTTATTTTGCATAATAATAAGTGTTTTTGAATATTTAATTCAAGTTCATACAAAATAGAGGCAGCACCAATATATGACTGGACACTTGACAGTGTTTCTATTTGGTGTGTATAAATTATTTGGCTTAGTAGGAAAGCAATAAATGTTAGAGACTAATAACTTATAATATCGTAATTGATGAATAAGAAGAAATGGGTTATATAGTTGCTCTATTAATTAACTATGGGTTTTATAGTAATTCTATGTAATACCAATTATAAAAAAAAATACAGTGATATGTTACAGATGAAGCCTAATAAGATAAATTCCTTGCAACTCAGAATAATTAAATAGTTAACAAACAAAAAAAAATGTTTTTCTACAAACCTATGGTGTGAGGGGTGTGAGCATGTTACTCTGGGATGCTCCTCCACTGCTCTGATGGGCGTTGATCGGCTTGCTATTGGGTGGAAACTGTCAGCCATACTCTCTGCGCTAGAGAATGTCACCGGCTCCCCTTCTATCATCTTCGTCGGGATATCTCTTTTACCCAGTGCCTGAAATCAATTGTTTTCCAAAATAACGAAAATTTTGATAGACAACTTTTCTTGAGATTTGCAGGCAGGCACTTTACGGTCACAATAAACATTGTTTACAAATACAAAATATGTGACTGGATAAAAAAAAGATCAATGAACTCAACAGTCTCAACATGAGAAATAATATGGCCAAACCCTGGACACTTCATACAAACGAGCAAGAAATGATATACATATAAACAACTGAATGTAGGTAGGGTTGAATCACACCGGCGGCATTGGTCATGAAATGTTTGTTAGATACTGCATGTAACAATCAACAGTGGCTGCTTGGTAGGTAACTTACATGAATAACATTGATCTTGCCCGTATTTCCGCGCAAAATAAAAAAATAAAAAAAGTAAGCTTTCTGGAGAGCATTGATCTCGATGGTACCGACCGTTGATAATAATAAACTATATAGAAAAACTTCTTGTTACCGATGGTATGGAATTCTATGTGTGAAGTCAGACTCGCACTTGGCCGGTTTTATTTCTACACTAGAAAATCATCATATGATTTGTAATTTAATTCTTAAGAAATATTTAAGACGC
Source organism: Coleophora flavipennella (assembly GCA_947284805.1). Taxonomy (NCBI): domain Eukaryota; kingdom Metazoa; phylum Arthropoda; class Insecta; order Lepidoptera; family Coleophoridae; genus Coleophora; species Coleophora flavipennella. The sequence continues at coordinate 6,996,582 of OX369287.1, read as the reverse complement.
CTCACAAAAAAAGCAAGGTTAATATGAATAAAATAAAATACGAATTAATGAGCAACTGGCTTTTTGTGTTGCTTCTTATCCAAAGGATATCTGTAAAAGCTTTGTTTTATTGCCTTTATCACTGTGTGAACTTAAACATTAGTAAAATGATCAGTTTACCAAATTTGGATTTAATAATTCCCAAGTGAAATCACAGTCAAAGTATATACATTAGTACTAACGTCAAGCAGTCGGGGCACGGTGACCTAGCTCATCCTCTTCGTTCGATAACCAATCTGTGTGATGGGGGGGGTGAGGTCGACTCTAGAGAGCGGCAGGGAGTATCCATACTGTATGTTAGTACTAATATATATACTTTGATATGACTTGAAAACAGGCACTTTAGGGTCACAATAAACATTGTTTACAAATACAAGATATACGTGTTTTGACAAAAAAGAGATCTACGAACTCAACTGTCTCAACATGATTAGTAGAGGAATAAAGGGCTTGAAAACTAATTATTCACCTGCTGGGTATTCCTATCGTACATTGTAATCCTAAACTTTTCAGTGATATTGCAGTGCGAGGCAGATGGTTGAGTGTACCGAACCACAATGTCTATGCAACTTTGCGGGGCGATGACTCCCTCCGGGTCTACCACTGTGAACTTATTCGGTGACGTACACAGCACTGAAAATAACAACCAGATGAGGGAAAATAGAAAAACACACACTTAAAATGCCATATTGCAAAATCACAAAGAAGACAACGTACCTTTAAAATTAACAGAGAAATCGTAAGGGTTATAAACTGTCAGCAACTGTTTGTGAGTGTGTCGAGCGTTTAAGTAGAATTCCAATGACACAGGGAACACAAAAACTGGGAAATTCTTCATTTTTTCACAAGATTTTTATGAACAATGCAAAAACAAACAACAACAAATCTACATAAACGTAGTGATACATTCTTTTTGATTTACACCAAAGAGAATATAACAAACTACGTTTTTTTACACCACAGAACACTTACTCCACAATCTACACTACACACCACAGACTGTAAAAGTTCGTTCGTTTTTTTTTATACTAGCCGTCCGCCCGCGGCTACGCCCGCGTTGTTTTCGATTTTCCCGTGAGAATAAGACGTTTTCCCGGGGTAAAAAGTAGCTTATGTTCTATTACAGGATCTAACCTATATGTGTGCCAAGTTTCATCCCGACCCGTCCAGTGGCTGAAGCGTGATTGAGTAACAAACATCCATACTATACAACTTTATATTAGTACTTGTTTCGCTGTTCAAATCGAACTAACTGGCGGGCGACACCGGGATCTTGTATATTCAGAGAGCTAGGCTCTAGGATATTCGAAAAAGTTTGAGTATATTTTCTTTCTCACACCTTCTAGAATGTTCTCGACATTATCGTGCGCCGTAACAATAGGTTCTGCAGCTGTAGCATACGTAGTAAAGGCGCGAAATTTAAAAACTTAAATTTTAAAATGATTTCAAAACTAATTTGAATAACTAAAATTATGTCGCTTTAACTCCAAAATATAAGTTAGCTACTGCTGTATTAATACACAAAATTTAATAACTTTATTAACTCCTCAAGGCCGAGAGTGTACACCGGTGTACACTGTCAAAATTTACTATGATTTCGTAAAAATGCTCTCCGGACCAGAATGTACACCGGTGTACACTCGCTCGCTACGACTTTATACTCTGTTTTGGAACACATAGAGATAACATTTGTATGAAGAACTTTTGTTAGTCTGTGACTGTGGTAATGCACGGACCGAATTCCATCAACAAAAAATAATCACATCACAAAAATGTTTACTTTTGCGCTGATGAAAGCGATGGCGCTCGCAGTATCAAATTTCAACAGGTCACTAAAGTTTATAAATATACCAGTTACGTTGAACTGTTTATGTAAGTGGGTGAGTCATGTATCGAACATGATTCATTACATTTTCTGTACACTGTAGTGAGTTATTTCTTGAGTTATGACGAATATACCAAATAGTGTCGAGATTCTAACTAGATTCCAATTAGAATCGCTTGTAGACAATTGTATTGTATATATTTCGATTGTTTTTATTTATTTACAATTGGCAAAATTATTCAAGAATTCAATACAGTTTACAGAAAACGAATTGATGTAGTATTTCAAGAAATACACCAGTTTTCGTGGAGGGTGGCGCGCCGGGATTCCAGACCTCGCGCGGCGACAGATGTCTGGAAGGGAAGTGCTTTTTTAGCTGTCAACCTCAGCTGTCAAACCTCCGTACGTGAAGGGTTAAAGTAACAAATGTAACTTAAGACTTTATTGAAATTGAAATTTTAAATTTCGCGCCATTACTACACATGCTGCAATAGCTCGCACCGCCTTTCGAAATGCAACCCAAATAATCGTTGTTCTGAATGAAGTTCAAATACTCGACAACAGATAGCGCCACTGCACTTAATTTCCAAGTTTAAAATGTTTTCAGAACTAATTTGAATAATTAAAATTATGTCGCTTTAACTCCTAAATATAAGTTAGCTACCGCTGTATAAGTAAACAAAATTTAATAACTTTATTATAGTAACAAATGTAATTTAAGACTTTATTGAAATTGGAATTTTAAATTTCGCGCCATTATTGCTCCCAGAGTCTTTTGAAATGCAACCTAAATAAGTTATTCTGAATGAAGTTCAAATACTCGACAACAGATGGCGCCACTACACTTGATTTTCAAGTTGAAAAGTTGGAAAAGCCCTTATATCTTTAAAAACACGCCCTTTAGGTTAAAACGGAAACTTTCTTGTTCGAGGGGAGATAAAGGGCTATCACACTATATAAGTCCCTTTATCCTGCCGGGACTCCTTTTTAAGTTTTATCGGCACGCACATTTTATCAACTTAGTTTTATTATATACAGGGTGATTTCGGGGTCGTGATCCCAACCATTTTTTTCTGACTCAGTAAAAAAAAATTAATAACTTTATTAAAGTAACAAATGTAACTTAACCTGTATTTATTTTAATTGAAACAAAGATGATTCGTTATTTACGTATTTTTATTTAAAAATTATTATTGACTCAAAATGCGTGGTTACCCTACTTTTAATTACACCTTTTTATTAATTTTTATTAATAGTAGGGTGACCATGATCTCGAATTATCGCAGTTTTTTTTTTGCTGACTAAAAGTAAAAGTCGCTGGTGTACTGTTAGTCCTAACCTATCGTGATCCTTAGGAGAAAGTAAGTTAAATGCTTCTTTCTTGCTCCACGACCCCGTAATCACCTATAATGATAATGATAATATCAACGTCTCACGGGTACAAAAGCCCTTCCGAGACAATCCCTATTTAATTAATCTTCATTAGTTTTTTGATTTGTAATGCTAGTGTAAGTGCATTACAAATCTTATCTGAAGTTATTGACAGCATTTGCAGCAGCCTCATTCTGATGTGGAACACCCAGTTGCTGTAGGGCGTCTATAAAACTGCACTCAGTGCAAGTTGGGTTCTCACTTCTTCCTTCGTTTTATTTTCTTGTTCTCCACATTGCTCACGTGCACTAGACGATTTTCTACATAATGCACCACTTCTTGAACAAAATCCTAGCAGAAAACAATGCAAAATTAAACAACAAAATAAAACTACGAATGCGTTCACCACAAATTCCGCCAAAAACTCCGGTTCGTTCGTGCTAAACACAATGCTGCCAACTTAGAGTAATTTTCCATAGATTTAGAGTAAAATTACTGAGTATGGTGTTATTCATTTAATTGGGGTATTTATCTAAAGAAGACAACATCATATCTGCTGATCAGAGGAGTTAATTCACTCCACGTATTCCACTCATCCAACTTCTTTGTTCAATTTATTTGATCATTACATCTAATAATCAATCTCACTTCCACTCGTTTCCCGTCCCAAAGTCGATCTCTACCTCTACCCTAATAAGGTCTCTTGGAATACAAGACTAACATTACTTCACTATATTATCGTGATTCGGAATACACGTAGGTCGTAGTGTATCTATCGCAGCCATATGATTAATTAATTCTGCCATTTGATTGAATGACGATATTTAATTGAATAACTAAGCCGAACGTTGATTGAACAAACGTCACTCAACTTTCAACTAGTAGGCTGATTGTAAGCTACTTAGCTCTTTGAACAATTTGGCTGAAATAAAGTACGCCACTACTGAGTAGAAACTGTAAATGAGCGAGCGGAGCGAGCGATATTATCTTCGGTCATCAGTCATCACCATCAAGAGTAGCAGAATGCTTTGCGGAAGAAGAAACCATCGGTTTTATTGGCAGTTTCGAATGCCGCCTTTTTGCAAACCGACGGATTCTACATAATGGCTGCGACATATATCCCATTCAACGACTTGGCTAAATGACGTTTATCAAAGTCGCTGAACGTTACATTTAACGACTTGGCCAGTTGTCCTTTAGTCGTTCGACGGAATGTCGCCAGTCCATCAACGGGCTGGCCTTTCAATCAAATGACAGATTAAACCAGATGGCTGCGACATATCTAAACATACAGGCCTGTGTTTTGTCGTTCCCGTGAGAATTTCTCAAAATCCTTTCTTAGTGGATGCCCACGTCCTAATTGCTATCTGTATTCCAAATTTCAGCGAAATCCGTTCAATGGTTTCGGCTGTGCGTTGATATACCTACTAGTCAGTCACCTTTTTCCTTTTGTATGTACAGATTTTAATTTTAATTAGATGCTAAATTATTATTTTTGAATCAAAACTTGTAATGTATGCCTATTTTTTGTAATTCTTTTGTTTCGATTTCAAGGGAAGACGCATTAATTTATGCTTTCCATATTAACTTGTTTGCATGAAAATTACGTGTGAGTAAATTTAGTATTAGTTGTTTTCGTTAACGCCTATATGTTCCGGCTTGAAAATAAGATAGCCAGTTCCCCGTGCGTTGGGGAATCGGTAAGCTCGCTTCCATCTTCGGCATCATCGTCACTTATCTTCAGGTGAGATGATGCCAAGGGCTTACCATTTGCGAAAAAAAAATGGTATCGTCATCTAGTTCAGTGTTACGCGTTTAGGTGTGAAAAAAATATGAGAAAATTTATTAAGGGTAATTTGTGTTAATATTGCATGACCGTTTCGTGCTCTGTACCGTAGCTCCAAGAGGCTTGAAAGCTGAAAAATCTTTCAGTAACTTAAAAATAAGTTATTGTTTTATTTAACACTCACACCATTCGTAACGCATTCAGTAAGGAATGATGGACTATTAAAGTTGAACCAGACGACGAAACACCTGAAAACTTTAGTGTTCGTTTTTGTTTACCCCAGATTTGAAGGTTTAACAAGCTTTACGTTTCAAACGTAACGGTGTCGGCACACTTATTTTGTTTGTAGAGTGTCTACTTTTTCTGTAAATAGCTCGCAAAATTGAGCCCGTCCGTTACATTTTTGCGGGCTATTTACAGAAAAAGTAGACACTCTACAAACAAACTAACTATGCCGACGCGACGCCGTTATGTTTGAAACGTAAAGCTTGTTGAACTTTCAAATCTTCTCGGAAAAAAGCTAAACGAATAAAAAACGAACACAAAAGTTTTCAGGTGTTTCGTCATCTGACCCATCTTTTTTCGCTAATTCGCTAATAAATCCTTAACGAGTGCGGTACGATTGATATTAAGCAAGTATTTCTCCGATACTCTAACTTAATAAACCTAGTCACTAACTGCAGTAATTATGGAAAAAACTGTAGATCATGAAATTACAAGGAAGTATCCTGAACTCGAAATCAAAGTACATTACGAATTTATTTTTCGCCAAAAATGGTCACAGATGAACTATTTTATATAATGAATATTCTAAGTAAATCCGGGCTTTCTGTTCAGAGAAGAATTCCAACGGTGTAAGGCCAGCCTTAAGTTTAATTTAAGCCTTTGATCTGAGATATTATCAAAACTTTTCTAAAGAACTTGGTTAGTTATTTGGGCTCTTGAGGCAAGTCACAGTTCGAACAGAAAATATTCCACAAAAATGCCACTATTTTAAGAGCTTTTCTATCAGTTTTAAGCTATCGGGGGTTTTGAGCGCCGCGGCGACCGAATCAAGAAATTCCGTAACCAAAATAACCTATCACCCCACGAGTTCTACAAAACTTACAGTGCCATCTATTAGCGATTTGCGGTACTAAAAGGACTTAGTAAATTTTACTGGTGTAACTTTCTTAGTGTTAATTTATTACATAAACATCCCGCGCCCCAAGGACTATATGGCAATACTGCATAAATAAAAGATAAATAAATAATTATAATTGCATAAGTTGATAAAAAATGCTATGCAATAGCTTTACCGCGGCAGTCCCCGAGTGCCACAGGTTTTTTTAGTATAGCAGCCTCAGAGTAAGTATTACTACATACTTACTCTGAGATAGCAGCTCTTTCAAGACAGTGTAGGTACTCCAATCATCAATCACGGTATCAAATACAAGTTTTACAACAAAACCAAAGATGACCTAGGTTTGAGATGTGTTGATCGATTACAGCTCATATCTATTAATCATTTACGACTGAGATTTCGATGTAACTCATTGGCTATGCCATAGTTTACGATATGGCTTACAGTAGCGCAACGCCTATGATGTCGCACGATGCCGCCACGGCGAAGTTACTAGCAGTACTAGCATGTAGCCAGCCTGGCAAACTCGTGCCCCGCCGCCCGCAAGTACCCTTCCGTTGCTCTGCGTAAAAAATACATTCGTTGCACTACTGTAAGCCGCTATATTGTAATACTGTGGCTATGCGTTTCATGCGCCAAAGATGAACTAGAATACGTCCAGAGAGATCATGCGATAATAATCTATTTCTTTCAGGCACAGGCCACCGTGGTATTTATTCTCCTTTCTTCACAAAGATATAACCCAAAGCATAGTAATATACCCTACAGAATCTAACCAAACTAGCGCTATTAACATATCTCTTTTAAAATTCTCCTTTCAAGTGTAAACGAAGATTCTGTATCTTTGGTTATTATTCTTTTAATTTTGCTAGAAATTAAAAAGGTGGCTAAGTAAAAAGCCCGTGCGGTAAAATCAATTAAGCGCACAGTGAACTAGCAATAAAGTACCACTTTTCATTGAAAAATATCTAAACATTTTTTCTGTAATAAAGGGTCAATTGCTTCGATTACAGTTATATATGGTTTAAAATTTATGTAAGAGGTTTTTTAGTGAAAGGAAGACAAAACAAAGTTGTAAAGGTTTTGAACTTATCGAGGTTTCACTGTATTTATAAACCATAAAACTATAGTTTAGTTTCAAAATTAAGGTTGGGATGCACTTATAAAGGACTGTTTTATATTTTCTCAAGTCCTAAAAAACGAGTAATAAGCATTGTGGTGCAAAATTTTGACTTTGTATGGATGGCAGCCCTCCCAATAGAACGTCACGTAACTTCTATGTGAAGCCAATCAAAAACACTCCAAACCTGTACGTAGGTACACTGTACACGCACATATAAACATCAAAACTAATTTGCAGACGTTGACGAAGACACGTGCACACACACACACAACACACGATATCGGACACATGTTTCAAAAAATGACTGCAGCTTGACTGACAGTATTATATCTGAACTTTTATTTGATTGATTATTGATTGAAAACACTTTATTGCACAACTTAAGAGGAAAAAAGATACAATGATTGAGGAAGTTGTACCTATAGGCGGTCTTATCGCTAACAAGCGATCTCTCATTTGAAGTTGAGACTAGCCCAAAATTGATTCTACTATGCCTTGACAGACTGTTTGTCTGTCTGTTCTAAGATGTACTTTAGTAAGTACATCACTGGTATGGTTAGTACCATCAAAGTTGATTCCTAACACACGGATTATTAATTTGGGGTTCAATTTTAATAAAACTTCTCAGTTTTATATATTTCACATTTTAATATAAATCAAATCAATAAATAATAAGTGAACAAAACGAATCAATGAATGCACCATATTCTCAGATCAAGAATTTATTCTGGATCTGAGACTATAGTATTATTTCTAGTACAGTCAGCCGCACGACAGTGGTTTCACTGACCTTCAATTGATCTCACAGTCCCGCTTTTTATGAAGTTTTGAGTAGTTCCACTTGAATTCCTCGGCTATAATCCCTTCTTTATTCATAACGTAGTAGTTAAGCTTACAGTTACTGGCAGTGTTACCACTCACGTGCGGCCTACCGTACCAAGTGTAATAACAGTGAATTTAGTAACGGTAATGAGAAAAAAGTAAATTAAACCACGACATAAACTCTCTTCGCGGAACAGAGAAAAGGATACTCTATAATAAATATTTATATCACTATGGTATAATGTGATCTGAAAGGATTGCTTTCCAAAGAAGTTCTATATAATATGATAGTATTATCCGACACAAATCTTTTTAGGATAGAACCTTGTTTATGAGGTGACACAAAATGATGATTAAAATCTCAGATCTACTACAAATAGATTTCTATATATCGCGTGGCCACTACAGTGCCTCTCGCTCTATCCGTTTTAAGCATTTCTGTTGCCACCTTAATATTATTTCCATTAAGTCAGGGTAAATTTCAATGTAATCAGCGCGACCTAGCGCCTTTGTAGTACATCTGATGAAATATAAGTAATGCTTTCGAAAAGCATTTGTACAGCTTTATTTTTCAATATACCTCTTGTAAATAATATATGTTTGTAGGTTTCTATGTGACCCCTTCACATAGAAACCTACAAACATATATTATTTTTATTAGGTAAAATTTAAATTTATTTGGCAACATTGAAAGAAGCATTGTTTGGCTAAGATACTGTCAGATTATGACAATTAGCCAGCAAAAAAAGTAGTCATGCCGATAAGGACAAAAAATAATATCGTATCTTTTTCGCACTCGTGCCATATCGTAACTATCCTTCTTTTTCTAACAATTTCGTTACTAATCTATTTGTAGTAGATCTGTGGTTAAAATATTTTTTATTTTTATTTTTGTTTAATATCTTGATTTCACATTTTGAAAAATTAAGAATAAAAATCGTCAAAGAATAGATGGTCGTGCTTAAATAGTTTCTCTACACACATAATTCGAATTAGTTTTACGTCAGTTTTTTTTTAGTTATTTTTGTATACCATTGTTATTGATGTTCCAACTATAATGACGTCACTTTATGTCAAATTTTTTTTCAGTTCTAGAAGGTTTTATCCTGAAGAGGTTTGAGTCGGATATTAGTCCTTATTACTACTAGTATACGGCTGACTGCAAAACCTCTTAGCTGGTGATTCAGTTCATGAAACTGATCGACTTTCCCAGCTAAGAGGTTTGTACTTAGCTTTGTACAGCCAGTCAACCTGTAGAACTTCTTTGGTTTAATCTTCGACCCATGCTCATCAATCTATCTTACTATCACCATATCAGCTCATATACGTCCCCACCGAGGGGCTGTAGCCTAACCCTGAATTAGGGCGATCGGGCCTATGTCGACCACGCGGGGCCAGTACGGGTTGGTCGACTTCACACACAACCTTCGAGTTTTGTTCGCAGGCGTGTGCAGGTTTCCTCGCGATGTTTTCCTTCACCGTAAGAGCGTCGGATAAACGTACATTACATGAAATCGAATTTCGAAAACACATTGGTACGTGGTAGGGCTCGAACTACAACCTCCCAACTGGAAGTAGGGGCCCTAACCGTTACGCCATCGGCGCTATTTACTTATACAATAACATAATTTAAGTCTTCGTTTTAGTTACTACCTTTTTCTTCTTCTATAGTGTTGATGGTAATTAATAATACACAAAAATGACAAATACATTAAATTTAGCTTTAACTAATGTTAGTATATAAGGTGTAACAAAATTAGCTGAAACTATTTTAACTGGTGCTTCTACCCATGAAACTGAACAACTTTCCCCATGGAACCCATAGTCAAATCGCAAAAAAAAATTGGCTCTCCCATACTAACTCGATCAACTGATCAGCCAACTTAGTATGGGAAGATCAAATTTTTTTTTTGAGATTTGACTATGGGTTCCATGGGGAAAGTTGACCAGTTTCATGGGTAGAAGCACAGGTTAAAATAGTTTCAGCTAATTTTGTTAGACCTTATAGAATTTAGGAACTAGCCAATTTTTCCAACTACAGACAATCCAGGAAAGACTGTCAGGGCAACCCAGAAAAACAAATAAGGAACAAAAAACAGAGCTTTATAATTAATTAAAAACCCGACTGCATAAAAACTTAACCCCTCATTTTTATTTACAAACTTATATTTAACTTGCAATGTATGTATGTTTGTTCGGGTGGAATCTTGCAAGTTATTTTGACCCACTTCCCGGTTTCCGATTAAGCGGAAATTTAGCATGCATTTGTATATCGCGTTACAATGCAATATTAAAAGCATGTACCTAATTTTTTTAGGTTTTTCTTTTTAGAATTATCCCTTACAATCAAAAGTATCAACTATCACCAATTTTTTGGCCAGTCAAGTAAAAATGTATTCTTTGTCACTCACGGGATTAAGACGAATCTAACGACACCTCTCACTCCAAAATCCATCAAACCTTTTAGGCTACAGGGCGTGTCAAAGAAATAAACATACATACATACATACACTCGAAAAACATAACCCTACTTCTGGCGCAGTCGGGTAAAAAGATATTCCTGAACTGCATATGTAATTATGCTCCGTAATAATATACAAGGATAAGTTAAAAGTATTTCATACAATACGGTATTGTCAATACCAATATTAGCGATCGTACTTTTTATTACAACAACTTAAATAATAATACCCTCTATTCCCGAAATTAAAATTATAAATTGTTAGTAAGCAAAATAATTTAGCTATTCTGTAAGTAACTTATCACCTATGACACTTCAAATCTGGCTTCAAATGTGGTGTTGCTAGCACTGACGTTCGGTTGACTGTACCCCATACTGACCCTTGAAAAAAAAAACTCAACCTGTTTATAGTATCGTTACCTAAAAATTAAATAACTTTATTGAACATTGATTTCAAAATAAAATTAATAAAACCGTTAGACTTTACAATACGAAATGATAGTCACATCACAAAAATGTGACTAATCAATCAAATGATCGATTTGTATATTAAAACCTTGTATTTACATAACTTATTCTTAACTTGTATTATATTATCAATAAAATACGGCCTTATACAGAGTGTAAATAACCCATCTAATTTTATTTAAAAAAATAAACCCGACTGCTTAGTGTGTGTTCTACTCAGGCGGTCAAGACGAACCTAACAGCAATACCTTGCACTCCAAAATCCATCTAAGCATTTAGGCTATAGGCTCAACCAAAGAAACAGACATACATACACATACCCGAAAAACAATACTCGCCTTTTGGGCAGTCTGGTAAAAATATGAGGTAATTCAAAACAGTGCGTCAGCACACAGAAGATTGCTGGCAACGGGGACGCGATGGGTCGTTTACAAACGAACTATTCGAATTTTCATAAAAAAGTAAAAAAAAACTCGAAAATATTTCGACTCTCCATACATCCTCCTCCTTGTATGGAAAGTCACTTGGATTTTTTTCACTGTTTTTCAATTTTGAAATACTCCTTAAATTTTGTAAACCGAAGTACCAACCAACTATTTGTCATCCTGTACAAAGTTATATACTTCACTCATAAACAAGCAAGTTACTGATAAGAGCACAACATAGCGACCGCAGGGTCCTTGGTCTCAAAGGTCATGAGGATGTCCTTGAACTTTCACATATATATACAAAGTTACTTCAGTCAGACACAAGCAAGTTAAGTTAAGTTACTGAGAAGGGTATAGCATAGCGACCGCAGGGTCCTCCGTTTCGAAGGTGATGAGGATGTCCTTGAATTTGTCCAAAAGCTGCATCAGCTGCGACCTGGTCACATTCTCCATGAACATTATCTCTTCTAAATGCTGCTCACCCCGGAAGTACCCTGAAAGAACATAAAATAATATTAGCAATAAGTTGATCGGTCGAACCCATTAATGCGACGGCGGTTTTCTGCAGCCAGGCTGGCTTCCCGCGCATCGACTCGTCTTTCTTGCGGGTACAGCCAGTGAGGCCCAGAGGATGCTGGTCCTGGACACCCCTGATGTAAGGTCAGAACATCGAAATGAGGTTTTTGGGTTGTTTTTCACATTAGTTGCCCGTGGTCCTACTGGGAGGTCTTACTGGTAGGACCATGGACAATTTTTTTGTCCGTAGTTCTATAGGTAGGACCATGGGCAACTTTTTTTGTCAATGGTTCTATCAATAGAACTACGGACAAGTAACAGTGCCCGTAGTTCAACTAGATAACACCTTTTTCCTGGGTCTCTGGTACGGAACGGTCAGTTGTCTTATGTGAAATTGACTTTCGGTTCAGGGCAAGAGCTCAACGTGCGTTTTTCCACCAGCCAGCACCGGCTCGGCTGACGGCGAAGCAAAAATGTATGAAAATACATGGAGCGTCTTTCCACTGACCAGCAATGGCGACGGCACAATCCTAATGGTAAAACGAAGCCCTGGCACCTTGCCGGCTAGTGAAAAAACAGTCAATGTGCGTTTTTCCACTAGCCGGCACGGCAGCACCGGCGGCGCCGGCACTGGCCCGGCTGCCGGTGAAGCAAAAATGTATGAAAATATATGGAGCGTCTTTCCACTGACCAGCAATGGCGACGGCACAGGCCTAATGGAAAAACAAAGCCCTGGCACCCTGCCGGCTAGTGAAAAAACAGTCAATGTGCGTTTTTCCACTAGCCGGCACTGGCCCGGCTGCCGGTGAAGCAAAAATGTATGAAAATACACGGAGCGTCTTTCCACTGACCAGCAATGGCGACGGCACAATCCTAATGGAAAAACGAAGCCCTGGCACCTTGCCGGCTAGTGAAAAAACAGTCAATGTGCGTTTTTCCACTAGCCGGCACGGCAGCACCGGCGGCGCCGGCACTGGCCCGGCTGCCGGTGAAGCAAAAATGTATGAAAATATATGGAGCGTCTTTCCACTGACCAGCAATGGCGACGGCACAGGCCTAATGGAAAAACAAAGCCCTGGCACCCTGCCGGCTAGTGAAAAAACAGTCAATGTGCGTTTTTCCACTAGCCGGCACGGCAGCACCGGCGGCGCCGGCACCGGCCCGGCTGCCGGTGAAGCAAAAATGTATGAAAATATATGGAGCGTCTTTCCACTGACCAGCAATGGCGACGGCACAATCCTAATGGAAAAACGAAGCCCTGGCACCTTGCCGGCTAGTGAAAAAACAGTCAATGTGCGTTTTTCCACTAGCCGGCACGGCAGCACCGGCGGCGCCGGCACCGGCCCGGCTGCCGGTGAAGCAAAAATGTATGAAAATATATGGAGCGTCTTCCCACTGACCAGCAATGGCGACGGCACAGGCCTAATGGAAAAACAAAGCCCTATAATTTTAATATCCGACTCCATACATCTTGCACGTGTCCTACCTAAGACAGCGTAAGACACACGCTTTCAAAAATTTGTAAGTTTTTTTTAAATACAGTTGCTCTTTTTTTCCCCTGGACTGCGGTAGAGGGGAGGAGGTGAATGCATTTACGCATACACAGTAGCAGGCAGCTGCACTGGTTATGTGGGGCTCACAGCTCTGCGCCTATATGCATACATACCCGTTATATACATAAGGTATATATGAATAAATATGCACAGGCCCAAAGACCACACTACCCACTAAACACCCCCTGAAACTTTGGCAGCATAGGCCACCCTAAAAGTACATCGGAGCGACGCCCCCCCCTAGGGAGGGGGGCACGGTTGCTCGAAAAGTGGTCCTTTATATGCCAGTCATGTGTGCGCCAAATTAATTTTACCGCACCCGTGCTTCCGTACCAATCTTCTTTTAATTTTTAGACCACATTCTAATTTCTGGCTGTCAATATTTTCACTTCTCTAACTTGCTTAATTTTAAGTTCAATTTCGCATTCATGCCTCTTGTACGCTAGAAATAATAGGTCATCTTTGCCTCTTGGTTGCGAATTTCACACAGAAACCACCCAACTAAATTGAATTTGATGTTGAAAGTGAACAAGTGTAGGAAGACGTATATGCGAGCGACAGGGAAGATCGATATAGTTTTACTATAGTCGTCCTTCTCACACTAGAAAACTTACGCATGCGCACTGCGTGGTAGGGAATTAATTTATGAATATCATTGAAGCAACCAAATTCGCGCCATTTACGTGTCAGTGGTGCGTGTTACGTGGGACTCACAGCCCTGCGCCTCTATGCATACATACACATATATACTTAAAGTATATATTTATAAATATACACAGGCCAAGGACCGCACTACCCACTAACAACTAGCTTTGGCAGTTAGACTGCCTTGAAAAATAATCGGAGCGACATGTTACCGTGACCTGTCGCCATTCCATCCAACCTGAACCAGTTCAGTGCTTAACGTCTCGGTCTATATCGCCATCGAACAGTATGAATGAACCAAGGTACCACACCACTATAACGTACCTTTCTTATGCAACTGAGCCAACAGCAACAGGTCATCAGCGTTTTTAGCGGCGGGCACGGAGGATAACGCATTCCTCTCCTCAGCGGTGAATGTGTCCAGCAATGTTTCAGTGGAAGGTGGCTCTAAGGGCGCGCGGCAACTGTCCACCACGTCGCAACTGGCTGGCATTGTCCACACGGTGGGCGGTTGGAAACTATGGATAATTAGAAAAAAAATATTCATAAAAAGAGAGTTTTATTATTGTTACATGTCATATGTTTTATATACATTTGTAACGCGGTATCGCTGTTATATAATCTTCTTTCATCCGACTTTCTATTCATTCCATCTATTTCCTTTCTAAGCATGCGCTGCCAATATAAAAAAAAATGTCATCATTAGCTCATAATATAATAAATTTAATAAAATCGTATCTTGATACTTTTTAGAAGACCCATTACGGCTCTTATATTTCTCTCATTTCCATAATTAAATAATATTAACTACATGTCCACAATGGAGTTTTAACCCACACCCTTATATCAACATTATATCTCTTACTCCTTCCATCGTGCGACATATTTTTCTACAAAAGGTAGTTCAATCATTACTGATATTGTAAATCCGAATCTCTTCCACGCTAAAAGTTCTAAACAGATTTGTCTAACATTTGGCATAGAGCTAAACTAAAAAGGCGTAGGATAACATAGGATATTTTTTATCCCAAAAAAATGCGCAGCAGCAGCTCCCGGGGGATTTGGCAATACTTAAGCTTGTTTGTTAGGCTTTAATACTAAAATAAATGAACCATTTTTTTTAGCACAAAGCTAAATTTAAGAGCGGGCGGAAGAGATACTTTTATCTCGAAAAAAAGCGATTCCGAGGGATCTGGGAAGAACTTGCTTCCACGCCTGCGAACTACTGGTGGCTCACCTGGGTAAATTGAAGGGCGGAAAATAACAATACACTTTTATCCCGAAAAAAAAAGCGATTTCGAGGGATCTGGGAAGAACTTACTTCCACGCCTGCGAACTACTGGTGGCTCACCTGGGTTGGGTGCACACCGTGCACCCTCGAATAAAGTCATAAAAACGATATCCACGCGGGCGAAGCGAAAAAAAATGTGTCAACAACACATGTAGCATCTAAATCATTAAGAACTTACCACATTTCACTCTGAAGTCTCAAATTCAGCGACACACCATTCCTTTTATCAACATTTCCGTTTCGCATTCTCGGCGTGTCCGAATCACTTTCAAATTTGTCGTCATCGCTACTTGTATCCCGGTGTAACATATCTTCCTTTAGAGAAAGGTCCGAAATTCTCGACTTCAGAGACTTTTTATCAACATCATTAACACCATTTATATCTACAGACACGTTATTTTTATCTTCACTGTCTTGACCACCATTATCAATTACGCCATTAGATATATTATTATTACCGTTGATATTATTCGAAATGCCACTGTCGACTGAATTCATTTGTATTTTCTTCCGTTCAGTCTTATCATCACCATTTACAGTTTTCATGATGCCATCAACAACGTCGACTCCATCTTCGAACGAGTGGTTCGCCGAATCGATTTCATTGAAGCCATCATACTTGGTGTAATCAGACTCGATGACTATAGGTTTGGTGTGAGAGAAATCAGTTTGGTTGAGATTGTTCCTCGTGGGGTAATCTTCGTCGGCATCGTGGAAGGCGTTGACGCTGACTCGTATTTCAACGGGTTCCGGTACATTTAGTGGCGTGTAGTTTAGTGATGTGAACGAAACACTGCAAGACTGGTTGTAAATGTCGTGTTTTTCGCAGATGTATTCTTTGCCATCTAAAAGTAGAAAGTGTAATAATCAAATTTATTATATGGGCCGCAGGCAGCGCTCGGGAAGCACCGCAATATCTTGAGTGGGCATGATATACGGAACTGAGACTTAGTCCTTTACTGAAGGCCTGTTAAGAAGGCTCAAGGTAATTTTGGTTTGGATGGAGCGAGCTATGCTCGGAGTTCCCGTACGCGATCGAATCAAAAATGAAGAGATCTTACGTACTCTTATTATTACTTGCTTTTTTTATCATGACGTAGGCAACTTTTTAATAATGCTTATAACCTATGACGTCACGCCTAGATATTTCAATCATTTTATAACAAACTTTTTTTAGAACGATGATAAAAAGTACTAAACTACATAACTGCAGTTTTCCTGCAGCTAATGCTGAGAAAAGTCCACTTTGACATCGCATTACACCGATTCCGTTAGTTTTATTTGTTTCTTTGTGTTTATTTTTTGTTTCTATAAGTTTTACTCTTTTTGTATCTTGTATAATCGGTGTGTGTTTATGTCATAAAAAATGTGTCTTTTGTCCAACTCATATGGCCATGGAGCAAATAGACAAAAGTAATATGGCTACTACTGACTATTCTATGTAAGTGATATTAAGAGTACTTTTCTGTTTTTAGCAAGCTCTACCTCTATCGAGCTCTACTTTTTGGTTTTTAACAAGCTCAACCGGTTATTAAATAAATCATTCGGGAGTATTAAACATGTTTGGATGCAGGCAGCGGCCGGTTGTTGTGGAAATCCTTGGGAAGGCCCTTGTCCTGTGGATGCCTTTCGGCTGATATGATGATGACAATTACCAGGTCCAGTCCGTCCCCACTGAGAGTTGAACTGAACATAGGTGTGCAGCTGCAGCAACAGCCTCCTACACAGCAGCCAGGCGACGACCCGAGCTAGCCTGGCGCCGCCGCCGCCCGCGCCCAGGCAGCCGCGGGACACGTACCACAGGGGCGCGGGAAGAGAGAACTCGCTCAGCATCTGTAACAGTACATGTTATAATATAATTAATTATACATTTGAAGCGGTTGTATAACTCACTTGCGTGGTTGTGTCCGATCACGTAGGTTAACTGATCTGAAGCACGATCATAACCTAAATGGTTAGAATTTTAACAGATTTTAAATTAATAAAAATAACCAGGAAAGTGCGAGTCAGAAACGCTCACAAAGCTTTCCTTACCATCACACTAGATGGCACTAGTTTCTTTACGTTGAAAAAAAACAGGTTTTTTTTATGGAGACCCCCTTATTTTTTTACTTTTTCTAATTTTTTGTATTTGTTGTCATAGCGGATCGGATTAGCAACAGGGTCCCGTTTTTACCCTTTGGGTACGGAACCCTAAAAAGGAAAAGATTAATTTTACTGTTTTTTTACGCGATTTCTTCGCCGATAGTGAACCGATTTTAACGTTTTTTTTATATATATTTTACGCCTCCAGGGCGATCTCATCATAAATAAATGAAAACAAAAAGAATGGCAAAATTGAACTCGGTTGTTGGGATTGAAGTCGGCTTTTTGAACATTACAATTATTCTCGACAGTTTCCATACTCTACAAGGCACGTCACGCCGCCGTTGTTGGTGCCAGTTCCTATCCTTAGATAGCAGTCGTTAATTTGTGTCAAGAGGTCATATAGGTGGCTTGAAAACTTGAGGCCAGTGGCAAAGTATATATATTAGTACTAACATACAGTATGGGCACTCCCTGCCGTTCTCTAGATTACGACCTCACCCCCTCGTGACCCAGATTGATTCAGATTGGTTTTAGTTTGGTTCTCGTACATATGGGAATCCGCCGTGATTTTGTTAGCTGCGTCATTTGTTTTTAGAAAAGTCATTTCACGACCGTTTGTATGCAGTGTCCGGTGTGCAACCGACACCAACCCGGACTTGGCCCCCGTGTGTGGAGTATGGCACACCTTTCCCGAGTTTTGGAAGCGACCTGTTGGACGTTAATGTTAACAACTGGTTAGGGCACATTTTGGGCAGAAAAGATGTCAATAGAGTTATGATCTCTTTTTTCCAACCAAACCGAGTCTTACAAAGTAAGACTCCTCCGGGAATAGAACCCGCGACCTCATGATGTGAAGCTAATGGACTAACTATTACGCCATGGAGGCGGTTAAAATGTCACTAACCTGTAACAGGCATAAGCCGGGAAACTCCTTTGCAAATTCCTCAACGAGGGGAGAGTGTGTGTGCACGGAGGCTCCCGGGGCAACCACGTAGACATTACCTTCGCATAAAGGGTAGATCACTGTCGCTTTTGCCCAATACACGAGGTGGCCTGTTAGCTGGAAAACCTGGAAGGAAATAAATATAATAAAATAGAAGGTAATATAATAAAAAAAACCGGACAAGCGCGAGTCGCGCTCGCACTCCAAGGGTTCCGTACCATCACATCTCTCCACACAACTACATAGTATAATGACTATGATACATATTCACATTACAAAAGAAAAGATATCAACGCGAGCGACAAAAATATGCTTTCTTTGTCATTTCAGTTCGGACTCCTTAGCGAGAGTACGACTTACACTTGGCCGATTTTTATAATTGGTCGTTTTATTTCAGTATTAGTACTATAATCACACCAAGTTTCGCGCTTGTATGTTTAAACTTTTTTACGAGAGCTAAATCAAAAATACTTCTAAAGACCTATAAAAAAACTCGTTTTTTGTATAGAGACTCTCTTATTTTTTCACTTCTTCTAACTTTTAGTAGTTTTTGTTAAAGTGACAACAGAAATAAACATTCTGTTAAAAATTTCAACTGTCTACCTATTACGGATCATGAAATACAACACGTTGACAGATTGACAGACAGCAGAGGCTTAGTAATAGCACAGTATATATATTAGTACTGTAATAGCACAGTATATATATTTGTACTAAGTAATAGGGTCCCGTTGGGTGTACGGAATCCTTAAATAAAACCGAGTTGACGAAGCCCTCACAAAGCTATTTGTTAAGTAAGTTAACTAACTATTAGATTTATAGTTATATCACTTCTAGTGAAATAGCTAGGAACCATTTTCTCACAACTATACTATAATCCTATACAATGTGTCCTGCGACCAAGTCGACAAACTTTGAGATATTAAAAATACAAGTTTTATACAAGTATATTTATTTAACAGGGAGACACAAACTTTTATTAAAATTTATTTTCTTATTTTTAATAAATTTGCCTTAGTTAATAAAAATAAAGATAACTTGACTTTTCAAATTCAAAAGGGGTTAAGATCATTATTTCTTATCAAATCTATCATAAGTGAAGGTAGGGTCATTTTTGTGAAGCATAATTTTCAGGTTTTTCTCTTAGTAAGTACATAAATTACATATCGTTCGACAGGGAAAACACTGCTTTATAATAAGAAAAATCAATATTTAATGGGTATTAATAGGTTTTTTTTTACTATCTCGGAAAATAAATGAATAATAAAATAGTAACAAAAGGGATATTTTTAGCGTCTTTATAATTTTAAGTGTTAGTAATCCCATTTTCAACTAAACTATTATAAAAAATATTCCCTTAAAATAAACCCGAAAATCGCTTGAAAAATACTCAAGATAGGGTCAAACAACTGCATGAACTCATGTAATCTGAGTAAAAATTTAAATGAAAAATATGAATTTTCTTCAATTTATTAACTCAAAGTTTGTCGACTTAGTCACGGAACACATTGTATAGAGAGAGATTATAGTTTTATCACGGCTTTTTCTATGTTACGCGATATATGTTGCTTATTCCAACACACTTGTAAAATATTACGCAATTTAGCGACTTATCTGACATATTACCTGTGTTAAAGTTAAATCAGTTTCAATAGCCAAGGTTTGAAATATTACGCAATTTAAAGATGAATTCTTGGCATTAAAGTTCTCGAGTGGCGACCGCGCATCGGAAAACGTAGCGTAGGAAAGCCTCCCACTCGGTGGGCCGATGACCTGGTGAAGGTCGCGGGAAGCCGCTGGATGCGGGTAGCGCAGAACCGGTCGTCGTGAAAATCTTTGGGGGAGGCCAATGTCCAGCAGTGGACGTCTTTCGGCTGATATGATGATAATGATGAAAGGCTAATATCTGACATAGTACCTGTGTTAAAGTTAAATCAGTCTTAATAGCCAGGGCTTTAAATTGTTACGCAATTTAAATACTAATAACTGACATAGTACCTGTGTTAAAGTTAAATCCATCTCAATAGCCAGGGTTTGAAATATTACGAATTTAAAGACTAATATTTGACATAGTACCTGTGTTAAAGTTAAATCAGTCTCAAAAGCCAGGGTTTGAAATATTACGAATTTAAAGACTAATATTTGACATAGTACCTGTGTTAAAGTTAAATCAGTCTCAAAAGCCAGGGTTTGAAATATTACGAATTTAAAGACTATCTGACATAGTACCTGTGTTAAAGTTAAATCAATCTCAATAGCCAGGGTTTGAAATATTACGCAATTTAAAGACTAATATCTGACATAGTACCTGTGTTAAAGTTAAATCAGTCTCAATAGCCAGGGTTTGAAATATTACGCAATTTAAAGACTAATATCTGACATAGTACCTGTGTTAAAGTTAAATCAGTCTCAATAGCCAGGGTTTGAAATATTACGCAATTTAAAGACTAATATCTGACATAGTACCTGTGTTAAAGTTAAATCAGTCTCAATAGCCAGGGTTTGCAAACTCTTCAATGGGCTGTAAAGCTTTATGAGTCTGAGTAAAGCAGCGCTGCCATCCAATGGTATTGAAGTCAACAAATCATTGGGATTTACCTGCAACAAACATAAAATCGATATGAGGGTCAAATACTTTCGTTTTGAGTGAGGTTTGTTCTAAAAGAATATCTTATTGTCCCACTTTCTCGTCTCCTCCATTCACCAAAGAAATCGCTTAATGCGATAAGTCCGCCTTTGCATATCATTGTGTATTTTGCTAGTTAATAAGTTTTTTCATTTTTGTATATTTGGTGTGCAATTAAGTATATTTATCTTATTTTTAAATTAATTTTCACCAGACGATGAACTCTTAGAAACATTGATACGTACTCCAATAGCATACAGTTTTAAAAATAGACTTGACAATAAATTATCAATACAAATAAAAAATAATAATGTTGTCCGTTGGGATGGCTGGACCAATTTGGTTATGTCCGTAATAGTCCGAGTAAAAGTTTAAAGGAAAAAAAAAAGTGTCCAGAAAAATTCAGGAAAAACTGAACATTATATTTTAATGACATTTTTTTAAGAATTCAAGACCATAACTCAAGATTTGAACAATGCATTACAAAAAAAACGATTTACACACCGACGTAGCCGCGGGAAAAGCTCGTTAATGTAAATAATTAATAGGATTTTACACTAGGCGATCAGCATTGCATTACAATAAGGATTTAAATTTTCTATCTTAAAATTCTTAATGTTCCGAAATATCGATTTATGTCATCATTGATTTAATGCTGAACACACAATACGGAACGCAATGTATGACGTGTGATTAAAAAAAAAACTCTCTTGGATTTAGAACAATGGCGAAAATAGTTTTCTTTTCGAGTATTTTATCCTGATAAACCTTCAAAACCTCTTTGATCTGAACAAAATCCTTGCTACACGCACGATAAGAACCTGCAAACTGAATCCTAAATTAAAAACTTAATATACTTTAAAAAATCTTGCACATCTTACCATTAATAAGATGCCATGGTACGGCCTCAATTTCTGCAAGCATTTGTCTATAGTTTCAGGCTCAATTATGAGCCCTCTGTTGTTAATTTGATGCGCCTTGTGAGGCAAGCAGAATGACAGCAACACCCACTTGTTTATGCGCACTTGGACCATGCCTGCAAATAAAAAAACTATTCGTTAACACGGAGAATGAAAACATCGTGAGGAAACATGCACAGGCCTGCTAAGAAACTCGAAAGTTATGTGTGAAGTCGACAAACCCGCACTGGGCCCGCGTGGTCGACTAAGGCCCGATCGCCCTAATTCCGGGTAGGCTCGAGCCCCCTTCACCGTAAGAGCGTCGGATGAACGCACATATGAAATCGAAATTCAAACACACATTGGCACGTGGCAGGATTCGAACCATGACCTCCCGGACAGGAGGTAGCTGCCCTAACCGTTACGCCACCGACGCTCTTTACCGTTATTCACGTTATAAGAATTTAATTATTCGTTGTGTTTAGTTAGATGTGATGTGTTCCAACTGTACAGCTGTCGAGCCATCCAGATTTTATATCATCATCATCAACAAGCCTTGTTATTCAACTTATTCCTTCTTAAACGTTTTGTAATGTGAAACAAAAGGATGTGAGATATAAAGACGTTAAATTTGTCAGTAAATCAGAACCAATCTAGCGCAAACCGGTGGCACACCTCGGTCACTGGCGATCAAATGTATGAAACAAACGCGTTCCTACGCACACAGTCTAAGCTCGTGTAGGTGAACGCGTACCATGCTTGTGTGAGTGAGATAAGACGTACTAGCCGATACCTGGGAGCTAACGAGCGGGGGTGGGCGGCACTTTCAACGGGAGGCAGGGAGTTACCATACTGTACGTAGTGTACTCTTTGTGGCGGTGGTGCGACAAACAGGGCTGCAAGTGTCATCGACTGGGACCCGGTGGAGCAACAGACTTGAAGTTATCTGTGCAGTGTGTATCGGATAGGGTTACCGATATTTTAAGGGCATGTAATACACCACATTTCATCGAAGAAAAACCCCCCCATTAGGGGGTCGCATCCTTCTCCTCTCTAAATGGCAGCCATTGTTTTTCTTTTGAAGCTGTTCATGATAAATATGTTTTCTCTTGAATTAGCAGCAGTAGGCTTCAAAATGGTCTCATTTGAAAGTATTTTTATTAATTTTTAACATAATATTATTCATGAACAGCTACAAAAAAATTGAAAATAAAAATGCTGCTGAGCAGCACTGGTCCTCCTCTTTGAATTGAATTATGATGACGAACTCACCAGTAACACTCAATTCTTCAAACACAGCCTTCATAGACCTCGCCAGCGAACTCCGCTGCAGTATCAGGTGGAACGGACTCCTTAGCTTCGGATCCATAATGCTATCCAATGTGAAGGTGGTGGAGCTGACAGAGTGGCGAGAGTTTTCTTCGTCATCGTCATTATCGGCATTGCTTTCGCTGTCTAGTGATGACACTTCATCATGGGTGGCTAACTGCAGTAGAATTATTAATTAGGGAGGGGCAGAAGTTAAAAAAAATCGCAATTTGCAGCTTAGATTCTGTATCTATCTATTGGGGTTCAAAGTGATATCTCTTTCTTTTCGTGTGGCACAATTAACAGTGCTATCCAAGGGATAGACGGCGGATAATTATAACGTTAATAATCATAAAATTGCAAAAACGAAACAGTAATATCATAGTAGTTATCTTTAACAAAACAATGTCCTGCCATGTTTATCTAAATACCATTTGGCGTTTCGTGACGTATTGAAACGCATCAATATCAGCCGGCAGATAATCAACCCGCAAAATATGCTGAGTCGGAGCCATTTCTGAATTTTATTTATCTACCTCCTTTTTACACTTAAGCATAGACATGAGAAGATATTGTTATTTTTTGTTTTCTTTTTGTGTATCACTGTATATTGTAATGTAGCTTTGCATAAACGTTTTATCTATCTGTCTAAATTTCACAAAAACGAAATTGTTGATCAATCGTGATAAAACTTAACAATTAATAATTATTTAGTTCTTTTTTCAACATACTATTATTGTACTTTCATTTTGGAGCGAAAAACGCCGACAATTATCCGATAATTACCATGATAATCATCAAAGAAAATAATATCTTGATAATTTCGGACCCTGCTATCTATCTGAGACTCATATTCCGGCAAGCTTGCATTGTTTTCTACGATTTCTGATATAATTTACCAAATGTGATTTACTAATTTAGGATTTTGTGGTAAAAATTGACAGTATTTTATTCGGATTTTTACCATATTATCCTAAATTATCAACTTATAGTTGATCAGTTCCATTAGAAATTTTATGAAAACAACATGAGTTTGCCGAAAACACAAAATTACAATACTAGATAATTACTAAACGTAGACGTCGCATTAGATATTAGTGCTTAGCAAGAGGTCTGTGTTGATTTCATGAACTCAAAATTGTGTTAATTTGATAATCCGTCGTTTCGCGAAAATCCTAGGAAAATTGGATACTATGGAGTAGAAAACTCCTAATAAAACCAAGTCGGACGGAGCCCCGCTTCGTTAAATAGGTTAGGTTATGTTAGCATGTCTTTTTCTACCGTAAAAAGGAGCCCCGCATAGCGGGGCTCCGTCCGACTTGGTTTTATTAGGAGTTTTCTACTCCATAGTATCCAATTTTCCTAGGATTTTCGCGAAACGACGGATTATCAAATTATCCTGCGACATGTAACACATTTATTTATTCACAATTGGTAAACACTTGACAACATCTCACCTGGTGGTAAGTGACGATGTTATAATGGTAAGTAAGTAATATATTATTATATGTGGTAAGTGGTATGTAACACATCTGTCACCCTCTCTTGCACACTGCCTTAGGCGATGCGACGACGCCCAGTTGAGTGGTATAGACAGTGAGACGATAGTAACATTATACAGGGTGTAAAAGAATTGGTGTAGGACCCGTTAACTGGGGGTTCTACTCATCATACTGAACAACTTTCCCCAAGCAAACCATGGTCAATTCTCTAAAAAAAAATTGGACCCTCCATACCAAAATGCACAAAATTGATCGATCAGCTGATCGATTTGTAAGAACAGATTTTTTTTTTACGATTTCAGCAAATTCGTAGAACAAAAGTTGTTCAGTATGATGAGTAGAAGCCCCAGTTAACAGGACCTACACATATTTTGTTACATCCTGTATATCATTGGGTATAGACCCATAATTTTACTAAGACTAATCTGCAATAGACAATATTACATACTGATTTAATCATTCAGATATTGTAGTATGTAAACCACTGTATATTACAATAAATTGCATATGCTCTCAAAAGATGTTTTATTTATGATACCCACCCATACACACTAAACAAATACTACATCTGGGGGCACGGCAGTGCCCCCGCCAAGTCGAGAAAAAAAAGCGGCACGGCCGTACCATCCTTTTCTCGAAGCAGTTCAGGCCATTTTCGACCCCCCCACAACTTCGTTGTAGATAAACCTAGAAGCCTGAATTTTCTGTACCCAAGCAGGCATCATGTAAGCACGGTATATTCCAAATTTCATTCAATTTGAACCAGTACTTTAAGAATTATAACTAGTCAAAGTTTCCTAATTTGTCACTCACTGACTGACAGATCATCAAAATTCCAAGGCACTTCTAGCCGACATAGAAGATTCAAATTTAGAATACAATTAGTCTTTAGTGTATAAAGCAAGGAAAAACTCAAACATTTTGCAATTTCGGTCCAGTTTTCTAGTTACACAAACTACATAAATAACTTTGTAATCCCATATAAAATATATAGGATTACAAAGTTATTTATGCGGTCGCAGGACCGAACTCCTTGATTTACTAGTTTTTAAGGCGCAGTTCATGAATCAGTGTAGTTTTCTACAAAAATAAGTGAAATCCCACCAAAAACATCCTGTAAAAACTAGCCAAGTCTCGATTGAGCTGCTTGTTTTTCTATAAAAAGTAATGAAATCTCTAAGCAAAGCCAAGCCTAGTCTAGGGTTCTTTACTGCGATTTCTTTATTATTATGGTTAGATTTTATGTGACTTGGCCGTTGACTTGGATGTCTCAAGGAGTAAATATGCATAAAGAATGTTCAACGGCAGGTCACATAAAATCTAACCATAATAATAAATAAATCGCAGTAAATAACCCTAGACTAGGCTTGGCTTTGCTTAGAGATTTCATTACTTTTTATAGAAAAACAAGCAGCTCAATCGAGACTTGGCTAGTTTTTACAGGATGTTTTTGGTGGGATAATAATTATCATAAAACATTTTTAATGTACATACCATTATTTTCATTTCCTCTGTTAAATATGCACATCGTTTTTCCTCATGTCTCAAGGCCTTTCCCAATCTTTTACTCAAATCATAGTAGCATTTAACTGAAAATGAAACATTACGTTTAAAATTTGTTTTGATGCAGAAATCCTGACCTAAGAAATAGAATTAACAGCATTTATAGTATCAGTAGTCTAAAAATAAATTAATCTACAAGGAGTTGAAAATATACTTAATATCACTACATAGTATAAAACAAAGTCGCTTTCTCTGTCCCTATGTCCCTTTGTATGCTTAAATCTTTGAAACTACGCAACGGATTTTGATGCGGTTTTTTTTAATAGATAGAGTGATTCAAGAGGAAGGTTTATATGTATAATAACATTCATTAATTAGTGGAGAATTACTGTTATTTTTGAGGTTTCTAATGTGATGTCGTAAATAATTACATTTTTTCCGCTTACATTGCAAACGCAGGCTGAACCCTTACGATTTTTATCAAAATAATGTACTAAGTATTGTACACATTGAAAAGGTCTACAGAAAAGTCCGTGATAGTATATGTCTATCTCTTATGGATAACCCACAAAAACTTTTTTTTGTCATTTACTTTTTACGACAAATAATGGCTAATTTTCGAAGCGATTTTAACCAATACAGCATTAATCCTTAACCAATTAAATACCTTGAATATATTGTTCATTTAATATAGATCTATATGGCCCGTTACACCGTATGATTTAAGTGAATATTTTCGAAGATATTACAGATTTAAAAATTGCGGGACGTAGCGTTTGCGGCGGTACCGGCCGGCCGCCCGGTGCGGCAAGAGCGTGCCTATAAGACAGCTTACAATATCCTTTGATGCTATATTATATATATTTATAAAGACATTCTGTAATATGTTGTAAAAATAAAATAAATAGTTAAAAATGTAAAAAGTAAGTAAAAATGTAGTGTATGAATTTAGATATTCCAAAGATAGCAGGAAATCTTCATGATATAGGGAAAGGGGGATTGTTTTACTCCAAATTTAACGCGTGCGGGCCACGGGCAGTAATGAATAAATCAAAACTACTGAATCGATTTTAATCACATAGGCTATATATTTTATACCCGTGCGAAGCCGGAGCGGGCCGCTATGTTTTTATATACAACGTTCTCAGTTTTTCTGTAGTGTATTTAGTATCAGCATTGCACCCGTGCGAAGCCGGGGTGGGTCGCTAGTATTATATAAACAAACATTGAAGATAAAAGCCAGGCTTACCAATAGAATGACTGGCAGATGCTTGCAGAGCAAACACGATGTTAATCAATATCATTGCCTGATTGTCACCCTGGTTTGTCCTGTATGGCAGCAATGTAGGGTGACCAACAAATCTGACATCGTTGACTTTTAATTCAAACTTCCTGTTGCAAAGCTCTGCTTTAACAGCAAAGAGCGTAGAGAGCATTTCATCCGTGAAGCCACTCAGCTGACCTGGAATCATAACAATAATAAATGGAGACGAGTTAACGAGTAAAAGAGACATAAAAACACCTGCGCTGGCAATTATAAATAAGTTGTACAGCCACGCTGTGCATACTTTATCGTGAAGCCTTTACCGTCTGTCGTAATTGGGCATACACAAATCAATAATAAACATTACAGTTACTTAGTAGCAAAGAATAAAGCTAGGTATAACAGACCCGATGAAAAAATTACAAAAATTTGGATTTGTATGAGAGGCACCTTACTCAGATTTTACTGGAATAATGAAGTACCCAGAGCAGTAAGCCTTATTATGCTTGTGGACCTATAAACCCTATTGCAATGCTGCCTCTCTCCCCGGCGCCCCCCGGGCAACATGGTTAGTGACCAGAGTAAGGCCTTGTATGACGGCAGCTCTGTTCTCTAGCGATGGCTAAGACTGCCACGGTGGGCTCATGGTAGAGAATGGACGGGTTCCTCGCCATTGGCTACTATGGGCGCACAATTAACGTGCTCATATCGTCCCTGCATGGCGGACTGACTTACTCGCTTAGGTCAGTTTGT
This sequence comes from Coleophora flavipennella, assembly GCA_947284805.1. Lineage (NCBI taxonomy): Eukaryota > Metazoa > Arthropoda > Insecta > Lepidoptera > Coleophoridae > Coleophora > Coleophora flavipennella. Next base: position 6,968,245 of record OX369287.1, on the reverse strand, counting down.
GATGCTGGGAGGAGATGAGCACTACTGCAAGAGTCCTGTGGTCAAGCTCTTGTGGCTCTGTCATCATACAATATTGATGGCAGAGGGGGGGTTGACCACCCGCGTGTTTTTGCCGTGCGCGGGGACCCGTACGGAGGGATGACGGGATCCTGGTGGTTGAGTCGACACGGGTTGGCAACACACCACTTTGGCCCGAATTTCCTCTCACACGGGAGGTCGCCGGGGAGCCAAAGGCGATCAATCGGCTAAGGTGCCTGTCCCTCAGACGGCCACCAGGCGAGTGTCCGGGGGTGATGGGGTCTACAGGGAGCAGTGCGCATTGTTAGTGCTACAAATGGCGCGAAGCAAGACGTACTGTGTACCTCGTGGGCAGCTCACCCAGGGATGCTATACCCCTTGATAACCCTGGTGTCTATTAAGGCATCCCCAACGTTGAGGACTCCATGGAGGGTGGGGAGTCAAGGTGGTGAAGGATAAAACGTATAATTATGGATAATCAAAATAAAAACAAAAACTCAGGGGAACTGTCCGATAAGGGCGGGTCCCATAAGGTCTCAACGCCCGCAAGGGCGGGGACAAAGGGCATCTTTGCCAAGGGTACCGTACCTGCCAGGGGAGGAAACTCAACGGTGACAAGAGGTGGGCGGGGCACTTCTCGGGGTGCTCTGTCCTCTCGTGGCGCCAGGGTTTCGGAACCAGGCAGGGGGGGCGCGTCGGGGAGGGGAGCTAGGGCGGGAATCGGACCGCATGGCAGTGTCGGAACTGGCGGTGGGAACGCTGTGGCAGGCGATGGTCCCTCTGGGGCTGTCAATGCTGCGGTACCCGCTGCTGGGACCGCAATTGCAGGTGCGGGAAGTGCCCTGACTGATGCTACCGCCAGAAAGAGGAAACGGCTGAGTGGCAGTCAGAAGCGGAAACGCATTCTGAACAGGCAGGCAGCCGTTGCTTCTGCAGGGATGCCCACCGAAGGGCCATCAAAAAGGGCTAGGGAGGTCAGTAATGAGGCCACTGACCCGTCGGGAGACTCCAAGCGGTCCAAAATTCAGGACAGCTCGTTTAAGGAGGCACTGACGAACGTCAGAATGGCGGTTATTACAGAGGACCACCCTTCGAGGACGATCACGGCGGAAATGGTATCCTCCATAAGGAATGCCATATGGGAAATGCTGGAGGAAACTCCAGACCCACTGCCGGTCGTCAACGCGGGAACTTTGATTGCGGGGGCCATGCACTTCTCGTGTGAAGGGCAGGCGTCTGCGAAATGGCTTTGTGGACTAAATGGCACTCCCATTAAGGACGTAAAGCTTAAGGTGATCAGCGCCAAGGATCTTCCAAAACCGGTGAAAATGGCATGGAAGACCAAAAACAACTGGTGCCTGGACATCACCCGGGTTCTGAGCGTTATTCAACGCTACAACCCTGCCCTCAAGACCAGTGAGTGGAAGGTGGTGGACACACTTGTCGAGGAGGGCCATGTGAGACGCATAGTTCTGATGGACAGGACCTCTGCGGATCACATAAAGGCGAAGGGCTATTGCCTTCAGTCGGGCATGGACAAGAGCACCTTCAAACTCCTGGAGGACACCGAAGGGAGGGTGGAGAAGCCTGTCGGTGATGTCGTGGGGGCAATAGTCCCGAGATCGAGTCCAGAGGAGACGGTAGTGGAGCCCGAACCGCAGCCGAACCCAATGGAGGTAGTGGAGCAAGGACGGCCTCCATCACCGGCGACGTCACAGAAGACGGAAGATCTGCTGGAGGAGATTGGCAACCTGGGGTTGGCATCATCTCCTCTGGCTGTCGATGATGTGACGGAGAGTGAGGCACCCAGTGGTGGCCAATAACTGGCCGCCACACCCCGGCGAACACTCAAATTCGCGGGTCTAAGGTGTGTACAAGTAAACCTACAGCACTGTAAGGCAGCAACGGCCCTTTTGGCCAGACAGCTGCAGAGTAATAAATTTGATATTGCCCTCATACAGGAACCTTACATTAGAAAGGGACTAGTATCGGGTTTGGGTAGGGCGGGTGGATCCATAGTCTACAACTGTCTTGCTAATGATATGAGGACTTACATCTATGTCAGAAATGGCGTAGACGCAATGCCCTTATACGCATTCTGTTCCAGGGATCTAACAACGATTAAGATCCTTAAAGGGGGCAGGAGCGAGGTCATCATGGCCTCTGCCTACATGCCCTATGAGGAGACGGAGCCACCTTCACCTGCTGTGAGGGAGCTAGTCGAGCACTGCGGTAAGAATCAATTTGATCTTATTATAGGATGTGATGCTAATTCACATCACACGGTCTGGGGGAGCACAGATATCAATAAAAGGGGGGAGGACCTATTAGAATACATAGTAAGTTCTCCGCTACAAATTCTAAATAGAGGCAATGAACCAACGTTCGTCAATTCTAGAAGGGCCGAGGTCATTGACATCACGGTTGCCTCAAACAGGGCAAGTAAGGACATAACTAATTGGCATGTATCTAACGAAATTAGTGGTGCTGATCATAGGTACATATGCTTCAAGTACAGAACTGATTACCAGATACAGACTGTACGAAGGAGAAACCCACGGAACACTGAATGGGAATCTTACGTGACGGATCTAAAGGATGAATTAGGTGAAGTGCGAGGTAAACTAAACTCTGTACTTGACATAGAGATCGAGGCGGATAGGATTGTTAACGCGATACGAACTGCCTGGATTAAAAACTGTCCGGAAAAAGCTGTCATGGCTAAAAAGGATTTGTGGTGGTGCTCTGATCTTGAAAAAATGAGGAGAGACACAAGACGGGCATTCAATGAAGCCAAGAAGAAAAATTACTTCACTGAGTACTCCAGAGCTCTTACTAAATTTAACCTGGAAGTTCGTAAGATAAAAAGGAAAAAGTGGAGAGAACACTGTCAAAGTATTGACAATATTCCTGAAGGAATGAGACTCTCAAAGGCACTCTCTGTTACAAAATCAGATCAGCTAAAATCTATTAGAACCAAGGAGGGAAAACTGACTGAATCTGGGAAGGAAACACTGGAAGTGATGTTTAAAACCCACTTCCCGGGCTGCGAAATAACAGATAGCGAAAAGGATGACCCAGTAACTCGGAATGAGCTGAATACTCAAACGAGGAAAAAAGACTGGGACGTAGCTAAGAAGGTAGTAAATGAGTAAAAGCTACTATGGTCTATAGGCAGCTTTCAACCATTGAAATCGCCAGGACTAGATGGGATCTACCCCATCCTACTACAAAAAGGATCAAAGGCGCTACTTAAGCCATTATGCAGGCTATACAAAGCGTGTATTGCCTTCGGATATATTCCTAAAATCTGGAGACGTGTGAAGGTTGTCTACTTGCCAAAGCCAGGAAGAGACAGATATGATGAACCGAGGTCTTATAGACCCATAAGCCTTTCGTCATTCCTGCTGAAGGTTTTGGAAAAGCTAGTCGACAAACATATAAAGGAGGGTCCCTTGCGGAAAAAACCACTTCATGGACTACAATGTGCATATCAGTCTGGCAAGTCGACTGAAACAGCACTTCACCTTGTAGTATCACGTGCTGAAAGAGCGTTGGAGAACCAGGAAGTATGTACTGCTGCCTTCCTTGACATAGAAGGAGCATTTGATCGCACTACTTTCGAGGCAATCAAGAATGCAGCTATCTCCCATGGCATAGACCAAACGTTATGCAAATGGATAGATATCATGCTTAGGAAGAGAATTATAACATCTTCACTAATGGGGGACGAGGTTACTGCCACCACTACAAAAGGATGCCCACAAGGTGGCGTTCTGTCACCAACAATTTGGAGCCTAGTGGTCAACTCGCTCCTACAGGAGCTGAACACCGGACCTCTTTACACGATTGGTTATGCTGACGATCTAGCTATACTAATCAGCGGCAAATTTCCGAACACAGTATCGCAAATAATGCAAAAGGCCTTGCGAAAAGTTGAAAGGTGGTGTGGTGAAAATCACCTGTCGATTAACCCTAGCAAGACAACGGTTGTACCATTCACAAGGAAAAGAAACCTACAAGGTTTACAAACTCTCAAACTGTATGGTACAGAACTAAACTGGTCCACGAGCGTCAAGTATCTAGGCATGACCTTGGATAAAGAACTAACGTGGAGTCTGCACACAGAAAGGATCATGGTCAAGGCCACGAAAATCTTTGGTATGCTAAGATCTGCGTACGGAAAGACCTGGGGCCTGAAACCCAGAGTCATTTATTGGCTATACACAATGATAGTAAGACCCATTATAACTTATGGCAGCATTGTGTGGTGGCCTAGAACGGAGTTAGGCACGTGCAGGCAAACACTGACAAAACTTCAGCGGTTGGCCTGTCTGGCAATTACCGGAGCATTTCGTACAACACCTACTGCATCTATGGAAATGCTGCTAAATCTAATGCCGCTTCAAATACACATTCAAACAGAGGCGGCCAAGGCCCTACACAGGTTATCGTTAAATGGCATGTGGAATTTTGACATGCCCAAAACCAGACATACCAATCTACAACTAGACACAGGTATGGAAAGGCTTATGCGCATGGGATGTGACAAAATACAGACTGTGCACATATTCAAAAAAGAATATAAAATCTATGTTCCTACGAGGGAAGAATGGAGTAAAGGACTTAAGCAACAAGGACCAAACACTCTTACATGGTATACAGACGGATCGAAAATGGAGTCTGGTGCTGGTGCAGGCGTTTATGCTAAGGATTACTCAGCGAGTATTAGTTTAGGGCAATATGCAACAGTCTTCCAGGCGGAGACTTATGCTATCATTGCATGTGCACATGAGATTATAGACAAGGAAGTCAAACAAAAAACCATCTATATTCTCAGCGATAGCCAAGCTGTTCTTAAAGCTCTTGACTCCTTCAGGGTTGACTCCGGGCTAGTGCTAAATTGTGTAAAGGTCCTCAATAAGGTGGGCCAACACAACAAACTGCAACTGGTCTGGGTCCCTGGACACGTAGGAGTGGAAGGCAATGAAGAAGCAGACAAACTGGCTAGAATGGGATCACAAACATCAATGTGTGGTCCAGAACCGAGGATAGGGCTACCAAGGAGCACTATTATAAGGGCATTAAAGGAACAGGCCGAGAGAAGACACAGATTGACATGGCTATCCAGAGATGGACATAAACACTCTAAGCTCTTCATCGGTGAGGTCACCACAGGGGCAACCAAGTACATTTGGAATAACAGCAGGACACGAGTCAGGGCGATAACAGGAGCGTTGACGGGCCACTTTGCCACAAACGCACACCTGCAAAAAATCGGCCTGACGCACGACCCGACCTGCAGGGCCTGTGGTGAAGATATAGAATCAATGGAACACTTACTGTGTCACTGCGATGTCCTGGCTAGCAAGCGTATGTACCTCCTAGGTGATGGCTATCCAAAACCGGAGGACTACAAGCACCTTCCAATCAGCGGAATTGCTGCGTTAATGCAGCACATCTTCGAGTAGGTTGGGGTGCAAAGGTTATAGGGGTAGACACAAAAGATCCCATTGGGTCGAAGTGTCGCTGCAACTGCAGCCCCCACTTACAAAGATAAGATAAGATAAGATAAGATAAGATAAGATAAGCCTTATTAAGTACTAATTATTCACAAAGTTTTATTAAAATCGTTTCAGAAAAAATTTCGAGAAAAAGTAACTTGGTAAACCTGGCTTTGTATGAGAGGTACCTTATTTTGATTGTTCTTGGAACAATGGACTACCCCGTACTGTAGGCCATATACACTTATAGTAACGTACCGAGTTTCATTAAAATCATCATATCAGCCTAAAAACGTCCACTGCTGGACAAAGGCCTCCCCCAAGGGTTTCCACGACGACCGGTCCTGCGCTGTCCGCATCCAGCGGCTTTCTGTGATCTTCAACAAGTCGTCGGTCCACCGCGTGAGAAGCCTGCCTACGCTACATAGTGGTCATTAAAATAGTAAGAGCTATTTTAGAGTTAAAAAATAATGTTATTTTTTTACTAAGGTGGCAACCCTAAAAAATCAAGATAGGGGAAATTAGAAAAAAAAACGGCTGGAGATATAAAAATAATATTGCCCGAAACCAAATTTTTTATAGCATTACAAAAAGTTTTGATTCAAATTTTTACTTGTCTGAGAGCGCCCGTTTGATCGCAAGGGCGGTGATGTGCTGGGTTTTGGCGCCATCATACGTTTTGTTGTACTGAATTTCGTGGATTTTTTTTGGATCTTTTATTTAGTAGATTCAATCCCAATTTATGAGATTAGATAAAGTAGTGTATGAAACTGCACCTGTATTAAAACACTTATGTGAGACTATTAAAAACCTTGTCTTCTCACACTCGTATTTTAATGAGCTCATTATGCAACAGTTTTATAAACTACTACTTTATTTGTAAGTATTTGAAAATAATGACCAGAATAACCCTCTGTTTTACAACAAAATCAATCTTTTGAAAGTTTGAGGACAGAGAAGCAATAAATCAGATTAATCAAGAAATTGTGTAAGGATGGATGTTTTTTTTTGCACTATACCCGAGACAGAATACAATAAAAACATACGGATATTTTATTTCTGAATGTCAGTAGGTACTAACATAACATGAACCAGAATAAGAGGGCACTCTTTGAAGTTAACCCAGCCTCTATGTGCTAGGAACCCCAAAACTCTTTTCTGGCCATTACGATTTACGAGCGATGAACTTGTGGAACTCTATTCCAGAAACAGTGATAAGTTTAGTGCTCCCAAAGTAAACATTTTTAAAAATAGACTTGACAAACATTTTGAATATGAATAAACACAAGTGCAGTGCTAATGGATATTGATATACATGTATCAGATCCTAAAGCTGCTAATGTAGAGTTAATAATAAGTGTTGTGATATAAACATAGGTACCTATCTATTTTTTTGTGATGATGATTTATGTTCACATGCTTTGACATACAAATTATCCACATGCTGCAAAGGCTGATTGACACGCAGTTTAATTAAGTAGCAAGTCAGGTTGCAACTTAATCAATTTAGATCGATAAGTAACAAGTTGTGTCAGGCCACAGATGAGATACTAGTTACTTCGTAAGTCAGGCAATGAATTACTACTACTCTACGTAGTAGTAATTCAATGGCGTCGGGAGAGCTTTTTTATATCAGCTCATATACGTCCCTACCGAGGGGCTCGAGCCTGCCCTGAATTAGGGCGATCGAGCCTTAGTCGACCACGCGGGCCAGTGCGAGTTGGTCGACTTCACACACCACCTGCTAGTTTCTTTGCAGGCGTGTGCAGGTTACCTCACGATGTTTTCCTTCACCGTAAGAGTGTCGGATAAACGTACATATGAAATTTAAATTCGAAATCACATTAGTACGTGGCGGTATTCGAACCACGACCTCCCGGACAGGAGGCGGCGGCACTAGCCGTTACGCCACCTACGCTCCTCAGGAGAGCTTAGTTAGCTTCAAGTATGACCGGTCGTATGAACTGTACTGAATTTGCTTGTCTACTATCTCGGTCGACAGATAGCATCAGATAGAAAAAGGTCGGAAGTTAATGAAACTTTGGGATGTGGTTCAGGGATGGTTAATTAACATTTGCTCAAGTTTTGAACCTCGAGGACCGGAAAAGAGGGTGGGGGGAGGGTGGGGGGGAAATTTCGACCTTCCTCCGGTTTTTCCTTAATAACTTTTTCCCTTACGTTCTACACAGCAAAAGCAGTCTCATACTTCTTTGTAGAGCGTTAACTTTCCTACAATTTTAGTTATTCAAACATGTTTGTATATCAACTAGTTACCGAGATCTGGCGCTTTGAAAAAAATTAAAATTTTCAAAATTCGCTAAAAATGACAAAAAATGCATTATTCCACCTTATTTCTTCCAATACACCCGAATTATGATAAAATGTTGTTGTAATTATGGCTCCTGGTTACAACACCAACTTTGGAAATTTTTGAGTTTCAACAAATTAATATCACCAAGGATATTCCATCAACTGTTTTTCTTCTAATGGAACACAAATGCGGGGCGCGCCGATGTTATAGCTTTACAAAAAGTTTTGATTCAAATTTTTACCTGTCTTTGACAGCGCCCGCTTTAGCGCATATGCTGTGATGTGTTAGGTTTTGGCGCTATCATACGTTTTGTTGTACTGAATTTCGTGTGATTTTTTTTACGCTTTTAATTTTGATCTTTTATTAAGTAGGTTCAATCCCAATATATGAGAATAAATAAAGTAGTGTATGAAACTGGTCATAACTAGGGATTAAAACTGCCAAAAATTATGAACTCTTAAAGTGAGATTTCTTATGTTATGTAGGATGAGAAAAATTATGATTGTTTTCAGTGGAATGTCTGTTATATTATTATTTTAATATATAAACTTAAGCTACTCTGGTCACTTGGTACGAGGCATTATTATTATTACTATTATTGTGTTGTAATAGGTGAGCAGTATATAGATGAAGTTCCTATATCTGTGTTATTGTTTTAAATAAAAAATAGTCAAGTCCACACTGAAGTATTCTGTTCTAAATTGGTTTGTCTTTGCACGATTTGTCCAGTCTGTTTTTAATGGTACAGGCGGCATCAATGATCATTTAATCTGATTGTTGATTGAGAATAATGAGATTTTGTTTTTTTGAAGTGAAACTTCTATACAGGGTGCAAAAAAATTGGTTTAGGACCCGTTAACTGGGGGTTCTACTTATCATACTGAACAACTTTTCCCAAGGAACCCATAGTAAATTCTCAAAAAAAAATTGACGCTCCATACTCAAATGCACAAAATTGTTCGATCAGCTGATCGATTTGTATGAACAGTAAAAATATTTTTTTTGCGATTGCAGCCAAGCCGTAAATGAAATGAAATGAAATGTTTATTTCGCTTTAAACATGGTAATATAACAAAAGTTGTTCAGTATGATGAGTATAAGCCCCAGTTAACAAAAAATTGCCTACACAAATTTTGTTACAGCCTGTATAGACTTGGGGAATCAGGATTTTTTCTGTCACGAAAAAGCGTTACGGCCGCATGGAGGGGGTAGACAGAGAAAAGCTGGCGTCGGCGGAGGAGAGAGGGCAACGGCTGTATTCGCAGATAGAGAAAAGTTGAAATGGAGATATAAAGCAACTACTTAGCCTGGGTTACCCTTTCCACTTGTCTGTTGAAGTTTCACTTCCACTATGTGTCCCAGCACTCATTTTTTTATGGAATACTAGCTTCTTTTCTAGCGGCTTCGCCCACTCAGATCCCGGTGAAAATTTTCTATACCTATTCTCAGAACTTGCGAATATTCACAGACAATTTCATGAAAATCCGTCCATTCGTTTCGGAGGAGTATGGCAACTAACACTGTGACACGTGAATTTTATATATACAGATTAATCGCACATCCAGAATATCAATGACATTACTGTAATTTCTCAAATTTTACAGGAGAGTGTTTTAAAGATTTAAAGACGAATTAAGGTATGTTAGTATAAAAATAATGGCAAATAATATATAAACTTATGAGAATCATGCAAAAAAACTGCATAGAGTGCACCAAATCCTACAGTTGTGTCTTTTTTTTACGAACCTAGTTCATTATAGTGAATTGTGACTTTTGTAAAGATCTAAATATGTATAACATAAAGGTGACTGACTAACTGACATAGTGATCTATCAACACACAGCCCAAACCACTGGACGGATCGGGCTGAAATTTGACATGCAGGTAGATGTTATGACGTAGGCATCCGCTAAGAAAGGATTTTGGGAAATTCCCACAGGAACCGCAAAAATCGGGATCTGCGCGGGCGAAGCTGCGGGCATCCACTAGTTCATGAAATAAAACACAAAATAATTGGTTTTTGGAAAATGTTTGGCAAAACTGGATTTTTAAACTACTTGTTTAAAGGTACAAAAATTCTGTAAAAACCTATCAGTTAACTTTGTTGAGAAAGCTTAACGAATTACCTCAAACAATGAATCTGTGAACATCAATTTCAAGAATGAATTAAAATAGTACCTATACCAAAATACTGAGCCCAACATTGAGATCTATGTTGCAATATAATCAAAGTACTAAACAAATTACTGCAATTTTCTTCATCAATTTTATTTGTTAAAGTTTGAGTGTTTGTTCTTATCTTATCTTTGTAAGTGGGGGCTGCAGTTACAGCGACACTTCGACCCAATGGGATCTTTTGTGTCTACCCCTATAACCTTTGCACCCCAACCTAATCGAAGATGTGCTGCATTAATGCAGCAATTCCGCTGATTGGAAGGTGCTTGTAGTCCTCCGGTTTTGGGTAGCCATCACCTAGGAGGTACATACGCTTGCTAGCCAGGACATCGCAGTGACACAGTAAGTGTTCCATTGATTCTATATCTTCACCACAGGCCCTGCAGGTCGGGTCGTGCGTCAGGCCGATTTTTTGCAGGTGTGCGTTTGTGGCAAAGTGGCCCGTCAACGCTCCTGTTATCGCCCTGACTCGCGTCCTGCTGTTATTTCCAAATGTATTTGGTTGCCCCTGTGGTACCTCACCGATGAAGAGCTTAGAGTGTTTATGTCCATCTCTGGATAGCCATGTCAATCTGTGTCTTCCCTCGGCCTGTTCCTTTAATGCCCTTATAATAGTGCTCCTTGGTAGCCCTATCCTCGGTTCTGGACCACACATTGTTGTTTGTGATCCCATTCTAGCCAGTTTGTCTGCTTCTTCACTGCCTTCCACTCCTACGTGTCCAGGGACCCAGACCAGTAGCAGTTTGTTGTGTCGGCCCACCTTATTAAGGACCTTTACACAATTTAGCACTAGCCCGGAGTCAACCTTGAAGGAGTCAAGAGCTTTAAGAACAGCTTGGCTATCGCTGAGAATATAGATGGTTTTGTCTTTGACTTCCTTGTCTATAATCTCATGTGCACATGCAATGATAGCATAAGTCTCCGCCTGGAAGACTGTTGCATATTGCCCTAGACTAATACTCGCTGAGTAATCCTTAGCATAAACGCCTGCACCAGCACCAGACTCCATTTTCGATCCGTCTGTATACCATGTAAGAGTGTTTGGTCCTTGTTGTTTAAGTCCTTTACTCCATTCTTCCCTCGTAGGAACATAGATTTTATATTCTTTTTTGAATATGTGCACAGTCTGTATTTTGTCACATCCCATGCGCATAAGCCTTTCCATACCTGTGTCTAGTTGTAGATTGGTATGTCTGGTTTTGGGGATGTCAAAATTCCACATGCCATTTAACGATAACCTGTGTAGGGCCTTGGCCGCCTCTGTCTGAATGTGTATTTGAAGCGGCTTTAGATTTAGCAGCATTTCCATAGATGCAGTAGGTGTTGTACGAAATGCTCCGGTAATTGCCAGGCAGGCCAACCGCTGAAGTTTTGTCAGTGTTTGCCCGCACGTGCCTAACTCCGTTCTAGGCCACCACACAATGCTGCCATAAGTAATAATGGGTCTTACTATCATTGTGTATAGCCAATAAATGACTCTGGGTTTCAGGCCCCAGGTCTTTCCGTACGCAGATCTTAGCATACCAAAGATTTTTGTGGCCTTGACCATGATCCTTTCTGTGTGCAGACTCCACGTTAGTTCTTTATCCAAGGTCATGCCTAGATATTTGACGCTCGTGGACCAGTTTAGTTCTGTACCATACAGTTTGAGAGTTTGTAAACCTTGTAGGTTTCTTTTCCTTGTGAATGGTACAACCGTTGTCTTGCTAGGGTTAATCGACAGGTGATTTTCACCACACCACCTTTCAACTTTTTGCAAGGCCTTTTGCATTATTTGCGATACTATGTTCGGAAATTTGCCGCTGATTAGTATAGCTAGATCGTCAGCATGACCAATCGTGTAAAGTGGTCCGGTGTTCAGCTCCTGTAGGAGCGAGTTGACCACTAGGCTCCAAAGTGTTGGTGACAAAACACCACCTTGTGGGCATCCTTTTGTAGTGGTCGCAGTAACCTCGTCCCCCATTAGTGAAGATATTATAATTCTCTTCCTAAGCATGATATCTATCCATTTGCATAACGTTTGGTCTATGCCATGGGAGATAGCTGCATTCTTGATTGCCTCGAAAGTAGTGCGATCAAAGGCTCCTTCTATGTCAAGGAAGGCAGCAGCACATACTTCCTGGTTCTCCAACGCTCTTTCAGCACGTGATACTACAAGGTGAAGTGCTGTTTCTGTCGACTTGCCAGACTGATATGCACATTGTAGTCCATGAAGTGGTTTTTACTCAGACACGTAAAAATTGAATTATTTAGTACATTGAGATGTTATCCTGGATTTACACCATAAACTTTTTTATCCCCATAGAAGATTCCTGTAGAATATGCAGATAAAGTTTAGATAAGTCTCTACTAACACCAAATAATAAACCAGTCTGTAAATGCCAGCTCTATTTAGTTTCTCGGTAACGGCTCTAACAATTTTAATGAAAAAAACCAACTTACTAAACTAGCTCAAAAACTTCTTTTTTCTGTTTTATCACCACACTCATGGGTGTCTTGTGTTTCAGTAACTATACTTATATCTAAAGTATTTTGTTTTTAGTACACTTTGCTATGTACTATTACAGCACTCAATTGTAGTACAGTAATTTTACTTATAGGCGACTTATTCTCATCATGTTTCTCGCTAATATAACAGCACTTAAAGTTTTGTACATCATCAATTTAACTTGAGGCTGATGTACTCTCATCATTTTGGTTTTTGTGCAATCACTAATATCAGAGCACTCAATGTTTTGCAGACAAATTTTATTAACAACTAGCATACTTTTATCATTGATTTTGGGCGTTGTGTATCAAATAACTCAATTTTGACATCAAATTATATTAAACAAGCAAGTATGCGACCTCCTGCCAGGTGGACTGATGAGCTAGTCAGGTTAAAAGGAAGCCGCTGGATGCATGTGGCCCCAAATCGTGCAGAACGGACGTCAAAGGGGGAGACCTGTGTTCAGAAGTGTGCGTATTCTAGATGAAATGATGATGAAGCAGAATAAATTGATGCCAAAGCTATATTTTACTAGTAAGGAAAACAAAGGCAGTATAAGCAATTAGGACTTACAAAAATAAAGCCCTTTCCGGTAGGACACAAAGTACATTTGGGTTGTTGTTATTCTAATAATTACTGAAATTAAATGCATGAGTCATCAAGTCAAACCTCAAACACTCCGTCTTAGAATCATACTCGTCTGAATTCCTCCAAGCAACAACAGTAAGGTTGGACGATAAAACTGGGTCGATTACTCTCTCAGCAGTCTACTGCCCTCCTCGGCACAAAATTACGACCGGCATGTTTTCCCTCTATTTCGACTCACTTGGCCACCGCTTTATCGCGGGAGGCGACTGGAATGCGAAGCACACTTTCTTCGGATCTCGCTGCACAGTAACTAGGGGACGTGAATTGAAAAGCTGTGTTGATAGTAACAAACTACAGTTTTGGTCAACTAGAGAGCCAACCTATTGGCCATCAGACCCTAAAAAGAAACCAGACCTCTTGGACTTCTTCATCTCCAGAGGAATAAATCAACAGAAATGCTTTCCTGAATCTAGCCTTGACGGATCATCAGACCACACTCCCGTGCTATTTAACGTAAACACACATGTAATCACCCGCGAAAAACCAGAGTCGCTTCACAACCATAAGACTGACTGGGATGGATTCAGAACTTACCTAGAGAAAAATCTAAAAACAAAACTAAAAACCGCTGAGGATGTGGAAGAAGCCTGCATTTACTTGACCAATTTAATCCAGAAAGCTTCATGGACTAATACTCCCATCCTCAATACCACACCGAAGGGCCCTAATCAACCCCTTAACATTAAACTAAAGATCCTCGAAAAGCGACGTCTCAGGAGAGTCTGGCATCAGTCTCGCCATCCTGTAGATCGATCTAGGTTTAACCGCGCCGCCAAAGACTTAAAAAATACACTCAGAGATATCGCAAACTCTGCTGTCAACTCAGATCTTATGAATATGTCTCCCACGGGTAAACGCGACTATTCTCTGTGGAAAGCTACTAGAAGTCTGGACAAATCTCAACAACAACACCCACCGATCAGGACACAGTCGACGTGGGCAAGAAGTGACATGGAAAAGGCTAATGCATTCGCTGCGCATCTCTCAAGCGTATTTACACCTAATGAGGGCAGCGACGTTGATGAATAAGAGTTGGACGGCACACTGGAGCAGGATCTACAAATGTGCCTCCCGATAGAACCTACTTCTCCTAAAGAAATTGCTACAGTAATAAGGTCCCTGGACACGAATAAATCGCCCGGCTTTGACCTGATAACCCCCAAAATCTTAAAGGAACTGCCCAGAAAAGCAATTATTTTCCTAGCTTGTCTTTTTAACCGCCTCCGTAGCTCAGAGGCAAAGTTCACTGGCTTTACACAGGAGGTCGCGGGTTCGATTCCCGGCGGGGTCAATTGTAAGACTCGGTTTGGTTGGTGGTAGGGCATTTTCTAAGCCCGTCTGGCTAGCTACCACCATCTTATCTAAGTCTTGCCGCCAAATATCAATGTTAACAATATTGATGTGTTCCGGCTTGAAGATTAGATAGCCAGTTCCCCCATTGCGTTGGGAAATATTGGTAAGCCCGCTTCCATCTTCGGCAACATCGTCACTTAGCACCAGGTGAGATGTTGTCAAGGGTTTACCAATTGTGAATAAAAAAAAAAAAAAAAAAAGCTATCCTAAGGACATCACACTTTCCTAGCATCTGGAAGGTTTCCCAAATCATTATGATTCAAAAGCCAGGGAAACCTGTTCACGAACCATCATCCTACAGACCAATTAGCCTCACTCCGGTGCTGTCTAAACTCTGGGAAAGAATTTTCCTGGCTAGACTGACGACACACACGTCCGACTGTGAATTGATCCCGACCCACCAGTTTGGTTTTCGCAAATCCCACTCGACGATTGAACAGATGCATCGCGTCTACAGTACCATTCGCCAGTGCTTCGAACACAAGCAATACTGCTCTGCGGCCTTTTTGGACGTCCACCAGGCCTTCGATCGTGTCTGGCATAAGGGTCTTTTGTATAAGATTAAAGCCAACCTTCCTCACTCGTTGTTCCTGATCATCAAGTCGTACCTCTCTGACAGAGTCTTTCAGATTAAACTGGGGGATGCAAGATCTTCCCTACACCCAATAGAGGCTGGTGTCCCCCAGGGCTCGGTTTTGGGCCCAGTACTCTACATCTTCACCTCAGATTTACCCACTACTAGTGATGTAACTGTTGCAACCTACGCTGACGACGTTGCCTATATGGCTAGCGATACAGACCCGGCGACAGCCAGCAAAAAACTTCAAGTCGCTCTAAATGACACGTATCAATGGCTCCGCAGTTGGCGTATCCGCGCTAGTGCGCAGAAATCTAACCATGTCACCTTCACCCTGAGAAAAGGCAACTGTCCCCCAGTTAAACTTGGTAAAGATACTCTGCCACACAGCGATAGCGTGAAATACCTTGGTTTTCTCCTGGACCGACGTCTTACTTGGAAGGCACACATTAAACAGAAGTGAGATCTATTGAACTATAAACACAAAAATCTGCTCTGGCTGATGGGTCGTAACTCTGTGCTCTCGCTGGACAATAAACTCTTAATATATAACATCATCCTCAAACCAATATGGACTTATGGCATCCAGATCTGGGGCGTGGCCTGCAACAGCAATATAATCTGTCTCCAAAGGGCCCAGAATGGCATCCTCAGGAAAATTGCCAACTCTCCGTGGTTTGTCCGCAATGACGAAATCCATGAGTACCTCCAAGTACCAACCGTAAGAGAGGAAATATCAAGATACCAGAAACAATATGCTGATTGTCTATCCACCCACCCGAACCCCTTGGCTGCAAATCTGTTGGTCGGTGCCGGTGTAGCATCACGCCTCAAAAGAGCAAATATCTTCTAGATATCGAAGGGCAGCAGTGACGCTGGCCACTGCGCCCCCAACGTCTTCATTTTGCAAAACAATTGCTCATGGTCTGGAAGACTGATTGCAATTAAAATTGGAAAAAAAAAATGCATGAGTAGCTTGATGCCAATATAACATACACATAAAATACTATTGAGTCATTGTTATTCCAAACATTATTAAAATTGGATGTCATAAATACCTTGTATGCCAATGTAAGTTTACTCAGTACTGAAACCACTTAACTGATCAATCAACGTTGTTGCCTCAAAAAGCCCCCTCGGGTAACAAAGACACACTTACGCCATCTATCCAAAGTATTTAAAGTGCTGTCTTTGATACACCACAATGTTTGACCTTTTTTTGTTTTTTTTTATTAAAAATTGGTAAGGCCTTGGCATCATCTCACCTGATTATGCCATTATTAACTCATTTTCCGAAATTTTAACAGTTGTTTCATTGTTATTCTAGATTGTGTTTTGTTGAAATTTATCTTTATTAATGAACACATTTTAATTAAAAACTCCCAATAGTATTTTAATAAATGTAGACATAAATATATTTTTCTCGATATCCAGAGAAGACCTGAGAAATCAGGCTCAATTCTTTTTGATTATCTACAGTTGGTATGCCCTTGGCATCATCTCACTTAACCCATTACCGCCCTTTGTACAACAGTTTAATTTATAGTTCGACTTACCTTGTCGATAATTACGACGGATGTAGTACAATATTTCGAAACTAGAAGGTGCTTGGGTGTTCATAAATAAGTTATTGTGAGGATAGTGCGATACCATGCTGTTTTTTTTTGCTTCTGTCACGGACTCACAGGAACTTTGTTTTGTTTTAATTTTTATTATTTATACTAATAATTGAGCTTATTTAAAACAAAAATGACTAATTAGACCCTATTGTAACTTCTTCATATATAAAAAAGGTAATTTATTAGAAAATCCGTGTGCTGGATGACATTTCTTGCTCTTTACACAAGCATATACAGTGGGCACTTCAATATATTAATCATACTTGTTTTACCATACATTACATAAGCAGTTCAAGGCGGATTGGAGAGAAAAAAACTACAGTCACAACCCTAAGCGTATTGGAAAGCAGCTACGATGAGTGATTTGTCTCAATCGTGGTCAGTGGCGCTGTGAATTATGTATGAAAACACTATGAAAACGTATGGGCAGTTACATGACTAAACCGCCCATTGTACACAGCTGTGTACAACCCTGTAACTTGACACACATTTCGATTTTCTACTTTTTTTCTTTATAGGTCTTTTATTTCATCCCCTTACATGTAATAAACAGCAATAAAACAAAGAGTTAGGCGTAGTTTCATTTTGGGCATTAATAGGTGAATGGTTAATGACAGTGATGCCGAAGGCTTACCAAGAATACACAACGCAAAGGGGAACTGGCTATCTTATCTTTTTTTTGTTATTGTTCTTCTAACTTGTAAAAACTTTGTTTTAAATAAAGTTTTAAAAAACTTAAAACCAACTTTAAAATGAAATTCACTCAAAAGTATGAAATAATATTATTGTACTTAAATACACAAATTAGGGGCCTACAATTTCTTTTGAGGTTGGTACCAGCACACAGCCACTTACGTATTGTTTAAGATTAGATGGCTTTGCTGAAACCGACCTCAATAATATTTTCCAACTCTTATCTCTTAAGAAGTTGTACATTCCTTCATCAGCTCACCAATGTAAGATGATGACTACCAGATGCAAATACTTAAATAATTTTAGAAAATACATGAAACACGTAATACGTGCCTATAAAATTTGAGAGTTGCCCTCGATTTCCCTGGGATCCCATCATCAGATCCTGACTTGGTGACAATGAGACCCCCTCGGGAGTATACTCTTTTGAATAAAAAAAGAATTTTGAAAATCTGCAGAACATACAGTCGAAGTGAGAACCTGCTCCTTTTTTGAAGTCGGTTAAAAATGGGCATTAGGGGCAGGCAGGTTTCTGCAACCAGGCGAACAATGCGCCCATTTCGCACAGTTGGCCGGCATGACTGCCAGCCTAGCTCCTCCAAGAAGGCCAGTCGTCAGCAACCTAGGGAGGCTCCTAGGTTGCTGACGACTTTCTGGAGCGACCTCCGGTCTCCAAGGTAATTTTGGGAGTTTTAACAGCCAGTAGGGTATCTTACTTAACTAAACTGTGTGTAAATCAGCCTTAACTATAAAAATATTTTTTTTATTCACAATCGGTAAGCCCTTGGAATCATCTCATCTAATGGTGAGAAGATAAGAAGATACCAAAGATGGAAGCGGTCTAACCAAGATACCACAACATAATGCTGGTAATACTATACTTTTTAAGATGGTGGTAACCTGCCAAGTAAGCCAAATACCCTACCTCCAAGCAAACCAAGTCTTCCAAAGTCAGACCCAATCAGCCGAGAATCGAACTCGCATCCTCCTGGTGTAAAGCGAGTGGACTAAACACTAAGCCACGAAGGCGGTATGAAGACTAAGACATAATGTAAGTACTTAAGTAGTTATGAATAAAGTTCTCGAACCTTTGCAAATATTTGAAGTCTGCGACTGAGGGTTTTGTAAAAGGTCTTCTGTAGAGGTGATCGCGAACGGATTATGCCGTCCGCACTTTTTCTGTGTGCCCTCATCTCTGTTCTCGGTGGTGAAAGGATACCTGAACAGTAACCTGTCCCCTTTACTATCCGATTTCACGAAAAATATGTTCAAAGGATTCACTTCCATTTTTTCGTTTTCATTTAATTGTAGCATACATTGTACAAAAGTTCAGAGAATTTAATATAAATAGGTAACTACGTTTTCTAGGAATACACCAAAAAAGCAAAGACAGATTCACACGAAAACAATTTTTTTTTTGTTTCTTCGCCCTTTTAGGGCAGGCTAAGGCTCATTGGCCATACCGCCTAGTCTTCAGTATATGTTTTTCAGCAGTATTATTTTGTAGAATTCACGTCTTCAGTATATTTTTCAGATTATGTAGTATTTTTCTTCTTTTCAGTCATCAAGGTTACTATTTCTGCACGTTCACATCATATCATTGTCTATAAACTACCTAACCTACATACTCTAGCAAAATGATAGCACTTTTGCTAAAGCTTGCACGGACTTCTCGTGGGAACTCGAAACACAGTATACACACTTTTATTTCATTATCCTACACAAGAAACACGTAAATGATACTTCGCAGATAAATACACTATCAATATTACACATCGAAAACCACTAAATGTATTTTTTCGGATAATAAAAGAAAAATGACAAACTGAACGCTACAAATTCCCGCCAAAAAGTCCACACGAAAACAAGTCACATTCACAAAAATAAAGATATTTCTTTTTAATTTATTAAGACTTTGGCAACAAGGCCTTTAGTCTAACTAAAGAGATACAATACAACATAAAATAAAACAAGAGATAACAAACATATTTACAGAAGCGACACAAATATTAAAATAAAATCAAAATACATTAAACTTAAATATCTACAAATAAAGACAGTCTACACAATGCAGTGGTGTGATAAAATGTCTACCTGAATAGTTTTTATATAATTCAAACCAAACTTTAATTTTAGGAACCGGGGTTATTATACTTAACAATTTACCTTTTTCAGTAGTAACATCCATCTTTTAATCATATCATATTAGACTTGAGATACAGTACAAGGTCAGGTACTTTTAATTTACAAATGCTTATATTGTCGGTGGACAAATGGGCTTGGCCAACAAGTCTATCTTTTCATTACCTAGAATACCCGTTTACCCGTATGACCTCGAAACCACAAAAATAAAGTCAAGCAGCGCAAAGAGTATAGTTTTTTTTTTGCCTTCTATTGTGCCACAGATTTAGACTTTTTGGCCTTCTATTGTGCCACAGATTTGGAGTAATACAAACATATTTAAGACTAGGCGGTATGGCCAATGAGCCTTAGCCTGCCATAAAATGGGCAAAAAAAATTCCACCAGTAGCGAGCGGAGCGACTTATATCCCTTTGACACATCAGAATTTTCTCGATAAAAAATCATATTTTTCCATTAAAGAATGGCTAACAAAAGTGCAAACAGTTGCAAAGTCACACCGGAGAAAGTTCCGTTGGAAACTGACCAAGGTATTCTCGAGAGCGAAGAGAGGAAATGGGGTATGCCACTGAAAGAAGTCTACAAACATGGACTTGCCTTTTATAAAGGTAATTTTATTGATTTTTCTACAAAAGTTATATGGTTAATATCGGAGCTAATTAGTAAATATTATGCTTTTTTTAATTTCCATGTATTCTTCAGACGTAACATTATTTTCAATGCGATACATGCTAAGTGTATATGTTTTTTCATTACTTTAGAAAAAGAAGGCAAAGCCATGCATTTGAGCTATGAAGACAGATTGAAACTGGTAGCGTACACACAGCAGGCTATCAATGGGCCTTTGAACCCTGACACAGTGTCTCCGTTGGGTGTGTTGGATGTTATTGGAAGAGACAGGAGAGCGGCCTGGCAGGCCCTCGGTCAGATGTCACAAATTCAAGCTATGGCTGGATTTACACATGCTTTGGACAGGTAATTTTAACATTAACCGCCTCAGTGGCGCAGTGGTCAGTCCATTAGGTTCACACCTAGAGGTTACAGGTTCGATTCCCGATGGGGTCTTACTTTATAAGACTTGATTTGGTTAGTGCTAGAAAATTTTATAAAAGCCCGCCTGGCTAGCTACCACTGTCTTATCTAAGTTTTGCCACCAAACATCAGTGTTAACAGCATTGATGTGGCCCTGCATTAAGTTATGATGGTCCATTTCCCATTGTGTTGGGGAATCTTGGTAATCCCTCTTTCATCTTTGGCATCATTGTCAACATCAGGTGAAATGACACCTTAGTGTTTATCAATTGTGAATTTTAAAAATAATTTTCGGTACCTAAAAGATGTTGTATTAATAATATTAGTCAGGGGAAAGTTTCTTTGTATTTTGTATATAAATTCAAACAGTGCAACCAGGGCGAGTTGAATCTTGAATGTTAAAATTTCCATAATAATTGTGAATAAAAAAAAAACTGGAAACTAGAAAAATGGTGGGATATTTATATTTGTACTAGCTTTTGCTTGCATGGACATGATTTTTATGACTGTCTTTGAGGGTGAGTGGTGTGCGAGCCGCGTGAGCGTGGACATGAGTTCTCCAGATCCCTATCCCAAATCAGGCTATTATGATTAGCAGTCTGTGTTTTTTCCCACCCCCTCAACCAATTGTTTACAAAAAATCACTTAATTTGTGGCTCCGTTGCGACGCTGACGTGCATGGGAATGAGTTTACCCCTGAACCCTCTGGAACTATATCAGGTTATGCTTATTGATCAAGGTGTTGAAGCATGAAAAGGTAACAAATGAACACATTTTCACATTTAAAATATTAAGTACGGATAGTAAGGATTGAAATGCTGAATGTTCACTTTTTTATTTTATGATTATCTTGTATCCTTTATACTTATTAGTATTTTATTTAGTTTGTATATTTGTTATGTTCACAGGTTTGTCTCCCATAATTTAAATTCTCCTAACACCTGGAAACTTTGGATGGAAGAGATCTCTTGTAGAGATAAGTCTACCTTTGTATATGTCCTCTCTAAGTCTTTTCATGTAAATATTTGTGTACAATAAAGAATATATTATTATAACCAGCCAGGTACTAATTATACAAGCAAAGAGATTTGATTACATTTCATACTTACATAACACGAAGAAACTTTTTCCTCAACCTTCTTATCAGCTCATTTACGTCCCCACCGAGGGGCTCGAGCCTACCCTGAAATAAGGCGATCAGACCTTAGTCGACCACGCGGGCCCAGTGCGGGTTGGTCGACTTCACACACAACCTTTGAGTTTCTTCGCAGGTGTGTACAGGTTTCCTCACGATGTTTTCCTTCACCGTTAAAGCAATCGGTAAGTATATGTACGTAAGTTTTTGAAAAACTCATTGGTACATTGGCCGTCCAGATTTGAACTCGGTACCTCTGGTTAGATGGACCGAGTCATTACTGGTTGAGCCACCGACGACAACCTCTTAATTCCTCAACCTATTAATTATTTATCTGTTTGCCATTCGTACCTGAGTTAAAGTTTTGGTAATAGATATTGTTAATTCAATATTAAATTCTCTAAATGTATTTTTATAGGATGTGTCCACTCTTCAAAACTTATTTAGAAGCCATTCAGAAAGATTTGGAGGAAAAAAAGCGGAAAGAGTAAGTATTGTCTAACTAAGCACAGGTAATTATGGTTCTTTTGATTGGTAGACCCCTTAAATCTTCAGTTACCATACATATTATGATAATTTTTTACAGAAAATATCTTCTGTTGAATAAAGGCCTTCCTTATTGACCTCTACTAAGCAACAGGATATAGAGATTCTTGATATTCTGCAGTCATAGTTTTACATTGTGTTTATTTTTTTTTATATTTTTGGGTACAATAAAATTTATCTTATCTTATCTTATCATAGGGTATTTATCAGAGTCAAAAACATTTTTTTTTATTATTCAGCAAGTAGCGCATTTTAAAATGCTTGACTGTTTCATTATCATCATATCAGCCGAAAATCGTCCACTGCTGTAGAAAGTCCTGCGCTGCCCGCATCCATCGGCTTCCCGCGATCTTCAGCAGGTCGTCGGTCCATCGCGTGGGAGGCCTGCCTACGCTACATTTTCCGGTGCGCGGTCACCACTCGAGAACTTTACTACCGCATCGGCCATCTGTTCTACGAGCTATGCGCACTGCCACTTCAGTTTAGCGATTCTGTGAGCTATGTCGGTTACTTTAGTTCTCCTGCGGATCTCCTCGTTTCTGATTCGATCACACAGAGAAACTCCTAGCATAGCACGCTCCATTGCCCTTTGGGTGACCTTGAGCCTTCTTATGAGGCCCATAATGAGCGATCATGTCTCAGTTCCGTAAGTCATCACTGGAAACACACACTGGTCAAAGACCTTAATCTTGAGACTGTTGTTGACTGTTTCATTGATTTTCAATTTTAAATTTATCAAAACACAGTTCATCAAAAAACTTTGTGTTTGTGACGTCATATTTGTGTAACACATATAATTTTAGAATAGAATAGTGCTTTTGAAAAAGTAACTGCTTTGGTTAAGTGGAAAATAAGTAAACTTTGTAAGAAAAACAAACTTCCTGTGTTTGTGGTCGTAATGAAATGAAGTGAAGTTAAATAATAGTTTTGTTTGTTATTATTATTATTTATTTATTTGCCAGGAAAAAATACAATACAAGTTAATATATAGAACAAATTAATTTTTTATTTATGTTAAAAAGGTACAGCATTAAGTATGACATAGTACCAATTTTGAATAGGAGTAGGATAGCAAGAGAGATGTGTGAAAGAGACAGAAATCAGTGTCATTTTATCAAATGGTTGTAGATGTGTAGATCAGTATTTATATCATCACTTGATGTTTTCCACGCCTTCGTACGTGAGGATATTGTTTTCGTTCGAATCGTGAGAAAAAATACTTTTTCAGTTTTTCCCTAATTTTCCGGTTTTTCGTGTAACAGGATTTTCTTTTGTAAAAATCTTTCTCCGTATAACCGCGCAATAACTCGCCAAACTTTCATCGTTATTGGTCAAGTCATTTAGAACTTACATATAAGCAATTATGATAGCCGGACGAAGGACGTCCACTTTTGGACATAGGCCTCCAAGGATTTTCACAACGACCGGTTCTGCGCTGCGCGCATCCAGCGGCTTCCCGTGATTTTTACCAGGTCATCTGTCCACAGTTTTCCGGTGCGCGGTCGCCACTCGAGAACTTTTGTCCCAACGGCCATCTGTTCTACGAGCTATGTGCCCCGCCCACTGCCACTTAAATTTAGCAATTCTGAGAGCTATGTTGGTTACTACGGATCTCTTTTATGATTCGATCACTCAGAGAAACTCCGAGCATAGCACGCTCCATTGCCCTTTGGGTGACCTTCTTATGAGGCCCACAGTAAGCGACCATGACTCAGTTCCGTAAGAGATCACTGGCAATACACACTGGTCGAAGACCTTGGTCTTAATACATTGCGGTATTTGGGACTTGAAGATATTGCGAAGCTTCCCAAACGCTGCCCAGCCGAGTTGGATTCGACGATTGATCTCTTTCTTGAAGTTCGACCTACCCAACTCGACTCTTTGTCCCAGGTACACATATTCGGCAACAACTTCGAGTGTAGAGCCTACAACCTTCAGAGGGAGTAGGTGTGACTCGGACGTTTGACATAATTTTCGTCTTGTCCATGTTCATTCTAAGACCTACTTGTTGAAAGGCTCTACGGAGCCCATCGAGCATTGCGCCTAAGTCGTCCATAGTCTCAG
The DNA here is from genome assembly GCA_947284805.1 of Coleophora flavipennella. Taxonomy (NCBI): domain Eukaryota; kingdom Metazoa; phylum Arthropoda; class Insecta; order Lepidoptera; family Coleophoridae; genus Coleophora; species Coleophora flavipennella. The sequence continues at coordinate 6,943,942 of OX369287.1, read as the reverse complement.
CCATGACCACGATATATGGTCAGCGAATCGAAGGTGGGTTATGTCGTCGTTGATATTGATGCCGAGTCCACCCCAGTTCATAAGTTTGAAGTTTTCACTCCTCGCTGCAGCTGGATAAGTTTCGAGTTTTGATCCTGGAGGGGAACCGTCACTGTGGCGTTTTCATACAAAAACTTCAGTACCTCGATATATCGATAGTCTATTTGGCACCGCTGCGCGCTGGAGAGATTGTAACACAGCGTAAGTTTCGACCGAATCAAGGTCTTTCTCATAGTCTACGAACGCTATGCATAGTGGCTGATTGTACTCTTCGATCTTCTATATAATCTGCCGCAGCGTATTTATGTTGTCTATGGTGCTAAAGCCTTTTCGGAAGGCTGGAAGTCGTCAAACCTGCGTGCGAGAGATTCGTAATCACTCTCGAAAACAGCTTGTATACATGACTCAGAAGTGAGATGGGTCCGTAGTTCTTCAGCAGGGTATTGTCGCCCTTTTTGTAGAAAAGCATGACCACACTTCTGTGCCATTTCTTAGGCGTTTGTCCCTCGAGTATAACGGAATTAAATAACTTCTGAAGAGCTTTAAGTACTGGTATTCCACCTGCTTTCAATAGTTCAGCCGCAATTCCATCATTGGGCCTTTAGTCAGATCCCTGACAGGCAGACGTGTGGTCGTGTACAACTTCTCAACTTCTTCCAGCAACTCAGTCTTAGACGATATGATCCTGCCATCCTCAGTCTTCAGCTTGTTCAGTTGACTTTGTCCAACAGACAGATCTGTCGCGAACTCTTTTGAGTCTTTGTTGTTCTCAATCGCCTCTTTTATACAATTTGTATTATACTGGCGCAAATCGCGAGTCAGGGACTTAGAGATCTGCTTGTTTAGTTGCTTATACTGAGTAGCGTCTTGAGAGGACTGCAAAACCAATCTGCGTCTTTCTTTCATGAGGTTGCTGGTTAAGTCCGAGATTTTTTTGGCTCTGTTTGAACGGCGAGTTTTAAAAATACGACAGGACCGTTTGGACAATTTCCACAAACCTGTTATTATAATCGGCCACATCATCGCAATTTCCTAGGCGTTCGAAGCGATTATTCAACTCGAGCTCGATATGCAGTATTTTTTATATATTTAACAATATTTTACAGGACCAAGAGGGAAGTAGAAGAGAAGACGCACATAGAATTACAGAACAGGATAATGTTAGAAAAACAGAAGCAGCAAAGCGACACACTCACAGAAGAACAACAAATGTAAGTGCTTTGGTTGTTTTGAACACGCTTATGTGGGTGGGAAGTGAAATAGACTGCTAATCAGAATAGCTTAGTATAGTGCCTAAGGGATCTGGAGAAAACTCATGTCCACACTTGCGAGCCGCTAGCGGCTCGCGCACCACTCAACCTCGCGGACAGTCATAAAATCGATTTCCACTCGTTCGAAGCCACGTGCAAAAGCTGGTGTTTTAAAAAATAATAATTTCAGAACAAAATGCACTTTTGTCCATAGATCACATATGAAAAAACTAGATCCCCGGTTTCATACAAAAGAAACTTCAAAAATGGCTGGACAGTTGCTTAAATCGGAGACACGAATATAAATATTCAAATAGTAATGTTAGACATAGAGGGAGAACCGCGCAAGTACACCGCCGTGAGCAAAAAGCGTGACTTTATTTTCGGTCATTTTTTATCTCATTCTTTTAAATGTGATCTAAAATTTTGACATATATTAAGTACTTGAATCTGATATAACTATCTAAGTAAAAATACTATAAATGTATGTCACAGCCAAATAGTAGAATTAGCCTTACTTCACTTTAATTTAATTTAACTTTTAATTCAATTTAATTTGGCTCGCGAGCGTTGACATGAGTTTTCTCTAGATCCCTCAGGAACTGGAACGGGCTATTCTGATAAGCAGTCTATGTCACTTCCCACCTCCTCAACAAATTCTATACAAAAAAATCACTATAATCCGTTGCTCCGTTGCGACGCCGACGTGCGCGAGCGTGGAAATGAGTTTTCCCCTGATCCCTCGAGAACTGTGGCAGGATATGATAATTAGTAAATTATGTGATTTCCCACCTCCTCAACCATCTCTGTGCAAAAAATTTCAAGAATCAATTTTTACGTTGCAATGTTAAATAAATTAACCAAAAAGAGCATTTTTTCAGTTCCCTGAGGAACTGCATCGGACTATGCTATTTTCACGGCATAAAAAGAAGCCTATGTCCTTCTCAGTGATATAGGCTACCTGCATGTCAAATTTCAGGGTCGACATGTTGAATTGTGAAAAGGTAACAAACAAACAAAAACTTTTTTAAATTTATTTATATAAATAAGAAGAAGAAGAACATATACAGTCACACATAAAGTATGTAACTTAAAATTTACATATAAATAGACCTGGAGATTAATTAATTAGGCTCTTAAGACAGTAATCGTTTGAGCACAATAATTTGTTAGATCTTATTTAATTGCAATGTAATGTAATACGTCAACACATTTTTGCGCTACTTATGACATGAAAATACAATTCTTAGATGAATTTTTAATAGTAAAGGGGGCTACATAAATTACTTTAACTTTCTCTTCTTTAAAATTTCTGAAAGTTTGTATTGAATTACAAAAAGGGTCTATGTCTTGAAATAGATTATTATATAATTTTGGAACTAGTCAAAAAAAGGTGTGTTGAGTATAATTTGTAAGGGTAAAGTTGACATGGAAAAGCTCACGCGGTCGAATGGAGGGGTGCATTTTCATACTTTTTTATTTATTGAAATTCTTCCAAATTCTTGGACATATACTTTTATTATAAGCTACGAACAACAATTATAAGTCAAGATTGGCAAAAGTTCCTTTATTTACTTGACTGATTTCCAATTAAGTATGTCGCTATTAGTTTGGTAATATATGGATGGAGTTACCTTAGACTTTTTCTTAATTTAAGGTTATCGTATTTAATATTCCAATAAACCTACAATTTTCATTTTAACTAGCTGTTCCCGCGTCTTCACCCGCGTGGACGTTTCTATGACTTTTCGAAAAAAAATTGTTGCGTTGAAAAAAGTAGTCTCTGTGTAAATCCAGGTCCTAATCTGTCTACCTACCAAATTTCAGCCAGATCCGTTCAGTAGTTTTGCGCGAAAGAGTAACAAACATACAGCCATACATCCATACATTCTTACAAACTTTCGCGTTTATATAATATTAGTAGGATGATTGTTAATTGGTTATTGATTTGTCTGAAGAGTGGGATGTTAATCACAATGCTTACAGTGGTGTAATTCAATCGTAATTTTCGATTACAGCCAAAAAATAAAAGACGCACTCAATGCACAAACCTACAACCAGTTTCTGCAATACGCCCAACAGCAGTTCCCTGGCAACTTTGACCAGCAAGCGGTTCTGATCCGGCAACTGCAGGACCAACACTACCAGCAGTATATCCAGCAGTTGGCCGTAGACCGGCGGCTGGCCAACTCGAACATCAACGACGGAGATGGCGACAAGGAGAACGCAAATGATGAAGTTGTCGAGTCGATGAAGGATTGTAATCTGAATGAGCCTGATGTGGATACTAAGTAAGTTTTATCATGCCTTTTTTATTTTTTTTATTACTTATTGACTGTCTTTTATTTTTATTACCAGTTTTTAGGATTCTGTATTCAAAGGGTGCCAACGAGACCCTATTACTAAGCCTCCGCTGTTCGTTCGTCTGTCTGTCAGCGGGCTGTATTTCATGAACCTTAATAGGTATACAGTAGAAATATTCACAGAGTGTGTATTCTATTGCCGCTTTAAAAACAAAAACTATTTTTATTTAATTTATATTTTTATTAAAATATTTTTATTAAAAATTAAGGGAATATAAGAAACGTGGTTTTATTGGAAAGTAATTTAAAAAATACATAGTGATATATCTTGTATCAACATATCAGCCGAAAAACGTCCACTGCTGGACAAAGGCCTTGTATGATGGTACGGAACCCTTTGCGAGCGATTCCGACTCGCTCTTGCCGGGTTTTTGGGTTCCGTTGTCAAAAAGGAATCCTTATAGTTTTGCCATATCCCTCTGCTAGTCTGTCTGCGGTTTCATTTTTAAAATTAAATGTATAGAACAAAAATCAACTATTAAAGATAACAAAAATCACAGATTCATAAGGCATAAATCAGCATATTAAATTATTGCATATTTTCTTTAAAGAAGTTGTCCTATTTGGACCGGTACAATGATAGAAACACCTATGCGGTCCACTGATAGAAACTAAGGACAAAGTCGAAAAGAATATTCTAGAAAAATAAACGAACACAGTTTACAAAAATTGTTAATACACTTTCAACCGTCTCTAAATTTTATAGTATTTTACATCAATACAATGAAATAAACAGACTATATTGATACTCACACATCAGTTTACTTCCCTCCAAAAATTTTATAGTTCGGGTATCGTAAGCCAACGTGGAGACGTCACTTACTATCGGCGCTAGCAGCGAGACTGAGGTTCCAATGGGGGGAGTTGGGTACACGACCGCTGCGTTGTGACTCATCATCAGATATCCTCTAGTGTGACCAGTTTTTGAAATATTTAGATAGTCCAATAAAGGCGCCGGTCCAATGATCGAAACCTTCCCCTACCTGCGCTCGCGAGCCGCAACGCACCACTCACCCTCAAAGACAGTCATAAAAACAATGCCCGTTATGACTATTCCTAGTCTTAACACCGTGCCGAGGGTATGATCCAGTGCTTTGGCGACACTCGAGGACTTTGAAATGCTTCGTATGCCAGTAATCTCGCTGGCTATCTCGTCCCACTTGCCTGAACACAGCAAGCTGCTTGGCGGTAGGTGTAGAGCGAACAGTGATACCCATCATCATATTAGCTCATATACGTCCCCACCGAGGGCCTCGAGCCTATCCTGAATTAGGGCCGGCCTTAGTCGACCACGCGGTCCCAGTGCGGGTTGGTCGACTTTACACACAACCTTGGAGTTTCTTCGCAGGCGTGTGCAGGTTTTCTCACGATGTTTTCTTTAACCGTAAAAGCGTCTTGCTAAGCACGGAAACGGTCGAGAAAATGCCACCAACTGTCAAACCCATCTAGGTAATGACCGCGCTTCAGCTTAGTTAACCTGCGTGATGAACCAAACCACGCAAGTTACTAGCTACAGTATAGTCAGCATGAAAAATATCTAAAATTATTTATAATAATTATTTGACAGATCGTTGCAGACTTCAGAAAAGGTACTTATAACGGACAATGAAGAATCCAAGGATGAGGATTCTGATGGAGAAGAAAATCCAGATGGTAAGAGTTTTTCCATTTTCTGTTAAGTAGATAAATGAACTTTAGGAGTTAATCATACGAAACTTTTGCACTCGTCTGTATATGTAAATCCAAATGCCCTACACGTGACTGTGGGTGGTACTGAATGCAACACCGTTGACTGCCGTCTATCCCTTGGATATAACACAGTTAATTGTGCCACACGATAACAGATATATTCCCCTGGAATAAGCTTTCAAATAAATTATTACATTCATATTAAATTCTATTTTATTTATCATTTATTTAGGTTTTTCAATGCTCAGTTAAAAGGTCGAATATCTACCTAACGAATAGAGTTATCTAGCGGTTTGTCAGTGTGTCAGATAATTGGCCGCCTATTTTTCAATTGTCATTTATTCAAATATTTCAATTCTGGCAACTCAAACTTCAGAGAGGTAAAACAGATATATTGCATACTCATGCGTTAGAGCAGGACAGAATGTTGTATTAAATTCCTGTCAATGTTTTTTTTTTTTGTTGTTTTCCTTCTTTAGACACACTGATTCAACAGGGATTTTTTGGTTATGTGTTACCTATTTCGTTTCGGCTTTTAAGGAATACTAAACCTAAATTTACGTTGCCTCGTACTAAATAAGTACATCGTCTTTGACGTTAACTAAATTAATAGTTTCATTGCAATGGAATCACGAAAAAGTGAGCATTGGGCAAATTTTGCTACAGCTGAGGTTCAGTTACCTGTGAGAATCAAGAAGTAAGGAAAAACAAAATTATTAAAATTATGAAGACAAATACGGTGACAAATAGGTAAAGACAAGGAGTATGCATGGAAGAAACCAATAACCTCAAAGTCCTAATCAAATTACTTAACTAAAGAGAACATACTACGTACTACGTTTATACTGAACGTCAAACTATCTATCGAATAATGCAGTTATCTGGCGGTCAAAGCATCAGATAGATGTATTCTTCAGATAACGGAGTTATTCGACAGATAAGTGTTATCCGACTATTGAAAAATTCAAAATCTTGCTATCTCTCTGTTTATCTGAGTATTGAAAAACCGGCCTTTTGTATATACTACCGCTAGATTGGCAATACAAAAGAGAAATTACGTAATATACGCTTATGTTAGAGCGAGATATATAGAGGAGATCATTTACTAACACGATATAGGCCTGTAAGGCTTGGCGTCTGCTATCACCGGAACGAATCCCGCTTATTTTTCATAAGTTTCGGGTTTTTACGCATAATTTGGTGTTCAAAAGACGTGTTTAATTTAATTATGGTTATGTGTGCAGTGCCCGGATGTAACTCTGCTAAATAAGGAAAGCTTGCTTTTAGATATACCACAAAACTTTTGTATACTTGCATAGTAGGTTCTTGATGGACCACTGAATTGAATATTTTTATGATTTTTCTTGAACTATTCCACAATTAATACCGAACGAAAAGGATGAGCTACGTTACCGCACCCTGACCGCTGTGATTTCGTTTGGGAATTAATAAATCTTAATTTGGTAAACTGTTACTGATGTTTTAGTGCACATAGTGATAAACTGATAACACATAGTCAAAATATCTTTAACAGATATTATTTGGATAAAACGAAACACAAAAAGCCAGTTCATATTAACGCTGTCATTTGGAATTTTATACTTAAAATCAAAATTTCTTAATTTGACATTCAGATACAATTGATATCCTATTTATTTATTGAGGTACTAGAAGACACTAAAACTACCATTTTGGTAGATTTTTTAGAATCTGTTATCTCTATTTTCAGTAAGTATCACACTACCCTCACTTATGAAATAAAGTAGTCTACTGCCTGAAGATGATTACGAAACCGGTTGCAGTATAAACAAATTTGTGTTTTATTTATATTATTTGTGGAATAGTGCAAGAAATTTTATAACAATGTTCACAAAACTTTTGTATATAAATGGGTGGGAAAAGATATCGCATTTAATCATATTAATACATTGAATGCGTACGAATTCAATTTAAAAAGATAACAAATACATGCATTTCGGCTACTTATAACCTCACTTTTACAAAAGTGTGACTTGATGTGTCTTGTACACATGCACATTACTCGAAAACAGGTGTTTTATTTTTTGGTCTTATATATAGTAGGGACTACTAGGGTAAGTCTACAGCCGATCTAACGGTAGTAATAATATACCAAATCTATGGTCTTCCTATTTATCAGAGTTTCACTTGTGATTCCAAAAAAATCGATTAGATGATAAACCAAATTTATAATGGTAAGTAAGTGTTATTTTATTTTAGCGGAGTTTATTTTTCCTATTCAATGGAAATCATTCAGCGATGACCGAGATTGAACGTTTTTTTGACACATCCGGAGGGAAACAGCTAAATCAAAAATGGCATTTGATAAGATATGCCTTAAATACAGTACAGATAATCTTAATCGTGTACAGTAAGACAGACACACGACAGAAAAAAAATGTACACCCTGGGTAGACTTTAAGTACAAAACTAAAAAAATTAAATGGTGGAAAACAAAATAGCCGCTGAATGTGAAATCAGTCCATCCGTTTAAGAACTGTGATGACATGTGCATACACACAGTCACACATAGGTTTCAAACGTATAACAGTCATCTTTTTCGGTCGAAAGTTATTAAAGCTTTTTTTAAAAAATAGGATATTCTCGGTCAATCTTGGGGAAAATAACGGATGCGTTTTTGTTTCAATTAAACCATAAGTTCCTTGAGGGAAGTTCTTAAGAATCACGGGTAGAACGGATAATTAATAGTGGCCACATTCAGCAGTTTTGCAAAAAATAACTTGTAAAATAACAATTAAAAAATAGTTGTTGCCCCCCTATATGCGCAAATTACTCAATGATTTCGATTAAAGTCCATAAGAATGAGTAAACTATTTATTTCTATTGGCGGCGCTAGTGTGCTAATCGAACTGCCTTAAACGGACGACAGCTATTTAAATAAGGCCTTTATGTTATTCTGAATCATTGACTTTACTCTTCTTTTTTTTATTAAAAATTTGAGTGCGTTTGACTGCAACTCACCTGATGGTAAGTGATGATGCAGTCGAGGATGGTACACGCAAACCCAAATAATGCCTATTCACTCTTGCCTTGAAGATCCTCAAGATCTAGTTTATTTCATATACAGGTGTAACAAAATTGGTGTAGGTCCCGTTAACCGAGGCTTCTACTTATCAAACTGAGCAACTTATGTTCTACGAGTTTGCTGAAATCGTAAAAAAAATTAATCAGCTGATAGACCGATTTTAAACATTTTTGTATGGAGGGTCGATTTTTTTCAGTATGACGAAAAGTTGTTCAGTATGACGAGTAGATGCCCCAGTTAAGGGGTCCTAAACCAGTTTGTTACAACCTGTATATTAAATTCTTTTCGGCTAGTACTGTGCACATACGACCGAGTCATTAAAAACAAAAGACGACGAAAAGAAAGATAAAATTGAACGTACTTATTTTTTATCATTTTTTTGTTTTTTGTTGTGTCTACAGGTGAAATAAAATTAATGGTCAAATTTAAAACTAATCATGTAGAATTGTAGATAGATAGATAGATAATATTTTTATTTAATTTTAAAAATTGTCGGACCGCGCATACTGTAGGATACGTTTTTTTAAAGTGGGGATGTATTTTTTTCTCGTCAAACCCAGTCGAGTGGGGGCATCGTTAGTTAGAGCTTAAAAAATAGTTGTGTGTCTTCTAAGATCACTTTATAATTTAGGGTTCCGTTTTAGCAAAAACAGGCTTAAAAGTCCAAAAATTTTTTGGAGTCGCGTGTCCCCACCCCCTAACAACTGAACCGCTGTATTTGGAAATTTGAAAATTAGATATGGACGCGATAATGAACACTACGGAACCCTACATTGCGCGTTGCCCGACTCGCATTTGCCGGTATTTTTTGTTAGCTCCGATTGTATAGGGTCCTTGGGAAAAGATGTTTAGCTTTATGAGTAAAACCTAAGTTTATCGCGGAAACGACGCTGCTGCCCATCTTCCGGTTTAATCCCTTAGTCATATTTTTACGACACCCGCGTGAAGAGATGGGGTGGAGCACTTCTAGAGCCGCAGCTTAAACAAAAGACATCAACGCATGTGAAAAAAAATAAATCAGTTTCGACTCCTCAGTGGAAGTACGATTCACACTTGGCCGGTTTTTTTATTCTTAAATTCAGCTGTCAGAAAATCTCTTATTCCCAATGACTTATATATTAAGGACCCAGCCAACGCGCGCGACTAATGCTCCCAGCGAATTGGTGCAAAAATCCAAAGTTTCGCACACTCGCGGCTCAGTCGTCTGCGGGAAATTGTACAGTGCGGTGGAAAGATATTCCATATAAAAAATCCTTATTGTGTTGTTAGAGGCTGTAAAAACCATGAAAAAAAGGCTTAAAAGAAACATGGAATGTCGTATCATCGTTAAGTAACCTTACCTTGTATTTTTTCTTGTAAACAAATTAAATAAACGAATTTTTAAAGCGACAATTCTACCAAGGTTCTTTTAGCGTGGCACTGACGTCAACTATCGCCCACGCTAGTTCGTACGAGTTATGTCAGATGGCGCTACTTTTTGCTAGTATGAAAAAAATCTGACTAAAATATGGAGACGGGCGGATCCTTTTGTCCAAATCTGTGCTTATTCCGAAACTTTTGGCTAGATTTATATTTCGCCATATTTCAACCAGTATACTACTATACATAGTAACCATTGGTCTGTTTTAACTTCTTTAAGATAGATATAAGGTTTGCTGGTTAATGCTGGCTTTCCCTACTACTGCTGTATGGAAACACATGACCTATCAATGAAGTACCTATGTGTCCTTGAGATAATTTATAATATACCTCTTTGCTAGTTATGAGCAGCTTATTCACAAATCGTTTCCCATACAAACTTTAAATTAATGCTTCATGAAAATGGATGGGCCAATTCTAATGACACTTTTTACACATAAGCACGTCACGAAATTCTAGTTTGTGGATAGATTACTTTTTCGAAATACTTTATTAGCGAATCTTAAGATTACTATGAAAACCTTAAACACTATTTAGCGACAAACCAATTTTTTTAAATGTCATCTATCCACAAACTAGAATTTGGTAACTTGCTTATGTGTATAAAGTTTCATTAGAATCGGCGCATGTATTTGCAAGAAGCAGTAATTTAAAGTTTGTATGGGAATCGATTTTGTGAATACGCTCTTAACTGTTAAAGAAAAAAAATGCGTACTTACAAGATCATTCTTCTAACCTCTCGCTCGTACATTCAGCAAACGTACTTAGGCAGCGTGTGTATGAATTGCCCGGCTTGGCCCGGCTTGTTAGACTTCAGAGCTTTATGTAAGAAAAGTGATGCTGAAAGTGCGTCTTACCTACAGCTGTGTCCTACAACGGATTCACGAAGATTCAATATCAATCCGATAAACACCAATAACAGGCATTCGCCGTCTATCCCTTGGATAGCACGGTTGATTGTGCCACACGATAAGAGAGTAATTCGATAAAAGGAATCAAACGGATTCCACTGTTCTGCCTTTATAAGGTTGCCTTTGTCCAATCAGCTCCGTGTTAGTTAATAACATTTAAACGTCTCCATTGCTGGGGCAAACTCGAAAAGGTTAGGTCATACTCCGTACACGGGGGACAAGTCCGGGTTTGTGGACATTGTAAGCTAGTGCTGAACCCCATTGTGAGAAGTTAAGCTGCATATAAGGCATCTGACACGGTTTAACGACAAGTGATAGCAACCGACACCAACGGTTTTACGTGGCTTGCGAAACACGGAAGCAGCCATCCCAAACAAACCCATCCAGGTAATGAGCATCAGTTAACCTGCGTAATCGACAAACTTCTCAAGTCGCACTGAGCTACGATTGCTTCTTGAGATTTCGTGTATCGAATCTCCCTGAATTAGGGGGGCAGATGAAACCAAAATAAGTGTTCACACCCTTACTCCGTACTCATTAAACTCTTCAGATTTCCTCCCACCTATGGAACTGGCGCAGATGTGGACTCGGCCCGACATAGTCCAGTTTAAGGAGTCGGCTTGTGCCAACGGTGGCCGGCTGACAGTCGCTCACGGGGAGACCGTCACAGTGCGGGTCCCGACGCACTGCCGAGCGAGGTGTATTTGTTGGGAGTTCGCCACCGATAACTATGATATTGGTAAGTATAGTCTTTGATGGAATTAGGCTATAGACTAAAGAAGAATAGGCTAAACCAAAGGCGTTAACGGTAAGCTGACTGTCGCTTACGGGCAGACCGTCACAGTGCGGGTCCCGATGCACTGCCGAGCGAGGTGTATTTGTTGGGAGTTCGCCACCGATAACTGTGATATTGGTAAGTATAGTGTCTAATATGTTTAGGATGTAGAGTAGACTAAAGAATCGGTTAAGCCATAGGCGTAGACGGTAAGCTGACTTGTTGCTCACGGGGAAACCGTCACAGTGTGTCCTGACGCACTGCCGAGCGAGGCGTATTTGTTGGTTGATCGCCACCGATCACTGTGATATAGGTGTGGGTTTAAAAACCATTAGCCCAGTCTCAGGAGATGTAATACTATACATATAGAATAGTATGAGAAACTCCTTTGTTGCTGACTATATCATCATCATATAAGCCGAAAAACGTCCGCGTGGAGGTTTTGAATTTTACCCCGGGAAATCTTGAATTTTCCGGTATAAAAAGTATCCTATATGTTAACCCGGGCTATAATGACCACCATACAAAATTTCATCAATATCGGCCAGACAGACAGACCTACAGACAGACAAAAATTCCAAAAGTTGTTGTTTTGACCTCTATATTCTTAGTAATGTCCACCACAGTTATTATTTTTCAAAAATATTTCATGTACCTACAGACACGGCCCCGTTACAGTTTTATTATATGTGTAGATAAGCGTAGGTGGCGGAACGGCTAGAGCCGCTATCTCCTGTCCGGGAGGTCGTGGTTAGAATCCTGCCACGTACCACTGTGTTTTCGAATTTCGATTTCAAATGTACGTTTATCCAATGCTCTTACGGTGAAGGAAAACATCGAGATCGTGAGGAAACCTGCACAAACCTGCGAAGAAACTCTATGGTTGTGTATGAAGTCGACCAACCCGCATTGGGCCCGCGTGGTCGACTAAGGCCCGATCCCCCTAATTCAGGGTAGGCTCGAGACCCTTGGTGGGAACGTATATGAGCTGATATGATAATGATGATGAATATACTACGAGTATATGGGCACAAATCACACAAGGTCATCTGGCCCTAAACTAGGATTCCATGTGCTATGGGGAACCAGAGACTGATATACATACATACTTACATAAGTCTAAATACATACACACGTTCGTCACACTACACTACTAAATAGCATAGCCTTATAGTACCCGAGGAGTCTAGAGCTCGTGAGCGACTTGGCTCATATACCCTCAAATACATTCATATAAAAAACCGGCCAACAGCGAAGGGTCCCGTACCATCGTACAAAAAAATACGTGTTTTGCATGGGGACCCTGTGCCTATTGTATGTGTGCGAGCCAGACTCGCACTTGGCCGGTTCTTTATTATGCACAGATTTTTAGAGACGGTAACATAGATTCGGCCATGTAACATGTGGCAGCACTGCCTGTGCCTATCTAAATCCAGATGTGGCGACCGCCTTTACATTTTATGTATACTATTATTCGTTAGTTCTGTATTGTTTTTTGGCTTGCAAATGCTCAAATTTCCAACCTTGTCTGAGAAAAGTATATTTACTTACAATAGAAATACACACTGTCAAAATTATTACGGTTCATGAAATACAGCCTTATTTACAGGAGGGTTAGTAAATAGGGCCCCGAAAATAATTGTATTCTTCCTGTATCAGGTTTTGGGCTTTACTTCGAGTGGTGCAAGGCGGCAAACTCTGACGTCACCATACACGTCTCGGACAGCGACGAGGAGGAAGAACACTCTGATGACGAGGCCTACTGCGAAGATGGTGTGTAAAAATTATCATCAACATATCAGCCGAAAGCGTCGGTGGCGTAATGGCAAGGGCCGCTACCTCCTGCCCGGAAGGTCATGGTTCGAATTTTGTCAAGTACCAATTGTATGTTCGAATTTCGATTTCGTATGCACGTTTATCGTAAAGGAAAACATCGTGAGGGAACCTGGACACGCCTGCGAATTCGACCAATTGTTGTGAAATCGACCAGCCAATATCTCAATTCCGTCCGTGCGTCCGTCCGTCACGCCTAGGCTCTCGAGTCTAAATACTTGTCCAATTGGGACCAAATTTGGAACATAATAAGAGTTTTAAATTATTTCGCCGAGGGATCATCAAAAGTTTCTTCGTACTGTCAAACCAAAGAGTAGCTCTCATACAACAAAAACTAAAATTATTTATTTTCTCAAACGGCTCTAACGATTTTGATGAAACTTTGCACGTCGTAGTTGATAATGTTTGTCTATCACACAGTAATAGCCATTGGCCTGGAAAATCGGGTTTGTATGGTTATCCTACAAAAGAAATTGAAACTTGCGATTTACTCACAAATGGTTGGAGCTATTGAACTGTCATCTATTACGAATAAGTATATACATATTTGGTCCCGCATTAATTCATAATTTTTTTAAAACCAATTTTTGTATCATCATCATCATCATCACAATTTAAGAGCCGTGGTCTTGTCGGTGTAGCTCTTTCCAGGTCTCTCTCTCCCACACTATCTCCTTCATATCTCTATACGTTTCCATCTTAACTTTCTTCTTAACTTGGTCTATATAAGCAATTCTAAGTCTTCCTCTTCCGCGCTTTCCTTCGATCTTTCCTTCTTTTATGTTCTTGATAAAATTATCGTGTGTAATTAAGTGTCCTATCATCTTCCCTCTTCTGTTCTCAATTGTCTCAATTATGTTCCTCTTTTCGTTTGCTCGTTTCAATACTTCTTCGTTCGTTGCTCTTTCAGTCCAGCTTATTTTCTCCATCCTTCGCCAGCACCACATTTCAATTTTTGTATGAAAAAGAAATATTAAAAAAGTGTCGAGAAAGTTTAGTGCGATCTGCCGTACAGTTTATTGAAATTCTCGTCTCGCCTGTCCACAGGTTACACGGCGTACGGTAGTAAGAAGCCGGATCCAGAACTGGGCGGTGAGAAACGAGCTCTTAGCGCGTCCAGGCCCCTCGTCAGCCTCGTAGTACCTATCTACCGACGCGACAGTCACACAGAGGTCTGTAGTGCATACTATTGACCCTTGTAACCAATGAATTACAACCACATCCGTGGCGTAATGGTTAACTCCATTAGATTCACATCAGGAGGTCGCGGGTTCGATTCCCTATCGAGTCTAACTTTGTAAGACTCGGTTTGGTTGGTGGAATGGCATTTTCTAAGCCCGCCTGGCTATCTACCACCATCTTATCTTAGTCTTGCCGCCAAACATCAATGCTAACAACATTGATGTATTCCGGCTTGATGATAAGATAGCCAGTTCCATTGCGTTGTTAGGGAATCTTGGTAAGTCCGCTTCCATTTTCGGCATCATCGTCACTTATCATCATCATCGTGAGATGATGCCAAGGGCTGTGGCACGACGGGTAGGACTAGGTACGGTAGGGCGTGAGTTTGAAAACTTCGTTCGTGCGCACAGATCAATTTGTGAAGTAAAGACCTGAGATGGGTCTTCAGGTATTATATTTTATGAACAATAAAAATGGTGAAAATATATTGAATGGAAAGAAGTTGGGTTTTATCTTATAATGGCTTTTTTTCTTAAAATCTTACAAGGTGTTAGGAATAATGAAGTACAAATGTGTAAATAAATAAAACAGGCCAAGTGCGAGTTGCACTCGCGGTATGAGGGTTCAGTACCACCACACCTCTCCACACAACTATGACAATTATACCTATTCACTTGACAAACATAAGACACAAACGCCAGCAATAGAAAAATACTACTATCGCTATCTAGTGGTGTTTTAGTGAACTATTTTCCGTAAGTGAACGTATTATATTGAGTTTAACACTTTATTTTTAATTGATAGAATTCTTATCGGTCTTCCTGTAATCTTCAAGCAACTAACTGTTTTGTATTTTTTTTTTTCAAAATTTTAGGTTCAGTAGTTTTGGCGAACAGGGGGGATGGTCAGTTTTCGTCTTTTTTCATGAATAACATCAAAACTATTTATTTTAAAATAAACCAAAAAAATTTGAGTTCCTCATAACGAGCCCTTTCATTTGATATATGACACAGTAAGGTTTGCAAAACTTTTTTTTTAATTACCTAATTTTTCCCCCGAAAATGACCCTTATTTATAAAAAAAATATTTACTTTGCACCTCTGTGTTTGGATCATTGGATTACACCATCCTACCAAATTTCACCTGTTTTTTTTTGTACGGAACCCTAATAAATGATTTTTAATTAAATTTGTTATTGGATCCAAAAATTTAAAAGAAAAATTGGCATGGATGATCAAATATTCATATCAAATATTTGCGATGCCGCGTTACAGGGCTTAACAAATGTGAATAAAAAAAACCCGAACACGACGCGACGAGAACTAATAGAAGATTTTTTTGTTTTTTTTCTATCGTAAAAACGGTAATACATTCAAGCGTGAAACTTATTGAGGTTATAGACAAGTGTAAGTTGTACTCACTCTAAGGAGTTCGAACTGAATAAAAAAGGCATCAATTTTTGTAGCTCCCGTTGATGTCTTTGTTTGAAATGAATAGCTATCATGTGTATCTACTTGTGTGGAGAGATGTAGTGGTACGGAACCCTCGGTGCACAAGGTCGACTCGCACTTTGCCGGTTTTTGCTACCAACTCGAGCCGATCACGCGTCGGTTGTTGTTATGACTCCATTATTCGGAGATTTAGTTTATTTATCAAAATAGGGATGACGATAAAATCAGAAATAAATTATGAACTCTTGATCACTAAATTGCCCTCCTACTGAAAAACGCTGCAAAACTATGACGTCACGCCTAGGTATATCAAACATTTTTAGAACAAAATGTCGTTTTTGACAGACGATAAAAAGTAAATCAGATGACTAGCATTCGTCATCCCTATTGATGTTATGAAAATACATTTATTGGACAAGAAAGTAAAAGTACTATATTACTGCCTATGTGTTATCTAATCTTCCAAATACTTATTTTCAGGTATATGCAGGATCTCACACATACCCGGGAGAAGGTGTGTACTTACTGAAATTCGACAACACATATAGCCTTTGGAGATCTAAAACGTTATATTACAAAGTATATTATACTATGTAATTAAAGATTTCTTAATTACTCTGTGAAATAAGATACCATGACAAAAAAAGTTCACGAATATGAAGTTAAGAGATTTATTATTCACAAAACAAAACACCATAACACTGCCCAAATTTTAACGAAGATGTTATTTGCAAAATATTAAATTTAAATAGGTACATCATTTCAGTATTCATCTTATTAAATATAACTTATTATATGTAATTTTAATAAAGAAATAGTCACGTAGGCGTCCTATTTAATTTATTTCTCTAACAGTTAATAATTAATTAGACTTGCACATATTTAATAAAATAAAATATCTGGACTGATTCACACAGGGACACGTTCATCTGGCAATTATTAATTAGAAACAGTTCTAATGGGGAATATGCATGTTTTTATTAAAAAAAGCTCACTCATATAAGAAACGGTATACAAAAAATATTTTTGAGTAACTACAAAAATAATTAAGTTATAAGCCATTAAAAATGTATCTCTATCTCTTTCTAGCAAAACAGAATGTAGCATAGAGTTTATATGGACCGTGTGTTTTATGTCGTCACATTTACATATCGGATGTCTCTGTCTAATTAGCAGTTAAAAATGCTTATATCTTCCGTATTTCTTGGCCGATTTAAATTTTCATTTCACTTTTTGACATTGTTTTTACGGAATTTTCATATTTTGTTAGGAAATGCGATAAAAAAATAAATCATGCATATACCCTACTAATTACTTTTCCGTGTCTGCTTTGTAGCGTGTATTATTTGGATTTTCAGAGGAAGTAAAAAACGCGTGTGTAGTTTTTTTTTTAATTGACGACAAAGTCCAGCAAAGATGCGTTGATATGATTGCCCACAGAAAAGGAGTGTATTGTTTTATTGTTTTCAGGTCTCATGTATGTTTCTTTATTCCACGATATCTTCTAAACGGCTTGATGGATTCTAGAATGCGAGGTATTGTTAGATTCGTCTTGATCCCGTAAGTGATACTCTTTAGCCGACTTCCCAAAAGAGGGGTATTTTTTATGCAGTCGTTTTGTTAATAATTTTGATATTTTAAAATTATTCTTAAAAAAAGTAGACCGACTTTCGCGTAACATACTAGGCCGCCTATTGTATACGCTTTCTTCTATATTGTTCTTATCTTTTTTTTTATGTTGTGAAGCAATAAAGAATATTGTATTGTATACATTGGGTGATTCGGATACCCCATGGGATGTACCACCTCTTAGCCACCGCTTGACCCAATAACACGTGACCCCGTTCAGCAATCGCCACGATTGCCACGTAGATTAATTGCATGTGGTAGGTAGATGTAGGCACATAGAGTACATACTTTTTAAACACGACCAGTTAAAGGCCGACCACCTGCGACCATTTCATACAGTTACGAGGGTGGAATACTTAAATGCCCTCAGTGCGCGAGGAGTTTCGCTGCGAAGATTGGCTACATAAACCATCTTCCAGCGCACGCGCGGCAAACCGACTAGGAATCGGAGTGGTCGCCATGACCAAAATCGGTCGGATAGATAGATACTTTTTATTTTGATTAATCGAAAATGAAACCACGGGCTGATACTACCTTCTTTATAAATTTCAGCACAACTATTTAAAAGCTTATTTTAGATAAAAGTAATACTATTTTCATCCTCTTTTTTTGTTTTTATTACAGGGTGGAAACGATAATTGTTTACCGACGATTTCTCCGTAACCACACGAGATAATCTAAAACCAAAAACTGATATCTCTAGAGCGCTCAAGTTGGTGTAATTTTTTTAAATTACACAAAACGGTTTGAAATAAAAAAACTGTCCATTAGTGCCAATTTTCAACCGAATTCAAAAAATGCTGCGGTTCTCAACTCATCAGTTTTTTAGGGTTCCGTAGTAAACCCTTACCCTTATAGTTTCGCAATGTCTGTCCGCGGCTTAGCTCAGAGACTATTAGTACTAGAAAGCTGTAATTTGGCATGGCTAATCACGCCGACAAAGAGGTGAAATAAAAAACTTTTTTTAGGGTACCTCCCCTACGTGTAAAGAGGGGGTTGAATTTTTGATGTGTAACATCTTTGCTCTCGCTTTCCTGCAATTTGTGGGAGTGATTTCGTGAAATGGGACGGAAATGTGTAACATGGGACGGAAATGTGTAACAGTGAGGTCGCGAAAGCGCGGAATTCTACTTTACGAGAGTCCGACTCGCACTTGGTCGGTTTTTTTTCGTTACTGTCAGATCCGCTACCCAGGTAAAATATCGTCATCAAATCTAACTAACCTAAAGTATTTTGTCAAATGTTACAATCATATGCGAGTACTGTAGGTCTCGCTCGAATTTTTTTTTGTTGACATACCTACACCATCGTGTAAGGTTTGTTGAATAGATATATCAAAACTACTGCGGGTTTACTGAAAGCATTTTGTGATTCAGGGATCCGTTTACAAAATGTTAAACTTTAAAGTGCAATTTTTTGTCAGTCAAGTGTCCAGTCAGTTACCAGCTTAACCGCTATTTTAGGACATCTGAAAAAAAAATGTGAATAGCTAGGATATATGATCAACTTAAAAGGAAAACTATCACGGCTAAGTGGGCTTTCTTAGTTTAGGAGTAATAGTCGACCAACTTAAGATGTGCAGTTGGATTTGAAAAAGTTCATAGAATTTCCATACAAAATTTTCAATTACCAACTGCAAATACACCTATGTTTTTTTAATTTTTTTTTGAAAATACCACTGAACCCTACTTAGCAGGAGTCGGACTCTCACTTCGCCGGTTTCTTTTTTTATGTATAATGAATGACGCGTCTGGGCGATTGGCCTAGGGCATCTTGATGGACCAAACCCTTTTTGCTGAGTTGTCCGATTTCTATAATCATTCATTATTCTAAAATCAACTCACACGCTCTTAAAGGTTTTGTTTAATTGTTTCGCAAAAGTTTTAAAATTATAACCTTTATGTTCAAAGAAAACACACACAATGGTACGTTCTGAAAATCGGTTCGTCATTACAATTTTTATCACTTCCATTTTATTCTTAAATAACTTTTTAATTTTTAATATAAATAAAGACTTGTTCTTAGCGAGTTAATCCTTTGACTTAAATATTAATTGGTCATTTTTAGCATAAAAAATAAAGCATGAAAAAAATCGGCATCAAGGGGACAAAAACTATCTTTTTAAAAATTTATAAAAAAATAATTAACATAAAATAATAATTTAGTATGTATTGACATAGTATAGAGATAATCTTATTCGATTTTGACATAAGTTTTTGATTTTAGATTATTTTATGCAGGATAAATCGTCAGTAAATACTTATCGTTTCCACCCTGCATAAAGTATATCTTGTATTAAACCGTATATGTCATCACATCAGCTCATATACGTCCCCACCGAGGGGCTCGAGCCTACCCTGAATTAGGGCGATTGGGCCTTAGTCGACCACGCGGGCCCAGTGCGGGTTGGTCGACTTCACACACAACCTTCGAGTTTCTTCGCAGGCGTGTGCAGGTTTCCTCACGATGTTTTTCCTTCACCGTATAGGAGCGTCGGATAAACGTACATATGAGATCGAAATTCGAAAACACATTGGTACGTGGCAGGATCGAACCACGACCTCCCGGACAGGAGGCGGCGGCCCTAGCCATTACGCCACCGACGCTCTGAAACCGTATATGTAATAAAATAGTAAAATAATTAAATAGTGAACGTTTCCACCCCGCATAAAGTATTTTTTATAATAAACCATACGTGTTATAATGTTGTAAATAATTAAATATATAACGTTTTCACCCCGCATAAAGTATTTTTTATAATAAACCATACGTGTTATAATGCAGTAGGTAAATAATTAAATATTTAACGTTTTCACCCCGCATAAAGTATTTCTTATATTAAACCATACGTATAATAAAGTATAAAATAGTTAAATAGTGAATGAATACTAATAGAACAGCTAGTAGTAGTAGTAAATCCTTTACAATTGAGATATGTTTAGTAAAAACTTCAATTTGTTACTAAAAGTTGAACATACCTAGTTAAGGTACCTGGTTTACAACAACAGTGTACCAGCAGTGAAAAAGGATGTATTTTCTATACATTAGTACATTATTGTACAAGTGAGTAATGTTGGTGATTACCGCTGAGGCGCCATTGAGACCAGAGCCGTTAGGTGAGGGTCTTAAGAAGTAACTATTTAGTAATCTGTGTCTTAAGAGAGTCGAGGACGGTAATCATCAATACACACGTGTATCATACGACGTTTTTCAACACACTCGTGAAGAAAATAATAATATTTCTATGCGCGCGCATCTAACAATGGCGATCGGCCTTAGACTAAAAGAATGTGGTTTCTTTTTTTTGGCTTTCCGCGGATAGCGTTTTAGCCACGTACAAAATGGGGAATTTCAAGTTTTCTATAATACAGAGAAAACAAAAGTTATATTTGAGTGAAAGTTTTATTTATTAAACACGTACAAGTTGAAATTATCTATTTAAATACGAAGTAGCATGAAATGAGTAAGCAATAGGTACATTAATTTATTGGTACTATTGAACACGATCTTTTTTGAAACTTTTTTAAGAACAAAGCGACTCAACCAATAAAATAAAAAAACCTCTGTAACTCACAGTTTGATTACAGGTGTAATTATGTGCCTAATTGCATTGAAATTACAGCCATTTTATGAGCAAGTGTGTTGAAAAATATATTATACGAGTTTTACAAGTATTTCCTTTTTCACTGGATGAATTCTATTTGTTAACGTGTCTCTGTTTTCAATTCTGCGGTTTCCATCCTGGAATCATACTTAGCAAAACCATCAATTAAAAAACGCTGCCACCTGATACGGATACACCTAAGTTAAAAACGTCATTAAAAATACTAAGTACAATTCGCGGCGTATCGCTTGAACGGCGGCCGTTCGCGCAGGTAGGGAGCGCGCGGGTTACGCAGGGGGATGGCGTCAATTGGTGCGCGCGACCCTCCATTCCGCACTTCGATTGAGACCTGAAAATAAGACACTGCGCACTTCTTCAACTTAGATGCCGCGATCCGCGAAACACTTGTTCAATATTTCATTCATAGTCATTTTACGGTAGTATTATCATTAGCATTTATTTACAACAATTTTAGCATTTTAGTAAATGTCGTGTTTGTGTTTCTTGTCACGAAATGAGACTGTCACGTATTTTTTTCGAGTCTATAGTATTTTCAGGTCCCTTATCAGTTGTCACTCTGAAAGGGGCAATTACGCTTGTTTTAAACTGGATGTCCCGATATAATCATGTCATCGGAGAACAAAAGAAGTCTGCATTAAGCCTTTGGTTGGCAGAGTCTTCTCGTTTCTTTCTCCGCAAAAGTGAAGAAAACCAGAAATCGTAACCGTGTAAAATCTATTTCGCTCTACTATCATAACGTAAGAGGTCTTAGGAAAAAACTGTAAATTTCTAATTCTGTATCTGCTCTACACTCTTGTGACATTATTACATTCCTCAATAGCTCGGTAGCCAATGCAGAATTATTTCCATCGTTACGTAGTGCTGCGGTACAATTGTTTTTATTTATTTTTAACCGACTTCAAAAAAAAGAGGTTCTCAGTTGGACCTGTATGTATGTATGTTTGACCGCGATTATCTCGCGTTTGGCTGAACCGATTTTGATGCGGTGTTTAGAAAAGTATTTGTTACACTTAGGAGAAGGTTTTGGTATTTTCAGGTTTTTAAAACTTTTTTTTATTCACGTGGTCTATCGTATTTGATGTTTACGTCAAAGCCATCACTAGTCATCTCCTCAGTACTTACTGCTACAATGAGAACATAATAATGTCTCGATATAATTCCACATTTCACCTTCTTCATCAGCATTAAACGTTTTTCAAACCCTTTACACGTGGCACGCACAGCTTCCATTTGTATTTCCCCTCAGACGCGCTCGATAACTTTCTTTAAGTGATTCAGATTTGCAATTCTGTAGTCATTCAGCTTCGACAACATATATGACCATACAAAAAACCCAAAGGATTCAAATCGTTGGGAGGCCATTCATTCTTGCGTAGGAAATCAGTCAAATTGGCTTGGCACCATACTTGAACCACGTTTGCTATGTGTGATGGTGCTAAGATATCATTTAAAAAGTTTCTCGAAACTTCCGTCTTGTAAATCAGCGTTGATTTTAGGACCCTTTTCGATAGTATCAAAGGGAGTTTTCCACGCACAGATTTGGACAGAAGGATCCGCCCGTCTCCATATTTTACTCAGATTTTCTTCATACATGCAAAAAGTAGCGCCATTTGACATAACTCGTACGAACTAGCGTTGGCGAGAGTTGACGTCAGTGCCATGCTAAAAGGACCTTGGTAGAAGTGTCGCTCTAAAAATGCGTTTATTTAATTTGTTTTCAAGAAAAAATACAATGTAAGGTTACTTAACGATGATACGATATCCCATGTTCCTTTTTAGCCTTTCTTTCATGATTTTTACAGCCTCTAACAACACAAAAAAGCATTTTTATATTAAATATCTTTCCACCGCACTCTGCAATTTCCCGCAGACGACTGAGTCGCGAGTGTGCGAAACTTTTGATTTTCGCACCAATTCGCTTGGAGCATTAGTCGCGCGCGTTGGCCGGGTCCTTACGCCAGTAATATAGAAGTCATTGTTTCCACGTTTACAAATCACCCACCCCCCAAACCATCACAAAAAGGTGCACCTTGATATCTCGGAACGTATTTCCGGTCCTCTGTAGTGTCTGCTTTCCTTGCTGGCCATAATCAATCATTTTAAACATTGTGCGGATATTCCAGGACAAACAGTTTCTTATCGAAAAAGACGAACTCGTCCCCAGCGCTGAGCCCCAGCGTGCCAGGAAAGTATTGTCATTGCTCTATGTAGCCTCTTTTTCTTACCAAGCATTTGATACGCCGCCGTGAACTTTACGTTTTTTACGAGCCTGACACCAAAAGTCTATTTTCAAAATTTTGCGACAATACCCTTGAAATTTTCAAATCACCTGCAAGTTTTTGCAGAGAACGATGGTGTTTTCGTCGAATCCGCTACCTTACGATTTTCATTACCCGTGCGGCCGACCAGTTTGATCTCTTTCGATCCTATATTGAAGATGATGTCTCCTTGCACCTTTTTATGATTTTTAATTTTACGCTTGAACCCGGGAGATTACAAAACCTTTAAAATTGCGTCAGGCATTTCGCCATTTTTTAAAACCTCTTCGAAATTGCTTCATTTTTCAATTTTTGTTTTTTAATATTTTTTATTTTGCAGTCATATACCTACATATACAATAAACTGTCAAAAAAGACTATCTCCAAAAAGTTTGCTTTATTCAGAATAAGTGTTTGTAAAAATGTATTCGAACTTTACATATATATAGTACCTACGAGTACATGTTGTTATTGTAAATAACGTAAATAGAAAACCGTAAGGGCGTGTCCCAATACAACGAGATTGCACTATCATCGCGAGCTCGCTCGAACTTGCGATCAAACGTACTGAAGTCGAACAGGTGTCCTAATTGAGATTCGCGCAAAATGACCCCGTGTCCTAATAGAACGCGATATCGCTAGTTCGCGCGAACGATCAAACATACTGAAGTCGAACAGGTATCCTAATTGAGATTCGCGCAAAATGACCCCGTGTCCTAATAGAACGGGATATAGCTAGTTCGCGCGAATCATCGCGCATTCCCCGTTTGACTTTAGTATTGATCGTTCGCGCGAACTTGCGATATCGCGTTGTATTAAGACACGAGGTAAAGAACGATACTCGTTAAGTAACAATCTAAAATATTTTTTCAAGATAAAATATCGATTGTTTTGTACAGTCTAATACACGTTTAGTAAGGTACTTATATCTGAATAAAAGTTTGGTCAGCACACCACTGCTTTGGTGTTTTTTTTTATGGTGTTATGTGTGTTGTAATGTAACAAAATGTTAGGTATTTTTAAAAGCTCTATCTGTGTTATGTTGTAATTTATTTAAACATTGTAATAGTAAATAAACAAAATGTATTTTAGGAGCAATCTCATAATATATTATGAACCTATCTTTAATTATGTACTTTGTTTCATTTAAGGTTAATGTATGGCCCCCCATATAAATTAATGCTGTAGAGGTGTAAAAAAACGAGCCTAATAATAAAAATCTATAAATATAATAAAACTGTAGAGGTCGAATCTCTGTACATAGAAAAAAAATGCTTAAAACCAAGTCGGGTGATGAAAAAAGAGGGAAATTCACAAAAAATATTTTTTTGATTTTTTTGTTTCTCTCTCTGTTTGTCTGTTTGTACGGGCTTATCTCCGAAATGGCTTGACCGATTTCAATGAAATTTTCCATGGTGATACCTTATATCCCTGGTCAACATCTTAGATACTTTTTATTCCGGAAAATTAAAGGGTTCCCGTGGGATAGTTAAAACACCATAGTAACTTGGACATCTTAGTACATACAACTTATGTAAGTAATTATCTTATGCTGATACTTTATATTACCGATCGAATTCAGTATAAATCCTATAAAAGTGACGGGATTCAGCGGGAAAGAAAATTGCTACGGATTTCTATTCAATGCGTGGCCTGACACACACTTGGTCGGCTGAACTTGAACAGGCAACCGACCTTCTGGCTTTCCCAAATCGATTAAAAAACGAGATATCATTTATTATTTCTATTCTACACTAAAAAGCGTCGGTGGCTCAACCGGTAACGACTCGGTCCATCTAACCAGAGGTACCGGGTTCAAATCTGGACGGCCAATGTACCAATGAGTTTTTCAAAAACTTACGTACATACTTACCGATTGCTTTAACGGTGAAGGAAAACATCGTGAGGAAACCTGCACACGCCTGCGAAGAAACTCGAAGGTTGTGTGTGAAGTCGACCAACCCGCACTGTGCCCGCGTGGTTGACTAAGGCCTAGTCGCCCTGATTCAGGGTAGGCTCGAGCCCCTCGGTGGGGACGTATATGAGCTGTAATGATTCTACACTATAGAATCGTTCTCTAAAAATATAATAGATGGCGCTGTTCGTTTTTACAACGCGCTGACGGAATCTTTCTGCAAGTTCTAACCGGGGTGACTTTTTTTTTACCCTATACTTTACGGCAAACTTTCAATAGATGGTGCTGTTAGGTTTTAGAACGCGCTATTGAAATTATTCAAAAGTTATGAAGTTTTGATACGCTCGCTCTCTGTAAATTTCGGAATACAGTATTTTTCTTGGAAAATAACATTAATCTAATTATTAAATTGACTATGACTTGGCTTAGGCAATACGGATTTTGATATACAGGTTAAAAATTAAGGTAAATTTACTCGTATGATTATTATTACACAGATTACATTACAATTTAATTGAAATGTCATTGAAAATGGGGTCCACACAACTTTTAGACGGAACAAAGTTTAGCTTTCAGTCCAGTCACGCGTTGGCAGACTTACCGCCAACATGCCATGCCGCATGCACCTGTCACCATCTAGTGAATTGGAAGCAGAAGCTTCTCGATGAAAAGCTGCGTTTCGACGTTTTTTGGCAAGTGCAAAGCATGCAAAGAGAAAACGTCCGATATTGGTTCCTAGATACTATGGCAACGCTATATATTATCCTCTTTGTTCGGGTTTTTGGCGGGATTTGTGGTGGACGCATTCGTAGTTTTATTTTATTGTATTTGCATTGTTTTCTGCTAGAATTTACTTCAAAAAGTGGCGCGTTTTGGAGAAGATCGTCTGGTACACGTGAGCAATGTGAAGAACAAGAAAATAAAATGAAAAAGGATGTGAAAACCCAATTTGCACTGGGTGCAGTTTTATAGACGCCCTACTGCAACCGGGTGTTCTACCTCAGAAGTAGGCTGCTGCAAATGCTGTCAAGAATTTCGGAGAGATTTGTAATGTACCGGCACTAGCATTACAAATCCATAAACAAATAAAGAAAGTGAAAATGATTTACGAATTCGGCTGAAGGACTCGTTTCCATGGCCAATAAAAATTCACCACACGCCCTCTTTGCTCGCTTCTCGCTCGCCCGCTTGATTCATTCATTCATTTGATTCAGTCAGTTTATCAGTCACTCAAAGATACTACGGCAGTCAGTCAAGTCACTTAAATTTAGTTTATCGCAGTTATTCAATTTGTACGCTTGTTTGTCGTGGTGGACATGCAGTGATAACAAAATGTTGTTGGGATTTGGATGTCGAATAACTTTTGTTGCGTTTGTGTGTTTTTTCTCATGTGTTCTTAGCCTACGGCAATATGGGACACCTTCAACGACTTTGTACGTGGCAGAGGATGTGCCGAGGAGTTCTAGACAGTTTGTGATATATAGAAATGAATTTCCTGAAAGTACTAACTTGGAGAGGAGTAAGCGTGAGGTGCAAGCGTCGCCGCCGCCGCCGGTGATACAGAAAAACATAAGTACATGGGTAACTATCTACTTCTCGATTCATTCGCCCCCTTTTGATATTCTACTATCATTTTCGCTGCCGATGCCCACTACCCGCATCATACAGTTGATGATCTGAGTTTGTCATTCATTGTTAAACATGTTTACCCTCCTATTTTGGTCACGGTACAAATTAGTTTTCTTTGTGTTGTAGTCAATAGCACTTTCTTTGAAGGGCATTTTCTTGGCACAAATTCAATCTAAGATGTACTGTACCTGTAAAATAAGTGGAAAAATACTATCAACATGACAATGCATTATTTGCTGAATTTGAGTTTGACTACTTACATGAAATGTTTTATACTTAAAGTAGCTACTTAATTGTTTTTACATTAAAATCTGATATGACAATACTTACTGATGTTTAGTTACTAGTTACCTAGATGTGAGTAGGCGGGTAATAGGTACTTTATTATAAAATCACTGTTAAATCTACACTCAGCGGCGTAATTAAACACCCACCTAGGTTTTCTTAGTAAATTTTCATACAGAGAGGTGGCCCAAACAGCCACAATATATATTTTTTAAATCAAGAAAACAAAAGGAACTTCAAATTGCAATCATAAGGTTAGGTTAGGTTAAAAATGTGTCGAAGAGCATAAAATTCTGCTGATCTTCGAGAACTAAGTAGAATGCTCAAAACAAAGAACATGTTTTTTACGCAAAATGCATAGAAAAAAAGAGTGTGTGGTTTTATGGAACCATGGTAAAAGTGAAACTTTTTTTCACATTATAGACATTTACAGAGCACGAAACAATCATGGCTGCACTCGTCTTGGAGCTATGGTACAGAGGACAACACAATCATTGTAATAAAAGTTTCACTCCTCTTGGAGCTACAGTACAGAGAACGAAATGATCATGGCTGCTCTTGGTCTTGGAGCTACAGTACAGAGGACGAAACAATCATGGCTGCTCTGAGGAAAAAGTCTGAGACAATGTAATAATCTCCTTGCCATCACGTAACACACAGACGAAAAAGCTTGAGACGATGTAATAAAAGTGTCACTTTAAAATTGTCAATTTACTGTATACTCTCTTCTGAGTAGTCTACAGAGTTCCTGAGGATCTGCAGAATGTTCTCTTCATCACATTTGTAGCCAGGGATTGAACCTAATGACTGACCTTTGTAGTTTCCTTAGTTTAAAAAAAAATGTGGCTGTATGGACCATTTCATGAAAATGCGCTGAAAAAACTTACAGGGGCAGTTAATTGCGCCTCTGAGTGTATAAACATTTCTTGAGATAAATATAATCTAATTAGGCTTTAATCCTCATTGATTACCCTCATTATCTCTAGCACAAAAATGTAAATGTGATAATGTTTTTCTTACCTAGAATAGATTAAAATATACATTAGTTTGGTAGCCTCATGTCCGGTTTTCAACTGGAGAGTTTGGTTTTCTTTGTTTGTTAGGTCAAGAAAATCTTAATAAACTGGACAAAAGTAGTAGTTTTCAGTAAATTTATCTGCTAATAGACAAAAATTTAAAATGTCCAGTTTTTACATCGGGCAACCCTAGTTACCTCTCATATTTTTTACCCAACTGACCAAAAATAAAGGATAATGTTTTCTGGGTGTAAGTAGTTATGTCTATTTCTCTGGCTGAGCCTGTAGCCTTAACAGCGTGATGGAGTAGATTGTTCTTGATCCCGTGATTGACTTAGAACTTCCCAAAAAAGAGGGGTAATGTTTTTCTGCAGTTGGGTTTTTAATTTTTAACTAAATTTGATAGGTTGTTTTTTAAAGCTGTTATTACAATGAAAAATCTCAGCAATCAAAATTTAGCTACTACTATAATATTATCATTCATTTTTCAGACTACACACCTCAATGACAGTCACCAACAGCTGATGGTGCACTGGGTGGGTGAGGGGTCCAATGTCATAATTTGTCTCGCAAGGGATTCCACTCCACGGAACAAAGGCTCCATCTCACCATCAGCGCTCTTCATATCCTATGATTATGGCAAGAACTTCACTAACAAGACTGATGAGTTCCGATTGGGGGATGACCCTGACAGCGGATATGCACAGTTGGATAAATTCTTCAATCATCCCAAATATCCTGAATTTGTGAGTACTTTTTTAGTTTACATAAATAGCATTTTCTCACTACCTAACCATTTTTCAAAACATGGCTCAGTCAAGTTGTACTAGGACATAGGCCTTGTCCAAAGCTTTCCAATTTTCTGTAACCCAAGTCAATCCCCTCTATCCCTTTCCTCCTTTTGGAAATCTCATTGATTTTTTACTTTTGTGCAGCTGAGGGAGCTGAGGAGTGAAGAAGTATGATATTGTGATGGCAAAAAAAAATAACTTGAGATTTTCATCTGGTTGATTGTCCTTATTAGAGTCCAGGAAAGTATAGGTAAAATAAATAAAAATATGAGTGTGCTTTAGACCACACGCTTGAAGTAAAACTTCTTTAGCTCCATTTATATGTATGGAAGTAAATACTTAGTCTTCAGAAAATAATCAAATCTTTTTGTCATATAGAGGTATAGACAGTTTATGAAAAGAGTTTTATTACCCTCTGAAAATAGTCAAATCTTTTTTTATCTTATGTTTGTTTTCATTGTTTTGACAACCGATATTGTTGCCTTGGCAACCAATATTGTTGGTAAACAAAAATAAATAGTATCTCTTTTTCTAGCTTCACTAATTTATATATCCCTCTCAACTTCCGTTAGCCTCACCTGATCAAACTTTCGTAACGCTCTCGTCACGCATCCACCATCTTACTCTCAAAGTCAAGCCTGCGTAAAGAAGTTTTACTTCAAAAAATGTTTACAGTGTGTGTGTGTGAGTGCATCCATCCATTAAAAAAATAATTTCTACTTTGACTATAAAAATGGTCATTCACAGCTTCCTTCATCTCTTCGTCCGTAGAAAATCTGCATCCTCTCAAATTTTTCTTTAAATTATTTAATAGGAAATAGTCACAGGGGGCCAGGTCTGGACTGTAAGGTGGATGGTTAATTTCTGTAAAGCCTTTTTTAGTCAGTGATGACCGCACCTTAAAGGCCGTGTGTACCGGCGCATTGTCGTGCAAAATCAAAATACCACTGCTAAGTTTGCCCCTTCTTTTTTCTTTTATTTTTTCCCGAAGCTGATCAAGCAAACTTGCATAATATTCTGTATTCATAGAAGTGTTTTTGGGCAGATAGTCTATCATTAAAATTCCATCGACATCCCAAAAAATCGTAGCCATCAATTTGCTTGCTGATAGCCCGACCTTAAATTTCCTTGGCGGCTTTTCCCCTTTGAATTTCCATTGCATCGACTCTTGTTTGCTTTCGGGCTCCCATTGGCGAATCCAAGTTTCATCACAGTTCACTATTCGCGAAATAGTTTCCTTTTCGTTGTCCTTCACCAAGTCTAAAAACATCTCACAACATTCCACGCGACTTTGCTTGCTAAACGCTGTCAACATTCTAGGCACCAACGCGCACTCACCTTGGACATTCCCAAAATGCTCATAAATAATTTCATGAACCTGTTCCTTGCTAATGCCAACATCCCTAGCTATCTCCCACTGCTTGATTCGCCGATCGGCAAGGATCAGTTGCTTCACCTTTTCAACATTATCGGCGGTAATTGCCGAAATAGGCCGTCCACTACGAGGATCGTCTTCTAAGCTCTCACGGCCATGTCGGAACTGCTTCGCCCAAAACTTTATTACGATTTCAGAAGGACATGAATCCCTAAACACCTTCAACATGCGCTCTCGGATCTGCCTTGAAATATTTCCTTCTCTACTGAGAAATTTAATCACGGCACGGTGCTCAATTTTTCTCATCGTGCTTTTTTCGTCTGACATGAGAAAAACAATGACGCGGCAAAAAAAAAATTATGCGTGGAAACAAAAGAATGTCATAAAATTTAAAAAAAGAATAAACGAAGAATATGAAAATGTAGTGGCCAGTACAATATTTAAATATTTTTTTAATAAAGTAAATTTTGTATCAGCCACCCCATCGTCGTAACAAAAATAATAAACATAATAAGGGTAACAATTATATGATAAAACTCTGTATATGGTACTTTAACTTTATATGGCCTACAACACATGGTAGTTCTTTATTCCAGAAAAATCGTAATAAGGTGAAGATACCTCCCAAACCTTCCATATAAACCAAGATTGTTTATTACTTTTTCTCAATAAGTTTTCTAATGATTTTGATGAAACTTTCTGAATAACTAGGACCTAATAAGCCCTATTATACTGGGTAGTTCATTATTCCAGGAAAAATCTGTATGATGTACTTCCCATGCAAACCCAAAGGGTAAAAACGGGACCATATTACTAAGACTTCACTGTCCGTCTGTCTGTCTGTCACCAGGCTGTATTTTATGAACCGTGATATCTAGACAGTTTAAATTTTCACAGATGATGTATTTCTGTTGCTGCTATAACAACAAATACTAAAACATAATAAAATAAATATTTAAGGGGGGCTCCCATAAAACGAACGTTTTGAAACGTGAAGAAACTAGTGACATCTAGTACAATAGTACGGAACCCTTTGTGCGCGATTTTGACTCGCACTTTACCGGTTTTTTTTCTTTTTGCTTTTTAGTAAGAGTACCGAATGTTTATTATTGATATCCAACTATGCCTTATGGTGAAAGTTTTGCGAAAAATTATGCCCAGTGTCACTGTACCAATAATAAATAATAATAAATAAAGCTTTATTTTGGAAAAAACATAATATCCATAGTGTACTACTGCTATAAGTAACAATGTTTACTTATTATCTATATTAGTTCCTATTTTATTGTTAGTAGAGCCACTGATAAGATACTAGTTACTTCGTAAGTAGAGCTACAAAGATTTTATTTAGAGTACCTAATTATTCTATTCTTCCAGTGACTAACCCCACTCAATGTATTTGAATGGGGCAGTCAAACCTAGCAGCGATAGTCACCAGGATACTGTTGTGACCCCCTCGTAGTCGTCCCAGCAATAGGGATGACGAATGCTAGTCATCTGATTTACTTTTATGGCGCTTAGTACAAAGGATTTCAGTAGGTACCTATTTATAACAAAAACAACGAAAATCACCAGCTGTACAAAGGTTTAAAAGCGTCTTTTCAAATTGTAAGAAACATTTTTTGCACTTTGACTGTATAGTATGATGCATCCTTATTGAATTTATTAGTCATACCATACTCAACATTTCATAAAAGATTTTGACCTTTATAAAGATTGTGTATAGCAAATCACTTATGGCCGTTTTATTTAAAACATTTGGATAGTCTAATG
The DNA here is from genome assembly GCA_947284805.1 of Coleophora flavipennella. Classification (NCBI taxonomy): domain Eukaryota; kingdom Metazoa; phylum Arthropoda; class Insecta; order Lepidoptera; family Coleophoridae; genus Coleophora; species Coleophora flavipennella. Next base: position 6,911,670 of record OX369287.1, on the reverse strand, counting down.
ATTAATCATATCAGCTCATATACGTCCCCACCGAGGGGCTCGAGCCTACCCTGAATTAGGGCGATCGGGCCTAAGTCGACCACGCGGGCCCAGTGCGGCTTGGTCGACTTCACACAACACCTGCGAGTTTCTTCGCAGGCGTGTACAGGTTTTCTCACGATGTTTTCCTTCAACGTAAGAGCGTCGGATAAACGTACATATGAAATCTAAATTCGAAATCACATTGGTATGTGGCGGGATTCGAACCACGACCTCCGGGACAGGAGGCGGCGGCCGTACCCGTTACGCCACCGACGCTCAAGTCTAATGATTAGGATTTTTTAAGTGCGAGTTGGACTCGCGGTATGAGGGTTCCGTACCACCACACCTCTCCACACAACTATGACAATGATACCTATTCAAGTTACAAACAAAAGACATTAACGCGAGCAACAGTAAAATGATGTTTTTTTCATTCAGTTCATACTCCTTAATTCGAGTATGACTTAAACTTGGCCAGTTTTTATCATTTGTTTTTTTCACTTTAGGATTAGTACTAAGTTAACTTCACCACGTTTCATCCTTGTATGGATAACCGTTTTTACGATAGAGAAAAAAACAACTTTAGAAAAAAAATGAGTGCGTTTCACTGCAACTCACCTGATGTTAAGTGATGATGCAGTCGAGGATGGTACACGCAATTTGTTGTTATAGAGGCAACAGAAATACACACTCTGGAAATTTTAATCTTTGTACCTATTACAGTTCATGAAATACAGCTCGCTGACTGGCAGACAGACAGAAGACAGCATAGGCTTAGTAATAAGGTCCCATTGGTAACCCTTTGGATGTACGAAACCCTAAAAACTAAGCGATAAATTTAACGATCAATGAACAATTTAATGTATGATTAAATAAAATCAGTTATAATTGAAATTGGGTTTGTTCATTGTAACTTTGTTATTTGAATGTATTTTTATTGCTAAATTACCCAGATAAGCTCTTATCAAAATGTTATGTGTGACTAATGATGGGTGATTTTAGTACTGCATTAGTTTTGAATAATCCGATCAGATACTTGGGCCCATAAGTTTGGATGTAAGAGGTAATATCGGAAATAATATAAATAAACATACTTATTAAATATTTAGTATGTATCTTTAAAAAAATGCGAGCGGCTGTTGCTTCTGTTCTGGCTTTCTAGTAGCAGTGTTCGGAAAAATCAAGATAATTACGCTTCTTGATAATTATCGGATAATTATCACCTGTGTAAGAAATTCATTTGTTATATTGTTTCATAACAAATGCATTATAATTTGGGCTATTCTAATAAAAAATAATAATTAATAGTTTATACATTCTTATTATTTATTACATTAAAAATTTAACTCAATAAACAATATTTATAACTTAAAAAACCAATGACACTTATGTTCACATAAGTTGGCATAATCCTGTAATCCGAATAAAAAAATATTTGTAAGGGGGATCCCTACGGCGCGGCACGTTGACACTTTGTTCGTTCCGATAGACGCAGGTTCGGAAATACACGTTCGAATACAGTTCACTTTCACGAACGCAATCTTTTGTTACTATCAGTCGATAATTATCCATTTGTTCTTATCGCGATAATTATCATGATAATTATCCTTTTGATATCATTATCATTGATAATTATCCTTTCGTACCCTGCTAGTATGTATGCTCGCAAGTTTTCTCGAAAACTTTAGTATGTATTTGTTGACTCACTATGTTATTCGCAGTGCGTATTCGTGGACTCGACAAACAAGAAGCTCTACTACACCAGTAACAACGGGCGGAACATCCACAGATCCGACCTGACCTTCCATCCCAGCGAACTGGCCTTCGATGAGGAGTTTCCCGACAAATACGTCATCCTGGACAAAGTGGATTCTAGTCGTAAGGTGAGTTGCATGAAGCACTGCAAGTAATACTTATCAGTGTTCTTATCAGTGTTATTGTTTATTATTACTATTGTACGTAGGTTATCATTACAGCTCATATACGTCCCCACCGAGGGGCTCGAGCCTACCCTGAATCAGGGCGATTAGGCCTTAGTCTTAGACGTAGGTAGGTTTATAATTATATCATATTGTTTCTTCAGTTAATTATGCATATTTAATTTTGTAATGCCGCACCTAACATAATAATCTCAATAGGTTTTATTTACAATATTGCTTAATAATAGGTAATTATTATTATCCTCTATACTCTTCACTCATAGTACTGATTAATAGCAATGCCCTTGTCAGGCAAGAGTTTCAATTTTTTCCTGTCGTCAGCCAGCATCAAATGTACATGATTTATATCACTTACCTCTTGATACGACACAAAAGCAGCCTTGTTACCAGCTCTATGTACTGTCGGTGATCATGGCGTTCATTTAGCACTTCTACCAACTATGGAGTGACATTGAATAATCATCATCATATCAGCCGAAGGACGTATACTGCTGGCATAGGCCTCCCCCAAAGATTTCCACGATGACTGGTTCTGCGCTACCCGAATCCAGCGGCTTCCCGCGATCTTCACCAGGTCATCGGTCCACCGAGCGGGAGGCCTACCTACGCTACGTTTTCCGGTGCGCGGTAGCCACTCGAGAACTTTACTTCCCCAACGGCCATCCGTTCTACGAGCTATGTGCCCCGCACACTGCCACTTAAGTTTAGCATTAAATAATACTAATTTATATATCCTGCCGGCAGCGCTGGACCGATCGTCGTGGAAATCCTTGGGGGAGGCCTTTGTCCAGCAGTGGACATTTTTCGGCTGATATGATTATAATGATGATATATACATATATATAAATTCAGGCTCCGTATCTTGCTCGCAAACCTAATACTCTGATGGAGTACATGAAGGTGAAGACCAAGTGCGACTTGAGGGTAACGCCATTGGAGTCTCGTCACGGCGTCAACTTTAGTCGTTTCTGGTGCGAGTCCCGACTGGGCAGCTGGAGTCATTCACTAGGGAGGCGTTCTGGCCGAAGGGTGTGGTGTTTCGGGGTTTCCGCGGGAGCTTGCCGATCACTAACGCCATGCAGCACTAACGTCACTTCTTGCTAATTATTTTAAGTGATTTATAATTTTATTCTGTTTTTTTATTTATTTTTATTTTATTCTTTATAATTGTATTAGTTTTTTTTGTATAATATGGGTATGTACGTTGTACTTTGTTAGCTGTATATCAGCTAACAAAGTAAATAAACAAAAAATAAATAAAACTCCCAAAGTAGTTGATTGATTACAATGAATCTTTGGCGAGTTGTTGTACGCACGCCCGTGAAGGTTTATAACAAAAAAACCCGCGTGACGCTTGCGGATCGCGCACTTTCGAAATTCACACAAGCGAAGCCACGGGCATCAGCTAGTAATCAATAAAATAAAAAGCCTTTATATTTTCATAACTATGAAATTTTTTTTTTTTATCCATAGTTTGTTTAATCAATGTTTAAAATTAGTTGTTTGTTAATCCAGTTTTACAAGTTATGAATCCTCGACAAAACACTAAAAGTAAATCTTTATTGCAGCTCTTCCTAACTTTGGACGGAGGGAAGACCTTTAAACACATCCAGAGTTTCGTGAAGACGTTCTTCTGGTCCTCTGGGCTTGACTTCCCCAAGGCTTTTTATGTAGAAAGATGGAAACCCGACGGTACAAGCACGGTGCTGCAAGCTGCCGACCCTGTAGACCTGACTGGCGCTCACAAGCTCTTTGAAGACGCTAAGGATTTCCAGATCAAAGGAGATTTTATGTTCGCCACGAAACAGGCCAAAGAGGTAACAGAATTTTTTTTTCTTTAGGATATTTTTTTTATTTTTTTTAACTCGAAGGTTGGGTGTGAAGTCGACCAACCCGCACTGGGCCCGCGTGGTCGACTAAGGCCTAATCGCCCTGATTCAGGGTAGGCTCGAGCCCCTCGGTGGGGACGTATATGAGCTGTAATGATAGGATATTTTTTTTAGACACTTGTTTTTTTTGGCTTGTGTTTCAATGTCTACCAGAAATGCACTTATTATATTACTTTCAATAAATTCGAAATGCCTGCCAGGAAGTATTGTAGAAATGGAGCTAATTTTCTTTTATTGCATACCACAAAAATATGTAAACGCCGTTAAAGTTAATTTTAGATCAAATATATATATATATATATATTTGATCTAAAATCTCACCTGGTGGTAAGTGACGATGTTGCCGAATATGGAAGCGGGCTTACCAAGATTCCCCAACGCAATGGGGAACTGGCTATCTTATCTTCATGCCGGAACACACCAATGATATCAACATTGATATTTGGCGGCAAGACTTAGATAAGATGGTGGTAGCTAGCCAGGCGGGCTTAGAAAATGCCCTTCCACCAACCAAACCGAGTCTTACAATTGACCCCGCCGGGAATCGAACCCGCGACCTCCTGTGTAAATCCAGTGAACTTTGCCGCTGGGCTATGGAGGCGGTTAAAGTTAATATTTTATATTATCGCTAAATAGATGATACCAATTTTTTTAAACTATACATGTAATAAAAAAACTTTAATGGGGCCGTGTCTGCACATGAAATATTTTAACCACAGTTATTATTTTCCAAAAATATTTCATGTGGACATTGCTAACGATATAGAGGCCAAAACAACAACTTTATGAGTTTTCGTCTGTCTGTCTGTATGTTCGCGCATCACGCAAAACTTCCAGGCCGATTTTGATGAAATTTTGTATGGTGGTCTGTATAATCAATCAAACCTGACCGAACCTAACATCGCTCGTTTCGCTCGCTCATTTCAGTAAAACTATATTTGGTGAGCATTTATCCATTTTGGCAAGCAAAAAGTATATATATATATATATATTTAAACGTTTTATTTTATTTGGTACTCAGTCTTAGGGTATTAACAATTATTTTGGTGAGCACTTAAATTGTTCCCTTTGTATTTTAGTTCAAGTCTATGACACGCATATTCGCCGATCACACACCGATTGCACTAATTCAGAGTAGGCTCAAACCCGGTGGGGACGTATATGAGCTGATATGACTATAACACAAGTTACCGGCTGGACTTTTTCGGGATGTACTCGTATACTCTTGGGAAGGGCAAGTTTTAAGACCCCACCTTCACCTACCTGCAATTCAAAAAAGGCGAGCAGAGTAGGAACATATTGAAAAGACGATCCTAGGAACTTGAATTGGTATGAACCAAACTGCTTAATCGGACCCCTGGAAGTCGCTCTTAATTCGAATGCGAGATTTGACTCATACAAATAGATAAATATTATTTATTTATCTATTTGTATGAGTCAAATCTCGCATTAAAAAAATTGTAGTCATGACATAGGTTAAATTTTTCTGGTCAGGGCTTGTTATCTTTGAAGAAAACGACCTTAAATATTTCTGGTTCATGTTATCTTTCGTTGTTTATTTGAGGAATAAGCGACCGTATATACTCGTAAGTAATATATTTATAGGTTACATCGTGTCTAGAAAGATCGCTCGGGTAGTAAGTAGAAAAAATACGACCGAAGTAAAACTTCTTTAGCTCCATCTATATGTATGAAAGTAAATACTTAATCTTCAGAAAATAATCAAATCTTTTTGTCATATGAAGGTATAGCCAGTTTATGAAAAGAGTTTTATTACCCTCTGAAAATGGTCAAATCTTTTTTTATCTTATATGTTTGTTTTCATTGTTTTGACAACCGATATTGTTGCCTTGGCAACCAATATTGTTGGTAAACAAAAATAAATAGTATCTCTTTTTCTAGCTTCACTAATTTATATATCCCTCTCAACTTCCGTTAGCCTCACCTGATCAAACTTTCGTAACGCTCTCGTCACGCATCCACCATCTTACTCTCAAGTTTATGAAAAGAGTTCTATTACCCTCTGAAAATTATCAAATCTTTTTATCTTATATGTTTGTTTTGACAACCGATATTGTTGCCTTGGCAAGTATCTATCTTTACTAATTTATATATCCCTCTCAACTTCCGTTCGCCTCGCCCGCAGGCACTTCCGTAACTCTCTCGTCACGCATCCATCAGCTTACTCCCCAAGTCAAGCGTGCGTAAATAAGTTTTACTTCAAAAAGTTCTGTGACATTAAACAAAGATCTCACGCATGAATCTATCAAAAGCTTTTCTGGTAGCAAACGCCAGTGTGTTTTGAGGCAATAGTTTTTTCCATTGATTTATCTGAGGTGTATCTAACTCAGTGTCATGCATGACATCATTCAAGTGCAACAGATGCCTCGATATCGCTAACTGAACAGAGAATCGGAGAGGCCTGCCGAAATAACGTAGATAATTTGATAATAAAATGTGAAAAACTTAATTGATTAAAATTAGCTAAATTACCTAACCAATTTGATTAATTATTAAAAACGCTAAACACATTAAAAAGCCAACTTCCATCGCAACAACTTGGTACAATTTTGAATTATAATTTTTTCGTTTTTGTTAAATTTCTAATAAACTACTTAACCGATTTTGATAAAATTTATGGGAGCATACTCTATCGAATAAAAAATAATCATGAAAATCCGTTCACAATCTGCGAAGATATCGCGTAACACACACAATAAAAAAAACACAGTCGGATTGTAAACCTCCTCCTTTTTGGAAGTCGGTCGGTTGAAAAATTAAAACCCTCTTAAAATGTAACCTACGTCACTCAGGGGATAAAGACGAATCTAACAAAACTTCGCACTTTTAAATCTGTTAAGCCGTTTAAGCTACAGTCTCAGCAAAAGAAACAGACATACGTACGTACACACATACATACATACTAAAACATTACCCTCATTTTTGGACAGTCGGGTAACAAGCCACGTCATTGTATCAAGTGCAGCAGAATCTGCTGAGCAAATATTATGTTGAAAAAACTCTGTCCCTCTTTATTTCTTTTTTACAAGCTTTTATTTAGTTTCACCTGTCCTGGTGTCTGTAATGAAATCTTGCAAGTTACTCTTGACCCACTTCAAGGTTTCCAATTGAGCTGAAATTTTGTATGCATATGTATCTATATATCGCGTGACAATGCAATATTAAAAGCTGTACCTAAAAGTTTTTGGTTTTTCGAAATTTTTAATGACGAAACTTCTTAAAATGAGCTCATTTCGAAAGACTTTAAAACTTTTAAGCTCAAGCTTTTATTCGAAAATAATTTTAACTATTTTGCATTCTTCTCAGAAAACCCTTTCATTTGATACCCATATCATAGGTGTCAACCATGCAACTAAACGTTTTTTGCAAAATTTTAGCTCAATCGGAAACCAGCAAGTGGGTCATATTTAATTTACACATTGTAAAGCGGACAATCTACATACTTCTCTTACATATAAACATTGCAAGTTAAATAAAAGCTTGTAAAAAGAAAGAACCTTAATAATATCATCATCATCATATCAGCCGATGTACATGGGTGTCGACCATGCATTGTCATCAAAACTTAACGTTTTTTGGAAAATTTTAGCTCAATCGGAAACCAACAAGTGGGTCAAATTATTATTTATTTCATGTCACCAATTACATTTTTAAATTAAAATTAGAAATGTCAAAGTGTAATGTGATCGTCAAAAATAAATAAATCATAAAATCAATGTCATAATAAATATAAGATGTCAAAACATAGTAAAATAAGAAGTCAAAAATGAAATAAAATAGGATGTCAAAACAAAATAGTAAATCCCATCATAATGATATTAGATGCCCCATAGACGTTAAGTAGATGCCCCGTCGCCTCATTTCCGTTTATAAGAGCAGAGCAAGTGATTCACGCCTAATTTCTAGGTATCCAAAAAGTGGGTGTTTACTGACATTTACTGACAATGACAAATCAAGTGTTAATGCAACTGGAGAGGAAAAACATGGTACCTAATGTTAATAATTAATTAAAGGTAATTTTACCTATGCAGTTCTTTTTCAACCGACTTCCAAAAAGGGGGAGGTTCTCAATTCGATTGTATTTTTTAACAAGCTTTTATTAGCTTCACTTGTAACTAACTATATATGTAAGAAAATCTTGGAATCTTAATTTGACCCACTTGCCGGTCTTCGATTAGGATGAACTTTTTGCACACGCTCTAAGTACTGATGACAATACATGACTAGCTAAGAAACGTCATTACAAATCCAATATGGCGGCCTCCCCAAGATGGCGGACTGGCTGTTTGAAATCCACCCCCATGATATGGGTATCAAATGAAAGGGTTTGCTGTCAGGAATACGAAAAAATAGTCACGTGACTTAAATCCAACATGGCGGACATTCAAGATAACTATTAACGTGTTTACTAAAAGCGTGTTTTTTTAGTTTTTTAAACTAATTTATGATTATTATTTTATTTTATATGCGTGTTACCTTAGAACTTTTGACTGGGTGAAACGATATTTATGATTCTTTTTTTATTTGAAAGCTAGTGCTTTGCGTGTGGTCCCATATAAATTTTATCTAAATCGGTGTAGTACTTTATTAGAAAATTACCGTAAAAAGTTGAGAGATTCATGTAATACCAAGTCGGTTAATTTATTCAGACCTTACTTAAGGAACCTTCTGTCTTAAGTTATTACGTAATTAGCTAAGCTAACAACATCTTATAGTGACCATATCAATATTAAAAATATTTCAATAGATTGACTTGGCAATCGCACTAAAAAATCTAATTGAATATAATATGTATTACTTGTGAGATACATTGTGTTTTCATGCGACGGCCAAGTCATTCTGTTTATTTAAAACATTTTTATTATTCGTATGGTCACTATAAGATGTTGTTAGGTTAGCTAATAGGGATGACGACAGCATCAGAAATAAATTATGAACTCTTGATCACTAGATTGACCTCCTACTTAAACTTCGGAAAGTCTTACTCGTTTTGTTTTCCATCAAGTCTTCGATTTTTAATTCACCAAAATCACAAAATGAGTACATAAATGACGCTGCAAAATTATGACGTCACGCCTAGGTATTTTTAGAACAAAATGTCGTTTTTGACAGATGATAAAAAGTAAATCAGATGACTAGCATTCGTCATCCCTATTACGTAATAACCTAAGACAGAAGGTCCCTTAAGCAGGGACTGAATAAATTAACCGACTTGGTATTACATGGATCTTACAACTTTTTAAAGTAGAAGAACTGAGTTGCGAGACTTTGTTTTTTTTGCAAGTTATGTTTTTGATGGGATAGTACTTACTGCCCTACATAAGCAAAAGTTTAGCACGTCTCAGGTAAAATATCAGTTACACTTTCCACCTTTTAAGATAGCACGTAGCTATTTTTCTAAAGGTTACATAGAACAAAAGAAAAACGTTATCAGGCGTTGACACGTGTCTTATTATGATAATGCCTATCGATCGTTACTGTAGCAAAGGATTCATTGTTTTATCAAAAGCTGTTTGTTGTTCGCTGTTATAGACGAGGATAAGGCTAATGTGTTCGCTGTTCATCGGTGAGGTCAATGATTTGTAAAAATAACAATCATTTCTTGTGTGCACTATTTGGAAATATTCCTTAAAAGTATTCCCGGCGAACTTCGTACCACTGCTCTACATTACCCTACCCTTCCCTACGTAAGAACCTTTTCCTGACAATAACGGACTCGACAAAAAAAGAATTAGCGAAATCGGTCCAGCCGTTCACTCGTGATGCCGTGCCCAAGGGAAATAGGGATTCATTTTTATATATATAGACTAGCTGTCCCGGCGAACTACGTACCGCCTTACATTACACTACCCTACACTACACTACACTACCCTACCCTACACTACACTAAACTACACTACCCTACCCTACACTACACTACACTACACTACACTACCCTACCCTACACTACCCTACCCTACTCTACCCTACACTACACTAACCTACCCTACACTACTCTACACTACCTTACACTACACTACCCTACCCTACCCTACCCTACATACACTACACTACACTACCCTACACTACCCTACACTACCCTACACTACACTACCCTGCACTACACTACCCTACACTACACTACCCTACCTTACCCTACACTACCCTACCCTACCCTACCCCACACTACCCTACCCTACCCTACACTACCCTACCCTACACTACCCTACCCTACACTACACTACCCTACCCTACCCTACACTACCCTACACTACCCTACCCTACACTACACTACCCTACCCTACACTACCCTACCCTACCCTACACTACCCTAACCTAAACTCACTACACTACACTACCCTACCCTACTCTACCCTACCCTACCCTACATAAGAACCTTCTGACAATAACGAACTCGACAAAAAAAGAATTAGCGAAATCGGTCCAGCCGTTCTCGAGTAATGCGCTTACCAACACATTTTGCGATTCATTTTTATATTATAGATTAACGGACTTAAAAAAGGTTATCAAATAGACCCGTATGTATGTACTATTGTTGGAATTACTCAATACTTGTGTATGTTAGTCTATATAGGCTTCTAAACAGGTGTGTCTTTCTTAAGTGTGTGTATGTATGTATGTTTGTGCACGTATTTCTCAGAAACTATAAATCGAAATGCAATTCTTTTTGACCGAGGGAGCGCTAAGCGTCTCCGTTTCAGCTTGGGAAAAATGATCTCATCTATCCGGCTGTTCTCCTCTACAGGTATACTTATTTCTCAACCGATTCTCGTGAAATTTTGTGAGCAGGTTCGATATTTATATAGTTTTTTTTGTCGTTTCAGTTTTGGTAGTTATTTTTAAATTGACGGACACAAATGTCGTATTTCTGCCATTTTGAAAAACTCGCGAGGTCTACAGCTCACAGAGTCACTAGTTTTATGAGGCATCAGTGCAAGTTTCATCAAAATCGGTTCAGTAGTTTTCAATGGAATGTTAAGTGTGTACGAATCACTGGAAAAGCACGTCGGCTTAACACCGCAATTTTGTGAATGAAGTCGGTAGTTCTTAACCCTTTTAGCGTTGTCAATATATCGTCTTTACGTTCAGTCCTAGTGATGCTGAAGGTTTTTTTTTTTTTTTTTTTATTCACAATAGGTAAACCCTTGACAACATCTCACCTGGTGGTAAGTGACGATGTTGCCGAAGATGAAAGCGGGTTTACCAAGATTCCCCAACGCAATGGGGAACTGGCTATCTTATCTTCATGCCGGAACACACCAATGATATCAACATTGATATTTGGCGGCAAGACTTAGATAAGATGGTGGTAGCTAGCCAGGCGGGCTTAGAAAATGCCCTACCACCAACCAAACCGAGTCTTATAATTGACCCCGCCGGGAATCGAACCCGCGATCTCCTGTGTAAAGCCAGTGAACTTTGCCTCTGAGCTACGGAGGCGGTAAATGTACAGACAACTTAAACAGACGTACATTTAATGAAAACAGAAATAGGCCGGGCACATCTGTTAAAGAATCGCTTGACTCTGGATAAAGCGAGTTCTTAAGTGGAGACTGCATTCAGACAAGATTTACAATGTCCTGCGGCTGCTGGAGACAGCTAAATACACGGGATCGAAGATACGTTAGAATGAGCGCGACTTTAAGGAAATGCCTATGTCCAAGAGCGGAATAATACGTGCTGATGAATTAATAACTGAACAAAAAAAACCCGACTTCAAACAGGAAACTAAGGATCCCCTCGATTTCTCTGGGATGCCATCATCAGATCCTGGTTTCCTTATCATGGTACCACCCTTAGGATATCTCCTTTCCAACAAACAATAATCATCAAAATCGGCTCATAAACGACGAAGTTATACGCGAACACATAAAAAATATATACGGTTGAGTTGAGAAACCTCCTCCTTTTTTGAAGTCGGTAAAAATAATATATGTTGCGTATAAGCCACTTTTTTTTGTGAATTGTTATGAGCGTTACCGTTTAGATTTAGAATACAATACGAATTAGAAGGCAGAAAAAAACATAGCAACCAATAATAACTATCAAGGAAAGAAACTATATCTATCATTTTTTTTATTCACAATAGGTAAGCCCTTGTCATCATCTCACCTGGTAATAGTAGTAAGCGGGCTTATCAAGATTCCCCAACGCAATGGAAAAGTGGCTATCTTATCTTTAAGCCGAAACACATCAATGTTGCTAACACTGATGTTTGGCGGCAAGACTTAGATAAGGTGGTGGTAGCTAGCCAGCCGGGCTTAGAAAATGCCCTACCACCAACCATACCGAGTCTTATAAGTTTTTTGTTATCAGCACACACACACAGACATCTATCTCATTTCTCGAAAGTCGTCAAATGTATGTTCAGACTAAGAGTACTTGAATCATTGAAATATTTAGACCCATATCCTTGTTCATAGGTGTTGAAGTAGACGTAGGGAATTTATATTGTTTACCACACAAGCTCGCTCGGTAAGAGAGGAAGCCCACAAGTGGATAATGATGGGACACGCAATTGTGATGCTCGCCGCATAAGCGGGCGCTCTGGCAACGGTGTAGTTTAGTACAATAATCCAAATAATATAACCCAATTACTGTGAATTGTTACGGCACGGAAATCTGTGGCAGTGCCCTGGTAATCGAGCATGCATGCCAGACAATCCTAAGTGTCATACCCCGATCTGGGAGACTACAGGGGAAACACTGAACGGCAATAGTTATTTATGATACAAGGGTGGTAAAAAGGTCAATAACAAACGAGTGACATTTGTGAGCCCGAGCTGCAGGCGAGGGTTTACCATCGTCACGAGTTTATTTTCTTTTACACCCATGTATCATACTTTTTAATACAGTTGTGAGAAAGCCGCTAAAATGAAAAACGACCGTTACAGAAAAACAAAATACATGGGTACATACCTATCAAGGTTTCGGCAACCAAAGTTCATTTTACGCTACTTGGGGCTTTTAAATGCCCGGGGACTAATCACACTTTCTTTTTTCATATATACCCACAAGTATATTTCTTTATTACAAATACATAAACTATTCATAATTTTACTAGTTCTCACAACTCATCTCAATTCAGTTTTACGAATATTGCGCCATATTTTAAGCTAGCACACGGTACGCATGCGTAAGTTTTTTTTTATATTATCACAAATAGACTACAATAAGGCTTGGGATAATATTATTATAAGCAATAAAACGTCCTTGAAGTAAAAGCACGTGTGCGGTAAAATAAATTTTGTGCACACTTGACTTGACATATAAAGGACCACTTTTCGAGCAACTGTATTAAAAAATCATTTAAATGCTCTCGTTCGCCATACAGGTAAGAATCATACAGTGGTCCATCGTTTTTGGTGTTCGCGTAAAGTCTAACAACTTTATAAGAATAAAAAGGCACCCTGTATGTATGTCACGTCTGTATTCATAATTAAATTAGCCTACATAGAACCCAAGGACTAGGGCATATTACAAACAGAATAGGGACACCAGGGAGTTATACATCTACAGACATAGATATAAAGTTCGGTGGTACCATTAGTTCAATTGGAAGTTTTTAACCGACTTCAAAAAAAGGAGGAGGTATCTCAATTCGACCGTATATATTTTTTATGTGTGTTCGCGGATTACTTCGTCGTTTATGAACCGATTTTCATGATTCTTTTGGCGTGAAAACGTCTAATAAATCGATGGACGCCGCCTGCACGCACGAAAAAGGATGACTCATTGTCCCGTTACGTTATGACGTTGTCATGTTAAACTATCGTCCGTAAACCGTCTTTACAGACAACCAATCCATTTTGTTGGAAAGGAGATATCCCAAGGGTGGTACTGATAAGAAACCCAGGATCTGATGATGTTATCCCAGACAAATAAAGGGGAACCTTAGTTTCCTGTTTGAAGTCGGTTTTTTTTGTTAAAAATTATTGTTTGTGTCATTCAAGGAGCTGTTTATAAGATTTAGTTGGGGACAGTTGACTTGGTTTTGTAAACCAATAATGACTGCAATCAACACGTCTTTTTAGATATTACATTTATATGCATTATTCCAAGTAAAAAATCGATTGACTCATACATTTAAAAATAGATATATTGCAATAATAACAATATAGTATGCATACGTACATATTCAATACTCATGTAAGCATAGTGAATTCTCATCGCACCTTGCCTAAATATGCCTCGTTAATCGCATTTAACAATTTAACATTTTTGCACTATGAACAGTTATGTTTTGTTAACAGGTTTCTTTAAAAATCGTAATTAACTACTGAAATTCTGTATTTATCATTTTTTCCCTAGAAGGTTTTAAGAGCAGTTTTTTATTTGTATTTTTATTAGATAAAATCATATATTTTTTAAATTTATTGTAAATAATTATAAGTATAGACTTTTGACATTTTATTTTATATTATTAGAACATAATATTTTGCATGAAATCCTATTCTATTTATATAATGTAAGTTCTCTGACTTGGTTAGCGCTTTGGTGTAAACTGTAAGCTGGCCATGTATTTTTGATAAATAAATAAATAAATTTCCTTATATTTTGATAGCCAGTTAGCCACAGAATTTGTTTTTAACCAAGGCTTTGCGGTGAACATGACGACAAACTATAGGAAATATATAAAAAAAAATTACATAGCAAAGTAGGTAGGTTAGGTGCACTACAAGAAATAAATAAAATTAAATTATACGTGTTGAAGTTGTATCGAAGTGTTTGATGTAATATGAAAGTTATAACTACTGGGTGGCGCAACGACATTAACTATTCTATATCGGGGAGGCCTTTGTCCAGCAGTGGACGTCTTTCGACTGATCCTCGCATTATCGCACAACATTTCCCTATACTGTATTTCTAAGCCCGCCTGGCTAGCTAACCACCATCTTATCTAAGTCTTGCCGCCAAATATCAATGTTGATATCATTGGTGTGTTCCGGCGTGAAGATAAGATAGCCAGTTCCCAGTTGCGTTGGGGAATCTTGGTAAGCCCGCTTCCTTCTTCGGCAACATCGTTACTTACCACCAGGTGAGATGTTGTCAAGGGTTTACAAATTGTTAATAAAAAAAAAACTAAAATTTAACCTTTAGGCCAAGAGATGATGGTCAAGGCTTCTCAATTGTGAATTCAAAAAAGTCTGCGTAAATTTTTTGGACTTTATACAAATCGGTCAGCTGATTAAGCAATTTTGTAAGGAAAGTAAAAAATTGTGTTTTGGGAATTGACTGGGTCCTTGAGAAACATTTTTTGGCCCTACACCAATTTTGTTGCAGAAAATATAAATTCAGACTAATTATGAAATTGTAATGTTATATAAAGACTTTCCCTGTACAATCAAATTATTCTTTTTGTTTCAGCGAAACACCTTGGACCTCTACATTTCCCATCAAAGAGGTGCTTTCTTCAAAGCGGAATTTCAAACCGAACTCGACCTAAGAAAGTTTCACATCGCAGACGTGACGGACCAACGTATATTTGTCTCTGTCTTGCACAGGGAAACTTTGGCTGATCTTTACGTGTCCGAAATAAGCAAGAATTTCACTCAGTACAACTTTGTTTTGAGTTTGGAGCAAATTTTGAGCTACTACCCCGATGGAAACTGGAAGGACAGTTGGTTAGAGTAAGTTTTTTGGACTCTAACAGTGTATTTTACTAAGATTGCTTGCAGAAAAATAGTAAGGGTAAATTCAAGTCATACAATGTATATGTCACCGTAAGATTGGAAATTCCGATAGATTATAATCTAACGGAATTTATTTCGCGAGATTGTGAACTGTAACATATTGTTTACAATTTCACTAGTGACATTGTAAACTCGCTAGAATAACACTAAGTGAAGTGAACAACACTAAATAAATGAGCTTCAGTCAGTTTTGATTGATTTAACAGTCTCCTACCCTGGGTAGCAGAATGCTTCGCAGCAGAAGAAATCATCGGTTTTATTCTGAGGTACAAGAATATGCCCTGATACTGTGATCCGATTCACAATTTACCGTTATATCATAATCTAACTAGTGAGATTGTAATATCGCGGTTTTCACAATATCCTGGTGACATATATAACACACATTTTAAATCGCGTTAGCGTTTTGTTTGTTTTGGCTACGTTTGTTAGTCAAAACAATCAAAACGTTAGAAGTTTATTCTGTAGTATAATAATCTGTACCAGTTTCCTAGCTTTAAAGTTGAAATTTGGTATGGTTACACAAATCTGTGACCACTATAAAATACTTTTTAGGATACCTCCCCTACATGTAAATTAAGGGGGGTGTTTTTTTTTGTTCACATACCGTGGCCATGACTGTGGAGGGAAGGAAAGTACTTACTTTAATTCAGTACCTACAGAAAATAGTTTTTTTTTTATTACTTGAGGAGACTATGTTTTATTTCTAAACTAGATGTAGCGCGCGGAGGTTAATGTTATGTACAAACCTTCCTCATCACTCGGTCTCTTGGGAAAATCCTTGGGGGAAGCCTTTGTCCAGCAGTTAACGTCTTTCGGCTGATATGATGATGAAGATTTCGATTCCCTCCTAGCTCATCTTCAGTAAATATGGTCTGGATGAGTGACGGTAGAAGATGTGCAAGGCAAGAATTGAAATATTTTGATAGCATAAAATGAAACATTGTTGCTGTAAATGTTTATTAACTTGGCAACCAAAACACAATTCTTGCGATGTTCATCGCTATCAATCGAAAGAAACCAGCGAGGTATGGCTGAAGATGGAGAAAATAATATAGCACGGTTCTGTAGCACGTATCCCACAATCTCGCGATATCTAGACAGTACAAGACTCGCACGATGGTCTTTGCTGTACGCGCTCTCATCGCGAGACATCCAAAGCTAGCGATGAACTTCTTTGGTGGAATTCAATTCTTGTTAATCTCATACTATTCTAGCATAGCCGGTAGATAAGCACCTTAAAGCATGGAATTTGAAAAATCTTTAAATACTGTGCTATTTAAAAAAAAAACCCGGCCAAGTGCGAGTGGGTCTCGCACACAAAGTATACCGAATACTATCGTACCAAAAAAACCACGTTTCTTGTATGGGGCGAATTTTAGGTAACACGTTTTTATTAAGTCACTTTCTTATTTGTCTGTCTGTTGTGGAATCTTGCAACGGATTTTTTAAATACTTCTCGTTATCCGATGATGCTGAAATTTTGCACACAATTTAATGTGGATTAAAAATAACCTTCTAAAGATCACCACGTTTTATGTGCCTTAACTAGAATTAAATAACCCTCTGGGGGTCTTGATGACCCAAGTGGACATACACACATAAAACACACACCACCACCACATACAGCATGTACAGGTGAACTCATAAAACGTGGGGCGCATCAATCTACTAAGATAATAAAACCTGAGCTTTCATGCTCATTTATTAAGGCGGTAATATTACAGATTTTCGTTATTTTTGACGTCAATTACTCCTAAACGATAGAAAACCTAAAATTGAAAAAAAATACCCTTATTGTTGATAATTTTCCTTAAAATTTAAAAGCTATTAGAAACACGATTGAGCAGTTTTAGCTCGATAGAAAAAAAACCCAAAGATAGGTCTACACCGTTACTCTCAACTCTAGTTATGACTAATATTTTGAAGTATAATTAAAAAAAAATATATAACAATATTTGTCATGATAATACAAAGTGAGTAATATTATTATTTTTTATACTTTCACTGTAGTTTTTGATTGAAAAGAAAAACCATTAAAAAAGTGTGGTTGTTTTCTTTACTATTTAAACGTAAAGAAAAAGACAGAGACAACTTTTCCAATCAATACCTCGCGTTAAGTTTCATGCGCCCCACGTTTTCTAATTCACCTGGAAGCATGTATCCCTGGGCCATCACCACCACCACCGGAGGGTTATTTTATTATTTTAAGGCACATTTTTTTATTTTAATTTATTTTTGTTAGAGATGCAACACACTCTGTGATAAATGATAATTTCAACTGTACCTATTACAGTTTATGAAATACAGCCCATTCACAGACAGACGGACAGAGAAGGCTTAGTAATGGACCCCTTTGGATACACAACCTTAAAAAGTCTGAGTAAAAGTAGTTTTTCTAATTTATGTTCAATACTTACAGTAATATTCTGCCGTGGCGCATAGCGTTGGGACAACCTGTATAATGGATTGACAGTCACGAATAATCTAGTGTCTCTATGTATTCCTTGATTATTTAATTTTTAAAATGTGTTTGTAGAGAGATCCTTTTTATTTTTTCAAAAACAAAAGAACTCGAATGTCTCGATAATATACATATGAGTATACCTTTACTACGAATTCTTAGACTGTGCCTTTACTTTGACTATTAATTGAATTTTTCTCGACCGTTTCCGTGCTTCGCAAGGCACGTTACGCCGTTGTTGCCGGTTGATGTCACTAGATGGCAGTCGTTAATTCCTGTCAGATACTTTATAGGCGGATTGGAAAACTTCTGGAAGTTGGGTGCGCAACTAGCCTTAGGTCACACCCTGGACACTTCATACAACAGACGAGAAATGACATTTCAAAAAAGGAATGACGGAACAATCAAAATGGCGGAGAAATCATATACGTTCGACAACCAAACTGTAACTAATCTGTATCAATTTGGGTGACGAGGGGGTGAGGTCGCAATCTAGAGATCGGCAGAAAGTGTTCATACTGTATGTTAGTACTAATATATATACTTTGCTTAGGTTGTAAGGGCCCATCAACCCGGACTTGGTCCCTGCGGGTGGAGTATGGCCTACCCTTCCCGAGTTAGGAAGAAACTCGTGTCCCAACAGTGGGGACTTCCATGGATGGTTAACGACCACTTACTTCGCTGGCTCAGCAACCCAAAGAGGATCTCGGGCTTTGACAATAAATCACTACACTTTGTTCTTCTTCCCTGCATCACTTGTGCCAATTGACTCTTTGGGAAAGACAAATTTTATCATCAGACTGACCATAATTAGGCCTCCCCCACAGACCTCCAATGGGCATATTTCGAGCCATGCGCTTCCAGCGGCATCCTGCCAGCCTTACCAGATCATCAGTCCACTTGAAGGGGGTTGTCTAACACTACGCCTTCCGGCCCGTGGTCGCCAATCAGGAATTCTTTCTCATCGGTTATCGGTTCTACGAGCCATGTGACCAAGCATATTAATGTTGAATTCCCTCATTCAGAGATGTCACCGAAGACCCATTCACGGACCTGTACCGCGTGGAAGGCCTCAAAGGAATCTACATCGCGTCTAAGGTGGACTCCAAGTCTACTACGGCCACGAACATCGGGCCGGAGCATCTGGTCTCTTTGATTACGTTCGACCATGGCGTCACCTGGTCGCCTATCAGCCCGCCTACGGAGGACGAAAATGGTGAGCATCGATTCACTCCTACCTTTACCATATGGTTCATTGTCATCATCACAGCCAAAAGACCTCTACAGCTGAACTTTAGCCTCCTTCAAGGATTTCCACAATGACCCATCCTACTCTACTCGTACCCAGTGTTTATCCGTGACCTTTACCTGACCTCCGGTCCATTGACCAAAAATGCGTGAACTACAAAATTTGTCGAACCCGATTAAATGCAAAAAAACTGATTGTCTGTAAAGTCGGTTTACGGACGATAGTTTAACGTGACGTCATAAAGAAACGGGACAATTAGCGTAACGGGACAATGAGTCACCCTTTTTCGTGCATGCAGCCGGCGTCCATCGATTTATTAGACGTTGCCACGTCAAAAAAAACAAATGTGCTTTCAAAACATTAAATATAAAATATTTGGTATTATCTTTCAGGTCATTATTTTTAGATTATCTGACAATATAAATATATCCTTAAAAATTATCAAAACTAAGGCATAAAAGTTGATGCGTAAGCTCGCCGAGGCCAGTCGCCTCTATCCAGTCATTAACTATATTACTATTAAGGCGGTAATATTACAGATTTTCGTTATTTTTGACGTCAATTACTCCCGAACGATAGAAAACCCTAGGTTGAAAAAAATACCCTTATTGTTGATGATGTTCCTTAAAGTCAAAAGCTATTAGTAACACGATTGAACAGTTTTGACTCGATAGAAAAAATCCCAAAGATAGGTCTACATCGTTACTTTCAACTCTATTTATGACTAATATTTTGAAGTATAAATAAAAAAAAAATATGCAACAATATTTATTATAATAATACAAAGTGAGTAATGTTATTATTTTTAAACTTTCATTGTAGTTTTTGAAACGAAAAACCCTTGAAAAAGTGTTGTTATTTTCTTTACTCTTGACACGTAAAGAAAAAGACAGAGACAACTGTTCCAATCAATAGCTCGCCTTAATTAAACTTTAATAAACTAATGTCTAGACATGGCTAAATTCTGCGATCTGAAAAAAACCTTTTTTTTGGATTTTCAGCCTCAAAGTTTGTATAAATATCCTCTTAAACAATATGTACATGCATATGTTAAAACAAATACTTAGGGATAAAGTGGAGTACGCTCTCTTATTGAATAAATTTCTACAAAATTTTTTATATTTTTGTCTTTTGGCAGGGAAACCCTTGAACTGCCACATTGAGAACTCCTGCAGTCTTCACCTGTGCCAGAAGTTCAGTCAGCTGTATCCAGTCACAAGGTATGAATTTTCCAGCACGGATTTTGTCATCAAATTATTTTAGCTGGGGAAAAAGATGGTTTGTCTACCCGCTATTTGTCAAACAAAAAATAACAAACGCGTAGTTACGTTATAGATTTCATTAATTTTGTCTAAACTTTCCACACACTTTCAAAAGGTATTGTTGCGGTACATGCGACTGATTTATAATATATAAAAAAATTAAGAACTGTTCCAATGCTAGCCTTACAAACCGTCTCGTTATCAATAGCCCACGGCTTATTTTGTGTATGCTTCTTTTAACTTAGGAAAACTAACTTAAGCAGAAGTTTGTGCATCAGAAAAATCCATTAATTACTCGCTGTTCATTTATGATTAACTAGCTTTCCGCCCCGTGGCTCCGCCCGCGTTATTAACGAAGCAATAAAATTTATATAAATACTAAATTTCTCGAATTTTCCAGAAAGTTATCTAACTTATTAGAAATTGACTGACGCTTCCAGAAAGTTCCAGAAACTTATCGAACTTTTGATAAATTGCTCGAATATTTCAACCCCCATATCGTCCACACCCTTATAGCTATCAGCAAACAACCACCATAGTGCATAATGTGAAGCTACGGGGCTACTAACACACACAAACAATATTCGAGTTGGTTGATGGTTGGTTGTGTAGTTTTGACTGCAGAGTGAAATATAGACACACACACACATCCATTATTAGGGTTCCGTAGTCAACTACAAACCCTTATAGTTTCACCATGTCTGTCTGTCCGTCCGCGGCATAATAGCTCAGAGACTATTAGTACTAGAAAGTTGTAATTTGTATACATACTAATCACGCCAACAAATTAGTACAGTAAAATCCCCTACTACATGTAATGGGGGTGAATTTTTTTTCGTTGACGTACCCTTTTGTGTAGGGTATCGTTGAATAGGTCTTACAAAAGCTACTGAGGGTTGCTAAAACCTTTTTTGGATTCAGTGATCGGTTAGCGAAATATTAAGATTTAAAGTGCTAGTTTTTGTTAGAGTCCATTTTATTAGAGTTTATTTAGAGTCCATTGACTGACTCGGTGGCTCAGTGGTTAGTGCTCTTGACTACTGATCCGAGAGTTGTGGGTTCGATCCCCACCCAGGGCAAACATTTGTGTGATGAGCAGATTTGTTTGATCTGTGTCTGGGTGTTAAATATCTATATATGTATGTATTTAAACGTATATAAGTATGTATATCAGTCTCTGGTTCCCATAACACAGGGAATCCTACTTTGGGGCCAGATGACCATGTGTGATTTTTCCCAGAATATTTGTATATTTATTATTTCCAAAATTGTGAATAGTGGGACATATAATCATTTGAAAAGGAAAACTATAGCTAAGTACTTCTTTCTTAGTTTAGGCTAATATATATACGAGTACTTTGGTTTAGGAGTAATATCTGATCAACTTAAGATATGCAGTTGGATTCCATACAAAATGTTCTTTTCCCAACTTCAAATATATATATTTGTTTTTAAAAGTACGGAACCTACTTTGCGCGAGTCCGACTTACACTTTGCCGGTTTTTGTGTATGTATACAACTTTAAAAAAATGGGGGCTACCTATGTTTTCCACCGAGTTTACTAGGGTCTGCAGAATGTTGTGCTCTTCGACACATTTGTAGCCATTTGGATTTAACCTAATAACTGCAATTCTTAGTTTCCTTACTTTTTTGATTTCAAAAAAATAACGTGGCTGTTTAGGCTACCTCTCTGTATGAAAATGTACTGAGAAAACTTAGGTGGCCCTTATTTTGTCTTGAGTAACATACAACTATATAGAAGACTAGCACTACCACTAGCACTACCACTAGCACTAACAATACACTGCACTACTTTTTGTAGATATTGCAAGAATTTTTAGGTATTTTTTTTACACCTTGGGTTACATTATTTGAGTTTTAGTAAGGATCCCTATTTTTTGAAAATATAATATAGCCTATAGCAACCGTGGATAGTGTAGATTGCCAACCGTGAAAGAATTTTTCAAATCGGTCCACTAGTTTCGGAGCCTATTCAAAACAAACAAACAAACAATCAAATCTTTACTTTTTATAATATTAGTATAGATAATATTAGTATAGATAGAGGTAATAGAGATAAATCTTATGAAGTGCTTTTCTCGATTCGATTAGTCATTTACTCTTATTTACTTTTTCCAAGTTTTTACCTTCGCGGGACGACGAAAGATTAAAAGAAGATAATGTGATCGATCATCTGTTAAACTGACTTCGGGATTTAGTCGAACATGCACTTTATATCACTTAAAGACACTAAAAATCTTTATGTCTGTGTGTATGTTTCATTTGCCGGGGTACACCCTATTAAGATTCTTATTCAAGGGAATTAAAATTTTTCGAAAATGATGCTAAGTATGTTTTTCAAAGTTTCGCCATTGGCGTCATTTACTAACACCTAAAATACTTGAAAAGTCTTTAAAAATGGCATTTTTAAAGTACATTTTATTTTTTCTCCAAAATGATACTAGGAATCTTTGTCATATTTTCGCTACCTAGAAACTTATTAGCCTCTATATAATATGATTTAAGTGGTATATACGTCGTGTGAAAGTGGAGTTTAATATGGATAAATACTATAGTTATTTATTTGCAACCTAGTCATCGCCTGCTACTTTGCTTACATATAGGAATTTAATAAGCTCACGATAATCCGATTAGATAGTTTATAGAAAACACTACGTTTCAGCCATCGTCGTTGTCATTATATAATGTTGCTATCCATAATGCTCTGGTATGCGGCCAACCTTATTTATTGCTAAAAGCGAATGCTGTTGTAGAACAAAATGTGTAAAACGCAAAATGTGCACAACACGCAAAATTAAAAGCACAAATGAACAAAACCCATAATGAACAAAACGCAAAATGTGCACAACACGCAAAATTAAAAGCACAAATGAACAACACCCATAATAAACAAAACGCAAAATGTGCACAATATGCAAAATTAAAAGTAAAAACGCAAAACGAACAAAACCCATAATGAACAAAACGCAAAATGTGCGCAATACGCAAAATTAAAAGTAAAACGGTTGTCTGTAAAGTCGGTTTACTGACGATAGTTGAACGTGACAACGTCATAAGAAAATACTGATGGAATGGTTTCATAATATCGAAAACGGAACGCCTCACGGAACGCCTCAGAGCGAGGTAACGACGGAACGCCTCAGAGCGAGGTAACGACGCATTTTTTCGTGCGTGCAGCCGGCTCCATCGAATTATAAGACGTTATCACGTCAAAAACGCAAAACGAACAAAACCCATAATGAACAAAACGAAAAATGTGCGCAATACGCAAAATTAAAAGTAGAAACGCAAAACGAACAACACCGTAATGAACAAAACGCAAAATGTGCAATACGCAAAAAAAAAACAGATTTACGTATAATAAATGACGCTCCCTCCCCTAGTAATGGTTGTGGTTTTGTTTACAATCGTTAAGTACATATAATTATTTACTTCCATACATAAAACTTAATTATATCATCATATTAGTGAGAATTCATATGATTCCTGATATACAGAAATTAATAGACAATGACCCGAGATAATGGTCAGAGAACTGGTCTCACTATCGACACTTATATTAGTAACATTGTCAATGTTATCAAATTACTATGAACTTAGGCAAGGATGCTCAACAAGGGTCTGATTAATCTGTTGCTGTGCGAGTAAGTCATCTATCTTATATAGGGGGTAACAAAATTGGTGTAAGACCCGTTGGAACTGGGGATTTCGCTCATCACACTGAACGAATTTCCCCAAGAAATCTATAGTAAATTCTCAAGAAAACTTACACTCTCCTCTATATAATTTGTCAATAAGCTGATCGATTTGCACGAAGGATCCAAAAATTATTTAGCTAATTATTAAGGGTTTCTTAGGGAAAATTGTCCAGTGTGATGAGTAAAAGCCTTAGTACAGGAGCTGATCGATTTGCATGAAGGGTCCAAAAATTATTTTGCTAATTATCAGGGGTTTTTAAAGGAAAATTTTTCATGTGATGAGTAAAAATCTTAGTACAGGAGCTAATCGATTTGCAGGAAGGGTCCAAAAATTATTTTGCTAATTATCAAGGATTTCTTAGGGAAAATTGTTCAGTGTGATGAGTAAAAACCTTAGTTTAGGATGTTATTTAACAGCGTGCAAGCCGTAAAAGGTTAAGCTCGTCTCACGAAACTGAACAAATATTTCCAAAGAATCTATACAGAATTCTAAAAAAAAACTTTTGATACAAAGTTTACTAGTGGGGCTGGTCGATTTGTAAGAAAAGTCCAAAATTTTTTTTTTGCGCATTCAGTATAATTTCTTTTTGGGGAAAGTTGTTCAGTTTCATGAGTAGAGCCAACCTGTAACAGCTAGCACGCTATAAAAAAACACCCTGTATATGCATATTAACAAAAGAGTTCCGTTCGTGACTGACAAGACAACGCACAGCCCAAACCGCTAAAGATAAAAACTTGGGATTTGGAACATAGCGTCACTGCATTATTTAAAACTATTAATACAAAACATGATTTTAAAGCTACAAAATACTTAAGGCATTTGTAGGGAAGAAACTTTCAAAGATGGCATTTTAGCGTCAGTTCTTATAAAATAATTTTGGTTTAGGTCGCATTTTGTACAAACTTATAAATATATACAATGAAAATTGTTTTCCACTATTTACTTACAAAAGTGGTATAGTTTTCGAAAAATTTGTGGAATACAACATTTTATTGCGGCATCAAATAGGGATGACGACAACATCAGAAATAAATTATGAACTCTTGATCACTAAATTGCCCTCCTACTTAAACTTCGAAAAACCTTACTCGTTTTGTTTTCCATCAAGTCTTCGTTCCATACAAACGTAGTTCCGCTAACTGCATGCCGGATTGAATCCAAACTTTGTGAATATATTGAGTAGACACATATCGATGTTTGTTATTAGTTTTCATCGTAGTAACTAAATGAAGGCTTAAATTAGTTTTGTACTTAAAGTTTGAAACTGCTTTAATTTTTTTCCCGTTTTATATTAGTACATCAAAAACTAATTACAAACATCGATATGTGTCTTCTCAATATATTTGCAAAGTTTGGATTCAATCTGGCATGTAGTTTTTGTATTAAATCGGAACTACATTTGTATGGAAACTCGAGCCTCTTGGCGGCCCTTAAATCACCAAAATCACAAAATGAGTACATAAATGACGCTGCAAAACTATGACGTCACGCCTAGGTATTCCAAATTTTTTTAGAACAAAATGTCGTTTATATCATATGATAAAAAGTATTTCAGATGACTAGCATTCGTCATCCCTATTCACAAATCTCCAAAGTTTAGCGGCATCTTACCCTCCCCATTTTTTTGTAGATAACTTTTTAGGATTCCGTACCAGGTAACGAGACCGTGTATTACTAAGCTTACTCCGTTTGTCTGTTCGACTTATAAAAGCTGTGTCTTTTGAACCGTGATAGGTAGGCGGCTGAATTTTTTACAGAATATGTGTTACCATGTGGGGTGTACTAAGAAGTAATGAAAAAATAAAAAATAAGAGTCCCCCATACATGAAACGTGTTTTTTCATGTTCTTTTGGCTCTATCGTAAAATCGGTAATAGACAAGCGTAAAACTGGGATTTATTTATAGTACTAATCTTAAAGTATGAGTGAGGTCTAGTAAGTTTCGTACTCGCACTGAGGAGTCTGAACAAAATAAAAAAAAATATCCCGTCGCTCTGGTTGGTGTATTTTGTTTGTAATGAATAGGTTGTACTCGTGTGGAGAGTTGTGGTGGTACGGATCTCTCGGTGAGCGAGTCCGACTCGCACTTGACTGAAAAATTCCATGTTTTGAATGAAAAAACTTAAACGATCGATCCTTAGACAGTGTTGAGCAGTGCTCGATCTTCAGGGGCTAAAACTACCCCTAAAAAGATAAAAATGGGGTGTCAAAGTTTCTTTATTACACTTTTTCAAATAGATATCGTTCCTTTTTGACGCCCCTATATATGAAAATGTATTGAGGAAAATTAAGTGTCCCGTTGATTGTGCCACTGAGTGTACCCATTTGAAACTGATAATGAAATGTAAATTTATATTTATTTATTTTAGGAGTAAAAACATTAAATTGTGGTGTGTATTTGATTGCATTTTACCTAACAGTCCAGTTAGGTAGGTCCAACTTCGAGAAAGAGATCAATCCTCGAATCCAACTCGGCTGGGCAGCGTTCGGGAATCTTCGCAATATCTTCAAGTTCCAAAAACCGCAGTGTCTTAAGACCAAGGTCTTCGACCAGTGTGTGTTGCCAGTGATGACATACGGAACTCAGACATGTTCGCTTACTGTGGGCCTCATAAGAAGCCTCAAGGTTACCCAAAGGGCAATGGAGCGTGCTATGCTCGGAGTTTCTTTGCGTGATCGAATCAGAAACGAGGAGATCTATAGGAGAACCGAAATAACCGACATAGCCCTCAGAATTGCTAGGCAGTGGGCGGGGTACATAGATCGTATAACAGATGGCCGTTGGGGTAGTAAAGTTCTCGAGTGGCCACTGCCTACCGGAAAACGTAGCGTAGGCAGGCCTCCCACGCGTTGGACTAATGACCTGGTGAAGGTCGCGGGAAGCCGCTGGATGCCGGCTGCGCAGAACCGGTCGTCGTGGAAATCCTTGGAGGAGGCCTTTGTCTAGCAGTGGATGTCCTTCGGCTGATGATGATAAATAGACTAAAAATAATAATACTATTTCACTTTTCTGTGGTGTGATCTAAATACAATTAATAAATAATGTAAAAAAAACTTGTAAGGGGACACTACATTAAAAACGGTTATGGCATCTTAACGCTTCTCAGTTGTCTGTGATTTGATATTTTGTTTTGGCATGCTTTAACATATTTAGCAATGTTTAGAACAACAACTGGGAGCGTTCGTAGCTCAGTGCGACATGCGTGGTTGAGTCGATCACGCAGGTTAACTCATCTGAAGCATGGTCATTACTTGGATAGGTTTGACTGTTATTGTCAATTTGTTCGACCGTTTCGCAAGGCACGTAAAGTCGTTGGTGCCGTTTGCTATCATTGGTGGCAGTCGTTATAGGCGACTTGAAAAACTTTTAACTCACCTGAAGCACGGTCATTACTTGGATGGGTTTGACTGTTAGTGTCATTTTGTTCGACCGTTTCGCAAGGCACGTAAAGTCGTTGGTGCCGTTTGCTATCAGTAGATGGCAGTCGGTAAAGGCGACTTGAAAAACATTTAACTCACCTGAAGCACGGTCATTACTTGGATGGGTTTGACTGTTAGTGTCATTTTGTTCGACCGTTTCGCAAGGCACGTAAAGTCGTTGGTGCCATTTGCTATCAGTAGCTGGCAGTCGTTAAGCCGTGTCAGTATCTTATAGGCGGCTTGAAAAACTTCTGATAGTGGGTTGGCCACTAGCCCTAACCAACCTCCACTAGCCCGGCACTTGATCTCCTCCCCGTGTGGGGAGTGTGGTCTATCTATGGTTACCAGATGTTAAATTGAAAAGTCCTGATAAAAAGCCTGATTTTTAAATTTTATCAAAAAGTCCTGTCATTTTACTGAAACGGGCGCGCGCGCGCGTATTGACGACGCACAGTCATAGTAATAAATACTACCATATGTACAGTTTCTTGTATATATGGTCGAAGACCACGTATGATATTCCGTTCTCTCGCCGAGTGCCAAGCGGTCTCTCGCCGACTCACAATCTGTCAAATGAGGCTACGAGTACTCTTCACACAGTCAAAAATCACTATTTATTTAAATCCATGGGCTGCAACAGTACCTTGATGAAGACCTAAAAACACCTAAATAATCCAAAAAATCCTGCCATTTCCAAAGTCCGGCCGGAATCCTAACTGGTGCCTAAAAATCCTGACATGTCAGGACAAATCCTGACCTTCCCGAGTTTGGGAGGAGATCCGGTCAAGTACATAACTTGACAAAGAGTATGTAAATCTTGAACGTTAACGTGCCGAAAATCCTTCAATTATAGCTTTAACATCAACCACAACTGATGGTAGTTTAACTTGTCCACAGTCTAAGAAACAACTCTAAGGTGGTGGACCATAATAATTTAAGGTAAACCATATAACTGTAGGTAGAATGTTTGGTTTATCAGTTCATCATAATAAAAGCTTCATTTTTTTTTACTAATAATGGTAAATAACCTCAATGTGTTCGTTCATATGCACGCGCACTGAACATTTATTTTGTTTTTATGCGAAACGAATAGGTAATTTTTTATTATGTATTTATTTTTAATTTTACTGTGCTAACGCCTAAATCTGAAGCATTTTTTTTTCGTCGTTATTGTTTAATTAGAACTGAAATGCAGGGTGACTTTCTATTCGTTGAAAAGCGGCCAATGTTAGATTCCACTTAGATAGCAAAAACAGCTCTCCCCAAAGGAAAATGCTAAAAATTTTCCATTCAAATGCAAATCGACTAAACTGATTAGTTATTTGGTATGTTTTTTAATTTTTTTTGTCTCCTGTTGTCTAGTTGCCAGATCCCCATTGCGGTGGGGAATCTTGGTAAGCCCGCTTCCATCTTCGGCATCATCGTCACTTACCATCAGGTGAGATGATGCCAAGGGCTTACCAATTGAGAATAATAAAAAGAGTTTTATTGCGAAAAGTGGTTCAGTTTCTTTTTTATTATTATTCACAATTACGAAGCCCTTGACATCATCTCACCTGATCGTAAGTGACGATGATGCCGAAGATGGAAGCGGGCTTACCAAGATTCCCCAACGCAATGGAGAACTGGCTACCTTATCTTCAAGCCGGAACACAGCTATGTTGTTAGCATTTATATTTGGCGGCAAGACTTGGATAAGAAGGTATAACTAGCCAGGCGGGCTTAGAAAATGCCCTACCACCAACCTTTTAACCGCCTCCGTAGCTCAGAGACAAAGTTCACTGGCTTTACACAGGAGGTCGCGGGTTCGATTCCCAGCGGGGTCAATTGTAAGACTCGGTTTGGTTGGTGGTAGGGCATTTTCTAAGCCCGCCTGGCTAGCTACCACCATCTTATCTAAGTCTTGCCGCCAAATATCAATGTTGATATCATTGGTGTGTTCCGGCATGAAGATAAGATAGCCAGTTCCCCATTGCGTTGGGGAATCTTGGTAAGCCCGCTTCCATCTTCGGCAACATCGTCACTTACCACCAGGTGAGCTGTTGTCAAGGGTATACCAATTGTGAATAAATAAAAAAAAACCGAGTCTTACAAGTTGACCCCACCGGGAATCGAAACCGCGACCTCCTGGTGTGAAGCTAACGGACTAACCATTGCGCCACGGAGGCGGTTAAAAATTTCAAAAAAAATTATGAGACGAATCTAATTTTCTGCGTTTTAGCGAATAAGAAGTCCAGTATATATATTGTTTTTACGTATGCGTTTTTGTGGGTTTAAAAAACGTTTAAGCGTTTTATAATATTGTGTGATTTTTTTCGTGTGACTGATTAATTTATTTGTCTACTTTCAAGAGTATAGAACTATAGATACCATAGGAATCATTTTACTTTGATTATTGTGTGATATTTTTTTTTGTGTGTAAAAGATTGATTTCTGATTTGTTTGTGTGTTTATTTGTCTACTTTCAAAAGTAAAGAGCTATAGATACCAAATGTATCATTTTAATTTGTTTGCTTCCATGATAATACTACAGAAATGTTGATTTGAACAATACCACGTGACTTCATCAGTCAATACATTTTTGTACCTACAAATGCACTTTGTCTAATTTGAATCAAAATTATTTTTCATTTTTCTAAGTATAGTAAAACAAAATTCTTGTTACTTCACAGGTCGGCTAGTATAATGAGTTCTAAATCGGCGCCGGGCATTATTATGGCTACTGGAGTGATGGGAAAATCTTTGAAGGGCATACCGGGGGTCTATCTCAGTCGTGACGCCGGGCTTACGTGGAAGAGAATACTGAAGGACTATTACTTCTTCAACTATGGCGACCATGGAGGCGTGTTGGTCGCTGTGAAATACTTTAAATCGCGCGGCGAAACAAGAAAAATATTGTACTCGACCAATGAAGGCATTGACTGGAACTCTTATCAGTAAGTCGTTTCCGTTCAACCATTTATAAATATAAGCTGTTATTTAAAAGAATTTTAAAGCAAATGAAAGGTTTATTGTAATTGAATTATTTTTTTCTTGCTAAAGTTAAAAGGTTATCTAACAATCGTTTCATTTTGTAGGTTCAACGAAGATGATCTCAGAATTTATGGACTAATGACGGAGCCTGGCGAAAACACGACAACCTTCACGATGTTTGGTTCCGCTAACGAGCAACACCAGTGGATAATCATCACCATCGATCTCCAAAACACTTTTGCGCGCAACTGCACGGACGGCGACTACAAGTTTTGGTCGCCGTCCCCGCCAAACTCAAGTGTATCTTGCGTACTCGGCAAAAGGGACACTTTCCAACGCCGATTAGCTCACACCAACTGCTACAACGGCTTAAGTTACGACCGACCAGTACAGAAGCAAGTTTGCGAGTGTGGTCGTAGAGACTTTGAGTGTGATTTCGGCTTCATGCTTTCTGGCAGCGAATGTATTCGCAACAAATCTGTGAAGTTCGATCCTTACACTATCCCCAAGGAATGTCGTCCTGGACACTCTTACAAAAGAACCAAAGGTTACAGGAAGATCGACGGTGATGTGTGCATCACCTCTGGATATCTGTCTTATGCTCCTGATACGATCCCCTGCCCAATCGGCGAGCCACAAGAATTCCTAATCGTTGCTTTACGTGACAAAATTGCGCGTATTGACTTATCTGATAACTCCACAGTCGTTCCTATCAAAGATCAGAAGAATATAGTCGCTATTGAATTTGATATAAAGAATAACTGCCTGTACTGGGCTGACATAGAAATGGACAAGATCAATCGTCAATGTTTCAGAGACGGATCTGCTCAAGAGGTGGTCGTTGACACCGAGTTAGCTAGTATTGAAGGAATGGCTTTGGACTACATTTCGAACGTTCTTTTCTTTGTTGATGGTATAAGAAAGAAGATAGAAGCAGTCAGAACTGATCTCTCTAGTGCGGGAAGAATGCGTGCTACAATTCTGGACTCGAAAGTTCTTTCTAAACCACGTGGTATCGCTGTCCATCCAAGGGCAGGCTACTTATTCTGGACCGATTGGGATAGGAGTAATCCTTCATTATCTCGCTCATCCCTCGACGGTACAGACGTGATAAAACTATTCGGGAAGCCAGTAGTGCAATGGCCTAACGGTATAACCATAGATCAGATGTCAGAGAAAATTTACTGGGTAGATGCTATGGAAGATTACATAGCGAGCGCAGATTTGGACGGACGATACTTCAGAAGAATATTGTGGAATGATAACAAAGTGACCCATCCGTTCGCTGTAGCGGTGCTGAAGGATAGAATGTACTGGGACGATTGGAAAGCGAAATCCATTTTCGGCGCTGACAAAGACACTGGCAGCGGCATTATTACTATCAACGACTCGTTTACTGGTTTGATGGATTTGAAAGTGTTTGCGCATTTCATTCAGCACGGAAGCAATGCGTGCTCTTACAAGAATACCAGCTGTGATACGTTGTGTTTAGGCAAGCCGGGCAACGGATATGGGTGTTTGTGTCCGGATGGCTTCAATAAGATCAACGGGAAGTGTATGTGTCCGAATGGCTTGGAACCGGCGCCCAATATGACGTGTCCGAAGAAGGCTGGAACTACTTGTACACCCGTAAGTACTCTCTATGTATGCGGTCAACCATACGTAATTGGTAACACGTGTCAGTTTAACAGTTTGAGTGCCAATTCCGCCGGAGGGCGTGACTGCGGGTGTCCGTCCATAGCCAATAGGGGCATTCATGCGGGGTGCCCATTTAATTTTGGCGTTTTTTTGCGCGTTATGTCCACTTCTACAGAATTTTCCTTTCCAAGACGCATGCCCGCCGTGAACTGACTTACGAAAAAACTAGTAGCCGATAACACAGGGAATCCTAGTTTGGGGCCAGATGACCATGTGTGATTTGTCCCAGAATATTTATCACTCGTCAGGACGAGATGGGCACCCGCCCTCGAACCCACTTCACGCCCCTTGGCGTAATGGGCACCCTGCTTGTATTCCCTATCGAATATGGGCAGTCAAACTGTTAAGCGGATGATATACGTTTTAAATAAAACTTATTACAAAGCGAGGCCAGCCAATACTGGTAGAGTTACCGCTGACGTATGGGTTTACTGTAGTTTGCGGCTTTCTTGACCAGGTTTTATGACTCGTCTGATCTCACGTCTCATACTAAATGGGTCCTGTTTGGTACTACAGCGCAACGCGCTCCTACCTCCTTTACGAGGCAAGGTTGGGATCAGGACATATTTTTTATCAATGAATCCCAATCTGAATCGAAATATCTACGAAAGTACAGTCGTGAGACTTATACTTTTTTTGTATACATACATAGCATGCGGGTCAACTGTCCGAGTCTTATTTTAGTTATATACTTTTTTTGTTAGCATGCGGGTCAACTGTCCGAGTCTTATTTTAGTTAAGCATATTATAATAAAAACTAGCTTTTGCCCAAATCTTCGCCCGCGTTGATATGTTTTTTTTTGGCTTAGGATATTCTAAATTCAAAATGATTTATTTGCACAAGATATGACACGCGAAAGCCGCTCGAGCGGTTTTTAGAATATTTTCAAATCTTTTCATTAGTGCTCTCCTTACGTTTAAGAACTACTGTACAAAATTTCATCCACTATAGCCTGTGCATTGTCAGTCAGTTTAGAGTAGAGTTTTATTAGCAGATCATGCTCTTGTTACGCATTTTGCTTGAGTAGTTTCTAAATATCACTGTATAACTTCTAGAAAATGCAGCCTTTCTTCAGAAAATTAAACTTCGTGCTTTCTCTTTCTACACTAAGGGTGAGTTCACATGCAAGAACGGGATGTGTATAAACAAGTCGTGGCGCTGCGATGGGAACAACGATTGTGGGGATCTATCCGATGAAGTCGGGTGTCAGTGCACGCATCCCATGATACCTTGCGATGACAACAACTGCTACATGCCTCAGTGGAAATGCGACGGAGAGTTCGATTGTGCTGACAAGAGCGATGAGAAAGGTAAGATAATGTGCAGAATTAATGACGTCATTTGCCATAAATGGTGGCAAACTAATAAGGAGCATGGTCCAAACGCTACCATATTGTTTAGTGTACTAAAAGTAAGGGCACTTCAGTTGCTGAGGGCTGGAGGTGCCCCAATCAATGCATTATAATTCTTTTCATCGCACCTATTCGAAGTACGACAGTTGGCTTTAAAGGCTCTCAAAGTATCTAAACAATAGACAAACATTTACCAGCTATTAATTTCTAATAGTCTAATGCTGTTTTTAGAGTAAATTTTGTTTTAATAATACTTAATATTCATCTTCTTTTTTAAAACTTTTCTCTCCAGACGGCAAATTCATACTTAAACACCTAATACTTGGTAGATTAACAGATTGGTCAATTTTCTATGGAAAGTCTACTAGGTTACTCCACCGAGTGTGAGGCGTGCCTACGCTACGTCTTCCGGTGTAGCAGATTGGTCAACTTTCTACGAAAAGTCTACTAGGTTACTCCAACGAGTGTTAGGCGTGCCTACGCTACGTCTTACGGTGTAGCAGATTGGTTAACTTACTTTGGAAAGTCTACTAGGTTACTCCAACGAGTGTTAGGCGTGCCTACGCTACGTCTTACGGTGTAGCAGATTGGTTAACTTACTTTGGAAAGTCTACTAGGTTACTCCAACGAGTGTTAGGCGTGCCTACGCTACGTCTTACGGTGTAGCAGATTGGTTAACTTACTTTGGAAAGTCTACTAGGTTACTCCAACGAGTGTTAGGCGTGCCTACGCTACGTCTTACGGTGTAGCAGATTGGTTAACTTACTTTGGAAAGTCTACAAGGTTACTCCAACGAGTGTTAGGCGTGCCTACGCTACGTCTTACGGTGTAGCAGATTGGTTAACTTACTTTGGAAAGTCTACTAGGTTACTCCAACGAGTGTTAGGCGTGCCTACGCTACGTCTTCCGGTGTAGCAGATTGGTCAACTTTCTATGGAAAGTCTACTAGGTTACTCCACCGAGTGTAAGGCGTGCCTACGCTACGTCTTCCGGTGTAGCAGATTGGTCAACTTTCTATGGAAAGTCTACAAGGTTACTCCAACGAGTGTAAGGCGTGCCTACGTTACGTCTTCCGGTGTAGCAGATTGGTCAACTTTCTATGGAAAGTCTACTAGGTTACTCCAACGAGTGTTAGGCGTGCCTACGCTACGTCTTACGGTGTAGCAGATTGGTCAACTTTCTACGAAAAGTCTACTAGGTTACTCCACCGAGTGTGAGGCGTGCCTACGCTACGTCTTCCGGTGTAGCAGATTGGTCAACTTTCTATGGAAAGTCTACTAGGTTACTCCAACGAGTGTAAGGCGTGCCTACGCTACGTCTTCCGGTGTAGCAGATTGGTCAACTTTCTATGGAAAGTCTACAAGGTTACTCCAACGAGTGTAAGGCGTGCCTACGCTACGTCTTCCGGTGTAGCAGATTTGTCAACTTTCTATGGAAAGTCTACTAGGTTACTCCAACGAGTGTTAGGCGTGCCTACACTACGTCTTACGGTGTAGCAGATTGGTCAACTTTCTACGAAAAGTCTACTAGGTTACTCCACCGAGTGTGAGGCGTGCCTACGCTACGTCTTCCGGTGTAGCAGATTGGTCAACTTTCTATGGAAAGTCTACTAGGTTACTCCAACGAGTGTAAGGCGTGCCTACGCTACGTCTTCCGGTGTAGCAGATTGGTCAACTTTCTATGGAAAGTCTACAAGGTTACTCCAACGAGTGTAAGGCGTGCCTACGCTACGTCTTCCGGTGTAGCAGATTGGTCAACTTTCTATGGAAAGTCTACAAGGTTACTCCAACGAGTTTAAGGCGTGCCTACGCTACGTCTTCCGGTGTAGCAGATTGGTCAACTTTCTATGGAAAGTCTACAAGGTTACTCCAACGAGTGTTAGGCGTGCCTACGCTACGTCTTACGGTGTAGCAGATTGGTCAACTTTCTACGAAAAGTCTACTAGGTTACTCCACCGAGTGTGAGGCGTGCCTACGCTACGTCTTCCGGTGTAGCAGATTGGTCAACTTTCTATGGAAAGTCTACTAGGTTACTCCAACGAGTGTTAGGCGTGCCTACGCTACGTCTTCCGGTGTAGCAGATTGGTCAACTTTCTATGGAAAGTCTACTAGGTTACTCCAACGAGTGTTAGGCGTGCCTACGCTACGTCTTCCGGTGTAGCAGATTGGTCAACTTTCTATGGAAAGTCTACTAGGTTACTCCACCGAGTGTAAGGCGTGCCTACGCTACGTCTTCCGGTGTAGCAGATTGGTCAACTTTCTATGGAAAGTCTACAAGGTTACTCCAACGAGTGTTAGGCGTGCCTACGCTACGTCTTACGGTGTAGCAGATTGGTCAACTTTCTACGAAAAGTCTACTAGGTTACTCCACCGAGTGTGAGGCGTGCCTACGCTACGTCTTCCGGTGTAGCAGATTGGTCAACTTTCTATGGAAAGTCTACTAGGTTATTCCAACGAGTGTAAGGCGTGCCTACGCTACGTCTTCCGGTGTAGCAGATTGGTCAACTTTCTATGGAAAGTCTACAAGGTTACTCCAACGAGTGTAAGGCGTGCCTACGCTACGTCTTCCGGTGTAGCAGATTGGTCAACTTTCTATGGAAAGTCTACTAGGTTACTCCAACGAGTGTTAGGCGTGCCTACGCTACGTCTTACGGTGTAGCAGATTGGTCAACTTTCTACGAAAAGTCTACTAGGTTACTCCACCGAGTGTGAGGCGTGCCTACGCTACGTCTTCCGGTGTAGCAGATTGGTCAACTTTCTATGGAAAGTCTACTAGGTTACTCCAACGAGTGTAAGGCGTGCCTACGCTACGTCTTCCGGTGTAGCAGATTGGTCAACTTTCTATGGAAAGTCTACTAGGTTACTCCAACGAGTGTTAGGCGTGCCTACGCTACGTCTTCCGGTGTAGCAGATTGGTCAACTTTCTATGGAAAGTCTACTAGGTTACTCCAACGAGTGTTAGGCGTGCCTACGCTACGTCTTACGGTGTAGCAGATTGGTTAACTTACTTTGGAAAGTCTACTAGGTTACTCCAACGAGTGTTAGGCGTGCCTACGCTACGTCTTACGGTGTAGCAGATTGGTTAACTTACTTTGGAAAGTCTACAAGGTTACTCCAACGAGTGTTAGGCGTGCCTACGCTACGTCTTACGGTGTAGCAGATTGGTTAACTTACTTTGGAAAGTCTACTAGTTTACTCCAACGAGTGTTAGGCGTGCCTACGCTACGTCTTCCGGTGTAGCAGATTGGTCAACTTTCTATGGAAAGTCTACTAGGTTACTCCACCGAGTGTAAGGCGTGCCTACGCTACGTCTTCCGGTGTAGCAGATTGGTCAACTTTCTATGGAAAGTCTACAAGGTTACTCCAACGAGTGTAAGGCGTGCCTACGTTACGTCTTCCGGTGTAGCAGATTGGTCAACTTTCTATGGAAAGTCTACTAGGTTACTCCAACGAGTGTTAGGCGTGCCTACGCTACGTCTTACGGTGTAGCAGATTGGTCAACTTTCTACGAAAAGTCTACTAGGTTACTCCACCGAGTGTGAGGCGTGCCTACGCTACGTCTTCCGGTGTAGCAGATTGGTCAACTTTCTATGGAAAGTCTACTAGGTTACTCCAACGAGTGTAAGGCGTGCCTACGCTACGTCTCCTTGTGTGCGGTCGCCACTCCAGAACTTTACTACCCCAACGGCCGTCTGTTCCACGAGCTTTGTACCCCGTCCACTGCCTCTTAAATTTGTCGATTCTGAGAGCTACGTCAGTTACCTTGGTTCTCCAACAGTTTATTTAATTTTGATATTTTTTTACTTTACGGAGATGAAAGAGTAGAAAGTATTGTGATGGCAAAAAAATCGAAGTTGAGATTTTGATGGGGATCGATTGTCTTACACTAATAGTCTAAAAACTTTATTTTTAAACTGACATTGTCGGCTACCAATTGTGCCTAAGTTTCACTGGAGACGCTCTAAGTTAAGCGTTTATAGAATGGTTATCCCCATCTGTTTGTATTTCTTAATAAGCACTATTGTAATTATGTTGACAATGATCTACTTAGTGGTTTTTCACTCTAATGTATTGCTCTGGTTGGAATGAGTTCTGTTTGGACCGCCATAGTGAGCACACGCATACCAGATGTTGTCCCTGCAACCCGTAGCCCCGACTTTTTAAGATAAATTATTTTACGGTCCTATTGTTGCACGCGCGCGTTGCCTCTACCCGAGCCAAATTTCGAGTGTTTGTGTACCTAGCTCATTAGTCACTACTAATTAATTTTTTTCTTTACTATACCAAGCGATTGTGCTACATCAGTGTTTGTCAAGTGCATCTAGCTCACAACCGCGGAACACCACCCAACCCCCAGTGAGACTACAATAGACACAGAAGAAGACTTCAGCCAGCAAACGCGGTGAGATCGATCCGAAACGCCCTTTTTGGAGTTTATTGGAATTTACTTCTTAAGAATTGATTTTCATATGTAATACCGGGGTATGGGAATTGTGGGGAGTAAAATCAGACGTTATGCGTTACCTGTGTAGTATATTTGTTGATTTTGTGCGCAACTTATTTGCTTGTATGTAGGTATGATAATGTGTGTATGTATATATGTATGTATATTTCTTTGGCACGTCCTGTGGCCTGAACGGCTTTATGGTTTCGGAGTGTCGTTAGATTTGTTTTGTCGGAATTGACAGGAGTGGCCGCTTTTCTGATTTTCGTACTTCCTGGACCGATTGCTTCCGGAATCGATATCTGAGGATCCCTGAGGTTCTTTATCTTGTCGCGAATCCGTTGTCGGAATTGAAAGGGAGTGGCCGCCATGTTGCGCTTTTTGGTTGCTGGACGGAGTTCTTCCAAATCGATAGCTGTGGGTCCCTGAGGTCCCTTATAACGAGTCCGTTGTCGGAATTGACAAAGGTGGCCGCCATTATGAATTTTTTGGTTGCTGGACGGAATGCTTCCAAAATCGATATCTGAGGGTCCCTGAAGTCCCTTATAGCGGATCCGTTGTCAGAGTTGACAAAGGTGGCCGCCATTTCGCTTTTTTTGGTTGCTGGACCGATTGCTTCCAAGATCGCTATCTGAGGTTCCCTAAATCGGGAATCCGTTGTCAGAATTAAAAAAAATTGGCCGCCATCCTCCAGCGCATTCGTAATCGTTGGTAGGAAGTGGACTCCGGTCGTGCGTCGGAGTTTACACACATCTTTTTTTTTAATTCGAATCCTGTATGCCTTCTAGGTTTAGCCCAGAGGTCCTCCAGCCCATGACATTGACACAAAACAAGGGAAACTTGTTTATTTAATCTAAGTGGCGTACCTAGGATTAACAACATCAAGACTGTTTAATATAATTAAGGTTTATGCGCACACAAACACCAGCTAGATATGTAACACTTCGACCCAACTCTTTACAGATAACATCCAAACCTTGCACGCATACCCAACAAACCGAAAATAAACGTTTTCAACACGTCTCACACTGCCAGTCAGTATCAAGAACACACACCTACCTAAACTTAACACTGATATTATAACAGAAATTCGGGCGCCCACTTATATCTATCTTTCATCCCACAATAATAAAGATTTCACAATCAACGAAATTAAGTAATTCCACATAACTTAATTACTTATCCCTGTTTGGGATGGGTCCGCCTTTGTGCATGCTACTTATATTCTGTATCTATAATTGTATATTTTGTTGTAAGTATACAATGAGGAGTTCACAAACAAGCAAACAATCTCCCCCAAAAAGTAGATAAGTGGGATACCTACCTACTTGTTTCTCCAACTTTCCAAACTCAACCAAGTCAAGTTATAAATGGAACCCATAATTTTTATAGAGAATACGACCGTAAATTATTCCCCACAGACACAGATTTCTTAAAACTCGGACCGAAACTCAAATAGCCCAAACATGTGCAAACCATTCTAGTCTACTATAAGAAAAAATAGCACACAAAAGCAGTTCGACAAAAGTGTTCCTTTACTTACCCAAAAAAAAAAGAGAAACAAAAAACGGACACCTACCTACTAGACTCGAGAGCAGCCCAAACATGCCGGGACAACCCGAGCCAGACAAATAACTCAAGCAATTATGAAAATAATATATAAAAATACAGACGAATTGAGAACCTCCTCCTTTCTGGAAGTCGCTTGAAAAGAAATAGCGAAGGACGACAATCGCCTCGTCAGAAAAATTGTGGACCACTTCCAGGTGGCTTGGAAACTTGAAATTTGGCACCGAGGTGAGTGATTGGACGTATGCAGGTGAGGGATTCAAAGGGCGGCCAAGTGTGAGTTGTGCCCGCGCACTGGGGGTTCCGTAAAACCATTACTCAGCAGGATGTGCGGACCGCTTCTAGGTGGCTTATAAACTTGAAGTTTGGCATCGAGGTGGTTTATTGGACGTATACAAAGGAAGGATTCGAGGAACGGCCAAGTGTGAGTCGTGCTGGCGCACTGGGGGTTCCGTGTCACCGCTACTCGGCAAAATATATGGACGACTTCTAGGTGGCTTGTAAACGTGAAGTTTGGCATCGGGTTGGGTTGTAGGACGTATGCAGGGGAAGAATTTGAAGGACCGCGCACTGAGGATTCCGTATCACTACCACTCAGCAAAGTGTAGGGACACTTCCAGGTATCTAATAAACTTAAAATTTGCCATCGTGATGGTTTAATTAGGCGTATACGAAGAAGAGAATCGAAAAACTGGCCAGGTGCGAGTCGGACTTGCGAAATTGGGGTTCCTTACCACTGCTATTTATCAAAGTTATAAACTATTCCCGGGTGACTTAGAAACTAGTTTGCATTTGGGTGGGTTGATGGGCGTATGCAAAAGAGGAAGAGAGGCTGGTAAGGCGCCAAGCAAGCAAAGCTTACTTTATAAAAGTAAATATCAATATAGAAAAAAATTGGATAGTGAAAACTTGCCAGGTTGCACCATGTATTGGCGGAGAGCATAGCATTTTTTTGGTCAACTGAAAGCCGTTATGCGCTTTCGGTTGTTTGGAGGGATCTAGAATGAATATTTCTGTTTAGGGTTCAAGTATACGGAGGCATAACTAACAGATCAATATATCAAAGAGCTATTTTCTTAAAAGGTGTTGGGGCAGTGAGTACATAATAATCGCAGAAAGTGAAGTCTACCTCGTGAACGTACACTCCAAAAAAACCGTTAAGGTGGGGTCACACGCACGGGGTTCCGCACCATGGCTTTGGCTGCCGGCGGCGGAGTGGGGCCTCTCACTGCATACTTTACTCTATAGGTAGGTCAAACCATAGAATGTTTTGAAGGACCTATTTAGCGATTCCCGACGCGATGGGGTGGGTTTTTTTTTTCTTTACGTGTGTGCAAGGTGCCGCAATATTTTTTTAAAAGATTTTATAGTGCAACTCTGTCGGCGTGATTGATGTGTGTACCCGTACCGGGTTGCGGCTTTCTAGTACTGATGGTCTCGGACGGAAGGACAAACAATGGCGAAAATATGGGGGTTGCCTGTTGCCTCCGGAACCCTAACGAGCAAAAACCCTGCTCCCATGGGCATTACTAAAGCTAACAGATCACGCCTACGTCGCTACGAGAGACATATCCTACAAGAAATACTGGCGAACTCCAGGGACAGCCACAAAGCAACTAAAATCAAGCACACGCTAAAAGGAAAAACAATAACACAAATTCTTAAAGTAAGAAGAATCTTTTACCTGGGCGCGAAATACAGCACATCCTACACGCGGCCAGAGATTACAAGGTGAATAAACGAAAAGTGAGTCGCCCCATCCTCACATGTGAGGATTCTTTAAACCAGGACTCATTCAAGTACACAACCGGATCAAGAAACAATAAAACGAGAAGAAAGCCTACCAAAAGAATATTAGTTACAAAAAAAACGCAGTTCTAATCCTTCCCTGTATATATAACACACCAAGTATAATATTTATCCTCCTAATGTGCTGACTCGTTGCTAGTATACTTGTCGGTTCAACTTCCCGTCACTCCCATCCTAACTGCGACCACCCTACACTCCTGATCGCATCTACGTGGCCACTGGTGTCTCGGGTAGATTTCCGTCGCATAATGGCAGACAGCGATTGCTGATACATCACAGACGTTGTTAACGTGGCCACCGTCGGATGTGCTTGGTAAGCGACAGCGGGAATCTGAGGTAGCAGACCGCATTTACTCAGGAGTACCGTCGCATGCCAGGTGCAGCTACGGGGGACACGCTTACAACAACGGGTGCCTTAGCCTCGACTGTTCTCCTTTATGCGCTGATATCAATGCCCTTGCAGAAGAACTTCTGGTCAGTGCGCCACCGGAACGGAACGGAACGGAATGTATTGCTCTGGTTGGAATTTCCCCTTTCTGCCGCTATATTCAATATTTCCTTGCTTGTATGCAGAATGCGCCCACACGAATTGCACGGCGAAACAGTTCACATGCGCGAACGGACAGTGCATAGAGAAGAAATGGGTGTGCGACGGAGACAATGACTGCAAGGACGGGTCTGATGAACGAAACTGCACTGTAAGTACTTTCAATAAGGTGCCTAGTTCATCATCATTATCAAACTAATCGAAAGGGACCGGGCATTCGCTGCGAGCATCCAACGTCTTCCCGCAACCACTCGGTCATTGGTAGACCGAAAAGGAGGCCTATCTACTCTACGTCTTCCGGTTTCTCATAATAAATATTTATGTATTTAGTATTTGCTATGAATGTTTGCCACGTATCATAACTCATTAGCCATATTAAACAAAGTTGTAGGTATTACGGTTTTTTGGGATTCTGTACCCAAAGGGTACCAAATTCAAATTCAAAAATCTTTATTCGTGGTAAATATGGTGATTTTAGATGTTAATAACATAGGAGCTCTCATGTCTAGCTGAGTACAGCATACAAATTAAAATTATAAAAAATAAAAATTAAGACAATATTGATACAACTTTATCTAAGGATGATGATGATGATGATGGTCCTAGCCGTTTTCGGCTACAGCGACCGCAGCGTTGTCCGGCTCAGCTGCAAGCGTCCCGCTGCTCCGCCTTCTCGTGCGCCCGCATGTGGCTGTTGTAGCCAATCTTCGCTCGGAACGTGCGGTCACACTTGGGGCACGTCAGGACACCGTTGCTGTAATTGTAGTGGATAGCCGCAGGTGGTCGGGCTTTTATTTCATCCCTTTTGGTGTTATATTGGGTTATTGTTTATCTAAGGATAATGACTAAATAAACAGTAAAAAAATTATCGATTAATAAGCTGGAAATTGATTAAAGTTTAAATTGCTTGTACACTAAAAATTCATTAATACTATAAAAATTCATATCTAGAAGCCACTTAAATGATTTATTACACATTTGATTAAGATTCATTGTTTTGAATTGGTCTGGTACCTTGTTATATATTTTAACACACACCTTGTTATATATTTTAACACACATACTATAACTGTTCTTTAGATAAAGTGATGTCCTTGGATAATGGCCTAGAGCTAATTTTAATGGGTGCCTTACTGCCCTTGGGTTGACTTCTGACACAGTTTTAAAAAGAAATGGATGCTGCTTCACAAACTTACATACTTCCAAGACATACATGGAGGGCAGTGTCAGTATTCTTAAAGTTTTAAAGAGCGGTTTACAGCTATCATAGGGACCAGCTTCGGATATAACGGGACCCTATTAAGAAAATTTACTAACCCTATTACCACACCCTGGACACTTCATACAACGGGCCAGAAATGACATTTCTAAAAACGAATGACAGAACAAAAAAAATGGCGGCGAAATCCTGTACGTTTGACAATCAAACTGTAACCAATCTGTATCAATCTGGGTGACGAGGGGGTGAGGTCGCAATCTAGAGAGCGGCAGGGAGTGTTCATACTGTATTTTAGTACTAATATATATACTTTGCTATTACTAAGCCTCCGCTGTCCGTCCGTCCGTATGTCTATCTGTCTGTCTGTCAGCGGGCTGTATTTTATGAACCGTAATAGTTATAGTGAAAATTTTCTCACAGTGTTTATTACCGCTATACCAACAAACAAAAAAAATAAAACAATAAGTTTAAGGGGCCCCATACAAGAAAGGTGTTTTTTGAAACATGAAAAGTATAAAAAAAGTACATAGTGTTCAATCATCTACTATGGTACGGAACCCTTTGTGTGCAAGTCCGACTTCCTAGTTTATTCAAAACTAGCTTTTTCCCATAGTTTCGTTTTTATCACTGTCTTTGAAGGTGAGAGGTGTACGAGTTGAGTGGCTCGCAAGCGTGGAAATTATTGTTTCCTAGTTCCCTCTGGAGCTATACATTTTTTGTGGATTGAAAAATTTACTACATTTTCCTCCGTCCTTTATTAGCTCTTAGACAAATTTCTGCAAAATCGATTCAGTAGTCACAGCGTGAAGGAATAACAAATAGCCAGACAGACACACTCTCGAATTCGTGTTATTAGTATGAAGTATAAAGTCGTCGGTAGTCCTTACTTTAAGCTATATTAGTACTAACGTACTTTAAGTAAGACCAACAATTTTATTTGTAACAGATCCATCCAAAACGACCCGACACTGTTAACTGCTCAGTCACCGGTTTTGCATGCGGGGACGACTACAATGCACTGTGCATCCCTAACTCGTGGGTGTGTGACGGAGAGAACGATTGTCCCGGCGGCGAGGATGAGCGGGGCGAAAGATGCAAGAACTCCACCTGCGCCCCGTACATGTATCGGTGTCCCAGTGGCAAGTGCATTTATAGGTCTTGGGTAAGTATCAGTGTCCCGGGGGCAAGTGTATTTATAGGTCAAATCAAATCAAATCAAAATAATTTATTTTAAA
This sequence comes from Coleophora flavipennella, assembly GCA_947284805.1. Classification (NCBI taxonomy): domain Eukaryota; kingdom Metazoa; phylum Arthropoda; class Insecta; order Lepidoptera; family Coleophoridae; genus Coleophora; species Coleophora flavipennella. The sequence goes on along the minus strand of OX369287.1, from coordinate 6,867,146 downwards.
TAGGTGTTTAAAAAAAATATTGTATATTACAGATTATAGTCTCAGGTAATGGTATTTGGTATAGAATCAACATATATATCTTTGTCATTTACATAATCTATTATTTTATAATATCCTCTAGAGCACAAGCATTTTTTGACATGAGTCTTGAATTTATTCTCTGACAAACTAGTTACATTTTCTGGAATTTTATTGGAGAATCTTATACACTGCCCCACAAATGACTTTTTAACCTTGCTCGGTCTAGGGTGTGTATAGATTTAGAGTCCAATGATATTAAGTGATCATCCATAACTCGAGGGTGTGTGAGAGAGAAAGATTGAGGATGCCCGGCGAGGACACGTACGTACATGTATCAGTGTCCCCACGGCAAGTGCATTTATAGGTCTTGGATATGTATCCTATTATAGATTTAGAGTCTTATAGTAGTAAGAGGTCATCCGTAGCTTGGGGGTGTGTAAGAGAGAGAATGATTGTCCCGGCGACGAGGATGAGAGACAAGAACTCCACTTGCACTCCGTACGTGTATCAGTTGCCCAGCGGCAAGAGTTATTAAGAAGTTTTCTTACAGGTACGACTTATGGTTGAATACACACATCAAACGCGTTTAATTTCGATTTTATTATTTTTTTAACCGCCTTAAAAAAGAAGGAGGTTCTCAAAAGTATATTTGTAAAATGTGTGTTCGTACGATTGAAGTCGGTTTTTAACGTATTTAGCGTTTCTAATTACTGTTTATTATTCTATTACTAAATGATTAAAATACATTTGGTGTTTTTTTTTTAAATTTTTAAACTAAACTTACACTTTTACGCTAACTATCTACAAATAGAATTTTTCAAAAAAAGAAATAAATAAGTAAGGTTTTTTCCAAGATTAATTTTCAAATGTTGCTTAGACTTTTTTGATGTGTGTCCTATTTGTTTTTAATGATCAATCTCATTTTAAATCTTCCTGAACGAAAGATTTTCGTTTGCGAAAGATTACTTCCCGATATGTTAATCTTTCTTTACTTTGATTCATTTTGACACTTTAATACATGTTCTAGAATACTTTTATTGTCCTTAAAAGGTTTGCGATGGCGAAAACGACTGCAGCGACATTGACTCATCAGACGAGAAGAACTGCACCCACATCGGTATCGGTTCCAAAATCCTGCCCCGCCCGGAGAAACCAGAATTCTCCAACTCCACCTGTCTCGATTGGATGTTCAAATGTGACAACGGAAACTGCTTGCCCTATTGGTGGAGGTAACTTTGTACTTGTTTGTTAGCTCAAGATAAAGGTGATTGTTTTTGTTTAGCACCCGTTGAAGCGATCGTAGTTGATTGATTACGCAAGTTGACTGACCTGTAGCACGGTCTTTTCTGTGCCGGTTGCTATTACTAAATACCAGACCTAAAGCCTATCAGATACCGTATATAGGTGGCTTCACCACTAGCCCTGAAAGCTCCACTAACCCGGAATTGATATCCGCGTGTGGTGTATGGCCTAACCGAACCCAGCAGTGGGGACGTTTATGAGTTGTTAACGCACCTATTAGGAAAATGCACTGTTACCTGTAAACAAAGATCATAAAATAGTTATTTGTTATGCAAGGCTGCGATGTTGTTATTTGGCGCGAGTTGCCTATATTGAAGCGTAGGAAGGCTTTCAAGGGTACGAGATGCAAAGAGCGATACAACACAATTTTCCACCACACTAAGCGAGGAACATATTTAGGTGCAAGAAAAATTGGTTCTAATTTTAAAAATTCTTTCCATGGTAGCTGATAAAACACGCAATTTCGCGCGCTAAAATGGAATGACAAAACCTTTCCGAGCGTGTGATGTGAAATAGTTATTTATAATACAAGGGTGGTAAAAAGGTAAATAAGAAACGAGTGAAATTTGTCAGCCCGAGCCGCAAGCGAGGGTTTACCATCGTCACGAGTTTGTTATTTCCTTTTATACCCATGTATCATACGACGTTTTTCAATACAGTTTTTAGAAAACAGGTAACATTAGAATCGACCGTGACAGAAAAACTAAATACATGGTACATACCTATCAAGGTTTCGGCAACCATAGTTCGTTTTACGCGACTTGTGGCTCATTTTAAATGTACGGGGAGTAATGTCACTTTGTTTTTTCCTGTACATACACATTAGTATATTTTTTATTACACGCATATAAACTATTCATAATTTTATTCGTATTCACACTAAAACAACTCAATACAGTTTAACAAAAATTACGCCATATTTAATTTAGCTAGGCACACGACGTACGCATGCTTAATTTTTTTTAAATATTTATTACCATAAATATATTACAATAAAACTTGAAATAATATTAAAGTAAGCATTAAAACCTCCTTGAAAAAGTTGACCTATTCCTTCCTGTAACCTATGCACTTCATTCATATTTATTCTCCTTTCTTCACAAAGATATATCCCAAAGAGAATGTAATCAGCTAGCGTTATTTACTAACCTCGCGGAGTAACAACCAATCTCTTTTAAAATTCTCCTTTCATAAGTCTTTAAGAATATTATGTATTAAGAAGGTTATTATATTTTTTTATTTGCTATAAATGTCTTGTTTCTCAGAGATACAAATTTTTAAAAAGTGGCAAAGTAAAAAAGACGTGTGCTGTAAAATCTATTTTGCGCACAGTAACTAGCATATAAAGTACCACGTTCCGAGCAACTGTATTGAAAGTTACATTATCTTTGCTGTAACGCAGCTTTTGACGAATAACAAGTAACGGGTTTTCATTTTGCTTTTGCACTCATACCTTGAACCATTAAAACATTTTCACCTCACACGCCCGGAAAATTTTTTTTTGTCATTCCATTTTAGCGCGCAACATTGCGTTTTATCAGCTAGCGTCGAAAGAGTTTTTAAAATTAGAACCTAATCTATTAACCTGTTTTTCCTGCACCTAAAAATTTTACTCGCTGTAGTGAGGTGAAAAATTTTGTGTTTCGCTCGGCAGCAAAGTTATTTTGCATCTCGTACCTTTAAAACCCTCGCTACTCTCAGGATTCTATCTTTGAACTACTTGCTTCGCTCGTGGTTCAATCTTAGAATCCTCCGCTTGCTCTGGTTTTAATAGACGTAACTCGCGCCAAACAACAGCTTTGCAGCCTTGCATGACAAATAACTGATATAATAATGACAAATAACTACTATTTCTTTATTTATTTAGGTGTGACAGTATCAACGATTGTGGGGACAACTCGGATGAAGTCGGGTGCGGATTGGTCGCGCCGGAGACGACAACGACGGTGCCTGAAGTGGAAACTGGTGCGCTTAAGTGCGGGAAGAATCAGTTTACATGCACGGAGTCTTGTAAGTGTTATATATATATTTGTACTTGGCATTAGACAGAGGCTTATTAAATGTACTAACAAAATGCAAAAAAAGAAAGGAACTGAAAACGAAAAATAAAAAAATAACCTTTTTTAGTTTAAGCTCCTACACTAATAGGGATGACGAATGCTAGTTATTTGAGTTACTTTTTATGATCTGTCAAAAACGACATTTTGTTCTAAAAATGTTAGAAATACCTAGGCGTGACGTCATAGTTTAGCAGCGGCATATATGTACTCATTTTGTGATTATGGTGAATTAAAAATCGAAGACTTGATGGAAATTAAAACGAGAAAGGTTTTCCGAAGTTTAAGAAGGAGGGCAATTAAGTGATCAAGAGTTCATAATTTATTTCTTATGCTGTCGTCATTCCTATTGTATCTAAATACCTAAATAATTTTGAGTGTGTAAAGTTATCATTTACAGGGTTAACGAAATTGGTGTAGGTCCTGTTAACTGGGCCTTCTACTTTTCATACTGAACAACTTTTATTCTATGACTTAGCTGAAATCGCAGTAAATTTTTTGCTCTTTATACAAATCAATATTTGTATGGAGGGTCAAAATATTTTTTTGAAAACTGACTATGGGTTTCTTCAGAAAAGTTGTTAAGTATGATGAGTAGAAAGAAGCCTCAGTTAACGGCACCTAGACCAATGTTGTTACATCCTGTATATATTAAAAAAAAAATATGAAATCCAACATGAGTCCGTCCGGCAGTTCTATGCAACCGATTTGACTATTTTTTCTTTTAAATAAATGGTATTGATGAACAGATTTGTCATCAAGCATAGAAAATCACTAAACTTTCGCCCTTATTAAGTTACACTCAAACACCATTTTCATAACTTTCTTTCTCAATATCTTTGGTTCTAATTGAAGTACGCGGTTCGTTTTGGTCTAAGAACACTCGCTAAAACGAGCTCTTTCGTTTGAGTTATTGTTTATTTAAATTGGTTGAGTTGGAACTTGGAGGTGTGAACATTCAACGCGCACATTCTCGCACACCGCGCAACTCGATGGCGAGCCGCGTGCAAGTCACCCACCGCGCACTATCGATGGCAAGCCGCTCGCGGCTCTCCCACCGCGCACCCTCGATGTCCATAATAAAAAAAGAGTAGCGGAGCATCACGGGCCCTCCTCGTAGATATTGAACACCCAGACACAGAGTAAACAAACCTGTTCGTCCCACGAATGTTTACCCTGGGCGGAGATCGAATCCTAGACCCTGCCACTGGAGCGCTGCCACTGGTCTAACCAGTCATGCGCTTGACTAAAGGGTCTTTCCTTCAAATTACAAGATTAGGTAGGGTCATTTCCGGTCTTATCTATTCAAGAATAGGTTAAATGCAGGATGTTAAGTGTCACTTTACTCAGTCTACCGAAAGGGAGATTTGGGATAGACTGGCAGGTTATTGATAGTGAACTAAGTAATTTATGTAAATTAGAGGACTAAGGAAACTTGTTTCACATAAAAATTAAAAATTGTTTTTTTAAAAATTGGATGGGCCAATTTTAACGAAACTTTATACACATAAGCAAGATACGAAATTGTAAGAAGTGTTTGGTAAGGCCTCTTAATTGACGCGCGAAGTGATGAGCTCTTCGTACAGACGACGACGCAGGACGCTAACGGCACACCCTGGACACTTCATACAACGGGCCAGAAATGATATTTCATAAAAGAAATGACGGAACAAACAAAATGGCGGCAAAATTCTATACGTTTGACAACCCAACTGTAACCAATCTGTATCAATCTGGGTGACGAGGGGGTAAGGTCGCAATCTAGAGAGCGGCAGGAACTGTCAATACTGTATGTTAGTACTGATGTGAGGTGTATATATACTTTGCTAACGGGCAGTTCTGTATACGCACGCATGCCTCTTAAACACTCATCTGATAGAATAGGGGAGTCCCTCAATCAAGAACGCAATCCTGATTATAAAAAGATGTACTCCCATTATTGTCCATGTCTTGCCCTTTGTCTTTGACCTTTGATGAAATAGAAATATCTTATTTGTTTAATAAATTGTCTCATGTTTTAAAATATCCCTTTTTTAAAGCAGAGATTCTGAAGTGTTTTCTTCATCACCCGGGTTGTGATAACTGTCGTAAACGCGGCATTGACTACCCACAACTTTTGCTTTTGTTGCAAAACAGACGCTTTTTTGAAATGTATAAAATTGTACATTATAAGCTTTTGAAATGTATCCAATTTAACCTCTTTCCATAGCGTACGTCAATGCGTCGGGCAACGTATGCATACCACTCTCCTGGGTTTGCGACACAGCGGAGGACTGCGCCGATGGCTCAGACGAACGCGATTGCGACTCTCACATCACACACAAATGTCCCAGGGAAGAGACTCCTTGTGCCGACAAGAGAGGATGTGTACTTTTGAAGCAGCTATGTGACGGAAATATGGACTGTGCTGATGGCAGTGATGAGATGCACTGCAGTGGGTCTACTGTTGTAAGTGCTCTATGAATGTAAATAGGGATGACGACTTCTAGTCATCTAAGATTTAAACTAAATTTTTGTTCAAAAAATCTTTGAAATGCTTAGGCGTGATGTCATTGTTTTCCAGCGTCATTTGAGCACTACGTAGGCGGGATGATAAATAGCTAGCCTAACCCATATTTTGTATAATGACGATATAAAATCTCCTTAGTTTTTTACTAATAGGTTCATTAGCTGCCAGTGTTCCAAATTTAAAATCGATTGTATAGTTTTTCTTTAAATATTGACATTTTAAAAAGAATTGTTTTGTTTTTTCTGCAAAATGGATAAAAAATTACAGTATATTACAAATAATGTCATGATTCAGATTACAGTCTCAGGTAATGGTATATGATATAGAATCAACATATATATCTTTGTCATTTAAATAATCTATTATTTTATAATATCCTCTAGAGCACAAAACTTTTTTGACATGAGTCTTGAATTTATTCTCTGACAAACTAGTTACATTTTCTGGAATTTTATTGTAGAATCTTATACACTGCCCCACAAATGACTTTTTAACCTTACTCAGTCTCGAAAAGGCTATATCTATTTTATTTACATTTCTTAAATTCAAATTATGCCTATCACTGGTTTTAGGAAATAAATGCAAATTCTTACGAACGTACATGATGTTTTCATATATAAATTGACTAGCAACAGTTAAAATATTGATTTCTTTAAACTTATTCTGTAACGACTTACGTGATCGCATCTGATAGATTGCGCGGATAGCTCTTTTCTGCAGGATGAAAATAGTTAAATAGAGACAATGCTCCTTCATATGCGACCATAAAAAATTGGGTGGCTGAATTTAAACGTGGCCAAGATGAACATCGTCCAGGACGTCCAAAAAGTGCCACTACTCCAGAAATTGTGACCAAAATTCATGATGCAGTTTTAGCTGACCGAAGATTGAAACTTTCCGAGATAGCTGATAATGTAGGCATCTCAAAAGAACGGGCGCATTACATTTTGACTCAAGAATTATGTATAATATAATATAATTTATTCAAGTACATAGCTGACAAAATAAAACAATGGGTGAAGATTTTACCTCCTAAAAAAGGGAAAAACGGCAATGAAAATGAAAAAATTATCCGCAAGGTGGGTGCCGCGATTGCTTACAGTTGACCAAAAACGCGTTTGTATGCAAATTTCAAAAGAGTGTTTGGACCGCTTTAAGAGCAATACAACTGATTTTCTGCGACGGTTTGTTACTACAGACGAGACTTGGGTTCACCACTATATACCTGAATCAAAAATTCAGTCTAAACAATGGACGGAAAAAGGATCCCCGGCTCCAAAGAAAGCAAAAGCCGTGAAATCAGCGGGGAAAGTCATGGCGTCAGTATTTTGGGATTCGAAGGGTATATTGATGATTGATTACCTTCCAAAAGGACAAAACACAAATGGCGAATATTATGCTAATCTACTGGATAAATTACAAGTGTGTATTCCTGAAAAAAGACCCGGCCTGGCTAAAAAAAACTTTCATCAGGATAATGCGCGCGTTCACACGTGCGTCACTGCGACGGCGAAATTCAAAGAATTAAATTATAATTTGCTACCACATAACCACACCCAGCTTAGTCTCTTGATCTGGCACCATCTGACTTTCATCTATTCCCCAAGCTCAATTTTTTTTTAGGTGGCATCAAGGCTTTAGAGCATAGATGGATGAAGTGCATAGCGCTTCAAGGAGACTATGTAGAAAAATAAATATACTTTTAACACACTAATTCAAGTTTTTCTATGCTAGGCTAGCTATTTATCATCCCACCCTCGTAATTTTGTGATTTTAATGAATTAAAAATGTAAGACTTGATGGAAAAAAGCGAATGAGGTTGTTTAAAACTTCAGTAGAAGAGAATTTTAGTGATTAATAGTTAATATTTTATTGTTGATTCGGTCATCAACCCAATTATTGTTATGTCATATTGATACATCTAGTTAAATCTCTTAGGAAATATATCCTTTGTGCCGATAAGATCGTTCAGAAAATACAAAGATATTACCGACGGCAGTCACGAGCTGTATTGCAATGAGTTAACTGAGCTGTGTTACTGTGTTACATAGCTCGTAACACTCGTAACGTTCTCGACTGGTGATCGCGCAACGGAAAACGTAGCGTAGGCACGCGTCCCACTCGGTGGGCCGATGACCTGGTGAAGGTCGCGGGAAGCCGCTGGATGCGGGCAGCGCAGAACCGGTCGTCGTGGAAATCCTTTGAGGCCTGTGTTAAGCAGTGGCGTTCTTCGGCTGATATGATGAATAACGTACAGAGTTTTATCAAATTCGAGCCATTTTTGAGAAATAAAATAAAGTGTTTTTTTTTACTCTGGTGGCAAACCTGAATAATCAAGAAATTTGGAAAAAACTACTGAAGATAATTATCCTAACCAAAAATTTTATCTTAATCCGTCCAGTGCAACACGCATACGCACACGCAATTGACTTGAAAGTTCATTATCAAAAATAGTTACAAGCATTCGCCAATTTCACTAGTTCAATCAATTTAATGTTTACAATTGAGAACATGGGGATATTTTCACCCGCAGCCTCACAAATCAATAGCCTGCCCTGACGGCTATCTATCCTGCGAGGATGGCACCCAGTGCGTCAGACCGGCCGCAATCTGCGACGGCATCCAAGACTGCTACGACGGAGACGATGAAGCCGACTGCACCAGCACCGATGACAGCACCAGATACTACCAGGTAAATATTATCCTGCTCTATCGGAACCTTTTTTATTTTTTTTATTGACAATTGGTAAGCCCTTGGTTATTATCTCACCTGATGGTAAGTGACGATGATGCCGAAGATGGAAGCGGGTTTACCAAGATTCCCCAACGCAATAGAGAACTGGCTATCTTATCTTCAAGCCGGAACACATTTTATAAGGATTCCTCTACACACGGACCCATAAAAATGAAAAAAAAAATGTTTTGTTCAAAATAGGTAGCAGCAGGTAACTTACAGGGTTCCGTGTATAGAAAAACCCTTATAAAAGTATTCTTTCCGTCCGTCCGTCAGTCACAGCGTCATAACTTTAAGTTATTAAAAAATATAAATTGAGAGTTATTATGCAGTACCTCCCAATCAATAAATAAATAAATCCTCCTCGCAATGATGCCAAGGGCTTGCCAATTGTGAATAAAAAAAACTTTCTGTCCGTCCGTCAAATAATACATTATTTTGAGTCGTACTCCCGAACTGAATAAACGGAACAATATTTTTTACAGAGCGGACCAGAGGCCGATTTCCTATAGGATGCTATTGGGCGGGTAATCGTGGCAAAAAATATACTGATGCGAACATGAAACACTAAATCACAGTACACTAAAGCCAAAGTATATATATTAGTACTAACATACAGTATGGACACTCCCTGCCGCTCTCTAGTTTGCGACCTCACCCCCAAATTTTGATTGTTTGTCGAGTTTGGCTGTCGAACGTATAGGATTTCGCCGCCATTTCGTTAGTTCCGTCATTCCTTTTTTGAAATGTCATTTCTGGCCCGTTGTATGAAGTGTCCAGGGTGTGCTAAAGCATTACGTTAAGCATTAGCAGTATAACGTATCCATATACTGAAATAAAATTTGTACGGCAGGCCGCACTTAACTTCTTACAAAAAAAAAATTGCAACAATATTTTTTCATACAAAAATAAAATATACAGGGTGTAACATAAAGGTGTGGTGATACTTTAAGGTGTTCCTGTACCCATCAAACTGAACAACTTTCTCCATGGAACCCATAGTCAAATCGCAAAAAAAAAATTGAACTTCCCATACTAAGTTGGCTGATCAGCTGATCGAGTTAGTATGGGAGAGACAAATTTTTTTTTGCGATTTGACTATGGGTTCCATGGAGAAAGTTGTTCAGTTTGATGGGTACAAGCCCACCTTAAAGTATCACCACACCTTTATGTTACACCCTGTATAATAATTTTGATGAATTCATATTGCATGATCAAATATATACTTATTCGTAATACATGACAATTCAATAGCTCCAACCATTTGTGAGTAAATCGCAAGTTTCAATTTCATTTGTATGAGAACCATACAAACACGATTTTTCCCAGACCAATGGGTATTTCTATGTATAAACATAAGCAACTCCGACGTGTAAAGTTTCATCAAAATTGTTTAAGCCGTTACTGAGAAAAAATAGTTTCAGTTTTTGTTGTATGACAGCAAATCATGGGTTTGACGGTACGAAGAAAATTTTGATAATCCTTCGATGAAATAATTTAAAACTCAACAGTTCCAAATTTGGTTCCAATCGAACTAAAGATAATAGCCTCTAGAGCCAAGCGTGACGGACGGATGCACGGACGGAATTGAGATATTCGGTTTTTCGGTATTCGGCACAGGCGAAAAAGTATTGATGCCGGATTACCGAGCGTGATTACTGATGGTCCCTGAACATTTATTTATACATCATCATATCAGCCAAAATCGTCCACTGCTGGACAAAGGCCTCCCCCAAAGATTTCCACGACGACCGGTCCTGCGCTGCCCGCATCCATCGGCTTCCCGCGATCTTCACCAGGTCGTCGGTCCACCGCTTGGGAAGCCTTCCTACGCTACGTCTTCCGGTGCGCGGTCGCCACTCGAGAACTTTACTGCCCCATCGGCCATCTGTTCTACGAGCTATGTGCCCTGCCCACTGCCACTTCAGTGATTCTGTGAGCTATATCGGTTACTTTGGTTCTCCTGCGCATCTCCTCGTTTCTGATTCGATCACGCAGAGAAACTCCGAGCATAGCACTCTCCATTGCCCTTTGGGTGACCTTGAGCCTTCTAGGTGTTAGCCAAAGTGAAGGCTTAAAGCAATTGATGACCAGGATTGCGAATTTAGAGAACAAGCTCCTTATAGCAGAAAATGAGATCGAGAATCTACTGATGGAAAATAGCAGTCTGAAAAAAGAAATCAAAAAATATGAACGTCAAACTGACATACTCACAAGCATTTGTAGATCGACACCGAAAAAGAAGGTTTCAATAGTTAACAAAAATCTTAATACAACAACACTTGAATTCACCCGATTAGAACAGAAAGATGAAAGCCCTTCAACTCAAAATAATTGTAAAAACTACTTGCCCAAAACCGACGCAGATGATTTAACAACAACAAATAACTCTCCTAGATCTACAAATGATGCAATTAAATCTGAAAGTTTCAAGGCACATAAGGAAGAAAGTTTTGCAAGGAAAAAGGTGATATTGTTTAGTGATCAGTATGGTAAAGGTATTAGAAAAATACTACAAAAGTTGCTAGGTTCTGAGTTCCATGTTACATCTATAATTAAACCAAATGCGCCGATAAATGAAGTTTTGAAAAACTGTAACACGATTTGTGCAAATTTAACCAGTTCTGATTTTGTTGTGATATTAGCAGGATCCAATGACGACAACCCGCTTGGTTATCAATCCTTTCTGTACTATCACATATCAACGCTTACGAAAACAAATGTTTTGGTTGGTGAAATCCATAATAATAGGTATGTCAATGTTCATATGCAAAACAATGTAAGCCGATTAACTTGCTCTCAGTTTACTCATAGTAACTTTGTACCTATTAACTATGATAGTAGTGACTATATGTATGGTTCAAACTGGAAGCTATGTGCAAGCAGATTATTTTTACGGGAAATACTGCGTTTGAACTATAAAAATAATTATGTAAATAACCATGTGAAAAATGTAATTAGTAAGGTCATCAAATCCAAACATAGTCAACAAAAAATTACACGTTACTTCAAAAACGTAAAAAAATGTACAACACAAGTAATGAATGTTAATGAAACAATTTCAGTAAAGCAACAATGTAATCAAACTAATTTAAACGAAATTGAAATAAATGAAAATACAAATGAGTCAGATGTTTCACAATCTCGATCTGATTTTTTTCGTAACCAAAACTAATTTTAGTATTTTGCATGTTAATGTACAAAGTTTAAAATCAAAACAGGATCAACTTGAGATCTTAGCAAATGAACGGAACATTGATGTGTGTTGCTTTAGTGAGACTTTCTTGAAAAATGACCAAGTTGGCATCTTACAAATTGAGGGTTACATGGAGGGTGCACATTTCTGTAGAAGTAAGATGAGTTGTGGAGGAGTTGCCATTTATATTAAAAATTCTGTTAACTTTCGTAAATTGGATTGGGTCTCTGAAATTGCAATCGAAAGACATTTTGAATGTTGTGGTGTGGAAATATTTGGACTTAATTATTTAATAGTTTGCGTCTATAGGTTACCAAAGAGTGATTTTCATATGTTTCTGAAGAAAATGGGAATTTTACTTAACAAGTTAGCTATCAGGAGAAGAAATTGCTTCAAGAAAATATTTATACTAGGCGATTTCAATGTTAATATTCTTGTTAATAACTGTCAAACTGAATCTTTAATCAACCTGTTGCATTCGTTCAAGTTTCACCCAACTATAAAAGTACCCACCAGAATCACTCCTCGTTCTAAAACTTGCATTGACAATATACTAACTAACATAAAGAAGTACAATGTTGAGGTATTTGATATTGGAATTGCAGACCACACCACCCAAATCATATCAATACCATGCAGCTTGAGTTATAATGAAAAATTTTGGTTTATTTACAAAAAAAATCCTGAAAAATATTTAGAGATATTTTTAAAATACATATCTCAAGTTAACTTTTCAGACGTCTATGAGAAAACAGACCCTAATGCAGCATACAAATCTTTTATTACTTTGTTCTCGCTTATTTATGACTTGTGTGTACCGACTGAGAGAATTAATAAATGAAAATCAGTTTGGTTTTCAGAAAAATAAAAAGACTACATTAGCTATATTTAAAGTCTTAAAGAAGATTTGGACAGAAGTGGATAATAAAAATACATGTATTGGTCTCTTTATGGACTTGTCTAAGGCATTTGACTGTGTTGTTCCAAAAACTCTCCTTAATCAACTTGAAAATATAGGGTTACGTGGAAATGCCTTAAAACTTATTGAGTCGTACCTCTCAGACAGAATGCAAGCAACTATTATTGACAAGTATAATAGAAATACTAAGACAATTGAGCAAATCCAATCAAACTTTGAAAGAAACATTTTGGGCATTCCTCAAGGCAGCGTACTAGGACCATTGTTGTTTCTTATCTATGTAAATGAGCTTCCTCTAGTAATTAATTATCTATGTGTTATGTTCGCTGACGATGCTACAATTTTTATTCCTCAGGACAATTTGAATGATCTTGATTTTATTAATGAAATATATAATACGATTGACATTGCCATAAAATGGTTGACATCTTTGAATTTGAAAGTAAACTTAGATAAGACAAAACTAATTGATTTTAGAAATTACAAAAAAGTGCCTAAGGAACTGAAAGTTACAATTGACAACAAAGACATAGAATTGGTAAATGACATAAAGTTTTTAGGAATAACGATTGACACACATTTAAATTGGAAATCTCATATTGACATTATTAACAAAAAGATATCAAGCAAATGTTACGCTTTATCAATATTAAGCAGTGTTACTTCAATAGATGTCTGTAGAAATGCCTATTATGGATATGTTTACCCACTTTTAACATACGGTATCATGTATTGGGGCAACTCTGTTAATATTCAGTCTACTTTCATTCTGCAAAAAAGATGTCTTAGGATTATTTACAAAATGATTAGCACTGAATCCCTGCGACCTGTGTTCAAAAAAAGGAGATTTTTAACGTTGACTTTTATCTATATACTGGAACTATGTGTTTTTATAAAAAGTCATAAAGAATATTTTACAAAAAAAAAATGAAATTTGTCGCAGAAATGAACTACGGAGTAGATATAAAAATGATATGTGTGCTGTATTAGCTAGAAGCTACATATTTAGTAAAAGCGCTATTGTAACGGGTACAAAATTTTTTAATCATTTGCCTAACTCAATAAAATCACTAGATGGTGCTCATTTTAAAATTTCACTAAAGGAGTGGTTGATTGAAAACACGTTCTATAGCTTAGAGGATTTTTTTTTATATAAAGTAGCATAAGTAGGTAATTTTATTTGATTAAGTGATGACAATGTAATTAACGATTATTGTATGCCCGAAATGGGTAAACTGTAGATGCCTAAACAATTTGTAACAACCCTTTGTACTCAGTTTTGGACAATAAATTTAATTTAATCTTATCTTATCTTATCTTATCTTATCTTATCTTATCTTATCTTATCTTATCTTATCTTATCTTATCTTATCTTATCTTATCTTATCTTATCTTATCTTATCTTATCTTATCTTATCTTATCTTATTTTATCTTATCTTATCTTATCTTATGAGGCCCATAGGAAGCGACCATAGACATGGTCCGTTCCACTGAGACCAGTTCCGTGAGTCATCACTGGCAACACACACTGGTCAAAAACTTGAGTCTTGAGACAGTTATTTATACACATTTGTTATTAATTTTATTAATCCACTTGCTGCAGTACCTAACCCTGGGCGTGGATCAGACCACGATAAAGGCGACGTCGTTCCTCGTGTCCTGCTGGATGCCGCTGCAAAGGAACGTCGTGTACAAGTTCCTGCCGTCCATCGCGGAGGTTAGCAATGGAGTCTGGAAGAACATGACCTGGCTCACCGATAGTGCTTACAGGTAAACCCAATTGACATTGTTTTAAGGCAATTAAAATATTATTATTATTTATTTGTCAGAATACACTGTTCCATTTTGTTAGTAAACTTAGCCTATTTTAGTAAATGATATGAGTACAATGTCAATATATAGATTAAAAAAGTCAAAATTAAGAGCACCATTCAAATATGTCACGGAAACAACACAAAATAAATTATGCACAAATATCTACCTACATAATAAACTTACAAACACTCTTTATAATTCCTACCCAGTGCTTCAAGAAATGCGAGTCAAACCTTACTGCAATGACTTCCAGGATGCTGTTGGTGCTCCCGCGCACCCTACCGAGCATAGACGCTACACGTTTTCGTACAGGGTGTAACAAAATTGGTGTAGGACCCGTCAACTGGGGCTTCTACTCATCCTACTGAACAACTTTCCCAAGAAACCCATAGTCATATCTCATAAAAAAATTGGACCCACTATGGTAAAATACACAAAATTAGTCGATCAGCTGATCGATTAGTATGAAAAGTTATTTTTTTGCGATTTCAGCAAAGTCTTAGAACAAGAGTTGTTGACCTACGCTAATTTTATTACAACCTGTATAAACCGTTTGGATTTATATACTGCAAAAAGAAGCGGCTGTAACGATCACAAATGTTAACTGACCATAAGCACGGTCATTACCTGGATGGGTTTGACTGTTAGTGGCATTTGTCTCGAGCATTTCCCTTCTCGGCAAGGCGCGTTGAGCCGTTGGTAACGTTGGTATTTATCACTAGATGGTAGACATTAGAACGTGTTAGAGGCCTTACAGGCGGCTAGAAAACTTCCCGACAGTGGGGCTCGTCACTAACCCTACAACCTCCATGAATCCAGACTTGGCTGGCCTCCTTATGTGATGTATGGCTTAATATTCCCGAGTTTGGCAAAAGACCCGAGCCAACAGAAAACTAACTGAGAAAATTAAATTAATAAGATTACTCAATTATTTCACAATTGTGAATTTAAATTAACACTGTGGCTGCATTTCATAGTTTTTAAGCCCGTTATGTCTTTAGCTCACGAACTTTGAAAAATCATAAAAACCAGTGATTAAAAAAGAGTAAATCTTTCTTTAAATAGTCTTATTATTTGTTTTTGTATTGTACAATAAAGTGTTTTCAATTCAATTGAATCAATAATCCAATTTTTTATAAAATATATATATATTCAATTGAATTATTGTAGTAAGAAATCTTTGTGTGTTTCATTCGTGCGTTCAAAAAACATTGATGGCTCGCTAGTGTGATTATGTATGATTAAATTTCTATACAAAATCAAATATAAGTTCCTAATCTTATCTATCTGTTTTTGATGAAACTCTACGTCATTCATTACAACTTTATATGATTTACTACACGCTGTAGTTTGGTACATATACTCTCCGATTGCTTTAACGGTGAAGGAAAACATCGTGAGGAAACCTGTACAACACACCTGCGAAGAAATTCGAAGGTTGTGTGTGAAGTCGACCAACCCGCACTGGGCCCGCGTGGTCGACTAAGGCCCGATCGCCCTAATTCAGGGTAGGCTCGAGCCCCTCGGTGGGGACGTATATGAGCTGACATGATGATGATGATGTAGTTTGTTGTTGTGTTTTTCTTTTTCTCAAAAATAGTTTTTACGATTATAATAAAACTTTTTAAATAACTAGGACGTAATAAATAAGTAGTTCATTATTCCAGGAAAAATCTTAATAAAGTACCTTCTATACAAAGTCAAATTATTTGTAAATCTTTCACCAAGTCTTATACACATGAATTCTTAGCTACTTAAATAAGTGTAATTTTTGGTTGATTTGTGTACGTGAAGTTGTGTGAAGTATGCACAGCGTAGCTGTACAATATATTATTTTTCTTATAGATTCACCGGTCTGGAGCCGTATACAAACTATAACGTAACGTTCTACATCCATGAGAGCAAGACCAACAAAACGTACGCGTCCAACAAATATGTCAACACAACCACTGACGAAGGAGGTAAGATACTCGTAGCTAGCTTTTTACTAACAAGGAAGGGTACCCAACTGTCCGACTCCGATTTGATTTATTTTGATATATGTTATAGAGTAGTCTAAAATAACGGACACGTATTTTTTTTTAGCTGCCCAAACTCAAATTGTTAGCAGAAAATGGCCTTCAAAGTACTGAAAATTGACCAAACCTTCTAATTTCTGAGAAGAGATTTGTTCAAAAAAATTAATATTTAATTACTGGTTTCGTTATATGTTGGAGAACATGAATAAAGAATGGGGACGTGTGTTGTCATTTCACCACAAACTCATTTTTTATATATTTTTTTATATACACCCATTTTTTATATAAAAAAAATTATATAAAAAATGAGTAAGAGTTAAGTTAAACAAAACTTGGTGATCCGACCACTTGGTGAGTCGCGGGAAGTCGCTGGATGCGATTGAAGTATCCAGATATTTATTCAAAATAGGTACAAATTACACTCTTTCTGATGATCATAAAATTTTAATTACATAATGTCATTTGTGAAAATAAGAGAAATAAACAATCATTAGTTAATAACGTCAAAATCCAATCCTTGATATAAAACAAATTATGTTATTACAACATGAAAACAATATGACACTAGAAGTATTACTTCTTTACATGAACATTACATTACATGAAAATCATTGAATGTCATTAATGCCTTTGACAAGAGTAGACCATTTCACACGGACAACACCCGGTCACGAGTATAACACGAGATTCAGCCATCGCTCCCATCAACCATATCGGGCGCATGAGGGCAGCATAGTACCAGGCATCCGCCGTCTATCCCTTGTATAGCACGGTTAATTGTGCCACACGATAAGAAAGAAAGAAGTACCGGTTGTTGTGGAAAGCCTAGGGGGGCTTTGTGCAGCAGTGGACGTCTTTCTGTTAATATGACGATGATTACAAAATACCGTTTTGCCTTATATAACAAGATTTTATCCGTCATTTTTAGTAGCGACTTAACCTTTGATGACTAAATTTGTAAACAATGGCTAAGAAACATATTTCTCCTCAGTGCCATCACCGCCAATCCGCCTCTCAGTCCGTCAGCTGATCGGCAGTCGCGTGAGCGTGATATGGGACCCGCCAGTTCAGCCCCGCGGTGTTATCCAGTACTATACTGTACATTTCACTCCGCCTACACCGCCCATAACCAGGACCATACAAGCACCGAGGAATAACAGCTCTGTGTCGGTGACTATCAATGGATACTTCAAGAATAACCACAACTATTCCTTCTGGGTGAGTATCTAGTCTCTTAACATTACAGAAGTGGTTCAGTCACCCCCTGGACACTTCATACAAGGGGTAAGAAATTTCTAAAAACAAATGACGGAACAAACGAAATCACAGCGAAGTCCTTTACGTTCGAGAACCAAACTAACACCAATCTGTATTCATCTGGATGTCGGAGGGAATGCAGTCGGAATCTAGAGAGCGGCAAGTAGTGTTCACAGCCATACTGTATGTTAGTACTAATTTATACAGGGTGTAAAAAAATTGGTGTAGGACCCGTTAACTGGGGGTTCTACTCGTCATACTGAACAACTTTCTCTGAAGAACCCATACTCTATTCTCAAAAAAAATTTGGACCCTTCATACTTAAATTCACAAATTCGGTCAATCAGCTGATCGATTTGTATGAAGAGTAAAAACATTTTTTTTACGTTTTCAGCAAAGTCGTAGAACACAAGTTGTTCAGTATGATGAGTAGAAGCCCCAGTTAACAAGACATATAACAATTTTGTTACACCCTGTATACTTTGATTCAGTGTTATTTTGTACCAAAGAAATTCCGCATATTTGGCGTCGCTTTGTACAGTGCAGAGATAAGATCTTTTTACATATGTTGCATATCAGAAAATTCACTTGCATATTTTATGGTCAAACACTATGTTGAGAGTGCCATTTTGTCTTTTTCTTTTACTTTTTGAAGCGCCGCTGCTATCTTCTAGATTTTTGGACGGATTGACCTATACATTTCTTAATGGCGATGACTACATTTCAGAAAATTATCAAGATAATTTTTCTATTAGGTAACAGCAATAAATGGTGCCGCCGAATCGCCGTCTTCCAAAGTCGCAACTATACTTTTCGACGACGTCGGCAACGTGGATGACCTCGTCAACGTGAGCCTGCGTCGTTACAACGAGTCCGCCGTCGAGCTGTCGTGGCACGACGTCCGGGGAGCTGAAGGATATTTAGTGCGGACGGAACTACCCGTGGCATACGACTCCAGGGAACCGATAAGGACTAATCATACTAATGTTACTGGTGGGTGAACGGAATTGTAAATTATGTTATTTACTAGCTTTTGGGCTTCGCCCGCGTGGACATAGTTTTTATGACTATCTTTGAAGGTGAGTGGTGCGCAAGTCGCAGAGCGTGGACACGAGCTTCTCCAGATCCCTCAGGAACTATAACGGGCTATTCTGATGAGCAATCCATGTCGCTTCCCCCCCTCAACCAATTCTATACAAAAAAAACACTTCAATCTATCGTTTCGTGCCGACGCCGACGTGCGCGAGCTTAGAAATGATTTTTCCTCGGATCCCTCTGGAACTATGTCAGGATATGCTAATTAGTAAATTATGTCATTTCCCACTTCCTCAACAATCCATTGTTCCGTTGCGATCTTAAAGAAATTAACCAAAAAAACAGTATTTTTTCAGTACCCTCTGACTCCAGGGAACCGATAAGGACTAAAGTGAACTGTTAGTTATATGTCTTAGTGATGTTAGATTGTACGTGAGGCTACGTCGGTACAAAGATCGTGCTGTCGTGCGTGGCATGACGTACGAGGCTGACTGATACTTAGTGCGAACGCAGCTACCCGTGGCATACGACTCTAATGAACCCTAACGTCAAATCACACTAATGTTGCTGGTTAGTGCATCGTACCTACTCTTTTTGATCCGTTTAAGTGGTCTTTTCGACCGTGTGGCTTGAAATTAAATTGATTTTGAGGTTTTTTGGCGTTAATGGCTCTATCTTCTTTGTTTTCGTGACTTATCATGCCGAAAGAATTCGTATCATCAATTCGTAATCGATCACGCAGATTGACTGACCTTAAGTACCTGTTATTACCTGGATAGGTTTGACTATTAGTGGCATTTTCTAGATCGTTTCCGTGCTTCGCAAGGCACGTTAAGCCGTTGGAGCCGTTTGCTATTACTAGATGACAGTTGTTAAGCCATGTCAGATGCCTTATAGGCGGCTTGAAGAACTTCTAACAGTGGGGTTCGCCAGTAGCCCTACAACCTCCAATTTGACTGTTAAAAATATTAAATTGTTTAAAATATGTAACAATTTGTGGTCCTCCTTATAAAATTTAATGTAAAAAGCATATTTTATTAATGTTATGAAAAAAATAAGGTCATTTTCTGTATACAAAACATAAATTAATTTTTTTTGTGGTTTGATAACGTGTTTGAAAACGCTCTGTGATGGGTTGCAACTCTGATGACGTCACACAGAAGTAAACATTAGTTTCAGTGCGTGATTTCACTATTACAGCAGTTTGTTGTTTACTTATGTGTGACGTCATCTGTCAGAGCAACCAGGCGCTATTGCGTTTTGGCGCGTAATATTTCAATTCAAACTTTAACATTGATTTACTCCATATATACGACAGATCTCCAGGAAATATTAAATTGGTTTGCATTTTATGCAATAACAAATAATACAAAACTATTTTCCAGTAGTAGTCAAATAGCCTATTACTCGGACTTGTCTCCGTGTCTGAAGTATCGCTTAACCTTCCCAGGTTTGGTAATAGACCCTTGCCCCATCGATGGGGACGTTTATGTCTAAATTTAAAATGTTAACGTATAAAAAAAAACATTTATTACACGTATTTTGTAGTAAAACACAATTTTAAATAAGTGTTAAATTAAGTTAGAGATATTTTTGAATATTTTGAAACTAAAAGCTTACTCCCAAACACCATTCCAGTAACGGACCTACCGCCCGGCGTGAAGATCTTCTTCGATATAATGGCGTACAAAGAAGACGTTTACGGCGAGCCGTTCACCGTTCCCATCAATAACCCGGGCCAGGAACACGAGACTCTCAACGTGACCGCTATATTGATGAGAAAGACTGAAGTCCAGCTATCTTGGAACCCCCCTACTGGAGACAGATATAAAAACAAACAGTTGAAGTATGAGGTGTTGTATTCGCAGACAGGAAGGATCACGCCTATGGGATTGATTAACCGTGAGTTTTTAAAATTTATTTTTGTGAAGCAACTAATTGCGTGATTATTTTTGAAGTTGATTGATCTCGCTTGATTTTTAACTCTCGACGCAAAAAGAGGGTATAAGTTTAACGTGTGTGTATATCTGTGGCATCGTAGCTCCCAAACGGACGAACCGATTTTGATTTAGTTTTTTTGTTTGATAGGTGACTTGATTGATAGTGTCCTTGGCTATGATACAAGAATATCTGTTCAGCTGTTTGAAGCTCATCAGATCTTTTCTAGCTTATGAAAGGATGTGAGCAACTTTCACAGGTCTGATCGATTCAAAACTATACCTTGATCTAGTGCTGTATTATGACCTGGAATCTGCAGTATACCCAACCCCTCACCCACTTACAACATCGTGTTTGGGCTCATTGGGATGGTCTCAATGAATAGGTTATACAGGGTCGGATGATAGAGCAGGGCATAAAAATTTCGGAGGCTTTTAAATTTTTTTGTTTGTTGTTATAGTGATAAAAGTTAGATTACATTATCTAAGTTGATGCGGTTACACAAAAAAGGCGCGTCTGAATAATGTTCGTACGCACAGCACGTAAAATTACCTACTAAAGGTCTAAGTTCATTACAAAAAGTGGTCAGCGCGTGTTGGACCACGCGCAAAATAGGGTTCTGTAGTCTATTTAGTAAGTAAATGTATATTAAAAATAAATGTTATTTTTGCAGTTGGTATAGAACATTTTGTATGGAAAATATATGAACTTTTTATAACATTACTCCTAAATGTAGAAAGCCTACTTGGTCGTGAAAAAAATTTGTCCTACTATTTCCAATACTTTTGAGATTGTCTATAATACTGCTTTGGCTGGTAGGGAGTGGGGGACATGTAACTGCAACAAAAATCCCCCCACTTAATAATAAACTAAACTAAAACTAAAAACCCGACTGCATCGAAACTTAAACCCCTCATTTTTATCCAGTCGGGTAAAAATATATCATTTAGGGGATCAAAACGAATCTAACGACACCTCACACTCCAAAATACATCAAGCCGTTTAGGCTACAGAGCGAGCCCAAGAAAAATAAAACATACATAGTTACATGCACTACCCCTCCTTATGGTGCACTCGGGTAAAAAGTTATTTGTAAACGAATCGTTTATCGGAAAAATGATCTTAGAAAACCCCCAGTAACTTCAGTAACCCCCCGTAACTTTAGTAACTAAAGACCTATTCAACGATGCCACACACGATAGGGAAAGCGAATAAAAAAAAATTAGCTCCAGTTTACATGTAGGGCAGGTACCCTAAAAATTTTTTGTTATAGCATTACATTGTTGTCTACCTATTACGGTTTATGAAATACAGCTCGCTGACAAGACACGCTTTTGAAATTTAACAGGCACGCGACTAGAAACCACCAACACAACAGTGCTGATAAAAGGACTGCACGCGTGCGAAACGTACGTGTTTACGGCGGCGCTGTGCGGGGGGCCGCACGCTCGCGTCATCGAGATCATGACCAGAGAGAATGCCAAGTGAGTTCACTATCAATTAGCTTTTTCTTTTCAACCGTTTTCCAAAAAGGAGGAGGTTCCTAATTCGACTGTATATTATTTTTTGTATGTTTGTAAAGCGATGTGTTCGCAGATTGTGAACCGATTTTCATGATATTTTTTTTATTCGATATACTTCCAGGTTGGTCCCATATATTGACATTAACCAGTGTGGGATGCAAATAACTATTGAGACTTTAGTATTGATTAACCCTCCGCATGCCTGGTGGGGTCCAATGGACCCCACTCGATACAAAATCTGTCATAACTTAACAAATACAAAGTTGAGTGACCTGTGACTTTCGGTAGCTTCCGTAAATGAACCGTACGTGCTAATAATCCCCTCTCCGCAGTCCTAAGCCGGCTTTCTTTCGAGGTAGACGCGATCAAAGTGATCAAAGTGTGGTAATTGTCTCCAAAACGTCGGTCAAGAACATGATAAAGAATAATTTTGCAGTTTTGAAGGTTTTTTTCTTAAGGTTAATAACTATGCTAATTTGGTAATATTTGATTAAAGTTTTGACTCATTCATATAAGTAGATATAAAATTAATCATAGCTAATTAAAAAAATATAATATTTGTATATTTTTCTACTTAAAAACAGTCATTCTAATTGGGGTCCAATGGGCCCCACCAGGCACACCGTGTGATTTAACAAAATAATTAAATCATAAATAAGTCTAAAAACTTAAAACTGACTTATAAAAACAAAGTATTGATTAACAAAATAATTAAAACACAAATAAGTCTATAAACTTAAGGAATTCCACGACGACCGGTCCTGCGCTGCTCGCATCCAGAGCGGCTGCCCACGACTTCACGAGATCGTTTATTTTAAACGAAACCTGCCTTTTTTCTAACTGACAACCTATCAAAAATTGGTCAAAATCGGTTAAGAGGTGAAAATCTTTAACACTTTTTATGTGAAAAATCCAATTTTCGCCGTAGGTTCACAAGTCTTTTAAGATCAAAGTATATCAAAAATATGGTTGTTAACGACAGGGCACCTGTGAAAGATCTTCATTTCGGCTACAACGACAAGAAATCAACATTGGAGATCATGTGGAAAGCTAACTGCGACGTAATCCGGGAACCGGTATCTTACAGGGTAAGTTTTAATGACGCGCTCTATCTAACTTGTAGCCTAATGCTCTTTTCTGTACCGGAGTGGGCCAAACCGTTATTTGTGTGGTCCTAGAGCACAGGGTAAGAATCCATACATTGGTCCAACGCCTTTGATGATTGCGTCAAAGCTGACATCACCAGTCACTTATCACTTCTTCATCCGCCACTGCCCGAATGAGTTGAATACGGTATTTTACTACTAGCCATTTGAATAACTTTATATCAACTGTCAAAAACGAAAGCTCGCGTTCTGACATAGTGACGTCATAAGTGTCATAGTATTTAACGAACTAATTTGGTGATTCTAATAAATATCATCATCATCATCATAACAGCCGAAAATCATCAACTGCTGGACAAAGGCCTGCCCCAAGGATTTCCACGACAACCGGTCCTGCGCTGCCCGCGTCCATCGGCTTCCCGCAATCTGAGGAAACCCATACTGAAATCGCAAAAAAAAGTTGACTCCATACAAAGTTGGCTAATCGGAATGATCGATTTCTAAATAAATATAAAATTAAAAATTGTTTAATATTTCAAATGAGCAAGGGTTTTAGCTATTCTAGAAGAAATTATATTTATTGAATAATGCATTTTTTATTTTTTATACGGTAAAATAACCTATTGTATGAAGTGTACCGAAAATTTTGGCTTGACCTCCCCTGTCTCCCCCTCGACCACCGCACGATAGCCCTGTCTAGATGTCTCAGTTCGACGACTGTATGGATTCTTCAGACTAACTGTGCCTAGAGTATGTCCAAAAAGAGTTGAGATCAAACGTTGTTTGTGATCTTCTAAATGACAACATTTGAGCATATTCAACAAATGAGGATTTGGAATTTTGAGATTTCAATTAAAAAATTACAATTCCAACAAAACCCGCTGTCAATGTACCCAACCTTAACCGTGTAATGGTGCATTTCCACTATCGACGGAACAGCGACGGGACTTCTACCTAATCAAGGCGTAAATTTTCTGGCAACATTAGTGACTATTCAAACGATACGTATAAAATAAAGGATCGTGCTTCCGAACACAGAACTTTAAAAAGCTATAGTTCTGTACAGTCGAGTGTCAAGTTAGTTTTGTCCAGTAAGTACTGCGAACCGTAAGCCGTTCGGAATTTTAGATGTGAAATAGTGTAAACGGGTCGCAATACTGAACGAAACCAACTTTACACTCGGAAGCGCGATCTCTTATGGTTTTGGCGCGTTAGTTAATTTTTGACACTAAGACAAAATTAATGTGTTACGTAGATGAGACAAGGAGTGCTTTTTTTTACTAGCCGGCACAACTGCCGGGGAATCAAAAATGTATGATGCCGTGCTGTCGCCGTTGCTGGTCAGGGGAAAGACGTTACATATATGTATTTTCATACATTTTTGCTTCCCAGGCAGTCGGACCGGTGCCTGCCGGTGCCGTGCTGGCTAGTGGAAAAACGCACATTGTATGACTTATCTTGCCGAAGAATACATAAATCCCCGTAAATACCAGTATATAAGGTCTAACAAAATTAGCTGAAACTATTTTAACTGGTGCTTCCACCCATGAAACTGAACAACTTTCCTCATGAAACCCATAGTCAAATCTCAAAAAAAATGAACTTCCCATACTGAGTTGTCTGATCAGCTGATCGAGTTAGTATGGGAGAGCCAAATTTTTTTTTGCAATTTGACTATGGAATTCATGAGGAAAGTTTCATGGGTAGAACCACCAGTTAAAATAGTTTCAGCTAATTTCGTTACACCTTACATAGTGTGTTTTTTAACACCGAGCAAGCCGTTAAGGGTGGGCTCTACTCATGAAACTGAACAACTTTCCCCAAGAAATCCATACTGAAATCGCGAAAAAAGTTGACTCCATACAAAGTTGGCTAATCGAAATGATCGATTTTTATGATGTCTTAAAAAAATTGCGAATTTAGTTTGGGTTTCTTGAGTAAAGTTGTTCAGTTTCATAAGTAGACCTTAACGGCTTGCTTGGTGTAAAAAAAAAACACCGTGTTAATTGATTTTAAGCACAAATTTGAGTGCGTTTTATTGCAACTCACTGAATATGCCAAAAACTTATAGTCTGAATGTCTCCGAACCGTCAAAACACAGAAACATTAGATTCGTGACATTCGTTTTGTATCCGCAATTAGTTTGGAACATATCATTGACATTTTGATTTACGGGAAATTATGTATTATCTCGGCATGACATGTTACGAAAAGAACGAATACCAGATGGAACCACAATGGATACATCCGGGGATGGCACACTCAAAATCAATGCCTATTTACTCTCTTCTAAAGAAATAATACCGACGCTAATGAAGAGTTCCATTCCTTCGCTGTCCGTGCTGATTGAACACTACAGGTTACCTAT
Organism: Coleophora flavipennella; assembly: GCA_947284805.1. Lineage (NCBI taxonomy): Eukaryota > Metazoa > Arthropoda > Insecta > Lepidoptera > Coleophoridae > Coleophora > Coleophora flavipennella. Next base: position 6,841,347 of record OX369287.1, on the reverse strand, counting down.
TTAAACACCCTTCTAATATATTGACGTGTTATTCCCATTTTGCAGTTGGACATAACAGAGCTGACCAAGAACAATGTGAGTCGGTACGCGCTGAGCCCTACCGTCAACACCACTCTCAAGCACGTCATAGAGGGCATCCCGGTCGGTGCTAGGTTCAACGTCTGCATATATGTGAGTCTTAATCTTCCCTCATTCAATATCATTGTAATGTGTTGTATAATCTATATGTAGCGTCTGCGTACGTGCGGACAGGGGTTTCTCTATCACCACCAACTCCAATTTACTTCCCGTTGTGGTGGTAGATATCCCTTGATCTCCTGCTGTAAGAGTCGAGTGTGAGAGGCGAAAATTTGGAACAATATATTTCTGTCCTTTTCTAACGCATGAGGACTTTTCTAGCATATTCCAGGATTTTCCAAAACATTCTAGAAGGATCTTAAAGTCAAATATTCTCAAACATTCTACAATCTTCCTTAATTTTCCAGAACGATCTTTAATGTAGAAAAATAACTTAAGATTCTAAAATGACTTAGAATCGTCTGTCATCGTTCGGAATGTTCTCAAACATTCTTAATATTCCAGAACGAAAGGAACGTGTAATATCCGAGTTGAAAACTGGTGCCTATAAACGCCTCATGCCATTAAACGTGCAATGTATTCTAACCCGGGCAACGCTGAGTGACGCAGCTAGTGTGAGATTAAAATGAGGAGTATGGTGTTTCGGTACTTCCATAGGACTCTCAAGCAGGTCATTGAGAGCATCTCGGTCGGGGCTAGATTCAACGTCACCGTAATTTCTCATACGTGATCTGCCCTCATTTAATATTGCCGTAATCGCCCTTGGCAGGCAGGTTGACGATTACAGTTTGCACTTTGGTGGCACAGTACGCGAAAAGGACGCTGCTGCCCATTCTTCGGTTTATGTCCCTTAGTCGCCTCTTAAGACCCTCGGGAAGAGATCGGGTGGTACCATTCTAGGGTTCGCAACAAAAATGAACGCATGAACTCTTGTTGCGCATAAAATATTTTATAATCTTCACTTCGTAAGCTCGTGCAAAGGGAAACTTTGGATGGCTAATGAATTCTTAGAAATAATTGAGCCCTCGGTGGACCGACGACCTAGTGAAGGTCGCGGGAAGTCGCTGGATGCGGGCAGCGTAGGACCGGTCGTCGAACAAATCCTTGAAAAGGCCATTGTCGATCTGTATATGTTTTTCGGCAAATATGATGACGATGATGATGTCAAAACACACTTTATATTTCGCAGGCTGACATCCCAGACTCGGCGGTAACTTGCGCACACGCGGCAGGGTTGGCGGTGCCGGCGCCTCAAAGCGTAGTTGCGTGGCAGACTCCCAGCGGCCACGTCATCGTCGACTGGCAACACCCGCAGTCAAAGGAGATCGAGTGAGTAATACCTCCAGATTGACAACTACAACTCGGCAATAACTTGCGCACTCGCGGCAGGGTTGCCAGTGCCGGCGTCTTAAGGCGTGGTCGCGTGGCAGACTCCCAGCGGTCACGTCATTGTCGACTGGCAAAACCCGCAGTCCAAAAAGATAGAGTGAGTAAGGTCTCCGGACTGACATCTCCAACGTGGCAAAAACTTGCGCACAAAGTAAGAACGCTGTCTGTCGGTGCGTCAATCTGTACGTCTGTCGGTGTGTCAGTCCGTCCGTCGGTACGTTCGTCGGTCCGTCCGTCCATCCGAATTGAACTTCGATTATTGAACCTGCACACGTGCACACAGTCTTGGACACTCTTTAAAAATTTTTAAAAAAGAGGAGACACCATTACATACAACTTTTTGGAGCGGTTTTGATCTGCACTGAACTGCGATATTTTGTGTATTGTTTTTTTGAGATCATATCTCCGCGCATGTTTTAGAAAAAGTTTTTTTTGTCAAATCTATTCAAAAATAGATGTTTGGTTCCTCGTAAACGGGGACCAAAATAGCTCTTTGGTCCCTAGGGAGGACAAGGAATTTTGGAATGTGGATATTGTTGCCTGTATATGTGACTGCGGACTTCGCACCCACCCACACTACTACAAAGTGTGTCGTTCGTTACGCAGGTGACCTGTGTTTACGAAGTAACTAGTATCTCACTGAGCCTGTGTATGCATTGGATTATGGTTAAGGATATATTATGTAGGTATGCATTACTTAACTTATTATTTTTATATATTTGTATATTTTTTCTTTTGTTTTTATAAGTATATAGCTCGTAGACGACTGTTGAGCACCTAGACAAACCATTCAGGTTTAATGGTGCTAAATGATTTTTTTTTATTTTTTTTTGAAATTGGTAAATAAAAAAAAAAGTTAGTAAATGTGCCATTCACGTTACGACCGAGAGGAACATAGAAAGAGATGCAAATACAACGTTCTTATAAAACCTATAGCCGTGTCCCTCTCGAGTCTCGGTTCGTGCGACAGTCGCATCGTGAATGGCCCGCTTAACTGGCTGTATTAAAATAAAGAAAAAGTTTTTGAAAAAGTGAAAAACGCGCGAAATGCATTCCGTCTTCATAGTTGTTTACTTCGGATATTTTTATGAAAAATGAGTGTAGCTTTCTTAAGCAGTGATAATGAAAGTAATATATCATATAAACTTCCGATAATATTCTGTCGGACCCTAAAAAATTATACAAAGTCTGTTACCCACAAAATCCCGTGAAAAATATATGAAAGCATAATATGACGATTTCATCCTTTGGAAAAATGCAAGAGGAGCGAAATCAGAAAATGTGTTTCTATGCATAACATTATTGTTCCTAATTATATGGAAATAAATAAATGTACTATTCATGTTCATAAGTTGTACTTACTTATTTTCTCATACAGGATGATAAAAAGTAGAGTTTCCACCACGGGAGCAACACTATTTTAAACTCGAGTGGCGTACTTTCAAATTCAGTCCGCTCTGGATTCAAAAACACTCTCGCCTTTAAAAAAATGTTGTTTGCTCCCTAGGTAAACAATCTATTATTAATGCTTTCTTGAGGATTCACATATTGTAGTCCTTTGGAAAAATGCCTGAGGGGAGGTCATTCCATATCTCGCGGCAATCGCCTCTGAAACAGCACATTTGAGACCATTTCGGTTTGAAATTTATTGACCAACAATAAAAACTAACGATGCTACTTGTTTTTCCAGTCATGAGTACGAAATCCTACTATCCGGGAAGGAGTTACCGACTGATCTCCTCCAACCTTCGTCTGACGTGATGTCAGTGAAGACTCGCGCTTGGCCGCACTTGCTGACGGTGCCTGACGCCTCCGGACCGCTGTACGTTAGCGTGCGCGCCGTGACGTCACAGGGCTACCTCAGCGACCTCAGTGAGGTGCACACGCTGCATATGGACAGTGAGTACAACTCCACCCGCCTCGTAATTGATTTCTCGATTAATTTCATTTGATACGTTTTCAAGTTCTCGAGTGGCGATCGCGCATCGGAAGACGTAGCGTAGGCAGGCCTCCCACGCGGTGGACTGACAACCTAGTGAGGATCGCGGGAAGCCGCTGGATTGCCGGTAGCGCAGGACCGGTCGTCGTGGAAATCCTTGGGGGAGGGAGGTCTTTATCCAGCAGTGGAAGACTTTCGGCTGATATGATAAATTTTGCGAAACGGCTTGCGGTTACTTCGTCGATACGAGAGAAAACTGTTTATTATATTTCCAGGCATGGCTGAACCGCAATCCTCCGCCGGCATCTACTGGGGTGCGGGCATAGCCATCGTAGTCGGCATAGCGTTAGGAGCGGCCTTGATACACGCACTACTACGTCACAGACGACTGGCGCGTTCCTTCCTGCGGTTGACGGCTCACACGCCGCGGTACGACTCTAGGCGAGGCCAGGCGACTATTGACCATGGTAAGTTGATCCCCCTAATTAAGAGTAGAATAGTAAATAGGAGGTCTGATATAACTAGACTATTCAGTCTTCCAAGTTAAGTTAGTCTCTTGTCTCATCCATAGTCGTAATAGCGTTAGGAGCAGCCTAACGTATATACGCGATATTGTGCTACAGACAACTGGGGCGTTCCTTCCTAAGGTTGACGGCTCATTCGTCGCGGTACGACTCAAGGCGAGGCCAGGCGACAGTCGACCATTATTTTTGATCCCCTTAACTGAAAATAGATTAGTAAAGGGTGTCCGAGTTAAAAAGACTTTTTGTTTTTCAAGATTAGTAAAGGGTGTCCGAGTTAAAGAGACTTTTTGTTTTCCATGATTAGTAAAGGGTGTCCGAGTTAAAGAGACTTTTTGTTTTCCAAGATTAGTAAAGGGTGTCCGAGGTAAAGAGACTTTTAGTTTTCCATGATTAGTAAAGGGTGTCCGAGGTAAAGAGACTTTTAGTTTTCCAAGGTAAGTTGGTCTCTTGTGTTATCCATAGTCTGTATAGCTTTAGGAGCAGCCTTGAGACGTGGGTCGGTTGGAATTTTTTTAGTAACAAAAAATAAAAGGAATATAATAAAGTTGAACATTATTTACAACTCTTCAAAGTATTCCCCTGCTACATATATATGACCTTATGCATTCGACTGAACCAAGTTTCAGAATAGGAAAAAAACTGTTCTTGCGGGAGGTAAAAAAAAGAGTCGCCTAAATTCGTCTACTGCTTCACCCGTCGTCACCCGTTTCAACTGAAAATCGTCGTCCACGTAATGTTTTTTTTATCTTGGGGAATAGAAAAAAAATCACACGGAGCCAGATCAGGACTATGGTAGCAGTTGCACTCCTGATTTGTTAAAAAAAATCCATGGTTCTGGCAGCCGTGTGAGCTGGAGCGTTAGCTTGATGAAAAATGATGCCCCAGGTTCCACTACTTGGACGAGTGACGATCAGCTCCTGGAAGGCTTGTGGCAAACAAACTTCGCTATACCATTGACTGGTAACCATTTTCCGATCTTCTAGTGGAATTACGGCTACAGGCCCACTACGTTAAAAAAAACGGCAACCAGCCGCTAGCTACTTTAGTGGGTAAATTATCTTCTCAAAGACCCATTCTGTCGATTGCTGTTTTGCAAGTGGGTCGCAGCTTTATATCCAAGATGCGTAGGATATCACAATGTATGTAATTATAATTTTAACAGTAAAATCAATTAATACGCCGTTGACTAACTTTTTTCGGACCGGCCTAGTACAAGCGCTATATTGTGCGACAGACGATTGGCCTCAAGTATTATGACCAACATATTATACTGATCAGCCTGCTTTTTGTATGTGATGATGAAGAAGGGGGTTTTGCCCTTACTAATTAGACCAACATATCATAATATATGTTTATTATTCCACTAGATTAAAATAGAGCGTCGGTGGCGTAACGGTTACGGCCGCTACCTCCTGTCGGGGAGGCCGTGGTTCGAATCCTGCCACGTACCAATGTGTTTGCGATTTCATATGTACACCAATGTGTTTTTGAATTTACGTTTGAATGTACGTTTTTCCGACGCTCTTACGGTTAAGGAAAACATCGTGAGGAAACCTGCACACGCCTGCGAAGAAACTCGAAGGTTGTGTGTGAAGTCGACCAACCCGCACTGGGCCCGCGTTGGTTGACTAAGGCCCGATCGCTCTTATTCAGGGTAGGCTCGAGCCCCTCGGTGGGGACGTATATGAGCTGATAAGAAGAAGAATATTAAAATAACCAAACATACTAAAAACTTTTATTAAACTACTATACAACTAACTGTTGTTTCAGACGACGACGATGTACCTCCCATCCACGGCTTCTCTGACGACGAACCGCTGGTCATTGCCTGAGTGTGAATCTGGTGACAATATTAATTTGTAAAATCTAAAAACTTTGTGATTTTAAAGTGATCTTGCCATCTTCTATATAAGCTATTCGTCTGTTGCAGTAAGATAGTTGAAATTATTCATATACCGTAGGTTAGAAGCCGTTATATATTTATATACCTACCTAGGGATATCCCTAGATATAATAATATACCGTTACATAGTTGTTAGGTTAAGTGACTTTTTCTACGCAAAACTACTCTGTATTCGAAAAAACCGAGTTGACTCAGCCCTTATCTCGTGATCTTATGGCGACAGCAATATGAAGCTTTCTTACAATATACTATGATTATATCCGGGATTAGGGATGTAATTATATTACGGCTTTGAACTATCTTATTTGGCTATCTTACTGCGACACGTATAAAGAGTTAGATTGGAAAAGATTAGAAAATAGGGGATCGGACTGCTAGTCATTTGAGTAACTTTTTATGATCGGTCAAAAAGAAATTTTGTTCTAAAAATGTTAAGTGACGTCATAGATTTTTAGCGTCATTGACGAACTTATTTTGGGAATTTGATCAATTAAAAATTGAAGACGTGATGCAAAAACAAAACAAGTAAGGTTTTTTGAAACTTCAAGAGGAGAACAATTTAGGAAATCCTATTTCAGATTTTTTTTTGATGCAGTCCGATCCCCTATTGTGTAGTAATCGGTTCGTTTTCTTACCGACATTCGTGAAAATTGATATTGACGATTTAAATTGAAAGTTTTTATTTAATACAATTTTCCAAACTGACGAAAAATTTTTGAATGTACATCTGTCGTCACGGCGGCATCTGCTATCGTGGCAATAAAGCGTGGAACATAAAGTCAAATAATTGTAAACAAAGGGGTGGAGCGTGGCATAGTGGCAATGTACATAAATTTTATTTTAAATCTTTGGCACACCATTAAGCCTATATGTTTCGAAAATATATTGAGAATTTTGGCGGATAGCATAACGTTACTGAGATATTTGGTGTTAAATGTTGTAAACACACTAATTTCCTTCTCTATCTCTAAAAATGTCTCTACTCCTTAGGTCAAAATGTCCTAATATCATATCGGCTTGTATTTGATACACTATCGAAACACGGGTGGTCCAAAAATGTAGGTCTTCGCATTTCGATTTTCAGATGTTGTATGGAAAAAATCTTTGCTGGACTTTGACGTCAGTTTGTAAAAAAATCATAATACAATTAAGCCAGCCAAATACAAGAACATTTTCACCATTTTATCAATTTTCAAAAAAGTATAAAAGTTTAAAAAAACATAATTAAAATTGGATATTATCCAGAAGGATGTATGCAGTCTCATAAATGTTCTCCAACAAGTTTGTATTAAGATGATTTGAACCACTTATGTTATATATTGGTATACATGTATGTACATAATATATTGCCATTATGCCACAGAGGTTTGCACCCATTTTAATATGTACAGTGCTAGGTGTTGGGTCCCAAACTTTTGGGACATGTGGAGTCATTTTGTGTAATTTTAGATCAAATTCGTAATCGAGGGTTGGTTCTTAAAATAATACTTTTATTAATAGGTACCCAATTTTGTGTTGTGATAAATTTCGAACTATGATGATGTTATAGGAACAGATATTACAATATTACGAATTATGATCGTTAATTTTATGTGCCCAGAGTATTATTTTGTTATTTCTGTGGTAAGTAAGTGTTGTTTTGTGGCGTGAAAATTATTGAATGCATTTCACCCTGCATGCCAAGACAATGGCATAAGAATAAAAACAGTTTTCACTGTTTGGCTGTGTATAGCTGTATTTCCGAGTGAAATGTAAACAGTAAAGGGCTGTTAAATGTAAGACTTGTTATTTATGTATCATTAAAAACAAATTAATTTCTATATCTTGCTCATTTTATAAAAATTATAGTTTTTAAGACATTTAGACGATTATATATATATAACCGTAGCTATCTCATTCGTTTACTCAAGTTCGACACCAAAGATCGCTGTAAGTACAATTTAATTTATTACGGAACTGAGAACTGTGTTGAACTTTCACTTTAGGTATATTAAAAAGAAATGAAAATTTTTAGTGGATCTCGACATTCCCTATGAAATGTATATAGTTTTTATTTTAATCTTAGTACCTACAACAGTTAATTTTGTAGTGCCGCGACATCTTATAAAGCGACCAGTCTTAGAGGAAACTGTGGTATCATTATACTTAGTTCTATGTTTAACTGAAGGGCTGGTCTCATACATAAAAGTGTAATGTCAATGTTTCTGAAGTAATAAAATAAAAACATAATAAAAAGAGACTATCTTTTATTACAAATTATACAGATACCACAGTATTACAATATAGCGGGTTACAGTAGTGTAACGAATGCACTTACGCAGAGCAACGGAAGGGTACTTGCGGAGCAGCGGGCGGCGGGGCATAGCTTGGCAAACTCCGCGAGTTTGCCAGAGGCTAGTACTCCTAGTACCTACGCCTTGGCGGCATCGTGCGACATCAAAGGCGTTGTGCTACTGTAAACCATATCGTAATACTGTGCAGATACTATAGAAATGTTGCTAAGAAAACGTTTCACAATCGAAAAAAAATTACAATGAGGTAAACCAAAGAATTTTCAGTTCTCTGCTGAGTCAAATATGACAAAATGACCAAATAAAACATTCGCACAAAAAACACGTTTCTAATAATTTAATGCTTATTATTTGTTATATCGATAAAATATACACTCTGTGAAAATTTCAACTGTCCACCTATTACGGTTCATGAAATACAGCCCGCTGGTAGACAAGAGTAGAGAAATGTTTAATTTTTCATTTTTATTATTTGAGGGGCAATAGAAATACACACTTTGTAAAATTTCAAGTAACACTTTCCATCAGGTGAGATGAAGTCAAATGCACAAAAATTTTTAATTTAAATAAAAACGCCGCGCGACCACTTGTTCCATGGGACAGTACCGTAGATGGTACATCTAAATAAAACTATATTTAACCAAATTATACATATTAGTCCTAACATAAAGTATGGACATTCCCTGCCGCTCTCTAGATTGCGACCTCACCCCCTCGTCTCCCAGGTTGATACAGATTGGTTTAACTTTTCTCGAACGTTTAGAATTTCGCCGTGATATCATTTGTTTCGTCATTTGTTTTTAGAAATGTCATTTCTCGCCCGTTGTATGAAGTGTCCGGGGAGTGATTTAACTATCAATACCGCCTACTGACACAGACGGACAGAGCGGAGGCTCAGTAACAGTCTCATCGGTCACGCTTTGGGTGTACGAAGCCCTAAAAGGCTTTTTCTCTATTTGCAAAGGCATCGTTAGCCAGGTCGCAGCAGATTCTTACGAAGATCATGAGTTAGCTAATTTCAAATACCTAACCCAGATATAGCTTCAAAAAGTCTCTTTCATAATAAATATTTGCCGAGATATGTACACAATTATTTGCGAAAAAATTTGACACGATATTATCTTTTGAATATTTTTTTGTGACAACAAAAGCTTTTACTATTTTAATATGAATCTTTAATATATATATTTTACTTACCTGATCTTCTTTTTCCTTTCCTAAACTTAAACTAATAGGCCAGATATTCCAAATCTTTACGTATACATGTAGCAAATGATCTTTCAGGTAACTCTTTATTTTAATAAAATTTTGCTACACTACATATAATTTACACAAATATATGCAGAAACATTTGGTGTACAATTTGCCAATTTTTGTGTCAAACATTTTGTCTGGGAGAGCCGTATCATATCAGCCGAAATACTTCCATTGCTGGACAAAGGTAGTAGTAGCCGGATTCATTAAGATTTCTTTTTTTTTATTGTAGATTTTTTTTCTTAGATTTCAGTATGGTCGCTGAAGAAAAAGTTGTTCAGTTTCGTTTGCTGAACTTGGCCATAAAATAGTTTCAGCTAATTTTGTTAGACCTTATATAGAGAAGATAAAGATTCAAACTTAGCTTAGTGCAATGGTTTTTTAAATTCACAATTAGTATGCTCTAGGCATCATCTCACCTGTTGCCTAAATGACGATGATTCCGAAGATGGAAGCGGGCTTACCAAGATTCCTTAATACAATGAGGAGCTGGCTATCATATCTTCATGCCGGAACACATCAATGCTGTTAACACTGACGTTTGGCGGCAAGACTTAGATAAGATGGTGGTGGCTAGCCAGGCGGGCTGGCTTAGACAATATCTTAGCACCAATCAAAAGTATTAAAGTAAACCCCGCTGGTGACCAAACACGCTACCTTCTGATGTGAAACGAGTGAATTAACCACAATGCCACAGAGGCTTCTCATAGTTACTACCTACAGATCTGCCACCTTCAGAAACATCCAATCCCAAACAGTGTTAGAACACTACGACACGGTAGTTGTATACGTTGCTAGTTGTCCGCCGCATAAGATAGCAATTCCCAAATAATACAGAACCAATCATATCTAGTTGTCCGCTGTTATGTTATTACAATAATTCCAACCTATCTTAGTGGTTCCTCAATGCTACTAGCTTTGTAAACATCCTTAACATTCAATCCCGAAGTGACGATAGAACACTACTTGTTCGCATAAGACAACAATGCTTAGATGAGCGATTTTTTTTACCACTGACTTAAGAGTCCCCAGGAGGCTCGAGTTTCCATACAAACGTAGTTTCGCTCTACATGCCGGATTAATTCCAAACTTTGCAAATGTATCGAGTAGACACATTGTCGATGATTGTAAAAAAAGCTTAAATTATTTTGTAATGAAAGTTTGAAAATGCTCCTATTTTTTCCGTTTTATATTAGTACATCGAAAACTAATTACAAACATCGATATGTGACTACTCAATATATTTTTGTATGGAAACTCGAGCCTCCTAGGGAGCCTTAACAGAACTGAGATAATCAGTTGTCTGCAGTTAGTTATTACAATAATATGTAATTGCAACCGACCACAGTGGTTCCTCAATGCAACTGTAGCTCGGCCAAGGTCCGTAGGGCCCAATCGCGAGGTGGCGTCAGCACTACTGCCTGGTCGCGCCAGACAGCAACGCCTACTGCTGTGTGCTTGCCGCTGACACTGCAGATCAGTGGACCGCCGACTCCTGTCTGGTTAGAAAGTAAGTAGGTAGGTGTTTTATATTTAATATAGGTTATAACTTATAATAACTTTTTTTTATTTTTTTTTATTCACAATTGGTAAACCCTTGACAACATCTCACCTGGTGGTAAGTGACGACGATGCCGGAACACACCAATGATATCAACATTGATATTTGGCGGCAAGACTTAGATAAGATGGTGGTAGCTAGCCAGGCGGGCTTAGAAAATGCCCTACCACCAACCAAACCGAGTCTTACAATTGACCCGGCCGGGAATCGAACCCGCGACCTCCTGTGTAGAGCCAGTGAACTTTGCCTCTGAGCTACGAAGGCGGTTACTAGGTAAAGGCCATGGATTCATAATTAAAATTAGGGCCCGATTGAGGGTGTAGTGTACTTACTCTATACAGTGTGTTTGAAGTGTATACAAGGCCTGTACCTATACAAAAGTTTAACAAAATTTGTGTAGATCCCGTTAACTAGGGTTTCTTCTCATCATACTCAACAACTATAGTTCTATGACTGCGGAAATCGCAAAAAAATACTTCATACAAATCGATCAGCTGATCGACCAGTTTTGTGCATTTTTTTTATGGCGGTTCCAATTTTGAGAATTATGGGTCCCTTGGCGAAAGTTGTTCAGTATGATGAGTGGAACCCCAGTAAACAGTTCCTATATCAATATAGAGAACAGTAGACTAGATAAACTATTATAGAATGACTGAGAAGTATGTTGCACAAAGGCGTCGCTTCGACGCTTTATTTTACTGAGAGCTCAATTTGCTAATTTGCTAGGTACTAGGTATAATATTAGCTAAGTACTTGTTGTTAGTTAGTGTCTTTGAATTGCAAATCGCATGTCTGCGTTTTACTCTTCCGGCAAAGTATATATATTAGTACTAACATACAGTATGGACACTCCCTGCCTCTCTAGATTCCGACCTCACCTCTCCTCTCCTTGTTACCCAGATTGGTTATAGTTTGGTTCGCGAACGTATAGGATTTCGCCGTAATTTTGTTTGCTCTGTCATTTGTTTTTAAGAAATTTATTTCACGACCGTTGCATGCAGTGTCCGGGGTGTGCTTCCGGTGACGTCACCGCTGCCGCTGGCTTACTTTTCTTTCCTCTAACCTTGGCAGAATAGTTTCTTAGGAAATATTTATTGATTATCTGTCTCGTGTAATTTAAAATGTCCTCATATTAAATTTGTTCTGTCACTTACCACAGTACCGCGCGAAGGCACCGTGGCGCAGAAAGACTCCTTCGGCAGCACGTCCCGTTTGTTCGCAGATATGCGCTCGTTACATGCCCGCGGAGTGAGGATCGAGGCGCGCTGCCATCGGGAGTGGGCTCTGATGTCTGGGGATTACCATTAGGGTATTAAACTTTATTTAGATATATCTTTTTTGGGCGGGGCACAGTGCTCGTAGAACAGATGGCCGTTGGGGCAGTAAAGTTCTCGAGTGGCGACCACGCACCGGAAAACGTTGTTTAGGCAGGCCTCCCACTCGGTGGACCGACGACCTGGTGAAGGTCGCGGGAAGCCGCTGGCTGCGGGCAGTGCAGAACAGGTCGTCTGATATGATGATGATGAGGAGATACATCTTTTTTCACCAAAAGAAAAAACCGTGCCCATTTATTGTGAAATGTGGTTCCTACTTATTTACATTTACATGACTATAAAAAACGCTAAACACGTTACATAATAAAAAAAACAACAACATACAGTTGAATTGAACACCTCCTCCTTTTTTGAAGTCGGTTAAAAACTGCAATTTTGCAATATTATATTTGGTTTTTGTTAATTTTCTAATAAAGTACCAGCAACTACACCGCGGGCAGCACCAGCTTTCAAATAAAAAAGAATCATCAAAATCGGTTCACCCAATCGAAAGTTCTGAGGTAACAAGCATAAAAAAATACAGTCGAATTGAGAACCTCCTCCTTTTTGGAAGTCGGTTGAAATAAGAACAAATTCCAGACGGCTTTTCCCACGCGTAGATTGAGAACGTAATTATACTTTCGCAGAAGCGGGAGAACTCTAAAGCTTAGGTGAACACGTGGGTATTATTTTATAAAGTAGGGGAAACTGGGGACAATATATCCACTTTTTACTATACCGTATTTTACGGCAAATATATGAAAGTTCGGGAATATGACATACAATTTTGATATTGTGTCACCTTATACTTAATTTTGAAGTCATCGATCAAAAAAGCGGTCAAGAAAAGTTGGCTCAAACGTCTTGATATTAGAATCATCAACATATCACCCTAAATACGTCCACTGCTGGACGAAGGCCTCCCCTAAGGATTTGCACAACAATCGTTCCTGCGCTGCCTGCATCCAGCGTCTTCCCACAAACTTCAGAAGGGCGTCAGTCCACCGAGTAGGAGGCCTTCCTACGCTTCGTATCTTGGTGCGCGATCACCACTCGAGAACTTTACTACCCCAACGGCCATCTATTCTACGGGCTATGTGGCCTGCCCCCTGCCATTTAAGTTTAGCGCGTCTATTAGCTAAGTATGTGGCTCGTGGAGCACCCTCCGTCCGCGCCGTCGCTCTCACAAGATGCACAATGTAGTAGTTAAAGGAGGGAAGGTCAGGTTAAAGGCAAAATCCACCAAAACTCAATTATTTATGGAAAAGAAATAATCTTTAAAAAATATAGATACAGTTCAACCATTCTGTCTGTTAGTATGGTTGAACTGTATCTATATTGTAAAACTGTGACAGTATGATGAGGAGGAATGTCATGACAGAGTCACAATTTGAAAAACAAACAAAATAACAAAAAGTAAAAATAGACAAAAAAGATGATATAAAAATAAATTGAATATAATAAAATACCAAAAAGATTGACTTTGTCACAAGTATGCCTGTTACCTTGGTTCTCCTTCGGATCTCCTCATTTCTGATTCGATCGCGTAGTGATACTCCGAGCATAGCTTGCTCTATCGCCCTTTGGGTGACCATGAGCCTTCTTATGACGAGTAAGCGTGCATATCTCAGTTCAATGTGCACTGCACTGGTAACACACACTGGTCAAAGATCTTAGTCTTCAGACACTGCTAAAGCTTCCGGAACTCTGACCAGATATTGGGGACAATTAAGTCAAATTTTTTTATATGTTGAACATAACTTCTGATTTACTTATGAAAGGGATAAATAAATTTATAAGATATAACATAGCTCACAGAATCGCTAAATTGAAGTGGCAGTGGGCAGGGCACATAGCTCATAGAAAAGATGGCCGATGGGGTAGTAAAGTTCCCGAGTGGCGACCGCGCACCGGAAAACGTAGCGTAGGCAAGCCTCCCACGCGGTGGACCGATGACCTGGTGAAGATCGTGGGAAGCCGCTGGATGCGGGCAGCGCAGGACCGGTCGTCGTGGAAACCCTTGGGGGAGGCCTTTGTCCAGCAGTGGATGATTTTCGGCTGATATGATGATGAAATAAATTTATCTATATTTCGCTCAGTCGCAGATACCTTGATCGTAACCACCCCATCCCACGAAGGCACATTCGTCACCCACATGCGGGTCAGCGAGACAAGCTGGCTGCACACTCGCGCCCAGTCTCAAAGGACGCTTCCAATACTGAAAACAAAACCATATGTGTCCATCATTCCTATCTTGCAGGTAGATACTGCGCACGTGACCCTCGTTCTTCTGTTAACTCGAGTTCTTTCCTTTGCATGTCTGCCACGGTTGCTTGCACGAAAGTACGTGCGTCTTAAGGCACTGGAGAACTAAGGCCACTTTTAAACGCAGTTGATATGTTGATGTTATATCTCTAAGAAGGAATACATTTATTCCACAGTCTATAAAATAACAGTGGGTAGGTAGCATAGATAAGGAAATTCACTAACGCTCCAAATTCACTGCTGGACATAGTTGATCTCCCAGTTGCACTGGTAGACGCCTTGTTACACCGTCACCAATCAGAAACAGTGAAAATTTGCGGGTCAGGGCTAGCGAGTACGTCAGCTTAAGCTGTGTGCCGCGAAAAGTTAAATACTTAGTTAAGAAGTGAAGGAGAAAAACTATCGTAATAGTAATTAGCACAAAGTTAGGAGGAGCTCTTCCGAACAATTTGTCCCCCTCCCGAAACAATTCCAATAGATAAGTATAGTGTTTCCATTAACTCACCAAAATAGCCAAGTTGTTATTCAGCTCCCCAGGCGTGTACTGTGGATGCGTTTCTACGGATACCATCCTCTTCTGCCAATCCTCGCCACTCTCGTCCTCTAGGTTCCAAGCCCCGGCAATCATAGTCACTTCCCCTGGACAGGCCCTTCTGTATACGAACGGCATATTAAGAGCCCGCTGCAGTTCATAAATCCCATACAAACGTTTGATTCATTTGTTAACCAAAACCGATTTTAAAATAATTTTATATCTTTAATCGGATGACGTATATCTGTGTCTGCACCGCATTACTTTTTTTTAAAAAACGAAACAGGAATCCATTATTATTCAATAAACTTGTTTTTAATGTAAATAGCGGAAAACAAGTTTATTAGTATTAAATTTATTCCTGTTTCGTTTTTCAAAAAAATAATGCGATACCGACACAGACATACGTCATCCGATTATCGATATAAAATTATTTCAACATCGGTTGTTTGGTTAACAAATGAATCAATGACTACGTTTGTATGGGATTTATGAACTACAGCAGGCTCTTAATTGACATGGTTGACGAGAAGTGGTTCACAATTGTCGTTATATTTATACAGGATGTTTTTGATATCGTGAGTGGTGAAAATGAACAATTTTCCCTAGGAACCCATACTGAATTCGCAAAAGATTGTAAACTTTATAAAATCACCCATTTTTTTGCGAATTTGATATAATGGGGAATATTTATCAGTTTTATGAGTAAACTAGCTTTTGCCCGCGGCTTCGCCCACGTGGACATAGCTTTTATGACTCTTTTTGAGGGTGAGTGGTGCGCGAGCCGCAATCAGCTCGCAAGCGTGGACATGAGTTTTCACCAGGTACCTCAGGAACTGTATCGGGGTATTCGGATTAGAAGTCTTTGTCACTTCCCACCCCCTCAACAAATTCTATACAAAAAATCACTTTAATCCGTTGCTCCGTTGCGACGCCACCGACGTGCGCGAGCGTAGAAAACAGTTGTCCCCAGATCTCTCGGGAACTATGTCAGGATATACTTATTAGTAAATTATATAATTTTCCACCTCATCTCTGTGCTAAAAATCACACCAATCCATTTTTTCATTACGATTTTAAATAAAACGAACATAGAGTATAGTTTTAGTTTCCTCAGGAACTGCATCGGACTATGATAATTTCCACAGATAAAAGGTTGACTATTTCAGTCGATAAGCTGTGTCAAATGCCTTAAATGTGGCTTAAAACTTTCTGACTATGAAGTTCGCCACTAGCCCTACAATCCCCACCAACCCGGACTTGTCCCCGGTGTGTGGAGTATGGCCCAACCATCTCGACACCCGTGACCAATCAGTGAGGAGGTTTACGGATTGTTATCGATTAGGGCTGCATTATGTATCACATGTGTTTTTTCTGTTCTGTATTTTTCTAATGAAATTGAAATGAAATGATTTGTAAATGAACAATATACTGATGCCATCGCGTCGCGTTAGGGCTGTTTGGAATTTTTGCTTTCGTTTTAATCAATTTATTTAGAACAAAGATAATAATAATCATCAAAGTAAGATGTCTCTCGGCTATGAAGATAGTAATTAGGGACGCAAACCACAAAACAGAGCTGGCTTGTTTTGTTTTGCATAATGAAATAATGGACTTAATTAATTAGTATCGTCCCCTTTACTTGCTAAATAAATAAGAAACACTGTAGATCCAAACACAGAGCCCTGCGAATATTTTGGAATTTTATAAGCTTAGGCTGTCATTACAGCTCATATACGTCCCCACCGAGGGGCTCGAGCCTACCCTGAATCAGCTTAGGCTGTAGCATAATAATAATATTAGGTATTCGGTGCCTTGTAACACAAGTAAGATTGCTACTTCTAAAAGACGTTACTTAACCCATGAACGCAATCAGCAGTAGTAACAGCGGCTCTTGGATGGACGACGGTAGCGTAACACAGGATGGTTTGTCGTCTTTTAGTCAGAGTTACTAAAGCTAGCCAAGGATGTGAATTCCTATTTGTTTCTTCTATTTTCTTGTCTGTGAAATAAAACAAAGGTTAGTACTCAGACTCAGTTTATAAATAGCTCAAGTTCAGGTATTCTTCAATCAAGATTATTAATCATACCTTTTCCGAAGGACGATCCTTTTGAAACTCGTCCGCAATCTTTATAAACTTGACCATTTGCTTCAAAGCTTTCGTCGTAATCAGTTTCAAGACTGCTTATTAAAACCGATTCTTTGATATCACTAGCTACTCTTTCTGTAGTAGTCTTCCTTTCGTTCTTGTACATTTTATTTTTGTTACCAACTAGATTAAGTAGTTTAAACCCCTGTAGTACATTGAAGTCAGGGTTTGCTTGGTAATTTATTGTGTGACTTACTGCATTGTATGTTACCTTCTCCGATGAAGCAGTTTCTTTTAATTTTGCTGGTCTGCCGAATATAATTGATTTTGGTGTAGTTGTCCCTACACGGTCTTCTGCAATTAGTTAGAATAATAAGGTCATTCAATCAAGCGAAAAAAGTGTAATGAAACAATTAATTTAAATTGATATACTAAGTTACCAAGTCTTGGATCGAGAAATCCTCCTCCATACCCCAGCTCCGGTTCTTCATCAGAGTCATCATCAGAACCATCGTAATCCACGACATCATCATAAGCTGATCCTATGTTTCCATTCGCGAATGACCAGCTCGAGTCTTTGTGTTCTGAATATAACCCAACCAAACCAGGTTGAGGCACCTCCACAATATAATCTTCTACGTAGTCCTCAGCAGCGTATCCAGTGTGTTGCTTTTTGAAGTTAGTATTTTTAACATTCCAATACGGATCAATATAGTCATTGTCGGATGTTACTATTTTTGGAGTAACGTTCTTTTGCGGTAAGGGAGTTGTTTTTCTATGAAATTGTGCATCATACCTTTTGAATAACAAAGCATTTCTTTGTTTCAAAGCTTGGCTTGATTCGTCTATATTAGATCTTTTAGTGCGCTTGTTTGTTTCAAAAGGTAAATCTATAAAATGTATCTTCGAGGCCTCATCTGAGTTTGACTTGAGTGGTAAAATGCAGCAAACTAACTGAGAATCCATGGGAAATTTCGTTGAATATCTGAAGTAAAATTTATATAGGGTCTTAACGACAGATAATAAAAAAACATTGCTGTGGTCTTAACAAAGGTATGTAGGTACTTATTTTTAACTGAAGCTTGTACTTATGAAACTGAACAGCTTTTCCCAAGAAACCCATAGTCAATTCGCAAAAAAAAAATTGGACTTCCAATGCATTCGATCAGCTGGCAGGCAAACTTTGTGTGGAAGTAAAACAATTTTTTTGCTAATTGTGCATGGGTTTCTTAGGGAAACTTGTCCAGTTTCATGAGTACAAGCTCCTGTTAAAAATAAGTGCATACCTTTGTTAAAGTCCTATATTTAATTTTTTAGGCATTTTCTATTTCAAAATTATTTTTGTAAAACGTAATATCTTTATTTTACTTACCTTATTTTTTTAAAATACACAATGCCACCTTTACCATAACAATCAAATTTCTTCAAAACCGTACAAATATTTTCTGAGTCCCATTTGTTGTTATCAGCATCCAAACTCACATTTTCATTCGGTTTCTCGCTTACATTGTTTACTTTATCTGTAGTTGATGTGATTTTTGTGGAATTGGTTTGGTTAAAATTCCATATCATATGTTTATCATCTGGAAATTGAAATTCCAACACATCACCAGTTTTAAGTGGCTGTGTAATATTTTCAACCAGCTTGTGTTTCTCGGTTCTGTTTTTTGTATTAGCTTCTGAAGGCCACACGATTTTGCTTTCATCTTGGAAATTCATGTTAAAAGTCAGTCTGTCATTTTTATTTACCTTTTCTTTCACATTATATCCTTCAATTTCATTCTTAAATAACTCGTTATCATCAAATATTATCTTGGCGCTCTCATCAGTTTCTAATTCGCTTAACTCTTCGAACTTAGGAGGTGACCAATCACTGTTTGCCTTCAGTTTATCGTTTAACCACCAAAACTCACCATTTATCTGAGCGAACGTCAGCCTGCACAAGGAAAACCAAATAACTAGCTCCACGTTCATTTTCGCGTTAGTGCAAGTAAAAGCGACTAACGTGGTATGAATTGAACTAGAGAGAGATATTTTAAAGCCGGATGCTGCACTCGGTGCAAGGGATTGAATGAACGATGTACAGCATTTAGAGTTCGACCATTATTTAGCAACAATTATGATGATTTAAGCGATGTGCCTGCACGCTGTGTGACGACAAATTGTGTCGATCACTGAACCACATTGAACTGTGCGCTAATAGGTGTAGGCACCTATGGTATGGTGAGCAAAATGTTATAAATATTACAAATTATAATTATTATATTGATTGATTATCTATGAAAATTGATTAAATTGCTATTTACTTCTGCTATTTTATTTACAACTAGCTTTTGCCTACAGATTCACCCGCGTAAATAAGTTTTTATGACTGTTATCGAGGATCCATTTTTCGAATCGTGAGATATACCTAGTCATAAGACCATAAAAATCCCATAGAATAAAACTCAGTTATTCCTGAATCTACCAACTTTCAATTTTTCTTTCCCTAAAAACCTCATTTACTGCCCCCAACGACAGCCCAGGAAAGCAGAAAGTAAAGGACTGGCGACTGTGCACCAGAACACGTAGCATAGGCAGGGCTCCACTCGGTGGAGCGACGATCACGTGAAGATCGCGGGAAGCCGCTGGATGCGTACAGCGCAGGACCGGTCGTTGTGGAAATCCTTGGGGGGAAGGCCTTTGTCCAGTAGTGGACTGTCCTTCGCTGATGATGATGATGAAAAACCTTATTCAGAGTAATAAGAACATTAAAAAAACCAACTTCAAACAGGAAACTAAGGTTTTCCTTGATTTCTCTGGTATGCCATCATCAGATCATGGTGTCCTTATTATGGTACCAGCCTTGGGATATCTCCTTTCCAACAAAAAAGAATCAATAAAATCGGTTCATAAACGACGAAGTTATCCGCGAACACAAATAAAAAAAAATAACTACGGTCGAATTGAGAAACCTTCTCCTTTTTTTAAGTCTGTTAAAAAAAAATAAGCTAACTTGGTTCAGCCTTTCTCAAGTGATTAGCTTATCAACGAACAGAAATATTTTTTTATTTATAAAGAAGATTACTTTAATTACGGCCAGGAGATTTTTGTAGAGATAAAATTAATAATACTGCGTAGTATTTACCACTCATACTAAGATTTAGTACAAAGGTAATAATATTTATGTTTTAACGATTAAAGGTCTACTGCACTTTTATTTATTCCAGTAGGTACCTATGTCTATTTTAAATTCATTTAATTAGGTATCCTTCAGTATTTTGCTGACTCTACATTGCGGTCTGCAGCCGTCCAATTAAATTATTATGTGTGCAAAGTAAAACGGTGCAAAGTTTTATTTGTAAATCACGTAACGTGAGTTAAAATATTAATTTGTCCGTGACATAATTATTATGTGGTTACATGTGCAACTAAATATAGTAATATTATTATTATAAGGAATTAGGTCAAGGGCTTGGGGAAAACGCCGTTACATTATAAGGATTATTTTTTGTTTTAATATTTAATTAGCACTGCGGATACACGAAACAAGCTTGCTTATCACAACAAATGTCTTTGTTTTCCTTTGTTAAGCATAATTTTTGTCAGCCTCTTTCTGCCTAATTACACTTTTCTGCGATTCTGATAACTTTATTATATCAGCGTCCCTACCGACGGGCTCGAGCCTTTACCCAGAAATAAGGCGATCGGGCCTTAGTCGACCACGCGGGCCAAGTGCGGGTTGGTCGACTTCACACATAACCTTCGAGTTTCTTCGTAGGCGTTTGCAGGTTTCCTTGCGATGTTTTCCTTCACCTTAAGAGCGTTGAATAAATAATAATAATAAGCATAATTATAAAAAGCGTCGGTGGCTCAACCGGTAACGACTCGGTCCATCTAACCAGAGGTACCGGGTTCAAATCTGGACGGCCAATGTACCAATGAGTTTTTCAAAAACTTACGTACATACTTACCGATTGCTTTAACGGTGAAGGAAAACATCGTGAGGAAACCTGCACACGCCTGCGAAGAAACTCGCAGGTTGTGTGTGAAGTCGACCAACCCGCACTGGGCCCGCGTGGTCGACTAAGGCCTAATCGCCCTGATTCAGGGTAGGCTCGAGACCCTCGATGGGGACGTATATGAGCTGATATAATAAATAATAATAAATTGTTTATTCACTTTAAGAAGTCTTATAATAAAGTTTCTTAAATTATTTAGGAACATATGAAAACGAAATCACTTTGATCTGAACCACCGGATAGGAGGTAGCGGCCCGAGCGTATATATATACGCCACTGACGCTTTTATCTGTCAATGACCATCTACTTATATGCTTTTAACATGATATTTAAAAATTAAAACGTAAAATTCTCCTTACAAACATTGTTTTATCGCATGGAATAACAAAAATATAGTTACCTACCTAAATAACATTGAATCAGGAAACCGTCGGAATATCTGTTAGCCCTGTGTTTCGAGTTCTTTATGGGCTCAGATATTAATTTTTCCGCAATGGTATATTGGTGTGGGTCTACGTACTCGAAACTACATAATTTTGAACTAAAAAAAACTACTTTAAACAGGAAACTAAGGTTCCCTTCGATTTCTTTGGGATGCCTTCATCAGATCCTGGTTTTCTTATTATGGTACCACCCTAAGGATATCTCCTTTCCAACGAAAAAAGAATCATCAAAATCGGTTCATAAACGATGAAGTTATCCGCGAACACACATAAAAAAAATAAACGATCGAATTGGTGAGACCTCCTCCTTTATTTGAAGTCGGTTAAAAATTACAGCGAGCGATACCTGAATGATTTGTCGTAATTGGATTGTTTTCATTGGCTTTTAAATGGTTCGGATGTGATAGATTAATTATATGCGTCTTAATTTTTTAGGGTTCTGTACCCAAAGGGTAAAAACGGGATCCTATTACTAAGACTTCGCTGTCCGTCAGTCACCATACTGTATTTCATGAACCGTGATAGCTAGACAGATGTAAGACCGTGTGGCTCGCACTTGGCCGGATTTTTTTATATTTTTTTATTTCAGTGATTGCATTATTATTCTAGATATTTGTTATCTATTTGTTAGTAAAAATGGTTAGCACGGTGAACAAATAAGGCCTCCTATTATTGAATATTTTAATACCCGAAGTCTAGGCATTATAATGAAACCTACTACTTCGTCTAATACAGGTTGACCTAGCGCTATGACTCTGAAAGTTGTAACCTACTGGCGAAATAAAGAACATTAATAAAATTAAAAAACCGGTCAAGTACGAGTCGGACCCGCGCTCCAAGGGTTCCATACCACCACACCTATCCACACAACTATGATAAAATACATCAAAGTGAGCGACAGAAAAATGCTTTTAAAATTCATTTTGAACGTCTCGCGCTACGAGTCACACTTTGCCGTTTTTTTTATCTCAATTGGTAAACCCTTGATAACATCTCATTGTTTTTATTATTTGTTTCTTTTACTTCAGAATTAGTATTATAATCACACCAAGTTTCACGCTTGCCGTTTTAACGATAGAGCTAAATCAAAAATAACTCCAAAATATTTATAAAATCTCGTATTTTGTATAGGGACACGCCTTCATTTTTAAATTTTTCTGATTTTTATTATTTGTTGTTATAGCGTCAATAGAAATACATACTGTGGAAATTTAAACTGTCTACCTATTACTGTTCATGAAATACAGCCCGCTGACAGACAGACAGACACACAGATGGACGGATAGACAGCAAAGGCTTAATAATAGGGTCCCGTTAGTCACCCTAAAACAATGTAATGAAATCAAAATGGCCATTCAAAAGTTCAATCAACACGTAATTATAAAAAAATCAAAACAGACGGCGCTCCCATATACGAGCTCTTTTTCCGTAGCGTGTCTACTGGAGGGCCGTTCTTTAATGACCGCTTAGACATGACACATTTCACTATTTTAGTATACTTAGTTAAAACAGACGGCGATCCCATATACGAGCTCTTTTTCCGTGGCGTGTCTACTGGAGGGCCGTTCTTTAATGACCGCTTAGACATGACACATTTCACTATTTTAGTATACTTAGTTAAAACAGACGGCGCTCCCATATACGAGCTCTTTTTCCGTGGCGTGTCTACTGGAGGGCCGTTCTTTAATGACCGCTTAGACATGACACATTTCACTATTTTAGTATACTTAGTTAAAACAGACGGCGCTCCCATATACGAGCTCTTTTTCCGTGGCGTGTCTACTGGAGGGCCGTTCTTTAATGACCGCTTAGACATGACACATTTCACTATTTTAGTATACTTAGTTAAAACAGACGGCGCTCCCATATACGAGCTCTTTTTCCGTAGCGTGTCTACTGGAGGGCCGTTCTTTAATGACCGCTTAGACATGACACATTTCACTATTTTAGTATACTTAGTTAAAACAGACGGCGCTCCCATATACGAGCTCTTTTTCCGTAGCGTGTCTACTGGAGGGCCGTTCTTTAATGACCGCTTAGACATGACACATTTCACTATTTTAGTATACTTAGTTAAAACAGACGGCGCTCCCATATACGAGCTCTTTTTCCGTAGCGTGTCTACTGGAGGGCTGTTCTTTAATGACCGCTTAGACATGACACATTTCACTATTTTAGTATACTTAGTTAAAACAGACGGCGCTCCCATATACGAGCTCTTTTTCCGTAGCGTGTCTACTGGAGGGCCGTTCTTTAATGACCGCTTAGACATGACACATTTCACTATTTTAGTATACTTAGTTAAAACAGACGGCGCTCCCATATACGAGCTCTTTTTCCGTAGCGTGTCTACTGGAGGGCCGTTCTTTAATGACTGCTTAGACATGACACATTTCACTATTTTAGTATACTTAGTTAAAACAGACGGCGCTCCCATATACGAGCTCTTTTTCCGTAGCGTGTCTACTGGAGGGCCGTTCTTTAATGACCGCTTAGACATGACACATTTCACTATTTTAGTATACTTAGTTAAAACAGACGGCGCTCCCATATACGAGCTCTTTTTCCATAGCGTGTCTACTGGAGGGCCGTTCTTTAATGACCCTTAGACATGACACATTTCACTATTTTAGTATACTTAGTTAAAACAGACGGCGCTCCCATATACGAGCTCTTTTTCCGTAGCGTGTCTACTGGAGGGCCGTTCTTTAATGACCGCTTAGACATGACACATTTCACTATTTTAGTATACTTAGTTAAAACAGACGGCGCTCCCATATACGAGCTCTTTTTCCGTAGCGTGTCTACTGGAGGGCCGTTCTTTAATGACCGCTTAGACATGACACATTTCACTATTTTAGTATACTTAGTTAAAACAGACGGCGCTCCCATATACGAGCTCTTTTTCCGTAGCGTGTCTACTGGAGGGCCATTCTTTAATGACCGCTTAGACATGACACATTTCACTATTTTAGTATACTTAGTTAAAACAGACGGCGCTCCCATATACGAGCTCTTTTTCCGTAGCGTGTCTACTGGAGGGCCGTTCTTTAATGACCGCTTAGACATGACACATTTCACTATTTTAGTATACTTAGTTAAAACAGACGGCGCTCCCATATACGAGCTCTTTTTCCGTAGCGTGTCTACTGGAGGGCCGTTCTTTAATGACCGCTTAGACATGACACATTTCACTATTTTAGTATACTTAGTTAAAACAGACGGCGCTCCCATATACGAGCTCTTTTTCCGTAGCGTGTCTACTGGAGGGCCGTTCTTTAATGACCGCTTAGACATGACACATTTCACTATTTCAGTATACTTAGTTAAAACAGACGGCGCTCCCATATACGAGCTCTTTTTCCGTAGCGTGTCTACTGGAGGGCCGTTCTTTAATGACTGCTTAGACATGACACATTTCACTATTTTAGTATACTTAGTTAAAACAGACGGCGCTCCCATATACGAGCTCTTTTTCCGTAGCGTGTCTACTGGAGGGCCGTTCTTTAATGACCGCTTAGACATGACACATTTCACTATTTTAGTATACTTAGTTAAAACAGACGGCGCTCCCATATACGAGCTCTTTTTCCGTAGCGTGTCTACTGGAGGGCCGTTCTTTAATGACCCTTAGACATGACACATTTCACTATTTTAGTATACTTAGTTAAAACAGACGGCGCTCCCATATACGAGCTCTTTTTCCGTAGCGTGTCTACTGGAGGGCCGTTCTTTAATGACCGCTTAGACATGACACATTTCACTATTTTAGTATACTTAGTTAAAACAGACGGCGCTCCCATATACGAGCTCTTTTTCCGTAGCGTGTCTACTGGAGGGCCGTTCTTTAATGACCGCTTAGACATGACACATTTCACTATTTTAGTATACTTAGTTAAAACAGACGGCGCTCCCATATACGAGCTCTTTTTCCGTAGCGTGTCTACTGGAGGGCCGTTCTTTAATGACCGCTTAGACATGACACATTTCACTATTTTAGTATACTTAGTTAAAACAGACGGCGCTCCCATATACGAGCTCTTTTTCCGTAGCGTGTCTACTGGAGGGCCGTTCTTTAATGACCGCTTAGACATGACACATTTCACTATTTTAGTATACTTAGTTAAAACAGACGGCGCTCCCATATACGAGCTCTTTTTCCGTAGCGTGTCTACTGGAGGGCCATTCTTTAATGACCGCTTAGACATGACACATTTCACTATTTTAGTATACTTAGTTAAAACAGACGGCGCTCCCATATACGAGCTCTTTTTCCGTAGCGTGTCTACTGGAGGGCCGTTCTTTAATGACCGCTTAGACATGACACATTTCACTATTTTAGTATACTTAGTTAAAACAGACGGCGCTCCCATATACGAGCTCTTTTTCCGTAGCGTGTCTACTGGAGGGCCGTTCTTTAATGACCGCTTAGACATGACACATTTCACTATTTTAGTATACTTAGTTTGTTTTAGGGTTTCGTACACCCAAAGGGTGACCAACGGAACACTATTACTAAGCCTCCGCTGTCCGTCTGTCCTTCCGTCCGTGCGTCTGTCAGCAGGCTGTATTTCGGGAACCGTAATAGTTAGACAGTTAACTTTTTTTTACAGAGTGTGCATTTTTATTGCCGCTATAACAAAAAATTATAAAAATTTGAAAAAGTAAAAAAAACGTAAAAAGGCAAGCGTTAAATCTGGTGTGATAGTACTAATTCTGAAATAAAATAACAAATAATAAAAACCGGCCAAGTTTGAGTCGTACTTACGCTAAGCGGTCCGAACTGAATAAAAAAAAAACCGGCCGAGTGCGACTCGGGGTCAAACAAACAGGGTTCCGCACCAAAACCAACATAACAAGACCTCAGTACATATTTTGCAAAAAAAAGTTTTGCAAACTTTATCGTGTGACATATTAAATGAAAGGGCTTGTTGTGAGAATCTTAAACATGTTTTTTTATAATTTTAGGATAAATAGTTTTGAAGTCATTTAAGAAAGTAGGCGAAAATTGACCATTCCCCCATATCCGAAACTACTAAGCCTAAAACCTTGAAAAAATCACATTATATGAGATGAATGATTATATGATGGTGATGATTATATGAGATTACAGGAAAATATATGAGAAAGTCCTTCCGTTTCCAAAGCAAAAATTAAATTCCAAAGGCTACTCTGGAGTTTGGAAAGTTCATTTTTCCTATAGGATCAATGGAAAAATCAAATTTCCAAAGCCCAGAGTGGCCTTATCGCAAAGTTTTTTGTAGATAATTTTATGTTCTTTATTGTTTCATCATCAATAGTTTCCGCAGCGCATACGATGAAAGACATTTTATGCCTAATTTTTTTACACTTTGGGTTACATTATTAAAGTGTTAGTAGGGATCTCTATTTTTTCCTAATAATAAATATAACCTATGTTACTCAGGGATAATTTAGTATTCTAATGGTAAAATAATTTTTAAAACCGGTCCAGTAGTTTTTAAGTTTATTCGTTACAAATATTAAAAAAATACAAATCTTTCCTTTTTATTACATTAGTTTAGATTCTCACAACAAGCCATTCCATTTGATATGTCGCACGATATATTTTGCAAAACTTTGATTTTTATTTTCTAATTAACCCCCAAAAGTGTGTTTAAAATTCATTTATTGACGTAACATTTCCACCTTTGGATCACCAACTTACATACATGTATACCAAATTTACATTGTATTTATATTGTAGTTACAGACGGACGGACGGACAGACAGACACCCGAATGATCCTATAATGGTTCCGTTTTCTAAAAACTTAGTTATGTCCCTCCGCCCTCGCGTTAATCTATTTTGTTTGTAAAGTGAATTGGTTTTATAGTCATACTAGTGTCTCACCCTGGACACTTCATACAACGGGCCAGAAATGACATTTCAAAAAACGAATGACGGAACTAAAGAAATGGCGGCGAAATCCTATACGTTCGTCACCCAGATTGATGCATATTGGTTACCTTTTTACCAATCTGCATCAATCTGGGTGACGAGGGGGTGAGGTCGCAATTTAGAGAGCGGTTAGTACTAATATATATTCTTTGCTAGTGTAGAGGTGATGTGGTACAAAATCCTTAGAGCGCGAGTCTTCTTTCTTTTGCTTTCGTTAATTAAACAAAAAAAAAACTAAGTGTAAAAATTATAGTGCAAATAGTGTAAAGCCATAGGGTTGTCATAGAACGGCCGCACAGTAATTAACTATAGTTTGCACAATGCGCAGTGCTAGCGAGCGACTACTGTAACGAGGTTAGATGTGATTCCAATGAGAGTCACAACAATTGCTTTCGTTCTCGAAAAAAAATTCCACGCAAATACACTTATAATATGTTTATTTGTTCGACTAGCTGTCCCGGCACTGCACTGCAGAACCTCCTCCTGACAATAACAAACTCAACAAAAAAAGAATTGTCGAAATCGGTCCAGCCGTTCACGCGACCATTCATTTTTATTTAGATAGATTACACAAACTGTTCGATCCTTTTCGGATCACTACTTTTTTGTTAAGTATTTTATTTAAATGCAGTTATGTTTTTTAGGGTTCCGAAGTCAACAAGAAACCCTTATAGTTCCGCCATGTCTGTCTGTCCGTCTGTCCGCTTCTTAGCTCAGCGGCTATTAATACTAGAAAGCTGTGATTTGGCCTGATTATACATATTAATCGCGCCGACAAAGTTTTACAAATTGAAACGCAAACTATCGTTTCGAGCCGATCTTCTTTCTTGCGTTTCATAATTAAATTCTCTTTTGATCTTGTTCGTCTATGAAAATAGAATTTGGAAATGATTGCGAGCTTTTGACAAGAGTGAAACAATTGATGAGTAATGACCGTCGAAATTGGAGTTTTCAATGTAAATATTTTAAAAGTTCTGTGATTTTTCTTGTGGTTTCCAAGTCCTCCTATATTTAACTGGGGTAAGTGATTTATGCTTAGAGAAAGCTATCCATTTTTATTTAGTGCCGTTGCGAACTAAATTTTTATTTATGTTCGTAGGGTCTTCCACACGGCCCGAACAAATCAGCATACTACTACCACAGATTACTAATTAGTTACTGCTACTACTATACCCGGGACTACTGCTAATCTACCACCGGCGTTTTCTACGCCGATCTGCAACTGCCTGCCGCTTACCCAAAGGGAAGTGGAACCTTTGTTTACACCTAATTTTAAGGCCCATTGGAGTTGATTGTCACTGGTGACCAAACACTATTACTGGTGAACAAGCATTACGACCTGCCCGCGCCATTTTGGTGTCGCTAGTGACCAAGCATTACTACTGCCCGACAAGGTTCTGCTGTCGTCCTACAAGCCTGGCCTGCGTGTTCTCCTGTCTTCCGTTTACTATAACAATTTTGTGTTTAGTTTAAAATTTATTAAGAGTATTGTACACCCAAAGTTTTTTTTCCTACAACTTTGGGGGGTAATTTTGACACCTAATAACTCAATATTTTTCAATATTTAACTCGATTTACGTTTTTAGGTATTTATTAGATCATTTTATACACCTGGGGGGACGATCGATCGTTACCTAACCTTTTTTTATATTTTAAAATTAGGTAATGCGTTGTTTTTATATTTAACTAGTTCCACGGTCATCCATTTGTTATACCAATTATTTGTTACGCCTTTACCTACTTTTTAAATATTATGGTCATCCACTCTTTACACCTTTAACTCATCCACTGGTTTATATCTTTACCCAAATTTTTCTGATCTTATAAAATAAAAGTATTCCATATTACCCCAAAATTTATTTTCTTCCCGAAATTCATATTTAAGCACTGAGTAAAAATTCTACGTATCATGTAGCATCCTGTTATATTATTTTAACCCCTTTTAAATAAATTATGCTGCAAAATATAATATTGAAAAACATTTTTTTCTTGGTACTTCCCCTTTATGTAAAAAAGGGTATCCTATGGTGTGGGGTATCAAAACAACTGAGTGTTTTCAAAAAAAAAAAAGATTCAGGGATCGTTTTGCGAAATATTAGGCTTTAAAGTGCTAATTTTAGATTGTCCATACAAAATGTTCTATTACCAACCTGTATATAAATTGTTTTTTTAGAATAAACATTTATTTATTGAAAAGACTTCGGAACCCTACTTTGCGCGAGTCCGACTCGCACTTGGCCGGTTTTTATGTGACTAAGAAGTAAAGCTTGTGACGGTTTTTCCCTACTTTTTCCCGACTGCCCATGAAGGAGGACAATGATTTTAGGGTTTACGTACGTAGGTATGTATGTATGATGTACTCGTTTGTCTGTTTCTTTGGCTGAGCCTGTAGCCTAAACGGCTTGACAGTATTTAGAGTGCGAGGTGTCGTTAGACTCGTCTTGATCCCTGAGTTATCTGTTTCTTTGTCTGAGCCTGTAGCCTTAACGGCTTGACAGATTTAAGAGTGCGAGGTGTCGTTAGACTCGTCTTGATCCCTGAGTTATCTGTTTCTTTGTCTGAGCCTGTAGCCTAAACGGCTTGACAAATTTTAGAGTGTGAGGTGTCGTTAGACTCGTCTTGATCCCTGAGTTATCTGTTTCTTTGGCTGAGCCTGTAGCCTTAACGGCTTGACAGATTTTAGAGTGCGAGGTGTCGTTAGACTCGTCTTGATCCCTGAGTTATCTGTTTCTTTGTCTGAGCCTGTAGCCTTAACGGCTTGACAGATTTTAGAGTGCGAGGTGTCGTTAGACTCGTCTTGATCCCTGAGTTATCTGTTTCTTTGTCTGAGCCTGTAGCCTAAACGGCTTGACAGATTTTAGAGTGCGAGGTGTCGTTAGACTCGTCTTGATCCCTGAGTTATCTGTTTCTTTGTCTGAGCCTGTAGCCTTAACGGCTTGACAGATTTTAGAGTGCGAGGTGTCGTTAGACTCGTCTTGATCCCTGAGTTATCTGTTTCTTTGTCTGAGCCTGTAGCCTAAACGGCTTGACAGATTTTAGAGTGCGAGGTATCGTTAGACTCGTCTTGATCCCTGAGTTATCTGTTTCTTTGTCTGAGCCTGTAGCCTTAACGGCTTGACAGATTTTAGAGTGCGAGGTGTCGTTAGACTCGTCTTGATCCCTGAGTTATCTGTTTCTTTGTCTGAGCCTGTAGCCTTAACGGCTTGACAGATTTTAGAGTGCGAGGTGTCGTTAGACTCGTCTTGATCCCTGAGTTATCTGTTTCTTTGTCTGAGCCTGTAGCCTTAACGGCTTGACAGATTTTAGAGTGCGAGGTGTCGTTTGACTCGTCTTGATCCCTGAGTTATCTGTTTCTTTGTCTGAGCCTGTAGCCTAAACGGCTTGACAAATTTTAGAGTGTGAGGTGTCGTTAGACTCGTCTTGATCCCTGAGTTATCTGTTTCTTTGTCTGAGCCTGTAGCCTTAACGGCTTGACAGATTTTAGAGTGCGAGGTGTCGTTAGACTCGTCTTGATCCCTGAGTTATCTGTTTCTTTGACTGAGCCTGTAGCCTAAACGGCTTGACAGAATTTAGAGTGCGAGGTGTCGTTTGACTCGTCTTGATCCCTGAGTTATCTGTTTCTTTGTCTGAGCCTGTAGCCTTAACGGCTTGACAGATTTTAGAGTGCGAGGTGTCGTTTGACTCGTCTTGATCCCTGAGTTATCTGTTTCTTTGTCTGAGCCTGTAGCCTAAACGGCTTGACAAATTTTAGAGTGTGAGGTGTCGTTAGACTCGTCTTGATCCCTGAGTTATCTGTTTCTTTGTCTGAGCCTGTAGCCTTAACGGCTTGACAGATTTTAGAGTGCGAGGTGTCGTTAGACTCGTCTTGATCCCTGAGTTATCTGTTTCTTTGTCTGAGCCTGTAGCCTAAACGGCTTGACAAATTTTAGAGTGTGAGGTGTCGTTAGACTCGTCTTGATCCCTGAGTTATCTGTTTCTTTGACTGAGCCTGTAGCCTAAACGGCTTGACAGAATTTAGAGTGCGAGGTATCGTTAGACTCATCTTGATCCCTGAGTGACAAAGAAAACATTTTATTTAAGCACTCGGGTTTTATTCTTAGGGTTCCGTTTCCAAAGGGTAAAAACGAGATCCTATTACTAAGCCTTCGCTGTCCATCCGTCCGTCTGTCACCAGGCTGTATTTCATGAACCGTGATAGCTAGACAGCTGAAATTTTCACAGATGATGTATTTCTGTTGCCAAATTATAAAAATTAGACAAAGTGAAAAAAGAAGGGGGAGTCTGCATACAAAAAAAACGTGTTTTTTTAAACATAATGAAACTAGCGTCATCTAGTATGATGGTACGGAACCCTATGTGTGCGGTTCTGACTCGCACTTAGCCGGTTTTTTTTAAATAAATTGGTTAGGCTTTGCATAAAACTTCTTGCAGTAATAGCATGTAGATGTGAGGCTTTCCCTGGACATGTACATTCTCATGAGAATAAAACATTTCGCTGGGACAAAACGCATTTGTTGGAACGATTTTGAAGAGCTAAGTGAAATTCTCTGTGCTAGCTGTTGCTCTAAACTCTCGTTATAACAATTAAAAACTTTTGGACTGTCCTTTATATTTATTGCGATCGAGAGTTTTAAATCAAAAAATAAACGAGAGATTCTTCTTAGTTAAATATTGAACATTTGAAAATAATACGTAAATAAATAATTATTGAAGAGCGTCGGTGGCATAATGGCTAGGGCCACCGCCGCCTGTCCTGGAGGTCGTGATTCGAACCTGCCACGTACCAATGTGATTTCGAATTTAGATTTCATATGTACGTTTATCCGACGCACTTACGGTGAAGGACAACATAGCGAGGAAAACTGCACACATCTGCGAAGAAACTCGAAGGTTGTGTGAAGTTGACCAACCCGCATTGGGTCCGCGTGGTCGACTAAGGCCCGATCGCCCTAATTCAGGGTAGGCTCGATCCCCTCGGTGGGGATTTATTTATGATCTAATGTGATGAAGATGACCTAAATAAAAGAAACGTTAGGGGCGTAGATGATAAACAAAACGTTTGTTGTTTCCATATTCCAAAAATAAGAGCCTTAAGAATGTTACACTAAGTGTCACCTTCCGTATTGTAACCGTATTTTTGACGATAGTGGAAAATACACCTTTGACATGAAACACACGGTAGATATTTTCATTTTTTCCGAAAGTGGAAATTTTAGTAAAATGTCACAAAAAACGGCGCGATTAATTTTGGTATTTTCAATAAGTAACTTTGTGGAACCAAAATGGCAAAAAACCGGCAACTTAAAGTATATGTCCTTCCATACGTTTATTTTTAAAGAAAAAAACTCTTTGAGGTGCAAATAATTTTTAATCGACTTCAAAAAAGGAGATTAACAATTTGACCGGTATTTATGTAATATTTTTAGAATCGCACAATATTCGTGTATGTTAGCCTTAACGGGTTCACCAAATTTCATGAGAGTATGTATGCATCTTAGAAATAGGAAATCAAAATGCAATAACAACTGAAATGAAAAAAATGCGCGAGTTTCATCAAAATCGGTTCAGCAGTTTTCCAGATATTGACTGTTTAGTGTCAATTCGTTTATGTCACAGTAAATTTCTAGTTATAACTTAATACATCTAGAAGTTAACTAATGGCCCAAAATCAGAATTAAAGTCAGAATGTCATGTACTTTTTTACACACCTACATAAAAGGTAGAATTCCAAGCTTGTACTCGTATTAGATCGTTCAGTGCATTTTTGCCGTTAAATGGGGCACAAGAGGGGATGAAAATTTTTCCAGTTTTTCTCCTTTTACACCGCGTAAATGATTAAGAAGGTATTTTCAAAAAAAGTAGGGCTTACTATTTTAACCTAAAATATTTTTTATCAGGGTTATTGTTTCCGAAATGTAGTCTGCCATAGTCGTTTAAATTCCATTCATGGCAATTTTATATAAAGTTGTTTTTTCTTATGTAAGCAGGGTTTAATGGGCAGTTTTCACGACATTTTTTTGATATCCTGCGATAAAAAGTTTTCGAGTAGAGAAATGCCTCTGGTGTTAAGGAGACTACCTACCCCCGTTATAGGATGGTCTTGGTTCAGAAAATTGCATTTTTCTACTCCCATTTGGGTATTTTAATTTACTTAATACATAACCTCCAATCATATGATGTTTACAAAAAAGCTTACCAAGGGCTTTATCATGTAAAAACATGGCTGGACAATAACTTACTAACCCTCAATGCCTCCAAAACGAAATACATAAGTTGCTGTATCAGCTCGAACAGCTGCTCCAAAAACTCACTCTCTTAAACTGCATTCTTGTGGGAAATATGTAGACCAATATTGCACTTGTGTTAACATAACATCAGAAAAGGTTGTCCCATATCTGGGTGTTTGGTTGATGATAGACTTTCTTGGAATGCTCATATATCACGCTTGTCGGGAAGAGTAAGAAAGCTTATGTACTTGTTTAAAAGGATTCGTAACATAATGAGTCAAAAACTTCTGCTCATGGTTTATTATGCTCTGTGTCAAAGTATAATTACATATGGAATCTCAGCCTAGGGTGGCACCTGCAAGACCTACCTCTTAAGACTCGAAAGATCTCATCGCATGGTGTTGAAAGTGATGACGAACAGAAGCTTTCTTTATAGCACTGAGACTCTTTACAAAGACACTGGTCTGTTAACAGTTAGGCAACTGTACATTCTCAGTATATTAACTAATTTAAACATCCCACAAGAGGCCAAACCCACTAGGAGACCACACCTAGTATGCAAACGAGTAAACACGACATTCGCACAGAGACATAAGAAATCCCGCGCTGTCAATATATACAACAAAATAAGTAATCAGGTAAATATTTCTGGGGTACATAATAACAAACGTAAGTCTACTTTACAAAAATTCTTAAAAACCTTAAGCTATAAAGATACTGAGGAACTACTGGAAATTATAAAATAAGGGCACACCCACACACACACTTTTACACTCATGATCACTCACATACCTACTTTCAATACACACGCGCACACTTTTCAGGATATAAACAATGGATGTTTACCACACACAACTCCATGGAAATCTCCACGATACAGGCTCTGCCTAGTGTGGAGATCGAGTGCTTAATATGTATTCTTATAATATTTTATCTAATAAATTTATTTGTATTTGTATATCACAAAAGTATTCATTCCTACAAGTCGTTTGACAATGATCATTTCAGAACAAGACAACTGTATTACAATAAAAAAATTTAAACATTTTTATGGCTTTGGCTTCAAAAATTCCATATGACAAAATTTCAATGCATTTTTATTTATTTCACTGTATGAAAATGCACGCAATTAGCCATTGCAACACTCGTGCTGTCTATTGTGCCACGAAGCGAACTCATCTTACAATGGCTCTAATTACTTGGCAGTGGCATAAATTAACTATTCTTCAATATCGGTCAAACAAATCATAAGGTATATGTAGATATAGATGCGGGTAGATGATAAAATTTTTACAAACGCATGACACTAATTTTTTCAAGGTTTACCAATGGAACCCTACTACTAAGTTTATCTGTCTGTCCGTCAAAATTTAAAAGGCTAAATCTTTTAAACAGTAATAAATAGCCGGCTGAAATTTTCACAGAATATTATATCGAATTATTATTACCATGGCGGATTTACAAAAAAAATTGAAACTTTAGGGTGGTCTCCGTACAAAAAACGTGTCCGTTTATCATTTTCCTGCCGCTCTAGTTGATGTTTTTTGATTGAAAAAAATAGGTATAATTTTTGTACTCGTGTGGAGAGGTATGGTAGCATGAAAAGTGCGCGAGTCAGACTCGCACTTGGCCGGTTTTACTTAAAATAGTACTGAGTAGAGACTGAACAACTTTACCGTTGGAAAATTCTTTGCTACGGATGTATAGTACACTAATTACCTAGTTTTCCGTCTTAACGACCTCACTCGTTTAGAATTCCAAGCTCGTATTAGCTCGCTCATGCATTTTTCCGGTTACTGGGACTATTGCCATCCACTTTCTGTTCTCTTATTTTCAAACTCATTTGCATGTTGATGAGTATTTTTCGATTAATACTATTTTAGTGCAAAAATATTAATAAAATGGACCCCACTAGGTTCGAATTAATTAATTACAAGTCGTCAAAAACCCCAGTTCATACCAACTTTATAAAGTATGTTTAAAGCTAATTTCACATTTTTGAAAAAATTCACATGAATCATCCGGAGTCTATAATTTCTTAAAAAAATTAAGATAATATGCCATGAGCCCAGTTAAAAAATAAGGTTGTTTTATTTTTTAAAGAATATCTTTATAGAAACTGTTTTCAGAAATTATAATTGAAATAAATTTTTTTCACTGGTTTTTTAAATTTAAAAAAGTTAAAAAATTATGACGTCACTGGCCAAAATACTATAAAAAACACCCCCCTTCTAATTTAATTTGACGATTGAAAAATTTAATTTAGTTACATAGTCTCATTAAATTACTTTTTTAAGAATAAATAACAATAAAACAAAATGAAAAAAAGCGTTTTTATTCCTTAATTCATTAAAAACCACACTGGCATAGTTATTTCACTTATTTTTCTTCTTCTATTTTATTGTTATACTCGTGAGGAGAGATTCGTTGGTACGGAACCCTCGGTGTGCGAGTTCGATATACACTTGCCTAGTTTTCAGGGTTCCGAAGCCAAAAAGGAACCCTTATAGTTTCGCCATGTCTGTCTGTCCGTCCGCGGCTTAATAGCTCAGAGACTATTAGTACTAGAAAGTTGTAATTTGTATACATACTAATCACGCCAACAAATTAGTACAGTAAAATCCCCTACCACATGTAATGGGGGTGAATTTTTTTTCGTTGACGTACCCTTTTGTGTAGGGTATCGTTGAATAGTTCAGAGAAAATCAGTATTATAAAGCTGTAATTTGGTATGAAAGCGTCGGTGGCTCAACCGGTAACGACTCGGTCCATCTAACCAGAGGTACCGGGTTCAAATCTGGACGGCCAATGTACCAATGAGTTTTTCAAAAACTTACGTACATACTTACCGATTGCTTTAACGGTGAAGGAAAACATCGTGAGGAAATCTGCACACGCCTGCGAAGAAACTCGAAGGTTGTGTGTGAAGTCGACCAACCCGCACTGGGCCCGCGTGGTCGACTAAGGCCTAGTCGCCCTGATTCAGGGTAGGCTCGAGCCCCTCGGTGGGGACGTATATGAGCTGCAATGATGAATTTGGTATGAGTATACAACATTCATCACGCCGACAAAGTGGTAACATAATCTTGAAAATAAAATAATTTTTAAGGTACCTCTCCTACATGTAAAGAGGTATAGTTGAATAGGTCTTTCAAAACTACCGAGGGTTTGCCAAAACCTTTTTTTGTTTCAGTGATCGGTTAGTGCAAATGTTGAGTCAAGTACCCCACCCCCTACCAGCTAAACTGCTATTTATGGACATTTGAAAAAAATACTTATAAATAGTAAAGGTATTTATAATAGTATTTATAAGGTAAACTTATAAGTAGTATAGTAGTAGTACTTGTAGATTTTCTTAGTTTAGGAGTAATAGTCGAACCAACTTAAAATGTGCAGTTGGATTTTAAAAAAAGTTCATACATTTTCTGTACAAAATGTTGTATTACCAACTGCAAATATAATTTTGTTACTTAAAATATATATTTATTTTTTGAAAAGACTACGGAATCCTACTTTGTACGAGTCCGACTTGCACTTAGCCGGTTTTTTTATTTTAAGTTTTTCATTTTCGATTTATTCAATAAAGCAAGATGGCAAATCAAAAAGTCGCGCAAGAGAGAGGAGGACAAATATTTTGCGTTATACACCCTCCTAAACAATAATTTAGAACATTTTCTCTGACACAAACTTACGAGTCACAGGACTCGTAGAAAACTACAGCTGAACATTGC
The DNA here is from genome assembly GCA_947284805.1 of Coleophora flavipennella. Lineage (NCBI taxonomy): Eukaryota > Metazoa > Arthropoda > Insecta > Lepidoptera > Coleophoridae > Coleophora > Coleophora flavipennella. The sequence goes on along the minus strand of OX369287.1, from coordinate 6,803,887 downwards.
TTCGGCGCAAACTCTCAGCAAAACCACAGTATTACGATATGGCTTACAGTGGCGCAACGCCTTTGATGTCGCACGACGCCGCCAGAGGCGTAGGTACTAGCAGTACTAGCCTGTAGCCAGCCTGGAAAACTTGTGCCCCGTCGCCCGCTGCCCCGAAAGTACCCTTCCGTTGCTCTGCGTAAGTACATTCGTTGCGCTACTATAAGCCGCTATATTGTAATACTGTGGCAAAACGAAGAAGTTTAATATTTCAAAGGCTAATATAACTTTAGGTAGGTACTGAAATTTGTATCAGGAAGAACCAGTGCCGGATTATCGTCAGGCAATCTAGTGACGATGAATTTTTTGAAGGACCTGCCGACCGTGTAGCAGACTGTCTACTACAGTATCTGTAACTGGTATTTAAATTTCTTGAAAAGGGACGGACGTGTGTAACAGGAAATGCATTTTTGGAGTTTACTCCTTAAGAATCGATTTGCATATATATAAGGGGCCCGGTATGAGAAAAATGTGAGGAGTAAAATCTATCGATGAATGACAGCGTTACGAAAAAGTTTCGATACAAAAAGGTCGTGTTCAATAGTAGAAATGAAGTGAGTTATAGTTTTTTTTCAAGCGCGAGTAAACTCCAGTCGTGCGTCGGAGCTGACACACACAATTTTTTTTTTCAGTCACGAAGTCTAAGGAAACATGGCCATGCCGCCTTATTTTTTTTACACAGATGTGAGTTGTTTTGGTTTTAATTGAAAAAAATAATAATTAATGAATAGTTAATTAATATATGTGTGATAAAAAATATACCTATGTGTATCAATGTATAAAAAAATAAATAAAGTGAGATTACTCCGCCGGACATTTAAAAATGAGCATCAAGTCGGTAAAAGGAACTATGGTTGACAAAACCCTAATAATAGGTATGTATCCATGTATTTTGTTATTATTTTATGGTTTTGCCAAATGCCTGCAGCTCGGGCTTACAAATGTCATTTGTTTGTTATTTACCTTTTTACCACCCTTGTATCATAAATAACTATTATGATAAAACGACACTCTCGCTTACATGCTCGATGTGCTACAGTTGATTAGTATTTTTCGAGGCAAACGCATGAGATAGCGCTTCCAGGATTATCTTGTGGACGCTTTACTAATATACAGTATGGACACTACCTGCCGCTCTCTAGGTTGTGACCTCACCCCCTCGTCACCCAGATTGATACAGATTGGTTGTCGAACGTATAGGATTTCGCCGCCATTTTGTTTGTTCCGTCATTTCTTTTTTGAAATGTCATTTCTGGCCCGTTGTATGAGCTGTCCAGGGTGTGCTAGTGCGGTGTTTTGGAGAGACCCACGAAACCAGAGGCCCTTTAGTTAGTCCGGCCCTGAAAAGCAGTGTTTCTTGCCAACGGCGCGGCGCCGGAGTCGGCGTTCAACGGGGACCGGATGCAAGCCGTTCGAGCGGCAAAGATTTATGTAGCGCACGGTGAGGCAGCCAGTCGCGAGATATACTTGGACAATACGAGTACCTAGGAGACCGTGTTTTTTTATCGATAGTTTAAGGGCCGCCAGGAGGCTCGAGTTTCCATACAAACGTAGTTCCGCTTTAATACAAAAACTACATGCCGGATTGAATCTAAACTTTGCAAATATATTGAGGAGACACATATCGATGTTTGTATTAGTTTTCGATGTACTAATATGAGACGAAAAAAAATAAGAGCAGTTTCAAACTTTTAGTACAAAACTAATTTAAGCCTTCGTTTAGTTACGTTAAAATTTACTACGATGAAAACTAATTACAAATATCGATATGTGTCTACTCAATATATTTACAAAGTTTGGATTCAATCCGGCATGTAGTTTTTGTATTAAAGCGGAACTACGTTTGTATGGAAAATCGAGCCTCCTGGAGACTCTTAAGGTTTCGAGTTAGAACAGATGGCCGTTGGGGCCGAGTGGCGACCACGCACCGGGAAACGTAGTGTAGGCAGGCCTCCCACTCGATGGACCGATGACCTGGTGAAGGTCGCGCAAGGCGCTGGATGCGGGCAGCGCAGAAGCGTTCGTCGTGGAAATTCTTGGGGGAGGCCTATGTCCAGCAGTGGACGTCCTTCGGCTGATATGATGAAGGTTTCGAGTAGAGTATTAATAAGTGAGAAATTCGACGTCCTTTATAAAGAGAACGAGAACATCATTAAATGCTACAAAATTATTTTGCTTCAACTTCTTCGAACTTACCCGAAAATTAGGAAGATTTTAGGCAAGACAGCCGGTTCTGTATTGCGTCTTTCTGGTAATTGTCGTAAATTCAAAATAATTAAATAATATCATTCCATCGTGTCCCATGCAACTCCAGAACTCTGGCTGATTGTATTCCTAGAAGGCGATGGAGCGTGCTACGTTCGAACCAGAAATGACGGATCTGTAGGAGGACCAAAGTGACTGACATTACTCAGAGATTTTCTATGTGCAGTGGACGGAGCATATAGCTACCCAACGCAAAGTTCTCGAGTGGCGTCGGCAATCCGCCCATTCAGTGGATGATGACTTGGTAAATGTCGCGAGAATCTGCTGAATGCGGGCAGCGCAGGCAGAACCAGTCGTTGTAGAAATCCTTGCGGAGGCTTATGCTTAGAAGTAGACGTTTTTCAGTTGATATTATGGTTGACTTCTCTGAACTAATAGTTTACTGGGCTTCTTCAAACAGGTCAAGGTTAAATAATATAAATTGTTATGTATGTCATTAAGAGGATTGTGAACTTACCACTTTTCATATAAACGGCGTTACCGATTTTCATCTCTTAAATGATGAGCCAATTTGAACCAATTTTTGATAGGTTGTCAGTCAGAACAAAAGCTAGCCTTATACGTTTTTGTTTTACGATAAAGCTAATAAGATTAATTTTATTGTCGTTCACTTGTTTTCATACAAAGCTAATTTCGGTCATTTTTTGTTTATTTATAATCAGTAATTTAAAAAAACTAAACGTATAAGCCTAACTTTTGTTCTGACTGACAACCTATCAAAAATTTATCCAAATCAGTTAACATTTAAGAGGTGAAAATCGTTGACGACGTTTGTATGAAAAATCGCAGCTTCTTAACACAGAGAATCAGTTAATTTGAAATCGATCGATAGAGGCTAGCGTTCATTTAAAATGTAGCTCTAGTGGCAATCCCCGGCAGTGAAGTTCGCGAAGAAATATTTTATTGGTCGACTAGCCAACGGGAAAGGCTCCAATTTTTTTTGTTGAGAATTCTTTGTATTTTTTTAGCTATTAAACTTTTTACATTCGTTGGGCATACCCGTTATCTTGTGGACTGAGAGGAATTTTAAATAGGTTTAAAAAAATACACCCGACAGCAAAGAAAACGGGTCTGTAACAAAAATCTCAATAACTTCCAAAATATTGTAACTAGCTGTATGAAATAGAGACTGTATTATAGAAAATTTTATAGTGATTAAAACAAATTAAAAATAATTCATAAAATTTCAAGATTAGGGGAAGAAAGAGCCAGTTTTACACAATGTCCAAAAAACCATTAAGGAATGAAAATATTTTTTTTTCATGGTAAAGTTATCATTTGGACGGTGCAGAATAAAGTTTCATGGATGAAAATACGAAAAAAAAAAAAAAAAAGTATTTATTTATCGTTTTGAAAAAAGTGAATTTTTAGCTCCTTCATAACACACGGGCTTTGAAAGAGTCCCCCACAAGTTATAAAAGAGCCGAGATTAAATTTAATAACATACACCATATTAATAGTGATTGTTATGAAATATATTTTTTGTAGAGGTGAGGGAAGACACATACCCCTGAAAAAAAATGTTTAAAACCTGGAAAATTGCCTGCAACTTGCAAAAATTGTTGATAAAATCTTTTTTTCAATTTACTAATAATAATCAAAAAGTTTTGAGAGTTGATTTTGCTTTCGAACATTTTGAGATATCAAAAGGGTTAGAAGTCCCATTTTTCCCTACAGGGGGGCTTCCTCCCATATTTTAGAAAATTGGCTCCTCCATTACTTTTTACGTCAAAAATAATTATTTAAAATAACAATCTAAAAAAAGTGCTTAATTTATTAAATGCATATTGTTGGAAAGATCAAAATATCATAGATATCATTTTTTATGAGTTGTTGGCATTTGAATGTCAATATATTAATAAAAAAACAGCAAAAATTTACTTCAGAGGTCTAAAATCTTTAAAACGTTTGTACCAACGTCAGTTTTTGACAAATAGGGATGAAATTTTTATGAAGTACTAGCTGTTTCCGGCGGTTTCACCCGCGTGGACAACATTTCTATGACTTTTCGAGGGTGCGCAGTGCGCGAGCCGCAAGCGGCTCGCGAGCGTGGTAAAAAGTAGCCTATGTCTGAATCCAGGTCCTAATCTGTCTACCTACCAAATTTCAGCCAAATCCGTTCAGTAGTTTTTGCGGGAAAGCGTAACAGACAGACAGAGTTACTTTCACATTTATAATATTAGTAGGGAAGTAGGGATGAGTGATCAGTAGTAACTAACTAAAAACAAATACATGAAAAAATTCAGTCGGTAGTTCCTTTGCAATAGAAAACGGTTTTTTCAAAACCTGGCTCTTTCATGCCACTCTTCCCCTATAAAGTTTATTTTGAATAGAAGTAGGTTAATTAAAAATGAAACATTTTCGTTTGATTTCGAAAATTGTGCTACGGTGTCATATGTGCAATTTTCAAACATTTCAGTATTTAGTATTACCACCACGAGCTATTAAAACAGCTATTGTACGGTTTGGCATGCTTTCCACCAGATTTCTGAGCCGATGCTGAAGAATATTCTCTCATTCCATTCCATTTTTTAAAAGATAAAATTAAAAAGCTGAAGTGCCCACGCAGGACTTTAAATTTTTTTTTAAATAGGTATATGCAAGAGACGCTTCAATCAATATGACGCTTGATTTCCTTAAGATGATTGTGAAGCTGCGATTTTTTATACAAACGGCGTTAACGATTTTCGATTTTTTATATGTTAACCGATTTTGATAAATTTTTGATAGGTTGTCAGTCAGAACAAGAGCTAGGCATATACGTTTCGTTTTTCAAATTACTGATCTATTAATATAATAAAACTGTAAAGGGGCCGTGTCTGTACATGAAATATTTTTGGAAAATAATAACTGTGGTAGACATTACTAACGATACAGAGGCCAAAACATCAACTTTTGGAATTTTTGTCTGTCTGTCTGTCTGTCTGTCTGTCTGTATGTTCGCGCATCACGCAAAAACTACCAGGCCGATTTTGATGAAATTTTGTATGGTGGTTCCTTATAGCCCGGGTTAACATATAGGATACTTTTTATCCCAGAAAATTCAAGAGTTCCCGTGGGAAAATCAAAAGTATTCATTTATAGATTGGCTCACCACGCAAATGTGGCTTGACCTATTACAATCAAATTTTACACGTTGATACCCTTATCGCGAACTAAAACTGGGACATTATGAATCCCAAAAAAATTAGGGTTCCTACAGGAATGCAAAATATTGTATCTTTAGAATGACTCAACCTAACAATATGAAACCTTTACATTGGGATGGGGTGTTTTGACCATCATTGTATCGTCGGGTATTCTTTATCCCGGAAAACTAAAGAGGTCCCGTGGGAAATTATCTATCGATACATACAATAATAACAAAAGAGTACTTTTTTCTATATATTAGCTACACATACCAAACATTATAATCATAGTAGCAGAATGTCAATAGATGGCACTGCAGGGATAATAAAACGCGCTTAAGTTGTGTTAAAACATTAAATTATTATTTCATACTTTTGAGTGGTTTTCTTTTATGTATTTTTCAGCATACGCTACTTTAAACTCTGGAACTATGGTACGTAGCGATGTGTTTCATAGACGAACAGAGAGGTATTTTTTTACAGATTCCAATCGTGTAAAAAAATAAAAACACATAAATCGAGTTTAACATCTTTTAACAGGAGGCACAGATATGGGAACTCTTCTGACGGCGACTATTTGCGTGTGGCAGTTGCTCTCCGCCTGCAATATCAATATCTGTGAACCTTATCAATGTATTTGCGGGTCCTCGGTGGAGGCAATTGGCCATCACTCACTGAGTTGCAGTCGTGTTTGTGAAGATTACACATCACCAATTCCTTAATGACCTCACTCGGAGGGCACTGGTCTCGGCCAGATGGAATATTCCATCTTTGATGCAGACGCCGGCCGAGCTTTAGTCGATCTGATGGCAAAAGGCCAGAGGGTTTAAACAGGTGCTATGGCAGAGAGGAACGTGTCTGCTTTGGGAAGCCACTTTTTCTGCCTCACTCCTCACCCGTACGGTACTGCTGCTCAATTTGCGGTGAGAAAGAAGCATAATAAGAAGTTCTCGGTCTTGGAGGCAAATTACTGCTTTGTGCCGCTGGTCTGTGAGACAACCAGCTGCTGAACCCTCAGAGGCCTTTGCCTTCACAAAGAAGATTGGCCTTCGCCTTCGAGAGAGGAGATGTGACGTGAGGTCCTACCTGCTGCTAAGTTTGTCTATTGCCATCCAGCGCGGCAACGAGAAGTGCGTCTTGGGCTCCTTTGGAGCTGATACGACTCGAGGATTTGACCCATATAAATATTGTTAGGAAATTTTATTACTAGATTGATACCTATAATGATTTGAATTAGTTTTTTGATAATATTTCATCATATCAGTTTATATACGTCCCCACCAAGGGGCTCGACCTGCCCTGAGTTAGGGCGATCTGGCCTTAGACGATCACGCGGGCCCATTGCGGGTTGATTGACTTCACACATAAGCTTCGAATGTCTTCGCAGGCGTGTGCAGGTTTCCTCATGATGTTTTTCTCACCGTAAGAGCGTCGGATAAACGTACATACCAGTATGAAATCGATATTCGTTAGATATTGGTAAGTGGCAGGATTCGAACCACGGTCTTCCGGACAGGAGGTAGTGGCCCTAACCGTTTTGCCACCGACGCTCTATATTTTATTTAAGATTTAGAAATCCTTACTTTATAAAGTAATATATTATAAATGTGAAAATGTGTTTGTTTGTTTGTTACCTATTCACACTTCAACACCTCTACCAATCTTGATGAAATTTGGCATGCAGGTACCCTGTATCACTGGGAATGAAATAGTCAACCTTTTATCTGTTGAAATTATCATAGTCCGATGCAGTTCCTGAGGAAACTAAAACAATACTCTTTGTTCGTTTTATTTAAAATCGTAACGAAAAAATGGATTAGTGTGATTTTTAGCACAGAGATGAGGTGGAAAATGTTATAATTTACTAATAAGTATATCCTGACATAGTTCCAGAGGGATCTGGGGACAACAGTTTTCTACGCTCGCGCACGTCGGTGGCGTCGCAACGGAGCAACGGATTAAAGTGATTTTTTGTATAGAATTTGTTGAGGGGGTGGGAAGTGACAAAGACTGCTAATCCGAATAGCCCGACGGAACTGTTCCTGAGGTACCTACCTGGTGAAAACTCATGTCCACGCTTGCGAGCTGATTGCGGCTCGCGCACCACTCACCCTCAAAAAGAGTCATAAAAGCTATGTCCACGTGGGCGAAGCCGCGGGCAAAAGCTAGTTATAAATAAACAAAAAATGGACGAAATTAGTTTTGTATTAAAACACGTGAACGACAAAAAAAAAACTTATATAACTTTATCGAAAAAACAAAAACGTATAAGCCCCTAGCTTTTGTTCTGACTGACAACCTATCAAAAATTTATCAAAATCGGTTAACATATAAAAAATCTAAAATCGTTAACGCCATTTATAAGAAAAATTGCAGCTTCACAATCATCTCACTCAATGAATAAATTAAGAAGCCAAGAGCGGAGATAAAGTTTGGATGTAAATAATATCAATTTCCAATTACTTCAGTGCGAAAACTGTCAACAAATGAAAATTTTTCTGCTTTTCAAGCTACTTCCAAAAAGGAGGAGGTTCTCAATTCGTCGTTATTTTTATTTAATGTGTGTTACCTCAGAACTTTTGACTGGGTTCATCATATCAGCCAAAAATCGTCCACTGCTGGACAAAGGCCTCCTCCAAAGATTTCCACGACGACCGGTCCTGCGCTCCCCGAATCCATCGGCTTCCCGCGATCTTCACCAGGTCATCGGTCCACCGCGTGGGAGGCCTGCCTACGCTACGTTTTCCGGTGCGCCGTCGCCACTCGAGAACTTTACTGCCCCATCGGCCATCTGTTCTACGAGCTATGTGCCCTGCCCACTGCCACTTCAGTTTAGCGATTCTGTGAGCTATGTTGGTTACTTTAGTTCTCCTGCGGATCTCCTCGTTTCTGATTCGATCACGCAGAGAAACTCCGAACATAGCACGCTCCATTGCCCTTTGGGTGACCTTGAGCCTTCTTATGAGGCCCATAGTAAGCGACTATGTCTCAGTTCCATAAGTCATCATTAGCAACACACACTGGTCAAAGACCTTAGTCTTGAGACACTGCGGTATTAGGGACGTGAAGATATTGCGAAGCTTCCCGAACGCTGCCCAGCCGAGTTGGATTCGTCGATTGATCTCTTTCTTGAAGTTGGACCTGCCAAGCTGGACTGTTTGTCTCAGGTATGCATATTCGTCAACAACTTCCAACTTAGAATTGACTGGGTTAACCGATTTTTATGATTCTTTTTTTATTTGAAAGCTAGTGCTTCCCGTGTGGTCCCATATAAATTTTATCTAAATCGATGTAGTACTTTATTAGAAAATTAACAGAAACCAAAAATAATAATGCATAAATAGTATAATAAAAGTTGTTGCGATGGAAGTCGGTTTTTTAACGTGTTTAGCGTTTTCAATTATAATGAATACAGTGAATACTCTCGTTACCGCTAAATTTTGCTTCAATTTTAACTGCTTTCAGCAAAATTTCGCCGTTTCACACTGTGTACAGCTTTTATTTGATACTAAATGTAAATTATTTTAGTTTTGAATAGGACTTAGCAGTCATAATTGTGACGTTTAGTCAAAAATATGCTATATATAAGGGGAGGTAGATAGGTTACGTGCGTCCAAAACGTGAAGCAAATAAAATGATGCCAATTGGCATCTCTTTTTTTAGTAACATTCAGTAACAAACAAAGAAAAAAAAAGAAAAACAGTAACAAATCTCTGAGTTTAGTAGATGAAATGATTACCAACGCAGCGTATTTCACTATTTTAATACTTATCTGCAATAATATTTTGATACAGCAACGGTTTTATTACGGTGAAAACTTATAATAGGTTAAAAAAATAAAAACCACAGACTCGGAAACTTATTTCCATCCCTTGTCAGAAATAAAAGGCTTGTAAGAGTAAACAAATACTTCGTATTATTAAATTTGTAATGAAAAATTACTGCATGCGTTACGGGCCGCAGTTGCTGTATGTTGCAGTATTTTGCCGTTTGTAGGGCTTTTTTTATATTATTCACAATTGGTAATCCCTTGGCATCATCTCATCTAATGGTAAGTGACGATGATGCCGAAGATGGAAGCGGGCTTACCATGATTCCCCAACGCAATGGGGATCTTATGGGGAGCTACCTTATCTTCAAGCCGGAGCACATCAATGCTGTTCACACTGATGTTTGGCGGCAAGCCTTATATAAGATGGTGGTGACTAGCCAGGCGGGCTATTAAAATGCCCTGCCACCAACCAAACCGAGTTTTACAAAGTTGACCCCGCCGAGAATTAAACCCGCGACCGCCTGGTGTGAAGTGAATGGACTAACCATTACGCCACGGAGGCGGTTAAAATGCTGCTAATATGATAAAGATATTTTTACAACTTATAAAGTTTTTATACAATCATTGTAAGTGATAGAAAATAATTACAGCACTTTTCTATGTATACCACTACCATTTTAATACTGAGGAATACAAAAAGTATATATTTCTTGCTTTAACGCAGCTATCGACTTACGAGTTTTTATCGATCTACGCTAGCTACATAAGAGGGGAGGCGGGCACTGCTTTTTCCATACAAACGTTCTCGACAGTTTTCTCATTGATTTTTAACACTAAAGAAATGATTTTAATACATAAAATAAATATTAATTTCTTCTATGCTCCTATGTCTTCCTTTTTTCAATTATAATTTTTTTTGAGCAACTGAAACCCTTCAAAAATGCTAGGAAAATACCAAATTTTTATCACCACTAAAGACGTCTAGAGTGGAGATTCAAAAAGTATTTACAAAAAAAGCTAAACATAGGGGCCTAGCACAACGAATTATTATTCTATGTGAACAATTTCTTTAACATAGGTCTAATTTTGGAGGAGAAAATCGTCGAGAGCCAAACCTCGAATTTTGCAATTTTTAATCGAAGTATTCACCGGGAGCTGCAGTTGTCTTTATCGCACGGTATTTAGAGGCGGTTTATTCAAAGCGCAACAGCAACATACATTTAAAACAATAAATACCTATTTTCCAAATGTCTCTCAGCTAGCGTCCGCTCTTAAAGAGCCATCTATGCAGTTACATAAGAAGTTCAAAAATAAACTGTATTAGTTAAAAATCGATTTGTGTCGCTTACAATCATCAAAAAAATTAACTGCTTCGTACAGCCAGATTTCCCTTTACTAATTTGCTTGAACTAAACAAAATAGCTTTATACTAATGAATGCGACTACACATTGACTGCTACGCCCTACAATTCATTGTAGTAGTAGCAACTGTTGTAGCAAGCTATTAGTTCGAGGGACTGAGGTTTGAAAAGGGGTGGTGTGGGGGTTGAGGCTATGAGAACCACAAACTCGCGACGAAGCTCGATTCGACTGACCGATGCGTTCAGTATTGCCAAACTATGTTTTAAGGCCTTTTTTGTTGAAAGACTGTGTAAAGCTATCACTATGGGAAAAATATATATTATAGTTAAAGTAATAAAAAATCGATTAAATTGAATAAAATTTTAAAAATATTACCTCTTCTGATGAAAAAAAAAACTGTAGACCCTGTTTTTGGCATTAATTGCAAAATTTCTCAAAAACAGCTAGTTAATGTTGAATGTGAAACCAACACACAAAAATCGGTGACTTTAAGACCTCTCATTTAAAGTGAACACTTTTTTTTAAACGTAGTTGAAAGTATAGAAAAGTAATAAAAAAATGTAAAAATCAAGGATTGGGCGTTTGGTTTAAACGTAACAAGCCCGCATTGATTTGAACTTAAAATGTTTTCGATATTATTTATATCAACCTGCTCGGATTGAAGCATCTTAAAACCTTAATTGATCTATACAAGTAATAGTGTATTTTACCTTTTATTTTTGTTTTCTTCTTATCAATTAATCTAAAACATTGTCGTCTACCTGCACTGGGCCTGCGTGGTCGACTTAGGCCCGATCGCCCTAATTCAGGGTACTCTCGAGCCCCTCGGTGGGGACGTATATGAGCTGATATGATCATTGTCATCTGATACTAAACTATACTATAGAGAGTAGTATTTTATTTTCAGTGCAGAGTAGATAACAAGACAATATCTCCGTTAGCTAATTGGATTTTTTTATGCGGAGTAACAGAATCTCCACATTTTTTGTTATGATACTACTATTTTCTATGTAACTTAGCCGATGGTTATTTTTTAAAATTTTTGTTTTCTCATTCTTAAAGGAATTCGAAAGGATACTGTTCACCATGTATTCGTATTGAATCTGAATATTAAAGCACGTACATCTCACTCAACTGACGGCCATTATCGCAAATCATCACAAAACCAACATCTTATATTCATCATCTAAGACCAGAGACCGAATCAAAATAATAAACCACAAAGTGTCAAGTGATGATGATTGCTACCAACATTCGGCGAACGCCTATGGTACACCAGGGACCTATTCAGGTGAGTTATGGCCCCTCGCATTAGGGGCCTCGTAGTTACTGTGGAACTTGGCAGACTAATTACTGTGTAGTTTGGGTGTTTATTTGAATTAGCCTGTGATTATGTAAAAGTTTTGTGAAATTAATAGGGGTCAGACACGAAATGAGACACCATGTTTAATTTTTTGTTATATAATTCGAAGTTGCTATTATGAGTTTAATATTTTACATAATAGTCGTATTTCTCAGGACGCGGATGGTGGCGCATCGATACGTTCCTTTCTCTCTAATATGGTTGAGGGGAGCGATGGCTGACTCTCGCGTTATACTCGTGACCGGGTGCTGTCCGTATGAACTGACCTACTCTTGTCAAAGGCATTAATGACATTTAATGATTTTAATGTTTAACTTCTCGTGGTACATTGCTTCCATGTTCTAATGACATAATTTGTTTTATATCAATGACTGTATTTTGGCGTTATTAACCAATGATTGTTTACTTTTTATTTTTCTCAAATGACATTATATGTATGTAAAATTTGCTATTTTATGACTATCAGAAAAAGTAATATGCACCTATTTCGAATCAACATTTTGAACCTTGAATCTTGTTATTTATCCAGAGCGACGCTTTGGAAACTTTGGTCGCAGGGATCTCGATATTTCTTAGCTATTACAAAACATATGAAAGATATATTTTGTAATCTTATTCATAATTTCAATTAATTCATTTTGTCAGTTGCAGAAACACGATTCATTCATTTTTATAACAGAAAAAATATGTCAAAGAAACTTCTTTTAAAACAGAGATTTGCATTCTACAGGCAAACCAGAGCGATTTAGTAATTCTGAATTTTATTAGTCAATTAGTCTAAACACACACTTCAATATGCCAGTTGGATTTATTAAAATTAATTGTAGTTTTTAATTGAAACTACAAAAATTAAAACGTTCAAAAGTGTGGTTATTTTCTTTACTCTTTACACGTAAAGAAAAAGACACAGACAACTGTTTGCCTTAATTGTCACTGCACTTTCAAGAAAATTCGCATATGAACAACTCAAACTGGAAACCATATTGTTATGTGCAAGTACATAGCGTGCTTGAGTCTTTGATCCAACGATGCTCTAAGGCAGGGGTTCCTAAACTTTTAAATTATCGGAACACCCACCAAATACCTTTCATTTTATGGAACCCCATATCAAATGATTACAAATGAAAGACACCATAATTTAAGTTAAAACTAAAACTTTTATTGGAAATATTTTAAAAGTGAAACACTTTATTTTTTAATTTAACTTTCAATGTGAAGAATGAACTTGTTTCACTGTTTTATAAATAACTAGCTGTTTCCCGCGGCTTCACCCGCGTGGACCACGTTTCTATGACTTTTCGAGGGTGCGCAGTGCGCGAGCCGCAAGCGGCTCGCGAGCGTGGTAAAAAGTAGCCTATGTCTTCATCCAGGTCCTAATCTGTCTACCTACCAAATTTCAGCCAAATCCGTTCAGTAGTTTTTGCGGGAAAGCGTAACAGACAGACAGAGTTACTTTCGCATTTATAATATTAGTAGGGATTACTTTATAGTCAACCCTGGTGATTTTTCTACGGAACCCACTTTGGGAATCGCTGCTCTAAGGTGTCAAGTTAGGTATGAATTTCCTCGTTGTAAACCCCTTTTTAGCTCCCATAAAACATGAGCGCACTCAGTCACGTGAAAAAGTCTACTTGGTTAACTTTTTCTTTTTTTTAACTAAAAAGGAGACGGCAAATGAACATGACCGGCCAAGCGTTGTCTCCAGCCAGCCTTAATGAACTTCTAACAAGTTGAACAGGTCCATCGGCATCCTGTATATACCTATATACTATTAGTACTAACTTAGAGTATGGACACTCCCTGCCGCTCTCTAGATTGCGACCTCACCCCCTCGTCACCCAGATTGATACAGATTGGTTACAGTTTGGTTTTCAAACGTATAGAATTTCGCCGCTATTTTTTTGTTCCGTCATTCCTTTTTTGAAATGATTCTGGCCCGTTGTATGAAGTGTCCAGGGTGTGCCTATAGCTTTAACGCCTTTATTCTTTGCTATAGTGTGAAATGTTTTTGTGTCGATATGATGAAAAAGGCAGTATTATGGATTTACTTCTATCTCTTAGACCACAAAAATACAAAAATCTTAACTACATAAGGTACGGCCGTAAGATGAATGCCAAGTGACTTACCAAAATTAAATAGGTTAGGAATAAATAATTTAATTTGGGTTCAGTTTCCATTGGGTTCGAAATGCACCTCTCTTTGACATTATCAACATGTTTCTATTCGCTTCTCTTGCATGTAAATACTTGTAAGCAATAAGTATGTAAAAAAAGTCTGAGAAGACAATATTTTCTATTATTTATTTGTTGTATCGATTTGAAACTTAAACACTCTTACAAACGTAGTTCCGATAACAATACAATCATTTGGTAGCATGATCTGATGATGGAGTCGGAGGGTAGGCACTTGAACTAATAACTTTAAACTAAAAATTTAATGAAACACGAATGCATAAAAACATTACACCCCTTTTTGATAAGTCGGGTAAAATGTATCCTATGTCACTCACGGGATCAAGACGAATCTAACGATACCTTGCACCACGCACTCTAAAATCCATCAAGCTATTTAGAAGATATCGTGGAATAAAGATATACATACATACATACATACATTAGATCTGAAAACCATACACTCTTTTGTGTGGACATTCCCTCTCGTATATCTACCAGGTTTATGATGTAGCGTCCCCACTTACCTATCGTCTTTTGTGTGGACAGTCGTGTTAAAATATAACTAATACTTTAATGGGCCATCAAAGTATCCTAGCCGTCGATGGCATTGGTGGCGTAACGGCTAGGGCAGCCGCCTTCTGTCCGGGAGGTCGTGGTTCGAATCCCACCACCGTACCAATGTGATTTCGAATTTAGATTTCATATGTACGTTTATCCGATGCTCTTACGGTGAAAGAAAACATCGTGAGGAAACCTGCACACGCCTGCGGAGAAACTCGCAGGTGGTGTGTGAAGTCGACCAGCCCGCACTGAGCCCGCGTGGTCGACTAAGACCCGATTGCCCTAATTCAGGGTAGGCTCGAGCCTCTCAGTGGGGACGTATATGACCTGATATGATGATCCTAGCCCTGTTGGGCTTGTTGGAATCGTCTTGAGATGCACTTTGGCAATAGATGATTTTCACGCATGCTTTCATAATAATAATGATTATGAGTCGCGGGAAGCCGCTGGATGCGGGCAGCGCAGGACCGGTCGTTGTGGAAGTCCTTGGGGAAAGCCTTTGTCCAGCACTGGACGTCTTACGGCTGATATGTTAATGGTAATTAATAAATAAGTAATAAGCCAGCGCCTTCTTCATCCTAATCACATTTTACAAAGGAGATTGCCACAGCTCCATTTCTATGGAGAGAAGGGAGCCCTCAGGATCATATCATATTGCGTCATGACTAAAATTGGATAGGAGACAACATACATATTCAATAAATGAATAACCTTAATCTCATTTAAACCGTCGTTGTAGAGCTTTATCCGTTACAATGTACGTTTTTAGGGTTTCGTAGTACAACAAGGAACCCTTATAGTTTCGTAATGTCTGTTTGTCCGTCTGTCTGTCTGTCCGTCTGTCCGTCTGTCTGTCCGCGGCCTAGCTCCTAGACTATTAGTAGTTAAGAGCTGAAATTTGGCGAAGATATATAAAATAACAACGCGGAGAGAACTGAAAAAAAAATTTGGAAAAAAAAACTTTTTAAGGTTACCTTTCCCTACAAGTAAAAAAGGGTTAATTTTTTTCTCGTTAAACCCAGTCGTGGGGCATCGTTGATTAGAGCTTAAAAAATAGTCGTGAGTCTTCTAAGACCATTTTATAATTTAGGGTTCCAATTTCGAAAAATAGCCTTATTTGGAAATTTGAAAATTAGATATGGACGTGATACTAGCAACTACGGAACCCTACATTGCGCGTGGCCCGACATGCACTTGGCCGGTTTTTTTAGGTTATTTTAGTTACTTACCCCAATCTAATGCATAATAATTAAAAACATGTGACTTGCCAGTCTAGTTAGACCTTTTCAGTCTTATCACTAGGTCTGGGTTGTCGAGGAGCTGGATGGCCTCAAAATTTACTTGTCAGTGAAGTTTATCCTCGTGAGCTTCGGTTTATATCAGGCATCCATCGTTAACCCGATTGCAATAAAACTTAGAACAGTTGTTACGGGCACGCCCGGGAAGGTTCATGACATAAAAAAATCGCGAGCCGCTTATTGCTCGCGCACTGCGCACCATAGATATCCATGCGAGCAATGCCGCGGGAAAAATAATCATAACAAAAATTGGTAAGTATATGTAAAAATCTAATGAAAATCTCTTCTTATATCTTTTTTCCAATTGAGAATGAGCTTGAAATAAATGAAGATTGCTTTATAAATAGAAATTGATCCACCGAACGTTTGTTCGGAGTCTAGGAATGTAAACTAAACCAAAATTTTTTGTTGTGTGAAAACGGATTTTCTCAGGGACACCTATTTATACTTGGAATGAAAAAAAAACCTAAACACAAAATCCCATCCAAATTATTAGAGCCGTTTCCCATTAAACCATTATAGTGCCGATATTATATATCAGAACTGCTCACTTAAATGAATATTTAAGTCAACTGATATTTTTCACATATGTTTGGTCATAACGCAATTTGGAACCAAAATGAGTAATATCCTTTCAAACTATCTGTCTAGAAGACTTGTACGAGTTGGTACATTATCCACAAAGGATTTTTTGTTGTAAAAACGTGGACGTGTATTAATTTTTGCGAAGGAAAACGATTATCTATAAACAATTTTCTTATCTTACTAAACCAATACGAAGCGCTGTCAGCCCCAGGCCTCAAGAGTATCCAAAAGGAATCCATCAGATTATATTTGCTTAGGCCTGTAACTATACCTTTATCTAGCTAGAGGTAGTTTGTAAGTATGTGAGTATTTGCATAGTATTGGGATACTGAAAACACTTATTTTGGTGCCCAAGTCACGTGCGTCGGTTGTGTCATCCCTCACTGATTTTCCCAGAGTTTTCATGCTATAAATTTTGAGGAATGCCCAAAGGCCTTGCTTTTGCTTGTTTGCGAAATACGGAGTTATGAAAAGTTTTGGTAAAATTTTAACGCAAGGAAATTATAAGTAGAATATAAAACTGAACAACGTTTTCCGTGAAATAGTGAAATAAAAACTATTCAAAGTGGGTAGTCTACTACTGATCGGTTGGTATGCCAAGTCCAAAAAAAATCTTGCGAATTCCATGGGTTTCTTTGGGAAAAGTTGTTCGATTTCATGAGTTTTTCCAAATATTGTTTATTGTCATGTATATGTCTACTTACCCGACTGCATCAGAAGTAGGATTATGACTTTCGTGTGTAAGTATGTATACTTCTTTGGCACGCTCTTTGGCCTAAACGGCTTCATGAACTTTGGAGTGCGAGGTGTCGTTAGATCCGCCCATATCCCGTGAATGACATAGAATACACTTTACTTGACTAGCTAAAAAAGAGGGTTTAAGTTTGTACGCAGTCCGGTTTTAATTTTTTTCCTCTAGGCCTAGGCATACCTTATGCAGGAAAGAATCTGAAGAAGAGTTTTGAAGAAGCTTTTTAACGGATGACGTGACACGACATCTTCAGCTCTTGCTGCTCAATAGATAAACCTTTTTTACCTTTTTTCGCGCACCACCCACCCTCGAAGACAGTCATAAAAACGATGTACACGCGGGCAAAGCCGCGGGCAAAAGCTAGTTTATAATAACCCTAAATAATTCAGTGTTTAAAAGACGCTGAGTAACGTACTTTAGTTATGGGACAACCCTGAATCATACCAGCATTTATTTCAAGTTGATAATCCAATTTAGTTTATGGAATATGTAAATTATTGCAGTTACCAGATGCTCCTAGGATTGAAGCTGGTGTCAGATGCGGTGAGATAGAGTTTAATGATTTATTTTTATAGTTCCGAAACGTGTCTTCAAAACAGCTGAGTTATTTGTTATTTTTGCACGATATGGAGAACGATAACATCGTATTAGGGATACCACAGTTCCGTATAATTTTCTATTCAAAGTGTTCTATGACTTATGTTATTGGAATTAACCGGTCAAGTGCGAGTCGAATTCACGCACCGTCGGTTTTGTACAAATAATAAGTGCCTCTCTTATCGTGTGGCACAATTAACCGTGCTTTCCAAGGGATAGACGGCGGTTGCCTGGTTACCTGCCTGGTTGCCACTTAGCATCATCCACGATCACGTGTAGGGCATTGAGATTTACACCTCATCATCAGATGTGCAGGTTTCCTCACGAAATGCTAGTTATCTGAGTTACTTTTTATCATCAGTCAAAAACAACATTTTGTTCTAAAAATGTTAGAAATACCTAGGCGTGACGTCATCGTTTTGCAGCCTCATTTATGTACTCATTTTGTGATATTGGTGTGGTGAATTAAAAATCGAAGACTTGATGGAAAACAAAACGAATAAGGTTTTCCGAAGTTTAAGTAGGAGGGTAATTTAGCGATCAAGAGTTCATAATTTATTTCTGATGCTGTTGTCATCCCTATTAGTAAGTACAAGTACAATTGGTACATTGGCCATCCGGATTTTAACCCAGGTCCTCTGGTTAGGAGGAACGAGTCGTTACCGGTTGAGCCAATGGGTCCAAAAAGTCGGACGGAGCCGGAAAACTCGGGTAAAAAAGTATCTTATGTAATCTAGCGACACCTTGCACTCTTAAATTCTTCAAGCCTTTTAGACTACAGGTTCAGCCAAAGGAACAGACAATAGATACATACATACAAACATACAAATTTACGTACAAACACCCGAAAAACTTTACAGTCATTTTTGGGCAGTTGGGTAATAATGAAATGAAATGACGTCCACTACTGGACAAAGGCCTCCCCCAAGGATTTCCACAACGAACTGAATCATTTTACTTTAGACTGGCAGGTAAAACAGGAAAACTCTTGGTCATAATTTTAACACCCCGGACACTGCATACAACTGGTCGTGAAATGACGCAGCAAACAAAATCACGGCGAAATCCCATACGTTCGAGAACCAAACTGTAACCAATCTGTATCAATATGGGTGACGAGGGGGTGAGGTCGCAATCTACAGAGCGGCAGGGAGTGTCCATACTGTATGTTAGTACTAATATATTATATACTTTGCTCTAACTATATTAAATAATGAAATACTCACGAATATTT
The DNA here is from genome assembly GCA_947284805.1 of Coleophora flavipennella. Taxonomy (NCBI): domain Eukaryota; kingdom Metazoa; phylum Arthropoda; class Insecta; order Lepidoptera; family Coleophoridae; genus Coleophora; species Coleophora flavipennella. The sequence continues at coordinate 6,784,757 of OX369287.1, read as the reverse complement.
AAAGCACCGTGGTACCTGCAATGTAGAAGCAACAGAGAGTTTAATCTGGCATTGTACCCTTGTTTGCATACCGCCAGACGGTGGTATTAGCGGCTGGATCCACATGCAGTGCCTTCACTGCGCTAAGTCACTATTGTGGGGGGTGCCTTTAGCAGTGTTAAATTACTTTGTAGTCCAAGGCAGGTGGGTCAATAAAGAAGAGTAGTAACTATTGTACTAGCTTAATAAATGTAGAATAGACTTTTATGTGTATCTTTATCCTTGGTAATTACATTAATGTGAAAATGTGATTGTTTGTTTGTTACCTTTTCACGCTTCTATACTTCAAAAATCTTGACAAAATTTGGCATGCAGGTAGCCTGTACCACTGTACCACGGGGAAGGACATAGGCTACTTTTTATCCCGGAAAAATAGCATAATTTGATGCAGTTCCTGAGGGAACTAAAAAAAATACTCTTTTTTCACTTACCATCAGGTGAGATGATGCTAAGGGCTTACCAATTGTGAATAAAAAAAATTCTTTTACATCGCAACGGAACAATGGATTGTTGTGATTTTTGGCACAGAGACGGTTGAGGAGGTGGGAAACGACATAATTTACTAATCAAAGCCAGCCATAAAAACGATGTCAACGCGGGCAAAGCCGCGGTAAAAAGCTAGTATTATATTATAGGTACTTGTCAATGTTCAATGACAGCCCCCATTGCAAAATGATAAGAATATATAATAAGATTCCTGAACAGATTAAAGCTGAGCAAAAGACAAACAGCTTTCAAAGAAAGTTAAAGGAAATGCTAATCGAAAATTGTTATTATAGCTTGCAAGATTTTATAAAATGAACAATGACATTGTAGATACTTGTGATTTTAAATTATGAATTTCTTATAAAATGAAACAATTAATGACTTGATGATTTATTTCTTATGCATGCATTTTATTGTTTATTAAGTATTAAAGTATGTACTCGTACTACATAAACTACAAATGTTTCACAATATGTATATAGGTCGACTTTACTTACCTTAAGTTGCAGTGCCCTAGCCGGGTGTCATATACATGTCGTGGCCATATCGTTGAAATTGGTCAGATCATGAAATGGCCGTCGTAGAATTGGCCAGATCATGAATACCCGGACGAAATTGAGTTGAGCGAGTGAAGCGACCTATAATAGGTTCGTTAGGTTTGACGATGATACTGTCAAAGAGCCTCGCAAGCTAGGCTCCCCCCTGGGTGGAGAAAAGAAGGCAGTTAGGTTTGGTTAGGTTAGCATGATATGCTTGGCTATTTCATGATCTGATCAATCCATTTCAAGATCTTGTCAATTCTACGACGGCCATTTCATAATCTGACCAATTTCAACGATATGGCCACGACATACATACTATAACTAGCTGTCCCGGCGAACTACGTACCGCCTTACATTACATTACACTGCCCTACCCTACACTACACTACCCTACCCTACACTACCCTACCCTACACTACTCTACCCTACACTACACTACCCTACCCTACACTACCCTACCCTACATTACCCTACCCTACCCTACATACACTACACTACACTACCCTACACTACACTACCCTACACTACACTACCCTACCCTACACTACCCTACCCTAAACTACACTACTCTACACTACACTACCCTACCCTACACTACCCTACCCTACACTACCCTACCCTACACTACCCTACCCTACACTACCCTACCCTACCCTACCCTACCCTTCCCTACCCTACATAAGAACCTTCTCCTGACAATAACGAACTCGACAAAAAAATAATTAGCCAAATCGGTCTAGCCGTTCTGGAGTTATAGCGTCAGGAAGGAAAACCCGACTTATTTTTATATAGTAAAGAAGAAGATATGTAACCAAGTACACTTAAGATCTTCTGTACCCTGTATATGACGGCAATAAATTATTGAGTATTGAGTACTTAATGTGACGTCACATTGTTAGTCAAAAGGCGCCCACAGGAAAGGAAGGACAATGTATCTCTGGAATGGCTTAATTTATTAAGATAAGATAAGCATTTATTCAGAGCCCAAACAAGCAAAAAAAAACAGGTAATACAATGCAAGAAAAAAAAAAAACTAGATAGAACTTTCCCTGTTCGATTAGACTCAATACGAGTATGTCATCATTATCATCATATCAGCCGAAATACGACCACTGCTGGACAAAGTCCTCCCCCAAGGATTTCCACGATAACCGGTCCTAAGCTGCCTACATCCATCGGCGTCCCGCGTTCTTCACCAGGTCGTCGGTCCAGCGAGTGGGAGGCCTGCCTTCGCTACGTTTTCCAGTGCGCGGTTGCCACTTGAGAACTTTACTGCCCCAATGGCCATTTGTTTTACGAGCTAAGTGCCCTGCCCAATGCCACTACAGTTTAGCGATTCTGTGAGCTATGTCGGTTCTCCAGCGGATCTCTTCGTTTCTGATTCGATCGCGTAGGGCAATTCCGAGCATAGCTCGCTCCATTGCTCTTGGGGTGACCTTGAGTCTTCTTATGAGGCCCATAGTAACTACCATGTCTCAGTTCCGTATGTCATCACTGACAACAGACACTGGTCAAAGACATTAGTCTTGAGACACTGCGGTATATGGGACGTAAGAGGTTGCGAAGCTTCCTGAATGCTGCCCAGCCGAGTTGGATTCGTCGATTCATCTTTTTCTTGAAATTTGACCTATCTAGCGGGGCTGTTTGTCCTAGGTATACATATTCATCAAAAACTTCCAGTGTAGAGTCTCCAACCTTTAGAGGGGTGGGTGCGACATGGACATTTAACATTAATTTCGTCTTTTCCACGTTCATTTTAAGACCTACTTGTTGAGAGACATTACCGAGGTCATCGAGCATACAATATGCCAACATCTGATTATAGTTACGAAAATATACTTTTGAACCCAGAAAATCGAGGGTTTCCTGAAGAAATCGATATAACCCATTATTTTTCCTTACGTGTGTTGATTATCGCATAGGGTACTTTACGTGACGTAATTTTTACAATCCCGGATAATCCTAAAGCTAAGAACTTTTTTTTTCAAAACAGCTTTATGTATGCCCAACATACACCTACTTCCCTAGGTAAATTTCCACACGGTATAAGAAATAAAGTGTTAACCAAGAGTACCATCACACAAAGTCGCTGGCACCAGCTATCCTTTTGTGTTTGTTTGTTTATTTGTTTGTTACCTTTTCACGCTTCAACACCTTGACCAATCCTGATGAAATTTGGCATGCAGGTAGCCTGTGTCACGGGAAAGGACATAGGCTACTTTTTATCCCGTGAAAATAGCATAGTCCGATGCAGTTCCTTGGTGAACTGAAAAAATACTCTTTTTTTGGTTAATAATAAATTAACCAAAAAAACAATACATCACAACGGAACAATGGATTGTTGGGATTTTTTGCACATAGATGGTTGAGGTGGTGGGAAATGATATAATTTACTAATTGGCATATCATGACATAGTTCTCGAGGCATCTAGAGAAAACTCATCTCCACGCTCGCTAGCCGCTTGCGGCAAGCGCACCACTCACCCTCAAAGACAGTCATAAAAACTATGTCCACGCGGGCGAAGCCGCGGGCAAAAGCTAGTATAATTATAAAAACTATATTCACGCGGGCGAAGCTATAAAAAGCTATAAAAAAAGGTGTTTGGATATAAATACTAGGAAACCGTGACTGACTGACTGATCTGGAAGGGGTGAAACGGAGGTTCAAAATTTGTATAGAGAAATTATACAAAATAAATGTTTGTTTGTTTGTTACCTCTTCACAACAAATCTACTAATCTTGACGAAACTTAGCATACACATAGCCTGTGTCGTGGAAGAAAACATAGGTTAATTTTACGAGTATCTAGTGAGAATAGCAGTTTCCTGAGGGATCTGAAAATAATACTATTTTATTTTAAGAAAAGATAAACCTGGGATGGCTTAATGTATTAAAATAAAACTTTCCCAGTTAGATTAGGTGTATTATTGAATACACATTGATGTTAACACTTATAGTTACAAAAATGATTATTTTTATATCATGTTTAAGGTAATTCGGCGGACTACGATACGTTCTCTTTACACAGAAAAAGAGCTAAAATTATAGAAAAATAATGTTACAGTGAGCATATCAAACGCACAGAGGAATCGATAATCAACGATACTTAAATGTTTTTGGTCCTACGTCAAATCCATCCGCAAAGAATCTAATTAACTTCCCTCGACACTAACTTATGAAGGCCATTCTGCAGATACTGGAGAAAGCGTATCAAATCTCTTTCAAACAACATTTTTAACTGGATCTTCTAGTCCTATCCCATTGGATCGTAATACTGACCTCCGTAACAGTATTAACTCTATTAGCGACATTGGTATTAATCCCGATGTAGTGTACAAATTATTGTCTTACTCAATTATTCCAGTTCTGGTTGAAAAAAGTGTTTCATTCAACATCAAAACGTATATAACATTTAGCATTTGTACTGTTCTTCATCAGTGTATCGCTGCTGATGGCGGCTGTCTTACTGATGTAATTTTTAAAAATTTATGTAACAAATGGCATCCCATATTGACTTGAATAAAATAAACTGCATTTATATAAATAGTTTTTTTTCTGTAGCCCTTCAAAGCAGTATATCTTTAGCTTATATTTCAGGTTATCTGATCCCCAAAATGTACAAAACTTACCATTATACCAAACATAGCTTATTTCTAACGAAAAATAATAAATAAGCTTCTAATACCTACCCAGCAGAAGTTTTCGTGTGTTTACAGGTACTGTATCCGTTTCCAAATAAAATGTGTCTAAAACTTACTAACACGCTGACATTATCTCCTGTAAACAGACGAAGTTGCCACATAAAAGTCCAAAAGATTCAGTAGCCCGAATCACTGTCCTCAGAGGCTCAAAAGGTCCACAAAATTCATGCGACCCTCTATAGGTTGTAAAAGGGTCTTAGTACGTCCCAACTGGGCCCTCGGGACTACCTTGGGTCCATTATTTATGTAGTGCCATCTCTCGTTCTTGGCGCAGTATGAACCGCTGGACACGTATTTGAGAAAGAGTTATGGGCTGACCCACATAGTGTGATGTGGATAATGTGTGGATACAGTTTTGTCAGCTATGAAATAGTAGATTGTTAATCAAGGGAAGAAAGTGACCCACTTCACTAGAGATATTTCTGTCTTCGAGGGTGAAATGGGTCATTTCACCCGAGTTAAACACTCTACTTTTCATTTCTACTATGAGGAAATGTATTTATTGTAATTTAATTGTTTATATGATATAAAATATTAATTAGATATCAATAAATTAGTTTTACCTATATCAAACCTCCAACCTTTTCGCAATGGCCGCTTGCCACGGCCGTCTAGATTGAAACTAATCGAGTTGGTCACGACGTGCATCTACGTGGCCATGCCGAAAATTGAAAAACAAGTGTCATGTTATCATGGCATTATGGCGCGCAGCAGAATAGAGGAATGATTTTAAATTTTAATCTTCTGTAATTGTGAAAAATATAGACCAACTATAAAATGATTTAATATCAATCTGTAGATCGTAATAAACCCGTCGTTTAATGTATAGTTGAGTTTAGATATATGAAAACCTCTTAGTTCGACTCCGTGGCTGGCAATAAAAAAAAATTACTTTCCACCCTAGGGATGACAATACTTTCCACCCTAGGGATGGAAATACTTTCTACCCTAGGGATGGAAAAGCAATGTTCCACCAGGCTATCTACTCATGAAAATTAAACTTTCCGAACAGGAGAGATGAAAATAATATTTTACTAGCTTGGGCTATTTTGATTAGCAGTCTATGTCACTTCTCACCTACTCAAATAAGTATTTCTGTGCAAAAAGTCACATCAATTCGTTGCTCCGTTGCGTGCCACGCCACAGATGAGATACTAGTTACTTCGTAAGCCACGCCGACGTGCGCGTGACTGGAAACGAATGTTTCCCAGATCCTATCTCGGGCTATAATAATTATAGTCTATGTCATTTCCCACGCCCTGAATCATCCTTATAGAAATCAACCAAAAACAGAGCCCTTTTTTCAGTTTCCTCAGGAACTGTATCGGACTATGCTAATTTAACGGCATAAAAAGTAGCTTATGTCCTTTCCTATCATGACACAGGCTACCTGCATATCAATGTTCGTCCAATTTGTTTTAGGTTTTGAAGCGTGAAGAGGTAGCAAACAAATACATTTATACGTTTATAACATTAAGTAAGGATGATATTCAGGGACAAATCAGAAATCACACACGGTCATCTGGACCCAAACTAGGGTTCTAAGGGAACAAGAGACTGATATATATAATTACTTATATACTTTCAAATACATACGTACATGTGCCCGCGTGGACAACGTTTCTATGACTTTTCGAGGGTGCGCAGTGCGCGAGCCAGAGGTGGCTCGCGAGCGTGAAAAAAAGTCTACCTACCAATTTCAGCCAGATCCGTTCAGTAGTTTTTCGTGAAAAAGTAACAAATATACATCCATACATTTTTACAAACATTCGCGTTTATAATAATTAGTAGGATTACTACTGGGCCAATAAGATATAAAATAACAACAGTCAATATTCAAACCATCGATTCGAAAAGAAGAAGAAGAAGTAGGATTAAACAGACAGAGCAAGCAAACAAACCTGTTCGTCACACGAATGTTTGCCCTGGGTGAGGATCGAACTCGCGACCTTCGGCCCAGCTGGCAGAAATTGACCACTAGTAGACTACCGAGTGAGTTAAAATATTTAAATGATCGCTTATTTTACCGTAACAATAGTAGATAGACAGATGTTATTTGCACTACTCATTATACGACAGCAATATGACCGTAGAGTTCGTGATATTCCGGCCCAATAGTCAATAGAGAGGAAAATTATGCTTAAGTATCATAAACTTTTCCATGGGCATACAGGGTTCAACATAGAATGTATTGAAAAAAATATCATATCATATTGCGGTAAGAAAAAAAAAACAAACAAAAAAATATAATTATTATCATCATATCATTTCCACGGTATCCAGCAGCTTCCCGTTACCTTCACCAAGTGGGAGGCCTACCTACGCTACGTTTCCCGGTGCGCAAAAAAAATTAAAAAAAAATCATAAAAACTCCCTAAGGGCGATCACAAATCGACTTCTCTTTGAAAACTTACTTCTCCGAGATGGATGGACCAAATACTGTTGAAAAAAATTATATATTAAGTGTAATATACTTATAAAATGTGTATATAAAAAATGAAAACCAGTTGCCCAATAAAAACACATTATTTTTCATATTTTTGTCCAGAAAAGAGCGTAGAGTCATTAAAAACTAAATAAGTCTGCTTTTTCAGGCCATGAGTTTCCGTGTGCAATATGCATGCTAAATTATTCGTTACATACACGAACTACAAAACTGTCGCTCAAACAAAACACGTAGTTTGACTGTAGCATGAGATGGCGTGTTGCCTCTTAGTAAACGTTCTTGAAATATGCCTAATTACGACCAATTAAGAATACTTTATGAGACATTTTATTTTTATTTCGCAACGCCAAATGTTGCCGAGTTTCCGTATCCCGCGTTCTGTGGTTCACATTTATACAGTTGAAATATATCAACCTAGGTACCTACTTTCACAGTGACTCGCTGAAAACCGCATAATGTTGGAAATTTCTGGAATATTCAACATAGCGGGACAAAAATGCAGAGTGCTTGTAACAACTGCGGGTACTTTGCATTTTATTGTGTCAGATGTTCGGGCGACAATAGAACTGTTTCTGAATGGTGTTTTAGGCAAGTAACTTTATTGAGCATATAATCACTCTGCAGTAACTTTATAAACGCAAGTTATTACTGACTTATACAGTTATATAGTGAACTACCGCGACTTCGTTCCCGCTTAAAAAAACATCTGAATTTCGACAAAATCACCAACTACCGGGTCTAACTACAGCTAAGAACCGTCCAGGTAACCCCATGAGTACAAACAAATATTCATCAAAGTCGGTCAAGAATTACGAATACATGCACACCAGAATTTCTTATACAAAGATATACATGGATAATATTAGCGAGCGATTTTTCTACTTAACTGTGACGCGGATACTAAGTAATAACATTCAAACTTCTTTCAACTATATCTGATACAGATAAAAACGCATTCTTTAACTCATAGTGTAGTCACAGTATTACAAAATAGCGGCTTACAGTAGTGCAACGAATGTGCTTACGAAGAGCAACGGAAAGGTAACTGCGGGGCAGCGGGCGGCGGGGCACAGCCTGGCAAAGTCCGCGAGTTTGCCAGGCTGGCTACAGGCTAGTAGTGCTAGTACCTGTGCGGGTGGCGCATCGTGTGACATCAAAGGCGTTGCGCTACTGTAAGCCATATCGTAATACTATGTTGTAGTAAATAATTATACTCGTAAGAAAAGGTCACGTTTCATGTTCATATTTTACACTATTATAGGGGCGACTAGTGTCAAATAAAAGGGATTTATGCACATTTAAAAAATTGCCATAAGTAGGAGCTTGAGTGACTTAGTATATAGTAGTCTTTTATGTATCTACTAGCTTTTTCCAGTGGCTTCGTTCGCGTGAACATAGTTTCTATGACTGTCTTCGAGGGTGCGCAGTGCGCGAGCAGCAAGTGGCTCGAGAGCGTGGAAAAAAGTCTGTCCACCTACCAAATTTCATCCAGATCCGTTTATCTGTTGTGGTGTGAAAGAGTGACAAACATCCATACATCCTTACATACAACATTTTGCGTTTATAATATTAGTAAGGATGACATTTTGTTCAGTCCTGAAACTTTCCATACCATTTTTTTATGTCAAATAGAAGGTAGCATTACGGTAGCCGGTCGGGGTCGCTGGTCGCCGTCGTCACCGGTAAGATGGAAACCCTTCCAATATTCAAAAGTCTATTACTTCTGAGTTGCGCGATGGACTCGACAGTATCATCATTAAATCTAACGAACCTGTTATGGCTCGCTTTGCTCGCCTAACTCTACTCCAGTTAAGAATCATTTTGAATTAATTAATATTCTCTCTCATTTTTCTTACTTAAAAACCTCTCTTGGCACGTGCCTCTTGCGATCTAAGATCCGGGAGCATAGCGCAGAAATCCCTACCGTGTGTCAGATGGCACCTAAGTACTTTATGCTTTCTAGGGATCTGAGTAGAGGTATCATTCACTTAAACCCCTCTCTTGGCACGTGCCGCTTGCGATCTGAAATCGGGAAGCATAGCACAGAAATCCCTCCCGTGTGTCAGATTGCACCATAGTACTATTATGGTTTCTAGGGATCTGAGTAGAGGAAGCGTTCACTTAAAACTCTCTCTTGGCACGTGCTGCTTGCGATCTGAGATCGCGGTGCATAGCACAGAAATCCCTACCGCGTGTCAGATCGCACCTAAGTATTTTTATGGTTTCTAGGGATCTGAGAAGAGGAAGCGTTCACTTCAAACTCTCTCTTGGCACGTGCCGTTTGCGATCTGAAATCGGGAAGCATAGCACAGAAATCCCTCCCGCGTGTCAGATCGTGCCTAAGTACTTTTATGGTTTCTAGGGATCCGAGTAGAGGAAGCGTTCACTTAAAACTCTCTCTTGGCACGTGCTGCTTGCGATCTGAGATCGCGGAGCATAGCACAGAAATCCCTACCGCGTGTCAGATCGCACCTAAGTATTTTTATGGGATCTGAGTAAAGGAAGCGTTCACTTCAAACTCTCTCTTGGCAAATGCCGCTTGCGATCTGAAATTGGGAAGCATAGCACAGAAATCCCTCCCGCGTGTCAGATCGTGCCTAAGTACTTTTATGGTTTCTAGGGATCCGAGTAGAGGAAGCGTTCACTTAAAACTCTCTCTTGGCACGTGCCGCATGCGATCTGAAATTAGAAAGCATAGCACAGAAATCCCTCCAGCGTGTCCGATCGCACCTAAGTACTTTTATCCTTGCTAAGGATCTGAGTAGAGTAAGCGTTCACTTAAAACTCTCTCTTGACACGTGCCGCATGCGATCTGAAATCAGGAAGCATAGCACAGAAATCCCTCCCGCGTGTCAGATTGCACCTAAGTACTTTTATAGTTTCTAGGGATCTGAGTAGAGGAAGCGTTCACTTAAAACTCTCTCTTGGCACGCGCCGCTTGCGATCTGAAATCGGGAAGCATAGCACAGAAATCCCTCCCGCGTATCAGATCGCACCATAGTACTATTATGGTTTCTAGGGATCTGAGTAGAGGAAGCGTACACTTAAAACTCTCTCTTGGCACGTGCGGCTTGCGATCTGGAATTGAAAAGCATAGCACAGAAATCCCTCCAGCGTGTCCGATCACACCTAAGTACTATTATCCTTTCTAAGGATCTGAGTAGAGGAAGCGTTCACTTAAAACTCTCTCTCGGCACGTGCAACTTGCGATCTGAAATCGGGGAGCATAGCAATGAAATCCCTACCGCGTGTCAGATCGCACCTAAGTACTTTTATGGTTTCTAAGGATCTGAGTAGAGGTATCATTCACTCAAAACTCTATCTTAGCATGTGCCCTTGCGATCTGAGATCGCGGAGCATAGCGCAGAAATCCCTACCGCGTGTCAGATCGCACCTAAATACTTTATGCTTTCTAGAGATCTGAGTAGAGGGAGGCTTTTAAATATGAAGTCTTGAATACTACACCGGAAGCAATACCCGAATCCAGATCAGTCGCAACTCTGAATAGCGGAATGGCGGTAACTTTCTGTGAATTAATGCTAGTAGGTAAGCCCTCCATCAGCTCAGAAGTTCTGAATACTGGAAGGGTTCCATAAACGCGTCGTCGTCGCCTAGATACGAATGCCACCTTTAGTGTGCATGGAAACGTGTTAAAGGTAAAGCGAAAATTTGGAAAACAGTTTAAAGAGATATCATATATCAGAGATATATTATTTAAAGTACATATTATAGTACCTAGTTATCTACCTACATAAGTTCTTCGTAGCTACCTACCTATATACAAAGTATTATAATTAAAAATTATTTTTATAGGCCCAATAGACCCAACAATGCTATTTTATTATAACACACACAGACGCACATACACACAAAGACGCACACACATACACTTTTACTATGTCTATCCTTACTAATAGGTATTATAAATGTGAAAATGTGTTTGTTTGTTACCTTTCCACGCTTCAACGCCTTGACCAATCTTAATGAAATTTGGCATGCAGGTAGCCCGTGTCACAAGGAAGGACATAGGCTACTTTTTATCTCGTGAAAATAGCATAGGCCGATGCAATTCCCGAGGGAACTGAAAATATACTCTTTTTTGGTTAATTAACATCGCAACGGAACAATGGATTGTGTGATTTTTTGCACCATGATGGTTAAGGGGGTGGGAAATGACACGATTTACTAATAAGCATATCCTGACATAGTTCCCGAGGGATCTGGAGAAAATCCATGTCCACGCTAGCGAGCCGCTTGCGGCTCGCGCACCGCGCTCCCTCTAAGTCAGTCACAAAAACGATGTCCACGCGGGCGAAGCCGCGGGCAAAAGCTTGTGTTTAATAAGTTAACATCTAAAATTTTGTTTCATTCTTTACTGTCGGTCATGGAATTGTTTGCACTCACGGTCCCCACGACACAGGCTTAGCCTAGTGTGGACATAACTTTTCTATACATTAACGAATCAAACGAGCTCAAACTCGATGAGGTTATGTCGTTTCATTGCGAAGTTCCTATGGCCACCTTCCAGCTCCATCATCAGATCAGCACCATGTCATCATAATATAGCATGTCATTTACACTGTAACGGATCCATATGTATAAATAAATATCTATAGGTATTACAGTGAGTCTTGATAGACTAAGAGGAATCTGTCTATTGGGAAAAACATAACTAAGTTTTATTCAGTCGGGTAAGGATTAACCTCGAGTCGAGTGAATACAGTTATTGAAACAAATTAGCTCAGGGATTATTTCCGAGAAGCCAGGCTGCCGCCTGTCGGCCGTCATTCGAACCACGCGGTGCGCACGCTATAACTGTAAGTGTTGCCGCGAAAACTGAGGCCGAAGAGATAGAGGCGTCAGTCTGTCTGGGTCCGGGCGGCGACCGGCGCTTGCGCGGGCGCCTCGATGTCGGGCGATGATCGCATGATCGCCGTAGATGTGTGTGTGCAACTGCCCGCGCACCTCCGAGATTGTATTTGTGTGAAAGCTTATAAAACCACGGACACGCGGACGCGGCGACACTCTTCGCTGCCGGCCGAGAGGCCCCTCAAGGTGGCCATCCGTGGCCTCCCATCCGCCACCGAGCCCGCCGAAATCATCGACGCCTTAGCCGAGCACGGCTTCGAGGCGGAGCATGTCAAGGCCATCCGGGCGCGCGCAGGACGCCCCGGGTGTATCTTCTACGCACAAATTCGGCGGACCGCCAACCTAGCGCCCCTCTACACCATCTCGGAGCTCCTCCACATGCCGGGCATCGTCATCGAGGCCTGGCGTGGCAAGCGAGGACCTGCGCAGTGCCACCGATGCCAGGGTTTTCGCCACTCATCCCACGGCTGCCACCTCCCGCTGGCCTGCGTCCGCTGCGGCGATTCCCACGCCGCCAAGGACTGCCCACGGCCGCGGGAAGTCCTAGCGACCTGCGCCAACTGCGCGGGCCCGCACCCCGCCAACCATGTTTCGTGCCCGGTGTTCCGAAGGGAGCTCCGGAACAAGAGGGCCGGGACAGTCGCCCGGACCACCGCCTCTCGCCCTGCAGCCCCCGCCGCCACTGCGGAGCGCGCCGCACTGGCAGCGCCCGCCGTGCTGAGCGGCTCGGCCGCTGCACCCACGCCGAAGCCGAAGAAACGACGAACCCGTCGGAGGAGGAAGAGGCCCCTTGCCCCTGCTTCCGCCGCCCCCGCTGACGCCACCACCACCGTGATGCCTTCCAGAAGCGACATCCTGCACGCTCTGGAAGTGATCCAGCAGCTTCTCGCCCCAGCCGGGGCTAGAGAGTCTGCTAAGGGCCCTGTGCCCCCCCCCAAGGACCCGTCCATCGTAATGGGCGGCGGAAGCTGCCACGTCAAGGAGGCTACGCCTCGGGGACGTCTCCCCGTCGCCCCCTTCGGGGGCAACGAGAAGAAAACCACGGATAGCGGCGACACTCAGTTGAACAGACCACCACAGGAGAAGCACGCATTCAAAGGACAACTGCAAGGACGCCACGCTGCCCGACGACCCCACACATGGGCCGTGTCCATGACCTGCCAGCTAAGTAAGTCAGATGACACAGAAATAGGAAATCTTCATTCTACGAGGCACGTGAGTGTTTAAGAGTGTTTAGTCGCTTTAAATTTATAGGTAATTATTGTTTGTTTTCCAGGTTTCATAGCTTATTTAAATGTGTGTTAATTTCCAGTCTATGTTTAATAGGTTTTAATGCATTTATTTCAGGGTTTTATATTTATTTGATTAGGATAGGTAGTATGTAGGCCCGCAGTTGGACAAGGGATATGATAACCGTAGCCACGTTTGGAGGATGTGGGAAGTGCTAAGTCCACTGCTGGGGTATCTGTCCAACAGAGACTGATTGTATAACTGCTGTAGCAACGTTTGTAGGATGTGGGAAGAGACTGTCCACTGCTGGGACATTTGTCCAACAGAGACTGATGATATAACTGCTGTAGCCACATGCGCAGGAAGTGGGAAGTGCTGAGTCCACTGCTGGGGAGAGATATCTATTCTGCAGCGGCTGATATGATGAAATCACCGAGGCCACGTGTGCGGTCAAAGCTTAAAATTATGTATTGGCGTGAGGCCTAGTTAATTCCCTACATTTTATTTATGTACGAACTGCCTTCACTGCAAGTGTCACGCGGCATCCTAAGTTTTAGGGTTCCGTGAACACGAGGTCCACTCAGTTCACTAATCTCATTCGGGATAGTACGGCGCTATGCAATCGAAGGGAAGGCCTATTTCATCGAACTGCTTTCACTGCAAGTGCCACGCGGCATCATAAGTTTTAGGGTTCCGTGAACACGAGTTCCACTCAGTTCACTAATCTCATTCGGGATAGTACGGCGCTATGCAATCGAAGGGAAGGCCTATTTCATCGAACTGCCTTCACTGCAAGTGCCACGCGGCATCCTAAGTTTTAGGGTTCCGTGAACACGAGGTCCACTCAGTTCACTTATCTCATTCGGGATAGTACGGCGCTATGCAATCGAAGGGAAGGCCTATTTCATCGAACTGCCTTCACTGCAAGTGCCACGCGGCATCATAAGTTTTAGGGTTCCGTGAACACGAGGTCCACTCAGTTCACTAATCTCATTCGGGATAGTACGGCGCTATGCAATCGAAGGGAAGGCCTATTTCATCGAACTGCCTTCACTGCAAGTGCCACGCGGCATCATAAGTTTTAGGGTTCCGTGAACACGAGGTCCACTCAGTTCACTAATCTCATTCGGGATAGTACGGCGCTATGCAATCGAAGGGAAGGCCTATTTCATCGAACTGCCTTCACTGCAAGTGCCACGCGGCATCATAAGTTTTAGGGTTCCGTGAACACGAGGTCCACTCAGTTCACTAATCTCATTCGAGATAATACGGCGCTATGCTGTCGCAGGGGAAGGCCTATGTCATACTTGAGATGGCTGTTTACCAAGCTCCATGCAATATGGGCTAGTTATGTGGTTTAGTGGTTCATAGATATGAACAACTCCTAATTTTACCAAATTTTAGCTAAATCTGTCCACACTTTTATGGGATAAATGTAATGGACTAACAAACAAATTATAGGCGTTCGAGCTTCGCCTATTCTGATACTAAAGTAATTTTAGATAGGTAGGTCCTATCTGTAGCTTATCACAAGCATGCCTTGGCAGAATTTCACCTGAATCGGACCAAGCGTCTAGGAAGGTATTGAGCAAACAAACGAATAGGTTAGGCGTTCGCGCCTTACTACTAGTGATTTTAGTAAGACCGATTATGATGTAGGTAAGCCGACCCATCCTGGTGGTAACCATAGCTAGGGTCAGTTAATATGTGCTAGTTTTAGAAACTAAATCTATTCTACAGTTTTGATTATTATGGGCGGGTGCTCACGGTGTCCGCGTCCTGTCGGCTTCTATTGCGTCCTGAACTAGCGTCTCGACCAAACACTTGGCTTACACGCCTTTTCGCTTTGACCTAGTTGTGATGCTGCGACTATGATTCGCGTGGGTGTCACAATGGGTTGCGACTGTGTTGGTTCATTGTTCTTTTACGTTTAGCAAACCTGCTGGACTGTCAGTACTTTCGCCCTTTATCAAGGGTTCACTACGTCTAAAGACAGATCTTTAACACTATGTATTATTTTGGAGCCGACGGCACGGTGGATATTGTGTCCATTTCGCTTTAGCTATATAGACTGTAGGTCTTTATACTGTTATATACAACTGTATGGCACAGTTCCAGGTCTAAGAACCATATTAGTAGATTATCTACTTATTTCGCCTTTCGTGGTGCTCTTCTCACAGGATGAGCGACATTCAAGGCGGAATATCTACTTTATTTTAGTACCTAGTGCTAATATGTATTCGCGATCAATCGCTGTTCGAAGGTATTAATCCTACCTGACGAATAGGGATGGACAAGCTATGGCTGTAAAGACTCGGCCATAGTTCATACTATACACGTATAATAAGGCGCCTCACAAGCGTATTATATACACTAGCTTTGGGATTCGGGTGGTACACGGCCTAGTATACTAAACATTGTCGTGTAGCTTAATTAAATTACACTTGAAGCGGGTGGACTCCCATCGTGTACCTTAGTGGCTTGCAGGAGACAGTAGCTAGCGGGGCTCACCGTAGTAGTAATTATTTGTTTGAGCTAAAATCGCTCGTTCAATTACCTTGAGTTAGATGTACATTGTTTTAATCACCAAAATAATGCAGAACTGACGTCAGTCAAGTATTACGTTATTCCGAGCACTGGGGGCTAGCTACCCTCCCCAATTTGGGGGGGCCCAAAATAGGGACCTATCACAGTAGGGAAACTAGGGTTCCGCGCGAAATACTTCAAAATTACGGGTTAGACTACATCGTTCGTCCAAACACAACGTGATAGATTAATCTCTTAAAAATAACTTGTCATTCACCTTCAAAAAGACTCTGAGTTACTGCGATCACAAATTAGGGTTCTCTAGACGATCTGGCCAAACGTTTAATCGTATTTTAAAATGCAATAAAAATCAAGTATAGTTTACATACTTCTTATAGGTAGATAGTGGTAGGTTGTATGTTGTATGTACGTATGTGTACTATAGGTAGGTTAGTTATATTTATATTTATATATTTATATATTTAAAATAGGCTGTTGGGGGGTTACAATTTGATAAGCCGTGATCAGGATGAGAAGAGGGTCCAAAATATTACATTTGGATAGCCAAAATCAGGATTCGGAGGCGGGAACGGTTACAGTGCTACCAAAGAACTTGGATGTCTGACATCTGATTTTCGCGTTCGTAGACTGAATCTTGTAGGTAGTCGTTTTGTATAATAAAACTTTGTGTTCAGTTATTTGTGATAAACATAGATAAATCACTTTAGTTGGCTTCGTTTTAGGCCACAATTTGATGTTCGTGAAAATGGAATGAAGTGCGAATGACAATTATAACTGAATGATTGATCTATCAAACAAAGAGAAAATTATTATTTTTATCCTATGTAGTTTCATAGTTTATAGGTTAATTTAAACCCCAGCTATTGTCTTATATCCGGGGGGTTGAAAGGTTCGTACTTTGTATTTAGAACTAATACAGGAGTCAATGAGTGAGTGAGCGCTCCCGTTGAATTCTTTTATATGACAGCGTATTTGAAGTAAGGCAGACGGGGCTATGAAGCTGCACTTATTTAATAGGTTGTGTAGAAAATAAATTATAGGCAGTTATAAGTAAGTAAGTAATGCGAGACATCGCAAGCTGGCTCTGGGTAGGTCGTTTTACATTGCCTTGTTACTAAATGTAATTGTGTGAGCTGTGAACATGTAGGTTCAGTTCTAATTTAGTATGCGATTATTTAGTACAAGTTTAGTAGGTTAAGTAATTTAAGTAAATTTTAGGTAGGTTATATACTATTTTGAATCAAAATACAAAATATAGTAATATTTGTTATTTACATTTCGTAAAAGAAGCAGTTGTTATATTGAATGCCTACTGTCGTTGGAATCGCAAAAGGAGGTCTGTGAGGGATATGTGGATTGCTCTTGATATTGTTGTAGGAACTTCAAGCTAATGCGTTGTGGCACAATAATATATCCGTAATCTCGCAATTTACAGTCGCGAGTTCGATCCTGTTAGAGGTAATTTGTTTTAAAGATAAATTTTATTTATATTTTTTGTTAGATTGTATATTAGGAGTTTGTAATTAGCCTCGTAACTTGGTGTCGCCAGTTCGAGTCCCGAGAGAGGAAAATTTAGAAAAAAAATATTATTTTAGTTCTTAATATATCTAGGTTGTAAATTAGAAATAGTCAGTAGCCTCGCATACTAGGGTCGCAGGTTCGGTTCCCGTTGTGGTTGAAAAAAATATTTTTTTGTTTTAATTTATTTACGTTGTATATTAGGAATACCTAGTAGCTTCGCATACTAGGGTCGCAGGTTCGGTTCCCGTTGTGGTTGAAAAAAATTTTTTTTTTGTTTTAATTTATTTACGTTATATATTAGGAGTACCTAGTAGCTTCGCATACTAGGGTCGCAGGTTCGGTTCCCGTTGTGGTTGAAAAAAATATTTTTTTGTTTTAATTTATTTACGTTATATATTAGGAGTACCTAGTAGCTTCGCATACTAGGGTCGCAGGTTCGGTTCCCGTTGTGGTTGAAAAAAAAAAATATTTTTAGTTTTTAATTTATTTACGTTGTATATTAGGAGTAGCTAGTAGCTTCGCATACTAGGGTCGCGGGTTCGATTTCCGTTGCGGTTAAGAAAAATAATTTTTTTGTTTTGTTTGGTTTGTTCCGTAGTAGGTCAAGGTTTCCAAACGTATATTATGTGCGTCTGGGGACATTGGTTGCGAGATAGGGTACATAATAAAGATTTAGTTTTAAATATTTACCAGGGACCTTGAGATATGATGAGGTATAGTCATGTTACGAGCTTTATGTTCGGATGTTGGGAATTTTAGAGTAACAGGGACAGGTACTGCTCTGAATTTTATTATAGGTACTTTAAGACAGATACAGCTGTTAGGTAATAACTTTCAGTAAGTGAATTGGGTCTTTAGGAACGGATTAGTTCATATGGTGGGTTATTCTAAGAAATTATTCGTTTGAAAAAAAAAATACCCTCAAGGTAAATAGGCAAATTTTCATAAGGTGCGTGAGTAAGTTTTGGCTGCGATAGAGTGGGACATTCGGATAGAATGTAACTGGTGTTATTTTGTAGCTATCGGTACCTGCGAAGACTCCTGTCTTTGACGTTCCAACTTACAATTTATTAAGGTGGGTAGGCAGAATAAATAGATTTAAGGGGGTTTTATAGTGTTACATATCTATTATACTGGGGTTAGTCAGTGATATGGTAGACAATATTTAATATTTCGGAAATTTTATTCTAGATCCTATTAGGGTAACTTTGGTTTTACAAATCTAGTATACGGGGGGTTGTGTAGGTAATATAGGCGTCTGAACTTAGTATTTTACATAGCAGTATAGCGGAAGCGAACCGCAGTGGCATAAATGATAGTTAAGATACGAGGAAAATATTTTAATTAATATCTCGGAATTTAAATATTCAAAAAAAAAATTAGTTGAGGTCCACGGTAGTCACTCAATCAGACAAAATAAGGGATAGTCTTTATAAATGATAGATATATGTATATGAGTGTGGAAATAATAATATAAAATAATACGTATATGAAATAATAAATATTTAATTTAGTATTTGTAATTTATTCTTTGTTTAGTATTAATTTTCGTATACTTTATTCTGCTCAGCCTTTATTAGTTGCTTTAAATTTATCGCATATAGTTTCGCTTTTGTCTCTTCCGATCGACAAAGGATGCCGAAAGAGGTCGCTTGGAACGATAAGGCCGCCTTTGCATATAGTTGCGTGTCTTGATAGTTCATATGTGTTTCTTTTGTATGTTTGGGCGTACAATAGAGAATATTTATCTTATCCTATTTCAAAGATAGAAAATTAAACCTGGGTTTTATTTTAAAATCTTTAAGGTCGGGGGTTGACAAGTCTTCTACTAGGAATCAAAATAAAATCGGCTTGCGTGGTAAACTAGACTTAATATAATATTTTAAAGGGCCACTGTATATACGTGGTAGTTAGGTAACCTTATGGTGCTAAAATGAATGAGTACGTCAGTATGCGCTGAGAATTATTTGTAGGCGTGTTTTAAAATAAGTAGCATTTTGTTTGTCGTCGTGTTAAAAATGATATAGGTAGGGTACACATAACAAAAATAACTATGGGATCAAATAATATAAACTTATTCGAAAATAGGATGTTTCGAAAAACCAGTTAAATATAATTTTAAATGAAGTAGGTACTTATTTGATTTAGCTCATTTCAATCTAACATAATTCTTTTATTCATGTATCTAAGCTGCGGTATTCTACTGGAATTGGGTTACTTACATCAAAGATAATTATAGTTCCTTTTGCTTACATATATCTATGTAACTTATTTTAAGTTTAATATCGTTTCACTGTAAGTGTAGGTGACTAGTAGGAAATCTAATTTTATCTATAAATAATGCCTTCACTAGACTAAGCCGCGTCCAAGGTGTAGGTAAGTAAATTGAAATGACAATTATGGTAGATGACAACAAATACATAAGTAAGCTAACCTTTAAATTTTAATTAAAAACATTTTATAGATAAGTTTTAGGTGTCTAATATATGCACTCTTTTACGCATTATTAAATAGTATTTTTAAAAGTGAACAATAGTAGTGTACTTGATTCCTTTTAACGTATCTCGTAGGACTAGTTGGTTAAAAGGCATCGTTAGCGGAAGCAGGTTCCGGGGGTGCGCGAGACGCAAGCGGATCGCGGGTGTGGAGAGAAGGGTAGCCGATATGTTAATTCGGGTCCTAAGCTACCGAAGTTCATTCAGCTAGGTACGTTAGCTAGCTTTGTGTGAAAGAGTAACAAACATACATACATCCGTACATGTAAGGTTTCGCGTGTGTAATATTGGTAATGATTCAAGTAGGTTAGGTGGGTAGAAAAGAAAACTTAGTTGTCTCTGGTTTAATTACCTACCTGCATTTACCTTATGTAAATGTTGGCTATAGATGAGTTTTGAAACATTTTGTTGTTTTGATAAAGATATCTAGGAAATAGCGCCTAGGATAAGTATATAAGGTACTTAAATAGGTAAATTATCCTAAAGGTGTAGGTGCTTTAAACTTGCATACCAATTTGAATTAGAAAAGCCTTTTAACGGAAAAAATAAATTATTTCCAACCATTTCACATCTCAGTGTGTAAAATAGGTAGATGAAATAAACTTCTAAAATAGGTACATAAATTTTAAGTAATTTAAAACATCATACCAAACTAATAAATAAGGTCTTATCATTAGTTCAATCTTAAGGATCATTCAGTATGAAACTTTTATTACTAGTAGATAGCTAGTTATTCGTATTATTCGGACAAGTAGGTAATTATTCGGATTATTCGGGCAAAGTACATAAAAAAGCATAGGTTATTATTCGGTACGTAGGTAAGTTAGAGAATCTATAGGTTGGTCGGTCCGAATTCTATACTCAAAAGGTTTATTTTTTAAGGAAATCCTCACGTATTTATAGAAGAAACTAAAATAGTATAGACGTAGGTAGTTCAGGAGATTTGGAGTGAAGTTGAGACAAACACATAATCACATTATTAGATACATAGGGAGTACCTACACACTTCAATTTTGATTTTTTTTGTTTAGCGCAATAGTTTTGTAAATCAATCTTACAACAGCGGAAATTTTAGCTGGAACATTCTACTTACTTTTAATTAAATACTGTACCAATAATTAGTTATTTGTATAATATTATAAAAAAGCAGGTAAATAGGTAAGAAGTACTAGTACCTACTATTTCCTTCAAATGTCTTGATTGTGGCGCTGTTGCAAATATGACACAGGCAGCTACTATAGGTGTGAACTTTCGCCACAGAGAAATGAAGGAGTTAGTTTGTCCTTTTTTCAATAGATGGCGCCACGGGTCATACATTTTGTTCAAAACATTTTTACGGTTTCATTGAAAACAATGTTTCGTAGAATTTCTAACTTACTAGGCGATAATAGAATTTATTCAATAGGATAGAGATATTTTAGTTCAATTCGATCGAATATTGATGCAAGACAAATGTCTTGTAGTTCGGCCTGTTTTCACAAGGTGTCGCTGACCATTTGAGTTTGCACAGTGAGTTTGTCACAGATATAAAAGTCTGTCGACTTGCCGCTTATAAGTAATGGCGCTAGCGTAGTTCAGGGGTCGCGTGCGTTCAGGAATTATCACAGATCTACTAGGAATTATATGCAGTCGAGGACTTAACGCACGAAGAAAAAAAAAAGGGTTAGGTTTTATAAGTTTAAGTTAAAAGGAGACGCCATCGGAATAACAATTGTGATATTTTTGGATTGAATGTTTTAATATCGGTTGAGTTTTATTATCTAGTTTCAATGGAAAATGAAAAAAAAAAACCCACTTGTCTTTTTATTTTGATAACCCGGTAAATTGTGTAAGGTATGTTTGAATAACAGGTACAGCGAAGCTATGTTATTTCAACATTAGCATATCTACGCTTTGGTGAATGGCTAATTTTAGTAATCAAATTAGAAGGTACAGTAGGATTATAATAAAAATATTATAATCTTGCTAAATGTAGTGAAATTACGCATGAATAGGAAAGGTAGGGAGTCGGTATTAGTTTTATAAGGTTGCGGTTAGTTTTAAGTTTGCAATGATGCATGCTGCTTCAATTATTTATTACTCTTATATATAGGTTGTGCCGGGTTGTGGTGAAAGTAGGTCATCTTTGGTGCGTTGAATATTAGTGCTCATTTATTTTCAATTTTCGGATCTGATTTTAGAACGTAGTCACGATCTGTCATTGGAAAAATATTATTTTCTCATATTTGCAAGATGAGGGTTTTGGTTATAAACTACAGTGAGAATTGTGTTTAAATACTTGAAAATAGATCTACGTAATCTCTTGTGTCGACTACAATAAATATCCTGGCTGAAGATAAGGATTTGTTGACCTTTCCAGGATTGGAATGTTACAAAAGGATATTTGAGAGTGATGTGAAAAGTGGGGTTTTGTGTGAGTTGCTTTGATATTTTGGGGATAAATTAAGGGAAAGTGTGATCTTGAAGGAGAGTCAACAAATACTGGATATCTGAGTCAGCTGTTGGCACACGCTGTCCTACTTCATAAATACAAAAATAGTACGAACCAACAATTTGTTCTTTTGAGTCTTCCATTACGTTGGTTTGGGCTAATTACTCTACCAGAAGCTAAGAACTGGACTTATACACTATACATACTCCAAGGTAAGATTCTATTGTCACTTGGGGGAAGCTCTATTTGGGGAACTTGGCTGATTGTTGCGAGAACCGCTTCAGTTATATCACGGACAGTTTGGAGAGGTAAACTAGATTGACAATTTACTAATGCGCTTATGCCAGTAGAGTTTCCTGGTGCGTGGGGAATTGGAAGCTAGTGGTCCACTCAATGTATACGCCTATGAGCGAAACGTAGCAGTGGCTTCGACTCACAACCGAAATGCCCGTTCGAACTCCTCTGTGATGGCAGGAGCTGGTCCTGTGCTAATCTGGTTTTGTTTATGGTTGAGTGTATCAATCAAGGGACAATAAATGACATACCTGGTTTAAATACACACCACACTTAGGGGAGAATGTGCCAACAGGAAATTTTAATAGATATTAGCTATTTTGAAAATTTTAAAAAGACAATTCTCTGAATTCTATTTTTAAAAATTTTCAGGGGGTTGGATTGTAACGGATCCATATGTATAAATAAATATCTATAGGTATTACAGTGAGTCTTGATAGACTAAGAGGAATCTGTCTATTGGGAAAAACATAACTAAGTTTTATTCAGTCGGGTAAGGATTAACCTCGAGTCGAGTGAATACAGTTATTGAAACAAATTAGCTCAGGGATTATTTCCGAGAAGCCAGGCTGCCGCCTGTCGGCCGTCATTCGAACCACGCGGTGCGCACGCTATAACTGTAAGTGTTGCCGCGAAAACTGAGGCCGAAGAGATAGAGGCGTCAGTCTGTCTGGGTCCGGGCGGCGACCGGCGCTTGCGCGGGCGCCTCGATGTCGGGCGATGATCGCATGATCGCCGTAGATGTGTGTGTGCAACTGCCCGCGCACCTCCGAGATTGTATTTGTGTGAAAGCTTATAAAACCACGGACACGCGGACGCGGCGACACTCAGTTGAACAGACCACCACAGGAGAAGCACGCATTCAAAGGACAACTGCAAGGACGCCACGCTGCCCGACGACCCCACACATGGGCCGTGTCCATGACCTGCCAGCTAAGTAAGTCAGATGACACAGAAATAGGAAATCTTCATTCTACGAGGCACGTGAGTGTTTAAGAGTGTTTAGTCGCTTTAAATTTATAGGTAATTATTGTTTGTTTTCCAGGTTTCATAGCTTATTTAAATGTGTGTTAATTTCCAGTCTATGTTTAATAGGTTTTAATGCATTTATTTCAGGGTTTTATATTTATTTGATTAGGATAGGTAGTATGTAGGCCCGCAGTTGGACAAGGGATATGATAACCGTAGCCACGTTTGGAGGATGTGGGAAGTGCTAAGTCCACTGCTGGGGTATCTGTCCAACAGAGACTGATTGTATAACTGCTGTAGCAACGTTTGTAGGATGTGGGAAGTGCTAAGTCCACTGCTGGGGTATCTGTCCAACAGAGACTGATGATATTATTGCTGTAGCAACGTTTGTAGGATGTGGGAAGAGACTGTCCACTGCTGGGACATTTGTCCAACAGAGACTGATGATATAACTGCTATAGCCACATGCGCAGGAAGTGGGAAGTGCTGAGTCCACTGCTGGAGAGAGATATCTATTCTGCAGCGGCTGATATGATGAAATCACCGAGGCCACGTGTGCGGTCAAAGCTTAAAATTATGTATTGGCGTGAGGCCTAGTTAATTCCCTACATTTTATTTATGTACGAACTGCCTTCACTGCAAGTGTCACGCGGCATCCTAAGTTTTAGGGTTCCGTGAACACGAGGTCCACTCAGTTCACTAATCTCATTCGGGATAGTACGGCGCTATGCAATCGAAGGGAAGGCCTATTTCATCGAACTGCCTTCACTGCAAGTGCCACGCGGCATCCTAAGTTTTAGGGTTCCGTGAACACGAGGTCCACTCAGTTCACTAATCTCATTCGGGATAGTACGGCGCTATGCAATCGAAGGGAAGGCCTATTTCATCGAACTGCCTTCACTGCAAGTGCCACGCGGCATCATAAGTTTTAGGGTTCCGTGAACACGAGGTCCACTCAGTTCACTAATCTCATTCGGGATAGTACGGCGCTATGCAATCGAAGGGAAGGCCTATTTCATCGAACTGCCTTCACTGCAAGTGCCACGCGGCATCCTAAGTTTTAGGGTTCCGTGAACACGAGGTCCACTCAGTTCACTAATCTCATTCGGGATAGTACGGCGCTATGCAATCGAAGGGAAGGCCTATTTCATCGAACTGCCTTCACTGCAAGTGCCACGCGGAATCATAAGTTTTAGGGTTCCGTGAACACGAGGTCCACTCAGTTCACTAATCTCATTCGGGATAGTACGGCGCTATGCAATCGAAGGGAAGGCCTATTTCATCGAACTGCCTTCACTGCAAGTGCCACGCGGCATCATAAGTTTTAGGGTTCCGTGAACACGAGGTCCACTCAGTTCACTAATCTCATTCGAGATAATACGGCGCTATGCTGTCGCAGGGGAAGGCCTATGTCATACTTGAGATGGCTGTTTACCAAGCTCCATGCAATATGGGCTAGTTATGTGGTTTAGTGGTTCATAGATATGAACAACTCCTAATTTTACCAAATTTTAGCTAAATCTGTCCACACTTTTATGGGATAAATGTAATGGACTAACAAACAAATTATAGGCGTTCGAGCTTCGCCTATTCTGATACTAAAGTAATTTTAGATAGGTAGGTCCTATCTGTAGCTTATCACAAGCATGCCTTGGCAGAATTTCACCTGAATCGGACCAAGCGTCTAGGAAGGTATTGAGCAAACAAACGAATAGGTTAGGCGTTCGCGCCTTACTACTAGTGATTTTAGTAAGACCGATTATGATGTAGGTAAGCCGACCCATCCTGGTGGTAACCATAGCTAGGGTCAGTTAATATGTGCTAGTTTTAGAAACTAAATCTATTCTACAGTTTTGATTACTATGGGCGGGTGCTCACGGTGTCCGCGTCCTGTCGGCTTCTATTGCGTCCTGAACTAGCGTCTCGACCAAACACTTGGCTTACACGCCTTTTCGCTTTGACCTAGTTGTGATGCTGCGACTATGATTCGCGTGGGTGTCACAATGGGTTGCGACTGTGTTGGTTCATTGTTCTTTTACGTTTAGCAAACCTGCTGGACTGTCAGTACTTTCGCCCTTTATCAAGGGTTCACTACGTCTAAAGACAGATCTTTAACACTATGTATTATTTTGGAGCCGACGGCACGGTGGATATTGTGTCCATTTCGCTTTAGCTATATAGACTGTAGGTCTTTATACTGTTATATACAACTGTATGGCACAGTTCCAGGTCTAAGAACCATATTAGTAGATTATCTACTTATTTCGCCTTCCGTGGTGCTCTTCTCACAGGATGAGCGACATTCAAGGCGGAATATCTACTTTATTTTAGTACCTAGTGCTAATATGTATTCGCGATCAATCGCTGTTCGAAGGTATTAATCCTACCTGACGAATAGGGATGGACAAGCTATGGCTGTAAAGACTCGGCCATAGTTCACACTATACACGTATAATAAGGCGCCTCACAAGCGTTTTATATACACTAGCTTTGGGATTCGGGTGATACACGGCCTAGTATACTAAACATTGTCGTGTAGCTTAATTAAATTACACTTGAAGCGGGTGGACTCCCATCGTGTACCTTAGTGGCTTGCAGGAGACAGTAGCTAGCGGGGCTCACCGTAGTAGTAATTATTTGTTTGAGCTAAAATCGCTCGTTCAATTAATTACCTTGAGTTAGATGTACATTGTTTTAATCACCAAAATAATGCAGTACTGACGTCAGTCAAGTATTACGTTATTCCGAGCACTGGGGGCTAGCTACCCTCCCCAATTTGGGGGGGCCCAAAATAGGGACCTATCACAGTAGGGAAACTAGGGTTCCGCGCGAAATACTTCAAAATTACGGGTTAGACTACATCGTTCGTCCAAACACAACGTGATTAGATTAATCTCTTAAAAATAACTTGTCATTCACCTTCAAAAATACTCTGAGTTACTGCGATCACAAATTAGGGTTCTCTAGACGATCTGGCCAAACGTTTAATCGTATTTTAAAATGCAATAAAAATCTAGGTAGGTAGAAATGTAAAAATAGGTAGATAGTGGTAGGTTGTATGTTGTATGTACGTATGTGTACTATAGGTAGGTTTAGTTAGTTATATTTATATTTATATATTTAAAATAGGCTGTTGGGGGGTTACAACACTAAACTTGTATTATTCCTGGACATTAAAATTTATTTATTTTAAAGCTTTTATAGTTTCACCTGTCCCGATGTTTGTCATCAAATCTTACAAATTAAATTTGATCCACTTCCCGGTTACCGACTGAGCTGAAATTTTGTATACATGTGTTAATCGCGTGACAATGCAATATTATGGTGGCATGGTGCTAATGTGATGATGGAACTGGAAGGTGGCCATAGGAACTTCGCAATGAAACGACACAACCTCATCTAGTTTGATCTCGTTTGATTCGTATTGACGAGTACCTGAATGTAAAAATCTTGTGCCTAAAAGCTTCGGTTTTTCGAAAATTTATCTGAATTATGAACTATTTAAGAGACTGTTAAATAAAACCTATTCAAACTGTTTTAACTCTTTTGTTAGGTTATATTCTATCTTTTTATGTATCTATCTGTATACGAGTAAAGGTCAACAAGGTTTTGTGGTTATATTTTCGAGTTTTATACTTTTAATGAGGTGTTGTTTTTAGAATTGAATCATGTAAAATACATGTGTAAATAATTGTGATAATGATTAGTAGAATAAATTCAGGAGTGGAGTTGTTGAGCGGGGAGAACCTGCACGATAGGATTACGTGCGTTGGATTCAGTTCAATAGTACGTATTCTTCCCGAAGCTCAAGTTTATTTTATCAGCCGCCTTTTAACCCTTATAGTTTCGTTATGTCTGTCTGTCTGTCCGCGGCTTGGTTCAGAGACTATTAGTATACGAAAGTTGTAATTTGGCATGAGTGAACATCACGCCGACAAATAAAATCCGCCGATAAAATAAAATCTTGAAAATATTTTTTTAGGGTACCTCTCCTACATTTAAAGCCCCTCTTTACATGTAGGGGAGGTACCCTAAATCAAATTTAATAAAAAACATTTTTTTTTGTTAACGTACCCTAACTAACATGTGGAGTATTGTTGATTAGGTCTAGGTCTTTCAAAACTAAGGGTTTACCGGAACCATTTTTCGATTGTGGAAACGGTTTTTAAAATATTACGCTTTAAAGTTATAATTTTTGTAAAATCAAGTGTTCCGCCCCCCCCTCTACCAGCTAAGCCGCTATTTAAGAACATCTGAAAAAAATTTAAATAGTAGGACATACAATCAATTTAAAAGGAAAAATATCACGGTACTAATAGTAGACTTTCTTAGTTTAGGAGTGATAGTCGACCAACTTAAGGTGTGCAGTTGGATTTTTTTTATTTCAAAAATTTTAGTGCGTTTGGCTGCACCTCACCTGATGGTAAGTTCCGATGCAGCCGAGGATGTGACCCGCAAGCTCAAATAGTGCCTATGCACTCTCGTCTTGAAGATTCCTAAATTATACGAATCGGGGAATACAGACGCCGGAAGGGAATTCCACTCCTTGGCCGTTCGCATGATGTACGAAGACACAAAATGATTCAGAATGCATACACGTGGAACATTGATGACAAAAGGATGGAACCGCTCTCCGCGCCTGGACGTCCGATGATGAAATGGAGAGGGGGGAATGAGTTTGTGAAGATCCAGGGCGCACTCTCTGAAATGAATCCTGTAGACCACCGATAGACAGGCGACTTTGCGGCGATGCTTGAGGCTTTGGAGCCTGTTTGATACAAGTTCCTCGTCGCTAATGAGTCTCCTAGCGCGTCGGTCGATAGAATCCAAGGCATCTAGCTGGTAACGAGCCGATCCGTCCCGTAAGTGAGAGCAGTACTCCATACGTGACCGAACTTGAGCTTGGTATAATATTAGAAGCTGCTCTGGTGTGAAACAAAGTCTCATCTTCGAGACCAAGCTTTTTGGCTGCCGTTTTTGCCTTGGATTCAATGTATATCCCGAAATTCAGATCGGATGTTAAATCTACGCCAAGGAGCTCAAGATGGTCGGAGATCTGGATAGATTCATCTCGGAAAGTAGGAGTCAGGGTAAAAGGACTCCTTTTTGCAGTAAATAGACACGCCTGCGTTTTAGAGGCATTAAACCTAACAAGATTGTCATCGCCCCAGTTCACGCGCTCAATCATGGCCTCTCTCTGAGATAGTATATCCGGACCCCTAGCTTGAGCACTAGACAAGTATCTCTTCGCAACCGTGCTGTCGTCTGCATATCCAAATATACCGGGTTTTAGCATATTGTTTATGTGCAGCAAAAACAAAGTTGTGAAGAGAACTGAGCCCTGAGGTACCCGGGCATCAATAGCCAATAGGTCAGACGAGCAGCCATCAACGACCACTCGAATGAACCGTTCTCTCAGGAAGTCAGATATCCAGTTGCACAAACCAGTAGGTATTCCGTAGAAAGGAAGCTTACCAATAAGGCTAGAATGCCAGGCATGGATTTCAAAAAAGTTCATAGATTTTCCATTAAATATGTTCTATTACCAACTGCAAATATAATTTTGTTTTTTTAAATATACATTTATTTTTTGACAATACTACTGTACTCTCATGTAGGTGCACCGAGCTGCATATTGTCGAACCATTTTACGCAAATCATAGCTTCAGCTAGCCAGAAGTCTTTTCAAGATACGCGAAGTCTATTGCAGCATCCTGTTTTATCCAGATTGATTCTACAAAAAATTTCTTAAAAAACTTACACTTATACTTACCTTCCTGTCATATCACCATCATATCAGTCGAAGGACGTCCACTGCTGCACAAAGGCCTCCCCCAAGGACGACGACCGGTTCTGCGCTGCCCGCATCCAGCGGCTTCCCACGACCTTCACCAGGTCATCGAGTGAGAGGCCTGCCTATCCTACGTTTTCCGGTGCGCGGTCGCCACTCTAGAACTTTATTGTCAACGGCCATCTGTTCTACGAGCTATTTGCAGCTACTGTCACTTAAGTTTAGCGATTCTAAGAGCTATATCGATTACTTACGATTCTCCACGTTTCTGATTTGATCACGCAGGGAAACTCCGAGCATAGCACGCTCCGTTACCCTTTGACTGACCCTGAGCCTCCTTATGAAGCTCATAGTAAACCATGTCTCAGTTCCGTATGTCATCATTGGCAACCCTCAATTCACGTCAAAGACCTTGGTCTTAAGACACTGTGGTATTTGGGATGTGAAGATATTGCGAAGCTTCCGTAGCTGGTTTCGTACCATCTTATCGAAGTCTTGCCGCCAAACAACAGTGTTAACATCATTGAATGCGTTGGTAAGCCCATTTCCGTCTTTGGCATCATCGTCACTTACCATCAGGTGAGATGATGCCAAGGGCTTATCAATAGTGGATAAAAAAAGTCCGAAGTAGGTTTCCGTAGTCTTTTCAAAAATTAATGTATATTTTAAAAAACAAAATTATATTTGCAGTTGGTAATAGAACATTTTGGAAAACCTATGAACTGCATATCTTAATTTGGTCAATTAAGATAGTGTACGTCTACGAAAAACAAAACACTCCCTCTTTACATGTAAGGAAGGTACCATAAAAAATTTGTTTTTCAAGATTTTATTGTACCATTTTGTCGGCTCATAACCATGCTAATTGACAGCTTTTTAGTACTGATCGTCTCTGAGGTAAGCTGCGGACATACAGACAGACAGACATGGCGAAACTATAAGGGTTCCTTGTTGACCTCGGAACCCTAAAAAAGGATGAAATGAAGTTGTTTCGGAGAAAAAATTAAAAAATAAGTACCTAATTTAAACAAACTATGGCTAAAGATCAAAACTAAAATAAACATTGTAGTGTAATTTTTAACATAATTCTCTAATGATTAGATATTTTTTTAATTTAACAAACTTTAACATTATGTTTACTTTCGATACTATTTTATGGCCATCAGAAAGAGTGCAATTTGTACGAATTTTGAATAAACATTTTGAAATTTAAAATTTGAAATTGTCAACAGGTGATATCAATAGCGATGCTCATCGGGGCCGTCGTATCAATATTATCGATATCCCCAAAGGATAGTCTGGAATACAAGAAAAACCCGCTAATGGCCGTCAACCTGATCTTCGCTTTGGTCGCCTTTAGCTTATCTTTCTACCAGATTGGGATATCAGCGTTACTGGTTTACCAAGTTTTCAAGGTGAAGGCAAAGTATATATATATTAGTACTAACATACAGTATGGACACTCCCTGCCGCTCTCTAGATTGCGACCTCACCCCCTCGTCACCCAGATTGATACAGATTGGTTACAGTTTGGTTCTTATTTCGCCGCCATTTTGTTTGTTTTGTCATTACTTTTTTGAAATGTAATTTCTGGCCCAATGTATGAAGTGTCCAGGGTGTGGTAAAGGATAAAACACTGCCTAACATTGCTCAGGGATAAAGTAAGAATTTTATATGAAAATTGTTTTATTGATGAGCTATTATTTTTAATATTAGGATACATAATGTGTAGAGTAGAAATTTTCAAGAAATCATCTTGAGGTGTTATATTTACGCTCTCGTTTCTGTTAAATTAATTTCGTTTTAGGTGGTTTTTGCACAAACGTAAAGATAATGGACAAAGTGGACGTTTTTCGGCTGATATGATGATGATGATGAAAGACAATGACAATTACGTTTTTCTATTTTCATAGAAGAGAGGTATAGATTGTATGAAATAAGTAGAAACAAATTTTCATTTTTCGCGTTTGTACACAATTTACTTAAAATTAATTGAATTTTTTAAAGAAATTAGAGGTTAAATATATTCGTAGCACCTGCCCAACGCCCATCTTGAAAGTTTATGTCCTACACATGTCCTAAGTGTTGTTATAGCGTATTGAAAAAGTCTTACTTTATCCCTAGGCAAGGCAAGTTGACTAATGGACTATAAATTATAATATTTGATACTCTAAGTATAATATCGTCGAAACGGGTGAATGAAATACCGGAAATTTACTGTTTGGCACACATGTACCTAGTGTTATCCAGGACCAGGATAAGAATAGGGTATTTTACCGTATAAAAAATAAATTAAAAAACACTATTTAATAAATAGCATTTCTTCTAGAATACCAAAAATACTTGGTCATTTGAAATAAACAACTCCTAATTTTATATTGATTAAAAACAGCAAATTAATTCGTTATAGACTATGGCACTTATGACGTCACTATCTATCTATCCAATACATTTAAACGAGCAATTCTTGTATAATATATGTATTTATAATCAGAATCTCGGAAATGGCTCCAACGATTTGCTTGAAAATTAGTTTACGGGGTTTTCTAACGCTACTTTCGGATATTTCTGCACTGGAAATTTGCCGCGCAACCGCGCAAAGTGTATCAAGGTAGCGTATTTTTAAATGTTTTTACGGGTCTGGGTACTATGCCCTGAGTAAAGCTCGGTCACCCAGGTACTGCGAACAATTGCAGAACAAACTTTCATTTTTGACAGTTAATAAAAAGATACTCAAATGACTAGTAGTATAAAAGTAAAATTAAAAATTTTAAAAACCCACCGACACAAAAAATGAATTCTAAAAACTAACAAATAATATTTTAAACCTATTATAATTACTATCGTCACATATATTATGTAAGTTCAAATATTTTATTTTCCAAGCGTCGACGCGTCGGGGGACCGCTAAAGTTTTAGTATTTTTCCAACAACAGATAATTAATCATTACTAATTACATTTAGGTAGGTACGATACGAGCGATCTTAAGTTTCATAGTTTCATATAATATAGTCTACGCTCTGCGCGCGAGCTCGGTGTGCGGTATGCGGCGCGGGGGTGGGCGTCACCAAGTGCGGCGACCCGAACGGGCAGACACGTGAGGGCAGACGACGTTGACGGTGGTGTCGATTTTGCGAATTTTTCGGAGTATAAATTCTTTTGTTGCAATCTGCGACTACACCTGTTTTTCTCACTTAGCGGTCCCCCGACGCGACAACGCTTGGAAAATAAAATATTTGAACTTACATAATATATGTAACGATAGTAATTATAATAGGTTTAAAATATTATTTGTTAGTTTTTAGAATTCATTTTTTGTGTCGGTGGGTTTTTAAAATTTTTAATTTTACTTTTATTTTGTCCTTTTTAAAGTAGGTATAAATATTAGGAAGGTATTTTAGGAAAAAGAACTTTCGCGAAAGGTCAAGCGTACGTTAAAAAGCCTGCAAGGTGTGGCTATTATTGAACTGGACCAGAGAAAGCTCTTCAATAATCCGCATGACAGACCAGCTTTAGCAGAATTGATAAGACTAAGAAGTAATAATACACATACATAAGGCTCAATTCCCTGTGGGGCAGAGTCGAAGCGACGCAGCGACGTCAGATCATCAACAATTAAAGAGCTGATGATCTTCAAACGGCTGATCAGGTCATGGTTACCTTACCATATACTTTCAATACCATTGAAGTAACACGGTACTAAATTTCGAATCGATCGGACATAAGGAAGTTAGTCAGATCCCCTCATCAACTAGAAAGGAGCTGATGATCTTCAAACGGCTGATCAGGTCATGGTTACCTAACCATATACTTTCAATATCATTGAAGTAACACGGTACTAAATTTCGAATCGATCGGATATAAGGAAGTTAGTCAGATCCCCTCATCAACTAGAAAGGAGCTGATGATGTTCAAACGGCTGAACAGATTTTCATGAAACATGGCTAAGAACACTCGGGATAAAATTATCTATGACACAAAAAAAACTAAACGGAAATCGGTTCATCCGTTTGGGAGCCACGATACCACAGACAGATACACAGATACACAGACAGACACGTCAAACTTATAACACCCCTCTCTTTTGCGTCGGGGGTTAAAAATACTGTATTTATCCGAGTGACAGGCAAATGTCATAACTTTTTTTGTTGTTGTTTGTAGACAGTTTTTAATTCAGTTCAATTCAAAACATTTATTGCAGACACAAAATCCATAGTTTTGTTAATAACAGAGATATTAACTCTAAAGAAAATAGATGCATAAAACTTTTTATATGATGATTGCATGCTGCTGTACTCATGCATCTAGAGACACAGCAGTCCAACATTGGACAGTCCTGTCTACAAATACGCTGAGGATGCTGTTGGAGCTGGCGCCCACGCGGCCCATCAGAGACGCGCAGCGCTTTCTTACAACCATTTTCGACCAATTAAATTTGTTTAGATATTTACAGGAGGATTTCCACGTCGACCGGTCCTGCGCTGCCCGCATCCAGCGGCTTCCTAATAATCCTTGGGGGAGGCAGTCAAGTTTGTTAATATTTGAGCATGGACCAAAAATATACAGGCAATGGTAAGTTTTAGAAAACAAGAAAAACAGCTTTGCATAGAAGTTTGTATAGAGCTTAATGATCATTTTAACAATTGCAATATTTTTATTCATTGACTCTACAATTATTAAAATGAAGGGCAAACGAGTAAGAATAGTGCACACTTTAATCTTCAAAACAATAGTATAAATTTTTTACCCTTTGGGCCTGCCAATATATATAGATAAACTCGAATGTGCTTATGACTAATAAGGGGTTTGTCAATTTCATCTTTGAAGCATCACTATCGCAAATTGTATATTTTTCAGCCAAGAATCTTTGACTAACCTTTGACTAATAAGCGGTTTGTAAATTTAATCTTCAAAGCAACAGTATCTCATATTTTATATATTTTCCAGCAATCCAACGCATTCTTGAGCAACATGTGGTACCTTTCCCACTTGTCGATCCTGGTGATATACCTGATCCTGTTCAGCATCAAGACATTGGTGTGTTTGGTGCACAAACATTATCTCTTCGCCTTACTTACGTTTTTGGGTGGCCTTGTCTATGAAGGTAACTTGTTGATACGTTGCGACAAGGATCATAATTTATGAGTTTGGAATGATGGACTTGACTATGTAAATACAATCAACCATACTCACTGCACCACGGCAGAAGAGATATCCGATAACGATCCGGTATCCGGCCTTTTAAATAAACTATCTGGCCTGATACCGGATAATACGCTAGTATTCGGCCGGATAACTAAATCGGTCTACGGTATTTACGAGTAGAATTTCTCTAAATTATAAAACCATGCTTATTATGATCCTTGTCATACGGTATCATAGTATTCGATTTGCGAACATCTGTAAAGGGGATGAAGGTACTTATCTCTTAATTTTATCCTATACCCCGAGAAAGGATATCCGGCTGTACAACTTCAAGGTTGGCCAAATATACGGTATCCAGATCCGGCAAAACAACTTTCCGTTTCATCTCTAGCTTTAATAATTATTTCGTCTCCTTGTATTGTGGCACTACCCCACCTAATCGGTGAGTATTTACGAGTAGAATTTCTCTGAATAATTAAACCACGCTTATTATTATTCTTGTCATACAGTATTATAGTATTCGATTTTCGAACATCTGTAAAGGGGATGTAAGTACTTATGTCTTTATTTTATCCTATACCCCGAGGAAGGATATCCGGCTATCCAGCTTAAAGGTTGGCCAAATATACGGTATCCAGTATCCGGCAAAACAACTATTCGTTTGATCTCTAGTTTCAATACTTATAACGTCTCCTTGTATTGTGGCACTACCCCACCTAATCGGTCTACAGTATTAACTTTGTATCTCTGAATAATTAAACCACGCTTATAATGATCCTTGTCATACAGTATCATAGTATTCGATTTGCGAACATCTGTAAAGGGGATGTAGGTACTTATCTATTTATTTTATCCTTGATTGGTAAGCCCTTGACAGTATCTCCTCTGATGGTAAGTGATGAAGCTGTCGAAGGTGGAGGCAGGCTTACAAAGGATCACCAACACAATATACAACGGCTCAATCTATCTGTTGAAATTTCGAGACATATATCTAGTGCAGATGCACAGGTAGACATGAGAAAGATATGCCAATAGTATTGAGATACACATAAGAGCGATTGGTTGAATTTTCTGGAAATTGTTTGTACAAAATATCTTAGATTTTGTTTTAAATACATTAGTAAGATGTTTTCTTATTTTCCCGATTATTTTCTCTCTTATCGTGTGGCATATGTAACCGTGAGACGGCGGTTGCCTGGTGTTGCACTTAGCATCACACGCGGTCACGTGTAGGGTATTTATTATTACATCCACGGACGTGTGCAACGCGATCTTCATACACATCTGGAATCAGATGTGCAGGTTTTATTCACGATGTTTTCCTTAATCGTTAAAGCAATCGGTAACATATGTACGTAAGTTTCGAAAAACTCATTGAATACATTGGCTGTCCGGATTTGAACCCGGGACCTCTGGTTAGGAGGACCGAGTCGTTACTGGTTGAGCCACCGACACTTTTTTGCAACCAGAAAAATAATAGCAAAATCTTATTAAAAATATGTACAGGACAACGGCGTAATGTCAATGTTTTTCAATTGGATACCATTGGAATTTATTTGTAAAAAACAATACGTGTGTGATCTTATGTACTAATGTATATTTAAATCTCTTCTTTCCAGCTCTTTTCTTTTTCTTCGTGAAATTTGTGAACGAATACATTCGGAACCTGGATGTGGATCGATATTTTTGAAAAAAATATTTTTCTACATTTTTATGCTTTTTGTGGTAAAAACATGGATGACCTTTATTTTGATCTTGATATTATTTTTAAGATTAAATGCATGGACTGTATTTGATCTTTTCATTAGAAAACTAGCTGTTGCCCGTGGCTTCGCCCCCGTGGGTATCGAGGGTGCGCGGCTCGTGGCATTTTTTCTTCCTAAAAACCTTTTTTCGGAGTAGTACGAAAATTTACAAAAAATAGCCTAATCTGTCCAGCCGCTTTCAAGCTATCTATGCGCTTACCAACGAACAGCATTTCATTTTCATTTAGGTACATATAGATACTCGTAGATATGAATGAACCACAATGATTCCAAGAGTGCACATATTTCAAACGCTCAGATCTCCCTAATTTGGGTAAGGCTCGAGCCCCTCTTATACGATGAAGATCTCCCTAACCTAACCAAAGAAATCTAAAATAACTAAATAGTTGCAAAACGTTTCTTAAAATTAAATTGAAAGTATCGTATTACCAGATTAGCCGACAAACACTGCCAAGCTCTTGTTGCAGTAACAGTAAAGAAACAATAGAAAAATAATTAATTATTTAACTCTATTCGGATTAGCACAGAATACTTTAACAAATTCCTCTTTAATTTTACTAATTTTGATGACGAGATGACGATGGGATGCTACTATTTATACATCATCATCATATCAGGCGAAAGACGTCCACAGCTGGACATACTATGTATACACTGTTTTTTTTTAATGACTTGTGATTTGATAAGCCTCACTGGCAAAGGTCAAAGAACTGGTTATTTTATGCAAAAGTTTTCCTACCTAGGCACCTTTCGTAAGTAGGTGTTATCAGTACGTAGTTCCTCTAAAAACGTATATTTTTACTCTTATTCAGAAAGTCTAGGTACACTTTAAAGATTTGACAGTGCTAATTCAAAGTAGACGTATCTTGGGGTCCCTTTAAATCAAGCTGGCTAGCTACCACCATCTTATCTAAGTCTTGCAGCCAAATGTCAATGTTTATATCATTGGTGTGTTCCGGCATGAAGATAAGATAGCCAGTTCCCCATTGCGTTGGGAAATCTTGGTAAACCCGCTTCCATCTTCGGCAACATCGTCACTTACCACCAGGTGAGATGTTGTCAAGGGCTTACAAATTGTGAATTATAAAAAAAAAATGCTTAATTTATTCTGTAAACACGTGACAATCAAATATTACATTTTTACCCATTAAACATTAAAAAATACTTTTTAAAAGATGTATTTACAAAACCTCACAGTTAATGTTTGAAATTATATGGAGGTAAATGTATGCCTATAGTTTAGATATTTTGAGAGGACAGTGTCTTTAAAATTATAAAGTCAGGTTTTCACCTTAAGAATTCGCCGTTTACTAGGCAAACAATACACATTTTTATTTTTAAAGCTGTAGAGTTATCGCAGCTGTTTCTGAGCTGTTATTAAAGTCATGTTTGGGTACAACCCGCTTATGATTTCGTCTCTTTTAGGAAAATTAATAAGTCCTATAAATTGCCTAATCTGACCACTACGAAAACTTGTGTGTTTAGCGGATTGAAAAGCCTTGGTCTCGGAAAACTCGATTTTTATTCCATTTGTAAAATTACAGCAAGGTTCTTGGAAAAACTCAAAGGGTATATAAATACAAAAAGACAATAGTGCATTTTAAAAACTAGTGGCGTCATCTAACGACAAACCTTCTAACTATTTAGTATTTGGTCATCTTTGACTTTTCTAAACATTCCGCCCCCAAAGGACGACAGGCCTTTTAAGAAATATTAATGCACTCAGAGAACAATTATTAAACGTCAGTAGGCAACAAACAAAGTTTATGAATTGGACGTTTAATAATAGTATTCTTACATCTAATACTGACAACTCTAACCAATCCATCACCACCAGAGTGCGTATCGATGATCTTTCCCAAAAGCCATTTTGATGGTGGTAAACGTTCATCTTTAATTAACACAACGTTACCAATAGTAAAGTTGTCTTGAACACTTGTCCATTTATTACGCTTCTGCAACTCTACCAAATACTCTTGACTCCACTTTCGCCAAAAAGATTGTAATTTTTGTTGCAGAAATGTCCATCTTTGCAAATAAGGCACTTTAACATCATTTAAATTTTTGTCAGGTACGACAATAGGTGTCTCCCCGATTAAAAAATGACCCGGAGTTAACGCAACCGAAGTTCCATCATCGTTATTAACTCCACTTAATGGACGAGAGTTCAAACAAGATTCTGCTTGACATAACAAAGTAGAATACTCTTCATACGTTAGCTTTGTATCATTCAATACACGGTTAAGATGAAATTTAGTAGACTTAACCGCGGCCTCCCATATTCCACCCATATGGGGTGCCCCGGCAGGGTTAAATTGCCACTCAGTTCCATCCTGAGCTAAAAGTTCAGCTATATGTACAGGCAAGTCACTTGTGCTCATATCAAACAAAACTTTGAGCTCTTTACTAGCTCCAACAAAATTGGTGCCACAATCACTAA
Source organism: Coleophora flavipennella (assembly GCA_947284805.1). Classification (NCBI taxonomy): domain Eukaryota; kingdom Metazoa; phylum Arthropoda; class Insecta; order Lepidoptera; family Coleophoridae; genus Coleophora; species Coleophora flavipennella. Next base: position 6,746,043 of record OX369287.1, on the reverse strand, counting down.
TTAGTTTGCTACAGTGACCTCTGCGGGCAGTAAAACGTCTAAATGCTGCCATAAATCCTTCAGTACTTAAACTTGTGACTAATTCAAGGTGAACTGCCTTTACACATGTACATATAAACACAGCAATATAAGCTTTCTGTGTCTTATTAGATCCGCGACCACTAAATAGTTTAAGAGTGATCGGGCCAGCAAAGTCAACTCCACTAACTTTGAATGGTCGTTGAGGATTAACTCTATCCTTGGGCAGATTTCCCATTAACTGAGTGCCAACCTTTCCTGAATGTTTTACACAAGAAACACATTTATGAATTATATTTTTTATAAGATGTTTTATACCAATGATATAATATTTAGTTAATGAGCTTCTCTTACAATCAGTTTTGACAACATACAGTTCTTTGACAGTATCACAGGGTGTTTCATCTCATTATTAACATTAGCAAATTCTATTGTACCTCCAACTTTCAAAACATTATTTTCATCAATAAATGGATTTAATTTAATTATCTTACTTCCGTTTTCTAACTTCTTCAAAGCTAAAAATGTACTCTTTCCATTATCGCTCTGACTAATCACTTCCATTTCATTTTCAAAATTATTTCTCTGTGAAAATTTTATTACAGTTTGTAAAGACATTTGTAACTCATCAGTGGTTAAGTAATTAGAACAACTAAGTTTAGATTTGTTTTTTATCCTATATTTAACACAGTTTACAAATCTCAGAACATGTGATACAACACGAATAAGTTTATTCAAATTAGAGTTATATTTATATCAGCTCATATACGTCCCCACCGAGGGGCTCGAGCCTACCCTGAATCAGGGCGATTAGGCCTTAGTCGACCACGCGGGCCCAGTGCGGGTTGGTCGACTTCACACATAACCTTCGAGTTTCTTCGCAGGCATGTGCAGGTTTCCTCACGATGTTTTCCTTCACCGTTAAAGCAATCGGTAATTATATGTACGTAAGTTTTTGAAAAACTCATTGGTACATTGGCCTTCCAGATTTGAACCCGGTACCTCTGGTTAGATGGACCGAGTCGTTACCGGTTGAGCCACCGACGCTTTATTATTAAAATTAAATAATAACGCAAATTAGAGTATTTGTTTAAAATGTTATCACTCTGATCACTTATTGATTTTTTATCACTATAATTGACATTTTCATTTTTATTCACTGCAATGTGCACTTTGACATTCACTGAAACCTTTTTTTCTAACTCCGTAGACTGTATCCTTCCTTCAGGCACTCTGATAGGCAAGGCGCCCATCTCTCGCAGCCAGGTGGGACCACTCCACCACAGCTCATGCTCAGGAAGCTCCACAGGTGTGATTCCCCGTGAAGCAACATCAGCAGGATTCTCCTGGGATGTCACATGATGCCATCTTTCTTTGTCTAGTAAATTGGTGATTTCCGTTACTCGGTTAGCTACGAAGGTAGCCCAATAGCTAGGTGAACGTTGCAGCCATGCGAGAACAATAGTTGCATCTGTCCATGCATACACATTGTGTGTTGGTATGCTCAGCGCATTCTGTACTCTGTGGATTAGTTTGGCGAGTAACACTGCACCACACAACTCTAGTCGAGGCAGAGATATTTGTTTGACTGGAGCAACTCTGGATTTCGCCTCGAGTATGATGACTTCAGCTCGTTCTGATGTGATTACTCTGCAATAAACGACTGCCGCGTATGCCACAGTAGAGGCATCGCAAAAGCCATGGATTTCCACTTTCTCTGTTTCTTCTCCTGTGCCAATCCATCTGTCTAACTCAATGGTTGGCATATTCATCAATTCTTTTCGATATTTCAACCACTCTTGCATCAATGCTTCAGGTAACGACTCGTCCCACTCTAGCTTATTCAACCAGAGCTTTTGTAACATAGTCTTGGCAACAACAACTACAGGTGCTAACCAACCGGCAGGATCATAGATTTTAGCAATGTCACATAGGACAGTTCTCTTTGTGATATTATTTCCGACTGGTGGAAGCTCAATCTTTAATTCAAACTTGTCTTTGTAGCCGTTCCAATTGATGCCTAGAATCTTTCGATTGTCTTGTACTGCACCTTCAATGGAAGGGTGATTTGAAGCCCACTTATGTAGTTGAAAGCCTCCTCTTTGTAATAACTTAGTGAGTTCTTCCTTTAACTCAATGACTCCTTTCAGCGTCCTTTGGCCTGTTAGCAGATCATCTATGTAGAAATCGTTTAATGCTGTCTCTATTAATTCTTCGCTGAAGTTTTGTCTCTCATCCTCAGCCAACTGTTTAAGTGTCTTTATAGCCAAATATGGTGCGCATGATGTACCATAAGTAACAGTCGTGAGCCTGTAGTGCTTCATGTTTTCTCCTTTAAATTTAAATAGAATTCTCAAGTAGTCTCTGTCTCTGGGGTCAACTGTTATCTGTCGATACATCTGTCGTATATCTCCTATTAATACTACTTCGTGTTTTCTCCATCTCAGAGTTACATCTCTAAGGTCGTTCTGCAAAGCAGGACCAATCATTAAGTTATTGTTGAGTGACTTGTCATTACTCATCTTAGCAGAACTGTCAAAGACAACTCGCAGTTTAGTCGTGATGTGTTGCTCGTTCACAACAGCATGGTGTGGTAAATAACAAATTTTGTTATTCTCTTTCTGTATCTCTTCTGGCTCTATAGCCTCCATGTGTTGTTGTTGTAAATAGTCTTTCATGAACTCGTTGTATCTTGTTTCTAAATCTGGATTTCTCTTGAATTTTCTTTCTATACTAGCTAACCTCTTTGTAGCTAGTGTGTATGATTCACCTATGTCTGGAGGATTGTTCGTGAATGGTAATCGTACTCGGTAGCGACCATCTTCCTGTCTTGTATGTGTGGTTTCAAAATGTTTCTCACATTTGATCTCTTTGTTTGTCATAGCTCTTTTCTCTGTGTGCTCTTCTATCTCCCAGAAGCTTCTGAGGAGTGTATCTATCTCTACTCTTACATGGTGAATGTGTACTTTATTGTGAGTCTCTGTTCCTCTGTTTGTGTTTTTGCCTGATATCAACCATCCCAATGTAGTTCTCTGTGCAAGTAGTGTATTGTACTTATTTTTCAGTGTCAAAATTCCCTTTTGTAAAATTTCAGCATAAACTTCAGCGCCTAGAATGAGATCAATCTTTCCAGTCTTATAAAAGGTAGGATCTGCTAACTCTATGTTGCCTAGTTCCGGCCAGTCGACAGAATGTGTGTTTTGGGGTAGGTATGATGTCAAGGTGCTCAGAACAAATGCGTTCACTTTTAATGTATACTCTTTGTTATGCTTGGATTTGATTTCAAAATCTACTTGTGCTTTGGTGGTTGATTTGTTAGAACCAACTCCAGTGACATTGCCCTTGATGGGTGTGCGTCTAAATCCTAGTAATTGACAGACTTCCTCTGTGACCAGACATGCTTGTGACCCTTGGTCAACAAGTGCACGCAGTGTATGTACGTGATTTGTTTTCTCTGAGTGTACATCAACTAGCGCTGTGGCAAGTATAACAGGGCAGTTACTCATGGAATTTTCCGATGTATGGGTGATGGTACTCGCTTGTATGTTAACTTCCTCAGTTGTTACTGAATTAGATTGCAGTGTGGTTTCTGTTTCAGGTGTGATATATCCATGTAATAACAAGTGATGCTTTCGGCCACAAATTCGACAAGTAGTGGACTGTAAACACATTTTTCCAGAATGGCCTTTCCTCAAGCAGTTAAAACAAAGTGAGTTTCGTTGTACAAAATCTTTCTTCTTGGCAAGGTCTAAATGACAAAATTCTTTACATGTGTAGATTAAATGCGCACCTTTACAATATGAACATTTCAATGGTGTTTGTGGTAAAACTCCTGTGGCAAAACTTTTTGTGTTTGGTATGACTCTAGGGTGTGGAATATCTTTGCCTTTTATGGCCTCAAGTGTACGGAAGCGATGCTCTAAAAACTCTGACAATTCATTCCAGGTTGGTAACTTGTCATTCGACTCCATCTTTTGTTCGAACAATTTATGTGACTCGGGATCCAACCTTTGTATGATGGTGTAAACAACTAAATCATCCCAGTTGTCAGTTGGTAAGTCCAAACCTTTCAAAGTTGCAAGACATTCAGTGGTAGTATCCAGTAATTCTCTGATAGCTTTAGATGACTCGATGGTGATTTTCTTTTGACTTAACAACTTTCCGATGTAGGCATTAACTATACTCCTCTTGTTATTGTATCTTTTATTAAGCATACCCCAAATAATATCATAGTTAGACTCGGACACTTGTATTTGTTTCACTAAGTTAGCGGCATCTCCTTGCAAACTTGATTTCAAATAATGACATTTGTTAACTTTACAGATGTTTGGGTTATCATGCACAAGTGATTGGTATAAATCTCTGAATGAGAGCCACTCTTTATAATCACCAGCAAAGGAAGGCAACTTTATAGGAGGTAGCTTTGTTGAAACTATTGGCTGAGCATAGGACTCTGGCAAGTCCAATGATTTTTCTACACTAAACTGAGCAAGTTGCGTTTTCATTTTAGTTTTTAAATCTAAGTATAAGTTCAAGCAAATGTCATATTTTTCTTCGCTAAAGTAGGTTAATTCCTCTCTTTCCTTTTGTTTAATTGTTGTTAAACTTGAGTGTCTATTATGGAATTCTTTCCAATATGTCTCTAAGGTTTCATACCTAGTTTCTATAAACTGTTTAGTTAATTTATCCTTAGCGGTTTTCTTGTAGTTTGTACAAAATTTATTTATTTGTTCGTAGCATTGTAATTGTGCCTCATAAATTTCACCCATGTTTGTGGCTAGATTTATTTTCTTTGTGACAGAAAATGCAGGTAGGTATTGTCTTTTACTCAAAATGTTGTGAATACAAAACTTACGTGTACCCAAAATCAAACCATAATCCTGGAGTTATCACTTTTCACAACACAGTATGACTTTACCTAAAGTTTTAGGTTACTTCACTTATAATTTTTATTTGCTTATAAACTCAGGTTTTGTTTTTAAACTCGGCATTAACTCAACTCAGTTTTGATAAGTATTTTACTTTGGAACTCATAAACACTGCAAATCCATCCATATCCAGTATCCATATCCATATGCGTATGGGGTGTGTGACTCTGACCGAAGTAAATAACCTTTCGTGCTAAATTCACGCACAGCTAAGTACCCGTGTAACTCGAAAACCCGCGAACGCGATGCTGTGTTGATTACATCAGGCTCGATTGGACCAATGTTTAGCGGATTGAAAAGCCTTGGTCTCGGAAAACTCGATTTTTATTCCATTTGTAAAATTACAGCAAGGTTCTTGGAAAAACTCAAAGGGTATATAAATACAAAAAGACAATAGTGCATTTTAAAAACTAGTGGCGTCATCTAACGACAAACCTTCTAACTATTTAGTATTTGGTCATCTTTGACTTTTCTAAACACCTTTGTTTCATTCAATTCAACGTAGCTGCGGGGATTGGTACAAGAAAGACATCACATTGGTCACTAATATAAGACCATGTAAGTAATATCGTCAAATTAATGGCCAATAAAATTAAAAACAAGAAAAAAAAAACTTTTCAATTAAATTGACATTGAACTTTAAAAGCTTAATCGGCAATTTCATATGGTAAGGACCTAAAACTCCAATTCGAATGAAATTATCTATAATCCAAAAAATGTAGTACCCTTTCATATGTGCTGATGTTTACAAGACTGAAATAAAGTATTTTGCCAAAAAGAGCTTTTCACATTTTATGCATCCTTGCACCTTTTTATCCGTTTAAAAAACTTTTTATTATATTCACAGTGAGCCAACCCGAGCCGGTACTGTTGGCTGACTGGTCTTATCACTAAGATAATTATATTTCAAGATTTTTACTTTTTTTTAATCATAATTGGTAAGCCCTTGGCATCATCTCACCTGATGGTAAGTAACGATGATGCCGAAGATGGAAGCAGGCTTACCGAGGTTCCCCAACTCAATGTGTTAACATTGATGATTGGTGGCAAGACTTAGATAAGAAGGTGGCAGCTAGCCAGGCAGGCTTATAAAATACCCTTCCACCAACCAAACCGAGTCTTTCCGTACAAAGTTAGATCTCGCCGGAAATTAAACCCGCGATCCCCAGGTGTGAAGAGAAAGGACTAACCAATACACCTCAGATGCGGTTTCAAAATAAAAGTATTAAAAAACATTTCTCCGTTAAATATTCCATCTTCTAGGATCGTCGCAATACCAAAGGATTTGCATGTTATTGGACAAAGAATACGATAAGTTTTCCGTTATTAAAACGAAGTAGATAAGTAGAAGCTTAGTTCTGAAACAGAAGTGAGACCGCAGGTGCAAAAGGATACGGTTAGTTTGGATCTTAGAAAGAATATAATACCGAGCTTTCATGAAGGACTGTCATGTGCTTTAAAAGCGAGAACTAAATTTGAAAAGTAGGTTAAAACATTAGGGTTCCTTATTAAAACAGTAAATCGGGACTCTTGTTAAAGGATTTTCATGTTATTGGACAAACAATACGATAAGTTTTCCGTTATTAAAACGAAGTAGAAAAGTAGATGCTTAGTTTTGAAACAGGCGCGAGACCGCAGGTGCATAAGGATACGGTTAGTGTGGATCTTAGAAATAATATTATACCGAGCTTTCATAAAGGACTGTTATGTGCTTTAGAAGTAAGAACTAAATTTGAACAAGTAGGTTAAATCATTAGGGTTCCTGATTCAAACAGTACCAGCTTGGGACTCTTGTTAAAGGATTTGCATGTTATTGGAGAAAGAATTCGATAAGTTTTCCGTTATTAAGCGAAGTAGATGCTTAGTTTTTTAACAGAAGCGAGACTGCAGGTGCAAAAGGATACGTTTAGTTTGGATTTTAGAAAGAATATAATACCGAGCTTTCATGAAGGACTGTTACGTGCTTTAGAAGTAAGAACTAAATTTGAACAAGTAGATTAAATCATTAGGTTTCCTTATTCAAATAGTACCATCGGGACTCTTGTTAAAGGATTTGCATGTTATTGGACAAAGAATACGATAAGTTTTCCGTTACTAAAACGAAGTAGATAAGTGCTTAGTTCTGAAACAGAAGTGAGACCGCAGGTGCAAAAGGATACGGTTCGTTTGGATCTTAGAAAGAATATAAGTAATAACGAGCTTTCATAAAGGACTGATACGATAAGTTTTCCGTTATTAAAACGATATAGGTAAGTAGATACTTAGTTCTGAATCAGAAGCGAGACCGCAGGTACAAAAGGATACGTTTAGTTTGGATCTTAGAAAAAATATAATACCGAGCTTTCATAATGGACTGTTAAGTGCTTTAGAAACGAGAACTATAGTTGAATAAGAAGGTTCAGTCATTAGGGTTCCTTAAACAGTAATACCATCGGGACTCTTATCAATAAGTGTATCATGCCGTCCGTTTGTCTATCAGTGTGTTTAGGGCTGTTTCCTTTTTACCGTAATAGGTTCCTAGTCAGTCGAAAATATCAGTTATTACTTGGTACTATGGAGTCTATCATGACAAAAAAACTTAACTCCCCAGAACCTAACCTTACGAGAACGTAATTTTTTAGCTGGAACATATAACATCATACATTTTTTTAAAGTTTATCCTAGACATACCAATGATAGCATTATTTAGAATTAACGCTAGTAATATTTATCATTTGCGTAAATAAAGTTAAGCACTCTTTGGATAAAAAATATTTTTAATTTTTTTTATGATAAGCCCCTTTTTGGAGGAAAATATTTTAAAACTTTTTTTTTGTATAACAGATAGCATTTTTAGAGTTTTTCCAGATATACCTTGTATAGCTTATTTTAGGAGTTGATAAGCGTTGTCGATGACAAAAAAATTAATTACAACCTTAGCGCCATTTTTGAGAAAAAAGGTATAATAATTTGTAAGGACCTCCCGTACAATATACCGTATTTTTTTCTCTTAAAATTTTAAAATAAAAAATCTGTGTTCCACATTTTATCCAAATCGATCAGGCGGGGTCTCCTCTAATCAAGGATATGGACACACATGTTTATAAACATTCACACAATTTTTTTCTCGAAGACTTTTTGATATCCATTAGTGATACAGAGTGTTGCGTCAAAATCTCGTAGTCGGGTTTTTCGGTGATCACATAACCAGGCTATTTGCTCCTTCGTCTCTCTAAGCTAAAGTATGTATGATGTATGTATTAATGCTTTATTATATGCAAAGTAGGTCCATAGGTGACTCTAACACGCGTTGAGTGGGGGTCACAAGTGAATCCCAAGCGCGCGTCCGACTCACACTTGACCGTTTACTGAAAAACTTGCAAACTGATTAGAAATTGTTACCGTTATCAATTAGTGTCTAATGTAGTGGAGTTTTATAGGAGGATATAACAAAACTGGCATAGGTCCCGTTAACTGGAGCTTCTACTCATCATACTGAACAACTTTCTTCAAGCAACCTAAAGTCAATTCTCAAAAAGGACCTTGGGCCCTCCATACAAAAATGCACAAAATTGTTCGATCAGCTGATTTGTATGAAGTATGAAGAGTTAAATATTTTTTTGCGATTTCCGCAAAGTCATTGAACAAAAGTTGTTCAGTATGATGAGTAAAATACCCCAGTTAACGGTACCTACACCAATTTTGTTACACCCTGTACCTATGTGTTTTCAGCCTTTTAGAAGTAACAAGAAAATAACTGAAATTTTTAGGTCAATAAAATGGTGATATCACGAACGCGGACTGTGCGAAGAACGAAGAACACGACCGTGGCTGAATATAGTATCACGTTTTTAATCTAATGAACGGAACGCAATAAGCGCAAGCTCAATATGACACGAGTATATTGGGTTGTGTACGTGACAAGCCGTTTACTGGCTTGTGGCGATATTCAGATGATAAATGTACTGGGTGTCAATGTTATCATCATATCAGCTCATTATACCTCCCCACCGAGGTGCTCGAGCCTACCCTGAATTAGGGCGATCGGGCCTAAGTCGACCACGCGGGCCCAGTGCGGGTTGGTCGACTTCACACACAACCTTCGAGTTTCTTCGCAGGCGTGTGCAGGTTTCCTCACGATGTTTTCCTTCCCCGTAAGAGCTTCGGGTAAACGTAATTGATGTACTAGTATTCATTTTGACATGACATCCGTTGGCCCACTTATTATTTAGGTCAAAGGCAACAAATTTTGTTTTACTACCTTGTAAAAAAAATTAGACTCCATACAAATATTTTGTACATAGCTGACCAATTTGTATGGAAAGTCAAATTCTTTTATAAGTTCATTTGAAAATTGACGTCTTTGAACTAAACAATAAGTATCAATAAATGTCAGGTCAAAATGAATCTTACCGTAATATTAATATATCAATGAGCAACAGTAAAGAGCATTGGTGGCGTAAAAAGAGCATCGGTGGCATATTGGGAAGGGCCGCTACCTCCTGTCCGGGAGGTCATTGTTCGAATCCTTCCACGTACCAATGTGTTTTAGAATTTCGATTTCATAGGTACGTGTATCCGACGCTCTTACGGTGAACCTGCGCTGGGTCCGCGTGGTCGACTAAAACCCGATCGCCCTAATTCAGGATAGGCTCGAGCCCCTCGGTGGGAACGTATATGAGCTGATATGATGATGGAGAGTGTTATTCTTCCCTCTTAACGTCTTATCCAGAGCTTAATAAAATTGTGAATTAATTTAATACACTTTTAACCCGATTAAGAAGCGGTCGTAGCCAGTGCGATGGAGAGTTGTGTCAAGCTTGAATTTTTAGTTTCACCTGTCCCGGTGTCTGTAATCTTGCAAGTTAAATTTGACCCACTTCCCGGTTTCCAATTGAGCTGAAATTTTGCATGCATATATATATATATATATATATATATATATATATATATATATATATATATATATCGCGTGACAATGCAATATTAAAAGTTTGTACCTAAATGTTTTCGAAATTTTAAAGTACTCTTTTATAGATGTAATACAACAGCAGTTTAAAAACAGTATGGTTTGCGGTCTTGCTTATAAATTTTATTCTAGAATTAAATCAAACCCCTAAAATCTATCTTGAAAGTTTTCTCTGAAATTCAGCAACACCTTTGCCAACGGAAGTAGCTGAAAACAAACGCGATAGATAAGATACGCAATTAAATCGCTCAGAGGTAAGGGCAATAAATATCCCGCCCGGTGAACCGGTGAAAAGGGCGAAGTGAAACCGACGCCCCTGTAAACCTGGGAGGTATCTCGACAGGGCTTTATTTGGACCTCTGTATTACCAAAACAAGTTACCTAACAATTTTTCACACTTTTCACATTCAAAAGTGGTTTATTTTTAGGGTTCCTTACCTCAAAAGGTAAAAACGGAACCATTATAGGATCACTCGCGTGTCTGTCTGTCTGTTCGTCCGTCCGTCTGTCACAGCTATTTTTTTCCTAAACTACTGGACCGATTTAGTTGAAATTTGGTACATAAATTTAAATCGGTGACCCAAAGACGGACGTGTAAAGTAAATTTATGAATTTCAAACATGGGGTGGCCCCCAGCAAGACCTTGTTGAAAACAACTCCGTCCACTTGACTCCCCTCGTTTGGATCCCCTGGGGGGTTCGTGTAGATTTTTTTCTCCAAACGGATCCCCTGGGGATTCATGTTGATCGCTGTGACGTAAAAAGAGGACAAACAAAGAAATACACTGTCGCATCTATAATATCAGTAAGGAATACAGGGAAAAAGTTTTTTATTCAACTTGACACCTTAGTGCGAATATGAATCACACTTTGCCAGGTATTAGAATTTTTACTATTTTTTTTACTTTACGATTAGTACCTACTGTATAAGAACACAAAGTTTCACTCTTGTACGTATTACCGTTTATGAGAGCTAAATAAAAAAAAAAACGGTTTCTTGTACGGCGACCTCTTTTAATTTTGTAATTTGTTAGCAAATCTTCTTTAATAATTTTATTTTTGTTTTATTAGGAGAACACAAACGGTAATGTACATTGATATTTAAGGGATTAAATATAAATAGAAAGGTAAGTCTAAACATTCCACAACGAGTACCACAATTATTTAAAAATATAAGCCTACTTATAATAACACATTTCAGCCGGCTACCTATTACGGGTTAAAGATACAGCCCTTTAAAGGTCGAACACACAGACAGACAGATAGGCTTAGTAATAGGGTCTCGTTATCTGCTATACGGAAATTTCAAATTAATCGAAATATTTTTTAAAACATAAACATTTCTGAGTTTAACCTTTTATTTGAAAATAATATTTGTACTTCTTATCTTATCCTTTAATTTAATACCCATGTCATGTAGGTACATAAAAAATTACTTGTCTGCCATCAATTGAAGTCCGCCAATTGGATTTAAAATGACGTCACTTAGCTAATCATTCATCGTCATCCAAACTAAACGTGTATGTAAAATTTCAGCTCAGTCGGAAACCGGGTTCCAATTTAACATGCAAGATTTGATCCATACAAACCTACATACGTACCAATATTGCAAGATAAGTAAAAGTTTTAAAAAGGAGGAGCTAAATTCGATTTCATGTTTTCATCGACTTCCAAAATGGAGGAATTTCTCGATTTAACTGTATGTTTTTTTATGTGTGTTACCTTAGAACTTTTGACTGGGCGAACTGATTTTTATAATTCTATTTTTATTTGAAAGCTAGTGCTTTTTTTGTGGTCCCATATAAATTTTATCAAAATCGGTGTCGTACTTTATTAGAAAATTAACAAAAACCAAAAATAATAATGCAAAAAATGTACTAAAATATTGCGATGGAAGTCGGTTTTTACCCGACTGCGCCAGAAGGTGGGTTATGTTTTTCGAGAGTATGTTTGTATGTATGTATGTATAATTGTTTGGCACGCTCTGCAGCCTGAACGGCTGGATGGATTTTGGCTTGAGAGGTGTCGTTAGATTCGTATTTACTGTGAGAGTGACACTTGATATATCAAATTAAAAAAAACAAAATGGCGGATTTTTGGCGCCAAATTCCAATGTTAGGCGCGCACTGCAGCCTGAACGGCTCGATAGATTTCAGTTTGAGGGGTGTCGTTAGATACGTATTTACTGTGTGAGTGAGACTGGGTATATCAAAAAAAAAAAAAAAATCAAAATGGCGGATTTTTGGCGCTAAGTTCAAATGTTTGGCACGCTCTGCAGCCAGAACGGCTCGATGGATTTTCTATCAGCTGATAAGTTAATAATCTGCGTAAATTTAATGTGTGTCATTGTGTATATAGGTTACTATACAAACTCATTCAATAATAAAACTAAAAAATGAATAAAATAAAAAACGGTAATTTAAAAACTAAAAAACCCGACTGCGTTTCTGTGTAGTTTGGAAATGAAAAACCCTAAAACAAGAAAGTCGTCATACCCGATTGCACTTAACTTAAGAAAAATTGTAGCAGTCGGGACCCATTCTAGAAATGGAGGCTTAGTGAATTGAGAGCACATACCTATATTACATTGCAGATTACTCCAATATACTGACTAGACGGCTGACTTTCTAGAATAAGTCCCGACTGCTACAATTTTTCGTAAGTTAAGTGCAATCGGGTATGACGACTTTCTTGTTTTAGGGTTTTTCATTTCCAAACTACACAGAAACGCAGTCGGGTTTTTTAGTTTTTTAAATTACCGTTTTTTTTAACGTGTTTTCTATAAAACTTTCTACTTATTTGTGTGTATGTTACGAAATTTCATTGCCGCTCGTGAAATGATTTTAAAGATTCTCTATGTACCTATTTATTAGATTATACATCTAGGGTTTTCTCATAATTTGAATTATGTACTTTTTTACCAAATTAACAAAACAAAACAAAGGAAGCAAAATTGTACGTAGTTGTCGCGATTGAAGTTGGTAGTTTTAAAAGTTATCGACTTATGAAACTCCCTATCGATAGGGATAATTTTTGGAGGAAAAAAGAATGCTTTGCGAGTTTATATCGATCGTGTTGTTGGAGAAAATGAGAGGTTTTACCATGATTTTACAATGGTGGTGTTCCTATTTATCGTAGTACTATTGTTATGCCATCTGTGGGTCTACAAATAAACTACTTACTAATTATGGTTTAGTAACCTTGATGAGGCTCTGTATTACATAGATCTTAATACTACAAATTTGAGTCTTATTAACTAGATGACTGTAGCGTTACTGGTGTAACACGATTTAACTTATTTGACAGGACTAAACTAAACTTACGCATTCTGTCTTTTTCTTTCCTTATCGAAAAGACAAGGACGGAATGCTTGAATTTAGTAGTCCTGTCAATTAAGTTAAATCGTGTTACACCGAATGGACTAAGGTAAACACACTGTTATTGAGACAGGGATAGGTGTAACATGCGAATGTATGTAATGCAGAGTCGTGCCCAACTAACAATCATCATCATCATCATCATTATATCAGCCAAAGGACGTCCACTGCTGGACATAGTTCTCCCCCACGGATTTCTACGACGACCGGTACTGCGCTGCCCGCATCCAGCGGCTTCCAACTAAATACTTCAACCTTATTCATTTACAAATCATGTGTAGCATATTTTGTACTTAAGACGTGGCGGAGTAGGAGAAGGAGGTTTAAGGTGAAAAATGTGATCTTCACGTCTTAAGGTGCCACTTAAAAGCACAAACAACCCCAATCCCTCTCTGTCCTCGGCTTAGCGAGGCGTGATGTATAGCGTCGTTTGTTATAATTTGAGAAGCCCCACTGCCCTAGCGGCGGGCTTATCCCGGATAAGGCTCACTATCGGACCGAGAACAATAGGTCCAGGGTCAGGTAACTCACTTGAAGCCTGCAAAACTTCCAAATTCTATCTAAGAGCCGAGTATCAAGAGCCGTGTAAATGAGATATCATAGGCATGTACAAGAAAGAACTTCAGTGGCGTAATGGCAAGGGGCGCTACCTCCTGTCCGGGAGGTCGTGGTTGGAATTATGCCACGTACCAATGTGTTTTTGAATTTCAATTTCAAATGTACGTTTACACGACGCTCTTACGGTGAAGTAAAACATCGTGAGGAAACCTGCACACGTCTGCGAAGAAACTCGAAGGTTGTGTGTGAAGTCGACCAACCCGCACTGAGCCCGCGTGGTCAACTGAGGCCAGATCGCCCTTCTTCAGGGTAGGCTCAAGCACCTCGGTGGGCTGAAATGATAATACGAGTATTAAGTCATGATTATCATTGGTTTATAACAATAACGTCATTGACACGTGCGTCTATGCCACGCATAGGTACTGCGTCTCCTTGGAGAAGGAAATGCAGGGCTGCCCAAGAGCTGCGCCATCCTCTAGGCCTCGCAAGAATTAAAGTAAATAAATGAATAACCGAGAACAAATTCAAAAACAGGTCAATCTTAGGACTATACTGAGTTTAAAATACGGTATTTTTACGAGATATGATAATTTAAACTGTTAAGTTACAACGTAATTTCCTGAATAGATAAAGTAAATTAAAATAATAACGTGATTGACTCGGTTGTCTAAGCCACGCATAAACACTGCGTCTCCTTGGACAAGGAAATGCAGGGCTGCCCAAGAGCTGCACCATCCTCTCAGCCTCGCAAGAATAAAAGTAAAGGTTGTCTGGCAGAGATTGGTTTTAGTAATAAGACCGCCTACTGTACACTTTATTATAGTATCTCTACGAATACTTATTAGCTTTACAAAGCTGTTTTTGGTGTACTAGAAGTGTAAATAAAATAAAATAAATAAAAGTAAATAAATAAAAAACCGGGAATAAATTGAAAATCAGGCCAATCCTAAATAAGAAATATACTAAACGAGTTTAAAATATGGTATTTTTATGAGCTATGGTATTTTAAACAGTTATGTTATAATGTAATTTCCTGAATAAATAAAATAAACTAAAATAATAACGTGATTGACTCGGTTGTACACGCCACACCACTTCTCCACACCCCGGACACTCCATACAAACGAGCGAGAAATGATATACATAATTATAACTGACGTATCTATAGGCAAGAATGCAGGTAGGGTTGAATCACACCGGCGGTATTGGTCACAAAATGTTTTACTGAATGCTGTGTGAATACTAAACTCTTTTTTTTTTCATACTTTTCGTTGTAAACAAACACCGAAAAAAAAAACACCACTTTCCGAATACACCATACACATTATGAGACTAATTATAAATGGTAACTGCGATGTGGACGTACGAATTAACAATGAAACCTGCTATTATTTTGTACATCTTAAAACACTTTTTCCTTGACCGACAAATCGCTACCGCTTATTAAAAAAAGGTCATCTACTTGTATGACGCCGAAAATCGCTGCCGCTTATTAAAAAAAGGTCCTCCACTTCTCTAACGGCGAAAATCGCTACAGCTTATTGCGTGAAGGTGAAGTCAATTTGATCACCAATTTAAAACCCACAAATTTTATGGAAAAAGAAAAAGTGTTAGAAGATGTATAAAATAATAGCAGTTTTCAGTGTTAATACACCCAATCTGAGTGACGGGGGGGTGAGGTCGAATTTAGAGAGGGGCAGGGAGTGTCCATACTGTACGTTAGTACTAATATATATACTGTGACTTCTCCTAGGACAAGAAAATGCAGGGCTGCCCAAGAGCTGCGGCATCCTCTTGGCCTTGTAAGAATAAAAGTAAATGAATGAGTAACCGAAAAAAAATAAAAAAATCGGGGCAATCCTATTAAGTTACAATGTAATTTCCTGAATAAAATGAATAAATTAAAATAACAATATCATTGACTCGTTCGTCTATGCCACACACAGATACTGCGTCTCGTTGGACAAGGAAATGCAGGCTGCTCAAGAGCTACGCCTTCCGCTCGGCCTCGCAAGAATAAAAGTAAATAACTGAGAACAAATTTAAAAACAGGCCAAAACTGAATGAGAAATATACAAGATGAGTTTTTAATGGCGAATGAGAACACAACCACGTTATTATACAAATGGAATGTGACAATTTGGGGATCTTCAAGGCGAGAGTGAATAGGCATTATTAAGTTTGCGAGTGCCATACTTGACTATATCGTCACTTTCCATCAGGTGTGATGTAGTCAAATGCAATAAAATTTTAAATGAAATAAAAACAACAAAAACCAGTTGTCTGTACAGTCGGTTTACGGACTATAATTTTACGTGATAACTCGTCCAAGTCCCCGTCCTTAGCCCCGTCAAAGTACCTGTATAAGTACCCGTCCAAGTCCTCGGCCTAGTACCCGTCAAAGTTTACGTCCATGTACACGTCTAAGTACCCTTCCAAGTACCCGCCCAAGTGCCCGTCCAAGTCCAAGTCCAATTTCAAGTCTAAGTCCAAGTCCAAGTCCCAGTACAGGTACAAGTCCAAGTACAGAATAAAATGTAGCATATATAAAGTAGCTTGTTCCGCGCTCTCGCTTGCTCGCTCGGCTCAGGCGTAACGTGCGTGACCGTGTGACAATGACGTCACACTTTTTCGTGTATGCAGCCCATGTTCACGGGTTTATAAGACGTTATCATCACGTCATAAGCTTAATTTTTTCTACCGCTGTTTAAATAAACTCCAAAATTATTTGGAGTTTCCTCACAAATTGATCAGCTTCATCGATGACATTTGCAGAGTTCAAAAAGTTTTGGCGTTTATTTAAAATGTGGTAGAAGAAAAGTTGACATATTTCATCCGAATTCACCTTGTATTATATTTCACTGATTCCGTAGCTACGAATGTACGCCGTAGCAATGAGCTACGAGGCGCGTAGTACTCGCATGTATGCTGTGACAAGGTTTGGAGCAACAATAATTATTATTAATTAATTTGTTAAGGAGAACTGTTCTATAGAAAAAGTATCACGGCATCGCTCGACTTGGCCAAAGTATATATATTAGTTCGAACATACAGTATGGACACTCCCTGCCGCTCTCTAGATTGCGACCTCACCCCCTCGTCACCCAGATTGATACAGATTGGTTACAGTTTGGTTGTCGAACGTATAGAATTTCGCCGCCATTTCGTTTATCCCGTCATTCCTTTTTTGAAATGTCATTTTTGGCCCGTTGCATGAAGTGTCCAAGGTGTGACTTGGCGAAGGCACTTCCGTGACACCGGATAGTGTTGGAGCTGATATTTTACTTTTCAATCAGTAAAACTACAACATTTGATACAATGTCATGTTGTAACCTACTAATGTTATGAACAAACCAAAGTAAGTAAGGACTGCCAACTTAACAAAGGAATATACGTAATAATGCGCTCAAATAAGCCTTTGATACATACAACAGTTTGATAGTACAGGAGACACCGGAGTCAACTTACATGTGTCGCAGCCATCTGGTTAAATCTGCATTTGATTGAAAGGCTACCCCATAGTTTGGATGGCGACATTCAAATGACTGACTAAAGGACAACTAGCCAAGTCGTAGAATGTAACGTTCAACGACTTTGCTGAACGTCATTTAGTCAAGTCGTTGAATAGAATATTCCGAATTTACTCCGAATTAAAAAAACCGATGATTTCTTTTTCTGCAAAGCATTCTGCTACCCATGGGGGAAGCCTCTGACTGAATAATCAATAAAACCTGGCCGAACCTAATATCACTAGCTTCGCTCTCTCATTTACAGTTTTTTAGAAGAAAAATAATTTTGGCAACTCCCTTTTCACTGTATGGGATTTTACTTCCGCCATGTTCAAAGGGCTAGCTTAGAATCAGCCAACTTGTTAAACGTTGAGTGACACTTGTTCAATCAACGTTCGGCCTAGCTTGCAATCAGCCAACTAGTTAAACGTTGAGTGACGCTTGTTCAATCAACGTTCGACCTAGTCATTCAATTGAATATCGCCATTCAATCAACGGGCTAACCTATCTATCAATCAATCAATGGCAGATTTAATCAGATGGCTGCGATACAAACATATAATGCGTGTCACTAAATATGAGACTTGATACACCACGTAAAATATTAATAAGACCAAGTGTACGAAATAATTATCCATAATACACAGTTACCAATAATCATTTGCTTCTTTTCAACCGACTTCAAAAAGGAGGAGCCCGAAGGTAACCCGATTTTCAAAATTCTTTTTTTGTTCGAAAGAGCATACTCCCGAGGGGGCCCCATTGTCACCAAGTCAGGATCTGATGATGGGATCCCAGGGAAATCGAGAAAAACCTTCAAATTTTATAAGCACATATTACGTGTTGCATGTTTTTCCTAAAACTATTCAAGTTTTGGCGTCTGTTAGTCATCATCTCATGTTGATTAGCTGATGAAGGAAGGTACAACTCCTTAATGGTTAGGATTTGGAGGATAATTCTTCAAATATTTTACGTAGATACATACGTAGGTAAGTATAGACCGCTAGTTGTATTCTTTCAGGTTATTCAGATGAGCTGATGATGGAAGATTTAACTCCTTAACTTTCATGGTTTTGAGATGATGATGGAAGCCACAGAAATCTGTATCTGTTAATGAAACACATGCTTTATGATTTGATGGTTCCTATTGGCGACTGCGTGATTGGGTATAACGTTGTTAGATTTCGTGTTATGGAGTTAAATCGTCCATCATGATGATGATGATGATAGAAGTCACAGGACTTTGTATCTGTTAGTGAAACACAAAATGTATTATGATTTGATATTTCCTATTGGTGAGTAGGTAATTGGGTTTAACGCTGTTAGATAGATAGCATTATCACTAAAATGAATAAAATAAAAATAAAAGTTTAAAAAACTTAAAAACCGACTTATAAATGAAATTCACTCAAAAGTATAAAATAATATTATTATACTTAGATACACGACATTAACCAACAATAAAGAAAACAAAGGTGGGTACGAATTAAATTAGGGGCCTAAAATTTTTTTTGAGGTCGGTGTCAGCAATGCCATCGAATCTAAAACATTTGAGACGTAAGTAGCTGTGTGCTGGTACCGACCTCAAAAATAAATTTAGGCCCTTAATTTAATTCGTACCCACCTTTGATCTCGTTATTGTTGGTTAATGTCGTGAATCTAAGTATAATAATATTATTTTATACTTTTGAGTGAATTTCATTTTGTAGTCGGTTTTTAAGTTTTTTAAACTTTTATTTTTGACATATATATGTTTATACGTTGTAAACCATCTTCCTAGTTTGCCTTTTCAATTTTTTACGTGGTGTTCAAGTCTCATCTTTAAGTGATACGCACTATTCATAATATTGTATACTGTGGCATTATTCGAGTGACAATTTTTAAAGAATTAACGCAAGATTGGGTCAGGCCTGATGGTGCAAATATGCTGGAGGAGAAGATCCTCTTCAGGTCACTGGGTCAGCGCATTTATTTTTTGAATATCGTAAATACCTCTACTCTTACTCTTACCTCTACTCTTAAGAATACATCTACTCTTTTAGGGTTCCGTACCCAAAGAGTAAAAACGGGACCCTATAACTAAGACTTCGCTGTCCGTCCGTCTGTCCGTCTGTCACCAGGCTGTATTTCATGAACCGTGATAGCTAGACAGTCGAAATTTTCACAGACGATGTATTTCTGTTGCCGCTATAACAACAAATACTAAAAATTAGAAAAAGTGAAAGCTTCCATACAAAACACGTGTTTTTTTTTTTTAATGAAGAAACTAGCGCCATCTAGTATGATAGTACGGAACTGAAGAAACTAGCGCCATCTAGTATGATAGTGCGGAACCCTTTGTGTGCGGTTCTGACTCGCACTTGGCCGGTTTTTTATTATTTATATTGATGCTTGGCGACGAGACTTAGATAAAAAGGTGGTAGCTAGCCAGGCGGGCTTAAAAAATGCCCTTCCACCAACCAAACTGAGTCATACAAAGTTAGACTACGTCGAGAATCGAACCCGCGAGCCCTTAACCTGGACCTTTATAAAACCTGTCTACCTAACTCTGTGTCTTAATGTACAGTCATAAGCAAAGGAAACCGCAGAACGCTGCTCCGTAATCCCCTGAAAGCACGATGTTCTAATACATTATTAATTTTCATGTTTAAACCATTTTCTCGGTAAAATACTAGAGCTCAAGTGACGATTATGGACGTTAGTACTAATATACTGTAGCGCGGTGCGCAGATATTCATTCTCCTTTCATTCAACCATCTTTTTATCCCATTAATTTTTTTTTTCGCGCATGCGTCAATCTATTTGACAATATCATTTTAAATTCTATCCGAACACAATCAAAAAACTTAATAAATTATAAATTAAATTACCTAAATACCCTAGATATATTTACCGGCAGCTCCCTTTACAAGACCCATTTTGGATAATATATAATTATATGTTTAATTAGTTTGTCTATAGTTTAATTTTAATGTATGTTTTCTAATTTTCGTATATTTCTTTTTAAGGTCTTATTTTTACTAATAAAATTAATTCTGTGGCACGCATATTCTATTAAAACCTACCTACTAACTACAAGTCGTGCTACAATACAAGGTGTATAAAAATTGGTGTGGGACCCGTTAACTGGGGGTTCCATTCATCCATCATACTGAACAACTTTGAGCTACAGAACTTTTTTTAAGATTTCAGGAATGTCATACAACAAAAGCAGTATGATGGGCAGAACCCCAGTTAACGGGACCTACACCATTTATGTTAACTACATTTTCTGTATATACTTTGTACTGTATATACTTTCGTCGGTGGCTCAACCGGTAACGACTCGGTCCATCTAACCAGAGGTACCGGGTTCAAATCTGGACGGCCAATGTACCAATGAGTTTTTTCAAAAAACTTACGTACATACTTACCGATTGCTTTAACGGTGAAGGAAAACATCGTGAGGAAACCTGCACACGCCTGCGAAGAAACTCAAAGGTTGTGTGTCAAGTCGACCAACCCGCACTGGGCCCGCGTGGTCGACTAAGGCCTAATCGCCCTGATTCAGGGTAGGCTCGAGCCCCTCGGTGGGGACGTATATGAGCTGTAATGATGATGTATATACTTTGCACACACTGTATATACTTTGATTATGGTATGTGGTTATTTAATAACTGGACCCGTTGTTAGTCGTTTATGAGTACGGAACCCTAACATGTATTTTACAAGCCTTTATTTAACTTGCAATGTTAATGCAATGTTATTTAACTTGTTCGGGTGGAATCTTGCAAGTTAAATTTTAGCAACTTCCCGGTTTCCGATTGAGCTGAAATTTTGTATGCATATGTATATCGCGTGACAATGCAATATAAAAGCTTGTAACTAAAAGTTTTTAATTTTTTGAAAATTAATTACATGACTGCTCACAAAAAAGGAGTGTCTTGTTTTCGGGTCTAATGTATTATGTATGTTTCTTTATTCCACGATATCGTCTAAACGGCTTGATAGATTTTTAGATTGCAAGGTATCGTTAGATTCTTCTTTATCCCATGAGTAACATAGGATACATTTCACCCGACTTTCCAAAAAAAAGGTAATGTTTTTCTGCATTCATGTTTTTATTTAAAAGTTATAACCTATAAATAAGTAGGTATGTATGGTTCATAATGTATTGTGTGTCATGTGTTCTCCTTATATTGTCATTTTAAACACGGCTTACACTCGTCATTCTAAACAACTTTCCCAAACAAAACCATGGTCAATTCACACAAAAAAGTTTGGATATAATGTATTTGTTCTGGCTGATTGATTTGTATGAAAAGTCCAAAAATATTTTTTCGAATTGACCATGGGTTCCTTGTGAAAATTTGTTTATCGCTAACCCCCCTGCTGGGGCACGCACGGGTCTCTTCCTAAGCACGGGAAGGTTAGGTCATACTGTCAGGTAACCCCACTGTCAGAAGTTTTTATAAGCCGTCTATATGTCATCTGACACGGCTCGACGACTGCCATCTAGTGATAGCGGCCAGCACCGACGGCTTAACAATGAGAAAAATGCCACTAACAGTCAAACCCATCTAAGTAATGACCGTGCTTCAAGTCAGTTAACCTGCGTGATCAACCTAACTACGCAAATTATACTGAGCTACGGTCACATCATGTTTTGATATTCAATGTTAAAAGCAAAGTATATATGAGGGGTATAGCAGCAAAGTGAACTCAGTCCTATGTCACTGAAAATCGAGAATTCATCTTTTTTGTGTTAACATGAATACAGTTTGTATTGGAATAAGGCGTGTTTGCTTCTAAAGTCGTTTTAGAAAAAAGATTTACTCGAGACTGAAGCGTACTTGCACCTAAATTTTTTTGCTGACGTATAGCTATAGACACAAAGAAAAACTTGAAATTCACAGATTAAAAACTATCAAATATGGACTGAGGTCACTTTGTTTTTACACCCCTCATATATTAGTAGGTACTAACATACTGTATGGACACTCACTGCCGTTCTCCAGATTCCGACCTCACCCTCTCGTCACCCAGATGGATACAGATTGGTTATAGTTTGGTTCTCGAACTTAAAGGATTTCGCCGTGATTTTGTTTGCTCCTTCATTTGTTTTTAGAAATATCATTTCAAGACCGTTGTATGCAGTGACCGGGGTGTGGTAATAGCCTGCCTAAAAAAATTTCAACTTATTAAACTTTTACCCTGGTTTTTACGAGATCGATTAAAAAATGCGGAGATCCGTGGAACCAAAGTAACCGATATAGCTCTATACGCTCAACTTAAATGACAGTGAGTGGGCACTGGGCACATAGCTCGTAGAATAGATGTCCGCCGGGGCAGTAAAGTTCTTAAGTGGTGACCGCGCACTGGAAGAGACAACGTATCATATTCGGTGGTCCGACGATCTGCTAAAGGCCGCTGGATGCGAGCAGTGCAAGACCGATAGTTATGGAAGTTCTTGGTGGGTAGGGCTTTGTCCAGCAGTGGACGTCTTTCGGCTGATACGATGATTACAATTATACTCTAAAAACAAATCGGCTGCCCCATTTTAAAACACACTAACTGCAAAATTTTTACACCTGATTCTTTTTGGTATTATTATTTTTTTTCCAAATATTTTTATTGCAGTATGTTTTGCTGGAAATCATTTTTTTTAATAATTTGGCGCACAGATTTTTTTTTATAAGGCAAATTTACAAAAATCTGAGAATTGTCAGTTAGTATGTTTTGAAATTGGGCAGCCGAAATCCAAAATTAAATACGATGGCATTAATTACAAAAAATATATTTTTATTTTAATTTAGGTTTTAAATATTGACATAGATTATTTATACCACTGGCTCTGCTATGAATATTGAGAAGTGTCCAAACCGAGTGCTGATTCTTTGCAAAAATTGAGTTTCAGAGGTTCAATTACAGATGTTATCAGTCGCAGACAAACGAAACAAAGCCACTATCAGTTCCGCGGGATAGCGAGCCATTTCGTCGTTTTACTTTTTGTGTCTTTACGAATCTTCGACCGTAATAATACGATTTCTCACATTTCCACAACATTGACTCGACCGCCTCCGTGGCGTAATAGTTAAGTCCAGCTAGACATCAGGAAGTCGCGGGTTCGCTTCACGTCGGAGTCTAACTTTGTAAGACTCGGTTTAGTTAGTGGAAGGGCATTTTCTACGCCCGCCTGCCTAGCTACCACCATCTTTTCAAAGTCTTGCCGCCAAACATAAACATAAATGAGCCAGAGCTTGCCAGAGCTTGTAAACGGGGATTCTGTGGGTCAGTTATACGAAACGATCGCTGGACACCCTGCGCGTCCAGTATAACAATATATTTATGATGATGATGGGGCTGCCCCGCTTCTGTAGTGCGTCAGGGATGTTTGCGAAGTACTAAAGTGATGGCTTTGCAGCCGTCATAGGCGAGAAAACTGTATACCTGATCCGCAGAATACAGGACAGCCCCAATAGGATCCTGAAGACTTTAGCTAATAGATGCACTTCGCCGCTATGGAGGTGCCTTGTGCGGCGGGTGATCACGGAAACTACTCACTCATTTCCTTGATCGTCCTCGGCACAGGCAAATTAAAATATATATTTTTAAATTCTTTAGTTAATGTTTCTGTTTTACTTTTATTGTAACTAACCTACTGTTAGTTTGACTTACATACTATGGATCGCAGTTATCTGAAATAAATAATTTTTATTTGATTTCATTCAATTGATGTGTTTTGGTTTTGAATGATTGTGGTAAAGAAATAAATAACCTCTTTTTTGGCTAGTGTATGTATAACAGGGTCAAGACAAATCTAACGACACTTCGAACTCAAAAATCCATCTAGCCGTTTAGGCTTCAGGGCGTGTCAAAGAAATAAACACACATACATACATTACACTCGAAAAACATAACACTTATACTGGCGCAGTCGGGAAAAAAAGGCGAGCACAGTATTTTGTACGATTCTATTGAAAATAAAAGAAGATCCTCAGACCTTGATTCCACCTCCAAAGTTCATCTTCAGATCAACTGTAAAATGATCTATTGTCACCGGGAATACGGCTCCATACCAAATTTCATCTTAATCAGACCCCCTGTAGTCGCTCTAAATTTTTAGAAACGTATATATTAATGACGTATATCTGTGTCCTAATGTGTAAAGTAATGCGGTATAGACACAGATATACGTTATGGGCGGGGCACATAAAATAGATGGCCTTTGGGCCTGTAAAGTTCTCGAGTGGTGACCACGCAATAGAAGAATAGCGTAGCCAAACCCCTTACTCTGTGGACCGACGATCTGGTGAAGGTCGTGGGAAGCCGCTGGATGCGGGCAGCGCAGTACCGGTCGTCGTAGAATTACTTGAGGGAGGAGGCCTTTGTTCAGCAATGGACGTCTTTCGGCTGTGATCTTATGACACATTAAGGAGTCGAGTATTGATTTTTTAATAAAATTAGTAAGGTTATGCTGTTCTATTAGCAGCCATTTCCTAGCAACTTTATTCAAATTTGCGGCCATATTGTAAGGTCATCGAAAGCGCCAAATATTGGGCAATAAATCACTGTCGCCCGTTCGGTTTCAGCTACATCCCTTATTTACATAGTACCTCGCGAACCGTTTTTGCTGTTTATATTTCAGGGTTGCTTTTTGCGAATGCCGTGCGATAATGGTTATTTACAGCTTTATTATGCGGCTACTGTTGAAAGCACTATACCTACTGAATACCCAATCACTAGAATGATATAAATTCTCAAAGAAAATATAAAGCGGAAAAATTAACTAGCGGGATTTCCTAGTTTTGTCACTCTCTCTCTTTTTCTTTTTTTATTCATAATTGGTCAGCCCTTGGCATTATCTCACCTGATGGTAATTGACGATGATGACAAAGATGGAAACGGGCTTACTAAGATTCCCCAACGCAATGGGGAACTGGCTATTTTATCTTCAAGCCGGAACACATCATTGTTGTTGGCATTCATGTTTGGCGGCAAGATTTAGATAGGATGCCTAGCTGAGCTAGCCAGGAGGGCTAAGAAAATGCCATTCCACCATCCAAACCGAGTCTTACAAAGTTAGACTCCGCTAGGAATCGAACCCGGGACCTCATGATGTGAATTTAATGGGCTAAACCATTTAATTGTAACGCGTGGGGCGAGCGCCGAGCGCAATACGAAAAACTGACAGCCAGTGCCATTCTAATTGTTCAGAGGCCAACAAATCACGCTAAACATTCTTGGTGCCTAAAAGCCACGGAAGTGGTTAAAATGTTCTTTTCTCAAACACGCTTGGAAATTTGAGCATTATTTTGACAACCTTCTTCGAGATAAGTCGAAATTGCTGTACTGGCCAAATACATGCGAGCAGCGGCCGGCAACAGTTCAAAATCCACATCTGCCGTGTTTAGCGGCCAAATAAATTACTATGTAAATTCATATCTGTCGTGTAATTTAAAAATGGAACTATATTTTAATCCGAAACATGACAACCAAGGAGGTAAGCTATCAAAGGTTTTATTTAAATTTCGAACTGACTTGCAAATAGAAAGCTGTTTTTTTTAAAAAAAAAACAAATTAACACTTTGGCGCGTGAAAAATTATTGTTTATCGTTGTTCGTCATTGATTTTGAAAAGTAATTATTGAAGTTTTAATTTTCGCGCATTATTTGAGAAAAATACTATACAAGCCTTCGCTACAACTAGGCATTGATGGACTTACATAATATGTGTACGTTTATCCATCAACGCCTCTTTTGCTGGCCGCTGCAGTAATATACTATATTTTTATTAAAGTGCTGTAAAAATTGCTTTACGTGCTGAACAACCCTATCAAATGCAAAAGCAAAAAATCCGAAAGTAGGGAAGCAATGTATTGAATGTCCAACATACGTAAATATGAATATGGCTTCAGAAGCAGGATTAAACGAACATTTGCCAATAAGACTTTTTGCTTTAAAATCAAAACACTAAGGTTACTTATGGCGTAGCCAGAATAACTCATGTTTTATTTATAAGTACCTGATGGGTGATGTTGATATTTTGATTTGAATCATAGAAATTACTATTGGTTCATACGTATAGCTTTTGTTCGCGGATTCGCCCGCCTGGATATCTTATTTATTTATTTCACCATTTATTGTACACAGAAATAGGGACAATCAATCATTAAACTAGATAAGAACTTACAAAAGGTAAAGCTTATTTGTATAAGAAATTTCTCCCAGCAGACCTTGAAAAGAAAAAGTTACAAAAGAATGGCATAAGACGTGTTCTTTTTGAAAAACAGAAATTTTGATATCTTATTCCTATACTAATCTATGCAAACAAATAAATCATCATATCAACTCATATACGTCCCCACCGAGGGGCTCGAGCCTACCCTGAATTGGTGCGGGTTGGTCGAAAACAAACAAATAAATACTACGTACAAAATAATACATAATATACTGCTTATAAATGTTATAAAACAAATATAATAAAACTATGTATGCATATAATAAATTAAATAAATTTATTGTTACATCATATAAAAATATTAATGTTGATGTTTTTTTATTGCATGATTTATTCGTTAATGTTTTAACTGTGCCATAGCCAAAGGTTTAGTAGTACGGAACCCCATTGTTCGAGTACGACTCGCACTTGGCCGGTATTATATTGATGATTTTCATTTTCATTTTGCCTCTATCACTCATCTATGCTTTACAGAGGAAAAGTCCTATGACCAAAATAGTATAATGGGTCTCAAAAGGTACTATGGAAAAGCTTCTTTGAAGAAACGCGCTTTTTGCTTCGGTAAAATATCAAACGTTGTATTATAATCCTCTTTGAAAGGGAGGAAAATAAATGTGAGTGATGTAGGCTTGTAAGAGGATTAGGAACAAAACGAAATATGTACCTAAAAGCGGTCAGATAATAAATTATGAGACGGGTCTCTACCTCCAGCAGTACTGTAGATAACTTATTTAGAATTGACAAGGGTTTTAGATTTTACATTACAGTTTACTCATAAGCCAATTTTTACCCCACTGCTAAAGAAAGATGGTTATGTTTTTGACAGTCTATGTATGTATGTGTGTATGTTCATCTGTTCCCTAGTATTTCCTAAACCTCTGACCCGATTTGGATTTGGATTTGTGCCATCACTCCACGTGTCATAAGATATACAGGGTATAACAAAATTGGTATAAGTTCCGTTAATTGGAGCTTCTATTCATCATACTGAACAACTTTTGTTCTTTGACTTTGGTGAAATCGTAGAAATAAATCTGTTCATTAAATCCATCAGCTGATCGACCAATTTTGTGCATTTTTGTATGGAGTGTCTAATTTTTTTTAAAGAATTGACTATG
Organism: Coleophora flavipennella; assembly: GCA_947284805.1. Classification (NCBI taxonomy): domain Eukaryota; kingdom Metazoa; phylum Arthropoda; class Insecta; order Lepidoptera; family Coleophoridae; genus Coleophora; species Coleophora flavipennella. The sequence continues at coordinate 6,718,369 of OX369287.1, read as the reverse complement.
GGTTTCGTGTGGAAAGTTGTTCAGTATAATAAGTCAATCTCCCACTTAACGGGTCCTAAACAATTTTTTTTAACCCTGTATAACATATTAACATGGCTCATTTTCTAAAGAAGTCGTTCTTATTATTGTAGTGCGTGCGTGCGCAGATTTACAAACCGCGCAATGTACCGTTGTATTAAATACCCTACTATTATTTCTTTTTACGATGCTAACATTAAGCGACACTACACGGGTAGCGAGGTGGGTCAGCGTTGTACTCTGAGCACAAAAAATATGGTTACCCGAAAAAATTAGAGTTATGTTTTTGACAGTCTATATATGTATGTTCATCTGTTCCCTCGTATTTCGAAACTACTGAACCGATTTCGACAATTGTGGTGTCTTTGGATTCGTGCCATCACTCTGCGTGTCATATGATATGGCGGCGTTGTACCTACTTCTTTGCTACAAAATGAATCTCCTTGCCACTTCCGTGTTCACAGTTTGTGACTATATTCTCCTTATCGAATGGTCTTTGAAATTTAAATATTTTGTTAGACAGCTGTAGTTGTTTATTTTTCACACAAAGCATTGGTCATCGCTACCAAATTTGATCCGGATAACTATAATTATTACTAAATTTATTATTATTTCACGCCATTTTCAATAAAATGTTATAATACAGTGTCTGCGGTACCCTCGCCGGTTATTTTGAGGTATGTTTGTTCTTATTCATTTTTGTATTCCTTTGTGCTGCGTGGTGGCGTAAATTTCGTTCTTTTTAACGTTCTAGGGTCCTCCCATACCACTATTCAGTGCGGGCAGCTGCTGTTTCCCGGCACTTTAAGACCTGCTTGGGGCACCTGTCCCAGACTGTTTTTTTTTCTACGCCCGTGCCACCGGGGATAGCTGAGGTTACTCCTTGCGCAACTACACAGCATAGTCGCGTCGGAATATAAGTAATACCTTTAAATTTTACTTTTTTTTTTCCTCTTCTCAACGTGATTAAGAATCTGTATTGGAGCAAATGAACATTTTAAATTAAAAAAGTGTCACAAGTGTTATTTAATTTAATTTTAAGATTTGGTAAATTATCTACGGCCCCGTACGTACGAGGTTGCCACCTCAACTAAAAAAAAAAGATGTCATATTAATTTCTCATGGTGTAAATGCACATTGGTACTTTTATATTCAATTGGGTAAAAGATTCCCACTACGTCAAACTTATTTTTTTCCTATTTAAGCTATAATTTAAATACGCTAGCGATGACAATTCCTTTTCATGAACACTATGTTCTTTTAAATCAGTCCATTAATTATATTTTTTACTTACCTCATCTACCTTTTTTTTTCCATACTACAACTTTTCGGCATACTATTCCAAATCTTACGTATTCATGTAACAGAAGTTTTTAAAAGCTTTTATTTAACTTGCAATGTATGTATGTTTGTTCGGGTGGAATCTTGCAAGTCAAATTTGACACGCTTAAGCTGAAATTTGTCATGCATGTATATCGCGTGACAATGCAATATTAAAAGCTTGTACCTAAACGTTTTTAGGTTTTACGAAAATTATTTCCAGGTAAGTTTCTTTATTTTAATCAAATTTTTCTATACTACCCAGAGCCCAAATGTGTAAATAAAATAAAATTTAAAAATACTTAAAACCCGACTACGGAAAATCTTTATTAAAAAGTTTTAAAATAAGAGTTTCCCGCCTGAAATCATAGCCTTTATTTTTTTCTTATCTGGGGTAATAGCCAAGGTCGCAGCCCTATCGTTATCAAAATTTACACCATAAATACTTATCATTATGGCTTGCGACCACGGCTGTTACCCCAGATGAAGTGAAAAACAAAGGGTATAATTTCAAGCTATTTTTTTTATAATTTTCAGTAAAGATTTTGTTTATTTACTCTCTAGATACGAGTAGAGCGCCACCCTAGACATTGTAATCACTGCGATTAAAACAGGCCAGCTTTTTTAATGCTTGTGTGCGTGACAAACACTGTCTTACACCAACGCCTGTCATACAATTTGTCTCGGTGTGCGTAAAAATACCGGACAACAGTTCACCTGTATTTTTTGACGCATCTGCGCCGCAGCGCTTTATGTAGAAAGCATACAATCAAAAGAAAAACCAAAAAGTGTTATTATTTAACGAATTAGGCAATGTTCACCGAGTGGGAGGCCTGCCTACACTACGCTTTCCGGTGCGTGGTCACCATTCGAGAACTTTACTGCTCCATCGGCCATCTGTTCTACGAGCAATGTCCACCGCCCACTGCCACTTAAGTTAAGCAATTTTGATGACCTGGTGAAGGTCGCGGGAAGCCGTTGGATGCGGGCAGCGCAGAACCGGTCGTCGTGGAGATCCTTGAGGGAGGCCTATGTCCAGCAGTGGACGTCCTTCGGCTGATATGATGAAGCAATGTATCACGTAAAAAAATGAGAAGGTCGCCGGAAGCCGCTAGATGCGGGCAGCGCGGGACCGGTCGACGTGGAAATTCTTGGGAGGTTTGTGCTGCGTCTTTCAGATGATATCATGATGATGATGATGATGATGATGACAGGTGTCCCATATACAATTACTCGTATATACTTTTATATACAGGGTGTAAATAAATTGGTGTAAGACCCGCTTACTGGGGCTTCTACTGATCATACTAAACAACTTTCCCCACGGAACCCATAGTCAATTCGCAAAAAAAAATCGACGCTTCATACAAAAATTCACAAAATTGTTCAATCAGCTGATCGTTTTGTATGAAGAGTTCAATTTTTTTTGCGATTTGTAGAACAAACGTTATTCAGTTTGATGAGTAGAAGCCCCACTTAACGGTACCTACACTGTATACTTTTCCTGGAAAGAAGTAAGATTAATTTTAACACATGTTTGACTGCTTAGTAGATAGATACCTAATACATACTAATAAGGAGTAGAGGTAAGTACACATAAAACGACAGAACACTCTGGTAGATATCACTTTGAGTTTCTCTTTGTATTCACTATTGGCCAACACTTGGCATCATCTCACCTGATGGTAAGTGACGATGATGCCGGAGATGGAAGCGGGCTTACCAAGATTCCCCAACGCAATGAAGAACTGGCTATCTTATCTTCAAGCCGGAACACATGTGGTATCAACCTGCTCGGATTGAATGATCTTAAAGCCTTAAGTGGCAGTGGGCAGGGCACATAGATTTTTTTTATCGACAATTGATAAGCCCTTGACATCATCTCACCTGATGGCAAATGACGATGTTGCCGAAAATGGAAGCGGGCTTATCAACATTCGCCAACGCGAATAAGGAACTGGCCGGTACACATCAGTGCCGTCAACATTGATGTTTGGCGGCATTACTTAGATAAGATAGTGGTAGCTAGCCAGGTGGGCTTATAAAATGCCCTTTCACCAACCAAACCAAGTATCACAAAGTTAGACTCCGACGGGATCGAACCCGCGACCTCCTGATGTGAAGCTAATGGATTCAACCATAACGCCACCGAGGGGGTTAAATTTCAATGTTAAAATTCAATACAAAAACCATGCTAGAAGTGATTAGTAACGCAAGGACAGTTTTGCTTCTAACGTTAAGGATATCATGCCTACGTAGATCTCCAAAAGTGACTGAACATATCTAAGTTTACTTTCCCGTGACTCACGTTCCAGGGGGTAATTGTCTACGTTCAACGCAACTTTCCATCCATAGGTCTCCTGCAGCATGACTCATCTGGCTCCGGGATGTCATCCTCAGTCGTTGACCCGGGGGACGGGGGCAGGCTATCGGTAGTACAAACATAAACCGAGTCGGGTGCATCAGTGTATCCCTAAAAAAGTCCACTGGTTTTGTTTACTCAGTAATTTATTACGCTGCGGATAACAAACAAGGGTCGCTTCCTGATGTCCGGGCGGTCGTGGTTCGAATCCTGCCACGGACCAACGTGTTTTCGAATTTGGATTTTCTATGTTCGTTTATGCGACGCTCTTGCGGTGAAGGAAAACGCCCGCGGAGAAACTCGCAGGTTGTGTATGTAGTCGATTAACCCGCACTGGGTCCGCGTGGTCGACTCAGGCCCGATCGCCCTAATTCAGGATAGGCTTGAGCCCCTCGGTGGGTACAAATATAAGCTGATATGATGAACAAACGTTTTAACGGAACAAGTCATTAAAGAAGGTTGTGTGTTTTTTTAAAGCGGGTAGTTTTACAGATAAACGAATTTTATGGGGATCAGCTTGTTGATGAAAATTATGAGTTAAACTCGCTTTGTAACTGGACACTGAAATTCAACACGTTGGATGATACTCGTACTCGTAGAATTTTTGACATATGAGTAAGACACAATAAAAACGCATAAATTTTCTGTTTAGTTTTATGACCTTAATGTCTGTTTCTACGTTTGACTTTTAATTAATTATGAATTAACATAGTACTGTCATAATTAATAATAATAATTAAAATTAAAAATAAAGACGGCACCGTGTACGACTGTCGGTTGTGCCGTCAACCAAAGGGAGACCCAGCGTCATATAATCTCGGGTTGCTCCATACTTGCCAACACTGAGTATTTGCACAGGCACAACCAAGCACTCAGGATACTACACTAAGAGATCACTTTAAAGTATGGCCTCATATCTCGGCGGTTGCCATATCACAAGTATACGCCGGAGCCGGTTCTCGAGAACGACCGCGCCAAGCTCTACTGGGACCGACTCATCATCACGGACAGGACTATTCCTACGAATAAGCCTGATATCGTGTTGATGAATCGGACGCAGTCAAGGGTGTTTTAGGTGGATGTCATTATCCCATTCGAAGAAAACCTCGTGCAGGCTGATGCCGAAAAAGGACTAAGTACCTGGACCTGGCGTACGAGGTTACTGATATGTGGCGAGTGGAATCGACCGAAATCATCCCCGTAGTCCTATCCGTGAACGGGCTAATTTCAGCCGACCTTGAACGTCACCTAAGGCGGCTGGATCTCCGAGGCAGACCAATAATTGCAGCAATGCTGAAAGCAGTCCTCCTGCACGCCTGCGAAGAAACTCGAAGGTTGTGTGTGAATACGACCAACCTGCACTGGGCTCGCGTGATCAACTAAGACCCGATCGCCCTAATTCAGGACAGGCTCTAGCCCCTCGATGGGGACATATTTGAGCTGATATAAGGATCAACAATAAATTCAGGTCCCAAAATGGTCGTATCTTATTACACTTATAGAACTAGCCAGGTATACGTTTTGCGGCAATTTCACAGATGAGATACTTGTTACTATGTGAATACAAATACAAATACAAATATTCTTTATTTGCCATGAAGAAGCGATCTTTCAAAATAGACCCATACCTTTTGCGTCTACTTAGAAATTAGTTTATTTACCGATAACATTGCTGATTTACATACAATGATATCCTATATAGCATAGAATGTAGTGTCATCATCATCATATCAGCTGAAAAACGTCCACTGCTGGGCAAAGGCCTCCCCCAAGGATGTCCACGACGACCGGTCCTGCGCTGCCCGCATCCATCGGCTTTCCGCGATCAACACCAGGTCGTCGGTCCACCGCGTGGGAGGCCTGCCTACGCTACATTTTCTGGTGCGCGGTCGCCACTTGAGAACTTTACTACCCCAACGGCAATCTGTTCTACGAGCTATGTACTTTATCCACTACCACTTCATTTTAGCGATAGCGATTGATTGCTAGCAGTACACTAGAAGATAAAATCTATAAAATCTCAACTACCTATCTGCTGACTGCGCCACAGATGAGATACTAGTCACTTCCTACTGCGCTTGCGTAGTCCGCGTGTAGCGCGTAGCAGCGTCGTAGCAAAAACTTACAATCATGAAGAAAAAAAAATGTGCGTAATATACGGTGCCGTATACATTTTTTTCCTTCATGAACGCAATATGCAACGAGCGGGCTACATGCGATTATATCAGCCATGGCTAAAGCCGCGAACACGGCGTTAGCAATGGCAGTGCCGGCAGGCGGCGCGACGCGTTGATTTAGTGCACCAATATAAATTATAATTATTAGATAGATGAAATATTCTTTGTATTAGGGTCCGCGATCATGTAAGGTCTACTGAAAATAATTTAAGGGGTGGCCCATGAAACTAAACAATTGGACCTGTCCTACAAAGTTTACTATCAGCTGATCAATTTAGTATGTCAAAGTCCGAAATTATTATGAGAATTGCTTGCTAGAGGGTTGCTTGGTAAATTTAATCAGTTAAATAAGCTGAACCCTCTTTCCTTTTTTTTAGGTATTTCAGAAGGACCTTATATGAATTAATCTGGTGTACATAAATTATTTGGGGTGACGAGAACAAACGTACACATAGTATGAACAAAGAAAATTTTGTGTTACTACGCAAAGAAGCAAAACTCACCTCCCCCGCCAATGTATCATTGCTTTTACCCAACAGTGAGTGCGACACAATGAGAGAGAGAGGTTAGAAAGAGAAGTACGTATACCACCAATTGTAGGTACGTATTTATTTTTGATCCATAGTATGGAGTCTCGTAGGGCTGGTATGAAGATGTTCGCGATGGAGGCGCGGATCAGAAATCGCCACCGCCACCGTCGCTGTTTCCGTGTATGGGTAGGTGAATAAATGCGTAGGTATTTTCGTTTTATAAGGAAGTGCAATATCTGTTACGAAGTAACTAGTATCTCATCTGTGCCGTCGCGTCGTTGCTGACATCGTAGTTGCGGACGCCTACGTTTCTTTCGTTTGCAAACGATAAAATGCAAAAAAAATATATAAAAAAGACGTGTGGCACTCGGGGATTGCCGCGGTTAAGCTATTGCATAGCATTTTTTATCAACGCAATTATAATTATTTATTATTTTTTTATTTATGCAGTATTTACCGGTACCATATAGTCCTTGGGGCGCGGGATGTTTATGTAATAAATTAACACTAAGAAAGTTCATCATCATCATCATCGATCGCAATCATCAATCGCCAGCATCAATCGCCATCATCAATCGCCAGCATCAATCGCCACCATCAATCAACATCATCAATCGCCATCATCAATCGCCATCATCATCATAATGGATAGATAGATGGCACTGTAAGTTTTTTAGAACTCATTATATATATTTTTTGTGTGTCAGGTTTTATTTTCGTTACGAAATTTCTTAATTCGGTCCCCTCAAAGCCCGCGATAAAAGCTATACAATAGCTTAATAAATGGCAGGAAGCCGCTGGATACTGACAACGCAAAACCAGGCGGTGGAAGCCTTCGTTCAGGAGTGGACGTCTTTCGGCTGATATGATGATGATTAAGATTAAAATACATACAGGGTACAGAGTAGAATATAGTAAAAAGCGGATATGCCTTACGCGATCTCTTCCATTCAAAATAGTTTTGCTTCAACTCAAAGGATAACTAAAAGAGGACACTTAATTATGTGTTTTGCTGTACACGGGTGGTACAGTCAGCCGCCGAGCTGGCGCCGGGCGTCCTAATGAGAGCCTCGCACCCCGTCGAGTCTAATAACTTGTTTACCCATAACGCCTGCGTTCACACCGCCGCCCGCGCGTGGACATGGGCGTTTGCCATTTGAATATTCAATTACTGGATTACTGGAGAACAGGGAAAGCTATTTGTTGTTAAAGTGTTCCAAAGTATTCTTGGTAATAACAAAGCATATATTATACCAGCTTTTTCCCGCGGCTCCGTCCGCGTGGACATCGTTTTTATGACTGTCTTTAAAGGTGATTAGTAAATTATGTCGTTTCCCACCTACTCAACCATCTCTGTGCAAAAAATCACAACAATCGAGTATTTTTTTAGTTCCCTCAGGAACTGCATCAGATTATGCTATTTTTCCGGGATAAAAAGTAGCCTATGCCCTTCCCCGTGACACATGAAACATGCCAAATTTCATAAAGATTGGTCAAGGCGTTGAAGCGTGAAAAGGTAACAAACAAACAAACAAACAAACACATTTTCACATTTATAATATTAGTAAGGATTAGTACTAACATACAGTGTGGACACTCCCTGCCGCTCTCTAGATTGTCGTCACTCAGATTGGTACAGATTGGTTACAGTTTGGTTCTTGGACGTATAGGATTTCGCCGCTATTTTGTCTGTTCCGTCATTCCTTTTTTGAAATGTCATTTCTGGACCGTTGTATCAAGTATCCAGGGTGTAATAATATGTTGTTTAGCGTCTTTTAACGATTCTTTTGTCTTAAGAAGCGTCGGTGGTTCAACTGGTAACGACTCGGTCCTCCTAACCAGAGGTGCCGGGTTCAAATCCGGACGGCCAATGTACCAATGACTTTTTCGAAACTTACGTACATATACTCACCGATTGCTTTAACGGTGAAGGAAACATCGTGAGGAAACCTGCACAACACACCTGCGGAGGAACTCGAAGGTTATGTGTGAAGTCGACCAACCCGCACTGGGCCCGCGTGGTCGACTAAGGCCCGATCGCCCTAATTCAGGGTAGGGTCGAGCCCCTCGGTGGGGACGTATATGAGCTGATATGATGAAAGTCTTTTGTGATTTTTCTTTTTACCCGACTGCACCAGAAGGACTATTATATTTTTCGAGTGTAATATGTATGTTTATTTATTAATTATTTTGGCACGCTATGTAGCCTAAGCTGTTTGATGGATTTGGAGTGCGAGGTGTCGTTAGATTTGTCTTAATCCCATGAGTGACATAGGATACATTTTACCCGACTAGGCAAAAAAGATGTTATTTAATATTTATAATTTAATATTTGTTATATAATATCTGGCTCTGTATACAGCTTGATGGATTTTGAAGCGCGAGGTGTCGTAAGATTCGTCTTGATCCCGTGAGTGATATAGGATACATCTTTACCCGACTGGTAAAAAGAGGAGTTCAGTTTTTATGCAGTCGGGTTTTTAATGTTTAATTAATTCCTAAAATTATTATCTTAACTTTATTTCAACTTGTTTGTTGGGATTTCATGTCAATATGGGTATTTTAGTCAATACCTATCAAGTGGAAAGGTTTTTTTGTCTGTTTCGACGCAAGGTGCCAAAAACGCAAAAGGCCAAAGCTTGGTAATTTGCGTCATTCTTTTGGGTAATTTGCGTCATTCTTTTTTCTTTTTTAAACCACAATTGACAAGCCCTTGACATCATCTCACCTAATGGTAAGTGACGATAACGCCGAAGATGGAAGCGGGCTTACCAAGATTTCCCAACGCAATAGGGAACTGGCTTAAAAAATGCCCTTCCACTAACCAAACCGAGTCATACAAGTTAGATACCGCCGGGAATCGAACCCGCGAGCTCCTAGTGTGAAGCTAATGGACTTAACCATTACGCCACGGAGGCGGTTAAAGTATAAAATGGCGAGACGCTAATGTCAAGTGAAAATCTCGTTGAAAAGGTATAATAGCTCCTTACTCATAAGAAAAGTTCATCACGTGGCTGAAATTTGGAACTCAGGAAAGATCACCTACCGAATTCATTATCTATCTTACACACAACAAAAATAATCATCAATAAAATAAAGCAACAGACACTCCCTTTATTAAAGTCTAAAAACCGGCCAAGTGCGAGTCAGAACCGCACACATAGAGTTCCGTACCATCATACTAGATGGTCCTAGTTTCTTCACGTTTAAAAAAAAACACGTTTTTTGTATGGAGATTTTCACTTTTTCTAATTTTTAATATTTGTTTTTAAAGTTTCACCTGTCTAGCTATCACTGTTCACGAAATACATAGCCTGGTGACAGACGGACAGAACGGACGGACAGCGAAGTCCTAGTAATAGTGTCCCGTTTTACCCTTTGGGTACGAAACCCTAAAAATCATACATATAATTTTCCATAATACCCAATTATTAATCTTAGTTGCTATTTTCTAATAACTAATTGCGAACATTAATTAGTATTTATCATAAGTGCCTTTTTCAATTATATTAAATTCCTACGAGTATATATCTTCGTCAGGCAAACATAGCTTTATTTAAAACTAGCTGTTTCCCGCGGTTTCACCCGCGTGGACAACGTTTCTATGACTTTTCGAGGGTGCGCAGTGCGCGAGCCGCAAGCGGCTCGCGAGCGTGGTAAGAAGTAGCCTATGTCTGAATCCAGGTCCTAATCTGTCTACCTACCAAATTTCAGCCAAATCCGTTCAGTAGTTTTTGCGGGAAAGCGTAACAGACAGACAGAGTTACTTTCACATTTATAATATTAGTAGGGATTTTGGTACACATTTTTCGGTGTGACACAGAGCAGAAAATAATTGTGTCACTGCCCATTGCTCGCTGATCGTCATAATCAACGTGTTTTATGGGCGGCACGACCCATATCCGATCTCCAGATCCTTATTATTTCGGCTGTAAAAGTAAACTTCTCGTAAGTCAGCAAGCGAAGTTACTTGCTAGATGAAGTAAATACTCCTACAAGCGTGCACTATATGCAAACTATGTAGGATTAGAAGGCTCGTATACAGGGTGTAACATAAAGGTGTGGTGATACTTTAAGGTGGGCTTGTACTCATCAAACTGAGCAACTTTAGTTCTGAAACTTTACTGAAATCGCGAAATTTTTATTGGATTTTTCATACAAAACCGTTTAATCAGCTGACCGATTTGTACGAAAAAAAATAAAAAAATATTGCGATTTCAGCAAAGTTGTAGAACAAAAGTTGTTCAGTTTGATGGGTACAAGCCCACCTTAAAGTATCAACACACCTTTATGTTACATCCTGTATATGTTTTTAAAAACCTACGTCATTCTGTGGACCGCGTCATATTAAATATTTATGTTTCACTAGCCAGACACTTCTTACCTACTGTATCACAGTTTGGGGTGGCGTATCCAAAACCATTTTCATGAAAAAAGAAAGAGCTCAGAGAGAAATTTTAAAAGTCATGACTTTTAGCCCCTTTAGGTATCCTACTGATCAACTTTATTGTGACGGTAAAGTTCCAAGGGTTATACACAGCTTTACCTCCTAAGAACTATTCTGCGTAAACATTCTGATCCCCCTCCTTAAACTGTTCTAAACAATCGCGGAAATACCCCTATATACCCTGTTGTAAAACACAGAACTACCCTAGCTAGCAAACACTATAAAGTTCTTAGCTCCAGACTTTACAATAAAGTACATAAACATTTAAATATAGATCTACTAAACAGATACTAGAAGGGATCAAAAAGTAGTGAGAATGAGATATAATATAATGACTATTGATAACTTAATAATTTATTTTTCTACATAGTCTCCGAGTCTCTCTATACACCGAGTCCAGCGCTTTTACCAAGGCTTCAATCCCTTTAAAAAAAAGTTTTGTCTTGGTCCTGCAAAAAGCTCTCCACGGCATCCATCACCACGTTATCGTCTTCGTACCTGTTTCCCCTTAAGTATCCTTTCAATTTGGAGAACAGATGAAAATGGCTAGGCGCCAGATCTGGTGAATAAGGGGGGTGGTCAACCAATTCGAAGCCAGCTTGCTGAATGGCAGCCATCGCAACTGCCGACCTGTGCGCGGGTGCGTTGTCGTAATGAAACAGCACGCCCTTTTTTTCAGTTTCCTTCCCCATGACACAGAGTACGTGCGTGCAAAATTTTTCCAAGATTGGTTGAAGTGTTGAAGCGTGGCAGTGGGCGGGGCACATAGCTCGTAGAACATATGGCCGCTGGGGCATTTAAGTTCTCGAGTGACGATGGCGCACCGGAAAACGTAGCGTAGGCAGGCCTCCCACTCGGTAGACCTATGATCTGTTGAAGGTCACGGGCGGCCGCTGGATGCGGGTAGCGCAGAACCGGTCGTCGTGGAAATCCTTGGGGGAGGACTATGTCTAGCAGTGGACGTCCTTCGGCTGATATATTGATGATGAGTAAGGATCTATTCCGTCAGATTGATCTCAATAACGCTTGGTAGCTAGTTATCAGCGGAGTTTTGGAGATTCAAGCGAGCTTCGCTAAATCATTAGTACACCTATTAACTTATACAAGATAGAATAGGGGATCGGACTGCTAGTCATTTGAGTTACTTTTTTATGATCTGTCAAAAACAAAGTTTTGTTCTAAAAATGTTTGAAATAGTCCGGCCCACGATCCAAGCTAACGATCCAAGATCACCGAGGTCAGATACTCGAAAACCTATTACTCCTGGACCTGACTCCAGTCCTGTGGGAACGTTTGTATTAACATATATTGCTTTGTTGTTGTTAACATTTTACAGACTATTTATTCACGATTGGTAAGCCCTTGGCATTCACCTGATGGTAAGTGACGATGATGCCTAAGATGGAAGCGGGCTTTTTTAAGATTCCCCAATGCAATCTTATCTTAAAGCCGAAACACATCAATGCTATTGACACTGGTGTTTGTTAAGATGGTGGTAGCTAGCCTGGCGGGCTAATAAAATGCCTATCCACCAAGCAAACCGAGTCTTACAAAGTTAGACTCCGCTGGGAATCGAACCTGCGACCTCCTAAATGTAAAGCTAATGGACTAACCATTACGCCACAGAGGCGGTTATAGTCCAATTATTTTTGCAATGTAGTACCTACCTACTTAACTTGCGGTCGGTCGCGTGGGGTCTTTAAAAGCCCGACGTTTAAGAAAACTGCTATATTTTGTTCTATATTAAATATACAAATTTGTACCTCGGGGTAGCTTCCTAAAACATACTTAACTATCAATTAGTGCAAAAATAATAAATAAAAAATATAAATATTATTCATCATCATCATATCAGCCGAAGGACGTCAACTGCTGGACATAGGCCTCCCCCAAGGATCTCCACGACGACCGGTTCTGCGCTGCCCACATCCAGCGGCTTCCTGCGACCTTCACCAGTTCATCGGTCCACCGAGTGGGAGTTTATTTGTATAAAATATTTCCTATCAATAAAGTGATTTAAAACCACACCTATGAATTTTATTTTAAACTTTATTATATTACTAAAATTATAAAGATAAATAAATTACAATAAATACAAAAAAAAAAAAATATATTTATAATCTCTACCTTTGTGGGGGCTTTTAAAGACCCCACGCGACCGACGACGGTGTCACAAAAAAAACGCGACCGACCGAGGGTTAAATAATCAAGGCATAATATCACCTTAAATAAAATGGAAATTGAATAGCGAATTCAGTAAACCCTGATCCCGATATGTGCTCACGCTAGCCGCAATGTATTGGGTTTCAATTCGCTGAAATGCAAATAAAGTCAATGGGCAAATGGATTTTCGCCACAACACAGCCGGGTTCCACAGTAGGCATTATAATCAGTGCTTTTCCTATAAACAGAACACTACGTTTACTGGTTGATGTTTGCTCGCATTTGTTTGAAATGAATTTTAGCTTTTGGAAACATATTAGCGTGGAAACGATCGCGATGTCCGTGTGTCAGAGGTTTCTGCTGGCTCTAAATTAAAAACAGAAATAGCTATTGGTATACCGCATATAATTCAACATAATTCTTTTTATTGCAGTTAGAGACTCATTGGCGACGATCAAGAAGAAGAAGAAGAAGATAAACAAGCTTCAAAGCCTTGAGCATCGCCGCAAAGTTGCCTGTCTTTCGGTTTTCTATCGAATTCATTTCGGAGAGTGTACTCAAGAACTTCGTGACCTCATCACCCCCGCTCCATTCCACCTTCGGTCAACGAGACGCAGGGGGAGGTTCCACCTCTTTGTTGTTGATATTCAGCCTATACGCACGAAGCGTTACGCTTCCTCATTTATTATGCGGACAGCGATGGAGTGGAGCTCCTTGCCTGCGTCTCCATTTCCCGACTCCTACAATTCGGGGATCTTCAAGGCGAGAGTGAATAGGCATTATTTTAATTTTCGTGTACCATCCGCGACTTCATTTTCACTTACCATTAGGCGAGATAAAGTCAAATTTTCAAAAACGCACTCAAATTTTTATTAAAAAAAAGGTATCTCGTAAAACTATTGTAAAGGCTGTCCCAGAAAAAAAAAACTTGTTTTAGTAAGCGTACCGGCCAAAGAAAAAGTATTTAAAAAAATGGTTGTCATGTAACCATAGATATCTAATCTAATAAATTCGCGGGTTTTTCAAAACGTCTTGTAAATTTTGTGTATCATATTGATATTTTCTATTCTAATCATTTTTCAAAAACCTTTATTTGAAGCTTTATTTGAAAATAGTTTTTAATGTTAAAAAGACAAATGCGAAATGAAAATAAAAAATACAAGATTCCAAATTCAAAAAAGACTGTTTCATACGATTCTATTGAAAATAAAAGAAGATTCTGGCACCTTGATTCTACGTCCAAAGTTCATCATCAGTTCAACTTCAAAATACCAAAAGGATCTATTGTCACTGGGATTACGGCTTCATTCTAAATTTCAGCTCAATCAGACTCCTGGAAGTCGCTTTAACATCGATCGCAAGATTTGAATTAAACAAACACACATAAAAACGTAGGTACAAACATTGCAAGTTAAATAATTTTCGAAAAAACTTAAAAGCTTTTTGGTACAAACATTTATTTGAAAATAGTTTTTATGTTAAAAAAGCCAAATGCTCAAATGAATATAAAAAATACACGGTTCCAAATTAAAAAAGGCTGTGTTTAACATAATTCTGTTAAAAATAAAAGACAATCCTGGGACCTTGATTCCACCTCCAAAGTATATCATCAGATCATCTTCAAAATACCAAAAGGATCTATTGTCACCGGGAATACGGCTTCATTCCAAATTTCAGCTCAGTCGGACCCCTGGAAGTCCCTCTAAAATCGATCGCAAAATTTGAACTAAACAAACATACATACGAGGGCAGTTTGACAACTCAATGACTTTAAGGTTAAATAAAAACTTTTTTCATATTTTTTTTTGTCTCATATTTGGAAAGTCACTACGAAGCGCATGCCGTTCTTTTTTCAAATTTGGCGCAAAAACAAGCTTTTTAGATAAATAAAAGTTAGGCGACTTCTAAGTATTCTTTGAAAATGGAGAAAAGTGAGTTTCGAGTGCTAATTAAACACTATTTTTTACATGGTAAAACTATTAAGCAGACTGAAGACAAATTGAAAAAGTATTATGGTGATTCTGCGCCTTCTCACGGGATGGTACATAAGTGGTTCACTGAATTTCGTTGTGGACTTACTACTACTAATGACGCGGAGCGCCCAGGAAGGCCGATTGAGGTCACTACGGAGGGCATGGTTAATCAAATACATGATATTGTTTTGGCAGACCGTCGACTGAAGATACGCGAAATAAGTGATGCTGTGCACATCTCGACTGAACGAGTTTTTTATATTTTGCATGATATTCTGGGCATGAAAAAGCTTTCTGCAAGATGGGTGCCGCGTTTACTAACAGTCGACCAGAAACGAAATCGTGTAACAGCTTCTGAGGAATGCCTAGCCATGTTTAATCGCAATCCGAGTGAGTTTATGCGTCGGTACATAACAGTTGACGAAACGTGGGTCCATCATTATACACCAGAGACTAAGCAACAGTTGAAGCAATGGACTTCTACCGGGGAACGTGCCCCAAAGAAGACAAAAACTGTTTGCTCGGCTGGTAAAGTGATGGTCACAGTCTTTTGGGACAGCCAAGGGGTATCTATACAGGGTATAGATGAGGTATGAGGGGGGTATAAAAATTTACATCGATTTTTTGGATAAAGGCAAGACAATAACCGGAGCTTACTATGCTGCATTGTTACATAGATTCAATGAAAAGTGGATCAAGAAACGACCGCATCTATCAAAGAAAAAAAATCTATTTCATCAGGATAATGCACCGGCCCACTCGTCTGCAATCGCGACATCAAAAATTGTTGAATTAGGATACGAATTATTGCCACACCCTTCGTATTCGCCAGATTTAGCCCCCTGTGACTTTTTCCTCTTCCCAAACATGAAGAAATGGCTTGGCGGGCAAAGATTTTCGTCAAACGAAGAAGTGGTAGCCGAAACTGAGGCCTATTTTTCAGGGTTTGACAAAAAATATTTTTTTGATTGGTGTAAGAGGTTTGAACATCGCTGGACTAAGTGCGTAGAGTTGAAAGGAGATTATGTAGAAAAATAAAAAAATAAATAAAATAATAAACCGCCCTCGTACATACATACAAACCTTGCAAGTTAAATAAAAGCTTTTAATTTAAAAATGAAGAATGAGATTGAATTCTTACGGTGAAGGAAAACAGCGTGAGAAGACATGCACACGCCTGCGGAGAAACTCGCAGTTTGTGTGTGAAGTCGACCAACCCGCACTGGGCCCGAGTGGTCGACTTAGGCCCGATCGCCCTCATTCAGGGTAGGCTCGAACCCCTCGGTGGGGACGTATATGAGCTGAAATGATGAATTGAAAAATGAAGCGAGCCGAACGAGATTTTTTTGCAAAAAAGAGTTATTTGAGAGAAAATCTGAGACAATACGTCATTTTATTCAAGAAGAAGCTATGAGAACTAATTTGTACAGAATAATAGAACGGTAAGTATATAGAAACGGAAGAGACCGATATTCAGAATATGGCGGGTAGAAAACATATAAATAACGCAAAAAAGGTATTTTAACACCTTCAACACTAGTGGGATAACTTGAAAATATCGAGTGTTTCTCGAATGAAAGTTCAAGATCTAGACTTTCATTTTTTGTAAAATTAGCCACCCTCTAATACATAATAAATTAATAGGTAAGCTATAGACGAAAACGGCATTATTTCTGAACCCTATATATTAACAGGGTCTATGAACTCCCAGATTTATCTTAGAGAGTGCATAACGAAACGATTGATACCCTTTATAGACAAGCGTCGGTGGCTCAGCCAGTAACGATTTGGTCCTCCTAACCAAAGGCCCCGGGTTAAAATCCGGAGGGCCAATGATATATTACTTATTACTCATTCCTCATTCCTCATTGCTCATTGCTTATTACTTATTACCGATTGCTTTAACGGTAAAGGAAAACATCGCGAGGAAACCGGCACATTTGATTCCAGATGTGTATGAAGGTCGCGCACACGTCACCTATGTAAATCTAAATACCCTACACGTGACTGCGTGTGAATCTAAGTGCAACACCAGGTAACCGCCGTCGTCTATCCTATGAATAGCACGGATGTGTCACACGATAAGAAAGAAGAAGATAGACAAGTATTATTAGAGGAAAGGTGTTTTTTTTTGGCTGCATATGGCTTTGTACCATTACGAGTCTAACGTAACGCAATATTTACAATTTATGTGTATCGAGTTCTTAACTATACCTTATACTAATCAAATAAAAGCACAATGTAAACAAACTTAGTAGGGATTTGACAGTTTCAAATGTCAATTACATAGTACTTTTGTTTACTCTTTGCTTTTTTTATTGCTATATGGTGTAGTCAAAACAATGCCCTAATTGTGCCTTAAGATCGAGGTATCGAAATTTTTTGAGCTTTCTGTATTATAGAGTACATAGGTACACCATAAACGTTGCCAAAAGAGTGGCAACTACGTTTGGAAAAGCAGTTTTGAGACGAGCAGTTATTAATTTGAGAAAAATCTTTCTACAAAGGCATCGCAGAAGCAAATTTGATATAGATATTAAAAACACAATAATTTTGCATTCAATCTTATGGTTAAACACATAAACTATCACATATTTTTTGAATAAATATTTTAAAGATTATTTTGTCCCTTTACTTCTAGGATTATTGATAGTGGGTTGTAAAGCCGTGCTGAAGTGTCACGTGAAAATGCTTTGTTCGTTCCGGAGATACAACGGTCATATTTTGGGATGAATAGACCAGACTTTCAAGTATACTTATCACCATCATCATCAATCAGTCGAAAGATGTCTACTGCTGGACAAAGGCCTCCCCCCAGGATTTCCACGACGACCAATCCAGTGCTGCCCGCATTCAGCGGCTTCCCGCAAACTTCACCAGGTCGTCGGTTTACCGTGTGGGAGGCCAGCATATAACTATACTTTTACCTGACCCCATTGTCTATAGTTATAACTCCTGACTGCCTCATGTGGAAGTAGCTCAGCTTTGTTTTAATGTATTAGGTATATCTACTTTAAGATTAGTCAGATCCAGAAGCCAGAAAGAGGAGTTGTACCTCGTGAAACTTAACGGATAATATTGATCAGATAACGGATAAATCTGTAAGCTCAACCGAAGAATAATCAACACAACTCCGGCCAAATTGCAAGACTAAGCTTATTAGCTAGCAATCTGTCAGACTCAGGTAGTGCTGAACTAGTTGAGTCTTCCCCAAGTCCAATCTTGAGCCAATTCAGGTCGATGTAGCCGCCAGCGCTATTAACCGAGCTAGATAGATATCTGCTGCAACAATTACACCCATCTGACGCCCCTTCGGGTCTATTATGAAAACTGTTATAGGCTTTAGCTACTTCTATAGAGTGCTTAATATTTGCACAATAATCTTTCAGTAGGATCTGTTAACTTGAGCCTCACCTCATCATACTGAAAAAAACCCAAGAAACACATAGTCCATTCGCAAAAGCAACTCTTGAACAACTTGAACTCTTCATAGAAATAATTCAAATTGAACAATTCTGTACAGTGAGGCCATTTTGTTGGGAATTGTCCATGAGATAACTTGAAAAGTTGTTCAGTATGACCAGTATAGTAGAAGCCCTAGTTAGCGGCTCCTACGCCAACTTTGTTACATCCTAAATGAAGTACACTAAGAACTCTTTATCGGTCGAAGGAAGAATCTACATCAAAGACAGAGACACACAGATTTAGCGTTCTGATGTTGTTTTTTTTGATGTGTAACATCTTTGCTCTCGCTTTCCTGCAATTTGTGGGAGTGATTTCGTGAAGGGACGGAAATGTGTCCCATGGGACGGAAATTTGTAACAGGGAGTCGCTTTTTTTCAGGCTTTAAAAGCGCGGAAAAGGCAAAGGTATCTATGACCATACAGCCTAGTCTGCCGTATCTTTACCGTCCTTTTTTCAGGCTTTAAAAGCGCGGAAAAGGCAAAGGTATCTATGACCATACAGCCTAGTCTGCCGTATCTTGCCGTCCTTTTATAAAGTATTTTGTCACATGTTACACATCATATGCGAGTACTGTAGGTCTCGCTCGAATTTTTTTTTATATATGTAACTCTAAAAAAACATTTTTTTTACATGATTTCTTTAATTTTAAACCAAGAGTTCACAAGAACTTTTGATGAATAAAAAATTTTTTCGATGACTTACTATTCTTACTGATCTATATTTACAGAATAAATTTTAATAAGCGTTTGGACTAATATATCCATACTGAAATAGCTGATTCGTAAGACCAGTCTATACAGGAAGTGAAAAAAGTACAAGTGATATTTAAAGATATTTTCAGAATAGTCTCTAGAATACACAAAAAATATAAAAAGTCCCCTCGCATTTTTTTTTTACTTTTCATACAATATTTTTTTTTGTGAAAGGAAGTTTTCTTATATTTTTCCTGTATTCTAGAGCCGATTCTGAATAAATATCACTTTTACTTTTAATATACGACCACCACCATTTCTTGGCTCTTTAGATACAGCAGTCTGTGGCACACTGTCTTCTAATAAAGACGCCGCTGCAGGCGCCGTTATAATATAATTTCGGGGGAAGTTTAATGTACATTAAAACGTGCTGTGCCCTTACGGCTTTTAAATTGAAATTGGAACACGCACTTTCATTACTGAAAGAGCATAAAGCCGTTTATATGAAGTGAGCAATTTTATAATGAAGACTTTCTTTGTAAAACGGTTTCGTGGCAATGTTTCATTCAGTTTAATCTGTAGGATAGTTGTTGAAAAAGGTATGTGTTTGCTAAACTATGGTCTGATATCACATTAGTCTTCTTTTCGACCGACTTGAACAAGAGGAGGTTATCAATTCGACTGTATGTAATAGTACGCGATTTCTTAACCTTGTAGACCAATGACGTTTTTTTAATTAATAGCGAGTAGTATGATAATACATTTACGTCTCTGGGTACGAGCCCTTTTGAGACAGTTTTCAAATTATTGATCATTATTTCTATTTTGATTTGTAATGCTGGTGTCGGTGCATCACAAATCATCCGTTTATTTTCTTGTTTTCCACATTGCGCATGTGCACCAGACTATTTTCTCTAAAACACATCATTTTTTGAAGCAAATTCTAGCAGAAAACAATGCAAAAACACTAAAGTAAAACTGCAAACGTGATCACCACAAATCCCGCCAAAAAACTCCAAGACAATGTCAATTGATAGGGAATGCTTTCAGTGTGGTCTCACTAAAATTTTACAAAAATCTGTTAAATACTTTTTTAAAGAAAATTATCAAAACAAAAAACAGTGGCAAAATTGTACTTGATTAGTGGGACTGTGACTAAGTTTTATCGTGTTAACCGTGGTAAATTATATAGGATTTCCTAGTCCCTACGAGAAACTCTTATAAGATCGTTCTGTCCTATTGTCCGTCCGTCATAGACAGAGCTATCCAACTTGCAACATAATACAAACATATTTTTCTTAAAACTACCTACTCTTTGCAAGACATTGCCCGCCAAAGTCGTAACAAGGTTCTAGCGATCGTATCCTGGCGGTTCTAAACTGTTTGACGTAGAATCTTGAAATCAACCAATATAAGTGGGTTTAAGTAGTAAAATTTTTATAATCGTAAACTATTATAATTATAAAGTAATTAATAACAGCGGACCTAAACTAATTATTATTAAACAGGTGTCTAACTTTATAACTCAGTTTGGTTAGTGGAAGGGCATTTTTTAAGCCTGGCTGGCTACCACCATCTTGTAAACAGCCGCCCATCATTGATGTGTTCCGGCTTGAAGATAAAATAGCCAGTTCTCGATTGTGTTTGGAAATCTTGGAATGCCCGCATCCATCTTCGGCATCATCGTCACTTACCCTCAGGTAAGATGATGCCAAGGGCTTACAAATTGTAAAAAAAATAAAATAAAATCTAATACTATGTGTGGGCCGACACGCACTTAGCCGGTTTCTTTAAATTTATGGTCCTCCTTTTTTACAGTACCTGCTTAACTTTCTATTTATTTATTCTTAAATTCTCAATCAAATTACTCTTAGCATTACTCACATGTTTGTCACATGTCATGTCACATGTTATGTCACATGTTTGTCACATGTTATGTCACATGTTTGTCATATGTTATGTCACATGTTTGTCACATGTTATGTCGCATGTTTGTCACATGTTATGTCGCATGTTTGTCACATGTTATGTCGCATGTTTGTCACATGTTATGTCGTCAGTCTTTCACCAACAAACAAAAAGGCGAATGAATATCTTCTTTATCTTAATTCATTTGAAAAGGTTATTTCTTATATCAGAAGTCTTCTCCAACGCTGCGTACCATAATTTCACAATCCCCAGTAAGCAGGTTTCAGTCTGTGTTTTACTGAAGAGTCTGTCGTTTAAAACGCAAGTGGTAATATTATCAACTGGTATTTTAATCTCCAGTCCTTGTATTATTATTTCAACTTGGCAAAATTATGTTATAATTAGTTACATGAATGCGCACCCAGAGAGATGCCAGTACTAAGTTTGGGAACGAAATTAGCCTTAATCCACATTTCCATTCTTATCTTATCAGCTCATATACGTCCCCACCGAGGGGCTCGAGCTTACCCTGAATTAGGGCGATCGGGCCTTAGTCGACCACACGGGCCCAGTGCGGGTTGGTCGACTTCACACACAACCTTCGAGTTTTTTCGCAGGCGTGTGCAGGTTTCCTCACGATGTTTTCCTTCACCGTAAGAGCGTCGGATAAACGTACTTAAGAAATCGAATTTCCAAAACACATTGGTACGTGGCAGGATTCGAACCACGGCCTCCCGTACAGGAGGTAGCGGCCGTAACTGTTACGCCACCGACGCAGAATATTATTTTTTAGGTCAGTTGCTAACATAGACCATTTTAAACCGCGATGTAACCATCTACAGAGCGGTCGTTAGGAAGTCCACGTTCCAACTCCAAAGGCAGCTTTAAAATTGAATTTACTGACTAAGCTTTAAACGACCGTTTTGTGAGATAGACGACGAATAACCGAAATGAAGTGCCGTAATTCGAAACAAAAACTGCTAGAACAAATTTTTAGGTTTGAAAAACACAGGAATATCGATTTACAAATAGCATTAAACTTCCATGACAGAAAAAAAGGTGTAATATTATCATCTATACTAATATTATATAGATACTGGACCGTGTTGAAAAATTCATTTACCGTTGGGAAGCTACACTATCCGCAGTTGCTTTAGGCTATATTATATTTTTTTTTAAATTAGAGATCCTCTTACTAAATCTCAAATAATGTAACCAAAGGTGTAAAAAATGACCTAAAAATTCCTGAAAATTCTATAAAAAGTAGTGTAGTGTAGTGGTAGTGTAGTAGTAGTAGTAGTAGTGGTAGTGTATTGGTAGTGTAGTGGTAGTGTAGTAGTAGTGGTAGTGTATTGTGTAACAAAAATTTTTGAAAATTGGTTTAAATACCCTTTAAAATTTCGTTACGTTATACGTAGAATTTAGGGGGTTGTATGGCCAATGTTGAAAAATAGAAAAGGAAATTTTGTGGTAATAAATAAAAATATAATTTAAAATTTGTAAACTTTGTACAGCTGGTTTTTAAAAAATATGTTGGGTACCTCTTTATGCGTACACGTAATAACATTAAATTTAGTTGTTCTAAAACTGTGACTAAAATTGAATAGAAAATTAACACTTGTGATTACACCTTTAGTTCATTTAGAAATTTTATCCAAAGTAGCAATGACGATCTATACGTATAGATTGTTTCCAGTTATTTTATTGAAAATACCTCAAATTAAATACTTATAAACTATCACGCTGTTAATTTTATAAATCAATATTAGCAGAAGGAATCTTGTCCGGGAAAAAGGAAAATTAGATAACAAAGGCGTGTACTTCCCTTATCAGCTGACGAGAAGATGGTATATCTGTTTCGCAGCTGACAATGGTGGTGGATTTTAACGGCTTAGGACGATCTTGTTGGAAATAAATCCCTCCCCACTGGACACGTTATGGGGGTATGCTAAAAACCCTAGAAATATGAGAGAAATCTAATTTAGTATAGCGCCATTCGCCAAGGAAAAATCAGAAAGAAAGTAGGAAAGTACCATGAAACAGCGGCAAGGGTTCCGTTGTATAAATTTAATTCGGGTTGTATACGATGATTCACATTAAAATTTCCAGATAAAAACACACAAAATCAAAAAATGTTCTCCTCCGATGACCAACATAATTTTTTTTCTTTTCTTCAATCAATCCCACTCTGTCAGAAAACGTATTTTTTCGAATTTCGCATGAAAAAGATTTCAGAATCAAAAAAAGGTTTCATTTTGTAACGAAACAAAAAAGATTACGTTACAATTGGTAGTGTAGTGGCAGTGGTAGTGGTAGTGGGAGTGGAAGTGTTAGTGGTAGTGGTCGTGGTAATGTATGGTAATGTAGCCGATCATCTTCAAAACGCTGAATTTTTGTATTGCTTATTGTACTCGACCAGACCTGTGGAAGTTGCTCGCATCCCTTCATCAACTAAAGAAAGAGCTGATTATCTCAAAATGCTGTTTTTTTATTGCTCATGTTACCTTTCAAATAAAATAAACCAAATCAAAATCAGTTCATCCGTTTGGGCACTACGATGCCACACACACACACACACATAGATATACAGATACACACGTTAAACTTTTAATATCCCTCTGTTTGCGCGAGGGTTAAAAACTACCTTTATATAGTAAATAAGCAAATTATGATGTGTGATTGTACTCAACAGCTTAGGGAAAAAAATAATTTCAAAATATGTTAGGCATATTATGAGTTGAACCCGTCCAAGCAAAAAATGTCGCAAACTTTTTCCATACTTTCTGATCAATTTCACACATCGCGTCGCGTTCGGTGGCGCGAAAGACAATAATGTAAAATATTTTTTCCCTCTCGCGCGGCTCGATGATAAACGAGTGACAATCGGGAAGACGGGATCCCACCTCCGTTTTATCCACTTTTTCCCGGGATACTGGATTTATTTTATGTACTTTTGCACCGGTAATAAAAGTTCTCTGGTAAATGGATTGGTTTTTATCAGTGTAAGAAGCTTTTGGTTTTGTCAGGATTTGTCGGAATTTCTTGTGTTTTCTTTTGGTTCACGGTTTTGTATAACTTAAATTTTATTTCAAAATGTTTATTTGACACAATAGACACTGCTCAATCCAGCAAAAACTAGTAAATTTAAAGCAGAACTTTAGTTAGTAAATGTATCTTATTTCACGAGTAAAACAATAAAATAAAATTGGACAAGTAAGTAAACAGGCATTGGTGAGCAATAAAATTAAAAATGAAACAAAACAACATGGCGTACTTAGTACTTTCTTTTCAGAAGCTTTTAATAAACATGTAATGTTTGTATCCCAACAACACATAAATGTGAAAGGGAAGCCAAGCTCGATACAAAAAAAATCAGCGATCTACAAGGTACCAAGTTCTATATTGGTTTCTTAAATAATAGCTACGGAACTTAAATATTTTTATTTTAGAACAATCTTTTTATTCAAACTTATGAAATATTTATTTTAACCACCTTCAAATAATAGAGACCGTACAACGATTTTTGTTGCTTAAAAGAAAATTTATTATGTTCTGTGATACTAATGGTACAACTTGGCAAGTTTTCACGGTTCAATTATATTTTATATTGGCGTATATTTTTAAAAAGTCAGCTTTGTTTGCTTGGCGCCTTGACTATGTAAACTTGCCAATTTACACCATTTAGTAGCACAGAACATACCAAATTTTCTTTTAAGCAACTGAAAACCGTTGTACGTTCTCTATTATTTGGAGGTGGTTAAGATAAATATTTCAATTTAAGTTTCGTAGCTATGATTTAAGGAGTCTCTGTAGAACTTGGTACCGTTTAGATCTTTGTAATTTTTTGGATCGAACTTGGCTCCTTTTCACATTTATGTTTTGTTAGGTTATCATTTATTTTTGTAAAGTCATCATACTTGTTTTCTTTCTTTTATCAAGTAAAAACACAAACATACCTAATATATTTTTACAATTCAATAAGGTGGTTCGGTCTAAAAGTCCGACTCGAACTTGGCCGGGTTTTTAATTTTTTCTTAATACGACCAATAATCTATTTCGATCCCAAATTTCAAGTTTATAGTCACCTGGAAGTAGTCTATATAATTATTTTAAAAGTTACCTAGTACTACTACGTACTATTTCTTGTTCCACTATGATAAATTAATTTGGTATGAAGAGCGGATTCACCTAATACAGGTATTTCATATCTACTTAGTGTTCCCAAAATTGTCCTAATTTTGCTAATCCGACTCGCACTTGGCCGGTTTTCCTTTTTGATTTGTATACGCACAATATACAATGCCAAACAAGTTTCTAAGTACCTGGAAGTGTTCTATAATTGTTACAAATGGTAGTTTTAAAGAAACCTAATTTAACAAGTGCAACTCGCACTTGGCCGGTTTTTCAAACTTTTCTTTGTATACGCCTAATAACTTATCTTGATGCAAAATTAATTACAAATTTCTAAGTCACCTGGAAGTGGTCGATAATTTTGATGAGTGAGTGAGTGAGCCGTAAAAATAGTGATTTTCGGACGTCAATATCTCAGAAATGGTAAAAGATACATTTATGAAAATTGGGATTCTAGGTGATCGAGAGGGTCTCACTAGACACACAAAATTGCAATTGTCAAATAGATTTTAAGTTACGGCTAGGTCGAAAGTGGCTCGAAATGTCGAGGTGTCGCCCTTTTGTTTTAGAACTTGGCTAATGCACTGCCGTGTGTCTAGATGTATAGGGAAGGTGAGGCAAGGTGACACACTAATTATTCTTCATACAGATCGAATTCACTTCATTACGCTTACAATTTTCGAAATTGCCAACATCAAAATAAACTGATTCCTTTTTATTTATCTAAATTGTCAAATGAAAGCTTGTACCTAAAAGTTATTAGGTTTTTCTTCAACATATTATTTCTTAACAATTATAGCAACAACCATATCCATCCTATAGGAACACATTATTCTCGACTTCACATAAGTACGTATTAATTTTCGAAATTGCCAACATCAAAATAAACTGTTTCTTTTTTCTTTATCTAAATTGAGTCTTTGTACAATCAACGACATAAAAACAGTTTCTATTTTCCGAATTACGTCGAAATGAAGGAGATATGTCGCTATCGACTGTAATTACAGCACAGCGGGAGGGTGACCGTAAGCCATAGAATCTAAGATACGAGGGTGACTCCGCGATGGGCAGAAAACTGAGATTTACGAGTTCAACTTGGAAGTAACTCACATTATATTTCATATTTGAGACATAAATATTAATTTTGCGAAGATAAAGGCTTTCAGTTGATGGCGGTGCGCACTTTCACGGTTATTTGATAATAAGTTGTTGTGTCGCGATGTATCACATAAATTTAAAAAATGTTTCTTGTTTTGTTTATGTCAATGGCTGGCAATGAAGTCATGGTATTTCAGTCAAGTTTAAAGTGTAGTAAGTGTAATTTACTGTAATAATATTGCAAAATCATGGTAGCCTTGACCTGATGCTGCAGCATCTCCTGGAATCTGCAGGTTACCCAATTCCTAACCAACTTACAGCAGAGGCATCGTATTTGGGCTCATTGGAATAGTCTCAATTAATATGTGTTACATAGAACATGATAACCTGGCCTGATTCTGCAGCATCTCCTGGAATCGGAAGAATACCCAACTCCTCAACAACTTAAAGTAGAAGAATCGTGTTTGGGCTCATTAGAATAGTCTCAATGAATAGGCGTTTGATATAATATGGTGGAACCTTGATCTGATGCTGCAGCATCTCCTGAAATCTGCTGAAGCAGAGGTAAAAAAAGTGAAAATCTTCCACAGGTCCATTATTGATTTGAAGTTTAGCGTTATAAACTTATAACATATTTAATTGCAGCTTCAAACAAGGGAGGTGAGCAACTTCCACAGGTTTGATCGATTTAAAGTAGGCTAGTTTTCGTGTCGCAATGTCGTGTTTCGTCCCGGAAACTATTTGTGTGAATGTGTGGATACAGTTCCGATTGTACGTAATAGGTATGTAAAGTTTAAAAAGCACGAAATAAAAATTAAGTAAAAAATTTAAAAAACCCCCGACAAAAACCTCTAAAAAGTAAAAATAATATGTATTAGCCCTTCGAGTTCAATTTAAGTAGTAATATTTTAAAACAGAATACAACTTATTAACTTTACTACAACTAATTACTAATAATTTCACAACTAAGCGGCTACGCGACGACTCTGGGATTAAAATATTACTACTTTAAACTCAAAGGGCCAATACATATTGTTTTTTACTTTTTAAAAGTTTTTTGGGGGTTTTTAAATTTTTAAGTTTATCTAGGTGTTGATACCCTACAAGAAGAAGAATTAATTTCTTAAAACTAACTTTCTTTTTAATGTCGGTACGTTTAAATGAATCTATCCTATTCTTTTAGCTACTTAAACATCGGAACACTTAAAACCTGCGAGGTTTAATTTTAAAACTCGGGAAAGATAACATTCTACTGAATTTATGAACGTCATTATGTTGGAAAATTAAATGAAAAATGCGTAGCAGCCGGCCGCCCGCCGCATAAACTCGTATTTTAGAGACTTTCGAGTTTCATTTTCGTGAAATAGAGATCTGTAGATACCTAGCTATGAACCTTTTCTACTTTTTTAGGGTTCGGTACTAGTTAACGGCATCGTTTTAACAAGCCTACGCTGTCCGTCTCACAGTAGATTTTAGACGCCAAAAAATGGACACTATCGTTTTAATGCCAAAATCTGATAGACCTTTTCATTTATTATCCAAGAGAAGAACTCTCGTGTGACAAATATTGGTGGTTTGTTTTTACAGCGTTTTCCAAAAGGCTGAAAAATCGAGTTGAAAAATGAGAAAACCTATAATACTCTTAAACAATACCAGCAGTTGTAAACATAATAGCATGGTATTGGAGTCCTAATAATAACACATTTTTCAAGCGTCAATTGGCAGTCCTACTCGTATAATGAGTATTTAGAGATTTATTCCATATTTAGCGTTTTGATCTATTTTCAAGCGACTTCCAAACAGGAGGAGATTCTCAATTCGTCTGTATGTTTTTTTTTATTTTTATGTATGTTACCTCATAATTTTGGACTGGGTGAACCGATTTTTATGATTATTTTTTTTATTTGAAAGCTAGTGCTTCCCGTGTGGTCCCATATAAATTTTATCAAAATCGGTGTAGTACTGTATTAGAAAATTAACAAAAACCAAAAATAATAATGCAAAAATGTACTAAGTTGTTGCGATGGAAGTCGGTTTTTTAACGTGTTTAGCGTTTTCAATTATTTTTCTCTGGATCTGTGCAATTAGCGGATTATTTACTAACATAAAAATGAAGACCAAACCATTACCTACACGCTCTATTTTTTGCGTTATCCAATATTGCGGAACTCTCAAGAGGTTTAAGTTTTTAAAAATTGGTTAGGGTTGTCACTTTCCATAGCAGTCAAAACGCCTGAAATTAATTGGTTAGCAAATCACATGCGAACCTGTTGTTTTCTAATTTGTGTATATTACACTAAAAAATGTTCTGTTAGTTGTTAAATATTTTCTTTAAAATAAATTTTCTATTATGACAACCCTAGGTGCGAAAATTTCAAGATTTTTTTTATGAAAAACAGTAAACGATGCCACTCAGCAGTTCCGCCTTATCGGATTACGAAAAAACTAGAGCGTTTAGGTAATGGTTACGTCTTCATTGCCACGTAAATAAATAATCCACCAATAGCACAGATCCAGAGAAAAAAAAATGCAAAAAAATCCCCACTAAATATGGAATAAATCTCTAAATACTCATTGTAGGACTGCAAATTTATGCTTGAAAAATGTGTTATTATTAGGCCTACAATACCATGCTATTAAGTTTACAACTGCTGGTATTGTTTAGGAGTATTCAAGGTTTTTCCATTTTTAAATAGATTTTCCAGCCTTTTGAAAAACGCTGTAAAAACAAACCAATAATATTTGTCACACGAAATTTCTTGTCGTGGAAAACAAATGAATCTATCAGATTTTGGCATTAAAACGATACTGACCATTTTTTGTCGTCTAAAATCTACTGTGCGTCTGTTTGTCGGACTTTTAAAAGGCTATGTAACTGTGATAGGTAGTAGGCTGAAATTTTCACAGAACAAGGACATTACTGGGGAATTACTAACAAACATTAAAAATGCTCAGAATGGAAGGTGGGTTTTCAAACATTTTTCTGAGGTTTTATTACTGATCAATCGTATTTACGATTAAATACATAAAATCTGAATCTTGATTTGATTACAGAACTAATCCTAAAGTAAAACAACAAAATAATAAAAACTATTAATTACCCGATTACACTAAAAATTAAACCCTCTTTATTTGCCAATCAGGTAAAATATATCGATTGTCACTCACGGGATCAAGACAAATCTAACGACACCGCGCGCTCCAAAATCTATTAAGCCGTTTACGCTACAGAGCATGCGGAAGCAATGTACATACATACATACACTCGAAACACATAAACATCCTTCTGGCACAAACGGGTAAAAACTGGGCAAGTATAACACGTACTCCCATTACTGAGTCTGAACTTAATAAAAAAACGGTTGTCTGTAAAGTCGGTTTACTGACGATAGTTGAACGTGACAACGTCATAAGAAAAAAGCCTTAAACGGAACGCCTCACGGAACGCCTCAGAGCGAGGTAACGACGCATTTTTCGGAACGCCTCAGAGCGAGGTAACGACGCATGGTAACGACGCATTTTTTCGTGCGTGCAGCCGGCTCCATCGAATTATAAGACGTTATCACGTCAAATCTAACGACACCGCGCGCTCCAAAATCTATTAAGCCGTTTACGCTACAGAGCATGCGGAAGCAATGTACATACATACATACACTCGAAACACATAAACATCCTTCTGGCACAAACGGGTAAAAACTGGGCAAGTATAACACGTACTCCCATTACCGAGTCTGAACTTAACAAAATCTATTAAGCCGTTTACGCTACAGAGCATGCGGAAGCAATGTACATACATACATACACTCGAAACACATAAACATCCTTCTGGCACAAACGGGTAAAAACTGGGCAAGTATAACACGTACTCCCATTACTGAGTCTGAACTTAATAAAAAAACGGTTGTCTGTAAAGTCGGTTTACTGACGATAGTTGAACGTGACAACATCATAAGAAAAAAGCCTTAAACGGAACGCCTCACGGAACGCCTCAGAGCGAGGTAACGACGCATTTTTCGGAACGCCTCAGAGCGAGGTAACGACGCATGGTAACGACGCATTTTTTCGTGCGTGCAGCCGGCTCCATCGAATTATAAGACGTTATCACGTCAAATCTAACGACACCGCGCGCTCCAAAATCTATTAAGCCGTTTACGCTACAGAGCATGCGGAAGCAATGTACATACATACATACACTCGAAACACATAAACATCCTTCTGGCACAAACGGGTAAAAACTGGGCAAGTATAACACGTACTCCCATTACTGAGTCTGAACTTAATAAAAAAACGGTTGTCTGTAAAGTCGGTTTACTGACGATAGTTGAACGTGACAACGTCATAAGAAAAAAGCCTTAAACGGAACGCCTCACGGAACGCCTCAGAGCGAGGTAACGACGCATTTTTCGGAACGCCTCAGAGCGAGGTAACGACGCATGGTAACGACGCATTTTTTCGTGCGTGCAGCCGGCTCCATCGAATTATAAGACGTTATCACGTCAAAAAAACGGTTGTCTGTAAAGTCGGTTTACTGACGATAGTTGAACGTGACAACGTCATAAGAAAATACTGATGGAATGGTTTCATAATATCGAAAACGGAACGCCTCACGGAACGCCTCAGAGCGAGGTAACGACGGAACGCCTCAGAGCAAGGTAACGACGCATTTTTTCGTGCGTGCAGCCGG
This sequence comes from Coleophora flavipennella, assembly GCA_947284805.1. Classification (NCBI taxonomy): domain Eukaryota; kingdom Metazoa; phylum Arthropoda; class Insecta; order Lepidoptera; family Coleophoridae; genus Coleophora; species Coleophora flavipennella. The sequence continues at coordinate 6,687,401 of OX369287.1, read as the reverse complement.
CTCCATCGAATTATAAGACGTTATCACGTCAAAAAAAAAATTCGAGCGAGACCTACAGTACTCGCATATGATGTGTAACATGTGACAAAATACTTTAGGTTAGTTAGATTTGATGACGATATTGTACCTGGGTGGCGGATCTGACAGTAACGAAAAAAACCGACCAAGTGCGAGTCGGACTCTCGTAAAGTAGAATTCCGCGCTTTCGCGACTTCCTGTTACACATTTCCGTCCCATGTTACACATTTCCGTCCCATTTCACGAAATCACTCCCACAAATTGCAAAAACCGACCAAGTGCGAGTCGGACTCTCGTAAAGTAGAATTCCGCGCTTTCGCGACTTCCTGTTACACATTTACGTCCCATGTTACACATTTCCGTCCCATTTCACGAAATCACTCCCACAAATTGCAGGAAAGCGAGAGCAAAGATGTTACACATCAAAAATCATTTTTCTCTCGCTCGCGTTTCATGCATTTTGTTGGAAAAAAAAGGTATCATTGTTATACTTATTATGTGGAGAGGATTGGTGGTACGGAACCCTCAATGCATGAGTCCGACTCGCACTTCACCTGTATTTTTTATCACTTTTAGCGCACTTTACAATGTTTGTTTCGTGTTCCGTAACATGTTGTTGTTTAGTAGTAGGTAAGGTTAATCTGGACGGCCAATGTACCAATGAGTTTTTCAAAAACTTACGTACATACTCAAAAACTTACGTACATACTTACCGATTGCTTTAACGGTGAAGGAAAACATCGTGAGGAAACCTGCACACGCCTGCGAAGAAACTCGAAGGTAGTGTGTGAAGTCGACCAACCCGCACTGGGCCCGCGTAGTCGACTAAGGCCTAATCGCTCTGATTCAGGGTAGGCTCGAGCCCCTCGGTGGGGACGTATGTGAGCTGTAATGATGATGATGAAGGTTAATTTCATCCACAATTGTTAATCCCTTTGCATCGTCTTACCTGAAATGATTTCGGATCCATTCTTCTACGTTAGTATTTTGTAGTATAAAGCATGATAGGTAAATTTTATAAGTAAGTATCTTTATTTGTTAGAAAAATACAAATTAAAATAAAATTTTATTTTTATTTTATTAACCCGCATCCAGCGGCTTCCCGCGACTTTCATTAGGTCATCGGTCCACTGGGAGGCTTGCCTACGCTACGTTTTCCGGTGCGCGGTCGCCACTCGACAACTTGACTACCCCAACGGCCATTCGTTCTACGAGCATGTGCCCCGGCCACTGCCACTTAAGTTAATAATTCTGAGAGCTGTGTCGGTTACGTTGGTTCTCCTACGGATCTCCTCATTTCTGATTCGATCACGCAGAAAAACTCCGAGCATAAAGCGGAACCAGTCGTCGTGAAAATCCTTGGGGAGGCCTATGTTCAGCAGTCAACGTGATTCGGCTAATATGATGATGATGATCTTAATAAAAAAAACTTGTAAATAGGTATGCTTATTTCGTGAATGATTATAGGTAATACATAAACAAATTGGCAGGTTCTATAAGCGTTTTGATGAGATTAAATTTTAATTTAAATTGCTCAGAATCAAGCCTCACAAAGACCACGAACCTTATTATCCTTAGGTACCTCCACAAACAAGCCTAACCAAACAAAACCTTAAATTGTGGCCTTAAATTGCGGCGGTGATGATTCTAACGGGGCGAGGGTAATGCTAAAGGATTTTTAAAATTTATTTTTATACAGGGTCTTCGGCAGATGGTTTAAAATACGAAAATGGGGGATAGGTGGGGTCGCCTCCCACCTATTTTGAGAATTAAAAAAAATCTAGGACTTGTAAATTTTTTTACAGGATTTTTTTTCCTTTTTTTAGAAATTTTGCCATTTTTATACCTTTGAACACATGTAACTTTTTGTTTTTTAAAGCTAGCTCCAAAATCTTTTTTTAATAGACTTTTATAAGATTGTCGGCTCTAAAAAAAATTATGTTTGTTTCAAGTTATTGCTAAAAACAAAAATGTGGGCCCCCGAACTTAAAAAAAAGTTGAACAAAAATTTAAAAGTCAACTTTGCGATGCATTCAAAAAAAAAATAATAGGGCTGGAAGGCTTCTGTTTTTTTAAAACATCTCTAAAGCTTAGGCTTTTGAATGGTATGTAATTTGTTTCGGTATCTTTTTTGTAACCGGAGTTGTTAATTTTTTTTACTCAATTGGACCATGTTGACGAAATTCCACTAGTTACATGTTTTGTGAAATGTATCAAATGCAAAGTTGAAAATAATGTAAATACTAACTGTTGGGACGGTTACAAAGAGCAGGTAGGTTTTTTTTACATTCTTGCACACACATAATGGCTATCTTTTGTCATTTATAGGCATATTGGAGTTAGCACTTCCATATGCCAATAAAATGTTCGCATATTCCGCATTGGTAAATTGAGCCATTTTAAACCACAACAAAGTCTTAACAAAACGTCTGATAATAACAAAAAGTGACAAACAACAAAAAAACTTAACAAAATCACAAACACAGCAAAGTGAAATTAACGAAAACAAAAAAAAACGTTAACGTTATTAACGTTTGTGATTTTGTTAAGTTTTTTTGTTGTTTGTCACTTTTTGTTATTATCAGACGTTTTGTTAAGACTTTGTTGTGGTTTTAAATGGCTCAATTTACCAATGCGGAATATGCGGACATTTTATTGGCATATGGAAGTGCTAACTCCAATATGCCAATAAATGACAAAAGATAGCCATTATGTGTGTGCAAGAATGTAAAAAAACGTACCTGCTCTTTGTAACCGACCCAACAGTAAGTATTTACATTATTTTCAACTTTGCATTTGATACATTTCACAAAACATGTAACTAGTGGAATTTCGTCAACATGGTCCAATTGAGTAAAAAAAAATTAACAACTCCGGTTACAAAAAAGATACCGAAACAAATTACATACCATTCAAAAGCCTAAGCTTTAGAGATGTTTTAAAAAAAACAGAAGCCTTCCAGCCCCATTTTTTTTTTTTAAATGCATCGCAAAGTTGACTTTTAAATTTTTGTTCAACTTTTTTTTTAAGTTCGGGGGCCCACATTTTTGTTTTTAGCAATAACTTGAAACAAACATAATTTTTTTTAGAGCCAACAATCTTATAAAAGTCTATTAAAAAAAAGATTTTGGAGCTAGCTTTAAAAAACAAAAAGTTACATGTGTTCAAAGGTATAAAAATGGCAAAATTTCTAAAAAAAGGAAAAAAAATCCTGTAAAAAAAATTACAAGTCCTAGATTTTTTTTAATTCTCAAAATAGGTGGGAAGCGACCCCACCTATCCCCCATTTTCATATTTTCAACCATCTGCCGAAGACCCTGTATATTATGTACATTCATTACAGCAATGTTGCATGTACCGGTAAACAGAAACTAACACTTTTATGGTCGAATTTTTGCTTACTAAACATGACACGAAACGGTCGAAACTTTTAGGTACTAAAAACCAACTTCGTGTTAAGTGCGCCTGTAACATTTACTAAGTAGAGGGTAGAGTCAACCACACGTAAGTGTTAGTAATCCCTCGGTATAAGATAGCCTCGATTTGTCAGACGTTTTATACAGGGTCTTCGGCAGATGGTTGAAAATACGAAAATGGGGGATAGATGGGGTCGCCTCCCACCTATTTTGAGAATTAAAAAAAATCTAGGACTTGTAATTTTTTACAGGATTTTTTTTCCTTTTTTTAGAAATTTTTCCATTTTTATACCTTTGAACACATGTAACTTTTTGTTTTTTAAAGCTAGCTCCAAAATATTTTTTTTAATAGACTTTTATAAGATTGTCGGCTCTAAAAAAATTATGTTTGTTCAAGTTATTGCTAAAAACAAAAATGTGGGCCCCCGAACTTAAAAAAAAAGTTGAACAAAAATTTAAAACTCAACTTTGCGATGCATTTAAAAAAAAAATAATGGGGCTGGAAGGCTTCTGATTTTTTTAAAATATCTCTAAAGCTTAGGCTTTTGAATGGTATGTAATTTGTTTCGGTATCTTTTTTGTAACCGGAGTTGTTAATTTTTTTTACTCAATTGGACCATGTTGACGAAATTCCACTAGTTACATGTTTTGTGAAATGTATCAAATGCAAAGTTGAAAATAATGTAAACACTTACTGTTGGGACGGTTACAAAGAGCAGGTACGTTTTTTTACATGCTTGCACACACATAATGGCTATCTTTTGTCATTTATTGGCATATTGGAGTTAGCACTTCCATATGCCAATAAAATGTCCGCATATTCCGCATTGGTAAATTGAGCCATTTTAAACCACAACAAAGTCTTAACAAAACGTCTGATAATAACAAAAAGTGACAAACAACAAAAAAACTTAACAAAATCACAAACGTTAATAACGATAACGTTTTTTTTTTGTTTTCGTTAATTTCACTTTGCTGTGTTTGTGATTTTGTGAAGTTTTTTTTTTGTTTGTCACTTTTTGTTATTATCAGACGTTTTGTTAAGACTTTGTTGTGGTTTAAAATGGCTCAATTTACCAATGCGGAATATGCGGACATTTTATTGGCATATGGAAGTGCTAACTCCAATATGCCAATAAATGACAAAAGATAGCCATTATGTGTGTGCAAGAATGTAAAAAAACGTACCTGCTCTTTGTAACCGTCCCAACAGTAAGTATTTACATTATTTTCAACTTTGCATTTGATACATTTCACAAAACATGTAACTAGTGGAATTTCGTCAACATGGTCCAATTGAGTTAAAAAAATTAACAACTCCGGTTACAAAAAAGATACCGAAACAAATTACATACCATTCAAAAGCCTAAGCTTTAGAGATGTTTTAAAAAAATCAGAAGCCTTCCAGCCCCATTATTTTTTTTAAATGCATCGCAAAGTTGAGTTTTAAATTTTTGTTCAACTTTTTTTTTAAGTTCGGGGGCCCACATTTTTGTTTTTAGCAATAACTTGAAACAAACATAATTTTTTTTAGAGCCGACAATCTTATAAAAGTCTATTAAAAAAAAGATTTTGGAGCTAGCTTTAAAAAACAAAAAGCTACATGTGTTCAAAGGTATAAAAATGGCAAAATTTCTAAAAAAAGGAAAAAAAATCCTGTAAAAAAAATTACAAGTCCTACATTTTTTTAAATTCTCAAAATAGGTGGGAGGCGACCCCACCTATCCCCCATTTTCGTATTTTCAACCATCTGCCGAAGACCCTGTATATGTACTTACTACTTACTAGTAAAATTTTATGTGTTTTTTCGATAGTTATACTGTGCCGACGACGTGTGAATTTCGACATATTTTCGGGAGAACAGAAGCAACGCTGTTGTTGCTATTATTCCTGTATTCGAATGCATCTTTAGCGACCTCTATCTTCACATATGGTAATTTTATAATATTGTGCTTAATCAATAATAGAAGAGATACTAAAGAAAAATAAGTTTACTACTAGTAGTTTAAAGGTAAATTCATAGATTGCGCTGTTTTTATATGGAAAATTCTATGTAAATGCGTGACATTGATACAAAACTAGAGAAAACAATTAAACGATGCTAAAATTATTCAAAGGTTGATGCTTGCTAAAGAAAGCTTATCATCATCATCATATCAGCCGAAAATCGTCCACTGCTGGACAAAGGCCTCCCCCAAGGATTTCCACGACGACCGGTCCTGCGCTGCCCGCATCCATCGGCTTCCCGCGATCTTCACCAGGTCGTCGGTCAAAGAAAGCATAATTTAATGAAAATGTAGGATAGATGAACCTGTTAGTGACAGCTATCTACTGAAATGAGAGTCTCTACTCTGCGAGAACGAATCCGATGAAATTTTTATGTGTCGCTTAGTTTCGCTTACATTGGTAGTGTTACTAAATCGACGTGCCGTCGAACGTACCTCTTAACGGAGCAATACGCTGCTGTTTCGACGCTAATATTGAAACTACTAAATTTCGAAACTTTTCAACGTTAACCCTAACATTTCAGGAAAAGTTTTTCTCGATGTTGTAGTGGTAGGTAGGGTAAGGAGGAGGTAAAGAACCATGGTAACTGGCTTAGGTTAAATAGTGTACGAATGGTGTACATTATGCACCGCTGATTGGCTGAAAGTCTGCATCATCATCTACTGCTCAACAAGCGCCTCCCTTAAGGATTTCTACAACGACCGGTTCTGTGCTATAAACAGTTTTTTTTTTCATTCTTGTAATACAAAAAAAACGTCTTTTTTTGGAGTTTACCCCTTAAGAGTTGATTTTCATACATAAGCCCGGGGTATGAAAATTTATGGGGAGTAAAATCAGACGTTATGCTTTATGCGTTAGTTGCATAGTTAGTTATTAATTATGTGCGCAACTTATTTGAGTGTATGTATGTTTATTTCTTTGGCACGTCCTGAAGCCTAAACAGCTTGATGGATTTTGGAGTGTGAGGTGTCGTTAGATTTGTCTTGTCAGAATTGAAAAAGTGGCCGCCATTTTGAACTTTTTAGTTACTGGACCGATTGCTTCCAAAATCGATATGTGAGCGTCCCTGACGTTCCTTAAAATGAAACTGTTGCTATAATTGTAAAAAAAAAGTGGCCGTCATTTTGAATGCTTCCAATATTGATATCAGAGGGTCACTCAAGTCCCTTATAACGAATCCGTTGTCAGAATTGAAAATAGTGACCGCCATTTTGATTTTTTTAGTTACTGGACCGATTGCTTCCAAAATCGATATCTGAGGTCCCTGAGGTCCCTATCATGAATCTGTTGTCATTATTCAAAAAAGTGGCCGCCCATTTTGATCTTTTTAGTTACTGGACCGATTGCTTCCAAAGTCGATATATGACGGCCCCTGAAGTCCTTAATCACGAATCCGTTGTCAGAATTGAAAAAAGTGGCAGCCATTTTGAACTTTTTAGTTACCGGACCGAATGCTTCCAAAATCGATATCTGAGGGTCCCTGAAGTCCCTTATACCGAATCCGTTGTCAGAATTGAAAAGGAGACCGCTATTTTGATTTTTTTAGTTGATGGACCAATTGCTTCCAAAATCGATATCACGAATCGAAACTTTTTATTTGAAAAAAAGTGGCCGCCATTTCGAAGTTTTTAGTTACTGGACCGAATGCTTCCAAAATAGATATCTGAGGGTCCCTGGAGTCCCTTATAACGATTCCATTGTCAGAATTGAAAAAATGGCTGTCATTTTGATTTTTTTAGTTACTGGACCGATTGCTTCCAAAATCGATATCTGGGGGTCCCTGAGGTCCCTAATCGCGAATCTGTTGTCAGAATTAAAAAAATTGGTCACCGTCCCCCAGCACATTTATAATCGTTAGAAAGGACTAAACTCCTGTCGTGCGACGGAGCTGACATACACACTTTTTTTTCTAAAACTGGACAGAATATGGATGCGGGAGTTTTACTTTTGCGTTATAAATATTATATACTTTATACTTTTTTTTTGTTATATATTTTTTGGTTTATTAATGTTATTTTCTATTACATGTACTGTTACATTATTTTCGTTTAAGCCTATCTCGTCCATTTTTAAATTTTAATTAGTTAAATTTATGAATTTGCTTTCTAAAATGTAAAACAAACAGTTGCAATATTTACGTATAATAAGCTGTGAAATTTGCGAAAAATAAATAAATAAATAAATATAAGAACCGAAAGACATTGGACTTCCCTGTTGAGCGTTTTTTGTGTTATTTTGTAAGAACCCATCAAACCTTTAAGTAAAATTATAGCAAATGTCACTTGATTAATTTTTGTTATTAAATAATAAAATAAATAAATATGTACACCTCTTTTTAACCTACAAGACTTGAGTACCTAAACGTGTTCTTCATTCTTACTAGGTTTGGCTGTCGATTGAGAGAGTTACTGTGCTCTAGACTTTCTATACCTGTTAGAAACATCAACGAGAAATGTAAGTTGCGGAAAGGACATCAAAGATCAATGTAAGTTTAAGCCCCATTATAAAAACAAACTAGTTGTAGCCCCACAGAAAAGCCATCAACAAGAAATGCAAGTTGTAGCCCCATTGAAAAAAAAACAACGAGTAATTCAAGTTGTAGCCCTATAAAAAGATATCAACGACAAATGCATTTCGTAGCCTCACTGAAAATATATCAACGAGAAATGCAAGTTGTAGGCCCTTTTAAAAGGATTGTGAAGATGCTACTTTTCATAAAAATGGCGTTAACGATTTTCACCTCTTAATTTGGACCAATTTTTAATAGATTGTCAGCCAGAACGAAAGCTAGGCATAAGCGTATAAACGTTTCGTTTTTTAAGTTACTGATTATAAGTAAACAAAAAATGGCCGAAATTAGTTTTTTATGAAAAAACCTAAACGACAATAAAATTAAACCTATTATCTTTATTGTCGAAGGGTGTGAGGTTAGGTTATGGATGGCCTCGTGGTTCACGTCCTTAACTATTTCGGTATTGGGCGTCGAAATAACAATGCAGCTATATCACAGAGGTCCTTCTTCAATAGTCTTGATCATTTGGTAATCGAAATTGTACAGGATGCCTTGGATAACAATGGATGCAAACGCGGTGATCACAGCGATGGCGTGACACGTCCATTTTGCTCACAGATCACCACTACTTGTGTTCTGCTCGACGCTCCGTCAAAAAGTGTCTGCTCCGAGACTGACGTCCAGCTAATCTGGCTTCTCCACAGATCTAATAAATTCTCAACTCAGTGTGGCAGCACAAACAGCCTTCCGTTAATACATCATCTTTGCTACCACAAACGATCGTCTCCCGAGTACAAGCGATCGTCACGCCACCACCGGTTTCACCCAGGTACTAATACCTGAAGTTTGATCCAAACAAAGTGTAACTATGTAAACTTATCTCGAGCTGGTATTGGTCGCGTTTTCAATGACCCTCCGACACGGCCATCCTGCGAGTCACACGTCCTCGGGTGACTAACCTGAAAAAGAAAAGGGTAGCCAGTAGATTCCATTTCGTTCGGCCAATCCTGACCTTCATTAGGAAGGTCCACAGCTCAAGGAATAAAAGCAACGCTAATAATGTGAAGCTTTAATTCAAGACTACAATCATGGTAACAACACATTTTAACAGCCTCAAAAAACCAAAATAATTTCACTCTCGTAAACTAAATAAACCTCAGCATTAGCATCGTAACTCAAACAATCTCAAATCAGTTTAGGTCTCCAAGGTAAATCACAGCTGCAAGGCTTGAAACCTTACAACCATTTACAACCTTTAGGGGCACATAGAACGGAACATAATCATCATCGCAAATCACAAGCGACGGAACACCAGAATTAAACATCACCACATCCGGGTGGCGGGACACCACAAAGAATCATCATCACTAACGCCAAGCGACGGAATACCAATCAGTCATCATCACCAGTCCAGGTGACGGAACACCATCACCACCAATCTAGGCAGTGGAACACCATCATCACCAATCTAGGCAATGGAACACCATCATCACCAATCCAGGCGACGGAATACCATCATCACCAATCTAGGCAATGGAACACCATCATCACCAATACAGGCGACGGAATACCATCATCACCAATCTAGGCAATGGAACACCATCATCACCAATACAGGCGACGGAATACCATCATCGCCAGTACAGGCGACGGAATACCATCAACAGTTTTAGCCGGTAAACGGGATACTTCTTTTTTACAAAAACACGAATGTACCTGCTACACATCATGACAGAACGAGTCTGACAAAACAAGCAGCAGCCAATTCATGCAAACATATAGCGCCATTCAGCACTCTTCATTTACCGCTGAAACATGTTGGAATACTTCAGTACTACACACAAATATAAACGATAAAGAAAAAAATTACAACTGTATACAATTGATTGAGTTACGATCTGTCAATACAATTAACATTGAAAGGTAGACGCCTCTGCACCAGATTCATCGTCAACATCCGGAGGCAAATAACCTTCGGACATACTACGTAAACGGTCATGGGCATACTTGTAACTTCGTCTCAAATTCAAAGCTTGTAATTTGTATCTGTCACCTTCTAAGACCTCTACGACCCTGAAGGGCCCTCGGTATTTGGGATCTAACTTGGTTTGGTTACGCTCCTTATTTTGTATCACCACAACAGTCACCCATCTTGGCAACTCTGGGCCACCTCCATCCGGTGCCCAAACAAACAACAGTCACCCAACCTGGCGACTCTCAGACACCTCCATCCGGTGTCCAACCACACTATCGCTTCCATGCGGCGATCTCAAACATCACCTCTTTCTGGTCATTGCCAACATCACCTCCCCGGTGATACGCCTGCGAGCCAAACGCACGCCACACACAGTTGTGGCCGCACAGCAACGAGAAAATCAACTCGGTGTTTTACGCCTACGTCTACGAATGGCTGAGGCTATTGGCATCCAGTTGCGAAAAATTGTTTACGTCTAAGGTTCAAAATACAAATTAGAGAACGTTAAAATCACGGTCAAGTACAAAAGTCCTTACTCTGCACTAGTAGATGGTCGAGGTTCAGTCTCTCCATCATCAATTCTGTCCAAGTCAAATATACTGTCACTATCGGGCATTTAACGTAGTCTGTCCTCAATAACTGACGGTATTTTATATCTAAAGTGGTAGGTAACGCTTCTCCATTTGTAACAACACAAAGTTAGGTAACTTGTGAAACTAAGCTTTTGTCTAGAAATCAGCCAGTGGCGCTGCCTCAGAGCAATACACCACCCCATCTCTTCCCAAGGGTTTCACAAGAAGTGACTAAGGGACTAAAAATTTGAGGACAAGCAACATCGTCCTTCATGCTCATACTGTACCGCCAAACAGCCCGCCAAGCGTAGCGTTTTTTTTTTGTTTTTTTTTTTTTTTTTTTACAATTGGTGAAACCGCTCCAACATGGGGGAGGCCCATGTCTATTATCACATCAGCAGCAAGCTGATTAACAACTCCTGTAATAGGATGCGTTACTCTCCGTATTATCACTAGTATGTTGTCGTGCTTCACTTAGATAAAATTTCAGCCTGTGTGTGTAATCGACAAACATGACATTTAGAGGTTAGGCTACTTTACTCGTACCAAGAAGCAACTCCAGGAGGCTGTACTTCGTAACTCGGTTAACCCAACAGTTTGGTTACTGCCAAATGATCATCATGTAACTTGTAACATTGAAATCTCATTACTATACTCGAAGGAAGTGAGCATATTTTAAAGGACACTTAACTAAGAGTACCAACGTTTAAACGTGCTAAGATTCACCTGACCGTTGCCACGCGCCTAAAGCGTTTATGAACGTAAGTTCAAATACAAGGGGGCATTACGTAGATCGAATGACACGTGGACGTATTTGAACAGAGGTTACAAAATCAGTCATTTCGATTTAATAGGTAAAGAATGCACCTGATGTAACCACTAGCTATGCCTGACGTGGTGAAATAGTGACCACCTATGAAGTCAATCGATGTTCCAAGCTATCAGAGGAAGCAATTTCCGTTCAGGCATGTTATCATTTTTTTTTCACGGTTATCAACACTTGCGTTCTATGCTATCCTTTTTCTTTACCAGCATGATAAGGCCGTCAAAAAGGGAAAGCTTCGGGGCTTATGACATTCGCAGCCTCCAGCCCATGAATCCTGTATCATCATCACATCAGCCGTAAGACGTCCACCACTGCACTCCGCATACTACCCTGTTATTATTCTTTTTTTTTTTTTTTTTTTTTTACAATTGGTAAACAAAATATTTTATTGGGGTCACCGAAATTAATCTACCTACATTGGGGTCTATACGATAGCGGGGCATTAAGGATGCCCTCGACAAATTCATCGCGAAAGCTATTAAAAATAGGCAACAACTTTGGCCTATGCTCAATGAGAATATCAGTCCCAATACTACGAAAGCTAATAAAGGTTTTTTTTACTCCATGTAAAGATGTCAGTCTCAATATTATAAAAGCTTAAAGGGGTTTCAATACTTTCAATCTTGGTTTAGGTTTGTATAACTGAAACTAGTTAACTAAATGAATCATCATATTTACAATGAGTCCTCTTTTTAAATCTTCCGTTCAATCACGACGTTGTGTCACAATGAATGATCCGAAAGCACGTGAAAGAGTACTTTGAAGGACAACAAGGCATCATTTTGGCTGCTAATTCAATCACCACTGAAGGTTAAAGGACTACTCTATTCGCATTCTTTCTGACAGTCGAGCTGTTTTATTATTGACAAACTCGTTTAAATATACCGTCAAGCCTAGATTTAAAATATCTGAACCGATCATAATATTGTTGGTACGTATTGTTGTACGTAGGTTGGAACGTAGGTACTCGTTTGGCATAACAAAAAAATAAAAATTCTGAATGATTCCCGTCAATACTACCCTCACTCAATATTTGTTCTGTACAGTAAACGTGAGCGTTGCCTATAAAAGTCAATCGTGCGTTTGTACTGAACACACTCCCGAAAGTCTATACACGAAACTTTCTTTAACGAGAGAACAGTAGGCACCACTACAGATTAGGTAATAGTACTACGCACGTACTACTACCACCATCAAAACAAAAGGGGTACGACTCACCGGATTTTCGTAACACCGCGTACATCACGCACTTCGCAGAAGCCGCACGCGCCGCTAGCGTGCATCTCCGCTGCTGCCAGCACAGCCCACGCTGTCACCTCATTCCAATGGTCGTTCCGTAAGGGAGATATCGACAGTTGAGCGCCGTGCACGTGGATTAGCTTCCGGTATATTCCGGTTGAATGCTGGCAATATGATTGCAGCAGATGTAGTCGATGGTGCTTGCATAACCTCAATCAATCGCAGCATGTTCTGGTTCTGTAGCACGAAGAATTGTTGCCAGTGGTTTTTATTTCGCTGCTCCATCATCAATTTTCACATTTTCCCGTCGTTGTCCACTTGTTGCGAGCGCAGGGAACTATCCAACTTCTGATGTCGAAGGGTGTGAGGTTAGGTTATGGATGGCCTCGTGGTTCACGTCCTTAACTATTTCGGTATTGGGCGTCGAAATAACAATGCAGCTATATCACAGAGGTCCTTCTTCAATAGTCTTGATCATTTGGTAATCGAAATTGTACAAGATGCCTTGGATAACAATGGATGCAAACGCGGTGATCACAGCGATGGCGTGACACGTCCATTTTGCTCACAGATCACCACTACTTGTGTTCTGCTCGACGCTCCGTCAAAAAGTGTCTGCTCCGAGACTGACGTCCAGCTAATCTGGCTTCTCCACAGATCTAATAAATTCTCAACTCAGTGTGGCAGCACAAACAGCCTTCCGTTAATACATCATCTTTGCTACCACAAACGATCGTCTCCCGAGTACAAGCGATCGTCACGCCACCACCGGTTTCACCCAGGTACTAATACCTGACGTTTGATCCAAACAAAGTGTAACTATGTAAACTTATCTCGAGCTGGTATTGGTCGCGTTTTCAATGACCCTCCGACATATCTTTATCGGAAAAACAAAAATATATAAGCCTAGCTTTTGTTCTGACTGAAAACCTATCAAAAATTCGTCCAAATCGGTTAACATTTAAGAGGTGAAAATCGTTAACGCCGTTTGTATGAATAGTCGCAGCTTCACAATCCTCTTAATTGGTAGCGCATTTAGTGATGAGCAAAGCAAGACCTAGACCAAAACTCGGATAGTTTTGGTCTTAGTCACGCTCAAATACTTCCGGTCTTGGACTTTTAAGGCATGTACTAGGAATGCAAGTTGTTGCTCTATAGAAAATACACCAACCATACCTATATGCAAACTGTAGTGCCCTATAGAAATGGAATCAATGAGGAATGCTGTAGTCTAAGACACGAGTTTATTTATATAGAAAAGACATCAAGAAGGAAGGTAAAAAAATACTTGTAGCGTCAATCTTCTTTCATTCGATCTTTTTTCATTCCATCTATTTCTTTTCCACGCTTAAGCTGTCATCAATCTAACAACTTCATTCAAAAACCAATAATTATAATCATCACCTCATAATATATATGAGAATTTAATAAATTCCTATCTTAATACTTAATAAAAGACCCATTACGGGTAAGATCAATTTATGTTTATTTGTGATTTGTATTTTAAATTTAGTGTATGATGTTTTGACTATTTTATATTTCTTTCTAGGTCTTATTTCCATAATTAAATCATATTAAGTACATGTCCACGATGGAGTTTTAACCCTTATCACCCTACACCTACTTCCGTCGTGTGACATACTATTGCAGAATTTTTGCGGTAATAAGTTTAAAAAACAGATTGACAAACATAGATTAATTTGAGGCCCCGTCGTGCGCTGTACGAGTTTATGCATTAACTGTCCCGGTACGTACGGTGCGGTAGAATAGAACTATTATGTACGTGAGTTACAGTGGTACAGTCGGCGGCAATAAGTTGGATGTAGTCAAGCTCTATGATGTGATACACTTATTACTAGAATACTAGATTAAATAAAAAATATATTATTATTATTAATACTAGATTTAGCATATTGTTTTTTATGTGACTAAAAAAATCGGATTATTGTCTTGCCTGATGTATTGATGATGATCATCACGATCTTAATCACATTACCCAAAAAACGCCCACTGCTGGACATAAAAACCTCCCACAAATAGGATAGGTTTTGCCGTAATCGCCACGCTTGGCAAGCGGCTTGGGGAGGTGCTACTAAGGGCCGCACCACAGGCCATGATGTGACGTAGCTTTTAATGAAAGATACTTACTCCCAAAGTTCTTTAACGTATGAGACGAGTCACATTTTGTAAAGGGTATCTGTATGGGTCCATCATGTGAAAAGAGGCTTTCCTACTCTACATATTTCGGTGCGTGATCACCACTCGAAAACTTTACGGTCTTACTACTATACGTAGGAGAGAGCAATTTATTTGAGCTACTTTCTAATCTCCCTGAATCTCTAAACCCTAACTTATTTTGGCGTTTGAGTAAATCGAGTTTTCAAAAATAACAATAAAGTTCTGTTTCAAATAAATCTTCTGTTGCGCTAATTACTCTGTCACATATAAGGAACTCAAAGCATTTTAGGCGACTGTACATTTATTTTGCAGTGAGCGTTCTCCCAGCGTATAGTGTCAAAGTAAGTATGAAGTGAGTTTACATTTGTGGCTCGTGCATGCAGTAATTTTGAGTTTATGTTCAGATAAATCTGACATGACTATATTTCCATTGCTGTTTCCTTTATAGCTACTATTTCAAAACACGAGATAAATTATTTTTACATAGAAAAATTGTCGGCGATACTGGCACAATGGCGAGCAAAAGTAGAGGGTCGGTTTCAAAAGTAGAGGGTTGATTACAAAAGTAGAGGGTCGGTTACAAAAGTACAGGGTCGGTTTCAAAAGTAGAGGGTCGGTTACAAAAGTAGAGGGTCGGTTACAAAAGTAGAGGATCGGTTACAAAAGTAGAGGGTTGGTTTCAAAATTAGAGGGTCGGTTACAAAAGTAGAGGGTCGGTTACAAAAGTAGAGGGTCGGTTACAAAAGTAGAGGGTCGGTTACAAAAATATCCAATATCTCCGATTATCTTTTAATTTGTTGGGCTGTCTAAGTCGCTTTACTTAAATTTAAAAAACATATTTCATCATCATCATCATATCAGCTCATATATTTCGCCACGGGCTCGAGCCTATCCTGAATTAGGGCGATCGGGCCTTAGTCGACCACGCGGACCCAGTGCTGGTTAGTCGACTTCACACACAACCTTCGAGTTCCTTCGCAGGCATGTGTAGGTATCCTTAAGATGTCTTCCTTCACCGAAAGAGCGTCATCAGATAAACGTACTTATATATATGAAATCGAAAAACACGTTGTTACGTGGCGGAGAATTTTTGATCACAATTACTAACATTATCCTTTAGAAACCTTTGAGCATACATAGGTAATAAGTTTAGGGCTTCAGTAGTCTTAAGTGGAATATTTGTAAAAAAAGTTTCGAGTTCTTTGGCTACATCGGCATTCGAATTAATTTTACCTTGATCTGTTTGCAAAAATACCAATGGCCAATATACTTATTTACTAAGAATTTTTAATTTGTATAATTTTTATCCGGATATTAATTAAAATAATTCCTACACTGAAACCTAAAATAATTTAAATACACGAAACAGATAGTTTAAAAGTACCTTTAAAGTTTTTTGTTTAAAAATATTAGGAGCCTTGTAACTTTTTCAAAACTTATGATATATGTTTTTTCAATAAAATGTTTTTTTTTTTTAATTTGTATAATTTTCATCCGGATGATAATGAAAATAATTCCCACACTGAAACCCAAAATAATTTAAATACATGAGATTGATAGTTCAAAAGTACCTTTTAAGCTTCACGTGTAAGAAATATTAGTCGCCTTGTAACTTGCTCAAAAATTAAGATATATATTTTTTCAATAATATTTTAGGGATAGACGGGTGTTGGACTAAGCATCACCCGCGGTAACGTGTAGGGCATTTAGATTAACACCTACGGACGTATGCAACGCGACCTACATACACTTCTGGACTCAGATGTGCAGGTTTCCTCACGATGTATGCCTAGGACAGCACGGTTAATTGTGCCACAGGATAAGAAGAAACTCTTTAAGGCGCGTTGGGCACCAGGAACAAAAGGTATAAAACTGTATTTGAGATGGGACAAAACCATTGAACTCGCGAAACCGTTTCCTGTTACCAAAAGTTTTCTTACTTTTATAAAACCATACTATACGATTCGATAATGATGGTCATTATTATGGTGTGTTCCGGCATGAAGATAGGATAGCCAGTTCCCCATTGGGGAATCTTGGTAAGCCCACTTCCATCTTCGGCAACATCGTCACTTACCACCAGGTGAGACGTTTTCAAGGGTTTACTAATTGTGAATAAAAAAAAAAGAAAAAAAGAAAGAATAAAAAAAAACAATTGGTGTACAAGTTACAAAACTTTAAGGTGGTTAGGATTTGTTTTTCTTTATTAATGCGTCGTGATATTAAGGTTTTTGTAACCAACCCTTTTCTTTTGCCCGCCAGTGTAGTAAGTTTAGGTTTAGATAAAAACTTAACTATACCTATATCAATATTTGGGGAAACCAGGTCATCTTCGAAGAGCTATAGCTTGGCTCCTATGGCTTCAATAGAGATGTGATTAATCTTAAATTGTAGGTAATTTAATACAGTTTATAAGTGTAGAAAACATTGTTCACAAAAAATGCATAGTTTTGACTCTGGTGAGAAAATAGTGAAAAAAGCCACAAAATGTCGAAGTTTTTCTCAATTTTCTCAGTTTCCATGGTTTTTCGGAGTTCCAAATTTGAATTCACACTACCCCAACAGATCCATACAACCAAAAATGCTGAACTACATCACACTTTGCGAATTTAATGTCTTATTACGAAGGCCTATTTATTGAGAATCGTATATTTTTAAGGTAAGTTATTTAGGGAACCACTTTGCATTAAAGCTTTCAATTTCACCATTTGTTAATGGCAATTGGAAATGGAAGATAGTGACATTAATTTGAGTTAGTACGAGCGGAGCCATTAGCAGATCGACTCAACGGTAAAAGGTTTGTTCCACTATGCTTCACAGGCGCCATAAGTTTGATTTAGACCAATTTAATTAAAAATTACTAACAAGACTGCATAAAATAAAGATAAGATCCTTACTAATATAATATTATAAATGTGAAAATGTTTTTGTTTGTTACCTTTTCACGCTTCAACGCCTTGACCAATTTTAATGGAATTCGGCATGCAGGTAGCCTGTGTCACGACGAAGGACACAGGCTACTTTTTACCCCGTGAAAATAACATAGCCCGATGCAGTTCCTGAGGGAACCGAAAATATTTAACATCGCAACGGAACAATGGATTGTGTGATTTTTTTGCACAGAGATGGTTGAGGGGGTGGAAAATGACATGATTTAATAATAAGTATATCCTGACTTAGTTCCCGAGGGACCTGGAGAAAATCCATGTGCACCGAGTGCACCGCGCTCTCTAAGCCAGTCATAAAAACAATGTCCACGCGGGCGAAGCCACGGGCAAAAGCTAGTAAAGCCCTGTTTTTGGGTAGTCTGAGTGATAATATGTATCCTATGTCACTAGGTGATCAAGAAATATCTAACGACACCTTTCACTCCAAAATCCAGGCTCAGCCAAAGAAACAGACATAATATTATGTGCACCCAAAAACTATGAACCTCCTTTTTGGAATGTCGGGTAAAAGTTAGTATTATATTCGAAATTAATTTAGATTTATTTATACAAGATGTAAAAAAAATTGTGTAGGTCTCGTTAACTGGGACTTCTACTCATCGTACTGAACAATTTTTGTTCTACGACTTTACTGAAATCCAAAAAAAAATTTTTTTTTTCTTAATACAAATCGATGAGCTGATCGACCATATTTTTGCATTTTGGTATGGAGGGATATTTTTTTGAGAATTGACTAATGAACTTGTGGAAATTTGTTCAATATGATAAGTAGAACCCAATTTTGTTACACCTGTATGCACTAGCTTTAAAACACGGCTTTGCCCGCGTGGATATTGTTTTTAGAACTGTTTTCAAGGGTGCATGGTGCACGTGGAATTTAATTTTTCTCAGATCCCTTCAGGACTAGGCTTTTTTCCGGGATAGATCCTATCCTATCCTTCGCCTTTTACTAGACAAATTTCAGCGAAATCGTTTCAGTAGTTTTTAGCATGGATGAGTAACAAACAGACTTTACTAGTTTTACTACTTTTGAATTTTGAATTTATAGTATCAGTAAGGTATTTGTATTCTTTTCAATATAAATTAAAACAACATTTTTGGCATTACCTTACTAAAGATAGACATATATATTTAATTATTTATTTATAGGCAGCGCAGAACCGGTCGTCGTGGAAATCTTTGGGGGAGGCCTGTGTCCAGCAGTGGACGTCCTTCGGCAGATATGATGATAATGATGATTCCTTTTTATTATATAAGTATGTCTAGCTTTTGCCCGCAGTTTCCCCCGCATGGATATCGATGGTGCGCTCATATAACCTCCCAGGACGTGCGTGCAACAACTGTTCGAAGTTTCAACGCAATCAAAAATACAAACAAACAAACATTGATTTTTATCTATGTCACCGTAAGATAGTAAATTCCGTTAGATTATAATCTACCGAGATAGTGAACTGTCTAAATATTGTGAACTGTAACATATTGTTTACAATTTCACTAGTGACATTACAATAACACTAAGCGAAGTGAAAAACACTAAATAAATGAGCTCGCGAAGCGAGCGATGTTAATTTCGGTCAGGTTTGATTGATTTAACAGCGACCCGAAACGAGGCTTCCCCCCCCTCACCACAGGGAAGTAGAATGCTTCGCAGCAGTAGAAATCATCAGTTTTAATTGGCGGTACAAGAATAGGCCGTGAAATTGTGATCCGATTCACACATCTAACTAGTGAGTTTGTAATATCGCGGTTTTCACAATATCCCGGTGACATATATAAGAAGATATGTAATTGTTCGTAGGTAGTCAACCATGTGTTTACTGTAGTTAGGTAATTAGAAATTAGTAATCAAAATTTATTAAGTCTAAACTTGAAGTCATTGTTCTGTATTCATTTGTCACTTCCTGTTTCCAAAGTCTGCTGTAAGAACAAGTAAGTTGTCCCTTTCGTATGTGTTTATCTTGTTTAATATATGTTTGTCCCTTGTCTGTGTACAGTAATATGTAAATTAAATGAGGTTTTTATCAATTAAACATAACATAAATGTAGACCTCATTTGTCTATATAGAATTCATTTGTGCGACAGTAAGTGTGTAAGATTCTACAATAAAGTTCCAGAAAATGTAACTAGTTTGCTAGAAAATAAATTTCAAAAACTCATTTAAAAGAATGACTGTGTTTTATAGGATATTACAAAATTAATTATTTAAATGACAAGGATTTTAATGGTTATTTAACAATCCTACAGCAAATACCATTTTTTAAAACCACAATTAATAAGCCCTTGGCATCATCTCACCTGATGGTAAGTGACGATGATGCCGAAGATGGAAGCGGGCTTACCAAGATTCCCCAACGCAATGCAGGTCTGGCTATCTTATCTTCAAGCCCACTGTGGGCTCCCACATCAATCATGTTAACACTGATGTTTTGCGGTAAAACTTAGATAAGATGGAGTAGCTAGCCAGGCGGGCTATGAAAAATGCCCTACTACCAACCAAACCGAGTCTTACAAAGTTAACCCCGCCGGGAATCGAACCCGCTACCTCCTGGTGTGAAGCGAATTGACTAACCATTACGCCACGGAGGCGGTTAAAATAACCTGAGACTGAACTCTGAATCATGTCATATTTTTTTTTTACCATTTAACAGTGTCTAAAAATACCTATTTAAAATAAATATTTTGAAATTTGGAGTGTGGACCTTAAATCTAGGTGAAAATTTAAACTTTTAAGACTTAAAATCGAATCCAAGTCGGTGAAGCTTTGTTGGAGTCGAAGAAGGGTATAGTCTCTTCCCTTAGCGGAAAAAAGGTTTTTTTGATGAAACCAGCACCATATTTTAGTATGTTGATAAGCATGTTATTCTGACTAAAAAACTACCGGGAGACAGTTTCTAAAGTGGTTGAGTCACCAGCTATGACGTCATCAAAATGGCCGCTGCCGCGTTCAGAATATTGCGTATACAACAGAAAGTATATCACATGTAAGCTTGTGCGGGGTGTCATAAAAAGCAAAATTAAATGCGCTACAATACTGTTCCTACATTTGACCTTGTAAATACCATAGTTTGTAAGAAATTTCAATTTTTATTTAAATTTTTCCAAAAAAACTTTCGTTTTTTGTTTTCATCAACTTTACTAGTAACTTTACAGTAAAACATTGTCTCAAGATATGAATGCTACATTAATAAGCTATAAAACGCCATTAAAATTTTGAAAATCGGTTTATAAACAAGCAGAATACATTAGTTTTGTTCCATATCGGATGTCACCACCAAGACTCGATTTATTTTTTGTAACATTCAATTTATATAAAAAAGGCAATCACACATTTTTTTATTTCTTTTTCCTAAAAATATTTTTTTCGATGTAAATACAAAATCTTTCTACCTTGCGCAAGATAATTATTTGCGCAGCGTCTGGCAACCCTGTTTGCGAAAGCGAGTGGAGGCGCATCCGTGTCAGTGGCCATTCTTTGTTTGCGCGCGGTTAACCTGTAGCCATGTCATTGCTTCATTTTAGTATCTGACGTTTTTTAACAAATAAGATAAACGGTGTGTTCTGGGACTCTCATCAACTTTTCCACAGAACGGCATCAACTCTTAAAATTGGATCAGATATTCACCGACATGCAGTTTTGGTACAAGATGAAATTATTTTAAAGAACTTGCACTCTACCGCTTTAGTTGCCATGGAAGCCAAGTATCACAAATCGTGTTATATTAAGCTACTTAACAAAATTCGCAGTATTAAAAGTCAGCAGTCAGTACCTGAACCAGAAGTATCAGTTCAAACAGCATACGGTTCTACGTTGAGTGAGTTAGTAACGTACATTCAAGAGTGTTACTTGTACAGTGCTAAAGCTCCGGTTTTTCGTCTTGTTAATCTAACCACAATGTTTAAGAAAAGAATGCAAGAGAAAGGTTTGGAAAACTTTGAAGTCAACAGAACGAAACTAAAACAACAGCTTCTCGAGTTCATTCCTAGTCTTCGTGAGAATAAAGTTGGTCGAGAAGTTTTACTTAGTTTTGAAGATAATGTTCGAAGCGTTGTAGAAATTGCTTGCCAAAACAATGCAATGAGCGATGATATGTGCTTAGCTCGTGCTGCT
The DNA here is from genome assembly GCA_947284805.1 of Coleophora flavipennella. Classification (NCBI taxonomy): domain Eukaryota; kingdom Metazoa; phylum Arthropoda; class Insecta; order Lepidoptera; family Coleophoridae; genus Coleophora; species Coleophora flavipennella. The sequence continues at coordinate 6,665,601 of OX369287.1, read as the reverse complement.
AAAATTATTCGTGACCAAATGTTCAATGAATAACCGAAATTCAACGGATCTTTTCAAGATTCTTTTGCTGGTGAAAACTTTGTTCCTAACCAATGCGTTTTGCTTTGCCGAATGGTACTACTTGGCGACGCATTCACTGAAAATTTTGAAAAAAGAGAAGAATCGCAAAGGGACATAAACTTGGTAGCGACAAACATTGCCCAACTGATCAGATTTAACTGCAAAAAGGAAAGTCACCAAAACTAGGACCAGTCAGCTCCACTCACTAGACCGATAAACACCGTTACCTTTATATATTGGTATCAAACTGTACAACGACAATGTGCAAAAAGAAGTGATTGACAACATGTGCGACCTGGGTTTGAGCGTAACATATAAAAGGGTAGTTCAAGTGTCTGAAATAGTGACTAGTAATGCGTGTACGTTGAACGCTGCTACAGTAACCTCGTGCGCATAGCGGCTTCGTTTTACATGAGACGGTTTAAGCATCCCTTCGGCTCTGCCTGGTGTAGTTGTACCGGCCTCCACTAAATAATCAGTCCAGCCACTGTCTTTCAACCAAGTGCCAATCATAGATATTACTGCCATTTCAATATACATTGGGCCTAGCATAACAATCGGTTTATCTTCCCGATATATTTCAGGATATGACCATTGGAATTGTTTAGCGATGGCGTATAATGGTTGATGAGTAGTAATGACCGGTATATGTCCTGGATTAGTTTTTTTCGTGATTGTCATAATAATATTCATAGTATGGCGAACCATAGCGTGGGAGTTAATGCTTTCTCGCAATATGGGCAATACATGTGAATGACATTTGATTTTTCAGGATTATCCTTGCGTGCATGGTTTACAGCCCATGGCAGAGTTTCTTCATCATTTTGTAGCGCTATTTTAGTATGATCTAGTTATTCTTTCAATTCTGCAGTAGGACTTATTGCACTGCAATCTCCGAAATTGTAGTTAACTGTTTGCATGGGAACATCCGACTGCTTTTTTGGTGTGGGTAGTATATTAGTATACGAATCGGGAAGAGAAATTTCGTATTAGTCTTTCTTCGTTAGGTTTAAAGGCGGCTTTGCATTGCTGTTTTCTTCTGAGTGTAAAATAACTGATATAGTTGTACCGTGAAAAGAGTCCATTGAAGTGTTGGAAGAAGTATTCTGATCAATGTTTTCGATAGCCGCACATGTAAATATGTTTTGTAGTATACTTTTGGGACAAACAAACCCCTGCTCCTTATATAGATCACACGCATTACTAGCCACTATTTCAGACACTTGAACTACCCTTTTATATGATACGCTCAAACCCAGGTCGCACATGTTGTCAATCACTTCTTTTCGCACATTGTCGTTGTACAGTTTGATACTAATATATAAAGGTAACGGTGTTTCTCGGTCTAGTGAGTGGAGCTGACTGGTCTTAGTTTGGGCGACTTTCTTTTTGTAATTAAATCTGATCAGTTGGGCAATGTTTTTCGCGACCAAGTTTATGTCCCTTTGCGATTCTTCTCTTTTTTTCAAAATTTTCAGTGAATGCGCCGCCAAGTAGTACCATTCGGCAAAGCAAAACGCATTGGTTAGGAACAAAGTTTTCACCAGCAAAAGAATCTTGAAAAGATCCGTTGAATTTCGGTTATTCATTGAACATTTGGTCACGAATAATTTTAGCAACACGAGCTAAGCACATACCATCGCTCATTGCATTGTTTTGGCAAGCAATTTCTACAACGCTTCGAACATTATCTTCAAAACTAAGTAAAACTTCTCGACCAACTTTATTCTCACGAAGACTAGGAATGAACTCGAGAAGCTGTTGTTTCGGTTTCGTTCTGTTGAATTCAAAGTTTTGCAAACCTTGCTCTTGCATTATTTTCTTAAACATTGTGGTTAGATTAAAAAGACGAAAAACCGGAGCTTTAGCACTGTACAAGTAACACTCTTGAATGTACGTTACTAACTCACTCAACGTAGAACCGTATGCTGTTTGAACTGATACTTCTGGTTCAGGTACTGACTGCTGACTTAATACTGCGAACTTTGTTGAGTAGCTTAATATAACACGATTTGTGATACTTGGCTTCCATGGCAACTAAAGCGGTAGAGTGCAAGTTCTTTAAAATAATTTCATCTTGTACCAAAACTGCATGTCGGTGAATATCTGATCCAATTTTATGAGTTGATGCCGTTCTGTGGAAAAGTTGATGAGATTCCCAGAACACACCGTTTATCGTTATCACGGACTAATTATCTTATTTGTTAAAAAAACGTCAGATACTTAAATGAAGCAATGACATGGATACAGGTTAACCGCGCGCCAACAAAGAATGGCCACTGACACGGATGCGCCCCCACCCGTTTTCGCGAACAGGGTTGCCAGACGCTGCGCAAATAATTACCTTGCGCAAGGTAGAAAGATTTTGTATTTACATCGAAAAAAATATTTTTAGGAAAAATAAATAAAAAAAATTGTGATTGCCTTTTTTATACAAATTGAATGTTACAAAAAATAAATCGAGTCTTGGTGGTGACATCCGATATGGAACAAAACTAATGTATTCTGCTTGTTTATAAACCGATTTTCAAAATTTTAATGGCGTTTTATAGCTTATTAATGTAGCATTCATATGTTGAGACAATGTTTTATTGTAAAGTTGATAAAAACAAAAAACGAAAGTTTTTTTTGGAAAAATTTAAATAAAACTTGAAATTCCTCACAAACTATGGTATTTACAAGGTCAAATGTAGAAAAAATATTATAGCGCATTTAATTTTGCTTTTTATGACACCCCACACAAGCTTACATGTGACATACTTTCTGTTGTATACGCAATATTCTGAACGCGGCAGCGGCCATTTTGATGACGTCATAGCTGGTGACTCAACCACTTTAGAAACTGTCTCCCGGTGGTTTTTTAGTCAGAATAACATGCTTAACAACATACTAAAACATGGTGCTGGTTTCATCAAAAGAACCTTTCGGGTCCTATATGACACTAAGGGAAGCGACTAGTAATAAGCACAGTTATACCACACTCTGGACACTTCATACAACGGGTCAGAAATGACATTTCAAAAAACGAATGACGAAACAAACAAAATATACGTTCGACAACCAAACTGTAACCAATCTGTATCAATATGGATGACGTGGGGGTGAGGTCGCAATCTAGAGAACGGCAGGGAGTGTCCAGACTGTATGATATATACTTTAATTGGGTCATGAACATGAATGGTCACGGTCGTAAAAAGAAATAAAGAGTATTTATTTTATCTTATCTTATTTCATCGCATCATATCTCATTTCGTCTCATCTTAACTCATCTCATCTCATCTCATCTCATCTTATCTTAGTTTTATAGCCCTGCAATTCGGCTGTTAAATTCCATAGGGCAGACTGGAATAAACCAGTAGATCGACTATTCGAAGTAAGTCGGTCGCAGAAGATTTAATTTGACTACAATAATGGATACAAATGCCCCTACATCCCCTTTATTGGAGGACATTCTTAACACCCTTGTGAGGTCGTGAATGCGACATGGAAATTTATTTTTGAAGCCAGACGATTTTACTTTGTTACCTTTTCTACCGACTTCCAAAAATAAAAGCTTTTAAAAAGGAAGGCGGTTCTCTATTTGACTGTATGTTTTTTTTTGTAACGCGATATCTTGGTATATTGTGAATCGATTTTTATGATTCTTTTTTTATTCGATAGGGTATGCTACGCAATTAGTTCCATATAAATTTTATCAAAATCGTATTAGTACTTTTTTAGAAAATAAACAAAAAAAGAACCGGTAAAGTGCGAGTCAGAACCGCGCACAAAGGGTTACGTACCATCATATAGATGGTTTGACTGGTATCGTCACGTTTAAAAAAAACATGTTTTTTGTATGGGGACTTACTTTTTCTTATTTTAAGTATTTGTTGTTATAGCGGCAACAGAAATACAACATCTGTGAAAATTTCAACTGTCTAGCTATCACGGTTCATGAAATACAGCCTGGTGACAGACGGACAGACAGACAGACGGACGGACGGACAGCGAAGTTTTAGTAATAGGGTCCCGTTTTTACCCTTAGGGTACGGAACCCCAAAAATCAAAAATAATAATGTAAAAATTTTCTTATTGTGTGGCACATTTAACTGTGCTATCCAAGTGATAGACGGCGGTTACCTTGTATTTATCACTTAGCATCACCCGCGTCAAATTTTAATAAGTTGTTGCGATGGAAGTCGTTTTTTTTTTTAAAAAAAAAATCATAATTGGTTAGCTCGTGGCATCATCTCACCTGATGGTAAGTGACGATGATGCCGAAGATGGAAGCTGGCTTACCAAGATTCCCCAGCGCAATAGAGAAGTAGCTATCTTATCTTCAAGCCGGAACACATCAATTTTTAAAAGTGTTTAGCTTTACCATTTATTGACGACCTCTGAGAAGCAATGGATTACGTACATCAGTAGTTGAAGTCAGCAGTAATAGAAATAAGTATAGGTGGGGTACCTGTAATTGACATCACGTAAATGTTTACTGGCCGCATGCCTGGCAAAAAATCGAGCGGCCTGGAGAGCTGTGGTGGCACGTGCGACCTGACGATGGTCACGTCACGTCCCTCAGCCATGAGGATACGACAAAGAAGAAGAAGAAATGTTTACTGTGATACCAAAGTTGACCGCAGTCCTACTCCGCTGGTATTGCAACAATCGTCCGTGTGTGCTTGGATATGTTCCAGCCATATTGTAGAATTAGCCGTTTAACAAAAATGTACTGAGTAAAAAACTCCGAATATAAAACCGAGTCGGACAGACGCACAGTGGTTGGTCCTCATAGAAGACACTGGACATCCTTACTAATGTTATTACTAATATTAAAATCCTTACTTATATTATAAATGTAAAAATGTGTTTGTTTGTTACCTTTTCACGCTTCAACGCTTTGACTAATCTCTATGAAATTTGGCATGCAGGTAGCCTGTATCACGGGGAAGGACATAGGCTACTTTTTATGCCGGGAAAATAGCATAATCGGATGCAGTTCCTGAGGGAACTAAAAAAATACTCGATTGTTGTGATTTTTTGCACAGAGATGGTTGAGTAGATGGAAAACGATATAATTTACTTATCACCCTTAAAGACAGTCATAAAAACGATGTCCACTGGGAACTGAAAATATACTCTTTTTTGTTTAATTTCTTTAACATCGCAACGGAACAATGGACTGTGTGAATTTTTGCACAGAGATGGATGAGGGAGTAGGAAATGACATGATTTACTAATAAGCATATCCTGACATAGTTCCCGAGGGATCTGGTGAAAATTCACGTCCACGCTCCGCGCTTCCTCTCAGACAGACATAAAAACTATGTCCACGCGGGCGAAGCCGCGGGCAAAAGCTAGTGATGTTATAAATATGAAAATGTGTTTGTTTGTTTGTTACCTTTTCACGCTTCAACGCCTTGACCAATCTTTATGAAATTTAACATGCAGGTAGCCTGTGTCACGGGGAAGGACAGGCTACTTTTTATCCCGGGAAAATAGCATAATCTGATGCAGTTCCTGAGGGAACCAAAAATACTCTATTGTTGTGATTTTTTGCACAGAGATGGTTGAGTAGGTGGGAAACGACATAATTTACTAATCACCCTTAAAGACAGTCATCAAAACGATGTCCACGCGGGCGAAGCCGCGGGAAAAAGCTAGTAGTACTATAAAAATATAAAAACTTGAATTTAGAAAAATCAAGTATGACACTGTGTTCCTCTATATAATAGCAACTAATGTTATTTTATCTACTTTTTGATTGGACTCATAGTTTAGGAGTGAATGAACGAAAACTATATATATCGTGAATACCAGATAAACCTCTGCTACTCACGATTCCGGGCTTGTTTCGACTTGTGGTTTTCATTGTTGGTATTAAGTATAATTATATGCCACCTTTCATCCAAAGATATATGGTGCGCCAAAAGTGCACATTCCGAGATATGATGAAAAATCAAATAAAAATGAAAAATAAATATATCACATAAAAGTGAGCATATTTTGCAACTGCATTTAACTCATTAGGTACTTATGAACCCTGTGACTCATCGCTATGGAATGTTTGAAACAAAATCAGGAGTTCGGAGGTTATATTCCGGAAATGTGACTTTTACAAAATGAAATCGACTAAGGCCCGATCGCCCTAATTCTGGGTAGGCTCGAACCCCTCGGTGGGGACGTATATGAGCTGATATGATTAGTGAATTGATACGTTAAAAAAACTACTACAATTTTGCTAAATTTTTTGTTTATGTAAATTTTCTAAAAAAAATAATCCAACCGATCTTATTAAAATTTATATGGGACCACTTTGAAGGCATAACGTAACAAATAAAAACAATATATTTTTTTAATTGGTTCACAATGGACGAAAACATCTGTTTACATACATAAAAAATACATACAGACGAACATAGAACCTCCTCCTTTTTTGAAGTCGGTTAAAAATCAATACCCAACTGCCTTACATGCATCCTTTGTCACTCAGGGGATCAAGATGACTTTAACGATACCTCTCACTCCTAAATCCATTATGCCGTTTAGTCTACAGGCTTGAGATACATACATACAATTAGAATCGCTGAACTTTAGTGGCAGTGGGTAGGGCACATAGCTCGTAAAATACATGGCCGTTGGGGTAGAAAAGTTCTCAAGTAGGGACCGCACACTGGAAGACGTAGCGTAGGTAGGCCTCCCACATGGTGGACCGAAGACCTGGTGAAGGTAGCGGGAAGCCGCTAGACGCGGGCAGCGCAGGACCGGTCGTCGTGGAAATCCTTGAGGAAGGCGTTTGTCCAGCAATGGACGTCTTTCGGCTGATATACATACATTGATACATATATACATACATACACACTCACACACATACATACATACGCAACATATATATGTCGCAGCCAGCTGGTTAAATTAGTCATTCAATTAACTGCCTAGCCGCGTCATTAAATGGCGGCATTCAACTAACTGGCTAAATGATAAGACATTAAATGACTTGACTGGCTGTTGCTTAAAATGAAAATATACACCAGGAGGGGCTAAGTCGACTGAGAAATGTCCCCCTTTTCCTCCCACCTCCCCTGAGGTTACTTGGCCAGCAGAAGTTGAACGTTATCGATCGAAGCCATTTGCCTAGGCGTTTAATTGAATGCCTGAGTCGTTCAGGCAGTTAGTTGAACGCGCCATTTAGTTAAAAGGCTAGGCAGTTTATTGGATGGCTATCGGAGCAGCCCTGGGCCGCGCTGAAAACCAGCGCTGTATTGCAGCATAAGCCGCACGCAGTATACACACACACACACACACACACACACAAACAGACACATCCTACTTTGATAGTCTTTATTTTCTCTACTTGTAATATTAGGTGCTGTTATTTTGTTATTTTTCTCCTCTCATTTTTTTTATTTAATTTATTCTCAATAATATGTATGTGTGTTTGGTGACAAGGAATCAATAAATGTTTTATGTCTTACTTGAGCTAGATGGCTGCGACATACCCATCACACGCAAACACATAAATGCATACGCACGTACGCACATACATGCACTCTGTTCGACCAACAGCTAGTTGATTTCACGAGGTTCGGCCTTCGGAGTATAGGAAGGGTTTCAATAGTAAAACAACAACCACGTCCAGTATGAAAGCGGATTTAATAAATGTTTTTAATATTATAACATGCCCAATTCTTAACTGCATTTCGATAGCGCGTTTTTAAGTACACGTGGTGCCATTTATCAACTTGCTTAGAAACTATACGACTTAACTTTTATAATAACTTTGTATGAGGCTGTGCTTATACACACTCTAAAAACATTACTCTCCTTCTTCGACCGTTGGGTAAAAATCTAGAAAACAAAACTTAGAGTAATCTGGTTTTTTTGCAGAACCAAATTCAGTAGCTAAGTGACGTCATTCGAAATCCAATATGGCGGACCAGTTTTTTTTATGCACCCACATGATATGGGTATCAAATGAAGGAGTTTTCTGAGAAGAACACGAAATAATTAAAATTATTTACAAATAAAAGCTATAAAGTTTCAGGTTTTACGAAAACTATTTGACGCTTGTAATTCCATCTACAAACAATGTACTTGGAGGACACCAAACTTTATGCTCAAGCACGTCCCTTAGCGCTCTTCTCAAGTCCGGCATTGCCTGGCCTTAGTTGTAACTTGTCCGTAACGATGCATATTCATGAGCTCAGAGTCCATCCCAACTTGTTCACTTGCTCGGTGCCTCTGTGTGAATCTGTTTACAACTCAATTTTGAAGATTAGGTTATGATAGCAACGAGAAGGATAATTTTTTTTTTAACGAGTTCATTGACCCGGTGGTCCAGTTGTTATTGCTCCTGCTTACTGGGCCGAGAGTCGTGGGTTCAATTTCCAGTCAAGAAAATATCTACATAAATGTGTGAGTATTTAAACGTATATAAGTCATCAATATAACAGTTCTTATACGTCCCAACCGAGGGGCTCGAGACTGCTATGAATTAGGGCAATCAGACCTTAGTCGACCACGCAGGCCCAGTGCAGGATAGTCGACTTCACACACAACCTTCGAGTTTCTTCGCAGGTGTGTGCAGGTTTCCTCACGATGTTTTCCTTCAACGTAATAGCGTTGGATAAACGTACATATGAAATCAAAATTCAAAAACTGGATTCGTACCACAACCTCCCCGGACAGGAGGTAGCGACCCTAACCGTTGCGCAACCGACGCGCTATAAGTATATAAGTATTATTAGTCTCTTGTTCGCATAGTTCAGAGTATCGTTGCTATTAGAATCATCGTGATTCGCATAGTTCAGAGTATCCTAGCTATTAGAATCATCGTGATTCGCATAGTTCAGAGTATCCTAGCTATAAGAATCATCGTGGTTCGCATAGTTCAGAGTATCCAAGCTATTTGAATCATCGTGATTCGCATAGTTCAGAGTATCCTAGCTATTAGAATCATCGTAGTTCGCATAGTTCAGAGTATCCAAGCTATTTGAATCATCGTGATTCGAATAGTTCAGAGTATCCAAGCTATTTGAATCATCGTGATTCGAATAGTTCAGAGTATTCTAGCTATTACAATCATCGTGATTGTAGTCCCAAATTAGCCAGATGACCGTGATTTTTAAAATCTAACATAATAACTAAGAAGCAAAGGAAAACGTATTCGTAGTTAATAGTTGATTATTCGTAGATTCTAAGCATAGCTCGCACCATCGTGTACCTCTATTTAAATGTTAAACTTATTTTACTTTTCACGAAACTAAAAAAAAATGTCACTAGTTTGTAAAAGCACACCAAGTGTTAGTACTAAGTCGCCATTTGGTTAAATCTGCCATTTGATTGAAAGGCTAGCCCGTTGATTGAATGGCGACATACAATTGAATGACTAAACGACTACTGGCTAAGTCGTTGAACGTCATGTAGTTAAGTCATTGAATGGGATATTCCGAATATACTCCCAATAAAAAACCGATGATTTCTTCTTCTTCTGCGTAGTATAATAATATTATTTTATACTTTTGAGTGAATTACATTTTGAAGTCGCTTTTTAGTTTTTTAAACTTTTATTTTTATTTCCTTTATTTTTAGTGATATTGCTATCTATCTAACAACGGTTAACCCAATTACCCACTTGGCAATAGGAACCATCAAATCATAATGCATGTGTTTCATTACCAGATACAGATTCTTGTGGCTTCCATGATCATCTCAACAGCATGAAAGTTAAGGAGTTAAATCTTCCATTATCAGCTCATCTGAATAATCTGAAAGAATACAATTATCGGTCTATATAATTACCGTACGTATGTAAAATATTTAAAGAATTATCCTCCAACTCCTAACCGTTTAGGAGTTGTACCTTCCTTTATCAGCTCATCAACATGAGATGATGACTACCATACGCAAATACTTTAATAATTTAAGAAAATATATGAAACACGTAAAACATGCCTATAAAATTTGAGGGTTGCCCTCGATTTCCCTGGGATCCCATCATCAGATCCTGACTTAGTGACAATGGGACCCCCTCAGGAGTATACTCTTTCGAATAAAACAAGAGTTTTGAAAATTGGTTCACATTCGGCGGAGATATCGCGTAACAAACATACAAAAAAAAACATACAGTCGAATTGAGAACCTCCTCCTTTGTGAAGTCGGTTGAAAATAAGAAAATGATTATATCCACAAACCGCTTGCACGCAGAAATTCTTATCCTAGATTATTGTACACATTTTGACGATAAATCTTTTTGAAGTGAAACTTCTACGTATACTCGTATAGCTGGAGGGTATTAGGATTTTTTTGTCACGAAAAAGGGTTACGGCCGCGTCGAGAAGTTAGACAATATATCGCGTGGTGAGAGGCGGCAGTGGCAGAGGGATATTTTTTTGAAATATTTTTGGATTTTTTTTTTTATTATTATATTCACTTGTCCGTTGAAGTTTCACTTCTACTATGTGTCCCAGCACACATTTCGTTTTTAACCAGGCTAGGTTTTTAAAATACATCTCTCGTCTCGTCGTCTCATATGGATTAGATTATTTAAAAAGAGTGTCAGCCATTTGGCAAGTAATATCTAACTTTTAAAGCATATTTAACGATTTAAACCTTTTCTATCGAGCAAAAACATAAATATTAAAGAACTCTATTTTAGGTTTTTCATTTGCAAACCGGATATAGACGGCCGCAGGCAGACCACCGAACTAGCTGACATCTCTGACATTCTATAGACAGCCTTACTAAGTGAACTTCTAAGTTCCAGCTATAAATTGTATTTCCAAAATGAAATTAATTTCACTGCAAGTTCGTGCTACTAAATTTGGTTAACACGTTAAAAAACTTCATCACCATCATATCAGCCAAAGGACGTCCACTGCTGGACATAGGCCTCCCCCAAGGATTTCCACGACGACCGGTTCTGCGCTGCCCGCATCCAGCGGCTTCCCGCGACCTTCACCAGGTCATCGGTCCACCGAGTGGGAGGTCTGCCTACACTACGATTTCCGGTGCGTGTTCGCCACTCGAGAATTTTACTGCCCCAACGGCCATCTGTTCTACGAGCAATGTGTCCCGCCTACTGCCACTTAAGTTTAGCAATTCTGAGAGTTATGTCGGTTACTTTGGTTCTCCTACGGATCTCCTCGTTTCTGTTTCGATCACGCAAAGAAACTCCGAGCATAGCACGCTCCATTCATTGCCCTTAAAAAACTTAAACAAACCAAATTACTTAATGTTTCATTTTCTAGAATTTTTACCCGACTGTCGAAGTAAGAGGGTAATGTTTTTGGAGTGTATGTACTTAGTTACACACACGTGTAATTATGCAATGTTCTCCAAACCTAACGCAAAGTTTCAGCTCAATCGGAAACCGGGAAGTGGTTCTAATTTAGCTTCCAAGATTTGTCCCAAACCAACTTACAGGAAAGTTTAATAAAAAGCATGCAAAAATATACCACTTCATGATGATTGTAATGATTATCTACCCTTTATTTATTTTCTCAAACTTGCTTGGAAAGGAGTTGGCTTGGCTACTGCCCCAAGCATGTATAGAAACTTCTCACTAACACATAGTTTTCAAATATTCATTGATTAATTACTATGTATGTACTTATTACTCTCAAAGAACTTTCAGGAAATAATTAACAAATTAAAAGTTTTTTGTTTATTTTGTATGTTCCTTGAAAAAATCATAGATGGCGCTATCCATACCCTTCCTATTTTCTATACCAAAATTCATTCATAGGACCCAAAAAAAGTGTATGTAGTAATAATAGGTCATCTTTGTCTAGAGCTTAGAACGGTCAAAGTTATATTCTCTTTGACATTTTTTTTTACCCAGTTAATTGAAGTTTGTTTAAACGCCTAGCTAAAAGTTAATAGCAAAGTCTTATATATAGCAATTTGTGCACGTATTATAGTAGGAGTTCTACTATTTATTTTTCAGAATTATGAAATAACGAAAAGTTCCTGAAAGTTTTTTCATGCGGACTACTGATATTTAGCTATTCAGCGTCACTTTTTAGTAGGTACAGTGTTTATACATTGCTGGGGCAGTCGTCCATACTTCATCAAGCCATGTCGTTTGAGCATTATTTTGACAACCTTTTTCAAGATAAATCGAAATTGCTGCACTGGCCAAATACATGCGAGCAGCGGCCGGTTGTATGAAAATCCATATCTGTCGTGTTTAGCGGCCAAATAAATTACTATGTAAGCTCATATCTGTCGTGTAATTTAAAAATGGAACTATATTTTACTCCGAAACATGGCAACCAAGGAGGTAACATAACAAAGGTTTTATTTAACTTTCAAACTGACTTGCGTATAGAACGCTGTTTATTGAAAAAAAAAAACAAATGAACACTTTGGCGCGTGAAAAAATATTGTTGTTCGTCATTGATTTTGAAAAGTAATTATTGAAGTTTTAATTTTCGCGCATTATTTGAGAAAAGTACTATACAAGCCTTGGCCACAACTGGGCATTGATGGACTTACGTATGTGTGTCTCGGCTGCGCCTCGGTCGCATTTACACTTTCGTCCATCAATGCCTCTTTTGCTGGCCGCTGCAGTAATGTACTTTTGCGGGCAGCGCAGGATCGGTCGTCGTGGAAATCCTTGGGGGAGGGCCTTGTCCAGCAGTGGACGATTTCCGGCTGATAGTAATGTACTATTTCTTCTCAATTATGGATTTAATAAAAAAATAGGAAAAATAGTATAAAGAGTATTTGATGGTATATTCGCTTTGGATTCTTGTACTCTGTATAGTGTAATTAAATATGTAATTAATTATTTATACCTACTCTTACCCTATTCATTTTTCAAAGGTCGTAAGTAAACACCAGATTTAGATAAACTGAAGTTAGTTCACCCGAGAGCCTATAAAATAAAACTTTACACCCATCTATAACACGATTATCGCCCCCGGCTCACCTTTATACTGCTTAGTCACACTGGTGTGACAGCGTGGAAACAAATCCTAATACCTTCTTACTTGACAAAACACCAATAAAACGCTCAATAGCGGCAACAGATAACTAGAAGCTAATAAGGGCTTAACACAATTTGATTTTTATGCCCAAATAAATGCAGTTTAATTCTATTTTTTAGTTGATCGGACGCCACCCTCAGTGATAGCACATACAGGATGATTCGTCACGCGTATTGCACAGTTAAGCTCATCCGTTCCCCCATTTTCATCTAATATCAAACGGCCATATCGGTAGTGTAAGTGTAAAAGGGCGTAACATCCGAATGCATAAAAAATATTAAATTATTTTTCACATCTTGTACTACTTGTGAGACTCGGTTTGGTTGGTGGTAGGGCATTTTCTAAGCCCGCCTGGCTTAACTGCCTTAGTGGCGTAATGGTTAGTTCATTAGCCTCACATCAGGAGGTCGCGGGTTCGATTCCCGAATCTAACTTAGTAAGACTCGGTTTGGCTACCACCATATTATCTAAATCTTGCCGACAAACATCAATGTTAACAGCAATGATGTGTTCCGTCATGAAGATAAGTTAGCCAGTCCTCCATTGCGTTGGAAAATCTTAGTAAGCCCGCTTACATCTTCGGCATCATTGTCACTAAGTATCAGGTGAGATGATGCCAAGGGCTTACCAATGGTAAAAAATAAAAAAAAACACTAGAATGATTCTGTAAAAACTAATATAACACATTTTTGAATTCTCCTACAAAGAACTGTTAAAGTGCTTTTGTATGATGAATGATGAGTAGAAAGTAGAAACCTTAGTTATAATAAATTATCATTATCAGTTCAACCGGATGATGTCCACTGTCGAAAATTAATCTTCACTTACTCTGCCAGCACAGTACATACCATGAGGAGACATAATAATATTGTACATAATTAAAACTTCTTCACTGTTCTATGCCTACTGTTAAAATAGCATATACTTATTTAGTAAATAATTTGGACTGTGACAATAATTTCCAATTCTTTAACTATTATTCCTATTCTTTTTTCGTCAGTTTCTGTCTCCTATAAATTCAACTTGTGGCACTTACGCCGATTCTTATTTCCACTTACTCGTAGATACGCCGCCGATCTTTATTTCCATGAGTCGAATATTATTACGACTGTCGTTTATATATTAAAAGCAATGTCGCACATAGCGATATTTGACACGTGTTTGACAATCATTTCATATGTCATTAAATTGTATTCCTACTCTTTCTTCGTCAGTTTCTGTCTCCTATAAATTCAACTTGTGGCACTTACGCCGATTCTTATTTCCACTTACTCGTAGATACGCCGCCGATCTTTATTTCCATGAATCGAATATTATTACGACTCTCGTTTATATGTTAAAAGCAATGTCGCACATAGCGATATTTGACACGTGTTTAGCATTCGACTTAAACGCTATTGTCCTAAATCGTTTGGGGGAAAATACGGTTGACAGTTTTGTGAAATGGCTGAATGCAATTCGTTGTGCCCGTTTATAATATCACGCGCTATGAATTTGAAACGATTTTCTGTTTATGAACACCGTGACACGAAATCTATTTAGATTTGGAGTCAAATGTTCATGTGTGAATTTTGACCCAAATCTCCCAACGATATCTCTTACTTAATAGTTTCAAAAATACTTATTAATATTTATAGCAATAATAAAATAAAGAGATGTAAAAAAAATGGTGTAGGACTCGTCCTACTGAACAACTTTCACAAGGGACCCATAGATTGCTATTTCAGGATATCTGAAAAAAAAGTAAATATGTACTTACATTTAATCAAGTTTAAAGGAAAACTATCATGGCTAAGTGGATTTTCTTAGTTTAGAAAAAAAAATATTAGTACATTTATTTAATCAATTTTAAAGGAAAACTATCATGGCTAAGTTAACTTTCTTAGTTTAGGAGTACTAGTCGACCTAATTAAGTTAAGTTCTACAGTGGCAACCGCGCACCGGAAAACGTAGCGTAGCAAGGCCTCCCACTCGGTGGACCGATGACCTGGTGAAGGTAGCGGGAAGCCACTGGATGTGGGTAGCGCAGAACCGTTCTTCGTGGAAATCCTTGGGGGAGGCCTATGTCCAGCAGTGCACGTCCTTCGGCTTATATGATGATAATAATGAATAGTCGACCAACTTAAGACGCAAATAGATTTGTAAAACGTTTATAGATTTACCATAAAAAACTTTAAAAACAATTTAGTTTTTTAAAATATACATTTATTTTTTGAAAAGACTACGGAAGCTTACTTTGCGCAAGTCCGACTCGCACTTGGCCGTTTTTTTAACCATAATTGGTAAGCCCTTGGCTACATCTCTTGATGGTAAGTGACGTTGATGCCGAAGATGGAGGAGGGCTTACCAAGATACCCCAACGCAATGGGGACCTGGAGAGTTATCTTAGAGACGGAACACATCATTACTAATGACATTGATGTTTGGCACCAAGATTTAGATAACAATAGGTAGTAGGTTAAGGTAGCTAGCCAGGTGGGCTTAAAAAATGCCCTTCCACTAACTATACCGAATCTTATAACGTTAGACTGCGCCAGGAATCAAACACGCGACCTCCTGATGTGAAGCTAATGAACTAACCGTTACGCCAATGAGGCAGTTAAGATTTACCAACTAATTTAACTTGCAAGTTTATGCAAATTAGAGTGAGAGCAGTAGCATGTCATTGATCCGATTTCACCCCATCCTTTTTACCCTAATAAGTATGATCACCAAATACACAACGTTGTTGCCTTTTTATTAAAAATAAAGCCGACTTGATGTCACCACGTGCTTGTCGACAGCTGTCAGTTGAGATGACGTGTGAATGACAGCCGCCTGCGAAACGGTCTCTAAATACGACCTCGAATAGAAACGTCGATATCGCGTGAATAAAGCTTGTTACACACGGCACAGATGCTATAAGATATATGTATCCGATTCAGACCGTATTAAAAAAAATCGCTCTCTATAGAAATTGCTTGCTATGATAGCATCGTAATCTATTTGCAGATACTGAGCGATATGGGCAGATTCTGTCAGATAGACTGAAGATAAAAACAGAATAAAGCCAAACAGCTTTTGACTTGGGGTATACGCAAATATTTTTACAAAAAAACTACGCCATCGTGACGTATGTACATTTAATTATAATCTTTCATTTAATTCACGTAAGTTTTCTAAAAAATATGATCAAGAATTTTTTGTTGTATGATAAAGCTGCTTATATGTGGCAGGCAAATTGTATGATTAGTCATTTTACATACGGTCAGGAAAATTGTATAAGTCGTCCGTATGTAAACGGACAGGCAAAATGTGAAATGCTGCACGCCGATTCAGGCAATTTGTAATAATTCGTCCGTATGTAAACGGTCAGGCAAAATGTAAAACTCTGTACGCAGATTGTTAAATGCCGAGCCAGGCAAATTGTAATAATTTGTCCGTATATAAAAGGTCAATTACGAGTCAGGAAAATTGACAAAATGCCGTACGGCAGATTGTAAATGTGCTCGCAAAGCGAGCGATGTTAGGTTCGGTCAGGTTTGATTGGTTTTACTGTCAAAGAGCCTCGCTTCGCGAGGCTGCCCGCCCTCTGACATTGGCTGACCGTATGTATAATGACGAATTATACAGTATGCCTGCGACATATGTAAAATTCAAAATAAGCTTCGTCTTCTGACGAATTGTCTGTCTAGCTAGCAAGTCTAAAAGAAAGTTACGCAAACTAATTTTTTATTCACTCTGTACAAAACGTTTTACGTGTAGCTCTTGCAATGACTCGTAACATAATATTCGGTTTTTATATATTATTTTTGAAGTCCCGTGTGTGACACTTTCAGATATTATAAGTTTTTATCTGCCGATACTCGCAGATAATATTATCTCTACCGTCTATAATATAATAAAACTGTAACGGGGCCGTGTCTGTACATGGAATATTTTTGGAAAATAATAACTGTGGTGGACATTACTAACGATACAGAGGCCAAAACAACAACTTTTGGAATTTTTGTCTGTCTGTCTGTCTGTCTGTCTGTCTGTATGTTCGCGCATCACGCAAAAACTACCGGGCCGATTTTGATGAAATTTTGTATGGTGGTTCCTTATAGCCCGGGTTAACATATAGGATACTTTTTATTCCAGAAAATTCAAGAGTTCCCGTGGGAAAATCAAAAGTATTCATTTATAGAATGGCTCACCACGCAAATGTGGCTTGACCTATTACAATCAAATTTTAAACGTTGATACCCTTATCGCGAACTAAAACTGGGACATTGCGAATCCCAAAAAAAATAAGGGTTCCTACAGGAATGCAAAAAATTGTATCTTTAGATTGGCTCAACGTAACAATATGAAACCTTTACATTGGGATGGGGTGTTTTGACCATAATTGTATAGTCGGGTATTCTTTATCCCGGAAAACTAAAGAGGTCCCGTGGGAAATTATCTATCGATACTTACAATAATAGCAATAGAGTACTTTTTTCTATTTATTAGCTACACATACCAAACATTATAATCATAGTAGCAGAATGCCAATAGATGGCGCTGTAGGGATAATAAAACGCGCTTAAGTTGTATTAAAACATTAAAATATTGTTTCATACTTTTGAGTGGATTTCTTTTATGTATTTTTCAGCATACGCTACTTTAAACTCTGGAACTATGGTACGTAGCGATGTGTTTCATAGACGAACAGAGAGGTATTTTTTACAGATTCCAATCGTGTAAAAAAATGAAAACACATAAATCGAGTTTAGCATCTTTTAACAGGAGGCACAGATATGGGAACTCTTCTGACGGCGACTATTTGCGTGTGGAAGTTGCTCTCCGTCTGCAATATCAATATCTGTGAACCTCATCAATGTACTTGCGGGTCCACGGTGGAGGCAATTGTCCATCTCTCACTGAGTTGCAGTCGTGTTTGTGAAGATTCCCACGTCACCAATTCCTTAATGACCTCACTCGGAGGGCACTGGTCTCGGCCAGATGGAATATTCCATCTTTGATGCAGCCGCCGGCCGGGCTTTAGTCGATCTGATGGCAAAAGGCCGGAGGTTTTAAACAGGTGCTATGGCAGAGAGGAACGTGTCTGCTTTGGGAAGCCACTTTTTCTGTCTCACTCCTCACCCGTACGGTACTGCTGCTCAATTTGCGGCGAGAAAGAAGCATAATAAGTACTCGGTCTTGGAGGCAAATTACTGCTTTGTGCCGCTGGTCTGTGAGACAACCGGCTGCTGAACCCTCAGAGGCCTTTGCCTTCACAAAGGAGATTGGCCTTCGCCTTCGAGAGAGGAGATGTGACGTGAGGTCCTACCTGCTGCTAAGGTTGTCTATTGCCATCCAGCGCGGCAACGAGAAGTGCGTCTTGGGCTCCTTTGGAGCTGATACGACTCGAGAATTTGACCCATATTAATATTGTTAGGAAATTTTATTACTAGATTGAATAAAATATAATTTACTAATAAGTATATCCTGACATAGTTCCTATAATGATTTGAATTAGTTTTTTGATAATATAGGTAATGTGTTATTTCATCATATCAGTTTATATAGGTCTCCACCAAGGGGCTCGACCTGCCCTGAGTTAGGGCGATCTGGCCTTAGACGATCACGTGGGCCCATTGCGGGTTGATTGAATTCACACATAAGCTTCGAATTTCTTCGCAGGCGTGTGCAGGTTTCCTCACGATGTTTTTCTCACCGTAAGAGCGTCGGATAAACGTACATACCAGTATGAAATCGATATTCGTATAGATATTGGTAAGTGGCAGATTCGAACCACGGCCTTCCGGACAGGAGGTAGTGGCCCTAACCGTTTTGCCACCGACGCTCTATATTTTATTTAAGATTTAGAAATCCTTACTTATAATTAGTATTATAAATGTGAAAATGTGTTTGTTTGTTTGTTACCTATTCACACTTCAACATGATGAAATTTGGCATGCAGGTAGTCTGTATCACTGGGAATGAAATAGTCAACCTTTCATCTGTGGAAATTATCATAGCCCGATGCAGTTCCTGAGGAAACTAAAACAATACTCTTTGTTCGCAAAATTTAAAATCGTAACGAAAAAATGGATTGGTGTGATTTTTAGCACAGAAATGAGGTGGAAAATATAATTTACTAATAAGTATATCCTGACATAGTTCCCCGAGGGATCTGGGGACAACTGTTTTCTACGCTCGCGCACGTCAGTGGCGTCGCAACGGAGCAACGGATTAAAGTGATTTTTTTGTATAGAATTTGTTGAGGGGAGGGGGGGGGGGAGAGTGACAAAGACTGCTAATCAGAATAGCCCGATACAGTTCCTGAGGTACCTGGAGAAAACTCATGTCCACGCTTGCGAGCTGATTGCGGCTCGCGCACCACTCACCCTTCATAAAGAGTCATAAAAGCTATGTCCACGTGGGCGAAGCCGCGGGCAAAAGCTAGTATCTAATAAGCTTTAAGCTATCTCATATAAGCTATTACGAGAAACCATACAACTTTTAGGCTATCAGTAAGTAGTCTAATAAGAAAATGTAATAAAGTAAATGCTTCATTCCAAATTTAATAAACCGTACGGCAGCCAGTACTTAACTTTTTTTTTAAAAATACTTAAAATAATAAAAATAATAAATATTCTGGGACAAATCACACATGGTCATCTGGTCCCAAAGTAGGATTCCCTGTGTTATGGGTTACCAGAGACTGATATACATACTTATATACGTTTAAGTACATACATATATAGATATTTAACACCCAGACACAGAGCAAACAAATCTGCTCATCACACAAATGCTTGCCCTGGGTGGGGATCGAACCCACAACCCTCGGATCAGTAGTCAAGGGCACTAACCACTGAGCCACCGAGTCAGTCACTTCATTTGGTACTTGAATACAAAAAGAAATTTTAATAATTTTGATAAATTTATGTAGCATGACCTACTTATTCTACATGATATACTTCTTCGTACATGACAATTCAATAGCTCCAACCATTTGTGAGTAAATCGCAAGTATCAATTTCATTTGTAGGAGAACCCTGCAAACACGGTTTCCCAGACCAATAGACCAACATGATCTACCACGTACAAAGTTTCATCAAAATCGTTAGAGTCGTTTTTGAGAAAAAAATATTTCAGTTTTTTTTGTATGACAGCTACTCCTCGGTTTGACTGTACGATGAAATAATTTATAACTCTTAAGTTCTGAGTTTGGTCCCAATCGGACAAAAGATTTAGTCCCCAAGAGCCAAACGTGACGGACGGAGGCACGGACGGACGGACAAACGGACGGAATTGAGAGGTCAGGTTTCTCGATATATTATGTTAATGAAATAGAATACATATTCACGAAAATTGCTAAAATATTTTTTCGCGATAACAATACTTCATCTACGTACTTACGTACTGTTCTGCGGGGTCGAAAAAGTAATATACAGGCCCACTAAAATTTCTCGTAAATTTTTTTAGTAACTTTTTCATACAAAAAATTAATAAAAAACCGGCTAAGGCGAGTCAGAACCGTACACATAGGGTTCCATACCGTCGTACTAGATGGCGCTAGTTTTATGTTTAAAAAACCATAATACTAGATGGCGCTAGTTTCTTCATGTTTAAAAAAAACACGTGTTTTGTATGGAGCCCCATTTATTTTTTCACTTTTTCAAATTTTTTGTATTTGTTGTTTTAGCGGCAACAGAAATACATCATCTGAAAAAAAATCAGCTGTCTAGCTATCACGGTTCATGAAATACAGCCTGGTGACAGACGGACAGATAGACGTACAGACAGACGGACGGACAGCGGAGTCTTAGCAATAGGGTTCCATTTTTACCTTTTGGGTACGGAACCCTAAAAAATAATAATTTTGAGCCGCGGATCCATCGCTCAAACTTCAACTAATGAAATCTACATGGTGTTAGCTCTTAGTTACAGCAAATAATACTAAATATCTAGTAATTATATCAGCTCATATACGTCCCCACCGAGGGGCTCGAGCCTACCCTGAATCAGAGCGATTAGGCCTTAATCGACCACGCGGGCCCAGTGCGGGTTGGTCGACTTCACACACAACCTTCGAGTTTCTTCGCAGGCCTGTGCAGGTTTCCTCACGATGTTTTCCTTCAGCGTTAAAGCTATCGGTAATGTATGTACGTAAGTTTTTGAAAAACTCATTGGTACATTGGCCGTCCAGATTTAGTAATAGTACACGCCGTCGCGCAGGCGCAAGATTCGCGGATTCGCTCGAAATCACGCGCCTCGAATTTACTGCTGCGCTGCGCGTCACTTTGCCTCTATGTAAATGGGCCCTTGTTTTAAAACCTATTAAAACACATAGACATGTAAAAGATATATAGGTCACCTATTTAATCTCCGGCTAGCTAGGCGCGAACGACGCGACCACTCAAGCGTGGGGAGCATGCGGACTGCATTCTGTATTAGTTCATTCGAGCGATCGTTTTCATTTCTACCCTCGCACGAGAACTGGAGCTCTATCCATACTAGAGTACCTATTTATATTCTACCCAAACTGAATTAACTGGAAACGGACACACTGGAGGCTACACACTAGAAAACGTGGTCTCTATGACTATTTTAAGGCTTTATATTGGCAAATAAGCAGTGAGAAGCGCTTAGCAAAAAAATCAGAAAAATTATTCCCGCTTATTTTAATGGCCTGAAAAAAAGATACGTTATGTTCAAGGATATTACCTAGAGCCCTTGAATGTGAATTACACGATTAGAATAACTTGACTCGATCATAAATAATAAAACGCTAAACACGTTAAAAAACCGACTTCCATCGCAACAAATTAGTACATTTTTGCATTATTATTTTTGGTTTTTGTTAATTTTCTACTAAAGTACGACACCGATTTTGATAAAATTTATATGGGACCACACAAAAAGCACTAGCTTTCAAATAAAAAAAGAATCGTAAAAATCGGTTCACCCAGTCAAAAGTTCTGAGGTAACAAACATAAAAAAAAAAAAAAAAAACACAGACGAATTGAGAACCTCCTCCTTTTTGGAAGTCGCTTGAAAATCCCAAACATAGCATAAGTTGAAGGAAAGTGAAGCAAAGCCATTTGACAAATACATTAATTGTCAGCGTTAATTGCAGGAAAAAATATTTCTTTTAAATTTGAAATTTATATCATAGTTTTCTTCTTTTCGAACTATAGTCTTTGTTTATTCAAATTTAATTTAGTTCACTTTTTCGAAACTTTTCAACGAAAAAACATTGAAAAAGTGCAAAAGTTTGGTTATTTTCTTTACTCTTTACACGTAAAGTAAAAGCAGAGACAACTGTTCAATCAACGCCTCGCCTTAAACCTCTTTGCATTTATGTGCCATAGAAGAAAGAAAAGTTACGCAGGTTAGTCTTTCACAAAATGAAAACGAAAAGATGTGATAAAATGATTAATGTAGTTACACCGACTCGGTGGCTCAGTGGTTTGTGCTCATGACTACTGATCCAAGGGGTTGTGGGTTCGATCCCCACCCAGGGCAAACATTTGTGTGATGAGCAGATTTGTTAGCCCTGTGTCTGGGTGTTAAATATCTATATATGTATGTATTTAAACGTATATAAGTATGCATATCAGTCTCTGGTTCCCATAACACAGGGAATCCTACTTTGGGCCAGATGACCATGTGTGATTTTGTCCCAGAATATTTATTATTTATTTATTTAAGCTCCACGCGAACAAATTCGTGGACACCAGCTAGTGTACAGATAAAATCAGTTGTTAGAAAGACAAAAACTAACAATGCCCTAATTAGGTATAGGTACTCTTACAAATTCGATTTAAAAGATTAAATTGTGACGAGTAAAAAGTTACATAGGCAGGTACTTTTAATTGACGCAAATCCATAAGAAGAATATGTATGTTGCATGATAATCGCAAAATCGGTCGTTTCGCGAAAATCCCAGGAATATTGCGCACTATGGAGTAGCAAACTCCGAATAAAACCAAGTCGGACGGAGCCCCGCTTCGTTAGGTAGGTTAGGTTTGGTTAGCATGTCTTTTTCTACCGTCCGACTTGGTTTTATTCGGAGTTTTCTACTCCATAGTGTGCAATATTCCTAGGATTTTGGCGAAACGACGGATTTTGCTGTTATCCTGCGACTGTATACCTGGGACAAGCAGTCATGTAAGGTAGATCCAACTTCGAGAAAGAGATCAATCAACGAATCCAACTCGGCTGGGCAACGTTCGGGAACCTTCGCAATATCTTCGCGTCCCAGATACCGTGTCTCACAACGGACTTTGACCAGTGTGTGTTAACAGTGATGATATACGGAACTGACACATGGTCGCTTACTATTGGCCTCTTATGAAGACAAAGGACAATGGAGCTACTAGAAATGAACAGATCCGTAGGAGAACCAAGGTCAACGACATAGCTCACAAAATCGCTAAACATGTGGCAGTGGGCTGAACACATAGCTCGAAGAACAGATGTCTGTTGGGGCAGTAAAGTTCTCGAGTTTCGACTGCGTCCCGAAAGATGTAGCATAGGCAGAGCTCCAACCTGCTGAAGGTCATGGGAAGCCGCTGGATGCGAGCAGCAGTGGACGTCTTTCGGCTGATATGATGATGATATCCATAAGAACAAGTTCTGAAAGAGACAGATCCTTCGATACTAATGGCTCAAATTGGTTAGCCCAAAATACAATAGATCCAACAAGAAATAGAAATAAGGAAAAAAAGCTGATTTCTCGTTGAAAATTTATTAGACTAACCACACCCTGGACACTTCATACAACGGGCCATAAATGACATTTCAAAAAAGGAATGACGGAATTAACAAAATGGCGCCGAAATCCTATACGTTCGACAACGGAACTGTAACCAATCTGTATCAATCTGGGTGACGAGGGGGTGTGGTCGCAATCTAGAGAGCGGCAGGGAGTGTCCATACTGTATGTTAGTACTAATATATATACTTTGACTAAACTCTCTGTCATCTTTTACAAGCTTCATATTAGATTGGCGTGTTAGTTTGCCTGTCTGTTAGTTTGTTTGGGACAAATCTTGGAAGCTAAACTAAAACCACTTCCCGGTTTTCGGTTGAGCTGAAATGCATACACGTTAGGTTTGGACACACCCTTGACACTTCATACAACGGGCCAGAAATGACATTTCCAAAAAAAGAATGACGGAACAAATGAAATGGCAGCGAAATCTTATACGTTAGACAACCAAACTGTAACCAATCTGTATAACCAGGTGGTGAGGTCGCAATCTAGAGAGCGACTGGGAGTGTCCGTCCATACTGTATGTTAGTATTAATATATATACTTTGGTTTGAAGAACAATGCATGACAGCTAAATTCATTTTGAATCCAATATGGCGGACTCCTAAAGAGGGCGGATCAGTTATTTTTCCCCCATGATTTGGATATCAAATGAAAGGGGTTGCTGAGAAGAATACGTAATAATTAAAATTATTTTCAAATAAGAGCTTTGTACCGAAAGGTTTTTATTTTTTTGAAAATTATTCTATTTCAACAAGTTTTATATTGGGTTGTCGTGCATGTTAGTTTAGGACAAATCTTAAATTCTTCCTGGTTTCCGATTGAGCTGAAATTTTCCATTAAGTTTGGATCACAATGCATGGTTAGCTAAGTGACGTTATTCTTAATCCAATATGGCAAACTCCCAAAGATGGCGGACCAGTTATTTTTTAAGCATTTTCATGATATGGGTATCCAATGAGTTTGCTAAGAAGAAGACGATATAATTCAAATTCTTCTCAACTGACTTCCAAAAAGGAGGAGGTTCTCAATTCGACTGTAGGTATGTTTGTTACGTGATATCTTCGCAGATTGTAGACCGATTTTCATGTTTTTTTTTGTTTGATACTGGCTGGTTGGTCTCATATAGATTTTATCAAAATTGGTTAAGTACTTTTTGTTATAAAATTTTTTCAATCAATTAATCAAAGATAAAAAATAATAATGTAAAATTGTATTAAGTTGTTGCGATGGTAGTCGGTGTTTAATGTTTTCAATTATAAAGTTTCTAGTTTTTTCGAAATTTATTATTTTAAGTTTATACAAGTTTGAAAATATGGTCCTGTTCAAATATTCCAATACCTGCCCACCAATTGCATTAGCGTTAAGTAGCCTGCAGCTATAAAGCACGTGCAGTCGTTCAGTGTAGCCACGTAGCGGAATAAGAGATGGCCTCCGGGTTCATTCCAAAATTCCCAGCAAATAGGTCAATACCAGGGTTGCAGCTTGAGTAAATACTCAATTACGAACGAAATTGGCCGGGACAGCTAGTAATAATATAAAAATTCACTCAGTCGATTAGAAAACTTTGTACAGAAAGTCATAAACTTTTTGGAGTTTACTACTGTAGAATTGATTCATATACAGAGCCCGCTAAGAAAAATATGTGAGAAATAACGCGACTTACGCGTTACCAAAAGTGAGAACTTTTAATGTCATTACGTTTTTTAGTCACGAAGGCTAAGGAAACATGACTACGGCCCCTAATGCGAGTCCGTAGGCCGAGCTCCGTGTAGAAGCTCCGCGTAGCCTGGAGCGTTCCATGTGAGGTCGAAGGCCGGAGACATAAAAACAATGATTTCATAAGTACACACTTGTCGCGCGTCGGAGCTGACATGCACACTTTTTTTCCGATTGTATAGGTTCTGTAGTGAAAATTTATCAATTTCAGGAGTAGGTACCATTTACAACTTTTCAGCGAATAAAAAGTGACCCGGTAGTAAAGTAATAATAATATGTTCTAGAACCATCAAAAGGCACAAAAAATAATATGTTTCGAAAAACCTGAATACTTTAGGTTCAAGCTTCTATTAGAAAAGAGTTTTTTATGTTCAAAAACCCAAATGCCGCAAATAAAAATAAGGCGAGCACAGTTTGTACAAAGTAAAGTCAAGTTGTTTGGAAATGGTCAAACATGTAAACACCAAACATTACGAAATTACAGCATTAAGGTGTAGAGGATGGGGCTCTCAGTCTTTTAAATTCGTATTTAGACAAACGAACACAAAAAGTACAAGTGAATGGCACGAACTCATATGGATCTAGAGTGATAACAGTTTAAAAAAAATAAAAACCGACTTCAAAATGAAGTTCACTCAAAAGTATGAAATAATATTATTATACTTAGATACACAACAATAACGAAATCAAAGGTGGGTACGAATTAAATTAGGGGCTTTAAATTTTTTTTAAGGTCGGTACCAGCACACAGTTACTTAAGTATCAAATGTTTTAGATTTTATTGTATTATATTTTTACCACTAGACTGAAATTCATTGTGTAATATGTATTAAGAGAGTTTTGACATTTAATTCATTGACTTCTAATTAATTTAGTTATTTAAGAAAATGACATTGTACACCTCTTAAGGTAAGCCATGGCAGAAGTTTTTTTTTAATTATATGTAAGACCTTTTTACATACCTATGGTTATGCAATAAATGAATTTGAGTTTGAGTTTGAGTTTAGACTCGATGGCTTGCTGACACCAACCTAAAAAAAATATGTAAGCCCCTAATTTAATTCTTACCCACCTTTGATTTTGTTATTGTTGGTTAATGTTGTGTATTTAAGTATAGTAACATTATTTCATACTTTTGAGTAAATTTCATTTTGAAGTCGGTCTTTAGTTTTTTTAACTTTTTTTTCTATTTTCTTTATTTTTAGTGTTATTTCTATCTATCTAACAACGTTAAACCC
Source organism: Coleophora flavipennella (assembly GCA_947284805.1). Lineage (NCBI taxonomy): Eukaryota > Metazoa > Arthropoda > Insecta > Lepidoptera > Coleophoridae > Coleophora > Coleophora flavipennella. The sequence goes on along the minus strand of OX369287.1, from coordinate 6,638,875 downwards.
AATCACCTACTCACCAATAGGAATTATCAAATCATAATACATGTGTTTTATTAACAGATACAAAGTCCTGTGGCTTCAATCATCACCTCAGCAGATGATGATGGACGATTTAACTCCATAACATATAAAATTTAATCGTCCATCATCAGCTTATCTGAATAACCTGAAAGAATACAACCTATCGGCACAGTATATATTAGTACTAACTATCGGTTTATGCATACCTACGTATATATCTATGTATAATATTGAAATAATTTTCCTCCAACTCCTAACCGTTAAGGAGTTGTACCTTCCTTCATCAGCTTATCAACATGAGATGATGACTAACAGACGCAAGTATTTTAATAGCTTTAGAAAACATGAATCACGTAATAAGTGCCTACGTAATGAGAAATTTGAGGGTTGTTCTCTATTTGCCTGGGATCCATTCATCAGATCCTGACTTGGTGACAATAGGACCCCCTCGGGAGTATACTCTTTCGAATAAAAAAAAGAATTTTGAAAATCGGTCCACAATTGACGGAAAAATCGGTGAACATGCATTAAAAAAATATATACAGTCGAACATAAAACTTCCTCCTTTTTTGAAGTCGGTTAAAAATGGGTGTGCCCCAGGGTTCCATATTAGGGCCTTTTCTTTTCCTTGTTTACGTAAATGATTTGCCTTTTATGGTGCAACATCTGTCAAATATTGTGTTGTTTGCGGATGACACTTCTCTTATTTTTAAAGTGAATAGGAAAGAAAACGAAATTGACGAAGTAAACAAACACTCTTTCAAAGATACTGAACTGGTTCACTGTGAACAAGTTATTATTAAATGCTAAGAAAACAAAATGTATAAAATTTTGTTTGCCAAATGTAAAAAAGGTCGATTAAAGTGTAATATTAGACAGTAATAAAATATAATTTGTAAATACTACTGTGTTCATTGGTATAACTTTGGTGCTTCACTTCAACGAGGACCACACATTGAAACTTTAGCGGGAAGGCCTAGTTCAGCTGCTTATGCCGTTAAGAAAATAAGACAGTTAACGGATGTGGGTACTTTAACACTAATGTATTTTAGTTTCTTCCATAGCACAGTATATATATTAGTACGGTCCATAGTATAATGTCTTAAGGCATATTACTGTGGGGGCATGCGGCTGATATAGAAACTATTTTCATCCTGCAGAAAAGAGCTATCCGCGAAATCTATCAGATGCGATCACGTGAGTCGTTACAGAATAAGTTCAAAGAAATCAATATTTTAACTGTTGCTAGTCAATTTATATATGAAAACATCATGTACGCTCGTAAGAATTTGCATTTATTTTCTAAAAACAGTGACAGGCATAATTTGAAATTAAGAAATGTAAATAAAATAGATATAGCCTTTTCGAGACTGAGTAAGGTTTAAAAAATATTTGTTGGGCAGTGTATAAGATTCTACAATAAAATTCCAGATAATGTAACTAGTTTGCCAGAGAATAAATTCAAGACTCATGTCAAAAAATGTTTGTGCTCTAGAGGATATTATAAAATAATTAATTATGTAAATGACAAAGATATTGATTCTATAACAAATACCATTACCTGAGACTGTAATCTGAATCATGACATTATTTGTAATAAACAATATTTTTTTGTTTTGACTATTTAAAAGTGTGTGTAAGCACCTATTTTAAATAAATTGTTTTGATTGATTGATTGAACAACACATCTTATCATTATAATAAGATTTTATATCTTAATCATTTATAGATCACATTACATTTTGGACATCGAGCATATTCTTGCGAGCATTTTGTACATGAAACCACTGTGTACAGTTTATTCGAGCCTGAAATACCAGCTGAAAATGGTTTATAGGCAAACACTCAACGATTTTGGCCATTTTCAAACAACTATACTGTTTTTCCTACGACTTTATTGAAAAAAGACGATACTGGGAGCGTATTAACTTATCTTATTTTTGTAAGTGGGAGCTGCAGTTGCAGCGACACTTTGACCAAATGTGATCTTTTGTGTCTACCCCTATAACCTTTGCACCCCATCCTACTTGAAGATGTGCTGCATCAATGTAGCAATTCCGCTGATTGGAAGGTGCTTGTAGTCCTCCGGTTTTGGGTAGCCATCACCTAGGTCACGTCATATACAACAAAATACTGCAGTCGTTTAAAGATCTGCCTTTCAATAGATTTAAGAAAACCCTACATGAATGGCTTCTTCATAATATGTTTTATTCTCTTGATGAGTTTTTGGGTCACAAATTATGATGTATTTCAAGGATTAAATTTGAAGTTTATTTTTTTTGGTTTTGTTTCTATCTATTTAATACTGTAATAACATTTGCATGCTGTTGTTTTATATGGCTAAACAAGTGATTCCTACTTTAATAACGAACATCATTTTACTTACTGTACCTTGTTTAAAAGCAAATAAATACTTACTTACTTACTTAGGAGGTACATACGCATGCTAGCCAAGACATCGTAGCTAGCGTATTAACTTAGAAATCCTACTGCAGTACATCACCGTCTGGGACGTATTGAAGGATCATTTACGCGTGTTTATCGTTTGGAAATCCTAACGCAGTTCGTCTCTACCGACGTGGACGTATTGAAATAGCATTTCCATATACGCATCCGGGGACCTTGATTCAAGTCTCCAACGATATGCAACATAGTAGAAAACGACTCAATATTTTAGTGAACCTAATTCTAACCATGACTGAAAAAGACAAACAATAACTAAATTACCTATAAACTCGATCGAATCAGAAACGAGGAGATCAGCAAGAGAACCAAAGTAACCGACATTTCTCACAGAATCGCTAAACTGAAGTGGCAGTGGGCAGGGCACATAGCTCGTAGAACAGATGGGGCAGTAAAGTTCTCGAGTGGCGACCGCGCACCGGAAAACGTAGTGTAGGCAGGCCTCCCACACGGTGGACCGACGACCTGGTGAAGATCGTGGGAAGCCCATCGATGCGGGCAGCGCAGGACCGGTCGTCGTGAAAATCTTTGGGGGAGGCCTTTGTCCAGCAGTGGACGATTTTCGGCTGATATGGTGAAATTACCTACTCGTTACAGCCAGTCTTCCAGAACTAAAAACTAGAATATTGTAGGTAAATAATTCGTCCTTAGTATTTCTTCAAACATTTACATAACATTTGTTGTACACTGAGCTCCAGTTGAAATATTCACGCAGATTCACCGATAAACCAAAGGCTGTGTATTCTGTTAACAAATTAGATGGAGCGTAACTAAGCTGCCCCATTAGTAGGCAATGACCTGTTTCACCGTACGAAACGTTGCCCTTGCGGTAGGTCACCGGTACATTAGGGTAGTTACATTGGGTAGTAGGCGTGGGTACCGGTAGCAGGTATACTACGATGTTATTTGTAGAGAAAGTAATCATTAGAAGCTTTAGTAAAAATAATCTTTTTTTGCTCACGGTAGAGAATGGCTCGTTTAAATTCAAAACTATTTTCAACTCAAGGATATGAATATGATATTTTTTTAAAACTTGTTGTTTCGTTATGTCCGTGCATCTGTCTGTCTGCCGGTATTTCACAGCCGTTATATACAGACTGCTACAGTTATAAGGCAACAGCTTGGTATGCTTATAAAATCTGTGACGCAAGTATTCATCATATCAGCTCATATACGTCCCCACCGAGGGGCTACCCTGAATAAGGGCGATCGGGCCTTAGTCAACCACGCGGGCCCAGTGCGGGTTGGTCGACTTCACACACAATCTGCGAGTTTATTCAGAGGCATGTGCAGGTTTCCTCATGATGTTTTTCCTTCACCGTAAGAGCGTCGGCTACACGTATTATGAAATCTAAATTCGAAATCTCATTGGTACCTGGCGGGATTCGAACCACAACCTTCCAGACAGCAGGCGGCGGCCCTAGCCGTTACGCCACCGACGCTCCTAGTATTACTAGACGCAAGTATTAAACATCTAAATATATATAACTCAAAGGTGACTAACTGACTGACATAGTGATCTATCAACGCACAGCCCAAACCACTGGACAGTCGGGCTGAAATTTGGCATGCAGGTAGATGTTATGACGTAGGCATCCGCTAAGAAAGGATTTTGGGAAATTCCCACGGGCATCCACTAGTATAAAATAAAATCACAAAAAAATGTGGTTACACAATATGTAAAATGGCTATAACTATTTTTGATGTGTAACATCTTTGCTCTCGCTTTCCTGCAATTTGTGGGAGTGATTTAATGAAATGGGACGGAAATGTGTAACAGGAAATGCGAACGTTTTTTAATTCTCGAAAACTAAGGTTGTCATAGCCATGCCGCCTAGTGTGATGGCAAAGGCAAAGATGACATACTACTATTCGAAGGGTCGGCCCGTGAATGTACGACCCGATAATTAATTAATTTCATATGTATTTTGTCACATGTTACACATCATATGCGAGTACTGTAGGTCTCGTTTTTTTTATTTACGTACCACATCGTGTGTGGTATCATTGAATAATCTTCCAAAACTATTGAGTGTTTTCTAGAAACACTCTTTCGATAAACTTATACTTACGAGAAATACTAAGTTTTTAAGTGTTGATTTTTATTAGATTTGAACGTCATCTCTACCCGCTAAACCGCTAATTCATGAAATCCAAAATATGTTGGAAATAGTAGAGCTTATAGTAAACTCAGAAGAAATAACCTAACCACTCGTGCCCTAGGGAGTTTTGACCCTCTGAGTGTTCCTGGCGGTGTCGGTTACAGGTTACATTGTCGCGAGTTCAATGGTTTTTTCCCATCTCAAATACAGTTTTGTAAGTTTGACCCTCCGAGTGTTCCTGGCGGTGTCGGTTATAGGTTACAGTGTCGCGAGTTCAATGGTTTTATCCCATCTCAAATACAGTTTTATAAGTTTTGACCCTCCGAGTGTTTCTGGCGGTTTCGGTTACAGGTTACAGTGTCGCGAGTTCAATGGTTTTTTCCCATCTCAAAAAGTGCCCAACGCACCTAACGAAGTTATCACTTCAAAAACATTATAATTATTTTATCATAGGATAAGTAGGATTTCCTAGTTTAGCAGTAATAGTTTGTAATATTTATTCAATCTAATATTTTCGATATATTTTTTTTTTAAACTGCGAAAACTGCCCTGTGCGAGGGCTGAAATGCACTTGAGCCACTTTTTGTGATAGAAAAAGATAGCGGGTAGTTAATTATCTAAACCTTTAACAAGTTGTAAAATTAATTTCATTTTACTTGAGACGAAGTTGTTTAAGGCGCTTAGATCGCTCAATCCGAACAGATTGATACGTGTTTTAATAATATCGAACGTACCTACTTATTAATAGACTTCTATTCATTTTGAGTTCAAATAAATGCGGGCTTCAACGTGGCTGTTACGTTGAAACCGATTGCTCAATTCTCGATTTTTACATGTTTTTATTACTTTTTATCACTTTCAAATAAGTTTTAAAAAATGTGTTCAATTAAAATGAAAGGTCTTAAAGTCACCGATTTTTGTGTGTTAGTTTTATTCAATATTAACTATTTGTTTTCGAGAAACTTTGCAATTAATGCCAAAAACAGGGTCTACAGTATATTTTTTTTTACATCAAAAGTGGTAATGTTTTTAAAATTGTTTGTTTGTTTGTAAACTCTTTATTGCACAACAAAATATACAATTATTGATATATAACGGTGAAGGAAAACATCGTGAGGAAACCTGCACACGCCTGCGAAGAAACTCGAAGGTTGTGTGTGAAGTCGACCAACCCGCACTGGGCCCGCGTGGTCGACTAAGGCCTAATCGCCCTGATTCAGGGTAGGCTCGAGCCCCTCGGTGGCGACGTATATGAGCTGTAATGATGATGATGATATATAACAGCACTAGCATTCACAAAGGCGGGCTTATCCCAAACAGGGATCTCTTCCAGCCAACCCTTAATTACTGAAAGGATTTACACTTTAAGCAAAGAAACAAAATAATTAGTACAGATTTTAAAAGAAGTGAAAACAATAATCTAAAGTTATAAACAGAAGTTGTATTCAATTAAATCGATTTTTTATATTATAATTTTAAGATTATTTTTTTCCATAGTAATAGGTTTGCACAGTATTTCAATAATTTGAATTGAATATTGTCACTTGACCTATCTTAAGGCCTTAAATGAATTTTTTACCTTACTCTGTGGCTCGGCGCTTGGTCTCGCGTGCAAACGCCTGGGTGAAAAATGTACGCCATTACCTTCCACGCCAAACTCGCCAGGAAACAGCTGTCTATAAGGGGTAAAAATATTTTTTCGGCCAAAATACGTAAGTATAATATTGATTGAATTCATTATTTAGCTGTTATAATGGAATAAAAAGAATTCCATTTCAGGTAGGTCGCGTTTGCTGTATTGGATGGAAAGTTAGGTAGCGCGACTGCTTGTTAATTAACAAACTATGACTGAATGCAATAAACTTACTCTACAGCTATTTGCTGCAAAGTTCTGTCTCGTATTTCCTCTTTAACTTAATTTATCAAACATTTCACTAGTAGTAAAGTATATACAGGGTGCCTGGTTAGGTTGCATGCATACGGATGCATTTTCGGAGGTGAATCAGAAGACGAAACTGAACAACTTTTCTTAAGAAACCTATGGTCAGTTATCAAAAAATTCATACAAATTGGTCAGCTCAATAGCTAACTTTGTAAGAGAAGTCCAATTTTTTTTTGCAAATTGACCATTGGGAAAAATTGATCAGATTCACCTCCTAAAATGCGTCCGTCGTCTAACCAGTCACCCTGTATATTAGTACTAACATACAATATGGACACTTCCTGCCGCTCTCTAGATTCCGAGCTCACCCCCTCGTCACCCAGATAGATACAGATTGGTTACAGTTTGGTTCTTGAATGTATGGGATTTCGCCGTGATTTTGTTTGCTCCGTCATTTGTTTTTAGAAATTTAATTTCACGACCGTTGTATGCAGTGTACGGGGTGTTCTAGTAGAAATGTTGCAGTTTATTGAAATTGGAAATATAAGGGCGTAAATAATATATAGCCGAAATTAGTTTGCCATTAAAGTGTTTTATTTTATTATTCAAAAGAGCAATAAAAATTTATTGAAAAGGGAAAGTACCTAGTAACACTACCTAATAATCTATTAACATCAAAGGGCTCTATGTCTATGGACCTAGATACTTATACTGGAAACAATGGTATGTCCGGGTCAGTCACAACGTAATATTCATATTATCTTCTTTGATGTCGACGACGGCTAGTGACCAATGGTCAATCAAATAAGGCTAGGGTACTCATACTCGTATAACATAACGCACAAAAGGCAAAATGGGTACCTACACCTACCAACCAGTTCCAGTCCATATTGAGTCGAAAGCTTTCCTGCTAATTTGATTGAACCGGATCGGGTATATAATAGGGTTCGATTGTTCGATTCGCTCGGGAATAAAATGCTCAGGGTATTTGTACTTTAGCTAGCATACTGTTCTGTACATTGTACAATGTACAATAGTAAAAGTAGTAATCCGACCTCTTGTGTAATCTACATTAATAAGATAATCCATTATAACGTCATTGAAAATCTCTAACTATAATATGTATATTAACAGCGTCAATGGCGTAACGGTTAGGGCCGCCCCCTCCTTTCCAGGAGGTCGTGGTTCAAATCCTGCCACGTATCAATGTGATTTCGAATTTTGATTTCATATGTACGTTTATCTGACGCTCTTCATCATTACAGCTCATATACGTCCCCACCGAGGGGCTCGAGCCTACCCTGAATCAGGGCGACTAGGCCTTAGTCAACCACGCGGGCCCAGTGCGGGTTGGTCGACTTCACACACAACCTTCGAGTTTCTTCGCAGGCGTGTGCAGGTTTCCTCACGATGTTTTCCTTCACCGTTAAAGCAATCGGTAAGTATGTACGTAAGTTTTTGAAAAACTCATTGGTACATTGGCCGTCCAGATTTGAACCCGGTACCTCTGGTTAGATGGACCGAGTCGTTACCGGTTGAGCCACCGACGCTTTTACGGTGAAGGAAAACATCGTGAGGAAACCTGGACACGCCTGCGGAGAAACTCGTAGGTTGTGTGTGAAGTCGACCAACCCGCACTGGGCCCGCGTGGTCGACTAAGGCCCGATCGTCCTAATTCAGGGTAGGCTCGAACCCCTCGGTGGGGACGTATATGAGCTGATATGATGATAATATGTAGAAATTACTGTACTGAGACACTTATCACTTCAATATTTCATGGGCCATTCGTTTTTCAGCTGGAAGCAACAAATATTGCCACGAAAATATTTGCCACTTTAGACACATTTAGATCTTACTAACATTGGATAAGGGACAACAAACAAGACGTTTTATTTCACAACGTTGTAGGTGCACATCACAGAAATTGGAATAATATAGGCAGTGCACATACTCGTACATAATATTGTTTTTGTGTGCTTAAGCTTGACAGAATCGATCGTCAGTTACGCACACAAAACAAGCGTGTCTATACGCATTCCAATTTCCCAAATACAAGCTAAGTATAAAACATCTGTACGATATGATACAAATTGATACAATACAATATTATACTCTTGATTTAGTTGAAAGTCCGTTTTTACAGGTCTCATGATGATCATTGATCATATTAACCGAAAGATGTCCACTGCTGGACAAAAATCGATCCTGCACTGACTGCATCCAGCGGCTTCCCGCGACCTTCGCCAAGGTCGTCGGTTTACCGAGTGGGAGGTCTGCCGACGCTTCGTCTTCCGGTGCGCGGTCAGGTCTAAGCAAGATTAAAGGTCAGCCAGACTATGACAGATATTTATTTACTTCGGGTAGGTAGAAGCAGATAGAAAGATGGTTAGTATTTATTTATTGCTTATTGTAAACAGTAAATGAGAAATACATATGTAAAAAACACAAGATTTACAATTGGTATATGCTTAACTCTGTAAGAGTTTTCTGCCAACAAACCAGTAAGTGAGAAAGAAATGAAATACGAACGGGTAGAGGCGTGTTCAAATTTGTTATTGGGAATGTAAAAAAAAGTAAGTATAGGTATGTACTTAATTGTACTTATTATTAACGCTTATGTACACAGACCGCACATCAAGCTTTGGACATTGTACCTTTCTTATGCGTGTGCTTATCGATCAGAATCGCACTACGAGTGTCTAGCTTATTGTGCTGGTCTCTGTACCTATTTATGTCAAACCTCGAAGGATTGCTCGGTTTACGTAAATCCACATATCGACCCATTTCTTTGTACAAATTCACAATCCTTTTACAATATTTAAGAGTGTCACTGCCTTCTCTCATGTCTCTCGGCTTTTCTTATCTCGCAAAGCATTATTCAAATTCGTCGTTGAAAGCCGCTTCGTACGTGGCTTGTGCGTAAGTAAAGTCTTTCTATTCTATTGGTATTGAGCATATATTGAGAAGGTCCTGAAGTGACTAGGATGTTCTCGTACTTATTGAAAATGCTTTTTGTCATCCACTTTGAAAAATAAATTTCCAGCTAGATTTAAAAATATTCTACAATACGAGTTACTTACCCAGATTAACTGTTTTTTTTTGTTCTGCAAAATATCTTTTAATAGGTACCACTTTTACTAACCTCCTCCGTGGCGTACGCAACGTTTTTTGAATCTGCAAAAGTTCTTTTGATAGTTCTTTTACTAAAATCCTCCGTGGCGTACGTAATGTTTGTTAGATCTGCAAAAGTTTTTTTAATATACCACTTTTACTAACCTCCTCTGTGGCGTACGCAACGTTTTTTGTATCTGCCAAAGTTCTTTTGATAGTTCTTTTACCAACATCCTCCGTGGCGTACGATGTGTTTGTTAGATCTGCAAAAGTTCTTTTAATATACCACTTTTACTAACCTCCTCCGTGGCGTACGCATCGTTTTTTGGATCTGCCAAAGTTCTTTTGATATTTCTTTTACTAACATCCTCCGTGGCGTACGTAATGTTTGTTAGATCTGCAAAAGTTCTTTCAATATATCACTTTTACTAACCTCCTCCGTGGCGTACGCAACGTTTTTTGGATCTGCAAAAGTTCTTTTGATAGTTCTTTTACTAACATCCTCCGTGGCGTACGTAATGTTTGTTAGATCTGCAAAAGTTCTTTCAATATATCACTTTTACTAACCTCCTCCGTGGCGTACGCAACGTTTTTTGGATCTGCAAAATTTCTTTTGATAGTTCTTTTACTAACATCCTCCGTGGCGTACGTAACGTTTGTTAGATCTGCAAATGTTCTTTTAATGCACCACTTTTACTAACATCCTTAGTGGCGTACGTAACGTTTGTCAGATCTGAAAAAGTTTGCTAACCTCCTCCGTGGCGTACGTAAAGTTTGTTAGATCTGCAAAAGTTCTTTTGATATACCACTTTTACTAACCTCCATCTTTTTTTTTTATGCACAATTGGTAAACCCTTGACAACATCTCACCTGGTGGTAAGTGACGATATTCGTGGCGTACGTAAAGTTTTTTGGATCTGCAAAAGTTTTTTTCATATACCACTTTTACGAACCTCCTCCGTGGCATACGTAACGTTTTTTGGATCTGCAAAAGTTCTTTTAATACCACTTTTACTAACATCCTCCGTGGCGTACGTAAAGTTTTTTTTTATTATTATTCCAGTTGGTAAACCCTTGACAACATCTCACCTAGTGGTAAGTGACGATGTTGCCGAAGATGGAAGCGGGCTTACCGAGATTCCCCAACGCAATGGGGAACTGGCTACCTTATCTTCATGCATCTGATTGATTGATCTTTTTGGATGTGCAAAAGTTCTTGTTAATACCACTTTTACTAACCTCCTCCGTGGCGTACGTAACGTTTTTTGGATATGCAAAGGTTCTTTTGATACTACTTTTATAAACATCCTTCGTGTCGTACTTAATGTTTTTTGGATCAGCAAAACTTCTTTTAATATACCACTTTTACTAACCTCCTCCGTGGCATAATGGTTAGTCATTCAATTTCAATCAGAAGGTCCCAGGTTCGATTCCCGGCGGATTGGTTGATGGTTGGTGGTAGGGTATTTTTCAAGCCCGCGCGGCTAGCGACCACCATTGTCTCTTAGTCTTGCCGCCAAACATCCAGGTTAACAGCATTAAAGTATTCTAGCTTGTAGATAAGATAGCCAGTTCTCCATTGCGTTGGGGAACCTTGGTAAAAATGTTTCTTTTTTCCGCATCATCGTCGCTTACCACTAGGTGAGATGACACCAAGAGCTTACTAATTAACCTTTCATAAGCTGTAGCTTTTGGCAAAATTTTGCAAGAGTTTATTTTTGTTTGGCTTCGCTGGCTCAGCAACCCAAAGAGGATATCGATATCAAACGACGCCACTTTCTTCTGACCCGTCCTGCCAGCACCACTTCATGCCATTGACTCTTCTCTAAGCAAGTATAAAAATTGAAAAAAATTGAACATCTCAAACTAAAAAATTCATTCTCTAAAAATGTGCTCTGTTTCACCTAACACTCTGTATAAAGCTTACTTCTCTAACACGTTACTTTTCTAACATCCGTTGAGATCGGCTAACAATGGCACAAAATGAATAAAATCCGTACTAATATTATAAACGTGAAAGTGTGTTCGTTTGTTTATTTGTTACCTTATCACGCTTCAACATCTTGACCAATCTTGATGAAATAAGACATGCAGGTAGCCTGTGCCACGGGGAAGGACAGCTTTGTATCCCGTGAAAATAGCATAGACCGATGCAGGTTCTGATCGAACTGAAAAAAATCTCCTTTTTTTATTTCTTTAAAATCGCAACCTTACAATGGATTTTTGTGTTTTTTTACAAAGATGGTTGAGGAGTGTCATAGATTTGCTAATCACAATAGCCCGATCTGGGATAGGGATTTGATAAAACTCATTCCCACGCTCGCGAGCCGCTTGCGGCTCACGCACCACTCACCCTTAAGGGCAGTCATAAAAACGATGTCCACGCGGGAAAAAGCTAGAAGGTATATATTGGAAGAATACTCACTTCAAATAGATACCTAAAAATACCAGGTCGTCGGTTTACCGCAATCAAATCAGAGTATAACTTTAAAATTTAATTAAAATTTAAAAACCCAACTGCATACAAACTTTGTAACCTCTAGTTAGGGAGATTTACTTCTAAAATAAAAGATTTGAGTTTTGACTCAAAGAAATGCGTTTTATTTGTATACAAAAGGTATTGTAACAAGGTATGAATGTGGCAATATTGAGAGAGGTTATGAAATAAAAAAAAAATTTGAAAGAAAACAGGTATGTGGGTCTAAAATTACTGCAGCTACCTTATTGCACTTACTTGATAATAAATTAGCTAGCTATATCTATGTAGGTTAGATCAAATTATACAAAATAAAGGAAATCTTGTGTTGAGAAACAGCTTAGGACGGGCCGTAGAGGTGGTGTCTTACAGATAGATAGTAGATGTTAGGTATTACAAAAATGTGGCTGGAGAGGCCAGCAGATACAAATTTGGTCTGCAAGATTGATACAGAGTATAAGAGATTTAGCACCGTCCAAAAGGGTTAGATAGATAGTGTGAAGCACATAAATTTTAGGTTGTTCTAGAGAACAAGCAAGGAGCGGGCGCCAGGTGTTTGTGTACACAGGTACACACACCAAAAAGAAAATATTTAAAAGCACAAGAGAAATATTCTGGAGTACACCTTAGTTAGGCTCGCGTCTTCCCGGGTGGAATGCACGGTGTGTGGTCCGGCCGAAGGGCGAAGGTGCGGCAGTCTGCGAGGCAGCGAGGTTCCACGTGGCGGTCTGGCACAGTAGGCGTACTCCGAGGATGGCACACACGATGGCACACAGGGCACACGAGGGCGCACGAGGGTGCACGAGGTACACGGGGGTACACGAGGTACACGAGCCGGTGACAACGTGTCGAGGTTGTTAGATGTAGAAAATCGAGGATTATCAGGAATGGAGAAGTATGAAGTTTCACTTCCACAGAAAGGAGGGTTGACAGGGCGAGTCACTGTATCACATGAGCAGTCGCGAGTGCGCTGTGAGTATGGAGTCAGATGGTTACTTTCCTCTCCCAAGGTCAGCATGTAAAAAAGACCGAGGGAGGCTTTCTGCTCGTATATAAATGGTCACTCCTAGAATTCTCTAGAGAATTCACTATGTAAAAAAAAGGAGAATGGAACGTTCCTGTGACGGTAGTGACTGGTTTCTGGAACGTTCCTTGGGGATGTTTTATTTGGTGAGGTAAGAATTTAGTTTAAGGTTTAAGGATGTAAGAGGAAGTGACGAAATGATAAGTCTTTTGTTATATTAAATTATTTGATTTATTTAGACTAAAGATTTTGTATGTTTATGAAGGAGTGAGCGCAAGGAATAATGAGTGCAATGAAGCGTAATTTATTTTAAGTGATTGGAGTCGAGTCGATTTGAGATACTAGGTGTATGGGGATTTGCATATTCTGTGGAAGTGTAAGTTGTGTTTTGTGTTAGTAAGAAAATAAAGATATTGTTTATATTTTTGAAAAATAGATTAATTGTAAATTTATTTAATTAGGATTGGCAGTGAGATAAGTGCAATGATAGTTATTATGTTTCAAGATTTGACTAGGAGGAGTTAAAGCGTTGAGTTCTTGGCTAATTAGATTTAAAAATGTAGCGATGTTGTTTTGCATCGTTACAACTTAACCTCTATTTTTTTTGGCCAGTCGGGTAAAAATGTATCCTATGTCACTCACGGGATCAAGACAAATCCAAACGACACCTCGAACTCCAAGATCCATTTAGAAATATACAATATACATACATACATAGACTCGAAAAACATAACCCTCCTTCTGGCGCAGTCGGGATCACATCAGCTCATATACTTCCCCACCGAAGGGCTCGAGCCTTCCCTGAATTAGGGCGATCGGGCCTTAGTCGACCACACGGGCCTAGTGCGGGTTGGTCGACTTCACACACAACCTTCGAGTTTCTTCGCAGGCCAGGTTTCCTAACGATGTTTTGCTTCACCGTAGAAGAGCGTCGGATAAACGTACATATGAAATCGGAATTCGAAAACACATTGGTACGTGGCAGGATTTGGACCACGACCTACCGGACAGAAGGTAGCGGCCCTATCCGTTACGCAACCGAGGCTTTTACACCTATTCAGAGTAAATTATCCGTGTATTAAATTATCTATGAATGAACATAGTAGCGAGCGGCTCTTGCCTTGCGGCGCAGTCGGGTAGTTATATTTTAAGAGTAAACGCATCGCTAAACAAGCATATTAATTTTACATTAATGAAGTGCAATAAGAAGACAGGAGATAGTGCAAACTAACCGAGGCCCTTTGTGGCCGTTCTCCTCACGGGGCGCTGCGCGCTGGCCACGACCGCCTTTGAGCAACAAGGGGTGCCTTTGAGAACACTTGGCGCCTGTGACGTCATCCAAGTTTTATTAGATATCTGCAATAAACCGCATCGCTTGAAACTGGTAGCTTATTGCAAAGCGAAGTATCGGCACAGAATATAAGATACTATATAGTTACTTCGGAAATATCGGTTTCTATTAACTACAGGAACAATATTTTTTTCTGTATTATCTATGATTCTATCGGAACAAGTTTGTAGTGTCGGTGGCGTAATGGCTAGGGCCGCCGCCTTCTGTCCGGGAGGTCGTGGTTCGATCCTGCCACGTACCAATGTGATTTCGAATTAAGATTATTTAGATTTCATATGTACGTTTATCCGACGCTCTTACGGTAAAGGTAAACATCGTGAGGAAACCTGCACACGCCTGCGAAGAAACTCGCAGGTTGCGCGTGAAGTCGACCAACCCGCAGTGGGCCCGCGTGGTCGCTATCGCCCTAATTCAGGGTAGGCTCGAGCCCCACGGTGGGGACGTATATGACCTTTTTTGACAATAGACAATAGACAGATTTAACACACAGGCGAAAAAAGATAATATTGTAGCCCTTAGTTCTGCGTACATTGCGTAATTGTTTGCGTGTCTATCACCAGTTTTAGTACAGTTTTCAACATATATAAAGATGATAAATAACTTATAACCCTCTTGTGCTTACCCTCTTTTTCGCCCATGTGCGGTCAATATGAACCACATGGACCGCTTATTATTTCCATAAAAAATGGTCAAGAACGACATTTCCATCCCATATGGACTCCTTATTGGTTCTCCTCTAAATTGGTTACCCTCGTATGTTTTATTGGTCAATTTTTACGAGAAATAACATCGATTAACTTTACTTTTTTAGGGTTCCGTAGTCGAATTAGCAACCCATACAGTTTGGCCATGTCCGCTTGTCTATCTGTCTGTCTATCGGTATGTCTCAGCCGTTTTTCTCAAAGCCTGTTACAGCTATGAAGCTGAAATTTGGTATACCTGTACATATGTGACCCCTAGAAAGTAATGCAATCAAATCTGTAAAAAAAATTAGAGTACCCTACATTTAAAGTGGGGGTGAATTTTTTTGTTTACTTACCCTTTCGTTAAATAGATCTTTTAAAACTACTGCTGAGGGTTTGCAAAAATATTTTTTTTCCATATTTTATTCGTCTACTAATAAAGTTTTAAGTATGTAGTGATTTTTGTTAGGGTTACGTGCGTGTCCCCACCCCCACAAGCTTAAACGCTATTTCAGTGAATCTGAAAGTATTGAGAATAGTAGAAAATACAATCAACTTTAAAGGCACAATTTTACTCAGATTTTCTTCATACAATCAAAAAGTAGCGCCATCTAACATAACTTGTACGAACTAGCGTGGGAGAGATGACGTCAGTGGCGCGCTAAAAGGAGCTTGTTAGAATTGTCTTTTTAAAAATGCGTTTATTTAATTTGTTTTTAAGAAAAAATACAATGTAAGGTTACTTGCCGATGAAACGATATCCCATGTTTCTTTTTAGCCCTTCTTTCTTTCATGATATTTACGGCCAACACAATAAGGCATTTTTATATGGAATATCGTTCCACCGCATTCTACAATTTCCCGCAGACACCTGATTCGTGAGTGTGCGAAAATTTAGATTTTCGCACCAATTCGCTGGGAGCATTAGTCGCGCGCGTTGGCCGGGTCCTTACGCCAGTAATTTAATAAGTCATTGTTTAAAGGAAAATTATCACGGCTAAAAACTTTCTTAGTTAAGGAGTCATAGTAGACCAACTTAAAAAGTACCGTGGGATTTGTAAAAAGTTTCTCTATTTTCCATACAAATTGTTCTACAGCAACTGCACAAATAATTATGTTTTTTAAAATATACATTTGTTTATTGAAAAGACTGCAGAACTCTACTTTGCGCGTGGAACGACACGCACTTAGCTACTTTTTAGGTAGGCACTTACTTCAAACTTTCACTTAAGTATTATCTTTTGAAAATTGTATTTTTCTCAATCTAAGAGTGTTTGTCTCAATTAGGTTAAGTACTTACTTATACTTATATTGAACTACGGGCAGCACAGGACCGGTCGTCGTGAAAATCCTTGGAAGAGGCCTTTGTCCAGCAGTGGACGTATTTCGGCTGATATGATGATGATGATGAAATTGAACTAAATACAGCAAATTAGTTTACATACTTTTACAACGGAGCAATGAAACAGCACAATCTTAAACAGAGATGACAATCAGTTTTGTACCGTTAGACCAAGAGACCGGGTGAAAATAGTTATTTGTATAACAAGGGCACAAAGTAATATTTTGTTCCGAGGGCGTTAATTTAAATCCTAAGCTTTGCGAGAAATTCAATATACGTCGCCAGAGAATAACATATTTTAGCCCCGAGTGACGAGAATTTTTCATCACAACTTGGGAGAGAAAAAAAGCAAAATTAATATTTTGGAAAAACCCACGACGTTAAAAATGAAATTGAAAAAGGATCATCATCATCATCATATCAGCCACAAATCTTCCATCGTGCACGGTCGCCACTCGAGAACTTTACTGCTCCATCGGCCATCTGTTCTACGAGCTATGTGCCCTGCCCACTGCCACTTCAGTTTAGCGATTCTGTGAGCTATGTCGGTTACTTTAGTTCTCCTGCTGATCTCCTCGTTTCTGATTCGATCACGCAGAGAAACTCCGAGCATAGGACGCTCCATTGCCCTTTGGGTGACCGTGAGCCTATGAGGCCCATAGTAAGCGACCATGTCTCAGTTCCGTAAGTCATCACTGGCAACACACACTGGTCAAAGACCTTAGTCTTGAGACACTGCGGTATTTGGGACGTGAAGATATTGCGAAGCTTCCCGAACGCTGCCCAGCCGAGTTGGATTCGTCGATTGATCTCTTTCTTGAAGTTGGAACTACCTAGCTGGACTGTTTGTCCCAGGTATACATATTCGTCAACAACTTCCAGTGTAGAGTCTCCAACCTTTAGAGGAGTGGGTGCGACACGGACATTTAACATTATTTTCGTCTTGTCCATGTTCATTTTAAGACCCACTTGTTGAGAGACTTTACTGAGGCCATCGAGCATTGTGCTTAGGTCTTCCATAGTCTCAGCCATGACCACGATATCGTCAGCGAATAAGATAAAATAATAATAAGATAAAGGATAAAATAATTAAAAACCCCGACTTAAAGAATTTATGTAACTAGTGATAATAAAGGTAAAAAGTTTTTATAAGAAGAGTAAAAAGTTTTTATAAGAAGACTAGCTGTCCCGGCGAACTTCGTACCGCCTTACATTACATTACACTGCCCTGCCCTACCCTACACTACCCTACACTACACTACACTACCCTACCCTACACTACCCTACCCTACCCTACATACACTACACTACTCTACACTACCCTACCCTACATACACTACACTACTCTACACTACCCTACACTACACTACCCTACCCTACCCTACACTACCCTACCCTACACTACCCTACCCTACCCTATCCTATCTCTCAAGTTGGATCGAACTGCACATGGTGTGCGAATTTTATTATAATCGGTTAAGTGGTTTAGGAGTCCATTGAGGACAAACATTGTGACACGAGATTTATATATATTAAGATAAGATTTGATCTCTCGCAGAGTCGGACATATGAACAACAGAGTATCAGTTTTCATAGCACTTCCCTACGTACCTACTTGGTTCCCGAAGATGTAGATGTGGCAATCAAATATTCAACTGACTATGAACTTAATAAAAAAAACCCAAGAAAATCCGTCCGGAGCGCAGTTCCGTCGTCGCGGGTAAAAAGAAATGAAAAGAAAGAAGAATGCACATGGCCGTTCTTTTTTTTTTTAAGCGCGCATTGCCGCCAGAATCTAACCGACTAGTATGTAACTTCTTCATACATTATGCGTTCGACCTCTTTGGTTAACTTTACGTATCAACCAACAAAGAGTTAATATTTTAATGCAAACTCCGTTCTAACCAATCACAAAAAGTGAGGTTATCACCATACAGAATTTAATGTTAGTTTGTGATATTTAATTCCTTTAAACACTCAACCTTCATAATCGCTTCACACTTATTGAGGAACAATCGTCGTTTTTGGAATAGGTGTGATGAAAATATTATTTTCATGTATTATAATTTTTATCTTAGGTACCTAATTGAGATACCAACAACAGCCATAATACAACAGAAAAACCTGCCCAAGTGCGAGTCAGAACCTCACACATAGAGTTCCGTTCCATCATACTAGATGGCGCTAGTACAAAGGGTTCCGTACCATCATACTAGATGGGGCTAGTTTCTTCACGTTAAAAAAAACACTTTTTTGTATTATTGTTTGTATTTTTTGTACGGTAAACAATTTTTTTTAGTATTTGTTGTTATAGCGGCAACAGAAATACATCATCTGAAAAAAAAAAAATGTCTAGCTATCACGGTTCATGAAATACAGCCTGGTGACAGATGGACGGACGAACGGACGGACAGAGAGCGAAGTCTTAGTAATAGCACACCCTGGACACTTTATACAACGCGCCAGAAATTACATTTCAAAAAAGGAATGACGGAACAAACAATTGGCGGCGAAATCCTATACTTTCGACAACCAAACTGTAACCAATCTGTATTAATCTGGGTGAAAAAGGGGTGAGGTCGCAATCTAGAGAGCGGCAGGGAAGTGTCCATACTGTATGTTAGTACTAATACCGTATACCGGGGTTACTTTGAACAACGGGATTACTTTGATCGAAACTTCCGTTACACATACAAATGCGAATTGCGTAAAACGGAACGACTTTTGGTAGTTTTTTTTTTTGGATGACAACACCGATGAACTGTCAATTCCTTTTCTGTAGGTGCGCTGGAGATTCGGCAGTGGATTATTTAAAAAAAGGTAATTCTTCTCTTCATATCATTTTTTGGTTAAAAAAATGTGTTGCAAAACTTCACGTGCAGCTCAGTACGTGTTTGTATCGTGATATTTTGTTATGAATTTCATGTAGTAGTCTACATTCGGGAATCCCAAGTAAATGTTATTGTTGTTCTAACCTCAAAGCTTACGTAATGGCGTCGGATAATTTAATGCGGGGTGTCATTGATCGGGCACATGGTGTGAGATTGATCAACTGATCAAAGTTACCCCAGCTATTAGCCGAAAAAATTGCTTCATGAAAATGAAGAAAAATGTTATTAGAAGTAAGTTTTTGTTTCTGAATAATTTTGTTGTGATTATAACTTACGTTACATAGGTATATGTTCCTTGATTAAAGTGAAGACTGATTCATTATTGGGAGTTTTATTAGATCAAAGTTACCCCAAGGTTCAAAAACAGTTATAACTTTTTTTCCTGTTGACCAATTTTTTTTATTTTTTTTTATTTAATTAGTGATTGGGGCGACTTTGCAGTTTCGTAATAAAAAAGGAGGGTATCAAAGTAACCCCAAATCAAGTTTAACTTTGATCATGCAATTTTTATTTTTTCAATCAAAATCTACAAGGAAAAACATATATTTTTTTTCTTTTTTCCAAAGATCTAAAAAAACCGATTATAACGTTTTTTTTTGGTATTCTTTTAATCACTAGATCATAACTTACTGATGATTAAAGTTTAAAATTGATCAAAGTAACCCCGGTTTACGGTATATATACTTTGGTAATAGGGTCCGTTTTTTTCCCCTTGGGCACGGAACCCTAATAAAAACTTAAAAGAATCCTTCGGTACGTGAGTACGACGTGCACTTGGTTAGTTTTAAGGTTTCGTTTGTAGTTGTCTGTCTGTCTGTCTGTCAAGACCGCTTTTCTCAGGAACGCGTGAAAAAACATATAAAGTTGAAATAAATAACAAATAATAATTTTTTTTCTTTAACGGTGAAGGAAAACATCGTGAGGAAACCTGCACAGGCCTGCGAAGAAACTCGAAGGTTGTGTGTGAAGTCGACCAACCCGCACTGGGCCCGCGTGGTCGACTAAGGCCTAATCGCCCTGATTTCAGGGTAGGCTCGAGCCCCTCGGTGGGGACGGTATATGAGCTGATATAATAATAATTTTCGAAAAAACAAATATTTTAGGTACAAGCTTTTAATATTGCATTACGCGATATATATATGCGTGCAAAATTTCCGTTCAGTTGGAAACCGGGAAGTGGGTCAAAATTAACTTTCAAGATTCCACCCGAACAAACATACATAAATAATTGCAAGTTAAATAAAAACTTTTAAAAAGGGTATTTGGTCCCATAAAGCTGTGAAAAATAATCAAAAAAATAAATAATAAATATGACTTAGAAGCTTGATTATTTTAAACATACGGCCATTTTATGGACATTTTTGTCTTAATTTTTACACATATTTGAAAGTAAATCAACACCTATATGGTACCTCCTGTTCATGTCTAAATTTGACAATAAGTAAGGTCTTACAGCACAAGTAAAGGAAAAAACAAAAAAAAAATTCTTAGTAAAAAAATAATCAAATAAAAAAATGGCGGTTAAAAACTTACATTTGCAGGTGGAGAATTGACCTTTGAGTATGGAAGACTAAAAAGGTTCTATAACTCTTCCCCCTCTCCTTATAAGCCTTTGTTACCCTGGCTGATACCGCGTGTTTGACATACAACAGTAGGTAAATACCACACCATAGAATCGTCATTATCATATCAGCCGAAAGACGTCCACTGCTGGGCAAAGGCCTCCCCCAAGATCTTCACGACGACCAGTCCTGCGATGCCCGCTTCCATCTTCGGCATCATCGTCACTTACCATCAGGTAAGGTCTTATCAATTGTGGATTAAAAAAAATATATGTGCCCTGCCTACTGCTACTTAAGATTTGCGATTCTGTGAGCTATGTCGGTAACTTTGTATAAATTAGTCATATTTTTTTTTAATATAAAAAAATGAGTGCGTTTGACTGCAACTCACCTGATGGTAAGTGATGACGCAGTCGAGGAAAGTACACGCGAACTCAATTGTTCTATTGAAGTAGCTGCGTTAATTGTAAACCAGCTCTTGGTCAACATCAGTTCATATGGGCGTCCCTCCAACTGACGTTCGGTTGACGTAGGCAATGCAAATAGGTGCTCTACAAACAGTATCTGTGCTGTCACGCAAAGGGGCGATTAGCCTACTGCACCGTGTCACTACGCTGCTAGCGCTAAGCAATTTGCTGGCAAACTGCTTATTTGCCTAAGTATTTGTCTTTGTTTTGCTACGAGTGGTAGAGTGGGACATTTAATTCAAACTGAATACCTAGTTGACAATAAATACGTCTTTAGAATATAAATAATATATTTTTCAATACAGTTGCTCGAAAAGAGGTACTTTATATGCTAGTTTACTGAACGCAAAGTTATTTTAACGCACTTTTTACTTTGCCACTTTTTAAATTTCTAGCTCTGCCAAAAAATAGTTTTTTTAGCAAATAAAAAATGTAATAACCAAAGATACAGAATCTTCTTTAAGTTAAGTGCCCATGTATTTTGTTTGTATGTCACGTTCGTTTTTTATTTTACCTGTTTTCTCACAACTGCATTGAAAAACGTCGTATGATAGATGGGTGTAAAACTCGTAACGGTGGTAAACATTCGCCTGCGGCTCGGGCTTACAAATGTCACTCGTTTGTTATTTACCTTTTTACTACCCTTGTATCATAAATAACTATAACGTGATGATTAACCTTTTATTTGAAAATAATTTTAACTATTTCGTTACTCTTCTCTGCAAACCCTTCCATTTGATACCCATCTTTCGAAGTCCGCCATATAAGATTTAGAATGTTGTCACTCAGCTAACCATGCATTGTGTGCAACGTGTATGCAAAATTTTAGCTAAATCGGAAAACGGGAAGTGGTTCTAATTTAGATTCCATGTTTATCCAAACTAGCAAACACGGCAAATAATTTTCGAAAAACCTAAAAGCTACAAGCTTTTATTAAAAAAAAAGTTTTTATGCTCAAAAAGCCAAATACTCAAATGAATATAAAAAATTACACGGTTTCATATTCAAAAAAGGTGAGCAGAGTAAAGTCTACTTGTTTCAATTGAAAAATAAAAGATCTCCAAAGTTCATCATTAGATCATCTTCAAAATACCTACCAAAGGGATCTGATTCTATTATCACCGGTAATACGGCTTCATTTCAAATTTCAGCACAATCGGAGCCCTTGAAGTCGCTCTAAAATCGATCGCAAGATTTAAACTAAACAAACATCATCATATCAGCTCATATACGTCCCCACCTAGGGGCTCGGGGCCTACCCTGAATTAAGGCGATCGGGCCTTAGTCGACCACGGGGCATAGATGAGATACAGTGACGCGGGCCCAGTGCGGGTTGGTCGACTCAACATACAACCTGAGAGTTTCTTCGCAGGCGTGTGCAGGTTTCCTCAGAATGTTTTCTTTCACCGTAGAGCGTCGGATAAACTTACATATGAAATCTAAATTCGAAATCACTTTGGTACGTGGCAGGATTCGAACCACGGCCTCCCGGACAGGAGGCGGCGGCCCTAGCCGTTACGCCACCGACGAACAAGCAAACATACATACATACAAACATTGCAACTCAAATAAAAGCTTTTAAAAAAATGAATTTAATTAGGCCTTTTGAAGTTTCTTATCACTTGGCAAACACTCTCCGAAACGGCAGGGTTCTGAAAGATGACTTTTTAATATGGTCGGTTTATAACGGCTGCTAACTTCACACCGGTCTGAGTGATAGAAACGTAGAAGATGCATACGTCTATAAGGTTCCTAATACCTACAGTACATAGATAATAAATAAAAAAGTGCCTAGTACAGATCGTCTCGTTACTAGCTAGCTGCGTTGGATTCTATCAACCGACGCTCTAGGAGACTCATTGGCGACGAGGAACTTGTATCAAACAGGCTCCAAAGCCTCGAGCATCGCCGCAAAGACGCCTGTCTATCCGTGTTCTACAGGGTTCATTTCGGAGAGTGTGCCCTGGAGCTTCACGACCTTATTCCCCCTCTCCATTTCATCATCGGACGACCAGGCGCGGAGGGCGATTCCACCCCTTTGTTGTTAATGTTCCACCTTTACGCACGAAGCGTTTTGCTTCTTCGTTCATTATGCGGACGGCAAAGGAGTGGAACTCCCATGCCGGCGGCGTCTGTAATTCCCGATTCGTATAATTTAGGAATTTTCAAGACGAGTGTAAATAGGCACTATTTGAGCTTGCGTATTACATCGTCGGCTGCATCGGCACTTGCCATTAGGTGAGGTGCAGTCAAACGCACCCAAATTTTAATAATAAAAAAAGAACGTGTCGGACCATGCGTTAATTAGGGTTCCGTAGTCTTTTCAAATTCATTGAGTTGGGGAATCCTGGTAAGCCCACTTCCATCTTTGGCATCATCGTCATTTACCATCAGGTGAGATGTTGCCAAGGGCTTACCAATTGAGAATAAAACAAAACAATCAAAGAAATGTATGTTTTAGAAAACAAAGTAATTTTTGCAGTAAGAACATTTTATATAGAAAATCTATAAACTTTATAAAATCCAAATTATATTGCCCCGAAACAAAGAAAGCCTACTTAGCCGGAATGATTTTCCTTGTAAATTGATTACATTTACTACTACAGCTTGACTCTAACAAAAATTATTAAAATATTAGCTTAATATTTCGCAAACAAAGACAAACAAACGAAATATTTTTGATGTGTAACATCTTTGCTCTCGCTTTCCTGCAATTTGTGGGAGTGATTTCGTGAAATGGGGCGGAAATGTGTCCCATTGTAACAGGAAGTCGCGTTTTTTCAGGCTTTAAATGCGCGGAAAAGGCGAAGGTATCTATGACCATACAGCCTAGTCTGCCGTATCTTTGCCGTCCTTTTATAAAGTATTTTGTCACATGTTACACATCATATGCGAGTACTGTAGGTCTCGCTCGAATTTTTTTTAATGACCTATCCAACACCAACAACACCCCACACCACGGGAAAGCCGGGAGAAAAATTTACCCCCATACTTTGCGTGTATGAGAGGTACCTAAATTTATTTTTGAGGTCGGTACCAGCACACAGCTACTAACGTATCAAATGTTTTAGATTCGATGACATTGCTGACACCGACCTCGAAAAATTTTTTTTGCCCCTAATTTGATTCGTACCTATCTTTGATTTCGTTTTTGTTGGTTAATGTCGTGTATCTAAGTATAATATTATTTCATACTTTTGAGTGAATTTCATTTTGAAGTCGGTTTTTAAGTTTTTTAAACTTTTATTTTATTTTATTTATTTTTAGTGATAATGCTATCTATCTAACAACGTTATACCCAATTAGCCACTCGCCAAAGGAACCATCAAATCATAAAGCATGTCTTTCATTAACAGATACAGATTCCCTGTAGCTTCCATCATCATCTTTACATAATGAAAGTTAAGGAGTCAAATCTTCCATCATCAGCTCATCTGAATAACCTGAATGAATACAACTATCGGTCTATACTTACCTATGTATCTACGTAAATTATTTAAAGAATTATCCTCCAACTCCTAACCGTTAAGGAATTGTACCTTCCTTCATCAGCTCATCAACATGAGATGATGACTAATAGACGCCAAAACTTGAATAGTTTTAAGAAATACATGCAACTCGTAATATGTGTCTATAAAATTTGAGGGTTGTTCTCGATTTCCCTGGGATCCAATCATCAGATCCTGTCTTAGTGACAATGGGACCCCCTCGGGAGTATACTCTTTCGAATAAAAAAATAATTTTGAAAATCGGTTCACAATCGGCGGAGATATCCCGTAACAATCATAAAAAAACATACAGTCGAATTGAGTACCTCCTCCTTTTTGAAGTCGGTTGAAAACATATCCTTCTTACACGAGGCGTTCTAACGAAAAGTTAAAAATGGAACGTTTGACTTTGTGTGCAATGCAGGACAACAATTTAAAAATGTAACGATGTTTCGGACATTTTTGTCGATTTTATTTATTATTGCTTCCATTACGTAATTTTGTAATAATGGCGTATCAAGAACTATACGATTTTTTTTTATTTTTTTTTATTAATAATTTGAGTGCGTTTGACTGCAACTCACCTGATGGTAAGTGATGATGCAGTCGAGGATGGTACACGCAAACTCAAATAATGCCTATTCACTCTATTTGTTAGAAACTTACTTTGTAAGCAACACCTGAACAATAATCCTATCGATTAGTAAAATAAAATAGCGAGTATTTGTTTTTTGAATGTTTAGTTGGTTCGAGTCCCGGGTGAGGCAAGTGAATTAAGAAAATATTTGAATGCAGTTTTGTTTCTTTTTAAAAAAAAGGAATGTTTCCTAAAAGTAAAATGAGCTGACTAAAGGATTTAAGGCAGTTTCACTTTAAAAAAGTAAGTTGTCCTCTAAATTACTAAGTCAGTCACTATTTATGGGCATATAAAACTATTTTGTTTTGCCGACAATTGTACTGTTTTGCCGACGATAACTGTTCAAGCTTTAATTATTATAAATTAACAACGCAACCCTTAGCAACGATTCTGATCTGTAGTAACCGTATGTCAGTGTTGAGGGTAAGGTGAGATACATGATTAGATTAGGTCAAGGTGGGTTCTAGGTGGGACAAGGTCGGTTGGTTAGGTAGCAAGAAGCGAAGCAACGAGCTGTTAGGTTGGACTTTTAAGACAACGCGTGAGCCGAGCGAGCGAAGCGAGCGTGCCGCGGCGCGGCTGGCGAATCGTCATAAATAACTTCTCTCGTAGTCCTGGGTTGTGTTGCTCAGTCATTTTTACTGAAGCTTGTTTTCGTAATATATCGGTGGCAAAACAGTAATTTTAGACGCTCTTAAGTGATGTTTAGGCTGTAATTTAGAGAACAACTTAGCTTTTGAAAGACAAAAGTGCTATATAAAAGACGGCGTGTAATTAGCGCTCGTATATTATACCTAAATATCAACTTATTAAAATATACAAGCAATAAATAACCTTATAGAGGTTGTCATAAGACATTTTAAAAACATATTACTTCCTTAAAATGTATATACAATTTTATATTGATTATTAATTTACAAATACACAATACTTTCATAAACAATGGTTCACAAGTACAACAAAAACCTTATTTATTAGTTTACCTGTGCTCTAGATATTAATTTGTTATTCAACTTATTCTGAGGAATTTTAAAAATAGGCAACGTCGCTTTTCTCCGAGACAAAGCATAACAAAACGACAAAAGCAGGGGGGCGGAGGTAATAAATCAAGTAAACATCATAAATACTTCTTCGTACCCTCCGGTAAGAAGTGTCGCGTTTTCCGAGTCATATCGCGCAGTGGTGGGGGGCCTGACGGATCCACAGTGATCCGGGGTGCGGATCCCCGCGGTCAATTACCTTGGCAACTCATATATTCTAATAGCGAAACGGCATTAAACCAGATTGGTTGGATGTGATTAATTAAGTTAGGTCTTCAGACCGTCTTACATCGATTTTTTTTTTATTAACCGACTTCAAAAATGGAGTTTTTTCAATTCGACCGTATATTTTTTTTATGTGTGTTCGCGGATAACTTCGTCGTTTATGAACCGATTTTGATGATTCTTTTTTTGTTGGATAGGAGATATCTCAAGGGTAGTAACATGATAAGGAAAGCAGGATCTGATGATGGCATCCAAGAGAAATCGAGAGAAACCTTAGTTTCCTGTTTAAAGTTGTTTTTTTTGTTCAAAATTACTTTAAAACTAAAGAGTATTTTTTAGGGTTCCACAAAGTGTTTCTTTGGCTGAGCCTTTAGCCTGAATGGCTTGATGATTTTTGGAGTGCGATTTATCGTTAGATTCGTCTTGATTTCCTGATTGATTGATTGATTGGTTCCGTAACCAAGACACATGCTAAAACATATTATAAGTGGTATATATTAATTACGTCTTAGCTACTGTGTAGTCATGGAATACCGTTTGTTTTCCGAATAAACTAAAATAAAATAAATAAGGGTAAAAACGGGACCCTATTACTAAGACTTCACTGTCCGTCCATCCGTCTGTCACCAGGCTGTATTTCATGAACCGTGATAGCTAGACAGTTGAAATTTTCACTGATGATGTATTTCTGTTGCCGCTATAACAATAACAGGATGTTCTAAAAATGGTGTACGACTAGTTAACTAGAGGTTCTACTCATCATGCGAGAGTGAATGGGCATTATTTGAAATTGCGTGTACCACCCTCGAATACATCGTCACTTACGATCAGGTAAGATATAGTCTAACGCACTTGAATTTTTAATAAAAAAAAACAACTTTGTCCAAGGGACTCATAGTCACAATTTAAAAAATATAAATTTATCATTTACTCTACAAAAATTCTCAAAATTGGCTGATCAGCTGCAAAAAACTGTATACAGGTGTAAATAAAAAATATAAGTCCCGTTAACTGGGGCTTCTATTCATCATACTGAACAACTTTCATTCTGTGACTTTGCTGAAATCGCAAAAAAAATGTCTTCGTACAAATTGATCAAGTGATTGACCAATTTTGTGCTTTTTTGTATACAGAGTGCAAGTTTTATTGAAGAATTGACTATGGGCTCCTTGGAGAAAGTTGTTCAGTATGATGAGTAGAACCCCCAGTTAACGGGTCCTACACCAATTTTGTTACACCTGTATATGTACGAGTATCACTGATTGCACATTTACCACATAGACATGCATGGCTGCCGTCAGCGAGATATTATAATATATTTTTAACACCTACGTAGCCCAGAGGCAAAGTTCACTGGCTTTGTAACACTAAGAGTTAAGACTCGGTTTGGTTGGTGGTAGGGCATTTTTTAAGCCCGCCTGGCGCTACCACCATCTTATCTAAGTCTTGCCGCCAAATATCAATGTTGATATCATTGGTGTGTTCCGGCATGAAGATAAGATAGCCAGTTCCCCATTGCGTTGGGGAATCTTGGTAAGCCCGCTTCCATCTTTGGCAACATCGTCACTTACCATCAGGTGAGATGTTGTCAAGGGGTTTACCAATCGTGAATAAAAATAAATAAATAATTAAATATTTAGAGGTGCACGATAGTATGTCACGTTACTTTAACGATATTGGCAGATCAGCTCGGCGGAGCGTGAGTAACCCGGGGGGACGTGGCGACGCGTCGCGAGGGCGACTACACGTCCCTTGACATTAGAAAAGCTGTCATGGAAACTGGTAGAGCTCACTGACTAAAAATATTACTTATTTTAAGGGAAAAGTGAATGTACAAGATCGGGACATTATAGTAAGAATTCTGTTTGGATGTAAAGAGACACATATTAGATCTGGCACATGGCCTGTTTAAAGCAATGAGGTTCTATAAGGTCCTTTTGAAATACCTGAAAATAATTTAAGGCCTCGGCGCGCCCTCCTGAGCCGCGTCGTCATTGTCAGAAAAAGTTAATGACAGGAGTGGATGAGTCAAAATATTGAAAAAAAAACATGATAATAGCAAATTAAAAAGAAGACAATACAAAACAGACCGTAAATAAACTAAAGAGGATGACGTCTTTACAAAACTGAACAATTTTCCCCAAGGAAGCTACACTCAATTTGCAAAAATTGGTTTTATCCTTCGACCATTTATAAAAAAAAAAACGTGTTGTCATACTAATAATCAGCTGATACGTATAGCAACCGATGTTAGGTCGAATTTTTGGCGAATTCAGAATAGGTTCTTAGGGGAAAGTTGTTCAGTTTCATGAGATGGACACAAAGAAAATATTGACAGGTATATCTTTCTCAAAAGAATGATTATAATACTATAATATCTTACAAATTTACAACTTATAATAAAAAAATACGACATGTCTTTTTACGACTTGACGGCGAAGTGGAGTCAAGTATCAAATACAAATACATAGCTGAGAAAAAACACGGAACCCTAAAAACGACCAAGTGTGGTCAGACTAGCACTCCGAGGGTTCCGTAGTGCTACACCTGTCCACACAACTACATAGTATAATGACAGCTATACCTATTCACATTAAAACAAAAGACATCAACGCGACCGACAAAAATATACTTTTTTTGTCATTCAGTTCGGACTCCTTAGTGCGAGTACGACTCACACTTGGCCGATTCATCGCTCTTTGAGTAACCAAGAGCTTTTTTATGAGGCTCATAATAAGCGAACATGTACCTATCAGTTCCGTATATCATCACTGTCAACTACACTGGTCAAAGACCTTAGTCTGGAGACACTGCGGTAGTTGAGAAGTGAAGATATTGCGAAACTTCTTGAACGTTGCCCAGCCGGTTTGGATAGCATTGGTTTAACTCCCTACAATGACGGAAAATTGGGTTGTCTGATAGAAATCGCTTTCAGCGATAAGTGCACCTAAGCGCACCTAAATTTTATGTCTTTGCTTAGTTTTTTTATGTTTTATACATTTACTAGTTGTTTCCTGCGGTTTCGCCCGGGCAGATCCCATGTTTTGCCTTTTTCGTTTTTGCCGGGAATTCTCCAGAATCCTTTCTTAGCGGATGATTTAGAAACTGCTGTTTGTATGCCATATTTCGATGCCCGATCAGTAGTCACACCAAGTTACCGCACCAGTGTAACTACCAATAATTTTATTTCTCCTCATTCACACTATTAACACAGATTACTAAATAGTTACTTCGCTATTAATCCACCGGTATGACCACAGATATGAAAAAAAACTTGCCGCTCCGAGGTATGACTATGGATAATTTTATTATCTTTAGTCACACTACAGATTTACAATGTGATTTCGACACTTTTGTCATGCGAAATGAAATAGGGCAGCATGGCCATGGCATATGATTGTTTCCTCAACCCGATGATCCATCCAGTGGTTTGAGCTGTACGTTTATAGATCAGACAGTCAGTCAGCCACAGTTTCTTTTTACATATATAGAGATTTATCTGTCTTTAATGTGTCATTGCCAATTAGATGCCAATAACTATGTTAAAATATCACCCTGCGCTATTTGTTCTGTTTGTTGAACTAACAAGCAATAATGTTAATAACAAGAACAAAATTAAATTAATAATTACTAAGACTAGACTAACTAAATCTGGACGGCCAATGTACCAATGAGTTTACCGATTGCTTTAACGGTGAAGGAAAACATCGTGAGGAAACCTGCATACGCCTGCGAAGAAACTCGAAGGTTGTGTGTGAAGTCGACCAACCCGCACTGGGCCCGCGTGGTCGACTAAGGCCTAATCGCCCTGATTCATGGTAGGCTCGAGCCCCTCGGTGGGGACGTATATGAGCTGATATAATAATAATAATAATAAGACACCCTGGACGGAATTCAATACTTAGTTTCGTTTATTTCCTGTTCTAGAATAAAAATATTTTTCAATATCCTAATATATAAAAAAATAAAACAAATAAATTTAATAATGTAACGATGAAAAAAAACAATGGAAAATTGATTTTAAAATAATTATTTCATTGACATTTACTTACAAACGACTTGAAGGTTTGCTTATGATACGCGTTCTCTATAGTAAGTATTGTAAGACTGATTTAGCGGTGAAGGAAAACATCGTGAGATGTGTGTATGAAGGTCGCGTTGCACTCTTCCGTAGGTGTAAATCTAAACGCCCTACACGTGACCGCGGGTGATGCTAAGTGCAACACCATACAATCACCGTCTATCCCTTGGACAGTACGGTTGATGTGTCACACGATAAGAGTAAGAAGAGAGCTAACTAAACTAAGATGTGTGAATATTGGACAAAAGAATGTCTAAAGGGATGAAGATGCTTATTCGTATAGAGCCAGTAACAATTCAAGCCCGTCTTTGCCGAACATACTCGTACAGTACTAGCATTTGTCTAGAATGAGGCTCTGTGCGTCTCTAGCAGGCTAAACAGCAAGTATTGTGGGAAACCTCAATTTTTATTTTATAATTTTTAAAACATTACAGAGCGAATGAGTTTTTGCCACAAAATGTAGCTAAGCATTGTATTATCAACGTGTCTTGATACTGTAATTGAAGCTAAAAATAATCGAGTGGAGCTGTCTTGGGTCACACTGCAATTTTCAATATAAATAGTAAAGTTAGCTCAATATATATTTAGTTGCATCAGACCATTACTAATGATAAAAAAACATTAGATTAAGATAGGTATTTTAAAATTCGTAGTTGTAGGGCACCCATTAAAAACAAATGAAAGCGTCGTCCCACTGATGGCATTACAGTGTCGTCGGAGCGATCAGTCAATGATGGATGAGATGAGCGTCAATAATAAAGTTAGCTCAACATATATTTAGTTGCATCAGGCCATTACTAATGATATAAAAACATAACATTAAGGTAGGTATTTTATAACTAATAGTTGTAAGGCGCCCTTTAAAAAAAATTATAGCGTCCTCCCACTGACAGCATTACAGTGTCAGTCAGAGTGATCACTTTACTATTTACGCTCATCATTGATTATCGATGAAGAGCGTAAATAGTAAAGTTAGCTCAATATATATTTAGTTGCATCAGACCATTACTAATGATATAAAAACATAACATTAAGGTAGGTATTTTATAAATAATAGTTGTAGGACGCCCTTTTAAAAACAAATGATAGCGGCCTCCCACTGACAGCATTACAGTGTCAGTCAGAGTGATCACTTTACTATTTACGCTCATCATTGATTATCGATGAAGAGCGTAAGTAGTAAAGTTAGCTCAACATATATTTAATTGCATCAGACCATTAAAAATGATATAAAAACATAACATTAAGGTAGGTGTTTTATAACTAATAGTTGTAGGGCGCCCTTTTAAAAACAAATGATAGCGGCCTCCCACTGACAGCATTACAGTGTCAGTCAGAGTGATCACTTTACTATTTACACTCATCATTGATTATCGATGAAGAGCGTAAATAGTAAAGTTAGCTCAATATATATTTAGTTGCATCAGGCCATTACTAATGATATAAAAACATAACATTAAGGTAGGTATTTTATAACTAATAGTTGTAGGGCGCCCTTTAAAAAAAAATATAGCGTCCTACCACTGACAGGATTACAGTGTCAGTCAGAGTGATCACTTTACTATTTACACTCATCATTGATTATCGATGAAGAGCGTAAATAGTAAAGTTAGCTCAACATATATTTAATTGCATCAGACCATTAATAATGATACTATTAATAGTGTTAACTTATTTAGATGGGCCAGAACCTTGGCATAGATTCCTAAATCGCAGATTTCAATTATTTTATAATATTACTAGCTGTTTCCCGCGGCTTCATCCGCTCAGATCCCTGTGAAAAATTTTCTATACTATTCTCAGACCTACCGAATATACACAGAAAATTTCATGGAAATCCGATCAGTCGTTTCGGAGGATATATAGATAAATCAAAATCTATTACGAGAAGTTTTTTTACACTTATGTTTTTGATGGGATATTATGTTTTTTTTATTTATGTTCGAAGGGTATTATTAACCATACCTGCAGTAATTTTCAAGTTAGAACAGAAAACTAGGGAGCACAGTAACATTTTAGAAAACATTTCACCTTGCAATTCTCACTGTTGGAAACACTTAGCACGGAGTTGTTTTCAGGAGCAAATAGCTCGCAATATAACATGAAACTAGTTTTCTCAGCTCTACCTAAACCTCGCGAGGTAAAAGGATTGCAAGCAATAGGGATGACGAATGCTAGTCATCTGATTTACTTTTTATCATCTGTCAAAAACGACAGTTTGTTCTAAAAATGTTTGAAATACCTAGGCGTGACGTCATAGTTTGGAAGAGTCATTTATGTACTTAATCTGTGATTTTGATGAATTAAAAATCGAAGACTTGATGGATAACAAAACGAGTAACGTTTTCCGAAGTTTAAGTAGGAGAGCAATTTAGTGATCAAGAGTTCATAATTTATTTCTGATGCTGTCGTCATCAATCAAAGGAATGTATTATTTTTAGGTATCATGTATGTATCTATGTTACTTTATTTCACGACATCTTCTGAACGGCTTGATGGATGTTACGACGGCGAGATATCGTTAGATTTGTCTTGATCCCGTTAGTGACATAAGAATACATTTTACCCGACTTCCAAAAGAGGGGAATGTATTTAGGCATACGTGTTTTTTTTTAAATAAATTTATCTCTTCGATTAGTTTGAGTGCGCGTTTTGAATTAAGTAAGATAGGTTTCTTCATTTTAATATGCCATTTATATACCCTATTTACCGGGCTATTTTTGAATCGCACCTCCAAAACTTTTTGTCATATAAAAATAATTTGAACTTCTTATACAAATCGAAAAGCTGAAATAAATTAGTCAAAATTAGTTTTTTTTTTTTATTAATTTGAGTGCGTTTGGCTGCACTTCACCTGATAGTAAGTGCCGATGCCGCCGAGGATGTAACACGCAAGCTCAAATAGTGCTTGTTCACTCTCGCCTTGAAGATTCCTAAATTATACGAATCGGGGAAACAGACGCCGGCAGGTAATTTCACTCCTTGGCGTTTTGTTGTACTTATTGGTATGGAAAGTCTTTTTGTTTTACTATTTTAACAAAAATGTAGTACAAAAGTTGTTCAGTTTCATGAGTAGAAGCCACCCTCCACACAAAAATGTACAAAATTGGTCATTAAGCTGATCGATTTGTAAGAAGAGTTATTTTTTTGCGATTTAAGTAAACTCAGAACCAAAAGTTGTTCAGTATAAATGAGTAGAAGCCCCAGGTTAACGGGTCCTACACCAATTTTGTTACATCCCGTAATATCTGTTTTATTGTTAGGTTTCTAGGAAAAAACGGAACACGTCAATAGGTATACGTCACAAAAAATATATAAATTAAATTAAATAAAACTAAAAGTAAAACAGCATATTTTCATACTATTTTAATTTCAAAATGTCTTTATCGTTCAATAAACGAATTAACTGATGCACAGTTTAAAATGTATGAGAATGCTCGGGGGACAGTATAATTCTATTTGTCTAGTGAAAACAAGGGATTCAATCCCCTTCAATTAATTTATCTACATACCTTCCGTAACCCGGGCTGCTTTTTGCTGGACACCAAGTGTGGTTGAAATGGGAATGTATAAGCCGTAGTTTTATGTATCTATAATATGGTATTTTATAATACTCGTAAGTTTCGCTATTAAGACGGTAATATTACAGATTTTCGTTATTTTTGACGTCAATTACTCCTAAACGATAGAAAACCCAAGGTTGAAAAAAATACCCTTATTTTTGATGATGTTCCGTAAAGTCAAAAGCTATTAGAAAAACGATTGAGCAGTTTTGGCTCGATAGAAAAAAATCCCGAACATAGGATAGATACTTTCAACTCTACTTATGAAAAAAATATACAATACTTGTTATTATAATGCAATATGAGTAATGTTATTATTTTATTACTTTCATTGTAGTTTTTGATGGAAACGAAAAACCATTGAAAAATTGAAAAAGTGCGGTTATTCTCTTTACTCTTTACACGTAAAGAAAAACACAGAGACAACTTTTTCAATTAATACCTCGTCTTAACCCAATTTATCTGTTTTGTTGTAGCACTTACAGACACCAGCACAGTTTCTTTGATTCCTCGTGCGAGAAGATAAGGGTAGGTAGGTATACCCAGTGAACTGGGTACACCACAAAAAAATGGAATTTGTCCGAAAATGTATGACCATCATCATATCAGCTCATATACGTCCCCACCGAGGGGCTCGAGCCTACCCTGAATTAGGGCGATCGGGCCTTAGTCGACCACGCGGGCCCAGTGCGGGTTGGTCGACTTCACACACAACCTGCGAGTTTCTCCGCAGGCGTGTGCAGGTTTCCTCACGATGTTTTCCTTCACCGTTAAAGCAATCGGTAAGTATATGTACGTAAGTTTTGAAAAACTCATTGGTACATTGGCCGTCCAGATTTGAACCCGGTACCTCTGGTTAGAAGAACCGAGTCGTTACCGGTTGAGCCACCGACGCTTTTATGACCAACTAAACTATAATAAAAACCGGCTAAGTGCGAGTTAGACTTTCGCAACGAAGGTTCCGTAACACAACTTTGAGTTCGGAACTTTGAAAAAATCGACATAAAAGAAATTTTAATATAAAAGGCTTGAAGAAGACTGACAGTACCAAAAACCTGTTTTTTTTCACTCAGTTCGGGATCCTGTAAGCGCTGGTCACACCCTGGACACTTCATACAACGGGCCAGAAATGACATTTCAAAAACGAATGACGGAACAAACAAAATGGCGGCGAAATCCTATACGTTTGACAACCAAACTGTAACCAATCTGTATCAATCTGGGTGACGAGCGGGTGAGGTCGCAATCTAGAGAGCGGCAGGGCGTGTCCATACTGTATGTTAGTATATAAGGACTAATAGTCGACCAACTTAAGATGTGCAGTTGAATTTGTCAAAAGTTCATAGATTTTCCATGATTCTTTTGAAAATTTCAATGGTTTTTGTGATTTCGGAAACCTACATAGCGCAAGTCCGACTCGCACTTGGCCGATTTTTTATTTCAGTATCTAGTCAAATGCATGACTCGCTTATTCACACCTCACTTTTACCTACCTACTTACTATGGCACGAAAGTATACTAATTTTCTACGAAATATTAAAAAAAATATGAAAGTAATAATCAATTATGGCTCAATCCCCGTAAGTCACACTTTAAATTTAAAATTACGGCTTTCACGCCTAACTTCGACTGAGACGATAATACCGCCATGTTCCAATTTCGAAACTTTTGATAACTGTAATGTTTTAATGCAGGTAGATATCTACCTATATCATATACCTGATTTATCTTTTGTTACCTTTCTAAAATAAAATTTCACTCAATGGCTTTTTGTTTCCAAAAAAATTAAAATGAGCAAGTGATTGCTTAACACTATAAAAATACTTAGAACAGTAAAATACATTGGGCTGCCTCCTTGCCTTGGTATAAATCCGAGATCCCATAAAATATAATTTATTGCTTCTAGTATAGGTACGACGAGGTATATCACTTTATAAATTGAGATTCCTCTGAGCTGCGTGAGACCTAGAGATAAAATTATATCACATACTTTAGCTAGGTAAGTACCTACTACATACCATGTCATGTCATTCCTTATACAGGGTGTAACAAAATTGGTGTTGATCGCGGGGTTATACTTATCATGGAACAACTTTTTGAAATTGACTTTGCTGAAATTGCAAAAAACTCTTCATACAAAACGATTAGCTGAATGATCTGTTTTGTGCATTTTTGTATGGAGGGTCCAATTTTTTTTTTGCGAATTGACTATGGGTTCAGTGTGATGATTAGAACCCCCAGTTAACGGGTCTTATACCAATTTTTTTACACCTGTATACTCATATGACTCATATAAAATTAGTGCATAAGTCAGATTTTAGAATTGCGGTATTTGAAAATGAAATTTTGTTGCGTAGGCAACGCAATAACATTATCCCAACAAAAACATTCTGTAGAAATATCTGGGCATAAAAAGTAGTGAGATCAAATGAAAATGAAGTCTCAATTAATAAAAGAAAACTAGTGACTTGGGCGTTAAACATTTTTAAAGTTTAGTAAATATAGGTTCCTAGATATGTCTGAAAAAGTGATTCTTATAGATTGTTACAATAAGTATAAGAAAATATAAGCATCTACCCAGACATATACTACCTAACTACTGGTCCCAAATGTTTGACAGCAAAGTAACTCGTTTTCTATTATTAACTTAGACATGACTCTGTATTTGATCATTTTATGACCAAGTTATATTAATCGAGACTTGGCACCTTTTTACAGAATGTTTTTGTAGGAATTTCACTTCTTTTTGTATGAACCTAGTGCCAATTTTCTGTAATCTCCACTCCCACTGCACTCCACTCTATTCTTTACTCTTCTCGCCACTCTACTCTCCACTTTACTGTGTGTGACGTCCCCAGTAGTGAAGAATGGGAATAAAACATTTCCACTCGTTACTTACCCTACTTACTTACTTATTACATTTTCTAGAACCATTTCAGCTAATTTTCTAATATTCCCAGTCCTTACCACTGGGTCCGTTACCACTGGGGACGAATGGTTTTTTTTTTTTATATTCGTCCCTAGTGGTAACGGAACCTGTGGTAAGGACTGCGAATATTCGAAATACAGGTACAGGGGCTCGAAAATCAGCAAAAAATGGAACTAGAAAAGGTATTACGGCCATTAAATTACTACTACTACTACGTAGTAGTAATTCAATCATTACGGCAGTGCTTGCTTTTCGCTCGACTTGGTAGAGGCCTTAGAGAGAGCTAGCTTTAGCTTATGTATACTCTAAGGTAGAGGCGCTACCGTGCCCCGATCCTTAGCTAGCATACATTCGTGCACGCTTGCATTGCATTCCCGCGCAAGGAGA
Organism: Coleophora flavipennella; assembly: GCA_947284805.1. Classification (NCBI taxonomy): domain Eukaryota; kingdom Metazoa; phylum Arthropoda; class Insecta; order Lepidoptera; family Coleophoridae; genus Coleophora; species Coleophora flavipennella. The sequence continues at coordinate 6,601,153 of OX369287.1, read as the reverse complement.
TGCTCGTGTCGTGTAGTTCAAACTGCAGAGCTAGCGAGCGTCCATCCCATCCAGTAATTCCACAACCATCCGCCGAAACCTTTGGCGTCGCTACGCTACGATCGCGTTAGTTCGGCTTAGCGCTTGTCGTGGATGGACGTACGTTCGCGCTTCTGCGCTCCCTATCTCTACGAAACAAGTTTACCGCTTAAATCTTATAAGAATTCCATTTTAACCTGAAAAAGTACATCATGATCCTGAATTTTGAAGTGAAAAGAACTCTAATGTTAACTTATATACAATTTTAGAGACGTTGAATTGTGTAATTTGTAGTGTTTTATCTTGATTCAACGATACGGCACGTGAAGGTGTAGCAAAAACGCGTGTGATATTGTTTATTGTTTTGAAAGAAAAGATACATTCCGTTGGAGGTTACGATTTGAATTTTCTGTTTTTGTTTTTCGTTTGTTTCACTGACTGAACTTAGCGAGAGGGAGAGAGACGCCAGGATGCCGCATTGTGCAAGAGTGACAGGTGTGGCGGCTTTAGCGGTGTTACTGGCGACTATAGCAGGTAAGTTTGTAGAGCGATTATAACCTTCCAAAACTTTGGTTAAACAAATACACCTGCGTCTGTATCCTATTACAAGAAAATCAATAGGTGACTTTTTGCATCGTTCTTTCTGGTAAACTTAAGTTAACCGGCGCTACATTTCATTTTAAAAGTCCAAGTGCATCAAACTGGTTTGGTTTTAAGGTTGGTAACCCACAGAAGGCTGTGCGTGCGTGATTCATCAACGACACTGTTACTAGTCATAATCATAGGTATGTTATGTTTTGATTAACTTTGTCTGATTATGTTTAAATACAATGAAAACACCATCACTTTGAAAATTAATAAATGTTAAGTTGGAACGAACATACTTAATTAATTTAATTACGAAATTACTAATTAGTCGTTAAGTGACTTATTGCTCGTATTAGTTACGATTTTAGTAATTTTTTCCACTTAGGTAGGTACTTACTGTACCTATTGGATAAGTATCCTTAGGTAGTAATATACTATATTAAATTTATTATAATAATGTATAATTATGATAAGTATCTCATAAGTTTTATGACTTTTATGAGGTCGTAGGTCACTTGATCAGCACCCAGTAGATAATGTTCGTAATTTTTCTCTTTCTTACAATGAGGAGATGGACCTATAGTTCAGCATCATATTTAAATACTTGTGAACCGACTCCAAAAAAATGAGTTTATCAATTCTATCCATATGTATGTAATATTGTTGGAATTGCACAATATTCGTGTAAGTTTAGTTTAGTCTATGTGGACACCTTCCTTTAGGAACTATAATTATCTTTGCCTATAGTTAAAATGTGGGCTTTTAAACAGGTATGCCAAATTTTTTAAGTGTATGAATGTTTGTATGTATGTATGTATGTTTGTCCACGCATTTCTCAGAAACTAGAAATCGAAATACAATAATTCTTTTTAAGTGGATTATGTATCTTTCAGCTTAGGGAACAGTACAAGTTATAATAAAATTGGTTCAGTCATTTTCGAGATATGGGTCATTTTCTGTTAAGAGGTAATCGCTTTACTGATAAAACGCGGCATGACGAAAATGTTCGAATTTTAATCTAATTTTTTAGCAGTTTTATTAAAACAATTTGTTATTTTTTTATGTGTGCTAAGTGGCCTGTCAATTTTTCTTTTTTTTATCATTTTAGAGAAAGCTAGGGGATAGACCATTATAAAAAAGGCTTATAAAAAATGGATAGATGCATATATTGCATCTTAATTAGACTCAAATAATTCTATTAGATGATATACATACATGCATTTTTCCGTGTTTTTTTGTTTTAAAAATCCCTCAGTAAGTAAACAGTATATGTTTAACATAACCAGTCCCTAAAAAAAAACAAGAAAAAAATTTAAAAACTGACATCATCTTACAGATTTTAATTCTGCTAAACATTTTTCCAAATTATGCGCCAGGGGACAGATGCCAGGGGAGATACTTTTTCATGTAAAAATCGATAATAGCTCAAAAGTATTTAATATTTATTTGTAAATAAAATGGAGTATGTCTGTAATCTATATATACAAATTAAAGAGAATATGAAAAAAGATTAAGGTATTTAGAACAATAATCAAAAAATACAACTGTACAGGGTAGAGACTATTTCAGCGAACTGTATCAAAAATTACAAACAAAAAATGAAAAAATGATTTTTTTACAACGTTGGTTATTAGTTTTAGATCGAATGGATGGCGATTAGAATTAATATCGCAGTAATCAAGATCGAAAATATTTTTTTTTTTAGATTATAAGAATGCCAGGGGAGGGACAAAATATAGGATATGAAAAAAAATACGTTACTTTACATACATCATTACAATCGTTATTTATATTAATTTATAATTTGTACCAAATTTAACCGTTCCCATGGATTTAAGTCAACGTAAAGTAAGTGATTTACTGTCAAAACTAGCTAGGGACAGGCCAGGGGAGAGACATTTTGCATGTTTGAGGTGCGATTGTGACAAAACTAAGTAAATTAATTAATTGTAATTGACTGTCCATCAAGTTGAGCAATTAAGTATATTAAGAGATACTATTTTTTTTATTCTTAATATAACCAAAGTATATTTACAATTTTATGAGATCGGTCACTTGATCAACATCCAGTAAATAATATTTTTCTTTTTTCTCATTCTCAAAATAAAATTAAGAGATGTTCACCACGATATTTAAATATTTTATACTTATTAACGTATTAAAATTTTATGAGGTTGGTCACTTGATCAACATCCAGTAGATATTCTTCATTTTTCTCATTCTGACAATTAAGAGATGGATTTGGTTCACCACGATATTTAAATATTTTATACTTATTTACGTCTTACAATTTTATGAGGTCGGTCACTTGATCAACATCTAGTAGATAATATTCTTCATTTTTCTCATTCTCACAATTAAGAGATGGATTTGGTTCACCACGATATTTAAATATTTTATACTTATTTACGTCTTACAATTTTATGAGGTCGGTCACTTGATCAACATCCAGTAGATAATATTCTTCATTTTTCTCATTCTCACAATTAAGAGATGGATTTGGTTCTTCATTTTTCTCATTCTGACAATTAAGAGATGGATTTGGATCACCACGATATTTAAATATTTTATACTTATTTACGTCTTACAATTTTATGAGGTCGGTCACTTGATCAACATCTAGTAGATAATATTCTTCATTTTTCTCATTCTCACAATTAAGAGATGGATTTGGTTCACCACGATATTTAAATATTTTATACTTATTTACGTCTTACAATTTTATGAGGTCGGTCACTTGATCAACATCTAGTAGATAATATTCTTAATTTTTCTCATTCTCACAATTAAGAGATGGATTTGGTTCACCACGATATTTAAATATTTTATACTTATTTACGTCTTACAATTTTATGAGGTCGGTCACTTGATCAACATCCAGTAGATAATATTCTTCATTTTTCTCATTCTCACAATTAAGAGATGGATTTGGTTCACCACGATATTTAAATATTTTATACTTATTTACGTCTTACAATTTTATGAGGTCGGTTACTTGATCAACATCCAGTAGATAATATTCTTCATTTTTCTCATTCTCACAATTAAGAGATTGATTTGGTTCACCACGATATTTAAATATTTTATACTTATTTACGTCTTACAATTTTATGAGGTCGGTCACTTGATCAACATCCAGTAGATAATATTCTTCATTTTTCTCATTCTAACAATTAAGAGATGGATTTTGCTTCACCACGATATTTAAAAATTGTATACTTATTTACGTCTTACAATTTTACGAGGTCAGTCACTTGACCAACATCCAGTAGATAATATTCTTAATTTTTCTCATTCTCACAAAAATAAGGAGATAGATCTGGTTCAGCATCATATTATTGTTTAAATATTTTAAACTTATTCAATATGACAATATGGGCGTCGGTGGCGTAATGGCTAGGGCCGCCGACTCCTGTCCGGGAGGTCGTGGTTCGAACCTGCCACGTATGTACCAATGTGATTTCGAATTTAGATTTCATATATTATGTACGTTTATCCGAAGCTCTTACGGTGAAGGAAAACATCGTGAGAAAACCTGCACACGCCTGCGAAGAAACTCGCAGGTTAATTGTGTGTGAAAGTCGACCAACCCGCACTGGGCCCGCGTGGTCGACTAAGGCCCGATCGCCCTAATTTAGAGTAGGCTCGAGCCCCTCGGTGGGGACGTACATGAGCTGATATGAATGATGAAAAAAATAATGACCCGATAATCCAGTGGTCAGCTTCTGCTTGTTAAGTCGAGTGTCGTGGGTTCAATCTCCAACCAGGGCAAACAAACAATTTATGTGACGAACTATCAGTTTCTGGTTTCTATAATACAAGGAATCCTTATTAATATTTGTTATAAGCCTAAAAAGGCAAATATGATACGGGCTGCATGAGGAGCTTGCAGGAGATAGAGCTAAGCATGAGACTTGGTATTCTGACGTAATATCGGGAGTCATTCGTCGCTACGTGCAAAAAGTTTCGTCCGAATGGACGTAACAGCACCACCCAATTTTACCTACTTTTCTTTTCGTTGTTTCGTCCGCACGTACAAAGTACAGTCAGCTTAAAAACAGATTAATATTTCTAATGAAATATTACTTTAGTTTTCTTACATTATTTTTTATATCATTTTTATATTTATTAATTAATTTTATATTAATTTTATATTAATTATATATTACATATTATTATATTATTTATTAAGTATATTAATTTTATTTTAATTCTCTATACGTGTTTTCAGACCTACCGAAAATGCACAAAAAAATTCATGTAAATCCCTCCAGCCGTTTCGGAGGACTGGCAACTAACACTGTGACACGAGAATTTTAAATATATAAGATTAGCCAAATATTTGACATTTGGACATTGTTGATTATAATTAGGTAGATAGGTAGGTAGTTTTGGACTCACGCCTATACATCAGATCACAAAAGTCACGATTAAGCCTGGCTAGACTTGCTGCGGCTGGAGCAATTAGAAACTTGTGCGAAGAATGAAGTTCGACCCTCCTCCGCTCCGTGGTCACGGGACAGACCGAGGCCTAGTTGTGCAAAAACCGTTGTCGGCCGTTATCGAAAGCGTCGTCGCAGTGGGCAGACAGGTGGGACGCGGAAACAAGGTTTCCTGGAACAATTGTGGATTCCGTCACATTTGTTCTGGAGTCATTCGTGCCTCGCTTTCTCGCCGAGACGCCGCGCCGGGGAATCGATCAAACGGAAATCTCTATCCGCTCTTTTGTTTCTGTGTAAGTAAGTGGATTTTAGTTCCGATGTGAATTGTATTTTTTTCAGTTCCCTGGGTCACTAGTGAAATAGTTGGTGCGATTTTTTTGACGACGAGTGTACCTATATATCAATTAATAAATAATTTTGTTTTCTATGGTAGGTTAAAAAAAGGAATAAGGTACCCATATTCCTTTTTTTCTGCAATAAGTTCATAACCCAGTGCACTAGGCTTTATATTAAGTTCATAAAATAACAAACCACTCGTATTAGAGGTACCTTTTCCAGATTTTTTGGTATGAAAGTAGAGAAAAAACAAACTTTCATCAAAATTGTAAAAGCAATTTTTAAGAAAAAAACGACAGACAACCTGGGGTTTTACGGAAGGTACCTACCTCAATTTTTTTATGATCACGTACTATAGGCAAAGTACTTATATATAATATGGACACTCCCTGCCGCTTTCCAGATTGCGACCTCACCCCCTCGTCACCCAGATTGATACAGATTGGTTACAGTTTGGTTGTCGAACGTATAGGATTTCGTCGCCATTTTGTTTGTTCCGTCATTCGTTTTTTGAAATGTCATTTCTGGCCCGTTGTATGAATTGTCCAGGGTGTGCTATAGGGCCACTTTTGAATAAAAAATATGTTTTACTATGCTCTTAAAAAATAGTTAGGAATTAAAAAAAACTAAAAAAAAAAATTAGTTCATTATACTCCTCTTGAAAATCTTAACTTCGATTTTGCGATCAATAACTACCTTTTTCACTCCTAAGCCGCTCGAAAGTAAAAAGGGAACAAGAAATGTAATTTTTAAAAAGAGGATCGTATTACAAGATTTAATTAAGTTTTATGCCTATCCAGCTTTGTTTGAAGTACCTTAAAAGAAAGAAATTGAAGGACGGGGTGATGTGATCACCTTTTTGATGATTATCCTTGACTTTGGTAAAGAATCAGATTCGACAAGAGAAATTAATTAATTAAGTAAGGATACTTCTTGAAAAACATAAAAATAATCTTAAGTTAAAAGTTAAAAGCGTCGGTGGCTCAACCGGTAACGACTCGGTTCATCTAACCAGAGGTACCGGGTTCAAATCTGGACGGCCAATGTACCAATGAGTTTTTCAAAAACTTACGTACATATAATTACCGATTGCTTTAACGGTGAAGGAAAACATCGTGAGGAAACCTGCACACGCCTGCGAAGAAACTCTAAGGTTGTGTGTGAAGTCGACCAACCCGCACTGGGCCCGCGTGGTCGACTAAGGCCTAATCGCCCTGATTCAGGGTAGGCTCGAGCCCCTCGGTGGGGACGTATATGAGCTGATATAATAATAAAAATAATAATCTTACAGTCTAACCTTTGCCCCCGTGTGTGAAGGAGCCTGAACCTTCCCGAGTTTACGAAAAGACCCGTTCCCTAGCCAGTGGGGACGTTTGTCTGTTATGTCAACTTAGTCATAAAGTCAGATTAAAAAAAAATTCGAGCGAGACCTACAGTACTCGCATATGATGTGTAACATGTGACAAAATACTTTATAAAAGGACGGCAAAGATACGGCAGACTAGGCTGTATGGTCATAGGTACCTTTGCCTTTTCCGCGCTTTTAAAGCCTGAAAAAAGGACGGCAAAGATACGGCAGACTAGGCTGTATGGTCATAGGTACCTTTGCCTTTTCCGCGCTTTTAAAGCCTGAAAAAACGCGACTTCCTGTTAAAATGGGACACATTTCCGTCCCATGGGACAAATTTCCGTCCCATTTCACGAAATCACTCCCACAAATTGCAGGAAAGCGAGAGCAAAGATGTTACACATCAAAAATGTTATGATGTAAAAATTATCCTGACTTGAAATTTTGCATTACCTAGCCCCAATGAGAAAAGAAGCTACAATGTCTAACTAAAATCCATTTTATTTGGAACGGAGATTGCGGCTATGGATCCAGCAGGGCTATTAAGGCGACGAGGCATTGATTGGAACAGTTGTCTCTGTCTTTTTCTTTACGTGTTAAGAGTGAAGAAAAGAACCACATTTAGCACTTCTTCAATGTTTTTCGTTTCAATTAAAAACAGCAATTTTTAAAAATATCCAACAGACATATTGAAGTGTGTGTTTAAACTAATCGACTAAGAAAATTTAGAGGTACTAAATCGATCTGGTTTGCCTGTAAAATGTAAATCTCTGTTTTAAAAGAGGTTTCTTTGATATATTTTTTTCTGTTATAAAAGTTAACAAATCGTGTTTTTGCACTGACAAAATGAAGACATTGAAATTAACAATCAGCTTGCAATAATATCACTTCTATAGTTTGTAATTGCTGAAAAAAATCGAGATCCCTGCGTTCAAAGTTTCCAATGCGTCGCCTTAAAGGCCTAGTTTGCACAGCGATATTTCACAGCGAGATTTTATTCGCAAAATTCTGTGACATAATATGGAATTGTATGAAGCTGTACGCATTGCGAATTAAAAATCGCTATGCGAACAGGGTCAAAGGAAAGTTAATAGTGATGTTGTGCGCAATGGGTCCTAAATATTGTTTAAACCTACCGGTATCTAAAGAGACCTTACTCAGATTGAAGACATCTGCCGTGTCATTACCCTCAGTCATTTAGCCAGTTAGCGGAGCTCCAGTTATGGCTTGTGGAATGTTCCGAGACGGTCGTGAGTCTTTATGATAACTGCTACTGACCCTAGGTTCCAAGAAAAAAATGCTGACATCTAAAATGATTCAAGATTCAAGATATTTATTCATAATAAGTGCAAATTACACTGTTTCTGATAGTCATAAAATAATAATAAGATAATTTAATTTGTGAAAAATCAAGAAATAAACAATCATTAGTTAATAATGTCAAAATTCAATCCTTGAAATAAACCAGATTATGTCATTAGAACATGAAAACAATATGACACGAAAAGTTATACATAAAAATCATTGAATGTCATTGATTACCTTTGACAAAAGCAGGCCAGTTCACAAGGATTCACATATGATCATTTAGATCATCTTTAGTAAGTAAGTAAATATACTTTATTACACGCCAAAAACAATACAGGACTTATAATTTGTAATAAACATAGAGTGCAAAGGCGGCCTTATCGCTTTAAGTGATTTCAACCAGGCAACCTTATGTTAAGGATTAAAAGACAGGTAAACTAGTACAGGATGGCAGCAAATTCAGCTTTTAAACGATCTAACTTATTATTATAACTAATAGAAGTGCTATAACTAAAAGCGAAAAAAAACAAGCTAATGTGTTTGATTATATTTGTCTGTATATTATACTTTATCCATACCTTTTCTTAGCCTATTATAATATTTAAGAAAATACATAATTTGATTCAGATTCGACGAAGAAGATCAATAAATCTATCGTTGGAAGTATTATTGATACCATTCCCAGTACTTCACTGCTTTAATGTATGCATGAAATGGATTTAAGCTTCAATATTGGTTGAGCTTCCTGAACGCAAATAACTAGCCCGGGATCTAATGCACTCGATTGTGTAACTGTGGATGCAGTTTTCGTTACCTCCCTCTATTTATATCGATCGTACCGGTTAGTTAAAGATTCGTCTAGACCAGTGTTATTCAAACTGTGGGTCACGACCCTTAGGGGAGTCGCGAAGCCTTACTCGGGGCAAAGTATACAACATACAGTATGGACACTCCCTGCCGCTCTCTAGATTGCGACCTCACCCCCTCGTCACCCAGATTGATACCGATTGGTAACAGTTGTCGAACGTATAGGATTTTGGCGCCATTTTGTTTGTTTTGTCATTCCTTTTTTTGAAATATCATTTCTGGCCCGTTGTATGAAGTGTCCGGGGTGTGCTCAGGGGGGACATGGACAAAAGAAAAAAATAGTGTTTCTAGTAAACTACAATACAAAATGGGACATATATAAACTGAATAGTTTTAAAAACAGATTGGCTGGACAAATGGTGAAAAGACAATCCGATTTATTGCAGTAACACTAACACAGATAAAGGCACATCAGCTATAAGCTGCTCGCCTATTACAACATAATTTTAATAATATTTTGCTGTAATTTCCAAAAAAATGAAGAAACACAGTTTTTAAATCACAAAAAATATGATTGTTTATGGCCCCAGGGGGTCGCTAGAATTTTTTTAACTTGTAATGGGGTCGCGTACTCAAAAAGATTGAAAAACACTGGTCTAGACGTCCAAATAGAGCAATCATAAAATATTGAAACACCAAATGGTGAAAAGACAATCCGATTTATTGCAGTAACACTAACACATAACAGATTATAGCTAACAGCTTATAGCTAACAGCTTATAGCTGATGTGCCTTTATGCACATCAGCTATAAGCTGCTCGCCTATTACAACATAATTATAATAAAATTTTGCTGTAATTTCCAAAAAAATGAATAAACACAGTTAATAATCACAAAAATTTTGCTTGTTTATGGCCCCAGGGGGTCGCTAGAATTTTTTAACTTGTATGGGGTCACTCAAAAAGATTGAAAAACACTGGTCTAGACGTCCAAATAGAGCAACCATAAAATATTGAAACACCACTCAAGTAACCACAGAACAGTAATAAGTGTGAAACATTACTGTAACGTTGGACGAGTAGTTTTCTTTAAAAGAATTTCGTAAAGTCACACAGTGAGATAATGCTCACGATTTTGAAAGTGTCTCGGACTGGGCAAACGTCACTAAATTTATCCTAACTGTAAATTGTTGTGGGTTAACAGCGCTGATTCATACCTTAACCAAACCCCGGACACTGCATGTAACGGTCGTGGAATGACATTTCTAAAAACAAATGACGGAGCAAACAAATTTACGGCGTAATCCTATACGTTCGAGAACCAAACTATAACCAATCTGTATAAATCTGGGGGTGAGGTCGGAATCTAGAGAGCGGCAGGGAGTGTCCATACTGTATGTTAGTACTAATATACGAGTACATATATACTTTGCCTTAACTCATACATCACGCCTCGCACAAGCTGCTACTAAACCCATCTACCGTACGTGACATTTTAATCTTAAAAAACGCCTCCACGATCGACGTTAAGATTAAGGTTTCACACATAATTTAAAAAACAAACTTACTTCACGTCTTTGGACGTTAAAAAGTCTATTACTTCTTTCTTAGAAAGAGTGACACTTATCAAAACAAATATCTTGGTTCTACAACAATATTATGTTTGTACTCGATTGAAGCATGCAATCTCGAATTGAATTGTGTCTCCGGGAACGTGCTAACAGCTGCTGTTTAAATGTTTCTTTCTATATTTATATTGTAACTAGCTTTCGTCCGCGGCTTCGTCCGCGTGGACATAGTTTTTATGGCTGTCTTTGAGGGTGAGTGGTGCGCGAGCCGCAGCGTGTGTGTTTTCTCCAGATATCTTAGGAACTATATCGGGCTATTCTGCTTAGCAGTTTATGTCACTCTACAAATTTTGTACAAAAAATCACTTGAATCCGTTGCTCCAGTTGCGACGCTGAAGTGCGCGAGGAAATGAGTTTTCCCTAGATCCCTCGAGATATGTCAGGATATGCTAATTAACAAATTATGTCATTTCCCACTCTCTCAACCATATCTGTGCAAAAAATCACAACAATCCATTGTTCCGTTGCGATGTTAAAGAAATAACCAGAAAAGAGTATTCTTTCAGTTCCCTCAGGAACTGCATGGGACTATGCTATTTTCACGGAATAAAAAGTAGCCTATGTCCTTCCCAGTGACACAGGCTACCTGCATACAAAATTTCATAAAGGTTGGTCGAGGTGTTAAAGCGTTAATATATAGGTAACAAACAAACACATTTTCACATTTATAATATTAAATGAGGATACCTAGTTAGTTACGTAGTACTATGATGTGTCACATACAGACTGGACTAACGGTTCGCACCTGTAAGTAGCCGTGCTATTCTCGAACTATGTCATCGTTCGATAAAGGGTTTTTATCTAATCTATAGCGATTGTGTAGGTTAGGTTGTCCCCAGACACATTTGCTACGTCAAGTTGATAAATTATTAAATTTTATCACAGATATTGGAATAATAATGGCACTATTTTATTCATTTTCGACTTCCTATAATTTTGCATGTACGAGTACCTATGTACAATGTGAGATGCTTATTCGATGTGCATTGCTACATATCAAATAATTTTCGAAAAATCTAAAAAAAATTAGGTACAAGCTTTCAATATTGCATTGTCATGCGATATCCATATGCATGCAACATTTCAGCTCAATCGGAAACCGGGAAGTGGGTCAAATTAAACTTGCAAGATTCCACACGAACAAACATACATACATTGCAATTTTAATAAAAGCTTGTAATAAGATCAATTCTTTCGTAAGTTTATTTGACTTCTGTCCATTACTATAAAAGACTAGCTTTTTCCCGCGGCTTCGCTTCGGTTTTTATGACTGTCTTTAAGGATGAGTGATGTGCGAGTCGCAAGCAGCTCGCGAGCGTGGACATTAGTTTCCTCCAGATCCCTATCCCAGATCGGGCTATTCTAATTAGCAGTCTTTGTCATTTCCCACTCCCTCAACCATTGTGAAAAAAACCCCAACAATTCATTGTTCCGTTGCGAAGTTTAAGAAACGAACCAAAAAAAGACTATTTTTTCAGTTCCCTCAGGAACTGCATCGGACTTTTCTATTTTCACGGGACGAAAAGTAGACTATGTCCTTCCCCGTGACACAGGCTAGTAGCCTGAGGCTACCTGCATGCCAAATTTCATAAAAATTGGTCAAGGTGTTGAAGCGTGAATAGGTAACAAACAAACACATTTATAATATTAAGTTAGGATTACGTTATCAGTAGTTTAGTAAGGTATGATAAATATACATAAATTTTCCAGGAAATGAACATCCGTTTTCTTTGCTTCCGATATCAGACTGTTAAAAGGCGACGACACTATCTATCCACTTTCTCGTGTATAAATGTGGATGAAGGTTTATAATCCTGTGAAACTCGTTATAGACCTCGATGTGGTTGTGAAACTGGTTGTTTTCCATTTCCACTTAACTGAAAAATTCATAGTAAAAAAAGTTGCCAAGTGCGTGTCGAACCACGCGCAAACTAGGGTCCCTAAGTCTTTTCATTAAATAAATGTGTATTTTAAACACATTTGTGGTAGTTAGTAATAGAACATTTTGTATGGAAAATCTAGGAATTTCTTACAAATCGAACCACACATCTTAATTTGGTCGACTATCTACTTAATTTTCATAAACTAAGAAAACCTTCTTAGCCGTGATAGTTTTCCTTTTAAATTTTATTATATGCCCTATTATAAAAAAAAAATCAAATTTCCTGAAAAAGCGGTTTTGCCGGCCGGGAGAGGGGGACTCTTAACTCTAACAAAAATTTGCACTTCAAAGCTTAATATTTCGCGAACGGATTCCTAAATCTAAAAATGGTTTTCACACACCCGCAATATTTTTGAACGACCTATCTAACAACACCCTACATCACGGGATAGATTAGAAAAAAATATCCCCATTTAATTTTTTCAAAGGTTTTATTCAACTACTTAGTCGGCGTGATTCATATTGTATACTCATGCCAAATTACAGCTTTTTAGTACCAAGAGTCTCTGAGTTAAACCGCGGACAGACGGATATTATGACGAAACTGTAACGGCTCCTTGTTGTTGGCCGCGGAACCCTAAAACGTAATAAATAAGAGTGTGCTTTTGACCACACGACTGAAGTAAAACTTCTTTATCTCCATCTATATGTATGAAAGTAAATACTTAGTATTCAGAAAATAATCAAATCTTTTTTGTCATATCAGTTTATGAAAAGAGTTTAATTGTCCTCTGAAAATGATATTTTTTTTTATCTTATATGTTTGTTTTGATTGTTTTGACAGCCGATATTGTTTCCCTAGGCAACCGATATTGTTGGTGAACAAAAATAAATTTTATCTCTCTTTCTTTTTTTACTAATTTATTTATATATAAATATATCCCTCTCAACTTCCGTTCGCTTCGCCCGATCTCACTTCCGTAACGCATCCACCAGCATACTCCCCAAGTCAAGCGTGCGTAAAGAAGTTTTACCTCAAAAACTTTTATTAATATGCACTTACGTATGTAACATCGCCACACCTACCATCGATCGTCAGGGAACTAATTATACTTACTCGTAGTTTAACCTTCGTCCATTATTTACGTGGAATGCGTCCAAACCACAATGGGATTTTGTTTTCCGTTACGAAAAACCAACAATTAGTTCAGCCTTTCCCTTCAAAGTTTCATAATTCGACACACTTGCATAAGCTAAACACTGCCCGATTTTACCTGAATTCTATTGAATCAGTGTGAATTGCTTTCTAATTTCGGTACCTACTAACAGTATGTAGTTTTCGGATGTGAATTTTTAGGGTTCCGTAACCAAATGGTAAAAACGGGACCTTATTACCACACCCCGGACACTGCATGCAACGGTCGTGAAATGACATTTCTGAAAAGAAATGACGGAGCAAACAAAATCACGGCGAAATCGTATACATTCGAGAACCGAACTATAACAAGTCTGGGTGACGGAGGGGGTGAGGTCGGAATCTAGAGAGCGGCAGGGAGTGTCCATACTGTATGTTAGTACTAATATATATACTAAGACTTCACTGTCCGTCCGTCTGTCACCAGGCTGTATTTCATGAATCGTGGTAGCTAGACAGTTGAAATTTTCACAGATGATGTAATATGTATATCTATTGACGCTATATATAACGAAACATACAAAAATTAGAAAAAGTGAAAAAATAAGAGGGTCTCCATACAAAAAAACGTGTTTTTTTAAACGTGAAGAAACTAGAGCCATCTATTATGATGGTACGGAACCCTTTGTGTGCGGTTCTGACTCGCACTTGGCCCGTTTTTATTTTGTATTGCCGACTTGAAAGAGCTGTGTTGTGGTAGAGCGAGTTCCCTTTGCAGTCGCCAGTCACCAGACTGTGACGGACAGCTAGCTGGCGAATTTGATGCCATAATTCGACTTTCTTTGATTACTCGGACTCAAGCTCCAATCGGCCTAATTTTATTGTTGGCTCCAGTTTCTGTCAATGAACTCGAAAGTTTCGAATTACGAATTTCATGGATCGTTTTTTGTAGTCATAATGACTAGTGGCGAATAAAATGTGGCAAAGTTATCGACGATTATGACAAGAACGAAATGAAAAAGTGGATTATTACATCTTGATAAGTTTTGCGGCCTCCACGCGCCCTCTAAGACAGCACAATAAAAAAATAACAAAATGGAGCGAAGGTGAGGGTTCAGTTAATAAAAATTTGAATTACCACCAGCAAATATAAATTTTTATTGTTTGTAAAGAACAAAAAAGGCAAGACGAAGATGAAGTTGGAAAAACGAAGACAGCTCAGAAAATTAAAGTAAAAATTTTAATATAGAACGATTAAAATGAGGATAAAACAAAAAAAGATCGAAAATAAACTAAAAAGGATGACATCGTTACAGTTTTAGGCATAAAATTGCTTCTGTACTGTGAAACATCACCGTGCAAATGCAACTTAATTAAATAAAAGTGTTAGAATGCATTCGTATGAAACGAGTTGGTAAATTGTCTGCATGAATAAATGATGGATGCGGCATCAAAAATTAATGTCAGCGTAAACAAACGAAATTGGGAACGCGTTGTGTCATTTTATCATTGTGCTTTCAATGTATACTTATTTATCAGGACGATACAGTACATATTACCAAATACTACTCTCAGGTATTGTTTTCTGCAATGAAAATGGGTATTGTTAATTCTTGAATCGCTACACAAGACTTACTCAACGATTCTGGGAACTTGATGATGGTGATTACGGTCTGGTTTAAAACTTCAGTTACAGTTCTTGTATGAAAGGGATTTCACATTTAACACTGAAACATATCATCGAAAACTAATTTAACAGTGTAATATGAAATTTAAAGTTCCGCAAATTGATTTTCTTAGTTCCGGATGGAGGGACTACCGTACCGTTAGGGGTTTGCTCCAAATGTTACGTTTTGAGCCACAAAAAACGATTTTCACACAAATGGCGTTCAGTAACAGCTTGAGTTACATGGATCGAGTTAAGGTCTGAATTGTGGGTTGAATTTGAAATTAATATTGTTACGCGACTAAATGATGCTTGAAATTCTAAACTGAATTTTGCAATACAATGCTGTCTGGTACTAGACGTTCGCATGAAACTTACTTTCAAGCTTTCACAGCATAAGAAGCCTCCTAAAATCTAGTCTAGACTAGAAAGTGTTATTAACATACAATACATACATATATTCAATGAATCGCTTGTTTTCCAAAGAACACAAAAACAAAATAGGAATTTAACAGTAATTATAAAAAACTGGATAACTTTGATTTAATAAAATAAATTATCTTATTTAATTTTTAGTTTTAATTATATGGAATACAGAAAGTAAAAAAAAAAGATCTTGTTAAATACATATTAGGTACTTATATCTTTTTAAAAAATGGGACTGGTGTTGTTTGGAAAACAAACTTGTACAAGTGTTGTTTGGTAATTGGACAAGTGTTGTTTGGTAATATACTCTTTGGTCATAACGTAGAGTTGCGTTGTGGTTGCGTTCACATACAATAAAACACTAGTCCAGGACAAGTGGGGTTTGGAAACGAAACTATAAGGTTTACTATAGGGTTTATGAACTTTTTGAAAAGACAATTATGTGTTTTAGTTTCAAAACCTTATGTCTCTTGATAAATAGAAAATATTGCCAGCATAAAAAAAAACGAATTTATTGACTAGTGTTCTTTGAAAAACATGCGATTCACATATACATAGCTCACGTCTTGGTCCTACAGGGGTAGGCAGAGACGATGGAGCGCTACTTTGCAGGATCCTGACATACCTCCCTCCCTTCTCTTACATCCATCAATCTTTTCATACATAACCTTTTATTCTTCTCGCTACAAACCGCGGCGTTTTGGAGGACGTTACCAGTTTGGTCGATAAACGTCCTCCTGGGACGTCCTCTGGCGGTACATCCTTCCACATTTGCACAATAAATCTCTTTTGTTACCCTCCTTTCATTCATACGTTCTAAATGTCCAATCCCACGCAGCATACCTTTATCTACTTTTGTTACCACGTCTTCCTTCAAATCACACTTCTCTCTTATCACTACAGTTTTGACTCGTCACTCAATTTCACGGCGCAGATTTTTCTTAAGGACCGCATCTCAACCGCATTTATTCTGCTTTCATGCTTCTGCTATACCCAGCATTCACTACTATACGTAAGTTTAGGAACTAAAACAGCGTTATTCACAGCCATCAGAGCCTTTTAGACACCGCCTGACTGCACACAATACCACTGATAGCCCCGTTCACTGCATTTCCTTTCATAACCCTCCTTTCAACGTCCTTTTCACACTTTCCATCTCACGTGAACATACTACCGAGATACACAAACTCTTTCACTTGATCTACTTTCTCACCACCTATTATCTCACACGCAGTCATATTCTCGTCTCTCTCAAAAATCATCACTTTGGTCTTTCCAACGTTCACTTTCATACCTTTCTTCTCAAGCGCTACATTCGTCAGATTCACCATCTTTTGCAACTCGTCCGCCGACGATGCAAGAATTGTTAACCTAAGAATGAATCCTACAAACACTCAAGAAATATACCTGTAATAGTTTTTGCGAAATGCATAATGATCTTCCCACCCTTTATTACTATTGTAGAAAGATAGCGTCCAGTTAGACCAGTAACAGTCCTCCCTGGGAAACAGACTGTGTCCGGTATAGGGCTGTCACACAAAAACCATGATTTATTAAATTATTGTTGTTGTTATTAAAGATCTATTAAATTTATTGTCATAATAAGATTATTATGAATTAAAATGAATCTCATATTAACTAGGATTCTAATATTACATTTTGAGGTTTGCTTATTGATCAATGGATGTAATTTTCTAAAATTTATTGTTTATCAGGAATATATAATAAATAAAACTTAACAATTATGTATGCGGCTCGCGCACTGCGCACCCTCGAAGATAGTCATAGAAACTATGTTCAAACGAGCGAAGCCGCTGGCAAAAGCTAGTTATGTATAATTATGTATTTAACAAGGTAATATGTATAATTAATTTATTCTGTATATAATGAATTTTACAGCGTGTGCATACTTTCTTGCATAGCCTTCACTGTCTGGCGTACAAATACTCATAAAGTCCCCATTCAAGTAGTACAAAAATCAATAACAATTAACATTACAGTTATTTAGTAGCAAAGAATAAACAAGGTATATTAGGCCTCACAAGTTCTACTAAGCCCTAGATTTGTATAGGAAGTACCCTATTTAGATTTTCCTGGAATAATGGAATTCACAGTATAGGAGTAGGTCGTATAAAGTTGTAGTTACGTATAGAGGTACACAGTTTTTAATTCAATCGTTAGAAATTTTGAGAATAAAATTATAAGTGAAATTATTATTTGGTGGCGACCCTAAATATCAAGATAGGAAAAATTAAAAAAAAAACCCGCTGAAGATATTAAAATTATAGTTTGTCTAACTAGATATTAAAATTGTAGTTTAGGAGCTAGAGCCTGGACAGACTCATACACGGATGTTTTTATTTTTTGGTCTTTGACTGGATTAATGTAAAGCCATCGATCCCCATCAAAATCTCATCATCGCTTTTTTTTTGACAAAAATTGTTACGATAAACCTAGGGCGCTCGCGCCTTCTCAGCAGATCTTGACGAGCTGGCCGGCAACCGAGCAGCTGGCCTAACTTTCGTCATTTATGTAAATTTTAGAAAGAAATATGTAACTATATTTACATCAGCATCGTCTTTATTGTTACAAATACCTTATGATGCGTGTTTATGTTTATTAACGGTGCTGGAGACGAGTGTAGTTTCAGCTCAGCTTAAGTATCGTTTGTTTAATTTTAATATTATTATTTGTAGTTTAGGAGCTAAAGCCTGGACTGCACACACACGCAGGTTTTTATTTTATGTCTTTGACTCTATTAACGTCAAGCCATCAAACTCCACCAAAATATCATCTTCGTTTTTTTTTTTACAAAAATTGATACGGTAACCCTAGTTCCGGCGCTCGCGCCTTCTCAGCAGATCTTGACGGGCTGGCCGGCAACCGAGCAGCTGGCCTAACTTTCGTCATTTATGTAAATTTTAGAAAGAAATATGTAACTATATTTACATCAGCATCGTCTTTATTGTTACAAATACCTTATGATGCGTGTTTATGTTTATTAACGGTGCTGGAGACGAGTGTAGTTTCAGCTCAGCTTAAGTATCGTTTGTTTAATTTTAATATTATTATTTGTAGTTTAGGAGCTAAAGCCTGGACTGCACACACACGCAGGTTTTTATTTTATGTCTTTGACTCTATTAACGTCAAGCCATCAAACTCCACCAAAATATCATCTTCGTTTTTTTTTTTTACAAAAATTGATACGGTAACCCTAGTTCCGGCGCTCGCGCCTACTCAGCAGACCTTGACGAGCTGGCCGGCGACCGGGCAGTTGGCCTAACTTTCGTCATTTATGTAAATTTTAGAAAGAAATATGTAACTATATTTACATCAGCATCGTCTTTATTGTTACAAATACCTTATGATGCGTGTTTATGTTTATTAACTTCAGCTCAGCTTAAGTATCGTTTTTTAAATTTTAATATTATCATTATTTTTAATTTTTTTTATGGTGTGAACTTACTATGGCCGTATTTTAATTTAATTATTATTATAATTTTTAATTTTGTTTTGTTTGTGAACTTAATATGCCTGTATTTTTTTTTTTTTTTTTTATTTAGATTTATAAGTATTCATTTATTTCCGATATACATACAGTGTAAACTCTGTAAAATGTAATTGTAAAATTATTCCTTGCTCCAGTTGGTTTACTTTGACGCAAATTTCTCTCTGCATAACGAAAACTCTCTATAACGTCATAAAATACCTGGTCCCTTTAGTGACGCTATATCGAGTTTACACTGTATATCTTAACTTTGTCTTTAGCGGACAATGATTTAAATGGAACCATTGCTATCTGAATGACTTATAAATACGTGATAATAACCTCTTTTTTTGAAATAGGTTAAAAATAAGAAGAAAGGTATGCTCATTAACAATAACACACAATAAAGAGGCACTAGGCCCTCTCGTCTCAAAATTTCATTACAAACAGTTATGTAACGGAAAAAGTGTCTCTTCTTTGAGATTTTTATTTATCTATATTCCATCTCTATTAACATTTTTGGAATAAGATACTTGTTTGAAATTTAGTCGATACTTAATTGGAATGAGACAGTATCGAGTGTTCTATCAGAATGTAAGTAAGTAGATAAAATTGTAAGATATTTTTTTAACCAATATCGTTAGTGACAGTTAATATTTTGGTGTTTCGTTTTATTTATTTTACCGATATTTTATCTGATAGAAAGTTGGAACGAAACAAAGAAAGTTAAAATATACTTCACTTTATAATTTTCTTTCTAATTAATAATGCAGTTTCAGATTTTTATTGCAATAATATAATAGTCATAACATAAAACTGGCCAAGTGCGAGTCGGACTCGCGTGCTGAGGGTTAAAAAATAAAAAAAATGAATAAAAAATAATACATTTTATATAGGTGTTTACACACACTTTTAAATAGTAAAAAAAAACTTATTGTATACTTATTACAAATAATGTCATGATTCAGATTACAGTCTCAGGTAATAGTATTTGTTATAGAATCAACATATATAAATATATATATCTTTGTCATTTACATAATCTATTATTTTATAATATCCTTTAGAGTACAAGCGTTTTTTGATATGAGTCTTGAATTTATTCTCTGACAAACTAGTTACATTTTCTGAAAATTTTATTGTAGAATCTTATACACTGTCCCACAAATGACTTTTTAACCTTACTCAGTCTCGAAAAGGCTATATCTATTTTATTTACATTTCTTAAATTCAAATTATGCCTGTCCATGTTTTTAGGAAATAAATGCAACGGAAGCCAAAACATCTTTATAAATCAACTATACAGAATCAAATATATAGAAGATACTAGATCCTACAAGATGCTGCTAGTTTCTTTTCTTGTATGGTAGTCCTCTTTAATTTTTATTATTTGTAATTACAGTGGCAATAGAAATACACACTGTGAAAATTATAAGTGTCTACCTATTACGGTTCATGAAATACATTCCACTGACAGACGGACAGCGGAGGCTTAGTAAAACGGTCCCACTGGTCACTCTTAAAATATTGTTTGAGTTTTGAGCTAGCACATAATGTTTTTGAACGAATTTTGGAGAGCGGAGTGTCATGGAGCAAAATGGCGCCGATAACCGTCACTAGTCAGTGCGCATGAAATAATAATGGAAAACATACATTTTATCAAGAAAAGTAAGTGAAAACGGTCCCATTGGTCACCCTTTGGATATTCGGAACCCTTAAAATATTGAGTATTAAAATTATGAATTTTGAGCTAGCACACATTGTTTTTGAACGCACATGTAAGTGTCATGGAGCAAAATGGCGCCGATAACCATCACCTGTCAGTACGCATTAAATTATGGAAAACATCAATTTTATCAACAAAAGCTCTTTAAATAGTGAGTGAATAGGTGCGTCAAAAAAGTCTCCTATGTAATGGTGAAATGCCACATTTTGCACTGTTCCCACGTCTGCACGAGTTTCGTTCTCGAATGGTTCTAGACTTGTTCTCGAGATTCTTTTTCCCACAATTGTTTTGTTCCGTTCCGTATAATTGCAATGTTAATGATTCCTTGTGAATATCCGCTATCTGCATCCGAGACATGTCCATTATTATAAGAAACAACACTTTTTCTAAAAATTTTAGTGGCGATTCTGTGTAGGTAATTGCAGTCCGTGATGTGAAACTAAAATGTTAACTTTCTGTACTGACTACTGTCAAAGTATATATAGTAGTGCTAACATACAGTATAGAAACTCCCTGCCGCTCTCTAGATTGCGACTTCACCCCCTCGTCACCCAGACTGATGCAGATTGGTTACCGTTTGGTTCTCGAACGTATAGGATTTCGCCGTAATTTTGTTTGTTCCGTCATTTGATTTATGAAATGTTATTTCTCGCCCGTTGTATGAAGTGTCCGGGGTGTGCTATTGTTCTGTATGTACGTACATTCGAGAAAACTCACAAAAAATGAATTTAGCAAATCAAATATTCAAAAACAAAAAAACACATAACCCTAGTTCACCATCTATCTATAAGTTTAGTAATAACCCATTCATTGTGACAATTCCAATGAGATCAAACACGATACCTCTGCTATAAGTTGATGAGGAGTTGGCTATCCCGCAGATTCCAGGCGATGCTGCAGCATCTGGTCAAAGTAACTATGTTTTTGAATATCATTGAAGTAACAGGATATCTTTTGAATTGATCAGACCTTCTAGAAGTTGACCACACCCCTTCATCAACTAAATAAAAAGGTCAGGATCTTCAAACGGCTTAAAATGTTTTCTTGAATCCATAGCAAATAAACCTCTCAATCAAGTCACCTTTGAAAAAGAAACTAAATCAACATTAGTTCATCAGTTTTGGAGCTACGATGCCACAGGCAGGCACAGATACACATTAACCCTTCCATGAGCATTAGCAATATGATTTCCAAGGATGCTGTATCAATATTAAACTGTATTGACTACGAATAAGGTTCAGTTTTCTTGTGTTCGCCGTAGTTGGGAGCTCGTGAAAGGGTTAAACCTTTAGCAGTTTACGTCGGGAGTAAAGTAATGATGTCACGGACAACCTGCAATTAACTACCTTTTAATTATTCTATTCCCAATAAAACGAACACTTATGAAACGGTGATCGTTCATAATTATTGAGATGAAATCCCCATATCAGATGGGCTATTTCGGACTGTAAGTGTATCCGATAAGTGGCTCATGAATCAACAGAGTCACTTAAACCATCTTAAACGTTACATTATGCAGCTACGTCATTTTAAACACTAAGAATAATGACTGCTTGTTATGGAAGCCAATCGGAACGGAAGATAGCACAATCTTTGGATTATGTACGATGATATGATAACCAATAAAAAATATCAAGAAATGTAGTCAGTTTTGTGCATCTTTCAATAAGGATGACGACAGCATCAGAAATAAATTATAAACTCGTGACCGCTGGGAATCGAACCCGCGACCTCCTGGTGTGAAGCGAACGGACTAACCATTTTGCCATGGAGGCGGTTATATATCGTTTTTTAAATGTATAATCCGGACAGATAAACTCCAAATACCAAAAAGGTTAGGTTTCCTGCATCATCGCCTTTTAAAATTTCTTTAAGTGAAATATTTCACGAGACCTCAACCAACATGGCATGAACTGTTGGCCAAACGCCAGCTGATAGCCACTCGACCTGCTCCCGCTAGGGTTAATGACCTGAACCAGCTTCCAGAGTTCCAGACTTTCGTACAAGGGTTCATGTAGCTCCTTACTTAGGCTGATTTCGTTTATTTTGGGAACATTTCCATTTATCTTGAATATTTATTGAGGGTGCTAGTTCTATCCAATAGGCGGAGCCAAGATTTGGCTGTTCTTATTTTCGTGACCTGAATATTGTTATTGTACAACATACACAGTAAAATATTACCGACCCACTAGGACTTCAAGATCCAAAGGCATTTCGCAGAAAAATATTATTTAACATTTTGTACATAATTAAATATTTTTTTTTATAACACATGATAAGCCCTTGGCCACAGATTACTTATTAGTTACTACCTTGGCACACCCCGGACACTGCATACAACGGTCGTGAAATGACATTTCTAAAAACAAATGACGGAGCAATGAAAATCACGGCGAAATCGCATACGTTCGAAAACCAAACTATAACCAATCTGTATTAATCTGGGTGACGAGGGGGTGAGGTCGCAATTTAGAGAGCGGCAGGGAGTTTTCATAATGTATGTCAGTACTAATATATGTACTTTGTCCTTGGTATCATCTCGCCTGATGGTAAGTGATAATGATGCTGAAAGATGGAAGCACGTAACCAGCGACGTTGCATAAAAACAGTTTGGCCAGTCGGGTAAAAATGTATCCTTGTCACTCACGGGATCAACACCAATCTAACGACACTTCTCACTCCAAAATCCATCGAGCCGTTTAGGCTACACAGCGTGCGAAAGAAATAAACATACATGCATATATACATACATACATTTGGAAAACTTAATCCTAATTCTGGCGCAGTCGGGTAAAAAAACCTACCCTACACTCTACACTACACAACACTACCCTACCCTACACTACACTGCACTACCCTTCTGACAATAACGAACTCAACAAAAAAAGAATTAGCGAAATCGGTCCAGCCGTTCTTGAGTTACAAATGGTGTAATTAACATGAATTTCTTTTAAATATTTATAGATATTATAGATAAGATATACAAGAATTGCTCGCTTATTTTGGTATATATTTACACAAATTCCACAGAAATTGAATAAAACTACACGTTATGATTTGTCAGGGACCGGTTTCGAACACCATCTTCAGGCAGTATCTTCTTCAGGAGTGATATAATGTTCCACCAAGAACATACAATCAAAATTATCAAGAATTGCTCGTTTAAAGTTATTAGATTAATGTTACAGCTTCGATCGTTGTTCAATTTAGATTTGGGAAAAGCTACACATCCAATATAGGTACCCTGTTTTTCGTGCAGTGGAACAAAAAGACCATTATGCTGTTCTATCTTGTCTAAGACAAACTGTTCTTGTCCGTTTCCGGTTTTTGTGCTAAAAAGCTTCGGCTCTTTGTTCAATTACCAACCTCAGTCAGACATTTTAGCGGCTTATTCTACAGTTTCAAGAATTCACCACAACAGGTATTTTTCCACTCGGGTTTTTTAGTAAGTTGTTTTTTTTAACCTAATTGTTCAAGGAGGGTGTATGCATATGGGTTGACTTTAAATTAGTTCTTGATAGCAAAGGATATGCATTTACTGGTGATTACAAATAACTTTCATTAAGAAACTATGTGTCGAATATGAAATTTTGGTCCTTTGTTCATTTTTGCCGAATTGATAACTTGTTATGTATCGGGGACCAACATTTTTTTTTTCTGATTTGACATATAGTTTCTTTGGGAAAGTTTAATCACGAGCACATTTTTATACTTTGCTATCAAGAACTAATTAAAAGTCACTCCATATGTATGTACTTATATGTATGTCTGAACGACTTGAAGAATTTAGTTGTGTGGGGGTGTTGGTAGATTACTCTTGATCCCCTGAGCAACAATACATTTTTAGTCGGGTTTTTTTGGTTGGTTATTATATTATGACAAACCACACCTCGTAGTTGTGGTTTGTCAAAAAACCCATGTTAAGTTTATACTAATTTTACTAATTAGTGAAGTTTATATTATGTATATCATCATTACAGCTCATATACGTCCCCACCGAGGGGCTCGAGCCTACCCTGAATCAGGGCGACTAGGCCTTAGTCAACCATTATGTATATACTTTGGTATAACCAGACCCTGTACACTTTATACAACGGGCCAGAAATGACATTTAAAAAAAGGAATGAAGGAACGAACAAAATGGCGGCGAAATCCTATGCGTTTGACAACCAAACTGTAATCAATCTGTATCAATCTGGGTGACGAGGGGGTGAGGTCGCAATCTAGAGAGCGGCAGGGAGTGTCCATACTGTATGTTAGTACTAATATATATACTTTAGTATAACTATGGGTTTAAATTTAGAAAGTTAAACGGAGAACCCAAAACAAACTCGTGTTGTGGGTGTGGGAGTTAGTGTTTCACTCCTAGTTTTGCAGTAAGTACCATTATTTCGCACTGTTTGGTTTGGAACTAGAGGGACACTTAATTTTAACTGCGATGTCAAAAATTAGTTTTGTATTAAGTATAAAAGTTTCTTCATTGATAAGGTTTGCTTTATTAAATCTACTAGCTTTTTCCCGCGGCTTCGCCCGCGTGGACATCGTTTCTTTGACTTTTCGAGGGTGCGCCGTGCGCAAGCGGCTCGCGAGCGTGACAAAGAGCTGCTTGTGTGTTAATCCAGGTCCTAATTTGTCTACCCACCAAATTTTAGGCAGATCCGTTCAGTAGTTTTTACGTAAAAGAGTAACAAACATCCATACATACATACAAACTTTCACATTTATAATATTAGTAGGATCAGTACGACAGATCAGGCGACCGAACTTTGCTCAGAAAAGGCAAAAAAAAAACAATTACAAAAAGATTCCAACGGACCGGAAATAGAACCCATGATCTACGTGGAGGTAGTCCAAGGCTTTGACCATTAAAACATACTATTACCACAGAATTACAATAAAGACAATATCGTAATACTATGCCATTACAATGGTCAAAGCCTTGGACTTCCTCCTCGTAGATCATGGATTCTATTTCCGGTCCGGTCGAATCTTTTTGTATTTTTTTTACAACAATAACATTATACAACAAAATTATATAGGCAATATCGTAATACTGTGCCATTACAATGGTCAAAGCCTTAGACTTCCTCCTCGTAGATCATGGGTTCTATTTCAGGTCCGGTCGAATATTTTTGTAATTTTTTTTTACAACATACCATTACCACAGAACTACAATATAGGCAATATCGTAATACTGTGCCATTACAATGGTCAAAGCCTTGGATTTTCTCCTCGTAGATCATGGGTTCTATTTCCGGTCCGGTCCAATGTTTTGTATTTTTTTTTACAACATACGATTACCACAGAACTACAATATAGGCAATATCGTAATACTGTGCCATTACAATGGTCAAAGCCTTAGATTTTCTCCTCGTAGATCATGGGTTCTATTTCCGGTCCGGTCGAATCTTTTTGTATTTTTTTTTACAACATACCATTACCACAGAACTACAATATAGGCAATATCGTAATACTGTGCCATTACAATAGTCAAAGCCTTGGACTTCCTCCTCGTAGATCATGGGTTCTATTTCCGGACCGGTCAAATCTTTTTGTATTTTTTTTACAACACACCATTACCACAGAACTACAATATAGGCAATATCGTAATACTGTGCCATTACAATGGTCAAAGCCTTGGACTTCCTCCTCGTAGATCATGGGTTCTATTTCCGGACCGGTCAAATCTTTTTGTATTTTTTTTTACAACATACCATTACCACAGAACTACAATATAGGCAATATCGTAATACTGTGCCATTACAATAGTCAAAGCCTTGGACTTCCTCCTCGTAGATCATGGGTTCTTTTTCCGGTCCGGTCGAATCGTCTTATATTTTTTTTTTGCTTTTTCCGAGCAAAGCTGATTATGTATCTAGTTTAGTAGGCCTCCCACTCGGTGGACCGTTGACCTGGTGAAGGTAGCCGGAAGCCGCTGGATGCGGGCAGCGCAGAACCGGTCGTCATGGAAATCCTTGGGGGAGGCCTATGTTCAGCAGTGGACGTCCGTCGGCTGATATGATGATGATATTTTTTATTAAATTAAAACCCATAGCACCGTATGATAAAGAGTACTAGCCCATAGGGTATTTTCCGTTGACCTACAGTCATGAAATTTGGCAAGGAGCAAGGTCTCACAGCACATACGTAAGAAAAAAAACTGAAAAATTAAAATTTGTAGTTATAATCACATAAAAAAAGTTTTTCCACAAAAAAAAACTTACATTTGCAGTTGGAAAATTGATCGTGACGTATATCGATGTAATAGAGATCATTTTTTTCAACTGCAAAGTTAAGTGTGTTTTTTAATCCGATTGTTGTACTCGTTAAAGTTTTCAGGGTTTCGTATCCAAATGTTTAGGGTTCGAGACCCTCAGTGCGCAAGTCCGACTTGCACTTGACCGGTTTTTTTATTGCTGGCTTCACACTTATCTGATTTCAGAAAGCCTACCTTCGTAACAAAAGGGACGAAGCTATACACAAGACAAAACAAGATTATTTCCTTAATTAAGGACATAGCTATAAGTTAGACCTACAGCTTTGTTCTTTATTATAGACTAGCTGTTTCCCGCGTGGACAACGTTTCTATGAGTTTTTATGAAATCCATCAGAAATGACCTAATAATAACGTCCTTTAATATTCTGCACTACTTTCTCTGTAACCCTGTATAAGGTTATACTATTTTAGAGGCTGTGGTGGTTGATTAGTGTCACCCCATCTCTTCCCGAAGGCATCGTAAGTTTTACCGCGCAGTGCGCGAGACGCAAGCGGCTCGCGAGCGTGAAAAAATGTAGCCTATGTTTTAATTCAGGTCCTAATCTGTCTACCTACCAAATTACAGCCAGATCCGTTCAGTAGTTTTTGCGTGAAGAAGTAACAAACATACACACTCACAAACTTTCGCCTTTATAATATTAGTGTGATACTAGCTTTCGCCCGCGGCTTAGGTTGCGTGGGCATCGTTTTTATGACTGTCTGAGTGTTTGAGTGTCATTAGTGCGTGAGCCTTAAGTACTATGCTCAAGTCATGAACTGTATTGGGCTGTTCTGATTAGCACTCCATGTCACTTCCCAACCCTTCAACTATCTTTTTGTAAAAAATCACGTTAGTTCGTTGCTCCGTCGTTGCAACGCCGACGTGCACGAACCTGAAGA
The DNA here is from genome assembly GCA_947284805.1 of Coleophora flavipennella. Lineage (NCBI taxonomy): Eukaryota > Metazoa > Arthropoda > Insecta > Lepidoptera > Coleophoridae > Coleophora > Coleophora flavipennella. Next base: position 6,573,201 of record OX369287.1, on the reverse strand, counting down.
TGAGCTTTCCCTAGATCCCTCGGTAACTTTCTCGGGCTATGCTAATTACTAGTCTATGTCATTTCCCACCCCCTGAACCATTTCTGTGCAAAAAATCACAACGATCCGTTGCACCGTTGCGATGTTAAAGAAATCAATCAAAAAAGTATTTTTTTTGTGTACCCTCAGGAACTGTGTCGGACTGTGCTATTTTCACGAGATTAAAACTAGCCTATATCCTTTCCAATGACAAAGGCTACTTCCATGCCACATTTCATAGAATTGGTTGAGGTGTTGAAGCGTGAAGAGGTTACAAACAAACACTAATAGGAAACATTTTAACCGCCTCCGGCTCCGTGGCGTAATGGTCCATTCGCTTCACACCAGGAGGTCGCGGGTTCGATTCCCGGTGGGGTCAACTTGTAAGACTCGGTTTGGTTGGTGGTAGGGCGTTTTCTAAGCCCGCCTGGCTAGCTAACACTATCTTATGTAAGTCTTGCCGCCAAACATCAGTGTTAACAACATTGATGTGTTCCGGCTTGAAGATAAGATAGCCAGTTCTCCACTGCGTTGGGGAATCTTGGTAAGCCCGCTTCCATCTTCGGCATCATCGTCACTTACCATCAGGTGAGATGATGCCAAGGGCTTACCAGTTGTAAATAAAAAAACGGGACCTACAGTACTCGCATATGATGTGTAACATGTGACAAAATACTTATGAAATTAATTAATTATCGGGTCGTACATTCACGGGCCGACCCTTCGAATAGTAGTATGTCATCTTTGCCTTTGCCATCACACTAGGCGGCATGGCTATGACAACCTTAGTTTTCGAGAATTCAAAAACGTTCGCATTTCCTGTTACACATTTCCGTCCCATTTCACGAAATCACTCCCACAAATTGCTGTGCGCGAGTCCGACCCGCACTTGGTCAGATCGAATAGCGCGCGCTTTCGCGACTTCCTGTTACACATTTCCGTTCCATGTTACACATTTCCGTCCCATTTCACGAAATTACTCCCACAAATTGCAGGAAAGCGAGAGCAAAGATGTTACACATCAAAAAAAACATTAGTAAAGATGAAAAGTACCTCGATTGTAACTCTAGCTTCATGATCATAAATATAGAAAATTTAATTGTCCCTGCAATTAAATTGTAATGGTAGTTCAATACGGATGACATAGCAGAAAGCAAGTTGAGCTTGTCATATTTATAAATATTAATGGTTGTTACAAGCGTTTGTGTAATATTAAAATTAATGTCTTCAATTGTCGTTATGCCAGTCATTGGGAACACCCTTTTGCCATAACTACAACTTGGAACTTGAATACAACTATTTAATTTACATAAATATACTTTGTACATACCAGGTGTAACCTACACTACACATGTTTTATCTTAATATCGTTACCTATTTCAGAACAGGTTCATTATTTGGATAAATAAGACGGCATAATATAATGCATCATATCAGTGGAAAAACGTCCACTGCTGGTCAAAGGCCTCCCCCAAGGATTTCCACGACGACACGGACATTTGACATTATTTTCGTCTTGTCCATGTTCAATATAATGCATAATTAATCACATTCACAATTATTGATGTGTAACATCTTTGCGCTCGCTTTCCTGCAATTTGTGGGAGTGATTTCGTGAAATGGGACGGAAATGTGTAACAGGAAATGCGAACGTTTTTTAATTCTCGAAAACTAAGGTTGTCATAGCCATGCCGCCTAGTGTGATGGCAAAGGCAAAGATGACATACTACTATTCGAAGGGTCGGCCCGTGAATGTACGACCCGATAATTAATTAATTTCATAAGTATTTTGTCACATGTTACACATCATATGCGAGCACTGTAGGTCTCGTTGTTTTATTATTAGAGTAGACTGTCCCACTGCTAAACAAAGACCTACCTCCTATTACGCCTTACATCCCTATCCCGAGCAACCTCTTTCCATTGATCCTCAATTATAAATGCATTAGGGGCATGATTAAGTGTGAGGAGGTATTTGACTATATAGCTTTGTCTGTTCCGAGCAATTATCCGATATCTCATGTCAAGAGTCTTTCACATTCCCTTCTATAGAACCAATATAGGTAAGAATTCTCCTTTCTGTAGAATGTGTATGGATTACAACACCATTAACTCTAAACTATCCAAAATTGATATATTTTCTAACTCCTTGCCAAATTTAAATGTAATGTTTCATTGTAACACAGGCGCTGCCAAGTACAGATACTAGGGTCTGCACACCCAGATGTTCCTAAATAATTTAAGAAACTTATATGATAAGACTTCTTAAAGTGAATAAATTATTATTATTATTGTTAATTTCTTAGTATTTTCCATGTTGTTTTAACAATAATTTTATGTCAATGTTGTGTACACCTTATAATCAGGACCTAACTTCGAAAAGCGTCAGTGGCTCAACCGGTAACGACTCGGTCCATCTAACCAGAGGCACCGGGTTCAAATCTAGACGGCCAATGTACCAATGAGTTTTTCAAAAATTTACGTACATATAATTACCGATTGCTTTAACGGTAAAGGAAAACATCGTGAGGAAACCTGCACACGCCTGCGAAGAAACTCGAAGGTTGTGTGTGAAGTCGACCAACCCGCACTGGGCCCGCGTGGTCGACTAAGGCCTAATCGCCCTGATTCAGGGTAGGCTCGAGCCCCTCGGTGGGGACGTATATGAGCTGATATAATAATAATAATAAAGACCTAACTATGTTATGAAAACGTGTAATATTTATGACGTTGGTGTGCCAAATAAAATAAAACACTGTCCAACTCATTCCGCCATCTCCGTTTTGGTCTACCACGACCTCTACGGCTTTTCGGAACCGTGGCAGCATATTTTAAAATTTCGGTTTTATATGTACGTTTATCTGACGCTCTTCAACATTTCAGCCGAAAAACGTTCACTGCTGGACAAAGGCCTCCCCCAAGGATTTCCACGACGACCGCTCCTGCGCTACCCGCATCCATCGGCTTCCCGCGATCTTCACCAGGTCGTCGGTCCACCGCGTGGGAGGCCTGCCTGCGCTACGTTTTCAGTGCGCGGTCGCCACTCGAGAACTTTACTGCCCCAACGGCGGCCATCTGTTCTACGAGCTATGTACCCTGCCCACTGCCACTTCAGTTTAGCGATTCTGTGAGCTATGTCGGTTACTTTGGTTCTCCTCGTTTTTCGGACGCTCTTACGGTGAATAAAAACATCGTGAGGAAACCTGCACACGCCTGCGAAGAAACTCGAAGGTTGTGTGTGAAGTCCACCATACCCGCACTGGACCCGCGTGGTCGACTTAGGACCGCGACCTCTACGGCCTTTCGGAACCCACTCCGTGGCAATATATTTTTTAGAATTTTGAATTTCGATTTCATATTATGTACGTTTATCCGACGCTCTTACGGTGAAGTAAAACATCGTGAGGAAACCTGCACACGCCTGCGAAGAAACTTTAAGCTTGTGTGTGAAGTCGACCATACTGGTACCTGCACTGGACCCTCGTGATCGACTAATAAGGCCCAATCGCCTAACTCAGGGTAGACTCGAACCCCTAGGTGGTGACGTATATGAGCTGATATGATGATGACTACAGACTGTATAAATCTATAATATTTCGAAAAAAACTAAAAACTTTTAGGTACAAGTTTTTATGTAAAGTATTTTAATTATTTTCTATTCTTCTCTCAGAAAATCCTATCATTTGATACCCATATCATGGGGGTGCACAAAAAAAACTGGTCCACCATCTTTGGGAAACTGCTATATTGGATTAAGAGTGACGCCACTTAGCTAACCATGCACTAAACTAAACGTAATGCAAAGTTTCAGCTCAATTGGAAATAGGGATCTACGTGGTGTAATGGTTAGTCCCTTCGCTTCGCAACAGGAGGTCTACGATTCCCGGTGGGGTCAACTTGTAAGACTCGGTTTGGTTGGTGCAATGGTAGGGCATTTTCTAAGCCCGCCTGTCCAGCTACCACCATCTTATCTAAGTCTTGCCGCCAAACATCAGTGTTAACAACATTGATGAGTTCCGGCTTGAAGATATAATAGTCAGTTCTCCATTGCATTGGGGAATCCTGGTAATCCCGCTTCCATCTGCAGCATCATCGTCACTTACCATCAGGTGAGATGATGCCAAGGGCTTACCAATTGTGAATAAAAAAAAACGAGACCTACAGTACTCGCATATATGATGTGTAACATGTGACAAAATACTTATGAAATTAATTAATTATCGGGTCGTACATTCACGGGCCGACCCTTCGAATAGTAGTATGTCATCTTTGCCTTTGCCATCACACTAGGCGGCATGGCTATGACAAACTTAGTTTTCGAGAATTAAAAAACGTTCGCATTTCCTGTTACACATTTCCGTCCCATTTCACGAAATCACTCCCACAAATTGCAGGAAAGCGAGAGCAAAGATGTTACACATCAAAAAAGGGAAGTGGGTCAAATTTAACCTGCAAAAAAGCGAACGATTACATACATATACATACGAGCATAGCAAGATAAATAAAAGCTTGTAATAAAATGAGAAACATGGTAATGCTTCTGTGGACACTCATTTAAAAACATAAAAAAGCCCAGATGAAGTGAAAGATATAACAAAGGAGTTCAGTGGAGCCGTTAACTTAAACATTTTTATGATAGTTGGTAGCTAATAAAAGCTAAGTAAAGAAGCCATATAGCACCATTAGTAGTTTCCATTAAATTTATGTGTTTTTAGGGTTCCGTACCGCAAAAGGTAAAAGCGGAACCTTTGTAGGATCACTTTGTGTCTGTCTGTCTGTCACATCCAATTTTCTCGGAAACTACTGGACCCATTGAGTTGAAATTTGGTAAATTTGTGTAGTTTGGTGATCCAAAGACGAAAGTGTAATGTAAATACATGAATTTCGAACTCTTTGGGGGGGTAAATTATATGTACTTTTTAAACTTATTTAAATGAAAGGACTTGTTGTAAGAAATTCAAATATATTTTTTTATAATATTAAGATAAACAGTTTTGAAGTTATTTAAGAAAATAGACGAAAATTGACCACCCCCCCCCCCCCCCTTTGTCTTCAAAACTACTTGGTCTAAAATTTTGAAAAAATCACAGTAAATGAAATTAAATATATATAGATTACAGAAAATTATATGAGAAAAACTTAAGTCCTTCTGATCCCACAGGAAAAATGAAATTTTTAATTTTAGAATAAGTAGACACTAACCAACCCGCACTGGGCCCGCGTGGTCGACTAAGGCCCGATCGCCCTAAATTAGGGTAGGCTCTAGCGCCTCGGTGGAGACGTATATGAGCTAATATAATGAAGTAGACCCTTATTTACCTACGAGTAGAGCAAAGTATGTACTGAGAGGTCTTGTTCTGTTGGTTGTTAAAGTTTTGGTACGGAACCCTTTTTGCGTGACCCCGAGTCGCACTTGGCCGATTTTTTTGAGTAAAAATGTGCCTCGTTAATGTGTCGTCAAGCTGTGGTTGTTTACGAATGTTTCAACGAGGCCCTGCAATTAAGCGCATCCTGTATGTGTAGGGAGGGAGTGATGACACTAAACTTACTGTAACACCAAATACAAGTAAACAAAGGATAATAATAAAGTTGTTATTAACTACATCATATTGACGTGTCTTTTTAACCGACTTCAAAAAAGGAGGAGGTTTCTCAATTCGATATTTTTTATGTGTGTTCGCGGATAAGTTCGTCGTTTATGAACCGATTTCGATGATTCTTTTCTTGTTGGAAAGGAGATATCCCAAGGGTGGTATCATGATAAGTAAACCAGGATCTGATGATGGCATCCCGAGAAATCGAGAATAACCTTCAAAAATATGGCGAGGTGACTAGTGCGTTTGAAGACGGTTTTTTTTTGTTTAAAATTATTACAGATGTATGATAATACTAGCTGTTTCCCGCGGCTTTGCCCGCGTGGACAACCTTTCTATGACTATTCGAGGGTGCGCAGTGCGCGAGCCGCTTGCGCTGAAAAAAAGCCTGTATGTGAATCCAGGTCCTAATCTGTCTACCTACCAAATTTCAGCCAGATCCGTACTGTAGTTTTTGCGTGAAGAAGTAACAAACATACACACTTACAAACTTTCGCCTTTATAATATTAAGTGTGATTTGAAGGAAAAAAATACTTGATAACTTTTATCAAGCGTTAGATTTATCTAGCATATCTACGTATCAAGAATGTGAAAAAAATGTTTGCTGACGTATGCCATGCGGAAACTATTGAATTTTCCGGGATAAAAAGTATATACTCGATAATAAATACACCGTCTATATATACTTACAAAAGATGTTTTTCAGATTCAAATTTGATGAAGCTTAAATTAGATTTGCACAAAGTAGATTGGAATAAAATAATTACGACGACAAATAACATAAACGAAAATTATAATGCACTAGAAAACAAAATCAAACAGCTACTCAATTTATACATACCTAAAAGGCGCGTCAAAATAAATACAACAATTAAAAAGTCTTGGTTAACTACCGGATTAAAAAAATCGTGTAGACATAAAAGACTGCTAAAAATTTTTGTAAACAAAACTAATGATAAAATACTAAAAACTTTCTATGTGAAATACCGGAATATTCTTAAAAAAAGTGTAAAACAATCAAAAAGATTAATTTATATAAATTGCATGAGTAAATCTAAAAATAAAATAAAAACTATGTGGAAAATCGTTAACAATACATTAAAATACAAAGATAGAAGAATGAATAGTCCTATTAAACTAAAATCTCAAAATTCAACAATAGTATGTCCATTATTAGTTGCAAATAAGTTTAACGATCACTTCATAGAAATCGGTCAACAATCACCGACGGTATCAACCGGGCGGCCGCCGCTAAGTCCCGTGATCAACTCATTATACTTACAGCCGGTAACCGAACAGGAGGTCGGAAAAATAATAAGAGACATGCCTAACAAGTACAGCTATGGAATGGATGAAATCCCTTCTATCTTAATTAAAACCTGTTATCAAGAGTTAACAAAGCCACTGACCTCACTTTTAAATCAATCTTTTGATGAGCAATGCTTCCCTGATAAGCTTAAAATAGCAAAAATTAGACCTGTGTTTAAGAAAGGCGGGAAAGCAGACGATGTAAATAGTTACAGACCGATTGCACTGCTCCCGGTCATATCTAAAATATTTGAGAGGGCCATGGCAAATCGAGTCTATAAATTCCTTGAGAAATTTGAGCTGTTAAGTACTAACCAGTTTGGCTTCCGGAAAAATAGAACGACAACAAATGCAGTTATTAAATATATAAATCAGGCATTGGAATACATTCGAAACAACTTTTATGGGGTAGGTCTTCTTTTGGACATGTCTAAGGCTTATGAAAAAGTTCGGCATAGTATTCTCTTGGACAAGCTGTATGGGATAGGTATCCGTGGAAAAGCTTATTTATGGTTTAAATCGTATCTGTCTGGCAGGAAACAGTTAGTAGAGGTAGACCATCACTACGCAAACACTGGTGAGATAGGAAAGACACACTCTGAGGTGCGTGATGTAACGAATTCTATTCCGCAGGGCAGTGTACTCGGGTGTGTACTATTTCTTATTTACATTAACGATTTGCCAGCAATAATGAACCAAACATGCATTATGTTTGCGGATGATGTGTCCCTACTTTTTAGATGCAGAAATGTCAGCGAGAGTTTGAGACAAATAGAACACATTTTTCTGGATGTTAAAAGCTGGCTGACGGATCATAACTTGGAAATAAATTTAAACAAAACAAATCTAATCCAATTTCGGCCTTATCAACGGAAACCTGTAGACCTAAAACCACTCTCCAATAAATTAAACGTAGCTGAAGTAAGAGAATTCACACTGTTGGGCATTACCGTAGACACATTTATGGACTGGAAAAGCCATATAGAAAAACTAAAAAGTAAATTGTCACAGTTTATATACGCGTTAGCAATTCTTAAAAGAAATACGCACCTTGAGTCCGCCCGTGCGGCCTATTACGCGTATGCCCATGCCTGGCTCCGGTATGGGGTAATATTGTGGGGACAGAGTACAAATGCACATGATATTTTTGTCCTTCAGAAAAAATGCGTGCGCATACTGTACAATATAAAACAAAGGGAAAGTTGTAGGCCTTTCTTTAGAAATGAAAAAATCCTACCCTTGCCGTGCATATACATCCAGGAAATTGCTATCTACGTACGTAAAAATATAGAACAGTACAAGTTTTATACTAGTGCTCGCCGGAGACTTCAGCTCGCTCCGCCACCAGCACCTAAATTAGAAATATATAAAAATGGACCCTATTACAGATCAATAGCTATATACAATAAATTACCACAAAATATAAAATCTGAAAATAAAGATAATAATTTCAAAAATAAAATAAAACAATTCCTACTTAGCAGGTGTTATTACTCAGTCAATGAATTCATGACAGACAAAGTACCTACTTAACTTAAATTTGCTGTTCTTTTAATTAGTTTTATAGTTTTTCCAATGTTTAATACTTAAAATAATAGTATAATCTTTCGGACTACTCCTCTTTTATCTTGCAATGCCCTAACAGGGCTCATGTACCCTACTACCCTTAGATATAAGAACTTTATGCATGTACATGAAAGCAACTGAATAAATGAATAAATGAATAAATGAATCCTATATGTTAACCCGGGTTATAAGGAACCACCATACAAAATTTCATCAAAATCAGCCTGGTAGTTTTTTCGTGATGCGCGAACATACAAACAGACAGACAGGCAGACAAAAATTCCAAAAGTTGTTGTTTTGGCCTCTATATCGTTAGTAATGTCCACCACAGTTATTATTTTCCAAAAATATTTCATGTACAGACACGGCCCCGTTACAGTTTAATTATATCTTGGTGATTGTTAGTTTTGGACATGAATATTCCAAGTGTGAGAGTGTGTGAGATTTATGCATGTCAATAATTTTCTGTTGAGGTCCGCCTATCAGTCGTCATGTGATTGATAAGCGTAAGTCACATATGGATTCAGGCAGGAATAGTTATGTGAACGAAAGATCTCGTAATTAGATATTAAAAAAAAACGTTTTTTCATAAAATCACGGAATTAATAAGTAGAGGAAAAACCTACAAACTTTTAGGTTCGAGTACTTAGAAGGTTTTATTTGGAAATAGTTTTATTTCATGTTCAGTTTGCCAAATGTGAATTGTGAATATTTGAATAACAGAGTTTACATATCAAATAAAAAAGACGAGCTGAGTAGGTCTTATAAATAGAATCTTATACACTGCCCCATCAAATGACTTTATAACCTTACGCAGTCTGAAATAGGAAAGTGGGGGAAACACGAACGCGTAAGGGAAAACTTAAATAAACAGTGAAATTTGATCACAGAGTTTCTTTTTTGTTTAATTGTAAAGTTTACTTATCTGTCTAACGAATTTACTAATCAACAATTATATTTTTTTAATAAATTGTAACAATATGAAAAAAAATCTCTTAGTGTTCGTTTTTATCCAACATTAGTCGGGTAAACACGAACACCAAGTGGGGAAATTACGTACTATCATTAAAAACGACAGTGATCACATTAATACGATGTTGGCTGTCCGTCAGTACAATTCTCGTGAGATATTTTATTACACACGTAGCACATAATCCATCTTCAATTTTTATATTTATCTCTACAAAAAATACAAATGTAGTCTTCATTTGTCATGTTTTTGGAACTTTATAAATGTCTGCTGCTCTGCCGTTCCTGAGTTTTTGGTTTTAACATCGTCTAAGTATTGCCTTTTTGAGATCTTCAAGACTGAACTTCGTTTTGGTATTTTTTTTTAATTACGAGGCATCTGAAAAAATAATAAAAAAAGGAAACAAAGGTAAATCCAACAAAAGGGAGAGGGGTAATGCCTAACATTCGAGATTGCTCGACATGGGGTGTTCGTCTTTACCCCGTTGGATCAAAAACAATAAAATGGAAAAAAAGGTTATATTTATTTTTCCGATTGCGTCATTGTCATTCAGCTAATTAATATGTGAGTATTCCACTGTGCAAAAGTTAAATTACTATTGTGGATAGAAATAAAGCAACACCAACTTGAATTTACCAAAAAAATTACATCAAAAACAAGCATAACATTGAAAAATGCAAACCTTGACAAGTATACGTGTGTCCGCATCTCCCGTGTTGTTGACTGGCACTAGTGGTGGCGTGATCTCGGAAATGACGGCAAGCAAAATACGGCTATCTCTTTCTAACACATTAGAACGATTGGATTCGAGATTACCCCGCATTCGCGTTTCTCCCACTCTCCCCTACTGTGTAGCTCTTAATAATTCATTCTGTCATCTTACGGTGGCTTTATTTTTCCTAGCTGAATCCTAAAGAATGTCTTAATTTAGGGCATTTTTGATGTGAATTTTGAATTTATTTTATTGTAGAATCTTATACACTGCCCCATCAAATGACTTTTTAACCTTACGCAGTCTCAAATATACGTGCAGCTCTAAATGATTCATTCCGTCATTTTACGATGGCATATCTTTCCTAGCTGAATCCTAAAAATGTCTTAATTTAGGGCACATCTGATGTAAATTTTGAATTTAGTTTATTGTAGAATCTTAAAGACTGCCCCATTAAATGACTTTTTAACCTTACGCATTCTGAAATATACTGTGTAACTAGCTCTTAATGATTCATCTTACGGTGGCATATCTATTCCTAACTGAATCCTAATGCTCCATCATATTCCTTTGCTAATCAAACAATATGCCAACATGATATTCAGTGTTCAAATTTCAAGGCGTATGAGTCAAATCTAATAATTTAAAATGCGCTTTGTGACATTATATTGACTCTAATAAGTAAAGCATCCGCTCTAGGCTGAATGACATATCACATTACTACAGCGCAAATAAAGGGGACAATTATTAGGCCCCCCAAACGGCATTGAGGAAGTGGGAAATTTTATAGTAGGTGCCTCCGGTTACTGCATATGAAATCGATAGCTCTTATTTAAGGTAACGCAGTGTTGGTTCTCTGTTACCTTTTAACTTTTCCGAACTTTGCAAACATATGATAAATACTCTTTTCTATAATAAACCTATTCGAAAAACGTCGATTGATTCCTTAATAAGTGCGAACTAAATTCGATTTTGTTCCCTAGGGAGTTTTTGGTTTCTCCCTTCTGATAGATCCGCGTTCGAGCTAGACTTTGAGCTATCTTTCTTCCGAATGGTCCTAGTTTGTGCTCTTGTTTTCCTATAGGTCGTGATGAAAAATTGTGTGCCACTCGGGGCCAAAATATTATATTCTCAGGCGACATACTCGTATATGTATATTTAAGTGACTGACTCTGTGGCTCAGTGGTTAGTGCCCTTAACTACTGATCCGAGAGTCGTGGGTTCGATCCCCACCCAGGGCAAGCATTTGTGTGATGAGCAGATTTGTTTGCTCTGTGTCTGGGTGTTAAATTATATCTATATATGTATGTATTTAAACGTATATAAGTATGTATATCAGTCTCTGGTAACCCATAACACAGGGAATCCTACTTTTGGGCCAGATGACCATGTGTGATTTGTCCCAGAATATTTATTATTTATATTTATTTATTTAATTCCTTGCTAAGCTCAGGATTCTAAAGTAGAATAAGAATAGCTAGAATTGAAACAAACGCCCTCGGAAAAAAAATATTACTTTGTCCCCTCGTTACACAAATAACTATTGTTGCACACAGTAAAGGTACAATAATAAAAAACACAACATAAAAACAAAATACATAGACACGAGTACCTACGTTGATATTATTGTTCGTGCTCAAAGCTGTGCCTTAATTTTTTATAACAGCTCAGCTTATAAGCCCAAAATTAAATTTTCCTTCCCACCGTTCAAGAAAATGTTTCGTAATCTTAAATACAGAAGCATCTTGTGTCCAAATTACAGACCGTCTGTAACCATCCAACATTTTAATGGAGATCAGCATATTTTTCCATTTACTTAAACATCGCTGAACCATTTCCATTACAGGCCTGAGTTTCATCTGCCAAAATAAATTTCTTGCCGTCATCATATTATGTTTCCGAGGATTTACATGAAAGTTGTAAGAGGCTAATATTCCGTCTCATGCTCGTTTTGAAAGTTCATCGCGCTTACAAAATTAAATGAGATATTTTCTTAATTGGCACAATTACAATACGACACGACCGCATTTTGGATGCTGTTATTGTTCAATGAAAGTTTTATTATGTGACCAGCACATCCTGGTTAGAATAGAAGGAGGATTTGTTTCATTGTTTCCTTTGTTTCATTTTATTTCATTTTGTACCTTTTTAGGGTTCCGTAGTCCTTTAAATTCTTTTTGTACATTTTTAGGGTTCTGTAGTCCTTTAAATTCATTTTGTACAATTTTTAGGGTTACGTAGGCCTTTAAATTAATTTTGTACATTTTTAGTTTTCCGTAGTCCTTAAAATTAACTTTGTACATTTTTAGATTTCCGTAGTTTTTTAAATTAATTTTTTGTACATTTTTAGGTTTCCGTAGTTCTTTAAATTAATTTTGTACATTTTTAGGTTTCCGTAGTTCTTTAAATTCATTTTGCACATTTTTAGGTTTCCGTAGTCCATAAAATTAACTTTGTACATTTTTAGATTTCCGTAGTTCTTTAAATTAATTTTGTACATTTTTAGGTTTCCGTAGTTCTTTAAATTCATTTTGCACATTTTTAGGTTTCCTTAGTCCATAAAATTAACTTTGTACATTTTTAGGTTTCCATAGTTCTTTAAATTAATTTTGTACATTTTTAGGATTCCGTAGTCGTTTAAATTAATTTTGTACATTTTTAGGGTTTCGTAGTCCTTTAAATTCATTTTGTACATTTTTAGGGTTCCACAGTTATGAATGTCCGACATGCTCTTTTTTGTAACTATATACTGTTTTTTTTTAACATTTACTCGTTCTACAAACTAAAACCCACGATATTCCGTCTGTACTTTCAATAACAAGGTTTTTGACAAATATGTGATTTGTGGTTGTCAACGTAGACTTGCAAAATTTTGTAGTGGTTCAAAAAGGTGAAGGTTGTCACACGATGGAAGGAGTAGGAGTATCTAAGGTAAGGTTTCAAATTCCTTTCTTAATAATTTTTTATTATGAAAATAAGACCTAGAAAGAAATATACAGGGTGGGAAGGAGTATACCGAAAGATTTTAACCAAAGATTCAAATGCCTATTTAGACAAAAAAAATGTAATATAAACATGGGCCAGTAAAGCCTAATTTTCAAGATATTAATTTTTTAAATAATTCACAAGTTCAAAAAATTTCAAGGGTAACACGCCCTAATAATATGACGTAATCACTTTCTTATTCTTCTTAATCTTATCTGACGTTTGTTGCCTCAAAGTATCATACTGACGTTGACTTCACTCGTCGTTTATCGTATGTTGTCGGAGTCGTTCGTGAAGTGTGAAGTTTTCTTTTTCACTCTTTAGACTAAGGTTTCGTTCAGAAGGGATTACTATCGTTAATTGATTTTTTTGTTCCAGAAATTAAGTAAGTTAATAAGGCAGTTTTAGACCCATGTTGATATAACATTATTTACTCATAATACCACCAGGAATCCATGGTTAAAATCTGTCGGTATACTCCTTCCCACCCTGTATAAAAGCTATAAAAGGATTACACACGTTAAATTTATATCACCAATCATAGAAAAAAAACAGTTATAACCTACCCAGGATGGGTCTTTTATAAGAGAGAATTAGTTTGAGTTAAACTTATTTTGTTTTAAAATATAATCAAGAGAATAGGATGAATAGAATGGATTTTTGAAAACGAATGTCAACGCATGCGTAAAAAAATAAATAGATGGAATGAAAAAAGATCAAATGAAAGAAAAATGCATAACAGCGTACCGCGTTACAAGTTTATACAGAAAAGATGAAAAATCTTGCGTTGTCTTGTCGTTCAACTTGTAATGGGTGTCTAATTAAAAAACGCAACGATTAAAACCTTGAAACAATTAAGGTTGCGAGAAACAATGCTTCTTAAAAACGAGCATACAATGAGACTTTTTTGCTTTTAATCAGGTAAAATTTTCTCAATCTATTAATTATCTTAGACAGATTAATAAATTTTGGTTTAAGCGTAAAATTTATTGAGAATTCTTCATTGTTCACTAATTCATTGAGAACGGTTGCTTAATGTTATTGCTTCCTACAAACTGGGCAATTTGCGTACTGTTTTTAGAAAGTTATTACGCCACATTAAATCATTGCTAACTGCTGCAAATCGGATTAATCACTCGATTAGCGAAAGGTAGGATGATTATGCTTTGACCTAAAATGATTTTCTACTCTACTTATCTCTTCTGCCGAAATCATGATTATGGATAACTTTTATTAGCCCACAAGAAATTGTTATGTACCTAAACATGTTTTTGTAAAGTGTTGGCTGTTGTTATCCCTAATAAAAAAAAACAAAACAAAATTATTTTCTACTGTACTTATCTCTTCTGCCGAAATCATGATTGTGGATGACTTTTATTAGCCCACTAAGAAATTGTTATGTACCTAAACATGTTTAATGTAAAGTGTTATCCCTAATAAACAAAAATACAAAACGATTTTCTACTCTACTTATCTCTTCTGCCGAAACCATAATTGTGGATGACTTTTATTAGCCCACTAAGAAATTGTTATGTACCTAAACATGTTTAATGTAAAGTGTTGTCCCTAATAAACAAAAACAAAATAAAATGATTTTCTACTTTACTTATCTCTTCTGCCGAAATCATGATTGTGGATGACTTTTATTAGCCTACTTAGAAATTGTTATGTACCTAAACATGTTTAATGTAAAATGTTGGCTGTTGTTATACCTAATAAACAAAAACAAAATAAAATGATTTTCTACTCTACTTATTAAGACCTGCGGAGCTGCCAAAATGATGAATACTGCTGGGCGTGACGTTTTTTTTTTAAATTTACAATTGTTAAGCCCTCTCCATCATCTCACCTGATGGTAAGTGACGATGATGCTGAAGATGAAAGCGAGCTTACCGAGATTCCCCAACGCAATGAAGAACTGGTTGATTATCTTATCTTCAAGCTAGAACACATCAATGCTGTTAACATTGATGTTTGGCAGCAAGACTCAGATAAGATGGTGGTAGCTAGCCAAGTAGTAGAAAATGCCCTTCCACCAACCAAACAGAGTCTCACAAAGATGGACTCCGCCGGGAATCGAACCTGCGTCAATGTGAAGCTAAAGGACTTAACCATTACGCCACGGAGGCGGTTAAAATGTGGTCATCGGGTCAACCGGATTGTTTTAATATTTTATCTTGTATTGTATTACCTGTTTTTTTTGCTTGTGTGGGCTCTAAATAAATGCTTATCTTATCTTATAAGTAGACACAACATTTTATTTATTATACACAGGGTATAAAAACCGGCCAAGTGCGAGTCGGACTCGCGCACCGAGGTTACGTAACTTATTAGATTTATGTTGTTTCTTATTTATTAAACACTAGCTGTGCACGCGACTTCGGAGGTTTTGAATTTTCCCACGGGAAATTTATAATTTTCCGGAATAAAAAGTATCCTATATGTTAACCCGGGCTATATGGAACCACCATACAGAATTTCATCAAACTTGGCCTGGTAGTTTTTGCGTTACGCGCGAACATACAGACAGACAGACAAAACTCCAAATTTGTTGTTTTAGTTTTTATATCGTTAGTAATGTCCACCACAGTCACTATTTTCCAAAAATATTTCATGTACAGACACGGCCCCGTTAGTTTTATTATAGGTATGTATGTATAGATGTCGACACCTTTTCTTTTTTTTTCTATTATACATTTTGTTAATCTAAGTGCTGAAATCCATTTTTAACATAAAAATATAGTGATGCATATTGTTTTATCAGGATATATTCAAACTTATCTTAAAAATTGCTAGTACCTACATACGTTGATCACCGTGACTGTTTTGTTTTGCTGAATTTATTTTATTTCAAACAATTTCTCAGTCGTATCAATGGTCTCTGTTTTCATACGTTTTTGCCCAAGTTTTCTTGCTTATGAAAGGTAGTTTAAAGTTTCGAGTGATTGGATTGTGTTCAAGTTGTTTGCGGTAACTACCTGGTTTTTTTGGTGGTAGCTGTCAGGGTTGACACTTTGCTCCTTGCTTTTTTTGATTCTTAATCTTCATCTTTCTTATCTTATTATTATCAAAAATTGAGATTACAATTGATTTGTTGGTTAATAAAGTTTATTGTCTGAAATAAAACGTTTTTATTTATTTATTTATTTATTTATTTATACCAACTATGGACGAAAAAAAGGGTTCTTTACTTGTTTTTTTTTTGTAAATAAGAAGGGTAGGTACTAAGCACATCAGCCGTCAATAAATGGTCTCTATTTTCTTCATAATATGTTTTGCCCCATCCATCACTTTTACTTGCTTTTTATAGGTAGTTTTAAGTTTCAAGTGATTGGATTTTGTTCAAGTTGTTTGCGGTAACTAACCTGGTTTTTTGGTGGTAGCTGTCATGGTTGACACTTTGATCCTTGCTTTCTTTTAATACCTATCTTCATCTTTCTTATTTTATTAGTTTCAAAAACTTGTGATTATTATTTACAATGTTGACTATATTGCTTTGTTAGTTAAACCGGGTGCTCTGTGGTTAAACCAACTTCGAGCGCACGCGCGGCAAACAGACTAGGAGTCGAAGTGGTTGCCATGACCGAAATCGGTCAGATAGATCATCATTATCATCAGTTAATAAAGTTTATACCAACTATGGACGAAAAACAAGGGTTTTACTTGTTTTTTTGTAAATAAGAAGAGTAGATAATAAGCAAGTCTATGCAAAGGAGAATATTTAAAGATAATTGACAACGCTAGCACACCCAGGACACTTCATACAACGGCCCATAAATGACATTTCAAAAAAGAAGGACGGAACAAACAAAATGGCGGCGATATCCTATACGAGGTGACGAGGGGGTGAGGTCGGAATCTAGAGAGTGGCAGGGAGTGTCCATACTGTATGTTAGTACTAATATATATACTTTGCCAAAACAATCAAATAAAAAAAAATGGAATCACACAGGAAGCATTAGCTTCCAAAAAAATAAAAAAAGAGTAATAAAAATCGGTTCACCCAGTCTAAAGTTCTGAGTTAACACACATAAAAGAAACATTTGAATTCATTCCAGTCTAATTGAGAACTTCCTCCTTTTTGGAAGTCGGTTGAAAATACTATGTTGCACCTTTATAGTCTAGTATTTTGTCAACCCTAACTGCACCTGTCTTTTTACGAGTGCTACCACTCTGTGGCGGGCGGGCGCCTGCCCCTCGGTTCGGGTTATTTAATCTTTTGTTGCGGGTACGTCAAGCGGGTTTATTGCCGCCTTCCAGCCAGCTCCAGGTTTGATGTTGCTAAAATATTTTGTCATTCCCATTTCCCGTAAAACGAATTACTTTGCAACTATTGTATTTCTCTTAAAATTGCGCTGTGTAAGAACGAGTGGTTATGTTGGTTTATTTTTACAAGTTTTAATTTAACTTGAAATGTATTGTATGTTTGTTCGGGTGGGATCTTGCAAGTTAAATTTAACCAGCTTCCCGGTTTCCGATTAAGCTGAAATTTTGCATTCATATGTATATCGCGTGACAATATAATATTAAAAACTTGTACCTATCTAAAAGTTTTTAGGTTTTTCGAAATTATTGGGTTTGCCTTTGTGAACTTTTGAGGCAGAGCTTTGTTCTAAATAAAAAAAAACCGGCCGAGTGCGAGTTAGAACCGCGCACATAGGTTTCCGTACCATCATACTAGACGGCGCTAGTTTCTTCATGTTTAAAAAACCTTTTTTGTATGGAGGCTTATTTTTTTTACTTTTTCTAATTTTTACTATTTGTTCTTATAGCAGCATAAGACATACATTAGGTGTGAAAATTTCAACTGTCTAGCTATCACGGTTCATGAAATATACAGTCTGGTGACAGACGGATAGACAAACGGACGGACAGCGAAGTCTCAGTAGTAGGTTCCCGTTTTTACCCTTTGGGTACGGAACCCTAAAAAGACAGTAGTCTATGAATATGTCAACTTGTTTGTGGTTTCTAGATATTTTTCTTAATTATATCGATTTTCATGCGAGTTTTTGAAGTCCTCCGTAGCAAGAATGTAACCTAACCCTGAATATTTTTAAACAAACAAAGGCCACCGGTAAAACTGAGTCATCATCATCATATCAGCCGAAGGAAGTCCACTGCTGGACATAGGCCTCCCCAAGGATCTCCACGACGACCAGTTCTGCGTTGCCCGCATCCAGCGGCTTCCCGCGACCTTCACCAGGTCATCGGTCCACCGAGTGGGAGGCCTGCCTACACTACGCTTTCCGGTGCGTGGTCGCCACTCGAGAACTTTACTACCCCAACGGCCATCTGTTCTACGAGCAATAGCGGCCCCGCTATTCCTGGCTCCGGTAGCGGTCAAGGTAACGGCGGGGCATGGGGTGCGAAGAATCCCCGGCAGATGCCAGGCTACCAAAAACTGAGTAGTATTGAATAATTTTCGAAAAACCTTAAAAGATTTTAGGTACAAACTTTGATTTCAAAAACTATTCTCAGCAAACCCTGATACCCATATTATAGGGGTGCATGAAAAAACAACTGATCCGCCATTAGATTTAGAATGACTTCACAGCTAAACATGCATTGTTCTCCAAACTTAACGTGTATACAAAATTTCAGCTCAATCGAAAACCGGGAAGTGATTCTAATTTAGCTTCCAAGATTTGTCCCAAACTAACAGACATGCTAACTAACTAACTTACACGGCAAGCTAATATAAAAGCTTGTAAAAGTAATAATAATAAAAAAAATACTAACCAATTATAAACCTTAATCTAATAATCCTTACTTATATATATAATATTATAAATGTGAAAATGTGTTTGTTTGTTTGTTACCTTTTCACGCTTCAACGCCTTAACCAATTTTAATGAAATTTGGCATGCAGGTAGCCTGTGTCACAAGGAAGGACATAGGCTACTTTTTATCCCGTAAAAATAGCAAAGCCCGATGCAATTCCCGAGGAAACTAAAAACATACCTACTCTTTTTTGTTTAATTAACATCGCAACGGAACAATGGATCGTGTGATTTTTTGCACCAAGATGGTTGAGGGGGTGGGAAATGACACGATTTACTAATAAGCATATCCTGACATAGTTCCCGAGGGATGTGGAGAAAATTCATGTCGATGCTCGCGAGCCGCTTGCGGCTCACGCACCGCGCACACTCTAAGTCAGTCTTAAAAACGATGTCCACGCGGGCGAAGCGGCGGGCAAAAGCTAGTAATATTATAAATGTGAAAATGTGTTTGTTTGTTACATTTTCACGCTTCAACACCTTGACCAATCCTGTTCAAATTTGGCATGCAGGTAGCCTGTGTCACGGCGAAGGACATAGGCTACTTTTATCCTGTGAAATTAGCATAGTTCGATGCAGTTCCTGGGGGAACTGAAAAAATACTCATTTTTTGGTTAATTACTTTAACATCACAACAGAACAATAGATAGTTGCGATCTTTGCACAGAGATGGTTGATGGGGTGGGAAATGACATAAATTACTAATTAGCATATCATGACATAGTTCCCGAGGCACCTAGAGAAAACTCATGTCCCCGCTCGCGAGCCGCTAGTAAAGACAAGACAGTCATAAAAACTATGTCCACGCGGGCAAAGCCGCGGGAAAAAGCTAGTATGTAATAAACTCACATAATATGTTTCACAGTTGTACCCTTTTTCACTTGAGGCGCAGTATTTTTCGTGTACCTATTGTACTTATAACGAAATCTTCACTTCTAGAACAACGTCGAAAGCATCCATCATGAATTATGTGCATTCATCAGTCGGACATCCCTCTTTGTTTCGAAGAGGTTTTCAACTTTTCATTCATCCAACGTTGTTGATTCGATTTTGATGAAATATTCAATCGATAAGAAGTATCGATTACGTTACGCCTTATCCATAATACATCATGTAGGTGTGTTTACTGCAATGTTTGTTTGATGGTTTGATTTTGTATTCCTTTAGTGCAGCGGTTCTCAAACTTTTTTTTAGCTGCGGAGATTTTTTGTAACACTAAATATTTGACGGAGCCCTAAAGAAAATCTCAAATAAGCAAAAGCGTTTTTGTTGCCAGCTCGTAACTGAGCGAGCTCAAGCAAATTTTAATA
The DNA here is from genome assembly GCA_947284805.1 of Coleophora flavipennella. Lineage (NCBI taxonomy): Eukaryota > Metazoa > Arthropoda > Insecta > Lepidoptera > Coleophoridae > Coleophora > Coleophora flavipennella. The sequence goes on along the minus strand of OX369287.1, from coordinate 6,552,957 downwards.
AACTACAAAACTGAAAATTTTACCACCTCCGACCGTAAAACTTGAATAACTCAAAAACCATATACAGGGTGTAACATAATTAGTGTAGGTCCCTTTAACTGGGGGTTCAACCCGTCATACTGAACAAATTTCTCCAAGAAACCAATAGTCAATTCTCAAAAAAAACGTGGACCCTCCATACTAAATCGGTCGATCAGCTGATCGATTTGTATGAAGAATAAAAAAAATTGCGTTTTTTATTTAGAACAAAAGTTGTTCAGTGTGGCGAGTAGAAGCCCCAGTTAACGGGACCTACACCAATTTTGTTACAACTGTACAATATAGGTTCTATGTTTTTTTGATTGTAGTGTTTGAAACATCTACTTTTGTAGACTTATTTATTATCTACCTACGAGCTACTTCAACCGCCTCCGTGGCGTAATGGTGAGTCCATTCGCTTTACACCAGGAGGTCCCGAGTTCAATTTCTGGTGGGGTCAACTTGTAAGACTCGGTTTGGTTGGTGGTAGGGCAAGGCCGCCTGACTAGCTACCACCATCTTATCTAAGTCTTGCCGACAAACATCAGTGTTAACAACATTGATGTGTTCCGGCTTAAAGATAAGATAGCCAGATCTCCATTGCGTTGGGGAATCTTGGCAAACCCACTTCCATCTTCGGCATCATCGTCACTTACCATCAGGTGAGATGATGCCAAGGGCTTACCAATTATGAATTTAAAAAAAAAACGTGTCACCTGATTTTTGCCTATTAAGCGACATCTCTTTTTGTGCGTAGTCGGCTGTTTATATTTCTTTGGCGGAGGCTCCGCGGAGCACAATCTGAGCATGGCTGCTTTAATTTTTCTGTTTTATCGTCGTTCGTTCGTTCGTATCGTGAAGGAGTCAAGTTTTGTTCTCAAGTGCCTTGCCACCTCTAAAGCGCGGACGCTTTCAGTAGGTCGTTGTTGCTTTTAAATCCTTTTTTAACCCCCGACGCAAAAAAGAGGGGTGTTATAAGTTTGACCGCTATGTGTGTGTGTGTGTCTGTGTGTGTGTCTGTGTGTGTGTCTGTGTGTCTGTCTGTGTGTCTGTCTGTGGCACCGTAGCTCTCAAACGGGTTAACCGATTTGGATGCGGTTTTTTTTATTTACAAGCAGGTTTTTTGGCGATGGTTCTTAGATACGTTTTATCAAAATCGGTTCAGCCGTTTCAAGGTCATCAGCTCTTTTGTTAGCTGCGGTAGGGTTCTTAGACTCTTAATGTGTATTTACTTTACTTTCAAACATACATGTGACCAAAAACTTGAAACACTCATGTATGCTTAATAACTATGCAGGATTATGGAACTCTTGGTCTGATGCTGCAGTCAGGATATCCAGAACACTAGCACACTCTTAAAAAAATAATAGCAGATATGTCGTGTTTGGACTCGTTTTGATCAGTATTTGATTCTGCATACAATGCAATGGTGGCAACACGGTGAGCTGATGCTGCGGCCAGGATATCCAGCACACTAGTACACTCTTAAAAAAATAATAGCAGATATGTCGTGTTTGGACTCGTTTTGATCAGTATTTGATTCTGCAATCAATGCAATGGTGGCAACACGGTGAGCTGATGCTGCGGCCAGGATATCCAGAACACTAGCACACTCTTAAAAAAATAATAGCAGATATGTCGTGTTTGGACTCGTTTTGATCAGTATTTGATTCTGCATACAATGCAATGGTGGCAACACGGTGAGCTGATGCTGAGGCCAGGATATCCAGCACACTAGTACACTCTTAAAAAAATAATAGCAGATATGTCGTGTTTGGACTCGTTTTGATCAGTATTTGATTCTGCATACAATGCAATGGTGGCAACACGGTGAGCTGATGTTGTTAAAATCCGTTAAATTTTTGACATACCTACGTACCTGAAACTATGACTAACTGTGAACTAAATATTATTGAGATAAACCTTCGCTTTGATTTCTTATATAAACCCCCGACGCAAAAAGAGGGGTGTTATAAGTTTGACGCCAATTTCTGTGTGTTTGTGTCTGTTTGTCTGTGGCATCGCAACTCTCGAACGGATGGACCGATTTTGATGCGGTTTTTTTTACGTGAAACAAGTTTCCTTGCGGTGGTTCTTAGCTATAATCGATAAAGATCTGTTCAGCCGTTTGAGGGTTATCAGCTCTTATCTAGGTGACTAAGGGATCTGGGCAACTTATACAGGTCTGATCGATTCAAAATTTGGTGCCCTGTTAATGTAAAAATATTGCAAAACCATGATAACCTTGAACTGTTGATGCAGCATCTCCTAGAATCTACAGAATACCCAACTCCTCAAAAACTTTCAGTAGAAGTATCGTGTTTGGGCTCAAAAAAAATATTCAACACAATTTATTTCAAATAGGTGTTACACACACTTTTAAATAGAATTAGAATAGAAATTATCAGAATAGTCTCAATGAAAAGGTGTTAGATATTATATGGTAACCTTGACCTGATGCTGCAGCATCTCCTGGAATCTGCTGAAGCAGCGGTTAAAAAAGTAAAAAACTTCCATGGGTCCATGGATTTGAAGTTTAGAGTTATAACCACGTTATAACACATTTAATTGCAGCTTCAAACAAGGGAGGTGAGCAACTTCCACAGGCTTGATCGATTCAAAATAGGCTAGATTTTGTGTCGCAGTATCGTGTTTCGTCCCGGAAACTATTTGTATGAATGTGGGGGTAGAGTTTCGATTGTATGTAATAGTTATGTAAAGTTTAAAAAGCACGAAATAAAAATTAAATTAAAAATTTAAAAAACCCCCGACAAAAACCTCTAAAAAGTAAACAATAATATGTATTGACCCTTTGAGTTTAATTTAAGTAGTAATATTTTTATCCAAGAGTCGTCGCGTAGGGGGACCGCTAAGTAAATAAAATAAAAACAGAATACAACTGATTTACTTTACTACAACTAATTAGTAATAACTTCACAACTTAGCGGTCCCCCTACGCGACGACTCTTGGATCAAAATATTACTACTTAAATTAAACTCAAAGGGTCAATACATATTATTGTTTACTTTTTAGAGGTTTTTGTCGGGGGTTTTTTAAATTTTTAATTTAATTTTTCGTCTGTGTGTTGCATGTCGCGCGACGGTCGTTTTCGTCTGACGGTATGATGGTTTCGTCCTCTGTACCGTAGCGAGAGCAGCCATGATCGTTTCGTCCTCTATAAAGTTTCACTTTTACCGTGGTTTCATAATAACCACACACTTACTTTTTTATGTTTTTGTTTGTTTATGTATATATTTATTATTTTATATCATCATCATCATATCTGCTCAAATACGTCCCCACCGAAGGGCTGGAACCTACCCTGAATTAGGGCGATTATTTTATATATTATTGTTATAATATTTAAGTATTTTATATAACTGTTTATTTGCAAATTTTTCAGTTTTTAATTATTGCACCGCCCCTTAGCTTATTCTATCGCTGTTTCTCTACACAAAGGTTCCCTGGAAGAAATTGCTACCTAGCAATAGGGCTGCGCCTGCCTATTGTATATTGTTAATTTCGTTTTTTATGTTGTGATGCAATAAAGAATATTGTATTGTATATAGAAGGAGCGAGCGAAATTTTCCGAATCTACTGGAACGATCCGGCGTTTGTATGCATGTATAACGTTTGTTCGACGATAACTCGAGTATCGTTGATCGGGCGTCGTGTTTGGTAGGCGAATTAATGAGACATATTTTTTTAAAGTTCGAACATGAGCCATATCGGTCAAAGGGTTGGCGAGATGTAAAGTGTTGTAAACACCACTAGATGGCACTGGTATTCTATGTCACTAACGGGATCTAGACGAATCTAACGACACCTAACACTTTAAAATCCATCAAAGCCTTTGAGGCTACAGAATCGCCAAAGAAACTTTTAGGGCTGTCGGGTGAAAAGGTAGGAGGTTAGGGCATCGAGAACCGGCCATTTTTCAGGAACCGGTTCTTTCGGTTCCAAACTCATGCTAGAACCGGGTACTCGGTTCTTTCGGTTTTCAGCTACAATTTTTAAATTACTATTTTCAAAGGCTGTGATATACCTAAGCAAATTCAAAGGCTACATCCATAGCAACTTCTTTATACTTAAGAATAAAGATTTTTGTATTTCCAATGTAAATAAATAGGTATTAGGGAATCAGGGATGATATTATAATAAATAAAATAGTCATCTACAAATTAAAAATATAATATGTACGTACTATATATGTTGATTCTATAACAAATACCATTAAGTACCTGAGACTGTAATCTGAATCATGACATTATTTGTAATTTTATTTTTATTGTATTTTTTTTTGTTTTGACTATTTAAAAGTGTGTGTAAAAACCTATTTGAAATAAATTGTTTTGAATTTTGTTTTCGTATCTTTTGGCAACAATCGTTTCTGAGTAATCATGGAATAGGTATTAGGTTACTAAGTAAATACTAAATCTACACTTATCACAAAATAATAATCACTTCTTTTTAATTAGTAACCAAAATAAGTACTGTTAAAAGTACGTAATGTACCTACCTACGAACTGACAACAGAAATGTGTCACGAGTAACTAACGAGGCGGCAAATTTAAAATCATTCAGTTTTTTCTTCTACGTAAAAAGAATAACTCTGTCGGCGAATTACTTTTTTGTTAAGTATTCGTTAGTATTTTTGGCGAAATGCTGTACATCCACTTAGATTTGAAAACCATTCGAAAACTTTATTTGTAAAGAATCGAAAGAACCGTTAAACCCGGGTTCAAAATTTTTGGAACCGGTTTTTTTCGGTTCCCTTAGAACCGGGAAAAACCGGTTCCGATGCCCTATAGTTGGTAGGTTAGCTTCCTAGTTATTACTAACACGCTGAGGTTACACTTCTATTATGTTTATTGTTTTCTAACAGAATATAATGCCAACTTAATACCACTTCCGGCAAAAGTTTAACTGCTGCGGTTTTGCATTTTAGCTCAATAATAAAACACCAAATGAGTTTGATTCACGTTTGTGATGATGAATTTGTACTTAATCTATACTCTATACTTACATGGTGTGACAAAATGACTGCAGCGGGTACGGATCATTATACTGAAAAACCCATAGCCAATTCTAAAGGAAACATTTGAATGTCCATTCGAAACTTGAAGGAAAAGAAATGTTAGCGGCGTGCACAATTTTTTATCCTTCATGAATCATGATTCAAATAGAATGCTAGTCAATGGTGTCGATTCGGTGTAACACGATTTAACTTATTTGACAGGACTAAACTAAATTTAAGCATTCTATCCTTGTCTTTTCGATACAGAAAGTAAAAGACAGAATGTGCAAATTTAGTTTAATCCTGTCAATTAAGTTAAGTCGTGTAACACCGAATCGACACCATTGATCAGTAAACGGATCTTTTTGGTTTCATTTATATTATTATTACTGATTGCATTATAATTTATGGATTTAGAAAAGCAATTTGCACAGCCATCAATACCTATAAATAAATAAAAAAATGTTAGGCTTAAAAATGTCAACTGGTGTTTTTTTTTTCTTTAACATACCCTATCGTATGGGGTATCGTTGATAAGGTGTTTTAAAACAACTGAGGCTTTGCTACTCGTAAAACCATTCTTCGATCCTGGCATCGGTTTGCTAATCATTAATTATAATTAATAACTTTATGTTCGGACTTCATGACTTCATTAGCCCATAAATGTGTTAGTAACAAATACAAAAACCTTAAAAACTATTAAGTTTTAAAGTGCAAATTCCCCCCCCCCCCCCCACCACCCGCAACCAACTAAACCGCTATTTTAGGACATCTGAAAATAATAGTAGAAAAAAATTAGAGGATAACTATCACGACTATGTAGGCTTTCTTAGTTTAGGAGTTAGGAGTAATAGTCGATCAACTTAAGATATGCAGTTGGATTTGTAAAATGTACATGGATTTTCCATTCGAAATGTTCTATTACCAACTGCAAATGTAATTTAGTTTTTTAAAATATACATTTATTTATTGCAAAACTACGGAACCCTACTTTACCCTACATTCCCATTGCGTTGGGGAATCTTGGTAAGCCCGCTTCCATCTTCGGCATCATCTTCACTTACTATCAGGTGAGTGAGATGATGCCAAGTGCTTACCAATTGTGAGTATAAAAAAATAGTTTAACAAAATTGATGTAGGTATTGACTCCTACATCCATTTTTTTACACTCTGTATAAAAAACTCAACACTTTTCTACTCAGTATTCAAAACCACCAAGTCACGAACTCAAAAGGATCTATAAATAAACGCTCAGCGAACAGAACTTTCAATTACAATAATTAACATTGTAAGACCGAACGAAGCTCTGTACTAAACTTTATGACACTTTACGGTTTAAATGACTTTATGATTATGACAATTCTTTATGCCTTCAGATGCAGTGAATGGTTAAATTTTAATAATGCTTTTAATTTATGAGCTATGTGGGTGGCAATTAAGGCAATTGGTTGTTAGAGCTGTCTAAAAATATAATTGACATGAAAGATAGTTGCTGAAGATTTACAAAGTTTTTTGGCATCACATGTGTGTATAGATACCTACCTAAGTTATTCAGGTTGTAAAAAAAAGTGTTGGAGCCGTTAACTGGGGCTTCTACTCATCATACTGAACAACTTTTCCTAGGAGTCACATAGCCCATTCTCAAAAAACTTCATATAGATCAGTCAGCTGAAGTAAAGTTGGTATAGATACCTACCTAACTTATACAGATTGTAATAAAAAAGGTGTTAGAGCTGTTAACTGGGGCTTGTACTCATCATACTGAACAACTTTTCCTAGGAGTCACATAGCCTATTCTCAAAAAAACTCTTCATATAGATCGGTCAGCTGAAGTAAAGTTTGGTAGAGATACCTGCCTAATTTATACAAATTATAACAAAAAAGGTGTTGGACCCGTTAACTGGAGCTTGTACTCATCATACTGAACAACTTTTCCTATAGGACTCACATAGCCCATTCTCAAAAAATTCTTCATATAGATCGGTCAGCTGAAGTAAAGTTTGGTAGAGATACCTACCTAATTTATACAGATTGTAACAAAAAAGCTGTTGGAGCCGTTAGCTTCTACTCATCATACTGAACTGAACAAATTTTCCCAGGAGTCACATAGCCCATTCTCGAAAAACTCTTCATATAGATCGAATGAAGCTGAAGTAAAGGTTGGCTATGTAGTGATAGTAAGAATTCAATTTTTTTTCTTACTAATCAACTTTTAATCAGAAATTTTTGTTTCATCACGAAATAACAAAAGCCTTATGTAACTAATTATGGCACTTTTTATAGTACAAGTCTTTTGAATTAAAAAATATTAAATTTTAAGCGACGCCTTCTTATGTATGACAATACGGTGACAATGGGGTAGTATAGTGATATCTTATTGTCAATATCGTGATTCATATATATGCTGTTTTGGCATCCAATGATTGGATTCCAATCATCATCTCCTTGCCTGAAAAGTCAGCCACGTCACAGTTTTCACACAAGAATTACGGTGAACTGCAATTCACGCAGACCTTGTGATACCATTTTGCACACTCCATGAATTATATCCAAAAATACCATTCTAAAGGGCTATTAAGTCCAAAATAATGCACGCCGCATATGTTACACATTGTGCTTTTGGTCAAAATAAAATTTTAAATAGACCAGTTGTCGTTTTTAATATTTTTAATACAGGCGTTTAATTTTTTTTAATACAGTTAATTTGTGAACTTTTTATTGTACAACAAAATGTACAATTGCGTTTTAAGCAAGAAAAAATAGTAATTTCGACGATGATTAATATTTTTTAAAAATTTCTTTCGTTTGTCGAGACTTGCGCTTCACTAGCTTGTTTCTGTAAAAAATGCGATTTTAGTAAGCATCTAAGAGAATTCACATAAATCATAAATCTAAAATATTTTAATAGATAGAAACAACATTTATTTAACTTTGAAAATATGTTCATTTATTAATAAAACACTAAATTTACTACTGTATAAATAAGGAAAACAATGTGGGCAATAATATAGTGACATATATTTTGCACGGAAGTTTCTATGTTTCAGCTCAAAACTTCGAAATAACGCATTTACTGTTACGCTTCTGGCTGCTGTGTGTGTTTTTAAATACAGAAAACGCACAGCCCTCTCGTGCAATAATGACTGGCTCAAAGAAATTTATCACTATATTACTCTACACCACAGATTAGCCAACCCTAGATCAATTTTCTGCATTGTTGTATGGAGCTTCGATTTTTTTTCGAGAATTCACTGTGGGTTCATCGGTGTATGGGTTCAATATAATGAGAAAGATGCCCCAGTTAACGTGTCATACGCCAATTTTGTTAATCTTTGTATATTATATGGCCAGTATAATATTAATCATAGGCCTATGTATGATACACATAAAGTTATTATTACATTAATTGATGCAAGTTTGTACAAATATTCGCCATTGTATGTGGTTTTATCACTCATTTGACTAACATTGTCATCGGTAAATAGGTAACTGTTCTGCAATATTTCATCATCATCATATCAGCCACAAATCGTCCACTGTTGGACAAAGGCCTCCCCCAAGGATTTCCACGACGACCGGTCCTGCGCTGCCCGCATCCATCGGCTTCCCGCGACCTTCACCAGGTCATCGGTCCACCGCGTGGGAGGCCTGCCTACGCTACGTTTTCCGGTGCGCGGTCGCCACTCGAGAACTTTACTGCCCCATCGGCCATCTGTTCTACGAGCTATGTGCCCTGCCCACTGCCACTTCAGTTTAGCGATTCTGTGAGCTATGTCGGTTACTTTAGTTCTCCTGCGGATCTCCTCGTTTCTGATTCGATCACGCAGAGAAACTCCGAGCATAGCACGCTCCATTGCCCTTTGGGTGACCTTGAGCCTTCTTATGAGGCCCATAGTAAGCGACCATGTCTCAGTTCCGTAAGTCATCACTGGCAACACACACTGGTCAAAGACCTTAGTCTTGAGACACTGCGGTATTTGGGACGTGAAGATATTGCGAAGCTTCCCGAATGCTGCCCAGCCGAGTTGGATTCGTCGATTGATCTCTTTCTTGAAGTTGGACCTACCTAACTGGACTGTTTGTCCCAGGTATACATATTCGTCAACAACTTCCAGTGTAGAGTCTCCAACCTTTAGAGGAGTGGGTGCGACACGGACATTTAACATTATTTTCGTCTTGTCCATGTTCATTTTAAGACCCACTTGTTGAGAGACCTTACTGAGGCCATCGAGCATTGTGCTTAGGTCTTCCATAGTCTCAGCCATGACCACGATATCATCAGCGAATCGGAGGTGGGATATGTACTCGCCGTTGATATTGATGCCGAGTCCACCCCAGTCCAGAAGCTTAAAAACATCTTCCAGGGCGGCGGTGAACAATTTCGGAGATATAACGTCTCCCTGTCTCACCCCTCGCTGCAACTGGATAGGTTTCGAGTTCTGGTCTTGGAGGCGAACCGACATGGTGGCGTTTTCATACAGACACTTCAACACCTCGATGTATCGATGGTCAATTTGGCACCGCTGGAGAGACTGTAGCACAGCCCAGGTTTCGACTGAATCAAAGGCCTTCTCATAGTCCACAAACGCCAAGCATAGTGGCTGATTGTACTCTTCGGTCTTCTGTATAATCTGCCGCAGCGTATGTATGTGGTCTATGGTACTAAAGCCTTTTCGGAAACCGGCTTGTTCGGGAGGCTGGAAGTCGTCAAACCTGCGTGCGAGACGATTCGTAATGACTCTCGAAAACAGCTTGTAGACATGGCTCAGAAGTGAGATGGGTCTGTAGTTCTTCAGCAGGGTGTGGTCGCCCTTTTTGAAGAAAAGCACGACCACACTTCTGTGCCATGCCTTAGGCGTTTGTCCCTCGAGTATAACGGAATTAAATAACTTCTGAAGAGCTTTTAGTACCGGTGATCCACCTGCTTTCAGAAGTTCAGCCGTAATTCCATCATCACCCGGTGCCTTGTTGTTCTTGAGCTGTTTGAGAGCCATTCTAATCTCGTACAGGCTGACGTCCGGGATATCTTCGGTATAGTGTCGGGTTAGTCTGGCTCTTGGGTCTTCAGCCAGATCACTGACAGGCAAACGTGTGGTCGTGTACAATTGTCCATAGAACTTCTCAACTTCTTCCAGCAACTCCGTCTTAGACGATATGGTTCTGCCGTCCTCAGTCTTCAGCTTGGTCAGTTGGCTTTGTCCAACAGACAGATCTCTCGCGAACACTTTTGAGCCTTTATTGTGCTCAATCGCCTCTTTAATACAATTTGTATTATATTGGCGTAAATCGCGAGTTAGGGACTTAGAGATCTGCCTGCAATATTTATTACTACGTAGTTTTATTAGAATCAGAATTTTACTATGGTGCAAAGATTTTATAGTTACATGAGGTTTCACATAATCTACCTATCTAAAGAGGTATACAAAACACTGTAACTACACAAATAACCTATCTAATTTAATTAGAAACCCGACTGCATAATGAACATTGCCCCCTTTTTTGAACGGTAGGGTAAAAATGTTTTCCTATGTCACTCACGGGATCAAGAAAAATATAACGACACTTCGCACTCCAAAATCCATCAAGCCGTTGAGGCTACAGGCATACATACATGTATGTAGGATGGGTGCTTAGGTTATGGACGGCCTTATGGTTAAAGTCCTTAACTATTTCAGTCGTGGGCGTCGAAATAACAATGCAGCTATATCACAGAGGTCCTCCTTTAATAGTCTTGATCATTCGGCAATCGAAATTATACAGGATGCCTTGGATAACAATGGATGCAAACGTGGTGATCCCAGCGATGGCGAGACGCGTCCGTTCTGCTCGATGCTCCGTCAAAAAGTGCCTGCCTCCCCGAACTGACAGCCAACCAATATGGCTTCTCAACTCAGTGCCGCCACCTGTAATCCAATTACGGAACCAAATTTGACAGTTCGACGCATGCTGATTTCAAAAACAGAGCCATCTCTTAGCGAACCCAGGAACTAATTTCTTGACGCGACGATATATACACACAAACATACACCTGAAAAACATTACCCTCCTTTTTGGGTAGTCGGGTAAAAATAGAAATTACATAATGTCAAAATATCTCGGACATAATCACGAAATTGGTACATTTAAATATTTAAATTTATACTGGACTTCTATGCTTACTTATTTACTACGAGTACCTGTCAAAGAACGAGCTCCCAAAAATAAAAGCGAGACTACGAGTAACTGCTTACTCTATAAGAATTTAATCGCTTTTCGAACTATCTATCAAAGAACGAGCTTCTAAAATAAAAAAAACGAGTCTTACTGCCTACTCTTTAAGAATCTAATCCATTTTGCAACTACCTATCAAAGAACGAGCTTCTGAAATAAAACCGAGTCTAACCACAGATTACTAAATGTCTAACTGCCTACTCTATAAGAACCTAATCCCTTTTGTAACTATCTATCAAAGAACGAGTTTCCAAAATAAAAGCGAGTGTAAGAATAATAATCGAATCCCTTTTGTAACTAGGTATCTATCAAAGAACGAGCTTCTAAAATAAAAGCTACTCTAAATGCCTACTCTATAAGAATCTAATCCTTTTTGTAACTATCTATCAAAGAACGAATTTCCAAAATAAAAGAGAGTTTAAAAATAAGAATCGATTCAATTTTGTAACTATCTATCAAAGAGCGAGCTTTTATTTTAGAATAATAGCTAGTGTAACTGCCTACTCTATAAGAATGGAATCCCTATTGTAACTATCTATCAAAGAACGAGTTTCCAAAATAAAAGCGAGTTTCAGAATAAGAATCGAATCCTTTTTGTAACTATATATTAAAGAACGAGTTTCCAAAATAAAAGCGAGTTTAAGAATAAGAATCGAATCACTTTTGTAACTATCTATCAAAGAATGAGTTTCTAACATAAAAGTGAGTCTAACTGCCTACTCTATAAGAATCTTATCCCTTCTGCAACGAGGACTGCAGAGGTTAAGTGAAGTTGTAAGGCACTAAAAATAGAATAATTCCATCTGGATGGAGCTATGCCGGCGCTTCATAGCTGCTTTGCTCGTTTTTATTGTTTCCCAACCAAAACACGGCGCCATTCCCATCGTGGGAGTACATAAATGCAACTGTTTTTGCGAAATCTCAAATTGCAAATCGTGATTCTATAGTGTGGACTAGGTACTGTAACGATCCATATGTATAAATAAATATCTATAGGTAATACAGTAAGTCTTGATAGACTAAAAGGAATCTGTCTATTGGGAAAAACATAACTAAGTTTTATTCAGTCGGGTGAGGATTAACCTCGAGTCGAGTGAATAGACAGTTATTGGAACAAATTAGCTCAGGGATTATTTCCGAGAAGCCAGGCTGCCGCCTGTCGGCCGTCATTCGAACCACGCGGTGCGCACGCTATAACAGTAAGTGTTGCCGCGAAAACTGAGGCCGGAGCGATATTGGCGCCAGTCTGTCTGGCTGCTGGCAGCGACCGACGCTTGCGCGGGCGCCTCGATGTCGGGTGATAATCGCGTGATCGCCGTAGATGTGTGTGTGCAACTGCCCGCGCACCTCCGAGGCTGCATCTGTGTGAAAGCTTTTAAAACCACGGACACGCGGACGCTGGGGCATTCAGTTGAACAGACCACCACAGGAGAAGCACGCATTCAAAGGACAACTGCAAGGACGCCACGCTGCCCGACGACCCCACACATGGGCCGTGTCCATGACCTGCCAGCTAAGTAAGTCAGATGACACAGAAATAGGAAATCTTCATTCTACGAGGCACGTGAGTGTTTAATAGTGTTCAGTCGCTTTAAATTTATAGGTAATTATTGTTTGTTTTCCAGGTTTCATAGCTTATTTAAATGTGTGTTAATTTCCAGTCTATATTTAATAGGTTTTAATGCATTTATTTCAGGGTTTTATATTTATTTGATTAGGATAGGTAGTTTGTAGGCCCGCAGTTGGACAAGAGATATGATAACCGTAGCCATGTTTGTAGGATGTGGGAAGAGACTGTCCACTGCTGGGACATCTGTCCAACAGAGACTGATGATATCATTGCTGTAGCAACGTTTGTAGGATGTGGGAAGTGCTAAGTCCACTGCTGGGACATCTGTCCAACAGAGACTGATGATATCATTGCTGTAGCAACGTTTGTAGGATGTGGGAAGAGACTGTCCACTGCTGGGGTATTTGTCCAACAGAGACTGATGATATAACTGCTGTAGCCACATGCGCAGGAAGTGGGAAGTGCTGAGTCCACTGCTGGGGAGAGATGATATCTATTCTGCAGCGGCTGATATGATGAAATCACTGAGGCCACATGTGCGGTCAAAGTTTTAGGGTTCCGTGAACACGAGGTCCACTCAGTTCACTAATCTCATTCGAGATAGTACGGCGCTATGCTGTCGCAGGGGAAGGCCTATGTCATACTTGAGATGGCTGTTTACCAAGCTCCATGCAATATGGGCTAGATATGTAGTTCAGTGGTTCATAGATATGAACAACTCCTAATTTTACCAAATTTTAGCTAAATCTGTCCACACTTTTATGGGATAAATGTAATGGACTAACAAACAAACTATAGGCGTTCGAGCCTCGCCTATTTTGATACTAAAGTAATTATAGATAGGTAGGTCCTATCTGTAGCTTATCACAAGCATGCCTTGGCAGAATTTCACCCAAATCGGACCGAGCGTTTAGGAAAGTATTGGGCAAACAAACAAATGATTTGGGCGTTCGCGCCTTACTACTAGTGATTATAGCAAGACCGATTATGATGTAGGTAGACGACCCATCCTGATGGTAACCGTAGCCAGGGTCAGTTAATATGCGCTAGATTTAGAAACTAAATCTATTCTACGGTTTTCGGATATTATGGGCAGTGTTCACGGTGTCCGGGTCCTGTCGGCTCCTATTGCGTCCTGAGCTAGCGCCTCGACCAAACACTTGGCTTACACGCCTTCTCGCTTTGACCTAATTGTGATGCCGCGACTATGATTCGCGTGGGTCTCACAGTGGGTTGCGACTGTGTTGGTTCGTTGTTCTTCACGTTCAGCCAAACTATTAAACTGACATTACTTTCGCCCTTTATCAAGGGTTTGCTACGTCTAAAGACAGAGCTTTAACACTATGTATTATTTTGGAGCCGGCGGCACGATGGATATCGTGTCCATTTCGCTTTAGTTATATAGACCGCAGGTCTTTATATCATTATATACAACTGTATGGCACAGTTCCAGGTCTAAGAACCATATTAGTAGATTTACTACTTATTTCACATTCCGTAGTGCTCTTCTCACAGGATGAGCGACATTCAAGTCGGAATATATACTTTATTTTAGTACCTAGTGCTAATATGTATTCGCGATCAGTCACTGTTCGAAGGTATTAATCCTACCTGACGAATAGGGATGGACAAGCTATGGCTGTAAAGACTCAGCTATAGTTCACACTATACACGTATAATAAGGCGCCTCACAAGCGTTTTATATACACTAGCTTTGGGATTCGGGTGGAACACGGCATAGCACACTTTACATTGTCGTGTAGCTTAATTAAAATACACTTGAAGAGGGTGGACTCTGATCATGTACCTTAGTGGCCTGCCAGAGACAGTAGCTAGCGGGGCTCACGTAGTTATAATTATCTGTGTAGAGCTAAAATCGCTCGTTCAATTACTTTGAGTTAGATGTACATTGTTTTAATCACCAAAATAATGCAGTACTGACGTCAGTCAAGTATTACGTTATTCCGAGCACTGGGGGCTAGCTACCCTTCCCAATTTGGGGGGGCCCAAAATAGGGACCAATCACAGTAGGGAAATTAGGGTTCTGCGCGAAATACTTCAAAATTATAGGTTAGACTACATCGTTCGTCCAAACACAACGTGATAGATTAATCTCTTAAAAATAACTTGTCATTCGCCTTCAAAAAGACTCTGAGTTACTGCGATCACAATTTAGGGTTCTCTAGACGATCTGGCCAAACGTTTAATCGTATTTTAAAATGCAATAAAAATCAAGTATAGTTTACATACTTCTTATAGGTAGATAGCGGTAGGTTGTATGTTGTATGCACGTATGCGTATTATAGGTAGGTTTAACTATGTTTATATTTATATATTTATATATTTCTATGTATAGGCTGGTGGGGTGTTACAATTTGATAAGCCGTGACCAGGATAAGAAGAGGGTTCAAAATATTACATTTGGATAGCCAAAATCAGGATCCGGAGGCGGGAACGGCTACAGTGCTACCAAAGAACTTGGATGTCTGACATCTGATTTTCGCGTTCGTAGACTGAATCTTGTAGGTAGTCGTTTTGTATAATAAAACTTTGTGTTCAGTTATTTGTGATAAACATAGATAAATAACTTTAGTTGGCTTCGGTTTAAGCCACAATTTGATGTTCGTGAAACGGAATGAAGTGCGAATGACAATTATAACTGAATGATTAATCTATCAAACAAAGAGAATTATTATTTTTTATCCTATGTAGTTTTATAGTTTATAGGTTAATATAAACCCCAGCTATTGTCTTATATCCGGGGGGTTGAAGGTTCGTATTTTGTACTTAGAACTAATACAGGAGTCGACGAGTGAGTGAGCGCTCCCGTTGAATTCTTTTATATGGCAGCGTATTTGAAGTAGGCATTGATAATATAGTTTCTTCTCAATACTCCGTTGGTAAAATTCCGGATTTCAATAATTAAATAAGTTATTTGTTCGAAAGAAATATTTGGTAGGTACATTTTCTAGTTGGTGTATAGGATGGGTAGTTAACGATTTAGTTCAGAGAAAAAGGTCTCTCATAATAATTGATAAATAAGGTAGTTGAGCGTTACGAATAGCGTGTACTTATGTAGGCAGACGGGGCTGTGAAGTTGCACTTGTTTAATAGGTTAGGTAATTTAAGTAAATTTTAGGTAGGTTATATACTATTTTGTATCAAAATATAGTAATATTTAAGTTATTTACATTTCGTAAAAGAAGCAGTTGTTACATTGAATGCCTACTGTCGTTGGAATCGCAAAAGGTCTGTGAAGGACATGCGATTTGCTTTTGATATTGTCGTAGGAACTTCAAGCTAGTGCGCTATGGCACAATAATATATCCGTAGCCTTGCAATTTACAGTCGCGAGTTCGATCCTGTTAGAGGTAATTTGTTTTAAAGATAAATTTTATTTTTACTTTTTGTTAGATTGTATATTAGGAGTTTGTAATTAGCCTCGTAACTTAGTGTCGCCAGTTCGAGTCCCGGGGGAGGCAAATTTAGAAAAAAAAAATATTATTTTAGTTCTTAATATATCTGGGCTGTAAATTAGAAATAGTCAGTAGCCTCGCATACTAGGGTCGCAGGTTCGGTTCCTGTTGCGGTTGAAAAAAAATAATATTTTTTTAGTTTTAATTTATTTACGTTATATATTAGGAGTACCTAGTAGCTTCGCATACTAGGGTCGCAGGTTCGGTTCCCGGTGCGGTTAAGAAAAATAAATTTTTGTTTTGTTTGGTTTGTTCCGCAGTAGATCAAGGTTTCCAAACGTATATGTGCATCTGGGGACATTGGATGCGAGATAGGGTACATAATAAAGATTTAGTTTTAAATATTTATCAGGGACCTCGAGGTATAATGAGGTATGGTCGCCGTATACGAGCTTTATGTTCGGATGTTGGGAATAGAGTAACAGGAATAGGTACTGCTCTGAATTTTATTGTAGGAACTTTAGATACAGCTGTTAGGTAATAACTTTCAGTAAGTGAATTGGGTCTTTAGGAACGGATTAGTTCATATGGTGGGTTATTCTAAGAAATTGTTCGTTTTGAAAAAAAAAAAACTACCTTCCAGGTAAATAGGCAAATTTTCATAAGGTGCGTGAGTACGTTTTGGCTGCGATCGAGTGGTATACTTGGGTAGAATGTAACTGGTAGCTGTGGGTACATGCGAAAACTCCTGTCTTTGACGTTCCAACTTACAATTTATTAGTTGTTGTCAATTAGACTTAGTGTTACATATCTATTATACCGGGGGTAGCCAGTGTTATGGTAGACAATATTTAATATTTCGGAAATTTTATTCTGGATCCTATTAGGGTAACTTTGGTTTTATTTAGTCTATTATACGGGGGGTTGTGTGTAATATAGGTGTCTGAACTTAGTATTTTGCATAGCACTATCGCGGAAGCGAACCGCAGTGGCTTATAGGATAGTTAAGATACGAGGAAAATATTTTAAATTAGTATCTCGGAATTTAAATATTCAAAATCAACAATAAATAATTAGTTGAGTGAGGTCCACGGTAGTCACTCAATCTGACTAATTAAGGGATAGTCTTTATAAATGATAGATATAAGCATATGAGTGTGGAAATAATAAGATTAAATAATACATATATGAAATAATAAATATTTAATTTAGTATTTGCAATTTATCCTTTGTTCAGTAATAGTTTTCGTATACTTTATTTTGCTCAGCCTTTATTAGTTGCTTGAGTGCCCGCATATAGTTTCACTTTTGTCTCTTCCGATCGACAAAGGATGCCGAAAGAGGTCGTTTGGAGCGATAAGGCCGCCTTTGCATATAGTTGCGTGTTTTGCAAGATCATATGTGTTTCCTTTTGTATATTTGGCATACAATAGAGGATATTAATCTTATCCTATTTCAAGAATAGAAAATTAAACCTGGGTTTTATTTTAAAATCTTTAAGATCGGGGGGTTGACGAGTCTTCTACTAGGAATCAAAATAAAATCGGCTTGCGTGGTATGCTAGACGAAATATAATATTTTATAGGGCCACTGTATATACGCGGTAGTAAGGTAACCTTATGGTGCTAAAATGAATGAGTACGTTAGTATGCGCTAAGAATAATTTGTAGGCGTATTTTAAAATAGGTAGCATTTTGTTTGTTGTCATTTAAAAGATGTTATAGGTAGGGTACACATAACAAAAATAACCATGGGATCAAATAATATAAACTTATTCGAAAATAGGATGTTTCGAAAAACCAGTTAAATATAATTTTAAATTAAGTAGGTACTTATTTGATTTAGCTCATTTGAATCTAACATAATTCTTTTATTCATGTATCTAAGCTGCGGTATCCTACTGGAATAGGGTTACTTACATATATCTATGTAACTTATTTTAAGTTTAATATCGTTTCACTGTAAGTGTAGGTGACTAGTAGGAAATCTAGTTTTACCTATAAATAATGCCTTCACTAGAATAAGCTGCGTCCAAGGTGTAGGTAAATAAATTGAAATGACAATCATGGTACTTGTAGATGACAATAAATACATAAGTAGGCTAACTTTTAAATTTTAGTTAAAAACATTTTATAGATAAGTTTTAGGTGTCTAATATATGCACTCTTTTACGCATTATTAAGTAGTGTTTTTAAAAGTGAACAATAGTAGTGTACTTGATTCCTTTTAACGTATCTCGTGGGACTAGTCGGTTAAAAGGCTCGCTAGCGGAAGCAGGTTCCGGGGGTGCGCGAGACGCAAGCTGATCGCGGGTGTGGAGAGAAGGGTGCCGGTGTGTTAATTCGGATCCTAAGCTATTTGCCTACTAAAGTCATTCAGCTAGGTACGTTAGGTAGCTTTGTGTGAAGGAGTAACAAACATACATACATCCGTACATGTAAGGTTTCGCGTGTGTAACATTGGTAATGATTTAAGTAGGTTAGGTTGGTAGAAAAGAAAACTTAGTTGTCTCTGGTTTAATTACCTACCTACATTTACCATAAGTAAATGTTGGATATAGATGAACTTTGGAACATTTTATTGTTTTGATAAAGATATCTAGGAAATAGCGCCTAGGATAAGTATATAAGGTACTTAAATAGGTAAATTATTCTAAAGGTGTAGGTACCTTAAACTTGCTTATCAATATAAATTAGAAAAACCTTTTAACGGTAAAAATAAATTATTTCCAACCATTTCACATCTCAGTGTGTAAAATAGTTAGATGAGATAAAAATCTAAAATAGGTACATAAATTTTAAGTAAATTAAAATATCATTCCAAACTAATAAATAAGGTCTTATCATTAGTTCAATCTTAAGGATCATTCAGTACGAAACTTTTATTACTAGTAGATAGCTAGTTATTCGTATTATTCGGACAAGTAGGTAATTATTCGGATTGTACTCTGCCCGGTACATAAAAAAAAGCATAGGTTATTATTCGGTACGTAGGTAAGTTAGAGAATCTATAGGTTGGTCGGTCCGAATTCTATACTCAAAGGTTTATTTTTTAAGGAAGTCCTCACGAATTTATAGAAGAAACTCAAATAGTATAGACGTACGTAGTTCAAAAGATTTGGAGTGAAGTTGAGACAAACACATAGTCACATTATTAGATACATAGGGAGTACCTACACACTTCAATTTTGATTTTATTTGTTTAGCGCGATAATTTTGTAAGTCAATCTTACAACAACAGCGGGAATTTCGGCTAGAGCATTCTACTCACTTTTATTTAAATAGGTACCGTACCAATAATTAGTTAGTTGTATAGTATTATGAAGGAAATTCGCAAGTAAATAGGTAAAGCCTGATAGTATCTTAAGCTTCCTTGAATTTCTTGATTGTGGCGCTGTTACGAATATAATATAGTAGCTACTAAAAGCTAAAAGGTTGTGATCTTTCGCCACAGGGAAAGTAAGGAGTTAGTTTGTCCTTTTTTCAATAGATGGCGCCACGGGTCATACATTTTGTTCAAAACATTTTTACGGTTTCATTGAAGACAATGTTTCATAGAATTTCAAACTTACTAGGCGATAATAGAATTTATTCAATAGGATAGAGATATTTTAGTTCAATCCGATCGAATATTGATGCAACAACATTTTTCTCGTAGTTCGGCTTGTTTTCATAAGGTGTCGCTGTCCATCTGAGTATGTCACAGATATAAAAGTCTGTCGACTTGCCGCTTATAAGTAATGGCGCTAGCGTAGTTCAGGGGTCGCGTGCGTTCAGGAATTATCACAGATCTACTAGGAATTATTTGCAGTCGAGAACTTAACGCACGAAGAAAAAAAAAGGGTTAGGTTTTATAAGTTTAAGTTAAAAGGAGACGCCATCGGAATAACAATTGTGATATTTTTGAATTAAATGTTTTAATATCGGTTGAGTTTTATTACCTAGTTTAAAATGAAAAAAAAAACTTACTTGTCTTTTTATTTTGATAACCCGGTAAAATGTGTAAAGGTATGTTTGAATAACAGGTACAGCGAAGCTATGTTACTTCAACATTAGCATATCTACGCTTTGGTGAATGGCTAATTTTAGTATAAAATTAGAAGGTACAGTAGGATTATAATAAAAATATTATAATCTTGCTAAATGTAGTGAAATTACGCATGAATAGGAAAGGTAGGGAGTCGGTGTTAGTTTTATAAGGTTGCGGTTAGTTTTAAGTTTGCAATGATGCATGCTGCTTCAATTATTATATATAGGTTGTGCCGGGTTGTGGTGAAAGTAGGTCATCTTTGGTGCATTGAATATTAGCGCTCATTTATTTTCAACTTTCAGATCTGATTTTAGAACGAAGTCACGGTCTGTCATTGGAAGTAAATATTATTTTCTCTTATTTGCAAGATGAGGGTTTTGGTTATAAACTGTGAGAATTGTGTTTTAATACTTGAATAAATAGGTTTACGTAATCTCTTGTGTTGACTACAATAAATATCCTGGCTGAAGATAAGGATTTGTTGACCTTTCCAGGATTGGAATACCACAAAAGGCTGTTTGAGAGTGATGTGAAAAGTGGTTTTGAGTGAGTTGCTTTGATATTTTGGGGGTAAATTAAGGGAAAGTGTGGTCTTGAAGGAGAGTCAACAAATACTGGATATCTGAGTCAGCTGTTGGCACACGCTGTCCTACTTCATGGATACAAAAATAGTACGAACCAACAATTTGTTCTTTTGAATCTTACATTACGTTGGTTTGGGCTAATTACTCTACCAGAAGCTAAGAACTGGACTTATACGCTATACATACTCCAAGGTAAGATTCTATTGTCACTTGGGGGAAGCTCTATTTGGAGAACTTGGCTGATTGTCGCGGGAAACGCTTGTGTTATATCACAGACAGTTTGGAGAGGTAAACTAGATTGACAATTTACTAATGCGCGTATGCCAGTAGAGTTTCCTGGTGCGTGGGGAATTGGAAGCTAGTGGTCCACTCAATGTATACGCCTATGCGCGAAACGTAGCAGTGGCTTCGACTCACAACCGAAATGCCCGTTCGAACTCCTCTGTGATGGCGGGAGCTGGTCCTGTGCTAATCTGGTTTTGTTTATGGTTGAGCGTATCAATCAAGGGACAATAAATGACATGCCTGGTTTAAATACACACCACACTTAGGGGAGAATGTGCCAACAGGAAATTTTAATAGTTATTAGCTATTTTGAAAATTTCAAAAAGACAATTCTCTGAATTCTATTTTTAAAAATTTTCAGGGGGTTGGATTGTAACGATCCATATGTATAAATAAATATCTATAGGTAATACAGTAAGTCTTGATAGACTAAAAGGAATCTGTCTATTGGGAAAAACATAACTAAGTTTTATTCAGTCGGGTGAGGATTAACCTCGAGTCGAGTGAATAGACAGTTATTGGAACAAATTAGCTCAGGGATTATTTCCGAGAAGCCAGGCTGCCGCCTGTCGGCCGTCATTCGAACCACGCGGTGCGCACGCTATAACAGTAAGTGTTGCCGCGAAAACTGAGGCCGGAGCGATATTGGCGCCAGTCTGTCTGGCTGCTGGCAGCGACCGACGCTTGCGCGGGCGCCTCGATGTCGGGTGATAATCGCGTGATCGCCGTAGATGTGTGTGTGCAACTGCCCGCGCACCTCCGAGGCTGCATCTGTGTGAAAGCTTTTAAAACCACGGACACGCGGACGCTGGGGCATTCAGTTGAACAGACCACCACAGGAGAAGCACGCATTCAAAGGACAACTGCAAGGACGCCACGCTGCCCGACGACCCCACACATGGGCCGTGTCCATGACCTGCCAGCTAAGTAAGTCAGATGACACAGAAATAGGAAATCTTCATTCTACGAGGCACGTGAGTGTTTAATAGTGTTCAGTCGCTTTAAATTTATAGGTAATTATTGTTTGTTTTCCAGGTTTCATAGCTTATTTAAATGTGTGTTAATTTCCAGTCTATATTTAATAGGTTTTAATGCATTTATTTCAGGGTTTTATATTTATTTGATTAGGATAGGTAGTTTGTAGGCCCGCAGTTGGACAAGAGATATGATAACCGTAGCCATGTTTGTAGGATGTGGGAAGAGACTGTCCACTGCTGGGACATCTGTCCAACAGAGACTGATGATATCATTGCTGTAGCAACGTTTGTAGGATGTGGGAAGTGCTAAGTCCACTGCTGGGACATCTGTCCAACAGAGACTGATGATATCATTGCTGTAGCAACGTTTGTAGGATGTGGGAAGAGACTGTCCACTGCTGGGGTATTTGTCCAACAGAGACTGATGATATAACTGCTGTAGCCACATGCGCAGGAAGTGGGAAGTGCTGAGTCCACTGCTGGGGAGAGATGATATCTATTCTGCAGCGGCTGATATGATGAAATCACTGAGGCCACATGTGCGGTCAAAGTTTTAGGGTTCCGTGAACACGAGGTCCACTCAGTTCACTAATCTCATTCGAGATAGTACGGCGCTATGCTGTCGCAGGGGAAGGCCTATGTCATACTTGAGATGGCTGTTTACCAAGCTCCATGCAATATGGGCTAGATATGTAGTTCAGTGGTTCATAGATATGAACAACTCCTAATTTTACCAAATTTTAGCTAAATCTGTCCACACTTTTATGGGATAAATGTAATGGACTAACAAACAAACTATAGGCGTTCGAGCCTCGCCTATTTTGATACTAAAGTAATTATAGATAGGTAGGTCCTATCTGTAGCTTATCACAAGCATGCCTTGGCAGAATTTCACCCAAATCGGACCGAGCGTTTAGGAAAGTATTGGGCAAACAAACAAATGATTTGGGCGTTCGCGCCTTACTACTAGTGATTATAGCAAGACCGATTATGATGTAGGTAGACGACCCATCCTGATGGTAACCGTAGCCAGGGTCAGTTAATATGCGCTAGATTTAGAAACTAAATCTATTCTACGGTTTTCGGATATTATGGGCAGTGTTCACGGTGTCCGGGTCCTGTCGGCTCCTATTGCGTCCTGAGCTAGCGCCTCGACCAAACACTTGGCTTACACGCCTTCTCGCTTTGACCTAATTGTGATGCCGCGACTATGATTCGCGTGGGTCTCACAGTGGGTTGCGACTGTGTTGGTTCGTTGTTCTTCACGTTCAGCCAAACTATTAAACTGACATTACTTTCGCCCTTTATCAAGGGTTTGCTACGTCTAAAGACAGAGCTTTAACACTATGTATTATTTTGGAGCCGGCGGCACGATGGATATCGTGTCCATTTCGCTTTAGTTATATAGACCGCAGGTCTTTATATCATTATATACAACTGTATGGCACAGTTCCAGGTCTAAGAACCATATTAGTAGATTTACTACTTATTTCACATTCCGTAGTGCTCTTCTCACAGGATGAGCGACATTCAAGTCGGAATATATACTTTATTTTAGTACCTAGTGCTAATATGTATTCGCGATCAGTCACTGTTCGAAGGTATTAATCCTACCTGACGAATAGGGATGGACAAGCTATGGCTGTAAAGACTCAGCTATAGTTCACACTATACACGTATAATAAGGCGCCTCACAAGCGTTTTATATACACTAGCTTTGGGATTCGGGTGGAACACGGCATAGCACACTTTACATTGTCGTGTAGCTTAATTAAAATACACTTGAAGAGGGTGGACTCTGATCATGTACCTTAGTGGCCTGCCAGAGACAGTAGCTAGCGGGGCTCACGTAGTTATAATTATCTGTGTAGAGCTAAAATCGCTCGTTCAATTACTTTGAGTTAGATGTACATTGTTTTAATCACCAAAATAATGCAGTACTGACGTCAGTCAAGTATTACGTTATTCCGAGCACTGGGGGCTAGCTACCCTTCCCAATTTGGGGGGGCCCAAAATAGGGACCAATCACAGTAGGGAAATTAGGGTTCTGCGCGAAATACTTCAAAATTATAGGTTAGACTACATCGTTCGTCCAAACACAACGTGATAGATTAATCTCTTAAAAATAACTTGTCATTCGCCTTCAAAAAGACTCTGAGTTACTGCGATCACAATTTAGGGTTCTCTAGACGATCTGGCCAAACGTTTAATCGTATTTTAAAATGCAATAAAAATCAAGTATAGTTTACATACTTCTTATAGGTAGATAGCGGTAGGTTGTATGTTGTATGCACGTATGCGTATTATAGGTAGGTTTAACTATGTTTATATTTATATATTTATATATTTCTATGTATAGGCTGGTGGGGTGTTACAGTACCTAGGTTGTAAGTTGAGCTCACGATAGTAAAACTGAGCTTACACTAAGCGAAAGGAAAACTAGATTTATCCAGCAAAGAAATAGGTAAGCTATGTGACAAAGATTTAACAAAATAAAATAAGGTTTATAAAGAAAAAATAAGGTTTATAAAGACTTTTGTCAAACAATAAAATAAACTTCAGGACTTTTTAAAGAAAAGTTTTAACAAAATACATACTTATACACCTAAATTTCAAAAAACACACGTGATAAAACCGGCTAAGTGTGAGTCAGAACCGCACACATAGGGTTTCGTACCATCATACTAGATGGCGCTAGTTTCTTGTTTCAAAAACTATCATGCGCTAGTTTCTTCATGTTTAAAAAAAACAGGATTTTTTATGGAGACCCCCCTTATTTTTTCACTTTTTATATTATTTGTTTTTGTAATAGCGGCAACAGAAATACATTATCCGTGAAAATTTCAGCTGTCTTTCTATCACGGTTCATGAAATACAGCCTGGTGACAGACAGACAGACAGATCAGACGGATGGACAGCGGAGTCTTAGTTATAGTGGATTCTTAGACTGTGGTAATAGGGTTTAGTTTTTAGCTTTTGGGTACGGAATAAGACATATAAATAAAACTGACTTAAATTTTGTTACATACTTTAAGTTTTTGTTAAATATCTAAAAAAGTACGCATCTGATTTTGATAAAATTTATATGGGATCAACCTGTTTGCATACCCCATCGAACATTAAGAATTTGCTAAAAGGGTTTATAAATGAGGGAGTTTTTAGGTAACAAACATAAAAAAGAATACAGCCGTATTGATTGGAATAGTTGTCTCTGTCTTTTTCTTTACGTGTAAAAGTAAAGAAAATAACCAAATTTTTTCACTTTTTATTGGTTTTTCGTTTCAATTAAAAACTAGAATGAAAGTATAAAAATAATAACATTACTCACTTTGTATTATGATAACAAATATTGTATATATTTTAAAATATATACTTCAAAATATCATACTAATATTATAAAGGCGAAAGTTCGTGAGTGTGTGTGTGTGTGTGTGTATGTTTGTTGCTTCTTCACGCAAGAACTACTGAACGGCTGAAATTTGGTAGGTAGACAGATTAGGACCTGGATTAACACATAGGCTACTATTTTTCACGCTAAGAGGCTCGCGCACTGCGCACCCTCGAAAAGTCATAGAAACGTCTACGCGGGTGAAGCCGCGGGAAACAGCTAGTGAGTCATAACTAGAATTGAAATTAACGGTGTAGAATGTCTTTGGGTATTTTTTCTGTCGAGCCAAAACTGCTCAATCGTGTTTCTATTAGCTTTTGAGTTTAAGGAACATCATCAACAATAAGGGTAATTTTTTTTAACCTTGGGTTTTCTATCGTTGAGAAGTAATTGACGTCAAAAATAACGAAAATCTGTAATATTTCCGCCTAAAGAACCTTCTACTTTTTGGAAGCCAGTTGAAAACATATCTACTTCTCAGATTCTTGTAGTCACGAAAATTACATATTTTAAAGCAACAAACAAAAATACATATGCATGCATGCATAATATAACAATTTTCACCAAGTAACAAGCACTAATGAAACTTGACTCCGATCCGAACTGCTCCTGACCGTGTTATTGAGTTAATTACGCGCCAAGCAATGCATGGTAACTACATCACTACACCAAAGTATATACATTAGTACTAACATACAGTATGGACACTCCCTGCCGCCCTCTAGATTGCGACCTCACCCCCTCGTCACCCGCATTGATACAGATTGGTTACAGTTTGGTTGTCGAACGTATAGGATCTCGCCGCCATTTTGTTTGTTCCGTCATTCCTTTTTCGAAATGTCATTTCTGGTCCGTTATATGAAGTGTCCAGGGTGTGACTACACTACGCCAACTGAATGGTAACCGTGTAACAAAATTAGTGTAGGTCCCGTTAACTGGGGCTTCTACACATCTTACTGAAAAAAAATGAAAAAAAAATTTTACTCTTCATACAAATCGATCAGCTGATTGACCGATTTTGTGCATTTTAGTATGGAGGATCAAATTTATTTTTTTTGAGAATTGACTATGGGTTCCTTGGAGAAAGTTGTTCAGTATGATGAGTAGAACCCCCAGTTAACGGGACCTACACCAATTTTGTTACACCCTGTATAATTACATCATTTATGGCTGCTGTAGAGCGTTTACCTTTAGAACTGCCCTTACAAACAGTTAATTTTTTAGGGTTCTGAAGTCAACAAGGAACCTTTATATTTTCGCCATGCCTGTCTGTCTGTCTGTCCGCGGCTTAGCTCAGAGACTATTAGTAGTAAGCTGTAATTAGGCATAGGTATACATATTAATGACGTCGACAAACTTTTCCTTGTTGTACTACGGAACCCTAAAAACCGTCAATTTAAACGTAGACAGACATGCATGGCTGCGGTACACTAAACGGGATGCGTTCGTGGATCGGATTACAAACTGAGATATCAGACAGGCATGCACTCCGCGCAGTCCGCACTTGAAATCTGATAGTTCGGCCGACTTACTGGACTTAGTTCATAATGGTCTCAAGTTCTTACTGACTTTCGTTGGAGGCAAGAAATCTCCAGAGTCAGTGAGACTTGTTAAATTATTTTAAGCCCTTGACGTACCTACTGCTCTATATTTACTGTAGGTACATATATATGTACGTTTATCCGACGCTCTTCATCGTACCAGCCGAAGGACGTCCATTGCTGGACATAGGCCATGACGACTCAGGGTCACACAAACAGGGTACCGCACCAAAACTTTAACTACCAACAGAAAAGGACCTCTCGGTACACTCTATTCTCTAGGTATATAGGGGTCCACTTATTCTGGATTTTGGAATTTTTATATTTCCTGTTGGAACGGAAGGACTTTAGATTTTATCATGCACTCAAACTCATATACTGTGATTTTTTCTAGATTTTAGGACAAGTAGTTTCGGAGTTAAGGGAGGCGAGGAGGATGGTCAATTTTTGCCTATTTTCTTAAATAACGAAACCAAAACAATTAAAAAAATATATTTGATGCATGTTTGCTTTGCACAGCCCATACTTTTATTTAATTGTATCCATTCTCTGGGTTTGCGCGGAAGAAATTGCTTTAGCTTTTGCGGAAGCAATAAGGCCGACTACATTGTACAATTTAAAATTTTACTGTGTATTCTATACTATATTCTCTATATATATATATATTGTGGTTATTGTACAATAAAGTATATTGATTGATTGATATATTTATGAGATTCTTACAACAAACTCTTTCATTAGATGTGTCACATGATACAGTTTGCAAAACTATTTGTTAATTTTCTAATTTACCCTCCAAAAGTGGCCCCCATGTTTAAAATCAATTTATTTAAGTTACACGTCCGTCTTTGGGTCATTGATTTACATATGCGTACAAAATTTAACTCAATTGATCCATTGCAGTAGTTTCTGAGCAAGTTGGCTGTGACAGACGGGCAGACATACACACGAGTGATCTTATAAGGGTTTAGTTTTTACCTTTAGAGGTAAGAAACCGTCCTAACTACATTTCCATCTCCGTATTTTAGTACATATGCATCATTGGCACGACGACGTCAGTTCGGCTGCCCAATTTCAAAACACAGTAACTTACAATTCTCAGATTTTTTAAAATTTGCCTTATAAAAACGTATTGCTAGCTAAATTGATAAAAAAATTTGGTCTATGAATAGAAGATACTTCAATATAAATATTTATGTGAAAAGATACTTCAGATTAAGTCATAAATGTAATAAAAAATGCATTAATACTAATAAAAGTCAAGTATAAAAAGTTCGCAGTTACTGTGTTTTAAAATGTGGCAGCTGAGTTAGTCACGAGAGCACAGATTACTAAATAGTTACTTACGAGAGTATACGAAAGACAGTTTATTGACTGTAGTCGCCGAAGCCGACGACGTCCTTAAAGTATGTATGTATGCATCCTCGACTGCATCATCACTTACCATCAGAAGAGTTGCAGTCAAACGCACTCAAATTTTTAATAAAAAGAAAAATAATTGAAAACGCTTACCTAACACGTTAAAAAACCGACTTCCATCGCAACAACTTAGTACATTTTTGCATTATTATTATTGGTTCTTTGTTAATTTTCTAATAAAGTACTTCACAGATTTTGATATAATTTATATGGGTTTACCCAGTCAAAAGTTCTGAGGTAACAAACATTAAAAAAAAAAACCATACAGACGAATTGAGAACCTCCTCCTTTTTGGAAGTCGCTTGAAAAATGTATTGGGTTCAAACAATTTGAGAACTGTATCACTAAATCAATAATTGGATTAGATGTTACATTTGTTTTTGAGGTTCATGATTGCTTGGAATAAAAAAAAAGTAAAAGAAACTAAAACCCGACTACGGAAAAGTATGAAAACAAGAGTTTCCCGCCTAAAATCAATGCCCCTAATTTTTGCCTTCATCTGGGGTCTGGGATAAAAGCCGTGGTCGCAAGCCATTATGATACGTACGAGTACTAGCTGTTTCCCGCGGCTTCACCCGCGTAGACAACGTTTCTATGACTTTTCAAAGGTGCGCAGTGCGCGAGCCCCAAGCAGCTCGCGAGCATGAAAAAAAGTAGCCTATGTGTTAATCCAGGTCCTAATCTGTCTACCTACCAAATTTCAGCCATATCCGTTCAGAAGTTTTTGCGTAAAGAAGTAAGAAACATACACACTCACAAACTTTCGCTTTAATAATATTAGTGTGATTATGATAAAAAAAATTACATGGAAATTACGATAGGGCTTGCGACTACGGCTATTACCTCCAGATGAACATATACTGTTAATAACATAACCTTCCTTTTTAAGTAGTTGTGTAAAAAAGAGCTTTTTTACTTTAAATAAATAAGTAAATGTCAAATAATTCAAACAAAAAGATCCACAACAACAACAAACATTTTTTTCCATAATAAGTAAGCCCTAATTAACAGATGATGCATGAAACTTTATCTCACCCGATGGTAAGTGACGATGATGCCGAAAATGGAAGCGGGCTTACCAAGATTCCCCATCGCAATGTGGAACTACCTAGTTCCAGAATGAAGGCCAAGTTGTATTATACTCGTATGAGTACTGACATATACGAGTACAGTATGGAAACTCCCTGCCGCTCTCTAAATTGCGACCTCACCCCCTCGTTACCCAAATTAATACAGATTGGTTATAGTTTGGTTCTCGCACATATAGGACATCGTCGTGATTTTGTTTGCTCCGTCATTGTTTTGTTTTTGTTTTTAGAAATATCATTTCACGACCGTGGTATGCAGTGTCCGGGTGATGAAGGTATGTTTGCCATCTTATAAAAATGCTGGAACATTCAATGCCGTTAACATTGATGTTTGATGGCAGCAAGACTTAGATAAGATAGTGATAGTTAGCCAGACGAAGTAACTGAATCTCATCTGTGGCCAGGTGGGCTTAGAAAATGCCCTACAATCGTACAAAGATACTCTGCCGGGAACCGTACCCGTGATCTCCTGGTGTGATGCAAGCGGACTAACCACTACGCCACAGAGGCGAGGCATCCACTAAAATTCAAACAATACTAAGACCGATTTCTCCCTGGGAATTGTTTTAGACAGTCTCAATGTGGGTAACTGGCCGAGGCGACAGTGTAAACAGACCTTAATTAATTCTGTTTGTTCGTCTGCGGGTCTCATAATTAAGTGATTAAGCAGCGACAACCTGCTCCCATTGTGGTTTCGATAACTGCGTTATGCACTAGTGGCCGACCCCGACTTCGTCAGCATGGGATTAGCAGTGTTTCTCGTCGGACCCAAAAAAATTCGTGATGAATGATGAAAAATCTTCATACGCCTATGAAGAAACTCGAAGGTTGTGTGATGTCGACCTAGCCGCACTGGGTCCGCGTAGTCGACTAAGGAGTGTTTATATTCTTCGACTAAGGCCCGATCGCCCTAATTTAGGGTAGGCTCGACCCCCTCGGTGGGGACGTATATCACTATCACTACATAGTATAAAACAAAATCGCTTCCCGCTGTCTGTCTGTCTCTATATGTATGCTTAGATCTTTAAAACTACGCAACGGATTTTGATGTGTTTTTTTTAATAGACAGAGTAATTCAAGAGGAAGGTTTATATGTGTAACATACATGCTTAATATAGTAGAGAAACACTGATAATTTTAGAGGTTTCTAATGTGATGTCGTAAATAAACACATTTTTTTGTTGAACTCTGGCTGAACCCTACGAGATAGATCAAAATAATGTACTACAGTATTGTACACCTTATAAAGGTCTACGAAAAAGTCCGCAATAGTATATATGCCTATCTCTTAGGGATAACCCACAATAACCATTTTTTATCCTTTACTTTTTGCGAGAATTAATGGCTTATTTACGAAGCGATTTAAGACAATACAGCATTAATCCTTATCCAATTAAGTACCTTAAATACATTGTGCATTTAATATAGATCAATATGACCCTTAACAGCATGTATAATGAATATGTAGAATGCAGGGACATAGCGGTTGCAGGACAGACAGACAGCGGGATAGTGACTTTTACCCGCGGCTTCGCCCGCGTGGACATCGTTTTTATGACCGTCTTTGAGCCGCCGCCAGCCGCCAGCGTGGATATTTGTTTTCTCCAGATTCCTATCCCGGGTCGGGGTGTTCTGATTAGCAGTCTATGTCATTTCCCACTCCCTCAACCATCTCTATACAAAATCTCTATACCAAAAAAAAGGGCTAGCGGCGGCTCGCGCACCACTCACCCTCAAAGACAGTCATAATAAAACGATGTCCATCGCGGACATTTTTGTAGACCTTTTTAAGGTGTACAATACGGTAGTACATTATTTTGATCTATCTCGTAGGGTTTAGCCATCGTGTGTTTCTCTACTATATCAAGCATGTATTGTACATATAAACCTTCCTCTTGAATTACTCTATCTATAAAAAAAAAACACATTAAAATCCGTTGCGTATAAATAGCTATTTATGCAACTGTTGCATAATGAGGGGTATTTAACACGAGTGTGGTTTATGAAACTCGCTGCGCTCGTTTCATAAAAGTATACACGAGTGTTAAATACTAATTATGTACAGTTATATACAATAGTTTATCTACACTCATACAACAAATTTAAATTAAAGACAAAATAAAGTAATCATTGTTTATTGTAATAATTATTGACATTTTGTATGGTACAATTATTAAAGGTTATTTTAGTTGCTGTTTCAAGAATATCCGGGGGTGTCAAATTTTCGTCTATATCACTATCAGTTTCAGACATTTTACTGGGTTTTTAGTAAAAAAAACTTGTAATAACGACTTACTTATTACAAAGAATAACGAATTACATATTATACAAACTGCATAAGGAAAAATACAAACGTTAATGGCGCGAAAATAAATTTGCAGTAATATCGCACCGCGCATGCGCGCCGCCAAGGTTGCGTTCCGAAACACGCTAGTGTGCTCAAATAGCAAGCATCTGCGTAAAAATTAAAAAAAAAAACTTCATTTTGTTACAACTTTGCGATAACGAAATGAAATTTGTATGGATCCTTAGTCACGGCTCTATCGAAAGGTATATCATTTGCTTAGCGTTTCTGATAAGTAAATGAAGGATTTACGACATGAGTGTAGATAAACTATAGTTTTAAAGATCTAAGCATACATAAAGATAGACAGACTCTGTTTTATACTATATAGTGATGATGATTCATATACTCGTAACTACGAGTATATAGTATTTCGTTTGAGGCCGTGCCGACTGGCTTATTTTTAAATCGATTATAGATTAGGGTTTTGGTGAGCTCTCTGGCTGATGACGATCAGGATTTGAAGAGCTTCTCTAAAGTTCGTTTCTGAGCAATGTATGAACTATTCTGGTCAGAATTTCAAACAAGAAAGTATCAAGGCGCTAAGATCACTCAATCCGAGAAGGTTGATACGTGTTTCAATAATATCGAACGTAAGTCTATTCATTTTATGTTGAAATCAATGATGCGGTCTTTAACGCGCCTGTTACGTTGAAACCAAACGCTCAATTCTCGATTTTTCCGTGTGGCGGCAACTGTCACCTCTAGAACTACACGGAAAGTTTCTACGCCACTGAGTATATATCTCGCAGCCATCTATCTAGATTAACCATTCAATTAAAGTATTTTAATACGTAGTGAAACGCAAAAAATGTTCGATTCGAAGTCATTCTTCTTGCTTTGCGTTTCATGATTAAATTCTCTTTTGGTTTTGTTCGTCTATGAAAATTTAATTTGAAAATGATTGTTACCTTTTGACATGAGGAAAAAAGAAAAGATGATCGTGATGAGTTGATTGTCATGGGTGTTTAAATTCGGATTTATATTTATGTTTCGTTAAGGCCCACTATTTTATTCAGTGGTAAGTAATTTGTGTAAAGAAACCGCTTTGCGTATATTTTTGGTACTGCTGCGAACTAGATTTACATATGTCCGTAGGGTCTTACACTCCCCCTGCGAGTTTGACGTCCCCAAAAATTCCTCCGATTCAAGAATGATCCTGGGATAGAGCTGCGCTAACCACCAGTCAGTCTTTTGGCCACACTGCCTGCCCAGCTGCTTGCCTAAAGGGAAGTAAATTCTGAATTAATACTTAATCCCGAGCGACTGTCTAGCCATTGGCCGTCCTAGAAGATTTCCTACCTCTGGTTTTTAACAATTTAGCTATTAGTTTTATATTTTAAATGTGTTTTGTACCTAGTAAGTGTATTTTAGAACGGTGGGGTAATTCAGACCCAAGTGAAATTTAATTCTTTTGTTTTTTAGTACTATTTAAATACCAAGGGGAGGGCGACGATCGTTGCCTACCGGCATTCTTTTAAAATAGCCATTTTTAATCAAATAAAATTGTCAATTTAGAATTATTTCAGTGAATTGTCCAAATATGAATTATGTTTTAGTTTTATAACCGCACGGTCATCCAAAGTACATTTTTTTTCAAGTATATTGTTCATTTTTTTAGAAAAATTATTAAATACATATATTCCAATTTACCCCCTAATATTTTTCTTAAAACACCGTTTAGGCCCGATCCTCTAAATCTTACGTATCGTGTAACAAACCCGTAAATGAGTAATATAAACCAGTTACGATTATTTTAGTTACAGTAGGTACAATCTGCTCGGACTGAGTCATCATCCAAAACCCTTAACGACTGCCATCACTAGGATAGTAACCGGCACCAACGGCTTAATGTGCCTTGCGAAGCACAGAAACGGTTGAGATAAATGGCACTATCAGTCAAATCCATCCTGGCAATGACCGCGCTTATGGTCAGTGATTTCAGTAGATAGAAGAGCTTAAATAGCACAACCGGGACACTGCATACAAACGGTCGTAAAATGAGATTACTAAAAACAAATGACGGAGCAATCGAAATCGTGGCGAAATCCCATACAGTCGAGAACCAAACTACAACCAATCTGTATTAATCTGGGTGACGAGGGGGTGAGGTCGCAATCTAGAGAGCGGCAGGGAGTGTGCAAACTGTATGTTAGTACTAATATATATTGAAACGCTAACTATCGTTTCGAGCCGATCTCTTTTGTCGCGTTTCATAATTAAATTCTTTTTTGATGTCGTTGCTCTATGGTATTTGAATTTGAAAATAGTTGTTATTTTTTGACAAGAGAAAAACAAAGGTTGATCGTGGTCCCGTCGAAAATGATGTGTATTTAAATTTTTTGTACAAATTGTGTTATAAGTTGTTGTTGAGGCCCACCATTTTATTCTGTGGTAAGTAATTTGTATAAGGAA
This sequence comes from Coleophora flavipennella, assembly GCA_947284805.1. Classification (NCBI taxonomy): domain Eukaryota; kingdom Metazoa; phylum Arthropoda; class Insecta; order Lepidoptera; family Coleophoridae; genus Coleophora; species Coleophora flavipennella. The sequence goes on along the minus strand of OX369287.1, from coordinate 6,518,655 downwards.
ACCGCTTTGCGTGTATTTTTGGTACTGCGGCGGACTACATTTTTATATCTCCGTAGGGTTTCATCCAGCCCCTGCGAGGTTTGACGTCCCCGAAGTTTTACCTGATAAAGGATTAATCCTGGGACGGAGCAGTGCTGATCTCCAGCCAGTCCTTTCTACTGCCCGCCCAGCTGCTCGCCATAAGGGAAGTGAATTTATTTTATCTTTTATCCCAAGCGACTTTCTGACTCTCTGACCTTTCCACCGACCTAGAAGATTTCCTGTTTCCAGTTTCTAACCTTTAGTTATTTATTTTAAATTTTAAAATGTGTTTTGTATCTGATACATATTTTGTTAAAAGATAGGGTAATTCAGATCAAACTGAAATTTTAAACTTAGTAACTTATTTAAGTACCAAAGGGACGGTGACGATCGTTGCCTGCCGGCATACTATGAAATAACCATTTTATATACAAATAAAATTGTAACCTTAAATTTATTTCCGTAAATTCTCCATAAATATATTAGGTCATTGTTTTTTTTTAATTGTCTACACGGTCAACCAATGAAATCGCACCTTTTTTATACTCCTATTGTTTATTGTTCCTTACTTTTAAAATAATCATGAAAATACATATATTCTAATTTACCCCATAACCTTTTTTTCCTTAAAACTCCGTTTAGGCCCGAACCTCTAAATCTTACGTATCGTATGTGGCAAACTCCGTGAGGGTTGTTATCCCCAGTTCCCATTATTTTTGTCACATATTTATGGCGCCCGAACTAATGTTTTATCCCCTTTTCTGCCTTTAATCTTTCCCTAACGAACCCGTTTTTTTGTCGTTCGTGGGTGTATCCGTTTTCCGGATATTATGGTTCAAGTTTTAATACCTCAAGACCCTTACTTAATTTAATCGTGCAGTTTTCTTGGAAACGTGTGGTTTTTTTGTTTGTATGCACGGTATTTTTTTGCTTCTCTTCACACGGGTCGTTTTTTCCCGGCTTATTGGCATTATACCTCTTTCGGATAATTGCTTACGTGTTGATGAGTTGTTTTTGCCTGTATATTCCCTTACGATTCCAAGAGAATTTTTAATTTAAGTAGTCAATGGCCAGACTCTAGATTTCTTTCAATCGAAAGTCGGGACAGACTTACTTTTAGTTCACGATTATTTAACGTTGTTTTAAGGGAAAATCTTTAAGGGTTACTGTTTGGAATATTTTTACGCGTTGCTTTGCGAGGTACTCCTTACATTTTTGGCGTACCCTGCTCACTTTTATGTGACAATGTTTCGGTATTCCGCAGTATTGTTTAGATTTCTTGAGGTCTTATAACAATTTTCCATTTTTCAAATTTCTTTCATTAATCTTGCCCTTGTCTTACCTCAAATGGCCTATTTTTCGGTAGAGTTGTCCCTTTAGACTCTTGCGTATCGCGTTTCAGACTTCCGGTGTTAATTTTATCCGTGAGTCGGATTTTCACGCATCCGCCTTTACCGTTTTTGTCCACATTTTCGCTGGGGTAACCGACAATGTTTTGCAAGTTTTTTTGTTCAGTTTTTGTCAACCCTATTGGTCTTTAATATTTTAGTAGTTGTTTGATTCCTCCTGTTTTCTTTAGTGACTAGTTTTAGGCTCAATACACAGCGATCCCTTAACGCTAGTGTGTTGTTGGGGTTATTAAGTTGGTTCACTTTTAGATGGAGTTTTTGCCGTTTGTATGTGTAGCTTCGTGTATAAATGTCAATTTCTACCAGCTTCAAGTAAACGTTCGTAGTTAACTAGTAACTTAGAGAGTTTTTATTTTTTTCTTCTTCAGGGCTGTCCAACGTCTATAGGGTTGTCCAAATTTCAAAAATTTTTTGGACTTCTCGCCTTTTTTTTGTGAGTTTGTGGGTATTTTGAAACGCTAACTATCGTTTCGAGCCGATCTCTTTTGTCGCGTTTCATAATTAAATTCTTTTTTGATGTCGTTGCTCTATGGTATTTGAATTTGAAAATAGTTGTTATTTTTTGACAAGAGAAAAACAAAGGTTGATCGTGGTCCCGTCGAAACTGATGTGTATTTAAATTTTTTGTAAAAATTGTGTTATAAGTTGTTGTTGAGGCCCACCATTTTATTCTGTGGTAAGTAATTTGTATAAGGAAACCGCTTTGCGTGTATTTTTGGTACTGCGGCGGACTACATTTTTATATCTCCGTAGGGTTTCATCCAGCCCCTGCGAGGTTTGACGTCCCCGAAGTTTTACCTGATAAAGGATTAATCCTGGGACGGAGCAGTGCTGATCTCCAGCCAGTCCTTTCTACTGCCCGCCCAGCTGCTCGCCATAAGGGAAGTGAATTTATTTTATCTTTTATCCCAAGCGACTCTCTGACTCTCTGACCTTTCCACCGACCTAGAAGATTTCCTGTTTCCAGTTTCTAACCTTTAGTTATTTATTTTAAATTTTAAAATGTGTTTTGTATCTGATACATATTTTGTTAAAAGATAGGGTAATTCAGATCAAACTGAAATTTTAAACTTAGTAACTTATTTAAGTACCAAAGGGACGGTGACGATCGTTGCCTGCCGGCATACTATGAAATAACCATTTTATATACAAATAAAATTGTAACCTTAAATTTATTTCCGTAAATTCTCCATAAATATATTAGGTCATTGTTTTTTTTTAATTGTCTACACGGTCAACCAATGAAATCGCACCTTTTTTATACTCCTATTGTTTATTGTTCCTTACTTTTAAAATAATCATGAAAATACATATATTCTAATTTACCCCATAACCTTTTTTTCCTTAAAACTCCGTTTAGGCCCGAACCTCTAAATCTTACGTATCGTATGTGGCAAACTCCGTGAGGGTTTTTATCCCCAGTTCCCATTATTTTTGTCACAATATGTATACTTTGCTAATAGTAAGGAAGGACAGTGATATATAGGCTGATCAAAAATATCCGGAATATTGAAATTTCAAAACTACGTATACGTTATTGTAAGAAAGAACCAATTTTTTATAAATGTAATTTACGTGTCAATTTTCAGCCACAAAACCGGCCAAGTGCGAGTCGGACTCGCGCACGAAGGGTTCCGTACCATTATCTATAAAAATCACGTTTGTTGTATGTAAGCCCCCCTTAAATATTTGTTTTATTTTAATTTAATTATTTATTTTTAAAGTGAATATATAACTTAATATTATGTGAACATTTCAAGCGTCTACCTGTTGCCGTTATCAATATCGAGCAAACACGAGCAAAAAATCACTTTTGTTGTATGGGAGCCCCCTTAAATATTTATTTTACTCTGTTTTTAAGTATTTTTTTTTATTCACAATTGGTAAGCCCTTGGCATCATCTCACCTGATGGTAAGTGACGATGATGCCGAAGATGGAAGCGGGCTTGCCAAGATTCCCCAACGCAATGGAGAACTTCAAGCCGGAACACATAAATGTTGTTAACACTGATGTTTGGCGGCAAGACTTAGATAAGATGGTGGTAGCTATCCAGGCGGGCTTAGAAAATGCCCTACCACCAACCAAACCGAGTCTTAAAAGTTGGCCCCAGTGTGAAGCGAATGGACTAACCATTACGCCATGGAGGCGGTTAAAGCCCTAGCTGTTGTTATAGCGGCAACAGAAATACATAATCTGTGAAAATTTCAACTGTCTATCTATCACGGCTCATAAAATACAGACTGGTGACAGACGGACAGCAAAATCTCAGTAATAGGGTCCCGTTCTAATCCTTTGGGTACGGCACCCTAAAAATCGCTGGCTTCGTGTGTTATATCCGAAGGTGATCTCTTCAAACGGGACAATGAAATTGTTTATTTCGCTTTCAACATGGTAGGAACAGGATGTCAGCTTCTACAATGTTAAGTGTCTCACGTTTAGCCTAAGAGAAGCATGCAAAATGATGTACATATTTTTTATAACATTATTATCCCGCCAAATATTTATAGATGTCGAAATGTCAAATCATATTCATTATTATTAATCGTATTTGTCAAATCATCATTTAAGCTCATACACGTTCCCACCGAGGGGCTCGAGCCTACCCTGAATTACGGCGATCGGGCCTTAGTCGACCACGCGGGCCCAGTGCGGGTTGGTCGACTTCACACAACCTGCGAGTTTCTCCGCAGGCGTACCGTGTGCAGGTTTCCTCACGATGATTTCCTTCACCGTAAGAGCGTCGGATAAACGTACATATGAAATCTAAATTCGAAATCACATTGGTACATGGCAGTATTCGAGCCACGACCTCCCGGACAGGAGGCGGCGGCCCTAGCCGTTACGCCACTGACGAATTTGTCTAATATGAAATAATAATTGATCTAAATAGAAGATGAATGAGATAATAGTTTAATTTTATTAATTTAATAGATTATGTAGCCTAGTATTTCATTCATTTTATTCTGTAAGTATAAAGGAATATGTATTAAATTTCAAAATATCACAATTTTTATACTCTACTTATATTGCATAATGTACTTAACTATGAATGAAATACTAGGATACATCATTTATTTTATCTATGAAATTATACTGTTATCTCATTCATCTTCTATTTAAATTAATTATTATTTAGCCATGTTTAAGCCATTTTTAAAATTGTATCTTAAATTTATTCATGGGAATATCTTTTGTTGTTAAAGGTAATTTATTATAGATTTTTATAGCCACGGGGTAACAATTTCTGATTTACAGCAGCGTAGCGAAAATATCCTATGTCTATGATTACAGCTCTATCCTAGCTGTGGGCAGTAGCAAGTTTCCAAGGAACCTTCTATTGTATTTTTATCCCACCTCATAAAGAGGTAGGTATGTCTTTTAACAAATTTCATTAAAAAAATATACACAAACTCCGGGTATTTTTTGATCAGCCTGTGTACATGTATAAAATTTGTATTATTTCCACTAGCATACAATTGACCCTTGTTTTAAAGCTTGATGGATTCTGCAATTCTCTACTTCATGATTTTCATCAATTTTCTTGGTAAACGCTCCGCCCGATCGCTTCTAATCTATGTCACCATGCTAATATAGAGTAGGGTTGCCATCCCCAAATTCGAAATACCAGGACATTTCTGTTAAAAACAGGACGCAATACAAGAACAATAGTTAATAACATATACGCGATGCATATAATAATATGATCAATGAATCTTAACTATTAGCAAAAATTAATTTGCATCCCATTCATAAGCTAGGTACTGTTTTCTCATTTATCGACAATTTCTTAGAGAAAGTATGTATCTAAGGCTTTCGAAATCCCTGCCTAAGATTGTAATCTTGTTTTTTTGTTTGGCCTTTATTTGATGCTCTTCAATGTCTATCGCACCTCTAGTGGGTGCAGCTATACTCGATTTTCAAATAATACATTTCACCCAAAACCCAGGGAACTACTTAAAAACTATCCAGGACACCCCAAAAGCAGGACACGTCCTGGGAAAACAGGACGCTTGCAACCCTAATATAGAGTCCAAATGCCGATAGTATTGGTTATAGGTACGTAAATAGTGTAAGTGGAAATGCACACGAAATCACACACAATCGAAATCACCAATAACTTATTTTCAATCTGTTTGTTTCAGGTATTAACATTGAAAATGATTTGGCGCTCACTCCAGAAGGGTAGGTACCTGTTCCAGCTAAAACATGGACAAAGCGATTACTCTGAAAGTATTTGGAGTATCATAATTAAAGACAATTTACGATTATGATTTAATCATTATGTATTGTGTAAGTGTCAACATGATTTTTTTTTAAACTTTAGTCATGAAAAGGACTTAAGAACTAATTAATTTAAATAAAAAAAAACGTTTAAATAATCTTTTCTAAATGCCTTCAGCATTCATTTAAATTTTCGACTTTGGACATGAGACTGGTCGTGCTTGGAACCCTCAGTTCCTTGCCAAGTAGTCTTGGAGCGCGTCTATGGTATTTAAAAAAAAACTAAAAAGCGTGTGGCACTCGGGGACTGCCGCGGTAAATCTATTGCATAACATTTTTTATCAAGCAATTAGTCCAGTAACTAAAAAGTTCAAAATGGCGGCCACTATTTTCAATTCGGACAAGGGATTCATGATAAGGGACCTCAGGGACCTTCAGATATCGATTTTGGAAGCAATCGGTCCAGTGACTAAAAGTTCAACATGGCGGCACTTTTTTCACTTCCGACAACGGATTCGTGATAAGGGACCTCAGGGACCTTCAGATGTCGATTTTGGAAGCAATCGGTCCAGTAACTAAAAAGTTCAAAATGGCGGCCACTTTTTTCAATTCGGGCAGCGGATTCGCGATAAAAGGGACCTCAGGGACCTTCAGATATCGATTTTGGAAGCAATCGGTCTAGTAACTAAAAAGTTCAAAATGGCGGCCACTTTTTTCTATTCGGGCAGCGGATTCGCGATAAGGGACCTCAGGGACCTTCAGATATCGATTTTGGAAGCAATCTGTCCAATAACTAAAAAGTTCAAAATGGCGGCCACTTGCGGCTAGTCCTTGGGGCGCGGGATGTTTATGTAATAAATTAACACTAAGAAAGTTACACCAGTAAAATTGACGAAGTCCTAAAAAGTACTAAAAAGTACCGCAAATTGCTAATAGATGGCACTGTAAGTTTTTTAGAACGCGGAGTGTCAGGTTTTTTCGTTACGAAATTTTTTAATTCGGTCCCCTCAAAGCCCGCGATAAAAGCTATACAAAAGCTTAAAACAAAATTATTAAAATAAGTGAAATTCTCTAGTTAGGTAACTTTTGGTCGCCGCATAATCAAACTTGTACCTCATGAACTCATCAGTCTTTTAAAAATTTTATGCAAAAGATGAAGAAAAGCCGTTAAAAGGTTTTTGAAGAATGTTTCTACTTACTTATCTAGGTACCACTATGATTTATTCAACTTTGCGCTATCCAATCGTTCCGCTTAAATTTAGGTTTTTTATTCCGATTTTAACGACTTAAAGCGAAAACCATGCCGTTCGTTAGCGATTTTATATGGTCGTTAAGTACTGTTGTTTGTAACATTAGAATGCGGTATTTAATAATGTTTTTCAATGCAGTTGCTAGGAGAGTTGTAGTTTACATAGCTGTATCTGCCTCTTTGTCCTGCGCTGCCTGTATCCAGTGGCTTCCTGCGACCCTAACCATGTCGTCGGACCACTGAGGCCTGCCTACGCTACGTCTTAAAGTCTTAAACAGCGTAACAGCGTTACCTAGAAGGAACCCTTAAAAAAGGGTCTTGCGTGCCGAATCTTTACCTAATTAGGCGTGGTGGACCCGAGGGTCGCAATTTAAGTAACATTGTTGTGCAACATGGCTGCAGGGTGTACCTTCACGCCACGGGGAAGTCACCACCGTGGTGAGTGGCAGCGGCAGGCAACCCTTAAGGCGAAGTATGGATTAAAACAGTTGTATCTGTTTTTTTCTTTACGTGTAAAGAGTAAAGAAAATAACCACACTTTTGCACTTTTCAATGTTTCTTTCGTTTCAATTCAAAACTACAATTAATTTAAAAAAATGTCATATTGAAGTGTGTGTTTAGGCTAAGAAAATTTAGAGGTTTAAATCGGTCTGGTTTCCATGTAGAATTAGAATTAGAATAGAATTTATTGTAAAAAACAAACAGTAACATATACATGAATGCAAATATATGTTTTAAAAGAGATTTCTATGATATATTTTTTTCTGTTATAAAAGTTAACGAATCGTATTTCTGCAAGTGACAAAATAAAGTCATTGAAATGAAGAATCAAGTTACAAAATATGAATTTCATATGTTTTGTAATAGTAATAAAAAAAAAGAAAAAATCGAGATTCCTGCGACCAAAGTTTCTAATGCGTCGCCTTAAAGTGTGAAGGTGTGTGAGTTTTTGTTTTGTCTAACCTACCGCGTATTGTGCATTTATTTATGTACATTGTATTGATGGAACAATGGTATTTGGGTAGGTTTGCCGTTGGTCTTGTTATAATCGGTAAAATGTTGTGTAACTTATTTGGGTTAGAACAAAATTTTAATATTTAATCTACAGTTACAACTTAAAATAACTTTGTTGCGGCAAGAGCATCAAACCACTTAAGAAGATTGTGAAACTGCGACTTTTCATACAAATGGCGTTAACTATTTTCACCTCTTAAATTTTAACTGATTTAGACCAATTTTTGATAGGTTGTCAGTCAGAACAAAAGCTAGGCCTGCGCCTGTGTTTCTCGACTCCTAAATTTGGGGATCTTCAAGGCGAGATTAAATAGGCATTTTTTGAGTTTGCGATTACCATCCTCGACTTCATCGTCACTTATCATCAAGTGAGATGTAGTCAAAAGCACTCAAATTTTTAAGTAAATATCTATATATAGGGTGACTTTTAATAAGTTATTGATAGCAAAGGATATGAATGTACTCGTGATTACAAACAACTTTCCCAAAGAAACTGTATGTCAAATATGAAAAAAAAAATTTGGTCCTTCATACATTTTTGTCGATTTGATAACTTGTTATGTACCGAGGACCTAATTTTTTTTCTGATTTGACATATAGTTTCTATGGGAAAGTTGTTTGTAATCACAAGTTCATTAATATCCTTTGCTATCAAGAACTAATTAAAAGTCACACTATATAATATTTTTTATTCAATTTTTGAATGAAACAAAAAAAGGCCAAAAAGTTAGGTGCTTTCTGCCGTACAGTTTATTTGAATTTGGAAACTTCGTGTACTGATATTCACATTTGGCACACTGAGCATTTGGATTTTTGAGCATAAAATATTTTTTTCAAATAAAAGCTTGTACCTAAAAGTATTTAGGTTTTCGAAAATTTGTAATGTACAGTGGGTCGCGCCACCTATTCGCGGGCGGCTTTTGCCGTTGTCAATATCCGAATGCTACCTTTTAAGACTACAACATTGTTTCATCTTTCCTGTGAAAACATCTGTAATAATTTTGCTTTTCATGCCCGATTCGTTATTTTTCCGCACATAACGAACAAACAGCTAAGCTGAGATTAGCTTTGCAAACACAACTGTGTCGTCTTAATGAGAGAAAAAAAAAAAGGAAAACTCACGGGAAAAATATCAATAAGTCCCCTTCGCCATTACTGCCACACCCTGGGACAAAAGGCTGTCTTCGCTTCTATTATCAGAACAATGGGACGTGACCGAGTGGATGTTTACCTTTAGTTGAGGGTAAATTATTTACCTGCAGGTATTTTTTCTATGGTTTTGTTTAGTTCTAATAGTGAGTTGTATAGATATCAGGTATTGGTTATCGAACACTGTTATAGAGAACAAAAGAATTGGGAAGATGACAGCATAAAAAAACCGGCCAAGTGCGAGTCGGACTAGAGCTCCGAGGGTTCCGTACCACCACACCTCTTCACACAACTACCTAGATAGCTATGCACTATCTATACAAACAATTAACTTTAGTTGAGGGTAAATTATTAACCTGCAGGTATTTTGTCTATGGTTTTGTTTAGTTCTAATAGTGAGTTGTATAGATATCAGGTATTGGTTATCGAACACTGTTATAGAGAACAAAAGAATTGGGAAGACGACAGCATAAAAAAACGGCCAAGTGCGAGTCGGACTAGCACTCCGAGGGTTCCGTACCACCACACCTCTCCACACAACTACATAGATACCTATTTACAATACAAACAAAATACATCAACACAAGCAAGAAAATAATTATGTTTTTTTGACATTCAGTTCGGACTACTTAGTGCGAGTACGTCTCACGCTTGGCCGATTTTTATTATTAGTTGTTTTATTATTATTATTTATTTATTTATTTTAGGAAGACTAACAGCAAAATATTAAATAGTATATAAAACTTATATAAATACAGTGCTATACATAAGTCTCTTTACGTCAGTATTAGTACTATAATCACGCCAAGTTTCACACTTGTATGTATTACCGTTTTTACGATAGTGCTAAATCAAAAGTACTTCTCAAGACCTTTGAAAAATCACGTTTTTTGTATGGAGACCCCCTTATTTTTTCACTTTTTCTAACTTTTAGTATTTGCTGTAACAGCGGCAACAGAAATACACATTCTGTGAAAATTTCAACTGCCTTCGATTCATAAAATACAGCCCGCTGATGGACGGACAGACAGCGGAGGCTTAGTAATAGGGTTCCGTTTGCCATCCTTTGGGTGTTCGGAACTCTAAAAAGATGAAATCATCACCAAATTGCCCTCCTACTGAAACTTTGAAATCCTCACTTTTCTATCAAGTCCTTATTTTTTAACTCTCCAAAATCACAAAATGAGTACTACATAAATGACGCTTCAAAACTATGACGTGACGCCTAGGTAGGTATTTCAAACACTTTTAGAACAAAATGTCGTTTTTGACAGATGATAAAAAGTAACTCAGATGACAAGGAGTCATCTTTCCTGAATCCTGAGTCATAGTATAAATGCCTAAGTTGTTATGAGATGAGACTAGACTTGAGACCTAAGATACAACGAATACAAGATGTAACAAAATTGGTGTAGAAGTCGTTATCTGGGGATACTACTCATTATAATAACGACTTTCCCCAAGGAACCTATTAGTCAATTGTCAAAAAAAAACATAATTACTCCGGGAGTGACGACAAAAGTGAAAACTTTTTACAGTTTTACATGTTTTTACCCTCCGAGTGTTCCTGGCGAACAACTAGGTTGACAAAGTTTTGACCCTGCGAGTGTTGCTGGTAAGGTGTCGGTTACGTTACAGTGCTGCGATTTCATTGGTTTTTTCATTTTGGTTTTTCCATCTCAAAAAATGCCCAACGCGGCTAAAAAAGTTTTCACTTAAAAATAACAACAATAACGCAATATTTCACTGAATAATCATTTAAGTAAGTATATTTATTCTATACTGTCCCGTCCCGTCCCGTCCTATCCTATCCTATAAAATGCCAACATGCATGTGTGTCTATTATAAGGTGTCGGTAACGGTAATAGTGTCGCGAGATATATGGTTTTTTCTCATCTAAAAAAATGCCCAACGCGCCTAAAAAAGTTTTCACTTCAAAAAAATCGATCCTCATCGCTCCCAAAAATCAACTCAAAAATTTTTTTAGGGTTCCGTATCCAAAGAGTGAAAACGGAACCCTATTACTGAGACTTCGCTGTCCGTCTGTCTGTCTATCCGTCGATCTGTCTCGTCTGTCTGCCTGTCTGTCCGTCCGTCCATCTGTCACCAGGCTTTATTTCATGAACCGTGACAGCTAGACAGTTGAAATTTTCACAGATAATGTATTTCTGTTGCCCCTTTATCAAAAAATACTAAAAATTAGAAAAAGTGAAAAAAAAGGGGGGTCTCCATACAACAAACGTTGCTCGTTTTTGCTTGATATTGATAATGGCAACAGGTAGTCGCTTGAAATATTCATAGAATATTTAGTTATATATTTACTTTGAAAATAAATAATTAAATTGAAATAAAACAGATATTTATTTATTCCCAAACAACGAACGTGATTTTTTTGCTCGATATTGATAACGGCAACAGGTAGAAGCTTGAAATATTCACAGATTATTGAGTTGTATTGTATTGACTTTAAAAATAAATTATTAAATTAATATATAATGGTACGGAACCCTTTGTGCGCAAGTCCGACTCGCACTTGGCCGGTTTTTTTTAACATTTAATTTGGGTAAATGACGTTTTGAGATAAAGTGAGACCTTAACGGTCGTGGTCCCATTCTGTCATACAGAGCCACTGCCTCGTAAAGTGGTGATTCACGAGTCTCCAGTAACCTTATTGTCGTCTGTTTTATGATCTAGATTCTAGACTGTACTACAGAGTAGGTAGTTTAGTTTATTATGGAATGTGGGTAGGTTTGAAATGGAATGGATCAAATTTTAAGGGTTCCGAACCGCAAAAGGAAAAAAGGAACCCTTGTCGTTGTCCGTCTATCTGTCTGTCTGTCAAGACCATTTTTCTCAGGTACGCGTGGAGGTATCAAGTTGAAATTAATATCCAATAATTTGGTCTATGGTCCTCTGAAGCTATGAAAAAAATTCAAAGTTTCAAGTCAAAGCTACGGCCATTTTACGGCAATTTTTGTCACATATATGAAGGAATTTTAGAATCGTTTCTGGCAAGAAGCAAAGTCTCACAGCACAAATAAAGGTAAAAATCCGAAAATTGTAAATTTGGTAGTTATATCACCATGAATACATATTTTTTTGCGATTACAAACGTTTATTTGTAGGTGGTGAATTGACCGTGACGTATAATATAGATGTCCATGAACATTTTTTCAACTACAAAGTTAAGTTTGTCCTTTATTGCGATTGTGTTACTGGTTGATGTTTGTAGATGTAGGAAAAATGGGAAAAATCTCAGTGCGCGAGACGGACTCGCACTTGTTTTAAGGTTCCGTACCCAAAGGGTAAAAACGGGACCCTATTACTAAGACTTCGCTGTCCGTTCGTCCGTCTGTCTGTCTGTCCGTCTGTCACCAGGCTGTATTTCATGAACCGTGATAGCTAGACAGTTGAAATTTTCACAGATGATATATTTCTGTTCTTGCTATAACAACAAATACTAAAAATTAGTAAAAGTGAAAATCTCCATACAAAAAACGTGAATATAGTAGAGCTCCATCTAGTATGATGGTACGGAACCCTTTGTGCGCGGTTCTGATTCGCACCTTACCGGTTTTTTTACAAGAGTTAATCCTGTGTTGTACAATAAGAATTTCAAATGAATTTAAACAAAGAAACTAATGTAATTATTCAACAAGGAAATGCCCGAAAAAACTGTATAATAAAATAACAAATTCAATACGCGACCGCTCGACATTAAAGCGGGAGTTTCAAAATCCCATTCACTTGGCTTAAGGGCCTAAAAACGAAATTTGAGGAATTCTCGTCTCAAGCCCCGCCATATGGAAGGCGATCCTACATGAATTATGCACACTATGAAACGTTACACGCTATATTATTGTCTTGGACGGGGTTAATGGCCTGTCATGTGGGCAGTTGCGTCATCGCAATAAACTTCAGATGATCTGAACTTCCTGTAGTGGTTTCGTATGCCGTATCATTACACACATTATGCAGCCTTACAAGCATGTATGATTAAGTAGATTTTTAATTGATTTTGTTGAAAATGTTAAGTCCTCTTTCGTAAACAAATAATTGTGATGAAGCATAATATGTAACGCAACTAAGAAAGATCCTCTTTCTTGCTAAGTCGTCTTACTTAATTATGATAAAACATAATACATAGAATCTTGATAAGAAAGATCCTCTTGCCAAGTAATCTTACATAATTATGATAAAGCGTAATAGTATCGTGACAGAACAATTAAAGATCCTCTTGCTGAGTCCTCTAACAAGTATATGATGAAGCATGATAGTATCGTGAGAGAACAAAGAAAGATCCTCTTGATAAGTCCTCTAACAAGTATATCATAAAGCATAATAGTATCGTGACAGAACAAAGAAAGATCATCTTGCTTAGTCCTCTAACAAGCATATGATGAAGCGTAATAGTATCGTGACAGAACAAAAAAAGATCCTCTTGCTAAGTCCTCTAACAAGTATATGAAGCATGATAGCATCGTGACAGAACAAAGAAAGATTCTCTTGCTAAGTCTAACAAATATATGATGAAGCATAATAGAAGTATCGTGACAGAACAAAGAAAGATCCTCTTGCTAAAAGTCCTCTAACAAGTACATGATGAAGCATGATAGTATCGTGACAGAACAAAGAAAGATCCTCTTGCTAAGTCCTCTAACAAATATATGATAAAGTATAATAGAAGTATCGTGACAGAACAAAGAAAGATCCTCTTTCTAAGTCCTCTAACAAGTATATAAAGAAGCGTCATAGTATCGTGACAGAACAAAAAAAGATCCTCTTGCTAAGTCCTCTAACAAATATATGAAGAAGCATAATAGAAGTATCGTGACAGAACAAAAAAAGATCCTCTTGCTAAGTCCTCTAACAAGTATATGAAGCATGATAGCATCGTGACAGAACAAAGAAAGATTCTCTTGCTAAGTCTAACAAATATATGATGAAGCATAATAGAAGTATCGTGACAGAACAAAGAAAGATCCTCTTGCTAAAAGTCCTCTAACAAGTACATGATGAAGCATGATAGTATCGTGACAGAACAAAAAAAGATCCTCTTGCTAAGTCCTCTAACAAGTATATGAAGCATGATAGCATCGTGACAGAACAAAGAAAGATTCTCTTGCTAAGTCTAACAAATATATGATGAAGCATAATAGAAGTATCGTGACAGAACAAAGAAAGATCCTCTTGCTAAAAGTCCTCTAACAAGTACATGATCAACCATGATAGTATCGTGACAGAACAAAGAAAAAACCTCTTGCTAAGTCCTCTAACAAATATATGATAAAGCATAATAGAAGTATCATGACAGAACAAATAAAGATCCTCTTGCTAAGTCCTCTAACAAGTATATGATGAAGCGTAATAGTATCGTGACAGAACAAAGAAAATTCCTCTTGCTAAGTCCTCTAACAAATATATGAAGAAGCATAATAGAAGTATCGTGACAGAACAAAAAAAAATCCTCTTGCCCTAGCAACTAGGACCTATCCTCTAACAAGTATATGATGAAGTGTAATAGTATCGTGACAGAACAAAGAAAGATCCTCTTGCTAAGTCCTCTAACAAATATATGATGAAGCATAATAGAAGTATCATGACAGAACAAAGAAAGATCCTCTTGCTAAGTCCTCTAACAAGTATATGATGAAGCGTAATAGTATCGTGACAGAACAAAGAAAGATCCTCTTGCTAAGTCCTCTAACAAATATATGATGAAGCATAATAGTAGTATCGTGACAAAACAAAGAAAGATCCTCTTGCTAAGTCCTCTAACAAGTATAATGATCAACCATGATAGTATCGTGACAGAACAAAGAAAGATCCTCTTGGTAAGTCCTCTAACAAATACATGAAGCATAATAGTATCGTGACAGAACAAAGAAATATCCTCTTGCTAAGTCCTCTTACATAATCGTTTATATGATGAAGCATAATAGTATCGTGACAGAACAATGAAAGATCCTCATAAAACAATTTATGTTTTTAATTAAAACAATGTGGATCATTATTGACGTCTAATTCTAGTCTAGACCTGCTTTTCCGAAAATTGTGCTTCAAAAGTTCTCCCTCTAATTTAAAACTGACAAATTGTAAGCTTTGGTTGTCAACTTCTCATGGATAGTCAATGAATATTAATAATCACTCGCTTACTGATAATGATACTTATGTATGGACCACTTTGGTTCTACTTTACTAAAGTGCCCCCATAATATATTCATTGCCGATGGGCAATTAGGTCATTGACTGGGATGAAACCTTATATTTTTATTAGAGACTATAATTATTATTTTTATTACTTAAGGCTTTAAAACGCCTCAATCCGAGCAGGTTGATACGTGAAAATAATATCGAACGTAAGTCAATTCATTTTAAGTTCAAATCAATGCGTGCTTTAACGCGGCTGTTACGTTGCAACCGAACGTCTAATTCTCGATTTTTACATGTTTAATTATTACTTTTCTATACTTTCAAAAAAGTTTTAAAAAATGTGTTCAATTAAAATGAAAGGACTTAAAGTCACCGATTTTTGTGTGTTGGTTTCATTTAGCATTAACTATGTATTTGTTTCCGAGAAATTTTGCAATTAAAGCCAAAAACAAGGTCTACAGTATATTTTTTTTACATCAAAAGTGGTAATATTTTTTAAATTTTATTCAATTAAGTAAATCGATTTTTTCG
Source organism: Coleophora flavipennella (assembly GCA_947284805.1). Lineage (NCBI taxonomy): Eukaryota > Metazoa > Arthropoda > Insecta > Lepidoptera > Coleophoridae > Coleophora > Coleophora flavipennella. The sequence goes on along the minus strand of OX369287.1, from coordinate 6,502,907 downwards.
TTATTTTAAGTATATAATTATATATCAGTCTTTCAATAATTTGAATTGAATATTGTCATTTGACCTATCTTAAGGCCTTAAGTTCATGGATATAACACGCCTTTTATTTATTTAGTCCGTATAATCTGACAAATCTTGTCAACCGTAGATCTGCAATGAATTGAAACCCTATATAAATAAGATGATCCTCTAGCTCATCTTTATTACTAGCTATCCCGAGAAATAAAATGAAAAACGAATTTTGTGGAACATTTCAACTGCTCCAAGAACTTATGAGTTTTCCGCTGCGTCGTCTAACCTTACCGTCTAGCTAAATTGTATCAAGCTTTTCCGTATCTAGAAACGTGACTAGAATTTATTGCCGTTTCGTCTTTGTCTTGAAGTTTGCATTCAGCTTTTTAACATAGCAAATTGAATTCCTGCTTCTCTTAAAAATATATCTTTTATTTTCAAAACCTTAAATTTTTAAAGCAACTTTGTAAGTATTGATTATACCAGCTTGTTCCATATTTCTATTCCCACTTTATGATTCCTCAGAATCATAGTAAAGATCATAAAACTTTTATTTACATGCATTCCCAAAACATTCCGTTTTACGATTTGATTCACATTATTTCCATCGCCGCGTCGATCTAATAGTAAAAATGATTTTTATTGACATATAAATTGTAGGATATGAGATATCGAAGGACAATTTGTATGTCACTGTGTATTCTATTGCCGTAAATAAACTCTTTTATAACTCTGCGGTAAGGTCCTATGAATATTTGATTACATTTTAGTGATATGATATTGTTTAGACGAAAAAAATATAAACAGAAATATCGCATTTAGTTATCTCCATTTCCACATCTAATATGAGTTCTAAATGTGACGTAAGTACTAGGGATGTTACAGAGTTGGTTTTATTGGAACCGAAGTCGGAGTTTTTGAATTTGGTTTTTCGGAGTCGGATCGGAACCGGAATCGGAGTCGGAGGCGAAGTTGGAGTTGATAGTAGAAGAGAGATGTGTTAAGGTCAGGCCTAATAAAATAAAATAGTAAAATATCTTTATAATTTGGAGAGAGGGGTACCTACCCCGTGCGACATGTATAAAACTGTCGCCGCCGTTATCCGCTATGCTTCGACCTCAAAGTGTCGGAGTCGAAGTCTGAACCGGAGGTATAATATCAATCAGAAGTTCCGCCTTATCGGAGTAACATAACATCCCTAGAAGTACACACCTCATTCTACAAACACGGACCATCCCAAATATTTGTTTAGCAAAAACAATATATCACCCAAGTAGAAGGCCTGAGGCATCAACCACTTTGCGACCCTCTTGATCTCATCGCAGTGTTTTACAGAGCCCCACAAACACGCCCAAGCCTTTTAGCGTTTTGCACTCATCCATTCAGCGCCCTTAATCCAATCCAAGTACTGACCACATCATTAATTTTCTGCAATATCGTATCGCACCCTCGAAAGCTTCGCCTTCGATATTTCAACGGGAACTATTTATATTTCGCGAGGTAACAAAGGCCGGTCGTAAATAAAGGTTTAGATGTAGCTTTGGCCCCCTGGGATGCCGCCTTACTGCCTTTGATACACTCCCTTCCTCCTTTGCTTCGGTGCTAGAGTAAGTACGTTCTGCTTCATAAATCATTACCTGCGCTGTGACATCGCTTGATGCGGCGCTTGCACTTGCTGTGTCACGAGAATCATGACGTGACCATTTGTCATTAAGGCTTGTACATGGGCTAGCGACCTTGAGGGTCTGGGCGGAGCTCTATATCTCTCCCCGCACCACCCGCACCATAACATCGCGCGCGCTGCGTAGGTATACAGCCACACCAGAGTCATAGGGTAATAAAATTACAGACTTACACAGACACAAATAGCATCTTCTTTCTACGTACACGGGGTGTACTTAACGTAATAAGTCTACAAGCGTAAAGGCAAAAAAAAAATTACAGCATGGTGTGCATACTTTTTCGCAAAGCTGTCACGGTCTGGTGTAGTCGAGAATACACAAAACAACGATAATCATTACGTTTACCTAGTAGCAATAAAAATTGGTGAATACATCCAAATTTTACACATAATTTGGGTTTGTATGGGAGGTGAAATGAAAACTAAAAGATTCCATCATGGTAGAGTATGGAAATGACATTTAGTTTGACACATTTGTTCACAAGCAGCGCCCCTCTTGTGTGAAAATATATTTTTCAATACAGTTGCTCCAAAAATGGTACTTTATGTGCTAGTTTACTATGCGCAATTTTTTTTACCGCACACGTGCTTTTTACGTTGCCACTTTTTTATTTGTAGTTCTGAGAAACAATACATTTCTAGCAAATAAAAAATTATAATATCCAGAGATAATGAATCTTCTTTAATATTTTTGATATGAGAATTTTTAAAGAGATTGGTTGTTTCTACAGAATAGAAGAATCATATTTTTTTTCTTATCTGTGGTTGTTTCTCTGTGAGGTTAGTACTTAGTACATAACGTTAGCTAATTAGATTCTCTTTGGGTTATATCTTTGTGAAGAAAGGAGAATAAATATGAATAAAGCGCATAGGTCATCTTTTCCAAGGAGGTTTTAATGCTTACAATAATAATATATCCCAAGCTATTGATATTTATCTAGGATAATATTAAAAAAAACTTACGCATTCGTACGTGTGCCTAGCTAAATTAAATATGGCGTAATTTTCGTAAAACTGAATTGAGTTGTTTTAGTTGTGAAAACGAGTAAAATTATAAATAGTTAATATAATATGTCTATAAAAAATATACATATGTACGAGTAATAAAAATAGAGTGAGATTACTCCCCGGACGTTTTAAATGAGCAACAAGTCGCGTAAAATGAACTTTGATTGCCGAAACCTTGATAGGTCCTTTGTTTTTGTTTTTCTGTCACGGTATTTTTTTTATTTACCTGTTTTCTCACAACTGTATTAAAAAAACGTCGCATGATACATGGGTGTGAAAGGAAATGACAAACTCGTTAAAATAAAAAACGACAGTGACAGAAAAATAAAATACATGGGTACATACCTATCAAGGTTTCGCCAACCACAGTTCATTTTACGCGAATTTTGGCTATTTTTAAATGTACGGGGAGTAATCTCACTTTGTTTTTTCCTTATATATAAGTATATTTTTTATTGCACGTATATTCATAATTTTGTTTGTATTCTAAGCAACACAATTCAGTTTACGAAAATTGCGCCATATTTAATTTAGTTAAGCACACGTACGCATGCGTAAGTTTTTTTAAATATTAATATAAGTAGATTACAATAAGGCTTGGAATAAAGTTCATGTAAGCATTAAAACCTCCTTGGAAAAGATGACCTATTCCTTCTTGTTACCTATGCGTTTCATTCATATTTATTTTTCTTTCTCACAAAGATATAACCCAAAGAGAATCTAATCTGCTAGTGTTATGTACTAACTTCACGAAATTACAACCAGTCTCTTTTAAAATTCTCCTTTCAAAAGTCTTAAAGAAGATTATGTATCTTTGGTTATTATTTTTTATTTACTAGAAATATCTTGTTCCTCCGAGCAAGAAATTAAAAAAAGTAGTAAAGTAAAAGCACGTGTGCGGTAAAATCAATCAAGGTACCACTTTTCGAGCAACTGTATTGAAAATTACTATGTCGATCTTCCATGCGTATACACGACAAACGAAGTGCGAGGTTAAGCAATAAATTTATCGATGAGTTTCATATCTGGCTGGTTACAAGTTACAGAGCGGAGAGGTAGTGCAATTAAATAAAATTAACGGTATGTAGAAATTAAAATGTTATGAAAAGGTAGTAATTAGGACCATTTCGGGCTTTTTATCTGAGGCTTATACTGATCTTAAAAGTTTTTATTTGTTTTGTATTTTGTATTTAAATTTTAAATCACTGTACTTGATAGGTGATACAAAACAATGTAATTAGACTTGTGGTTAAAATTTAAATCTTTGAAATTCATCAAACTTAGGACTCATGAAACTCCTTAATTCTCCTAAGAACCTATAAAATCTAAAATAGCTTAAGTAGCTCGTAGAATATATTATGGCCGTTGTGGTAGTAAAGTTCTAGAGTGGCACTCACCACAAGACCTTCACCAGGTCGTCGGTACACCGAGTAGGCTTTTCTACATTTCATCTTTCAGTGCCCGGTCTCCACTCGAGAACATCACTGTCCCAACGATCATGTGTTCTACGAGCATGTGCCTGGCAACATAGCTGATAGATCAGATGGCCGTTGGGGTAGTAAAGTTCTTGAGTGCCGACCGTACACCAGAAGACGTACTGTGCACCGTACGGTCACCTGTTCTACGAGCTATGTGCCGCACATAGCTCGTAAAACAGATGGCCGTTTGAGTAGTAAAGTTCTCGAGTGGCAACCACACATCAGAAGATGCACCGCACAACGCATTAGATACGACTAGTTCTGCGTTGCTCGCATCCAGAGGCTTCTCGTGACCTTCAGCAGGTCGTCAGTCCTCCAAGTGGGAGGCCTGCCTACGCTACGTCTTCCGATGTACGGTCATTACTTGAGAACTTTGTTGCCCCAATGGCCATCTATTATACGAGATATATGCCTAGAACAGAATATGATCGTTGGGGCAACAAAGTTCTCGAGTAGCGAGAGTGCACCAGAAGACGCAACGCGCACCACATTGGAAATAACCTATAATGATTTGTTCGAACCCAGTGGCTTCCCGCGACCTTCACCAGGTGGTTGGTCAACCGAGTGGAAGTCCTACCTATGTTAGATCTTCCAGTGCGCAGTCGCCACTCGAGAACTTTACTGCACCAACGGTCATCTGTTCTACGAGCTATGTGCCAGACCGGGCATTCTCAATGCGGTACACGGTGCGTCTTCTGGTAAGCGGTCGTTACTCGAGAACTTTGCTGCCCTAACGATCATCAGTTCTAGTCATATATCTCGTAAAACATATGGCCGTTGGAGCAGCAAAGTTCTCAAGTGGTGACCACACACCGGAAGATGTAGCATAAGCAAGCCTCCCATTTGGTGGACCGACGTCCTGCTAAAGTCGCGGAAAGCCGCTGGATCTTTGTGCTGGCTTATACGATTTCGATGATTATTATTTTTTGAATAGGGTATAATAAAGCTCGGGTAGATTTTAAGCAACAAAAACTGTAAAACAAAAACTTTGTATCAAAAAAATTAAACAAAGAAAACTGAACAGCGTAAATTAAAAAATAAAAAGAATCTAATGTAGTAACCAAATATGTTCATAAAATACTCTCTGTCCGTTACACTACACTATGTCGTCAAAAAACCCAATATTTTATTTTTATTCGAGAGCTCCCGCAAAGCAGCACAGGTCCGTCTAGCATCGCGACCCGCCCCGCACTGATTTTTAGGACGAGCGCGGGGAACGGCTTGAGAACGGTTGGAATTTTACCCGAAATCATATGGTTTTAAAATATTTATAAATAAAATACAATAAATAATCAAAAAGTGAGAAATCAGCATCACTCTAGATTGTTTTTTGAGTTATATCATAAATTTTCAAACTGTTTTGTTAAAAATTGCAGCAGTAAAATGGTTACAACTGAAAAAAAGGGGGTGTATTAGATAATTTTTTTCTATGGTTCTGAAAAATGAAATCGAATTCTGTGAAATCTACATCACTTCTTATATCTTGTAGATTATTATGTATTTTTTTCTGGTAGAAATATGCTATGGTTAACGAATAAAATGGTTACAAAATTCTTCAGTTTTAGAGGTTTTTCGAAGGACAAGCCTTAATGTCACTTACGGTATCTGGTGTGGCGTTTTGATGAGAACTTTAAAGTTTTTGAACGAACCTTCTAGATGTTTTCAAATATACGTATGTTATAAATAAATGTATGTTATAGTGTAAAGGTTTATTATATGGAATTTCCATGAATTAATATTATTTATAATTTTATAATACAAGGGTGTTAAAAAGGTGAATAACAAAGTAGGCAAGTGATTTTTTAATTACCATAAATAGACTACTATTTATAAGCGTGTGTGATAAAATCAGTTTTGCGCACAGCAAACTGGCATGTAAAAAAGTACTTTTTGAGAAACAGTATTAAAAAATAAAATTAATCTCATCATGCGTAATTAATGTGCAATGCAAACCAAATTTTCTTTATTACGATTATTTTACGCCGGTTAGTGGATTCTAGTACATAAGGAATCTTTAAAATATCCCTTAATCGTTGCATAAATAATTGCAAGTACTCCTACCGTAGACAATATCTAAAAAAACAGACAAATCTAAAAAAAAAACTGGGATTGGAAATAACTCCTTCATACAAAAATGTACAAAATATCTCGATCAGCTGATCGATCTGTATATAGAGTTTTTTTTGTAATTCCAGCAAAATCATAGAAAAAAAGTTGTATAGTATGATGAGTAGAAGCCCCAGTTACCGGGTAAAAAGGTTTATTAAATATCAAAGCAAATGATAAAGTTGATACCTAAATTAAGTAATAAAAGATCTCGTTTGATTTTATAGGTATCACATATTAAAGCAACTGATTAAGTTTATACCTAATTTAAGAAATGCAAGATCTCGTTAGGCAGGTACATCAAATATTAAAGCAACTGATAAACTTTAAACGTAATTTTAGTTATAAAACTCTTATTTGCTTCTATAGGTTTATCAAATAATAAAGCAACTGATAAAGTTATGATACCTAATTTAAGCAATGAAACTCTTATTTGCTTCTATAGGTTTATCAAATAATAAAGCAACTGATAAAGTTATGATACCTAATTTAAGCAATGAAACTCTTATTTGCTTCTATAGGTTTATCAAATAATAAAGCAACTGATAAAGTTATGATACCTAATTTAAGCAATGAAACTCTTATTTGCTTCTATAGGTTTATCAAATAATAAAGCAACTGATAAAGTTATGATACCTAATTTAAGCAATGAAACTCTTATTTGCTTCTATCGGTTTATCAAATAATAAAGCAACTGATAAAGTTATGATACCTAATTTAAGCAATGAAACTCTTATTTGCTTCTATAGGTTTATCAAATAATAAAGCAACTGATAAAGTTATGATACCTAATTTAAGCAATGAAACTCTTATTTGCTTCTATAGGTTTATCAAATAATAAAGCAACTGATAAAGTTATGATACCTAATTTAAGCAATGAAACTCTTATTTGCTTCTATAGGTTTATCAAATAATAAAGCAACTGATAAAGTTATGATACCTAATTTAAGCAATGAAACTCTTATTTGCTTCTATAGGTTTATCAAATATTAAAGCAACTGATAAAGTTATGATACCTAATTTAAGCAATGAAACTCTTATTTGCTTCTATAGGTTTATCAAATAATAAAGCAACTGATAAAGTTATGATACCTAATTTAAGCAATGAAACTCTCATTTGCTTCTATAGGTTTATCAAATATTAAAGCAACTGATAAAGTTATGATACCTAATTTAAGCAATGAAACTCTTATTTGCTTCTATAGGTTTATCAAATATTAAAGCAACTGATAAAGTTATGATACCTAATTTAAGCAATGAAACTCTTATTTGCTTCTATAGGTTTATCAAATAATAAAGCAACTGATAAAGTTATGATACCTAATTTAAGCAATGAAACTCTCATTTGCTTCTATAGGTTTATCAAATATTAAAGCAACTGATAAAGTTATGATACCTAATTTAAGCAATGAAACTCTTATTTGCTTCTATAGGTTTATCAAATAATAAAGCAACTGATAAAGTTATGATACCTAATTTAAGCAATGAAACTCTCATTTGCTTCTATAGGTTTATCAAATATTAAAGCAACAACTTAGTACCGAATTTAAGTAATAAAACTCTGATTTGCTTACCTATATCAAATATTAAAGCAACTGATAAAGTTATTAGGTACCTAATTTAAGTAATGAAAGATCCTTTATTGCATACATGAAAAGCATTACAGACACTTAATTTAAATATGTACAGGGCAAAGGCGGCCTTATGGCTTTTAGCGATTTCTTCCAGGCAACCTTAAGGTAACCGGTAGGAGTTGGCAGGTAAAAGGCTAAATGCGGGTGACTGCATATTATTATTTCTTTATTTTTATTTTTTTATTCACAATTGGTAAACCCTTGACAACATCTCACCTGGTGGTAAGTGACGATGTTACGAAATTATACATATATACTTATACAGGATGTAACAAGATTGGTGTAGGCCCCGTTAACTGGAGATACTACTCATCATACTGAACAACTTTTGTTCCACAAATTGCTAAAATAGCAAAAAAAATGAAATCTTCATACAATACAATCAGCTGACTGACTAATGTTTTGCATTTTTGTATGGAGCGTCGAATATTTTTTTTGCGAATTGACTATAAGTTCCTTGGGGAAAGTTGTTCAGTATGATGCGTAGAAGCTCCAGTTAACAGGACCTATATCAGTTTTGTTACAACCTGTGTATGTATATCAAATATTAAAGCAACTAATAAAGTTAATACCTATTTTAAGTAATGAAAGATTTCGCTTGCTTTTATCATCATCATCATCATATCAGCCGAAGGAAGTCCACTGCTGGACATAGGCCTCCCCCAAGGATCTCCACGACGACCGGTTCTGCGCTGCCCGCATCCAGCGGCTTCCCGCGACCTTCACCAGGTCATCGGTCCACCGAGTGGGAGGCCTGCCTACACTACGCTTTCCGGTGCGTGGTCGCCACTCGAGAACTTTACTGCCCCAACGGCCATCTGTTCTACGAGCAATGTGCCCCGCCCACTGCCACTTAAGTTTAGCAATTCTGAGAGCTATGTCGGTTACTTTGGTTCTCTTACGGATCTCCTCGTTTCTGATTCGATCACGCAGAGAAACTCCGAGCATAGCACGCTCCATTGCCCTTTGGGTGACCTTGAGCCTTCTTATGAGGCCCATAGTAAGCGACCATGTCTCAGTTCCGTACGTCATCACTGGCAACACACATTGGTCGAAGACCTTGGTCTTAAGACACTGCGGTATCTGGGACGTAAAGATATTGCGAAGCTTCCCGAACGCTGCCCAGCCGAGTTGTATTCGACGATTGATCTCTTTCTCGAAGTTGGACCTACCTAACTGGACTGTTTGTCCCAGGTATACATATTCGGTAACAACTTCGAGTGTAGAGCCTCCAACCTTCAAAGGAGTAGGTATGACACGGACGTTTGACATAATTTTCGTCTTGTCCAAGTTCATTCTAAGACCCACTTGTTGGGAGGCTCTACTGAGGCCATCGAGCATTGTGCCTAAGTCGTCCATAGTCTCAGCCATGACCACGATATCATCAGCGAATCGAAGGTGGGTGATGTACTCGCCGTTGATATTGATGCCTAGTCCACCCCAGTCCAAAAGCTTAAAAACATCTTCCAGGGCGGCGGTGAACAGTTTCGGAGATATAACGTCTCCCTGTCTCACCCCTCGCTGCAGCTGGATAGGTTTCGAGTTTTGATCCTGGAGGCGAACCGACATGGTGGCGTTTTCATACAAACACTTCAGCACTTCGATATATCGATAGTCGATTTGGCACCTCTGGAGAGACTGTAACAGGTTTGCTTTTATAGGTATATCAAATATCAAAGCAACTGATAAAGTTATCTGGAGGAAAACTAATTTCCCCGCTCGAATTCCGCTTGCAGCTCGCGCACCACCCACCCTCGTACACAGTCATTAAAGATACTTCCACGCAGGCGAAGCCGCGGGCAAAAACTAGTTAACAATTAACCCTTAGTTGACTCATTAAAAGTTAATTTAACCAACTTATAATAATGTTAACACTCACTGCCTCAAAATGTACCTTCGAATCCCAACTTCTCACTTACAGGCTTGGTTCACTTGTCTCTAAAACTGGATTCAGTGTGCCCATTTAGAAAACATAAAAATGAAAAGAAACTTAGAAAAATTTTGGAGCACGGTGGAACAAATCCACTTTCGTAGGCAAATAATAATTGTTAGACCTGCGTTCATTGAATTACTACTACTAGTAATTCAATGCCTGCGTTGGTAAATCTTTGCTCGCTAATGTCTTTCTCGATCAAACGTTTAGTAATTAACTTAGTGACATTTCTATTCGTATTACGTAGAGTTTGGTGTTAAAAAAGGCGACTATACAGGATGTAAAAAAATTGGTGTAGAACCCGTTAACTGGGGTTTCTACTCATCATATTAAACAACTTTCCTCAAGAAACCCATAATCAATTCTCAAAAAAAAATGGACCCTCCATACAAAATTAGTCAATCAGCTGACCGTTTTGTATGAAGAGTAAATTTTTTTTGCTGTTTCAGCAAAGTCATAAAACAAAAATTGTTCAGTATGATGAGTAGAAGCCTCAGTTAACGGGACCTACACCAATTTTGTTACATCCTCTATATACCTTAATTGTGCCACACGATAAAGAGGAAAAAGCGACGCAAGAGCTGTTATTTGGATAAGAAGAGCAGTGATGTAGTACCTGTTATTTTTGAAACCACAAAATGGGTGTGTAGTTGGAATAATTTTGGAGCGTAGTGGAACAGATCCACTTTACTAAGCAAATTAAAATTGTTTGACCTGATTAGGTAAACCTTTGTTCGCTAATTACTCGGGCGGGACGGGAAGCGAGTCTGGAAGAAGGAAGTTGCCTTTTTTCAGATAAAAACTTTGACTAAGTAACTTAGTTACGTTTCTATGGGAGCGATGGCTGACTCTCCCGTTATACTCGTGACCGGGTGCTGCCCGTGTGAATTGGCTTACTCTTGTCAAAGGCATTAATGACATTCAATGATTTTAATGTATAACGTCTCGTGTCATATTGTTTTCATGTTCTAGACATAATGATATCAGCTCATATACGTCCCCACCGAGGGGCTCGAGCCTACCTTGAATTAGGGCGATCGGGCCGTAGTCGACCATGCGGGCCTAGTGAATAATGACAATGACATAATCTGGTTTATTTCAAGGATTGAATTTTGTTAACTAATGATGTTTATTTCTTGATTTTTCACAAATGACATTGTGTTTTTATTATTTTATGACTGTCAGAAAGAGTGTAATTTGCACTTATTTTGAATAACTACCTTGAATCTTAAACTTTGAATCATGAATTCGTATTACGTAGAGTTATTCTGAGTCGTGCAACAGGAAGATTTGATGCTCACGCCGGGAGTAACAAACACTGCGTTACCGTGTTTCGGGTGGTAGGTCTCGGCGATGAGCGAAGTCCAGGAATGTGTGGCCGACTTTGTGTTTCGTCTCGATGTGTTTCTTGGACACACAGTATATCACCACACGTGCGGCAAAGTTCAGATAGGATTTCTGATTTGTCCTGTGTGAAACCTTCGATGTTGATCGAGACTACACACGAAGCCGGTTTTAGAGCTGGACCGTTTGTGTTTGCCATCGTGGTGAAAGGATTTTGCCAGTTAGCGTTAGGGGATCGCTAACTGTTGCCCAGGGTGCGTCCGATGTACAATGTACATCTGCGGGGAGGCTCCTTTCATGTTCCTTTCATGACAGCGGCTGATAATGCTGTTAACGTGGCCAAATTCTGGGCTGCTACAGTGTAGTTTCTGCCATCGACACGCTAAGAAGAAGAATTACGTAGAGTTCGGTGTTAAAAGAAGAAAGGCTATATACCTTCTAGCGACGCAGAAGTATTTATTTGTAATTATTATTAAGTATTTGACATCGAGATTTAAAAAAATACACATTGTACACAAATGCAAATTGAAATTCTTGACGCTTACGATGTTTTGGTCGCGAGAAAACTATACTGTGATGATTTAGCGCTGCATGTTTCAATAGTTTAATTAGACGATATACCCAGTGTTTTAGCGCTGCAGCGATTTAAGGTTTACTCGCACACACTGCATTTCGTCACCTCTACCCGTCTCCTATCCTCTAAGCCGCGTAATGGAACTTTGTTACAAAAAGGATTCTAAAAAAACGAACGAGCCTTGCAGTAGTCACATATGATGTGTAACATCTGACATAAGTAAAAATCCTACCCGCCTCACATTAGGCGGCATGGCCATGTTTCCTTAGCCTTTGCGACTGAAAAAAAACTCATTTCCTGTTACACACTTCCGTCCATTTTCACGAAATCACTCCCACAGAAATCACACCCACAGATTGCAGGAAAGCGAGAGGAAAGATGTTACACATCAAAAATGTGTTTTATCAGTGTTCCCGATTAGCAGAGAAACTGCTGAACCGTATTTGATTATATTTTGCACAAAGATGATAAAAATAAATATACCTTACTAGCTGTTTCCCGCGGCTTCACCTGCGTGGACATCCTTTTGCTTGACTTTTAGAGGGTGTGAAGTGCGCGAGCCGCAAGCGGCTCGCGAGCGTGAAAAAAGTAGCCTATGTGTTAATCCAGGTCTTAATCTGTTTATCTACCAAATTTCAGCCAGATCCGTTCAGTAGTTTTTGCGTGAAGAAGTAACAAACATACACACTCACAAACTTTGTGATTGCCAGGTGTTAAATATGTTATTTATGTTGTATATCTGGAAAATTTCATAATATTGTAATGGACCAGTCATACCAAAAACTTATAAAATATATTTTAATTTTCTTTTGTTTTTTTTTATTTCATTTTAGTAGGCATTTTATAAGTACCTAATTACCTATTCGCCTTTTATGTTATTTATTACATATTGAGTTTTTACAAAAAATTAGTTTCTTTTACCTCTTAGTTGGTTTTGTTTGAGTCTTCAGAGGCTCCTGAAGGTTAAGTGGCCCTCGCTGGATACCTACATAGTTTATCGAAAATCAGCAGGAAATGATTGAAGTGCCTATAGGTACTCTAGTTTATTTTAAAAAATCACTTACTCTGTGAAATGTTGCTCTTGCAAAAGAGCAAAAATAAAAAAAACCTACGATTGCAAAAAAAAAATAACGTATAAACAATGCACTAAAAAGTCAGAAACAAGATTGAGAAAACAAACTACTAAAACATAAAAAACTCTAGTTTGGTTTAACAGACTAAATTATGAGCTGGAAGCTGTAAAATGTCGCTCTAGTAAAAGTGCAAGAAAAAAACTAAAAAAAAACCCGACTGCAAAAAAATCAACATAATATAAGCAATGCCCTAAAAAGACCGAAACAAGAAAAAAAAACTACTAAAACCTAATAAACTCTATTTATTATGAGCTGTTTGGCACCAAATCGATTTTTTATTACTTTAAGTATATTAAATATTTTTTCCATAGTTGATAGCTTTACACAGCTTTTCAATAATCATTTGACCCATGTTAAGGCCTTAAATGGAAATAAACACAAATTTTTTCGAATCATGTTTCAAATACCTGTGATATTTGTGTTTCAAATAATGAGCTTTAAGAAATAAAAAAGTGCTGGTCTTGAAAATTATGATGTGTCTTGCGATCTTGACTAAAAAATCTCACAAAAGTACCTATAACCTTACAATTATTCTCGTACCTTATCTGGTTCAGGGCACGTGTGTACAAAGATAAGGTTGCCTGGAAGAAATCGCTAAAAGCGATAAGGCCGCCTTTGCACTGTACATATTAAAATTAAGTTTCTGTAATGCTTTTTTGGTATGCATTATAGGATATTTATTATTATTATTATTAAAGATCAGCGGCGGCATATTTTGTGCAAGTTTTATCTTTAAAAAGAAAATTCTGGTGTGCGTGTGATCGTAATTCTTCTCCTCCAATAGGCTTTACCGATTTTTATTTAAAAAAATATTTCGAACATATAGGGTCAGTCACTTGGATTGTTCTTAGCACATGGATAGTTGGAATTAGTAAGTGGCGCTATTGTCGAGACCTAGATTTTTTCACTGCTCTTCCTACCGGGTTCTATCTACAGCTAATAACCATCTAGATGGTCCCATAAGTACAAAAACAAACTCGGTCGAACCGTGTAGGAGGAGGAGAATTACAAAGACACCGAAATTTTAACGGAAAACGTAGCGTAGGCAGGCCTCCCATTTTGTGGACCGACGACCTAGTGATGCCAGCAGCACAGGACCAATTGCCGTAGAAATTCTTGGTGGAGGTCTTTGGCCAGCAGTAGACTTCCCTCGGCATATATAAATTCAGAAAATCCGTTATAATATTTTTAGTTCACATGCTGAGACTCCGAGCATCGTTCGCCTAAGTATGGGATGTTTGTTTGTTTTACGCCTAAATGGCTAAACGGATTTGGATAACATTTTGTGGGTATATTAAGCGTAGTGTAGGCAGGCCTCCCACTCGGTGGACCGATGACCTGGTGAAGGTCGCGGGAAGCCGCTGGATGCGGGCAGCGCAGAACCGGTCGTCGTGGAGATCCTTGGGGGAGGCATATGTCCAGCAGTGGACTTCCTTCGGCTGATATGATGATTAATCAAAGACTGGATTAAAACAAAGGTTAACTTTTATTCCACACTAGCGAGCCCCTTGCATCCTCGATTATAGCCATAAAAACGATATCAACGTGGGCGCAGCCACGGACAAAAACTAGTATACATAAATAAAGAAGATTTAAGATTTCCGAACAAATTAAATGTCGCGGGTGGAGTCGCTATAGTATCAAATAAAACGTTTTATACAAATAGATGTGATATGTTTTTTTATAAATTTTCCTTGCTACGAGTATTTGTTGATTGCCCTATCATTACCTTCAACTGTCTGTCCGCTTACTTAACGACAGTTATTTTCATGTCCATTGTTCTCTTGGTAGTTTGGTTACCTGTTTTACTAACAGGAATTGATTTTAAATTCTAACTAAAAGCTTTTCAAATACTCTATTAGTATAAAACACTAGTGGATGCCCGCAGCTTCGACCGCGCAGATCCCGTTTTTTGGCGTTCCCGTGGGAATTTCCCAAAATCCTTTCTTAGCTTTTCCTTCTTTAGCACGCCCACGTCGTATTTGCTATCTGTATTCCAAATTCCAGCGAAATCCTTTCAGTGGTTTAGGCTGCGCGTTGATATACCAGTCAGTCACCTTTTCCTTTTATATATACAGAAGACTACATTTACAAAACAACAGGTTTTATCAAAACTTTAATCCCCTTTTTGACCCACCCTCATAGAAGTAAAATTTTCAAAAATCACAAATGCAAATACACATAATCCTACTAATAATATAAACGCAAAATTTTGTAAGAATGTATGGATGTATGTTTGTGACTCTTTCACGCAAAAACTACTGAACGGATCTGGCTGAAATTTGGTAGGTAGACAGATTAGGAACTGGATTAACACATACGCTACTTTTTTCCACGCTCGCGAGTCGCAGCGCATCCTCGAAAAGTCATAGAAACCACGGTTGAAGCCGCGGGAAACAGCTAGTTTACTAATAGTTTACCCATCAAAGATGAATTTTGTAATATAACATTCAAGTCAATCTGTCAATCGTCTAGCTAATAAAATTGCTAAGTTTTCTCATACGTATTAACTTTCTTGGTTTTGCCAAAGAGTAAAAGATATTACATTTTACATGAGTATCATAATGGTCTGATGCATGATCCCTTTTTAGGGTTCCGTACCTCAAAAGGAAAATACGGAACCCTTATAGGATCACAATGTTGTCCGTCCGTCTGTCTGTCCAGACCCTTTTTCTCGAGAACGCGTGGAGGTATCGAATTGAAATTAAAATCATATACTCCAGTTTACAGTCCCTTGAAGCTGTAAAAAAATCAAACTTCCAAGTTAACGTAAAAAAAAAAGATGCGGCCGTTTATGTCGCAAAAAACGCATATTTTGACACTCTCTAGGGAATTAAAATTCATAGGGTATTTTTCGTTGACTTAGAACTATGAAATTTAGCAAGTAATATCGTCTTATAATAAAAGTATAGGGAAAAGTCTGAAAACTATACATTTGTAATTAAATCACAAAGAATATAGTTTTTACTTAAAATACGTAATCAATTATTATACAAGGAACGGCTGTCCAAATCTTGAACTGAGTTACCCGTGTCATGTGGACTCCACATTGTGGAGTATCATATGAAAGGGCTTCATTTGCACAAACTTAAACAGATTTTTAATTATTTTTATGATGTATAGTTTTCGATTTATGACGAAGAGTGAAAAAAAAATATTATCCCTTTTCTATATGTATAGGTAGTAAGCACCTAATAATTTTGGTGTATGTAGTACCTAACAGTATGCACGGTTATAATTTATATGTACCTAGAAATTTGTACGGAACCCTCGGTGGGCGAGATCGACACCGTACTTGTCCGGGTTTTTTTAAAATGTAGTCTACCTCTCCTTTTAATACTTCATTATTTCTTTTATAACCTTTAGTCTCCGTCTACTTTAAAACTTTACAGTATTTTACGATTTTTATCACTGTCTTCTTTTCACTGCGATTCCACATTCGGACCACCCCGTTGCTGTCTGTCATCAAAGCGGCCATTTTCATGGCAATTCGCACATGTTCATTTGCTGACGCTAAAATTTATGACAGCGTTAAACGTGTTGCTAATTTTGTGAGGAATGAGCTTTCAGGTTATGTATGATCGTGGATGTGCTGTATTTAGTGAGCTGTAGAGTATATTGCAGTCAGAGGTGCCGTTGTGGGATATTTTGCAAGTTGCAAGCCACGGAGAGTGAGTAATGGCAACTTTGTTGCATTTTACTGTGGGAAATCTCAAGTGTGGATCAACGCGTTAGAATTTAGAAATGTGAACAATTGGGGAAAGGGTCTGGTCTGCGGATGATGGTAAATGACGTACGAAGGGAGAGGCGTACCAAAAACAATTACTGGAAATGACGTCAGTTTTGCGAGAGGAGAGATGGGGGGGATCATTAGATAATGACTATAGGATGATTTTAAGAGGGGGAAACTCGCCAAAAATCGATGGCGTAATTTATGGATAGCCCCTAACTAGACAGACTAACTAACTAACACGGCAAGCTATTAAAGCTTGTAATAACAATGTAGAGACCATTCCCTCTCTTATATCTACCAGATACGCTAAACTACCAGGTTATGATATAGTGTCCCCTAGGGCATTCCTGCCAACGCCATAAGGCGCAGGCAAGGACCAGTTGCGGTAGGTCTTGCCGCCAAGACGTTTTTCCTGGTACTCTGCAAGGCTAGTGCCTCGAGGAAGAGAACCACTACCTACTCTCCAGGTAGGTTCCGGAGCTGTAGGCATGCAATGTAGAGACCAATTAAAAATTAATATAATTCTTACATAAAAAGTTACAGTAGGTTAATTCATGGTTGGAATCAATGTTTCATATTTTTCATCACGCTTATTAGCTTCACCTGTATGTATGTTATGTTTGTAACCGATTCCTTTGCACTCGATTTTGACCCACTTTAAACGAACAGATTTAATTCCAACTTTGTACATTTATCAAACATGGTCCTTAAAACTCTTTGCAGTCTAGATGTGAATAAGGCCAGCGGTCCTGACGGTATTCCAGCCATAGTTCTAAAGAACTGTGCTCCTGAGTTGTCTCCTGTGCTGACACGCCTGTACCGCCTCTCTCTCAAAACCGGTATAGTTCCTAAGTCTTGGAAGCTTGCCAACGCGCAGCCCGTGCCTAAAAAAGGTAGTCGTGCTGACCCATCCAACTATCGACCTATTGTAATCACCTCCATACTCTGTAAGAATATGGAGCGTGTATTGAACACCCACCTCTTAGCATACCTAGAAGACAATGACCTCCTGAGTAATCGACAGTATGGCTTTCGCCGCCACCGGTCAACGGGAGATCTTCTAGTGTATGCTACGCATGTATGGGGTGAAGCCATAGAGAAGCACGGTGAAGCTCTTGCCGTATCTCTCAATGTCTCTAAGGCATTTGATAGGGTCTGGCATGCTAGCCTTATTGGTAAGCTTCCTTCCTACGGAATACCTACTGGTTTGTGCAACTGGATATCTGACTTCCTCAGGGAACGGTTCATTCGAGTGGTCATCGATGGCTGCTCGTCTGACCTATTGGCTATTGATGCCGGGGTACCTCAGGGCTCAGTTCTTTCCGCAACTTTGTTTTTGCTGCACATAAACGATCTGCTGAAACCTGGTATATTTGGGTATGCAGACGACAGCACGGTTGCGGAGAGATACCTGTCTAGTGCTCGAGCTAGGGGTCCGGATATACTATCTCAGAGAGAGGCCATGATTGAGCGCGTGAACCTTACACTCAAGGCAGTCTCTGACTGGGGCGATGCCATTCTGTTAGGTTTAACGCCTCTAAAACGCAGGCGTGTCTATTCACTGCAAAAAGGAGTCCTTTTACCCTGACTCCTACTTTCCGAGATGAATCTATCCAGATCTCCGACCATCTTGAGCTCCTTGGCGTTGATTTAACATCCGATCTGAACTTCGGAAGATACATTGAATCCAAGGCAAAAACGGCTGCCAAAAAGCTTGGTATCCTCTCGAAGGTGAGGCTTTACTTAACACCAGAGCAGCTTCTATTATTATACCAAGCTCAAGTTCGGTCATGCATGGAGTACTGCTCTCACTTATGGGACGGATCGGCTCGTTACCAGCTAGATGCCTTGGATTCTATCGACCGACGCGCTAGGAGACTCATTGGCGACGAGGAACTTGTATCAAACAGGCTCCAAAGCCTCGAGCATCGCCGCAAAGTCGCCTGTCTATCAGTGTTCTACAGGATTCATTTCGGAGAGTGTGCCCTGGAACTTCACGACCTCATTCCCCCCTCTCCATTTCATCATCGGACGACCAGGCGCGGAGAGCGGTTCCACCCCTTTGTCGTCAATGTTCCACCTTTTCGCACGAAGCGTTTTGCTTCTTCCTTCATCATGCGAACGGCCAAGGAGTGGAATTCCCTTCCGGCATCTGTATTCCCCGATTCGTATAATTTAGGAATCTTCAAGACGAGAGTGAATAGGCACTATTTGAGCTTGCGTGTTACATCCTCGGCTGCATCAGCACTTACCATCAGGTGAGGTGCAGCCAAACGCACTCAAATTTTTAATAAAAAATAAAATAAAAAAAAGAATCAGTGACAATACAATAATTTCATAAGTTTATCTCATTATCCTCCACATAAAATTTTAAAATAAATATATTTAAAATACACGCTTTCTAGCACATCTAACTGAAAAAGTGAAAAATAATTCTTAATATAAGCTGAAAACAATAATGAACAAAACATACTAGTATTATTTTGAAAAAAGCGTGGGTGCGCTTTGTGTCACATTTTTCGTATATCGGGCAACCATATTTATTTTATGTAGCTATTACATTTGGCATTAACAAATAGTAAATTAAAGAAAGGTCTGACATTTTGCGGTCCCCAGAGGATTTCAAGTGTCCCACTTGAGAAAAAGCTCGACGCAGCAGGTAGAGTTTTTTTGTGAACTTTTAAAAGCTGTCGATTCGGAACATATGGCAGCTATTTCACGGCATTTATAGAACGAACGATACTCACGCTCGACATGGAATAGATTGACAAATTGATATTGCTTATTGCTTTTAACTCGGTTGTTATCGATTAAGGTTAATGAAATAGTGATGGAACTGTTTTGTTTCTGAAAGGAATAACAAAAAAAAACTAAGTTCAACACTGTTTCAAACAAATAAAGTAACAAAAACAATTTTAAATCTTCTTTTTTGTTTATACTGTAACTGTTCATTGTGCAGGGCGCAATGGTTAGTCCATTTACTTCACATCAGGAGGAGGCAGGTTTGATTCCCGACGGCAATAATATAGAAAAAGATTAGCGAATTTTAATAAGACTAGGAAAACCTTAAATCACTATTATTTAGTAACATTAAATTTTTTTTGGAAATGTAAACTATCCGCAAACTAGAATTTCGTGACTTACTTATGTGTATAAAGTTTCATTAGAATCGGCCCATCCATTTTAAGGCGAGCCATTGATTGGAACAGTTTTTTTCGTTTCGTTTGATTCGCACTGCATTTCAAATAGAATAAATTGTACAGCCACGCTGTGCATACTTACTCGTGAAGCCTTCACTGTTTGTCGTAGTCGGGCATACACAAAACAACAAGTAACATTACTTACTTAGTAGCAGAGAATACAGCTAGTATATTAGTCTTGGTGAAAAATGTACAAATAATTTGGGTTTGTATGGGACTTTATGGGAGGTATTTACATTACTCAGATTTTTCCTCGAATAATGAAATACCCAGTGCAGTAGGTCTTATCAAGTCCTAATTATTCACAAAGTTTCATGAAAATCGTTAGAGAACCTGGATTTGTATGGGAGGTACCTTTTTCCGATTTTTCTTGGAATAACGGACTATAGTAATAGTAACATAGAATCGAGTTTCATCATAATTGTTAGAGCCATTTTTGAGTAATAAGTGATTTTTTACTACGGTGGCAACCCTGAAAAATGAAGATAGGAAAAATAAAAAAAAAACGCCTGGATATATAAAAATAATATTGATGTAACCCGAATTTCATCCAAATCCGTCTAGTAGTTTGGGAACTAGAGCACCGAACGGACGGATGTACAGACACAGAAAAACACACACAATAAAAGTAAAAATAGACTTTTGTCGAAAAAATTTTGACGTATCCTTTACGAATTTCTTTGTCCATTCTCATAGAATTCAAAAATCTTTACAAAATTTTCAAGAAATGTTATTTTGTTTGCCGCGAAAAGCTTGTTTGTTCAACTTCGGTTCAACCGACGAAACACGAACACCTACTAGCACCAACCGACTTGCTTCCGACTTGGTTTCCTGCAAACAAAGGGAGTGAAGTTTCCATTTACCGCTGCACTTTAGCTTCAGCTAATATTTTAACTGGCATTTACTGGTTTTCCTTCCTTTATAAGAACATTACGTGACGCTGGTTCCATGAAGAATCCATTAAGGCGAGGTATTCGTTGGAACAGTTGTCTCTGTTTTTTTCTTTACGTGTAAAGAGTAAAGAAAACAACCACACTTTTTCACTTTTTCAATGGTTTTTCGTTTTAATCAAAAATTACAATGAAAGTATAAAAAAATAACATTACTCACTTTGTGTTATCATAACAAATATTGTTGTAATTTTTTTTTTAATTTATACTTCAAGTTATTACTCATAATTACAGTTGAAAGTAACGGTGTAGACCTATCTTTGGGATTTTTTTCTATCGTGCCAAAACTGTTCAATCGTGTTTCTAATAGCTTTTGACTTTAAGGAACATCATCAACAATAAGGGTTTTTTTTCAACCTTGGGTTTTCTATCGTTTAGGAGTAATAGACGTCAAAAAAAACAAAAATCTGTAATATTACCGCCTTAAGTTTGGTTTTAGAGAAAAGCAGAGCCGTTTCGAGTCCGCGACTGTGTTGTGTACATTCATAAGAGCATTGAAGTAACTATTTTGAAACGGTGAAACTGCATTTTTTCACTTGTTATTCTCAGTTGACCGCCTCCGTGGCGTAATAGTTAGTCCATTCGCTTCACACCAGGAGGTCGCGGGTTCGATTCCCGGTGGAGTCAACTTGTAAGACTCGGTTTGGTTGGTGGTAGGGCATTTTCTAAGCCCGCCTGGCTAGCTACCACCATTTTATCTGAGCCTTGCCGCCAAACATCAGTGTTAACAACAATTATGTGTTTCGGCTTGGAGATAAGATAGCCAGTTCTCTATTGCGTAGGGGAATCTTGGTAAGGCCACTTCCATCTTCGGCATCATCGTCACTTACCATCAGGTGAGATAATGCCAAGGGCTTACCAACTGAGAATAAAAAAAAATTATATTACAATTAGGGATGTTACGAATAGTCGCATTTGCATTCGCTTATGCGAATGGGTCGCATCGTTTTTAACATTCGCATCGACATTCGCATTCGCATCCATCAAAGCGAATGTTGTGCGAATGCAGCCGGCCTTATTACGAGCCCCTAAGAAATCGCCTTATGGCTTATGGGTGAAAAGGCAAGCAAAACTGTTGTTTTTAAAATGTATTGTGTCTTTAAAGAACTTTGACTATTAAATGTCTGTCATGTCAATACAATTTGTATGATTTTCTCTTTTATTATTAATTTATATGGTTTTTGTAAGTTACTTAATGTCTTAAGTTTTAACATTCGCATTCGCACATTCGCATTCGCTAATCTGAACAATTTGACATCCGTAACATCCCTACTTACAATAATGAGCGAGGTTGTGTACATGAAATGGCTACACATAAAAACTGGCCAAGTGCGAGTCGGACTCGCGCATAGAGGGTTCCGTACCGCCACACAATTGGTATAGAAATTACACCTATTCATTTGAAATAAAATATATCAACGCGACCGACAGAAAAATGCTGTTTTTTATTCAGTTCGGACCCATAAACGCGAGTGCGACTTACACTTGTCCGGTTTTATATTATTTGTTGTTTTCCTTTAGAATTATCAATTAGCACTATAATCACACTACACGATTGTGTATATTACCATTTTCACAGAAGAGAAAACACAAAAAAAAATCCTTTAAAAAAGACGTTTCTTGTATGGGGACCCCCCCAACCCATTTCTCTTTTTGTAATTTTTATTATTTATTAGTAATTCCTCTAAAATAACCAAGATTTTGTAAAAAAAAAGAGCCGGCTGATTATCCCTACATGATTTTTTTTTTGGTAATTCCCTATAATAACCCAGAAAGACTGAGGGCATGTTTGGGCCCCGACATCCGTCTAGAATGTAAATGGAAAACAATATTATGGCACTTTAGTTAACCTTTGACCACATACTTGATTGTTTCCCCAAACATCTTTTTTCATAATAATGTCACCTAACTTAGCATCCGTTGGATTTTAAGGCTAAATAGTAGTACCTTTCCAGGAAGTGGAATAAAATCGCAGTGACTGAAATATGACCTGTTGTGAAATTGAGTCAAATGAGTTATAACTTCAATAAATTGTGAGTTTTACATGATTTTACGAAAGGTTTGCCAATTGCGTCGTGCAGGTATTGAGAGTGCGTTTAGCTCAACAATAGTTCGTTTAATCCGCATTTGTGAGAATTCGACACGTTTCGTGTGCTTTCGCCCTTATTTCGAATTAGCTTCGATTTAGCACGTATTTACTGGATGTACAGTCAGTCAAAAAAGGAATATAATACGAAACATCACACGTAGTGCCTATAATGCGATAAAAAACTTCAAAACCTACGTAGATAAACTTGTGATTTTATCACCACCAAAACGCCACCTAAAAAAATATACGAGTGTGCTTTAGACCACACGACTGAAGTAAAACTTCTTTTGCTCCATCTATATGTATGAAAGTAAATACTTAGTCTTCAGATTTTTTTTTTTTTGCCATATGGAGGTAATAGACAGTTTATGAAAAGAGTTTAATTAGCCTCTAAAAATGATCAAATCTTTTTTATCCTAAAGGTTTGTTTTATAAACCGATATTGTTGCCTTGGTAAACGATATTGTTGGTAAACAAAAATAAATAGTATCTCTCTTTCTATCTTCACTAATTTAAATACCCCTCTCAACTTCCGTTCGCCTCGCCCGATCCCACTTCCGTAACGCTCTCGCCGCGCATCCACCCGCTTGCTCCCCAAGTCAAGCGTGCGCTAAGAAGTTTTACTTCAAAAATACAAAATATCTAACTACAACTGCACAAACGGGACAGTTAGAAGCAGAAAAGTGTTACATTTTCGTAAAACGTAATAACTTCTGCGTACAAGCTTTTATTAGAAAATATTTTTAATTGCTTCGTATTCTTCTTAGCCAACCCTTTCATTTTAGTACCTATGTCAGGGGGGTGCAGGAAATATAACTGGTCCGCGATATTTAGGAGTCCGCCATATTTGATTTAAAATGAAGATGCGTTCTCATCCAAACTAAACGTATATGCAAAATTTCAGCTCATTCGAAATCCGGCAAGTAGGTCAAATTTAACTTGCAAATTTTGAAGTCTCTCATAACCTAAGCACTATTTATTATCTAAGGGTTTTGGAACACTTTTGTATAGAATAGACAGACATTGGTATAGTTGAAGTAATAATACATTCTTTTTTTTTTACGAAATCTTTTACACTCGATTTAGATTTCGTTACAAATACAAACTGGAAGTACATTAGGACATTTTGACCTAAAGCGTCGTAGTGTTACTGAGCCATTTGAAGTTAATAGCTGTCAAAGCACTCATTTTCCTCTCCTTTTCTCAAAATATCTCAGTAACAAGATGCTTCAGGTCAAAATGTCTTAATACATTTTCGGCTTGCATTTGTTTGGCCCATCGAAACGAAATATAGATTAATCGTGTCCGAAAGATTTCGAACAAAAAATAAGTTTCACATATTCCAAAGCAGTTCATACCCTTTTCTATTGTGTTTCCATGAATACAAAACTAAAATCCACAACGATTAAAGTTGAACTACAACTACAGTGAGTGAACCGAGAAGCCACTTACAATAATAGGGATGACGAATGCTAGTCATCTGATTTACTTTTTATCATGTGTCAAAAACGAGATTTTGTTTTAAAAATGTTTGAAATACCTAGGCGTGACGTCATAGTTTTGCAGCGTCATTTATGTACGGACAGCGACACATCAAGCTATACAAACCAGTATAAGCTGGCCGCGCGACGCCTTTGCGTTTCAACATACGCGAGGCCCACGTATACTGGTTTTGTATAGCTTGATGTGGCGCCGTGTGTACTCATTTTGTGATTTTGGTGAATTAAAAATCGAAGACTTGATGGAAAACAAAGCGTGTAAGGTTTTCCGAAGTTTAAGTAGGAGGGCTATTTAGTGATCAAGAGTTCATAATTTTTTTCTGATGCTGTCGTCATCCCTATTCTTCTGCCAACCGTACACCTGTTCCCAATGTTTGTTATTGTGCGCTGAACGTCCAAACAGTGAGTGTTTAGGCTGCATGCTACAGGCTACACCAAACAAAGACGTTATTCCCCAAGACCTTAAATATTACTTCGTAAAGACAGGCTCATCGATATTAAAAGTAGGGCGGCTCCAATTTAATTTGGCCACTATGGTGGAGCCTAAGTGGACCATATATATATAGTGGTCAGTTAGTAGTGACTGTCAATTTAGTACAGGTAAATCACTCCGACTAAGTATTTTCAGAGGAAATTAAACTTTTGACCGCCGCGCATCCACGTTAGTTTCACGCCACCGTACAACCTTTTAATTGTAATCCCTTTCTTTATTCATCACTTTTCTTCGTTTGTGATACCGTTAACTGCTTGTTTGCGCTAACGCGTACAATTGGAAGTATATTTATGACGCTGTTACACACAACAAAGTACATGACGTTATATCCCGACTCTGGCGTACATGACACGTTTACTCGCTGTAGGCTATGGCCGACATTGGCGGTGAAAAGGTTAAGTCTATTCAGGGTAAATAAGTTACGTACAGGCCACAAGGTACTGAGGGTGACTTGATGGAAGTGCGGAGCCACAGATAAAATAATAAGTTAACATGACGCACGTTGTTAAACAATTCAAAATCCCTACTCTTTGACAGATGCAAGTACACTAGTAAACAAAGTAACAATTTTAAAGCGAAATTTATAAAGGGCAGGTCTAAAGGTAGATGTCTGGCTGTTCTCCTCTCCCTGATCTTTCTTTCACTCCCAAACTCCGTCGTTTGAAGTTCCAGCGTTTGTTTTTTTTAAAAAGAACACTCACCTCCATTTTTTAACCAAAACTACCCGCAGTTAGCGTTTCACGACATTTTCTGCAACTGGCTAGTTGAAACGAGGAAAAAGTTTTTCTTTTGTGAATTCAAGGAGAAATTATTGATTTTGTTAGCGAGTCCTTACTATATTTGCAACGTTACGAGGTGTTTTTGTGATTGGAATATTAGTATTGGATTTTTTGAATATTACAGAAAATAGAAAAGTTAATCCAATGCGTTTCTTTCAGAAATTTGGGTAAATCACATTTTCAATTCAGTTGCTTTATATGCCAGTCAAGTGTGCGTAAAATTGATTTTACCACACACGTGCTTTTACTTTACCACTTTTTTAAATTTCTAGCTCGTAAGAACAAGACATTTCTAGCGCATAAAAAATATAATAACCAAAGATACAGAAAATCGACTTTTAAAAGGAGAATTTTAAAAGAGATAGTTTGTTCCTCCGTGAGGATAGTACATAACGCTAGCTGATTAGATTCTCTTTGGGTTATATCTTTGTGACGAAAAGAGAATAAATATGAATAAAGCGCACAGGTTACACCAAGGAATAGTTCATCTTTTCCAAGGAAGTTTTAATGCTTAAATTAATATTGTTCCAAGCCTTATTGTGGTCTATTTATGATAATATTAAAAAAAACTTACGCATGCGTACGTGTGCTAGTATGGCGTAATTTTCGTAAAAGTGGCGTAGCGAGCTATAATAGGTTTTCGTTCGATTTGATGATGATACTGTCGAAGGCAGTTTAAGTCAGGTTTGTTTCCCATGATATGGTCGGCAATTCTTATTCTGGTCAATCAATTTCATGACATGCCACTTCTACGACGACCGTGTCAAGAAATAGTCAATTTAAGATATCGCTACGACTCATAGATTCAAACAGTTTGATTGAGTCCTCTGGTCCAAAAGTAAGGTCGCCCGGACAGGGACTTGAAACCTGGACCCTTGGATTAAAAGTCCAATGCTCTACCGACTGAGCTATCCGGGCTGTGTTAATTAATGTTTAATTAACTAACTACACATAACAAGTTAGTACGTGCGTATTATATTTTCTTAAATTATATGGTCCAAAAGGGAGGTCGCCCGGACAGGGACTTGAACCCTGGACCCTTGGATTAAAAGTCCAATGCTCTACCGACTGAGCTATCCGGGCTGTGTTAATTAATGTTTAATTAACTAACTACACATAACAAGTTAGTACGTGCGTATTATATTTTCTTAAATTATATGGTCCAAAAGGGAGGTCGCCCGGACAGGGACTTGAACCCTGGACCCTTGGATTAAAAGTCCAATGCTCTACCGACTGAGCTATCCGGGCTGTGTTAATTAATGTTAAATTAATTAACTGCAACTTTGGTATTCGTTTGTAACTTTTTCCATTATTATGTACACAACTGTTCAAATTAATACTATTATCGCTTATTTTATTCATGGTATTACAAATAAGCTGTGTAAACATTTTAGCCCCATATGTAAATGGTGACGAAATTTAGTATAATTATGTAATAACGATTAGATGGAGGTAACTAATAATTTATTTTGCTATGACATACACATATACACTTATTGTTATTTGCTCATTTTAGTGTACCGTGGAGAAAACGGTGAAATGTTAACATTGCGTCATAAGCATAAGGTGCGGATTTTCTGAAGTAATTCTTAAGGCGGTACTAGTATTACAAAATTTCGTTATTTTTGACGTCAATTACTCCTAAACGATAGAAAACCCAAGGTTGAAAAAAATACCCTTATTGCTGATGATGTTCTTTAAAGTCAAAAGCTATTAGAAACACTATTGAGCAGTTTTGGTTCAATAGAAAAAAATCCGAAAGATAGGTCTACACCGTTACTTTCAACTCTAGTAATGACTAATATTTGGAAGTATAAATGAAAAAAAATATACAACAATATTTGTTATGATAATACAAAGTGAGAAATGTTATTATTTTTTATACTTCCTTAGAAAATTGAAAATAAACGAAAAAATATTAAAAAGTGCAAAATTGTTGTTATTTTCTTTACTATTTACACGTAAAGAAAAAGACGGAGACAACTGTTCCAATCAATACCTTGCCTAAAGTTACGTCAAATGACAATATTCAATTCAAATTATTGATAGACTGTGTAAAGCTATGGAAAAAATATATAATATACTTAAAGTAGTAAAAAATCAATTTAATTGAATACAGTTTTAAAATATTACCACTGTCGATGAAAAATATATAGGGTGACCTCAAATTAGTTCTTGATACCAAAGGGTATGCATGTGTTCATGATAACAAACATCTTTCCCTAAGAAACATATATTTTTAAATTCATTTTTTTAATTTTACATAAATTAAATTAATTAATAAGCTGTTACGGTGTAAGCGCCGGTCGGCCGCAGTTCAATCATATTTAAATTTTGATCGTTTCGCACGCCTACCATCTCTCTCACACCGGCCGCCCTTATTGAATGATACCTACTAAAATGTTATGTAAGTATAGCCAATTACCGCGAAGACTGAAGACATAGTATGTGTAGTTTACCTACTTGAATGCATGTAAATTCTCGACATTTCTTGTGGTCGGCAAACCGCGCCAGTAGTACAAGAGAACACCGAACTCGTCCTCCGACAACACGAGTGAATTTCACAAGAAAAATGAGTTGGTAGTTTCTAGGACGTCAACAAAAAAAAATTTCAGCAACCTTAAATTTCAACAAATGTACATACCTTTTGATAATTGAATTGTTGATAAAGGAAATCAATTAAACTTACATCAGTCCTGCTTGTCACTGGAGTAGAGAACTTTAGTATTCCCTACCTTTAGATGTAAAAACATGTGACCGAACTTTCTGTCACAGTTTGCATTTTATCGTATTCACAAACACAAATTTTATTTACTATCTTCCACACACAAACACACACAACTCTCTTCTTTCCACTGTAGCAACAATGCAACATTTTTATTTTTGTTTGCAAATTAGTAACGAACGAAATGTTCAAATCTGTGCTACTAACTTCTTTTTGCACTAGATACTATCAGCTGGTTGCAACTTGTTAGCGCGTCGGCGCTCCTCGTCTTGCGCCGGGCGACTTGGTATGACAAAAAGAGATAGGAAATCAGTGCGGAAACAAACAAACCTGGGTCGGGTTTTCCATGAATTCGGTAGGGTTGCAAACGATACCTACGATGTTTCGGGAATATCGATGTTTTTAGCTACCTGTAACTCCATACTATCTCGGTACTTTGATCGTATTTTTTACTTACCTACGAGTACTGACGATTAGAGCGTCGGTGGCGTAACGGCTAGGGCCGCCGCCTCCTGTCCAGGAGGTGGTGGTTCGAATCCTGCCACGTACCAATGTGATTTCGAATTTAGATTTCACTAGCTGTTTCCCGCGGCTTCACCCGCGTAGACAACGTTTCTATGACTTAGTTCGAATCCTGCCACGTACCAATGTGATTTCGAATTTAGATTTCACTAGCTGTTTCCCGCGGCTTCACCCACGTGGAAAACGTTTCTATGACTTTTGGAGGGTGCGCAGTGCGCGAGCGTGAAAAAGTAGCCTATGTGTTAATCCAGGTCCTAAACTGTCTATCTAACAAATTTCAGCCAGATCCGTTCAGTAGTTTTTGCATGAAGAAGTATCAAACATACACACTCACAAACTTTCGCCTTTAAAATGTTAGTGTGATATGTACGTTTATCCGACGCTCTTACGGTGAAGAAAAACATCGTGAGGAAACCTGCACACGCCTATGAAGAAACTCTCAGGGTGTGTGTGAAGTCGACCAACCCGCACTGGGCCCGCGTGGTCGACTAAGGCCCGATCATCCTAATTCAAGGTAGGGTTTAGCCCCTCGGTGGGGACGTAAATGAGCTGGTATGATAATCTACTGATGATTTAAAAGTTATTTAGGTTAAATTACTTACTTATTATTGAATAAAGATTATTACTTACCATACGATTTTTTAACCCCCGATGTAAACAGAGTAGTGTTATTAGTTTAACGTGTGTATCTGTGTGGCTGTCTGTCTGCATCGCAGCTACGAACATATGGACCGATTTTGATTTAGTTTTCTTTATTGTTGAAAGGTGAATTCATCAAGAGTGTCCGTAGCTATGAATGAAACAAAAACTATTTAGCCCCTTTCAAGATCATCAGCTCTTATCATATGATTTTTTTACTATGGAAGTTATTTATTTTCTTTTAGTATTTATTTCATTGTTTCTTAATAACATTGAAAGAAAAATAAAAACATTGATGTTTTAACATCAAAACTTCTACAACGTCGATGTGTCGATAAAGCGTTGTAACAAGAGTATCAAAAACAAAAGTATCGATACTGTAGTCATGAGCAATATTGCAACTAAAGTAATCGATAATTGTGTTTAATTGTAAAGTATCTAGTTAATTAGGTGTCGAGTACTTTTTTGTTTAGCTAATTACAGTTAATAAAAACACAAAAATATTGTGACCCTAGCTAATTATTTAATAAAATGATTACGACAAATGTTTATTCGCCAGAAATACCGTTTTCATATCTTCCCGTTGCTAGCTGGTAGAAAAGTATTCAGTAATGTGAAAAGTATTGATTCCCACTCAGTATCGTACTAAAAAGTATCAAGTAACAAAATACTTGGTATTGTAATAAAAGTATCGAGTAAACTCAGGTATCGATACTTTTCTCGGATCCCTACCACGTCACGCAGTCACCCCTATGCAAGTAATAATGGAGGTCAACGTCGTCCGTCAGTGCCCCCGCGTTCCCGCAACCTTCCTGGATGCGTAATGCGTATACGCCATATGATCGTGATTTTGTTTGTTTGTGATTTACTGAGTAGAAATTCGATACAATAATGTGGTGTGGTGCTACCTTCTACGTTGAAGATGGAAACAGTGCAGCAGCTAGGCGACTTTTTTGAAACATGGCAGTCATACCTACCGCAGGTACTTTAGTAGCTTGATAGTTTTTCTGTGATTTCTGTGATACTGATATTTCTTTTTAATTTTCTTATTTTTAACTTCTGATATCAACTAAATTACTTATGTAGTCCGTGCTTGTCTGAAGTCTAAAAAATTATGGTAGAAAAGTTGGAATCTAGCGAAAAAAGAGAGTGGCTTACAGGTGTGGTATTTCCAGGCAGGGGTGACACACTCACACCGTTAGTAGGAATTTTTTGTTTATTTTTGATAAAGATGAAAAAGTTTTTTTTTTAATATAGTTTCTTTGGGAAAATTGTTCTTTGTCATGAGCACATGCATACCCTTTGGTATCAAGAACTAATTTGAGGTCACCCTATATAGTGTTGTAGACCCTGTTTTTGGCATTAATTGCATTTTTTTTTGATAACAAATAGTTAATGTTGAATGAAACCAGCACACAACAATAGGTGACTGTAAGACTTTTCATTGTAATTGAACACATTTAAAAAAAAAAAATATTTGAAAGTATAGTAAAGTAATAAAAGACGTGTGGCACTCGGGGACTGCCGCGGTATAGCATTTTTTATCAACTTTTAACACTAAGAAAGTTACACTAGTAAAATTGACAGTCCTTTTAGTACCGCAAATCGCTAATAGATGGCACTGTAAGTTTTTTTAGAACGCGGTAACTTTACGTCACGCTCGGCCGAGCCAGTAAAATTGACTGTCCTTTTGGTACCGCAAATCGCTAATAGATGGCACTGTAAGTTTCTTTTAGAACGGGGTAGTGTTAGTTTTTTTTCGTTACGGAATTTCTTGATTCGGTCGCCGCGCTCAAAGCCCGCCATAAAAGCTATGCAATAGCTTAAAAAAATGTGAAAATCTAGAATTGGGCGTTCGGTTTCAACGTAACAGCCGCACTGAAGCCCGCATTGATTTGAACTTAAAAAGAATAGACTTAGGTTCGATATTATTTTAACACGTATCAACCTGCTCGGATTGAGGCATGCCTTAACGGTAGGACATTTACAAGTGAAGATTCTGTGTTCCCAAATGATGTCAATTTATTACACTATTTGTGTAGGCCGTATCCATTCAATACCCGTGAATGTGTGAGCTTGAGTGTCATAGTTTAGAATAGGGTACCATCATGTACACAGGCCAGCACATCAAGCTACACACTTTGGACTTTGTACCGTTCTTATGTCAAATGCGTATGGATCAGAATTGCACAACGAGTGTATAGCTTGAAGTGCTGGCCTCTGTATAAAAACCGATTCTCACTAGAATCAAACTTTACTGTTAACAAGTACTTAATAATGACTTCATTCAACATTCTTTTTATTCTATCGCATTCGCTGTGGTGGTGATTGATTTCTTTTATTTCATCAGAGACTTTCGTTTCTTTTATTGTTCTGCTCAATTGAATTCTTGTAAGAAAGTTAATCTATTTCTACTCTCGCTGGATGTGATGGCGCTTTTATCGTTTTCTTTGTGATTTTAAATACAGCTTAACTAAGGCTGAATCTGAGATACCTAACTATGGCGAATATAACACTGAATTTGGTAACAATAACTTCATGTTAAATTTAATTGGCATCTTACTAATTTATATTGTTTATTTCAAGTTAAGAAACTAATTACTATAGAAGAGCGGGACCTCCTGGCACAAGTATCCGTATACTTAAAAGGGGGTCCCATCCATGTCTGTAGATATTTTGTATTTTGTTACTGAAATAAACATTTTTCATTTTTTTTCATTTTTCAAATAAACATACATGCATACATAGTAAAGAAAGAAAAGAGTGCGCAATTTTTAAACAATTAATGTTTTAACCTGTTTTTGAGTTAAAGTCTCAGTCTTAATTTCATATTATTCTTTGGTTTTTTAGAAATATGAATTCTAATATTATATACTGAATTTACTTATAATATAATTCAATCGCTTAAAACTAAAGTTTGTCTCGTGCGCACTCTTTGGTAACAGCATTGTAAAGAGTGCGCACTTATAAGCATACATACAAGCTAAGAGTGCGCTTACAGACAGTTATCACATCGGGCCACACCAAATGCGTCGCGTGGCGTGACGCGTTGCGTGACGTGCGCACGCGCGTGCAGCCCTGCCACACCGGCAAGAGCAGTGCAGCAGCTGGCACGCACGCGCACGCACACGTCACGCAGGCACTATGTGCACGGACGTGCAAGTCACATCATAGAAGCCTTATTGAGTGCTCGAAAAAATCCAATATTGCGAAAAAACATTCGAGAAAAGTTTGTCACATACTTTAATAATTAATTGTTTTAATTTTTGTACTCAGTAAATAAAAACATGTACATATCTTGTACTTACCTTCTATTTTTAATAAAGTACCGATTCTTTCCCATAGTAAAGTCTTATAAACTTTATTTTTATAATCTTTGTGTTTCACGTTGTACAGGCACTCATATTTCCTCACAATTTCTATGAGTTTTTCTTTTGTTTCCCAACTCAAACCTGTCTCCATTGCGAAAAAAAACAACCGTAATTTGTAAATAAATTCAAATGGACTTGCGTGCACACGCGCAGCACCAGTTCTTGCGTACAAGCGCGTGCGCGGTGTGACATCCAACAGGGAATGCCATATAATACAACGTCACCGCAGCTCTCGCGTGTGCGAGGTTGCCGTTCCGCTCCCTGCGTGCGCGGGCTCTGTTTGTCAGCTAGCTGCAGCTCTGCGTGCGCGTTGCGTTAGCTGCCACGCACCGTCCACGTCACGCAGTCGGTGTGGCAGCTTTCATAGAATTTAGTACATTTCAAACCCATGCGTGCACGCGCAGCCACGCCACGCCACGCACGTTTGGTGTGCTCCGCCCTAAGGTTTCAAAGCCGAGGTAGTCAGTGCACTTATCATGCCACCAAGCATTTAGTATGAATCTGTTATTCCAAAAAAATATTTAAATCCATCTATGTCTGCACAAAAAAATATATGAATCCATCTGTGTCTGTGCAAAAAAATATTTGAATCCATCTGTGTCTGTGCAAAAAATTACGTCAGTCAAAAAGGTCAATCCGTTGCGACGTAAAATAATTACAACAAATGAGAAAAAATGGACTCTAGATAAAAAAGTAACCTATGTCACTTCCCATCGCGTCAACTAACTCTGTAAAAAAAAAAAAAAGTTGAAATGTTGCTCCGTTGCCACGTGAAGGAAGAACAAACAAACAAACACATTTTCGTATTTTAAAATTAAAAAAAAATAAAATGTAGTGAATCTTGTAGAAATAAATAAAATAACAAGCAATAACATGTAAATATATTTTTTGTCAAAGTTTTGGTAAGCCCTTGGTGGCATGATGCAGGCCGAAAATCATAGGCAGTCATTATCCTGATTACTTGACTTAGCCCGAAGGAGGGTTATGTTTTCCGAGTGTATGTATGTATGTATGTATGTTTATTTATTTCTTTTGCACGCTTAACGGCGTGATGGATTTTGAAGTGCAAGGTGTCGTTAGATTCGTCTTGATCCCGTGAGTTACATAGGATACATTTTTACGTCGGTGGCTCAACCGGTAACGACTCGGTCAATCTAACCAGAGGTACCGGGTTCAAATCTGGACAGCCAATGTACCAATGAGTTTTTCAAAAAAAAAACTTACGTACATATCATTACCGATTGCTTTAACGGTGAAGGAAAACATCGTGAGGAAACCTGCACAGGCCTGCGAAGAAACTCGAAGGTTGTGTGTGAAGTCGACCAACCCGCACTGGGCCCGCGTGGTCGACTGAGGCCTAATCGCCCTGATTCAGGGTAGGCTCGAGCCCCTCGGTGGGGACGTATATGAGCTGATCTAACATTTTTACACGACTGGCCATTAAAGAAGGGTTAAGTTTTTATGCAGTCGGGTTTTTTTTCTTTTTTTTAGAGACTAATCGTCAGTCATTAAAAACTAATTGCCTATCTATAGGATTCGGGCAGTCATTATCGGGGTTAACTAAAGAAAACTATAATTCGTACTTATAGTAGTATTATAAATGTGAAAATGTGTTTCTTTGTTTGTTACCTTTTCACGCTTCAACGCCTTGACCAATCTTGATGAAATTTGGCATGCAGGTAGCCTGTGTCACGGGGAAGGACATATAGGCAATTTTTTATCCCGTGAAAATAGCTTAGTCCGAAGAAGTTCCTGAAGGAACTGAAAAAATAATCTTTTGTTGGTTAATTTATTCAACATCGCAACGTAACAAGGGATTGTTGTTTTTTTTTACACGGGGATGGTTCAGGGGGTGGGAAATGACATAATTTATGAATTAGCTCATCCTGATATAGTTCCCGAATGACCTGGGGAAAACTCATTTCCACGCTCGCTCATGTCAGAGCGGCGTCGCAACGGAGCAAAGGATTGAAGTGATCTTTTATACACAATTGGTTGAGGGGGTTGGAAGGTAGCTGCTAATCAGAATAGCCCGATCTGGGATAGCGATCTGGAGAAAAATCATGTCCACGCTCGCCACCCGCTTGCGACTCGCGCAACACTCACCCTTAAAGAAAGTCATAAAAACGATGTCCACGCGGGCGAACCGCGGGCAAAAGCTAGTAAGAAATATTGTGTGATTTGAGCCAAAATAGATTAAATTAAATATTTCTCCATTGCGTATCTTTTTAAGTCCTCCAATCTTTGTAAGTCCGCTTCCATCTTCGGCATCATCGTCACTTACGAGTACCATCAGTTAATATGATGCCAAGTGCTTACCAATTGTAAATAAAATAAAACAAAAATATACTAAAAGGTAAAAGTACAAACCGAAAACACACCCTGGAAATTTCATACAACGGGCCAGAAATAAGATTTTAAAAAACGAATGACGGGACAAACAAAATGGCGGCGAAATCTGATACGTTCGACAACCAAACTGTAACCAATCTGTATCAATCTGGGTGACGAGGGGGTGAGATCGCAATCTAGAGGGCGGCAAGGAGTGCCCATACTGTATGTTAGTACTAATATATAAGGTCTAACAAAATTAGCTCAACTATTTTAACTGAAGCTTCCACCCATGAAACTGGACAACTATCCCCATGAAACCCATAGTCAAATCTCCAAAAAAAAATTTGAACTTCCCATACTAAGTTGCCTGATCAGCTGCTCGAGTTAGTATGGGAGAGCCAATTTTTTTTGCGTTTTACTATGGGTTCCATGGGGAAAGTTGTTCAGTTTCATGGGTAGAAGCACCAGTTAAAATAGTTTCAGCTAATTTTGTTACACCTTATAATATTATATTCTTTGCCAAGGTCTTACCAATTGTGAATAAAAAAAAATCAAAAATATATTAAAAGGTAAAAGTATCTACAAAAACGGAAAATGTGTTTGTATTACAAAGAAAAATAAGCAAACAAATTTAGGGATGTATTGGTAACTATATTTTTTTTCCCGCAGCCGCCCCGAAGATGGCGAAGTTTGGATTTATGCGCATTTTGATGGAGTCCCTTTGCATACCCACAGAAGGTGATCCGTGAGCCTGTATTCTGAATACAACTTGATAATTTTGTTGTGTCGGTGAATGCAAAGTTTTCAGGGGTGAAAAATTTGTGAGAGGGATGTTTGGAAGTGCGTTGTACCTAAATACTATGGTCGCATTGAGGGCGGGAGCGAATTATATAAAGGGAAGATTTGGTATTACTGGAAAGCTGCAGTCCGCGAAAAATATAAAGGTAAGCAAATCTTACCTTACTAATACTTTAAGGTCGCATTGAGGGCGGGAGCGAAAAATATAAAGCTAAGATTTGGTATTACCGGAAAGCTGCAGCTCGCGAACAATATAAAGGTAAGATTTGGTATTACCGGAAAGCTGCAGCTCGCGAACAATATAAAAGTTAAGATTTGGTATTACCGGAAAGCTGCAGTCCACGAAAAATATAAAGGTAAGATTTGGTATTACCGGAAAGCTGCAGTCCGCGAAGAATGACGCCGTATTACCTAGATCAGCGATTCCCAAAGTGGGTTCCGTAGAAAAGTCACCAGGGTTCCGCGTCATAATAGTGAACTATAAAGCAATCATTGATAAAACAGTGAAACGAGTTCATTCTTCACATTGAAAGTTAAATTAATAAAATATAGTGTTTCACTTTTAAAATATTTCCAATAAAAGTTTTAGTTTTTAATTAAATTATGGTGTGTTTTATTTGTAATAATTTGATATGGAGTTCCATAAAATTAAAAGGTATTTGGTGGATGTTCCGTTAATATAAAAGTTTGGGAACCCTTGACCACACCCTGGACACTTCATACAACGGGACAGAAATGACATTTCAAAAAAGGAATGACGGAACAATCAAAATGGCGGCGAAATCCTATACATTCGACAACCAAACTGTAACCAATCTGTATCAATCTGGGTGACGAGGGGGTGAGGTCGCAATCTAGAGAGCGTACGCGAGAGTACTAATATATATACTTTGCCCTGACCGAGATCATCACTCATCCTGATTCACAATGATGACCACGACCACTCTGACAGGAGTGTACCGACAAAGAAGAAGAATTGGTATTACAAACAAGTGTGAAGCAAAAACATGTAATTTTCAAGATTACATAATTAGGTAAGTGGATTTATTTACCAGACTTATGTATTTTATTACACTTGCATGTCATTTAATTTAATTTGAAATATTTATCTAATCAAAATGTACAACTTACATGAATAGGTGATTCAATCTATATGAATAAAAATTAAAATCATTTGAGAACGGAACGGATGGACCGATTTGGCTATTTTTACCCGACTGTTCTAAAATGAGGACAATGTTTTTTAAGGTTTATGTATGTACTTAAGTAAGTACATATGTATGTATGTATGTCTGTTTCTTAGGCTGATACATTTTGAATTGCGAGGTGTCGTTAGATTTGTCATGATCCCATGAGTGACATAGGATACATTTTACAATAAGGTTTTAAAAGAAAAAAAAAAAAGAAAAAGTTGCCAGGAAAATTTATAAACATTATGTAACTATGTCTCCATCTGCTTAGCCCATGAGTAACTTGTAAAAAAGTCACTCAACTAACATATCAGCACTAACTTGTGAAATTTGAAAAAGTTATATTCCTAAAATAACCCTTTTTATCAAAAAGATAATTATTAAAAAAAGTCACTCAATTAAGCACTTGCCTGTGAAATTTGAAAATGTTCCTAAAAGAACCCTTTTTTTTCCAAAAAGAAAACTAGTAAAAAATGTCACTCAATTAACATATCAGCACTAACTTGTGAAATTGGAAAAAGTTATATTATAGTTATATTACTAAAATAACCTTTTTTTTATGAAGAAAGAATTGTTTGTTTGTTTGTAAACTCTTTATTGCTTTTAAAACAAATACATTAAATATTTAGAATTAATCCGGCGCGGTAGATAAATAAGAAAGTCATGCGATTTTGGTTACATCGACATTTGTTTTTATTATACATTCAAAAATAGCATTACAAAATATTGTTTGTTAATTTATTTATTAGAGGTACCTGTTTTTATTGTTATCAAAACAAAAATAACAATGAAATGGATGATTAGATACGGTGGCTCGAGAAGCCATAGCAGTCTCGCTCTTTGTGAGATCGAGCCTTCCTATGGGTTCCCATCGCCCCATCAGGATTGCTTTGTCGCGTTTAATTAAGGCTCGATGGAGCTCGCTCTAGTTTATTTCGTTTTTCAATTATTATTCTAACCTAATGAAAAAAGTTAGTCACCCTAAATTTTGAATATTCACTTTCAAGGTTTCAGTGCTTGAGTTTGTTAGAAAATATTAAAGCAAAATTTTAGGAAATTCATAAAGATTTTTATTGTTTACATTAAAAACTGTTTTTTTGCAGATACAGACGTACATGCTAAATAGGCGTCGTTAATTTTTGAACTTAGAAAAACCTTTGGGCTCCCTGAAAGCTAAGTCACACCCCGGACACTGCATACAAACGGTCGTGAAATGAGATTTCTAAAAACAAATGACGGAGCAATCAAAATCGCGGCGAAATCCCATACGTTCGACAACCAAACTACCAATCTGTATCAATCTGGGTGACGAGGGGGTGAGAGGTCGCAATCTAGAGAGCGGCAGGGAATGTCCATACTCTATGTTCGTACTAATATGTATACTTTG
The DNA here is from genome assembly GCA_947284805.1 of Coleophora flavipennella. NCBI lineage: Eukaryota > Metazoa > Arthropoda > Insecta > Lepidoptera > Coleophoridae > Coleophora > Coleophora flavipennella. The sequence goes on along the minus strand of OX369287.1, from coordinate 6,464,295 downwards.
GCTAAGGGAGCCCCCATTAGTAAACATCTAACTCGCTTAGTACATAGTTTACCGAAAATCGGCCAGAAACTACTGAAGTATTAGTACTCTACCTTAATTAATAAATCACGAAATTGAATGTTGTTCATTGTAGTTCATCATCATCATCATATCAGCCGAAAAACGTCCACTGCTGGCCAAAGAAGGCCTCCCCCAAGGATTTCCACGACGACCGGTCCTGCTCTGCCCGCTTCCATCGGCTTCCCGCAATCTTCAACAGGTCGTCGGTCCACCGCGTGAGCGGCCTGCCTACGCTACGTTTTTCGATGCGCGGTCGCCACTTGAGAAATTTACTATTCCAACGGCCATTTGTTCTACGAGTCATGATAGTTAGAGATACCAAAAAACAGACACTTTTTTATTATTTTCATGGTAAACTCTTAGTTTTTCGAATACTAAGTTAATTTATATTTTTTATCATGATGAAAATGCACTTAAAAAAAAAACGTTCTTTAGCAAAATTCAGAAATCTTGTACTAGTTAATAATGGATTACTGGTTTAGTTTTTCAACAAATGTATTGTGATACCAACCCAACACAGATATATACGTCTCGATATATACGTATCGATACAATATTATTTTAAAATCGATAGTTTGTTTAACAAAAGAATCAAACACTATGCTTGTATGGGATTTGTGAACTCCAGCGGTCTCATAAGAGGATTGTGAAGCTGTGACTTTCCATATAAACGGCGTTAACGATTTTCACCTCTTAAATGTTAACCGATTTGGACCAATTTTTGAAAGGTTGTCAGAAAAGCTAGGCTTATAAGTTTCGTTTTATAATTACTGATAGATTATAAATAAACAAAAAAATGTGCGAAATTAGTTTTGTATGAAAACACGTGAACGACATTAAAATTAAACTTATTAACTTTATCGAAATAACAAAAACTTATAAGCCTAGCTTTTGTTCTAATTAACAACCTTTTTTTTGTTTATTTATAATCTATCAGTAATTATAAAACGAAACTTATAAGCCTAGCTTTTCTGACAACCTTTCAAAAATTGGTCCAAATCGGTTAACATTTATGAGATGAAAATCGTTAACACCGTTTGTATGAAAAGTCGCAGCTTCACAATCCTCTTTGTTAGTTTGCTAATCAAACAAAACATAAAAAAACCTTATTTTATTTTAAGAGCAGATAACTTTTAGCATCATGTTTTAAATGTAATGAAACATTAAATGTCAAATAACCTTATCAAGAATCTTAATCGCAACGTTCTAAAACCTTTCACTGAAAGTCCATTTTATTTAATACACTTTCTCCGAAAATCAATTTGTTGTGATCAAGACCCGTTAGACAATGAAACGGTTCCTCCGACTTCCAGCCTGCATCTTGATAACTCAATTTATTGGGTCTCGGAGTTAGAAAGTAGCTTTTGTTTTGGTACTGATAAAATGTATCGCAATTGGGATGTAGCGCTGCAGTGCAGATCCTGTGTTGGGCTATTCTCGGATGATAGAAAGATAACACTTCTATGCTTGATAACATGATCTTTATGATGGCCTTATGTTCAATGTTATAATATAAGCGTCGGTGGCTCAACCGGTAACGACTCGGTCCTCCTAACCAGAGGTCCCGGGTTCAAATCCGGACGGCCAATGTACCAATGACTTTTTCGAAACTTACGTACATATACTCACCGATTGCTTTAACGGTGAAGGAAAAAATCGTGAGGAAACCTGCACACACCACAAGAAACTCGAAGGTTGTGTGTGAAGTCGACCAACCCGCACTGTTCCCGCGTGGTCGACTAAGGCCCGATCACCCAAATTCAGGGTAGGCTCGAGCCCCTCGGTGGGGACGTATATGAGCTGATATGATGATGTTCAATCTATCATTTTTAACAAGTCATCTAAAGATTATTTACTTCAAGTTTTACAACATTTTATCTGATTATCTAAAGAGAACGGTGATGTTTTTAGAGTGAGTGTATATACGAGTATTTATATGACAAATTCATACTTTTTTGGTTTGTTTTAAATTTGTTTTTCGTATTATATCTTTTGGGTTTGTACTTATAAAGGTAAAAACGGAACCATAATATTGAAAAAAAAGAAAATGAAATGAAGTTTATTCGGCAAAATAGAAGAATAATTACATTATTAGGTATCTTATTTAAACAAACTACATAAAGGTAAAGATTAAAACTTAAATGAAGTTTTATGCCGAATTGGTCTGATACTCAGCATTGTGCTGTGGTTTTATTATTATTGAAACTCGAGTGCTGATATTCTGTTCGGACCCAAGGGAGTGGGGAAAAAGAAAAAGGGCTAGGCCTACGAGTTGTTATATGACTACACAATTGACATTAGTGTAATTTCATGTGTCGTGAAAATTTTATGACCACTATCACCTTAAATCAGCCATCAGTCATCATATCAGCTCATATACGTCCCCACCGAGGGGCTCGAGCCTATCCTGAATTAGGGCGATCGGGCCTTAGTCGACCACGCGGACACAGTGCGGGTTGGTCGACTTCACACACAACCTTCGAGTTTCTCGCCGGTGTGTGCAGGTTTCCTCACGATGTTTTCCGTCACCGTTAAAGCAATCGGTGAGTATATGTACGTAAGTTTCAAAAAACTCATTGGTACATTGGCCGTCCGGATTTGAATCCGGCACCTCTGGTTAGGAGGACCGAATCGTTACCGGTTGAGCTACCGACGACGCTTCTCGAGCCCAGAGACGTGAAATACAATTATCAGCCCTCAGTCAGATAATTGTAGTTCACGTACGAGTAAATTCGTTCAATCATATTATTATCTTAATGTGTCTTTTTGCACGAATGCCCACAAAAAGATTGTATTGTTGACATGTCTAATGTATGTATGAATGTATGTTTCTTTTTTCCACAAAATCTATAATAATATAATAATAATAATAATATTCTGGGACAAATCACACACGGTCATCTGGGCCCAAACTAGGATTCCCTGTGCTATGGGAACCAGAGACTGATATAAATACTTATATACGTTTAAATACATACATATATAGATATTTAACACCCAGACACAGAGCAAACAAATCTGTTCATCACACAATTGTTTGCCCTGGGTGGGGATCGAACCCACGACTCTCGGATCAGTATTCAAGAGCACTAACCACTGAGCCACCGAGTCAGTCACTATTAACGGATTGATGGATTTTAGAGTGAAGATAACTTTAGATTCGTCGTGATCCCATAAGTCACATAGGATACAAAGTTTGTATTTGTATTACAAACATTATACACGACTTCCCAAAACAGAGGGTTAATATTTTTATGAAGTCGTGTTTTAATAAAATTTAATAAGGAATTCAAATAATCAATAATAAAATTTAATTTTGCTTTATACCCTGTTTGGAAGGCCACTGTTGCGCTTCAAAGACTGTGCCAGACGTGACATGTCAGCCTTTGAAATCGACCACCAGGACTGGGAAAAGCTCGCTGAGGATAGCAACGGGTGGTGCAAGTCTGTGGGAAACGGTCGCAAGTTGTGTGATGAGGCCTGGTTCAAACTGTTATCCGAACAGAGGCACCGGAAACATCAAGCTGTCTCCAATCCATCTAACGGGAACTTCCCCTGTCAGTCCTGCGATAGACTGTGCCGGTCTCGCATCGGGTTGTACGTACAGTCACCAAGAACACTGCATCTAAGACACTGACTAAATCGTCTGTTACAGACGCATAAGGTTTAACATTGACTACCAGGGTTGGGAAAAGCTCGCTGAGGATAGAGAAGGATGGCGCAAGTATGTGGGAAATGGTCGCAAGTTGTGTGATGTGATGAGGTCTGGTTTAAACTGTTATCCGAATGGAGGCACCGGAAACATCAAACTGTCTCCAATCCATCTGTCAGGAACTTCCCCTGTTAGTCCTGCGATAGACTGTGCCGGTCTCGCATCGGGTTGTACGTAGAGTCACCAAAAACACTGCATCTAAGACACTGACTAAATCGTCTGTTACAGACGCATAAGGTTTAACATTGACTACCAGGGTTGGGAAAAGCTCGCTGAGGATAGAGAAGGATGGCGCAAGTATGTGGGAAATGGTCGCAAGTTGTGTGATGTGATGAGGTCTGGTTTAAACTGTTATCCGAATGGAGGCACCGGAAACATCAAACTGTCTCCAATCCATCTGTCAGGAACTTCCCCTGTTAGTCCTGCGATAGACTGTGCCGGTCTCGCATCGGGTTGTACGTACAGTCACCAAGAACACTGCATCTAAGACACTGACTAAATCGTCTGTTACAGACGCATAAGGTTTAACATTGACTACCAGGGTTGGGAAAAGCTCACTGAGGATAGAGAAGGATGGCGCAAGTGTGTGGGAAATGGTCGCAAGTTGTGTGATGTGATGAGGTTTGGTTTAAACTGTTATCCGAACGGAGGCACCGAAAACATCAAGCTGTCTCCAATCCATCTGTCAGGAACTTCCCCTGTCAGTCCTGCGATAGACTGTGCCGGTCTCGCATCGGGTTGTACGTACAGTCACCAAAAACACTGCATCTAAGACACTGACTCGCATAAGGTTTAACATTGACTACCAGGGTTGGGAAAAGCTCGCTGAGGATAGAGATGGATGGCGCAAGTGTGTGGGAAATGGTCGCAAGTTGAGTGATGTGATGAGGTCTGGTTTGAACTGTTATCCGAACGGAGGCACCGAAAACATCAAGCTGTCTCCAATCCATCTTCCAGGAACTTCCCCTGTTAGTCCTGCGATAGACTGTGCCAGTCTCGCATCGGGTTGTACGTAGAGTCACCAAAAACACTGCATCTAAGACACTGACTAAATCGTCTGTTACAGACGCATAAGGTTTAACATTGACTACCAGGGTTGGGAAAAGCTCGCTGAGGATAGAGATGGATGGCGCAAGTGTGTGGGAAATGATCGCAAGTTGAGTGATGTGATGAGGTCTGGTTTGAACTGTTATCCGAACGGAGGCACCGAAAACATCAAGCTGTCTCCAATCCATCTTTCAGGAACTTCCCCTGTTAGTCCTGCGATAGACTGTGCCAGTCTCGCATCGGGTTGTACGTAGAGTCACCAAAAACACTGCATCTAAGACACTGACTAAATCGTCTGTTACAGACGCATAAGGTTTGACATTGACTACCAGGGTTGGGAAAAGCTCGCTGAGGATAGAGAAGGATGGCGCAAGTGTGTGGGAAATGGTCGCAAGTTGAGTGATGTGATGAGGTCTGGTTTGAACTGTTATCCGAACGGAGGCACCGAAAACATCAAGCTGTCTCCAATCCATCTGTCAGGAACTTCCCCTGTCAGTCCTGCGATAGACTGTGCCGGTCTCGCATCGGGTTGTACGTACAGTCACCAAAAAGACACTGACTAAATCGTCTGTTACAGACGCATAAGGCCACTGTGTGATCATCAAGTCAGCTCATATACGTCCCCATCGAGGGGCTCGAGCCTACCCTGAATTAGGGCGATCGGGCCTTAGTCGACTACGCGGGCCCAGTGCGGGTTTACACACAACCTGGTGATTCTTCGCAGGCGTGTGTAGGTTTCCTCACAATGTTTTCCTTCATCGAAAGAGCGTCGCATAAACGTATAAACATATGAAATCTAAATTCGAAATTACATTTTTACGTGGCAGGTTCGAACCACGACCTCCCAGACAGGAGGCGATAATATGATAAATCAGTATAATATCGTGTGTTCACTCCAATCAGTATTTATGGCTACCCTGGAAAAATTCAATAAAATTTTACTGTTTATTTTACTGTACCATGCACTTGGGTGGTTCCCACTCCTGTATGCAGAGTCGCGATACCCGGACGTTTTTCTGCCGCCCCCCCAGTCTAGTGGTGACATGTGTGGAATTTCAAACGCTAGGATGTCCCTGAATATGATTATTATGTACGTATAAGTCTGTAGGAAGTAGATGGAATATTTATGTAGGTTGCTATGCGATGGGTGACCATAAAAATAGAATGTTAGCGTGCTTCATCGTTCATCATGCGAACGGCCAACAAGGAGTGGAATCCCCTAATGGCGTATAGTTCAGGAATCTTCAAGGCGAGAGTAAATGGACTTTATTTGAGCTTGCGTGTTATATCCTCCGTTGCATCAGCACTTACAAACAGGTCAAAAGTATCAATGACATTTAATTATTTTTACGTATAAATTTTTGTGTCATATTGTTTTCATGCTCTAACCTAACGGCATAGTCTGGTTTATTTCAAGGATTGAATTTTGACATTATTAACTTATGATTGTTTATTTCTTGATTTTTCACAAATGTAATAATGTTATTGTTATTTTATGACTATCAGAAAGAGAGTAATTTGCACCTATTTTAAATAAATACCTTGAATCTTGAGGTGTGATGCAGCGAAACACTTTTTTTTTTTAGGGTTCTGTAGGTATGGAAGGTCAAAAGGAAAAATGGAACCATTATAGGATCACTTTGTTGTCCGTTCGTCCGTCTGTCTGTCAAGACCCTTTATCTCGGGAACGCGTCGAGGTATCGAGTTGAAATTAAAACCATATTACTCCGGTCTATAGTCCCTTGTAGCTGTGAAAAAAACAAATTTCCAAGTTAACGTGAAAAAAAGATACGACCGTTTATGCCGCAAAAAACGTATAATTAGACACTCTCAAAGGAATCAAAATTCATAGGGTATTTCCCGTTGACCTAGAACTATTAAATTTGGCAAGTAATACCGTCTTATACTACAATTACAGGGAAAAATCTGAAAACTTTACATTTGTAATTAAATCATAAAAATATAGTCTTTATTTAAAGTACGTAATCAATTAAGCAAGGAACGGGGGTCCAAATTTGAATTGAGTTAACCGTGTCATTTGGGATATTGTATGAAAAGGCTTCATTGGCACAAGCTTAAACAGATTTTAATTTTTTTTATGATGAAGATTAAAAATAAAATGTTTTCCCTTTGTTGGTGCCTAATAATTTCGTTGTATGTAGTACCTAACAATTTGCATTGTTATGATTTATAATATGTACCTCCAAATTGGGCGGAACCCTCGGCGGGCGAGTCTGACTCCCACTTGTCCAGTTTTTTAATTTAAAAGAGAGTGTAAAAAATGGGTTTAAATGTGAATTCTTTTTATCATATTGATGTACCTACGTATAATTTTTTTGGCCAATGAGCTGATCGAATTGTATGAAGATTTCAATTTTTCTTAGAATTTACTAGGTTTGGGCCTCTCGGAGAAAGTTGTTCAGTATAAGAAATAGAAGTCCCACTTGATTTGTCCTACATAAATGTTGTTACACATGTATTCTCTAAGCTAAAATATTTTTTAGGCATCAGTGTTATCAAGTTTTTAATTAAATTGTAACTTAAAAATTCATCCAACGCTTGAAAATAAGTGAACTGTTTAATTTTAGCCAAGCTTTTTTTATCCACAATTGTATGGCATCATCTCATCTGATGGTAAGCGACGATGATGCCGAAGATGGAAATGGGCGTACCAACATTCCCCAATGCAATGGGGAACTGCCTATCTTATCTTCAATGCTGATAAAATTGTTGTTTGGCGGCAAGACTTAGATAAGATAGTGGTAGCCAGCCAGACGGGCTTTGAAAATTCCACCAACCAAATCGAGTCAAACAAAAATCGGACTCCGCTGGGAATCGAACCTGCGACCTCTCGCTGAAAAGGTAATGAACTCAACCACTACGCCACAGAAGCGGTTGGAAGCTCTAATAAATTTCCCCTATATAACCTGCTCTTTAAAATGCAAAACCTTTAATCAAATCATGAAATTTAAAACACGTGTGCAGTTCACATTATATACTGGTTTCTTATGAAAAGGCTGTAAATAAAATAAATTTCACAATAGACTCCCCGCGCGGGTTGGAAAGGTGATCTATATGCAAATGTCATAACCCGCTTATTATATTTCCCTGTGTGGGGAAAACAGTAAGCTTGCGGAAATATGGGCCGGCAATACTGCCATCACAATTTATTGACGCTCTGTCGGGTTTTATAGAAAATCCGCCGCAAAATTACTGATGTAATTTGTTAGGAGACGCCCCGGAAAAACGGTTACTGTTTTTATAAGGTACTGATTTTCGGGAGCCGGTTTTATTTTATCATGTATTGTTTTTAGATAGAAACACTAACTAAAGGTACGTGAAGAAAAAAAAATTGAGGAAACCTGCACACGCCTGCAGAGAAACTTGCAGGTTGTGTGTGAAGTCGACCAACTCGCACTGGGCATATGTGGTCGACTAAGGCCCGATCGCCCTAATTTAGGATAGGCTCGAGCCCCTCGGTGGGGACGTATATGAGCTGATATATATAATATAGGCATTTCTATCAAAATAGGCATAATTCTGTACAAGTTATACGGTCTATTCAAGTAAAATCAAACATTTTAAGGAAAAAAAAATATTTAAAAAATATGCACACATATATTAAATCTCCCTACAGTATAAATTTAATTCTGCTAAAACGTAGTATAAACCCAACTTCATAAAAACATAACCCTCTTTTCAAGCGACTTCCAAAAGGAGGAGGTTCTCAATTCGTCTGTATGTTTTTTTTTATGTTTGTTACCTCAGAACTTTTGACTGGGTGAACTGATTTTTATGATTATTTTTTTTTTGTTTGAAAGCTAGTTCTTCCCGTGTGGTCCCGTATAAATTTTATCAAAATCGGTATAGTACTTTAGTAGAAAATTAACAAAAAACCAAAAAATAATAATGGAAAAATGTACTAATTTGTTGCGATGTAAGTCGGTTTTTTAACGTGTTTTTGTGCAGTCGGGTAAAAGTGTGTCTGTATCACTTATGGGCTCTAGACGGATCTAACGACACCTCGAACTTCAAAATCCTTCATGACGTTTAGGCTATAGGCTCAGCTAAAGAGACATATATATGTCACGGCTAAAAGTGGGTGTGAACATAAACTTAAGATTAGCCGGCTAAACTTGTTTGGGTAAAGTCCGATTATTAGTTGGTATTCAGCGTTTTACCGTACACAACAAGGTCTACCCAATATGGGTAATGTTTTTTGGGTGGTGAGGGAGCGAAGCGAACGATATTAGGTTCGGTCAGGTTTGATTGATTCTACAGTCGAAGAGCCTCGCGAAGCGAGGGTACAGTTTAGCCGGTTTATGTTCACATCCACCTTTAGCCGTAACATATACATACAGTCGAAAAACATTACATTATTTGAGTTTGCGTGTACCATCCTCGACTGCATCATCACTTACCATCAGGTGAGTTGCAGTCAAACGCACTCAAATTTTTAATTTAAAAAAAAAAAAAGTTGGAAAAAAAATCGCATCTTTTGACACAGGTAAGGCCTTTTGGAAATTGAAAAGTCACTTCTCTTTCACTCTGTCATGTGATATTTAAAAATACTCATGTATTCTTCTTCTTATCGTGTGGCACAATTAACCGTGCTACCCAAGGGGCAGGCGGCGATTATGTGTTTATTAGTAGGCTAACTACAATCCCACCTTGAAGTGACCAGTCATGTGTGGTCCGTCCACACATCGCAGAACGTAAAATAAAAATCATTTACTTCCTTTTTCTTGGAACGTCCCTAAAATAGACCGTGTTATTTGAGAACAGACAAATACGACTCAAAAAACAAACGTAGGGTATTATAGAATAATCAGAGAAAGAAAATAACCGTGAACGGGACAAAAGGAATTACCGCCTGTCAATTTTTATATCCCTCTATAAAAGTCTTGTCTTTGTACTTCCATTTCAGTATACATACATACTTCTCTCTTAACGAATTAATTTGGTCGTGTCAGAACTACTTGCCGGCAATGCCAGTAAGTGTACTCCTATTTTATCTAAAATGAGGAATCGTGAGGACTCGAGTTTCAATACTCAAATAGTATTTAGGTTTCCGTACCCTAATAGTGCCAACGGGATGCTATTAGTTAGGGATGCATCGATATGCCTTTTTGCCGATACGATACCGATACCGATACTCTTATAAAAATATCGGCGATACCGATACCGATACGCTCATTGAATTCAAAAAGGTAGGTAGAATCAATAAAACACAATTAATTAATAGTTTTAGTAAATCAAAATTAACATTTATAAGATTTTTTAAAAAAAAACAAAACATTATTAAGTTTTGCGGGCAAAGGCGATTTCGCAAGTCTGTTTCAATAAGACCTGCGGTGGAAAATAGTCTCTCAGATGCGACAGATGCCTCGTTTGCAACGAAATAGATGGGCAACACGCACGTTTACATAACATTTTTAAAGCGCGAAATTTGAAAAGTATCGTTGAATCTGCCATAAAAATATCGCCGATACCGATATATCGGCAAACCCGAAGTATCGCCGATATATCGGTATCGGTATCGGATGCATCCCTAGTATTACTAAGCGCTGTCTGTCCGGCCGTCTGTCTGTCAGCGGGCTGTATTTCATGAACCGTAATAGGTAGTCAGTTAAAATTTTCACAGACCGGGTATTCCTATTGCCGCTATAACAACAAATAATAATTATAAAAAAGTAAACTTGTGATTTTTTCTTGTACAATGGTACGGAACCCTTTGTGTGCGGTCCGATTCGCACTTGGCCGCATTTTTTTTGGGAGTACCTTAGATTCATCTGCATGTGATTTAAGGATAATAATATATGAGCGATAATGCATGCAGAATAAACAAAAATTGCGTCAACTAAATCACAATAGTGACTATGCACGATTATTTTTCCAAATAGTGATGATTAAACGTATAACAGAAGAATTCTAAACAACTAGTGTCATGTTTTGAAATAAAACAAAACGTTTACACAAGAAGTCTTGGCAGACAGGAGTGTTCTTAGCCGACCGACAGCTCCCCAACTTTACGGCTTGGCTAGGGGATATCCCTCCCGGAATTCCGATTCCGTATTCATTTGTGGCATTACATTAGGCGTATTGTCCCGAAATGAGACGTTGAAAGAAAATACAAATTCCCGCTTTCATCAAGCTTCGCTTCTATTATCAGTTAGATATTCCCCCGGAAGAATATTTTGTAGACGAATGGGAAAAACCCAGTTCAACATCACTGCACTGTACCTACATTTTGACATAAACTCTTTGTTGAAAAGAAAAAATACACGTAAAATAAACATAATTTTAATAAGTACGTAAATTTATTCGTTACATAGGTAGGTATTTTTACTTTTGTTTCACTTTACGCTGAGGCGTTGACAACTGAAAAAAATAATCTTATCTAACTACATGCGACATGGAGATGGATTTGGATATTTTTTCGTTACGATCGCAACAGCAAAAAAAAAAGACATTTGTGGCTACGACGCACTGATAATAGGTAGGTGTCTTTTCCCACTTAATTATTAAAAGATATGAAAAGAACGAAAAAGACAACTGGGAATAGACGGCATCAAGTTTTTGGACTCCGGTATGCGTCAGAGGTGATAAAATTTCTTTGACGCGTATTTTACGGTCGCCAAGATGAAAGCACGACACTATGAATGGTTCAATGATAATCCATAATGCTTTGTATTCAGTGTAGAGAAACGTTTTAATGAAGGCCATTAAGCTTCAGTTATTGCTGGAAAGTGTTTTAGATTTATTTGTGTTGCTTAATAATTTGCATGTAGTACTTACTTTCGCCCTGATTCAGGGTAGGCTCGAGCCCCTCGGTGGGGACGTATATGAGCTGTAATGACTTACTTTTACTCTTACAAGTTGATTTAAAGAACTATCAATAGATTAGGAATTAATAAAAAAATAATAAGCCGACTGCATAAAAACTTAATCCCTCGTTTCGGCCAGTCGGGTAAAAGTATATCTTATGTCACTCACGGGATTAAGACAAATCTACGCACTCCAAAACCCATAAAGACGTTTAGTTATTTAGTTTAAATATACATACATACACTCGATAATTGAAAACGCTAAACACGTTAAAAAACTGACTTCCATCGCAACAAATTAGTACATTTTTGCATTATTATTTTTGGTTTTTGTTAATTTCCTACTAAAGTACTACACCGATTTTGATTAAATTTATATGGGACCACACGGGAAGCACTAGCTTTCAAATAAAAAAAGAATCATAAAAATCGGTTCACCCAGTCAAAAGTTCTGAGGTAACAAACATAAAAAAAAAACATACAGACGAATTGAGTACCTTCTCCTTTTTGGAAGTCGCTTTAAAAATATAACCCTTCATCTAGTGCAGTCGGGTAATAAATGTATTTAATATCACAGGGCTTCAGACAGTGATACTTGTATCGAACTTCTTACAACATTTTTGATAGTTATTTCAATAGTCAAGTTAAATTATATGAATCTAATCATACGTAATGGACTACGTACTACTAAGAGCGACTCCCTGATGCCCCTATTCCTTTCAACACGGACCTAGGGAATGCACTTTTCAAGAACATTATCGCATGGAATACCCATACATAATAGTCATTTAAATAACACACAAAGAAATATTAAAAGAAAATAATAATTTTAATTTTAATGTAATAGGTATATTTTTAAAGAATTTGTAGGTTAAAATAGGAAAACACTGAGTCAAGGTTTAAAATTGTTTGTATTTTGTTTTGTCAGAATGGCCGCTAGTGTTGCTCTAATAGCACAGTTAACAGGTGGGGATTAATTAATAAGCTAAGAAAGTATATATTATTGTTATATTATTTATTCATGTCTCTAAAGTCTGCTCCAATCAAGAGAATGCAGAATTTGAACAAACCGAATTACTATAAATTAACAAAATTAAAAAAATGTAGAAAAAAGATTGTATTTAATTAAAATATACTCAAGCAATTTTAATGTAGCACTCTGAAGGTATAAGCCTATCAAATGAAAAAAATATCACGAAAATCGGTTTACAATTGGCGAAGAAAGCGCATAAAACAAAAAAGAAACATACATAGTCGAATTGAGAACCTCTTCCTGTTTTGAAGTCGGTTGAAAATAATAAAAAAACCGGCCAAGTGCGAGCCACAACCGCACATATAGGGTTCCATACCATCATACTAGATGGCGCTAGTTTCTTCACGTTCAAAAAAAGACACTTTGATTGTATAGAGACCCCCTTTATTTTTTCACTTTTTTAATTTTTTTTGTATTTGTTGTTATAGCGGCAACAGAAATACATAATCTGTGAAAATTTCAACTGTCTAGCTATCACGGCTCATGAAATACAGCCTGGTGACAGACGGACAGACATACGGACGGACAGCGGAGTCTTAGTAGTAGGGTCCCGTTTTACCCTTTGGGTACGGAACCCTAAAAATGTTAGTCAGTAGTTGGTTTAAATTCTTTATTTTCTTGAACAATGACGAGGTAGATATCTTACGTATTGTCTATAACCAAAGTGTATAATATTAGTACTAACCACAGAGCACTGAATCACATCGCTCGCGCCCGAGCGAGCTTATTCCGTGCTCCGTGGTACTAACATACAGTATGGACACTCCTTGCCGCTCTCTAGACTGCGACCTCACCCTCTCGTCTCCCAGATTGTTACAGATTGGTAACAGTTTGGTTGTCGAACTTATAGGATTTCGCCGCCATTTTGTTTGTTCTTTCTATCGTTTTTTGAAATGTCATTTCTGGCTCGCTGTATGAAGTGTTCAGGGTGTGCTATAACTACTTCACTCAAACATACGCTAAAACTTTTGTATCTATGTCTTGCCCCATTTCTGATATTGAATTTATTTCATACGTGGAACACGTTTCCAGTCCATAAAACTTGTTACACGCTTCAACTTCTTGCCTTTCGTACAACAAAAGTCTACGTTTCCGCGATACCTCCATATAATGCCTCCATACTTTTTATCTCTCGCCGTATGAATCCTGATATTGAATTCTGAGACATATTTATTTATGCTCTTCATTGTGTAGTGTTCATGATGAACACACATGTTTTATTTTAAAACCGAAAAAACTCTTTTTAAAAAAGGAGGAGGTTCCTCAATTCGACCATATATATATATATATATATATTATATGTGTTCGCGGATATCTTCGTCGTTTATGAAGCGATTTTGATGATTATTTTATTGTTGGAAAGGATATATCCCAAGAGTGGTACCATGATAAGGAAACCAGGATCTGATGGTGGCATCCCAGAGAAATCGAGGGGTTTTTTTTGTCCAAAACTATGTGTATAATAATTGTTAGTCAGACATGTGTAGTAAACATGTTGGTACGGTCACACCCCGGACACTGCATACAACGGTTGTGAAATGACATTTCCAAAAACAAATGACGGAGCAAACAAAATCACGGCGAAATCCTATACGTCCGAGAACCAAACTATAACCAATCTATATCAATCTGGGTGACGAGGGGGTGAGGTCGCAATCTAGAGAGCGGCAGGAAGTGTCCATACTGTATGTTAGTACTAATATATTTTATATACTTTGGTACGGTTGTGTTAGTAAACTTTCTCGACGTGTAATACATGTTTGTGACACTCTTTACATATTGTAAGCCACCTGAAACGTAACGGACAACTTCTCAGGTACAAATGTGTTCTAAAAAACATTGTGGTTAGTTGTTCTATTGGATTATTGAGCCCTCTCCATGGAAAGACCAGCCAGCCAACTGACCTGTATGGAGGCACCTGGTTTGGGAAAGTGTACTTGCCTCTGAATACCAGCGCAGGTTAGACTTGATTAAAAGCGCGATGATCTAAAGCCAAACCACCCGCGGCTATCTTAGACAAATAAAAAAATGGCGTGCTAAGATTTCACAGCAAAGATTGGCTATAAACTAGCCATCTTCAGGCACATGAATAGGCACAACAATATATTTTCAATACAGTTGTTAAGGTCGCGGGAAGCCGCTGGATGCGGGCAGCGCAAAACCGGTCTTCGTGGAAATCCTTGGAGACCTATGTCCAGCAGTGGACGTCCTTCGGCTGATATGGTGATGATGTTAAGATGGCGTAAATAATGATTCGAAAATTAAATTTTAAAAAAGTTTCTTCTTCTATTCACCTATGTACGTATGTGTGTTGAAATAAACATATTTAATTCTTTGATTTGTTTTATACTTTTTTCCACAGCTGTATTGAATAACGTCGTGTGATACACGGATGTGTAGGTTATTGCAAACTCGTAACATTAAAAACTCTCGCTTTCGGCTCGGGCTTGTTAATGACAGCTCATACAAAAACTTTATTTCCACCCTAGTATCACAATGTACTATTGTCAGCCATCACTGAAATCCGTATTATTATGATATTTCATTAGTAAGAAGAAGTCGAACTAGACATAATATTTTCACTAGAGCTATTATTCAAGGCCCCAGATTAATAAGTTCAATGGTTCGTAGTCGATTTCCTATAATTCCTACGCTATTCAGAAATAACATCAGCCTACTCAAGTCATTGAAAAGGAAAATTGGATCCGACCTTAACTGCCATATTTATTTGGAATCTAAAACCGTTAACGAAGGCCGTCATTTTGATTAAATAGCTAAGCTTCCTTGGTACTTATGCGATTATCCAAACCGTCGAGTTGATTCCACGTGAAAATATGCTCAAGGCATCCGTAATATCGGCAAGTTCAATAGGATTCTCTGGATTTATTGCTTTTATTCTTCAGATTATTCTTACAACAAAAAGAAGGTAAGAATAATAGTAGTTTCATTGCGACATATGAAACTACTAGCAGTATCATGTACCTTTTATTTACTACTTGAAATATAGCTTTTTTTTGTAATAGCAAAATGTATATATTATACTGCCTGCGTAGCGATTATTCTGCACCTTTTGTTATTGTAGCAGAATTCAGTTCGATTCCCAGTGGGGTCAACTTGTAAGGCTCGGTTTGGTTGGTGGTAGGGCATTTTTTAAGCCCGCCTGGCTAGCTACTACCATCTTATCTAAGTCTTGCCGCCAAACATCAGTGTTATCAATATTGATGTGTTCCGGCTTGAAGATAAGATAGCCAGTTCTCCATTGCGTTGGGGAATCTTGGTAAGCCCACTTCCATCTTCGGCATCATCGTCACTTACCATCAGATGAGATGAGGGCTTACCAATTATGAATAAAAAAATAAAATAAAATAAAGAGTTATTCAGTACTGCATTAGACATAAAAGCCTAACTTTACTCTTTGTATCTTCTCAGTGCAATACAAACAAAAGCACTCTCTCTCCACATTCATCCAGCAGACGTCAATCCCCTCGCACCTTATCTGAATCATAGAAAAATTTGCTTAAGACAGTCGTAATATCGGCAAGTTCTATGGGATTCTCTGGATTTATTGCTTTCTTTCTTCATATTATTCTTACTGCAAATAAAATAAGAATGTTAGTGTTTTGTTTTATTTATTTACATCCTTGAAACGTGGCAATTTTTTCAAATATCCATCAGAAGCCAAAAAAGTTAATGGTTCAAATCGAAGTGATAGCAAAATGTATACTGCGTATCGATTATTCTGCACCTTTTGTTATTGTAGCTGAATATGTGTTATTCAGAACTGCATTAAATATAAAAGCCCAACTGTACTCTTTGTATCTTCTCAGTGCAATACAAACAAAAGCACTCTCTCCACATTCATCCATCACAGTCTACACACAGCAGACGTCGATCCCCTCGCACCTTATCTGAATCATAGAAAAATTTGCTCAAAGCAGCCATAATATCGCCAAGTTTAATGGGATTCTCTGGATTTATTGCTTTATTTCTTTATATATTATTCTTACGACAAATAAAATAAGAGTGTTAGGTAAGTGTTTCGTTGTATTTATTATGTATTATTTATTATTGTATTTATTATTTATTATTTACTTCCTTGAAATGTGGTATTTTTTTCGAGTCAGAAGCCAAAAAAGTTAATGGCTCAAATCGGAGTAATAGCAATATGTATACTACGTAGCGATTATTCTGCACCTTTTGTTATTGTAGCTGAATATTTGTGTTTTGACCCTAACTTATTAAGTGAAATGTGTGGTGACCCTAACCCTTCACAAAATGAAGTCAGGGTAGATGGAGGTGTTCCGCGGCTTCAGTCTACTCGCGACCATGGGTATCGAAGCATAGTCGAAACGTTGAGGTAAAAACAACATCAATACCTGCTCATAATGCTATATAAAATCACGTCAATTCCCGCTTTCAATTTGTCATTATGAATATTTGTTATTCAGAACTGCATTAAATATAAAAACCTAACTTTACTCTTTGTACCTTCTTAGTGCAATACAAACAAAAGCACTTTCTATCCACATTCATTCATCACAGTCCACACACAGCAGACATCGCTCCCCTCGCGCCTTATCTGAATCATCCTCAAATAAATCAAGTGGAAAATTGAAATTCCCCCCGCTGCCCTTATTCCAATCCAGAACTAACTTTGATTAACTCGATTCTTCTACCTGATTAAAAATTTCGAGTTTTGCATTTTATACGTTTCTGCGTTTCCTTGTGTTCACCTTTGATCTGATTCGTTGGAACATCACTCGGAATTTAATCAGGGAGAAGCATTTCCGATTTGAAACTATTTGGGTTCCCTGAGTTTGTTTGTGGGGTTTAGTCAAAACAGTTTGGCGAGTCGGATTGTGTTTGTAAACTCATGAATTTCATTAGATAAGTCTTGCTTGCGTAGTCTACTCATGCATCTTAAGACCTCAGCAGATTTAGTAATTTAATCTTTTAAATTTCAAATCGAGATTCACTTTAGCTCAAAGAGCCGGCCGAACATTATCACTGTGTCGTTCTTAATAGGGTATTTGACAGTGTTTAAAATAAATTTATAAATATTATTTACTAAATCATCCGAGATGCATAGGAGAACCAAAGTAACCGACATAGCTCTCAGAATAGCTAAACTTGAGTGGCAGTGGGCGGGGCACATTGCTCGTAGAACAGATGGCCGTTGGGGAAGTAAAATTCTCGAGTGGCGACCACGCACCGGAAAGCGTAGTGTAGGCAAGCCTCCCACTCGGTGGACCGATGACCTGGTGAAGGTCGCGGGAAGCCGCTGGATGCGGGCAGCGCAGAACCGGTCGTCGTGGAAATCCTTGGGGGAGGCCTATGTCCAGCAGTGGACGTCCTTCGGCTGATATGATGATGATGATTTACTAAATAGCATTTCTCCTATAAAACCATAAAAACTTATTAATTTAACATTTTATACTAAATTCAATTTTATATTTATTGAAATCACTAAAATATTTCGTCAAAGACAATGACGTCACAAGTTTGTAACACGAACAATTTCAGCTTTGATCATTCACTCAATTTCAGAATAAAATGTCGTTTTTGACAGTTGATAAAAAGTGACTCAAATGACTAGCAGTCAAATACCGGATTGTTGTCATAGCTACAAATTTTCTGTAAGTTTTATTTGTACAAAATATCCCGCTATAGATCTCATTCGGGAAAGTCTCCACAGATGAACTTGAGGACAAGATAATCGGGAAATTTCCAAGGAAAACTACTTCAATCACCCTGTAGAGCTTTCTTCCTACAATTTGCAGAGTTTTATTGCGATTGACGAGTGCCGATAGTCCCTTCGATTCCCTCAATCCAATTACTTACTGGGCACGCACTGTCCCTTATCTTAATTTCATCTCTAGAAGTCAGCGTAAGGTCCATGATAAAGATCACTTGCAGAGCAATCATTGTGTTGTGCTCTTGTTGTGCTCTCTTTCTTTCACCTTGTTTCGGAAAAGAACAAAAAATGCGTTCGCTAAACTTGGCGTGATCTCAGATACCATCAATGGCTATACAAAAACTGTTGATGTGCAAAGCGATTGGACTTTATATCGACAGTGTATGTGAAGATAGGCGTAAGGGACAATATGATCGTATCTCTCTCCAATAGTATTGTGATTGTGAGTTGACTACCAATAAGCTTAAAGGGCGTGGGTAAAAAAAAGCAACACTGTCTTTAAGTTTTTTGCCGAACTATTTTTTATTCTATTGAAATTTTTCTAAATTAAATGTGTTCATTTGTTTCAGGTACAACTTCTATATCATGACGGGATATATTGGCTATTTCTTCAAAGTACTATGTAAGTAACTGGGTGTAACAAAATTGGTGAAGGACCCGTTAACCGGGTCGTCTACTCGTCATACTAAACAACTTTTCTCAAGGAACACATAAAAATAAAAATAAAAAATTTGACACTCCATACAAAAAAAAATCGGTATATTAGCTGATCGTTTTGTATAAAACGTTCAATTTTTTTTTTGCGTTTTAGTAAACTCGTAGAACAAAAGTTGCTTTTGATGAGTAGAAGCCCCAGTTAACGGGACCTAAACCAATTTTGTTACACCCTGTATAGTCGAAACAGTGAACTTGTAAGCAACGTTTGAGTTATAGTATACCGATATAATTAGCTTTGTTTAAAAAATTAAGCAATTTTTTTGCTCGACTGCGCCTGCAGAAGGAGAATAATGATTTTAAAGTGTATGTATGTTTCTTTGACAAGCTCTGTATCCTAAACGGCTTGATGGATTTCTGAGTGCGAGGTGTCGTTAGATTCGTCTTGATCCCGTGAGTAACATAGGATACATTTTTACCTGAGGCTAAAAAGGGGGTTGAGTTTTTGTGCAGTGGGGTTTTTAATTTTTTATTAATTCGTTTAGTTATTCCAAACATTCTTAAAAGAAAATTTAGACTACTAGTGTTTGCCTGCGGCTTCGCCCGCATGGATATTGATGGTGCGCCACCGGCAAGGTGCTAGTGCCTCGACTTTTTTTTCTTATAACCTGCCCACCCCAGGCGTACACGCTTCAACTGTACGGAGTTTCAACGCAATCGAATTAACGGTATGGCAGCGTATAACATACGAACAAACAAACATTGACCGCCTATATGTACAACTTCCTTAATCATTGTATCTTTTTTTTTCTCTTATGTTGTGCAATAAAGTGTTTTCAATCAATCAATCAATCATTGATTTTATATATTAGATTTTTAGAAACTTATTTGAATATTGTAACATTTTAATGTTTTTTTTTTAATATTGTAAACTGATCACGTCCGCGTCACAGGCCTTAATAACTATGAAAAAAAAAACTGTCAGTGTTATTTAAATTGACGATTAAAAAATTAACTAAGTGAATATTTTTTTCTAATTTTACTTTTTACTGTGTGGAATTGTTAAGTACATGTTCAAACATTTTTTTTAAATGAACCAATCCTCATATGTCATGCCGCATGCCGTATATAAAAGTGTAAAATCCCAATGCGGTTTAATATTAATAAAGTCGAATTAGGTATTAATAAGAACTTGCAAGTTTTTATACAAACGGCGGTAGTGGTTTTCACCTCTTAAAAGTTAACCGATTTTGACCAATTTTTGATAGGTTGTCAATAAAAATAAAAGCTAGGTTTGTAGATTTTTGTGTAATCAACTAATCAATAAAAATAATAAGCACAACTTTAATTTTCGTTCAATGTTTTCATACAAAGCTAATTTCGGCTATCATTTGTCATGGCCATCAACCATTTAAAACACGAAACCTATAAACCCAGCTTTTGTTCTGACCGACAACCTATCAATCATCATTATCATTACAGCTCATATACGTCCCCACCGAGGGGCTCGAGCCTACCCTGAATCAGGGCGATTAGGCCTTAGTCGACCACGCGGGCCCAGTGCGGGTTGGTCGACTTCACACACAAGCTTCGAGTTTCTTCGCAGGCGGTGAAGGAAAACCTATCAATAATTGGTCAAAATTGGTTAACTTTTAAGATGTGAAAATCGCAATCACAGTTTGTACTAAAAGTCTCATTCTCGCCATAGTTTCACAATCCTCTTAAAAACACTTACGTACGACTGATCATAAATACTTCGATATCGCCTCTTAAATTTACACTTTAAACATCGTTACTTCTACCCAACACTAACTCATAAGATAACTCAACTAATAGCTGCATAAAGCACACCTCAAACTCGATATCTCAGATATTATAAATAAACTAGTAATAAATATGTCGTTAAATGCGTACACGAAATGTCTTTCAGTACAGGAAATTGCTGGTTTCCCCTTTGGGGTGGTCTTATTTTTACATCTCCGAATTGAGAGCTCAGTCCGTTTTAATTGATATTTCCTAATGAGAGCAATTGCTTGTTTTATGTTTTACATATGAGGAGCGTGTAAAGTCTGTGCCCTAAAATTGTATCGTAGTAATGTTTTTTATGGAGAGTCATTTACTACGCGATAGCGATCAATATAGAGCGTCGGTGGCCTAACGGCTAGGGCCGCTACCTCCTGTCCGGGAGGTCGTGATTCGAATCCTGCCACGTATCAATGTGTTTTGGAATTTTGATTTCATATGTACGTTTATCCGACGCTCTTACGTGCGGTGAAGGAAAACGTCGTGAGGAAACCTGCCCACACCTACGAAGAATCTCGAAGGTTGTGTGTGGAGTCGATCAACCCGCTCTGGGCCCACGCTATCGAATAAGGCCCGATTGCCCTAATTCAGGGTAGGCTCGAGCCCCTCGGTGGGGACGTATGTGAGCCGATATGATGTTGGTCGATTAATAATAATTAAAAATTTAGGCTCATTTAAAAATAGATTTCTTTATTGTACAGCTCTTGCTCATATCACATACTTCTACTACTAATCAGCCTACTTTTAATGCTGTGATGATAATGGCCATCATCACATCAGCTAAAAGACATCCACTGTTGAAAAAAGGTCATACAAAAATGACATACAAAAAGGTCGTACAAAAAGGCCATACAAAAAGGTCATACATAAAGGCCATCCAAAAACCTGATACAAAAAGGCCATACAAAACGGTCATACAAAAAGGTCATACAAAAAGGCCATGCAAAGCCAGTGGCGATGACAGGTAAACGCATACAAAGTATATTAATTAAATTCTATCTGCAAATGGAAATAATTGGAAACGATGAACACGTTTAACAAAAACCGACTTCCATCTTAACAACTTAGTATAACTACCTACAATTTTGCAAATCTTTTGGTTTTTTGTTAAAAAATACTACACCGATTTTACAAACTTTATATGGGAGCAACTAAAAAAAGAATTATGAAAATCGGTCCGCAATCTGCAAAGATATCTCAATAACAAAATTTTAAAAAAAACCTAACCTCACCACTCTGGAAGTGCCGACAGAAGTGAAAACTTTTTACAGTTTTGTAAGTTTTGACCCTCCGAATGTTCCTGGCGAACGACTAGGTTGAAAAGTTTTGTTTTGTTTTGGTGTCGGTTACAGTGTCGCGAGTTCAATGGTTTTTTCCCAACTCAAAAATTGTCAACGCGCCTATAGAAGTTTTCTCTTCAAAAACATACAGTCGAATTGGGAACCTCTTCCTTTTTGGAAGTCGGTTAAAAACAGTCTAGTTGGTTGATTACTTCAGCAATTCAAAAATTTTCTTGCAAAAATAATAGTTTTGTGTCTTTTCTAAAAATATCTTCGCGACCCCCGACTATTGGATATGTGTAGGCAGGCTTGTCGCACTCTGCGCTGCAGGTATGAAAATGTTAAAAATGTGCCTACGCCGTGCCAAGCCGCGCGGCCCCTTGCAAGGTGCAAATTCAGTAGTCAGAAGAGATAAGAGTTACGCGATAGAAAGAGAGGCAGTGTAGGTGAATATAAGTGTAGGTAATTAGCGTTGTGCGACCTGAATTTGCACTTTATTGTGTCGTAGGAAGAGTCGCCATTCATTCAAATGGTTTTGCGGAGTTAACCATCTTTTACGTAGTAAATAATCTTTATTCTTTGGTGTAGGTAATAAATTTGGTCCCCATTTGTCTAACTTACTATGTGTACATTAGAACGCGTGCGCTTACACTCAATTTGACTGTATTGGCGAACTTCGACAATCAACAAAAGAAACCCAGACAAAGGCACGTTTATACAACGCTCAATAAAATATAATTTAACTTCCCCTAAAATTAGTGCGACGAAATTACGAATAGTTATGTGACGCCGACGATCGACTCAACATCTCATTGTTACGAGCACGTAGAACGAACCGCCAACCACTTTTTGAGAACAAAGAATTCGTTAGTTCTATTTTTGAAATTCGAAAC
The DNA here is from genome assembly GCA_947284805.1 of Coleophora flavipennella. Classification (NCBI taxonomy): domain Eukaryota; kingdom Metazoa; phylum Arthropoda; class Insecta; order Lepidoptera; family Coleophoridae; genus Coleophora; species Coleophora flavipennella. The sequence goes on along the minus strand of OX369287.1, from coordinate 6,441,291 downwards.
GTCGTTGGTACCATTACGTCATTCAAGCTCTTTGTGGCGTCTCGTTCGTAGCTCATAAACAAATGAAAGTAATGAAATATGCTTTTGTGCAGCACATGTTTCCAATACCTTTTCCCGTTCCTTACAGAATACAGAAATCTGTAAATTAATATGAAAAAAAATTTACCTAACTTAGAAATTTACGATGATAACTGCTAGTCAATTGACTTTCTTTAATTCAGAAATTTACGATGATAACTGCTAGTCAATTGACTTTCTTTAATTCAGAAAGGTCATTGGGTAAAATCTGACCCGGTTAACTAAAGTTATCCTACAAAAACCAAATTAGTTTTAAATTGTTAAGTATTAACCCACATTTCATTACAAATATTTTATTTTTTTTAAAAAAATGGGAATAAAATGTAAAAAAAATATATAAATGCGTAAATAAAACAATTTTAGTGAAGCACAAATCGATGGAGCCTCTTGCTAGTGAAAAGCAAAGTTGAAAAAATCGATGGAGCCTCTTGCTAGGGAGGAGCAGAGTTGAAAAAATAGATGGAGCCTCTTGCTAGTAAAAAGCAGAGTTGAAAAAATGGATGAAGCCTCTTGCTAGTGAAGACCAGAGTTAAAAAAATCGATGAAGCCTCTTGCTAGTGAAAAGCAGAGTTGAAAAAATGGATGAAGCCTCTTGCTAGTGAAGACCAGAAATAAAAAAATCGATGGAGCCTATTGCTAGTGAAAAGCAGAGTTGTACAAATCGATGGAGCCTCTTGCTAGTAAAGACCAGAGTTGAAAAAATCGATGCAGCCTCTTGTAAATGAAGAGCAGAGTAAAAAGAAGTGATGGAGCCTCTTGCTAGTAAAGACCAGAGTTGAAAAAATCGATGGAACCTCTTGCTAATGAAAAGCAGAGTTAAAAAAATCGATGAAGCTTCTTGTTGATGGACAGCAGAGTGAAAAAAAGCGATGGCGCCTCTTGCTAGTGAAGAGCAGAGTTTAAAAAATTGATGAAGCCTCTTGCTAGGGAGGAGCAGAAATGAAAAAATAGATGGAGCCTCTTGCTAGTGAAGACTAGAGTTGAAAAAATGGATGAAGCCTCTTGCTAGTGAAGACCAGAGTTAAAAAAATCGATGAAGCGTCTTGTTAATGAAAAGGAGAGTGAGAAAAAGCGATGGAGCCTCTTTTAACTCTGCTCTTCACTAGCAAGAGGCGCCATCGCTTTTTTTCACTGCTGTCCATCAACAAGAAGCTTCATCTATTTTTTCAACTCTGCTTTTTACTAGCAAGAGGCTCCATCTTTTTTTTCAACTCTGCCCTTCACTAGCAAGAGGCTCCATTTATTTTGTCAACTCCGTACTCTACTAGCAAGAGGCTCCATCGATTTTTTTAACTCTGCTTTTCATTATCAAGAGGCTCCCTCGATTTTTTCAACTCTGGTCTTTACTAACAAGAGGCTCCATCACTTCTTTTTACTCTGCTCTTCATTAACAAGAGGCTCCATCGATTTTTTCAACTCTGGTCTTTACTAGCAAGAGGCTCCATAGATTTTTTTAACTTTGCTTTTCACTAGCAAGAGGCTCCATCGATTTGTACAACTCTGCTTTTCAGTAGCAATAGGCTCCATCGATTTTTTCAACTCTGGTCCTTACTAGCAAGAGGCTCCATCTATTTTTTCAACTCTGCTCCTCACTAGCAAGAGGCTCCATCTATTTTTTTAACTCTGCTCCTCACTAGCAAGAGGCTCCTTCGATTTTTTCAACTCTGCTCTTCACTAGCAAGAGGCTTCAACCATTTTTTCAACTTTGCTTTTCACTAGCAAGAGGCTCCATCGATTTGTACAACTCTGCTTTTCACTAGCAATAGGCTCCATCTATTTTTTTTACCTCAAGAACGTTTAAGGACATTCTGTCACGTTGCTAACACGAAAGTTTTAACCTCAATATTATATTTTTCTTTTTTAAGCTTTTGGCTTGAATCCCATTAACTACGTTAATGCGACATATATATTCGTGAACTAGAGACGTTTATCTAAACATCCTACCTAATTTTTTTTCTGTAGGCCGTGGGTATAGGTTTCATACTATGCTGCCCAATGACCTTTACGATGATAACTGCTAGTCAATTGACTTTCTTTAATTCATCTGTCAAAAACGACATTTTGTTTTAAAACCGTTTTAAAATATTTTTTTTATTCACTATTGATAAGCCCTTGTAAGTCTTGCTGGTAAGTGACGTGGATGCCGAAGATGGAAACGGGCTTACCAAGATTCCCCAACGTAATGGTGCACTGGCTATCTTATCCTAATCCGGAACACATCAATGTTGTTAACACTGATATTTGGCGGCAAGACTTAGATAAGATGTTGGTAGCTAGCCAGGCGGGCTTAGAAAATGCCCTACCACCAACCAAACCGAGTCTTACTAGTTGACCCCACTGGGAATCGAACACGCAACCTCCTGGTGTGAAGCGAATGGACTAACCATTACGCCACCGAGCCGGTTTAAATAGGTACTAAAATACTAAATACCTAGAAGTGACATAGTTTTACAGCGTTACTGATGTACTTATTTTATGATTATGACGAATTAAAAGCTGAATACTTGAAGGATAACAAAAAGAGTAAGGATTTTAAAAATTTCAGTAGGAGGGAAATTTAGTGATCAATATAGTTTGTAATTTAATATTTATGCAGTCATAATCCTGATTAAACTTTACCTCATCATCATCATATCAGCCGAAAAACGTCCACTGCTGGTCAAAGGCCTCCCCCAAGGATTTCCACGACGACCGGTCCTGCGCTGCCCGCATCCATCGGCTTTAACCTTTACCTACCTTGTAGGTATTTGATTTAGGATTACTGAATACTTGGCTTCTAGAGTTCGCTAAACGTTTTTCAGCAGTAAGAAATCGTTAAGAATTTCATACAACAGCCTTCTTTGGATTGTAAATTGTTCATATATTACTTTTCTGTTGTTTGGGAGTAGACTGAATAAAAGTAATTTTAAAATGTTTTTAATGTACCTGTGGTGACCACATTTCCTGGTCCCACGGAACCCTAAAAAGTTTTATTTTTTTGTTGAGACACAACCAATAACAGTTCTTGAACTTTGAAGCCGTAAACACGGACATTTTATTTTTATATGACTTCATGTAACTAAAGTTTTATTGAGGTACATCCCGGTTACGTTTTGGCGGTGTTGCAATTTCTAATCGCTTCGGCTTTAACTGTTATTACGGTCTGTACCAGACGCTCTATGAGAAATGTAATTTTGTGCAAAAGACACGCCGACGTTTATTAGTTTCTGCCTAGCTAAATTTTATAGTTTTATTATGTATTGTATCCCTGTTTGTTATTGCTGTACCGTACCTCTGTTTTTCCCACGAATGTTTCTTGATATTTCTTTTTAAGATAGTACCGTTAGGAGAACCCCCCGATCTCCGGTAACAAGTCGTTATTGAATGTTACGAAACACACCAAAAGGAGTCAACTCTCAGCCACGATATAGATCGGACGTTCTCCTAGGGACTAACTTAGCATACCGAATTTCTGTACCTACTTGTATTTCCCGTGTTATATTTTGTGTTTTCTGATATTATACAGTTATCAGTTTCACCTGAAGTTCTGAACTTTCATTTCAATACGCGACGTGAGTCATTACACCCGACCTCAGTGAGAAGCGCGACATACCTAGTGGATTTAAAGCTCATCATCCGAAGAGCTTTTTCCACTTTCTTTGCGCTACAGGATTACTCGGGAGTTTACAAACACACATTTATTTAATATTTGGTTGTACCCGACGACCTTTTATTAAAAAAAAAACATTAAAGAAATAGGGATGACGACAGCATTAGTACTAAATAAATTATGAACTCTTAATCACTAAATTGCCGTCCTACTTAAAATTCGGAAAACCTTACACGTTTTGTTTTCCATCAAGTCTTCGATTTTTAATTCATCAAAATCACAAAATGAGTACATTAAGGACGCTGCAAAACTATGACGTCACGCCTAGGTATTTCAAACATTTTTAGAACAAAATGACGTTTTTGACAGATGATAAAAAGTTAATCAGATGACTAGAATTCGTCATCTCTATAAGTTAACAATAAAATGTGCCACTTGTGGCACAATAATTGACACGAACTGTACTCGTTTAAATAAAAGGTATGTACTCTTCCTTACGCTTGCGCGATGTAGGATCCGTCCAACGCTATCTAGTGGTATTTAGAAAAACCTTGTTTTCAACATTTACAACTCTTGACGGAATCTTATGAAGTTCGAACTTGAAAAAAATGTCTCATTAATTCGCCTACCAAACTTCACGATGTTCTGATCAACGATACTCGAGTTATCTTCAAACAAACTTTTAATACATACATACATAAAAACACCGGCTAATTAGTAATCTGTGACACCGGATTCTTTCACTAAACTCGGAGAACTTGGCTCCCTCGTTCAATTAAAGCGGTAATATTACAGATTTTCGTTATTTTTGACGTCAATTACTCTTAAACGAAAGAAAACCCAAGGTTGAAAAAATACCCTTATTGTTGATAATGTTCCTTAAAGTAAAAAACTATTAGAAACACGATTGAGCAATTTTGGCTCGATGGAAAAAATATTTGCCTGGAAGAAATTGCTTTAAGCAATAAGGCCGCCTACATTGTAAAATTTAAAATTTTTCTATTTATTCTGTACTTGTATTTTGTATTTTTTGTAATTGTACAATAAAGCATATTTGATTGATTGATTTTTTTTAGTCACAATTGGTAAACCCTTGAAAACATCTCACCTGGTGGTAAGTGACGATGTTGCCGAAGATGGAAGCGGGCTTACCAAGATTCCCCAACGCAATGGGGAACTGGCTATCTTATCTTCATGCCGGAACACACCAATGATTTCAACATTGATATTTGGCGGCAAGACTTAGATAAGATGGTGGTAGCTAGCCAGGCGGGCTATGAAAATGCCCTACCACCAACCAAACCGAGTCTTATAATTGACCTCGCCGGGAATCGAACCCGCGACCTCCTGTGTAAAGCCGGTCGAACTTTGCCTCTGAGCTACGGAGCCGGTTAAAATCCCAAAGATAGGTCTACACCGATACTTTCAACTCTAATTATGACTAATATTTTGAAGTATCAATTTTAAAAAATATACAAAATATTTGTTATGATAATACAAAGTGAGTAATGTTATTATTTTTCATACTTTCATAGTAGTTTTTGATTGAAAAAAAAAAAAAACGAGACCTACAGTACTCGCATAATATGATGTGTAACTTAATTAATTATCGGGTCGTACATTCACGGGCCCACCCTTCGAATAGTAGTATGTCATCTTTGCCTTTGCCATCACACTAGGCGGCATGGCTATGACAACCTTAGTTTTCGAGAATTAAAACACGTTCGCATTTCCTGTTACACATTTTCGTCCCATTTCACGAAATCACTCCCACAAATTGCAGGAAAGCGAGAGCAAATATGTTACACATCAACAATTGAAAAGGTGAAAAAGTGTGGTTAGAGTCTTTACTCTTTACACGTTAAGAAAAAGACAGAGACAACTGTTCCAATCAATACCTGCCTCAATTAAGTCACTTCTATCAAAAGAGTTTCTACATTATCTCTGGAGGAAAATACTATGTCAAGCTAATTGCCCCGCGTTTCAGTATGCCGTATGCCTAGAGAGGGAGACAGATATAGTCTTTTGTTCTGTAATCTGAGGATATATTGTATTTTTTAATATACAGTTTAAGTTTTTCTGTAAATCTTTCTATATATTAGTTGACCCCTCTTCTCCGTCAAACCGTGAAAAGACATTGCGTGTCTATAGAGATGTAATAAAAACTCTGTGCTTGTATCTGTCAGCGTTTCATTAAGTAGTAGTATGTTCTCATTATTTTTTTTCATTGACATCCCATGTGCTCAGTTTTGACGTAACAGCAGACATGTGTTTGCTGCGTAACCGCACATGTATTACGATTGTTGGTTTCGTAATAACAGTGTGATTTCACACAGAATTGTAATTTAAATTAATATCTTATTAACGGTTTATGTACGCTAGATATGCTATTATTTGATCATTAAATTAATGAAGCACTTTCTTAACAGTTGTCTCTGTCCTTTTTACTTACGTGTAAAGAGTAAAGAAAATAGCCACACTTTTTCAATGGTTTTTTCGTTTCAATAAAAAACTACAATGAAAGTATTAAAAATAATAACATTACTCACTTTGTATTATCATAACAAATATTGTTGTATATTTTTTAAAATTTATACTTCAAAATATTAGTCATAACTAGAGTTGAAAGTAACGGTGTAGACCTATCTGTGGCATTTTTTTTTATTGAGCCAAAACTGCTTAATCGTGTTTCTAATAGCTTTTCACTCCAAGGAACATCATCAACAATAAGGGTATTTTTTTCAACCTTGGGTTTTCTATCGTTTAGGAGTAATTGAGTCAAAAATAACGAAAATCTGTAATAATACCGCCTTAAACACTTCGTTAACTGTCTTCTTAAATCTTAAGTTTAGGTTGCACTGCACCTAGTCCAGAGGATAGTAGTCCACAATGTTTTCATGGTTTAAATACACCCTATTTTGTAAGTCCATATTAATTATTCGTTTTTTTTTTAACTACTCCAAAATCCTGCTGCTGGGGCATGAGCCTCCTCCCAAATTCGGGAAGGTTATTATAAGCCACACGGGGCCAAGTTCGGATTGGGCCTCAGTTCTGTATTTAGTAGCAATGATTTGAGACACTTTTTTATATAGACACAATTGGTAAGCCCTTGGCATCATCTCACCTGATGGTAAGTGACGATGATGCCGAAGATAGAAGAACTTGATCAAAAATAAACAAAACAAGATACTTACCTAACAATGTCAAGCAAACATGAATGATGAATGTACGTTTATCCGACGCTCTTATACGGTGAAGGAAAACATCGTGAGGAAACCTGCATACGCCTGCGAAGAAACTCGAAGGTAGGTTACTGTGTGAAGTCGACCAACCCGCACTGGGCACGCCCGATCGCCCTAATTCAGGGTAGGCTTGAGCCCCTCGGTGGGGACGTATATGAGCTGATGTAATGTGATGATGATGATCATATTTTGGCGTGCGTGTGATTTTCAGTCACGGTCAAAGTTATGTCTGGGAATAACATAGAGGGTACATTTAATCCATAATAGCAAGCAACAAAGACTGTAAACACTTCACAATACAATTGTCTATTAAAACAACTTTCACACCGATCTCGGTAGTTCAAAGTTAAAACGAGCATTCCTCTGATTCAGAGCACATGATTGCATTATGCTGTCATCACTTGGAGAGCTGTTATGCCGGTTGTAGCCGATAAGATATACGATGGGACTTTTTGGCTTTCGATTGTCGTGGAATGAAAGTTTTACCACAGCCCGGACACTTCATACAACGGGCGAGAAATGACATTTAAAAAATCGGCAAACAAAATTAGGGCGAAATCCTATACGTTCGAGAACCAAACGCTATCCAATCTGCATCTGGGAAGTAACTATTTAGTAATCTGTGATCTGGGTGACGAGGGGGTGAGGTCGCAATCTAGAGAGCGGCAGGGAGTGTCCATACATGTTAGTATGTAATAATATAATATACTTTGGTTTTACTTATCAAATGCGACGTGCGACGTAAACTGAAAGAAATGTTAGTAAAAAATACTAGTCATGTGCGTGTCGAACTCGCGTGGATGGGTACCCAGGTATCCTAATATACCCAATTTCCGTAAGAACTTTAAGACTTACGATTTTTGTTTAGGTTTACCGGTACAAACTATAAGAGAGCCCTGTGTTCCCCAATATTTTTAAAATTTTTGACTTAGTTTTGGAGATGGGAAAAATCTTTTAAAGTATATATGTATTTGGATTTCTTATAACGAGCCCTTTCATAGGTACGTCACATTGTGCACTAGAATTCTAATTTCTAATTTGTTCTCCAAAATTAACCACCAAAATCAGAACGCTATAAGTACGTCTGTGATTGATTCGGAGAAAAGCGGTTGTGGCAGACGGACAAAATATGAGTATAGTTCTATAAAGGTCGTTTTTTTCATCGGATGTACGGAACCCTAAAAAGATAGACGAGAGTGAATAGGCACTATTTGAGCTTGCGTGTTATATCCTCGGCTGCATCGGCACTTACCTCAGGCACAGTATTACAATATAGCGGCTTACAGTAGTGCAACGAATGTACTTACGCAGAGCAACGGAAGGGTACTTGCGGGGCAGCGGGCGGCGCGGCACAGCCTGGCAAACTCCGCGAGTTTGCCAGGATGGCTGCAAGCTAGTACTGCTAGCAGGTACCTACGCCGTGGCGGCATCGTGCGACATCAAAGGCGTTGCGCTACTGCAAGCCATATCGTAATAATGTGCCTCGGGTGAGGTGCAGCCAAGGATTAGACAAATTATATATCTAATCCGTGGGTGCAGCCAATATGGCACTCTTTTTTTTTACTAAAAATTTGAGTGCTTTTGACTATATCTCACCTGATGGTAAGTGACGATGTAGTCGAGGATGGTACACGCAAACTCAAATAATGCCTATTCACTCTCGCCTTGAAGATCCCCAAATTGTAGGAGTCGGGAAACACAGACGCAGGCAAGGAGTTCCACTCCATCGCTGTCCGCATATAATAAATGAGGAAGCGTAACGCTTCGTGCGCATAGGCTGAATATCAACAACAAAGGGGTGGAACCTCCCCCTGCGTCTCGTTGACCGAAGGTGGAATGGAGCTGGTGGAATGAGGTCGTGAAGTTCTTGAGCGCACTCTCCGAAATGAATTCGATAGAAAACCGAAAGACAGGCAACTTTGCGGCGATGCTCAAGGCTTTGGAGCTTGTCTTTGACAAACTCATCGTCACCAATGAGTCTCCCAGCGCGCCGGTCGATAGCGTCCAAGGTATCCAGCTGATAGCGGGCTGATCCATCCCATAGGTGAGAACAGTACTCCATACAAGAACGAACTTGTGCTTGATATAAAGATAGAGGCGTGAAGTACCGTCTCACCTTAGAGAGAATGCCCAGCTTCATTGCAGCAACTTTGGCCTTGGACTCAATGTATCTACCGAAATAGAGATTAGGTGTTATTTCCACGCCAAGAAGCTCAAGATGGTCAGATATCTGAATGAATTCATTCCGGAAAGTAGGAATCAAGTTGAAAGGATTCCTTTTTGCGGAAAAGAGACACGCCTGTGTCTTAGAGGCATTGAACCTTACGAGGTTGGAATCGCCCCAATCAGACACTGCCTGAAGCGATAGTTTCATGCGCTCGATCATGGCCTCTCTCAAAAACAGCGTCTCAGCGCTGTTCGCTCGTGCACTGGATAGGTATCTTTCCACAACTGTGCTATCGTCTGCATACCCAATAATACCCGGTGTCAGCAGATCGTTTATGTGTAGCAAGAAAAGAGTGGCGGAAAGAACAGACCCCTGAGGTACCCCGGCATACTTTTAATAAAAAAGATCCTGTATAAGTTACAAAATAATAATTTGTTATATGTATTTGGAAATCTTTGGGGGATGCCTTTGTCCGGCAGTGGATATGATAATAACCAAGCGCTCAGAAAACAATTTTGAGACCAACTTTTAGCCTTTATCAACTACTTTTTGGGACTGTTTACTACAAAAATAAACTGTAATCGTTAATTCTTAAGCTCAATCCAGCACCTGATGCAACTTTTACCTGTGTCATACCCCGGATACTGCATACAACGGTCGTGAAATGATGTTTCTTAAAACAAATGACGAAGCAAACAAAATCACGGCGAAATCCCATACATTCGAGAACCAAACTACAACCAATCTGAATCAACCTGGGAGACGAGGGGGTGAGGTCACAATCTAAAGAGGGGCTGGGAGTGTCCATACTGTATGTTAGCACTAAAATATATTGTTTACTTGTGTGTACATACACTAGGTACAGTCGAGTTCATTAATATATTGGCAGGGCCAAAGGTTCAAAACATTGTAAGCGTGAAAATGATCATAAAGTTCTATACAAACTTAGATATCAATAAAATGTTATCATACAAATGGTTCAATAATATGTTAACGTAGTGTAGACAAAAATATCTGACTACTAGATAAAACTGTTAACTAACTGACTGATATTTGAGTTCTTGTTACTTAGTGTAGTCACATATTTATATTATTTATGTTACCACATATTGTTTACATTTTATTGTAAGGCAAAGCTGTTAAGAGTTTTATGAAACTTATCATTGCATAATGCATATACAGGATGTAAAAAAATTGGTGTAGGACCCGTTAACTGGGGATTATCTTCATCATATTGAACAACTTTCCCCAAGAAAACCATAGTCAATACTCAAAAAAAATATTTGGACCCTCCGTACTAAAGTGCACAAAATTGGCCGATCAGCTGATCGATTTGTATGAAGAGTAAAATTTTTTTTTTTGCGATTTTAGCTAAGTCGTATAACAAAAGTTGTTCAGTATGATGAGTAGAAGCCCCAGTTAACGGGACCTACACCAATTTTGTTATACCCTGTTTTTTTTTATTCATGAACATGTACCGATAATAGAAGAACTCGACTGTACCTACTACACAAAGTGCGTAGGCTCGTCCGTAAATAACAATTTATTTGGCGCCGAGGCACTGGCATTATCGGCGGGGGGGCACTTTCTCCACGGGGACTCTTAGAGTACTCCCATAGGGCTCTCTACTATAGCTACTCTATGTGGTTCAATACAGTGTTAATGACCTGAGAAGTACATTTAATAACATTGCGTTGCGATAGAAGCTTTGAAAGAGACTCGTTTCATCCCCCAGATTAGGAAAAAAATCCACGAATTTCCACTCGTATTACGACCCAAAATTACCTTCTCAGGAAATATCATTTTTTCATCCAAATCTTCCATTCACCAGTATATGCAATTTCAATCACTTGACTTTGACGCAATTCGGGAATCAGTACCTTTTCACAATCGGAACATGATCAGAATCTACTTATTTCCATACGTTGGTTGTGCTATTGAAGATGGCCCTTTGAATTGCAAATGAGCTGGTACTCTTTGGAGCCATTGAAACGTCAATTTGTTTTCTATTGGGGTTGCCTGTGGGGTTTGTGCGGCATATCGACTTACTATTGTGTGCTTTGAGCTCTCTTTCGATTAGATCTCCGTGTTTTTTGTAGGAGTTTAAGTCTGCATGTACAGAGGCCAGCACAATAAGCTAGACACTCGTTGTGCGATTCTGATCGATACGTAATCGACATAAGAACGGTACAAAGTCCAAAGTGTCTAGCTTGATGTGCTGGCCTGTGTACTATGTTTAAGTGGTCTTTGTTTAAAACTAGATAAGGATTTAACCTTTAGTTTCATCATAAAACTGTGCAAAGGATTGATACAAGTCAGTCTTCTCGACAGTCAGTACAAGTTAAAATAAATTTTATTTTTCAAATGTGTTAATTGTTTAGGCTTCCGAAGCCAAAATGGCAAAAAACGGAACTCTTATAATTTTGTCATGTTGTCCGTATGTTACAGACAATTTTCTCTGCTTCTGTTACGCCTGGAAAAATGAAATTTTGTACACAGAAACTCAAGTCAATATGTTTTTTTTGCTGTTGCCTCCCTCCCACATGTACTAAAAAAGGGAATGAATTTTTTTGAGTGTAAGTGTACCCCCTCCAGTAAGGTATCGGTGGTGGTGAATAGATATCATAATATGAACATTTTATCAATTATGTAGCATATACAAAATTTGGAGCTTCAAAGTGATGAAGTTTTTATATCAAAAACTCTAATAAAAAAATCACAATTGATAAGCCCTTGGTATCATCTCACCTGATGGTAAGTGACGATAATGCCGAAGATGGACGTGGGTTTTCCAAGATACCCCAACGCAACGAAGATCTATGGCTATCTTATCTTCAAGCCGGAACAATAATGTTAGCGCTGATGTTTGGCGGCAAGGCTTAGATAAGATAGTGGTAGCCAGGCGGGCTATGAAAATGCCCTACCACCAACCATACCGAGTCTTACAAAGTTGACCCCGCCGGGAATCGAACCCGCGACCTCGTGGTGTGAAGCGAATGGACTAACCATTACGCTACGGAGGCGGTTAAAATGGGAATTATGGGACTTAATATTTGAACTGGACTTAAGAAAATATACCGATATTAGACTATATTTAAATGAACAGACAAAAATTATTTAGTCTTTCACTTTTTACGTAACACAACAATTCTCGAACACACGTTTAAAATTGCACACCGAATAATATGAACATCAGCCGTGTCATAGTAAAAAGAAATAATAGTAGGTTATCTTCTTACAATCGTACATCGCGCGGTTTTTATGGGTATGCGCGTCAGTATAGGCACGCAAGCACACTACAATAATAAGAACGACTTCTTTAGTAAAAGAAAAGAAGTCATTCTTATTATTGTAGTGTGCGTGCGTGCGATGTATCATTGTATGAAGGTAACCTACTATTCTTTCTTTTTACTGTGGCCGTGTGCCCGAATATCTCGTTAAAAACTTTGAATTGCTAAGCGAGTGCGTTTGACAAACCGCGCTTGAAACTCGAGAATTTTTTAGGCTTCTTTTTATCGAGTGCCTTTGTAGTGGCCGTGCGGTCGAATCCGAGTGTATCCGGCCGTATCCGGTGTTATCCAGTTTTTACTAGAGCTGCTATCGAGTGGCTTCCGGATTGAAATCCTTCTATTGTTTAAAAAATGTCGTGCGTGCGGTATATTGATTTTTTAGAGATCCGAGTATCACATGATCGCATCTTGTTCTCGTGATTTTTTAAAGAGACCTCTGAATAGGACGCTTTGTTGGGATTTTAAGGATTAAAATGGTTTAAGATTTTTGGACTGAGTTATACAGAGTGCTATTCGCTTCTGTCATGGCAGAATTTCGATTAGTTCCTTTCTTTCTATTTTACAGTTTAAGGAAAATAAATAACAGATAAAAAAAATGTAACATCTCGGCTTGATTTATTAGAATAGAATATAATAGAAAAACTTTTATTTAGAGCACAGTACAACAATTTCCAGGTACAATTTACTAGCTTTTGCCAGCGGCTTCGCTCGCGTGAACATAGTATCTATGACTTTCGTCGAGGGTGCGTAGTGCGCGAGCCTCGTGCGGCTCGCGACCGGGGAAAAACTGACCTATATGTTAATTCAGTCAGGTCCTAATCTGTCTACCTACCAAATTCAGCCAGATATGTTCAGTAGTTTTTGCGTGAAAGAGTAACAAACATCCATATAAGCAAACTTTCGCATTTATAATATTAGCACACCCTGGACACTTTATACAACGGGCCAGAAATGACATTTCAACAAACGAATGACGGAACAAACAAAATGGCGGCAAAATTCTATACATTCGACAACCAAACTGTATTAATCTGGGTGACAAGGGGGTGAGGTCGGAATGTAGAGAGCGGCAGGGAGTGTCCATACTGTCATCATCATCATTACAGCTCATATACGTCCCCACCGAGGGGCTCGAGCCTACCCTGAATCAGGGCGATTAGGCCTTAGTCGACCACGCGGGCCCAGTGCGGGTTGGTCGACTTCACACACAACCTTCGAGTTTCTTCGCAGGCGTGTGCAGGTTTCCTCACGATGTTTTCCTTCACCGTTAAAGCAATCGGTAAGTATGTACGTAAGTTTTTGAAAAACTCATTGGTACATTGGCCGTCCAGATTTGTACCCGTACCTCTGGTTAGATGGACCGAGTCGTTACCGGTTGAGCCACCGACGCTTTCCATGTCCATACTGTATGTTAGTACTAATATATATACTTTGATATTAGTAAGGATAGTTTGAATACGTAAGAAGAACATTAATTATCAAATTAATCGATAATACGCTCAGTGAGACAAATTAAAGTAACTAATGAATATTTGACCAGTCAAGCGTCCAGGCGCGATAGAACAAAAGGTGCCTGAGTTGGTATATTATATAAATATTTTACATTTTAAGGTTTCGTACATGCCAAAGGTGACCAACAGGACCGTCTGTCCGTTTGTCCGTCTGTCTGACTGTCTGTACTTCATGAACCGTAATAGGTAGAGAGTTTATATTCTCAGAGTGTATATTATTATTTCCGCTATAAAAACAAATAATAAAAATTAGAAAAAGTTAATAAAGCTGTGAATACAAAATCGTGTTTTTTATATGTAATACAAAATCGTGTTTTTTATATGTATTATTAAGGTATTTTTTATTTAGCTCTATATCGTTAAAATGGTAAAACATACAAGCGTGAAACTTAGTTTGATTATAGTACTTACTAATTCTAAAGTAAAACAAAAAAAAAAACCGCCAAGTGTGAGTCGGACTCGCGCTAAGGAGTCCGAACTAAATGAAAAAAAAAAGTATTTAACTGTCGCTCGTGTTGATGTCTTTTGTAATGTGAATAGGTATTATTGTCATAGTTGTGTGGAGAGGTGTGATGGCCTTGGCCGGTTTGAGTTTGAAATGTTTGTTTTTTTCCAAGTCATTTATAAACAAAATCCTCTAAAAAGCAAAAAAATTGGTAAATAAACTTAAATGCGAAAAAAATTTTGTTGTGACCAGAACAAAATTAAAAGTAACTTAGAGTGTGGTGCAGTTGGCGTAGTTGTGCGTAGAGTTTCCATCATCAAAAAGTATGTATAAAGTTTATTGAACTTGACCGGGTGCTGTCCGTGTGAACTGGCCTACACTTGGCAACGGCATTCATGACATTCAATGATTTAATGTATAACTTCTCGTGCCATATTGTTTTCATGTCATAATGACATAATTTGTTTTTTTATATCAAGGATTGGATTTTGACGTTATTAGCTAATGATTGTTTATTTCTTGATTTTTACAAATGAAAGTATGTACTTACTATTTTATGACTATTAGAAAGATAGTAATTTGCACCTATTTTGAATAAATATCTTGAATTGATTTTTTTTTTCATAAGAGGCCAAAGTTTCCCACGGAAACTCTTGAATTTTCCTGGATAAAAAGTATCCTATATTATGTTGTTAACCCAGGCTATAAGGAACCACCATACAAAAATTTATCAAAATTGGCCTGGTAGTTTTGGCGTGATGCGGGAACATACAGACAGACAGACATACAAAATTCCAAAAGTTGTTGTTTTGTTCTTGATATCGTTATTAATGTCCATCACAGTTATTATTTTCCAAAAATATTTCATGTACAGACACAGCCCCGTTACAGTTTTATTATATGTACCTATAGATTGTAAAGTATTATTGTAACAGCGTTTGTATCTTGCTATCTTTACCTACAGTTAGTGAGACCACTGGGACTAGAACCAAAGTATATATATTAGTAGTAACATACAGTATTGACACTCCCTGCCGCTCTCCAGATTGCGACCTCACCCCCTCGTCACCCAGATTGGTACAGATTGGTTATAGTTTGGTTCTCGAACGCATAGAATTTTGCCGTGATTTAATTTGTTTCGTCATTTGTTTTTAGACTTGTCTTCATCGCCCGTTGTATGAAGTGTCCAGAGTATGATCTTGCTATTTTTACTACGGTTAGTGAGACCTCTAGGACTAGAACTGCGGGGCCCTCTAAAATCTTTCTAAGTTACTTAGAATGTTTTAAGAGAACAACGCAAAATCATTTAAATTCAGATGTTGTCATTAAGATTCAGCTGTTCAATTCGTGATGGCAGTTAAAACGTTTTTGTTGTTCGTTACCGTTCGCCAAATTAATGTTGTGAGCTTTTAATAAGCTTTGTATTGTGGCTGTAGAAGTGACAGCCTCTAGAAAATTTTGTCTTCATTTTGTGTTTGGAACGTGTACATGATAAAACAATAAATTGTACAGCCAATATATATATATTAGTACTAACATACAGCACAGACACTCCCTGCCGCTCTCTAGATTGCGACCTCACCCCCTCGTCACCCAGATTAATACAGGTTGTCGAACGTATAGGATTTCGCCGCCATTTTGTTTGTCCCGTCATTCATTTCTTGAAATGTCAATCCTGACCCGTTGTATGAAGTGTCCAGGGTGTGAACACGCTTTGCATATTTTCTAGCCTTCACCGTGTGGCATACATACAAAAATTATCATTATTAACACGTATGCACAGTAGCAAAGAAAAGTCACTTGTCAACATTTTGACGTCTAGCCATATTGGTTAAAATATATTAACGTCTCTGGGTACAAGCCCTTATGAGACAATCTTCATTTTTCGTCTTCATTTATTTTTGGATTTGATATGCTAATGCCAGTGCATTACAAATCATCTCTAGAGTTTTTGACAGTATTTGTAGCAGCCTCATTCTGAGGTGGAACACCCGATCACAGCGTCTGCAAAACTGCACCCAGTGCAAGTCGGGTCTTCACGTCCTTCTTCATTTTATTTTCTTTTTCTCCACATTCCTCACGTGCAACAGACGATTTTCTTCAAAATGTACCACTTTTTAAAACTGAACTCTAGCAGAAAAAAATGCAAAAACAATAAAATAAAACTACGAATGCGTTCACCACAAATCCCGCCAAAAAACTCTTGTCTAGCCATACGCTAATCAGTGTTACCAGCCCGTAACTATCATCGTGAGCAACAAAAAATAAAAAGTATGGGGCTTTTCTAAATAGGTAAAGTTTGTAGAAAAGGTCAGATTTTCAGTTAAATATCTAAGAGTGAGGTATCTACAATACTGCAAGGTGTAGTGAAAAATTTACAAAATAATCTGGGTTGGGGTATCTACAATACTGCAAGGTGTAGTGAAAAATTTAAAAATTATCTGGGTTGGGGTATCTCAATACCGCAAGGTGTAGTGAGAAATTTAAAAATAATCTGGATGGGGTCTACAGTACTGCAAGGTGTAGTGAAAAATTTACAAATAATCTGGGTTGGGGTATCTACAATACTGCAAGTTGTAGTGAAAAATTTAAAAATAATCTGGGTTGGGGTATCTACAATACTGCAAGGTGTAGTGAAAAATTTAAAAATAATCTGGATTTGTGTGGAAGGTATCTTTTTTTTCTGAAGTAATGAATTATTTTATTATACTGTGAAGCCTATTTAGTCCTATTAAACTCACAAAATTTCATTAAAATCGTTAGAGCCATTTTTGAAAAAACTAACAAAGACCTGGGAAGTATGATTTTTTGGAATTGACTCCAGTGTGTGGAGTATCGCCTAACCGTCCCATGTTTTGGAATAGACAGGTGCCCCAACAGTGGGGACGTTATGGGATGATAATGATAACATACAATACAAAGTAGGCACAAGCTGATTGGTTTGCAGTTTGCAGGTATGACAAATATGAGAAAGTATAAAAGTTGCCTCCTTGGCGTAATAGTTAAGTCCATTTACTTCACACCAGGAGGTCGTGGGTTCGATTCCCGGCGAGTATAAACTTGTATGACTCAGTATGGTTGGTGGAAGGGCATTTTCTAAGCCCGACTGGCTACCGACTACCTACCACCATCTTGTCTAAGTCTTGCCGTCAAACATTAATGATAACAGCATTGATTTGTTCCGGTTTGAAGATAAGACAGCCAGTTCCCCATTGCGTTGAGGAATCTTGGTAAGCCCAATTCCATCTTCGGCATCATCGTCACATATAATCACAAATAAATGAAATTTGATTTGATTTGATTTGATTTGATCGTCACTTACCATCAAGTGAGATAACATCAAGGGCTTACCAATTATTGTGGATTAATAAAAATACAAAATGTTTTTTTTTGCGATTTTAGCAAAGTTGCAGTACAAAATTTGTTTACTTTAACGAATACCATCATGAAGTAAACATTTTTAAGTCATGAAGGCTAAGGTTATATGGCCATGCCGCCTAATTCAGTAAGGCCTTAAGTCTCAGTAAGGCAAAAATGAAAGAGGCCCGTAAATGTACGACCCGATAAAATTATTTTGACACCTGCATGAGATATACATAATAATATGCGACTACTACGAGTATAAGGATCCTTCGTTTTTTTTATTCTTTCGGATTATTTGGCACGAATACGACTAAAAACCTCAAAAACACGTGTATGGCGACGCCACATAAGGATAATTAGATAACATAATATTGTGTAGATGGTAAATAAGACATTGAACATAGAGGTCTAGGTGTAACTCAAGGTAACGTCCCCGGGCAACGCCATAACGTTAAGGATGCATAGAATTGGAATATGTGTGGATGGAATGCTCACCAATATTTAGCCGGCGATTTCTCTGTCGTCCGGTTCTTTCGTATGACAAATCTGCTTCGCTTTATGTTGGGGTTTTAGTACTGACGTTTGATGAATCTGTAATGCAAAGTAAGTCCGGGCAGACACTGCTTGGAAGGCAGTGTCTGCCGTACACAGCACATGGATAAAAGGGGGAAAAGATCAGTTACAGCGCAAACCCTCCTGGGTCAGAGACCACTGCTCTTCAGCAGTTTAAGGCTTAAGTCCCATCAGGACAGATATATAACATTACTTTGAATATCAGGTAAATCTCATCTCATAAAATACATAACCAAAGCCAGCATAAAACTAATACATTGTCTAGACGCTGTGCATTCCACTGCACGCCGGAATGCACCAACGCCGGGTTCCCAGCAGGAACCCTATCCAGCTCCCGCAAGACCCTGGATAAACTGTGGTTAATTACTCGCAGCCGCTACAATACATGATGCAGATAGTATTGCACGGGTGGCCCCACAGTGGGGGCCCCACAGCCGACAATGCCACTAAACTCATTCTCATTCATAATCATTGGATCGGAAACACTGGCTATAAGCCGTAGGGGCCATTTGCACTGCAACATAATCTAAAAGGATATGAGCTCACATCGGACAAAACTTACGCATGCAAGGCGGTAAAATTAAAGGTAGATAAAATATAATTATGGCGCATGACGCTCACTGTACTACGCGATAACTATCATATTCAATTACGCATCATATTCAATTACGCAATACTGCCAATAAATAGCTGGGCTTACTTATTGCCGATAAATATCTGGGTTTACTTATAATAGAATTAAATGTGCTCACTTACGCCAGTAATATATAAGTAATTGGTTCACTTACAAACGACAAATAAATATCTGGGCTCACTTACAGTAGCGTGCTCGGACGGAGTTGAAAACAGATCTGTTCCCGCTTGTCTAATGTGCTCCGTGCAGGTCTGCCACGACACGCATGCTCACAACGTCCTCTTTGGTGTAGTGTTGTCAGAGTGAAATATTTACATTCGCGCCATCTTAGGCAGATGTCGCGACACTCCCGAGGGCGAGGAGTTACAATAAAGATAATAAATCGTGCGACCACTCCTTCATTTTCTTTAAGGCTTTAGTGGCTGCGCTTCGTCTCGGTCTCAATTCATTACTTAAGTTATCTTTTCTATTATCATCTATTAGATTGTTCATTTCCATGTCTGCGCTTAAGGGATCTACTGCATCTAAAGGTTCAACTATATCCATATGCTCATCGCCTGTACTTATACCTGAATCGACTGCATCTAGTATTTCAAGTGATTGTCTGTCCTCTGTACGGTCTTGTGTCACCTCAGGTATGACTTTACTACATGATCTGGCATCACCCTTAACTACCTCAGACATAAGTTTAAAATATAATGCATTATCAGAAGTAATTAGAGTAGGCACACCTCTGGTGGCTATCATTCTTCTGAGAGCTAATAATCCTTCTTCGGCTGTGAGATCTTGGACTACCTCCAGATGTATTGCTCTGACAGCTAAGCAAGTGTACAAGCAAATCCACCTCTTACTAGTGCCTTGTCCGTTGTTAACTATTATAGGCCCAAGATAATCAACGCCTGTGAAGCTAAATGGGGCGCTATAATTTACACGTTCAGGTGGTAAAGCTGGAGTTTGAGGTAACTTGTACGGTCCTCCGCCGTGCTTTATGCATCTAGGGCATTTCCTGATAATCTTTTGTACTTGACTTTTACCATGGGGAATCCAATAATTTTCTCGTATTATACTCAGAGTGTGGTTAGCACCGACATGATAGTTCTTCTCGTGGACCTGAAGAATAATTTCGCGTGTCAGATCACAGTCTTTAGGAAGTAAAATCGGATATCGTTTGTCGAACGACCAATTTGCATATTTCATTCTACCTTTACACCGTAGAATACCATCTTCGTCTTTAAATAAATTTAGATTACGACTCAAGCTTGTCTCCTTTCCTTTTATCTCGTCTGGGAAAAATTCTTCTTGTAATGTTTTGATTTTACTGAAATGCTCTGTGTCATATTGACTTCTTTCTAAGTCCTCTCGCTCTTTTGTACTTATCGGCGTATCCGATTTTGGTGAAACGAGTTGTACATCCATTGGTTCTATTGGTTCTTTGACTTGTGAATTTATTTGTAATTCAGTCATCGACTGACCCTCCCCGGCCAAGAAGGTCACATTAGTTGTGGGCCAATTGCTAGGATCTTCTGTGATGAAATCTGGACCGTTCAACCAACTTTCACACTTATCTTTAGAAATTGTGGGTCTTGTGGCTACGTCTGCCGGGTTAAGATCTGTTGGAACATACCGAACTGATATTTCACCATTCCTTTTTATCTCTTCTATTCGTCTCGCCACGAATGGGGTCAAAAGTTTATCAGAATTATACCAATCTATGACGATCTTGCTGTCAGTCCAGAGGTAAGAATGCTTCACCTCAAGTTGGATACTATTGCGCACATACTTCAGAAGTCGACTGCCGATTAGTGCTCCTAAAAGCTCTAACCTAGGAATTTTTAGGTTCTCTTGATCTTTGATAGGAACCAAGCGAGACTTTCCAATGACGAATCCTTTGTTTTGGCCATTAACTATATAAACTACTGCTGCATAAGCTTTAATGCTAGCGTCTGTGAAACAATGAAGATGGTACTCATGTTCTTTAGTATTTTTGACAAATTTCCTTGGCACGGTGATCTCTTTTATGTTTTCTAAACTTTTAACAATATCAATCCATTCGTTTTTCTTGTTTTCAGGTAGGGACGAGTCCCACTTCAGTTTAGTTTTCCATAAATCCTGTAAAAGTAACTTAGCAGGTAATACTGATACTGTAGCATATCCACAGGGATCGTATATGGATGCAATGGTCTTTAAAATTCCTCCTTTTGTTAGAGGTTGACTATCATTCTTGAATTTCAATTTCAAAGTATCGTTTTCCAAGCACCAATCAAGTCCTAATACCTTGACATTATTTTCTTTACATATGTCTGGAATGTCCTGCATAAAGTTTTCTGAGTTCGAACTCCATTCTCTTAAATTCATAGATATTTCTTTGAACGTATCCTTTAAATCTTGGTACAGCGTCATGGCTGATTGTATTGTATCCGTACCGGTGACTAAGTTATCTACATAAATATCCCTTGCAGATTGTTTCACGTTTTCCTTGTTCGACCTCTGAAGGTGAAGTTTCACTGTTGCGTTTAGAAGGAAGGGACTGGATATTACACCGAAAGGAACTCTACAAAATCGAAGATGCAAAAGGTTATCCTCTGATGGTGGTTTGGAAGTGTCTTTCACCCAAAGAAATCTTGTTACTTCTCTGTCAGGTCCCTTTAAAGCTATTTGAAGAAAAGCCTTTTCAACATCAGCACAAAGCGCTATCTTATGTGTTCTGAATCGCATAATCAATCCTGTTAGATCTTCAATCATGAGTGGTCCACGATACAAACACTCATTAAGACTTTTAGTATCTTTGGTCTTTGCCGAAGCGTCATAGACTATTCTTATAGATTTTCCCGGTTGTGCTACGCTGTGATGTGGTAGATAATGTATAGGGTGTTCATCAGAATTAATTAGTCTGTCCGGTACTACTTCAATAATGCCCTTCGTTAGTTGTTCCTTTAAAATCCTTTCGTACTCCATTAGTGTATCTTTGTTAAGGCGTTTCAACAAATTGACTAAACGACCGAATGCTAAGCCAAAATTTAAGGGTAACGAAGGCGGATACTCATTCCACGGCCAACTTACAATATATCTGTTATCCACAAATTCAGTTGTCTCATTAAAGTTCCTTATTGCTTCTTCATCCCTATTAGCTTTAGGCGAGTCAGTAATTCCAATTGCTTCCAATTCCCACAGGCATTTTACGTTTCCAGTGTCTAGGGGTAAATCTGGTTTATCCAGTTTCGCTTCTAGTCCCGATTGGAAATATGTACTTACAGATAATTCACTCATGGGTTTAGATTTTACTTGTCCTGATATTATCCAACCAAATTTTGAATTTACTAAGTAAAGATCTGGCTTGATCTGTATCTTTTCCGCAAACATAAGTGCATGGTAGTAATCAATGCCAATTAAAATGTCAACATGTTCGTGTAAGCTTCCATCATCGGCCAGAATAAATTTATCCTGTACTCCTTCCAAGTCAAAGTAAGCTACATTTTCAGAAATCATGGGTACAACATTTGCAAACATTGTTGTTTCATTACCTGTCTTGGTTTTCAGTTTCATCTTTACCAAAGGGCTATCAAATTGTTGTGGTACTTTTGTACCAAATGTGAATACTGACAGATGATCGCTGTCTTCTACTGGAAGATCAAGTTCTTGAGCAATTTTTCGAGTTACATACGATCGTTGGCTACCGGAATCCATTAATATACGGCATTTCACATATTTAGTACTTCCGTCTTTACTGACATTAGCAATAGCAGTTTGAAGTACGGATACAGGACGACTGCTGCTTGTGTAAAACGTAGATGTAGACTCTTTGTCTTTCTTGAACAACCTTGGACATAACGCTCTGTTATGTGCAGCATACTTTTTACAATGAAAACAGTAATTTTTGAAACGACATGTTTCCTTAAGGTGGCCATCACGTAAACATAGGTGACATTTTTTACCAAGTTTCGCTTTCCTCTCGTCCAGGGTCGTAATTATGTTACATTTATCATTGTAATGTGATCCATTGCAAAATACACACTGCCATCTCCTCCTTTTGTTATTTCCAAAGTTCTTAAACTCATACTGTCGACGTTTCTCTGGTCTACTTTTATCAAAACTGTTATGTTTGGGAGAATGTTGATCGCTATGATTCGCTAAAGGCCATTTCCCTTTTAGGTTTTCATGTCCTTTGTAACTTTTATTTTTGGAAGAGTATTGAATGTTATGATTTGATGTAGGCCATTGCTGTTTCAAGTTTCCCTTGTGGTGATTATTAGTAAAATTTCCACTTCTCTCTTGCACATGTAGCGTTTCAACAGTATACTCCTCTCTGCTAGAAGAATGAACTTGAGCAATGCGATTGGCGTCTTCTCGCGCTGATATAATCGACTCTAGTTGTTTTCTCATATCTTCTATCCCATCATTACTTATTTTCATCTTCATTTCATATATCAGATCTTCAGGGAACTTTTCTAATATTAAAAAACGCAGATGATTATGATCTGTGTTCTCCCCTAGTGAACTAAGTACACGAAGGTGTCTTTCAATTTCATTCAATACTCTTCTACACTCTCCAACAGATTTATCGGCAGCCTTAATTTTATATAACGCAGAGTAGTGTGCATCAATTATCTGAGTTTCCTTACCATATCTTTCTTTTAAAGTGGTTAAAGCAATTGAGTAATTTTTATTTGTAGTCTCAAATCCTTCTATTACTTTTAGTGCATCTCCCTTGAGGGATGCTTTCAAATATAGTAATTTATCAACATCAGGAAGATTTCTATTATGTATATTTGATTGAAATTGGTCCCAAAACTGGTGCCATTCCAGAATTTCTCCTGTAAATTCCGGTAAGCTCAGCTTCGGTAACTTGCTGGACATACTCGTAGTACTACAGCTCTGATTATTTTGAGTCTTTGTAGCTTCTAATCGAATCTTTAGATCTATCAATGTCTCTTCACCTTGAAGTTGGATAACTGAGAAGTCAGAAATATCATCTGCTGATGGTTCTTGGCATAGCCTAAAATATTCATTAAGTTCCTTTGAGAACCAAGTGATGGCAGTTTCCAACTTAAGTGCAGTTGATTTAATTAGAATTTGCTGTTCTTCCCGCACATTGTTAAGCAAGTCCTGGCCTTCTTTATTTAGTTTTCTTATTTGTTCGATGATAATGCCTAACCGATGAATCATCGTAGACTCCATTTGTTCGAATCTTCGGTCCTATAAAAAACATAATAATCTGATAGCACTAATTTCATCTAAAACTGATTAAATACCAAATGTATAAATAATGAAAATGTTAATTCTTAACTGGAGTCTTTCAAATTTCAAAATATTTATCCTGATTAGGTGTGTATTACATTATTTCTGACAGTCAAACTTTAGTTAATAATAATAATGTTAAAATACTGATACGACTTTGAGTGAGCATATTTAAATCTCAAAAAAAAAACCAGTATTTATTATATTCTATAATCTCTAACAAATTAAGTTCACTAGATTGTATTTGAAAAAACCTATGTCAAATCGACGACCTACGTCAACTTTCATTTAACATATTTTAATAGAATTTTAATTTTATTTAAAATTAGAATTTAAAAGAATTCGAGAAAAAAATAATTTTATAATGTTAACCTGAATACATGTGTCACACAATTATGAACGCGCCCTTAGCTATAAATGGTACCTTGCAATACTGAATATGACGCTATCAAATAATACTGAAGACGAGGCAGTATGGCCAATGAGCCTTAGCCTGTCCATTAAAGGTGACCAAAAAAATAAAACATTATGGACAGCTGATGTTTGAATTTCAAGGTATAGAGCAAAAGGCTATATTAAAATGTTGAGAATTCTTCACACTTCAAGTGAAACTTTGGTGACATGATCAAGTGTAAATACAGCCTACATTTCACAGACAATTACTAATTCCTAGGCCGCTGACACTGACTTGTTCATACTCCATTAGAAGAGTTGATCTAATCCATTCCCTCACAAAAGAAAATCCAAACAACCTATCTGCAGAACTTAAACTAGAGACGCTCTTTGAAAATATATGAATCTAATAAAAATATATTTATTTCAGGTTCCAAACAAATTTTAAAAATGTAAGGAGCTCCAACCGCAGGTGACCAAAAATGTATATCGAATGTATGCTGCAGTTGATGCTACAAGAAACAGTTGAAGCCCGAAATATAAGTGTCATTATCCAAGCAAATGTCACATCTCGGTTAGTGCTTTATGCACTGTAGACAGCCTCACTAAGCCCTGATATTTTAGTTCTGGTTCAATAGAACCAACATAAAATTCAGCAAAACACACCAGCAGTACAAGAAGTTAACAGAACCTTTCATAAGATTCTAATTTGATGTAACAAGTAACACACAGGTGTTATATAAATCCATATGCATTTGCAAGTCATTAAATTTTATGTGTAAGTGATAGCTTTCTTCATAAATAGAAGATGCAAGTATAACAAAACATTAAAACTAAGTAAATAAATAGTATCAAGCAAATGTTTAGTCTAAACGGCAGGATACTTAAAACCAATTCACTTCACTTCACTTCTCATAAACCTAAGTAGTGCTGAAACATTCAACTTAGAAGCGTGCCGTTCAGTTAGATCCAAGTAAGCGACTCCAATGTAGCAGAAGCTATCTTTGAATGCTGCCAGGCATGTAGCCTTTATGCCATTCCTTTCACCCCAAGCATATAAAGGTTTTCTTACATAAAAATAAAACAAATTTCAATGAAAAAATGCCCATCAATTAAATGAAAAAGGGTCGTTGACAGACAGCCTTTTGTTTGATTTCCAGCATCACCTTTCATGGATTCACAAAACAAAAGAATTACCCAAGCTTCCCTTGATTGGGTATTTAACTTGGTAAGAAAAGCGACTACATACCGATTTCTTTGAAGATTTTGGTAAGCAACAGACGTCTCCGATTCACGGCGCAGGCTCTCAGTTCAGTGTCGTCGAGTTTAGTTTTCGTGCTGTAGGAAATGAAACTGTCACAAACTAGGAACTCGACAAATGAATAAATACTAAAATCACAAAGGCCCTATACTTGAGTAGGTAGGTCGGTAGGCCTTCCATTGAACCTTAAAATATTAGATCTCCTGCAAAACTAGGTGATCGTGACTAAAGAGAACCGTTCGCAGGTAGTATAACGATGATGAAAGTTATCTTAATACCTGCGTAGCTTTGCTTGTAAAACTTTACAACTATATACCGCTGGCAATGGACGCCAACGCATCACTAGATATTTAGCACTAAAAACTCCTTTATTTGCTTTCTATGTAAAAACAAGACTAACCTGCGTATTTCCTCGCTCCTTTCACTTTAAAAACTGAATTTCGAAGTTTACTGAAGACAGACAACCACAATTCAAATAAAACGTGCGCACAGACGCACTGCCATCCTTTACACCATAGATTTAGGATGCGCGCGGCGCGCCTTTACACCAAACAAAAGATTGACACAAAATGGCGGTCGGAAAACTCGGAGAGTGAACCTCGAACACAAACAACGCAGACAAGACTTAGCGAAAATATATTTGAAAATTCGAATTCACAATATACGAAAATTTTCTTTTTTAGATTTTCCGTTTTTCAAAACTTAAATCTAATTAATCTTGGCAGAATCCTTCTGTAGATTTAAATAAGACGTTGTGCTGACACTCAATTTCCTCTTCCCAAAAGTACTCTGTGTTTTTTATGTTGGGTGCATTGTGTATCTTTGTGCAGTAATTTCAAACTTTTATTGCATTAAATGTATTGAATTGTATAGAAACCTTTTATTGTACTTCGTGAAGACGGGTAAAATTCATTATTGTTTTATAGGTACTTTTATATGTTTTATAAAATGGTAATCACTTTAAAGTACTTCAACGAATGAAACCTTTATGAGACTGCTAGCGCCATCTTTTCGTTTGCCTTTGAAGGAGTGGTCTGACTACACGGTCAATAAAAGAGAAATTATCCTTTTTTCTTGCAAATTATAAACTAAATACCTTTTTACAAAATAGCTTTAAATTTCAAAATCCAATTCGCACTGTTTTCACCACGATCCGTTCTCTTATTTATCAAAACCATGAAATGGTGTCGTCACAAACTGTGACGTCACATCCCTGTATCGCACATTTCTGTTTACCGTTGAAGAAAATATAAGTAACTCATTTGACTACACAATGGTCAACAAATAAAATAAATTACAGACAAATGACAATAGCCCCACAAACGAGCCATTCCATCCATTTTATTTTACAAACTCAGGTTTCCAAGTCCATGCATCACATTAAAATGGGTACAATTCTCATCCCAGCACAACTCCACCATATGGCTACGCCACTTAAGGGGGTGATTAGATAACATAATATTGTGTAGATGGTAAATAAGACATTGAACATAGAGGTCTAGGTGTAACTCAAGGTAACGTCCCCGGGCAACGCCATAACGTTAAGGATGCATAGAATTGGAATATGTGTGGATGGAATGCTCACCAATATTTAGCCGGCGATTTCTCTGTCGTCCGGTTCTTTCGTATGACAAATCTGCTTCGCTTTATGTTGGGGTTTTAGTACTGACGTTTGATGAATCTGTAATGCAAAGTAAGTCCGGGCAGACACTGCTTGGAAGGCAGTGTCTGCCGTACACAGCACATGGATAAAAGGGGGAAAAGATCAGTTACAGCGCAAACCCTCCTGGGTCAGAGACCACTGCTCTTCAGCAGTTTAAGGCTTAAGTCCCATCAGGACAGATATATAACATTACTTTGAATATCAGGTAAATCTCATCTCATAAAATACATAACCAAAGCCAGCATAAAACTAATACATTGTCTAGACGCTGTGCATTCCACTGCACGCCGGAATGCACCAACGCCGGGTTCCCAGCAGGAACCCTATCCAGCTCCCGCAAGACCCTGGATAAACTGTGGTTAATTACTCGCAGCCGCTACAATACATGATGCAGATAGTATTGCACGGGTGGCCCCACAGTGGGGGCCCCACAGCCGACAATGCCACTAAACTCATTCTCATTCATAATCATTGGATCGGAAACACTGGCTATAAGCCGTAGGGGCCATTTGCACTGCAACATAATCTAAAAGGATATGAGCTCACATCGGACAAAACTTACGCATGCAAGGCGGTAAAATTAAAGGTAGATAAAATATAATTATGGCGCATGACGCTCACTGTACTACGCGATAACTATCATATTCAATTACGCATCATATTCAATTACGCAATACTGCCAATAAATAGCTGGGCTTACTTATTGCCGATAAATATCTGGGTTTACTTATAATAGAATTAAATGTGCTCACTTACGCCAGTAATATATAAGTAATTGGTTCACTTACAAACGACAAATAAATATCTGGGCTCACTTACAGTAGCGTGCTCGGACGGAGTTGAAAACAGATCTGTTCCCGCTTGTCTAATGTGCTCCGTGCAGGTCTGCCACGACACGCATGCTCACAACGTCCTCTTTGGTGTAGTGTTGTCAGAGTGAAATATTTACATTCGCGCCATCTTAGGCAGATGTCGCGACAACGTGCCTTATTTTCTCTTTTTAAATTTTTGATTTCTTTTTAGTAAATCCCCCACAGTAAATAAAACATATTGTGTGAAAATATTAGCCAGTCAATTAATACGGTTCGAAAGATACAGCCTTCTAAATGTCGGACAGACAGGCTTAGTAATATTTTTACCTTCCCATAGCTGCGCAATGAAAAGCACGTAAGCTTCTTTCCCGTTCTGCTAATAAGCTCAAATTCGCTCCTTTCACACACACACTCGGTGTCTGTGACATTTATAAGATTTCAGGTGGCCTTTGACGCCATTGTATCCAGATCTCATTCATGTGAGATTACAGTGTGATGTGGAAAATATTTTATTTATTGTATGTAGAATAGAATGGAATAGAATAGAATAGAATAGAATGGAATATAATATAATATAATATAATATAATATAATATAATATAATATAATATAATATAATATAATATAATATAATATAATATAATATAATATAATATAATATAATATAATATAATATAATATAATATAATATAATATAATATAATATATTATAATATAATTGTGTTGACTATTTATTAATTAGCTCATTGATTTTTGAATTGTTACAGTAATATGACCATAGCATTATACTTATAATTATATTATTAATAACATAATTACTAACATAGGCTAAGTCTTACTAACAAGCTATGGATCACTGTTGTCTGGAAATAAAATAAAATAAAATAAATTGAATATAATATAATATAATATCATCATTACAGCTCATATACGTCCCCACCGAGGGGCTCGAGCCTACCCTGAATCAGGGCGATTAGGCCTTAGACGACCACGCGGGCCCAGTGCGGGTTGGTCGACTTCACACACAACCTTCGAGTTTCTTCGCAGGCGTGTGCAGGTTTCCTCACGATGTTTTCCTTCACCGATAATATAATATAATATAATATAATATAATATAATATAATATAATATAATATAATATAATATAATATAATATAATATAATATAATATAATATAATATAATATAATATAATATAATATAATATAATATAATATAATATAATATAATATAATATAATATAATATAATATAATATAATATAATATAATATAATATAATATAATATAATATAATATAATATAATATGATATAATATAATATAATAGAGCCGAGCCGAGCGGAACGGAAATACGGAAATAGAATAGAATAGAAAATCTTTTATTAAGAGCACAGTACTACAATTTCTAGGTACAATTTACAAACGATAGAAATAAACTATAAAAAAGGCTGTACTGTGCACCAAAACGGTACTGACTCAGCATATTATTCTGCATTACTGTGTTACAAAAAAAATGATATAATTTCTATGAAATCTTCATAATATGACAACTCGTATCTCTGAACAAACAAAGATTTGGGAAAAGTATTTTTTTTATCAGACTTGTTTTGCAGTAAAATGTTTCGAAATAACATTTTGTCGCAGTTCCATGTTTAGCATTTATACGAGTATAATATGTTTGTTTGTTTGTATACTCTTTATTGTACAATAAAATCACATACAAGGGTACCAGGTCAGAAAACTGAAATGCAACGGATATAACGAAAGAGACGTAGATCTTTTTCCCGTAGAACCGGTCGATTAATTTCAACCTAATTTCATAAATAAATGTGTAACATGGGACGGAAATGTGTAACAGGAAGTCGCGAAAGCGCGCGCTATTCGATCTGACGAATGAGCTTTGCTCTCGCTTTCCTGCAATTTGTGGGAGTGATTTCGTGAAATGGGACGGAAATGTGTAACAGTGATTTGTTACACATCATATGCGAGTACTGTAGGTCTCGCTCGTTTTTTTTTACAGCGGAAAGGAATTCGAGAGAATTCACTATATAAGGTCTAACAAAATTAGCTGAAACTGTTTTAACTGGTGCTTCTACCCATGAAAATGAACTACTTTCCCCATGAAACACATAGTCAAATCTCGAAAAAAAATTGAACTTCCCAAGTTGGCTGATCAGCTTATCGAGTTAGTATATACCAGTTAAAATAGTTTTAACTAATTTTGTTTCACCTTATATAGTATCTGATAAACATTAACGAGAGCGTCGGTGGCGCAACGGCAAGGGCCGCTACCTCCTATCCGGGAGGTTGTGGTTCGAGTCCTGCCACGTACCAATGTGTTTTCGAATTTCGATCTCATATGTACGTTTATCCGACGCTCTTACGGTGAAGTTACGCTTCTTCCTTATTATGCGTACAGCGCAGGAGTGGAACTCCTTGCCCGCGTCAGAGTTTCCTGATTCCTATAGTTTGGGGATCTTTAAGGCAAGAGTGAATAGGCATTATTTGAGTTTGCGTGTACCATCCTCGACTGCATCAGGTGAGTTGCAGTCAAGCGCACTCAATTTTTTAATTAAAAAAAATTGGAAAACATCGTGAGGAAACCTGCACGCATCTGCGAAGAAACTCGAAGGTTGTGTGTGAAGTGACCAACCCGCACTGGGCCCGCGTGGTCGACAAAGGCCCGATCGCCCTAATTCAGGGTAGGCTCGAGCCCCTCGGTGGGGACGTATATATGAGCTGATGTGATGAAATATTAACGATCGTATCTCTATTGCAAGACATATAATACCATTTACGTTCCAATACGTATCCTAGTATAACATTAATTCTGACGTTCCCAAGGGAATAGTCCAAATAACATTATCGAGGCACTCAGAACCGTGAACAGTTGAAATTACTCAAGAGAATAGCATTGTAACAATAAGTATTGTTAGGTCTGAACCTGAAAAGTAGAGATAACAAGATCTTATTATTTACGGCACCAACTGACATTTCAGTGAAATCAATAGGAACTGTGTTAGGAGTGTAAAAAACGGGCTAAGTGCGTGTCGGGCCACGCGCAATGTAGGGTTCCGTAGTTGCCATTATCGCGTCCTTATCTAATTTTAAAATTTCCAAATACAGCGGTTTAGTTAGGTGGGGACACTCGACTCCAACAAAATTTAGCACTTTTAAGCCTATTTTTTCGAAAACGGCACCCTAAATTATAAAATAGTCTTATATAAGACTTAAAACTATTTTTTTAAGCTCTAACCAACGATACACCACACGACTGGAGTTGACGAGAAAAAAAAAAAATCATCCCCACTTTATTTTTCACAGTTCTCTCCGCGTTATTATTATATATGTGTGGCGGCAACTGCAGTAACCCGCCACTGAACAATTAACACAAGCGACGAGAGAACAAAAGAAATACGACACCTAGAACGCGCTATTAGAATTTCTTCAGCGCTGAGTATATATACAGATACCGATCATCAACGATTGGTCCACGGCCGGACCCCAGGCATACCACCTCGCCTGGCGGAGATATCTCCCTTTGCTCTCGTCGAGTTAGGAACGCACCGTTTCTACATTGGTGACCGCGACGTGATACTCCATCATCAAGCCTCCAGCCGGTAAAGAAAGCCTCAGCAGCACACAGCAGTCACATCGCAAGTTAAATCAGGACCATCGCAACCCGAGACGTCGAGTTTCCTGGCCTGCTACTTCACCTTCGGGCACCAGCAAGTTGTCGGCAGCCACACGCTAACTCTGCGCGCATCACCTGCTTCCCTTGCCATGACGCCTGACGCCAGCCTTCATCCCGACTCACCGTGGACATCGACCTGGCACACTGCACATCGACCCGACTCAACGATGTCGACAGCACCCGCGATCTTAGACTGCCAGCTCTCATTGGATCGACCTCCGGTCTCGGAGGGGAGTGATGTGGCGGCAACTGCAGTAACCCGCCACTGAACAATTAACACAAGCGACGAGAGAACAAAAGAAATACGACACCTAGAACGCGCTATTAGAATTTCTTCAGCGCTGAGTATATATACAGATACCGATCATCAACGATTGGTCCACGGCCGGACCCCAGGCATACCACCTCGCCTGGCGGAGATATCTCCCTTTGCTCTCGTCGAGTTAGGAACGCACCGTTCCTAAATATGTATATCTTTTCCAAATTTCAGCTCTTAACTACTAATATTCTAGGAGCTAGGCCGCGGACAAACAGACGGACAGACAGACATGACGAAACTATAAGGATTCCTTGTTGTACTACGGAACCCCAAAAAAAGTTCGAATAATGATCTCTTGGAATAGGACTAGTTTAGATAACATCTTTTGGTGGATTCTAAGATGTTCATTATCATCATCATATTTAGCCGAAAGACGTCCACTGCTGGACAAAGGTCTCAACCAAGGACTTCCACATCAACCGATCCTGCGCTGCCCGCGCGGTCGCCACTCGAGAACTTTACTACCCCAACGGCCGTCTGTTCTAACGAACTGTGTGTCCTGTCCACTGCCACTTAAGTTTAGCTATTCTGAGAATAATGTCCCTCCCCTCTAACTTTAAAACTAATGGACTTAAAATTCCGAAAAAGTAAGGAACGTAGGTAAAGTTTTGGTGCTGAACCCTATTTGACCCTGAGTCGCACTTGGCATGTTTTTTTGTTTTTAATAGTCATAATATGGTATTTAGGAAGAAAAGTAACCCCACGGCGGAGCCGCCAACAACACCTATTGTATAGTAATAATAAAGAATAGTAATTAAGTAACTACTAAAAAAACCTTGATGATATTTTATTATTTTAAAGCCGATGGGCCAAAATTAATTCAAATCATTGAAAGACTGTGTAAAGCTATCATTATGGAAAAAATATTATACCTAAAGTAATAAAAATCGATTTAATTGAATACAATTCTAAAAATATTACCACCTTTGATGTAAAAAAATATATTGTATTGTACCCTGTTTTGGGCATTAATTGCAAAATTTCTCGGAAACAAATAGTGAATGTCGAATGAAACTAACACACACAAAAATCGGTGACTTTAAGACCTTTAATTTTATTTGAACACATTAAAAAAAATATTTATAAGTATGGAAAAGTAATAAAAATATGTAAAAATCTAGAATTGGGCAGTTGGTTTCATTCAACGTAACAGCCGCGTTGAAGCCCGCATTGATTTTAACTTAAAATGAAAATAATTACGTTCGATATTATTTTAACAGGTATCAACCTGCTCGTATTGAGGCATCTTAAAGCCTTAACCCTTTATTTATATCAACGTATCAAAGCAAACAATTTGTTGCACACATTTTTTTTCATAAAAGATTAAAAATAAAACCAATGCAATGGATCCATAAAAAGCATTCCATGAACAAGCTTAAAGCTCCAACTGTGCGAATGTAAACATACCATGTTTCTCTAAACATTGCGGATCGCAGATATTTTGAGCTCGAGTCCAGTCAGACAACAAGGACCGTTTCATAAAGCTACACACAAATTCTTCACGAGATCCCAAAATTGAAAGAGATTTATTATACTGGAGCGCAGTGCGCGAGCCGTTGCGGCTCGCGAGCGTGGAAAAAAGTGGCTTATGTGTTAATCGTTGTTCTAATCTGTCTACCGACCAAATTTCAGCCAGATCCGTTCAGTAGTTTTTGCGTGAAATAGTTACAAACATACATTATCACAAACTTTCGCGTTTATAATATTAGTAGGATATCTTTTTCATTTAGTCTTTTTAAGCTTTTATTAGCTTCAACCTGTATGTATGTATGTGTGTTTGTAGGTATGTTTGGATGTTTGTAACCGATTCCTTTGCTCTCGATTTTGACCTACTTTAAACGGACAGATTTAATTCAAACTTTGTACATTTATCAAGAATCAGTGACAATATAATAATTTCATAAGTTTATCTCATTATCCTGAACTAAAAATTTAAAAATAAATATAGTTAATAAGACTAAAAAACACGCTTTAAAAAGCACATAAAACTAAAAAGTGAAAAATAACTCTTAATATAAGCTGAAAACAATAATGTATACAAAAATACTAGTATTTAATTTTATTATTGTGAAAAAAGCGTGGGGCGTTTTTGTGTCATATTTTTCGTATACCGAGCAACTGACGCTTGTTCATTATTGTTTTCAGCTTATATTTAGTTTTAATTTTTAGTTTGATGTGCTTTATAACCGTGTTTTCTAGTTTTTTTTAAACTATATTTATTTTTTAACTTAGGTTTAGCTGTCAGTCCGAGTTGAATTACATTCCACTTGATTTTCTTTTATGATCCATATTTTTAACAGCGCTGCATCCGTTCCAATATTTTATTTACTTATTAAAAATGAAAACAATGTTTGCGTGAATACTATATTGAGCCTGACAAATATACTGGTATCATCAATCAACGTCAAATCCACTCGAGTGTTCTTTATAGTAAGCGGTTTTTTTAATGGTTTATTTGTAAATATTTACTATATTATCGTTTAGGTACTTTCATCAATTATTGAGTAAGCATTAGGTCTATTGGTTTAAATTTGTGAATTGTTTAGACATTTTATTGTATTTTTTTATAAAGCCCTTGGCATCATCTCACCTGATGGTAAGTGACGATGATGCCGAATATGGAAGCGGGCTTACCAAGATTCCCCAACGCAATGGAGAACTGGCTATGTTATCTTCAAGCCGGAACACGTCAATGATATTAACACTGATGTTTGGCGGCAAGACTGAGATAAGATGGTGGTAACTAGCCAAGCGGTCTATGAAAATGCCCTACCACCAACCAAACCGAGTCTTACAAAGTTGACCCCGCCGGGAATCGAACCCGCGATCACCTGGTGTGAAGCAAATGGACTGACCATTACGCCACGATGGCGGTTAAATCTTAAAAAGAAAATATTTTTAAAATCAGGGCGTTAATCAAGTTATTGTGTAGACTCCGCTTTTAGCATTCTTACTGTACTAGTATAAACTTTGTAACATTAAAATTATTTGTACAAAAATTACGTCGTTACTGTTACTTTGGTCCACTGCTGGACAAAGGCCCAAAGGATTTCCACGACGACCGGTCCTGCGCTGCACGCATCCATCAGCTTCCCGCGATTTTCACTAGGTCGTCGGTCCACCGCGCGGGAGGCCTGCCTACGCTATGTTTTCCGGTGCGCGGGCGCCACTCTAGAACGGCCATCTGTTCGAAGAGCTATGTGCCCTGCCTACTGCCATTTCAGTTTAGCGATTCTGTGAGCTATGTCGGTTACTTTGGTTCTCCTGCGGATCTCCTCGTTACTGATTCGATCAGGCAGAGAAACTCCGAGCATAGCACGCTCCATTGCCCTTTGGGTTACCTTGAGCCTTCTTATGAGGCCCAGAGTAAGCGAACATGTCTCAGTTCCGTAAGTCATCACTGGCAACACACCCTGCTCTTGAGACACTGCGGTAATTAGAACGTGAAGATATGGCGAAGCTTCCCGAACGCTGTCCAGCCGAGTTGGATTCTTCGATTGATCTCTTTTTTGAAGTTGGACCTACCTAGCTGGACTGTTTGTCCCAGGTATACATATTCTTCAACAACTTCCAGTGTACGACACGAATGCGACACGGGCATTTAACATTATTTTCCTTTGGTAAGTTGTTTTAATTAGGCACTTACTTAACACATAAAAAAAAAATAATGAATAGTTCCCATCCCATACATTTAAAGTATGAAGGATTAGACTTTCTTTGACCTTATCAAGAGAAGGTAGGTAACACGGCTAATTACAAGTGTACTCAGCTTATTGCCAGTCACCTGTCTATCTTGCTCATCGCGCATTAGCCGGTTAATAGAGGTCGGAAGGTCACCGCAATGGAGTAGGGTCGGGTCAGAGGTACAGACAACGCGCAAAGGCAAAAGATTCGGGCTGTACAGTTAGGATTATAATTGGGATGATGAATGCATCAAAAATAAATTATAAAAGATTTATCACTAAACTAGCTGTCCCGGCGAACTTCGTACCGCCTTACATTACATTACACTGCCCTGCCCTACCCTACACTACCCTACACTACACTACACTACCCTACCCTACCCTACACTACCCTACCCTACCCTACCCTACCCTACCCTACATACACTACACTACACTACCCTACCCTACACTACTCTACACTACCCTACACTACCCTACCCTACCCTACACTACCCTACCCTACACTACCCTACACTACCCTACCCTACACTACCCTACCCTACCCTATCCTATCTCTCAAGTTGGATCGAACTGCACATGGTGTGCGAATTTTATTATAATCGGTTAAGTGGTTTAGGAGTCCATTGAGGACAAACATTGTGACACGAGATTTATATATATTAAAGATATCCCTCCTACTTGTTGGCTCGTCTTGAAAATATCAGCCTTAAATTGTGACTTACTATCAACCGAGACAAGACGAAGATGATTATAGTGGACCGGGCTGAACAACATGGAAATAACCTGCAGAACGTAGCTACCTGCGAGGTCGTAATGCTTCCACGACGACCGGTCCTGTCCTTGGGGGAGGCCTTTGTCCAGCAGTGTACGATTTTCGGCTGATATAATGATGATGATGTAATGTTTTTTTAAATTTTTTAATTCACAATTGGTAAGCCCTTGGCTTCATCTCACCTGATGGTAAGTGACGATGATGCCAAAGATGGAAACGGGCTTACCAAGATTCCCCAACTCAAAGAGGATCTGGTTATTTTCAAGCCGGAACCGTCAATGTTGTTAACACTGATGTTTGGCGGCAAGACTTACTCGTAGATAACGTTTAACAATATTTCTCTTTACTTGCTATACGACTAAATAAATGAAAGGCGAAAAGCTTGTTAAAAATTCAATAACGATTGATTCGCAAACAAGCCGCTTTTGTTCTCAAAATTCACGTTTTCACTAAACTTTATCGAGCACAATATGCATCCGACATATGACAAAAACATGAGGTATGTAGTTCTATAGTAGTTACGGTACAGAGGCCAGCACATCAAGCTTCGGACACTTGGGACTTTTTACCGCTCTTATGCCGAATGCGTATGTATCAGAATCGCACTTCGAGTGTCTAGCTTGATGTGCTGGCCTCTGTACCTAATACAGTGCCCACTGCCTCGTGAACCACTTGATTATCCGCATGAATTCATATTTTTACTCGACTGCCATTGCCAAGAGTAATGTTTTTCAACAGACTTCCAAAAAGGAGAAGGTTCTCAATTCGACTGTATGTTTTTTTTTGTATGTGTGTTAACTCAGAACTTTTGACTGGGTGAACCGATTTTTATGATTCCTCTTTTTATTTGAAAGCTAGTGCTTTCCGTGTGGTCTCATATAAATTTTATCAAAATCGGTGTAGGACTTTATTAGAAAATTAACAAAAACCAAAAATTATAATGCAAAAATGTACTAAGTTGTTTCGATGGAAGTCGGTTTTTTAACGTGTTTAGCGTTTTCAATTATCGGTATGTATGTATGTATGTATGTATGTTCGTTTCTGAACTATCTGCAGTTTTGCATGGCCCCTTTGTCGGCAGCCGTCAAACCTGCAGATAATTCAGCAAAATACTTCATGTACATGTTATCATACAAAGTGAAATTTTTATAAGATTTTCCTTATATTTGTTGAATATTATAATGAAATTAGTGGGTGCCCGCGGCTTCGCCTGCGCAGATCCCGTTTTTTGCGGTTCCCATGGGAATTTCCCAAAATCCTGCCTTAGCGAATGCCTACGTCATAATTTCTATAATTATGTGTGCCAAATTTAAACCCGATCCATTAAGTTGTTTGAGCTGTGCGTTGATATACTTTTTTTTAAATTCACAATTGGTAAACCCTTGACAACATCTCACCTGGTGGTAAGTGACGATGTTGCCAAAGATGGAACCGGGCTTACCAAGATTCCCCAACGCAATGGGGAACTGGCTATCTTATCTTCATGCCGGAACACACCAATGATATCAACATTGATATTTGGCGGCAAGACTTAGATAAGATGGTGGTAGCTAGCCAGGCGGGCTTAGAAAATGCCCTACCACCAACCAAACCGAGTCTTACAATTGACCCCGCCGGGAATCGAACCCGCGACCTGCTGTATAAAGCCAGTGAACTTTGCCTCTGAGCTACGGAGGCGGTTACCAGTCAATCACCTTTTCCTTTTATACAGGTTGTGACAAAATTTGTGTAGGTCCCTTTAACTGGAGCTTCTTCTCATAATACTGTCGCATGTCTGTCATTTTATGAACGGGTTCGCTGAGATTTGTTGTTTTGCGTTTATTCGCGTTCAATCGTATTTAGCTCAGTTATTTAAGGATAAATATATTTTAAAACTTTACATTTATGGAAGCATCTTTAACCTGCGACTTTTCATACAGACGGTGATAGCGATAAGTTTAATACGTTTTTGTTATATCAATACAATTAATAAGTCCAATTGGTTTGTCGTTCCGTGTTTTCATTCAAAACTAACTTTATTTTTATTTGTTTATTTTTAATCAATAATTTAAAAAAAAACTAAACCTACAAACCTTGATTTTAGTTTGAATGACAATCTTTCAAAAATTGGTCCAAATCGGTTAACTTTTAAGAGGTGAAAATCGCTATCGCCATATGTATGAAAAGTCCAATTTGCGCCGTAGGTTCACAATCCTCTTAAGTCTTGACAAAAGCTTCTTTCTCAATGTGAGATGTACTTATTTAATTTAGTGACACAAACTGCAGATCATCACAAATCAGAGCAAGTATGATATGCAAAAATGGCGGCGGAAGTGAGTCGTGCAATCTCATTTTTCCGTTGACAACCCTAACTGAGAAGACTAATGTTGTTGAGTGCTCATTCCCCTTCCTGTGACTCACTGGATTGCCGCACTGTACGTACACTCCGCATCGAATTCTTCTGCATCGACGAGGAATCAGATTACCCACCAAATTCCTTTAGGCGAGGTATTGATTGGAACAGTTGTCTCTGTCTTTATTTACGTGTAAAGAGTAAAGAAAATAACCACACTTTTTTCAATGGTTTTTCATTTCAATCAAAAATTACAATGGAAGTATAAAAAATAATAACATAACTCACTTTTATATATAGATGTTATAACAAATATTGATGTATATTTTTTAAAAATTTGAGTTTAAAGTAATGATGTAGTCCTATCTTTGGGATTTTTTCTATCGAACCAAAACTGCTCAATCGTGTTTCTAATAGCTTTTTACTTTAAGGAACATCATCAACAATAAGGGTATTTTTTTTCAACCTTGGGTTTTCTATCGTTTAGGAGTAATTCACGTCATAAGTTACGAAAATCTGTAATATTACCGCCTTAAACATTGGTCTCTCTCCCTATCTTATCGCGTATCTAAGGGATAGGCAGCAGTTGCCTGGTGTTGCACTTAGCATCACCCGCCGTCACGTGTTTAATTTAGATTTACACCTACGGATGTGTGCAACGCGATCTTTATACTCATCTGGAATCAGATGTGCAGGTTTACTCACGATGTACTTTTTTCGATAAAATTAGTTTAATTTTGTTGTCGTTCACGTGTTTTCATACAAAACTAATTTCGGCCATATTTTGTTTATTTATAATCAGTCATTGAAAAAACGAAACGTATAAGCCTAGCTTTTGTTCTGACTGACAACCTATGAAAAATTGATCCAAATCGGTTAACATCTAAGAGGTGAGAATCGTTGACGCCGTTTGTATGAAAAGTCGCAGCTTTACAATACTCTTAGAGTGACGCCTTCAAAGCGCGTTCAAGTCTCTGGCAGGAAAAATATTCCGCGACAACACATATCTCTCTGTCTTTAAAAATCCTGGACACGACCTTCCCTGGTCAACATGGAAGTCTTCAGGCTTTAGACTCAGTTGGCTGGAGCAAAGAAAACATCTGAAAGTAGGGCTGCAGCTTGGATAGTGCGGTGCCTCTTCCCAGAATAGGGCACATTTTGCCCTGGCCTGCGTGGCCTAGTTGCTGTATGTGCGAGGACCTGTACAATGCAGTAGACAGTGCAGTTTTAGCAGCAGAGTACTGGTCTGGAAAAAATAAAGACAAAGGATCAACTTGCTAAAAAGAAAACCATTGACTAACTAGGGTAAAACCAGGATAGTTGCCCCAGGGGTATAGTTGCCCCGATTGTAGTTACTCTAGTTTTGCGAATAAATCTCATGCTATTTTACTAATTTATCGAAAGATCCTCCAATTACCACTAAGTTGACCGTATCTCATGTCTCAGTGCGATTGCATGGGAAGGCAAAATGCGATCAAAGTTTTTGCAGGGTAGATGTCCTGTTTCTCGGCGGGGCATCTATCCTAAACGTAATTTACATGATAGGTAAATAAAGAGGTCCGCAAAAATCGCCAATATTCTAAAACTATTTTTCATACAATATTAAAATACTTTTCATAAATTTAAAGATAAAAAACCAAAGTACCGGCCAGTTTTACAAATAAAGTATTTTGCTTTTTGTACAGAGTGATACAGAGTGATTTCAAAAAGT
This sequence comes from Coleophora flavipennella, assembly GCA_947284805.1. Lineage (NCBI taxonomy): Eukaryota > Metazoa > Arthropoda > Insecta > Lepidoptera > Coleophoridae > Coleophora > Coleophora flavipennella. The sequence continues at coordinate 6,400,522 of OX369287.1, read as the reverse complement.
GTGGCTACTATTCGGCTTTTACCCTATACTTTTGACAAACCTATGACGCTGACTGTACGAGACCATTCTGTCGCGGCCATGTAGCTTTTTCTCAAATGACTCGGAACCCTCCCTAATATTTAATGTGAATGGTTATTGTGAGTTGGCGAAACCAATAAAATTTCGCTATGAATAAAAATAAAAGCCTACAATGTTGGGGGTCGAATAAAAAACAATGTTTTAATTTTAATGATCTTTGATTGCTGGTATTATTATTTTTATAGTCAACTAGGTTTTGCCTTTGTCCAGGAGTCTTTCGGCTGATTTGATTAAGATGTACTCAATCAATCAATCAAATATGCTTTATTGTACAATTACAAAATATACAAAATACAAGTACAGAATAAATAGAAAAATTTTAAATTGTACAATGCAGGCGGCCTTATTGCTTAAAGCAATTTCTTCCAGGCAACCCAGATTACTCATTGTACATCCTGCAATTAAAATACGCGTGTCAATGAATATTTCTACTTGTCTAGGTAAATGCTGCACCTGCTAATAATAGGTAATAGAATTTCTAATTCCCTCAATTCAAATGTCAATGTAGCTTACACTAAAAGCTTTGGTTGGAGTTTTATTTTAACTTTTTAACTGAACGCTCAATGTACGCTGAATTGGCTAGATAAGGGCAAGACCACAAAAGAATGAAAGATTCGGCTATCGGTAGAATCTCAGTAAAGTAACGTTGAAATTGAAACATTATACCCTAGAACTTAACTTGGCACTATCAAGAGCAGGCAGGCAAAATTAGTGCATTTTTGCTTGAATATGTTTGCTGCAAGCTTGCTGAACGTGAAACTCCACAACTGATTCTGTGAACCTTCTTGTTGAAACTGACTAAAACAAAAACACGATTTGTTGGCTTTTGCTCGGTATCTACTTTTTATTTTGAGGAATTATTAGATTTTTCTCCTACAATACATAAGTTAGGCGCATGCAATAAATACAAACAGTAAGAGAGTGTAGATATTGATAAAACTGCTAAGACAAAATTTTCCTAGAATGTTTAGAATTTTCTTAGAATGTTTAGAATTTTCCTAGGATTTCCTTAGAACCGGCCAAGTGCGAGTCGGACTCGCGCACGAAGGGTTTCGTACCATTATCTATAAAAATCACGTTTGGTGTATGGAAGTCCCCCTTAAATATTAATTTTATTTTAATTTACTTAATTTAAATATTTCAAGCGTCTACCTGTTGCCGTTATCAATATCGAGTAAAAACGAGCAAAAAAAATATATACGTTTGTTGTATGTGAGCCCTCCTTTAGTATTTGCTTTTTTTTAATTTCATTATTTATTTTTAAAGTTAATATGTAACTAAATATTTTGTGAATATTTCAAGCGTCTACCTGTTGCGGCTATCAATATCGAGCAAAAACAAGCTAAAAAATCACGTTTGTTTTATGGGACGCAGGCCCCTCAAATATTTTCTTATTCTGTTTTTTAGTATTTTTTGTTTTAGAGTTATAGAGATTTTGTTATAGAGATCTGTAAAAATTTTAACTGTCTAGCTATCAAGGATAATGAAATATAGCCTGGTACACACAGACAGATGGACAGCGAACTCAGTAATAGGGTCCCGTTAAAGATATGTATAGGTACATACAAGCCTGTAGGTTTCGGTGAACATACAACAACAAAATATAACTACAACTCCTTACAAAGGTCTACCTTAAATGTTGCACCTTTCAATTTCTAATTTTATTCTATAATTTAAAAAAGCAAAATTAAAATTTTTGATATACCCACAACGGTTAAAATGTATTTAAAAAAGGATAAAATAATTTAAAAAACCCCGACTAAAAGAATGTATGTGCCAATAACATATTCAACTCCATATGGAATTAATAAAAAACCCAAGTAAACCCATCAAGGGCTGCCATTAAATTAACTAGTTTTGTAGTTTAATAGTAACGTGAATAATTTGGAGATATTTTATTGCTATACTTATTCATATTTATGTTGAAATTTAATATAGTGATGGCAGCCCCCGACGGATTTTCTTAGGTTTTTTATTAAGTTTATAGGGAGTTGAAAGTTACATAAATTCTTGAAGTCGGAGTTTTTTTTCAGCTCATATATATCCTTTTTCATTTACATTTTAACCGTCGTAGGTTTTTAAAAATTTTTAATTTTGTTTTTTGCTTCAAACTTTTTATAGAGCATGTACATTAAACAAAATCGATATAGTTTATTTTAATATTATATATTTAAAACTAAACTTTGCACACCTATTTAAGAATCCTCACTAATCAACCACAAACCCATCACTGAAAACCGCATCATAATCGGACTTATCTAGTATCTCATCTGTGCTTATAGTTTTTGAGTTAAATGGCAACATTCGTTTGCACACACAAACAAACAGTCTCTCACCCTAAACGCATATAAGGTATCCGTACCGTCGCAGGTAAAAAAGCGGCATATTCATAATCTCTTTCATACTACTTACAGTATTATACTACATAGTCAATGACTTTCTTATTATTGTTATATCAGCTCATATACGTCCCCACCGAGGGGCTCAAGCCTACCCTGAATCAGGGTGATTAGGCCTTAGTCGACCACGCGGGCCTAGTGCGGGTTGGTCGACTTCACACACAACCTTCGAGTTTCTTCGCAGGCCTGTGCAGGTTTCCTCACGATGTTTTCCTTCACCGTTAAAGCAATCGGTAATGATATGTACGTAAGTTTTTTTTTTGAAAAACTCATTGGTACATTGGCCGTCCAGATTTGAACCCGGTACCTCTGGTTAGATGGACCGAGTCTTGACAATGACTTTCTTACTTAGTAGATAATGGATTAGAAACATTTTTGAGAATTTCTATTCCATTGCGTCTTTTGTCTGGGGAATTCGATAATTTGATGGATGATGCTCATCAACCTACACCGTCTTATAGTTAAAATTCCGCCTTTTTCTTCCATGATTTATGGGATTCATTTTGTCTTAGTTATTTTTGATATTTCAATCATTCTGAGCTTTTGTGAAAGTAACGGAGATAAGGAAATGTGAACATTTTATAATTTCGTTATCTTTGAGTCTGAGACTCTTGGAGGGGATTTAAAACTACTTTTACAGCATTCTAGGTTAGGAGACAGTGACCTTACGCGATTGTTAGTACCAAAAATGCAAAAGCTCTATATGAGATAAACTGTTATTTTATGTCAATCAAGGTTTACAATCACATACCTTCGCGGGAGCTCCCACTAAAATAGTTCAAAAACACACTTTCTAGTTGGCTGACAGACAAATGCTTTTATGAATTAAATGATTTTTGTAACCAATAACTTTATGAGAAGGTATCTACTTATTTTTGACATTGTCATTAGATTCAGAGTTAACTGGGCCCTAATTTGTTTCGTACGCACTACCTACCTTCGATTTTGTTATTGTTGGTTAATTTTATTTATTGATACTTAAAAATATTATTTTATAATTTTGAGTGGTTTTCTTTTGTCGTTACACCCTGTATGTATGGAAGGAAGCCTTTGTCTTGACGACAAAGCGTTCTTATTTCAGCAGGTATAATTCCACAAAATATTCCAAAACAATTCATTTCCAGTCTCCATCAGAATTCGCCAATCATCGCCCCCTGATCTGGTATCATTAAAAGATTGAAAGATTACTCGTTCATTTTCTTGGGGTAAAAATCTCCGCAGAGATTTATCTCATTTGTTAAATGGTCCGTCAACTGTCGGAGAATTTGGGATTGATCTCATCTCTGTAGCGAAGGACCAGAAATACTAGTCAGGTTATACATTTACAGCAAAAACAAGTAAGCAAAGGAAGTATTCTTAAACGGGGTGTAACAAAATTGGTGTAGGACCCGTTAACTGGGTGTTCTACTCAGCATACTGAAAAACTTTCAAACTTTCCCCAAAGAAACCATAGGCCAGTCAATTCTCAAAAAAAAAATTGGACCCTCCATACAAAAATTCACTTAATTGGTCGATCAGCTGATCGCATATGGCTCAGCATATGTTGCAGTTATACTACCCATAACGCTGATGTTCTGACAGGGCCCTCACCAGTGTGCGTACTTGCCACAGCATACTAAAATAACAGTAGTAATTACTCATAAAAAATACCTATAAGCTACCTGCAGTTGAATAGCAAGCTAAACCGAACCACGGAACTATAAAAATCTTACTGTTGGCTTCTTTTAAACTCCGATTACACTACACAATTTAGTGCACTAAATTGTGAGTTAGTGTGGTCGGGCTCACCCAATCTCCCTAAATTAGCACACTAGCTGCCTAGCTGCGATTGCACTACACTTTTTAGGGCCCTAACTGAGTTAGGGCACGATAAATTGTATGGTCTAATTGCTGCTTTAGTGGCTAGCGCATCGCGAACCCTTTTTAGGGTTCCGTAGCCAAAATGGCAAAATTAACGAAATGTTGAGCTCCTATAGTGACGGTTTTTGTGCTCCCCTTCCCTCCCTCATACTTTTAAACTATGAGACTTAAAATCCGGGAAAAATACTGGTAATAAACTATTAAAAAAAAAAAACTAAATCTATTAAGGTGACAAACAAAAATTATCGCCCCTCCCATACCAATGATATTTTGGTTTTAGAATATACCCTTTCTGTTGTCTAGATCTATAGCAATACAATTACATATAAACTTATAAGGCGAAATAAAAAAATAAAGTAATTTTGTTAATAAAATAATTTTCGAATACTTCCCATACAAAAAAGAACTGTATGAAATAGCTTCGGAGCCAGGTACACATTAGTATTAATATATATAAGGCCTAACAAAATTAGCTAAAGCTATTTGAACTGGTGCTTCTACCCATGAAACTGAACAACTTTCCCCATGGAACCCATAGTCAAATCGCAAAAAAAATTGGCTCTCCCATACTAACTCGATCAGCTGATCAACCAACTTAGATGGGAAGTTCAAATTTTTTTTGAGATTTGGCAATGCGTTTCATGGGAAAGTTGTTCAGTTTCATGGGTAGAAGCACCAGTTAAAATAGTTTCAGCTAATTTTGTTAGACCTTATGTACTTACTATGCGTGGTTCGACTCGATTTATTTTCTCGTCATGATTGAGGCCATAGTAACAATTATTGAGTGAAGATGGGCGGACAGACGGCGTAAGCTTAGTAAAAGGGTCTCGTTGGCACCTCTTGGGTACTGTCCCCCTAAAAACCTAGGGCAGGTTTAAAGGCAAAAAAACTCTAAGAACCTTACTCAATCACGCAGATTGTTGGTTAAAACGCGGAACAGTCGTAATTACGGCCGCGGAATTAACATCTGAAATTTCACTTTTAAGATTTCCTTTCCTTAGTTTTAAGTACAAAGTAGATATATATATGTATTTATCGATAATGTTATATCTTTGAAAATTAATTAAATTCTAGTTTAAAGTAAAATATATATCATAGGATCTAGGTATACATATTTGTAAATGTTCGTTTTGTCTTAATTATATAGTATAGAAAGAAAACCTCACGATACACAAATGAAACTTATTTCGTTTTCTTTAATATTTATTCACAAACGTAACCCTCTCTCTGGCGCAGTCGGGTAAAAAGTACTTGAGCTATGTTTAATTTGTTGCAAAATCTGTGATACGTAGTCCTAATAGCGCAATGTAATATCTTGTCTGGTATTCATCTCGTCCTCCCCAATTATCGCGAATTACTTTCGACATCGGCTTATAACTTATAAGATACTTAACTGCGTCACGCTAATCGCAGCACTGCTTATAAACCCATCTTTATGTCCATAAACTTAAGGATGCTAATGGTATAAGCGAATTTTTCCGCGATGCATAGCGAAGCGAGGGGTGAGTTAATATTGGAAAAGTTTTAACTAGATTAGATTTGATTGGGCTCATGCTCCAGTCGACAGACAGGGAAGTTTTCAGCCTGTGTCGCCGAGAGGTTTATGACTCATGTAAGTAACTTTGGGTTGTATTTGTAACGATATTTTTGATAAGTTTTTATATCAGAGTTTTGGTTGTTAGTAGTTGAAGATCAAAATGTGTGATCAGTTTAGTTTTTTTTATTCATGATCGGTAAGCCCTTGGCATCATCTGACTTGATGGTAAGTGACGATGATGCCGAAGATGAAAGCGGGCTTACCAAGATTACCCAACGCAATGGAGAATTGGCTATCTTATCTTCATGCCGGAACACATCAATGTTGTTAACACTGATGTTTGGCGGCAAGACATAGATAAGATGGTGTCAGCTAGCTAGGCAGGCTATGAAAATACCCTACCACCACCAACCAAACCGAGTCTTACAAAGTTGACCCCGCAGGGAATCGAACCCGCGACCTTCTGGTTTGAAGCGAATGGACTAAATATTAAGCCACGGGAGGCGGTTAAAATAATCTAATTTTAAAGTAATCTGTTCTTAATAGACCGGTGGAACTTTCATCAAAATTTCAAATAGATTAACGCAGCGTGATTCAGAATTTACGAGTCATACCAGAAGTGGGATAGGTAATTTCACTTGATTAAAACTTTTCAATTTTAACATACAATGGAATAGTTACAGCATGCAGGTAATTCTGTATATTAAACTTAATTATACAGGGTGTAACGTAAAGGTGCAATGATACTTCAAGGTGGGCTTGAACTCATCAAACTGAACTAGTTTTTTCTACAACTTTACCACCCCAACCCGCTACTACTACCCCAACCCGCTACCCCACCACCCCAACCCGCTACTCACCACCCCAACCCGCTACTCGTAAACGCCGCCGTTTACGAACTACCCACGAACCCCATTCGCGTAATCCGACGCCCCAGACATGTTCTCACTGACCCCGACGACCCGACCACGCTAGCCATAGCTGCCCTGACCCCGCCCCCTAACCCACAGAGAAACACTGCACCGACATTCTGCCCTCGCCGGCGAGGGCGGCGTCCCCCCGCTTCTGGCGCTTACCAGCGCTACCGGCATATACCAGGCCGCTTCTCTCCGATCCTCCCACGTCCAAGCAACGACCTAAGCCGAGGTCCGTGCCCACCTGGGCGCCCTTAGGCAGCTGCATCTTTTTGCTTTGCACTAGGTTGAGTGCCTTCCGTACTCGCCTCCCCTGCCCGGTGAAGTAGTAAAGGCCCCAACGGCCAACAACAAGCTTGTCCTTTCGAAAAAAAAAAAAAAAACTACAACTTTACTTAAATCGCGATTGTTTTCTTTGGTCTTTTCATAAAAAAGGGCCAATCAGCTGACTGAAAAATCACACATATTTGGTCAGCTGATTGGCCGGTTTTGTATGAAAATCCAAAAAAATATATTTATTTTTGCAGAACAAAAAGTTGTTCAGTTTGATGAGTACAAGCCCACCTTAGAGCATCACTGCACCTTTATGTTACATCTTGTATAAAGATTGGCTGACGTTATTATGTTGTCTTGATAGCAATTACCTGAACATCCAGTCATTGTATTACAGTCGGCTGACTTTGTAAACAATTGGACCGACTTGAAGTAGACGCAGATTGTCGCAGTGTCTTCAAAATATCGTTTTGCCGTCAAACTTCCGATTCGCATGAAGTCCGTCTACCTAATTGAACCGACTTGAAGTAGACGCAGATTGTCGCGGTGTCTTCAAAATGTCGTTTTGCCGTAAAACTCCGATTCGCATTAAGTCCGTCCGTCCGTACCAAGTCAAACGCACTAAAATTTTTAATAAAAAAAATGTGTAGAGAGTTATTTTAAAAACAATTGAAGAATTCTAACTCGAAACAATAACCATCAACTGCACTCTATATGTGATAATAGAAAATTAACTACGAGCTAATGAAAAAACATCCGTATACGGATGTCCATATAACACATAACAAAAGATATTTCGTTATTGCAGATAGGCCGTTTTACGAATTAGACAAATTGCTGTAAAACGACTCGATGTGCCGGTTCACACATTAGTTAGTGACTGACTATTAGTTAAATACGCATATACTGACAGATGATTATGCAGTTATGAAGACGCTAGACGTAATAAACCGTTTTGTTCGGTTAGACGTACGGTGTCGATAATAGATACTTGGACTGTTAAATACTTTATAACGTACGGTTTAATTAAACCTTTTAACTCAAACAGTACAATAACCTAATTAGGTTATTGTACTGTTTGAGTTACTGATTGTTAATTGCGTCTATTTAAAACACATTAAAAATACTTTTGTTGTGCAGTTTTTTTTTTAGGTAATTTACTATAGTTATTTAACACACTAATATTATAAAGGCGAAAGTTTGTGAGTGTGTATGTTTTTTACTTCTTCACGCAAAAACTACTGAACGGATCTGGCTGAAAATTGGTAGGTAGACAGATTAGGACCTGGATTGACACATAGGCTACTTTTTTTCACGCTCACGAGCCGCAACCTTCGAAAAGTCATAGAAACGTTGTCCGCGCGGGTTAAGCCGCGGGAAACAGCTAGTCACACATATTTGAAAAGAAAATTTTAACTATATTACTATTTTTTGAGGATTATAAATTAGTTTAGTTCGGTTTTTTATTTTTTAGGGTTCCGTTCCTCATAAGGTAAAAACGGAACCATTATAGGATCACTCGTGTGTCTCTCTGGGCTTTGGAAATTTCATCTATTTCTTTTATTTTATATTTTCTCATAGGTTTTCCCGTAATCTACGCATTCAACTGCATATACTGTGATTTTTGAAAAAAATTAGGCCCTTACATACATTCAAAACTATTTATTTGAAAATTATAAAAAAAAATATATTTAAGATTCTCACAACAAGCCCTTTCATTTGATATGTCACGCGATATAGTTTGCAAAATATTACTACTATGTATTTATGTATGTACTAGAAGACTTATTCTGTTGGTAGTTAAAGTTTTGGTGCGGAACCGGAACCCTGTTTGTGTGACTCCGGATCGCACTTGGCCGGTTCTTTATTCGCAATTGGTAAGCCTTTGACTTCATCTCACCTGATGGTAAGTGACGATGATGCACGAAGATATAAGCAGACTTACCAACGCTTCAATGTTGTTAGCATTGATGTTTGGCGGCAAGACTTAGATAATATAGTGGTAGCTAGCCAGGCGGGCTTAGAAAATTCTCTTCCACCAACCAAAACGAGTCTTACTAAGTTAGACTCCGCCGGGAATCGAACTGGCGACCTTCTGATGAGAAGCTAATGGACTTAACCATCACGCCACGGAGGTATGAGAAACATTTATATTTTTTCGGGTTTATGAACTGTTGGATTATAGGGAATAAAATTTGGCGCGATTTTTGTGGATGCGATTACGGAATCTTTTTTTTTTATTATGTGTGGATGCGATTCATTTTTTTTTAACTGAGTTTGCTACTTACATCATCTTTGAAGAATCAAGATACCTACAAATGATGATACCAAAGACACAAAAAACAGTAATCGCCTCTTCATGGTAAGTGACGATGATGCACGAAAATGAAAGCAGGCTTACCAAGATTCCCCAACGCTTCAATGTTGTTAGCATTGATGTTTGGCGGCAAGACTTCGATAAGATAGTGGTAGCTTGCCAGGCGGGCTTAGAAAACTCTATTCCACCAACGAAAACGAGTCTTACAAAGTTAGACTCCGCCGGGAATCGAACTGGCGACCTTCTGATGAGAAGCTAATGGACTTAACCATTACGCCACGGAGGTATGAATAACATTCATATTTCTTCGGATTAATAAAGTTTTGTATTATAGGAAATAAAATTTGGCGCGATTTCAAAATTTTTGCAACTGTGCTACGTGGGCATTTTCAGAAAAACGTCCACCACCCCCTCCTCCCCCCATTTTGTCGTATCCCGCATGTTTGAATTTTTATAACATATAAAATTTATATGAAACTCAATAAATAAATGATTGAAAATACATTAAGAATATTATATTCAACATAATCGTATAGGTATTTTAATATAACTTCGCGAAATATTAAAATTATAACAATTATTTATCACCAAGGTGCCCGGTGTAAAATACGATCGTGAAAACTTTTTGTACTGGGCCATACTGAGGTGTGGCTATCATTCGAAACTAGTCTTAAGTGCCATTAACCTCGGCACGTTTAGAATTTTTATCTTATTCCATTGCGAAAAGGTTAATTTAAAAAAATATCGTAATTCGTGTCGCAGGTGGACAGGTCACCTTTGTGACGGGAACAAAAGCTAAATTTGGATTCTACCAAGCATGTTTTATTATTTTAAATGGCAACACTATATTCTAAACTCGCTTACCACCATTAAAAAAACAGTAGTGTCAAAACGCTTCAAGATCAGACGTGTTGTTTTTGTTGTGCCATTTTCGCCAAGGTTTCGTCGGTCAGGTATGTGACACATTATCTTGTACTCTGTTTTCTTTTAGCCATATTAAAGCTTACTGTAGCAACCAAAATCTAATAACAAAATCATATTTCACTCGCTAACAAACGTATAATTAGCGATTACCTCAAAATTATTTATTCTGTAAGACTGGTAACAGGGTGTGACGGTCACTTTTGTGACATTTTGTTGCGCCACATAAAGTGTGACCCAAAAAGTCACAAAGGTGACACCATAAAGCTGAGACTACATGCCTCGAACAGCTTGTTCGGCGATCAATGTATGGACAGGCATTAATGAATGATTTTTTTAAAATAATTAATCAGGGTTCACTTTATTTTATGGCGTATACAAAGAAATCTCTAGTAGCTCTGTAACAAATTGCAATAAATTTATTAGAAACTGTTGGTTTTATAAGGGTGTGACAGAAAGGGACAGTAGGACGGACGGACAGATATACTGAAGATATGAGGTTTATAAGTGTTTGGTCGCCTATGGAACCCTAAAAACACTTGCAGTAAGTACAACTAAAGACACAAAAAAGTGCCTGGAGAAATTAGTGTGATGATTACCGGTAAACGTACTGTTTGTATTATTTTATAGTTTAAAAAAGTGGAAGTAACTATTAAGTATTCGACCAAAACTAGATTTTGGTTATTTTTACTTCGATTTAGGTTTAAGTTGTTTATTAGCTAGAATACAAACTTGTTTCGTTATGCTGTACGTACCTACCTACATCATGTGTTTGTAACACAAAATAAGTTTGTAAAAAAAATGTATGTGATAAATACTTGCCAGTATATTGATCTCTTTAACAGTATTACAATTGTATTTTTTTACTTCATCTACATCAATAACAATAGTACTTTAAAAACTGAAAAAATACCTCGAGCAAATTTATCAGAATCTGCAAGCATGTAAACCAAGCCTTACACAAATAAGTCAGTCACTTTTGTGACTGTCCCACAAAATGTGACGGAGAAAATTGGCTTTTTCTCCAATTTTTATTATTGTTGCGTAAAAATAACTTGATTTATTATATTCTAATATTATTAAGCTATGTAGAATCATATGACTTTACCGTCTTGTCGACGAAATTAAGATTTTATGCTAAAAGTAACGTTTACTTTGGGACCGGTTGTTACAAAAGTGAACTTGAAATTACTTTATTATTTACATTTATTGATTTGGTTACTATATTTTATACTTTTTTGATAGAATTCATGGTTATATTTACAATCCAATTGTTCTTTATAAGTCCTTCCCTACAAAGTTTTACATAAATAATTATTTTTGGTTGTCACAAAAGTGACAACATTTTTCTACCTTATTGGTTAAAATTGAGGTTTTCTCATAAAATTGACTAGTTATCGTAGAATAAAACATTATTTCGTATAGAATAGGTCATGTTTTACATATCTAAACTCAAAAATCACCAAAAATACAATCTTTAAAATTAAACCATCATTTTTACCAGGGGGAGACGTTTTTCTGAAAATGCCCACTTACATCATCTTTGAAGAATGAAGATACCTACAAATGATTACACCAAAGATAGAATAAACAGTGATCGCCTCTTCAATCTTCAGAGGGTGAAAAAATACAATTCCTTTTCAATTTATTCAAAGCCTTTGGTAAACTCCAAAAAGTGATAGGTACATTGTTCGTCCGTCACGTTTTTAAAAAGTCACGTCTTATGGGATAAAATATAAATTTTCAGTATTTTATTAAGGTTTCAAGCCAGGAAGTGTTGCGGAAAAATGGTTTATAAAATTTGTTTTATAATCCTTACTAATATTATAAATGTGAAAATTTGTTTGTTACCTTTTCACGCTTCAACATCTTGACCAATCTTGATAAATTTGGCATGCAGGTAGCTTGTGGTGTTACTGGGAAGGATATAGGCCACTTTTTATCCCGTGAAAAAAGCATAGTTCGATGTAGTTCCTGAGGGAACTGAAAAAAGATACTCTTTTTTTCTTAATTACTTTAACATCGCAACGGAACAATGAATTGTTGTGATTTTTTTGCACAGAAATGGTTGAGGAGGACGAACATAAGGTGACATAATTTACTAATTAGTATATCCTGACATAAGTTCCCGAGGGATCTGGGGAAAACTACTTTCCACGCTCGCATGTGACTGAAGTGTTTTTTTTTGTATAGAAATGGTTGAGCGGTGGTAAGTTACATAAACTGTTAATCAGAATAGCCCGATATAGTTCCTGAGGGATCTGGAGGACACTCATGTCTACGCTCGGCTCGCGCACTACTTACCCTCAAAGGCAGTTATAAAAACGATTTCCACGCGGGCGAAGCCGCCGGCAAATGCTAGTGTGTTATAAGTATTGTTTAATTCTACAAGAAAATAAAAATTGGCTTCTATAAAACTTAGATATCTAGGTTACGAGCGAAAGGTCTCCGAGTACCTTAAATATGGCGTAAAAAAACTCAGAGTAGTTAAATTTTTAAACTAGAGTTTGGCCAACGAAAGTGCGACCTAAAATTGTTTAAAATTTTTCAACATGGCAACATTATTAAACTGTCGAGCAACAAACAACATAAGAAGTATTGTATGAATGACACCACTGACACAAAATAATCCCCAGATTAAATTTGCTTTAAGATGTTTTATAAATATGGTTTTATCCTACAAAAAAATTACAATCGGCTTCTACAAAACTTAGATATTTTATCAAGCAGAAGTATTTGACAATGCTATTTAGGTTAATAACGAGCAAGAGGTCCCCGAGTACCTTAAATATGGCGTTAATAGAAGACTCAGAGTATACTTTATTTTTTAAGCTAGAGTTTGGCCAACGAAAGTGCGACCTGAATTTTCCTAAAATTTTCAATATGGCAACGTTATTACAACTGTGAAGCAACTACTGTCAACACACAACATATGAAGTATTGGATGAATTCTACTAAATTATAAATGTGAAAGTTTGTATTTATGGATGTATGTATGGATGTTTTTTACTCTTTCACGTTTCAACCACTGGACGGATCGGGATAAAACTTGGCACGCATATAGGTTAAGTCCTGGAATAGGACATAGGCTACTTTTTCCCCGGGAAAACGTTTTATTCCCAGGGGAAAATTGAAAACAACGCGGGCGAGCCGCGGGCGGATGTCTAGTTTATGATATGTGTAGGTGCTAGATGACACCACTGATAAAAAATAATCCCAGTAGGCAAAGAATATGGAATATTGTAGAGATTGGATTTTTTTTTGGACTTTTTTGGATTTTGAGAACGACGATTAAGTAAGTGTAGCTAACAACTGTAAGTCACTGATACTGAAAAATCCGTAGAGGTTAAATTTTGGATTTTGAGTATGATAAATAAGTATTCAAGGAATAATGTGTATTTCTATCGTAAAATGAAACAAATACTTATTTTTTTATATTTGGTGATAAAAAAAATTAAGACTCTAAATTTTTCTCGTTACTAATAGTCAGTATAATACGAGTACAACATAAAGACTTTCCGCGTTTCCTCAGATCGAATTTTAGCGGGCCAGACTCTATAGATTTAACTTTGCAATCTCGTGCTTTAAGATTATTCCTGACCTTTTTTGGTAATTTTTTTGCTCTTAAAGGTAACGTTCCCCCGTTATCTTTATCTGAAGATATTTGGAGTTTTAAGAACAGTTTCTAAGAAGCCACTCATGACGGAAACGTCCACTTGTGTCGATACTTGTCTCGCTTTGCGTCGTCGCCATGTGTTCTGTCGCGTGCAGACACACTTTGGTTTAGTATGTGGCTGTTGTTTCGACATTCATAGTTAATTTTAAATTTTGTAAGTTGTTGGTAAAGCAAACAACATTAAGACAGGCACAAAAGTATTACCTGAATCTTGTCACAGTACGAATAATAGGGATGACGACAGCATCAGAAATAAATTATGAACTCTATCACTAAATTGCTCTCCTACTTAAACTTCGGAAAACCTTACTCGTTTTGTTTTCCATGAAGGCTTCGATTTTTAATTCACCAAAATCACAAAATGCACACATAAAAGACGCTGCAAAACTATGACGTCACGCCTAGGTATTTCAAACATTTTTAGAACAAGATGTCGTTTTTTACAGATGATAAAAAGTAGATCAGATGAGCATTCGTCATCCCTACTACTGACCTTAATTACTTTTGATAGTAATATTTTTTACTATTGTATGCTTGATATAGTAGGTTCTTGGTGGAACACTGAACTGAACATATTTAGGTTTTTTCTTGCACTATTCCACAATTAATGTAAATAAAACAAAATTTGTTTATACTGCAACCGGTTTCGTGATCATCTTCAGGCAGTAGACTCGATACTCGATATTTTTTACTCTTTGCCTAAATATAAAAAAAAAACTACTTAAACGACATTGACAGGTTTTGGACCAAATATACTGTTAAAAAGTGAAAGTACCTTATTTCAAGCTATACTCATTTGAAAATAAATATATTTATGTTAGAAATTTGAATGTATTCACATATAAAAATAATATGTTTTGTTTTTAAGTTTTTCTGGGAGCTTTTAATAAATATTGTTTTTTATTAAAATAAATAAATAAATAAAATAAAATAATCTTTATTTAGGCAACCACGGAACATTCGCCATGACCGAAATCGGTCGGATAAATCATCATCATCATTAATTAGCCTGCTTTGATTGATGCTATAAGGACTGTCATTACATCAACCAAAAGGCGTTCACTGCTTGACATAATCCTCCCCCCCAGGCTGGGGGGACGGGGATTTCGTAATACTACGCTTGGTAGGCGGGTTGGAAATCGCAGTGTACAATGTGGTGCCACAGTACACTGAAAGGACACTGCTGCCCATCCTCTAGTTTGATCTCTTGGGGTGGTCGTATTCTTAGGCCGCAACCACAGGCCAAATACATACATACTACCCGGTTACTAAAAGAATGGACCTCGCTGGAGTGTGACTCCTCTCCCGCTTCCCCGCTCACCTCCCCGCGTTCTCCTGTCGCGTCAGTACGGTTCGCATCTTTGTCAACCATACGCGCCTACTTTCGTCTCTGACATAACGTTCAGTTTTTAAATTAAGTTTTTTGTTTAATTGTCGGCCTCATACCGACTGAATACCGCTATTTCCGGTCTTATTATTATTATTATTATTATTCCAATTATGAAGTCTAACAGAACATACCTAGAGTTTTCACAAACAAAGTTTCATAAATATTCTTTATGATTTTTTCCACACCGTACCTATATTTCGCAGTGACGTCGTCGACGCCAGGCCTATTCTTTTAGTAACCGGGTAGTCGTCACTAGAATTCTGCAAAATAAAAACTGCTTTCGCTTCCGCTTCTACACTAAACTCGATTCTCGAAGCGATCTCAGAAATGTCAACATAACAAACGTACGTGATGCAACATTTTGAAGTCGTCTTAAGTGCCTTTCCGAACTCTTGAGTTTCCTCCCTCCCTGTTGACTTAAATTTTAATATGTAGAGACCCTTGAACCAACAGTCTCATAAGTATTACCTTCTATTGTTCTTCGTCACCTGTTTTTTCTCAAGAGCCATAATAATATTTTCTGGTTTTCTGTCTATCTTTCATTCATTCATTACAGCTCATATACGTCCCCACCGAGGGGCTCGAGCCTACCCTGAATCAGGGCGATTAGGCCTTAGTCGACCACGCGGGCCCAGTGCGGGTTGGTCGACTTCACACACAACCTTCGAGTTTCTTCGCAGGCGTGTGCAGGTTTCCTCACGATGTTTTCCTTCACCGTTAAAGCAATCGGTAAGTCGTATGTACGTAAGTTTTTGAAAAACTCATTGGTACATTGGCCGTCCAGATTTGAACCCGGTACCTCTGGTTAGATGGACCGAGTCGTTACCGGTTGAGCCACCGACGCTTTTTTTCTATGTCTATCTTTATTTGTTCGTAATTCTTCTTATTCATTCTCATCAGGCTTGACTGATTTTGATGATTTTTTTTGGTACTTATAATATATGGGCTCACTTGGATGGTTCTTAGCTACAGGTAGGTGGCACTGTTGTCAGGATTCAGAATTTTTTAGGAGCACGAACGAAGTCGCGTGGATCTACTAGTGGTTTTATGTAATGCCATTGTATTTACAAATGAAATACTTTCCAGTGGGAAAGCAATATAAATTAAATTATTTATGTATGTATGTACACCTATTCAGAGTAAATTATCTATGTATGTGTGATAATACCTTTTAAAACATATGATAAAACTTGGTTGACGACATTAAAAATCAGATTTAAATGTTATTTGTTGTCGTTGTGTGACTATTAAGCGTAACAAATTACTTGTGCCATCATTATGAATAGTTTTAGTTAGGTAGCTACAATAAGCAACAACATTGATTTTTTCCGGCTTGAAGATAAGTTCTCCATTGGGTTGGGGAATCTTGGTAAGCCCGCTTCCATCTTCGGCATCATCATCCATCACTTACCATCAGGTGAGATGATGCCAAGGGCCTTACCAATTGTGAATAATAATAATTAACTAAATCAAAATTACGAGAGTGTGGGATTGCAACACGATCCCTTCAATAGTAAACAGTTTCCCCGATAACAATGTTTTTCTTAGGTACTACAATTAGCGAGCCCTGAGCATCATATTACCTGATGGTAAGTGAAAATGATGCGAAAGTTGGAAGCTGGCTTACTAAGATTCCCAAACGCAATGGGGAGCTGATTATCTTATCCTTATGCCAGAACACAATCCTTACTAATATTATAAATGTGAAAATGTGTTTGTTTGTTTGTTACTTTTTCACGCTTCAACGCCTTGACCAATCTTAATGAAATTTAGCATGCAAGTAGCCTGTGTCACAAGAAAGGACATAGGCTACTTTTTATCCCTTGAAAATAGCATAGCCTGATGCAATTCCCGAGGGAACTGAAAATATACTCTTTTTTGGTTAATTAGCAACGGAAGAATGGATTGTGTGATTTTTTGCACCGAGATGGTTGAGTGGGTGGAAAATGACACGATTTACTAATAAGCAATAAGCATATCCTGACATAGTTCCCAAGGTATCTGTAGAAAATTCATGTTCCGCGCACCCTCTAAGTCAGTCACAAAAACGATGTCCACGCGGGCGAAGCCGCAAAAGCTAGTGATATTATAATGTTACTATCGTATATCGGTATATAATTTTTTATCTCACTGCTAGAACACATCAATACTGTAACATTGATGTTTGGCTTCAGGACTTTTTTGGAGTATCTACTATGTGTTCCTTGGGGAAAGTTGTTCAGTTTTATTAGTAGATTTATGTATTAGAGTTCAGTTTTTTACAAGCTGTAAAGTGCCGTTGGTTGATTTCTTCTGAGGTCTCTTGGGACAAGGGTCAAATAAGGCCATATTATCTCTAACTAGCTTTTGCCCGCGACTTCGCCCGCGTGGACATAGCTTTTATGACTGTCTTTGAGGGTGAGTGGTGCGCTAGCCGCAAGCGTGGACATGAGTTTTCTCTAGATCCCTCGGGAACTACGTCATGATATACTAATTTGTACATTTTGTAATTTCCCACCCCCTCAACCATCTCTGTGCGAAAAATCACAACAATCCATTGTTCCGTTGTAGGTTGTGGTTCTCTTCCACGAGGCACTCGCCTTGCAGAGTACCAGGACAAGCGTCTTGGCGGCAAGACCTACCGTAAGTGGTCCTGGTCTTCACCTTATGGTGTTGGCAGGAATAGCGGCCCTCACTTTATGACCTAGCTATCGGTGAGTGGGGACGCTATATCATAAACCTGGTAGTCTAGCGTATCTGGTAGATATACGAGAGGGAATGTTCCGTTGCGAAGTTAAAAAAATTAACCAAAAAAAAGAGTATTTTTTCAGTTCCCCCAGGAACTGCATTGGACTATGCTATTTTCACGGGATAAAAAGTAGCCTATGTCCTTCGCCGTAACACAGGCTAACTGCATGCCAAATTTCATCAGGATTGGTCATTGTGTTTAAGCGTGAAAAGGTAATAAACAAACACATTTTCACATTTATAATATTAGTAAGGTTCAAGTCATAAACACAATATTTTCTGAGACGTCTTTATGATAAAGTTGATAAACTCTAGGTCATTATCTGCACATGTCCCCCTCTACTTCAACATGTTACAAAACTTATTTCGCGCTTGCCGACCTCTCCCTTTTAATTCGGTCGTCTCTTTACCCCCAACTTGTCCCATATTTTTGGGCAATATTGCGAGCAGGTGCAGAGGTTATCTTAATGGTGGATTAAGTTGCGTGCGCCCCATTTTTGTCCTTTTTTAACTTGTGTTAGTCACGCTTATCCCCATCTCGCTCTTGCTGATGAGGCCGCACGCAACAAATCATTGGAGCAACAAAATTTAAAAAAAGGTTTGAAGTTTTTTAAGTTATTCTTAAAGAAACCTTAGAAGTATCTAGTAGATTGGTTGCCTGCTGAGGTGTGATAAGCTGTCGAAAGGTTTTACTTTACATTTGAATGCTGCGTAAATTAACACTACAACGACGTTAAATTTTTTGTTGTTGGAATTCATGCTTGCATTAAAACAAAGAAAACGTTGTTATAGATGTGAATACTTAAACCTGTAACACAGAAACTCCGTTAGAAACTAATTAAGTTACAACATATTTCCTGGTCATACTTATCTTTTTTTTATAAGGAAGACAATTTGAATTACAAAGGGCAAATTCATCATATCAGCTCATATATACGTCCCCACCGAGGGGCTCGAGCCTACCCTAAACAAGGGCGATCGGGTCATAGTCGACCACGCGGGCCCAGTTCGGGTTGGTCGACTTCACACAAAACCTTCGAGTTTCTTGGCAGATGTGTGCAGGTTTCCTCGCTATGTTTTCCTTCACCGTAAGAGCAAATTATTATTATTTTATTCTGGTAAAAAACCCTTTAACATACGTTTAAATACATATTAAACCCCAATGTGAAACCCCTAAGGGTTTATCTATCGGGGTATCAGTTCACTCGTTGACACTCAAATTACAATTTTATTTAGAGGTTGAGGTTTCCGCTACATAATTTTTGACCATTATTGTGGAATTAGTGTTCGAACGGCATTTTTAGGGTTCCGTACCCAAAGGGTAAAAACGGGACCCTATTACTACGACTTCGCTGTCCGTCTGTCACCAGGCTGTATTTCATGAACAACTATGTTCTACAACTTTGCTGAAAACGTAAAAAAATATCTTCAAACTAAGCGATCAGCTTGATTGACTGATTTTATGCTTTTTAATATCTATGAAGGGTACAAATTTTTTTTCGAGAATTGACTATGGGTTACTTAAGGAAAGTTGTTCAGTATAATGAGTAGAACCCCCAGTTAACGGGACCTACACCAATTGTGTTCCATCCTGTATACATATATAGGGTGACTTTTAATTAGTTCTT
This sequence comes from Coleophora flavipennella, assembly GCA_947284805.1. NCBI lineage: Eukaryota > Metazoa > Arthropoda > Insecta > Lepidoptera > Coleophoridae > Coleophora > Coleophora flavipennella. The sequence goes on along the minus strand of OX369287.1, from coordinate 6,380,802 downwards.
GATAGCAAAGGATATGAATGTACTCGTGATTACAAACAACTTTCCCAAAGAAACTACGAGTATATGTCAAATATGAAAAAAAAATATGTTAGGTCCTTTATAATTTTTTGCCGATTTGATAACTTATTTTACGTATCGAGAACCAAACATATTTTTTCTGATTTGACATATAGTTACTTTGGGAAAGTTGTTTGTAATCACGAGTATATGCATATCTTTTGTCATCAAGAACTAATTCAAAGTCATCCTGTATACATACCTACATACATACACTCGATAAACATTACCCCGCCTCTTTTGGGTCAATTTACTTTTCAATAAATGTTAATTATGTTATTTTTTATTTTTCTGTGTTATTTTTATTTTATTTATTAAATTTTTGTGTACTAACAAAAATTTACTAAAATTGTCTGAAGGAATATAGATTTATTATTTATTATTATTAGTAGCTCCTTTTTTAAAATTGCCGAAGTATAAAACCAACATAAGTAGTATTATTTATTATCTACTAGATAAACAATTCTAAATTCTATTTTCTTTTATTAGATAAGATAAGCAGAGTAGGTACCATTTGACGCCCAGTCACGTACCTTATCTCATTTTGTACCGGTACCAAAAGCAGGGACCAAACTTTTTTGTTCCAGTCCCAAAATTTAGAGGGGTATAATTTGACGGAGATAATGTTTCGCTACGGCTTAATTAAGTTTATTAGAATTTATTTGCTGGAACGTGCCCAGGCTTACGGGAAGTTTTCAGCTTTTTATCCCTTTCACTGTGACAGCAGCGCGAGCGTAGCGAAATCTGGTTTAAGTGTTAATTAAGCATGACGACAGCCTCCGCTTAACCTGTGTTTGTTTTAAAATTAACGTTTATAGTACTACTAGCTGTTTCTTTGGCCTTTTGAGGGTGCGCAGTGCGCGAGCGGCTCGCGAGTGTGAGAAAAAAGTAGACTTTGTGTTAGTCCAGGTCCTAATCTGTCTACCTACCAAATTTCAGCCAGATCCGTTCAGTAGTTTTGCGTGAAGACGTAACAAACATAAACACACAAACTTTTGCCATTTTAATATTAGTGTGATTTTTATCAAGCTTTTATTAGCTTTACCTGTATGTATGTATGTTTGTTTGTATGTTTTTAACCGACTCCTTTGCAGTAGATTTTGACCCACTTTAAACGGGCAGATTAAATTCAAACTGTACATTTATCAAGAATCAGTGACAATACTTTAATTTCATAAGTTTATCTCATTATCCTGATCAGAATCGGCAGGATTAAATGCACAAACCAAAAAATGAAAACTTAATATAGTTAAAAAAAACTAAAAAAACACGCTTTTCAAGCACATCAAACTAAAAAGTGAACAATAATTCTTAACCTTCGGCTGGTCGCGCATCTATTGTAACGTGGTTGGTCGCGTGGGTCTTTAAAAACCTTAAGTTTCAACTGCTCATAAAATACCCAATAATTATAATTTGTTTATTTGTTTTATCATACTGTTATTAACTACATTGTATTTAATTAAAACGACTATAAGTAAATCAGAAATATTTTTTATTTACTCCTCTAAACTTAAAATTAAAAAGTAGGAACTTTAACTTCTGTCTTTGACAGGACACAAAATAAGAAATTAAAAAAAAATACTAAATGAAACAATAATCTTCTTATTTATAGTTTTTTGATATCTTCAGAAATAAATTGACAACATTAACTAATAATCAGAAATATAGAACAAAAAAACAAATCGGACTAATTTTCCGTTTGAACACAGCCGGTACATACTGATTTAGAATGTACTGGACATATATTACCCATACAAAAGCGACAGATAGATTTGAATTTCCTATCTGTTCTTCTGGGACAATGAATACATCGCTTCTTCATTGGTACGAAATTATTTTCTTCTCGAGGAATATCCACAGGATTACTTAAATTTTACTTACGCGGTTAGTCGCGTGGGGTCTTTCAAAGCCCTCGTGCATAAAATCCGTCCGTATCTCACAGCGCCTGCGCGCACACTGAAGTTAGCTGCGATCTACGTCTATTATAATCCAACTTAGGAGGGTACCTAAAGTTTCGGGTTGCTAGGACAATTTAAATAATAAAAAAATTGCACATTTCAAACACCTAGGCTTTCAAAGACCCCACGCGACCAACCGAGGGTTAATATAAGCTGAAAACAATAATGAACGAAAAATACTAGTTTTATTGTGAAAAAAGCGTTAGTTGCTCGAAATACGAAAAATATGGCACAAAGCGGCCCACGCTTTTTTCACAACCATCACTTGTTTTTGGCTTATTTTTGACTTTTTAGTTTGATGTGCTTTAAAAGCACGTTTTTTTAGTTTTTTTAAAACTATATTTATTAATACTCAACTATCCAAAAAGGAGGGTATCGTTTATCCGGTGTATGTATGTATGTATGTTTCTTTGGCTGATCCTGTAGCCTAAACGGATTGATGGATTTTGGATTGAGGTGTCGTTAGATTCTTCTTGACCCCTGACCCCCTGAGTGACACAGGATACATTTGAGTGTCAGGTTATTTTATAAATGCCAGGGGCTTATCAATTATGGATTAAAAAAATGAAAAACAATAAAAATAACTGAAAAAAAATTGGCTTCTTACAATTTCAACCGCTTCTGTTCTCCTGATGGGTAAAAATTACAAACATCATACGTTTGTATAAAATTGCGATACTAAAGAATTTATTACCCAATTAGTTAGTCTACGTTATAATAATTTTACGATTTTAAGTTGCATCAAAATTAAGTTGCGTTGGGGAATATTGGTAAGCCCGCTCCCATCTTTGGCATCATCGTCACTTACCATCAGGTGAAATGATGCTAAGAGTTCACCAATTGTAAAAAAATAAATTCAATTATGAAGGTATGGTCTGCCTGAAGATGGTGTTCGAAACCGGTCGCAGACAAATTAAAAAGGCAGTTTTATTTATTTTATGTGGAATCAGTGTAGATCTTTTTTAATTTTATTTTTTTAATCACAATTGATAAATCGTTGACAACATCTCACCTGGTGGTAAGTGACGATGTTGCCGAAGATGGAAGCGGGCTTGCCAAGATTCCCCAACGCTAAAGGAAACTGGCTATCTTATCTTCATGCCGGAACACACCAATGATATCAACATTGATATTTGGCGGCAAGACTAAGATAAGATGGTGGTAGCTAGCCAGGCGGGACTTAGAAAATGCCCAACTGATCCCGCCGGGAATCGAACCCGCGACCTCCTCGATATTCGTACATACCAATATGTGTGGTATGAAGTTATATTTCATATCGCCATAGCATTTTCAATAACAATTACTGGTAATAAAAAGATAAATAACGTAAGCTCTCTCGGAATTATTAGTCCATTAATGAAATTACTCGGATATTTCACAAAAATAGGATTAAGAGATCGAGCGAATATCGTAGCCAGAGCGAGCGTATAATACCTAAATGTAAATTGCTTTTCCGAGAGCGAATACTCGAAACAAAATGAGCAAAGGGTTACTTTGTCGAGATGGCTCGTAATAGCGTATATATTGCTTTCTTGATTGTTTAAACTGTACCCCCCTTAAGCTTATATTTTGTTGTATTCGGCTTAATAGAAAATTTGTTCCCTCATTTATAGAGGCATGGCGAAAACATTCCAGTATAAAAAGCGTCGGTGGCTCAACCGGTAACGACTCGGTCCATCTAACCAGAGGTACCGGGTTCAAATCTGGACGGCCAATGTACCAATGAGTTTTTCAAAAACTTACGTACATATACTAACCGATTGCTTTAACGGTGAAGGAAAACATCGTGAGGAAACCTGCACACGCCTCCGAAGAAACTCGAAGGTTGTGTGTGAAGTCGACCAACCCGCACTGGGCCCGCGTGGTCGACTAAGGCCTAATCGGCCTGATTCAGGGTAGGCTCGAGCCCCTCGGTGGGGACGTATATGAGCTGATATAATAATAATAATAATAATGTTGATAGCTCGATAAAGTCACAAAGAATTCCAGTGATAATAATTTATACTTTATGTTGTAGCGATACCATAAAATTGACGATTTCATGAAATTTTTGACCATTAGGGTAAGGAAAGGTATGTTGGTGGCATAGGCAACGAAACGGGAGACATATGATTGTCTTCCTTGCACTTGTGTAAACTCATTAGCGCTGTCTCTTAAAAGTGCTTGTACAGGTAATTATGTCAGATACATTTGAAAAAATGTCACCAAGTCGCCTATACCACCAACATACCTTTCCTTACCCTACATGAAAAGCGAGACTCTTCGAAAGTATCTAACAAACCTATTATCGCTCGCTTCGCTCGCTCAACTCAGATCCGCCCGGGCATTTCAAGATCTGACCAGTTTAGCTGTACATATCGTCAAGTGCTGATTCATTCATTGATCTGGCCAGACCATATCATGATAGGTGGGCAGCACGTATTGTTCAACTATTCCATGATTTGATCTTTTTTTTATTCACAATTGGTAAGCTCTAAGCATCATTGAGATGGTAAGTCACGATGATGCCGAAGATGGAAGCGGGCTTACCAAGATTCCCTAACGCAATGGGGATTTGGCTATCTTATCTTCAAGCCGGAACACATCAATGCTGTTAACACTGATGTTTGGCGGCAAGACTTAGATAAGATGGTGGTAGCTAGCCAGGCGTGCTATGAAACTGCCCTACCACCAACCAAACCGAGTATTTCAAAGTTGACCCCGTCGGGAATCGAATGGACTCCTGCATTCCTGGTGTGCAGCGAATGGACTAACCATTACGTCACGGAGGCAGTTAAAAAACGATTAGGCACTAACGTCTAAACGTATATAGCGAAGCAGGACCGATCGTCGTGGAAATCCTTTGGGGAGGCCTTTGTCCAGCGGTGGACGTTTTCGGCTGATATGATGATGATGAGTCGAACCCATCGAGGTAATGACCACGCTTCAGGTCACTTAACCCGCGTGATCTACCCATCCACAAATTCGCACTGAGCTACAACCTCCAAAATTAGATATTAAACACCCAGCTGACAAACTTGTTCGTTTTACGAATATTACACTGGGCGAGGATCGAGCAGGGGCGCTGACCACTGGACCACCGAGTCAGTGAAACCGATGAGACTATTGCGACAGTTAACCACTGCCTACGCTCGCGTAGCCCGCTAGAAACCGTAGCAGCTGTTTCCCGCATTGTATCGAAAACTTACAGTCATGCTATGTCACAGATGAGATACTAGTTACTTCGTGCTATGTGCTTAAAAGTTAGCTAAAAATATTACTAGACAATGAAAAACATCACAAACAGTAGCTTAGTTCGAAAAAGACAAGTATCTTGGTCTGTGGCTGAGGTCTAACGACAAATCATGCCAGATTAAATTCCCAAACTAAGAACTGTCACAGACGTAGCCAAAAATCCGACGCTGAAACGTTTCCCTTGAAGTAAGGTATCTAAAGGATGGTAAATCATTTTTAATTTTAGTTTTTTTTAAATCAAAAATTTGAGTGCGTTTGACTGCAACTCACCTGATGGTAAGTGATGATTGATGATGCAGTCGAGGATGGTACACGCAAACTCAAAAAATGCCTATTCACTCTTGCCTTGAAGATCCCCAAACTATAGGAATCGGGAAACACTGACGAAGGCAAGGATGTTTTAGATGTTGTCGCGATGCCTGAGCCAATATAATAAAATTAAAAAAAAACCTTCCTCTTCGTTCGTCGACCAAACTCCACGCAAGCTTAGCGCATTTTCTACACAATATAACTTTTTAATCTCATTTTTCATAGTGTGTCTGATTATGATTAAACACTTATATATCCAAATTTCCTTGTTTTATCTGAAGAAATACAAGACACGAGAGACAAGTCATCTACATAGATAAATACTTTATACGCTGGCTAAATGTATTTGGAAGTCGTATCCAATTTACGAGTACATTCACATTGCAAAATTTCTGAAATGAATAGACTATTTTAGTGTATAAAAAATAAATCAAAGAACGCTATTAAATAAATAGTATTTCTTCTAGAATAGCAAAAACACTTGCTCATTTAAAGTATTAAACAATTTTTAATTTTATATTTATTAAAAACAGCAAATTAGTTCGACTTTGACGTCACTATGTCATTTACGCGAATAATTGTCGAGATGTTGTCAAGGGTTTACCAATTGTGAATAAAAAAAATTCCAGACCAAACTTTCGTCTTTGTCAGTTGATAAAAAGTTACTCAAATGACTAGTAGTAAAATACCGTATTCCAGTATCATCTGTGGCTGGTCTAAGTTAAATTCATCTTAAGTTCGTACCAACGTCTTAACGTATTGCTATCGTCAAGTCAGTCCCAGTGATTTAGATGGGGAATGAAGACAGTGTTTGTTTGCCTCAGCCCTGAATATCTTGAGCAACGTACATTAGTCTCTGCTGCGAAGGCAAGGGTCTCCAGTTTGTAACCGTTACCCCTGACAACAGAATTATTTGACCATCATTGCGAATGCGGATCATGCCTCCTCTTTTTCTTTTTTGGTGAAATGGGTTTGTGTTTTGTTTTCTTTGTCGTAACGTCTTGGTTTCTTCATAGATAATATTTGCGTATGTGTTTTATCACGCTTTTTTATTACCTTCACCTGTATCCATGTTTGTAACCGACTCCTTTGCACTCGATTTTGACCCACTTTAAACGGACAGATGTAATTCAAACTTTGTACATTTATCAAGAATCAGTGACAATACAATAATTTCATAAGTTTATCTCATTATCCTGATCAGGATCGCCAGGATTAAATGCACATCTAACTAAAAATGGAAAAATAAACATAGTTAAAAAAAACACGCTTTTAAAGCACATCAAACTAAAAAGCACATCAAACTAAAAAAATATTATTGTGATAAAAGCGAGGGGCGCTTTGTGCCATATTTTTCGTATATCGAGCAACCCTTTTCACAATAATTCTAGTATTTTTCGTTCATTATTGTTTTCAGCTTTAATTAAGAATTATTTTTGACTTTTTAGTTTGATGTGCTTTAAAAGCGTGTTCTTTAGTTATTTTAAACTATATTTGTTTTAAAAGCTTTTGTTTAACTTGCAATGTTTGTATGTAAACGTATGTTAGTTTGTTTGGTAGGTTAAAATTTTGCGATCGATTTCAGAGTGACTTCTAGGGGTCCAATTGATCTGAAATTTGGCACTAAGCCGTATTCCCGATGACAATAGATCTGTTTTGTATTTTAAGTTGATCTGATGATAAACTTTGGAGGTGTAATCAAGATCCCAGGATCGTCTTTTATTTTCAATATAATCGTAGGAAATACTGTTCTCCTGCAATTTTTTTTTAAATTTTGAAACGTGTATTTTTAGTCACAATTGACACACTGGGCATTTAGCTTTTTGAGCATAAAAAACTCTTTTCAAATAAAAGCTTGAGCCTAAAAGTTTTTAATTAAGAAATTATTAAAATGCTTATGAATGATGATATTCTGAAGGTTATAATGCGTGCCGCTAAAGATGAGACAAGACAAACCACGCAAAACATTAAAACGACAAAGAAGGCAGATGGTTTACGACGTGTACACCTATATGTCAAAAGAGGCAAAGGTTCTATAACTCAATATTCATCATATCAGCTCATATACGTCCCCACCGAGGGGCTAGAGCCTACCCTGAATTAGGGCGATCGGGCCTTAGTCAACCACGCTGGCCCAGTGCGGGTTAGTCAACTTCACACACAACCTGTGAGTTTCTCCGCAGTCGTGTGCAGTTTTCCTCACGATGTTTTTCCTTCGCCGTAAGAGCGTCGGATAAACGTACATATGAAATCTAAATTCGAAATCACATTGGTACGTGGCAGGATTCGAACCACCACCTCCTGGACAGGATGCGGCGGCCCTAGCCGTTACGCCACTGACGCTCCTTATAACTCTATAACTATTTCGTACACTCCCTACTATGTTATTGTGGCACGCATTACAAGTTCCTAGATAAACCTTTTATCCCCATTATTAGATTACAAACTTTAACCTTCAGAAGCCAGGTAGGTGTTAAATAAGGGTCCGGCGAGAGAGCCTTGTTTGAATGAATATTATACTTGAATTGGTTTGTAAGTTATGTATGAATATGAATATTTTATTGTCACATTTATTTTAAGGAGAACTTGAAATGGCTAATTCAAAGACGAGTATATGTTGTTTTTTAGATAGTTTGATTTAAAATTAACATAATTTTCTTGTCTTTTCTAGGTATGGATGATATGCTCTGGAACTCTTAGTGTTTTCATCAAGTTGGGTAAGGTTAAAAACCCTTTTTAGCTTAAATTAATTATAGACTACTTTTATCTTGAATTTAAACTGGTAATTCACTAATTAACTGTGAATAAATAAAGTTAATAAGTTAATAAAGTTCTTTAAAAAGTTAAGTCGTCTGAATTCCAGTGGCTGGTCTAAGTGAAATTCGTACTTAGAGATCGTCTAAATCAATATGTGAAAATGTGTTTGTTTGTTTGTTACCTTTTCACGCTCCAACACCTTGACCAATCTTGATGAAATTTTGCATGCAGGTAGCCTGTGTCACTGGGAAGGACAAAGGCTACTTTTTATTTTGTGAAAATAGCAAAGTCCGATGCTGTTCCTTGTTAGTGTCTTTAACCAGTTTTTGGTTAGTTTCTTTAACATTGCAACGGAATAATGGATTGCTGTGATTAACCGCCTCCGTAGCTCAGAGGCAAAGTTCACTGGCTTTACACAGGAGGTCGCGGGTTCGAGTTTCGGCATGAAGATAATATAGCCAGTTCCCCATTGCGTTGCGTAATCTTGGTAAGCCCGGTTCCATCTTCGGCAACATCGTCACTTACCACCAAGTGAGATTTTGTCAAGGGTTTACCAATTGTGAATAAAAAAAAAAATATTTTTTTTTGCACAGAGATGGTTGAGGGGGTGGGAAATGAGATAATTTACTTATTAGCAAATCCTCACATGGTTCCCGAGGGATCTGGGGAAAACTTATTTCCACGCTCGCGCACGTCAGCGTCGCAACGGAGAAACGGAATAAAGTGTTTTTTTATAGAATTGGTCGAGGGGGTGGGAAGTGACATAGAATTCTAATCAGAATAGCCCGATATCGTTCCTGAGGGTTCTGAGGAAAGCTCATGTCCACGCTCGCGATCCGCACCACTCACCGTCAAAGACTGTCATAAAAACGATATCCACGCGGGCGAAGCCGCGGACAAAAGCTAGTCAATATAAAAATCGCCTACCACCTACCTTCACTGCAAAAAAATCCCAAAACATTTATTTTTCATTTATTTTGGCAAATAAACCATCCTGCGAGAAAGAGGTTCTGTCATACATACTTCTTATCCTGGGCCTGAGGCAAACACGGCGATCCGAACGCCATGTAAACGACAGTTAAATTTGCGTCAAGTATAACAATATTTGTACAAATAGAGTGACGTCACGTTTTGGGCTCAGATATACGTATCCGGATATATCCGGATTTCAAACAATCCGTGCGTGGATTAGCGAACCTATCCCTTTTGTTGTTATACCCCGATCTAACTTGCGACTACGCATGACAAATAAATTAACGTTGTTTTGGTATATATGTATTTCGCCCTATATTAGGGTAGGCTCAAGCCCCTTGGTGGGGACGTATAAGAGCTGATATGATGATGATATATGTATGTATTCCTTTATTCATTACTCGTCACAAAATGTTCTGTAATTTGTAAGATAAGATAAATAATCTTTCATCATCATCATTTCAGCTCATATATTATGTCCCCACCGTGGGGCTCGAGCCTACCCTGAATTAGGGCGAATAATATTCTTTATTGCACACCAAATACACAGAAATAGAATGCAAAAAGATATGCAAAGGCGTAATTATCACTTTAATCGATTTCTTCCATGCAACCTTTGGTGAATTACCTTTGTATTGACAGCACTCTTCTTTTTGAAGTGAAAACTTCTTTAGCGGCGCTGAGCACTTTTTGTTGGATGGGTAAAAACTTCCAAACTCGCGTCAGGGTCACGTGATGCTGATCGAAAAAGCGTAAGATCGAGGGGAAGGGAGAGGAACAAGTATCTCCCACTCTTTCTACCGTGCCTGAGTGTGCTGCTCCGCTTAGGCAGCACAGGGCGCTTCTGCCGGTTAGTAGCAAAACTACTCGCCTAGCGACCTAACATCGACATATTGATGTCACTACGTAGTTCAGCTATTTCACACTAGATGTCAATAAGTGTAGAAAGTAATGGGACGTACTCAGAACTATGAGCTTTAAAAAGTTTGTGTAATAAATGAATAAAATGAGGGTTAACATTTTTACTGTTTTGTATGTGTACTGACGTACTTAAAATTTCTAGCACAAAATAATAGACAAATTATTATTACGAACATAATTTTATTTACAAAATTCAATTACCTGCGAAAATAACAGTTTTAGTTAGTTGTTGTCGGTTCGTTGCCCTATCGTTTTGAATGGTTGCGAAATGCTTAAAACGAATATCTATATATTTTTCTGATAAAGATTTAATCAGCAGTATAATATGATTTACAGTCGGTGATTGGTCAAAGCTGTAATTTAAAAAATAAAATGAAATACATACTTATTCTCCTAAAATAATTGAAACTCGGTTATACAAACAATACCGAAACCAACCGACAAATCCAGTTTTAAACTAGGTAAAGTGCCCATCTTTAATTTTTTATGGCCTTTTTTTGTCACTATGAAGTCTGCATCATTAAAATGGCAAGAACAAATCTTTGTATATTTTGTCGGAGTCCAATCCGGTCTATTCACTTTTGTGATCCATTGTTGTTTTAAATTATCATCGGATGGAAATCTAAAACAAACAAAAAGAAATAAAATTAACTAGGTGGTAAATTATCTTAATATGAATAAAATGATTATTTAACATTCGAAGTTCTTTCAATTCATGAACAGTCACGGAGAATAGTACGAGTATGTATACAACTCAGATCTTTGTTACTTGAAAATATTTGCTATGAAAATGTTATTTCATTACTGACCATAGCCGTGTGTTATTCGGTAAAATTATTTGAATCTAATTACGGCCCTGGATATTTGGTACGTTGAAAATAGTTGTTCTTGTTGACGATAGATGGCGGCCTGTTTACAATATAATTATAAAAATCACTAAAGTACTGTTTTGGCGACTAAAAAGTATTCAGGTTTAATTGTATACTTTAATTTTCAGTATCCACGTATGATTATAACTATATACCAATGCGGAACTTTACGTACTCGTATTTTTTATTCACAAAAGTTACGCCACCTAGTGTCGAGAAGTATAATTTATACTTGAAAGCCGAGAATTTTCTAGAACTATTTTAATAATTACGTATAAAATTACTTACAAATGAAATGTAATACCATTCATAGCATCAGAACGTCTGTCTGAATAACTTCGACACGATATAACACAACACTTCATCCTTTTCTTCTTAAAAATGCGAAAAAGCTGAATAAACCGATTGTATCAGTTTTAGAAATTTGCGATGATGATTCTGGTAATAACGATGGTGAAAAAGTCGTCGAAATTATGGATGAAAGTTGATATTTCTAAGAGATAAAAATTAATGTAATATATAAATAAATAACGATATAATATTATGAATAATAACATGTAAATTGTCATATTTGTGTACGATAGCGCAATAAATAAACATTGTATTCTACCTCATAAATGATAGTATTTTTGTACTTATAATTAAACACAACGTTAATACTAAAGTTTTCACTTCTGCCGGCACTCCCGGAGTGCTACCGGTGTGTTTTTTTATTGTGTGGCACAATTAACCATGCTATCCAAGAGATAGATGAGAAGGACAATCGGTAAATATATGTACGTGAGTTTTGAAAAACTCATTGGTAATTGGCCGTCCGGATTTGAACCAGGGACCTCTGGTTAGGAGGAACCTCTGGTTACCGGTTGAGCCACCAACGCTTTTGACAGCAGTGAAAGTCGAATATTGTCGAATATTATTCCCCATTGCGTTGGGGAATCTTGGTAAGCCCGCTTCCATCTTCGGCATCATCGTCACTTAACATCTGGTGAGATTATGCCAAGGCCTTACCAATTGTGAATAAAAAAAAATAAAAAAAAATGTTAAGGCGAGTCATTGATTGAACAGTAAGTCTCTGTAATTTTTCTTAACGTGTAAAAAGTAAAGAAAATAACCACACTTTTGCACTTTTTCAATGTTTTTTTTGTTGAAAATTTTCAAAAAAGAGAACTTAATTAAATTTGAATAAACATTGACTACGTAGTTTGAATTGCCGTATGGCTCCCGGCTTAGAATAGGGCCATCCTATTTCATCCAATAGGTGTCGTAAGAGCCGACTAAGGGACTCAAACCGGAGGATGGGCAGCAGCGTCTTTCCGTGACTTGCAGCCAATCTGCAACACTGCGATCGCCAACCCGCCTGCCAAGCGTGGCGATTACGGCAACACCCCCCAAATGACCGACACAAATGAAAAACGGCCCCTAGTCCCCGGCGGCCCCGCTATTCCTGGCTCCGGTAGCGGTCAAGGTAACGGCGGGGCATGGGGTGCGAAGAATCCCCGGCAGATGCCAGGCTACCATAACAAAAGACCTCTGGCCCTGGAAACCTACAACACACGCACACTGCGAACCGACGTAAAGTTAACAGAACTCGAGGAAGCATTGAGCAGGTTACGATGGGACATCGTAGGATTGTGTGAAGTCCGAAGAGAGGGGGAGGACTCCATAATCCTTAAATCCGGAAACCTGCTCTATTTCCGGGAGGGCGACCAACTGTCCGAGGGTGGTGTCGGGTTTCTAGTCCACAAGTCCCTCATTAACAATGTGGTCCGGATCGAGAGTGTTTCGACGAGGGTAGCGTACCTTATTCTCCGAATTACCAAACGGTATTCGCTGAAAATTATTCAGGTATATGCACCGACCGCACAACACTCCGACGACGAAGTGGAGCTCCTATATGAGGATATCTCCAGAGCTCTACATAATAGCTCCCGGACCCAATACACCATTGTTATGGGGGACTTTAACGCGAAACTGGGCAAACGAAGTGATGGTGAGCTGAGAGTGGGGCAATTTGGATATGGAGAGAGAAATGCACGTGGCCAGCTGCTGGCCGACTTTATGGAGAAGGAGGGCCTCTTTATGATGAACTCCTTCTTCAAAAAGCCTAAACAGCGAAAGTGGACATGGTTGCATCCCAATGGCGTAACGAAGAACGAGATCGACTTCATCTTGTCGACGAGAAGGCGAATATTCAATGATGTCTCTGTGATCAACTCAGTCAAAACAGGAAGCGATCACCGAATGGTAAGAGGCACATTGAATCTAAAGACCAAGCTGGAAAGATGTCGACTGATGAAGTCCACACTCCGACCAGCGCCCATCCAGCTTCAAAACCCCGAAAACTTTCAGCTCGAGCTGCACAATCGCTTCGAATGCCTAGGAGACTGCGAGAATGTGGACGATTATAACGACAGATTTGTGGAAATTGTCCAAACGGTCGGGTCTAAGATTTTCAAAACTCGCCGTTCAAACAGAACCAAAAAAATCTCTGACTTCACCAGCAACCTCATGGAAGAAAGACGCAGATTGGTTTTGCAGTCCTCTGAAGACGCTACTCAGTATCGGCAACTAAACAGGCAGATCTCTAAGTCTCTAACTCGCGATTTGCGCCACTATAATACAAATTGTATTAAAGAGGCGATTGAGAACAACAAAGGCTCAAAAGTGTTCGCGAGAGATCTGTCTGTTGGTCAAAGCCAACTGACCAAGCTGAAGACTGAGGACGGCAGGATCATATCGTCTAAGACTGAGTTGCTGGAAGAAGTTGAGAAGTTCTACGGACAATTGTACACGACAACACGTCTGCCTGTTAGCGATCTGGCTAAAGACCCAAGAGCTAGACTTACCCGACACTATACCGAAGATATCCCGGACGTCAGCCTGTACGAGATTAGAATGGCTCTTAAACAGCTTAAAAACAATAAGGCACCGGGTGATGATGGAATTACGGCTGAACTTCTGAAAGCAGGTGGAACACCGGTACTTAAAGCTCTTCAGAAATTATTTAATTCCGTTATACTTGAGGGACAAACGCCTAAGGCATGGCACAGAAGTGTGGTCGTGCTTTTCTTCAAAAAGGGCGACAATACCCTGCTGAAGAACTACAGACCCATCTCACTTCTGAGCCATGTCTACAAACTGTTTTCGAGGGTCATTACGAATCGTCTCGCACGCAGGTTTGACGACTTCCAGCCTCCCGAACAAGCCGGTTTCCGAAAAGGATTTAGTACCATAGACCACATACATACGTTGCGGCAGATTATACAGAAGACCGAAGAGTACAATCAGCCACTATGCTTGGCGTTCGTGGACTATGAGAAAGCCTTCGATTCGGTCGAAACTTGGGCTGTGTTACAGTCTCTCCAGAGGTGCCAAATTGACTATCGATATATCGAAGTGCTAAAGTGTTTGTATGAAAACGCCACCATGTCGGTTCATCTCCAGGATCAAAACTCGAAACCTATCCAGCTGCAGCGAGGGGTGAGACAGGGAGACGTTATATCTCCGAAACTGTTCACCGCCGCCCTGGAAGATGTTTTTAAGCTTTTGGACTGGGGTGGACTAGGCATCAATATCAACGGCGAGTACATCACCCACCTTCGATTCGCTGACGATATCGTGGTCATGGCTGAGACTATGGACGACTTAGGCACAATGCTCGATGGCCTCAGTAGAGCCTCCCAACAAGTGGGTCTTAGAATGAACTTGGACAAGACGAAAATAATGTCAAACGTCCGTGTCATACCTACTCCTCTGAAGGTTGGAGGCTCTACACTCGAAGTTGTTACCGAATATGTATACCTGGGACAAACAGTCCAGTTAGGTAGGTCCAACTTCGAGAAAGAGATCAATCGTCGAATCCAACTCGGCTGGGCAGCGTTCGGGAAGCTTCGCAATATCTTTACGTCCCAGATACCGCAGTGTCTTAAGACCAAGGTCTTCGACCAATGTGTGTTGCCAGTGATGACGTACGGAACTGAGACATGGTCGCTTACTATGGGCCTCATAAGAAGGCTCAAGGTCACCCAAAGGGCAATGGAGCGTGCTATGCTCGGAGTTTCTCTGCGTGATCGAATCAGAAACGAGGAGATCCGTAAGAGAACCAAAGTAACCGACATAGCTCTCAGAATTGCTAAACTTAAGTGGCAGTGGGCGGGGCACATTGCTCGTAGAACAGATGGCCGTTGGGGCAGTAAAGTTCTCGAGTGGCGACCACGCACCGGAAAGCGTAGTGTAGGCAGGCCTCCCACTCGGTGGACCGATGACCTGGTGAAGGTCGCGGGAAGCCGCTGGATGCGGGCAGCGCAGAACCGGTCGTCGTGGAGATCCTTGGGGGAGGCCTATGTCCAGCAGTGGACTTCCTTCGGCTGATATGATGATGATGATGATGATGACGTAGTTTGAAAAGAAGAAAATTATGAAATAAATTTCTTTCTACAAATGTTTATAGGGTTTGCTTTACTTAGCTTCTATTTATGCTATGTTTGGGATTTTTTATGATCGAGTCAAGTTAATCTAATCGTGTAATGAACTTAAAAGGGCCCTAGGTAATATCCTTAAATATAACATATCTTTTTTCCAGGGCGAAAAATTAAGCGGGAATAATCGCTTTTCACTGCTTATTTGTCAATATACCGTCTAAAATAAAATGTGGTGTGCTATGGCAGTTTACTACTCCAGTAAGAGCCAATCTGCCAGCAGTATATTAATTTGTTCTTTGGGTTCCGTAATTACTATGAAACTGTCTGTCACACCTGATTTTCTCCGAATCTACTGAACAAAAAAAAATGTTTATAGAATTTGCTGTCCCAATCACGGAAATATACTGTAAATAACCTATAAAATCCGCCATTTTGTTTTTTTTATATGCTACATATCCTATGACACGCGGAGTGAAGGCACAAATCCAAAGACCACATTTTTGTCAAGATCGGTTAAGTGGTTTGGGAAATACGAGGGAACAGATGAACCATACATACATACATAGACTGTCTAAAAAATAACTCTTCTTTTTTCGTAGTCGGGTAATGAACGAAGTTTTGGGGGTTAATTTTGGGGAACATAATTTAAAGTTAAAAAAAGTTGGTTTCAAGCTTAGATTAAACCAAAATAGGGATCAAATCTAAGGTTTCAAGTCCTTCATCAATGACGTATCAAATGGAAGAGCTCGTTAAAAATACAAATATATTTTTATAATTTTAAAATGCACACATGTACTTAAGAGGTTAAGTACATGTGTGCATTTTAAAATTATAAAAATATATTTGTATTTTTAACGAGCTCTTCCATTTGATCTCAGAAAATACTGGTTATGCATTGTTAAGTAGGTACATAAATAGGAAAATCAAATCACATTTGAGATCGAAGACGAAGTTATAGCATAATCCAACAAATCGCAGATACTTAAATAATCGATGGTTATTTTGCACTCTGACCGTTGAGGGTCCCAGGAGGCTCGGGTTTCCATACAAGCGTAGTTCCGCTTTAATACAAAAACTACATGCCGGATTAAATCCATGCTTTGCAAATATATTGAGTAGATACATATCAATGTTTGTAATTAGTTTTCATCATAACTAAACGAAGGCTTACATTAGTTTTGAACTGAAAGTTTGGAAACTGCTCTTATTTTTTCCCGTTTTGTATTAATTAGTACATCGAAAACTAATTACAAACATCGATAAGTGTCTACTCAATTTTACTTGCAAAATTTGGATTCAATCTGGCATGTAGTTTTTGTATTAAAGCGGAACTACGTTTTTATGGAAACCCAAGCCTCCTGGGGGACTCTTAATGACATCAATTTTTTTATCACCTTTCTGAGGTCTAAACTCAAATATTACTAATACTTTTTGATCCCGTTTTCCGCTTCATCTTACGTTTTTCACGAGCTTTGTGTTAACAACCGCCATAACCATTAAAAACTTTCATTTTTTGAACTTTTTTATCCACTAACGCGACAAACGGCAAAATTTAATGCATCTCCCAAACGCTTAACAATGCCAGTGCATTGTTTTCTGTTCCCGGAGGCTAATAAATAATGTCATTGTTATTAATTGAATTGCTGCAATATTGGCTACAAAGGCAGTTACTGATTAATCCAAAATATAAAAAACCCCCGACATAAAAACCGCTAAAAAGTACAAAATAATATGTCTTGGCTCTTTAAGTTTCATATAATTATAACACTTTAAACTTTCACGACTAAGTATTATTCATATAAGTAGTTATATTTTGATCTAAGAGTCGTCGCGTAGGGGGACCGCTAAGTTGTGAAATTATTAGTAACTAGCTTGGACATCGTTTTTATGACTGTCTTTGAGGGTGAGTGATGCGCGAGCCGCAAGCGCTCGCGAGCGTGGAAATGAGTTTTCTCAGATCCTCTCAGATCGGGCTATTGTGATTAGTAGTCTATGTCATTCCTCAACTGTCTCTGTGCAAAAATTACTCCATTGTTTCGTTGCGATGCAAAAGAAATTACCCAAAAAAGATTTTTTTCAGTTCCCTGAGGAACTGCATCGGATTATGCTGTTTTCACGGGATAAAAAGTAGCCTATGTGACACAGGCTACCTGCATGCCAAATTTTATCAAGATTGGTCAAGGTGTTGAAGCGTATAAACAAACACATTTTCATATTTATAATATTAGTAAGGATTAGTTGTAATAATGTAAAAAGTTGTTTTATTAACTTAGCGGTCCCCCTACGCGACGACTCTTAGATCAAAATATAACTTCTATATTAAACTTATAGACAAGACATTTTCTACTTTGAGCGGTTTTTTTTATTTTTAATTTAATTTTTATATTATGCTTTTTAAACTTTACGAATCCCAAATACGACAGCTCTACTGTAAGTTGGCGAGGAGTTGGGTATCCTGCAGATTTCAGGAGATGCTGCAGCATCAGGTCAAGGTCACCATCTTCTATCTATAACACTTATTCATTGAGACTATTCCAATGAGCCCAAATACGATGCCTCTGCCGTAAGTTGGTGAGGAGTTGGGTATCCTGCAGATTTCAGGAGATGCTGCAGCATCAGGTAAAGTTTACCATGGTTTTGTTATATTATAACGGTAACAGTGCATCAAATTTTAATTCGATCAAACATTTTTAAGTTGCCCACATACCTTCATCACCTAGTGAGCAGATGATCCTCAAACGGCTGAACAGATTTTCATAAATTATAGCTCAGAACCACCTGGATCACGTCAAATTTCAAACAAAAAAAACAGAATCAAAATCGGTCCATTCGTTAAGGAACTACGATGTCACAGACAGTCGGACAGATACACACGTCAATCTTATAACACTCCTTTCTTATAACTCTTATAACTTTTTGCGTCGGGGATTTAAAATAAACTTTTACACTTCGGTTCATAAGTTTAAATTGGTAGTTGACCCAATACGAAAATATATTAAAATAATGCTCGGAATTCGTTTAACTTTTTCCTGAAGATACATCGCGTTGCCCATGCATTAGAGGGTATTAAAAACACGACATAAATTTTCACTTCGCTCCTTTTTGCTTCGTTGTAATCGGTTTTCTTTCTCGGAAAATGGAAAAATATATGTAAGTGGAGTCTGGAACATCTATTGGATTACTAAAACAACAAACACAACAGGCGACAGTTAAAAAAAAATATCACGCGTGTTTTATTTTACAACAGGCCTTAGGAATAAGTTTCTGTACTAAATTGTTATTTTTAACACTCTTATATTAGCTTTACCTGTATGTATTTATGTTTGTAACCGACTCCTTTTCACTCGATTTTGACCCACTTTAAACGGACAGATTTAATTCAAACTTTGTACATTTAATAAGAATCAGTGACAATACTACAATAATTTTGTAAGTTTATCCAGAGATTTGTTACCATAGATGGGTTATGCACTAACAAACCACATTTGAAAATCGAATCCATTTACACACACATTATAATAGGTACCTACCGAATGCTACTATGAAAAGAGATGCCAATTGGCAGCTTTTTTTTTTGCTTCATTTTTAGGATGCATGTAACCTATCTACCTCCCCTTATATATAGCATATCTCTGAGTTTATCTCATTATCCTGAATAAATATTGTTTAAAAAAACACGCTTTTAAAGCACATCAAACTTAAAAGTAAAAAATAAACCTTTATATAAGCTGAAAATAATAAGGAATGAAAAATACTAATATTATTTGAAAAAAAGCGGAGGATGTTGGATATACTAAAAATATGGCACAAAGCGCCCCAAAAAAAAACTAAAAATATAAAAAAACTAGCTGTTTCCCGCGGCTTCACCTGCGAGGACAACGTTTCAATGACTTTTCGAGGGTGCACAGTACGCGAGCCGCAAGCGGCAAGCGGCTCGCGAGCGTGGGCAAAAGTAGCCTATGTGTTAATCCAGGTCCTAATCTGTCTACCTACCAAATTTCAGCCAGATCCGTTCAGTAGTTGTTGCGTGAAAAAGTAACAAACAAACATACATCCATACGTTCTTACAAACTTTCGCGTTTATAATATTAAGTAAAATTTTGCGGGCAGATTATTCTATCGTAGGTATATTTCATGGCAATGTCACACCGCCCCGGTGCGGGCTCATTCATCTAGCTTAGCGCTGCACACCGCTAAATCCAGTTAATACCGAAACAAAACGCGAGCAATTGCATACATCTGCATATTATGTTTTTATGCATAAAACACCTTCAGTTACTTGTACAGGCGCCAGTACATCAATCTTTATACTTTGGACTTTGCACCGTTCTTATCCCGTATGCGTATGGATCAGAATCGCACTACGAGTGTCTAGCTTGATAAGCTGGCCTGTGTACCACGAAGCAACCTGGCTACTAACTCTTTTAAATCAAACATTTGAGTGCGTTTGACTGCAACCCAGCTGATGGAAAGTGATTATGCAGTCTTTTTATTTTCTTATCGTGTGGCAAAATCAACCGTTCTATCCAAGGGATATACGATGGCGGTTGCCTGGTTTTACACTTAGCATCACCTGCGGTCACGTTTAAAGTTTAACTTAGTATGGGGAGTTTAAAATTTCTTTTGAGATTTGACTATGGGTTTCATGGGGAAAGTTGTTCAGTTTCATGGGTAGAGGCACCCGTTAAAATAGTTTCAGCTAATTTTGTTAGACCTTCTATAAATTAGTGAGGATAGAAAGAAAGATACTATTTATTTGTTTACCAACAATATCGGTTGCCAAGGCCACAATATCGGTTTTCAAAACAATCAAAACAAACATATTATAAGATAAAAAAGATTTGATCATTTTCAGAGGATAATAAAACACCGTTCATAAACTGTGTATACCTCCATATGACAAAAAAGATTTGATTATTTTCTGAAGACTAAGTATTTACTTCCATACATATAGATGGAGCTAAAGAAGTTTTACTTCAGTCGTGTGGTCTAAAGCACACTCGTATTTTTTTATTGTATTTTTATTAGAATAATTAAATTAACAGCGCTTTGGTTTGTACTGTCATGCTTTAAAATTTAAATTAATTGAAATGATTTAATTGTTAAGGTACAACCGTTACAAAAGTGATTCTACTATGAAACGGAAATAATGCCAAGGGCTTACCAGTTGATATTAAAAAAAACTTTTTGTAAGAAAGTCATGGTCAATAATTAATCACCCTGTGCCCTGTACTGTGCCCTACAGTGTTACGTTTGATTGCGAAGTGACTCCACTGTCACAGATTACTAAATGGTTACTTCGTACCACTGTCGTGTCTGCCGGTCAATGACCTAAAACTAAGACAGATAACACACATAACTCTGAACAAACTAGTTTCAACCTGATCTCGAGGGTGGAAGTATGATCTCATGTGACAAATTGGCCTCATAGCGCACCTGAGCCCGGCGTTGTAGGGGCTTTAAAATGCCAGTGCAGTGTTGCTATTTTCAGTTTACTGTATTTTTGAGGGAAAAAAATCTATACTGATCTATACATATAATAAAACTGTAACGGGGCCGTGTCTGTATACATGAAATATTTTTGGAAAATAATAACTGTGGTGGACATAACTAATGATATACAAGCCAAAACAACAACTTTTTTGATTTTTTTTCTGTCTGTCTGTCTGTATGTTCGCGCATCACGCAAAAACTACTAGACCGATTTTGATGAAATTTTATATGGTGATTCCATAGAGCCCGCGTTAATATATAGGATACTTTTTATTTCGTAAAGTTCAAGAGTACCCGTGGGAAAATTCAAAACATCCATGCGGACGAAGTCGCTATACTATAACTATAAGAAGTAAAGTTTGTATATGTTTGTATGTAGAAGGTACTCATCTAAAGTACTCATCAGATATAAAAACAAATAGTTTACCAATAGTAAGAAGGAATTTCAGGATGGACAATTGGACATAAACCGAAAAAAAACCCCGCTTACTCTCGATATCCACGGGGGCGAAGCCGCGGGTCATCACATCAGCTTATATATATACGTCCTCACCGAGGGGCTCGAGCCCACCCTGAATTAGGGCGATCGGGCCTTAGTCGACCACGCGGGCCTATAGTGCGGGTTGGTCAACTTCACACACAACCTTCGCAGATGTGTGCAGGTTTCCTCACGATGTTTTCCTTCACCGTAAGAGCATCGGATATACGTACATAATGAGATCGAAATTAAATTGAAATGAGATGAAGACAATGGTACGTGGGAGGACTCGAACCACGACCTCCTGGATAGGAGGTAGCGGCCCTTGCCGTTGCGCCACCGCGCTCTTCTATTTAAACATAAAACATTTAAAATTAATCTATTTAAACATAATTCATCATTCTGCTAAAATTTCCTTGACAATCACGTAACTAAGTTGTATAATAGGGATGACGGATGCTAGTCATCTGAGTTACTTTTTAACATGTGTCGAAAACGACATTTTGTTCTAAAAATGTTAGAAATACCTAGTCGTGACGTCATAGTTTAGCAGCGTCATTTAAGTACTTATTTTATGATTTTGGTAAATTAAAAATCGAAGACTTGATGGAAAACAAAACGAGTAGGGTTTTCCGAAGTTTAAGTAGGAGGGTAATTTAGTGATCACGAGTTCATAATTTATTTCTGATGCTGTCGTCATCCCTAGGTATTATAGTAGTTAAGCAGTGTTGCCATCGCGATAGTTAGCAAGCATGTCCCAACTGTGCAGCTCAATTAGCTGTTCCAGACGTCGAGCGCGTGACATGGGGACACGAGTCCCCGTCCCCATAGTGGGGCGTCTCGTTACCGTGCCATACGTGACGAGACTGTTTCCGGATGTACACACAGGTACAGTTTCCTTTCACTATGGTACAGTCGACATTACATCACAGTAATATTATAAAGTCGAAAGTTTGTGAGTGTGTATGTATGTTACTTCTTAACGCAAAAACTACTGAACGGATTTGGCTGAAATTTGGTAGGTAGAAAGATTAGGATTAACACATAGGCTACTTTCTTTCACGCTCGGGAGCCGCTTGCCTGGTAAGGCAATTAAATAAGTCTATATTTGTTTATGCGGTAACATTATAGCAAACACACACGCATACATACACACACGCACACACACACACACACACACACACGATTTATTTTTTTGGTTTTTTGACTCTTAAGTGTAAAGAGGCAACGAATCAGAGCTCGTGCGCCTTTCGTAACTCATTTTGCAGAATGTAAATTATGACTGACTTGTATTAGTTCTCTTAAGGTTGAGAGTAGCGATGGCTGACTCTCGCGTTATACTCGTGACCGGGTGCTGTCCGTGTGAACTGGCCTACACTTGTCAAAGGCGTTCATGACATTCAATGATTTTAATGTATAACTTCTCGTGTCATGTTCTTTTAATGTTCTAATGACATGATTTGTATTTTTTTATATCGAGGATTGGATTTTGACGTTATTAACTAAATTATTGTATATTCCTTGATTTTTTAAAAATGAAATTATGTAATCACTATTTTATGACTATCAAGAGTGTAATTTGCACCTATTTTGAATAAATATCTTGAATCTTGAATCTACCGTCTTTATTTGTAACCGACTTCAAAACAGGAGGAGGTTATCAATTCGTCGGAATCTTTTATTTTTTAGGATTAAGTATTTTGAGCAACTAACGCCTATTTAGTAATCTGTGCTAACGCGACGTGATCATTCTGAAGTTAGCAGTTCGCAAGAGAACGTAGGGAACCAAACTATATTTATGCTATACTATACTTAATTTTAATTTTAACGCGAAACTGGGCAAACGAAGCGATGGTGAGCTGAGAGTGGGGCAATTTGGATATGGAGTAAGAAATGCACGTGGCCAGATGCTGGCCGACTTTATGGAGAAGGAGAGCCTCTTTATGATGAACTCCTTCTTTAAAAAGTCAAAACATCGGAAGTGGACATGGTTGCATCCCAATGGCGTAACAAAAAACGAGATAGACTTCATCTTGTCGACAAGGAAGCAAATATTCAATAATGTCTCCGTGATCAATTCAGTCAAAACAGGAAGCGATCACCGGATGGTCAGAGGCACATTGAATCTAAAGACCAAGCTAGAAAGATGTCGACTGATGAAGTCTACGCTCCGACCAGCGCCAACCAGCTCCAAAACCCCAAGAGCTTTCAGCTGGAGTTGCACAATCGTTTCGAATGCCTAGGAGACTGCGAGAATGTGGACGATTATAATGACAGGTTCGTGGAAATTGTTCAAACGGTCGGGTCTAAGATTTTTAAAACTCGCCGTTCAAACAGAACCAAAAAAATCTCCGACTTCACCAGCAACCTCATGGAAGAAAGACGCAGATTGGTTTTGCAGTCCTCTGAAGACGCTACTCAGTATCGGCAACTAAACAGGCAGATCTCTAAGTCCCTAACTCGCGATTTACGCCAATATAATACAAATTGTATTAAAGAGGCGATTGAGCACAACAAAGGCTCAAAAGTGTTCGCGAGAGATCTGTCTTTTGGACAAAGCCAACTGACCAAGCTGAAGACTGAGGACGGCAGGACCATATCGTCTAAGACTGAGTTGCTGGAAGAAGTTGAGAAGTTCTATGGACAATTGTACATGACCACACGTTTGCCTGTCAGCGATCTGGCTGAAGACCCAAGAGCCAGACTAACCCGACACTATACCGAAGATATCCCGGACGTCAGCCTGTACGAGATTAGAATGGCTCTCAAACAGCTCAAGAACAACAAGGCACCGGGTGATGATGGAATTACGGCTGAACTTCTGAAAGCAGGTGGATCACCGGTACTAAAAGCTCTTCAGAAGTTATTTAATTCCGTTATACTCGAGAGACAAACGCCTAAGGCATGGCACAGAAGTGTGGTCGTGCTTTTCTTCAAAAAGGGTGACAACACCCTGCTGAAGAACTACAGACCCATCTCACTTCTGAGCCATGTCTACAAGCTGTTTTCGAGAGTCATTACGAATCGTCTCGCACGCAGGTTTGACGACTTCCAGCCTCCCGAACAAGCCGGTTTCCGAAAAGGCTTTAGTACCATAGACCACATACATACGCTGCGGCAGATTATACAGAAGACCTAAGAGTACAATCAGCCACTATGCTTGGCGTTTGTGGACTATGAGAAGGCCTTCGATTCAGTCGAAACCTGGGCTGTGCTACAGTCTCTCCAGCGGTGCCAAATTGACCATCGGTACATCGAGGTGTTGAAGTGTCTGTATGAAAACGCCACCATGTCGGTTCGCCTCCAGGACCAGAACTCGAAACCTATCCAGTTGCAGCGAGGGGTGAGACAGGGAGACGTTATATCTCCGAAACTGTTCACCGCCGCCCTGGAAGATGTTTTTAAGCTTCTGGACTGGGGTGGACTCGGCATCAATATCAACGGCGAGTACATATCCCACCTCCGATTCGCTGACGATATCGTGGTCATGGCTGAGACTATGGAAGACCTAAGCACAACGCTCGATGGCCTCAGTAAGGTCTCTCAACAAGTGGGTCTTAAAATGAACATGGACAAGACGAAAATAATGTTAAATGTCCGTGTCGCACCCACTCCTCTAAAGTTTGGAGACTCTACACTGGAAGTTGTTGACGAATATGTATACCTGGGACAAACAGTCCAGCTAGGTAGTTCCAACTTCAAGAAAGAGATCAATCGACGAATCCAACTCGGCTGGGCAGCGTTCGGGAAGCTTCGCAATATCTTCACGTCCCAAATACCGCAGTGTCTCAAGACTAAGGTCTTTGACCAGTGTGTGTTGCCAGTGATGACTTACGGAACTGAGACATGGTCGCTTACTATGGGCCTCATAAGAAGGCTCAAGGTCACCCAAAGGGCAATAGAGCGTGCTATGCTCGGAGTTTCTCTGCGTGATCGAATCAGAAACGAGGAGATCCGCAGGAGAACTAAAGTAACCGACATAGCTCACAGAATCGCTAAACTGAAGTGGCAGTGGGCAGGGCACATAGCTCGTAGAACAGATGGCCGATGGGGCAGTAAAGTTCTCGAGTGGCGACCGCGCACCGGAAAACGTAGCGTAGGCAGGCCTCCCACGCGGTGGACCGATGACCTGGTGAAGGCCGCGGGAAGCCGATGGATGCGGGCAGCGCAAGACCGGTCGTCGTGGAAATCCTTGGGGGAGGCCTTTGTCCAGCAGTGGACGATTTGTGGCTGATATGATGATAATGATGATACTTAATTTATATACAAATATACTATATCCCTATCCCTACTATAATATTATAAATGCGAAAGTAACTCTGTCTGTCTGTTACGCTTTCCCGCAAAAACTACTGAACGGATTTGGGTGAAATTTGGTAGGTAGACAGATTAGGACCTGGATTAAGACATAGGCTACTTTTTACCACGCTCGCGAGCCGCTTGCAGCTCGCGCACTGCGCACCCTCGAAAAGTCATAGAAACGTGGTCCACGCGGGTGAAGCCGCGGGAAACAGCTAGTACTTAATAATATATACTTTATATACTTACTATTATTGTTACTATAAATGTAAAAATGTGTTTATTTGTTTGTTACCTTTTTACGCTTCAATACCTCTACCAATCTTGATGAAATTTGGTTTGCAGGTAGCTTGTGTCACTAAAAAGAACATAGGCTACTTTTTTTCCAGTAAAAGTAGCATAGTCCGATGCAGTTCCTTTAACGCAACGGAACAATAGATTGTGATTTTATGCACAGATATGGTTGAGGAGGCGGGAAATGACATAATTTACTAATTCCCGAGGGATCTGGGGAAAACTCATTTTCATGCTCGCTCACGTCAGCGGCGTCGCAACGCAGTAATAGATTAAAGTGAATTTTTATATAGAATTGAATGAGGGAGTGGTAAGTGACATAGACAGCTATACAGAATACCCCGATATAGTTTCTATGGCAACTGGAGAAAACCCATGTCCACGCTCGCAGGCCCCAGCGGCTCGCGCACAACTCACGCTCAAAGACAGTCATAAAATCGATGTCCATGCGGGCGAAGCCGCGGGCAAAAGATAGTAGTTATATAAATTTTTAATTATAGAAGCTACTTTTGTTATGTTGAAATTCTCTTAAGCCAAGGTTTTCTCTTCCAAAAAAATTTTTTTGAATATAAAAAAAATATTAAAAATTATGAAAATCTGGTAAATTGACATGTAAAAAAGTTGTTTTAGCTTTGACCTTTCGTTTGTATAGTCCTTAAAATCCGTTTAGTCATTTAAAAATCCATGATTGACTTAAATTGTGCCTTTTTTCTTTTGCCAAGGAATATATAAATCAAATGGTGTTGCTTCATTTCTGGGATAAGTTAAACTTAGCCTATATCCTTCCCCGTAACACAGGCTACCTGCATGCCAAATTTCGTCAAGATTGGTTGAGGTATTGAAGCGTGCGAAGGTTACAAACCAGAAAACACATTTTCACTTTTATAATATCGGGTCAAGTAAGGATATACGATGAAAGAAAAACCGGCTAAGTGCAAGTTGAACTCGCGTGGAGAGTGTTCCGTACAATGTCAAAGTCAAATACAAAACATCCCATTTGAAATCCTCACTTTACCACGTTATTTTGAATTGATAGAATTCTTATAGGTTTTCCAGTAATCTACAAGCAATGTCCTATATTTTGTATTTTTTTTTCAAAATTTTAGGCTCAGTAGTTTCGGAGATTGTGGGGAGGGGGGAATGGCCAATATTCGTCTTCTTTATTGAATAAAATCAAATCTATTTGTTTTACAATAAAACAAAAATATATTTGAGATCCTCATAACGAGCCCTTTTATTTGATATATACATAATATGACACAGTAATGTTTTCCAATTTTTTTTTAATTCCTAATTTGTCCCCCGAAAATGTATTTATTTACTTTGCACATCTGTGTTTAGGTCATAGGATTACACCATCCTACAAAATTTCTCTTGATTTGGTCTAGTAGATTCGGAGCAAATTGGCTGTGACAGACGGACGGACAGACAGACAGACGAACGAGGAATCCTATAAGGGTTCCTTTTTTTGTACGGAACCCTAAAAAACTATAAGAGACTGCAGTAGTGAAAAACGTATAAAAACCAACCAAAACGTAAACTTAGTACCTGACCTAGGTAGTTACTTCCCGATGATATTCGTTATGTTTCTTTTTTTTATTTACAATTGGTAAGCCCTTGGCATCATCTCACCTGATGGTAAGTGACGATGATGCCGAAGATGGAAGCGGTGTATCCAAGAAAGTCCACGGTTTTCTCACAGTTACACTAAATGACAGTGATTATGTATTATCAATCATCATTGGCCTATTGTGTTAATTTATGTTGCCTTGAACACTTTCCTATGAAGTCAATTAACTATGATGACGATGACTTACAGTGTACGATAGTAAATTAGCTATCTGTAAGTAAAGATTGCACAAAAAGTGAAAGAAATAGTTATACATATACTTACTTGCAAAGCCAGCTAAAATTTATTAAACGCAATAGATTTATGATACGAAATCAAAATGTTTTCTGTATTTGTCTTTTCTGCGAAATATTATATTGAAGTCAGTGACCGTTTTAATTCAATAATAAGATAAATAAAATGCCAAAGATTCCTTTATTTTAAATAAGTGAGACAAAAATGAGCCTCGATATTTAAATTTCTTAATAAACGTGTACAATCCTATCTTAAGACTTGATAGCAGTTTTAAAGGTAGGTAGGTGTATAAAACTTAATAAAGAATATTTTCCCAAAAACCTATAAACTTTTAGGCACCTACAAGCTTTAATTTGAAAATAATATTTAGTTATTTCGTATTCTTTTCAGTAAACCCTCTCATTTGATAACCATATCATGGAGGTGCATAAAAAAATAACTGATCCGCCATCTCTAGGAGTCCCCCATATTGGATTTAGAATGACGTCACTTAGAAAAGCATGCATGCAACAAAATTTCAGCTTAATCGGGAACCGGGAAGTGGTTCTAATTCAGCTTCCGAGATTTGTCCCAAACTAACTAACAGACAGACTAACTAACTAACACGGCAAGCTAATAGGTACACTCTTAAAGCTTGTAAAAATCGAGCAATAGAAATAAACAACCTCAAAATTATCCTAATATGTCACTCAGAGATAGATAGATAGATAGATAAAACTTTATTTCACTAAAAAGGCACAATACATTTTAACAATACACAAACAAATAAATAAAACTTAGTGACAAATATTACTAGTTTATATAAAAAAAATATGAAACAGTGTCAGTGGTGCCAAGTTAGTGAAACTGGTCCAGGCTCAGCATAAATGTTGTGGGTCGCAGAGTACTCACAACGCTGTTTTTCAGCCAAAACCAAGAAAAACGCACTTACAGTGAGATCAGTCGTCTTGACGCCTAGATCTCTAAAATACATCAAACCGTTTAGACTCAGCCAAAGTAACAGACATACATACACCCGAGAAACATTACTGTCTTTTTTGGGCAGACGGGTAAAAAGATAATCCATAATCCATTTATTTATAATTTGTAAATTACAGGTCAGTCATATTTTAAAAATAAAGTGTAAACTCCATATAGCGACACTCAAGGGACCGGGCATTTTGTGACGTTATTGAGAGTTTTCGTTATACAGAGAGAAATTAGCATCAAAGTTATCCAACTGGAGTTAGATAATTTTTACGTTTCAAAGAGTGTATCGTTATATCGAGTGACGTTTTACAGAGTTTACACTGTACTTTAAAACGGATAAAACAAAATATAGAACAATATTAAGAAAGTCAATAATAATAATGGAACTACACGTCAGTAAGTAAATAAATCGCATTACACATAATAATAATTTATAATGTCAGAAAACAATAACAATGTCGTGTAAAATAATAATATTTAAAATTTATAAAGCTTTAAATTCATTAATACTATAAAACTATTGCTCTATGAGCCAACGTTTCAAATGGAATTTGAACGATTTGGTGTTTTAATACATACATATATAGAGAAAATATAATACATTTCTTGCACCTGACTTTTGCAGTGCACGAGTGAAACATTATAAATGGATTCGAACGAGTCGAATACACGTTGACTCTCCAAGGGTTAGTCCCTACCTATTATAACGTAGGGCTGCATTTGACGAGTGCCCCGAGCGACACCTCGGAAAATTGGACGGGAAATATAATTGGAAAATTATTCGGGTTCGCCACTTCCCAGCTAGTTCAGCCATATCCGAACAGGCTCACTCTCCTGCTTACCTGAAGAGCCTGGAGCATGCAATTTTTGTGACGCCCCAATGAGCCACGACCCTTAATCAAAAAGTTGTTAATATGCGGCGAAGTTTTTTTTTCAATCAGTTTCAAAAAGAAATTACGTAGGATACTGATCAGTTTCAAATAGAAATTACGTAGGATACTGATCAGTTTTAAATTAACTTCTTAGGCAAGTTTTTAGGGATAATGTTTTTAGGGACAGGTAATGGGACCCTATTACTAAGCCTATGCCGTCTCTTTGTACATCCGTCCGTCTGTCGGACTTTCCGATCTTTAAAAGGCTGTATCTTTTAAACCGTAATGGGTACCAAGATGAAATTTTCACTGAATGTTTTTTATTATAGAAAATTTAATAACAAATAATAATAAAAAAATAAGTAAATAATGTGTTCCTCATACAATTAACGTATTTTAAAAGGTGTTTTGCTTTTGCTCCGTCGCAAAAACGGTAATGCAAGCGTAAAACTTGATGTGATAATAGTAATAATCCTAATAAAACCGGTCAAGTCGTTCGGAACTTCATAAAAAAGTTTTTCTGGTGCTCTAATTTGTTTGAAATGTGTATGTATCATTGTTGTTGTACACGAGTAGAGAGGTGTGGTGGTACGGAACACTCGGTGCACGAGTCCCACTCGCACTTGGCCGGTGTTTCTTAAACTTACCTTTTTACAACTACACCATAATATGGAAAGAGACTTTTTATTTATTTATTTTTGGGGAGAAATGTTTATACTATAGGTAGACCGCTTAAATGAGTCTTCGCCCGCGCGGTACAGGGGAGAGGGGGTAAGGTGACAAAGGGGATCGAGAGAGGAGCGGGCGGCAGGCGCATTGTTGTGGCAACAATGCGCGGACGGCAGGCAATTAAAGCGCATTGTTGCCACAACATTGCGCCTGCCGCCCGCTCCTCTCTCGATCCCCTTTATCGCTTTACCCCCGCGCCCCTGTACCGCGCGGGCGTAGCCTCATTTAAGCGGTCTGCTTATAGTAGTACCTACTTAATAGGGATGACGAATGCTAGTCATCTGATTTACTTTTTATGATGTGTCAAAAACTACATTTTGTTCTAAAAATGTTTGAAATACCTAGGCGTGACGTCATAGTTTTGCAGCGTCATGTACTCATTTTGTGATTCGGTGAATTAAAAATCCAAGACTTGATGGAAAACAAAACGAGTAAGGTTTTCCGAAGTTAAAGTAGGAGTGCAATTTAGTGATCACGAGTTCATAATTTATTTCTGATGCTGTCGTCACCCCTTAGATACGTCGCTTTTTATTATTCCTACACTCAACTACTTACGTATGTTCCTAAATAATTTAAAAAACTTATATGATAAGACTTCTTAAAGTGAATGAACAGTTTATTTATTAACTTATTTTTCCTACTATACAACTACCTATTTTAAAGTAATAGTAAAAGCACTTTTTTAATCATATTATATTTAAATCCTTTTGTGTGATACTTTTCCCACTGGACAGATTTTTCCCTTTCAGTAGTCAACAAAAAAAAACTGTACTGTACTGTAAAGTACTGTTACTCGTAAACTTCGTAAAACTTTTTTTTTCACATCATCCGTAAAATACTTATTTCCTTTTTTAGATCTTTAATAATATGCCACATAAATAACTTGCTTGACAAACCACGTAATAATAATAAGGTAATTTATTTCTCATTTATTCTGCTACAAATTTCATTTTCTAAATTTTCAATTTCTTTATTAATCAAAATGCTAAAATAACAGGTAGTTACATTGCATCCATGTCTACATGATTACATTTATAAACCCATTTTTTTAGTTTTCTTTTATCTGTTACGTCATTTTCCTCTTAATTTTTTGACGATTGTTGATGCTTCCTGTTTATATTCATCCATGTATAGTAATTTATTTAAATTCACGATATACACATTATTTATTAATAAAGATTATTATTATTTTTATTGCAAATTTGAGTGCGTTTAACTACATCTCACCTGATGGAAAGTGACGATGTACTCGAGGATGGTACACGCAAACTCAAACATTGCCTATTCATTCTCGCCTTGAATATCCCCAAATAAAAAAACTACTACCATAAAATTTTAACTAATACTAAACTATTAAATAAAGACACCGCTCGAAATTTTGTTATGGATTTCAAATTTTTGGTTTCTTTACACATTTGACAATACTCAATTTTCTCGAACCCTTTAATAGGGATGACAGCATCAGAAATAAATTATGAACTCTTGATCACTAAATTGCCCTCCTACTTAAGGGCCGCCAGGAGGCTCTAGTTTCCATACAAACGTAGTTCAGCTTTAATACAAAAACTACATGCTGGATTGAATCCAAACTTTGCAAATATATTGAGGAGACACATATCGATGCTTGAAATTAGTTTTTGATGTACTAATATAAAATGGAAAAAAATAAGAGCAGTTTCAAACTTTCAGTACAAAACTAATTTAAGCCTTCGTTTAGTTACGTTAAAATTTACTACGATTAAAACTAATTACAAACATCGATATATGTCTACTCAATATATTTCAAAGTTTGAACTCAATCCGGCATGTAGTTTTTGTATTAAAGCGGAACTACGTTTGAATGAAAACTCGAGCCTCCTGGAGTCCCTTAAACTTTGGAAAACCGTACTCGTTTTGTTTTTAATCAAGTCTTCGATTTTTAACTCACTAAAATCCCAAAATAAGTACATAAATGACGCTGCTAAACTATGACGTCACGCGTAGGTATTTCAAACATTTTTAGAACAAAATGTCGTTTTTGACAGATGATAATAAGTAACTCAGATGACTAGCATTCGTCTCCCTATTTGACGTTTGTATTCTATTCCTATTCGACGACATCCCGCTTTTTTTACTTGTCACACTTTCCAATTTTCCTGAGTGTCATTGTCACACGTCACGGTCGGGAGTTTGTAATAATGTTGTTTGGAAAAATTTGAATTTTGCTCTTGCAAGTCAATTAGCTCAGCATTATTTTAGGGGCGCGGGCGGGAAAAGGGGATCGGATGGTATGAGCACTTGTAACCGACTTTGATAATGACACCTTGAAACAACTCTTAGAGGAGGGTTTTAGAAACCACGTGGGAGTGTTTGTATTTGGAAATGGGGGTGATTTAATTTGTAGATTTAACTATACAGGATGTAAAAAAGTTGGCGCGGAACCCGTTAACTGGGGGTTCTACTCATCATACTAAACAACTTTTCCCAAGGAACATTTAGTCAATTCACAAAAAGAAATTTGGTCCTGCCATACTTAGACTGCACTAAATCAGCTGATCAGCTGATCGATTTATATGGAGAGTAAATTTTTTTGCGATTTCAGCAAAGTCGTAGAACAAAAGTTGTTCAGTATAATGAGTAGAAGCCGCAGTTAACGGGACCTATACTAATTTTGTTACAAACTGTATATGGTTACAGAAAGTTCATCAAAGGATTATATCAGAACGCAGCTGAAATTATGCGTTGGGTTTATGAATACCGACACTTTTACGGGCCGCTAGACACGTAATTATACTTGCAAATTGTAATTCCATGTCCTCGAAGGTTTGTTAAGAAATTTTGTTTTAAGCGATTTCATCTTGTAACGTGAATTCTGCGTCTTCGTTCTCCTTTTCAGGAGTGGTAAATTTAGATTTACTGTAAGATAAAATATTGTTCGGTAGATAGATGATTAAAACTTTTGAAATATTTGTGGTAACTTTTGTTAGGATGTTATTGTTAAGGATAGTTATTTATTGCTGAGATGTTTTGTAATGATGTATCTATAGTACCAATGAAAACTTAACCACACCCCAGACACTGCATACAACGGGCGAGAAATGACATTTCTAAAAACAAATGACGGAGCAAACAAAATCACGGCGAAATCCTATACATTCGAGAACCAAACTATAACCAATCTGTATCAATTTGGGTGACGAGGGGGTGAGGTCAGAATCTAGAGACCGGCAGGGAGTGTCCACATACTGTATATTAGTACTAATGTATATACTTTGACTTAACACTGATCTAGTTAGATAATTAAATCGCCTTTCTATCCATATCAATTTAAAAACGATTCCATTGTTTTTGTTTTGTTGCAATTTTATGCAAACAACGATGTCAGGTTTTGACGTTTATGTGACACGTCACACCGAAAGAGTTTTGAACCCCTACCTCTAGAAAAAGCCTATAGAGTTGAACTAAAACACTTGAACTACTTTAGCCCTCACCTGTGTTATAGTACAGTTTAAGTACCCATCTTTAGAGTTGCTTAACTCAAAAGGTAAAAACGGAACCTTCATTTATAGGATCACTCGTGTGTCTGTCGTCCGTCCGTCACAGCCAATTTGCTCCGAAACTACTGGACTTTGGAAATTAATTTTTGATGTGTAACATCTTTGCTCTCGCTTTCCTGCAATTTGAGGGAGTGATTTCGTGAAATGGGACGGAAATGTGTCCCATGTGTAACAGGAAGTCGCGTTTTTTCAGGCTTTAAAAGCGCGGAAAAGGCCAAGGTATCTATAACCATACAGCCTAGTCTGCCGTATCTTTGCCGTCCTTTTATAAAGTATTTTGTCACATGTTACACATCATATGCGAGTACTGTAGGTCTCGCTCGAATTTTTTTTTTGTTGTGGGAATGGGAGGACTTTACATTTTATCATAGGTTTTCCTGTAATCTTTGCACTTAACCTATTATACTGTGACCTTTTCAAGATTTTAGGCCCAATCGTTTTGGAGATAAGAGGGGAATGGTAAATTTTCGCCTATTTTCTTAAATAACTTCAAAACTACTTATCTTAAAATGATATTAAAAAAAAAATTGAGATTTTGACAACAAGCCCTTTTATTTGATATGTCACACGATATAGTTTGCAAAACTTTTTTTTTGCAAAGTACATATGTACTAATTTTGGTGAGGAACCCTGTTTGTATGACCCTGATTCGCACTTGCCCCTTTGTTAAAACTGGCATTCGGCTATCACAAGCCTGTCACATTTCTGTTTTTTTTTTTATTAACAATTGGTAAACCCTTGACAACATCCCACCTGGTGGTAAGTGACGATGTTGCCGAAGATGGAAGCGGGCTTACCAAGATTCCCCAACGCAATGGGGAACTGGCTATCTTATCTTCATGCCGGAACACACCAATGATATCAACATTGATATTTGGCGGCAAGACTTAGATAAGATGGTGGTAGCTAGCCAGGCTAGTATCCCTCTTGAAGGGTATTCATATTACACTGGCTTTATAGTAATGTATAAAATGAGCGTCGGTGGCGTAACGGCTAGGGCCGCCGCCTCTTGTCCGGGAGGTCGTGGTTCGAATCCTGCCACGTACCAATGTGATTTCGAATAAGGATTTAATATGTACGTTTATCTGACGCTCTTAGGGTGAAGGAAAAACATCGTGAGGAAATCTGCACACGACTGCGGAGAAACTCGCAGGTAGCGTGTGAAGTCGACCAACCCGGCCAGCGTGGTCGACTAAGGCCCGATCGCCCTAAATCAGGGTAGGCTCGAACCCCTCGGTGGGGACGTATATGAGCTGATATGTTGATGATGATGAAATCATTCATATCCAGATCAGACCGTCGTGTGATTATTGACTCTTTCCATAATCTCGATACCACCAGTGCTGTTATCTTCAAAAGCAAACATATCGACAATCAATCTCGGAACAGCCGTAATATTTGTTAGTAAACTCTCAGCACGTACAAGCACCCCTTGTGTGTTAAGTCTGCTTTCAGCAAACACGGTGCGTGGTGCGTGGTGCGTGATCTGCACCTCCACCATCGGCTTTCCACACACTCCTCAAACAGAAACTTTGAAAATGCGAGAAAACTAAATTTACGAACAGCTTCAAATATATAACCTTTTTTTTAACGTGGTGAAATCCTCATGGATACCCAGTCACACCATAGACACTTCATACAACGGGCCAGAAATAACAAGAAATGGAAATAGAAAATTTTGAATTTTAGTGTCGAGAAATCGGGTTAACGCTACCTGTAAACGTAATCATCTTCGGTGGAAACCGTAAGTATAATCAACATATAAAGAAATCAAGAAGGTAGTGATAGTGAACTTCGACGCAATGCACTGAAGAATGGACCTACAAACAGCATGTGCCGCTTACTAAAATGTTCTTTGTCAAAATATTTACAGACGATTTCAAAATCTGTAGACAAATTGCATCGGGAGCGTGCGATGTCAAAGGTCCGTGCTGAAATTTCAGGGAGGCCACCTTATTGGCAAACATGGGGGGTGGTGGCTGATAATTAATCTGGCCAGGCCAGACGGATGGTGCACGGCAGCTGAATACAAATCACTGGCGGTGGCGCGCCGTGGCGGAAGCGACGCGTGCCCCGAGCAGCTAACCCAGCAAAGGCTCAGACGCGCAATGTTCCGCAGTTACCTTAGTATGCAAAATGTCATGATGACAAAAAGATATCCAGTTATTTTTACAAAAAAGAAAGAAAAAGAAAAAAATAAATAAAAATAAGCTCTACCTTTTCTATGTTCTCATCTAGTTTAATGTTTGTTTGTCCCTATTTCTGTGTATCACTTGGTATATCGATGACCTGGTGAAGATCGCGGGAAGCCGTTGGATGCGGGCAGCGCAGAACCGGTCGTCGTGGAGATCCTTGGGGGAGGCCTATGTCCAGCAGTGGACGTCCTTCGGCTGATATTATGTGTACAATAAATTGTGAAATAAATAAATAAATAATAATAAGATGTTCAGAGGACGGAAAAATAGGAAAACCCTTAAAAACATTTGTATTAGGAAAACAGCAAAAATTGCTCGGTCTGTGTCTAGTGATCGGTTTTCGACGCATTGGAAACTTTGGTCGCAGGGATCTCAATTTTTCTCAGCAATTACAAAACATGTGAAAGTGATATTTTGTAACCTGATTCTTTATTTAAATGACTTCATTTTGTCAGTTGCAGAAACACGATTCGTAAACTTTTATAAAAGAAAAATATACATCAAAGAAACCTCATTTAAAACAGATATTTTCATTCTACAGGCAAACCAGACCGATTTAAACCTCGCACGCACTTTTATATACCAGTTGTATTTTAAAAAAAAATGTAGTTTTTAATATAAACGAAAAAATATTGAAAAAGTGCAAAAGTGTGGTTATTTTCTTTACTCTTCACACGTAAAGAAAAAAACACAGACAACTGTTTCAATCAAAGCTTTGGTGGTTGCCTGGATGGTATATCACTTAGTGGTGCTCACTTCAGTAAATTAGCACATACCTTACGTGTTCAATGCAACCAGATGAGACCCATAAATACGGGGTCTTGTTTTGGTCGACCAAACCCTTTTCAGGAGGCCTTTTACTTTTGAAACTGAACAACTTTCCCCAAGTCATAGTCAAATCTTTAAAAAAAACACACAAAGTTACTTCGGGAGTGCAGACAGAAGTAAAAACTTGAAAAATTATGGAGGTGTTGGTTACGGTAACGGTACTGTATTTACTGTTGTCGCGAGTTCAATGGTTCTCAAAAAATGCCCAACGAGCTTAAAGAAGTTTTCACTTCAAAAATTCGGCCTCTCCATACAACTGGATGATCGATTTGTATGATAAGTCCACATTTTTTTTTCAGCAAAGTTGTAGAACAACAGTTGTTTGCTTTCAATTCCTACTGGAAAGGGAGTTGACGACCAAAACAACAACTGTTATATAAAACATGTAAGGAAGGAGTAGTACCTTTGGAGATCAAACTTTTTGAGAATATGACCTATTGCGTCTAACTTTCTGTGAATCAGAAAATCAACATTTGGACCCTCTCTCAGCTCTGCTTATCTAATGAAAAATGTTCAATGAAACATGATTAAAAATAAAAAGTGTCAAAAATTCTTTTTTAAGTATTCATTTTCATATATCTTCGGAGACGAATTGGAGACTTGGAGAGCCTAATTATGTTACACAAAGGAGTATTTGTTGAAGAAAATTGGATCTGAACAGTAACAGGGTAATGTTGAAACATTTTATTTTTAAAAAGTTTTCTTTGCCATTGTCGCGCGTAAATGTCAAATGTTTTTAATCCCACAATTGATACGCCCTTGGCATCATCTCACCTGATGGTAGTGATGATGATGCCGAAGATGGAACCAGGCTTACCAAGAACGTAATGAGGAACTGGCTATCTTATCTTCATGCCGGAACACATCAATGCTGATATCATTGCCGTTTGGCGGCAAAACTTAGACTTAAACTCCTTGCCTGCGTCTGTGTTTCCCGACTCCTACAATTTGGGGATCTTCAAGGCGAGAGTGAATAAGCATTATTTCAGTTTGCGTGTACCATCCTCGACTACATCGTCACTTACCATCAGGTAAGATATCAAACGCACTCAAATTTTTAATAAAAAAAAGGTTATATGGTGGTAGCATACAGGTAGACATAGAAAATGCCCTACCACCATCTAAACCGAGTCTTACAAAGCTTGACCTCACCGGGAATTAAACCTACGAGCTGCAGGTGTTAAGCGAGTGGATTAACCATTACGCCACGGAGGTGAAAAACGTAGGACAATGTTCTGTTCTATATTAGCTTCGTGATTGCAGCGTTTTATTAAACGCAATAAATCTTAGTCTAAATAACATTAATGTTTATCTTTACATTAAAAGCCCATTGTTAAGAGCCAAGTTTTGATCAAAACTTTTCTCCCTCATAATTTTTCATCGATCAAGTTGCAGCAAGGTTTCACGCTCCATTCAAAAGTTTGGCAAGAAGTCAATTATAGTAAAGAAAATTCTACGGGGGTAAGTTATAAACAAGCGCGGGTGAAATGATGTCGGTTTGTTTGTGGGCTATAAACAGAGTTGCAGGGGCTCTGCAGCTAGATCTCTCTCTCTCTCTCTCTCTCTAGTAATTAATGGTCTGCCAGGGCACGCAGGGGTGAAATTGGATCAATTTGCGAGCTATTCTAAGCTCTAAGGGAGCTCTATTGGTAAACAAAACTAATTAATGCCAAACATTGATTACGCGTATTCAGAATTCAGAGCTTTTTCAACGCATTCTTGCTTCATCCCCTCCACAAGCTCTTGCCATGAATTATTTATTAACGCATTTACGCCAACACTGTTGTGGAGTTTCTAAAATTTCAACAGTAATTTATCGAGCTCCAGGGAGCACGTAAATATCTAGCGCAATAAAGGAGTCGAAAACGTTACCCATAAAAATTCTCCGAATTCAGCACATATTGAGTGGTCTCGAGGTTTAAGTATGGGAAGTGGTGGCAGCAGCGTTCGACCCTCGTATTTAGCTATTGTTTTAAGTGGGCTACACTTCGTTACGCCCCCGCTCTCAGGCGAATTTTAGAGATCGAGCTTTTTATATTTTTTTAGCAAAAGAGCCCTCACGCTAAACTGATAATGACGCAGCCAGGCCGAGGGGGATTCCGGATGCTCCCGACGCAGAGCCGTTTAGAGAAGCTGTTGCTGTCTAAATTTATTGTAACGGTTGTAATGCTTTTCTTTACTGGTAATTGTGCTCCCCTAATGGTAATCCCAAGAACTGAAACACCTGGCCCGAGATAGTAAGTAAGTGGCGTTTAAATTTAGGAACACTTGAGCAAGACTCGAGTTGGCGAGTCGATGCAACTGTTGGAGGTACGGGTAGGTACTATAACTGAATTCTTAAGAGGAATCATGCAGAGTTGCAATATCTACTAACGTTTGATGTTTCAGACCAGAAAAGATTTTAAGATCAAGGAATTAGTTATTATCAATAGACTAATTGATGTGTTATGCCTCCAAGGAGATCCCATGTAAATTTTATCCAAATTGGAACAGTACTTGTTAAGAAAATTATCAGAAACAAAAAAAAGACGCGAAATTTAATTTATTTTTTGCGATTGAAGTCGGTTTTTTAGGGCTACGTACTCAAAAGGTAAAAACGGGACCTTATTACTAAGACTTCGCTGTCCGTCCGTCCGTCTGTCACCAGGCTGTCTGTATTTCATGAACTGTGATAGCTAGACAGTTGAAATTTTCACAGATGGTGTGTTTCTGTTGCCGCTATAACAACAAATACTAAAAATTAGAAAAAAGTGATAAAATAAGAGGGGTAATTTTACAAAAACATGTTTTTTTTTGAAACATGAAGAAACTAGCGCCATCTAGTATGATGGTACGGAACCCTTTGTGTGCGGTTCTGACTCGCACTTGGCCGGTTTTAACGTGTTCAACATGGTCAATACTGCTCAATGGTGAATACTCGTTCGTTAACCATACATTAATAAAAATAATGTAATAAAATTGGTAGAAGACCCGTTAACTGGGGCATCTACTCATCATACTAAACAACTTTTCCCAAGTAATCCATTAACAATTCTCAAAAAAAAAATCGACACTCCATACAAAAATGTTTAAAATCCATCTATCAGCTAATCGATTTGTATGAAGAGTTAAAAAAAATGCGATTTCAGCAAACTTGTAGAACAAAAGTTGTCCAGTTTGATGAGTAGTTAGATGAGTCCCAGTTAACGGGTCTTATACACCAATTTTGTTACATTCTGTATAGTTTTAAGGCGAGGCACCGGTGGAGAAGCGGAGAAACCCTTTTGCTACATCAAATTTTTTGGGTAATTACTACTAAATATCGGTCTTGCAAAAAATATTGGACATACTTAAGGATATTGTCTGAGGAATGTGCGAATATGTTACACGATAGTGTGTAGTTTTCTCGATCATAAAAAAAACCCAAAAACTAAAACGTCTAAAAAAGTCTAAAACGAATTGTTTATTAATAAAATTTCTAATTTGCACATAGTTTTTATATGGAGATTTTTGTTTTTAAGTACTACAGAGAATCTGCAAAATTTTAAGTTTTTAAATTTAACTCTTAAAAGAAATAACAACGTAAAACATTAAAAAGTGCAAAAGTGAAGGAAAAAACAGAGATAACTGTTTTACAAATGCCTCGCCTTAAAGAAAGACTTACGAGATGCAGAACGTTATAAGCGACGCAATATGGATGTTTACAATATAGCCTTGCGTAGTAATCCTTAGTAATATTATAATAAACGCGAAAGT
Source organism: Coleophora flavipennella (assembly GCA_947284805.1). NCBI lineage: Eukaryota > Metazoa > Arthropoda > Insecta > Lepidoptera > Coleophoridae > Coleophora > Coleophora flavipennella. The sequence continues at coordinate 6,340,012 of OX369287.1, read as the reverse complement.
TAATATGTATGGATATATGGATGTTTGTTACTCTTTCATGCCACAACAGATAAACGGATCTGGATGAAATTTGGTACGTAGACAGTATAAGGCAAGGTATTGATTGGAACAGTTGTCTCTGTCTTTTTCTTCACGTGTAAATAATAAAGAAAATAACCACACTTTTTCTTCACTTTTTGAATGGTTTTTCGTTTTAATCAAAAACTACAATGAAAGTATAAAAAATAATAACATTACTCACTTTGTATTATCATAGCGAATATTTTTGTATATTTTTGAAATTAAAATATGAGTCATTATTAGAGTTGAAAGTAACGTTGTAGACCTATCTTTGGGATTTTTTTCTATGGAGCCAAAACTGCTCAATCGTGTTGCTAATAGCTTTTGACTTTAACAAACATCATCAATAATAAGGGTATTTTTTTTCAACCTTGGGTTTTCTATCGTTTAGGAGTAAATAACGTCGAAAATAACGAAAAACTTTAATAATACCGACTTAAAATAAGATAAGATAATCTTTATTGACAAAAACCACCTAAAGGTACAGTGCTATTCCTTATAATGATAATATGTTATATTAAATGAGGAACATGAAAATTTTAGTGGTAGTTGATAACATGAAACATAATTAGGTGTACTGATCTCCAAACTAGGGGGACCCTGTTTCTTGGAGATCAGATTCCTAGATTGGGACCTAGTTTAACATATACGCTACTGTTTGACACTCTCCGTCGAAGAGAGTCATAGAAACTATGTTCATGCTAGCGAAGGAACTGGCAAAAGCTTAGTATTCCCTATTCTCAGGCCTTGCGGCGTCGTTCCGAAACACGAGTCACCCAGACAAGAGATGCAAGCTCCATCCCCGGTTTCGTCTGCCACTTTCTCAACAAGGAAACATAATTAGGTGTACTGATCTCCAAACTAGGGAGACACTGTATCTTGGAGATCAGATTCCTAGATTGGGACCTAGTTTAACATATACGCTACTGTTTGACACTCTCCGTCGAAGACAGTCATAGTAACTATGTTCATGCTAGCGAAGGCACTAACAAAAGCTTAGTATTCCCTATTCTCAGGCCTTGCGGTATCGTTCCGAAACACGAGTCACCCAGACAAGAGATGCAAGCTCCATCCCCGGTTTCGTCTGCCACTTTCTCAACAAGGAAACATAATTAGGTATACTGATTTCCAAACTAGAGGGACACTGTATCTTGGAGATCAGATTCCTAGATTGGGACCTAGTTTAACATATACGCTACTGTTTGATACTCTCAGTCGAAGACAGTCATAGAAACTATGTTCATGCTAGCGAAGCCGCTGGCAAAAGCTAGTATTCCCTATTCTCAGGCCTTGCGGTATCGTTCCGAAACACGAGTCACCCAGACAAGAGATGCAAGCTCCATCCCCGGTTTCGTCTGCCACTTTCTCAACAAGGAAACATAATTAGGTATACTGATTTCCAAACTAGAGGGACACTGTATCTTGGAGATCAGATTCCTAGATTGGGACCTAGTTTAACATATACGCTACTGTTTGATACTCTCAGTCGAAGACAGTCATAGAAACTATGTTCATGCTAGCGAAGCCGCTGGCAAAAGCTAGTATTCCCTATTCTCAGGCCTTGCGGTATCGTTCCGAAACATGAGTCATCCAGACAAGAGATGCAAGCTCCAGCCCCGGTTTCGTCTGCCCCTTTCTCAACGCAAACAATCCGCAAGAGTAATTTATCCCATTTCCCTCAATTACGACCTTTCCACTGGAGTCTTATGTCAAATGGGGTGAACTCTGTCAGATTCCGAGTATCCGCGTACATATTTTATACGCAGACGATGTGGCGATACCATTTCCTGGGCCTTATTGAGTTACTGATTGGGGTGGCCGTCCGATTCAATTTGTGATTAATTGACTTAGATTGATTTCAGTCATTGTACTTCATTAGTCTCCTCCGTTTGTTTTGATCAGATTGCGATGTTATGTCAATTTAAGCAGGTATAGGCCCGATCGCCCTTATTCAGGGTAGGCTCGAGCCCCTCGGTGGGGACATATATGAGCTGATATGAATGAATGAATGAAGAAGCAGGTATAGGTCTCAATTTCGCTCTATGCTCGGATTTTTTTTTATCTTTTTTTATTCACTTTTGGTAAGCCCTTGGCATCATCTCACCTAATGGTAAGTGACGATGATGCCGAAGATAAAAGCGGGCTTACCAAGTTCATTATTGATTTCAGATGTTTTTAGGGTTCCGTACCTCAAAAGGTAAAAACTAAACCCTTATACTCGTAGGATCACTCGTGTGTCTGTCTGTCCGCGTCTGTTACAGGCAATTTGCTCGAAAGCTACTAGACCGATTGATTTGAAATTTGGTACACATATGTGAGTTGGTGACCCAAAGACGGACGTGTAACGTAAATTAATGAATTTAAACATGGGGGCCACTTTTAGGGGGTACAATAGAAAAAAAATGTTTTTAAAATATATTTTATTTTATTATCGCCTCCCCCCCCCCTTATAGCCGAAACTACTGGGCCTACAATCTTGAAAAAAATATCACAGTAATGAGGTTAAATATGCATTTGTAATCTATGCAGATTATAGGGAAATCTATGAAAAAATCTTAAGTCCTGTTCCCACAGAAAAAAATACATTTCTGTTGTCCAGAATAAGTCTACTCCCTATTTACCTAGAGCAAAGTATATAGTGCAAGGTCTTGGTAGTTAAAGTTTTGGTGCGGAACCCTGTTTGTATGACCCCGAGTAGCACTTGGCCGGTTTTTTTATTAATCTTCGACGCAAAAACTGTTTGTGTGTCTGTATATGTCATCGCAGTTCCTAAACCAACCGAGTTCCGAGGTCCGAGACCAACCGAGATGATTCTCAGTCATAATCCATTCAGCCGTTCATGGAAATGATCAATTGTCCTCCGAAACGGTAAGAAATAGATGAATAGTGCTTTAACTTAAATAATGTTTACCTTGAGAAAATCAAAATGACGGAAAACAAAATGGCCGCTGAAAGCAAAGGTGCTCCGATTTGGCTAAAATTTTGTCGGGGATTTTTAATTTAATTATTCAATTAATTATGAGCGTCGGTGGCGTGATGGCAAGGGCCGCTACCTCCTGTCCGGGAGGTCGTGGTTCGATCCTGCCACGTACCAATGCAATGTGTTTTCGAATTTCGATTTCATATACCTATACATTTATCCGACGCTCATATACGGTGAAGGAAACATCTTGAGGAAACGTGCATACGTCTGCGAAGAAACTGGAAGGTTGTGTGTGAAGTCGACCAACCCGCACCGTGCCCGCGTGGTCGACTAAGGCCCGATTGCCCTAATTCAGGGTAGGCTTAAGCCCCTCGGTGGGGACGTATATGAGCTGATGTGATTAAATTAATTATTGCTTGGCTAGGTTGGGTTAGGTTCCCGATACTAATTAACTTACTAAACAGAAAATGTGTTTTGTTTATGCAAACGATAATATGCACGATGGTTGTAAATAATCCATCTTCACGTATCGCTAAGTACCTTCTTTGTTTTGTTAACAGTACGTTCTTCATATTCGGCTAAACCTTAAACTAATTCGCATGCAATACATTTTCTAATTCAGGAGATTGTCGGATTTGTGTTGTTTTGAATTAAGGACGCACTCACTTCGTTTGCAAGTTCTTACCCCGAGGCGTGTTGTACAGTCTGTTACCTCATACAGCTACCCTCTCTATCTTTCTCCATCTCTTATCATGTAGCAAAGTTAACCGTGCTGTCCAAGGGACAGACGGCGGTTGCCTGGTGTTGTACTTAGCATCACCCGCGGTCACGTGTAGGGCATTTAGATTTACACCTAGAACTACTTACACATCTGGAATAAGGTGTGCAGGTTTCCTCACGATTTTTCCTTCACCGTTAAAGCAAAGTATATATTTTAGTACTAACATACAGTATGGACACTCCCTGCCGCTATTTAGATTGCGACCTCACCCCCTCGTCTCCCAGATTGATTCAGATTTTTTACAGTTTGGTTGTCGAACGTATAGGATTTCGCCGCCATTTTGTTTTTTCCGTCATTCGTTTTTTGAAATGGCATTTTTGGCCCGTTGTATGAAGTGTGCAGGGTGTGGTTGAATCAATCGATAAGTATATCTACGTAAGTTTCATAAAAATCATTGCTACATTGGCCGTCCGGATTTGAAACCGGAACTTTTGGTTTGGAGGACCGTGTCAGTACCGTTGAGCCACCGATGCTTCACTGCTAAAACCTTCTGACTATTTGATAATCAGCCTACTTTGGCAGCACAAAAAAACGTCCACTGCTGGTCATAGATAGATAGATAAAACTTTTTTTCACTAAAAAGGCACAATACATTTTAACAATACACAAACAAATAATTAAAACTTAGTGACAAATATTACTAATTTAACAGTGTCAGTGGTCTAGGCTCAGCATAAATGTTGTGGGTAGCAGAGTACTCACAACGCTGTTTTTCAGCCAAAACCAAGAAAACGTACACGCACCTCAGTGGTCAACTATACCTACCTATAATAGTATAGTCATAGGCCCTTCCCGAGATGGGTGGTTTCGGGAAGGGCCTCGCCACGCTTGGCAGGCGGGTTGGCGATCGCAGTGTGCGATGTGGTGGCACAGTAAGCGGAAAGGACGCTGCTGCCAATCCTCCGGTTACGTCCCTTGGTTACCTCTACGATACCCATTGGAAGAGATGGAGTGGTCCAATTCTAAGCTGGGAACCATACAGATAATTCTAAGCCGGGAACCAAACGACTAATCCTAAGCCGGGAACCATACGGCTTACTACTTTACTTTGAAATTTTCCTAGACATACCTACCACTGAAAATAGCTGCTAGTGAGTTTTTACAAATGCGTAAATTTGATAAAAAATAAACTTGGCATCATTTAAAACAAATAAAAAAATATTTTTTGTATGACGGGTACCATTTTTAGAATTTTCCCAGATATACCAAATATGGCGTATTTTGAGGTGTTTGGAAAACATTCTAAGCGCTATATTTTTGACTTTTTTAAATTTGTATGAGTTTGTATTACAAAAATAATACCTTAGCAAATAATTTTAATATCCAATTGTAAAATTTCATCAAAATCGTTCAGTTTCTCTGCTTATATACACATACACAACATATTTTTTGACTACTCTTTTATGTCTAAAGTCATATAGAATAGAGTGCAGTTCCTTTATAATCTCGTAGTTGGTTTTTTGGACGATCACATGACCTTCTTTTGCTCCAATTTCGCTTTAAGGTAAAAATCACCCGGTTTACTTTTGTGCATACGGGGTCTTTTAAAATTGCGGGTGCTGAATGTACCAAGTTGTTGCCCCTGGGCCCAAGTGAAAGTGTACTTTGCAAGCTTTTACCCCAACGCATCGCAGGGGAAGGTGGGCTTAATTAGGAAATAATGCCTAAGCGATTAATCACGATACCCTGCACGTAGATGCGTAGTTGCTCTTTTGTTTTAGCCAAAATGCTGAAGAGCCAGGGTTCGAAATTATCAAGATAATTATTTTCTTTGATAATTATTCGGCGCTGTTTCTTATTTTTGGCTCTTTAATATTTTTTTAAAATGAAAATGATAAAATTGTATGTAGATAAAAACTATCACTTAATTGTTTAAGTGTAAGTTTAATCACGGTTATTATGGGTCCCCAGGAGGCTCGAGTTTCCATACAAACGTAGTTCCGCTTAGATATAAAAACTACATGCCGGATTGAATACAAAGTTTGCGAATATATTGAGTAGACACATATCGATGTTTGTAATTAGTTTTCGAAGTGCAAATATTAAGTGGAAAAAATGAAGCCTTCGTTTAGTTATTTTTCAATTAACTACGATGAAAACTAATTAAAAACATCGATATGTGTCTTTTTTTTTCGTTAGTTTAGATGCTAGTGGTCATTGAAAATGTACAGTTAAAATATATGTTATCTATCATAAAAAAATCAAAATTAGAATGTAAGTTATATTTAACTACTCTTATATTAATTCCTAGCCTTATTAAGTTCTAGTTATTCACAAAGCTTTTATTATTATTATTAATAAATTCAGATCGGAATCGGAAGACGCTTTGACCTGTATTTATACTTACATAAACTAAGTTATGTACTTGTATAATTAATCTAAGTTATAAACTTATATACTAAAACTAAAGTTATGTACTTACTGTCTAAACTAAAATACACACTTACTTGAACTAATTTACTTACATATTGAAACTAAGTTAAGTACCTACAAATATACTAACATTAAGTTAGATACTTACTTAAGTACTCAAATTAAGTTACGTACATGTATATATTACTGTTTGTTTTTTGCTATAAATTCTATTCTATACATCTACAGTGAAACACTTTAAATGTGGTCTGAGAGTTTGATTTCCAATGGGACGAGAGAGTCCAGTAGAGCTGAAACCGTTCCAGTTCGTTGCACGGGGCCTTTCCGATTTGCCTATTGTCGTAAAAGTCAGAGGTGGACTGTTTGCGATTGACGGTGCCTTTGGGTACCTAACCCGTAAAACCCTATGGGTTTGTGTCCCAATGTGACTTTTACAATATGTCACGCATGATTTGTTACGACGTAAACGATAGATTTTTTTTATCTACACACATATCATAAGAACTCTAAAGTTCAAAATCCGTAGGCAATGACCAGCATTATGGCAGCCCATTTTAATGTGAGATCTTTCTTGTCTGTGGTAGTAGCAAAGTATATATATTAGTACTAACATACAGTATGGACACTTCCTGCCGCTCTCTAGATGGCGACCCTCGTCAGATTGGTTACTGTTTGGTGGTCGAACGTATAGGATTTCTCCGCCATTTTGTTTGTTCCGTCATTCCTTTTTTTGAAATGTCATTTGTGACCCGTTGTATGAAGTGTCCAGGGTGTGGTAGTGGGAATACATACCATTGTTCCAATGTAAATGTCAATTACAATAAATAATTCTGTATTTGTTCAAATTTATTTTTATTGCATTATTTTAATATCTATAGTCTATATATATATTTTACAGGTAGCACTAGTAGCAATGCAGGTAATTAACCTACGGCTTCTGAAACCATCTTAGAGTACTTAATAATATGTATGTAGATAAAATAATTAATGCAACTTTTGCAATTAGATCTTAAAACACTCGTGTGATTCTATAACGAAATTCAGCTTCGCCTCATTTTGTTAAAAGACAATCATGTTTTAAGACCTGTCATTACATAACAGTTGCATATACTACTATTACAAGCTTTCTATTAACTTGCTGTGCTAGTTCATCATCATCATCATCATGATATCAGCCGCAGGACGTCCACTGCTGGACATAGGCCTCCCCCAAGGATTTCCACGACGACCGGTTCTGCGCTGCCCGCATCCAGCGACTTCCCGCGACCTTCACCAGTTCATCGGTCCACCAAGTGAGAGGCTTGCTTACACTACGTTTTCCGCTGTTTTAGTTAGTTTAGGACAAATCTTTTCAAGTTTCAAGTTTTTCGAAAATTACAATGAGTTTAGTAATAAGGTGCCTAAGCAATAAAGGAAAACGTAGAATAGTATATTTTATATCGAGGGAAAAAACGAAGCCATAATATACCAGAGGTGGTTTGACTCCCGAGCGTGCGAGGGAGTCAATGAAACCGAGGGTATATTAAGTTGGCGTTTAGTCTCGAGGTGCAAACTGTACTTTTCACTTTGAGTGCGAGAAAAATAGTCAGTTTAGTACAAAAACATTTAATAAAAATAACTTAATAAAAAAAAACACAAAAGATATCAAAACACATGGCGTCACCTTCTTTGCGGAAAAACCATGGAACTATAACTCTCTACACTTTCGCAATGAAGATGGTCTACACTCCACAGATAATAGTATATTTACTGGCTGTTTGAGTTTGTCTATGTCACATGAAGGACATTAATAAACTAATTACTTTTCACTACTTAGAGACTAAAGTGGTTACTTTAGTCCCGTTTCGTAGGGCTATATTGGCGTACATTTAGACCATGAAAAGTGAAAAAACACTGAAACGACACGGATTTGGATGCACTATAAAACAAAAACCATAATCGACGGATAGATAAGCGAATGAATAGTTCAAAACATTTACAATGAGCTAGTCCGTATTCCCAATTAATGAACAAACCCTCATTCAAAAGACAAATGAACAAATACACCACTAATCATAGGCAGAGACTATAATTAATGAAATTTTGCGTCACGCAGATCCGGAGACCACGCTTGTTACGAATTAATTGAACATAATTGGTAATACGAAACCGCGGGGAGACTGGGCCGTTATGGAGCATACAAATTCCCGCAAAACCCTTTAATCCGCCGCCGCTCACTTATTTCACTTGTCCCCTTGTTGGCGGATTGTCCCCTACCTCAGAGTTGCCAAGCGTCCTGTTTTTCCAGGACGTGTCCTGCTTTTGGGGTGTCCTGGATAGTTTTTAAATAGTTTCCTGGGTTTTGGGTGAATTGTCTTTTTTAACCGCCTCCGTAGCTCAGAGGCAAAGTTCACTGGCTTTACACAGGAGGTCGCGGGTTCGATTCCCGGCGGGGTCAATTGTAAGACTCGGTTTGGTTGGTGGTAGGGCATTTTCTAAGCCCGCCTGGCTAGCAACCACCATCTTATCAAAGTCTTGCCGCCAAATATCAATGTTGATATCATTGGTGTGTTCCGGCATGAAGATAAGATAGCCAGTTCCCCATTGCGTTGGGGAATCTTGGTAAGCCCGCTTCCATCTTCGGCAACATCGTCACTTACCACCAGGTGAGATGTTGTCAAGGGTTTACCAATTGTAAAAAAAAATAATTAATCGAGTATATGCTCAGCAGAGGTGCGATAGACATTGAAGAGCATCAAAAAAAGACCAAACACAAGGCTATAGTGTTAGGCAGGAACTTCTAAAGCCTTAGACACTTTCTCTAAGAAATCGTCGAAAAATGAGAAAACAGTCGTAGCTAATAAAGGGACTGCAGCGTAATTTTTGCTATTAGTTGAGTTTCATTTATCCTATATCCATTGCGTAATTGCTATTAACTAATTGTTCTTGTATTGCGTCCTGTTTTTAAACAGAAATGTCCTGGTATTCCGAATTTTGGGATGGTAACCCTACCCTACCTCCCCCCGTTGATGAAATTCTTCATGCCTGCGAGGTATAAAGGCACTATGTTTTCAATTTTAAGCTTGGTGTTTCTTTATACAAGTACATTTGAAGTACGCGAGAGTGCTATGTTTTAGTAATGGCTCTCCGGGGAAATAGACTGATCGAATAATATTGTATTTATTGTTAAGGAAAACAATTTTCATAATCTTACCTTAACCAAAGTATATATATTAGTACTAACAAACAGTTTGGACACTCCCTGCCGCTCTCTAGATTGCGACCTCACCCCCTCCGTCACCCAGTTTTATACAGATTGGTTACAGTTTGGTTGTGGAACGTATAGGATTTCGCCGCCATTTTCTTTATTCCATCATTCCTTTTTTGAAATGTCATTTCTGGCCCGTTGTATGAAGTGTTCAGGGTGTGCCTCAACTAACGGGAAGTGATAAGAATACTTCGAAAAAAAAAACAAAAGTAACTTTATGTCGTCTTTCTTTACAGGAAACTAATGTACATAAAATATCTTCTGATAGGTAGTTAAAACAAGCCAAGTGCGAATCGAACTCGTGCACTGAGGGTTTCTCACAAAAACATCTTTTATCTATTTTTATCATTTAAAGACAAATTTAAGATTGTAGTTTAAAAATTATCTTCCATACCTACATCATTCTATACTAAAAAAGGAACTAATTTATTATTACGTAAAGTGAAATGATGGCAGCGTAATGTGCGGCGGTTGCAATCCGATGCGTCCCTTCGCTGGAAATTGCCGAACATTCTGTTTGTTCATATCGAATTATTATTTTTTGGGTATTTAAATAGATTTAGGAGCTTAGTTAAAAAGAGCCTTAAGCCTTTGTATAGCAGTGAAAGTATTTCGGCTGATATGAGGATAATGATAAGGAGCTTAGTTAGACTAAATCGGTTCTTTTTATTTTTTTTATTTTTTCGTCGGTTTATTTTTTTATTAAAGAGTATTTTTTTTGATGACCTACTTCCGTCTCCATCATCGAGACCCTCGATGGTAGTCAATCCCATAAATCATAAGTTGGGTATAAAGTTCTCGGCCCAAACATAAGCCTAATAAGTTTCGTTAGAACTAATAATTATGTGTGCCAATTTTCAACAGAATTGGTTCACAGGTGAACCGATTCAGTTGGTGAATAATCAATCACCTCTATTTTTCTACCCTTAAGGATGTTTTTTTATATTTAAATGGGACCAATTTCAAAGTATACCATCCAATAAAAACCGGCCAAATGCGATCCAGAACCGCACACGAAATGTTCCTTACCATCATACTAGATGGCGCTAGTTTCTTCATGTTTCAAAAAAACTCGTTTTTTGTATGAAGACCCCCCTATTTTTTATACTTTTTCTAATTTTTTGTATATGTTGTTTTAACGGCAACAGAAATACATCATCTGTGAAAATTTCAACTATCTAGCTGTCACGGTTCATGAAATACAGCCTGGTGACAAACGGACGGACAGACAGATAGACATACGGACGGACAGCGAAGTCTTAGTAATACGGTCCCGTTTTTACCCTTTGGGTACGGAACCCTAAAATAGCATAGAAATCGGACTACAACTACAAAAACTGTGATAAAATAGAAAAAAAAACGAGACCTACAGTACTCGCATATGATGTGTAGCATGTGACAAAATACTTATGAAATTAATTAATTATCGGGTCGTTCATTCACGGGCCGACCCTTCGAGTAGTAGTATGTCATCTTTGCCTTTGCCATCACACTAGGCTGCATGGCTATGACAACCTTAGTTTTCGAGAATTAAAAAACGTTCGCATTTCCTGTTACACATTTCCGTCCCATTTCACGAAATCACTCCCACAAATTGCAGGAAAGCGAGAGCCAAGATGTTACACATCAAAAAATAAGACGTGGGAACCTCGTTTGTTTTTTCCTCGGTTAAATTAAAATCCTAACAATTTCTAATTTTGGTGCTAATTATCTAGTGGTTTTCGCGTCGTCGTCAGTCGTTTGCCAGTAACTTAATTTTATACTTCGTCTATTAATATATTTTTAATTTCCCTTTTGTATTCCGTGGCTACATCTTAAATGAAAAGTTAGAAAATAATGCCGATTCTAAATACTTATGTACTTAAGACGTACCTACTCACGTACACAAAATTAGTTTAATCTAGTAATTACTGGAATTACCAACTTATTAAGCCTTTGGTGCCAGTTGTTATTACTTGATGGCAGTCGTTAAGAGGATTGTGAAAGTGCGACTTTTCATACAAACGTCGATAACGATGTTCACCTCTTAAATAATAACCGATTGGGAACAATGTTTGATAGGTTGTCAGTCAGAACAAAAGCTAGGCTTATACGTTTTGGTATTTTCGATAAAGTTACTAAGTTTAATTTTATTGTCGTTCACGTTTTTTTATACAAAACTAATTTCGGCCATTCTTTTCCAATCAGTAATTTAAAAAACGAAACATGTAAACCTAGCTTTTGTTCTCACTGACAACCTGTCAGAAATTGGTCTAAATCGGTTAACATTTAAGGTGAAAATCGTTATCGCCGTTTGTATGAAAAGTCGAATTTTCGCCGTGGGTTCACATCACAGTCCTCTTAAGCCATGTCAGATGACCTTGACGACTTGACCTTCGTGTGTTGATTAAGGTCTCATCTCCCAAGTTTGGGTATAGACTCGCGCCCCAGCTGTGGAGACATTTATGGGTTTTAAACATAAGGTTAGGATACTTTAGGCGTTAAGATAACTCAAAGCCAAGCAGGTTGATCCGTGATAAAATAATATAGAACGTAACTTCATTCATTTTAGGTTCAAATCAATGCTGGCTTTGACGCGGCGGGCGGTTACGTTGAGACCGAATGCGCGATTCTCGATTTTTACATGGTTTAATTACTTTTCTTGTTTTTCAATTAAGTTTAAAAAAAAGTGTTCAATTAAAATGGAAGGTGTTAAGATAGCCGATTTTTTTGAGTTGGTGTTATTCAACATAAACTGTTTGTTCCAGAAATTTTGCAATTATGCCAAAAATAGGGTCTACAGGACATTTTTTTACATCAAAAGTGGTAATATTTTTATCATCATATCACCCGAAGGACGTCCACTGCTGAATATAGGCCTCCCCCAAAGATAATTATATTTTTTTTTTATTTCACAATTTTATTGAATTGAACAGATTTCTCATTAGTTGAAGTATAATATTTTTTTCATAGTATGCCTTTACGCAGTATTTCAATAATTTGAATTGAATATTGCGATTCAATATTGTGGTCCACGCGGTTGACCGACGACCTGGTGAAGATCGCGGGAAGCCGATGGATGCGCCCAGCGCAGGACCGGTCGTCTTCGAAATCCTTGGGTAGGCCTATGTCCAGCTATGGACGTCCTTCGGTTGATATGATGATGATGATGATGATGACCCATGTTAGGGTCTTAAGTGAAAAACACTAGTAGTACCACTGGTAAGTAGGATCTTTTATGCTAGTTCCGACTGGGTGGGAACCAGTCACTGCTCGCTTTATAGCTGCTGCCGAGTCTGCCAAGCAGCTGGAAAGCGAGGCCCAGTCGTGCCGAAGTGATTTAAAGGACAATATGCCAGCCGACCGAGTCAGAACGAGGTTATTAATTGCTATTTCGGCCGAGACTCGCATAGTATTTTACCAGACTGCGCATTTTGCCCGCCCTGTACAGCCAATAGCCATAAAGGCTTGGATTTTGGAGTCCGAGGTGTCGTGGATCTAACGAGAAACAAATGACTCAATAGAATCATCATTGTTTTACTCAATGGATCTACTAAGAAATTAATTTCTCTATAGATCCACACCTTTAAAATTGGATGTAATGAGAAAAAATGACTCAATAGATCTAGTATGAATCTACTCAATGGATCTACCGAGAACGAACGGTTAGATTTGATTGAGATCGCGTGAGTAACATAGGAGACATTTTTGCCCGACTAGCCAAAAAGGTTATTTATTTTTTTGGCACGCTCTGTATGTAGCCCGGCTTTATGTTTTTTGGAGTGCAAGGTGTCTGTGTCGAGGTGTTTTTTTAATTTTTAATTAATTCCTAAAGTTATAAGAGTTTAATTAATATTTGTAGTAGTATATATATTGCGGTTTGTAGACGAACCACAATATGGAGGTACAGAAATACACAACGCGACACTGGGCCACAGTATTACAATATAGCGGCTTACAGTAGCGCAACGAATGTACTTACGCAGAGCAACGGAAGGGCACTTGCGGGGCAGCGGGCGGCGGGGCACAGCCTGGCGAACTCCGCGAGTATGCGAGACTGACTACAGGCTAGTATGGGCTAGTACCTACACCGGTGGCGCATACTGCGACATCAAAGGCGTTGCGCTACTGTAAGCCATATCGTAATACTGTGACTGGGCGCAGTGGTCAATCACTTATTTAAATGTAGTATTGCAAATTTTTGTCGTGTTCCTTCGTTGCTTACCGAAAAGAGCCGATTGATGTTTTTTTTCTTCTTTTAAATTTTAAATAATGAAGCAATTTTTGAGAAAGTAAATTAAAAAAAAACAATACCATGCTTTTTGGTGATTTTTTTCTTGTTCTCTTTAGAACTGAATAAACATACATAATCTTTCAACTCGTATCAAAGAAAACTACCAACCAACCCCGTCTAGCGAAAATTGCATCTTTTTAAGGAGATGGTATGCATGAGCCACCTCTTGTCATGGGGCTTGTATAACCCGCGCCCTTGTTATCTGACACCCACTTTCTCATCTATATCTTCACTAATATTATAAAAAGGTTACGTAAGAAGTAATCTTCATTAATATGATATAGAGGTTACGTAGTAAATATTTGTTCTTTAAAAGAGGTAACGTTTGTACATTTGTGACTTTGTTTGTAGGAAGTAATCTTCACTAATATTATAAAGAGGTTACGTAGTAAATAGTCTTTATTCTTTAAAAGAGGTAAAGTTTGACTTTGTTTGTAGGAAGTAATTTTCACTAATATTATAAAAAGGTTACGTAAGAAGTAACCTTCACTAATATTATATAGAAGTTACGTAGTAAATAGTCTTTATTCTTTAAAAGAGGTAACGTTTGTACGTTTGTGACTTTGTTTGTAGGAAGTAATCTTCACTAATATTATAAAGAGATTACGTAGTAAATAGTCTTTATTCCTTTAAAGAGGTAAAGTTTGTGAGTTCGTGACTTTGTTTGTAGGAAGTAAACTTCACTAATATTATAAAGAGGTTACTTAGTTAGACGCTTCTAATTCAGCTTGCAAGATTTGACCTAAACAAACATACATGCATGCAAACATTGCAAGTTAAATAAAAGCTTTTTACAACCTATTTCAATCTCAACAACAATCAAGTAGAAAAAACTACATTTTTGTATTTTCTAAAAAGTATTGAACCGATTTTGATAATATTTCTGTAGGACAAACCTGGAGGCATAACTTATCAATTAAAAAAACTGGTTGTCTGTAAAGTCGGATTACGGACGGTAATTTTACGTGATAACGTGTCACAAGCCGAACGCTTAGGCTGATCGTGCCTCTCTATGGCTTGTTCCGCGCTCTCGCTTGCACGCTCCGCTCAGGCGGGACGTTACAAATGAGGACGTGACAATGAGTCATCCTTTTTGTGAGTGCAGCCGGCGTTCATCGATTTATAAGACGTTATCACGTCAAAATGTTTATCAAAATTTGTTCACAATCGGCGAAGAAATCACGTAAAAAGCACACAATAAAACATACAGTCGAATTGACACCCTTCCTTTTTTAAGTCATCTGAAAAGACCGGGAATTTTCACAGAAGGGTTTGTTTTTTGAACCTAATTTTTTTTTGGCGAATTTAGTACGGGTTTCTTCTTTAGGCAAAGTTGACCAGTTTCATGAGTAGAATCCCAGCTAAATATATTTTTACAGCTTGTATAATGATAATCCCCATTAAGCTTATGATATTAAGGCTACGTTACGTACGACACGTGTAAGCCCCATATTGGTTGTGTGATAAGATCGTGATGATCATTTAAGACGAGATATTGATTAGAACAGTTGCCTCTGTCTTTTCGAACGAAGAATCGACTTCGGATTGGTGTGAGCTTTCTGCTGGTGTACCTCAGGGCGGATTGTTATCTCCTCTACTTTTCTCTATATTTATTTAACCAGATCACTAAAGTGCTCACCTGTCAATTTCATCTTTACGCCGATGATCTTCAGATCTACATTTTAGTTATGTATTATATATGCTATTCATTTATTTATTATAAATATGTGTTATTTATGTACGTAGATTAGGTTAGTTTATATTTAATTGTATTTTATTTAGTTTATATGATTATCGAATACACACAGGTTAGCCTCCCATACTTTTAAAGTCTCCTAACACCCGGTAAGGTTGGCTGGAAGAGATCTCTTATAGAGATAAGTCCACGTTTGTACACGTCTTCTCTAAGTTCTTGTCATTTAAATGTTTGTGTACAATAAAGGATATATATATATTCATTTGCGTGTAAAGAGTAAAGAAAATAACCACACTTTTTCACTTTTTCGTTTCAATCAAAATATACAATAAAAGTATACAAAATAATAACTTTACTTACTCTGTATTATCCTAACAAATATTGTAGTATATTTAAAAAAATATACTTAAAAATATTAGTCACTAGAGTTGAAAGTACTGGTGTAGATCTATCGTTGGGATTTTTTTCTATCGAGCCAAAACTGCTCAATCGTGTTTCTAATAGCTTTTGACTTTAAGGAACATCATCAACAATAAGAATATTTTTTTTCACCCTTGGGTTTTCTACTGTTTGTTTGTTTGTTTTGTACTCTTTATTGTACATCAAAATATACTATTATAAATACAGAATAGAAGTATGCACAAAGGCGGAGTTATCCCAAACAGGGAGCTCTTCCAGCCAAGAAACAAATTAGTACACAATTTAAAAGAAGTAAAAACAATAATCTAAAGTAATAAACAGATAATAAACTACAATTAGATATAGGTTTATTTATAATAAATGTACGAAAATAAATATATATAAATAATATGTAAAGAAGTAATTGACGTCAAAAATAACGAAAATCTTACCGCCTTAATATAGGGCTCTGATAGTACCTCACAGATGGGAATTTGGTTCCCTTCCTATTCAATTTGCAAGGGAAAGTACGTAAGTAGATCCCTGTCAAAGTATATATGTTAGTACTAAAATACAGTATGGACACTCCCTGCCGCTCTCTAGATTGCGACCTCACCCTCTCGTGACCCAGATTGATACAGATTGGTTACAGTTTGTTGTCGAACGTATAGGATTTCGCCGCCATTTTGTTTGTTCTGTCATTCCTTTTTTTTAAATGTAATTTCTGGCCCATTGTATGAAGTTTCGAATATTTTTTCTCACTAGGTGTAAGAAAACTCATAAACGTAATGTTTTTCGAGTATCTTTCTATGCCTCTTCCCATTATTTGGGGACAGCCCTCCTCGTTTTCATGCGCCTGGTCTGTCGATCCTGGGTTGTCTCTTCGTTCCAAATCCTTTGATATGGTGGACCACCACGAAGCAAGCGGGCGGCCTCTACTTCTCTTGTTGTCCGGTAATGTGAGGGCTTTCTTCATGACATAGTCTTTGTCGCATCTCATGCGGGATGATTTTTACTTGTAATGTTTTTCGAGTGTATGTAGGTTTATTTCTTTGGCACGCCCTGCTGCCAAAACGGCTTAATGGCTTTTGAAGTACGAGGTGTCGTTAGATTCTTCTTAAACCGCCTCCGTTGCGTAATGGTTAGTCCATTCGCGTCAACTTTGTAAGACTCGGTTTGGTTGGTAGTAAGGCATTTTCATAGCCCGCCTGGCTAGCCACTTCCATCTTATCTAAGTCTTGCCGCCAAACATCAGTGTCAACAGCATTTATGTGTTCCGGCTTGAAGATAGGATAGCCAGATCGCCATTGCGTTGGGGAAACTTGGTAAGCCCGCTTCCATCTTCGGCATCATCGTCACTTACCATCAGGTGAGATGACGCCAAGGGCTTATCAATTGTGAATTAAAAAAAAACCCGTGAGTGACATAGGATACATTTTAACCCGCCTGGCAAATAAATAGGGGTTAAGTTTTTATGCAGTCGAGTTTTAAATGTTTAATTAATTCCTAAAATAATTTAAAGATGTTTTTGTAATTTCTCTATATTGTAAAAACGGTAATACCTATATGAAAGCTTGAAACTCGGTGTGATTATAAATTAACAAAAACCGGCCAATTATGAGTGGTACTCGAGCTAAGGAGTCGGAACTGTAAACTTTTTCTGAGGCTCCAGTTGATGTCTTTTGTTTTAAATGAAAAGGTATATTTTAATACATGCGTTGAGAAGTGTGGTGGTACGGAACCCTCGGTGTGCGAGTCCGACTCGCACTTGGCTGATTTTTCGCTATTTGTAGGGTTTCATCCCATTCCACGTTAACTACTTACCTTATTGTTTTATTTAAATACTAGTAGGTATGGTACATTTTTGCGTGACAGCTATAATAGGTATTATTTGCTAAAAGATGTGAGTTTCATTTTTTACAAAAAGTATTGTACCTATACAATTCTTGAACAACTTAAGTACTTTTAGGTACAAGCATTAATTGAAAAAAAAAACGAATTATTTCGAATTCTTTTCAGCAAATCCTTTCATTTGGTATTCCATATCATGGGGGTGCATAAAAAATACTGACCGCCATCTTTGGGAGTCCGCCATATTGGATATAGAATGACGTCACCCACCATGCATTGTTCTCCAAACATAACGTATATGCAAAATTTTAGCTCAATCGAAAACCAGGAAGTGTTTCTAATTTAGCTTCAAAGGTTTGTCCCAAAGTAACAGACAGACAGACAGACTAACTTACTAACCAACACGGCTAGCTTATTAGCTAAAGCTTGTAAAAATGCAGCCAGCAAGGTTTGTTGCGAACTTCTAAGGGTATCCGCACGCTTTCCGCATATAAAAGTAGGAAAAAAATCCTAAGTTTTCTTTGATATCAGACATAAGAGCGTAATCCAATATACATTTTGTGTTTTCGTACAAATATGAGTGTATGCGTAGTATTTGGTACTTTTGGTAGACTAATATTTAAGCTAGGTACCATCTGCGAAATACGTGCATATGCAATATTTAAGTTAGGTACCAACTGCGAAATACGGGAATATGGAATATTTAAGTTAGATACCAACTGCGAAATACGGGAATAAGCAATATTTAAGTAAGGTACTGTCAGCGAAATACGGGAATATGGAATATTTAAGTTAGGTACCATCTGCGAAATACGGGAATATGGAATATTTAAGTTAGGTACCATCTGCGAAATACGTGAATATGCAATATTTAAGTTAGGCACCATCTTTGAAAAACGTGAATATGCAATATTTAAGGTAGGTACCATCTACGAAATATGTGAATATGCAATATTTAAGTTAGGCACCATCTTTGAAATACGTGAATATGCAATATTTAAGGTAGGTACCATCTACGAAATATGTGAATATGCTCAGAGGAGCACTTGGTTCGTAATGTTATACACCGTTCACGTTTAAAGTTAGTGGGATTGATACCTACATTTACGAGTATTATGGGATTGGTTTCTTTGGTAACCAAATAAATATTCTAATCTTATACCTTCAAACGAGCAATTCTTGTATATATGTATATAATCTGAATCTCGGAAACGGCTCCAACGTTTTGCTTGAAAATTAGTATGACCAAAATCGATTCAAATAGGTATCATCTCTGGGATAACGGTATTTCCGAGATTTTCGCACTGGAGTCGGGCGCGAAATATGCTGCATATGTACCTAGCGTATTTTTAAAATGTTTTTAACGGCTCTAGGTACTAGGCCCCGATAATAGAAAGTGTACCATGTGCGTGTCGCTATAACTTAGAAACTGTTAAATACTGTGCTACTAGTAAATTAGTGGTGGTTAAAATATTTGTATTTGATATAGAATTTACTAGGAGTGCTAAACAAATCTTTGTAAGTGTTAAATGTAATATGTGAATAAGACTGAGATGCCCTGTCTTTTTTTATATAAGACATTTTATATAATTTTACGCAGGAGAACCAAAGTAACTGACATAGCTCATAGAAGTGGCAGTAGGCAGGGCACATAGCTCGTAGAACAGATGGCCGTTAGGACATTCCCTCTCGTATATCTACCAGATACGCTAAAACTACCAGGTTTATGATATAGTGTCCCCACTTACCTACCCGTGGGCATAATAGTGAGGGCCGCTATTCCTGCCAACACCATAAGGTGAAGACAAGGACCAGTTACGGTAGGTCTTGCCGTTCGTCTGGCCGTTTGAACAGTAAAGTTCTCGAGTGGCACCGCGCACCGGAAAACGTAGCGTAGGCAGGTCTCCCACGCGGTGGACCGACGGCCTGGTGAAGATCGCGGGAAGCCGATGGATGCGGGCAGCGCAGGACCGGTCGTCGTGGCAATCCTTGGGGGAGGCCTTTGTCCAGCAGTGGACGTTTTTCGGCTGATATGATGATGATGCCCTGTCTTGTAACTAAAAAATAGTTAGGTGTCCTGATATCACATAAGTTTGATGAGATAAATGAAATTGTTTTACTTAATAGAAACAAGATTTTCCCAAATTAATTTTCCATGACGTACCTTTATATATGCGTAATTGCGAACATAATACTATATTCGCTAAAAATTAATTAAACCTAGTATATACTTAGTCTAAATAACGTAAAAACATAATTAACTAAAAGTGTGTGTAAAAGCAATTTCGGGGAAAGCCGTTACATCCCACTTAACCTTTGAAATGAAGACCGTCCTCAGTTCTCAAAAAAAACCGGTCAAGTGCGAGTGAAAGTCGCCCAAAGTAGGGTTCCCTTAAAAAATATATTTACTTTTATACTTTAGAATAGAATAGAATAGAATACTTTTTATTTCGAATCATGAGAAATTCATATTTAAATGGGTTAGTAAAAGACACAAAAATTAAAGGTTTACTTTAAAAAATAAAAGTATTTTTGCAGTTAGTAATAGAACATTTAATAAGGAATATTTATGAACTTTTTACAACTCCAACTACACGTCTTAACTTGGTCCACTTCTTCTTCTTCTTCTTTTCGGATCGATGGTTTGAATATTGACACATGTTATTTTATATCTTATTGGTCCACTTATACTCCTAAACTAAGAAAGCTTACGAAGCCGTGATAGTTTTCCATTCAAATTGATTATATATCCTACTACTTAATTTTTTTTCAGACGTGCTGAAATAGCGGTTTAGTCTTACAAAAATTTGCAGTTTAAAGCTTAATATAACGCGAAAGGATCCCCGAATCGAACAATGATTTTCACACGCACTCAATATTTATGAAAGATATATCCAACGACACCCGATATAATAGGATAGACGAGAAAAAAATACCCCCAGTTTTACGTGCGTGTGTGTGTACGTGTAATGTTTTTGAAGATTTTTTTACCACCTGATTAGCGTGATTAATATGTACACCCGTGCCAAAAACAGCTTTCTAGTACTAAGAGTCTCTAATCTAAGCCGCGGACCGACACACAGACAGGCGGTCATGGCGAAACTATAAGGGTTCCTTGTTGACTGCGGAACCCTAAAAATGAAATACAAACACCGATCACCTACAGTTTACCCTGAATATTGTTCACAAAAGAGTAGAAAAATGTAGTTCGCATAACAAATGATCTCTATATAAAGCACCCGATGATAAAGTTTCACTGAAGGAAGATGTCTTTGTAAACGGAGAACGCACCTCTAGAATGAAGACGCTGCCGCGGCACGGCCCGTCCTAAGCTATTTCTCAACACAAGATTTCCTTTATTTTGTATAATTTGACCTAACCTACATAGATATAGCTAGCTAATTTATTATCAAGTAAGTGCAATAAGGTAGCTGCAGTAATTTTAGACCCACATACCTGTTTTCTTTCAAATTTTTTTTAATTTCATAACCTCTCTCAATATTGCCACATTCACACCTTGTTACAATACCTTTTGTATACAAATAAAACGCATTTCTTTAAGTCAAAACTCAAATCTTTTATTTTAGAAGTAATTCTCCCTAACTAGAGGTTACAGTCGTAGAACAAAATTTGTTCAGTATGATGAGTAGAAGCCCCAGTTAAAGGGACCTAAACCAATTTTGTTTCACCCTGTATGTCAATAAAAGGTTTACAAACCAAAAAAAAAAAAAAGAACTGAGAGCGTAAATATAGCACATGCCCATCATCTCGTCCCAGTTTCTCATCTACTACTCTCCTAATTTGTTTTATAGAGCTTTTCGAAAAATTATATTTTGTAGCAAAAATCTTAAAATATCCCTAGGAAATGTTGAGCAAGGTATTTGACATGAAAATGACGTCACGAGTTTACAGCTTGGAAGCACTTCGATATTCAAACGTATGACACAAAATGCGAAATCAGTTTACCGTTTTCGATGCTTATACCAAATTATTCCAATCTGTCATTGAAAAAATACAATTGTTTGTGTTTAATAAACTTTTAAACAGGTACTTGTAATCAACTTAAGTAAGTTGATTACATCTATCTGTTGCAACGTCATAAAATAAAAGCATTGCAGATTACATACATATATGCAATTATTATAATTAAAAACTTATATTTTCTACCCTTACCTAAAACAAAAATAAAATGAATATTTAAAAACTTAAACCCGCCAAAGGATAATCGCTCTTATAAATAACATGTAAGATTATAAAAAAAAACATAATCCTCCCTTTTGGCTTTGGCGTAGTCTGGTTTCAGTGTTGTACTTTATTTATATTTAAAAAAATCTCTACGAAAGCCAAAAATTCACTTCAAAAAGAACAAGCAAAGGGTTTGGTTGTCCGAGGTCAAGATTCAAGATGTTTGTTCAATAATTTTCGAAAAACCCAAAAACTTTTAAGTACAAGCGTTTGATATTGCATTGTCTCGCGATATACTTAAGCATGCAAAACTTCAGCTTAATCGGAAACCGGCAAGTGGGTCAAATTTAACTTGCAAGATTTCACCCGAACAAACATACATACATTGCGAGCTAATTAAAAGCTTGTTAAATAGGTACAAATTACACTCTTTGTGATAGTCATAAAATACGAATTACATAATTAATGTCATTTGTGAAAAGTTAAAAAATAAACAATCATCAGACTATAACGTCAAATTAAAATCATTGTTA
This sequence comes from Coleophora flavipennella, assembly GCA_947284805.1. Lineage (NCBI taxonomy): Eukaryota > Metazoa > Arthropoda > Insecta > Lepidoptera > Coleophoridae > Coleophora > Coleophora flavipennella. The sequence goes on along the minus strand of OX369287.1, from coordinate 6,317,691 downwards.
TAAAACAAATTATGTCATTAGAACATATAATGATGACACGAGAAGTAATACATTAAAATCATTGAATGTCATTAATGCCTTTGACAAGAGTAGGCCAGTTCACACGGACAGCACCCGGTCACGAGAATAATGCGAGAATTAGCCATTGCTCTCCTCAACCATATTAGAGGGAAAGGAACGACTCGGCACAATGGATACTTCTTAGCCCGCCTCTACGCTGTGCTCATTTCAAAAGCTTTATTATTTTAATCAAGTAAACAGTAACATAACATAAAATAAAAAACGTAATTATCTTAAATCAGAAATCAAATTCTTCTGCGTTTAAAAAGTTTTTGCGGCTGTAACGTACAAAATTCTGAACTGGGCGTTCTACCCGACCCCGAACAAAGAAGTATCCACTTTAAAATGTGAAACAAAATAAATTCACGGTTCATTTTCTAAGATTTTATTCACACCATTAAAAACATATTAAAAGAATCCAAAGTTGTACATTAAAAGCTTCTACCAAAAAAAAGCCTAAAGTAATTATTTTAACACTTAAGGACTCGCTACTGGGTCTAGTGGACCCAGTCCCTTGTATTTTGTTGAATTACTTAAAAATTATGAAGTTTGCGACGTTGCTGTCAGTTAGCGCGCATAATAAAAGAGGAAAAATAATAATAATTATTATTATAAAAAAGAAAGTATATAATAATAAAAATATATAGTGTAGGGGACCGCGGGGTAATGGGAGCCAGCGGGTAATGGGAGCGGTGTGAGTAGATACGAAACTATAGCTCCTATTCACTCAGTTGCCATTCGGGCGCCTTCGTACGCCGCGCCGCCATGTTCCCAACCCGCACCAGGCTTGCTAGTGCCTCGCATTATGTGACCATAGACGGTTGTTGATTTTTTACTCCGCGCTTGTAAAAAATAAGAAATTTGAACGACCCAGGTAAGTTTAAATTTATATGTTTTTTGCAATCAAAACTATCTAAATTTATTGCTAATGTTATCAATTGTTAGTATCTGTGCTTATAATTTTACTAGAAGCTATAATCAAGATATCATTTTATTGAGTTTCAAGATGGCGGTGTTCGGGTAATCAGACCCTAAAATAGGTTCTGACAGCCCGGTTGATTATATTTGCGTTTTTTGCTTGGATCCTTAAAGTTTATTAACATACAGTTACGTTTGAATTCATATTTTTAGAAATAAGTAAGATTTGAGACTGATCTGAATTTTTTTGAGGCTGACCTAATAATTAAGTAGCTCCCATTACACATATGGGAATTTATAGGCTCTTATTTCCCGCAAAGTCGGGTAATAGGAGCGATTTTGTTTTTTTGAAAAATGTTTATTTGTGGCCAAATGCCTATTAAGATAACGTTGACGCTGTGATTAATTGATAGTCAAATAAGTAAGAGTTTAGATTCTAATAAAGAAGTCCTAAAATATCCATAAATTTGCTTTTTATTTAAGTTTTTCCTTAGTAGGCTCCCATTCCCCCCTTCTCCCCTATATATATATAGTATAATAATAGTAGATAATAAGTATAGAAGATTTTGTTTGAAATAGATAGTTACAGAATTTATAACTATTAGTTTATATTTAGTTAAAAACTATGCCCAAATTCCTTCAATTTTTGTAATGACTATTTGATTCAGTAAAAACAATAAATATTTGTTCTTTATTTAATATTTGTTTACTTTTTGCACATTATTAACTATATCAAAAATACCAACCACTTTTATTGAGCAGTTTTGAAATAAACACGTGATATTGTAGTGGGTCCGATGTACCCGGTAGCGAGGGTTTGTGTTACAAATTTAAGCGCGGGTCCCTAAGTGTTAAACTTCCTTTTTCTTGTTTACAGGATGTTCAGCACAAACGCTGAGGATATTCCCTATGCAGAAACAGCAGACGGTGGCAGTGGGGAAGTCGGTGGTGCTGACGTGTCAAGCCGAAGCCCAAGACCCAGGGCTCGTCACGCAGCCCCAGTGGAAGGACCCTAAGGGTTTAGTCATCAATGAGGCGGTGTAAGTCACTGTAATAGTAATAATGCTCAGGAAAAATTATCTTAGTTAACTTTTTAGTATAAAAAAAAGTTCTAAGGGTTGAATCTGCGGCGGGCGGCGCACCCTCAGTCTGCGCCGTCGCTCGCACGAGATGAAGAAGTAGAATAATGGAGGGAAGGGCAGGGTTCAACAAATCAAATTAAAATAGAAAATTCCACCAAATAACAGAATATATCAAAATGAAGAAATAAAACGTAAAAATATGGTAATGGACAGATGTGACGATGAATAGGATCGGAATTCAATTCCCTGACATAGAACGACAATTTTAAAAAACAATCAAAATAACAAAAAGTAAAAATAGATAAAAAGATAATATAAAAGTAGGTTGAACATAAAAATAACCAAAAAGATTGACTGTACTGAAATCTGTACATAAGTATAGAGTAGAAAGAAAAGCAAATTTCATTTTCATTTCATTTCATTTCAGTAAACTTTCAGATAATTTTAATTAAAAAGTTTGTTTTTTAAAAAAGCTACTTCTAAACACAAAAAAATAACTGGAAAAGGAAAAGTAATAAGTTTATCTTATACTTAAAAAATAAATTAAAACGCTAAACACGTTTAAAAACCGACTTTCATCGCAACAACTTAGTACAATTTTGCATAAATTTTTGGTTTTTGTAAATTTTCAAAAAATTTGAACGAAGCAACGGTCAGGCAAATTGTAAAACTCTGTACGCAGATTGCAAAATGCCCAGCCAGGCAATCGGTCAGGTTTGATTGAATTAACTGGCAAAGAGCCTCGCGCAGAAAGGCTCCCCGCCCTCGCCATTATATAATTTGCCTGAGCGTATGTAAATTGACGAATCATACAGTATGCCTGCGACGTATCCATTATTCTCCACATTGAAGCTTGAAGCAACGCGCCGAAATCGTAGATAAGAACAACTTCTGTGTTTAATTGCGGTAATTGTTTTTGTTTAATAGTTTAATTGATTTAAAAAAAACATGTGTATTTTTAGTGAGTGTTAACAGCTATAGTTCATAGCTTGAAAACTATTTAACCGATTTTGATGAAACTTGCATTGTTCTTAAAGTTGAAAGATAAATAATCCAACAAAAAAAAGACTATTGCAATTCGATTTCTAGTCTGAAAAATACGTGGACAAACATAAACATATAAAATTTGGCACATCTGTTTAGGAGCTCACATAGACGTTAGTGTACGAATATTGTGTAATTCCAACAATATAACATACATACGGGTTCAATTGATAACCTCCTTTTTAAAATCGGTTAAAGCAATATCAACCCAAACAAAACTTTTATGTGAATTTTACTAATAGGAGTATAACAACAAAATGAACTTTGTAGGTAAGCATTTGGATTTAAGAAGGCTCGAGTTTCCATACGAACGTAGTTCCACTTTAATATAAAACCCACATGCCGGATTGAATCCAAAATTTGCAAATATATTGAGTAGACACATATCGATCTTTGTAATTGGTTTTCCATGTACTAATATAAAACGGGAAAAAATAATTTTGAAAAAGTTTCAAACTTTCAGTACAAAACTAATTGAAGCCTTTGTTATGTTTCAATTTACTACGATGAAAACTATTTACAAACATCGATATGTATCTACTCAATATATTCGCAATGTTTGGATTCAATCCCGCATGTACTTAAAGCGGAACTACGTTTAAATAGATTTGTGTGCGTTAGTTTGGCTACATAATAAAGAATTCGTCAAAAGCTTCATCAAAATCTGCCTTGATAATCGTGAAATTACTTGATTAAAAAAGAAATACAGTAGAATAACATTAATTAGATTCTATAATACCAGACATTATCATATTAAATGTAATTGATGTATTTTATTCGTGTTACACTTAATTAATACTTAAATACTTTTTAATTTCAGAGCTGGAACTCGACCCGAAATATATACAGAACCAATGCCGGCGAAACAATCGCAGTTACTGTACATATCATCGATTACTCCTGCCATGGCGGGCAACTACACTTGCGTTGCAGCGTACGCCAATCAGCCTTTGAGTGACAGCGTCGTTTTGGACACCATAAGTAAATTTATTGCTCGATTATTTCACAAACACATTATCAATCGCTAACGTTCTATCCATTTTTAGCCAGCAACGTGTTGCAGACGGCGTGTAGTCTTTAAAAACAGTTTACGGCGCGTAACATTATTTTTCTGTACTAATAGTAGATACCTGTAATTTTTTTTACTACTTACTTTTGTGTAGTGTTAGTTTCAGTTACTAGATTTTTTCAATTCGTTTTGTGTACATTAACAAGAATGTTTTAATAAGTTACGTTTTGCACATATTGTCAGTTACAAAATGTTAATATGTTTGTTTTAGTTGCCATTACATGGACTAATGCTAATGAAAATCAATTTGCTACAAAGGGAAAAGATTTCAAAGTTATGTGTGAAGTAAATGCTGAACCTGCTCCATCCATCGATTGGTTCAAAGAAGGAACGCCGGTAAGATGACACTAAACTCCTATAAATTCGGAATGGAAACACTCAATAAGTACGTGGAGCTTTATGTTTTTTTTTGTTTAAACAGATTTCAACTGGTGAACGATACGTGATTCATGCAAATGGGCTAGTCATCAAAAATGTGCAAGAGAGCGACGACGGCACATACACTTGCAGAGCTGTTGTCATACAAACTGGTGAACTAGCTGAAAGAAACATCAAACTTGAGGTAGATAAAGCAATAAGTAATAAGAAAATTCATTAGTTTTATAAATCACGTAAATCCTCAACTTCAGACGCTACTAATAAGATTTTTTTTTAAATTTTCAGGTGTACACTGCCCCAGAAATGGAAGAGAGGGAACAAAGGGTAGAAATCAAGGAAGGAGAATCAGCTGCAATTACTTGTAAAGCCAGAGGTAAACCACCCCCGAAGTATTCTTGGATCAAGGCTTCTACTCGAGAGGTAGGGGTAGAAACTAGTTTATATTTATTGCAAGCAAAGTTGCATAGTATAAGTTATACTAAAACATTACTTTTGTTTATAGAATCTAGCAAGTGCCTCAAGATATAGCGTCAATGAAAATACTGGTCTTCTACGTTTTGATCGTGTTGAAGCTGGTGACTATGGAAAATACATTTGCAGTGCTGTCAATCAAGCTGGTCAGAATGAGACAGAAATTGAAATAGAGGTACTAGTTAAACCAAGGATATTCGAGCTGTTCAACATGACTGCTGATGAATGGGCTGAGGGTAGACTCGAATGTAAAGCGACTGGACGACCTGCTCCGAGAATCAGTTTCAGGAAATTATCGAACAGCGAACGTTTTGTCAATGGACCGAATGATGATGGACGGTACATATTATGATTTTATTAATTTTTTTCTTTCTTTTACTTGTGTAAAACAGCAAATTGTAGAAAAAAACAAATTATTTTGTTGCAGCATCGTAATCGAAACGACAACTCGAGCATCGGGTGATCAAATGGAATCGAGTGGCGTGATAACTATTTCTAAACTGAACAGAACTGATGATGGTTTATACGAGTGTGTTGCTGAAAACGACGGTAAAGGATTCAACTTTATTAAAGTATTTATGTAAAGTTAAAACATTTCTATCAGATAATAATAAAATCTTATTTTAGGTGGGGAAGCCAGAAAGAATGGTCATTTAACAGTTCAGTTCAGGCCGTCATTTGAACATATGCCTAATGTACCTATTTGGAGCTGGAACGCACAACCTGTCAATATTAGTTGTATAGCTGAAAGTATTCCAAACGCAACCATAAAATGGAAGTAAGTTGAACTCAAATTCTGTAAATTAAAATTAGGTTCCCAAGAATTCTAAAAGTTTACTAAACTACAATTATTTCTTTAACAGATTCCACGAATACGACCTTACAGATGCTCCGCATGTTAGGATCTATGGATCTGGACCTATTAGTTACATAACAGTTACACCAGTTGATCGAGGTCTATATGGAATTTACAAATGTATTGCAACTAATAAGCTTGGTGAAGCTGAACACATAATTCAGCTCAGAGAAGCCTTCCCGCCAGGACCTATCGTCCAAGTAATTGATTTTATCATTAATATTTTTACATTTGTGACATATGAACATCGTTTTAAAATATTTAATTCCTATTTCTAGGCACGTCAAGAAACAATAACGGCTACGTCAGTATCATTCAACATTGTTGGCCCAGCGGAGGAAATGGGTCCACCAATCTTGGCTTACACAGCTCAGTACAAAGAAAATGGCAATTACGATTGGAACCTAGCAATGAACAGGACTTGGTCTGTAAACTCACCATACATTGTTGAGAATTTGAAGCCCATGTACACTTATGACTTTAGGTTTGCTGCAATCAACAAAGTTGGGGCTGGTACATGGGGAGCTCCTTTAACTGTTATCATGCCTAGAAGGTAAAAACTTTGAACAATAGTTTTTCACATATACAGATGTAACAAAACTAAGCACTAATACTTTTAGGTTGGGGTACCTACTCATCGAACTAAAAAACTTTCGTTCTACGACTTCGCTGAAATTGCTTAAAATAGCCTTAGTAATACAAATCGATCAGCTGGTTGACCAATTTTGTATGGAGAATCCATTTTTCAGTAAAATTGTTCAGTTTGATAAATAGATGCTCCCCACCTTAAGTTATTAGTATTCAATTGTTTACAAGCTGTATATGTATATTTATAAAAAATAGTCTTCAAAGAAGAAACCAAATTTCATAAAAAAAAATGATTTCAGATCACCACCAGAACAACCAAAATGGAGGGAGTCAGTTAGTTCAGAATCACTAATTCATGGCAGATACGCTGACAGATTTGAATTGAACTGGAAAGTTCCTGCGCATAATGGAGAACCAATAGACTTATATAAAGTCAGCTATTGCCCAGTAAGTAAAGGAACAATATCACAAACAGTTTTCATAAGACTATTGCTTAAAGTAATCATTATCATCATCATATCAGCCCAAATATATCCACTGCTGGACAAAGGTCTTCTTAAGGATTTCTACAACGACTGGTCCTGCGCTCCCCGCATCCAGCTGCGTCTCGCGACCTTCACCAGGTCGTTGGTCCACCGAGTAGGAGGCATGCGTATGCTACGTCTTTTAGCGTGCGATTGACACTTGAGAATTTCACGACCCGAACAGCCATCTGTTCTACGAGCTGTGTGCCCCACACAACTGTCACTTAATTTTAGCGATTTTGTGCGCTATGTCGGTTACCTTGGTTCTCCTACGGATCTCTTCCTTTTCGGTCGCGTAGAGAAACTCCGAGCAATAGCTTGCCCCATCGCCCTTTTGGTAAACCTTGAGCCTTCAGAGGCTCATAGTAAGCGACTATGGCTCAGTTCCGTATCACAAGCATGACACACTGGTTAAAGACCTTGAAAGTAAATGTACCTAAATGATAGTTGTGTTTTGAAATAAATTTAAGTCTCTATTTGAACAGGTGCTAAAAGTAAGCGGAGAATGGAGGGTAGCTGCTGAAGCTCAATGTGTAGATGAAGAGTTGAAATACGAGGCGATCACGTACGAAGTGAGGGGTTTGCATCCTGATACCCGCTACCGCATGCAAGTGCAGGCACACAACGTGCTTGGTTACTCCACTCCCGCGCAGCTCTATGTTCAAACCGCCCTCGGTGAGTACAATCAGGAGAGTAACGAAGTGCCTCTTCGAGCTGGCTTCTACGATGTTTATACCGCACCAGACCCACTGTCTGGCTCCGCGGCGACTATCACCACCTCAGCACTCATATTCTATGTTTTTTGCTTATTTTTGTAAACTGTGACTATTTTTTTTAATTTCAATTATGTCAGTGATAATTATCTTTATTAATTCATTCATTATTTTAGAGACAACATGAGCTTTAAGTTCCACCTTTCCCAGTGTTTTGTGTATTATTTCCTAGTGTTTAATGATTTGGTGTAACCTTTAATGTGCATTGGTTAAATTTAAGTATTCTTTAAGTAATTGTTTATATTTATTTGGTCATGCTAAGCAGTCATCCTCATTCAAATACTTTTTAAATTAGTAATTGACTGATATTTCTAAAATCATAAGTACAAATAAGCGTAACGATTAATTATTTTTTATTTAATACTACGTTTTAATAATTTTCAACATCTGGCTTGCTTTGTTTCCCATTGGTTTGATAATATACTTTTTTATTTAGTCTACGATATCATGATAATGGTATTTTTTTTTTCATTTTTATAAAAGCACCGATTTTATATTTTGTTAGTGTTAATTTTCTGTAAATGGTAAGTTTGTTCACTTTTGATTAATTCTTAATTTTCCGTTTAAGTGAATTAATTAATGAGCTTTTATTATATTTAATTACTGAGTGCATATTTTATCATAACTAATATTTTCTAGGTAACCCAAATGGAAGTCCAAGTAATAACAAATGGCCTCTCACAAAAATGGACATCATAATCAATTTATTAATGTGTTACTCGTTTATGTAAACTAGGTTGATTTTCATTAGAATATATTTATCTAGTCCAAAGACTACTGTTGTATATGAAAACGTTGTGATAAAATCATTTGTTAAGTATAAAATCATAAACAGTTTTGTATACGCGTACATACTTACATGGAATGGAATTACTTTGAAGTTGATTTAAAATGAATATTAAAATTAATAAGTACTGTAACATTTCATTAATCATCGCTTTGAAGCAATCATGATGATTAAATAAATAAACACTGCCAAAATATAAAATCGCATTTAAGTAGTATGTAGGTACTAAACATCCTTTGATGCCAAAAAAATAAGGCATTTAGATTTTTAATGTCATTGACATAAGGTCGATATGATTTGTACTAATTTTTGATGACTATTTTAACTTTTTATCAATTTGTAGATAAGTATATGATAAAATGTAATAATAAGTTTGTTTTGAAAGAAAAACGTCCATCTTAAAGAATGGTTATAGAATGTTCTAGCACATGAAAGAAAAGGGCTAAACTAAAATGTAGATAGAACTAGTTAAAATATTAACTTTGAGAAATAAGTAACGATTTCCAATTGTGATCTGAATTAGAAGACGAATTGACCAATGTGAATATAAATAAATGTTTTAAAAAGACCGATCTTTTGTTTTTCGAAGTTACTATAAAATTAAAACAATTACTATAAACATTTACAATTATATTTAAAAAAATATTTTTAAGTTACTAAAACTATAGAAAACAACTAAGACTAACTTTCATTAGTTTCACAAATGAAGAGTACTGAACTTCATACATTTTTACATTAAAAACCTATCTTACAGTTAGCAAATTTCAATTGAAAAGTACAAACAAAAGATGCTATACTCGCATAATGACATAGTCTTAGAGCCTTAAAGAAAGCTGTCAAGATGCTTATCAAGACATCTCTAATCCTTTTGGTTGTCAATCGTTTGAAGTGTTTGTGCACCCTGACCGAAGTTTGGGTAAATATATTTCTATATTTTGTATTCTTACTTAGATTTCTGCTACCTATAGTTTTCTGTGGAATGTACTAATTATTGCATGAACCTATAAAGCTAATTGTGTCACCCTTTCCAATGAAATAAATTCACTTCCTATTAGCATGGACAAAATATTAACCTGTTTGTGTTATACATAAAACAAAGTTATAAAGGCATACTTAGACAGTGTTTTTTTTGTATAAGCCCTTGAGCCATTTAAATTTACTATTTTAGACCTAGCATGGATAGTCAATAATATGATTATATGTGCATTATTATTATCTTCAAAAACTTAATTACTAGGTTTTTATAGAATAGTTGGTAAACTAAATCATAATTAAGTTTTAATTCAAATATCATTTTACAATCATCTGAATTATTATCATTATTGTACGCACATTTGTTGTTTGATTATTTATTAAGGGTTTTATACACAAACATATTATCTACACTTTTAATAAGTTTTAAGTTCAAACCACAAATGTATACTTCTATGTTTATTTTATTATATCATTGTTAAGGTGATGGTTTAGATGAGGTTGAGTCCTTAGCTTTAGTGTTTAAATAATTGTTATTGTATTCAAATATTATCCTTATAAAATTTACCTAGACACCGAAATTGCTTTTATAGATTCAGATATATACTTTGTTATGGGGTTTGAACATTTATTTTGCATCAGTTTAAATAAACATGATTTGGAATGTCTGCATCTTGACAACTTTTCTTTGATTTACTTAAATTACTGTTAACTGCAAGATTTATTTATACATCATCCATCATATTTCATTTCATTATTCATTAGATCCTATTTCAGAACTTTCAAACCCCATTTCATTTTAGGAGCGCTTTCTTTATCTTTAGACTATTCAAAATTATATATTAATCTATAAAATCATTAGTTTTTACTATCGGTGACTGGGTGCACGATTTATAAACTGAAAGCACTCCTTTATGATCACCGCATTTGATTGTAATGAATGAACGATCAACAATGCTCAACATAGACTGAAAGCGTTAACTCTCTTGCTCTTTGCTAAAGCACCAAATGTTAATGATGCATTTGTTACAATCCTTATCACGTCATCTAACATCCTAAGCTATTGCGGTATCATCATATGCATTAAACTAACTAAGTTAAGAGCAGTACACTTAAAGCAACAATTTTGAAGAGACCAAGATTATTTGATTTTGCGTATGCGTATACTGCTCTTATACTAGATTAACAACTTTTAGCAATATCAACACTCATAAAATGTTATGTGTTCTCAGGTGTTGGAAGATCGGGATACGCTCCACCTCAGCTTCTGTCAAGCGGTGCTATCATCGGAGTAGCTCTAGCTGGTGTCTTCTTGTGTCTGATCATTGTAGATCTTCTTCTTCTTTGCTTTAGACGGCAGGGTGTCATTGCGACTCTCTGTGGCAAGAAAAATAAGAAGCACAATGATGATGAAGCCAAACTGGGAAGGTATATAAATTTTCTTTTATTATTATTACCAAGTCTTTGCCAATTTATCAACACAGTAAAATTTCACTAGTCATTCAAATTCAACAACATGATCAACACCAATATATGTGACTTTCGTTTCTTCTTTGTCTTCTATGCCTACGCCTGTTTTATGTTCTCCCACTTGTTTTGTATCCGTACTATTAAGTGTTAGTGTCGATGAGAGATGTTTCTGCCCGCTAGTCTGTACGGTTGGCGCTTCCCGCTCCCTTATTGCAGCAACAAGCCGCGTGCGCCACCCTCTCCCGCGCCTCTGCCACCGCCCGTGAAGCTCGTGCCGACTCCGACGTAAGGCATCTACCTGAAGTTTGGCTGCATGCTTTGGTTGTGCGTTCTCAGTATAATCTGGGGTCTAAGAAAGACTGATGATCATCCTGCATTTAAAAAAAACTGAGCTAATTCTACTTTTTTTTTATGTTGTAAACCTATTGTATGGGTGGTATTTAAAACCGTGCTGGATTGCCGCGTTAAAAAGAAATAAAATGGCATTTTATTCGGATGAAAAGAACGTACTTCGTTATACAGGGTGTAACAAAAGTGGTGTAGGTCCCGTTAACTGGGGCTTCTACTCATCATACTGAACCACTTTTGTTCTACGAGTTTGCTGAAATCGCAATAAAAAAAATGTACTCTTCATACAAATCGATCAGCTGATTGACCAATTTTGTGCATTTTAGTATGGAGGGTCCAATTTTTTTTTTTAGAATTGACTATAGGTTCCTTGGGGAAAGTTTTTCAGTATGACAAGTAGAACCCCCAGTTAACGGGACCTACACCAATTGTTTTACACCCTCTATACCTTTACCTGCCCGTTTTTTACATCATCATCATATCAGTCGAAGGACGTCCACTACTGGACTTCCCCATGTTTTATACATAATGTGAGACTGCATAAAGTGAAATTCGCCCAGGTTATTTTGAATGCAGTATACATTACGCATCAGAAAGCTCATAGTTTAAAACAAGCCAGTCCCACCATTTTTTTTCGGTGCTAAATATTTTAATCAGTTATTGATTTTATGATTCGCATTAACAAGTCTGCCTTTCTTTTACCCTGATTAGCTGATGATGTTATAATATGGTGGGCCCCTGTAAGAGATATCTTATTTGAATTGCTAAGGCTTTCAACTGTATTTTTATGGGGCCAGCCATTTTGTAAATACATTGAGTGTCAGCTTCGGGCAATGTTTTTGCAGATTTTTTTTGTAAATATAGCTCTACTTCGACGGTTTTTTTTACAAAACCCATTTACGTAATTTAAATGTCAAAATCTTAGTCAGTAATGAATTTATTTTTTTAATTTGGCTGATTAAAATGTGTATCTATATTAAATAGAAGACGTTCAAGTTCTGTATATGGAACATCTCTTTCGACTTTGTGTTGTTTCTGTGTTAACCCTTTACAAGTTTACACGTGTTTTATTATTTTTACCCCATTTCATAGCTTTTACTCATATTTTATTTCGACCAACAGGTACCTACTGTATTATCAAAAAAATAACCGTATTGTTTGATTAATATGTTCACTAACCGATAAATGTTTTTTCCCCACGCTGCCTCCACCTGTTCACATAAAGCTATGTTCCGACCACGCCAGTGTAAGATATACTATATATATATTTAACTGTTTTATTTTGTTTTGCTGTGTACATATTATTTTGCAGTGTAATTTATTTTGGCATTTGAGGTGTTTTAAAAGAATAGTATTTCAGATGATTAAGTTTGATCAAAAGATTAAATTTATTCAAATGCCTCAATATCAAAAAGTAGTGTAAATATTTAGTGTCTGTATTTGTAAGTTTAATGCTTGTATTTTTCATTTATTGTTGGAACTGATGTTTTTTTTTAATAATGTGACATTACTTGACACAAGGAGTTAATCATTAGCTTCTCTGTGTGCATAAGTACGAGTATTTTGTTTATAAACTCAGTTTTTCCTTATTTTAGACATACAAGTGGGCGTCCATTAATTACGTGAGGTGTTTAAGGGGGGAGGGGGTCAAGTAAAATCTTTCCAAATCTCACTTAGGGGAGATGGGGGGTTTTTAACAAATATCACGTAATTAGAAATTAGAATAATCTTTTATTAATTTAAGTTGAAGTATATAATTATTTAATTTTATCACAGTGATTTTAAACTTCGGCAATATTCTCAAATCACAATTGCATACTAGTATAGTTGCTAGTCTTATATAAAAGTGTAGAACAAATTGTCTTTTTGTATTTTTTTTAATCCAACGGGCTTACAGCCAAAACACATTTTAAAAATCTCACGTGAGATTTGGGGAGGGCGGAGGGAGTAAAGGAAAGTCTTACGAAATCTCACCAGGGGGGGCGGGGAAGTCGAAAAATCCTAAAATATGACTCACGTAACTAATGGACGCCCTCCAACCCATGCTCTTACAACCGCCACCAACCTGGCCTTGGCCCCCATAGGGCCTCACCTTTCCGAGTTTGGAACGAGACCCGTACCCCAGCTGTGGGGATGTCTATAGGTTGTTAACGAAGAGTTTAGAAATTGTACATACTTATTTTAGTGCCTGTAAATATGCTCCAAATTTATCATACATAAGCCTACCCTGAATTAGGACGAAAATAATTCAGGGTAAGCTCGAGTCCCTCGGTGGGGACGTACATGAGCTGATATAAGGAACTTAAATTGATTTGTTGTTTTTTTTTAAACAGAGATGAAAAGGAGCCTCTCAAAGATACTGCAGATGAAGCTTTGAAGAGAAACTCATCAGTTGAATTCGACGGAAGACGGGTATTTGCTACAAGTGGGGGGCCAATAATCGGGAAAAATTCAGCTGTCTAAAGTTTATGAACAGTGAATAGGCTCATGTATACTTCAAACATCCCAACATCAAAATACCTGATTTATATTTCTTATATAGCAGCCAAATAATATTGTTTTCAAATAGATATGGATCTATTTAGGATGGATCCGTTGTGATTTACAATACGCGGTATATTGATTTTTTGGTATTTTGTACCTAAACTTTATAGCTCTCATCTCCCACACACATATGTTTAATTGTAGAATAAAGAGTGTCGGAAAGTGTTTATAAAGTATTTATGACGGTGTGTCAGAAAATATATACTAACATATGAGCAGTGTTGCTGTCGCATACATTCTTAGGAAGTCTCCCTCCGACAATTCAAGCTACTACTACTGGAAGAGAAATCATTCTGATAGACTGGACAGGTTATATTGAGGGATTCACTTCATTGGTTAAGAGGCTATTTACTATAAAGATTTGAAACTTTATTATAGTGTAAGGTAATATAGAATACATTTTAAAGGGAGGATTCTACTCACAAACTGAGCAACTATTGTTCTACAATTTTGCTGAAAACGCAATACATTTTTAAAACTTCTCATAAACATCGATCAGCTACTTTGCCAATTTTCTATGAGAAGCCCAAAATGTTTTTCGGATTTCAGAAGTTGTAGCACAAATTTCACTTTTTTTGATAGAAGCCCCCCAAAAAAAATGTTTTTTATTTTTACTGATACTCGGTACATATTTTGTATAATCAATTGGATGTCATTAACGAGTATAAAAGCTTGCGTGATTGTGATCGTCAGCCTGTATTTAAAACTGCCAAATCACAATTTATTCTAAAATATTTTTAGGTATATATCCAGCTTTACATATAGATTAATTGACATTTCTCGTTATTCCTAATATTATTGACATTTTCTAATTTTAAAAACATGATTTACTAGTAAAAATGACTTTGCTTTCAAATAAATAGTTTAAAATTTATCATAAGGTCTTTTTCTAGTTAGACTATAGGCACAGTATTACAATATAGCGACTTACAGTAGTGCAACGAATGTACTTACGCAGAGCAACGGAAGGGTACTTGCGGGGCAGCGGGCCGCGGGGCACATCCTGGCAAATTCCGCAAGTTTGCCAGGCTGGCTACAGGCTAGCACAGCTAGCACCTACGCCGTGGCGGCATCGTGCGACATCAAAGGCGTTGCGCTACTGTAAGCCATATCGTAATACTGTGCTATAGGTCTAATCTAGTTTCTTATCTAGCTGCTTAAAATTATAACTTTAATGTTTTTTTTATAGAAAATGTAACAAGCATTTGTTATTGTTTAGTTATGTTAAGTTAACACTCTAAAGCCTCACTGCTTTTAAATTTCCTGTTGAACGTTCGATAGCTTCATGCGGTACAAGCTGTGCCTTCTAGTTCATCTATCTACTTAATCAATGAGGGTATTATGGTTAAGGATTGTATATAGTTCCTTTTTATATTAAGCCTTATACCTACTTACATAAAAGTCATTTGGTGTTGTATGTTTGCAATTCCTATTGTGTTTAATTTAAAGTAATATTTTTTTGACGATTGAATGAGCACCAACTCTGGTAATTGTTCTAAAATTACTTTTCTGTTTAGATTTTTAACTCAGTATTTTTCAATAGTTGAAACAAATCTATGGTTAGCTTTTTAGGTTGACTTTGGCTTAAATTAGTAAATGTTCCTAATTTTAGTCTCCTTATTACCGCCTTGTATGATCGTAAGTACTAACTAGTTATTAGACAGTTATCTTGTAATGGAGTTTTACATGAATTAGAAATCTATAGTTTGCATAAAACATCTATGAACTCTCTTTAATCACTAATCGAACTGATAAACTATTGATTCATCCTCATCTACATCTTAGAGAAAAACCACAGCCTGTATATATTTTTAGATTCGTAGATTTGTAAATATTAGGATATAGGATTTAGCTATATTTTGCAGAAATGAAAATCTCATGAAATATCTAAGGATAGTTATTAAGTTTACCCATAAATGGAATGAAACATGTACTTTCGTAAAAATGCGGTGAAATGTATAGGGTGATCAAAAATAACTGCAGCCGTTGCAAGTGGTGCACCTACTCTTGAAACTGAAAAACTTTCTCCAAAGAGTCCTAAGTCAATTTGCCAAAAAAAATGGACTTCATTCAAATCGGTCAGCTAATAATTTGTAATTTTCATAGGGAGGGGTTTTCATAGGCGTTATGTTTTTTGAGTATGTGTGTGTTTATTTCTTTTGCCTAATCGACTGCGAGGTCTCGTTAGATTTGTCTTGATACCGTGATTGACACAGAATACATTATTACCCGTGTAGCCAGAAAAAGGGGTTATTTTTCTTTAAGACGCTCTGTAGCCTAAACGGCTTGATGGATTTTGGAGTGTGAGGTGTTGTTAGATTCGTTTTAATCCAGGAAGTGACATAGGATACATTTTTACCCGAAAAATAAGGGTTAAGTTTTTATGCAGTCGGGTTTTTTTAATTTTGGATTTGACTATGGGATCTATGATCAAAAAAAAAACAATAAAGTGCGAGTCAAAGTTTTACGAGGAAAGCGCCCTTTGCAGTGGAGGATTTATTTTGAGAGCACTATATTATGTAACCTTCTGACGACCAAACCCATCATGTTATTCATGTCTCGCTTAGGTATGCAGATTAATGTTCTAGTTAGGTATCTAATTTAGATTTTTTTGGTTATAAATGTTTTATTGGGAGAGAAAATTCCTTTCGCATATTACCAGTAGAAAACGGAATCCAAATCTTAAACTTTTTGATAAGTATAGTCCATTTTAAATACCTAGGCCACATTCTACCTTAGACGGCCATTAACAAAAGACATAGGGCTAACAGTAGATACCTGGAGAGAAGCTTTTATGCCCGGATAAGATAAATAAGGTTGGATTGGCAATAGTCACACTTTTTTTTGAAAACCAGCGTAGCCGCCAGTCTCCCACCCATCAACTCCACTACGCAAGCAATAATAATACATATACACGAATTGCGCGCACTAAAAAAACAAAACACACTTAGAACACAGGGCTGCAATTGTGTCTCACACCATTTCGAGAGTCTGTACGTTACACACAACCACACGCAAATAAAAAGTATGAACGCGTGCTTCGGTTAAGTATGATTGTCTAATCATACTTGAGGCGCGCCTGCCCAGCGCACATTTCGAATCCAACCTTATTTATCTGGTCCGTGCTTTTATGACATGGTGTGCTTTCATACTGTTTGACACTAATGTTATATCTGTAGGTCGCTGGTTCATATCCGGCTTCACAACAGATCCTTAAGATCAAGAGTTGATGTAGTTAAATTATTCGACAGCATAAAGATTAACATGACAGCCCCTCATTGTTAAAATTTAAGTGGAATGGGAACTTAAATGGACTATACCTACTTGTTTTGTAGTATGTACAGTCACAAGCTTTAATTTGGGACCCACCTAAGGTTGAATATCGTGTAGCAAACTGACGCTATTTAGAGCTAATATTTTAAAGCAGTGTCATATGATGTTATAATGTTTACCATCGACAACTTAAGTTAACGTTTCTAGGGGCAACCGCTCAATTACGTCAACCGAGCGGAGCGAGGGCAAACTACCATTTCCGTTTTTTTTTCCGAGTAATTGTCACTTAGGAAGATAGAAAAGTATTTTCATCGGTGAAAGCCGTAGTCGTCCAATCAAAATTTAGGTATGTCACTTCAATCAGATTAAAATAATTGACTGACTCTGACATATGTTCGTAATTAGAAAACTGTAGTGATAGCTTTTTGCAAAGTGGTTATAATTTCAAGGGTGGATTCTATTAGACATTTAAATTTTCTAACTTGACATTTCAACACTATCGAACTGAAGTTTCGACTTTATTGCATTATGAATGCTCTATCAATGGGTCCCAAATTAAAGCTCGTGACTATACTTGTAATGCTGGTATATAGCTATTTAGACTATGAATGAATTATTTCACTTGTGAAAATCTTGGAAAATGATATAAGAGAAAGATTAGCTAGAGAGTGTGTTATTTGTATCAAATAATGTTATGTTGAGATCAAATTTATTTTTTTATGCCATAGATAGGTACTTTCTTTTTTTATTTATTCCGCAACTTTTGTAAAATAAGTGTTAGAAAATGTGTACTTAAAAATTGCTCACAATTGTAGCCATTTTTATAAACTCTGTTTATATTCAACTTAAAAATGAAAGACATAAATCACGTATTATTAAAATTATAGGTATTATAATTATTATATTATGGACGCTTCTATTTTGTACACGATGGTAAAGCTTAATAATATGAAAATAAGTTTTGTATCGTTATCTGTCGCTTTCTATAAAAAGAAAATATGTGAAACGATATCTCGTCACATCACATACCCCACTTGAAAGTGCATTTTTATAAAAAAATAAATGTGTTAAAAAGTAACTGTATTTTTTTTACTCCCTAAAAATATGGTAGCAATTAAATTTCTAAATTGTATATACGGATCATTAATATCAATTAAGTCCATTCAATGGAAATTAGAAAAAAATAACAAAAAAAGATTTGATTTATACACGTTAATCTAATAGATACAAAATATTATGTTGGCATGCTTTTTAATCCCTGGTCCCACTGCAATGTAATCTTTTGCGAGGGGATGCGCATGAGTCGACGTGCCCGCAGTTTTGGCGAACAATGGAACAAATGTTGTGTAACAACACTTATAAGGGCATTAGTTTTTAGTGATGTGGGCAAGTTTTATCGAAAGACAAACATTAACCAAAGAAATTGCTTAAGAGGAGTGTATCGTGCTCCAACCAATTTTGGTTCTTGTTTGAATATGATCATTAATATTGAAATTTTGTATACACGTTGTAGAAACTACATAATATCCTGAGTTTATTTTTACTTTTTCATGGTTTTTACTTTGAGCTAATGTCACATTTAAACTTAATAATCGGACATATATTGGACAAAACTCTTTCTCTCTCTCTCTCTCTCTTCCTAGCTATGTCACCACCTTGGACACTTAGTACAACGAGCCAGAAATGACATTAACATCAAGAAAGGAATGACGGAACAAACAAAATGGCGGCGAAATCCTATACGTTCGACAACTAAACTGTAACCAATCTGTATCAATCTGGTTGCCGAGGGGGTGAGGTCGCATTCTAGAGAGCGGCAGGGAGTGTCCATACTGTATGTTAGTACCACTTCGCTCTGAAAATTAGAAACTAGGCAAAACAAACACAAATGTTAGTTTACAAAACCGATTGATTAGTTTAAGTTTAATTTATTTATTTAAGGTACAGGCTTTCTCTAGCCTAGTTTAGTAGCCAGAGTTCCAATAACTAAAGTTAAGATGTACAACTAGAATTAAGACCTTGTTTTTTAACTTGTAATTATTATTTTTTTTGTAAAAAATTAATTTATTATTATTATTCAAACAAGAACCAGAATTCGTTTGTATGCAGCATGCTAGGGAAGAAAGATGGTTCGGTTAGTTGAATAAATACAGTGACTTAAGGCTGCTCTAGTTGACCGAACTTTCATATAAAATGGTATTTCGTACTTAGAATGTCATAGTACAGTCAGAAAGATCTCATCTATCTATCTTATAATAGAGCTTCTGCGCCGTTCTATGTTTCTAACCAACTCAACACACTATAGTTACACAGCGTGCTGTGGAAAGAGCTATGCTAGGAGTTTCTCTACGGGATAGAATCCGAAACGAAGACATTGGCCAGAGAACCAAAGTACAGTATTACAATATAGCGGCTTACAGTAGTGCAACGAATATACTTACACAGAGCAACGGAAGGGTACTTGCGGGTAGCGCGTTTAACTACGCGAGTTTGCCACGTTGGCTACAGGCTAGAACTGCTACTACCTAGGCCGTGGCGGCAACGTGCGACATCAAAGGCGTTGCGCTACTGTAAGCCATATCGTAATACTGTAATCAAAGTGACCAACGTAGCTCTGCAAATTAGCCGACTGAATAATAAGACCATAATACAAACCATCGATTCAATAAGAAGTCGTAGAAGTAGCAATGGACTGGACACATCTGTTTACAGAACCGATAACCACTGGACAAAGCGAGTTCTGGAGTGAAGACCGCGTTTACGCAAACGTAATGTGGGACACTTCCGGCTAGGTGGAGCGCAAGGCCGAAGATCTGTATAAGTGGTGAGCCTTGGGGGAGACCTATGTCTAACTGTGGACTAACACTGGCTGATGATGATGATGAAACACACCTACAATGGAATGGAATTACCACCTAATTTTACCGCCTCCGCGGTGTAATGGTTAGTCTATTCGCTTCGTAACAAGAGGTCGCGGGTTCGATCCCGGCGAGATCAACTTGTAAGACTCGGTTTGGTTGGTGGTAGGGCATTTTCTAAGCCCGCCTGGCTAGCTACCACCATCTTATCTAAGTCTTGCCGTCAAACATCAAGTGTTAAAAAAACATTGATGTGTTCCGGCTTGAACATAAGATAGCCAGTTCTCCATTGCATTGGGGAATCTTGGTAAGCCCGCTTCCATCTTCGGCATCATCGTCACTTACCATCAGGTGAGATGATGCCAAGGGCTTATCAATAGTGGATAAAAAAAAGAATACAAATGGAAAATTAAGTAGATACCTATACCTGCTACAGAAGCAACTAGCTTCTGCTTCAAACCGTACTCTCAAGGTGTCGCACTTGCACAAAGCAGAAAGGCACGTGCAGCAACCGACTGTCACTCTGTGTACTACTTTGTTGGCGGAAGAGGTGAGTATCTTCTTGTAGATACCTATTTATTACCTATGAAATTGCCGATTCAGTTTTTGAAGTTCAATGGCAATTTTTATTGAAAATAAAAACGTTATTGTTTTTTTATTATTTAATGGTGACACTACTTATGGTCTTTTATTAGTAACTGGTGGCATGTCTTTCATGTTCCAATCCCCTGAGCTATGTACCATTGAATGGAACAAAGGCGTTTTCTTAATTGTCAAATGGGGCATTATTTTAGACTAGTTAATTATCTTGAATTTTACTGAAAGTGACGAAACATTATGCGGGGTATTCCCAAATATGACATTAGTAACGAATCTGCTGCGATAACTCTAGAGCTATAAAATTAAAAATGTGTATTTTATGCCTCAATAAAGGCGATTTTTTCAGGCGAAAAAACCCGACTTCATGGGGCTAAAGCCACCGTGCTCTCCAAATATCATAACAACAGGCATATGCTCACCACCATTTAATCTATATTAGACTAATGCTATTTTGAGAATAAATTTAGTTTTAATAACTATTGTTCTTGATATTAATTTTGGGAGGGAAGAGCCAAGTTCGTACAAATAAATTTAAAGCTATTAAAATTATTAAATAATTATTATTTATTTGCTGAGAACATACGTTATTTAACAGAATTAATTAAGTTAATTTGAAATTATTTCTATAAAAAAACACATTAGACAAAAAACTGAGCAAGTGCGTGTCGGACCCGCGAAGGTCCCGTACCACTCGACACAACTGTAACAATAATATATATTCATAGTTGATAATTTTGATTATAGGTTCTTGGTGGAACAATATATTATTACACATTTTGGTTCATAATTAATTATACTAATTCCACATTAAATAAACAAAACTACACGTTTTAATTTGTCAGCGACCGGTTTCGAACACCATTGGTCTGCTTGGACATGGTGTTTGTAACCGGTTGCTGACAAATTATAACGTGTAGTTTTATTTATTTTATGTGGAATTAGTGTAAATATACAAAAAAAATTGTCATATATATTCACATTAGTAATAATACATTGTACAGCCACGCCGTGCATACTTTCTCGCGAAGCCTTCTTCGCCTGTCGTAGTCGGGCATACACAAATCAACAATAAACATTACACTTATTTAGTAACAAAGAATTACAGGACTATGAAAAATTTACAAATAAATTCGGTTTGGGTGGGAGGTACATTACTCGAGTGTTTCCTGGAATATTTATAATTTATAAGCCTTATTTATAAAGTTCTAGTTATTCACAAACTTTTATTAAAATCCTTAGCCATTTTTAAGAAAAAGTAACAAAAAACCTGGATTAGTATGGGGAGTATCTTAATCTGATTTTTCTTGGAATAAAAAACTACCGCATGCTGTGGGCCATGAAAAGTTATAAAGTATATTATAACGTATCAAAATCGTACTATGGTGGCAACCCTAAAAATCAAGCAAACAAAATTTGAAAATAAAACTGCTAGAGATATAATGTATAAAAATTATATTACCCTAACGTAATTTTACCAAAATCTGTCCAGTAGTTTTGGGCTGGAACACCGGATGGACATACAAAAACACACACATATTCACACACCCATTTTTCATTCGTTTGTATTTTAGACTCCATTAATGTAAGACAGTCGATCCTCATTAAAATCTCAACTTAGATTATTTTTATGCCATCACAATACTTTCTTCACTGCTTCGTCGCTCGAAAGTAAAAACAACATTAACATCAACGCGCTATCTTTATCCAAATCTAAAAAACGTAATGTAAACTAGATTTTTGTCCTAAAATCAGGCTTGGCTGGTCCTATGCTGCGGCGGGAGCAAGCGAAGCGAACTCGGAAGTTCGGAGCACCCTATATCATCGTCATCATCATATCAGCTCATATACGTCCCTACCGAGGGGCTCGAGCCTACCCTGAATTAGGGCGATCGGGCCTTAGTCGACCACGCGGGCCCAGTGCGGGTTGGTCGACTTCACACACAACCTGCAAGTTTCTTCGCAGGTTTGTGCAGGTTTTCTCACGATGTTTTCCTTCACCGGAAGAGCGTCGGATAAACGTACATACGAAATCTAATTTCAAAATCACATTGGTACGTGGTAGGATCCCAACCAGGACCTTAACCTATCGACACATTAATTACCTGTTCATAATTGTCACTAACATGGACTAACTAACCACTGCACACACAATAAGTCGTCTCGTACAACCTTCGTAGGTCTAAACGAGAGAGAACCGCAAAAAAGAGCCCTGAAGGCGCTGCGTCTATGTTGGCACTGTATACTGTAAAACCTCTTAAACTAAATATATCATTGGTTCATTGGATCCTAGAGTGTATCTCTTCAGCAATCAATATTCCATCTTGTCACCACTCCGCGATGAGGCTCGAGGTCTTAATAATCGTGTCAAGTTGTGCTTTACTTACGATTGGTTTCTGGGTCGTACTTAAATTGAATTTGACTTCCAGCACGTTATAGGATATTAGGTAAATTAGCAACTAATATAACAGAGAAAGATTGGATTTCCCGCCAATAAAAATCTTAGTTCTATATTCAAGATATTGATTCAAAATAGGTGCAAATTGCACTCTTTCTGATAGTCATAAAATAAAAATAACATAATGTTATTTGTGAAAAATCAGGAAAAATCAATCATTAGTTAATAGCGTCAAAATTCAATCCTTGATATAAACCAGATTATGTAATTCTAAAGAAAACAATATGGAACTAAATACATAAAAATCATTGAATTTCATTAATGCCTTTGACAAAAGTAGGCCAGTTCACACGGACAGCACCCGGTCACGAGTATAACGAGAGAGTCAGCCATAGCTGAAATTCAAAAGTGTCATTTAAAGTGTGTGTTACCTATAGATTAAATTAAAATACTCGTAGAACATTTATTTCATGTCAGCGTAACACGATCGTCAAAAATAATAAAATTAATTAAAAAGTAACGTAATATTTTATAAACAAATGTAGCAAAAAATAGCAATACAAAAATGTCAGAATGAAATAAATGAAATTTTAATGACGGCTCAGCAGCCGACGTGATCTGGAAGAATCCGACAGCTGACTTGACCGAGAAGAATTAGCCAGCAATATTTACTGCTTTTTATGTTTAAAAAAAATATTTTTTTAATTTACTTTTTTTCTCGCAGATTGTGTGTGAAGTCGACCAACACGCACTGAGCCCGCGTGGTCGACTAAGGCCCGATCGCCCTAATTCAGGGTAGGCTAGAGCCCCTCGGTGGGGACGTATATCAGCTGTTAAGATAATCTTTAAAAAATAGCACAGTCCGATACTAAATTTCAATATGTGTATCGTATAAATACGTAATTTTGCCTTTTACCACTTCGTCACTCCAGCTGTAATTATTAATGAGGTAGCGAGTGTCACTTGGTGCTAGAGACCAAGAAGTAAGTAGCCAGCGAAGTTACTTAAATAATTATTGATTTATCGACTAGAAGACATCACTAATTGCAAAAGCTATGCGTCACGGTGCTCCATATATACAGGGTGCAGTCAATCGCCATAGTTTTTTTTAATGCATTTGAGGTATTGGACACAACAATGACACACCCTCCGGAACATAAAGTAATTTATATGGGCAGGCTAAGAAAGGGTGACCATGCCATTATGCATACGCAAAAGCTCTGATTTTGATAGTCAAATAATAAAATATAGAATAATAACCAACTAATTAAATTAAAAACTCGACTACATATAAATATTACCCCTTTTTTAGGCTGTCGGGTAAAAATGTGTCTATGTCTCTCATGGGATCAAAACGAATCTAACAATCAAGCTTAGCCAAAGAAACTGACATACATACCAGGGAGCCCTTATAGACTGAGGTTTTTGAAGTAAAAACTTCTTTAGCGGCGTTGTGCACTTTTTTGTAATGGTTAAAAAATGTTAAACTCGCGTCAGGACACGTGACCTGATCGAAAATTCGTAAGACGGATGGAGTAGTGAAAACTTCTTTAGCGGTGTTGTGCACTTGTTTTGTAATGGGTAAAAAAATTTAAACTAGCGTCAGGACACGTGACCTGATCGAAAATTCGTAAGACGGATGGAGTTGATTTTTTGTTGATTTTTCTGAGATATAAACTTTTTAATGTAATATAAATTGTCATGTTTGTGTACGATAGCGCAATAAATAAATATTGTATTTTACCACATAAATGATAGTACTTTTATACTGATAATCAAAGCAATTCGTGCAAAATTATTCCCTAACTCTTCCAAAATATCAAAAATGCACAACGTTAATATTCAAGTTTTCACTTCTGCCGGCACTCCCGGAGTGCACACCCGTCGTTTTTATTTGTTAGTTCGTTTTAAGTAGTTACCATGAGGAGTCAGCTCACCATCTATGACGCATTTACTGGCTTGCCCCGAGTGCCTGGAAACCTGCACAATGGTAGACCTTTGGGGGGCCACTGATAGTGGCATACGCGGGGCTACCTATTGGCTCAATAAGATATAAAGTAACTTAGTGTCAATATTCAAACCATAGATTCGAAAAGAAGAATAAAAAAGTATTATTTTTGTAACACAAATACATACTCAAAACAACATTATCCTTCTTTTTAGGCAGTTGGACAAAAAAAGGTGGTCATTCCACTGTAACTTATTACCACCAGTAAACCAAAAAATATGGTAAAGGATTAATAATAATATTATTTTTCTTGTGATTGAATAAACTTTTCCCGATTAGGAAGTTGTTATTTTTTTTTATCCACAATCGCTAGCTAAATACACGACTTTTACATGACTTCTATTGAGTTAAGATAAGATACATATCCTTTATTGCACACCAAATATACAAAAATTAACTTATTATCTAGAAAAACACACAATGATATTCAAAGGCGGACTTATCGCTTTAAGCGATTTCTTCCAGCCAACCTTTGGTAAATGAAGGAGACGAGAAAGTGGAACGATAGCGGGTGATTGATTGAGCTAGTAGGTAAACCCAAAGCATGGACACCCTACATAAAACTCATATTGGTTATCGGACGCAACAATTAGGGTTCGGCACGCGTCCTGGATTACATGTGCGGTTCTTCAGTCCCTATAAATAATTACCCGGTAGCAGATGATACGGATTACCGTTGAATAAGTCCACACCCTCTAAATGAAAAGAAAAATTAGACCGGGTAGTGATATGAAGCTTGTCATTAAAAAACTACCCTTAAAAATTGTTATAATTAATTGACAACCTACCGGTAATGTTTTCATTTTAGTTTTAATGATTAGTAATGTTCACGCAGATAATATTACCTCTTTGTAACATATTCGTCTGAAAATAATGATGAAAGCAATTCTGTAAATTTTTAATGATGTTCCCATCGAAATAAGTTCATAAGGAGTAGGTAAAGCTTATCATCCTTTTATTATTAAATATTTGAGTGCGTTTGACATCATCATCTTCATCGTTTCTGTCGAAATATCCCCACTATTAGACATTTTGGTCGATGCTCTAAGCACAGTAATACTAGTACCTACGCCGTGGCGGCATCGTGCGACATCAAAGGCGTTGCGCTACTGTTATGTAAGCCATATTGTAATGCTGTGCTCTAGGTAAAGACCCTAGCTGACTACCTAACTAACGCCGCCAATAAAAAAAAACTCGCTGATCAATAATAATTACAATAATATAACAAAAATAACATAACATCTAATAACTTTACTTTATTATAACTCATACTTTAACGAAAAGTTTAACCGCCTCCGTGGCCTAATGGTTAATCCATTCGCTTCACACCAGGAGGTCGCGGGTTCGATTCCCGGTGGGGTCAACTTGTAAGACTCGGTTTAGTTGGTGGTAGGGCACTATCTTATCTTAAGTCTTGCCGCCAAACATCAGTGTTGACAACATTGATGTATTCCGGCTTGAAGATAAGATAGCTAGTTCTCGATTGCGTTTGGGAATCTTGGTAAGCCCGCCTCCATCTTCGGTATCATCGTCACTTACCATCAGGTGAGATGATGCCAAGGGCTTACCAATTATGAATAAAAATAATAATAATAAAAAATTGGTTGTCTGTAAAGTCGGTTTACGGGTGATAGTTTAACGTGAGAACGTCATAACGTAACGGGACAATGAGCGTAACGGGACAATGAGACATCCTTTTTCGTGCGTGCAGCCGGCGTCCATCGATTTATTAGACGTTGTCACGTCAAAAATTGGTTGTCTGTAACGTCGGTTTACGGACGATAGTTTAACGTGATAACGTCATAAAGTAACGGGACAATGTGTCATCCTTTTTCGTGCGTGCAGCCGGCGTCCATCGATTTATTAGACGTTGGCACGTCAAAAATTTGTTGTCTGTAAAGTCGGCTTACGGAAGATAGTTTAAAGTGACAACGTCATAACGTAACGGGACAATGAGCGTAACGGGACAATGAGTCATCTGTTTTCGTGCGTGCAGCCGGCGTCCATCGATTTATTAGACATTGTCACGTCAAAAAGATGAATTTTAAGAATAGGTCGTTGCCAACCCATAACGTCACTACTGGGAAAGGGGTCTCTTCCCAAGCTCGAGAAGGTAAGACCATATACTCTATACACGGAGGTCAAGTCCGGATTGGTGTAGGTTTGTAGGGCTAGTGGCGAACCCCACTGTCAGAAGTTTTTCAAGCCGCCACACGGCTTGACGACTACCATCTTGTGAGAGCAACCGACATCAACGACTTAACGTACCTTGCAAAGCACGGAAAAGTTCGATAAAAATGCCACTAACAGTCAAGCCCAACTAGGTAATGACCGTGCTTCAGGTCAGTTAACCTGCGTGATCAACCCAATCACACAAATCACCCTGAACTACTGTTCTGTATTCAAACATGTCAATAAAGAATTTACAAACAAACAAACTACGACCGCTTTAGAACAGGAATATGTAGTTTATTGAGGAACTATTCAGACCTTAAGTTGGGTCAAATGACATTATTCAATTCAAATAATTGAAAGACTGTGTGAAGCTATCACTATGGAAAAAATATTATATAATATACTTAAAGGTAATAAAATATTGATTTAGTTGAATACAATTTTTAAAATTTGTATTACTACTTTTAAAGTAAAAAGATATACTGTAGACCCTGTTTTTGGCATTAATTGCAAAATTTCTCCAAAACAACTAGTTAATGTTGAATGAAACCAACACACAAAAATCGGTGACTTTAACACCTTTCATTTTAATTGAAATCATTTTTTTAAACTAATTTGAAAGTTTAGTAAAGTAATAAAAAATTATCGCAAGAATAAAGATTTTCTTATTTTCATGAAAATGTGTTCTATGTTTATGTGTGTATCATTAATACATAATAATTCCGTCCGTCCGTGCGTCCGTCTGTCAGACACGCTTGGCTCTAGAGATTAAATCCTGAGGGCCAAATTTGGAACTTAAGATTTTTAAATTATTTCATCGAGGGATTATCAAAAAAACTTTCTTCGTATCGTCAAACCAAAAAGTTACTTACTATCATACAACAAAAACGAAATTTCTCGAAAACGGCAATAACGATTTTGATGAAATTTTGCACGTCGTAGTTGCTTATGTTTGTCTATTACATGGTTACCCATTGGTCTAGGAAAATCGTGTTTGTATGATTATCTACAAGTGAAATTGAAATTCACGATTTACTCACATATGGTTGGAGCTATTGAATTGTCATGCATTACGAATAAGTATATATTGGTCACGCAATATTAATTTATCAAAATTACTACAAAATTATAGGGTTCCGTAGCCAAAGGGTAAAAACGGGACCCTATTACTAAGACTCCGCTGTACGTCCGTCTGTCTGTCTGTCCGACTGTCACCAGGCTGTATTTTATGAACCGTGATAGCTAGACAGTTCAAATTTTCACAGTTTATGTATTTCTGTTGCCGCTTTAACAACAAATAAGTACTAAAAATTAGAATATGTGAAAGTCTCCATACAAAAAACGTGTTTTTTTTTTAAACGTGAAGAAACTAGCGCCATTTAGTGTGATGGTTTGGAACCCTTTGTACTAGCGTCATCTAGCATAATTATGCGGAACCTTTCGTGTGCGGTTCTGACTCGCACTTGGCTGGTTTTTTTTGTATAAAAATTTTAAAGAAAGTTTTGTGTGGGCTGCCGTAAAGTTTAATTTTACTAATGGTGGCGCTATGTTAGCTAGGGGCATAAATAAAAGTAATATTTTTTCAGTATCTACCTTGTCTATCGTGTTGCACTATTAACCGTGCTATCCAAAATATAGACGGTGGTTGCCTGGTGTTGCACTTAGCATTACTGCGGTCCCGTCACGTGTACGGCATTTTTAAATTTACACCTATGGACGTGTACAACGCGATCTTCATGCACATCTAGATTTAGATGTGCTGATTTCCTTGCGATGTTATTCTTGTCCGCTAAAGAAATCGATAAATACCTACATGTCTACCCCATATTTCCAAAGTTTTTTTTAAATAAAAACAATATCTATTAAATCGAATAAAATCATTGACCTCTACACCTGAAGTGGGTTCTTCTTCGTAAAGCTATCCCTTTTACGGGACTTTGTAAAATCTTGGATTCAGAAGAAAAGGGCCTCCTCGATGATAAGTATAAGCGGGATATTGTTTGGAATAAAGTTAAGGCGACCCTTGAAATGGCAACTTCTGAGGGGATGCGATAAGAAAAGTACGCGGGTAGATCATAGGTACATAAAACTTACTTTTAATAATTTCCAAAGGGTATGAATTCAATTTGAGTTTGACATTTTGCAGTTTGTCTCGTTATTTTGAGCCTCAGATAAAAAAAAAGTTTAGATATAATGCTGCGATGCGAACTGTCAAGTTGAAGCCACCTTTTTAAGCGACTTCTAAAAAGGAGGAGGTTCTCAATTCGACTGTATGGTTTTTTTATGTGTGTTACCTCAGAACTTTTGACTGGGTTAACCTATTTTAATGATTCTTTTTTTATTTGAAAGCTGGTGCTTCCCGTGTGGTCCCATATCAATTTTATTAATATCGGTACAGTGCTTTATTAGAAAATTAACAAAAACCAAATATAATATTGCAAAATTGTACGAAGTTGTTGCGATGGAAGTCGGTTTTTAACGTGTTTTTAAAACATGTAGGCTGTGTGTGTGCGTGCTTGCGTGCGTGTGTACGTGTTTTCTACGACGTCTTAGCACATAATATTATTGAGTATTTTGGAGTGGTTTTGATGTTTATTTGTGCGTGTAAAGTGTAAGTACAGGTTTGTAGTGGTTTTAATTAGTTCACGTTGAAGTTGCGTGAAGTTCTATTTGAACTTTTTTTTATCTGAGTTTTGAACAAAGTGTTCATATTCGAATACTGCTAATTCTGTGGTAAGCTTGTGGATTAAAATGATTGAACAGAATATCGAACAGTATAAGTATACCTACTGTACCTATCTTGAAGGAATAAAGGCACTTACTATAGAGATCGTTAGCTCTACCACACCCTGGACACTTCATACAACGGTCCAGAAATAAACATTTACCAAAAGGAATGACGGAACAAACATGGCGGCGAAATCCTATACGTTCGACAACCAAACTGTAACCAATCTGTATCAATCTGGGTGAAGAGGGGGTGAGGTCGCAATCTAGAAAGCGGCAGGGAGTGTCCATACTGTATGTTAGTAATATATATATACTTTTTCGCTCATCTACGCCTCCTTTGCCATCTTTTTATCCGCAAGTCGTTTTAAAAAGCTAATTTTGAATTAACACCAAATTCAAACGTTCGAAAGCTTCTTTAGAAACAGTTGAGATCTATCAGAGGCCACGAGCCAGGGCAGAGGTCCCTACGTCCATTACCGAATATAAATTTATAGAAGAAAGATAGCAAGCGATTAATCTCGAACCAATAACCAGCTTCATTCTTTGCAATTGATAAACATTATCCTTTACCTCTAATATGGTTGATGGGAGCGATGGCTGACTCTCGCGTTATACTCGTGGCCGGGTGCTGTCCGTGTGAACTGGCCTACTCTTGCCAAAGGTATCAATGACATTCAATGATTTTTATATTTATCTTTTCGTGTCATGTTGTTTTTATGTTCTAATTACATAATCTGGTTTATTTCAAGGATTGAATATTGACGTCATTAACTAATGATTGTTTATTTCTTGATTTTTTACAAATGAAATTATGTTATTATTATTATATGACTATCAGAAAGAGTGTAATTTACACCTATTTTGAATAAATACCTTGAATCTACCTCGAATCTTTTAAACCCAATTTTCTGAGACTGTAAAATGTTTTTTTTTTATTTATTTTTTATTCACTTTTGGTAAACCCTTGACAACATCTCACCTGGTGGTAAGTGTAACCCCCTTTATTGTAAATACCTTTTTTTAAATCTTCTTTGAGGTCTTTTCACAGATTATACATACAAGTGTGATTTTGCCAGGAAACCTAGTGTCCTTATCTCCCATTACTAATAATTAAAATAATGATCAGCTGATTGATAAACTTTTTAGGGAAGTTTTTAATGTTTTGCGTCTTAGGAAAATATTATCAGTTTCACGTACACCTTTGTAAGCCCCATTTGAAAATATTAAATACCACATCTCTTTAGTATACTCTGTGGGTTTTAGTTTGTTTTAAAAATTATTTTATTAACATCAAGTACTTGCGACATAGATTTATGAGGAGTTTATCCCTAGCGCACTCCATATAATAACTAAACAAATTTATTAAAAATTAAAAACCCGACTGCATAAAAATTTAGCCCCTCTTTTTTGACCAATCGGGTTAAAATATATTCTGTGGATCAATACTAATCTAACGACATCTCGCACACCAAAATGTTCCGATAGTAACAATCATTGCCCAAAATCCATGAAGCCGTTTAGGCTACAGAGCGTGCCAAAGAAATATACATACAAACATTATACATATTTATTATTATATCAGCTCATATACGTCCCCACCGAGGGGCTCGAGCCTACCCTGAATCAGGGCGAACATTATACATATTTACACTCAAATAACATAACCCTCCTTGGGACGCGCAGATCCCGTTTTTTGCCGCTCACGTGGGAATTTCCCAAAATCCTTTCTAAGCGGATGCCTACGTCATAATTTCTATCTGCATGCCAGATTTTAAACCTATCCGTCCAGTGGTTGGAGCGTGTTTGAGCTGTGCGTTTTTTTTTTCGAAAGGACAAGCTTGTTGTTGGTCGTTGGGACCTTTACAACTTCACCGGGCAGGGGAGGCGAGTACGGAAGGCACTCAACCTAGTGCAAAGCAAAAAGATGCAACTGCCTAAGGGCGCCCAGGTGGGCACGGACCTCGGCTTAGGTCGTTGCTTGGACGTGCGAGGATCGGAGAGAAGCGGCCTGGTATATGCCGGTAGCGCTGGTAAGCGCCAGAAGCGGGGGGACGCCGCCCTCGCCGGCAAGGGCAGAATGTCGGTGCAGTGTTTCTCTGTGGGTTAGGGAGTGGGGTCAGGGCAGCTACGGCTAGCGTGGTCGGGTAGTCGGGGGGAGCTGTGCGTTGATAGACAAACAATTTTATAGGTACAGAAGCCAGCACATCAAGCTATACACTCGTAGTGCGATTCTGACCCATACCCAATCGGCATAAGAACGGTACAAAGTCCAAAGTGTGTGCTTGAGTGCTGGCCTATGTACAAAAGAAGATTAAAACGTGCTTATTTTTTTGAAATTTTGTAACGTTTACTTTTATACAGGATGTAACAAAAATGTGTAGGTCCCGTTAACTGGGGCTTCTACTCATCATACTGAACAACTTTTGTTCCACAACTTTGAAGAAATTGCAAAAAAAAATTTGAACTCTTCATACAAAACGATCCGCTGATTGACCAACTTTGTGCATTTTTGTATGGAGCGTCTTTTTTGCAAATTGACTATGGGTTCCTTCGGAAAAGTTGTTCAGAATGATGAGTAGAAGCCCCGGTTAACGGATCCTACACCAATTTTTTACACCCTGCATTAAATAATCTATAAAACTAAATAAAATAATCACGCTCAAAAAAAATTTTTTTTCTAAAACATGTTCACCAAATTTCAATAACTTTGATTGATGATACTTAAACAATGAAGATCCAAACTATGTTTGTATTTAGCGCATTCGGAATACACTCCTCTTAAGAAAATGAACTGAACTGCAGACTAGCTCATTACCAGCTCATTACCCGACCTTGCAGGCTGGAAACTAATTGCGCCAATCAAGGAACGCCAGCCTATAATTACTTACCCGCCGCCGTTGCCGTAGCGTCGCTTTTGTACCCTATCA
Source organism: Coleophora flavipennella (assembly GCA_947284805.1). NCBI lineage: Eukaryota > Metazoa > Arthropoda > Insecta > Lepidoptera > Coleophoridae > Coleophora > Coleophora flavipennella. The sequence goes on along the minus strand of OX369287.1, from coordinate 6,284,841 downwards.
ATTTGGCTCAGTTATTGACATGAGGCAATGTGTTATCCATCAAACTGCCACGTCGTGGGGTGTCGGGGAGCTGAACCCAGTCCTAGTGTGGGTAAAGTTCCATGAACTGTCTTAATGGGTGTATCGGAAAGCGATGAGAATTTTTAGGACTGATACATCATTATATCCTGCATAGCTTCTTGCTGGTCATAAAAGAAGTAACATCAGCACTGTACTGTCTTATTTTCTAGCAAAAATGTACTTTCTCGCGAAAATTTTCTTTCTCGCGAAAACGTACAATCAACAGCATGTCAAAACTGGTAAAAATGGAAGTAGTACAGTACAGTTAATTGATTGATTAAAGAAAATCTCAAACGAAAATTGCCGTCGTAATGGAACTTGCGTTTAACGAATTTTCCGGAATAAATAACAATGCCACTTAAAAGTAAACTATTTATAGTAAGTACTTGGAAAGTTTAGTTAAAATCGTTATACTATCATTTTTGAGATTTTTGCTTTTTAAATTTTTTGTTGTTTAATAGCTTTTATAGTTTTTTTCCAGTAAGTATAAACAATAATATTGCTTGATAGTAGATTAACGGACTTGAAAATTACTACATGTTTTTAATTTTTTGTTGTACGGCAGCTACCCTTGAATGGCAACACAGCCTAAAGCTGCGCAGAATCCAGCTACAATATATCATAAACTTTTATTTTTAAAATTTTATGTCAATCTGACCATTGGTCTAGTCGATAGGGAAAGCGTTACGGACAGCCGGACGGACGGACCGACGGATGGACGGACATTTTTTTGGCACACATATTTTTTGGTTATACTATATACTATACTGGGTGACTGGTAAGACAACGGACGCATTTTGGGAGGCGAATCAGAAGACAAAACTGAACAACTTTTCTAAAGAAACCTATATAGTCAATTGTTTAAAAATAAATACAGTTTTTATACAATTTGGTCAGCTCATTAGCCAAATTTGTGTGAGAATGCAAATTTTTTTTTGCGAATTGGCCATTGGTGTCTTGGGAAAAATTGATCAGTTTCGTCTTCTGATTCACCTCCTAAAATAAGTCCGTCGTCTAACCAGTCACCCTATATAAGGTGTAACAAAATTAGCTGAAACTATTTTAACTGGTGCTTCTACCCATGAAACTGAACAACTTTCCCCATGGAACCCATAGTCAAATCGCAACAAAGAATTTGCCTCTCCCATACTAACTTGATCAGCTGATCAGCCAACTTAGCATGGGAAGTTAATTATTTTTTTGAGATTTGACTATGGGTTTCATGAGGAAAGTTGTTCAATTTCATGGGTAGAAGCACCAGTTAAAATAGTTTCAGCTAATTTTGTTAGACCTTAAATACAGTAAAATAAAAAAAACATATTTTTGTTATTGCGATTTTTCTTGAATAATAAATTACTCTGTGTAGTTAGGCCTTATTAGATTTTAGTTATTCACAAAATTTCATTTAAATCTAGAGCTATTATTGAGAAAAAGTTATTACTTTGTATGGGAAATACTTACTCGATACTGTATGGAATGTCCAAAATATTTTTGAATATGACTTCTTGGGCAAAGTTGTTTTGTATGATGTATAGGTATACTGATTCGATTTCTGATCAACATCCTCTTATGTATGAATATTACAAGTTAAATCAGATTGCTTACTTAATAATATCACACTAATTACAGTTCCTAAAACACCTAAAGTAAAATTACTTAAAATTCCTACCTAAAATAAATTACCTAAAATATCTAAAATGAAATACCTAAAATAACCCGTCCCTTGTCATCCCCGGTGCAAAGGTGCCCATAACACTCGCTGCCAAAGACATTTATACATGTATATCGATGCTAGCTGCATTTCCGCGCTAAATGGCTACGGACAGCATCTGCACCAGGAACGATCTGATGTCAGAATTATATTATGAAAGTTATGAAGCCTTGAGTCTCCGAAGATCAATACTGTCAGAAACTATTTCACATCCACATCGTGACGTGCATGTCGCACTAGGGTGTTACACTCATCACTTATACTGAAGATTAAATTTTTTGTAGCTTGAGTTATTGGAACACATTGTTGTGGGTGGGTTGAGTAATAAATCATTCACGGTTGCGAACTGTTGACTGTAACTTTTGGTTATTTGGCTGACCTGATGGTGCAGTTAGTGCTCTTGCCTACCTAGGCTAAGGGTGGTGGGTTCGATTCCCACTCAAGGAAACCATTCGTCTATGTCTGGGTGCTTAGTGTCTTCTATAATACCTATATGCATTTAAAAGCAACGCAGGGGGTGACATTTTATTCAGTGAAAAGCAGGAAATGGTAGATTCTACTTATGAAACCGATAAACATCGTTTTTTGTCGTTCTCTCTCTTATCGTGAGGCACAATTAAGAGGAAACGCGGTCTAAAAAATAGGTATTGGAATAAAATGTTGCTGTCTCCCTCCCCTTAATCTCTTCGTAGGTATACAGCAAGAAAGGGGAGAACTGCAGCGCACAGCAGCAGCAGCTCCAGGGAGCACTCCATGAAACCTAGAACGAGCAAGCGAAGCGAGGGATGTTTTTCGAGTCTACTGGAACAATCCAGCGTTTGACGTGTCCCCACGGCTAGCAACACAACAAGCTTGTCCTTTAAAAAAAATTCGCGAGTTCACAGTTTAGGTTGAACCACTAGTGAAGTGGATAATCACCACTAGTGAAGTGGAGTGAAGTGTGACATTGAAATTTTACATTAATTTACTTTATATTTGACATTAAATTTGTTTTATATTTGACATTAAATTTGTTTTTATGAAATGTTAACATGAAATTGAATATTATGTTATTAGATTTAAGTTTTTAAAATTGTTTCGCACACAGATTGTCTGTTCATGAAATAAAATGATGATGAATCCTAGTTTAAGAAAAGTTAGTTGTAATTGCAAGGATGGGCTGGTTTCTAGGCGCAGAAAACAACAGTTAGTTTAAATTAAATTATTTTTAGAAAAAGCTGGTGCTAGACTGATCAAGTAAACGCTTTCAGATAACTACCTAGCCGCTATATGGTAAGTCGATGACAAGAATATCTAACTTAACTTAACTTAACAACTTAACTTAACTTAATTTACTTTAACTTAACCTTGACCTTGACCTTGATCTTGACCTTAACCAGGCCCCAAGCCCCAACCCCCAAGCCCTAAGCAAGTACAAGTACAACTCTCGCTTGCACGTTTGGCTCAGCGTACTGGCGTAACGGGATAATGACGTCACGTAACGGGACACTTTTTCGTGTATGCAGCTCTTTCAATCAATTTATAAGATGTTATCACGTCAAAAACATCAAAATATAGCAAAAAATTGTAGTTTTTGCGATAAAGTCGGTTGTTTTAACGTGTTTAGCGTGTTCTAATTATTATTGATGTGTAACATCTTTGCTCTCGCTTTCCTGCAATTTGTGGGAGTGATTTCGTGAAATGGGACGGAAAAGTGTCCCATGTGACGGAAATGTGTAACAGGGAGTCGCGTTTTTTCAGGCTTTAAAAGCGCGAAAAAGGCAAAGGTATCTATGACCATACAGCCTAGTCTGCCGTATCTTTGCCGTCCTTTTTTCAGGCTTTAAAAGCGCGGAAAAGGCAAAGGTGTCTATGACCATACAGCCTATTCTGCCGTATCTTTGCCGTCCTTTTATAAAGTATTTTGTCACATGTTACACATCATATGCGAGTACTGTAGGTCTCGCTCGAATTTTGTTTCAATATTGAACACTAAAGCACCGTCAGCTCAGCTAAGATTACCTACGTCACAAAGTTTCACTGCTTCTTTGCTCGTAAATATCAATATTCGTCACAGAACTGAAACTGTTAGATGTGTATTCAGCACACTATAACAGGGCCTGCTGTCGAAAGTGGCCCATTCATCGTGGCGTGAAACGAACAACGCACACGTAAATCCAATAGCCGTGTTTGCTTAGCCGTTAGCCCAACCCTACGTGGAGGGACAGGGAGGGATTATGATGTTGCTCTAATTGACGACGGACTAAGCAGAAACAAAAGCCGTGTTTCGTGTCCACGCATTCATTACTGTATGAAGTTGACTGTATAACTAGATGGTTGCGACGTCGCTTAGTGCATTTGAGCGTATGTTCATACTATGTATCAGTGTGAAGTCATATACTTTTTTGTGGTTTAATGGGGTAGTTTCATTTCATTTATTTATTGCAGTGTCACAACTACTGATGTACAAACATAATAATATGTGTAATAGTAGGTATTTTCAATTAATTATGACGCCTCGTGGGGCATAGCAATGTGTGAGTGCTAAGTGCTTCAATTACAAAACCTAAGTAACAGTAAATTAATAGATTACATTATATCATCATCATCATCATATCAGCCGGAAATCGTCCACTGCTGGACAAAGGCCTCCCCCAGGGATTTCCACGACGACCGGTCCTGCGCTGCCCACATCTATCGGCTTCCCGCGATCTTCACCAGGTCGTCGGTCCACCGCGTGGGAGACCTGCCTACGCTACGTTTTCCGGCGCGCGGTCGCCACTCAAGAACTTTACTGCCCCATCGGCCATCTGTTCTACGAGCTATGTACCCTGCCCACTGCCACTTCAGTTTAGCGATTCTGTGAGCTATGTCGGTTACTTTAGTTCTCCTGCGGATCTCCTCGTTTCTGATTCGATCACGCAGAGAAACTCCGAGCATAGCACGCTCCATTGCCCTTTGGGTGACCTTGAGCCTTCTTATGAGGCCCATAGTAAGCGACCATTTCACAGTTCCGTAAGTCATCACTGGCAACACACACTGGTCAAAGACCTTAGTCTTGAGACACTGCGGTATTTGGGATGTGAAGATATTGCGAAGCTTCCCGATCGCTGCCCAGCCGAGTTGGATTCGTTGGACCTGCCTATCTGGACTGTTTGTCCTAGGTATACATATTCGTCAACAACTTCCAGTGTAGAGTCTCCAACCTTTAGAGGCGTGGGTGCGACACGGACATTTAACATTATTTTCGTCGTGCCTATGTTCATTTTAAGACCCACTTGTTGAAAGACTTTACTGAGGCCATCGAGCATTGTGCTTAGGTCTTCCATAGTCTCAGCCATGACCACGATATCGTCAGCGAATCGGAGGTGGGATATGTACTCGTTGATATTGATGCCGAGTCAACCCCAGTCCAGAAGCTTAAAAACATCTTCCAGGGCGGCGGTGAACAGTTTCGGAGATATAACGTATCCCTGTCTCACCCCTCGCTGCAACTGGATAGGTTTCGATTTTTGGTCCTGGAGGCGAACCGACATGGTGGCGTATTCATACAGACACTTCAACACCTCGATGTATCGATGGTCAATTTGGCACCGCTGGAGAGACTGTAGCACAGCCCAGGTTTCGACTGAATAAAAGGCCTTCTCATAGTCCACAAACGCCAAGCATAGTGGCTGATTGTACTCTTCGGTCTTCTGTATAATCTGCCGCAGCGTATGTATGTGGTCTATGGTACTAAAGCCTTTTCGGAAACCGGCTTGTTTGGGAGGCTGGAAGTCGTCAAACCTGCGTGCGAGACGATTCGTAATGACTCTCGAAAATAGCTTGTAGACATGGCTCAGAAGTGAGATGGGTCTGTAGTTCTTCAACAGGGTGTTGTCACCCTTTTTGAAGAAAAGCACGACCACACTTCTGTGCCATGCCTTAGGCGTTTGTCCCTCGAGTATAACGAAATTAAATAACTTCTGAAGAGCTTTTAGTACCGCTGATCCACCTGCTTTCAGAAGTTCAGCCGTAATTCCATCATCACCCGGTGCCTTGTTGTTCTTGAGCTGTTTGAGAGCCATTCTAATCTCGTACACGTCTCTATACGTCTCCGGGATATCTTCGGTATAGTGTCGGGTTAGTCTGGCTCTTGGGTCTTCAGCCAGATCGCTGACAGGCTAACGTGTGGTCTTGTACAATTGTCCATAGAACTTCTCAACTTCTTCCAGCAACTCAGTCTTAGACGATATGGTCCTGCCATATAAATAAATATAAATTATTAAATATATATATATATATATATATATATATATATATATATATATATATATATATATATATATATATATATATATATATATATATATATATATATATATATATATATATATATATATATATATAAATTGTCAAAATGCCGTACGGCAGATTGTAACTGTTAAGTTCGGTCAGGTTTGATTGATTTAATGTCAAAGAGCCTTGGGAAGCCCTCGCCATTATATAATTTGTCTGACCGTATGTATAATGACGAATTATACAGTATGCCTGCGACAGATATACTTTTTATCATGTGTCATAGGTAACATAAACGAAATTATATTCAAAAAACAGGCCAAGTGCTAGTTGGAATCGCGGTATAAGGGTTCCGTACCACCACACCTCTCCAAACAACTATGATAGTGATACTTATTCACATGACGAACAAAAGGCACAAACGCGAGTAACAGAAAAATACTACTAGCGCTATCTAGTGGTGTTTTAGTAAACTATTTTCGTTTACCACTTTATTATCAATGGATAGAATTCTTGGCTTCTTTCATTAATAGAATTTTTAGCAAAACTTTTTAAATTCCCTTATTTTACCCCGAATATGACCCTTATTTAAAAAAAAAATAATTAATTTGCACATCTGTGTTTGTCATAGGATTAAACCATCCTACCAAATTTCACCTGATTTAGTCTAGTAGATTCGGAGCAAATTGGCTGTGATAGATGGACGGACAGACAGACAGACGCATGAGTGATCCTATAAGGGTTCTTTTTTTGTTTAACGGAAACCTAAAAATGACATTCGACGTCATGGTTTTTAGCGTCATGCTATGTTAAATGGGGCTTCTACTCATCATACTGAATAAGTTTCCACATTGATACGTAGCAGGACTCGAACCACGACCTCCCGGATAGGAGGCGCTACCCTGCCGTTGCTCCACCGACGAATTTGCGTTGTGAATTAAACAAAACTAAACAACTACATTTGTCATGTGGTAATCATAAATTTGTGTCACCAAAATCTCTTGCAAATTCATTAGATCCCGTTCCTAACATTTAGGGTGTTCGAAATCAGAAAGTAACCATAACGAAACATTTATTGAACCCGTGACCCTTACACAGATGGTCAAGCAATTGATCGGTTGGGTTACTATTTCTATAGAGAAATCTCACCTAATGCCCAAGTATATTGGCTACGAACAGATGTTGTTTGTAATGGTTGGGGGTTGGTTTGGAGTGGGTAAAATGAACAGTCATTTAACCTTTATACAGGTTGTAATAAAATTGGTGTAGGTCCCTTTAACTGGGGCTACTACACATCTAACTGAACAACTTTTGTTCTACAAGTTTGCTGAAATCTCAAAAAAATCACTTACCATCAGGTGAGTTGCAGTCAAACGCACTCAAATTTTTAATAAAAAAAAAAAAAAAAAATGTTGAACTGGTCATACAAAACGATCAGTTGATTGACCAAGTTTGTGCATTTTTGTATGAAGCATTAGATTTTTTTTGTGAATTGACTATGGGTTCCTTGGTTGTTCAGTGTGATGAGTAGAACTCCCAGTTAACGGGTCCTACATCATTTTTTTACACCCTGTATACTTGTCCTCTGTATCGGGGGCATGCGCATGATGAAATCAGAAATCATAAACTATTATTTAATACAAGCTTTTATTTATTTTCACCTGTCCCGGTGTCTGAAAAACGCGGGCGCCATTTTTTTCCATACAAACGTAGTCCCCTGTTTCCTCCCTAGATAATGACAATAGAGCAAAAATGTTTTTTCCATCATACCTATATCTACCATGGCCGTGCTCTTATGTTTTGTTTCTTCCCATATTCTAATTATAATAGGAAGTAGTAGCCTTCAAAAGTTTTTGACAAAAATGGATTAAATTGCCCAATTGAAACGTCATTTTCAGACACCCATCAAGAAAATAATACGCATATAACCAATAAAATGAAAACAAAAAAGGATAGTTTTTTTATTTTTGGAAAAAAAATATTATTGCTCAAGTTTTGGAGAAGGAAATAGGAGACTACGAAATGTTGTTTTGGTCAATTTTAGCGCCTATAATTATCGGTCTCCGCTGCAGTTCTCCCTTTCTTGCTGAATACAGAGAGGTTTGGGGAAGGGAGAGAGCAACATTTTATTCAAATAACTATTCTTTAGACCGCGTTTCCTTTTAAATTTGACCCACTTCCCGGTTTCCGATAGAGCTGAAATTTTGTATGCATATGTATATCGCGTAACAATGCAATATTATATGCTTGTACATGAAATTTTAAATCTAACAAGTTAAATTTAACCCACTCACTTCCCGGTTTCAGATTGAGCTGAAATTTTGCATGCATATCTATCGCGTGACAATGCAATATTAAATGCTTGTATCTAAAGGTTTTTAAAAGTTATTTATTTGTTTAGATCAGCTAACAAAGAACAAAATCAATGACCATACTATACATAAAACCTTATACAACTAGTGGCTCTATATATGAGCTGTAGACTTTGCGAGCTTTTCGAAATGGCTGAATTATCGAAGCTACTCACAAAACCTCACGAGAATCGGTTGAGAAATGCGACCTGTAGAGGAGAACTGCCGGTCATCCGAAGATACATACGAAAGCATTATTACCCAAGCTGCAACTGAGACGCTTTGCGTTCGCTCGGTCAATTATAAAACATGATATAGCTGTTAGATCTCGCGAGTTTTTCGAAATGGCTTAAATATGATATTTTTTTAACTTTTCCACAGCTAACCAGTTCCCCATTGCGTTGGGGAATCTTGGTAAGCCCGCTTCCATCTTCGGCAACATCCTCACTTACCACCAGGTGAGATGTTGTCAAGGGTTTACCAATTGTGAATAAAACAAAAGCTATAGCTTCGCCATTTTTAAAATTTTCAAAAAAGTAAAAAATATCATGTTTCAGCCATTTCGAAAAATTCGATTATGAATATTATTATTGAACCTGCTTACTAAATTTCACAAGAATTGGTTGAAAAACGCGACCTGTAGAGGAGAACTGAAAGGCAGACGGCGGCCGGACGTACGAAAGTATTTTTGCCCAAGCTGAAGCTGTATTACGATATGGCTTACAGTTATAGTGCAACGCTTTTGATGTCGCACTTTGCCGCCACAGCGTTACCTACGTGTGTACTAGCCTGTTGCCAGCCTGGCAAACTCGCGTGTGCCCCGCCGAACGCTGCCCCGCAAGTACCATTTGATTTGCGTAAGTACATTCGTTGCACTGTCTACTGTAAGCCGCTATATTGTAATACTGTGCCGTTAGTATCGGTAGTAGTGATCGGTAAGACCACACCATTGGGACTGACTCGGTGGTCCAGTGGTCAGCGTTCCTGCCTACTGGGCTCCGAGTCGTGGGTTCGATACCCACACAGGGCAAACTTTGGTAGTTGGTTTGCAAATGTTTGTGTTACTCTGCTGTGAAGTCGACCGAAAGGATAGACTTCTGCAGCGAAATTTCGTTATCCGAGTAGGATTTTTGCGTCCATCCAGCTCCAAATGCCTTTTTCTTAAAACGCTTTGGTGAATTTTATTACTTTTTTGCTTGAGAGGTGTTTCTCGTTGTTTTCCGTGTCCAATAACACCCCAAGATATTCTACACATGTCTTTGGTTGAGTGTTGGACTTTTGAAGATTGATGTACTAGCCTAAGTTTTGTAGCAGTTGCATTGCGTATTCTCCTTGCCTGCGCAATTTTATGGGGTTTTCGTTAATGATCAAGAAATCGTTTAAATAGATCAGAGTTCTTATGCTTTTCTCTCCTAGGATCTTTGCAAAATTTAAGGTGCACTGGCTAGACCAAATGAGAGGCACGTCATGTGGTAAAATTTCTCCTTGTACAGGAAGCTTAGGAACTTTTAGTTATCTTCGGCTACAGAAATGTCTGAGATATGTCTATTTTTAGCATGTAGTCTTTTTCTTTTAATATGACTGGAATCTTGTGTAGGTTTATTAAGTAGAGTTTTGGAACAGCGACGTAGCTTTTAAGCTTTTCAGGTTGAAAATTAGTCGATGAGATCCATCAGAGTTTTTTCTGAGAAACATCGGGGACATGAACCCTTTTTGGGACTTTTGATCCTGAATTGCTCCTGATATTTTTAACTTGCCTAATTGCTCGTCCATAGTTGGGGATTCTTTGCAGACTAGCTTTTGAAGTTTGCTTGATATGTTCGTTAATGGGGGCTTTCTTAGAAATGGTATTCTGTACCCCATGACTACTGACAAGGTGGTTTTAAGAGCCTCTTAGTTTTGCCATGTCTGAACTTTTTGTAGAAGTTGGCCTGATTGAAAATAGTCAAAATTTTCTTGTTTCACCTTATTCCCTTTGATCTGATGGTGGTAATTTTGGTCTATTTTGAAATTTAGGCTTTTCTTGCCATTTATCCCTGCTCTTGAATGAGTTTTTGTTCCTCTTCTGATTCGGGGGCATGATGATTTTGATTTGATTGTCTTTTTGAATTTGGGTGGAAAAATATTATGCGGTCCATCTTGATCTTTGACAACTTAGGCAAGTTTCGCTTCGGAAAACAAATTTGTTTCAGAAGGTGGAATATCATGTAGAATCTCATTGATCACTCTGTTTGGAGCCTTGTATAATTCTCACCATTGTTGTATGACTTCAGCTCTCTTGCCACTAGTATATTGTAGAAGATTGTCTGAAATCTTTCTAAATTCAGAATCATTTGCCAAAAAAGCTTTATTTACATTTTCTCTGACGTCAGATGGTAAGTTTTGACAGACATCTTCGAAGGCTTTCCTATGTTGCAAAATTCCATGCCCAATAGCCGCTTATGTACCATCGGTCTTTTATAATATTATAACGCTATGCCAGAAAGGCGTAGAAAATGCAAGTTGAGAGTTTACCTTCAAAAATGTGAATAATGGATTTCTTTTTGTACATTTTTATATTTTATGTTTTTTCATACTTCCGAACCAAGTCTTTGACACCGAGATCCTTGTGCTGCTAGTTCTGAATCTGCTTGAGATGTTTTCGCGTCTGCTTCCGTTATATTGGGTGAGAAGTCTACTACTCTCTATTTGTGCCTCTGCGATTTTTGGTCTCAATTCCTCTTCTCTATTTTTTGAGCTTTTGCCGACATCAAGGGTTTTTACATACATATTTCATCGTTTTCTTCCCCTTCATGTTCTTCTTGAGTATCCGCGAATGACGCATTCAATGAATCTGTTACTTGCTGCTCATCTTCATCTGTCTCGCTAACTTGAGATCGTTTGATCTTGATTGATTCATTTTGTTTTTTAGACATTTCTAATATGATGTTAAATATCTCTTCTTGTTCTTGTTGAGCTTTTCATACGAGCCGTTCCTGGCGCATTGTGGCTCTGAGCATTCTGAGATTGACGGTGATCTGGAAACATTAGCATTTTTTGGGTCATGCTCGTTTTTCTCACTTAAGGTAACTGATGACTCTTTCCTCTAAAGGATTATGGGTTTTATTTTTTTTACTACATCCATGAAGCATGATTGCATGAGGTGAGAACAAAAGCGTGGAGCGTAGTATTTACAAATTCTAAGTTATTACTGTCTAATATTACACTATTATTGATCTTTTTTACATTTGGCAAACAAAATTTTATACATTCGTTTTTTTTTATACTGTCAATTTCATTTTCTTTCCTATTCACTTTAAAAATAAGAAAAGTATCATCCGCAAACAACAATATTTGATAGATGTTGCACCATAAAAGACAAATCATTTACGTAAACAAGGAAAAGAAAAGGCCCTAATATGAAACCCTGGGGTACACCAATTTTAACTCTAGATCCAGATGAGTTCGTGCCATTTACTTGTACTTGTTGTGTTCTGTTGTCTAAATACGAATTTAAAAGACTGAGAGCCGCATCCTCTACACCGTAATGCTATGAATATATCTATCTATGTTCAACCTATCTATCTAAAGTGTTGAGTGGCTAGCTTAGCAAATTAATAAGTTTTAGTACGTTCGGGGAATTAGCTGTAGAAGACCAAAACGGAGTTCTGGAAACGTGTTGAAGGATAAAATAATTTTACAAAAAAAATATATTTGTTAATAAGAATTTATCATTAATCACTGCTAGACGAAGTAACTTCAGAATCGTCGGCGGCGAGCGGCATTTATGAAATGTGCAGCAGCTATTTCAGCGAACGAACTTTGCCGATCTCTGTAGTCATTTATTAATAATCATACCTACGTCACCATCTAAATGTGACGGAAATGTTTACACAGCTTACACGACCGTTATGCCGTAAATGAAATGAGCGATAATAGCTACATTACTAATTGAAACAGTTGTGTGCAAATAATAGAGTGGATGTAGTTACCAAGATATACCTACTTATAATATTGTGGTTAATTAATTAAACGTTAATTAACACAGCCCGGATAGCTCAGTCGGTAGAGCATTGGACTTTTAATCCAAGGGTCCAGGGTTCAAGTCCCTGTTCGGGCGGCCTCATTTTTAGCTAAATCAAACTGATAAAATTTATAGGTATATTTTGTCGTGGAGGTATCTATCATGGGGCTTACTAGTTTTGAATAAAAAAAGTTGACTATTTCGTAAAATTTTTGTATGTCATGAAATTATAACAATACCCGCTGCCCACATCATGATAATCGTGATGACGACAGCATCAGAAAAAAAAATTAACTTTTGATCACTATATTGGCCTTCTACTTAAACTTCGGAAAGCCCTGCTCGTTTTGTTTTCCATCAAGTCTTCTATTTTTAATTCACTAAAATCACAAAATCAGTACATTATATGGCGCTGCTAAACTATGACGTCACGCCTAGGCATTTCTAACATTTTTAGAACAAAATTTCGTTTTTGATAGATGATAAAAAGTAACTCAGATGACTAGCATTCGAAAATTGCAATGCGGATCTAAGTTGAGCGAGCGAAGCGAGAGATAATAGTTTAGTCAGGTTTGATGATGATACTGTCGAGGAGCCTCACGAAACAAAGTCCTAGTCCACGTCAGTGTGTCTGAACGCGATAAACTCAAAAATTACCGAATGGATCATAACCACTCTAGTTCAATCCCTACTAATACTAATATTATCAATGTGAAAGTAACTCTGTCTGTCTGTTACGCTTTCCCGCAAAAAACTACAGAACGGATTTGGCTGAAATTTGGTAGGTAGACAGATTAGGACCTGGATTAAGACATAGGCTACATTTTACCACGCTCGCGAGCCGCTTGCGGCTCGCGCACTGTGCACCCTCGACAAGTAATAGAAACGTGGTCCACGCGGGTGAAGCCGCGGGAAACAGCTAGTGTTAAATAATTTTCGAAAAACCTAAAAACTTTTAGGTACAAGCTTTTAATATTGCATTGTCACGCGCTATACACATATACATGAAAAATTTCAGCTCTATCGGAAACCGGGACGTGGGTCAAATTTAACATGCAAGATTCCTCCCAAACAAACATACATACATTGCAAGTTAAATAAAAGCTTGTAAAAATAGGTAAATATATATATATACACATACTTTTAATGTAATACAAATGCAATTATTTTGTAAAACTTTCCAGTTGGGTACTTCTATTATTGTTTACATAAAGAAAATCTACAAAATGATGGTTAGGAAACTGATTCAGCAACAGATTTCCCCGAATTAAAGAGGACTGTGAACCCACGGCGAAAATTCAAATTTTTATACAAACGGCGATAACTATATTCACCCCTTAAATGTGATCCGTGGCAACGTTTGGCTGACTCCGTGGCTCAGTGGTTAGTGCTCTTGACTGCTGATCCGAGAGTTGTGGGTTCGATCCCCACCCAGGGCAAACATTTGTGTGATGAGCAGATTTGTTTGCTCTGTGTCTGGGTGTTAAATATCTATATATGTATGTATTTAAACGTATATAAGTATGTATATCAGTCTCTGGTTACCATAACACAGGGGATCCTACTTTGGGGCCAGATTACCATGTGTGATTTGTCCCAGAATATATGTTTTTTAACCGATTTGGACCAGTTTTTAACAGGTTGTCAATCAGAACAAAAGCTAGGCTTATACGTTTAGTTTTTTTATTTACTGATTATAATTTTTAAAAAATTACCGAAATTAGTTTTGTATGAAAACACGTGAACGACAACAGAATTATACATATTAACTTTATCGAAAAAACGAAAACTTATGAGCCTAGCTTTTGTTATGACTGACAACCTATCAAAAATTGGTCCAAATTAGTTAACATTTAAAGAGGTGAAAATCGATAACGCCTTTTGTATGAAAAGTCGCAGCTTCACAATCCTCTTAATCAGTCGCTCGGTTGTCCACTTTACGTATAGTTTTTTTTAATATAAATTTTCATAGACAACTATCCCGCTCAGTATAAACATGTAGTGTACTGGTCGTTTTGTTATTTTTACTCTTTGACTTGCTTCAACGAACCTCCGATGCAAAGTCCTTCATTTTATTTATTTTGTGTCGGCACAGCTTGTGAAATTATTACACTTTTATTAAATCGGATATTTAATTTAGAAATAAACACAGAGAATAATGATTTTTGATTACATATTTATACTAAGGACACTTTATGTTTTTTTTGTTTCTTCATAATCTATATATCATCATCATCATCATATCAGCTGAAAGACTTCCACAGCTGGACAAAGGCCTCCCACAAGGATTTCCACTTCAACCATTCCAGTGCTGCCCGTATCCAGCGGCTTCCCGCGATCTTCACCAGGGCGTCGGTCCACTGAGTGGGACGCCTGCCTTGCTACGCCTTCCGGTGCGCAGTCGCCACTCTAGAACTTTACTGTCCCAACCTATCTGGTAGATATACGAGAGGGAATGTCCCAACCTACCGTAACTGGTCCTTGTCTTCACCTTATGGTGTTGGCAGGAATAGCGGCCCTCACTGTTATGCCCACGGGTAGGTAAGTGAGGACGCTATATCATAAACCTGGTAGTTTTAGTGTATCTGGTAGATATACGAGAAGGAATGTCCCAACGGCCATCTGTTCTACGAGCTATGTGCCCTGTCCGATACCACATCAGTTTAGCAATTCTGTGGGCTATGTCGGTTACTTTGGTTTTCCTACTATTCTCTATACCTATATATTTTTATTATATCAGCTCATATACGTCCCCACCGAGGGGCTCGAGCCTACCCTGAATCAGGGCGATTAGGCCTTAGTCGACCACGCGGGCCCAGTGCGGGTTGGTCGACTTCACACACAACCTTCGAGTTTCTTCGCAGGCGTGTACAGGTTTCCTCACGATGTTTTCCTTCACCGTTAAAGCAATCGGTAATTATATGTACGTAAGTTTTTTGAAAAACTCATTGGTACATTGGCCGTCCAGATTTGAACCCGGTACGTCTGGTTAGATGGACCGAGTCGTTACCGGTTGAGCCACCGACGCTTTTTTTATACCTATATATATATATATTCTTTTAAATGTACATCAATAAATATCGTATAACTTTGCATTTACGCACTCGCGCCTCCTTTTATACTCGTATATACTTACCAGCGCGGATCGTATTAAAAAGCTAAGTTCAAATTCAAACTAGTAAGTCGTTCGAAAGATTTCCGAAACAGTTGAGATTCATTCCATTCGAGACCGCGAGTCAGTACAGAGGTCCTTTATCAAAAGTAATATCTATTTGTGGCCGCGCGTCAGGGCAGAGGTCCCTTTTATGTTTGATTTCCACGGCAAGAGTATAATTTAGCTAGCTCGCATTGTTCACAAACCAATAATAAGTCAGCTAACAGAGCATATGTTTTACGAAGTTAATAAAGAAAACTCTACAGCCTTGTTTATATCGTACAAACCTATTTCATTTCATTCCATTCTGAGAGCCACGTCATAGTACCTATACTTATACAAATTGCGATGTAAAAATTTAAAAGATTTTTATGATGACATCACAGAGCAACATAAGTATTATATTTATTTAACGAGTTTCCTGAAATAGAGGGTGTTGTAAGTACAATGAGTAATAAAACCGGGGATATGTTTTTGTGGAAATAAAAAACAGAGATGCGGAACATACCACGTCCATAGGGACGGGGGACTCAAAGCCAAGGGCTCACGTACAAAAAACTTTTTCCGTATTTAACGAAAGGAACAACTTTGGAGGAATTCCACTGAAATTCAATTATTGGGTAGAAATGTTTTGGGTACACTTGAGAAAGAAGCTAGCTTAAGATAAAGCTATATCAAGTATATGGGGTGACTTTTAATTAGTTCTTGATAGTAAAGGATATAAATGTACTCGTGATTACAAACAACTTTCCCAAAGAAACTATATGTCAAATATGAAAAAAAATATATTTTAGTCCTAGATACATTTTTGCCGATTTAATAACTTGTCATGTATCGAGGATTAAAATTGCACAGATTCCCTGCATAGCACGAACTACTAGGATATTAAAAATGAAATTCAGGCATAAGGAAATAAACGAAATGAACTCACAAATTTTATTTTTACAAATTTACTTTTTCACAATTTCAATTTGTAGAACTTTTAAACTTTTATTTTAACTCTACACACTTGCAATACAAAAACATAACTCCCCATACCCCGTAATCATTAATTAAAAATTTAAATATTTTACAAAATCCAAAAATTAAAAAAAAAACAAAAATAGTTCAAAATATTCCAAAAATCCTTCATTCACCACATACAACAATATAAACTCTCATACACACCCAACTTCCATACCACAGTACTGTACTCGTATAACCATGATGCGCTACAACTCACTCGCCGAGGTACTTTTTGAGGGCGCACCTACAGCCCGTAATTTTTTTTTTATTTTCAAAATTTTGATCTCATTCGACAGGCAACTAAATACCCTAGGGCCGTTTTTTTTCATTTTTTTTAAATTTCGACTTATTTCTCTAGACATCCGGACCCAAAGTCAAAAATTAAAAAATTTTCGACCAAAAAAACCGGTTTTTCAACCATAACTTTTTTGGATTTCATTTTTTTTAATTCCTTCACCATCTGATAGATCTCGTCAATCAACGTTCTTTGACACCCTACTTATCTATGAACTACCAATAGCTTCCATACAATCGCCGTGCCGCACTAAACTCCCAAATGGGACCTAATACCCAGCGATCTAAAAGTCATTTTCAATGACAAAATTATTTTTCTGATTTGACATATATAGTTTCTTTGGGAAAGTGGTTTGTAATCACGAGTACATTAATATCCTTTGCTATCAAGAACCAAATTAAAGAAACCCTGCATAGGGTGTAACAAAACTGGTGTAGGACCCGTTAACTGAGGGTTCTACTCATCATACTGAACAACTTTTCCCAAGGAACCCATAGACAATTCTGAAAAAAAATTTGGACCCTCCATACAAAAGTGCACAAAATTGGTCGATAAGCTTATCGATTTGTGTAAACATTTAAATTTTTTATTTAAAATTTCAGCAGTAATATCCCAAAAGTTGTTCAGTATGATGAGTAGAAGCCCCAGTTAACGGGACCTACACCAATTTTGTTACACCTTTATAGTTCAATTGCTGAATTAGTTTCACCTTTGACGGCTCGTGTCCAACACTCCGCCAAAGGGGCCGCCCTGAGTTCAATCGCGCCGCCCGCCGTCGTCGGCGCCATGATTGAACTCAGGGCTTCCCTTTGATGGAGTGTTTGACATGAACCAGCTGCGCCGAGAGGACTTAAGTTGCAGCTAATTCAGCGAACAAACTTTAAATGGATGTAAGCTAGTGCTTATCTAATAAAAACACATTCCTTAGGGGTGATTTAAAAATTTACTTCCCAAAACAATGTTTTTCTCGCATTCAGTTTGTATTCTAACAATCTTGGGGTGCTCAAAACAAATGTAAAAGTTTATAACCCCTTTATTTCGCACGTAATAAAGTTTTATGATACGGCATTTAGTTAACGCAAGTTGACCCTTGGCAGGGTTATATACAAAAGTTTATAATTTAATTATAACACCCAGTGGAGTCGTTATCTGGCGCTGTCTGGCTGATGCAGCTAAGGTTTGTGCCGGAATTTATGCCGCCTATAAACGTACGTCGTGACTAGGAATTCCTTTCTGAAAATAATTTTGTGACAGAGACTTTGAAAAACCACAATCACACGAAAGTTTGTGAGTGCATATATTTGTTACTTCTTCACGCAAAAACTACTGGACGGATCTGGCTGAAATTTGGTAGGTAGACAGATTAGGACCTGGATTAACACATAGGCTACTTTTTTTCACGCTCGCGAGCCCGTTGCGGCTCGCGCACTGCGCAACCTCGAAATGTCGTAGATACGTTGTCCACGCAGGTGAAGCCGCGGAAACAGCTAGTGGAATCTAAATTTGAAAACACATTGGTACGTACGAACCACGATCTCCAGGACTGGAGGTAAAATTACAAGTTAGTATGTACACAGGCCAGCACATCAAGCTACACACTTTGGACTTTGTACTATTCTTATGCCGAATGCATACGGATCAGAATCGCAATACGAGTGTATAGCTTGATGTTTTGGCCTATGTACGTATGATATTTTCTTGAATTACATCGTCCAAAAGTGAGGTCGCCCGGACAGGGACTTGAACCCTGGACCCTTGGATTAAAAGTCCAATGCTCTACCGACTGAGCTATCCGGGCTGTGTTAATTAACGTTTAATTAACTAACTACACATAACAAGTTAGTACGTACGTATTATATTTTCTTAAATTATATGGTCCAAAAGGGAGGTCGCCCGGACAGGGACTTGAACCCTGGACCCTTGGATTAAAAGTCCAATGCTCTACCGACTGAGCTATCCGGGCTGTGTTAATCAATGTTTAATTAACTAACTGCACATAACAAGTTAGTACGTACGTATTATATTTTCTTAAATTATATGGTCCAAAAGTGAGGTCGCCCGGACAGGGACTTGAACCCTGGACCCTTGGATTAAAAGTCCAATGCTCTACCAACTGAGCTATCCGGGCTGTGTTAGTTAATGTTTAATTAATTAACTGCACATAACACGTTAGTACGTACGTATTATATTTTCTTAAATTATATGGTCCAAAAGGGAGGTCGCCCGGACAGGGACTTGAACCCTGGACCCTTGGATTAAAAGTCCAATGCTCTACCGACTGAGCTATCCGGGCTATGTTATTTAATGTTTAATTAATTAACTGCACATAACAAGTTAGTACGTACGTATTATATTTTATTAAATTATATGGTCCAAAAGTGAGGTCGCCCGGACAGGGACTTGAACCCTGGACCCTTGGATTAAAAGTCCAATGCTCTACCGACTGAGCTATCCGGGCTGTGTTAATTAATGTTTAATTAATTAACTGCACATAACACGTTAGTACGTACGTATTATATTTTCTTAAATTATATGGTCCAAAAGGGAGGTCGCCCGGACAGGGACTTGAACCCTGGACCCTTGGATTAAAAGTCCAATGCTCTACCGACTGAGCTATCCGGGCTGTGTTAATTAATGTTTAATTAATTAACTGCACATAACACGTTAGTACGTACGTATTATATTTTCTTAAATTATATGGTCCAAAAGGGAGGTCGCCCGGACAGGGACTTGAACCCTGGACCCTTGGATTAAAAGTCCAATGCTCTACCGACTGAGCTATCCGGGCTGTGTTAATTAACGTTTAATTAACTAACTACACATAACAAGTTAGTACGGTACGTATTATATTTTCTTAAATTATATGGTCCAAAAGGGAGGTCGCCCGGACAGGGACTTGAACCCTGGACCCTTGGATTAAAAGTCCAATGCTCTACCGACTGAGCTATCCGGGCTGTGTTAATTAATGTTCAATTAATTAACTACAAATTAACAAGGAACTTTAATAACGTTTACCCGCTATTGTGAAACAAAACACAGCTGTTCAAATACCTACAAGAGGTACGAGTATATTGCTAATTTTCATAATTATGGGAACATGTTAAGTCACTTCATCATCATCATCATCATATCAGCCGAAGGACGTCCACTGCTGAACATAGGCCTCCCCCAAGGATTTCCACGACAACCGGTTCTGCGCTGCCCGCATCCAGCTTCTTCCCGCGACCTTCACCAGGTCATCGGTGCACCGAGTGAGAGGCCTGCCTACACTACGTTTTCCGGTGCGTGGTCACCACTTGAGAACTTTACTACCTCAGCGGTTTTAAGTCACCGTGACGTAACTTGTAGGTACGAGTATGTATGTTCATATTTTTTTATGCATTTCTTAAAACATTGCCTTAAGCTTGTCATTGTTGCGGAGTAATAGTCCAGTAAATAAAAGATTTGAGATTGCATTAAAGACACCTGAGTAAAATGGATTGGAAATAATAGTGTTATTATTCTTTTATGCATTCGTGGCAATTTCGTGACAAAATGTTCTTTAGTCTCTTAGAAATACCTAAAGTAGCCTTTTAATTTTTATACGCTAAACAATAATTACAAATTGGGTGAAAACTAAGATTTATAACAATAAACTCCTTAAAATTATGGTACTTAAGTTATCTCTGGTTGTAGGCATAAAATTCTTAACATTACGATTACTTTTATTTAATTGTGAGAAAAACAATACTTACAAAATAGAGCCCTCGGAGATTTTTATGTTCTTATCATCCAAATTTAAACCTCGAACATGTGTTAAATTATCCCTAAGGTGACTGTTCAAGAACCTAGTTAAAAAATGTTTTTTTTATATTTCTCTATTTTACATAAAAGACATACGAAATATTTTCTTGGTTATGCCATTACACTTATATGCTTTATTATAAATCATCATTATCCCTTGTTTAAATTACAAAGGTTCTTCAAAAAACGCAAAAACCTACAATAAATAAAACGGTAATTAAATTTGTAACATCGGGAAAGCGCGTGACCTTTGACGCATGATAAGGACAGCATGTGACAAAGATGGAGTTATCGGGCGAGAAAAAGACAAAGCGCACGGAGGTCGGAGATAGCCTGCAAAGCATTGCAATGTTTACATACGCTTGCCCATCGCCACATTGGACATTACATATTTGATATTACATACATTGCCACGACTCAGTCAGTCTACGACTGTCCTTCTAAGGAAGATATTTTGGAGACTTTTCTCTTATTTTTCGTATGTAAAAGTTTCATTTTTTTTTGTTACTCTTCGATCCTGTTTCTTGTAAGGATTAAAAGACTGTATTATAACAACGGAGGTTAAAATACTAGAATAGTCAGAAATCGCAAAAAAAAACTTTTCCCATACTTTTTGTATTTTTTTTGCGATTTTTGATTTCTAGTACTCAACTCAAACCTCAGTCGGTTTGATAGTCTTTAAACATGATCAAATGGCATCATAAAGTTTTTGTATAAATTAAAAATTATCTTGCTGACTGTTCACTTTTATAAGCTGTGAATGGGGGCCAAAATACCTTCCAAAGTTAACGACAGTCTCCTAAGGTACCTGCCATTACTGAACCGTCTCAAAGGGCAAGCCTGTATTGTAACCAACTAAAAAAATTGAATTTTGTATAGGATGACCGTACCTTATTTCAAATCACCACCACCACCACCCCCATGTACTTTTTATTAATCGGTAGGGTTGGGAATTACAATTAAAACCGTAATTAATCATAAAATCCATGGAAAAAAATGACAAACATAAAAATATTCTACGGCTCTAATACCAGCCCTTTTGTACCCAGAGCGAGCCTGTGTACCTAATAACAGCCTAGGGTAGGGTTATGCCTATGGAGTTTTTGTGTTGAATTGTTGGTTTTAATGAATAAATAAGATAATAAGTAAAATTAATCATCATCCATCAGCATATCAGCCGAAGGACGTCCACTGCTGTACATAGGCCTCCCCCAAGGATTTCCACGACGACCGATTCTACGCTACCCGCATCCAGCGGCTTCCCGCGACCTTCATCAGGTCATCGGTCCACCGAGTGTGAGGCCTGCCTACGCTACGTTTTCCGGTGCGCGGTCGCCACTCGAGAACTTTACTGCCCCAATGGCCATCCTTTCTACGAGCTATGTGCCCCGCCTACTGTCACTTAAATTTTACGATTCTGAGAGCTATTTCGGTTACTTTGGTTCTCCTACGGATCTCCTCGTTTCTGATTCGATCACGCAGAGAAACTCCGAGCATTGCACGCTCCATTGCCCTTTGAGTGACCTTGAGCCTTCTTATGAGGCCCATAGTAAGCGACCATGTCTCAGTTCCATATGTCATAACTGGCAACACACACTGGTCAAATACCCTGGTCTTAAGACACTACGGTATTTGGGACATGAAGGTATTGCGAAGCTTCCCGAACGCTGCCCAGCCTCTTTCTTGAAGTTGAACCTACCTAACTGAACCGGATATCCCAGGTACACATATTCAGTACTCCAACCTTTAGAGGAGTAGGTACGACACGGACGTTAGACATAACTT
This sequence comes from Coleophora flavipennella, assembly GCA_947284805.1. NCBI lineage: Eukaryota > Metazoa > Arthropoda > Insecta > Lepidoptera > Coleophoridae > Coleophora > Coleophora flavipennella. The sequence continues at coordinate 6,262,437 of OX369287.1, read as the reverse complement.
TCGTCTTGCCCATGTTCATTCTAAGACCTACTTGTTAAGAGGCTCTACTGAGACCATCGAGCATTGTGCCTAAGTCGTCCATAGTCTCAGCCATGAACACGATATCGTCAGCGAAACGAAGGTGGGTGGGTGATGTACTCGCCGTTGATATTATTGCCGAGTCCACCCTAGTCCAAAAGCTTAAAAACATCTTCCAGGGCGGCGGTGAACAGTTTCGGAGATATGACGTCTCCCTGTCTCATCCCTCGCTGCAACCAGATAGGTAGCGAGTTTTGGTCCTGGAGGTAAACCCACATGGTGGCGTTTTCATACAAATACTTCAGTACCTCGATATATCGATAGTCAATTTGGCACCGCTGGAGAGACTGTAACACAGCCCAAGTTTCGACCGAATCAAAGGCTTTCTCATAGTCCACGAACGCTAAGCATAGTGGCTGATTGTACTCTTCGGTATTCTGTATAATCTTCCGCAGCTTATGTATGTGGTATGTGGTACTGTAGCCTTTTTGGAAACCGGCTGGAAGTCTTCAAACCTACGTGCGAGACGATTCGTAATGACTCTCGAAAACAGGTTGTAGACATGGCTCAGAAGTGAGATGGGTCTATAGTTCTTCAGCCAGTGTTTGTCGTCCTTTTTGAAGAAAAGCACGACCACTCTTCTTTGAAATGCCTTAGGTATTTTTCCCTCGAGTATAACGGAATTAAATAACCTCTGAAGAGCTTTAAGTACCGGTATTCAAATGTAAATTCTAATCAAATAGCACAACAACTACTACTCAATGGAAAATCCGCAATACGAAGCAAGCCGATAGCCTTCTGGAACCTTTCTCACACGAGGAGCTTCAAGGGGCACTCAGGAAACTTAAAGATGGAAAGACTGCAGGAATCGACGGCATCTGTACAGAGCAAATAAAGAGGTTGGGCACCGCTGCCAGAAACTGGCTGCTTAAGCTATTTAACAACTGCCAGCTCAACATCACAATGCCGAGAGCCTGGAGAAAAACTCACGTTGTGGCTATTCTAAAACCTGACTAACCACCTGAAGATCCAAAGTGCTACAGGCCTATATCTCTTTTATGCCACATGAATAAAGTGTTTGAAAGGCTAATTCTGGATCGCATTTCCCCAAGCCTAGACACTGTGTTAATTAAACAACAGGCCGGCTTCAGGCCGGGAAAATCATGCACCAACCAAGTATTAAACTTCAGACAGTACATCGAAGATGGCTACGAGAAGAACTTAATAACTGGGGTAGCGCTTGTCGATCTTACTGCAGCCTACGACACAGTGAGCCACCGCAGATTAATACCCAAAGTGTTTAACGCGACAAAGGCCTACCACCTAACGAAAATGATTGAGGAGCTGCTGAGAAATCGAAGATTTTCGTGTCGTTCCAGGGAAGCAACAGTAGATTGTGGCGTCAAAAAAATGGACTACCACAAGGAAGCGTCCTTGCACCTATGCTCTTCAACATATACACGAACGACCAGCCAATCCTACCTAACAAAAAGCACTACCTGTTCGTGGACGACCTGGCTCTCGCTAGCCAAGAAAAAGACTTCCCTAGCGTCGAGAAACAACTATCTCAGTCCCTGGTAACTCCATCTATGTACTACGCTGAAAACCAACTCAAGTCAAACCCTAATAAAACCCAGCTCTGTTCATTCCATCCAAAGAATCGTGAGGCAAGCAGACCTCTACATATATCCTGGCAGGGCTAGCAACTAGAAAACACCTCCATGCCGAAATACCTTGGAGTCACGCTGTACCAACACCAAGATGAAGGTCACCAACTCACCAGTAGGAACATACTACTGCAGCGCCTAGCTGGCAGCACATGGGGCGCCAACCCACATACAATGCGGACCTCTGCACTAGCCCTGTGCTATTAAACAACTGAATACGCGTGCCCAGTCTGGACAAACACTGCTCACAGTGGACACGTAGATGTAGCGCTAAATGAAACCAGCAGACTCATAACCGGCTGCCTTAAACTAAGACCTGTTTAAAAACTGCACCTTCTCACTGGAATTGCACCCCCAGCTGTACGCAGGGAGGCGGCCGCGGCGTAGGAACGCTGAAAACAAATAAACGATGCACTATATCCACTCTACGACCATGTTCCTGCCAAAGTGCGTCTTAAATTCAGGAAAAGCTTTATCACAAACAAATGCCTACATGGTGAGACCCAGACAGAATTGAGAACGAACATCAGAATCAACATTCCCTAAAGGACCAATATCAAATTTAAAAAAACAATGGGTTGGTAGTGGTAAGTAATCAAATATCAATAATATAATTCTTCAACAGATTAAAAAAAAAATAGTAAAACAGTCAAAATCTTTACGCGATTCAAAATAAAATCTAACAACATTAAATTTTTTAACGTATATTTATGTTTGTGACATTCTTGATTATTAAGGCGTGGCTGTTATTAGGTACTCTGTCGAACCAAATAACACCCCCCCCCCCCGTGCTGCCATTATGTGTCCCATACATTTTATGTTTCTAATTGCAGCCCCCCAAATTTTAACTAAAGCAAATTGCAAATGTTTATTTTGCCAGAAATTCATGTATTTCTATGTCTGTATCAATAACCAAACTAATCACGAAATGTAGAATTGAAAAATCCTAAGAAATACCTGGTTTTAGGAGCTCTCGAACTTAGCAAAAAATAGCAAAATGGCCGACGTGCACGTTTTCTTGGGTTCGATCCTAAACTGACACTGGCATACTCATGCAAGTGTTACCGTTTTTAGTACGTATTTTGTGCAGAATATTAGGTTTTTTTTTGGTACTTTTCCCTGGTAGGTATTGCCTGTAGATACCTTATTATTTAAGCAGAAAGACGAAAAGGCTGCAACTAGGAGCAGGTTGCTATTAGGGGCGTCCCTACTTGCGCGGGGTAATGAAGCGATTTGTGCGAAAGCGCGCGCGTGCGTCAATAAATGATGTAAAAAAGCCGGCCAAGCGCGAGTCTGACTCGTGCACCGAGGTTTACGTAAAATCTTGTAGGCATATAATATAGTATGTATTATTTTGTAACTAGGAATTTACGGTATACGGACTATTTCTTTTACTTGTGCTATCAGACATTGCTTCTTACCAAATTTCATGATTCTAGGTTCACAGCAAGTAGGTACCCCAAAGGTTTTAATTCCCTTGCGAGTGTCAAAGTAATATGTGGCATATCTTTTTACAGCTCCAACTGTCTGTGATCGACTTATTTGATATTGAATTTTCCCACGGGAGCTCTTGAATTTTCCGGGATAAAAAGTATATATTCCTATATGTTAACCCGGGCTATAAGGAACCACCATACAAAATTTCATCAAAATCGGCCTGGTAGTTTTTGCGTGATGCGTGAACAAACAGACAGACATTTTTGTTTTGTTTTAGCCTCTAAATCGTTAGTAATGTCCACAACAGTTATTATTCTCCAAAAATATTTCATGTAAGACACGGCCCCGTTACATTTTTATTATATGTATAGATTAATTTCAACTTGATACCTTCACGCTTTCCTTGTCGACAAACAGACGAACAACGAAGTAATCCAATAAGGGTTCCGTTTTTTCAATTTGAGGTATGGAACCCTAAAAAGGGGTAATTATACTAGAGACGCGCCGAGTACTCGGTTCGGCAAACCGTACCTCAAAAGAAAAAACGGAACCCCTATTCCTATAAGAGTTCCGTTTTTTCTTTTCAGTGATCCTTCACTTCGTTGTCTGTCTGTCTGTCTGTCCATTTGTCAAGACCGTTTTTCTCAGGAACGCGTAATGGAGGTGTCAAGTTGAAATTAGTACCAAATACTAAAGTCTCCAATCACTTGAAGCTGTGAAAAAGTCAAACCTCAACGTCAACGCAGTCAAAAGATACGGGCGCGGGCGTTTATGCCGTATATTTTGACACTCGCGAGGGAATCGAAACCTATTAGGGTACTTCGCGTTGACCTACAATCATGAAATTTGGCTAGAAGCAAGTAAAGGAAAAAATCCTAAAACCGTAAATGGCTGCGACATACCTATACATACGCTAGGTAGGTACGTAACGTGCTAGAAGGCGCGCGCCTGCGAAAGCCGCGGCTCCCCGTACCCCGCCCATTCCTCTCGCGAGTAATATCATTTATTAGATTATTATTGAGAGTGGTAAATAGATTCTTCGGGGATTTCTTTGTATTTTAGTTAAAAAAATATATAACTTTTAGAATACGTAAAAATATTTAAGGTGTCTTTAATGTACGAGGGTTAAAATCAAATAAAATTTAATAAAAAAATAAATATCAAAGATACCTCGGAGATAATTCTCATAGTTATTGTTAGTGATCATTTACCCATTGTAACAAAATATCACTTTCGTTGCTGTATTATTTTACAAGTAAATTTTTTTTAAACATAAAATAGTGAATATCCACTCGATCTATCGATTTTGACCGGGGATAATTACTAATACAATCAAAACGTTTTACAAGAAGCCCTTATGAAAAAAATCACCAGTTTTGCATTTTATGTTCACACTCAAATTTAATTTTATTGCTTTATGGACTAATTACTCCATAATTATCAAAAATATTCAAGAGATAATTATGAACTTCATTTGTTCAATTAATTAACTGATACATTCTAAGTTTTCACTCCAAGTGCATTTAATGCAACCTACTCCATACAAATGTTCCTAGATTGACTGGACTATAATTAATTATAATTATTACAGGTCCTTATAAAAAAATAGGTAGTCATCTCTGGTACCGAGGACTATAGTATGGAAGGGGTAAATATATTTTGATACTTTAAATAGGAAATCTGTTTATTGTATTGCACACATTATACAATGATCACGATGTCTTTGTTTTCCCGAGCTTTTATTTCAGTTTAAGTCCTTGACACGAGTTATCGGCAGACCATTCACATGCTGTACATTCATGGATCGGGCATTATCGGGTCAGGCATTATTATTTTAATATTTAAAAAAAGACGGGTTCATTAAAAACAGTATACAATCCAAGAACCTCGATTCTACCTTCAAAAATCATCATCAGATCAATTTCAAAATACCAAAAGAACTGTTGTCACCAGAAATTTACGGCTAATTGATATGATTCTCTAATTGTTGTGTAGTTCATCTTTTTTATTTAGTTGGTTCATATTTTTATGCTTTAATACTTACTAAGTTTTTGTCTTAAGTTTTTTAAGCACCTGCTTTCAATACATTTGAAAACATATAAATAGTTCTAAGTGTACTAATTAGCTTTTTAGGTTGTATTAATTACTGTTTGTTTTTAATTTTAGGATCTGACCTTTTTGATTTACAAATAAATAACCAAAAAAACAAATAAATAGATAATACTTAAATAATTATTACTAAGTAGATTAAAAGTTTGTAAAGAAAACATGCAATAATTGATAACGCTAAAACGTTAAAAAACCGACTTCCATCGCAACAACTAATTACAATATTATTATTTTTTTATGAAGTACTACACCGATTTTGATGAAATTTATAAGGGACCAACTCGGGACTCTATCGAATAAAAAAATAATCATGAAAATCGGTTCACAATCTGCGAAGATATTGCGTAACACACACACTCACACACAAAACATAGGTACAGTCGAATTGTAAAACTACTCCTTTTGGGAAATCGGTTGATAAGAACAATAAACAAAGAAAAAAAACAGTTACAACCGCCTCCGTATTGTAATGGTTAAGCCTTACATCAGGAGGTCGCGGGTTCGATTCCCGGCGGAGTCTTACTTTGTAAGACTCGGTTTGGTTGTTGGAAGGGCATTTTCTAAGCTCGCCTGGCTAGATACTACCATCTTATCTAAGTCTTGCCGCCTAACATCAATGTTAACAGTATTGATGTGCTTCGACTTGAAGATACTCATTGCCATACCCAAGCCAGTTACCCACTGAGTTGAAGAATCTTGGTAAGCCTGCTTCCATCTTCGGGTGATCTTCGGCATCATCGTCAGGTGAGATGATGTTTAGAGCTTACCAATTTTGGTTATAAAAAAACATGACAAAGGCAATAACACCAGGGTCTTAGTTTAGTCAAAGTATAAATATTAGTACTAACATACAGTATGGACACTCCCTGCCGCTCTCCAGATTCCGTATAGTATTTCGCCGCCATTTTTTTCTTCCTTCGTTGTATGAAATTGTGTGAAACCAGGGTCTTAGCTAAGTGTCATTTTGCTTTTACAAGGCTTTTGCAGGAATGGCAAATCATCTATCCTTCCTTACGTATTATAAAGAGATGTCCCCCGCTGCGTCTGCCTGTCTGAACGTGATAAGCTCAATAACTTCGAACGGATATTCATGGACGAAGTGATTCATGAGGAAGGTTTAGGTGTACAATTCCGCAAAAGCCGCTGGCAGCTCGAGCACCACGCGAACTTTGAGAGATAAAAAAGGTCATAAAACGATGTCCATTCAGGTGAAAAGCTAGTAATAGATAAACAACACCCTCGTGGTGTTACCATAAGCCTGAAGGCGGTACAGTGGTAGGCATCACTTTCATGAGGTTGCCGTTGATCTTTTCACCAGCTTTTACAATTATAAAAAGCTAATAAATAAACAACACCCTCATGGTGTTACCATAAGCCTGAAGGTGGTACGGCGGTAGGCATCACTTCCATGAGGTGTGCCGTAAATCTTTTCGCCTTCTTTTACAATTATAAAAAGCTAGTAATAGATATACAATACCCTCGCGGTGTGACCATAAGCCTAAAGGCGGTACGGCGGTAGGCATATATTACTTCCATGAAGTGTGCCGTTAATCTTTTCACCACCTTTTACAATTATAAAAAGCTAGTAATAGATAAACAACACCCTCGCGGTGTTATCATATGCATAAAGGCGGTACGGCGGTAAGCATCACTTCCATGGGGTGTGCCGTTAATCTTTTCACCACCTTTTACAATTATAAAATGCTAGTAATAGATAAACAACACCCTCGCGGTGTTATCATATGCATAAAGGCGGTACGGCGGTAAGCATCACTTCCATGGGGTGTGCCGTTAATCTTTTCACCACCTTTTACAATTATAAAAAGCTAGTAATAGATAAACAACACCCTCGCGGTGTTATCATATGCATAAAGGCGGTACGGCGGTAAGCATCACTTCCATGGGGTGTGCCGTTAATCTTTTCACCACCTTTTGCAATTATAAAAAGCTAGTAATAGATAAACAATACCCTCGCGGTGTGACCATAAGCCTAAAGGCGGTACGGCGGTAGGCATATATTACTTCCATGAAATGTGCCGTTAATCTTTTCACCACCTTTTACAATTATAAAAAGCTAGTAATAGATAAACAACACCCTCGCGGTGTGACCATAAGCCTGAAGGCGGTATGGTGGTAGGCATCACTTTCATGAGGTTGCCGTTGATCTTTTCACCAGCTTTTACAATTATAAAAAGCTAATAAATAAACAACACCCTCATGGTGTTACCATAATCCTGAAGGCGGTACGGCGGGCAATAGGCATCACTTCCATGAGGTTTGTCGTTAATCTTTTCGCCACCTTTTTACCGACTTCGAAAAGGAGGAGGTACTAAGTTCGACTGTATTTTTTTATGTATGTGCACCGATTTTGCTGTCAATTGTGAACTTATTTTCAAAATTATTTTTTCATTTCAAAGAGTATACTCCCAAGAGTCTACTGTCACCAAGTCAGGATCTGATGATGAGATTCCAGGGAAAATGAAGGCAACCCTTCAAAAATTATGAAAAAAATTTCTAAAGCTATTAAAATACTTGCGTCTGTTAGTTATAACTAACAATAACAACTCGTTACCGGTTAGGAGTTGCAGGAAAATTCTTTTTAATGTTATACATAGATATTATACGTAGGTATGCATAGACCGATAGTTGTATTCTTTCAGGTTATTCAGATGAGCTGATGATAGACGATTTAACTCCTTCACTTTCATGCTGCTGAGATGATGATGGAAGCCACAGGACTCTGTATTTATTAATGAAACACATGTATTAAGATTTGATAATTCCTATTGGTTAGTATAGGTGATTGGATTTAACGTTGCTAGATAGACAGCATTACCACTAAAAATAAAGAAATTAAAAAAGAAGTTAAAAAAAACTTAAAACCGACTTCAAAATGAAATTCACTCAAAAATATGAAAAAATATTATTATACTTAAATACACAACATTAACCAACAATAACGAAATCAAAGGCGAGTACGAATTAAATTAGGAGCTCAAAATTTTTTTGAGGTCGGTACCAGCACACAGTTACTTACGTATTAAATGGTTTAAATTCGATGGTTTGCTGACACCGACCTCAAAAAAAATTTTAAGCCTCAAATTTAATTCGTACCCACCTTTGATTTCGTTATTGTTGGTTAATGTTGTGTATTTAAGTATAATAATATTTTTTCATACTTTTGAGTGAATTTCATTTTGAAGTCGGTTTTAAGTTTTTTTAAACTTTTTTGTACAATTTTAAAAAGCTAGTAATGGATAAACAACACTTTCGCGGTGTAACTATTATCCTAAAGGTGGTACGGCGGTAGGCATATATTACTTCTATGAGGTGTGGCGTTAATCTTTTCGCCACCTTTTACAATTAAAAAAAGCTAGTAATAGATAAACAATACCCTCTTGGAGATACCATAAGCCTGAAGGTTGTACGGCGGGCAATAGGCATCACTTCCGTGAGGTGTGTCGTTAATCTTTTCACCACCTTTTACAATTATAAAAAGCTACTAATAGATAAACAACACCTTCGCGGTGTTACCATAAGCCTAAAGGAGGTACGGCGGTAGGCATCACTTCTATGAGGTGTGCCGTTAATCTTTTCGCCACCTTTTACAATTAAAAAAAGCTAGTAATAGATAAACAATACCCTCTTGGAGATACCATAAGCCTGAAGGTTGTACGGCGGGCAATAGGCATCACTTCCATGAGGTGTGCCGTTAATCTTTTCAACACCTTTTACAATTAATAAAAAGCTAGTAATAGATAAACAACACCCTCGCGGTGTTACCATAAGCCTAAAGGCAGTACGGCAGTAGGCATCACTTCCAAGAGGTGACTGAACTCAAGTATTGTAGATCGGAATGTAGTGTAATTTGGTACGCAAATTAATGAGACAAAAATAATTCTTAAGTTCGAAAATGAGCCAAATGGGTCAAGGGGTTACCGAGATATAGGAAGTTGTGAATGTTGAAAACATGGTTTCTTTCAACACCACTAGATGGCGCTGGACAGATCCTACATCGTGCAAGCGTACTAGAGTGTACCTTTTTTACAAGCTTTTATTTAACTTTCAATGTATGTATATTTTTTCGGGTGAAATCTTACAAGTAACATTTGACCCATTTCCCAGTTTCCGATTGAGCTGAAGTTTTGTATGCATATGTATATCGCGTGACAATGCAATAATAAAAGCTTGTACCTAAAAGTTTTTAGATTTTTCAAAAATTATTTGCGATTTAAAAAGAGTTGTAGGTTGACCTACAACGAATGTTATTCAGTTTTATGAGTATGAGCCCTTAGAAATAATGTTATTTTTACCCGACTGCGCCAGTAGGAGGGTTATGTTTTTCCAGTGTATGTATGTATGTATGTATATTTTTGTGGCACGCTCTGTAGCCTAAACAGCTTGATGGATTTTGAAGTGCGATATATCGTTAGATTCGTTTTGATCCTGTAAGTGAAATAGGATACATTTTATTCGACTGACCAAAAGAGAGGGGTTAAGTTTATGTGCAGTCGGGTTTTTAATATTTAATTAATTAGTTTTATTATTAACTAGCCGTCCCGGCGAACTTCGTTCGACCTTACACTACAATACACTACACTACCCTAACCTACTCTACACTACCCTACCCTACCCTACCCTACCTTACACTACACTACACTACCCTACCCTACCCTACACTACACTATACCCTACCCTACACTACACTACCCTACCCTACCCTACCCTACACTACCCTACCCTACCTTACCCTACCCTACCCTAACTACACTATACTACCCTACTCTACCCTAAAACCAATTATTTTTTGACTCATAATATTTTTTTTATTGATGAATATCATATTTTTTAATACTTATTATCTTATTCCGGACGAAGACAAATGAAAAAACACAAAAATCATAAAAATTGGTCCAGCCGTTTTTTTAAATTATAAATGGTGTCACTAACACTACTTTCTTTTATAATATATAATATAGATTAGTTGATTTTCGATCATTCCCTACATTTCATAAATTATAGAAGGATCTATTTCAGGTTAGTTTTAAAAGGACATTTGGCGTTTACCCTAAATCACACCCTGGACACTTCATACAACGGGCCACAAATGACATTTCAAAAAATGAATGACGGAAAAAACAAAATGGCGGCGAAATCCTATACGTTTGACAACCAATCTGTATCAACCTGGGTGACGAGGGGGTGAGGTCGCAATCTAGAGAGCGGCAGGGAGTGTCCATACTGTATGTTAGTACTAATCCCTACTATATAATATTATATATTTATATATTTTATATATTATATTATATTATAAATGTGAAAGTAACTCTGTCTGTCTGTTACGCTTTCCCGCAAAAACTACTGAACGGATTTGGCTGAAATTTGGTAGGTAGACAGATTAGGACCTGGGTCAAGACATAGGCTACTTTTTACCACGCTCGCGAGCCGCTTGCGGCTCGCGCACTGCGCACCCTCGAAAAGTCATAGAAATGTGGTCCACGCGGGTGAAGCCGCGGGAATCAGCTAGTATAATATATACTTTGCCTAAATCAAGTAATGTCCAGCGAGTGCAAGGTCTCATAAAGGTCCTATGATAATGGCCGCATTCACTTTGTCTCCGACAACGCAGCTGATACTAAGGGGGTATCCCCATTTTGGAAGGTCCATTTCCACCCCACGCATAGCTGTCGCGGTAAGTGTGCAATTTGTATTAGTTGAAGTACAGGTAAATCAGCTGACATGTTTCTTACATTCGTGTGAGCGTGTATAGGAAACAAAGGGGGGAATGCGGGGCTGGGGCCACAGATTATTATATCAGCTCATATACGTCCCCACCGAGGGGCTCGAGCCTACCCTGAATCAGGGTACGCCTGCGAAGAAACTCGAAGGTTGTGTGTGAAGTCGACCAACCCGCACTGGGCCCGCGTGGTCGACTAAGGCCTAATCACCCTGATTCAGGGTAGGGGCCACAGATATTTAATTATAATTAAATATTTTTTTTTTGTATTTTGTTTTGAAATTAAAAAAAATAAAAATGATAGTAAGTTACTGTGGCGCGTGGCAAAACAGTTGCAGCTTGGACTATGTATACTATCATGTGGGTCTGTCTGTGCGTGCCCTTATACAGACGTATTAAACAGCGAAAAACATTAAAAACTTTTAGGTAGTTTTTGGCTAAAACTGAGTTTGACAAAAGTGAATGTAAAGTAAACGCTTGATTCCAAATTCAAAAAAGGTGAGATGAGTAGGCACAGTATAACTTACAATTTTACTGGCGTTATTGAAACAATACACGACCCTATGGGACCTTGATCCTTCCTCGAAAGTCCATCATCAAATAATTTCAAAATACCCAAAAAGATATATTGTCACCAAAGATAAGAAAAAAATCCCTGGCGGAATTCATCTATTCTGTGATTGTCACCGGCTTCATACCGAATTTCAGCTCAACTGGACACCTGGAATTCGTTCTAAAATCATTTGCTAGATTTAGACGATAAACAAACTCGCCGTGAAGTAGAATAAAAACCGGCCAAGTGCGAGTTGGACTTGCACACAGCTGTTCCGTGCCAAAACATTTTCATAAATTAACTGTATAGAAGATACTACTACTCGCTATTTTCTTTACATTTCCAAATATCACGTTTCCTATATGATATTTGTTTAAATTTTAATTTAAAAAAGCCCCCCTTATTTTTTTAATTTATTGTTTTTCATATTATTTGTTGTTATATCGGCAATAAAAATACACTCTGTGTGAAAGTTTCAACTGTCTACCTATTACGGTTCTGGAAATACATCCCGCTGACAGACAGACGGACGGACGGACAGCAGAAAGGCTCGTGTGATTTTGCTCGACGAGTATTTTTTTTAATTTTCATTTGGTTAGCCGATTCACTTTGGACCCAGGTAGTTTCCAAGGTCTGATGCTGGAGCGAGGAGCTGTTCTAGGGATCTTGTGAACGACTCCAAGTAACAACTTCTAGTTTGGGCTCGTTTGATTTGGCCCGGCCACATAGAACAGATGGCCCCGTTACAGTTTTATTATATGTATAATAAATATTATATGTATAATAAATATTATATGTATAATACACAGAAGAGGTAATCCATCTTTCATTTAACGTTATAATTTAAAATTTGATAGCTGCATTTTTATAGACGAGGAGGTGCAGTCAAAAACAACTTTCACATATATGCACATATACATATGTTTTCACCATTAAAATAATTTTCGTGTGCTCATTTTATAGTCATTACTTCTAGAACTTCAGCTCAGACGCGCGGATAACAAAAATATATTTATTGGAAAAGGGGCCTCCGTCTTGGCTCACGGTCCACCATAGAATAGACATCTATATTGTTTTGAAAAGCTTTCGAACGACATAACAATTCAAATTTAAATTAATAATTTTACTTCGTTTTCGCGCTGGTAAAAAAATAACCAAGGGAGTTGCAAGTGCATCAATGTAGATACATACGATCTCTACAATATCATATCAGCCGAAAATCGTCCACTGCTGGACAAAGGCTTCCCCCAATGATTTCCACGACGACCGGATCTGCGCTGCCCGCATCTATCGGCTTCCCGCGATCATCACCAGGTCGTCGGTCCACCGCGTGGGAGGCCTGCCTACGTTACGTTTTCCGGTGCGCGGTCGCCACTCGAGAACTTTACTACCCCAACGGTCAGCTGTTCTACGAGCAATGTGCTCTGCCCACTGCCACTTCAGTTTAGCGATTCTGTAAGCTATGTCGTTTACATTGGTTCTCCTCGTTTCTGATTCGTATATAGCTATATAGTACTTATCTGTATTTTTTACAGAATTATTAATGCCATAATTAAAAAGGTTCCACTACCTTCACACCTAAAAGATTCACTTTGGAGCTAAACGTTTTGTAAATGTTACTTTAATAAATAAAAAAGTGTTAAAAAATCATGTAATTAATTTAATAAGACCTATACAACTATACCCTTCGTGGGGCTACAATTAAAAAATATTTTTTAAACCAAAAAAAAATTTTATGACATGTTTACTGCATTTTTCCCCTTCTAATCATAATACAATCTGTGTACTTCTAACCTTCTTACTTACAAGTTACAACCTAGTAAATTTTATTACCGTAGGTCTAATAGTGGCATAAAAAAATTGCTACTACATATGGACAGGCAGACGGATAGACATGACGAAGTTATAAGGGTTCTGTTATTTACGATTTTGACTCCGGAACCCTAAAAATATGAAAATGCAGTAAAGTAAATCCCTTGCAACAATGTTTCAAACAACGCTTGCTACTATAATTTATTTGTTAGCACTTATATTAAGTGCACTAAAATATGACGGTCCGAACAGGCAAACTTTCTGTACCCTGTTCGCCTACCTACGAAAGAGGCTTTGTCTGGGCGACGGTTATAGACACTCTAGGGTTGGAAGTGTCTAGTTTACTTAACAACGTATTTCATGGAGGTGAGCTGGAAATAAACATCGAAAAACTTAAAAAGTTTTAGGTACGAGTTAAAAAAGTTTTAGGTACGAGCTAAACACGTTAAAAAAAACCAACTCCCATCGCAACAACTTAGTACGATTTCGCATTATTATTTTTGATTTTTGATAATTTTCTAAAAAGTACTAAATCGATTTTGATAAAATTTATACGAGAACAACCTGGCAGCATACCCAACGAACAAAAAAAGAATCATGAAAATCTGCGAAGACATCGCGTAACAAACATACGAACATATCTACCACTACGCCGCGGAGGCGATTAAAATTGCACCGTGCTTTGCCATCTCCTAGGTATAATCCTACTTCCTAATAATATTATAAATGTATGGATGTATGTTTGTTACTCTTTCACGCAAAAACTACAGAACGGATCTGGCTGAAATTTGGTAGGTAGACAGGATTAACACATAGGCTACTTTTTTCCGCGCCGCACGCGCACTCTCTAGTGTGCTCTAGTCATAGAAACGTGGTCCACGCGGGTGAAGCCGCGGTAAACAGCTAATAATATAAATAGTGTTTTATGCGCCGCACTGTATATAAAAAACCCATGTCAGTACTAATATTTATATATACTTTGGTATAGGGTTAATAAATAGCTGTCGATCGCCTAGCAAAAATAAATCATAGTGAAAGAAACCAGCAGTTATATTGCTCTAAGAATTTAACCAGGCACTTTTAAGATCTACGATTTTCATCCGTTTATCTAGCTGGATTCGTTATTAATAAACATATTTTTATCTGGTATCAAAGAAGTGTAGACTAATTCAAATAAAAATTCCTACCTTAAAAACTTTTGTCCTTTTAAAATAAATAACCCCATTTTTTCACATCTAAAGAGATATGCAAAAAAGTCTTCCAGAGAAACATTCCTTCTTCCATTCTCGTAATAAAATTATTCTATTCTTGAACAATATTTAATTTTATGGAGTGGAAAGAAAGGGGCTTGGGGTGGACAAGACAATGGCATGATTTGTTACCACGACAGATATCATCTCTTCAAGATAATTTAACGGGGGAAAATCCGTTTTGTAGAGGAAAATTTTCATTTCTTTCAACTTTGAATGTAAAAAAGTAGAGGAACCAAGAAAGGATTAAAACAAAACTGTTTTTATTTTTTTGTATAGGTGGAAAAAAGTGGCTAAGTAAGTGTGTCTCGGACCACGGTTCCGTAGTATTTTTAAAATATAAATATATTTAGGTACCTACTACAGTTATTTTTTCAGTTGGTTGATTTTTTTACGGATAATCTATGAAAAAAAGATGAAAGGGGGTGCGAAGAATCCCCGGCAGATAAACCTATCCAGTTGCAGCGAGGGGTGAGACAGGGAGACGTTATATCTCCGAAACTGTTCACCGCCGCCCTGGAAGATGTTTTTAAGCTTCTGGACTGGGGTGGACTCGGCATCAATATCAACGGCGAGTACATATCCCACCTCCGATTCGCTGATGATATCGTGGTCATGGCTGAGACTATGGAAGACCTAAGCACAATGCTCGATGGCCTCAGTAAGGTCTCTCAACAAGTGGGTCTTAAAATGAACATGGACAAGACGAAAATAATGTTAAATGTCCGTGTCGCACCCACTCCTCTAAAGGTTGGAGACTCTACACTGGAAGTTGTTGACGAATATGTATACCTGGGACAAACAGTCCAGTTAGGTAGGTCCAACTTCAAGAAAGAGATCAATCGACGAATCCAACTCGGCTGGGCAGCGTTCGGGAAGCTTCGCAATATCTTCACGTCCCAAATACCGCAGTGTCTCAAGACTAAGGTCTTTGACCAGTGTGTGTTGCCAGTGATGACTTACGGAACTGAGACATGGTCGCTTACTATGGGCCTCATAAGAAGGCTCAAGGTCACCCAAAGGGCAATGGAGCGTGCTATGCTCGGAGTTTCTCTGCGTGATCGAATCAGAAACGAGGAGATCCGCAGAAGAACTAAAGTAACCGACATAGCTCACAGAATCGCTAAACTGAAGTGGCAGTGGGCAGGGCACATAGCTTGTAGAACAGATGGCCGATGGGGCAGTAAAGTTCTCGAGTGGCGACCGCGCACCGGAAAACGTAGCGTAGGCAGGCCTCCCACGCGGTGGACCGATGACCTGGTGAAGGTCGCGGGAAGCCGATGGATGCGGGCAGCGCAGGACCGGTCGTCGTGGAAATCCTTGGGGGAGGCCTTTGTCCAGCAGTGGACGATTTGTGGCTGATATGATGATGATGAATCTATGAACCTTTCAGAAATCCAACTGTTATATATTATGTTAAGCTGTTCGGCTATTACTCCTAAGTAAGAAAACCTTCATAGCCGTACATATAGATGTAACGAAATTGGTGGAGGACCCGTTAACTGGGGCATCTACTCATCATACAACAAACCCATAGCACAGTATATATATTAGTACTTGCCCATCGTCAATTAAAAAAACAATAATTTGACGCTCCCTACAAAAATGTTCAAAATCAGTCTATCAGCTGATCGAGTTGTATGAAGAGTTATTTTTTTTGTTTTCAGTAAATTTGTACAACAAAGGTGATTCCTACACTAATTTTGTTACATCCTGTATATGTGCATATGCACAACTTTTTTCCAATATGTTCAGATTTCCAGAAAGAGTAGTTTAACTGGATTGGGGTATGTAACTCTAGAATCAGCACCTTAAATCTTAAGGCGCCGGTCGTTCTTTTATGTATTTGGTATTAAGAAAAATAAAAACATTTATTTAAAAACGTAACCGAATAAAGAATATTTCTTCAAAATGTTATTATACCTATTTTTCCATGTGAATATTGTAACTTTAAATCTGATATTCTTCAAGTACAACAAGAAAAATAATCAAAAACATACTATGTTTGTGTTTTTTTTTATTGGGGCAAGTTACAATTATCGTGTTTTGAACCATTGAATAATCAAGAACGTATGTTAAATAAAAACATATATTTTTACGGATCAAAAAAACAATATTACTATGTTTTTAGCTCTATCAAAAACAGGTGGTTTGGGATATCATGGCTTTAATAGGTCATAAACGAATCAAAAAAAATGTTCTTGGGAAACAATGATTCGTTTTAAAAGACAAATGTCACCTCCGCTTTAAATGTAGGAGAATAGTTTTTAACAGTTTTTGTTATACAATCAATTATGTTTATAGGCATCACAGATTTGTTATAACCACGTTATTACCATACCAAATTTCAGCTTTGTATATACTTGTAATATTCTTTGAGTAAAACGGATGTGAACTGCCGAAGCACCGGCAGACAGACGGACGAACATGTCGAAAATACAAGAGTTCCTAGTTTGATTACGGACCCCTTGAAATTGATTGTTAACCTGGTAGGAAATCGATCGAGCAATGCCAGGGGCATTTCCGATGCTCTGCTACCCTTTTAGAAAACTTTTTTGTTTCCACTTTTGAGTTTTTTTTTACTAATTTCGTGCTTTTTTACACGACTGGGCCAGAAGTAGGGTTATATTTTTCGAGTGTATGGGTGTATGTTTATTTCTTTGGCACGCCCTGTAGCCTAAGTGTCGTTAGATTTGTCTTGATCCCGTGAGTGATAGATATAGGATACATTTTTACCGGACTAGCTAAAAAAAGAGGTTATTTGTTTCTTTGGCACTCTCTGTAGCTTAAACGGCCTGATGGATGGAGGTGTCGTTAGATTCGTCTTAATTCCATGAGTGACATAGGATACATTTTTACTCGACTAACCAAAAAATAGGGGTTAAGTTTAAACATTCAGGTTTTTAATTTTTAATTAATTCCTAAAGTAATTACCTATGAAATATCCTATTGGAAGACTGTTATATAGAAAATTATATTAAATTTATGTTACTTTAATAAAATCAATTACTAAATGCCTATCTCGATAATTTTAAAACAAGGTAGGTACCAGTATTGAAACCATTAAAAAGATTTTTTTTCACCCTACCAAATCTCCATTTTTAGGTTTTCAATACTTCCATTTTTAATATTACCTACACAAGATTTTGGCATTTTTAGATTTTTTTAATTAAATTAGATGCCAATAAAGGCTTATTTGACCTTTTAGAAAAGGTCTTTACCTGTAGCATTCAATACTTCCATTTTTAATATTACCCACACAAGATTTTGGCATTTTTAGATTTTTTTTATTAAATTAGATGCCAATAAAGGCTTATTTGACCTTTAAGAAAAGGTCTTTACCTGTAGCATTCAATGGCGCGTAAGCTCTGTGAATTTTCACACGAGAGACATCAGACAAGTTTTATTTTATTTATTTTATTTTATTTAGTTACATTAAAATACCATAAAAACATGTACATAGTACCTAAATCAAAATAATAAACAAAAATGTTGGCAAGTTACCAGGTAAGTATACCTATTTTTTTACCTACTAAAACCTTAAAGCGGAGAACAGTCAAAGATTTCTAAAACATTCTCGGATACCTACCTAAATGATTAATTTATCCACGCTACAGCTGCAGTCGAATTCTAACTTTGCCTCGAACGTTCTCGAATCAGTAATTCATTGCATCGACCCATTGCCGCAGGTTCTGTTTGACAGATGGTGCTGATTCGCTACGGAAACTAAACTTTAGGGCTATTTTAGTGACCCTATTTTCAAGCCGGCTTTCCAGTATGTCAGATATGTGATTGATTCGAGTAATATGGAATGCAAAGCCCATAACGTTTCCACTGCATTGATAGTGCACGAGTTTCTTACAATATCTCGGCGAGGTGATTTAGTGACCCTATTTTCAAGCCGCCTTTCCAGTATGACAGATATGTGATTGATTTGAGTAAGTGATATGGAATGCAAAACCCATAGCGTTTCCACTGCATTGATAGGGCACGAGTTTCTTACAATATCTCGGCCAGGTGATTTAGTGACCCTATTTTCAAGCCGCCTTTCCAGTATGACAGATATGTGATTGATTTGAGTAAGTGATATGGAATGCAAAACCCATAGCGTCTCCACTGCATTGATAGGGCACGAGTTTCTTACAATATCTCAGCCAGGTGATTAAGTGACCCTATTTTCAAGCCGGCTTTCCAGTATTTCAGATATGTGATTGATTCGAGTAAGTTATATGGAATGCTAAACTCATAACGTTTCCACTGCATTGATAGGGCACGAGTTTCTTACAATATCTCGCCCAGGTGATATAATTACCCTATTTTCAAGCCGGCTTTCCAGTATGTCATTTGTGATTGATTCGAGTAAGTTATATGGTATGCAAAACCCATAGTGTTTCCACTGCATTAATAGGGCACGAGTTTCTTACAATATCTCGCCCAGGTGATATAATTACCCTATTTTCAAGCCGGCTTTCCAGTATGTCATTTGTGATTGATTCGAGTAAGTTATATGGTATGCAAAACCCATAGCGTTTCCACTGCATTAATAGGGCACGAGTTTCTTACAATATCTCGGCCAGGTGATTTATTGACCCTATTTTCAAGCAAGCTTTCCAGTATGTCAGTTAAGTGAATGATTCGAGTAAGTTAATATGGATTGCAGAACCAAAAGCGTTTCAACTGCATTAATAGGGCACGAGTTTCTTACAATATCTCGGCCAGGTGATTTATTGACCCTATTTTCAAGCAGGCTTTCCAGTATGTCAGTTAAGTGAATGATTCGAGTAAGTTAATATGGATTGCAGAACCAAAAGCGTTTCAACTGCATTAATAGGGCACGAGTTTCTTACAATATCTCGGCCAGGTGATTTATTGACCCTATTTTCAAGCAGGCTTTCCAGTATGTCAGTTAAGTGAATGATTCGAGTAAGTTAATATGGATTGCAGAACCAAAAGCGTTTCCACTGCATTGATATTACACGAGTTTCTTACAATATCTCGGGCAGGTGATTTTCAACGAGTGTGAGTTTATACTATTTTCAACGGACTTTAAAAAAGTGAGCAGGTTCTCAATTCGACTTAATTATTTTTTTACAAGCTTCATATTAGATTGCTGTGTTAATTAGTTAGACAGTCTGTCTGCTAGTTTTGGACAAATCATGAAAGCTAAATTAGAACCACATTCCGGTTTCCGATTGAGCTGAACTTTTGAATTCTCATTAAGTTTGGAGAACAATGCATGGTTAGTTAAAAGATGTCATTCTAAATCCAATATGGC
The DNA here is from genome assembly GCA_947284805.1 of Coleophora flavipennella. Lineage (NCBI taxonomy): Eukaryota > Metazoa > Arthropoda > Insecta > Lepidoptera > Coleophoridae > Coleophora > Coleophora flavipennella. The sequence continues at coordinate 6,242,579 of OX369287.1, read as the reverse complement.
GGACTCTCAAAGATGGCGGATTAGTTATTTTTTATGCACAGGATTCAAATGAAAGGGTTTGCTGAGAAAAATATGAAATATTTAAAAATCTTTTCAAATTAAAGCTTGTACCTGAAAGATTTAAGGTTTTCGAAAAATTATTTGTATGTATGTAACACAACATCTTCGCCAATTGTAAACCGTATTTAGTGGTAGTCTCCAGGGTAGTCCCATATAAATTGTATCCAAATCGGTTAAATATTTTTTATAGAAAATTAACAAAAAACAAACAAAAGCTAAATTTGTACTTAGTTCAAGTCAGTTTTTTTAACTTGTTGTTATTTATGTGATTTCAATTGCGTTGTCAATTATGTGATTATGCAGGGTGTAAAAAGTGACTTATTAAATCTGAGACTTTACCTACATGAATTCGTCAGCTAGCTTACCAATTTTAAGATGGGAAGACCGAGTTTATTCTGGTTTGTTAGTTAAAATTTATTAAGTGGCATGAATATTACAAATGTTGCTAGCATCGCTTAGCCAGTGGACACGCCGCCGTTCGATATCGAAGCTTTATCGTAGTGACCCCAGCTAGCTTCACCCTCTGGCCCTGAACTTCCGCACCCGTCATATCTACTCGTCAATTAATTAATTATCTACGCCAAATAGCCAGACTGATTTCTGTTATGTCGATGCCAAGTTCATTAATGAAATTGATGGCTGAGTGAACAGATCAGGTTCCATTTCATTTCCTGTGCCGAAATTTTCCTTTTTCATTATATTTCATATTACTCGTATGCGGTCTGCTCTCAGAATTGCCAAAGTATATATATTAGTACTAACATACAGTATGGAAACTCCCTGCCGCTCTCTAGATTCCTACTTCACCCCCTCGTCACCAAGACTGATACAGATTGGTTACACTTTGGTTGTCGAACGTATAGGATTTCACCGCCATTTTGTTTGTTTCTTCATTCGTTTTTTGAAATGGCATTTCTGGCCCGTTGTATGTAGTGTCCAGGGTGTGGAATTGCTAAACTTAAGTGGCAGTGGGCGGGGTACATAGCTCGTAGAACAGATGGCTTTAGGGGTAGTAAAGTTCTCGAGTGACGAGCGCGCATCGGAAAACGTAGCGTAGGCAGGCCTCCTACTCGGTGGACCGATGACCTGATGAAGGTCGCGGGAAGCCGCTGGATGCGGGTAGCGCAGAACCAATCGTACTGGAAATCCTCGGGGCAGGCCTATGTCCAGCAGTGGACGTCCTTCGGCTGATATGATGTGATGTATGCGGTCTGGAAAGCATAGCCTGGAGAAGCGTATCATCCTGGGCCAGATGAAAGGTAAACAAGGTAGGGGCAGAGCACCTTCCCGAAGGATTAACGCTGTATAGAAAACTGTGGACGGGAACATCCAGAGGGCATTCCACAGCACCATCAACCGCAGCCATTGGAAAGACCTCACTTGTGGTCGCGATCCTCAGTATTGAAGGAAGCCCGCCTGGCTAGCTACCACCATCTTATCTAAGTCTTGCCGCCAAATATCAATGTTGATATCATTGGTGTGTTCCGGCATGAAGTTAGATAGCCAGTATTTCCCCATTGCGTTGGGGAGACTTGGTAAGCCCGCTACCACCTTCGGCAACATCGTCACTTACCACTAGGTGAGATTTTGTCAAGGGTTTACCAATTGTGAATAAAAAGAAAAAAAAGTATTATCTGGATATCTTTCACGTTTTGGCACAATTTGATTTCATAATTTAGGTAACTGTAGAAACTGAATTGGGGCTTTGCTCTGTAATGAAATTGTATAAAATTAAAAATTACGTATATAATTTTCTAGTTCTTGTCCGAAATTGGGCACATAAAGATGAAAAAAACGAAATAAAATTACTTCTAAGCATACTAGTCATTTTGCTAAACCTTGTCAAAATTTGTACACATAATTTTTTTCGCTTTTAGTTTTTAGACAAATGAAATTTTTTTAAGACCTATTCTAGTACTAGTCCTTTGCTACATATTTTTTCAAAATTAGGCACACAAAGTTGTGTCTTATGGTTTTGACAAAAACGAAATAAAATTACTTCTAAGCATGCTACCTTTTGCTACACCTTGTCAAAATTTGAGCACATTAAGCTTTTTTAGTTTTTAGACAAATAAAATATATATTTTTCAAGGAACCATACAAGTATTTGTCCTTTGCTACATACTTTTCCAAAATTTGGCACATAAAGTTGTCTCTTTTAGTTTTGACAAAAGCAAAATAAAATCACTAGTATAGTAGTAGTTCTAGTTCTTTACGTAGTATCTTTCAGTTTTTTGACAAAATAGAAATAAAATTACTATCCTTATGGTTCCGTAAAGGGCATATAAGGGAAATGTGAGTGGGTAGGACATAAAGAATTTATTAAAGGACAAAGGGCAACGGTCGGCCCAGTCCCTATCTGTGGCCGAGGCGCTCCCAGCTCCCAGTGGGCTTGGGTTTGTTTGGTGTTGTTTCTTTGTATTTATAGTATAGGCACAGAATTACAATATAAGATATCGCAATACTGTGGTATAGGTAAGCACGTATGGGTTTGTATTAGTAAAAACGGAACCAATAATGATTCTATAAAGAATCACTCGTGTGTCTGTCCGTCCGTCCGCCTGTTACAGCCAATTTGCTCGGGAACTACTCGAGCGATTGAGTTGAAATTTGGTACACATATGTAAGACAGTGCCCCAAAGACGACAGTGTAACGTAAATAAATGAATTTTCAAACCTGGGGGCCACTTTTGGAGGGTAAATTAGAGAATTAAAAAAAAGTTTTGCAAAATATGTCTTGTGCCAGATAAAATGAAAGGTATTGTTGTAAGGATCTTAAATAATTTTTGATATAATTTTATAATAAATAATTTTGAAGTTATTGAAGAAACTAGGCAAAAATTTACCATTATCTCCGAAACTCATAGACCTAAAATCTTAAAAATTCACAGTATTTGAGGTTTAATGCATAGATTACAGGAAAAACTATGAAAAATCTATAGTCTTTGCGATCCCACAGGAAAAATTAAATTTAAAAAATCTAGAATAAGTAGACCCCTATTTACCTAGAGCAAAGTATGTGCTGAGAGGTCTTGTTCTGTTGGTAAAAAAGTTTTGGAACCCGGTTTTTTTTTGTTACTGCGTAGTATATAAGTTAATTTATATAGAGAGTCCTAATTAATTTTACTTAATTTTAAAATAGCAAATCGGAAGTCGCGGGAAGCCTCTGGATGCGGGCAACGCAGGACCGGTCGTTGTGGAAATCCTTGAAGGATGCCATGTGGACTTTTTTCGGCTGAAACGAAGATGATTCGGAAAATAAATAAAATTGTGTTAATAGTTTAGTTCTTTGACACAACTTTACCACGAATAAATGGAAAGGTATCGTCTTATATCTCTTAGCCTTTGCCCTACCCAAAAACTCCGGAAACACTGACAAAACTTTCTTCCAGTTTTCCTATACTTTCGCTTACATGTCTTATCTCACAAAGGGCAAGTTTCCGCAAACATATCAGAAACAATCGCGTCGTGTCGTCGTCGGGAAACTTTGGGCACTCCTTAGGTAAAGTTGTAACCATTGTAACATAACTTACACTTATCCCCTAACCACTAATATGGGGCTAAGGGCATAGGGTTGTCATCATCAGTGGAAGATGATTATCAAGAGGGTTGTACAATTTGGTATGGAAACCGTTAAAGACACATTAAAAACAACTGAATTAAATGTTGCTATGTTTTTTTGTTTTCGTTAATATATAAAAAAAAATACAAATCGATTTTAATAAAAAATATATAGGGGCCACTATGAAGCCATAACCTATCAACCAAAAAAATTTTTTTGAATCAGTCCACAACTGACGGAGAATTTGGTAAACATGCAAAAAATATATATATTCTACCATAGAACCAATATACATTTATTAATATTTTCCCTTCCGATTTTTATTAATATTTTTATTGTTAGGTTAGGTTGATTAAGTTAGGTTTAAAATTCGATTTTTTATGATTAGGGTTAGACATTGGTTTTATATATATATTGTACTAAACTACATACATAGCCATAGAACCTCCTCTTTTTTTATTCAAATTGGTAAACCCTTAGCATCATCTCACCTCATCTTTTTTGAAGCCGGTTAAAAAGAGAGAGTAAATCGAGATGACAAGAGACAGAGAGAAAGAAAGCCTGAGAGATACGGGTATATAGATTTATCTGAAAATACCGTTCTCTAGAAAGAGATGGCCTTTAGTTACATAAAGAACAATTAAAAAAACCTTTAAACCAAAATGCCGTTTTAACTTATAAGAAACTGCAAAATATCAAAACTTTGTAGCACGGCATAGTATTCAGAGGTACTAACCCAATTGAATCTTCAAATAACTGCTATATGTACAGGAATAATATGCCGAAGTAAACTGCGCTTTTAGAATTTTTGACGTGAGAATATTATCGTGGACGTCCACGGCATAACGATGAATGTAAATGATGAATGGAAATATGAAGATGCTTTTAAATTTCCGCCCACAATAACGTGCACGTTACAATGTTTTCGTAGACGGGATGTTCATATATTTCTACATATTTTACTTCCCTGTGCTGTCTTTAGGTTTATATTATATTTTATATTATCGTTAGGTTTATCATCATGTCAGCTCATATACGTCCCCACCGAGGGGCTCGAGCCTACCCTGAATGAAGTCGTTGGGTTAAAAATTTAGAAAGCGCTCATTTGCAGTATGTAATTTATTTGTGTAATTAATGTTATTATTATATTAGGTCTTTAATAAGAAATTAAAGGGTGGAAAACATATGCCGTTCGTTAATATATTTTGAGAGTACGGTGGCTTTAACCCCATGAAGTCGGGTATTTTCACCTGAAAAAATCGCCTTTATTGATGCAAAAAATACACATTTTTAATCTTAAAGCTCTAGCTAGAGTTATCGCAGCAGTTTATTCGTTACTCATGTCATATTTGGGAATACCCCCTATAAGATTTCATTACTTTCAGGAAAATTCAAGAAAATTAACTAGTATAAATAATTGGCTCATCTGACCACTAAGAAAACGCCTTTGTTCCATTCAATGGTATATAGCTCAGGAAAATGGAACATGAAAGACATGCCACTAGTTACTAATAAAGGACCATAAGTAGTGTCACCATAAAGTCAATAATAAAAAACAGTAACTTTTTTATTTTCAATAAAAATTGGCATTAAACTTCAAAAACTTAATCAGCAATTTCATTGGTAAATACATATCTATTATATTATACTCGATGACAAAGAGTAGGGAAATATTACACGATGATCAACCCTAGCGTAAAGGCGAGTGCAGACAGACCAACAAAAAAGGTGAACGACCCCTATCCCAGCGGGACACCTGATGTTATTGACAGTGTTTCTTTTATTTCCAAAGGGGGTGCGTTCAAATTGGTACTTTCTGCAAGTAAAGTTTGTTTAGTGGGTGTTTCCTTGTAGGCCCGTGTGGGCTTGGTTATGATTGTGACATCATTTGCACCGGATATTACTTGTCAAGAAATGGGTGATATTAAAATTGGTACTTTTCACAAAAATAATTATGATGGACTAATAATAAATGATTTGCCCCCGTGTCCCACTTTACTATGATATTATTTCATTTGAACCCGACATAATCGCACTTTTCCTGTGTAGCGTTACTGACAAGAAGAGTTAAAACAAACTATTGAAATCGAATAAAAGCTTGTAAAAATCATTTTAGGGTTATGTTACTCAAAGGGTGCTTACGGGTACTACGCTGTCTGTTCGTCTTTCCAAGCTTTAAAGGGCCTGTATCTTTTGAGCCGTAAATGTAGTGGATTTTGTAAGAAATGATATAAATTACAATTAAAATTAAGAAAAAAACCATTGAACTCGCGACACTGGAACGTAATGTAACGTAACCGACACCGTTCCAAGAACACTCGGAGGGTCAAAACTTATAAAACATTAGTTAAAAAGTTAGAGAAACACAAAAAGAAATACTTTACTTTTCGTGTTCCTCTAACTTTTTAACTATGGGAATTAAAATATTAAAAATACAGATGCTAAGACATGCGCTAAAACGAGCAAGCGACAAATATTAGGATGATGAACAAAAAATCCCCCCTCCTTCCTCCCATACAAGTGAAAATTATTTTTTCCCTATTCATTAGATTTATACATATAAAATTTTGTAAGTACAAATTGGAGTCCTTTTGCCAAACAAAAATGTATTAGGCGTGCCTCCTATACAGGTTGCAACAAAAATTGGTGTAGGACCATTTAACTGGGGGTTCTTCTCATCGCACTGAACAACTTTCCCCAAAGAACCCATAGTCAATTCGCAAAAAAAATCGACGCTTCATACTAAAATGCACAAAATTGGTTGATCAGTTGATCGATTCGTATGAAATTATTTTTTTTGCGTTTTTATCAAAGTCGTAGAACAAACGTTGTTCAGTAGGATGAGTAGAAGCCCCATTTAATGGGATCTACACTAATTTTGTTACATCCTGTATAAATAAAAGCGGCACGAGAAAAATATTTTGCACACCCGCTAGTGTGGGGTATCATTGAATTGGTCTTTTTAAATTAAGTAGTGCTTTCTGGCTGACCTTGATCCAAACGCGACCAGTTAAAGGACCGACCATCTGCGACCATTTCATACAATTACGAGGGTGGCATACTCAAATGCCGTCAGTGCGCGAGGAGTTTCGCTGCGAAGATTGGCTACATAAACCATCTTCGAGCGCACGCGCGGCAAACCGACTAGGAGTAGAAGCCGAAATCGGTCGGATAGATCATCATCATCATCACCAGTGCTTTCTAACAACATTTTTGTAAGATGTGTCTTTTCCATAATATAGCTCGTCAAAGTTGTGAATAACCTGTCCCTGATGTTTTGAACAAAAAAAAACAATTTAAGGTATTGTAATATTTAGACAATAAAAATATTTAGTAATTTAACTCAGAATTTATTCGGATCCAAAAGTAAGGACTTAACTAAACTCGACGAGATTTTCTGTGAGTGCGCATCAAAAGATTAGAAGAAAACAACTAGAAAATTCTTATAAAAAATTTAACCATGCGCACTGTTTATAATTGTACAGGGAGCGTTAAATGAAACACAGATGTTATCCGAAATGATTTATTATGGCTGAGTAATGGCATTTTCGTAAACAAGACATCACATCAGGTTCATAACATATATTCAGTGGATTTTGATATTCTAAAACATGTAGGCGCTAAAGAATGACCATTTATTGTGTTGAATGGCTATCGTTCTATGCTGAATCATAATGGTTGATAAATAGTGAATTTTATGGTATCTGAGAGCTTACAAATCTGTGACTAGTTCGCAAATTTTGTAGCTTTTTAGAGAATGAACGAAAATACACATCAAATGTCACAAAGGAAGTCTATACACTCTATAAAAACTTAATGAAGATAATGTCTAATTACACATATAAAGTTTCAGAAAGAAAGACATCCTTTTACAACTCGAGATAATAAATAATAACATAAAAACATTGGCAGTTTTCACTAGCAAACAAAGAAGAAACCTAAATTACTCTATAATTATATCTATGACCTATTTCTTCTTAAGTAAAACATTAATTACGAAACAGTAGCTCTATGCATATCTTTATACACGATCCTGAACTATATAAACTTATCTACGGTATTAATGTCGCATATTTTAAATTTGCATAACTTTTATGTATTTTTTTTTAAATTTTCATTTCCTAAGACCCTTAAAATTAACCCTTACCTCTAAATTAGAAAGAAAAAGACTATTTTACTTATATTATTTGACCACGAGGTGGTGTCATGCAATTGCCAGAAACCAATAGCAGTACCGTACTTCCGTCGGAATTTCCCTACTCTCAAAATAATACTTTGTCCTGTTAGATAACGACTGCAACATACATATTATTAATATAAAAAGCACACGGAGAAAAAAATATACTCAGAATAACTATTCAAAGTTATAGTTAAATTAGTTAAATGACGTATCGTTGATGTAGTCAACTGTTTTCTAGAATTGAGGATCTGTATAGCCAATTCAGCGATACAGATCCTTAGTTTGACGAAACAGTTGGCTATATTAACGATACGTCTTTTAACTAATTTAACTATAAACTTTGAATAGTTATTCTGACGATATTTTTTTCTCCGTGCACCCTAGGTCAGTCGGGCCAATGGAGAAAGAAAAGATAAGAGAGAGAGAGGACCTACTTGGAATCTGAAGATTGTCTGAAAATTTCATCGAAATCGGTCCAGCCGTTTTGGAGTCTATAAGGAACATTTTTTTTTCCTTCACATAGCACAACAGAGATAGACTGGATTCAAGTGCTAATAACTACAGCCTCCCTGATATAATAAAAGGATTTGAATGTAAATCACATGTTAAACGCTCATAAGAATTAGAAATGATTTGAACGATTAAAAATTATTCAAAATGATTACAAATCAAATCATTTTTAATCCTTTTTAATGATTTTGTTTAATCAGGGCTGTGATTAAAATAACTAAAAAAGAGATTATAAGGTTTTCTTATTTGTTTACTTAACTTAAGTAATAAAAATATGTATCGTTTATTTAAGTAAATAAACTTTAAACAAAAAAAAATGTTATGAGGACAGGTTATAGCGGTGAATACTTATAACCTGTTTTGTCCGTTAAATTTGGAACCATATTAAAATAAATAAACTCATGTGAGTCCAACTATGTAACTTAATTAATTAATTCATTAACTTTAATTATCTTAACGTTAGTTAAAAAACACTATAATATTAAGAAATTATAAAGTCACATGAACAATGCGTTCATAAATCTTATTATTGGTCAACTGACAGCCAAAACCGTGTGCTAACACTGGTCTTATGTACAGTTGGTAATATTACAAATTATACAGTCAGTCATTCAAATCACCTACCCAGATAACCAGGGTTGTCAATTTTGAACTACATAAATATAATCATAAAGTTTAAAAGACACTTACAATTACAAATTTTGAAATTACATGAATACAAACGCAAATTTAAATTTCCAACTAATTAACCAAGAAAGTGTAACAACGGTACTTTTTAAAGATTATTTTAATTTAATTAAATCATGGTAGATCTTATCTATGGTTTCTGTATCTTTCCTTTTATTAATTAAATCTTGATGCCTCTCCATTTACATAGATTCCATAATCAGACGCTTTTTATAATTATGTTCTGTATTTAAAATTTTTAATATTTTAAGATTTTAGCCTGCTTACCCTCGAGTAGGCTTTATCATTACAAAATACAAAAGCTTTAGCTCAACCTTTTTTTTTAAAATAAAGACAAAAATAATATAAAACTCATGGCATTTAAAAAAACAGAAACAAAACGATTTACAAAAAGTATTGTATCATATAACACTTGACAGCCCTACCAGCACATCACACACCAGAAACTATGCACTCGCGACTTAGCTTGCTCAATAGCAAGTAAGTGGTTGTAGCATCGTCTTGAATTCATCCAGGGAAGCAGCAGTTGAAACAGCAGGTGGCACAAAGTTCCAGAAAGCAACTCCAAGGACAAGAAAAGAGCTCTTGTACATTGATGTACCCGGAATCGGCGATAACAGCGTATAGTCCGGTTGTTCTCAGATCATTGCAGAGTCGGATCGATAATAGCTTCCAGGTTCTTGAGAATACTAACTTACTCAATATCTTTACCAGCTAACGACAGCACTGGCTTCTCACTGCTATCTATGAGGATAGTACGTTTAGACAAACACCAAAAAAAATGTTAGACACGAAATTCATGATGTGTGAACGGAAGATTAACACTTATTTTTTTTTTTTTTTCTTCTCCTCCTCGATAAATTTATTTATTCCGCAGTCTCTGCACCACCTCCAAAATGGGCTGAAATCGTACACTCTGCCACAATTGATACATGTTTTTTTTTGGGACTCCATTTGACCGGAATGGTTGCAACAATATGAATCATTTCGACCCTCCGTCTCCGTTTAAATAGCAATGCTTATCAAAACTAGGGCTACCACTTTCTCATAACATTTTTTTTTGTTTAAAGTTTATTTACTTAAATAAACGATACATATTTTTATTACTTAAGTTAAGTAAACAAATAAGAAAACCTTATAATCTCTTTTTTAGTTATTTTAATCACAGCCCTGATTAAACAAAATCATTAAAAAGGATTAAAAATGATTTGATTTGTAATCATTTTGAATAATTTTTAATCGTTCAAATCATTTCTAATTCTTATGAGCGTTTAACATGTGATTTACATTCAAATCCTTTTATTATATCAGGGAGGCTGTAGTTATTAGCACTTGAATCCAGTCTATCTCTGTTGTGCTATGTGAAGGAAAAAAAAATGTTCCTTATAGACTCCAAAACGGCTGGACCGATTTCGATGAAATTTTCAGACAATCTTCAGATTCCAAGTAGGTCCTCTCTCTCGCTTATCTTTTCTTTCTCCATTGGCCCGACTGACCTAGGGTCCTTTTTACTTTTAAATTGCATATTTTTAAAACCGTTTTTCAAACAACTATCAAATGTCCACGTAAGCTATTTATCTCTTGTTATTGAAGTGTGGTTTTCCTTAATAAATGCGATGTACCTATGCCGACCACTCTTATCTAAAAAGTTTTATGTTTACATATTTTTAGTTCGGGAATTCACATGACTAATATAATGTGTTTGTTACAGTCGTTATCTGACAGAAAAACATATTGTTTTGAGAGTAGGGAAAATCCCAAAGTTCTGTCATCCACGGATTGTAAGTACAGTCACCATCAACCAACTGATCTATCTCAACTGATCTATCTCAACCAGTTCACGTATTTTGGGTACCAAGAAGCTAGAAGCTAAGAAGCTAGTGGGTGTTTGATAGACATAAAATTAGCATATGATTTCACTAGGTTAGGGATCATCTATTTTGAATGGAAATTATTTATTTAAAAAAATGGTCAGATTTCAGACAAGTTTTGTCATCAAATAAATCCTATGTAAGGTATCTTGAGACAAATAGTTTTCAAGTAATGATTCTGGAACCCTACCTACACTATGCGTGACCAGTAACGCACTTGGCAATTTTTAGGGTTCCATACCCAAAGGGTAAAAACGGAACCCTATTAATAAGACACCGCTGTCCGTCCGTCTGTCACCAGGCTGTATTTCATGAACCGTGATAGCCAGACAGTTGAAATTTTCACAGACGATGTATTAATTTATGTTGCCGCTATAACAACAAATACAAAAAATTAGAAAAAGTGAAAGTCTCCATACAAAAAAAAATGATTTTTTTAAGACGTGAAGAAACTAACGCCATCTAGTATGATGGTACGGAACCCTTTGTGCGTGGTTCTGACTCGCACCGGTTTTTTTAAAACACTGTCACATTATTTAATGTTACCTGGAAACTTCGGTGTTATTTTATGTTGATCCCAGGCTCCCAAAAATGGGCGGTGAGGGAAGTATAAAGCCTCAGCTTACATCCGTACGTTTTACTAACTTGGCTTTGGCATAAACAATTCATGGCTAAAGGGAATGAGGCAAGTGAGTTGTTTGTTTTGTTAAGGAGGAAGGAGTGACGAGAATTGATGTTCACTTTTTAGATGACATGTTTTCTTTTGAACCATGTCGGTAACGTAACAGTGTTAGTAACAGTAACAGTGTCGCGAGTTCAATAGTTCTTTTTTCATCTCAAAAAATTGAAAAAAAATGCCCAACGCGCCTGTTATCATGCCCTGCCCACTGCCATTTCAGTTTAGAGCGGTTCTGTGAGCTATGTCGGTTACTATGGTTCTCCTGCGGATCTCCTCATTTCCGATTAGATCGCGTAGGGAAATTCCGAGCATAGCTCGTTCCATTACCCTTTGGGAGCCTTCTTATGAGGCCTATAGTAAGCAACCATATCTCAATTCCGTATGTCATCACTGGCAACACACACTGGTCAAAGACCTTAGTCTTGAGATACTGCATGCGGTATTTGGGACGTGAAGATATTGCGAAGCTTTCCGAAAGCTGCCCAGCCGAGTTGGATTCGTCGATTGATCTCTTTCTTGAAGTTGGACCTACCCTACTGGACATATTGTCCAAGGTATACATATTCGTCGTCAACTATCAGCGTAGAGTCTCCAACCGTTAGAGGGGTTGGTGCGACACGGACATTTAACATTATTTTCGTCTTGTCCATGTTCATTTGAAGACCCACTTGTTGAAAGACTTTACTGAGGCCATCGAGCATTGTGCTTAGATCTTCCATAGTCTCAGCCATGACCACGATATCGTCAACAAATCGGAGGTGGGTGTACTCGCCGTTGACATTGATGCCGAAACCCCCCAGTCCAGAAGCTTGAAAATATCTTCCAGGGCGGCGGTGAACGGTTTCGGAGATATAAAGTCAGTCTCCCTGTCTCACCCCTCGCTGCAACTGGATTGGTTTGAAGTTCTGGTCCTGGAGGCGAACCCAGATGGTGGCGTTTTCATACAGATACTTCAACGCCTCGATGTATCGATAGTCCATTTGGCACTGCTGGAGAGACTGTAGCACAGCCCAGATTTCGACTGAATCAAAAGCTTTCTCATAGTCCACAAACACCAAGCATAGTGGCTGATTGTACTCTTCAGTCTTCTGTATAATCTGCCGCAGCGTATGTATGTGGTTTATGGTACTCAAGCCTTTTCGGAAACCGGCTTGTTCCCGAACTGGAAGTCGACAAACCTGCGTGCGATACGATTCGTAATGGCTCTCGAAAACAGCTTGGAGACATGGCTCACAAGTATTTCTAAACCGCAGAAAGGCTATTTATTGTGGAGTTTTGTGAGTATCTTCTAAACACTATAATCAGATCTAAATTGATTTTTTTAGGGAGCACCACGGAAGTATCGTTTTCGTAACAAAAAAGCATCCTCTCAATCGATTTATATTTACCAAAAAACATGCATGAACGGCTTCACCCGCACACACTCCGTTTTTTTCCGTTTCTGTGAGATTCCCAAAATCCTTTCTTAACGGATGCCGTCTTAATTGCTATTTGTATACCAAACTTCAGCCCGATCCGTCCAGTTGTTTGAGCTGTGCGTTGATAGACAATTCAGTCAGTCAGTTAGTCAGTCATTAACGGTTTGCTTTTGTATAATATACAGAAGATATAATAATAAAGATTTAATATTTAGATCTGTATAAGCGTCGGTGGCTCAACCGGTAACGACTTGGTCCTCCTAACCAGAGGTGCCGGATTCAAATTCGGACGGCCAATGTACCAATGAGTTTCTCGAAACTCACGTACATATACTCACCGATTGCTTTAACGGTGAAGGAAAACATCGTTAGGAAACCTGCACACACCTGCGAAGAAACTCGAAGGTTGTGTGTGAAGTCGACCAACCCGCACTGGGCCCGCGTGGTCGACTAAGGCCCGATCGCTCTAATTCAGGGAAGGCTCGAGCCCCACGGTGGGGACAAATATGAGCTGATATGATGATGATGACAGGAGACATACAGATGAGTTTAGAGCCTCTTCCTTTCTTTCTACCTAAGAAGAAAAAAAAAACGTTAACTTTAAGAATAAATTCAAATTTCCCGTTTTGTCCACTTTTACTGGGTACTTACTTCAGTGCAATTGTAGACTGAGTCGACACATTTTTGAAAAATCTCCTCCAACAGGAAGCTAGTCGGTCGTACTGGACCGTGAAATCGGAAATAGCGGACTTCCCGCGAACCCCAAATCGCTCGCTAAATCATAAACTCAATAAAACTCCCGCGATAATGCAATAAATATAAGGTAGGTACCACTATATGCATTTTATTGCCCCTTCATATAATAATAAAACTGTAAGAAGTTGGAGATACTTTTAGTTATAATACAGTGTTTTAACAACTGTTAATAAGTACGCATTATAATAGTTATGAGACTTGCTGGATTTATAATGAACATTTTTTTTTCTATCAAATAAAAAATATTTTTTAAAGTCGGTCCACAATTTACGGAGAAATTAGTTGACATGTATAAACAAACATACAATGAAACATAGAACTTCCTCCTTTTTTGAAGTCGGTTAAAAACACAATGTCATGAAAGATTTCTCTGGAATTGTAGTGGTATCCCTTTGTCTTTTGTTATCACTATCGCCAAACTACCGTCTGAAGTGGAATGTGGCCATGGAATTTGAAATCGACTACACCACAGTAGGATTTAGAACATTGCGCTTCGCTAAGCGCGATCCCGAGCCACATGCCTCCAGCAGGTTCCTGCTATCATCCGTCCACCTGGGCACAGATTAATATAACAGGCACTACGTAAACGATTACTACGTAAGTCACATCCTGTTTGTCAAGAAAACATACCTGTATAAGCCACTAGTGTCTCATGTGTGCCTGTATCAGCGACATACACTCACACACAGTCACACACAAAGTTCTTTCACAGATAGGGGTACACATTGACGTCACCATTGTACTTGTGTTGTGAACATCTTTATGGCAAATCTTTTTATTTAAGTACCTACACTACATATGTATGCTTTGGGTGTCACCTACCCTCATTTTATTCAATATTCTTCGACTTCTGAGGAGATATGGTTTTTTTTTTAAAAAAAATGTTATTTTGACTGTATTTAAACCAAAAATTGTATGGAGACCATAGGTCTAAAGTTGCTAGAAGTTGTTGAAATTAATTGAAATTAACATTCTATTAAAGATACATTTTACTACCCAATTGATAGGATTGAACCCTCTCAATAAATCATTGTTTTTTAGAATTTTATAACTATTGAGGCATTTTACTTAATTAGTTCACCATTGAATTCACAACACAAGTAATTAATTGACTTAATTATGCATTTAATGAATGACAGAAACACACAACTTGTTTTTTTTTTATATCTGAATGTTTTTTTTCCTTTTTGCATTTGAAAATTGGCCAGTAAGTTTAGTTTCCACATAACTACTTAAAAAACCTAAAACGTTAATTTAAACAACTTCTCTAAACTTTAGACATATGGTCTTTGTACAGGTTTTGGTTTGTATAGTGATTTACAATCGAAATAACAAATTTTTTTTTTCAAAATAAATACCAAAACTGAACATATTTTATGTTTAAAACGCTATTTTTATATCCTCTTAAGGTGAGATCACGGTTCCTAACAGCGTTTTTCTCTATCTCTTGTAGTTTATAATTTCCCCATACTGACCCATAAAAAACTCAGCCTGTATATTATTACTATCCAACAAAGTCGGTCCACCTGAAGATAAAATAATGGTATTTTCGCGTAGTACCAATAATTACTACTACGTTAGTAATACAATGGTAGTACCCAGGCACCACGAGAATACATGCATACTACCACAACTGTATATTATCATCATGGAAAAATGGTACAAATTATAAAATTTTACAACGAAATCCAACCTGTTGTGTTGCCTAGCAACCTCCGTCCACGCCTAAGCCCTCGCCGCTCGCGTAGCTAACTAGTAATTCTTGTTGCTTTTATTATGCTACGTAAAAATCCCAGAAGTATGTTTTTTTTTTCATTCAGTTCAGACTCCTTAACTCACACTTTTCCAGTTATTATTATTTGTTGTTTTACTTCAGTATTAGTACTGTATTCTTACCAAGTTTCCTGCTTGTGTGTATTACCGTTTTTACGATAGATCTAAATCAAAAATATCTACAAAAAACATGTTTTTTGTATGGTCACCCCCTATTTTTTTTGTATTTGTTGTACCATAGTATGTTGTTATAGCAGCAAAAGAGATAGAAATTCGAAATAGAAATAAAAATTAAACTTTTTTCCTTTTACGGTTCATGGAATACAGTCCGCTGACAGACGGACAGACAGCGGAGGCTTAGTAATAGGGTTCCGTTGTTCACCCGTTGGGTGTACGGAACCCTAAAAACTGCCTCATTTTTATAAGCTTTCCCACTAGGTATAAAAAATAAAAAAATACAAATTAGGTGAGATGTTGTCAAGGGTTTACCAATTGTGAAAAAAAAGAAAAAGTTACAACAAAAAAGTAACAATTTATAGTAGCAAGGTGCATCAAACCCTATACAAATTTATAAATTTTAATGTTTTTTTACAAGATTTTAATTTACAAAATGTATATTTTTTTTCGTATTACCTAATTATGTTTATTACGTTTATTAGAAGGCTAATTAAAAAAAAATTGGACCTAATTATTTTCACCGAAAATCATTGGTAAAAACTGTTTCGGATTCGATGCACCTATTTTTTTAGTAACTAATTAGTATTTTTCGAACTTTCATACCATGTTTGAAATCTAATAAAATGAGAAAGTTTTTATATATATTATACGCGCTAACTACAGTATGATTTTTTTAGATAACCACGATGAATATGCGAAAAGAGATTTTTATACAAAATTCGAAATTATAAAGGCAATATCTCGGGAACCGTTAGGGTTTCACTTCACATCAAATTTATAACTCTGATAGGTCATGACCTGATCTACCTCCAGTTTCCGTTTGTACCAATACTTGCTGGACACCCTTTATATTATGTATTATAACTAGGGATCGGTAACTACTGTGCGATTCGCGGCCCTTTCAGGGTTGGCACTAAGCAGGTTTTTTCACAGTAGATATATTTACTATCTATTACTCGAAGACAGGGTTTATCCTTTATAAAGAAAATTTTAATTTGTACTAAAACCCATGAACTTTTCTTGATGTTTTTGTGAAGTTAAATGATTGCGTTTATTGCATAATTTTCACTTTAGTTTAATATTACATATACTGCAATAAATAAGCTCGTCTTGAATCTCAAGTTCAGATCATGTTTCTTCTAATAAATCCATTTTTATTTTATTTTTCTTATCTGATGTAAATAACATAACAACTATGAATAAAGTGACAATATCACAGATGTCAAGTAGAAAAAGAAAAAAAAATGCTAAACACGTTGAGAAACCGACTTCCATCGCAACCACTTATACATTTTTGCATTATTATTTATGGTTTTTGTCATTTTCTAATAAAGTATTACACCGATTTTGATAAAATTTTAATGGGAACACTACACACCACACGGGAAGCACTAGCTTTAAAAAACAAGAATCATAAAAATCGGTTCACCCAGTCAAAAGTTCTGAGGTAACACACATAAAAAAAAACATACAGTCGAATTGAGAACCTCCTCCTAAGTCGTTTGTTAACAAAATTCAGTTTAGATACAGAACTAATAAGGAGGTGGTACATATTACACATTAACTAAGTAGATTTATTGACACCCCTAGATTTTGCCGCGAATTGCACAATAGTTACCAATCACTTATTATAACATTGGAAGTAAGATACTTATCTGAGCGAAACCGATTTAAACAATCTTATTTCAGAATTTAACATTTTCTATTCGCTAATTGAATTCAAATCTTAACTGATTCCGTTAATTGAAGTTTACGAGTTCTTCCCTCAACTCGTCTTCAAAATAATTAATAATCGAGGGCTTTGGGCGTTGGCACGAGTTATTGACAAAGTTTTAGAAAACACTTTCAATGTGTTTCATTAGAATTATAAAATGTCTTAATTATTTGCGGCTCTTATTTTACTAATAACTATAGACTTTTTCAAACAGACCTCACTTGACGATCTTAATAACCTATTAAAGCAAACAAAAAAAATAATCTAAAACCTAACAAAAGAAGATGTAAAGCAGATCTGATATCAATCCAAGAACAGCGCGAAAATGGGGGCGAAAATGAAGAGACAATCATTTTCACCCGACTGTCTTACAACGAGGATAATGCTTTTTTTTTTTTTTTATTAACAATTGGTAAACCCTTGATAACATCTCACCTGGTGGTAAGTGACGACGTTGCCGAAGATGGAAGCGGGCATACCAAGATTTTCATGCTTTTCGGATATTTAAGCACACCCTGGAAACTTCATACAACGGGCCAGAAATGACATTTCAAAAAAGGAATGACGATACAAACAAAATGGCGGCGAAATCCTATACGTTCGAAAACCAAACTGTAACCAATCTGTATCAATCTGGGTGACGAGGGGGTGAGGTTGGAATCTAGAGAGCGGCAGAGAGTGTTCATACTGTATGGTAGTACTAATATATATACTTTTTAGCTGAGCCTGTAGCCTGCTTGATGGATTTTCAGTGCGAGGTGCCGTCGTGGTGGTGAGGTGGTTGAGGTGTGCAATATTATTGGAATTTCACAATGTTCGTAAAAGTAAGTCTATATGGGCTTTTAAACAGATGTTCCAAATTTGTGTATTTATGTTTGTGTGTATGTATGTTCACATGTTTCTCAGAAACTAGAAATTCGTTTTTTTATTGGATTAAGTATCTTTAAACTTAGGAAACAGTGCAAATTTCATCAAAATTGGTTCAGTAGTTTTTTATTTATGGACTGATATGTGTATACCAATCAATTTTGTGATTAAAGTGGGTTGTTCCTATTATAACGTTTTTAGCGTTGTCAACTATTAAAGTTTTAATAAGTTAGTTTGGTTATCAAATACTATTTACGGCAGATAATTTACATTGAAGTATAACGATTCCAAGATATCTACTGCTAATCAGTTTTAAAAACAGTTCATTCAGGTTTTTTAACTCTTAATTATTCATCATTATGAGAGTCGGTGGCGTAACGGCTAGGGCTGCCGCCTCCTGTCCGGGAGGTTGTGGTTCGAATCCTGCCACGTACCAATGTGATTTCGAATTTCATATGTACGTTTATCCGACGCTCTTACGGTGAAGGAAAACATCGTGAGAAAACCTGCACACGCCTGCTAAGAAATTTGAAGTTTGTGTGTGAAGTCGACTAAGGCCCGATCACCCTAATTCAGGGTAGGCTCGTGCCCCTGGGTGGGGACGTATATGAGCTGATACGATGACGAATCCAAACGGACTTCATTTTCTGCTCATTCGGGTCGCCGCCGTGTCAAATGATTTGTTAATTTATTATCCAAACACCTTACTAACTGTTAGTAGTATTTGCATGGTAATAGGCAGTTCACACACCCACACATAATACAAACGAAAAAATAAAAATTGCTTAGAAAGTTTTCCTGCAATTGCCAAATACACATTCCACATGTCGTAAAGGCTTTCATCTCGATAGTCATCAATCTTTTCGCTTATTAGACAATGGTGTTGACAGCGAAATGGCAACGCGTGGTGGCATCGCCAGCATCGCCAAGTATCGCCAAATTTGCAGGCTGTATCAATATTCCGTGGACGTAGAGACGCGTAGCAGGGGAGTGCAGCGCTAGCATTTCATTACAGCTATGTAGTGATGCGGGTAGTTGCTTAGCCTTGTTGTTTTGATATCGATATACAGAGTGTGGTTGCTGGCCAACGGCTGACTCAGGGATGTTATTTAATTAAATATATACTGATTCCAAAAAATATTTTTAAAATCCTTCGTCATATTTTTTTGACTCATCATACAAATTGATCATCCATATCGGCCAATATGAAAGTCTTAAACAGTTTAGGAGTAAGGATTTTTGAAATATTTTTTTTAGTCTCTCATGTTTATTTAAACACCCGTGACTCGAGCAATGCTAAAAAAACCACACACAGTACAGGGTTCTTCTAAAAATATCTATAAAGAACACCAAATTAAGTTAACTGATTACGCACATTGTGTTGTAAATTTTATATAATTACTAGGCAATACCCGCCTTTCAAAGAAATAAAGTGAAAGGATAACTTACCTAGAAAGCATAAACACAAAAACATAATAGACTGAACTCCCCACGGAGAACATACCTTCTCGCAGGAGCGTCTAAAAATATGCAAATTGTATGGGAGTTAACTTTCTTTAAGACATAACACTAAGAGCATATTATAGACTCAAGTAATCATCCTCAATTACGTAAGTTTGATAAATAAACTTCACACCATTTTTGAGAAAAAATATTTTATAACCTTTTTGTTACATTTTTCAAGTTTTACCAGGTACTATTTTAAATTTTTTTACAGATTTACACATGGCATATTTAATAAATTAATCAGTGTCGATGACAAAAAATATTGAGAAAATCCTTGAACCATTTAAAAAAAAACATTATTTTACTTTTTTCTATCGGAGGTACTCCTTTTTTTAAAATAAAATATCTATTAAAACTGCCCCTGGCAAATTATTTTAAAAATCTATTTAAAAAATGTTACAAAAATCAGTATAGCAGTTTCATTAAGACTTGACATAGAATAAGGGTGATAGATAAGGCACAAGACATACATTAACATAATAACATAAACATCAGAAATATGAATTGACAGCTGACATAATCACGTAATTTAAACATCCGAAACGGACGATAAAGGACGCTAATTATATAGATAGATAAGCGTTTAATTAAAATTTCACCTAGCACACACAATACATTTTTTATACAGGTACAGTACAAATTAACAATTTGACATACATTTTAGTTACAAATTAAAAATAAAATAAAGAAGGGAAACTATTAAATTAATTAAAGGTAGAAAAAAAACAAAACTTAAGAACATCAAAAAAAAAAAAAATTGGTAGTTATTTCATACTTTTTCCATTACATGTATTACTGGATTAATGAATCCGGTAATAAATGTATTGAAATAAAAATATGACTAGTGCCCTCTTAAAACATCGACAACTGAACAACACTGCGCTCTGCAGTATCTATACATCGAAAAGAGACGGGTAATGTACCCACGTTGAGGCAATATTTTATAAAAATAAACTTTTATTTCTCCTGAAGCGTATTTTTATTTTATGCGAAAAGATTTTCAACCCTCCAGTCGTTTGTGGATTAAGGTTGTGGCTAAGGGTAGAATGCGATTCAAAGGAAGTAACCTTTTAAAAGTACTAGACATAAACTAGTTCAATAGTGACCCTTTAAGTGATTATGAAACCTTTGGAGGTAAGAATCAGTAAAAACATACATCTTTTCTATATCATTAAATAATATTTATATCATATGTAAATAAGTAATAAACTATTCATCAGAAATAGTATCTGGAAAATTTTGTATAAGTAACCAACGAATATAAAGTTTATGGGCAACAAATTCGAATTATAGGCAAGAATGCCATTCTAATTAATAAATTACGAATAATTAAGAAAACAAAAAATATATATTTTAAACCGACCACCCCGCACTGGTCCCACGTGGTCGACTAAGGCCCTATCGTCCTTATTCAGGGTAGGCTCGAGCCCCTCGGTGGGGACATATATGAGCTGCTATGATGATTTTAAAGATATAGTTTACTGTAGAAAAAATCGATCACAAGATTGAAATCAAGTAAACAAACAAAAAGGAACATGTAGTTCAATAAAAACGTTTAATAAATCAAATGGGGCAAGCGAATTAAAAAAAATACATTTCAGCCGTATCGTTGTTAATAACCAACCGGTAAACGTCCCCACTACTGGGGCACGGGTCTCTTCCCAACTTGGAGAGGTCAGGCCTTACTCCAATACTACACACACTCAAACGCACACACACGCACACGCAAACCCACACGCACACGCGCTCACGTTCGCAAGCGCGCACACACACACATACGCACACAGATTTACTCACTCACACGCACACAGCTCCACGCACATGCGTTCACGTTTGCAAGCGCACGCACATACATACATACACACACGCACGCACACACACGCACGCACACACACGCACGCACACACACTCGCACACACACACACTCGCACACAGATTTACTCACACACACGCACACAGCTCCACGCACATGCGCTCACGTTTGCAAGCGCACGCACATACATACACACACGCACGCACACACACGCACGCACACACACGCACTCACACACACTCGCACACACACACACTCGCACACAGATTTACTCACACACACGCACACAGCTCCACGCACATGCGCTCACGTTTGCAAGCGCACGCACATACATACACATACGCACGCACACACACTCGCCCACACACCCTCACACACACACTCACGCAGGCCCGTGTTGGTGGCGGTTGTTGTAGGGCTAATGGCAAATCTTACTGTTGGAAGCAAAATTTTTACATTAATATTTATATTTATATATTTTTTTACATTTCAGTAAAAAAAATATATAAATATAATGGTATAATAACAATAGAGCAAAATGAAAATTCATCCTTCAAGCACCACACAAAACTTGAACATCGGCATTCAAATCAACGTCAAACGACACAACCGCCACAATAGCGACGGATTAACATCTTCCCACACAAAAGATTGGATTCATTGCTCTAGAGTCATCCTAAATCCCGATTCCGTTCACGTTTCCAGTTTTATTGGCATTAAGCCATCCGGAACCCTTTACCGTGTTGGCGTTTTGGCGGATTTTCCGAGGATTACTAAGTGAGGGACACGCTCAAAATTTCATGGAACAATTCGCTTCGCATAATATGTACTTACTTTGTTTATACATACTAGTTTTATTATGTACTAGCTTTTGCCCGCGGCTTCGCCCGCGTGGACATAGCTTTTCTTACTCTTTTTGAGGGTGAGCGGTGCGCGAGCCGCAATCAGCTCGCAAGCGTGGACATGAGTTTTCTACAGGTACCTCAGGAACTATAACGGGCTATTCGGATTAGCAGTCTTTGTCACTTTCTACCCCCTTAACAAATTCTATACAAAAAATCATTTAATCCGTTGCTTCGTTGCGACGCCACCGACGTACGCGAGCGTAGAAAACAGTTGTCCCCAGATCCCTCGGGAACTATGTCAGGATCTACTTATGAGTAAATTATATCATTTTCCACCTCATCTCTGTGCTAAAAATCACACCAATCCATTTTTTCGTTGCGATTTTAAATAACTTAACGAACAAAGAGTATTGTTTTAGTTTCCTCAGGAACTGCATCGGGCTATGAAAATTTCCAGAGATTAAAAGTAGACTATTTCATTCCCAGTGATACAGGCTACCTAGAGGTGTTGAAGTGTAAATAGGTAACAAACAAACAAACACATTTTCACACTTATAATATTAAGTAAGGATTTCTAAATCTTAAATAACATATAGAGCGTCGGTGGCGTAACGGTTAGGGCCACTACCTCCTGTCCGGAAGGCCGTGGTTCGAATCCTGTCACTTACCAATATCTGTACGAATATCGATTTCATACTCGTATTTACGTTTATCCGACGCTCTTACGATGAGAAAAACATCGTGAGGAAACCTGTACACGCCTGCGAAGAAACTCGAAGCTTATCTGTGAAGTCAATCAACCCGCAATGGGCCCGCGTGATCGTCTAAGGCCTGATCGCCCTAACTCAGGGCAGGTCGAGCCCCTTGGTGGGGACGTATATAAACTGATATGATGAAATAACTCATATACACTATTATCAAAAAACTAATTCATTCATTCATTAAGGAATTGGTGACGTGGGAATCTTCACAAACAACGACCGCAACTCAGTGCGTGATGGCCAATTGCCTCCACCATGGACCCGCAAATATATTGATTGAGTGAACCTATCACAGATATTGATATTGCAGGCGGAGAGCAACTGCCACACGCAAATAGTCGCCGTGAGATGAGTTCCCATATCTGTGCCTCCTGTTATAAGGTGCTAAACTCGATTTATGTGTCTTTAATTTTTTTACACGATTGGAATCTGTAAAAAAATTCCTATCGGTTCGTCTATGAAACACATCGCTACGTGCCATAGTTCCAGAGTTAGAGTTGTGTAAAGTAGCGAATACTGAAAAATACATAAAAGAAATTTAATCAAAAGTATGAAATAATATTTAAATGTTTAATACAACTTGAGCGCGTTTTATTATCCCTGCAGTGCCATCTATTGACATTCTGCTGCTATGATTATAATGTGTGGTATGTGTACCTAATATGGGGAAAAAAGTACTGTATTGTTATTATTGTAAGAATCGATAGATCTAACTTCCCACGGGACCTCTTTAGTTTTCCAGGATAAAGAATACCCGACTATACAATGATGGTCAAAACACCCCATCCCAATGTAAAGGTTTCATATTGTTACGTTGAGCCATTCTAAAGATACAATTTTTTGCATCCCTGCAGGAACCCTTAATTTTTTTGGGATTCACAATGTCTCAGTTTTAGTTCGCGATATAGGGTATCAAAGTGTATAATTAGATTGTAATAGGTCAAGCCACATTTGCGTGGTGAGCCATTCTATAAATGAATACTTTTGATTTTCCCACGGGAAGTCTTCAATTTTCCAGGATAAAAAGTATCCTATATGTTACCCCGGGCTATAAGGTACCACCATACAAAATTTCATCAAAATCGGCCTGGTAGTTTTTGCGTGATGCGCGAACATACAGACAGACAGACAGACAGACAGACAGACAGACAAAAATTCCAAAAGTTGTTGTTTTGGCCTCTATATCGTTAGTAATGTCCACCACAGTTATTATTTTCCAAAAATATTTTATGTACAGACGCGGCCCCGTTACAGTTTTATTATATTAATATAGATAGATATAGATATAGATATATGTATGTATAGTGTGACAATAAAAGAGCGTCGGTGGCATAACGGCTAGGGCTGCCGCCTCCTGTCTGGGAGGTCGTGTTTCGAATCCTGCCACGTATCAATGTGATTTAGAATTTAGATTTCATATGTACTGTATGTTTACCAATTGTGAATAAAAAAAAAAAAAAAAAAAAAAAAAAAAAAAAACGTTTATCCGACGCTCTTACGGTGAAGGAAAACATCGTGAGGAAACCTGCACACGCCTGCAGAGAAACTCGCAGGTTGTGTGTGAAGTAGACCAACCCGCACTGGGCCAGCGTGGTCGACTAAGCCCCGATCGCCCTTATACAGGGTAGGCTCGAGCCCCTCGGTGGGGACGTATATGAGCTGATATGATGATCGTGACAATAATGGCATATGTTGAATTTGTGGACTATTTAAGTTCTGTGGTAGGTTTATTCAATGTTAAGATCGTCGTTTGTTTGTCTGTTAGCTGTCGGAATAATCGATAATCGACATTGGCCTGCAATGCAATCATTAGGTGGATGCTGGAATACTTCATCGCTTCAAAGCCAACCAATTTAAATTCTAACTGATCATAGGTAGTATCTATCCCATTAATATCTAAGATTATTGTTATGGTAGAAACAGTACGAACATAACAGTGATTTAAACTGACTTATCTTACTACTAGCAAAGCATATATTATGGTGTGTTCAGTTTTACAGGAGTATTTAAGCAATGCAGTTGTAGCCATTCTGCAAGTACGATCCCGCTAGTATTACTAGTATATTTTAAGTACGTTACGTGATGTGAGAGATAATATAAATATATACAAATATTTCAAGACTTAGCTAAATTGGGCCAGCCATTCTCGAGTTTTAATGAGGCAAACGAACAGCAATTCATTTAAAACTCAATAATGGCTGGCCCGAATTGGCTAATTTTGATCTTGAAACATTTGTGGAAGTTAGGGGAAGGTTTAAACGGTGAGAAAATATGAAAAATATTTAAGGAAAATATTAAACACGAATGTTAACATTATATAACATATTATTATTATAATATTACTCATATTTGTAATGATGGCAACAAAAATGGAGTGATTTACATCCTATCGTCCGGCTACGTCACCATCTCATCAACCTGGAAGCATTAACCTATCCACGACGCCAAACAGTACTGCATTGTAGTGTGTTGTTTGTGAACTTCGATATAGGATGACATGGGCTAGTGCATTTCGCAATCAGTGCTTTGTAATCTCTATACGTACTTGTAGCACTGTCAAAGTACATATATATTAGTACTAACATACAGTATGGACACTCCCTGCCGCTCTCTAGATTGCTACCTCAACCCCTCGTCACCCAGATTGATATAGATTGGTTACCGTTTGGTTCTCGAACGTATAGGATTTCGCCGTAATTTTGTTTGCCTCGTCATTCGATTTTTGAAATATCATTTCTCGCCCATTGTATGAAGTGTCCGGGGTGTGACCAAGTGCAGCATTTGTACAAGACTCGTAAACTATTGTACGTTTTGATTTAATTTGCCCGACATACGTCAATCAAACCCATGAATTTATGAATATTTACCTACTTATCATTACACCTCAAATATTCTCGGAAAACTGCAACACTGGAATAAGTATCACGTTTTCAATTTAACCTCCGATACGACCAAGTGCAGCATTCGCACAAGCGTCGTAAAATTGAACCCGCCCGTAAACTATTGTACGTTTTTATGATTCATCTGCAATGTTTGCTGAAGCCCTCATCTTGAGTACAGGTACGCGCGAAAACGCTACGATTTTCGTAAATCGAATTGAGAATTTGTGCAGTGCCCGCCGGGAATCGATTCGATTTGGCTGTTAGTGTTGACACGACTGTAAGAGTTTCTTGATTTTACGTTGATATTATTGAAAGTCGTTTTAGGTACGTAGGTATTAACTGCAATTTTTCGAATCAGTGCCAGAGAACACATTTTATTCATAGCGTACCTAGATAAAACTTATTCATCTGCGGTCTATCAATAAAATTAAATGGTTTAAGAAGGTTCCTTAACAATCGACATCAGCCGGAAGACGACCAATAGCTGCACATAGGCCAAAAATAATTTGAATCGTGTAATAGATGGCCGTTGGGGTAGTAAAATTCTCGAGTGGCGACGGCGCAACGGAAAAGCCTCCCACGCGGTGAACTGACGATCTGGTGAAGATAGCGGGAAGCCACTGGATGCGGGAAGCGCAGGACCGGTCGTCGTGGAAACCCTTGAGAGAGGCCTTTGTCCAGCAGTGGACATATGATGATGATAACCTAAAGACATTAAATACCTAAAAGACACTTGAAATTTACGGCGTGAGAGACTCACTCTTACAGTGCATCAGAGTATTACTAGCCAATCGAAAGCAGTGCACCTTTGTGGGCAAAGCCCGATCTGACCTCGAAGGTATCGATGACAGCGATGTTCCTCAGGGTTCAGCAATGGGGAATACCCTGTTTTTATTATTAGTTAACGACCTGTCTGTTGCAACGAGTGAAGCAGAATATGTCTTATTTGCAGATGATGCTTGCCTTATTGTTGCCGCCCCAGACAGAACCCAGCTAAAGTCAAAACTAACTCGTGTTATGCATCGATTGTTGGATTGGTTCACTGTGAATGGAATGATGCTTAATGTTGAAAAAACTAATATAATGCACTACCAACTCAGAAAGACGTCCAGCCTTCAGCTCAACACTGTCTGTGGCGGGATCCAGGTGCCTCAGGTTGAGCAGGCCAAATACCTTGATTTCATGATCGACTCAGGTCTGACATATATATATATATATATATATATATATATATATATATATATATATATATATATATGCTCTTTGTGCTCGTCTTTCCTCAGTTTGCTTTGCCCTTACACGTCTCCAGCATAGCCTATCAAGGGAATCCCTGTTGAAAGCTTATTATGGCTATTTCCACTCCCTACTCCTTACTTACGGAATAGATCTCTTCGGGGACGCAGCTGACCGACTAAGACAGTTTCGGTTGCAGAAACGCGCCATACGCACTATAGCAGGTAAACCACTTGACCATCCAGCAAAATAACTGTTTATAACGTACAAAGTAGTAACGTTTCCGAGCCTGTATGTTATAGCAGTCGCTGTGTATGCTCGACAGCACATAAGCGAGTTCACCACACTCGGTCAACATCATAATTTTGACAACAGGCATCGCACCAGATTATGCATACCACTGCATGCATACCAATGCATTTAAAAATTCTATTGAGCACGTACCTGGGAAAGAAGGGTACCTTTAATATACAATTGTAATTTTTATTATTATTACTACATATTAAGTTTTGACGTATAACCAGTGTTATAAATAAATATTTCATTTCATTTCATTTCACCAACCCGATTGGCAAAATCTGACAAATCTTTGCGAGTTATTGCACCTAAAATAAACAAGTAACTCCCCATTGAAATAAAAAATGCTCCGAGCAATTCAAGCTTTCTAGCTCATTAAAAAAGTTACTCACCCAAAAAGGCATTCAATAGATGAGTTTATTCGCATGCAATTCGTTGATCCAACCTCAAGTGACTAAGAACCTACTACAAACAAATTTAAGCAATAGGTATACCAATTTAGAAAATAATGTGACATATTTAAAAAAAATAACAACTTTACTCAACATAATTAGCTAAGTTAACAATGACCTTATATGCATATTAATAACATTTGACTTGTACTTTTCTTTACCAAAAATAAATTGAATTGAATTGAATTGAACACTTTTTGTCAAAACTGTACACTGTGCGAAATTTGTGCAGTGCTCGTGTCTAAGTAAATTTGGTCATCTCACCCAATCTCTGTTTACGAGGGGCTGCCCGGCCCCTGGGTCTGGCCCCATGCGCGAGTCCACTGTCCAGTGCCCAGATTTGAGGCAACATGAATCATGGTCAGTGTGCAGCCGCTCCTTATTTCTTTTCCTTCTTTTGTTTTTATTTTAGTTGTGACGAATGGGAAATTATTAGGCAGCGTTAGAGGTTTCTGTTTCTTATAAAAATATATATTTACATTGATAAATGATTTGAAATATAGATAATCCACCTATTAAAAATTTTAACTTTTTAGCATTTAAAGTTAGCATTTTACAAATTACAATATCATTAACACGCTTCTATTAGCTTCACTTGTAACTATGTAAGAAAATCTTGGAATCTTAATTTGACCCACTTGCCGGTCTTCGATTAGGATGAAATTTTGCACACGCTCTGAGTTCTGATGACAATACATGACTAGCTAAGAAACATCATTACAAATCCAATATGGCGGCCTCCCCAAGATGGCGGACTGGCTGTTTGAAATCCACCCCCATGATATGGGTATCAAATGAAAGGGTTTGCTGTCAGGAATACGAACAAAATAGTCACGTGACTTAAATCCAACATGGCGGACATCCAAGATAACTACTTAACGTGTTTACTAAAAGCGTGTTTTTTAGTTTTTTAAACTAATTGATGATTATTTTATTTCCACTTGTTGAGTTAAACTTCTCGTCTTAACGTTCTCAAATTCTACTTAATTTACAGTCCAACAATTCTACATCGTTTGCAAAGTGCCTAGGATAAAATGAGCTAAAGTTTATAACTGCTAATGCCTTTGCTTATGCCAAAGTTTATAACTACTTATGCCAAAGTTTATAGTTTCTGTGAGAAGTGAAGTTGAAAAACTACCTACCGAAGTGGCACATTTCGCAGCACCGGAACAAGACAAATTACTACGAGCTGTCATACGCTTCCAGACGGAACAGTTTATAATTTTTAATGTTATAATCACTTTTTAATGTTATACTTGTCGCTCTTTTGTGGCTAAATTCTTTCAAAAGAAACGAAACACCTACCTACTAACATATAACCGGTTATCTATAGTTATTAACTCATTAGCTGTTTTCAGCGGCTGCACCCGCGTGGACAACGTTTCTATGACTTTTCGAGGGTGCACAGTGCGCGAGCGTGAAAAAAGTAGCCTATGCGTTAATCCAGGTCCTAATCTGTCTACCTACCAAATTTCAGCAAGACCCGTTCAGTAGTTTTTTGCGTCAAGAAGTAACAAACATACACACTCACACACTCACAAACTTTCGCCTTTGTAATAATTGTTTATTTTTAATTTTCCACAAATGACATGTATAATTAATTATTTTATGACTATCAGAAATACTTACACCTACTAACCGATCGCACGCAGGTTTGACGACTTCCAGCCTCCCGAACAAGCCGGTTTCCGAAAAGGATTTAGTACCATAGACCACATACATACGCTGCGGCAGATTATACAGAAGACCGAAGAGTACAATCAGCCACTATGCTTGGCGTTCGTGGACTATAAGAAAGCCTTTGATTCGGTCGAAACCTGGGCTGTATTACAGTCTCTCCAGAGGTGCCAAATTGACTATCGATATATCGAAGTGCTGAAGTGTTTGTATGAAAACGCCACCATGTCGGTTCGCCTCCAGGATCAAAACTCGGAACCTATCCAGCTGCAGCGAGGGGTGAGACAGGGAGACGTTATATCTCCGAAACTGTTCACCGCCGCCCTGGAAGACGAACATGGATAAGACGAAAATTATGTCAAACGTCCGTGTCATACCTACTCCTCTGAAGGTTGGAGGCTCTACACTCGAAGTTGTTACCGAATATGTAAACCTGGGACAAACAGTTCAGTTAGGTAGGTCCAACTTCGAGAAAGAGATCAATCGTCGAATTCAACTCGGCTGGGCAGCGTTCGGGAAGCTTCGCAATATCTTTACGTCTCAGATACCGCAGTGTCTTAAGACCAAGGTCTTCGACCAATGTGTGTTGCCAGTGATGACGTACGGAACTGAGACATGGTCGTTTACTATGGGCCTCATAAGAAGGCTCAAGGTCACCCAAAGGGCAATGGAGCGTGCTATGCTCGGAGTTTCTCTGCGTGATCGAATCAGAAACGAGGAGATCCGTAAGAGAACCAAAGTAACCGACATAGCTCTCAGAATTGCTAAACTTAAGTGGCAGTGGGCAGGCACATTGCTCGTAGAACAGATGGCCGTTGGGCAGTAAAGTTCTCGAGTGGCGACCACGCACCGGAAAGCGTAGTGTAGGCAGGCCTCCCACGCGGTGGACCGATGACCTGGTGAAGGTCTTGGGAAGCCGCTGGATGCGGGCAGCGCAGAACCGGTCGTCGTGGAGATCCTTGGGGGAGGCGTATGTCCAGCAGTGGACTTCCTTCGGCTGATATGATGACTAACCGATACTTTATGTAAGCATTTGTATAATTTAAATTAAACGAGGAGGACCCGTGCTGCTCCGCATAATTTTTTTATTCCTATTATTATGTACATCGATGGTGCGCGGTGGGCAACCCGCTAGCTTGCCATCGATGTTGCGCAGAATGTGCGCGTTGAATGTTCACACCTACCTGTCATACATGCTCCGAGCACTTTTCGTTTTCTTTCTAAAACCTATAAATGAAAGCACAACAACTACTCACAAAATGTACTGTTCGTTTTAAATGAAAAAATTGCGATCGCGCATGGATCGCGCTAACTTTATAACTCACTACTTGTCAAAAGTGTAATGTTAGTTTAAAATAAAACCGGCCAAGTGCGAGTTGAACTCACGTGGAGAGGGTTCCGTACAATGCCAAAGTCAAATACAAAATATCGCATTTGAAATCCTCACAGTAGGACGCGATTTATTTTGTTTTGAATATTTTTTTTACTAAAAATTTCAGTGTGTTTGGCTGCACCTCACCTGATGGTAAGTGCTGATGCAGCCCAGGATGTAACACGCAAGCTCAAATAGTGTATATTCACTCTCGTCTTGAAGATTCCTAAATTATACGAATCGGGGAAAACAGACGCTGGAAGGGAATTGCACCCCTTGGCCGTTCGCATGATGAACGAAGAAGCTAAACGCTTCGTGCGTAAAGGTGGAACATTGACGACAAAGGGGTGGAACCGCCCTCCGCGCCTGGTCGTCCGATGATGAAATAGAGAGGGAGGAATAAGGTCGTGAAACTCCAAGACACACTCTCCGAAATGAATCCTGTAGAACAGCGATAGACAGGCGACTATGTGGTGATGCTCGAGGCTTTGGAGCCTTTTTGATACAAGTTCCTCGTCACCAATGAGTCTAGCGCGTCGACTGATAAAATCCGTCCCATACGTGAGAGCAGTAATCCATATAGTTAACTACTACTAGTGCTATCTAGTGGTGTTTTAGTGAACTTCTTTTTTTTAATAAAAAATTTAGTGCGTTTGGCTGCACCTCACCTGATGGTAAGTGCCGATGCAGCCGAGGATGTAATACGCAAGCTCAAATAGTACCTATTCACTCTCGTCTTGAAGATTAATAAATTATACGAATCGGGGAATGCAGACGCCGGCAGGAAATTCCACTCCTTGGCCGTTCGAATAATGAACGAAGAAGAAAAACGCTTCGTGCGTAAAGGTGGAACATCAACGACAAAGGGGTGGAATCATCCTCAACACCTGGTCGTCCGATGATGAAATGGAGAGGGGGAATAAGGTCGTGAAGCTCCAGGACATACTCTCCGAAATGAATCCTGTAGAACACCGATAGACTATTTTCTATTATGACCAGAACTATTTTTCGTAAGTGAACGTATTATATTGAGTTTACCACTTTATTTTCAATTGATACAATTCTTATAGGTTTTTCTGTGATCTTCAAGCAATGAACTATATTTTGTATTTTTTTATTTTCTAATTTGTCCCCCAAAAAATACCTTTTTAAAAAAAATATTTATTTACTTTGCACATCTTGGGTTATCGGATTACACCATCCTAACAAATTTGACCTGATTTGGTCCAGTAGATTCGGAGCAAATTGGTTGTGACAGACGGACGGACAGATAGATGCACGAGTGATCCTATAAGGGTTCCGTTTTGTTATTTTTGTACGGAACCCTAAAAAGATAAGATATGACAAATTCTCTTTATTGCACACACTATACAATTAAAAAAAAAACTTATTCAGGTACTATAGAAAAAAAGTTTTATTCTTGTTAGGTATTCTAAACCTTTATTTATTTTAAATTACTAAACCTTCCTCATGAACCACTCCGTCCATTGATAAAAACCGTATGAAAATCCGTTTGGTAGTTTTAATGTTCACACCAAGTTTCCGTCCAACTCAACCAATTTTGATGGGCTATTTGGGCTAAACGATAGAGCTCATTCCAGCAAGTGTTCTTAGACCAAAACGAACCGCGTAGGTACCTACTTCAATTAGAAAAACGGGGATATTGAGAAAGAAAGCAACGAAAATCGTCTTTGAGTCTTGGGTTATATATAACTTGAGAAGGGAAGGGCGAAAGCTAGGTGATTTTCAATACTTGATGACAAATGTGTGCGTCAATACCTTTCATTATGTTATTTCTTATTATTAGTTTAATATGTTGAGAAGGCCGAAAGTTAGGTGATTTCCAATGCTTGATGACAAATCTGTGCGTCAATACCTTTCATTAAAAAAAAAAGCAAATCGGTTCTATAGAACGGTCGGACGGACTCGTACTACATTCTAGAGAAAGCGCGGTGCGCGAGTCGCTAGCCGCTGGCGGGGGTGATTTTCTATGCTTGATATCAAATCTGTGCATGGATACATTTCATTAAAAAAAGGAAATCGGTTGGATAGAACGTCCGCACGGAATCGCATTAGTTTTTATCAATTCTTGTAATATATGTATACAAGGTGTAAAACAATTGGTGTAGGACCCGTTAACTAGGGGTTCTACTCATCATACTAAACAACTTTCCCCAAGGAACCCTTAGTCAATTCTCGAAAAAAAATTTGGACCCTCCATACTAAAATGCATAAAATTGGTCGATCAGCTGATCGATTTGTATGAAGAGTAAAATCAATTTTTTACGTTTTCAGCAAAGTCGTAGAACAAAAGTTGTTCAATATGATGAGTAGAAGCCCCAGTCAACGGGACCTACACCAATTTTGTTACGCCCTATATAGGTTTCTCGGAAATGGCTTTTACGATTTGGACGTATTTAGGTAATGTTTTACTTTTTTAGTCTGTCTAAATTGGTGTCATCTCTTAGAAAATCCGTTTTCACTAAAAAATATAATTTTTAGTTAAGTTGTAGTTTAGCTACTCGACAACAGATGTCGCTACACGACTAGACACCGAGCAAAGCGTAGTCGCCCAGGCACTTCAATTTTGTTCAAGACAGTGAACAAATTAATATGCAGTCTGGTCCAAGAGCTGCCATAATCTGGACTACAGATTAAAGACGGTTCCATCAATATCTGTCATGGTTGTCATAGGACATCAGTTTATAACTTATTTCCAAAAATGGACCAAAAACTGACAACATTTGTTTAAGACGGTAATATTGCAGATTTTAGTTATTTTTGACGTCAATTACTCTTAAACGATAGAAAACCCATGGTTGAAAAAAACACTCGTATTGTTGATGATGTTTCATAATGTCAAAAGCTATTAGAAACACGAATGAGCAGTTTTGGCTCTATAGAAAAAAAATCACAAAGATAGGTAGGTCTACACCGTAACTTTCAACTCTATTTATGACTAATATTTTGAAGTATAAATTTTTAAAAATTAACAAAAATATTTGTATGATAATACAAAGTGAGTAATGTTATTATTTTTTACACTTTCATTGCAGTTTTTGATTGAAAAGAAAAACCATCGAAAAAGTGTGGTTATTTTCTTTACTCTTTACACGTAAATAAAAAGACAGAGACAACTGTTCCAATTAATACCTCGCCTTAAGCTGGATTTACAAATTATAGGTCAATTAATGTATGAAGTTTATTATGACATCAGAGCTATGCCCAAGCTTTAACTTCATAAGCCCTTTAATTGATAACCAGCTCAATAGTTTGGCGAGGGGCTGTAATTACCGTAGATCAGTATAAATAGGCACGACGAGTGATAGTTTACAAAGGTATCAATACCCACCACGAGACTAATGGTGTTTTCAAACGCAGCGCTAACTAAACGATCGTGTTCAAAACAAAGTTGGACTTATCTAGACGATAAATCGACGTTGAACTGAAAAGATTAAAGGTATCTTTGGTCCAAAAATAACCTTCAGTCCGTAGATATTATTATTTTCAAAACAAACCTA
The DNA here is from genome assembly GCA_947284805.1 of Coleophora flavipennella. Classification (NCBI taxonomy): domain Eukaryota; kingdom Metazoa; phylum Arthropoda; class Insecta; order Lepidoptera; family Coleophoridae; genus Coleophora; species Coleophora flavipennella. The sequence continues at coordinate 6,207,966 of OX369287.1, read as the reverse complement.
CAGCTTCGCATGGCCATTGACTGTGATGTGATGTGATGAGGTGATCTTTAAATTTGATTTTTTGGTCTAGGTACGGCGTATAATATTTTTTGTAGGTATATTATCTGAGTAATAATAATATTCAGGGACAAACCACACACGGTCATCTGATCCCAATCGAAGATTCCCTGTACTATGAGGAAACCAGATAGGTACTGATATAAAAACTGATATAAGTTTAAAATTACATAAACTGAAATACATATACATATACCTAGATATAATAATTATTGTTATTTTAATATGGATTGTATTTATGCTGTAGTGAGAGTAAAACAAATATAGTGCAATTTTCATACAGTTTATTTTTCTCAGCCACCACGTCTTAACGTCAATACCCACATCAAAGAGTTTCTCTAATATCTTTAGAAGGAAATTCCATTTCACGTATTAAATGACCCCTACGGCATACTCGTCCTTATAGGTTTCTGCAGTGAGAGTGAGACAAATATAGTGCAATTTTCATAGAATTTATTTTTCTCAGCCACCACGTCTTTACATCAATACCCACCTCAAAGAGTTTCTATAATATGTTTAGAGGGAAATGATTTCATGTTTTAAATGGCCCCTACGGCATACTCGTCATTATAGGTTGCTGTAGTGAGAGTGAGATAAATATAGTGCAATTTTCATACAGTTTATTTTTCTCAGCCACCACGTCTTTACATCAATACCTACCTCAAAGAGTTTCTATAATGTCTTTAAAGGGAAATTCCATTTCACGTTTTAAATGACCCCTACGTCATACTCGTCCTTATAAGTTGCTGTTGTGAGAGTGAGACAAATATAGTGCAATTTTCGTATAGTTTATTTTTCTTACTCACCACGTCTTTGCATCAATACCCACCTCAAAGAGTTTTTATAATAACTTTCGAGCGAAATTTCATTTCACGTTTTAAATGGCCCCTACGGCATACTCGTCCCTATAGGTTGCTGTAGTGAGATCGAGATAAATATAGTGCAATTTTCATACAGTTTTTTTTTCAGCCACCACGTTTTTATATCAATAACCACCTCAAAGAGTTTTTATAATATCTTTAGAGGGGAAAAAAGCCATTTCACGTTCAAAATGGCCCCTACGTCATACTCGACCTTATAGGTTGCTGAAGTGAGAGTGAGACATATATAGTGTAATTTATTTTTCTCTGCCACGTCTTTGAATCTGTTACTTGACTCCACTTCTCCGTCGAGTCGTGATTTTCTTCGTCTTTAGCGATAATAGAAAAGCTCTGTAACCTACCTGCCTTCCTGAATACGCTCTACTAGCTAAATTTTTGTAGCAAAAAATTCAAATAAACACATGCAATCATTTTTTAGGGCTCCGTACTTAAAGGGAAAAAACGGGACCCTATTACTAAGACTTCGCGGTCTGTCTGTCTGTCACCAGGCTGTATTTCATGAACCATGATTGCTAGACCGTTGAAAATTTTACAGATGTATGTATTTCTATTACCGCTATGACAACAAATACCAAAAAGTGAAAATATACAAAAACCGTGTTTTTTTAAGACGTGAAAAAACTAGCGCCGTCTTGTATGATGGTACGGAACCCTTTGTACTAGCGCTGTCGCGAACACGATGGATTAACATCTTGTCGCGAATGAACTTCATAAAGATGACCTAACTTAAATTGATTAGTCTATGACGAATCGGTAAACAGCAAAGAGTTTTTATCCTTTCACTCGTTTTATATAGGAGCGCCGGGCTCATAATTCATTTCATTTCGATTTCGCGTGTGCTTCGATCAACATCTCTTCGAGCCAACCACGAGGATGGAAGAAGACCTGGACCAGCTGCCACTGCTGCCGAGCCAAAGGACCAAGTTGAGTATCATAATTGATTTCATATCTTGTCGAAATATCTCTTTGCTTCTAATTTGCTCATGTAACTATATCCGATGTAATCTCGATATTTACACAATGCCTGGTGCCGGTATCAGCCTGAAGGCTCCACAATCACCAAACCCCATCGACCTTGCACCATATTTCCACGACACATCATACACGCCACCACAGCTCGCACATAACCTATAATCATCGTGTCCTTTGACACATTGCTTTCCCAACACAGCTAGGTGGAGAGATGACAATTGGACGACGTGGTGCTGACGTGGCGAGCGCGCTGCAGATCCTGTTGAGTACACGGAACTGACAGGAACCCAATCACCTTGGATGAACCTGAGACTGTTTATGGATACGGAAGACGACATACTCGAGTATGATCTGTAAGTTACGGGAAGCCGCAGATCTTTCCGGAGTGCCGACTACCTAGATGTGGATCAATCGACGTGTGAGAATAGCGTGGTACCCGCTGATACTTCGGTGAACGTGGATAGCCAGATGTCGCCTGGCAATGGGGAAATTAAACCTCTCCCCCGACGAGGGACATGGGGATGTGTTTCTCCTCCAACGTGGGACATGGGGAACGCTACCTACTCCCCCAACAGTCCCCAACGACTCGCCAGCCCGGACGCGGGTGGGACGAGGGGACGGATAGCCAGATGTCGCCTGGCAATGGGGAAATTAAACCTCTCCCCCGACGAGGGACATGGGGATGTGTTTCTCCTCCAACGTGGGACATGGGGAACGCTACCTACTCCCCCAATAGTCCCCAACGACTCGCCAGCCCGGACGCGGGTGGGACGAGGGGACGAGGAGAGTGGCTCCTCCAACGTGGGACATGGCAACGGTCCCTGACGACTCGCGGCCCAGGCATGGGGAAGACGAGGGGACGAGGAGAATGGCTCCTCCAACGTGGGACATGGCAACAGTCCCCAATGACTCGCCAGCCCAGACGCGGGTGAGACGAGGGGGCGAGGAGAGTGGCTCCTCCAACGTGGGACGTGGCAACGTGATCCCCTTCCCTTACATTCCTTGCCCCCGACCTATTAATGATTTATTTCTTTCAGCACTGTTGTTTGACGTGTGACTAACCATTGCCTTATTCATGCTACTGTGCTCATGTATTATGCGATATTCATTTGTACACACACCTGACATCAAACACACACTCATAGAAAGGCGCCTCATGCAACACTGATTGCTTATTTCATGTGCATCCTCATCCCGTAATTTAGCCATGGACGGCATGTCCATCCCAAGGTAGAACCCCACTCCTCACAACAGATTATGGGATCCGCTATCATACTCATGCCAGTTTAATTACAGGAGTTGGACGAACACCTGGCAGCACGGGTGGTCGGGTATACTCTGCGATGGTGAAGGACATGAATTGTGTTGCAGTACAGCGAGTCACATGTGAGTTTAATCATAAGTGCGTACATGACAATCGCGGCATGGATACTGATGTATACATCGCTCCGCGACAAGCGCCATCTAGTATGATGGTACGGAACCCTTTGTGTGCGGTTCTGACTCGCACTTGGCCGGTTTTTTGTTTATAACCCTTTCGTTTTTAATCTAGTGACGTCACGTTCAGCGCACCGCGAGGGTTGCACACAAGCTTTGTCTGCGGTTCATCAGACCACGTAATTAACTAGACGCACAACATAACAAAATAATACTCTATATACATAACTGTTCTAGTCGTATATATTGTTGCATTGACACAATGTACTTGGTTACCGCATTCATTTTTCGAACAGGACACTGTTATTGGATTGTTTTTGAAAAATATGAAACAGAGATAAATTCAAAATCACAGGCTGTAAGAAAAGACCACGACATGTAATTTAAAATTTTAAATACAAGGTCGACTGTATCCAATAATTAGGTTTTTCCAAGCTAGGTAGTTTGATAAATAATCAAATGGTCTCATAAAGAAATCCGGCCAAGTGGGAGTCGGACTCGTGCACCTTGGGTTCAGTACAAAGTTGGTAAAGGGTACCATAAAAAGATTAACGAATAAGTATGCGACGTCTGGCGCACCCTCCAAATATATGCATCCACTAACACTGAACCACAGAATTACAATATGGCCTATATCGTAATACGGTGACTGAACTATATAATATTTAAAAGGAAAGTACCAGTAATGAAGAGGTGAATAAAACCAATAAAAATAGAACAGTCGGATAAAAAGGACCCCCCCCCCCCATAGTTTGTGTTTCTTCATTTTCAACCTGCTTTTATATATTTTTGTTTATTTTTTACTTTTTATAATTTGGTTTTATTTTTAAAATTGTCATTTGGATTCTGATCAGGAGATCATTGTTCTGTTTTACTGGTTTATTCACTTTATTATTTTCTTAATTCAATATAAATAGTTCGACTGGTGTTTTTTTCTTAATTTGGACCCTGCCCTTCCCTCCATTATCAATTTCCTTTTGTGCGTGCATCGGCGTGAAGAGGATGCGCCCGACGCCGCAAGTACACAGAATGATGAACGACAGACATATTATTATTTTTATTATTTTATTTATTAAAAAAATACATATATTTATTTGAAACTTAAACTACGGGTACAAATTTTATGTGTACGATAGCAACTGCATTAGTCAAGGACTGTGTCGCAGTTACTAACGCCCACCTCCGGAAGAAACAATAATGTGACGTTCCTTAACGTATGAAATATGAATCAAGAGAACTTAAAAATAGATCTTACAGATAGGAAGTAAAGTGAAAAAGTAAAAAAAATTACTTAGCTATCTAAAACTACAAATCATCTCAGAAGTGTGTGCCTTTTCTTTATTGTGTGTGTGTGTGTGTGTGTGTGTGTGTGTGTGTGTGTGTGTGTATGTGTGTGTGTGTGTGCGCGCGTGTGTGTGTGTGTATTATTCTATTCCGATTTCTGTTACGACAAACATGTACGTCTTTTCAGAAGAAACAATGTTCTCCCATACATCGGTCTAATCATGATTGATGCTCTGTATATTTATTTTTTCACTAGCTTTTGCCCGCGGCTTCGCTCGCGTGGACGATATTTTTTAAATGTCGGTCTTTGAGGGTGAGTGGTGCACTAGCCGCAAGCGGCTTCCGAGCGAAGACACGAGTTCACTCCAAATCCCTTGGAAACTATATCGGGCTATTCAGACTAACAGTCTACGTCACTTTGACCCCTTCAAATATGTCTATGCAACAAATCACGTATTGACGGATTGCCGTTGCTCCATTGCGACGGCGACGTGCGCGAGGCTGGAAATGAGCTTTCCCCAGATCCCTCAGGCTGTGTTAATTAGTAGTCTATGCCATTTCCCACCCCTCAACCGTCTCCGTGCAAAAAATCACAACAATCCGTTGCTCCGTTCCCTCAGGAACTGTATCGGACTATGCTATTTTCACGGGAAATAACGTAGCCTATGTCCTTCTCCATAATACAGGCTACCTCCGTGCCAAATTTCGTCAAGACTTGTTGAGGTATTAAAGCGTGAAAAGGTAACAAACAAACAAAAACACATTTTCACATTTAAAATATTAGTAAGGAATTAAGGACATCAGACGTGATGTAACTACAAATTAACGACTTTCGGTTTTTCCTTTACTTGCACTATGAGACCTTGCTTCATGCCAAACATGTTTTTATGTCAACGGGAAGTTCCCTAAGTGAGGCAGCACACCAGCGCCACATGCTACACGCATCGTACATTTACGTCGCCACAGTTATTGCGCTACAAAAAACGAACGTGTTCGATCTTGAATTAGCAGCAATGCAGAAAGCGCGGCAAACGTCTCGCTCTCGCCACATCGCCACATAGTGCACCCGCTACAAATGTGTCCTTAGCCTAGGTTGAGTGCCTTCCGTACTCGCCTCCCCTGCCCGGTGAAGTTGTAAAGGCCCCCACGGCCAACAACAAGATTATCCTTTCGAAAAAAAAATGTGTCCCTAGTGTGCGTGCTCGCGCACAGATATACGGGGGCGTTAAATGTGTCGCGTTTCGAATGTGGCGCCACAATTATCGTGATACAAGTGTATGTCTGTTGTGCGGCCTGACTAAAGGTTTCGTTTGATGGGTCAGTTTGCGAGTGTCAAAATATGACGTATGTTGGTATAAATGGCCGTATCTTCGATTATGTTGACATAGAAGCTTGATTTTTTAAACCTCCAAGGAAACTCGTATTTGATATTATCAATTTCAACTTGATATCTCTACCCGATCCTGAGAAAAAAAATGTCTTGATAGACAGACAGAACGGCAGGCGGAAAACTATTAACGTTTTTTTTTCTTTTGAGGTGCGGAACCTTAAAAACCAGCCAAGTGCGAGTCAGACTTAGGCGTACCGATGGTTCTCTACCACCGAGCCACAGATGAGAGAGCAGGCTCCCGGCGCGGCACTGGCGAACAACGTGATATTTAATCTTATGGAATCAGCTTTACAATTGAATTTCGCTTGAGTGTCTTAACGTGACTTACGTCCTTTACTTCGAGACATTTTAGATTATTGCGAGCTTAGTAAATATTCTAAGACAATTTCGTCTTAGCCGTTTTATCAATACCTTTATTCTCCTACTGTCGGTATTTATTTCATGTGACTAACTTATGTAATGTAGGAAGAAAATCCAATAATCTCTCAATACTACATAGTTTTACGAAATAAAAAAAAAAACGAGCGAAAACCAATGAATCGTTTTTTTGCTTTAGCCATACGAAAGAAGATAGTTCAAAGAATTAGCTAGTTTTTCACGTTCAGCAAGCTTGCGTCCGACTCAACACTATTTTTGGGAGCCTGCTCTGAATAGATCGAGCTACGAAGGAAATAAGTTATTTCTCCGCGCACTAAACCCTTGGGTACGAAATTCTAAAAACAACAATAAGCACAAAAACGATAATTTTTATATCATTCAATATAACAAATATCTGACTTACAATTGGCAGGCTTTTACTGTTAATTTGTTGTTTTACTTTATAGTTTGCACTCTAAGCACACCAAGTTTGACACTTGTATGTGTAACCGTTTTTGCGATAAATTAACAAAAAAAGTGGCCAAGTGCGAGTCGGCCCACGCGCAAAGTAGGTTTCCGTAGTCTTTTCAATAAATAAATGTAAATGTAAAAACTGCTGGACAAGGCCTGTCCAGCAGTGAATGTTTTTCTGCTGACATAATGTAAAAACTAAGTCTTTTTTGCTGTTGGCATAGAGCTCGTATAACCGCATCCGTGGCGTAATGTTTAGTCCATTCGCTTCACACCAGGAGGTCGCGGGTGCGATTCCCGGCGGGCTTAACTTTTTAAGATTCGATTTTGTTGATGTTAGGGTATTTACATAGCCCGCCTGGCTAGCTACCACCATCTAATCGAAATCTTGCCGCCAAACAGCATTAATATATTATTATTAATCATTTATTTCAGACATAGGTAGTCCATATTTAGGTTAGTATATTACAAAAATTAATGTTTTCCGGCTTGAAGATAAGATAGCCAGATCCACAATGCGTTGGGGAAACTTGGTAAGCCCGCTTCCATTATCAGCATTCGTCACTTACCATCAAGTGAGATGATGCCAAGGGTTTACCAATAGTGAATTTAAAAAAATATGTATGGAATCTATAGGTAATATTTACAAATTCAAAGTTACAAAGCACATCTTTAATTGGTCGACTATTAGCTACTCCTACACCACACCCTGGACACTTCATACAACAAGCCAGAAATGACATTTAAAAAAGGAATGACGGTACAAACAAACTAGCGGAGAAATCCTATACGTTCGACAACCAAACTGTATCCAATCTGTATCAATCAGGGTGAAAAGTGGGTCGCAATCTAGAGAGCGGCAGGGAGTGTCCATAATGTATGTTAGTACTAATATATATACTTTGCCTAAACTAAGAAAGCCTACTTGGCTGTGATAATTTTTCATGTAAATTGATTAAATGTCCTACTATCACCATTTTTTTTTCAGTGGTCCTGAAATAACGGTTTAGCTAGTAGGGGGATAAATTGACTATAACTAAAATTAAGAATTCAAAGCTTAATATTTCGTAAACAGTGCCCTGAATCAAAAAATGGTTTTTACACACCCGCAATATTTTTAACGCCTATTCAATGACACCCCACACCATGAATAGATAAGAAAAAAAATCTCCACTTTACGTGTAGGGGAGGTAGGTACCCTTAATTTTTTATTAAAGATTTTATTTTTATATTTTATCGGCATGGTTATTATGTATACTCATGCCAAATTACAGCTTTCTAGTACTAAGAGTATCTGAGCTAATTCGCGGACAGACAGATGGACGGATATGATTACGGAACCCCTAAAAAAGAAAAACACGTTTCATGTAAAGGAATTTACTTTTTGTTTTAGTTATTTTGTTATGAAAATCCGCCATAATAACACATATTATTTTGTATAAGTTTTTTTTAGTTTTCGTTTACCATCACTTTCCATCAGGTGAGATTTAGTTAAATTCACTAAATATTTTAATAAAAAATATAAAAGATTGACTACAGAACCCCTAAAGCAAAAACAAAAAAATACCACTCAAGCATAATTAATTTTGTTAACAAATATTACAAGAACAAAACAGACAACTGAAAACATACGAAATAAAACGAACTGAGTAGAATTGATTCACGAACACAATTTGACAATTGTGTAACCGAAAACCCGAAAGTTTTTTCATTCGTTTTTTAAATTACATTCGGCAAAGGATATTTCATTGATCTTTCATTACTTCAGTGTCTGGGGAAATAAAATCAAAAGTTTAGGAAGAAATGAACTGCACGGAAAAGGGTTGTGAGACACGAGAACGGAATACGGAATGCAAGCGGAATGGGATGTTGATTTGCTAAGCTGTTTTGTGCATACCAATTGCATTGGATTTGAATAAGAGTGATAAAATGTTGTGAATGTGGCCCTTCTAATTTGGAGTTCATTGATTGAAAATGAACAATAATGCCTGTAACGAACCTTAAACTAGCCTACCTATAAATATGCGTACGTACATACAAACATACAACCATACAACCTACTACCTACAAGAAATATGTAAATGATACAAACTATACTTAAATTTTATTGCATTGACAAACACAATTAAACGTTTGACCAGATCGTCTAGAGAACCCTAATTTGTGGTCGTAGTAACTCAGAACCTTTTAGAAGGTGAATAATAACTTATTATGGAGAGCTTAGTTTTTGTTACGTTGGGTGTGAAAGAACGATGTAGTCTAACTTAGAATATTGAGGTATTTCGCGCGGAACCCTAGTTTTCCTAACAAAATGGGTCTCTTCAGGGGATTTCCCCCCCTGTAGAGAAAATCCTGCCCCCGATGCCCGGAATAATGTAATTCATAGACATAGACATCATTTATTAATAATATACATTACACGTCAAGAAATTAAAGAAAAAAAATAAAAGATTAAATTACATTAAAATGACAATTTAAATATAGCTATAACCAAGGTATGTTATTTACATAAAGAAAATAAAATATACAAAATAGTAATATTTTGTAATTAATTAGTTTTAATACATAACTGACGTTATTACTACATTATTTTAGTGATTTAAAATATAAAGCTAATGCAAATTAATTAACGAGCAAATTTAACTCGAATCAAATCTTAATGCAAAAGAGCACACACAGAATTTCGTAGTCTTCAGCCACAAGTCTAGCCAGACCTCCGTCCCCTGCAACTATACTAAATGAACTAAGCCGTGTCCCGCCCAAATTCCCAAGCTAGTGTTAGCAAAATGTTTGTGAGACATTCTGATCAAACGGGTGTAGTATAGAATATAGCCGAGTCATTACAGCCATAAACCTTCCATGTCTGTTCCTCAGGTTGGTTTAATACCTTAGGACAGCGATAGATCGTGAATACACGTTAGTACTAACCTCCTTAGTACTAAAACAAAGTATGTATTCCACTTTGTACACGTTGCTCAAAACTAAAAGCTGATCTATGACGGATAAAGATCTACGTCCACTATAAAATGACGAATAAAAGGTAGTAGCACAGATTACTAAGTAGTTACTAGTAGTAGGTTAACTACTTAAGTTGGTTCTTAGACCTAGAACTGTGCTATACAGTTGCTGTACTTAATGACAAATAAAGACCTGCGGTCAATAATAGTTTGGGATAAAATGTACACAACATCCACAGTGCCACCGGCTCCCAACAATACATCGTGTTAAAGGTCTGTCCTTAGACATAGTAAAACCCGGATAAGGGCGGAAGTACTGACAGTTCAGTAGGTTTTTTAAGCGAAATGAACATATCGCAGGCCATTGTGATACCCACGCGAATCATAGTCGCAGCATCACAAATAAGCCAAAGCGAAATGACGTATAAGCCAATGCTAGTCGAAATCTACGTCGCTTTTCCCCAGCAGAACTAGCCACCACTAGTAGCAAATATTTGAATAGGTTGCGCCAAGAACCGGCAGAACGTAGACATCGTGCACATCTGTTCGTACTCATCATCAACCACAAAATGGATTTAGTATTTAAACTTATCACAAATTAACTGACCCTAGCTACGGTTACCGCCCAGATGGGTCAGCCTACCAACAACATCAGTCTTCCTATAATCACAATGGTAGTAAGGCGCGAACGCTTTAAGATTTGTTTGTTAGCCCATTACGTCTATTCTACGAACGTGTGAACAGATTTAGCTGAAATTTGGTAAAATTAGGAATTGTCATATCTATAAACCACTAAATCACATCTAGTCCATATTGCATGGCTTGGTAAGCAATCATCTCACGAATGAAATAGGCTGCCTAAAGCATAGCGCTGAACCATTCCGAGTGAAGTTTGGTGCATTGGGTTGACCTCGTTTCCACGGAACCCTAAAATAAACAGTGCTGTGTGTTACTTGCTGTGAAGGCAGTTCGTACATATATTAAATGTGGCAAATTAAGTAGGTCTCACACCAATACATAATGTAAAGTCTTGATTGCGCACTTTGCCCCAGCAGTTACATCATATTAGCCTCTGTTGGACATCTATAGTCTCTTCCCCAACAGTGGACATAGCACTTCCCACTTCCCACACACGTGGCTACAGCAGTTACATCATACCAGCCTCTGTTGGACAGCTATTGTCTCTTCCCCAAAAGTAAACATAGCGCTTCCCACTTCCTACACACGTGACTACAGCAGTTACATCATCACAGCCTCTGTTGGACAAACATCGTCTCTTGCCCAATAGTGGACTTAGCACTTCGCACTTCCTACAAACGTGGCTACAGCAATTGTATCAAGTCGGCCTCTGTTGGACAAATATTATCTCCAACCCAGCATTGGAAATAGCACTTCCCACTTCCTACGCACGTGGCTACAGCAGTTACAGCATATGAGCCTCAGTTCGACAGCCATTTTCTCTTCCCCAACAGTGTACATAGCTCTTCCCACTTCCTACACACGTGGCAACAGCTTCCCTCATCATCACAGTCGGTCGCATGGACAAATATCATGCCCAAATGTGGGCATAGCTAACCTACCTTCTACTTATCCATAATCATATAATTCCCTGAAATAAATGTTAGCATTAAAACCTGCCAAATATAAAATGAAAATTAACACACAAACTGTGAAACCTGGAAAAGATAATTACTTATAAATTAAATGTATTAAAATCTGTTTAAACACTCACGAACCTTGAAGAACGAAGACTTCCCTTTTCTGTGTCATCTGGCTTACTTAGCCGGCAGCTCATGGAGGTCGACCACGTGGGTCGTGGGGTAGTCTTCCCCAGCAGCGAGGCGTCTTACTTTTGAAGTTATTTTTCTCCGGTGGTTGCGTAGAACTGAGGTTCTTCTTCGGCGGGTGGTGAGAGTACTGAGGGCCGAGCGCGGTCCCGTTGGGGCTTATGTAATAATTCACGCAGATGTAAACTTGGAGAGCACGGGTTAACGCACACACACATCGGAGAATCTCCAGCAAACAGGGCCATCGTATGATTCGAGTGACGTCAGCCGCCAGACTTCGACTTGTAGTGATTTTAGTGTCATTAATTTTCTAGGAAAACCTGTCTACACTAATATTATAAAGAGGAAATATTTGATTGTTTGTTTGTATGTTTGTTTGTCTTGAATAGGCTCCGAAACTTCTGAACCGATTTGAAAAATTCTTTCATCGTTGCGAAGCTACACTATCCGCGGTTGCTATAATAAGCTATATTATATTTTCAAAAATTAGGGATCCTTTCTAAAACTTAAAAAATGTAACCCAAGGTATCAAAATTACCTAAAAACTTCTTCAATATCCACAAAAAGTAGTGTAGTGTAGTGGTAGTGGTACTAAGTGTAGTGTTAGTGGTAGCGGTAGCGGTAATGGTAGTGGTGGCGGTAGTGGTAGTGGTGGTGGTAGTGATGGTGGTAGTGGTGATGGGGTTGTAGTGGTAGTGAACTGGTAGTGTAGTGGTAGTGGTCGTGTAATTAGTAGTAGTGGTTGGTGGTGGTAGTGGTACTGGTAGTGGTGGCGGTAGTGGCAGTGGTGGTGGTAGTGGTAGTGGTGGTGGTGGTGGCGGTAGTGGTAGTGGTGGTGGTAGTGATGGTGGTAGTGGTGATGGGGTTGTAGTGGTAGTGAACTGGTAGTGTAGTGGTAGTGGTCGTGTAATTAGTAGTAGTGGTTGGTGGTGGTAGTGGTACTGGTAGTGGTGGCGGTAGTGGCAGTGGTGGTGGTAGTGGTAGTGGTGGTGGTGGTGGTGGTAGTGGTAGTGTAGTGATAGTGGTAGTGTTGTGGTAGTGGTGGTGTAGTGGTACACACAACGTAGCCTCTTTTGAAGACACACGCAAAACACAATATAACACCAAAAGGGATGAAATAAAAGCCCGACCACCTGCGGCTATCCACTACAATTACAGGAACGGTGTCCTGACGTGCCCCAAATGTGACCGCACGTTCCGAGCGAAGATTGGCTACAACAGCCATATGCGGGCGCACGATAAGGCGGAGCAGCGGGACGCTTGCAGCTGAGCCGGACAACTCTGCGGTCGCTGCAGCCGAAAACGGCTAGGATCATCATCATCATCAGTGTAGTGGTAGTGGTCGTGGTAGTGTTGTGGTAGTGTTAGTGTATTGGTAGTGGTGGTGTTAGTGGTAGTGGTTGGTGGTGGTGGTGGTGGTACTGGTGGTGGTAGTGGTAGTGTAGTGGTAGTGGTAGGGTAGGGTAGTGTAGTAGTAGTAGTGTAGTGGTAGTGGTAGGGTAGTGTAGTAGTAGTGGTGGTGGTAACGGTGGTGGTGGTAGTGGTATTGGTAGTATAGTGTAATGGTAGTGGTAGTGGTAGTGTTAGTGGTGGTGGTAGTGGTAGTGTTAGTGGTAATGGTAGTGTAGTGGTAATGGTAGTGGTAGTGGAAATATAGTGGTAGTGTAGTGGAAATGGTAGTGGTATAGGTAGTTAAAGTGGTATAATAGTGGTAGTGGTGGTGGTGATGGTAGTGGTAATGTTAGTTGTGGCGGTAGTGGTAGTGGTAGTGGTGGTGGTGGTTGTAGTGGTAGTGAAGTGGTAGTAGTAGTGTAGTGGTAATGTATTGACAGTGTAGTGGTAGTGGTAGTGTATCGGTAGTGTAGTGAAGTGTATTGTAGTGTAGTGTGAGGCGGTACGAAGTTCACCGGGACAGCTGGTATTATATATAAGTACTACTGATTTTTTACTTCGCTGTCCGCCCGTCTGTTTATCCTTCTGTCACCAGGCTTTTCTAATGAAATACTCATTAACCGTGATAGCTAGACAGTTTAAAATTACACATATGATGTATTTTTGTTACAGTTATAACAACAAATACTAAAAATTTTAAAAAGTGGAAAAATAAGGAGGGTCTCCATATAAAAAACGTGTTTTTGTTTAAGCATGAAGAAACTAGCGCCATGTAGTATGATGGTACGGAACCCTATGTGTGCGGTACTGACTCGCACTTGGCCGGTTTTTTTATTGTTAATATGAATAAGACGCTCATCCTTATATTAGAAACTTTTTGTCATCATATTCTTAGTTTTATGATCATACGACCCGTTTTATTATGAAATAACACTTACATTTTTTTTTATTCACAATTGGTAAACCCTTGACAACATCTCACCTCAACCATATTCTAAGATTTAAAATAATTTTCGAAGGACCTAAAAACTTTTAGGTACAAGCTTTTATTTGAAAATTATCGATTATTTCGTATTTTTCTCAGCAAACCCTTTTAATTGATACCCACATTGTAGGAGTGCATTAAAAAAAACTAGTCAGCCATCTTGAATGCGCCGCCATGTTGGGTTTAGAATGACGTTACATAGTTTACCATGCATTGTCATCCAAACTGAACGTGTGTACAAAATTTCAGCTCAATCGGTTGAAGATATCTGCTTCAAAACTGAGTCGCAAGATATCACCCGACCAAACAAACATAAATTGCAAGTTAATGTAATAGTATTGGTTGCCTCAAGTGTTCTTCTTCACTACTTTTCTAACTTTTACGTTTGTCTATCGCGTAGCCTAACATTTTTCTTTCATCACGATGTTTTTTTCCTGCAAATAAGTACTTTATCAGCCTGCCATCGACTTCGTTTAATTCAATTTGCCAGAGCTGGGGTCCGTCAGTATAATTTTCCCGCTAATCAATCAGTGTCCATACCTTCAATTTCGGGAGTTTGGCATGAATGAAATCTTTTAGGGCAAAAATTGGGGACATTTCATAACAGCAGATTAAGGTGGTGTCAGAACGAAAAACAATTTTCAGGAGCAGGATTTGTTATATTGGCTGGTAATGTCCATTAGCTTCACATCAGGAGGTCGCGAGTTCGATTCCCGGGGAAGTCTAACTTTGTATAACTCGGTTTGTTTGGTGGTAGGGTATTTTCTAAGCCCGCCTGGCTAGCTACAACCATCTTATCTAAGTCTTGCCGCCAATCATCAGTGTTAACAACATTGATATGTTCCGGTTTGCAGATAAGATAGCCAGTTCCCCATTGCGATCGTTGGGGAATCTTGGTAAGTCCTCTTCCATCTTCGGCATCCATCGAGCCTGCCTGCGCTACGTAAGCTCAAGCTACAAATGCTCAATAATAAGCTACCATGTTGTTCTAGTTCCGTATTTAATCACTGGCATCACACACATATATTAGTACTAAAATACACTATGGACACTCCCTGCCGCTCTCTAGATTGCGACCTCACCCCTTCGTCACCCAGATTGATACAGATTCGTTACAGTTCAGTTGTCAAACGTATAGGATTTTGCCGCCATTTGTTTGTTCCATCATTCCTTTTTTGAAATGTCATTTCATGCCCGTTGTATGAAGTGTCCAGGGTTTGCCTTAGTCTTGAGCAGGGTTCAACATTGATATTTATATTTTTAATGCAAAAATCATACGTTATATTAATTCGACTGATGATATAGTTTTTAGCTTCTAAAAGTTGATTCTTAAGGCTGAATGTGCCGAATCCAAAGAATAAAGATATGATTATAACAATAATAAATAAACGAGTTTAATTTAATTAAATATCATCAAATTAGCAAAAGTATAGATTTATTCAGTTATTTCAAAAAAAAAATATCAGAGTATAACATTTGAACGTTATTTTGATAAACGTCTTTAAATTATCAAACATATACATATAAAATTCAGCTATTTCTCCAAAAAACTTACTAGAGTATGAAATAAGTATATAATGACTGACTCGTTGGCTCAGTGGTTAGTGCTCTTGACTGCTGATCCGAGATTTGTGGGTTCGATCCCCACAAACATTTGTGTGATGAGCAGATTTGTTTGCTGTGTGTCTGGGTGTTATATATCTATATATGTATGTATTTAAACGTATAAGTATGTATATATCAGTCTCTGGTTCCCATAACACAGGGAATCCTACTTTGGGGCCAGATGACCATGTGTAATTTGTCCCGGAAAAAAAAGATAAAAATCAAAAAAAATCAATTTAATATATTTATTCAAAATAGGTGAAAATTACACTCTTTCTGATAGTCATAAAATAATAATAACAATGTGATTTGTAAAGAATCAAGAAATAAACAATAATTAGTTAATAACGTCAAAATTTAATCCTTGTTATAAACCAGATCATGTCATTAGAACATGAAAATATGACACGAAAAGTTATAAATAAAAATCATTGAATGTCATTAATGCCTGTAACAAGAGTAGGTCAGTTCACACAGACAGCACCTGGTCACGAGTATAACGCGAGAGTCAGCCATCGCTCCCATCAACCATATTAGAGGGAAAGGAACGACCCGGCTCCCGATGCGCCAACATCTGCACGAACATTCACGACTCATGTCAATGCTAAGATAAAAATATTCATTAAAAGATCTATATAAAAATTCTGATATTTTGATATTTATTATAAACTAGCTGTCCCGGCGAACTTCATACCACCTTACACTACACTACACTACCCTACCCTACCCTACACTATCCTACACTACACTACACTACACTACACTACACTACCCTACCCTACCCTACCCTACCTCTTCACCACACTACACTACCCTACCCTTCCCTACCCTACACTACCCTACCCTACACTACACTTAACTGCACTACCCTACCCTACATAAGAACCTTCTCCTGACAATAACGAACATGACAAAAAAAGAATTAGCGAAATCGGTCCAGCCGTTCACGCGTGATGCCGTGACCAAGGTGAGATGTTGTCAAGGGTTTACCAATTGTGAATAAAAAAAAAAAAAAAAAAATAGGGATTCATTTTTATATATATATAGACTAGCTGTTTCCCGCGGTTTCACCCGCGTGGACAACGTTTCTATGACTTTTCGAGGGTGCGCAGTGCGCGAGCCGCAAGCGGCTCGCGAGCGTGGTAAAAAGTAGCCTATGTCTGAATCCAGGTCCTAATCTGTCTACCTACCAAATTTCAGCCAAATCCGTTAAGTAGTTTTTGCGGGAAAGCGTAACAGACAGACAGAGTTACTTTCACATTTATAATATTAGTAGGGATTACTAGCTGTCCCGGCGAACTACGTACCGCCTTACATTACATTACACTGCCCTACCCTACCCTACCCTACCCTACACTACACTACCCTACCCTACCCTACCCTACACTACCCTACCCTACCCTACACTACCCTACCCTACCCTACATACACTACACTACACTACACTACCCTACCCTACCCAACACTACCCTACCCTACACTACCCTACCCTACCCTACATACACTACACTACCCTACACTACACTACCCTACACTACACTACCCTACCCTACACTACCCTACCCTACACTACCCTACCCTAAAAAAAAAAATGATGTTGGCCGATTCTCAGACCTACTCAATATGCTCACAAAATTTCATGAGAATCGGTCAAGCCGTTTCGGAGGAGTAAGGGAACGAAAATTGTGACACGAGAATTTTATATATTAGACTAGCTGTCCCGGCGAACTACGTACCGCCTTACATTACATTACACTGCCCTACCCTACCCTACCCTACCCTACCCTACCCTACCCTACCCTACACTACACTACCCTACACTACACTACCCTACCCTACCCTACCATACACTACCCTACACTACCCTACCCTACCCTACATACACTACACTACACTACACTACCCTACCCTTCCCTACACTACCCTACCCTATCCTACATACACTACACTACACTACCCTACACTACACTACCCTACCCTACCCTACACTACCCTACCCTAAAAAAAAAATGATGTTGGACGATTCTCAGACCTACTCAATATGCTCACAAAATTTCATGAGAATCGGTCAAGCCGTTTCGGAGGAGTAAGGGAACGAAAACTATGACACGAGAATTTTATATATTAGATAAATATCGGATATTTAAGAACCCTGGTCTTGAGACACTGCGGTATTTGGGATGTGAAGATATTACGAAGTTTACCGAACCCTGCCCTTTTCATGTCATTTATTTATTTTAGAAACAAATTACATTGTATTTGAACTGTGCACACAAATAATAACAAAAGAAATATAAATAAATTGTACAGCCACGCTGTGCATACTTTCCCGCGAAGCCTTCATCGTCTGTCGTAGTCGGGCATACACAAATCAACAATAAACATTACACTTAATTAGTAGCAAAGATTATAGTACATATTATTAAGTAAGACTTGATGAACAATTTACGAATAATTTGGGTTTGTATGGGAGGTACCTTACTCCAATTTTTCCTAGAATAATAAACAATCGAGTGCAGTAGGCCTTGTTAAGTCCCAATTATAGACAAAACTTTATTAAAATCGTTACAGCCAGTTTTGAGAAAAAGAAACAACGTGGATTCGTATGGGAGGTACCTTATTACGATTTTTCTTGGAATTAATAACTAAAAGATGCTATAGGCCATATAAGTTAAACAAAGTTTTGTTATTTTTTTAGCCATTTTTAACTTTAAAATAAAGACATTTTTTCTATAGTGGCTGCCTTAAGAAGTAAAGATAAGAGAAATAAAAAAAACGGATGAAAATATGAAATAAATATTCCTTAACCCAAATTTTACCCAAATCCGCCTTGTAGTTTAGGGACTAGAGCACCGGACGGACGCACAGACACAAACACACACACACACACACACAGACACACAGACACACTCACACCCCCACACATAATTTTTATTTACTCTTTAACTGTAAGACAATCTAATCCCATCAACTTCCTTTTTTTTTCCACGACAATACCTTCTTCAGAGCGTCATCGGTGGCGTTACGGCAAGGGCCACTACCTCCTCTCTGGGAGGTCGTGGTTCGAATCCTGCCTGCTGTACCAATATGTTTTCTTATTTAGATTTCATATATGCGTTTATCCGACGCTGTTACGGTGAAGAAACCTGCACACGCCTGCGAAGAAACTCGATAGTTGTGTGTGAAGTCGACCAACCCGCGTAGTCGACTAAGGCCTAATCACCCTTTTTCAGGGTAGGCTCCAGCACCTCGCTGGGGAAGTATATGCACTGATATGATGATGATGACAATACCTTCTTCACTCCATCATTAACCTTGTCTTAACCCGGCGTGAATGAGGTGGAGTATCTCATACCCACCTATTTATGAAACACTACATATTTCAAAGCTGCGCGATTCCTGGAACACGTCTGGCTCGGTGGCTGGAGGGGGTGTCGCGAGGAGTGATTTTAAGTGATTTTTTAATTATTTTTTTAAAAAAATAGTGGACTACACGTGCGCAAACACACAGCGGGCACGTAATATACGACCTCATACAATAAGATATTAGAATTTTTTATGTTGATTTTATATTATCTCGAAGATAAATTATATATGAGATATATTTTTTAATTTTGTCTGCACAGTTGTCAAAATATCTCGGTTTTTTAGATATTAAGTCATAGTTCCTCAATATTGTTGATTTTTGTGTAAAAAAATACTACTTAGTTTTTACTTTTATATCTACAACTGAGTAATTTTATCAATTTACCTCTTGTCCCTAATGTAAAATAATAAATTACAGTAATAAGTAGTAATTTCAGTTATCATAATCGTCAATTTTTATATATTTGGGTATATCAAACCCACCTCACAGTAATTGGTGTTTTCAATTCAATTCAATATATTTATTCAAAATAGGTGCAAATTACACTCTTTCTGATAGTCATAAAATAATAATAACAATGTTATTTGTGTGGAATCAAAAATAAACAATAATTAATATTAATAACGTCAAAATTAAATCCTTGATCTAAACCAGATTATTTCATTATAACATGAAAACCATATGACTATTTTTCGACTCATTCACGCCGGGTTAAAAATATAAACAGTAACAAAAAGTAATATAGTAATAATGAAATACGCAATATCACACAATGTAACAATAATAAAATTCACAAGTAAATACCATAAAAACAATAGAAATAAAAAAAATCCCCGCCGAGATAGATGGATTCGAAAATTGATCTCTTTCTCGTTAGCAAATATAAAAACATGATGATATTAAAGTAGGTACCTAAATTCATTCAATTCAATAAACATTCCATCAATTATTTCGAGTATCCTACCAGTCAAATCGTTATTGCCAATAAAGTCTGCTCAATTATTAGGTATTTACCTGTGAAATTGCCGATTGTATAAAACATGTTTTTTTTATTTTATTAAAAATTTGAGTGCGTTTGACTATATCTCACCTGCTGGTAAGTGACGACGTAGTCGAGGATGGTACACGCAAACTCAAATAATGCATATTCACTCTCGCCTTGAAGATCCCCAAATTGTAGGAGTCGGGAAACACAGACGCAGGCAAAGAGTTCCACTCCATCGCTGTCCGCATAATAAATGAGGAAGCGTAACGCTTCGTGCGTATAGGCTGAATATCAACAACAAAGGGGTGGAACCTCCCCCTGCGTCTCGTTGACTGAAGGTGGAATGGAGCTGGGGGAATGAGGTCGTGAAGTTCTTGAGTACACTCACCGAAATGAATTCGATAGAAAACCGAAAGACAGGCAACTTTGCGGCGATGCTCAAGGCTTTGAAGCTTGTTTTTGACAAGCTTATCGTCACCAATGAGTCTCCGAGCGCGCCGGTTTAAAGATGAAAATCATAAAAAAATTATAAAAATTAAGAACAATAGTTATTCAAACAAAATTTATTCTTCAAAATAGCATTAGTCTATTAGAAATTAAATGGTGGTAAACATATGCCTATTGTTTAGATATTTTGAAGGCACGGTGTCTTTAACCCCATGAAGTCGGGTTTTTTCACCTGAAAAAGTCGCCTCTCTTGAGGCAGAAAATACACATTTTTAATTTTAAAGCTCTGGAGTTATCGCAGCAGTTGCTTCGTTACTAATTTTATATTTGGGAATACCCCGTATAAGATTACGTCACATTCAGGGAAATTCAAGAAAATTAACTGGTCTAAAAAATTGCCCCATCTGACCACTAAGAAAACGCCTTTGTTTCATTCAATGGTACATAGCTCAGGGGTTTGGAACATGAAAAACATGCCACTAGTTACTAATAAAAGACCATAAATAGTGTCACCATAAGGTTAATAATATTTTTTTTTATTTTCCATAAAAATTGGCAATAAACTTTAAAAAAGGAATCGGCAACTTCATAGGTTAAGACCTATTATCATATCAAATTTCACGATGCAATTTTTTTTGTCCACAATTGGTAAGCCCTTGGCATCATCTCGCCTGATAGTCAGTGACGATGATGCCGAAGATTGAAGCGGGGTTACCAAGATTTCCCGACGCAACGGGGAACTGGCTCTTATCTTCAAGTCGGAACACATCAATGTTGTTAACATTGTTACAATACAATATTCTTTATTGCATCACAACAAAAAAAATCAATAATAAAGAAGAAAGCCTATACAATAGGTGGCCTTATTGCTAGATTTTTCGTTGCTCATTGATGCTTGGCTATAAGACTTAGATAAGATGGTGGTATGTAGCCAGGCGAGCTTATAAAATGCCCTTCCACCAGTCAAAACAAGTCATACAAAAGTTAGACTGCACCGGGAATCGAACCCGCGACCTCCTGATGTGAATCTAATGGACTTAACCACTACGTCATGGAAGCGGTACGAGTAACATCGTAATAATGGTTCAAGGTTGAAAGCTCTTCTGCTATTCATAGAAGCGTCTGAAAGACTTTATTCTTATTTCCAATTTAATCAAAAGCTATTGCGCAGAGATGACGAGAAGACCTGCGACCTGTATATTAGATTACCAAATCTTTTTAGGGTTCCACGTCCCTACGAGGAACCCTTAGCAGAACTTTGCTTTCGCCCGTCTGTAACTGACAGTCATATCTTGAACCTTTTAATTTTTAAACCGAATTGCATAAATTTAATTTAATAGAAAAATAGTTTAAATATAAATCTATTTTTCTGAACAAAAAAAATTTTTTTTTTCATCTATATAGAGTTATATCTATATGTGTAAGGAGACGGCAATCATTTTTTTAATGTTTTTTTATCTATTTAGAGTTGTATCTCATACATGAAAGGAGACATCAAAATATTTATCGAATGCTATACCTCGTTTAGGTTATCGTTGAACAAGTACATATTTTAAAATGTTGGTAGTAGTGTTAAGTGATAAATATAGCCAGGTATATGTATAACAATAATGAATAAGGGTTCTCGTCTGTTTGACTTAGAAACGTGGGATCACTCCTATCTTGAAATTGTTTCAGGTATTCTGTAATAAACAGTTTTTATTTTTTTTTGCTTTGCATTTAGGTTGAGTGCCCTCCGCACACGCCTACCCTACTCGGTGAAGTTGTAAAGGCCCCCACGAAACAAGCTTGTCCTTTTGAAAAAAAAGTAATAAAGACTGCAGAGCCTTACACTATGCGTGGTGTAACACGCGCTTGGCCGTTTTTTCCCCTTTCTTTAGAGTAGTTGAAGCAACTATTAAGTCGATATCATTTACATCAAAAGCTAATTCATGTAGGAAAGGCGCTTATTGGTAAACAATAAATAGAGTTTAAAAAACTAAAAAAAAAACGCTTTTGAAGTACATCAGACTAAAAAGTAGAAAATAATAATTAACAAAAAATACTAGTATTATTGTGAAAAAGCGGGGGGCGCTCTGTGCCATATTTTTTGTCTATCGAGCAACCCACACTTTTTCACAATAATACTAGTTGTTTGCACCGTAATCATATTTAAAACTCGCGCATTAGGTTATGTGTGTTCAAACTTCAATATCCCGTAATATTCCTCTCCCTTTCCCACTCACGCATCGAATATGGCGCATCGAGTGAGAAGCATACAACGACGCCATGTCTTGCTGGTGTCGTAGTCAAGAACTAACAAGATCAAGATGTCTTCCGTCATGACATCGCAAGTGAATGCGTGTCGCTCCCGCTAATAAAATTATCTAAAATATCTAACCGCCGTGAAAGACCAAAATAACGTGTGTGTGTGCAATCCGAAGTGCTAACCTAAGTACCTGCTACAAGGAGTTCCAACTGGAGAAGGAGGATTTGAGCCAACGTTGACTGACCATGTGCCACTCTTACTTCGTGACGGTGAGTTCCTTTTATATTTAACTGCTCTGTTTTATATATCCCCATTTTACCATCCAGGGCGGAGCAGTCTCCTAACTTATATTGAAGTTTGGAAGCACATGCATAAGCCGCAATATTTCATCCGCTATATATCATCCCGCTCCGCAAAAATACAGTCCACTTAACCTTCAAAAAACCGCGAATCGGCTACACCACTAGTATTTTTTGTTAATTATTATTTTCTACTTTTTAGTCTGATGCACTTTAAAAGCGTGTTTTTTATTTTTTTTAAACTCTATTTATTTTTTAGTTCAAACTTATGAAATTATTATATTGTCGCTGTTTCTTGATAAGTCTACAAAGTTTGAATTAAATCTGTCCGTTTAAAGTGAGTCAAAATCGAGTCCAAAGGAGTCGGTTATGTACAAACATACAGGTGAAGCTAATAAAAGCGTGATAATAAAAGTTTCGATTTACTTGCGAATATCAAAATATGTGATAAAAATGAGAGTAGAATGGCCGTATCTATTTTTTTTGGCTAGCTTGATTTTTTCACAGCTTTGAAGAACCATAGAGACTTTAATATTTGACGTTAATTTCAACTTGATACCTTCACGCGTACCTGAGAAAAAGGGTCTTGTAATTCAATTCAATTCAATATATTTATTCAAAATAGGTGCAAATTACACTATTTATGATAGTCATAAAATAATAATAACAATGTCATTTGTGAAGAATAAAGAAACATACAGACAACTAAGTGGTCATATGAGGATTCCTTTTTTTAATTTTGAGGTACAGAGAACCCTTAAAACTATTTTGTTACAACCTAGCGTCACTATTACCGGGGCACAAGTCTCTTCCCAAATTTCAAAAAGGTTAGTTCTTACTTCTAAGACGGACAAAGGTAAAAAGTCTGTCTTCATCACACCTATTCGGAACACGATGATTGGTTCGTCAATAAGTGCGAACAAAATTCAACTTTGCTCCCTGTAGGGGTAGCTGTAGGGAGTTTGTTTCTCTCTTCTGAATGGTCCGCGTTCGTGAAGTTGGAATGTAAAAAAAATGAAAATATTACAAACCAACACAAAATTTTTTATGGTGATAAACTCGCTTTTGTGATTGGTTAGCAAAGAGTCGTATTGAAATATTAACTCTTTGCTGGTTAGTTTGTGACGTTAACTAGTTACTAAACTAGGGTTGCCAAGCGTCCTGTTTTCCCAGGACGTGTCCTGATTTTGGGGTGTCCTGGATAGTTTTTAAATAGTGTCCTGGGGTTCTGGGTGACTTGTCTTATTTGATAATGGAGTATATCTATACCCAGTAGAGGTGCGATAGACAATGAAGAGCATCACAAAAGGCCTAACAGTCTTAGGCAGGGACTTCTAAAGCCTAAGTCTCTAAGAAATTGTCGATAAATGAGAAAACAGTAGTTAGCTTATGGAGGGGCTGCAGCTTAATTTTTGGTATGAGTTGAGTTTCATTGATCCTTTTCATTGATTTAATTGCGTTATTGATATTAACTATTGTTCTTATATTGGGTCCTGATTTTAACAGAAATGTCCTGTTTTTACGAATTTGGGGATGGCAACCCTATACTAAACTATAAGTGAACGCATAATGTAATGAAGAAGTTACTAGACAGGTAAGTCAAAAAAAAGAACGGTCATGTGCATTCTTATTTCTTTTTCTCATAGGTTGAGATGAAAAAATGTGTGTGTCACCCAGGGGCAAAATATTTTATTTCCGGGCGACGTATATAGAATTCCTAGTAGGATTTAAACGAACTCTCTCGGAACAAACTATTACTTTGTCACCTTACATACATAACTATTTAATGGAAGTCTTACAACGTGGCTAGTTGCGAAACCCACAGCACACCTCGTGAAATAATATTTCTAAAAACAAATGACGGAGCAAATAAAATCACGGCGTAATCTCATACGTTAACGAAACAAACTCTAACCAATCTGAACCAATCTGGGTGACGGAAGGGGTGAAGTCGCAATCTAGAGAGCGGTAGGGAGTGTCCATACTGTATGTTAGTACTAATATGTATACTCGTACTTTGCCCACAGTCAGAAGTTTTATAAGGTCACTGAAATAATATCACAACGACCGATATCTTGTAATAGCTGTATCAACCCTTATATGGGGTGAATTTTTATTAGTTATTGATAGCAAAGGATTTTAATGTACAAAAAATTTCCCAAAGAAACAATACGTGCAATATAAAAAAATATTGGTCCTTTATAAATTTTTGCCGATTTGATAAACATATATCTTATTATTTATCTTTTTTTTGATTTGACACATAGTTTCTTTGGGTAAGTTGTTTGTTTTTACGATTACATGCATATCTTTTGTTATCAAGGACTAATTAAAAGTCACCCTGTATAAAGGTGTAAACAAATTGGTGTAGGACCCGTTATACTCATCATACTGAACAACTTTCCCCAAAGAACCCATAGTCAATTCTCAAAAAAAATTTGAACCTTCCATACAAAAATGCACGAATTGGTTAGCTGATCGATTTGTATAAACGTTTTTTTTTGCGATTTCAGCAAAATCGTAGAACAAAAGTGGTTCAATATGATGAGTAAAACCCCCAGTTAACGGGACCTACACCTTTTGTTACACTCTATATAGCATATCTCTGACTACAACTAACGGCTTCATAAACGCACCTTGTAGCACGACTTAGGTAAGTATGGTAGTAGTTAGGGCATGGGCTTCAAAATAAATGCGTGCTACGAGTAATCGGAATTTAATAAAGATAAAAAAAACATAAGAATTAGAAAACGATACACACTTAAATTTAAAATAAGAATCACAAAGCATAAAAAAATCTTACCCGAGATGGGTCTTAATATGGAGAAACAGGTTTAAATAGAAGTTATACTAGATTATGATGAAAGAAACGAAATGGTGAAATGTTAGATATTGAATGATTTTTTTAAAACTAATGTCAGCGCATGCGTTAAAAGGAAGAAATAGATGGAATGAAAAGAAGATCGGATGAAAGGAGAACGAATACCTGGACACCGCGCTACAACCTCGCGAAGCACGGAGACGATCGAGCTAAAATTCCGAAGGAAAGCGGTTACATCACGTATCTTACATTAGTCTAGTTCGAAACTTGAACACATCTTTAATGGTAACACGTACGTGATCCGTGATCTCACAACCGCTGCACTCGCGACGCGTCTATCGTTCTCTGTAATTCATTCATTCATTTCTCTTTGCAATGAGTATATTTTTGTTTCTTCTCTTCTTTATTTGATTAAAATATACTGTAGTTAAGAACTTCCTCAACAACCGGAATGGGGCGTAAACAACTGCGACACAGTTTCATCAAATACTGCAGTTGTTTACAACCCAATGAGTTAATGTTATAACCTTGTTCTTTAAAGTTCAATAAAAATCTTTAAAATATTTTTTCTGAGAGAAAAATTGAAAGATACTAAAAATACAATGTAGCTTGACTGGTTAATGGTAACATGGTGAGCGTCATTGGCGTAAAGGCGAGCGCCGCTACCCCCTGTCAGGGAAGTCATGGTTCTAATCCTGCAACGTACCAATGTGTTTTCGAATTTAAATTTCATATGTACGTTTATCTGATGCTCTTACGGAGATGGAAAATATATCGAGGAGCCTTGCACAGTACCTACACATGCTTGCGAAGAAACTCAAAGGCTGTGTGTGAACTCGACCAATCGCCACTAGGCTCGCGTGGTCGATAAGGCCTGATCGCCTTCATTCAGGGTAGGCTCGAGCCCCTCGGTGGGGACGTATTTTGAGCCGATATGATGACTTAAGGAAACCGCTGGATGCGGGCAGCGCAGAACCGGTCGTCGTCGAGATCCTTGGGGGAGGCCTTTGTCCAGCAGTGAACGTCCTTCGGCTGATATGATGATGATGATGATGATGACTGTTAAACGACATAGGCATTTAAATAGATGGGTAAGAACACGAAACTAATCAACTTTCCCCTAACAGTTGGTCGATACAAAAAAAAATAGGTAGGGCTGTGTCAGGCACACTGATGTTGGTATAACGTGAAACGTCTAGTTATGACGTCCCTGACACTCCGGCCACGCAAGGAGCACTCCGTGGGCGTCGCCCTACGCGCAGTTTGGCCTCCAGCCTTACAGGGAGCGCTCCGGGCTTCGCCCTATGCGGACCTCGCGGATGCTCACGGCAAAATATATATATTAGTACTAACATACAGTATGGACACTCCCTGCCGCTCTCTAGATTACGATGTCACCTCCTCGTCACCCAGATTGACACAGATTGGTTACTGTTTGGTTGTCGAACGTATAGTATTTCGCTGCTTTTGTTTGTTCCGTCATTCCTTTTTTGAAATGTCATTTCTGGCCCGTTGTATGACGTGTCCAGGGTGTGCTCATGGTTTAGGCTGTAACCAAGTAACAAACCTCGGGTCCATAGCAACTAAGTCACAAGTCATATCAGGAAGAATATGGCCATGCAGCCTAAAAAGCGAGGCTGGAGGAAAAAAATCAGGGACGTCAAAACTACGCACGTATCACGTTATTTTTGAAATGTCATTTCTGGTCCGTTGTATGACGTGTCCAGGGTGTGCTTACGGTTTAGGCTGTAACCAAGTAACAAACCTCGGGTCCATAGCAACTAAGTCATAAGTCATATCAGGAAGACTATGGCCATGCAGCCTAAAAAGCGAGGCTGGAGGAAAAAAATCAGGGACGTCAAAACTTCGCACGTATCACGTTATTTTTGAAATGTCATTTCTGGCCCGTTGTATGACGTGTCCAGGGTGTGCTCACAGTTTAGGCTGTAACCAAGTAACAAACCTCGGGTCCATAGCTACTAAGTCAGAAGTCATATCAGGAAGACTATAGCCATGCAGCCTAAAAAGCGAGGCTGAAGGAAAAAAAACAGGGACGTCAAAACTACGCACGTATCACGTTATACCAATGCAAACATTGCCCCCACCAATTTTTTTTAAAAAACAAGGCAAATTAAAAACATATTTATTAGTTTACATATTTCCATTACCAGTCTCTAATCTATAAATATATTATATAAAAGAGCATGAGTGTCGGTGGCGTAATGGCTAGGTATGCCGCCTCCTGCCCGGGAGGTCGTGGTTCGAATCCTGCCATGTACCAATGTGATTTCGAATTTCGATTTCATATGTACGTTTATCCGACGCTCTTAAGGTGAAGGAAAACATCGTAAGAAAACCTGCACACGCCTGCGGAGAAACTCGCAGGATGTGTGTGAAGTCGACCAACCTGCACTGGGCCCGCGTAGTCGACTAAAGCCCGACCGCCCTAATTCAGGGTAGGCTCGAGTCCCTCGGTGGTGACGTATATGACCTGACATGATGATGATATATAAAAGAAAGTCGTGTTAGTTTTACCTATTATAACTCAAGAACGGCTGGACGAATTTCGCAAATACTTTTTTTATTGAGTTCGTTATTATCAGGTGAAGGTTTTAAGGTAGAGTAGGTCATTTTAGTGTACTTTTTTTTATGGTAGTGTAGGGAAGGGTAGGGTAGGGTAGGGCAGGGTAGTGTAGGGTAGGGAAGGGTAGTGTAGGGTAGGGAAGGGTAGTGTAGTGTAAGGTGGAACGAAGTTCGCCCGGACAGCTACTCGTAGTTACTTATATATGTTACATACTTTGAATTAATACCCTACATATTTGTATGGGAGATTACTATAGTTATTTATGATACAAGGGTGGTAAAAAGGTTAATAACAAACGAGTGACATTTGTGAGCCCGAGCCGCAGGCTTAGGGATTACCACCGTCACGAGTTTGTTATTTTTTTTTACACCCATGTATCATACGAATTTTTTCAATACAGTTGTGAGAAAACAGGTAAAATAAAAAACGACCGTGACAGAAAAACAAAATACATGGGTAACATGCCTATCAAGGTTTCGGCAACCAAAGTTCATTTTACACGACTTTTGGCTCATTGTAAATATCCGGGGAGTAATCTCACTTTGTTATTTTTTTTATACATACACAAAAGTATAACAACTATTCATACTTTAATTCGTTTTCACAACTAAAACATTGCAATACAGTTTTACGAAACTTGCGCCATATTTTAGCTAGCACACGTACGCATGCGTAAGTTTTTTATTAATATTATCATAAATAGACTACAATAAGGCTTAGGATAATGTTGTTATGAGCATTAAAACCTCATTGGAAAAGATGGCCTATTCCAATCTCTTATAAAATTCTCCTATCAATTGTCTTAAAGAAGATTCTGTATCTTTGGTTATTATATTTTTTATTTGCTAGAAATGTCTTGTTTCTTCAAGCTAGAAATAAAAAAAAAGTGGTAAAGTAAAAGCACGTGTGCGGTAAAATCAATTTTGCGCTCACTTGACTGGCATTTGAAGGACCACTTTTCGAGCTACTGTATTGAAAAGGTCTTCACCGTTACTAGTCTCATGGTTAGTGTTGAATTTTCTCATTTGACCTTATTACTCGACTGCGCCTAAAGGAGGTTAATGTTTCTTTAGTTCCACTTATAATAAGGTTTTAAGATCAGCTTTTACTTTCGTAAGTAGTAATATAATAGTTATAGTTATATACTACTGGTTTATACTTCCTGAAGCGAATATATAGGAGTAATTTTTAACCTGTAGTGTGTAAATGACTTGCCTTACCCTATGTGACATATTGCATATGCTGTAGTATATAAAATAACTTTTAACCAGCAGTGTGTAAATTAATCGCCTCACCCTACGTGACATATTGCATAAGTTGTTGTATATAAGAGCATTTTAACCTGTAGTGTGTAAATGAATCGCCTCACCCTACGTGACATATTGCATTAGCTGTAGTATATAAGAGCATTTGAAACCTTACCCTATGTGACATATTGCATAAGCTGTAGTATATAAAATAACTTTTAACCTGCAGTGTGTAAATTAATCGCCTCAGCCTACGTGACATATTGCATAAGTTGTTGTATATAAGAGCATTTTAACCTGTAGTGTGTAAATGACTCGCCTCACCCTACGTGACACATTGCATAAGTTGTTGTATATAAGAGCATTTTAACCTGTAGTGTGTAAATGAATCACCTCACCCTACGTGACATATTGCATTAGCTGTAGTATATAAGAGCATTTGAAACCTTACCCTATGTGACATATTGCATAAGCTGTAGTATATAAAATAACTTTTAACCTGCAGTGTGTAAATTAATCGCCTCACCCTACGTGACATATTTCATAAGTTGTTGTATATAAGAGCATTTTAACCTGTAGTGCGTAAATGACTCGCTTCACCCTACGTGACACATTGCATAAGTTGTTGTATATAAGAGCATTTTAACCTGTAGTGTGTAAATGAATCGCTTCACCCTACGTGACATATTGCATTAGCTGTAGTATATAAGAGCATTTGAAACCTTACCCTATGTGACATATTGCATAAGCTGTAGTATATAAAATAACTTTTAACCTGAAGTGTGTAAATTAATCGCCTCAGCCTACGTGACATATTGCATAAGTTGTTGTATATAAGAGCATTTTAACCTGTAGTGTGTAAATGACTCGCCTCACCCTACGTGATATATTGCAAAACCTGTAGCATGTAAGAGCATTTTTAACCTGTAGTGTGTAAATGACTTGCCTCACCCTACGTGATATATTGCATAAGTTGTTGTATATAAGAGCATTTTAACCTGTAGTGTGTAAATGACTCGCCTCACCCTACGTGATATATTGCAAAACCTGTAGCATGTAAGGGCATTTTTAACCTGTAGTGTGTAAATGACTCGCCTCACCCTACGTGATATATTGCAAAACCTGTAGCATGTAAGAGCATTTTTAACCTGTAGTGTGTAAATGACTCGCCTCACCCTACGTGACATATTGCATAAGTTGTTGTATATAAGAGCATTTTAACCTGTAGTGTGTAAATGACTCGCCTCACCCTACGTGATATATTGCAAAACCTGTAGCATGTAAGGGCATTTTTAACCTGTAGTGTGTAAATGACTCGCCTCACCCTACGTGATATATTGCATAACCCGTAGCATATAAGAGCATTTTAACCTGTAGTGTGTAAATGACTCGCCTCACCCTACTTGGCATATTGCATAAACTGTAATATATAAGAGCATTTGAAACCTGTAGTGTGTAAATGACTTGCCTCACTCTACGTGACATATTGCATAAACTGTAGTATAAAAGAGCATTTTTAAGCTGTAGTGTCTAAATGACTCGCCTTACCCTACGTGACATATTGCATAAGCTGTAGTATATAAGAGCATTTGAAACCTGTATTGTGTAAATTACTCGCCTCACCCTACGTGAACTGAAACGGATTGTTTTATTAACCACTACTCGAAGTCCCATCATTGCCGACCGCCTCCGTCGCGTAATGGCTAAAAGTCCATTAGCTTGATATCAGGAGGTCGCGGGTTCGATTCCCAGCGGAGTCTAACTTTGTAAGAGGTTTGGTTGGTGGAAGGGTATTTTCTAATCCCGCCTGGCTAGCTACCACCATTTTAACTAATTCTTGCCGCCTAACATTAATGTTAGCAGTATTGATGAGTTCCGACTTGAATTTTCAAGCCTTATCTTAACTAAGATAGCCAGGTCCCCATTGCGTTGGGGAATCTTGGTAAGCCTGCTTCCATCTTCGGCATCATCGTCACTTACCATCGGGTAAGGTGATGCTAAGGGCTTACCAATTGTGAATTTAAAAAGAAATGGGTTAAGCGAGTATAACAACCGTAGCGAAATCATTATCATCATCATCAGTATTTCCTCACCTCCTGAAGGATTCCATTTCCATCCAGCGGCTTCCTGCGACCTTTACCAGGTGGTCGGTTCACCGTGCGGGATGTCTGCCTGCGCTACGTCTTCCGGTGCGCGGTTGCCACTCGAGAACTTTACTGTGTGCCCACTATGTGTACGTAGTGAAATAGTAGATTGAAAAGATCGGGAAATATGAAGCTCTCATATTCTAATAATGAAAAATTTGAAATTCTGCTTCGGGCAAATTTATATCATCCAGTTCGAGAGCAAGTTTCAGCGGAATTGAAAATTTATTTGAATTTTACAATGTTCGCCTTAAAGTTTCAGTACATACTTAGGTTATAAAATCGTCTCGTGTATATGGGAAAAAATGTTTACAGGTTTATTCAAATTCAAATTATTTATTTCAGGTTTATGGTGCATTATGCATTATGCATAATTGCTTTTAGGGAAACAAATTACGGTGACGGAACACATCGTGAGGAAACCTGCACACGCCTGCGAAGAAACTCGCAGGTTGTGTGTGAAGTCGACCAACCCGCACTGGGCCCGCGTGGTCGACTAAGGCCCGATCGCCCTCATTCAGAGTAGGCTCGAGCCCCTCGGTGGGGACGTATATGAGCTGATATGAATGAAAAAAAAAAACAAATTAAATTAAGTCTGGGTTCCGACGCCAAAGGGCAAAAAACGGAACAAAAAAAAACAAAAAAGTGTTCTAATATCGATTATAATTATGTGCCTCCGGAACTCTTCGCTAAGCCAAATATTGCTTTTGGGCGACGAGTGAAGAAGGTATTGTGATGGCAAAAAAAATGTTGAGACACACTCCGGACACTGCATACAACGGTCATGATATAACATTTCTAAAAACAAATGACGGAGCAAACAAAACCACGGCAAAATCCCATACGTACGAAAACCAAACTATAACCAATGTGACGAGGGCGTGAGGTCAGAATCCAAAGAGCGGCAGGGAGTGTCCATACTGATACTTTGGTTCAGATTTTGATGGGGTTTGATTTGTATATGTGTGTCTCTGTGTCTGTGCGTCCGTCCAATGCCCTACTTTCTACACTACCGGACGGATTTGGATAAAATTTGGGTTTTTGTCTCCAGTGGTTTTTTTTAAGTTGCCACTAAAGTAAAAAATCACATATTATGAAAATACTTATTGATACTTATTTTAAAATACTGAAAAATGGCTGTAACGCCTTTGATGAAATTAGATACGTTATTAAGGCTTTACATACTGTAGCGAAAATGGATTAAAATGTAAAATAAAAGGCTTTAAAATAACTGCTATAGTTTCGCCACATAACACGTAGAATTTAGAATCTTGACCTAAACGCGGATTTTGAAATAAGAATATTTCGTGTGGTAATTCGGAATAAATATATTTTGGACACTAAAAATATGGTATATATCTAAGTTATAAAAAAGGATGGTGGTGTTATGAATGACAAGGAAATATCAAAATTTAGCAATGGTACTTAACATCTAAAAAGGTTGAAATTACCCCGAAATTGGGTAATTACAGTGTTACACAATACAATTTCTAAATTAAAATTAACACCTAGAAGAAGGCAAGAAGTTTAAAATGGAGTTCCGTACGAGGTTTGTAGCGTACATAACTGAAAGTTTGAATTAAAAAAAAACAATGCTCTTCCCTAAGTGTTCCCGGCACGGCGCCTAGCGTCGTACGGCGTAGTCTACCAGCTGCTGTAGAAATACACCCCGCAGCTCGGAGGCAGTAGCCTGCGCTGGTAAGCCATGGGTGTAATTGACCCGTAGGTGGACGAGGATACGTAGATAAAGAAAGGAAGGTGAAGAAATGAAGGTGAAGAAAGGTAGGTATGACCGGTAGGTGAAGCACTATAAAAAAAGGTACCGGATCAAAGAGGAGCCAAACATAGTTAGTAGCAGTACCAATAAGGAAAATTATTACCTCTTACAAAGATCGAGGGCCCGTTTAAAACTTGATAATTCAAGTAAACATGTAATTATTCAACACTACTAATTTCTTAATATAAATTCAGTAAAAAAAAACCACCATCTATTTTATCCAAACAAAACATGTCACTCCTTGCTGTGACAATTTTCGACGCATTATCTGGCTTACCAAAAAAGAACCAATGAGATTTTATTTTGGGACGGGAAAAAAGTTTCCCGTTACAATACCTACAGCACGCGGTAGTTCACATTCCAAGAAAAATCGAAATATGGTAGATACCTCTCATGCAAATCCAGGTTTTTTATTACTTTTTCTCAAAAATGACTTTAACGATTTTAATAAAACTCTATGCACAACTACGACTTAATAAAGCTTACTGCACTGGACTCTTTATGATTCCAGGGAAAAGCCGAGTAAGGGACCTCTCATACAAACCCAAATTATTTCTAAATTTATCATCAAGTCTGTTATCATCATCATCATTTCAGATCATATATGTCCCCACCAAGGGGCTCGAGCCTGCCCTAAATTAGGGCGATCGGGCCTAAGTCGACCACGCGGGCCGATTTCGGGTTGGTCGACTTCACACACAACCTGCGAGTTTCTTCGCAGGCGTGTGCAGGTTTCCTCACGATGTTTTCCTTCAAGTCTGTTATACCTAACTTTATTATTTGCTAAGTGTAATGTTTATTGTTGATTTGTGTATCTATGCCAGACTAGGCCAGACGGTGAAGGCTTTGCGAGAAATTATGCACAGCGTGGCTGTATAATTTATTTTGTGACGTCAATGATGTGGTCTGACACTCACTTGA
Organism: Coleophora flavipennella; assembly: GCA_947284805.1. NCBI lineage: Eukaryota > Metazoa > Arthropoda > Insecta > Lepidoptera > Coleophoridae > Coleophora > Coleophora flavipennella. Next base: position 6,173,551 of record OX369287.1, on the reverse strand, counting down.
TTAATAATTGGAAAGATGTTAATATGCGGGCTTTATTATATCAGCTCATATACGTCCCCACCGAGGGGCTCGAGCCTACCCTGAATCAGGGCGATTAGGCCTTAGTCGACCACGCGGGCCCAGTGCGGGTTGGTCGACTTCACACACAACATGCGGGCTTAATGAAGGTAAATTAAGCGTTAACTGGTAAGTAAACTGGTCATTAATAATCGATAAATTATATTTATCATGTCGTTTAAAAAGTTAAAATTCAAGATTGAATTTAATATTAAACGTATAATCTCTTCCAGCAGTTTGATGGTTTTAAGTAGTTTCAACGAAATCTAAGATAAATTTTCTGAGTCTTCAATCAAAACAGTTATTGTTTGTATGAAAAACCTTTCAGCGAGTTCTCGATAAGCTCGAAAAGTAAATCAAAAGTTTTATATTGATTTTAATTTAAAATAGATATTTAGATTTTCTCTTTATCTTCAGTATTCACACAAAAAAAGAAAAACAAAAAGTACTCATAAAAGTGGTATGGTTAGGGCTGACTCAAAGCTGTTTTGTCCATTAGCTTCACATCAGGAGGTCGCGGGTTCGATTCCCGGCTGAGTCTAACTTTGTAAGTCTCGGTTTGATTGGTGGAAGGGCATTTTCTTAGCCCGCCTGACTAGCTACCAAGATCTTATCTGAGTCTACCTCCAAACATCAATAATAACTTAATAACAACATTGATGTGTTCCGCGCTTGTAAAAAAGATAGCCAGTTCCCCATTGCGTAGGGGAATCTTGACAAGCCCGCTTCCATCTTCGGCTTCACCATCACTTACGATCAGGTGAGATGATGCCAATGGCTTACCAATTGTAAATTTAAAAAAAATTAGGAAAATTTGTTTCCGTATTTGTAGAACTGAGTTTCACCGCTTGGCGAGGTGGTATGCCTGTCGTCAGGCCGCTGACCAACCGTTGATTTTTTTTCGAAAGGACAAGCTTGTTGTTGGCCGTGGGGGCCTTTACAACGTCACCGGACAGGGTTGTTGGCCGTGGGGGGAGGAGTCCAACCGTTGATAATTAATTGTAAATATACTCAGTAGCGAAGAAATGTTAATAGCGCGTTCTTTTGTCCTCTTATCGCTTCTGTTAAGGTTCAGCGGTGGGTTACTGCTGCAGTTTACCACAACCTAAAAACTTTTAGATACATTACAAGCTTATTTATTTGAAATGAGTTTCTATGCTCAAAAAGCAAAATGCTCAGTGTGCCAAATGTGAATAATAAGAACACGACGTTTTCAAATTCATAAAAAGTCATCACAGTATTTTTTACGATTCTATTAAAAATAAAAGACGATCCTGGGACCTTTGATTCTACCTCCAATGTTCATCATCAGATCAACTTAATAATAGGAATATAGCTTGATACCCAATTTCAACTCGATTGGATTTCTGGAAGTCGCTTTAAAAGCGTTTGCAAAATGAGACCAAAAAAACTTACGAGTACATACGAGTAAACCCCCCCTCCCTAGGAGGGGGGGCATCGCTCCGATGTGCTTCTAAGGTAGTCCAGCTTAGGGGGAGTTTAGTGGGTAGTGTGGTCTTGGGCCTGTGCATATTTATTTATATATACCTTATGTATACAATGGGTATGTATGTATGCATATAGGCGCAGGACTGTGAGTCCCACATAACCAGTACAGCCGGCTGTTATTGGTATGCATAAATGCATTCTCCTCCTCCCCTCCTCCGCAGTCCGAAAGGAAAATAAAAAAATCGAGTGAGACCTACAGTACTCGCATATGATGTGTAACATGTGACAAAATACTTTATAAAAGGACGGCAAAGATACGGCAGACTATGCTGTATGGTCATAGATATCTTTGCCTTTTCCGCGCTTTTAAAGCCTGAAAAAAGGACGGCAAAGATACGGCAGACTAGGCTGTATGGTCATAGATACCTTTGCCTTTTCCGCGCTTTCAAAGCCTGAAAAAACGCGACTCCCTGGTACACATTTCCGTCCCATGGGACACTTTTCCGTCCCATTTCACGAAATCACTCCCACAAATTGCAGGAAAGCGAGAGCAAAGATGTTACACATCAAAAAAAGCTTTCAAAAACCTCGCGTCCCGGCCACTCTCGATATCTAGTAACAGATAGTAAGTTACAATAAACCACACCCTAATAAAAGCGAGGTGTATGACCACGGCCAGCGAAAATGACCCCTTAATATTGATTACAACATAAAAATAAAAGGAACATCCGACGACGTAGGAAAGGAAATACGATCTCCACCATTAAAATTGGGATCATTGACATTGTAGTAGCAGGCAAAGCCATTATTGACACCTGGTGGGCAACACTGTTACCTGGGCACGATAAATTCGGCTAATAGCCTCCTGTACGTGAGATTCACCACCTGTTAATGGAGTGAAAGGCTCTTAACAGATTTTCGGTTAGTAATTGCGCTCGTGGGTATTTTAAGGGGGTTTTCAGATTTAATTGACTCGAGAGTTTGCAATTATATAAAAACAAAGGCAGTTAATTTTTCTAACTGTAGATAAGGAAATTATTCGCTGCGCATGTTTTGATTGACATCTATGGCACAGTATTACGATATGGCTTACAGTAGCGCAACGCCTTTGATGTCGCACTATGCGCCACTGTCGTAGGTAATAACCCATACTATGAGTAGCCTGTAGTCAGCCTGGCAAACTTGCGGAGTTTGCTATGCTGTGCCCCGCCGCCCGCTGCCCCGCAAGTACCGTTCCGTCGTTGCTCTGCGTAAGTACATTCGTTGAGCTACTGTAAGCCGCTATATTGTAATACTGTGCGAATGGTAATTCATTTTTTTTAGATTAATACATCTACAATAAATAAAGTGTGTCATTGCCAAGGTACTTCTTGATTACGAGTTTAGTAAAAATTCATTTTGGTTCACTATTGTTAAATAAGTAGTTAGCGGAATTTCTGATTATTTTAAGAATAGTTGCTTTTTTACAAAAATATTTTTTTTTACATATTCACAAGCGTTCATATTCTACTTCACGACTTATTCATGTCTTCGTTTGTATTTTTATTTATTTCCCAGGGTCCAATCTTGCAATCGAGCGACTTTCAGGGTTCCGATTGAGCTGGAATTTGTTAAGAAGCCGTATTTTCTGTGACAATAGATTCATTTGTTTTTTTAAGTGGATCTGATGTTGGGCTTAGGAGGTGGAATCCAGAAGACAGAATCGTCTTTTATTTTTAATAGATTCCTACTGTGCTTGTCTTTATTTAATTTGGAAACATGCAATATGGGATCCCAATAATGCTCGTCCTGATAATACACGACCCATGAATGTGCATCCCAATCACAGATAAGAAAAAAAAATTGCCGATCCCAATAATAGCCAGCTTGTGTCATGGACTTAAACTGAAATTATTTTTTTATTTTAAAATATTGTTTACAGTAAGGATTCTTAAATAAATACCCGAATCAAGTTAGTTAGCAGTTTATCTGATGGAATACCAGTTGTGATTTGTGAAGGCAACTATAAAATATACTTCTTTCAAAGAAGGATGAGATTAAAAAACATGGATTTTTTAAATATAAAATACTGATTAATTATTTTTCAATTTTAATTTCATTTCTGTTATACTTACTGATATATGATATAAAATAGTAATACAGTTGAATGAAGATAACGTCTTTGGCTTAGTTCAATATATTTCAAATACTCAGGTAACAAAATAAGAGCCCTATCAAAAATCGTCTTCCATACAAACTGGTAATTTCAATTTCTCAAAAATCATCATAAAACGTATACAAATGTAACTTTACATTTAGACCAAAAAATAATAATTCAAGTGTATGATTTATTTTTTAAGAAAAAGAAAACCAAAGCATTGTGATTTTGAAGGTTTTTATAGTAATTATAAAATACGCATTTTAATTTACAAATAAGTATATCTTTTGAATTAAGCTTTTAAATTGTACAATTAATACAATTTTGTGTTTTACTTATATGTACAAAGTTTAGTTACAACCGGAAATTAGAATTATTAGTTGGATGGAAGAAAATTTTGTTGGGAACCTTGATTATCATACATAATGAAAATAATAAAAAATAAAATGAAAGACCAAAAAAACACGTAAAATAATACACCATCATATTTAAGATACAGCGTCCTTTATACAGAGTGATCTTAAATTAATCCAAAATCTTTAGGCGGGTGATTCTACTCATGAAACTGCAATTTTGTTGCAGAACTATAAGAAATAGCAAAAAAAACTACACATTGCCTATAAAACTATACATTGACTTATTAGCTGAACTATTTGTGTTAAAAGTCAATTGACCCATTTTTAGAAATATGGAAAAAGTTTTATGAGTAGAATCCCTAGCAAAGAGATTTCGGGCTCGTTACAAAAATAATTACTATGTTTAATCTAGCTAACACAGTACATGTTTTGTAAGGAGATTTCCTAGATAAAACAATAAGCAAGACAAAAATAAAATACTGTAACTTGTAGGATAAAATGTTTATGTGAAAGGACTTCGAATAAAAAGAGATATTAATATAACTTAAACAAAATCTCTGGACTAATCTAACGCTCGTTTAAATATAAATTTAACAAACTATCCTTTCAAAATGCAAAATATCTATTTACATAAACAAACCGACTTTAAACTAGGTCGCGATTGGCTTAACAAAAAGAAAGGTTGAAAACCATATGAAACTTAACCTAAATACAATAACAAACTTGGTAAACTAAGAAAACGCAGATATGTAAATGCACACATTTTTACAGAAATCACTAAGTAGGATCAATATATACCAACAATAAAGACTAAAGACATACAGAGTTACATAAATTATTTTTTACACTATTTTGGGCATAGACATGAGAAGAAATAATTTTAATTAGATGCAAAACATATGAATAAATAGTTTGACTTTTTAAAAATTGGAAAATATACTAAATTTGAAAATTGGCATTGTTCAGTTAAAAGGGCATGCAAATAAAAAAAAAACTTTTTTATTAAAAAATTCAGTGCGTTTGAGTACATCTCATATGTAAGTGAGTAACGTCGGGGATGGTACACGCAAACTCAAAAAATGCCTATTCACATTTGGTTAAATAACGATTTTTCACAGTATAAAGTAATTTAAGAACACTAAATAAATACAAAACAATCGTTTTTTATAGTATTTGGGTGTGTGACGTCATTACTTTTTAACATTTAAAAAAAGTGATTAAAATAAAGAAATATTCAAATCAGTTTCTTAAAATAGTCTATATTTTTATTAAAAAAAATACCTTTTTTAAAAAAATGCTAATTGCAACGTTATGCCTGTTATCCATTGAGGAGCTCCATTGCCTTTCCCCTAAATTTTTTAAATTTTTACGGGACTAACTCTCTGATTAAAAATAATGTAGATATTGACTTTTATACAACAATCATAACAAAAAATGGGGTAACGCATGTTCTTTATATGTATTTTTATTTTATATTTGATCTGAGGGGAAAACTAGACAAAATAAAATGTATTCTTTCACGTCGGAGATAATTTTTAAAGTCGATAAAATATGAATAAAAAGCGTATCGTCGTGTTTAAGATTAAGTAAGGCAGTATCCATCTTAGGTAATTTTAGCAGCTTTGTTGCCCTGCTTTAAAGTACTTCACTTGCCTTTAAATACCTGAATGATGCCAGTGTAGTAGAATAAAAGTTAATATAAAATAGGTACCTACATATATTTAGACCTCGGAATGCTTTCCGCTAATAATATCGTTCGTATTCTTGTTGTTCTCGTATTCTTTGTGTCCGTTGTTAGGTCTTACAGCATCAGCCCCAGTAGTCTCTCGGTTATCCCTTAGCAGACCTTTTTGTTCGGCACTGAAAATCAAATATTGTGTTTTTTTTTGTTTTACAATAAGTAAAAAAATATTAAAATGCTCAAAGTTAAAAAAAATACTTTGGAAATACTTTGTGATGGTTTGTGATTGTAAACATAAATAAACATAATAAAATAAAACTTTGAAAGGTCAGATAATCCTGATAGAGACTTTTGCAAAGCGTGATTGTTTAGTGCCAAGATTTTTACGATCACACCTGTGAAATGTGCACAAGCTAATTAAAAAAAAATATAAATGTTTTTTTCATTTGGCAAACTTTGAAGATCAGGGGGCATGGTTTTTTTCGAGTATTTTTTAGGCATTTTTTTGGGTTTACCAACTGTGTTTTTTTATCCATAATCATTTCACTTAATGGTAAGTGACGATGATGCTGAAGATGGAAGCGGGCTTACCAAGATTCCCCAACGCATTGGGGAACTGGCTATCTTATCTTCAAGCCAGAACACATCAATGTTGTTAGCATTGATGTTTGGATAAAATAATTTAAAAAATGTTTTAGAATGTGTACATAAAGCCTTTTCATAATAATTTAACTTTTTGTTTATTTTAATATGAACTACAACCTTGGAAAATTTTAAATTCATAGTTTTTGTGGTTCTGTATAAGCTGAGACGTACGATATATATGTTACAGTTATATATAGGTATATCCCATTCTTAGTTACAACGCGTTTTCACTAGTTAAAACTAGTTTTTACTAAATGCATTTGTTAAAACTAGAATTTCTACCGGTAGGGATATGTGGAAATGGACAGTACACATATCCCTACCAGTAGAAGTATAAAACCGATGATTTGTTCTTCTGCAAAGCATTCTGCCACCCAGGTGGGGGGAGGGGACAGGGGGGCAGGGGGGAGGGGGGAGGGGGCAGGGGGGCAGGGGGGGAAGTCTCGCTACGCGAGGCTCTTTGACTGTATAATGTAGAAATAAATCTACTAAAACGTGTACTTATCCCAACTAGTAGGGTTAGCTCGGTGGGGATAAGTGGACCAGGCTGTTCTAATTAACAAAGGCATTTAGTCAAAACTAGTTTGTACTACGGAAAACGCGTTCTATCTAAAAAACTGGTTTTAACTGTAGAATATACTAAATCTATCCGATTTTATTCTATGTATGAAAACTCCTTGCTAGTAATATTTTTAAATTGACTTATTTCAAAACTAATCTGCAAAAGTAATGGTCGAGCTTGTAAAATAAAGTCACGACCGCTTAAAAGAAAGATACTTATGCAAAACATGTAATTTTCGAATCATAATTATAGCCTCTGAAAGTACTCCATATTTAACAACTGTATTGAAAAAAACATTTTCAATACAGTTCATATATAATATGCTAGTCTAGTGTGCGCAAAATTGATTTTACCGCACACGTGATTTTACTTTACCACTTTTTTTTATTTTTAGCTCGAAGGAACAAGACATTTCTAGCAAATAAAAAATGTAATAACCAAAGATACAGAATCTTCTGTAAGACTTTTGAAAGGAGAATTTTACAAGAGATAGGTAGTGAGGTTAGTACATAATGCTAGCTGATTAGATTCTCTTTGGGTTATTTCCTTTGTGACGAAAAGAGAATAAATATAAATGAAGCGCATAGGTTACACCAAGGAATAGTTCATATTTTCCAAGGAGGTTATAATGATTATAATAATGTTATTCCAAGCTTTATGTAGTCTATTTATGATAATATTACAAAAACTTACGCATGCGTACATGTGCTAGCTAAAATATGGCACAATTTTCTTAAAACTAAATTGAGATGTTTTAGTTTGATAAAGAATAAAATTATGAATAGGTAGTTAGTAAAAAAAATAGTATATTATGCAACTAGTGAATAAAGGACGGATTACAAGCGAGGGCCATAGATGAACCACGAGCAAGTGAAGAGTTCTAGTGACTGAATCACGAGCGTAGCGAGCGATTCAAGTATTAGAACCCTGAGCGACGCGAGTGGTTCATGGCCCTCGATATTAATCCGTTTTATTCAAGAGTTGAATACTATACTTTATACCATGATTCCGAGAAAAAGAAACATATAAGCAAAAATAGATATTTAATGAAGAAAAAAGGAATGTTAAATTAATTAAAATATTCATTAAAATTGGAACAATTACTAAAATAAAGACTATTTTCTTTGTGTTCGTACAACTAATAGTAAATCAAAATAACGCCAATTTACTAATGAAATGACAGCAAAGAACACAAAACAGTTTTTACTCTAATGCTAAACTCCTTTTCTATAATATCGAACAATCAAATCACGAGGAGTTATTTGCACAAGGAGTTTGTATGTCAAATATTCTTTGGATTAGGAGTTTGTATCGAGTATTTTTTGCGAAAGGAGGTTGTATAGGCGAGATGGAGGTCAAATATTACAAGTATATTGGTGTGCTCTAAATTCAAACACCAAAATAGTGATTAAAATAGCTTTTTATTCACTGTTTTCAGTGAATAAAATAAGCTTTTTAGAGGAGCAATGGTATAAATATACTTATGTGTTTGTATAAGAAACAACAAAGTAAGAATATCCCCCGGACATTTAAAATGAGCCACAAGTCGTGTAAAATGAACTTTGGTCGCCGAAACCTTATAAGGCATGTTACCCATTGTATATTGCTTTTTTGTCACAACCGTTTTTTATTTTACCAGTTTTCTCACAACTGTATTGAAAAACGTTGTATGATACATGGATTAACCGCCTCCGTAGCTCAGAGGCAAAGTTCACTGGCTTTACACAGGAGGTCGCGGGTTCGATTCCCGGCGGGGTCAATTGTAAGACTCGGTTTGGTTGGTGGTAGGGCATTTTCTAAGCCCGCCTGGCTAGCTACCACCATCTTATCTAAGTCTTGCCGCCAAATATCAATGTTGATATCATTGGTGTGTTCCGGCATGAAGATAAGATAGCCAGTTCCCCATTGCGTAGGGGAATCTTGGTGAGCCCGCTTCCATCTTCGGCAACATCGTCACTTACCACCAGGTGAGATGTTGTCAAGGGTTTACCAATTGTGAATAAAAAAAAATAAAAAAAAATGTAAAAGGAAATAAATTTGCGGCTCGGCCTCACAAATGTCACTCGTTTGTTATTGACCTTTTTACCACCCTTGTATCATTAATAACTATTTCAATGTTAAAAACCCACTATAAAATCGATTTCAGCGCGCCAACCCCTACTATCGAAAAGCCAAATGAAAGATGTTACACGACAAAACGATGTTACACGTCAAAACACGTCAAAGGAAATGACAAAGTGTTATCAAATGAAATGCAACCATCGATCATGTTCATGTACCTACTTATATTTAGAGAACTGCTCCCAGTGACATTAGAAGTTTTTGTAGTCTCACCGCGAGTTCACCGTAATATTTTTCTTCTTCTTCTTCTTCAGACAGCAGGTGGCTATCATGCCCTTCTTCATTGTGGCACAGAGTAACAGATCCAGCAGTAGGATAGCCAGTACCACCAGCAAAACTGCTAGCCCGATTATAGCACCAGTGGTCAGCGGAAAGTTGTTTGATGTCACTAAAAAGTAATCATCATCAATGTAGCCTTTCAACCATGACGCAAAATTCAATTTTTGAGGGCTTTTCATCTGATATTCTTTACTATAATATATAATGGCGAAAGAATACATAATATATCATAAAAATATAAATATAAGTACGTAGTTCAAACTTAACATTATGAATATGACATCATCATCATCATCACAGCAGCTCATATACGTCCCCACCGAGGAGCTCGAGCCGCCTTGAATTAGGGCGAGTGCATTTGACTGCACCGCACCTGATGGCAAGTGACAGACGATGCAGTCGAGGATAACGCATCATATCAGCTTATATACGTCCCCACCGAGGGGCTCAAATCTACCCTGAATTTAGGCGATCGGGCATTAGTCGATAATTAAAAAATTACGTTATATTATGCACTCAGCCAGTATTTTTTTTTAACTGAAGGCGGCGCTAGTTAGCTGAGGGTAACAGGCTAACAGCCTTTTGAATTAAAATTATATATCATCACATCAGCTCATATAAACGTCCCCACCGAGGGGCTTAAATCTACCCTGAATTTAGGCGATCGGGCATTAGTCGATAATTAAAAAATTACGTTATATTATGTACTCAGCCAGTATTTTTTTTAACTGAAGGCGGCGCTAGTTAGCTGAGGGTAACAGGCTTTTTAATTAAAATTATATATCATCACATCAGCTCATATAAACGTCCCCACCGAGGGGCTCGAGCATACCCTGAATAAGAGCGATCCGGCCTTATTCGACCACGCGGGCCAACTTCGCACACAAGCTTCGAGTTTCTTTCGCACTGACGTGCGCGAGCGCGGAAATGAGTTTTCCTCAGATCCCTCGGGAACCATGTCAGGATATGCTAATTAGTAAATTATGTCATTTCCCACCCCCTCAGCCATATTTGGGCAAAAATCAAAGCAATCCTTATTCCGTTGCAATGTCAAAGAAAGTAACCAAAAAAAGAGTATATTTTCAGTTCTCTCAGGAACTGCATCGGATTTTTACGGGATACAAAGTAGCTTATGTCCTTCCCAATGACACAGGCTACCTGCATGCCAAATTTCATCTAGATTGGTTAAGGTGTTGAAGCGTGAAAAGGTAACAAACAAACAAACACATTTTCACATTTAAAATATTAAGTAAGGATAACTTCTATTGTTGTAGTACTTTCTATTGATGCTAATACTTCTTACCTGCTGGCATAATGAAATTGAATGTTTTGGCTGGAGAATAGCCTTCGGAGTTGTGCGCGAGCATCTCTATAACGTATGTTTCGCTGTTCTCCAAATCTGTGAGTTCTACTTTTTCTTCTTTCGCTAGCGAGGTCACATGTTTGCACATCGTTTGGTTCACTTCCCCAGTACCGAAATCGATAAGCTAAAATTTTAATATTTTATAAAATACTGTTAATACAGGGTGACTTTTAATTAGTTCTTGATAACAAAAGGTATGCATGAACTTGTGATTACAAACAAATTTCCCAAAGAAACTATATGTCAAATCAAAAAAAAATGTTGGTCCTCGATACATAAGTTATAAAATCGGCAAAAATGTATAAAGGACCAATTTTTTTTTTCATATTTGACATATAGTTTCTTTGAGAAAGTTTTTTGTAATCACGAGTATATTTATATCTTTTGCTATCAAGAACTAATTAAAAGTCACTCTGTATAAATTAGTTTCTATTCATTACATTTAACTGTAAGGTTCCCTAACAAAATCGTCTTCCATACAAACTAATAATTCTGATTTCTCGAAAATGAATTTGCCGGTTGTAATAATACTTTGTACGCATTAATAACTAAAATCATCATCATCATATCAGCCGAAGGACGTCCACTGCTGGACATAGGCCTCCCCTAAGGATTTCCACGACGACTGGTTAAATAAATTATAAAAAAGTAAAGAGCATAAAAAAGTTAAGTAAAATAAAAAAAGTATATGTGTACGATTTAGATTTTCAAAAGTAGTAAAGAGCATTTTCAGATAACTATATAAAACTTAAAATATCAAATTTATGAAAATACATTTTTTTGAAAAATATTTTTTTTCTCAAATGTGTAGTTACATCAGAATATTCATCATTATCTTGCTAGGCCTTTACCCCACTTGGGGTCGGCCTTTCCTGTACTTTTTCTCCACTGTGCAAGGTTGGCATCTATATTAAGTTCTTTCAGGTCTCGTATAACCGTCGTCGGCAGCCAGGTGGCAGGTGGTCTTCCACGTTCTCGCTTCGTCGTTGGTATCTCGAGCGCTACCTTAACCATGTGATCGTCTGGACGCCTCTGCACAGGTCCGTACCACCTCAGACAGTTTTTCATTTCTTGTGGCTACTTTGAAACTTTCTCGGATGTACACGTTTCTGATCTTGTCCAACATGGTGATGCTCGCTGACCAGCGCACCATGCGCATATCTGTCGTGTGAAGCTTATTCAAGTGTGGTTTGGTTTGATTAAAATATTATGTTTCGTAATTTTTTGATAAATTTCTATTACTAGTTTGAATGGAAGACAATTTTGATGGGGGACTCCTAATATCTATCATGGCAGATGTAAAATTAATTTATCATCATCATCATATCAGCCGAAGGACGTCCACTGCTGGACATAGGCCTCCCCCAAGGATTTCCACGACGGCCGTTTCTGCGCTACCCGCATCCAGGTCATCGGTCCCCAATTAATTTATACTTTGATATAATGATACAAGCTTTCAAAAGTGTAAAAATGTTCCTAAATTTTCCAGTATCAAAAGATTGTTATTACCGGACAATATTTAATATGGTAGTAGTCTATAGGATCCCCGTTGTCATCAGGATGGATGAGCTTAATTGCCAACTTTCTTTCGAGTGGTTCTGGGTTGATAGTGTCGTAGTCTGGCGCTTCGGGTGCTGACCTGGCAAACGAAGATTTATGTTAAGAAAATCATAAATGATTGGTCAGTTATTCGCGAATTTGAAATTTTTGTTTTTAAATAGACCTTAGTTAGAGCTGTAGCATATCTTCTTTTTAAGAAATATTATACACCAATAAAAATCAATTGAATCAGATTTTTTTATTCACAATTGGTTAGCCCTTGGCATCATCTCACCTGATGGTAAGTGACGATGATGCCGAAGATGAAAGCGGGTTTACGAAGATTCTCCAACGCAATGGAGAACTGACTATCTTATCTTTAATATTGTTAATACTGATGTTTGGCGGCAAGACTTAGATAAGATTGTAGTAGCTAGGCATGGCTATGAAAATGCCCTACCCCCAATCAAACCGAGTCTTGCAAAGTTGACCCCACAGGGAATCGAACCCTCAACCTCCTGGTGTGAAGCGAATGAACTAACCATTACGCCACAGAGGCGGATCAGATTTTATATAATATTATCGGAATCAGTGATAAATGTATCAAATCTTCGTTGATTTTTAAGCTAGTTATGATATTTTCTCATCAAAATGTTATCAATTTGTATAAGAGGATATATTTTTCAGTACAGGAATGTGAGGGTAGTTTTAAAATTTCTTGAACTGACTTACTTTTGAGGTGTCTCAAACTCGACGAGCTCGCTGTAAGCACCCGTTCCGACTCCGTTCGTTGCAGCAACTCTTAACAAGTATTTTGTACCCGGCTTCAACTTTTCTAGTTTGTATTCAATAATATCAGGAGCCCAAGTTCTATTCTGATGTATACTTTGCGCCCTGTATATGTAAGTTTCATCATATTCTGCTGTATAACTTGTGATGTTTGGCCCAGAATCTGGTTTGTCAAATGTGACCCTTACAGTTGAAGCTTTTATATCTCTTATTTGTACCTGTTAATTAAGAAACTTATGAATTTAGTATTTAATACAGTTGACAGTTTTGAATCGAATAGGAACTCAAAATATTTAGGGATCATTGCTCTTGTAACATTTTGAACATGTTAACTCATAGTTGATGCACTCGATAAACATCATCATCATCATCATATCAGCTCATATACGTCCCCACCGAGGGGCTCGAGCCTACCCTGAATTAGGGCGATCTGGCCTTAGTCGACCACGCCGGCCCAGTGCGGGTTGGTCGACTTCACACAGAACCTTCAAGTTTCTTTGCAGGTGTGTGCAGGTTTCCTTACGATGTTTTTCCTTCACCGTTAAAGCAATCGGTGAGTATATGTACGTGAGTTTCGAAAAACTCAGTGGTACATTTGCCGTCCGGATTCGAACCTCTGGTTAGGAGGACCGAGTCGTTACCGGTTGAGCCACCGACGCTTTTTCGACTCGATAAACAATCAAACGTAATAAAAGTTGTATTTCTTGAACCTTACATTCCAAATCTTCGCGGGTTCAAAACCTTTCTCTAAGTAGATGACCTTCGTTGCAGAGCCGAGTTTATTGGTGGCGGTGCATGTGTACTGTCCGTATTTTGAATTTTCCTTATCGATTGTGATGTTCAAGTACTGATTGCCGTTAGCTTCGTTTCCCCTGACAAAGTTTGATAATATGCTGTCCTTGTAACTGTAACAAGGAATTACAATCGGTTCTTAAAGTAAGGGTCAAATGACAATATTCAATTCAAATTATTGAAAAACTGTGTAAAGCTATCACCATGGAAAAAATATATAATGACACACTTAACATCGTGTCCTGCGTGCCCCTACATCTACACGCAGGAAGACCTCATGACAGCGGCTGATAATGCTGTTAACGTGGCCAAATTCTGGGCTGCTACAGTATAGTGTCTGCCATCGAAACGCTAAGAAGAAGAATATATAATATACTTCAAGTAATAAAAAATCGATTAAATTTAATACAATATTAAAAATATTACCGAATTTGATGTAAAAAATATACTGTAGACCCTGTTTTTTGCATTAATTGCAAAATTTCTCGAAAACAAATAGTTAATGTTGAATGAAACCAAAACACAAAAATCGGTGATTTTAAAACCTTTCATTTTAAACACATTTTAAAAAACCTATTTGAAAGTGATGAAAAGTAATAAAAACATTTAATAATCGAGAATTGGGCGTTCGGTTTCAACCTAACAGCCGCGTTGAAGCCCGCGTTGATTTGAACTTAAAAAGAATAAACTTACGTTCGTTATTATTGAAACATGTATCAACCTACTCGGATTGAGTGAAGATCACTTGTGCCTTAAACACGTTCTAAGGAAAGCACTCGAGTAGTAATAAATATTAATTCACATAACAACAGTTAGGACTTAAATCATAATTATTCACATTTCAATTGGGCAATGGCACCGTCCCAACCGAATTCAGTTTCTACTTCCCGGTCGAAGTACGGCTTGTGATTCACGGACACCACGGTTACTTGGCTCGCATCTCCTTCTGGCGCAGTCGGGTCAAAATAGGTAATATTTATAGGATAAAAATAAAGTACCTCCACACAATGCGAGCGGGTGGTTGGCTGTCCGGTTCACATTTCAGTTGGGCAACGGCACCGTCCCAACCGAATTCAGTTTCTACTTCCCGGTCGAAGTACGGCTTGTGATTCACGGACACCACGGCTACTTGGCTCGCATCTCCTTCTGGCGCAGTCGGGTCAAAATTGGTATATTTATAGGATAAAAATAAAGTACCTCCACACAATGCGAGCGGGTGGTTGGCTGTCCGGTTCACATTTCAGTTGGGCAACGGCACCGTCCCAACCGAATTCAGTTTCTACTTCCCGCTCGAAGTACGGCTTGTGATTCACGGACACCACGGCTACTTGACTTACATTGCCAACTGTAGATACAAAAATAATACATTACTGCAGCGGCCGGCAAAAGAGGCATTGATGGACGAACGTGTAAATTTGGGCCGAGGCGAAGCCGAGCCGAAGGTGGAATGGAGCTGGGGGATGCTGGGGGAAGGAGTACGTGCAGTTCTAGTGCACACTCTCCGAAATTAACTCGATAGATTACCGAAAGACAGGCAACTTTGCGGCGAAATTCAAGGCTTTGGAGATACTCATAACAATATTGGTGTTTAGGTAGTAAGTATTAATAAGAGTATTTGAAATACGAATTTATTTAAAGGAAAGCCTCGGAAACTGTCATCATCATCATCATATCAGCCGATGATGTCCACTGCTGGACAAAGGCCTTCACCAAGGATTTCCACGACCACCGGTGGTCCTGCGCTGAAACTATACTCATTTAAAAAAAAACCTTAGAACTTTTAGGTACAAGCTTTAATTTGAAAGTAATTTTAACAGTTTCGTATTCTTGCAGCAAACCCTTTCATTTGATACCCATATCATGGTGGTGCATAAAAAATAACTAGTCAGCCATCTTTGGGAGTCCGCCATATTGGATTTAGAATGACGTCACTTAGCTTAACACTTCAGCTTAGTCGGAAACCGAGAAGTGGTTCTAATTTAGCTTCCAAGATTTGTTCTAATCAGAAAAACTAACTAAATAACACGGCGAGCTAATAAAAAGATAGTAAATAGGAACAGTTTCAGAAACTGTGTCAGAAAGGAACCAGTGAAAACTAAAGTAACTGATGATGAACAGGTTGAAAGGCGTAAATAAATATAATCAGTTTGAAAATATCCAACAAATACCTACTGAACAAATCTGTATACATAAAAGGAAACGGTGACTGACTGATTGACTAATCTATTAACGTACAGCTCAAACCACTCAACTTAAGGCGAGGCACCGGTGGAGAAGCGTAGAAACCCTTTTGCTAGATCATTTTTTTTGGGTAATTACTACTAAATATCGGTCTTGTAAAAGTAAGTTTCAGCGCAGGACCGGTGGTCTTGTAAATCGGAAGTAAAGAAGGCGTTAAGTAGAATGGCAAATGGAAAAGCAATAGGACCGGATGGAATTCCGATTGAAGTATGGAAAATATTAGGGGAAGAGGGTTGTGAATGGGTAGCAAATTTGTTTAATAGAATCCAAGAAGAAGAACATATACCCAACCAGTGGAGAGAAAGCTATCTGGTTCCAATTTTCAAAGAAAAAGGTGACATCCAGGACTGCAATAATTATAGGGGGATCAAACTAATGTCACACACAATGAAGCTGTATGAGAAAGTTCTAGAGAATAGAATCAGAAAGGAAACAGACATCACCGCAAACCAATTCGGTTTCATGCCTGGACGAAGTACATCGGATGCCATTTTTGCAGTAAGACAACTCATGGAAAAGTACAGGGAAGTTCACCGTAACCTTCATATGGGTTTTGTGGACTTAGAAAAGGCGTATGACAGAGTTCCCAGAGAAGTTCTGTGGTGGTGTCTGCACAAAAAGGGTGTTCCATTAAAGTACATTTTGCTCATACAAGATATGCACAATAACGTAAGTACACAAATCCGTACTGCAGTAGGAGTGATGGACAAACTACTAGTTGGAGTCGGCTTACACCAGGGATCAGCACTTAGCCCCTATCTGTTCCTTCTTGTAATGGATGCACTAACATCAGCAATTCCCGTGGTGTATGCTTTTTGCTGACGACATAGTTCTGATCGATGAAACTGGAGAAGGACTTCAGAGCAGACTAAATAAATGGATGCATGCTCTAGAGAATGAGGGCTTGAAGATCAGTAGGACCAAAACTGAATATATGTTCTGTGACTTTGGCGGTGTCTGTGGAGCTGCACAATTACAGATCGGCCGAACACCAGTGCCAAGCTGCTCTGATTTTCGTTATCTGGGTTCTCTCCTGCAGAATGATGGAGAAATTGACCGCGATGTCACCAAGCGGATAAACGCAGGATGGTTTAAATGGAAACAGGTTACTGGAATGACGTGCGACAAACGAATGCCAGTCCGACTAAAAGGGATTATCTACAAGACTGTCATAAGACCGGTGCTACTTTATGGCAGTGAGTGTTGGGCGCTGAAAGCCACCGACGAAAAGCGAATGCACGTGGCTGAAATGAGGATGTTACGATGGATGGTAGGGGTAACCAGAATGGACAAGATCAGGAATGAATATATAAGAGGTAGTCTTAAAGTAGCACCGGTAACAGAGAAGATTCAAAGCCACCGACTGACTTGGTTTGGCCACGTTTGCAGAAGAGAAAAGGAGCATGTGACACGTAGAGTGATGGATATGAGAGTTGAAGGATACAGGAGCAGAGGAAGACCGAAGAAACGATGGGTGGATGGAGTGAAGAAAAATATGGAGGAGTGTGGAGTGACGCAGGAGTTGACCAGTATGAGGCCGGAATGGCGACAAAAAACATTTAAAGCCGACCCCAAATAGTTGGGATTAATAAGGCTCGGAAGATGATGATGATCGGTCTTGTAAAAAATATTGGACATACTTAAGGATATTGTCTGAGGAACGTGCTAATATGTTACACGATAGGGTGTACTTTGCTCAAAAATAAAAAAATCCCAAAAACAAGTCTAAAACGTCTAAAAAAAAGTCTAAAACGAATTGTTTTTAATAAAATTTCTAAATTTGCACATAGTTTTTATATGGAGATATTCATTTTTCAGTACTGCAGAGAATCAGCTAAATTTTAGTTTTTAAATTGAAGTCTTAAGAGAAATAACAACGTAAAACATTGGAAAAGTGCAAAAGTGTGGTTATTGTCATGACTCTTTACACTTAAAGCAATAAACAGAGACAACTGATTTACAAATGCCTCGCCTTAAGGCCTTAAGATGGGTCAAATGACAATCTTATGTCAATATTCAATTCAAATTATTGAATACTGTGTAAAGCTATCACCATGGAAAAAATATATAATATACTTACAGCAATAAAAAATCGATTTAATTCAATACAATTTCAAAAATTTTTGCACTTTTGATGTAAAATAATATACTGTAGAACCCTGTTTTTGAAATTAATTGCAAAATTTCTCGAAAACAAATAGTTAATATTGAATGAAACCAACACACAAAAATCGGTGACTTTAAGACCATTCATTTTGATTGAACACATTTTTTTTAAACTTCTTAGAAAGTGATGAAAAGTAATAAAAACATGTAAAAATTGAGAATTGGGCGTTCATTTTCAACGTAACAGCCGCGTTGAATTGCATTTATTTGAACTTAAAATAAATAGATTTACGTTCGATATTATTGAAACACGTATCAACCTGCTTGGATTGAGTGATCTTAGCGCCTTAAAATTCGGCTTAAAGATATCATTATGACGTAGGCATCCGCTAGGAAAGGATTTTGGAAAATTCCTACGGGAACGACAAAAAAACGGGGTCTGCGCGGGCGAAGCCACGGGCAACAGCTAATTATTATTAAATAAACAGAATGTTTGATCTCACCTTCGTTGTTCGCAATGCATGTATAGTTCCCAGCGTAGTTTCGTTTTAGACTTTCAAAAAAGAGTTCAAACTCGGTGCTTGTTTCGCTTAAATCGCTTATATTGAACGAAATGCTGTAAAAATGATTTATTAATTAACTGTAATAAGAAGAGCGCAGGTAGAACAGAGAAAGAGAAGCAAGAGTAAAATACATACGGTATATCTACGGTATCTACAGTAGACAGAGAATAAACCATACTAATATTACAAACGCGAAAATTTGTATGTATGGATGTTTGTTACTCTTTCACGCATAAACTAATGAATGGATCGGGACGAAACTTGGCACGCTTATAGGTTAGGTCCTGGAATAGGACATTAGTTACTTTTTACCCCAGAAAAACGTCTTTCTTTTACGGGAAAACTGAAAACAATCCGCATTCGTGGAGTGGTCAATCCACTCAATTCACACTAGGAAGTCACGATTCGATCCGGATGGGGTCTAACTTTCTAAGTTCTCCTGGTTATCATCTTAAGTAAGTTTGCCATCAATCATCATCATCATCATATCAGCCACAAATCGTCCACTGCTGGACAAAGGCCTTCCCCAAGGATTTCCACGACGACCGGTCCTGCGCTGCCCGCATCCATCGGCTTCCCGCGATCTTCACCAGGTCATCGGTCCACCGCGTCCCATCAATGTATGAACTTAAATAAAATAGCCAGTCCCTCCAATCGGTG
The DNA here is from genome assembly GCA_947284805.1 of Coleophora flavipennella. NCBI lineage: Eukaryota > Metazoa > Arthropoda > Insecta > Lepidoptera > Coleophoridae > Coleophora > Coleophora flavipennella. The sequence goes on along the minus strand of OX369287.1, from coordinate 6,154,211 downwards.
GTGAATTTTGGTAAGCCCGCTTCCATCTTCGGCATCATCGTGGTCACCATCATGGGATGATGACAGGGTATACTAATTTTGGAAATAACACATACTATACTATTATGTTCTATGCAGATACGATAAAATATGGAGTAGGTATGAATATTGTTAATGGCTGCCTGTGCATTATCATATCAGATTATATACGTCCCCATCGAGAGGCTCGAGCCTACTCTGAATTAGGGCGATCGGGCCTTAGTCGACCAAGCAGACCCTGTGCGGGTAGGTCGACTTCACACATAACCTTTGAGTATCTTCGCAGGCGTGTGCAGGTTTCCTCACGATGTTTTCCTTCACCGAAAGAGTGCATTTTTAGTTATTTTGTGCTTAATTGAATAATATGAGGTTGTGCATTCGATAGGTACTCGTAGATATATTTATGGGAACAATGTAACAAAAACGATAGTAATTTAAGTAAACTTATAACATGCAAAATTTCGCTTGGAAATAATTTTTAACATTGATCGTTGGCATTCCATGATTCTTATTTATACAGGGTGTAACAAAACTTGTGTAGGTCCCGTTAACAGGGGGTTCTACTCATCATACTGAACAACTTTCATCGAGGAATACATAGGAAATTCTCAAAAAAATTGGACGCTCCATGCAAAAACTCACAAAACTGGTCGATCAGCTGATCGTATTGTATAAAGAGTTTTTTTTGCTATTTCAGCAAAATCATAGAACAAAAGTTGTTCAGTATGATGAGTAGAAGCCTCAGTTAGCGGGACCTACACCAATTTTGTTACACCTTATATATTGATTGACTGTCTGTCATTATTATTGCATGCCAGTAGATAAATAGCATTACAGCGTGCTGGTTTTTGTTACATCATCATCACACACCTGATGTCATCATCTAACCTGTCGTCTGTTCCGTACAACAAAGATATATTTGGCCGTGGTCGACCATATGCTGAACATATCAGCCTGCCCTTGTTGCCTTCGTCTCCCGTGAAGTTCTCGAAGCTCTGAATGATTGGTGGTGTGTTTACCTGTTGTACGATACAATTCTTGACTTTAATGAATTAGGATGTCAATACGAAGAATTAGGAAAAGTTATATTTAAGAAACTTAGCCATCTATCCTACTTATTCTTCTTATCACAATTAACCGTGCTATCCAAGGGATAGACGGTGGTTGCGTGGTGTTGCACTTAGCATCACCCGCGGTCACGTGTAGGGTATTTAGATCTACACCTACGGTCGTTGCAACGCGACCTTTGTACACATATGGAATCAAATGAGTAGATTTCCTCACGATTTTTATGTTTTCCTTACGATCCTACTTGAAAGTTTGTAAGAATGTATAGATGTATGTTTGTTACTCTTTCACGCAAAAACTACTGAACGGATCGGACAGAAATTCGGTAGGTAGACAGATTAGGAACTGCCACATTAGGACATGCTACTTTTTTCGATCGCAAGCCGCTTGCGGCTCGCGCACTGCGCACCCTCAAAAAGTCATAGAAACGTTGCCCACGCGGGTGAAGCCGCGGGAAACAGCTTGTGTCTAGTAATTATTGATCTATGTCAAACTCCACTAAGACTTGTACATGAGGTGAATGAATAGTCATCATATAAGGATTCCACAACGGCCGGTCCCGCGCTGCCCGCATCTAGCAGCTTTCCGCGACCTTCACTAGGTCGTCAGTTCAGGCCTTAAGAACTTTACTGCCCAAAGTACTATCACATATTTCTCGCGGGGTTTTTTATTGTATACAAATCTTATCCTGACAACTATGAATGCAAATATATTCGAATCAGTCGTGCCTTTTTGAGTTTTTGCGACACTAACGCACGGCAATTTATTTTTACTATTTTCTAAGATAATTACCTCTAGGTACCTCAACAGTCTCTTTCTCTTATCGTGTGGCACAACTAACCGTGCTATCAAAGGAATAAACGGCGGTTGCCTGGTGTTTCACTTAGCATCACCTGAGGTCACTTGTAGGGCGTTTACATTTACACCTACGGACGTGTGCAATGCGACGTAAATACACATCTGGAATCTTATGAAATCAGATGTGTGGTTTCCTCACGATGTTTTCATTTACCGTTAAAGCAATCGCTAAGTATTTGTACGTAAGTTTTGAAAAACTCTTTCGTACATTGGCTGTCCGGATTTGAACCCGGAACCTTTGGTTAGGAGGATGGAGTCGTTACAGTTGAGCCACCGACGCTTTTTAACGTGATAACTCTTATAAATCGATGAACGCCGGCTGCACTCACGAAAAAGTGTCACGTCCCGCCTGAGCCGAGCGTGCAAGCGAGAGCGCGGAACTAGCGATAAAGAGGCACAATCGGCCTAAGCGTTTGGCTTTTGACACGTTATCACGTAAAATTATCGTCCGTAAACCGACTTTACAGGCAACATCAATTTTTCATCATCATATCAGCCGAAAAACGTCCACTGCTGGACAAAGGCCTCTCCCAAGGATTTCCACGACGACCGGTCCTGCGCTGCCCGCATCCATCTGCTTCCCGCGATCTTCACCAGTTCGTCGGTCCAACGCGTGGGAGGCCTGCCTACGCTACGTTTTCCGGTGCGCGGTCGCCACTAGAGAACTTTACTGCCCCAACGGCCATCTGTTCTACAAGCTATGTGCCCTGCAAACTGCCACTTCAGTTTAGCGGTTCTGTGAGCTATGTCGGTAACTTTGGTTCTGCTGCGGATCTTCTCGTTTCTGATTCGATCACGCAGAGAAACTCCGAGCATAGCACGCTCCATTGCCATTTGAGGCCCATAGTAAGCGACTATGTCCAGTTCCGTAAATCATAATTCCTCAATTTTTACCTCAATAGTAATTGTTTTAATGTTGGCTCCTGCTGCATTTCTAGCAGTACACTGGTATGTTCCTCTATCGATTTCCTGAATTTCATTGAAAATAAGCCTATTTTTTTCCTTATGCCAAGAAATATTTTTTTCTTCTGTGTATACCTGTAAAATACATAGTATCTATTAGGTCTTTACCTATGACATTTCCGATTGTATAAAAAAGTTTAAAGATGAAAATTTATATTAAGAACAATAGTTAAAAAACAAAATTTATTCTCAAAATAGCATAGGACTATTAAAAATTAAATGGTGGTAAACATATGCCTATTGTTTATAAATTTTGAGAGCACGGTGGCTTTAACCCCATGAAGCCGGTTTTTTTTCACCTGAAAAATCGCCTTTAATGAGGCAAAAAATACACATTTTTAATTCTCAAGCTCTAAAGTTATCGCAACAATTTGTTCGTTACTAGTGTCATATTTGCGAATACCCCGTGTCAGATTTAGTCCCTTTAGGAAAATTCTAGAAAATTCACTAGTCTTAAAAATTGGCCCATCTGACCACTCTGATCAAGAAAACGCCTTTGTTCCATTCAATGGTACATAAATCAGGGGATTGGAACATGAAGGACATGCCACTAGTTACTAATAAAAGACCATAATAAGTTGTGTCACGATAAGGTTAATAATAAAAAACTATAACTTTTTTATTTTCAATAAAAATTGGCATTGAACTTCAAAAACTGAATTGGCAATTTCCAATGTAAAGACCTATTATTATCAGTGGGTTTTTTGTTTTTACATTTACATTTAGGTAACGGTCAAACGTTCTAAAAAATATTATTAATTCGTGCACACATCAAAAAAAAAACCTGCGATTCTTACAGTAGTCACATATGATGTGTAACATGTGACAAAATATTGTACATTCACGGGCTGGACCTTTGGATAGCAGGTCATCTTTACCTTCGGCCTCACATTAGGCTGCATGGCCATGTTACCTTAGCCTTTGTGATTTAAAAAAGGTTCACATTTCCTGCTACGAGTTCCGTGTCATTTTACGAAATCACCCCCACAGATTGCAGGAAAGCGAAAGGAAAGATGTTATACATCAAAAATATTGTATTGTAATTGTGTATGTTTTACTTATTAAAAGCTAGGAGATCAAGCGAAACACAAAGAGTGTTTTACACTTAAACAAATCAGTTACTTTTTATCACCTGTCAATTAAAATAATATTGTTTTAAAATAAATACAAATATGACGTCACAAAGATGCAAAGATTTAGGCGAACAAATTTTGTGATTTGACAAAAAAAAAGACAATTAATGAAAGAGTCAAATAATAAAGTTTTTCAGATATTTTAGAAGGTATGTTTTAGATAAATAATATTTTATTATTCATTTTTGGTAATCTATTGACCCCGCTGTACACGCTATTAAAACCTATTTCAATTACAACAACCAAGTACAAAAATTTCGCATTTTTTTTTGTTAATTTTCTAAACAATGACATAAGACGACTGTGAACCCATAGCGAAAGTTCGACTTTTCATACAAACGGCGATAACGATTTTCACCTCTTAAATGTTAACCGATTTGGACCAATTTTTGACAGGTTGTCATTCAGAACAAAAGCTAGGCTTATACGTTTGGTTTTTTGATTGTAATTTTAAAAAAATGACCGAAATTAGTTTTGTATGAAAACATGTGATCGACAATAAAATTAAACTTATTAACTTTGACGAAAAAAAAACGTATAAGCCTAGCTTTTGTTCTGACTGAAAACCTATCGAAAATTGGTCCAAATCGGTTAACATTTAAGAGGTGAAAATCGCTATTGCCGTATGTATAAAAAGTCGCAGCTTCACAATATTCTTAACCAATTTTGGTAAAATTTATCGGGAGATTAAATAAGACAATGATACCTTACCTCATAATTAGACACTTTCATCCAAGTAAACTCAGGCGCTGGAATACCTTCAGCTGCGCAATCTAAAACTAGATCTTGCCCAGACACCACAGTCATTTGTGGGTAAGCCACCAGCTGTTTAATTTCTGGCTGAGTGAAGACCTGGAAAAATGATTGGTATGAGTTTTTCAGGGTTCCGTGCATACGATGAAAAAAGTGGTCAAGCACGTGTCGGACCACGCGCAACTACTTTACTACAATTATTCTACTACAAATTTATATTTTAAAAAACAAAGTTTTTTGCAGTTGGTATTATATGGAGATTTATGAACTTTTTCTAAACCCAACTGCACATATAAAGTTGGTTGACTATTACTACTAAGCTAAGAAAGCCTACTTAGCCGAAATAACTTTTCTTTTAAATTAACTATATCCCTTATATATACTATTTCCAATACTTATCCGATTTCATGAAATAGCAGCTTAGCTTGTAGAAGTTAGGGACAGCAACTCTTACAGAAAACACCACTATAAACAATGAATTATTTATTACTCTGACTATAAATTTTTTTGTTTAATAAAAAAAAAATATTTATTGAAAAATGACATTAGGAAACCCTCTGTAGTTTTAAAAGACCTTTTTAACGATACGCAACACGATTGGATAAAAGAACAAAAAAGTCACCCCCACTTTACATTTAGGTAACTTGAAAAATTACCGATTGTATTTCACAAATTTATAAGGGGCCATTTACAGCTGTAATAATCCTTATGAAAAAACGGCTGTGACATACTGACATACAAACAGACGGACATGGTGAAACTAACAGGGTTCCTTATTTGACTACTCAACCCTAAAATTGATTACTCATGTATCTGTTCGTCTGAAAATAAATTAATATGAAAAAATTATAAAAGCTGGACGAAAGAAGATAAAAATTTGGTATGTATGTATATCTCGTCGGTATATTCTCAAAAAAAAACGTTAGTGGCTCAACCGGTAACGACTCGGTCCTTCTAACCAGAAGTACCGGGTTCAAATCTGGAAGGCCAATGTACCAATGAGTTTTTCAAAACTTACGTACATATACTTACCGATTGCTTTATCGGTGAAGGAAAACATCGTGAAGAAACCTGCACACGCCTGCAAAGAAACTTGCAGGTTGTGTGTGAAGTCGACCAACCCGCACTGAGCCCGCGTGGTCCACTAAGGCCTGATCGCCCTAATTCAGGGTAGGCTCGAGCCCCTCGGTGGGGACGTATATAAGCTGATATGAATGAATGAATATTCTCAAAACCGTGATATCACAATTTCACTATACTTAATTAAGCGAAATTATAAATCATGGTGAATTGTCAATTGGCGTACAATTTCACGGCCTATTCTTGTATCTCCGCATAAAACCGATGATTTCTTCTTCTGCGAAGCATTCTGCTACCCAGTTGACTGTTTAATCAATCAAATCTGACCGAACGTAACATCGCTCGCTTCGCTCGCTCATTTATTTAATGTTATTCACTTCTATAAGTGTTATTGTAATGTCACTAGTGAAATTACAAAGACATTAGTGAAATTGTAAGCAGTATGTTACGGTTCACAATCTTTCAACAGTTCACAATCTCGCGAGATAGATCCCGTTAGATTATAATCTAACGGTATTTACAATTTTACGGTGACATATATAACAAACAAGCGACGTTTGATTTTTAGGGGTTGATTCTGGGGGGCAAAGATGAAATTAAAAAAGTTTACGACTTTAAAAATAGTTACTTCAAAGCTTAATATTTCGCACATTTCAAACTAAACCCTGAACCACAAAGTAGTTTAAAATGCATATTCAACGATACCCCACTAAATAATTCACCAAAAAAAAATACCGACTCGCACTTAACCGATTTTTACGTGCAGTTATACGATTTCTATTTCATGAATCATTTTCTTTTATCAAAATTTATATTCAACATGTTTTCTAGTTTGCTTTTTTACAACAGTACTGGGAAAAAGATTCTTCATATTTTGTAACTATAAATTTTTAATCTAATTCTCTTTACTTGTATTATTTTATGTAAAAAAAGATAAAAATGTAACACTGGACGCGATAAAAATTTGTTTTGTTTTTGAACCTAATGCTGTATCAATCAGTAGCACAAACTTGGTTTCAGCGTTTCCAGTATGGAAATCTTAACGTTCAAGATGCAGCTCGTTTTGTTCGATCTGTTTCAATTTGCATACAAAAAACGAAGTAACTTTTTCCCTGACCTAATATACAGGATCTTAACAAAGGTATGCACTTTTTTTAACTGGAGCTTGTACTTATGAAAATGAACAACTTTCCCCAAGAAATCCAGGGTCAATTCGCATTTGTTTTTTTTTAATATATTAAATTGCGTGGAATACGCCAGAATAGGTACCATTGCCGGCCGGCGCGGTCATTGAACTTTGACCTTTGAGTGCCAAGTTCGTAAACCTGGGAGTTATTCTGAGCAGTATGATAATTTAAATTTAAAAAAAATATTATTGCGAATTGACCAGGTTTCTTGGGGAAAGTTGTTCAGTTTCATAAGTACGAGCTCCAGTTAAAAAAGTGCATACCTTTGTAAAGGCCCTATACTATAAGTGCGTTCATCTCATCTCATCTCACCTGGTGGAAAGTGACCACGTAGATAATTTTACTAGGACTGTTAAGTTTTAGGAGTGAAAACGCTTTGATCCAAAGTTGAGTTTAATTTTGACCCGATCTTTTGAAGAGTATAGTTCATTTGCATATTGCAATTAACTTTGAGAGTAACCTTAATTTAGATTTGGTTATCTTTAGGTTAAAGTATTTATGAAGTTAAATTATAACGATTTGTCTTATTTACCGTCACTTTGATGTCTTTGAACTCAGTCTCTGCAGTCGTATCCACGGATGCTATGCATGTGTAAGTGCCTTCGTCGTCTTTGGTCACATTTTTTACAACAATACCTCCCGCTGTTTTTATGTACTTTTCTCCATTTCCGAACTGAAAATCAAAATTATTATCATCATTAGCTTTAAAAAAAATTTTTTTTGAATATTTTATTGGGCCTCATTTACCTTGATGACTTTATCATTTTTACGCCAGAGGAACTCTGGTTGTGTGTATCCAACAGCTTGACAAGAAATTAACGAGTCTTTTCCTTTCACAATACCCTGATCTGACTTCGTATCTATGAACTGCACAGGATCTAAAACAATACGATTATTATTAATATTTATTTATTAAAAGCAATGTACAGCGTCGGTGGCTCAACCGGTAACGACTCGGTCCATCTAACCAGAGGTACCGGGTTCAAATCTGGACGGCCAATGTACCAATAAGTTTTTCAAAAAACTTACGTACATATAATTACCGATTGCTTTAACGGTGAAGGAAAACATCGTGAAGAAACTCGAAGGTTGTGTGTGAAGTCGACCAACCCGCACTGGGCCCGCGTGGTCGACTAAGGCCTAATCGCCCTAATTCAGGGTAGGCTCGAGCCCCTCGGTGGGGACGTATATGAGCTGATATAATATTAAAAGCAATGTACGAGTAGGTCCATAATATACCAAAATAATGTGATAGTAATAAACTAATTTATACAATAAATGTGCTCAGAATTTAGGTTGATAAGAGCTAAGACACAACGCTTCTGCAGCGCACTGTCTGGTCTATCTGCCAGGACCCTTTGAATGGTGTTGTTGCTGCCCAGAATTCTACTTTGGATCTAAACTTTTTTTTTTTGCACATTAACGCGTGAAAGCCATCCCCTTAACCAAGATCCACAAACCTGATTAGCGTTTATTGTTTATTATTTATTCAAGTTTATTTTTATTGAAAACGTTTACTGCTGGACAAAAGGCTCCCCCAAGGATTTCCACTACGACCGCAGGGCACATAGCTCGTAGAATATATGGCCCTTGGGGCAGTCAAGTTCTCTATTGCACTCTACTGAATCTGATTATAGTGATAAAGGTATTCTTACCGTAAACTTCTATAGGATACGTATGCACATACGTATAAGCAGCTCCATTATTGCTGCGTGTGGTGCAAGTGTATTCGCCGGAGAGCTCTCTGCTGGCCCTCGGCATGTACAACGTCAAGGAGTAGTTGCTCCTCTCCGTGTAGACAGTCGGTTCTGTTTCTAATCTTGGAAAAAAGAGAGTTCTATTATGGATAACGCAGATAATTTAAGTAAGAGATAATAGAGCTATTATTAAGTTTATGATTAAAAATAGTATTAAGAACGCCGTCCCCGGTCGCCGTCCATACAAATTGTAGTCTACTGATAATTTGAAAACAAGATGTTGTTTTATAAAAAGATCCATTTATTGACAATCTGATAAGGGAAATCTATTTTTCTATCTATTCTTATATCTACTTGTCCTTTTCAAAAGCCTTACATATACTGAGATTTGACGTTATAAATAAACACATTTGTATATATAAATATATATATGTTATAACTTTAGGCAGTTATATCTCAGCAATCATAAGTTTTTAAAAAAGAAAAGGATATACAGACATAGATTTCCCTTATAAGATTGTTAATAAATGGATTTTTTTTATAAAAAAACTTCTTGTTTTTAAATTGTTAGTAGACTACGATTCGTATTGACGAAGGCCAGGGACGGCCTTCTCGGAAAAATTCTTCATATTTTGTTTTCAAAAGAGTAAAAAGTTTTGTAGCCTATTATCGAAAACTTCTTTCAAAATCACTATCAGTAATCGGAACAGGTGCAGTGATTTTGGTATTTGTCATAATCATAAGCATGTATTTCGCTTACTTAAATTTAATTTTACTTAATTATAAGAAGTTTATTTGTTAAAATCACATGTAGGTATGGGAAACATAATCGATTAAAAAAATTTTCTTACACCTAACATTTTCTTAGTACAAACTTGAAAAAAAATATGCAATTAGCACGTGAATTCGCGAATAATTATTGGGCGAGTATGGCAAAATTACTAATGAATATATTTCGATAAGATTATATTAATCTCTATTTATTACAACGAAACAAGAAATGTAAAATATTAACTAAATCTTAGAAAGCAAATGAGAGTCACTTCAAATGCACTAATAATTTTTCCTTTCGGTTTTATTTATAACTGGCTATTTCTCGATAGTTCTCTGTAGACAATAAAACACCTGATAAATTAAAAGACTATCGCAATTTCGTTCACGAGTATCTTGCAGGTATCTGTTATCAATTTAATGGTATGATTAAATTTTCCTGTAAGGCCGAGTTTCGCGGGTTCGATTCCCACCTAAGGCGAATGTTGTTGTAAATAACAAGAATGTTTTTAATAGTATACAGGCGAATTTATATTGTTAATTGGGGCTTCTACTATTTTTTTATTCACAATTGGTAAGCCCTTGGCATCATCGCACCTGATGGTAAGTAACGATGATGCCGAAGGTGGATGTTATCTTCAAGCCGGAACACATTAATGTTGTTAGCATTGATGTTTGGCGGCAAGACTAAGATAAGATGGTGCTAGCTAGCCAGGTGGGCTTAGAAAATCCCCTTTCACCAACCAAACCGAGTCTTACAAAGTTTGACTCCGCCGATAATTGAACCCGCGACCTCCTGATGTGACGGTAATGGACTTAACCATTACGCCACAGAGGTGGTTCATTATCTTACTGAAGATTTTTTTGAAAGCGACCCACAGAGTCAATTTACAAAAAGTTTCGATCTCTTCACATAAATGGATAAGCTGATTGACCAATTTTGTGAATGTATTTTAACCCCCGAGGCAAACAGAGGGGTGTTGGTAGTTTAATGAGTGTATCTATGTATCTGTCTGTGGCATTGTAGCTTCTAAACGGATGAACGGATTTTGGTTTAGTTTTTTTTTGTTTGTTTGAATTTGTAGATAGGAATGTTTTCATTCATCATTATTAACATGTGAACGACCTAGAAATAAGGGTTAATAAAAAATTGGGTAGGAAATAATTATCCTCTTTTTTTATTTTATTTTTTAAATTTAAGTGCGTTTGGCTGCACCACCTGATGGTAAGTGCCGATACAGCCGAGGATGTAACACATAATCTCAAATAGTGCCTATTCACTCTCGTCTTGAAGATTACTAAACTATTTGAATCGGGAAATACAGACGCCGACAGGGAATTCCACTTCTAGACTTTCTGCATGTGTACCAGTAAAAAATAATATAATAGTTTATATTTTACCTCCATCTCTGTCCAATGTCTCGGCTGCCGCTGGCGTCCAGCCACACGAGATTGTCTGCTGAGTTTTTGGAATTCGTCACATCACAGGCGCATTCTTTGAAAAAAGAAGCGTTGGTTTTAATAAAAATAGTTTTGCTTACGACGTTGCTGTTCAAGCAGCCTTGAGATCCTGAAACAAAAAAGTACAGTAAACAATAGGATTCTTTGAGAAACTATGTCTCTTTCCTAGTTTAATACGATGTTATCTGTAAAGTCAGTTTACGGACGATAATTTTACACGATAACGTGTCACAAGCCAAACGCTTGAGTGCTTTACATAGACCACACGACTGAAGTAAAACTTCTTTAGCTCCATCTTAAGGAGATGTAAAATACCGCCTACAGTCGGGTGAGTTAACTCTTTGGCATTTCCTCACAGAAAATCGACCGCATTGGAACACCTCTTGTAAGATCCTGGAAGCCTAGTACTCTTAATCCATTGACACACACATATACGTGTTTTCCTCACAGAGAGTGGACCGCATTGGAACACCTCTTGTAAGATCCTGGGAGCCTAGTACTTTTAATCCATTGACACACTTTTTGACGGTTCGTCCGTCCGTCCATCCAAGTCCAAGTCCAAATACAAGTACAACTCTCGCTTGCACGCTTGGCTCAGGCGTAACGCGACAATGACGTCACAATGGTGTAACGCGACAATGGGCGTTACGCGACAATAACGTCACACGGGCGTGTCATCAAATTATAAGACGTTATCACGTCAAAAAAAAACTTTGTTATCGTAAATATAATTTGCAGGGTGGTTGTATTTTATGTGTTATCTGTTATTTACGAGTGTAATATACAATTATTTATTTGCATGTTCTTCCTATTAAAATTTACTAAGTATGTGTTGTATCATTTTTTAAATTTAACCCAAATTTGGGGTTGTCGATGTTTTGATTTCGTTCAAGCTAAATATTAATTTTACGTGAGAGTCTGAGCTCAACGAAGATGAAATGAAAAGATTCCGTATAAACATTATAGTGTAATAAACATTACAATTACAGTTCTTGTAGCCAAAATTGGTAATAAAAATCTCATTTTTGCAACGCTAACAGTTATTAGATTAATCTAATGTCTTTGTATTTTAAAGTGGTGTATTTTTTTTCCGTTATCCCTACTAATATTATAAATGTGAAAGTAACTCTGTCTGTCTGTTACGCTTTCCCGCAAAAACTACTGAACGGATTTGGCTGAAATTTGGTAGGTAGACAGATTAGGACCTGGATTAAGACATAGGCTACTTTTTACCACGCTCGCGAGCCGCTTGCGGCTCGCGCACTGCGCACCCTCGAAAAGTCATAGAAACGTTGTCCACGCGGGTGAAGCCGCGGGAAACAGCTAGTTCACTATAATTTGCGAATAGCAACTTCAAATAATTGAAAAAGATGAACACGTAAAAAAACGACTTCCACCGCTTCAACTTAGTAGGTAAAATTTTACATTATTATTTTTGGTGTTTGTTATTTTTCTTTACAAAAAGTACCACAACTATTGTGATAAAATGTATATGGGACCAACTCGAAAGCATACCATCCCTACTATATATATATATATATATATATAATATAATATAATATTATAAATGTGAAAGTAACTCTGTCTGTCTGTTACGCTTTCCCGCAAAAACTACTGAACGGATTTGGCTGAAATTTGGTAGGTAGACAGATTAGGACCTGGATTCAGACATAGGCTACTTTTTACCACGCTCGCGAGCCGCTTGCGGCTCGCGCACTGCGCACCCTCGAAAAGTCATAGAAACGTTGTCCACGCGGGTGAAACCGCGGGAAACAGCTAGTATTAAATAATTAAAGAATCACGAAAATCGGTTCACAATCTGCGAAAATATCTCGTGGAACACACACACACACACACACATGAAGTCGAATTGAGAACTACCTCCTTTTTGCTAGTCGGTTTAGACTACTAAAATTATTAATTCTATTTTCCCGAAATTAGCCCGCGTATCGATAATCTCAATGAAATATGTTGCACGTAAAATCTGCATCAATATCTATATCTAAAAGGACTGTTAAGTAGGTACGTACGGACGAGAATCTATCTAACTAAACAAAGTTAAAATTCCAGAGTTTGAGCGTCATCGTCGGCGGTGCCACGGCCGGATTACCATCTTTCCTTTTGAATGAGTCTCACCCAAACTTTAATAGGATTTGTGGCGAAATACCACCCCATGTTCGGTTTGCATTTGTCTGAAGTTGGAAATTAGGATTGTTGTGTTATTTGGGGATTTGCTTTTTTCGGGTACGCGTACAAATTCCACTTTATACAGGTGTACAGTACACGCACACGCAGATTAACACGTTGAAAGACAGTTGAGCCGACAACGCCCAGTAATGCTAACTTTCTGTGACACAACGCTGCACGGTCGAGAGCTTTGTGGAATTTTACTATTGCTCACTACCGTTTGCTCCTTAGTCGCTTTAAAATAAATAAATTGTATAGCCATGATGGGCATACTTTCTCGCAAAGCCTTCAACGTCTGTTGTAGTACGCAAATCATATATAAACATTATACTTACTTATTAGCAAAGAATATAGTTATGTACCTACTTGGATTGAGGCATCGTAAAGCCTTAATAAGACCTGGTACGGGGTACTCATTTAATCCAGGAAAAATCCGAGTAAGGTACCTCCTATTCAAACCAAAATTATTTGGAAATTTTTCATCGAGTGTTTTATACCTAGTTTTATTCTTTTATTCTAAGTAGGTGTATTTTTTAGTGTATGCCGGCCGAACTACGACAGACAGTAAAAGCTTTAAAAGAAAGTATGCACAGCGTGGCTGTACAATTCATTTTCATTCATCATTCCTACACATTATTGTAATCCCTTTTCCGTTCGTTGACATCATAAGCCAATAAGAAGGTAATTTTAGTAATACCATATCAGTATTACATTTGTGAAATTATCCGTGTGGAAGGGCCTACTTAAATACACTAGTTGCAAAGAAAACGGGTCAGTTATAAAAAATGCGTTATTTTTTAAAACATTTGAGCAATCCTTTCAAAAGAAAAACTAAATTAAAGATTATTTCATTACGTATAAAAGGAGGAGTACAACCTTTTTTTTTTTGGTGACTGTATTAAAAACCACAAATAAAAAATAAAGACGATTTTCAAAATAAGCACAACGAATTTGGAACCAATATAACACTTTAAATTTGGAACCATTTGTTTTACTTTCGTTTCTGTTCTGTCATATTTAATAGGGCATTTCTTGTAAAGAAATTCAATATTCTGATCAAATTCAGTTAAGACATGTCTCTATCCCCTGAAGAGTGTACCAGAATTCTGACAATGCTTGAAGACGGGCGCAGTCAGTGTTATACAGCGAGAACTGTTGGTGTGTCGCTATCAATCGTTCAAAGAGTGCTTCAGCGATTTGAAGACTGGATCCAATATTCGCAGGCCAGGAACAGGGCAAACAAGGTGCACGACAGCGCGGGAGGACCGTTATATGATGTCAACAATATGTATTGAGAAATCGTTTTCAAACGGCTGTTGAAGTTAAAAATCACCTGAAGTCATTTAGACAAGCCAATGGTCCAAAACTCGAAAGGCAGCATCAAAATTCAAGGCTGAGTTACGTTAGAGAACACATTAATTTGACTCTTGATGATTGGTCAACACGAGTCAAAATTCATGCTATACAAGCACAATGGGAGGCAAAGAGTCTACAGAAGACCAGGAGAGCGCTTTAACCAAGTTTACATTGAAGAGAAAGCGTCATACGGCGGAGGCTCCATACATGTGTGGGCTGGCATTTCTTCCGAAAACCGCACCGAGCTAGAGGTGATCGAAAGTGGAACTTTAACTGCTACTGAGATAAGTGAATGATAATTTAAATGAATATGTTGGTCCATTTTTAGTAAACAAGGGTGAGAACGCCATCTTTATGCAAGATAACGCTCGTCGCCATACCGCTCGGCTAGTGTTTGACTACCTTGATGATCTCGCTATCACATGCATGGAGTGGCTAGCACGCAGCCCAGACATGAACCCCATCGAGCATGCCTGGGATGAACTGAGACGAACGTGTACGCCATAGCGAAATTCCCCTCCAGTCACGCTTCGTGAACTTAAAAGAAGCACTGATAGAGGAATGTGAGAATATTCCTCAGCATCGGCTCAGAAATCTGATGGAAAGCATGCCAAATCGTGTAACTGCTGTTTTATAGCTCGTGGTGGTAATACAAAATACTGAAATATGTGAAAATTGCACATTTGACACCGTAGTACATTTTTCAACATCTAGTGAAAAATTGACGTTTTTACATAACCTACTTTTATTCAATATAAAATTTATAATCTTGAACTTTTATGACTTATTTTTATTTATGCACTACAAATTTGTTTATAATAAAGATTTTCATAAAGCTAGTTACAGTATTTTGGAAGTTATTGAGGTTTTTGTTACCGACCCGTTTTCTTTGCTGTCGAGTGTATAATGGAGAAGAAGGACATTTTTTATCAGGCTTTGGAGTTTTTTTATTATAACAGCTCATATACGTCCCCACCGAGGGGCTCAAGCCTACCCTGAAACAGGGCGGTTAGGCCTTAGTCGACCACGCGGGCCCAGTGCGGGTTGGTCGACTTCACACACAACCTTCGAGTTTCTTCGCAGGCGTGTGCAGGTTTCCTCACGATGTTTTTCCTTCACCGTTAAAGCAATCGGTAATGATATGTACGTAAGTTTTTGAAAAACTCATTGGTACATTGGCCGTCAAGATTTGAACTCGGTACCTCTGGTTAGATGGACCGAGTCGTTACCGGTTGAGCCACCGACGCTTTTTTTTAGACTTTGGAGTATTTCAATCAAATTTAATGCAATAAAGCGCGTACGTACATAAGTGGAATTAGTAACCTACACGGCCACAGACGATCTTATTACAGCTGTCAAAACTTTTACTCACTTTTTAGTTCACTAGAGTCTGTGCGGAAAGAAAGCCATCGTAGTGGAGTAAAATGGAACTAACATTTAATACATTTCATTCAGACAATTCTTCTCTTTCTTATCGTGTGGAACAATTAACCGTCCTATCCCAGGGATAGACGCTGGTTGCCTGGTGTTGCACTTAGCATCACCCGCGGTCATGTGTAGGGTATTTAGATTAACACCTACGGACGTGTGCAACGCGACCTTCGTACACATCTGAAATCAGATGTGTAGGTTTCCTCACGATGTTTTCCTTCACCGTTAAAGCAATCGGTAAATATATGTACGTAAGTTTAGAAAAACTCATTGGTACATTGGCCGTCCGGATTTGAACTCGGGACCTCTGGTTAGGTAGACCGAGTCGTTACCGGTTGAGCCACCGACGCTTTCAATTATTAATACTGAATCGGAAAACGTTTTAATCTAACACTAAGATAATATAATTCTATTAATATAAGATGTTACAGTCACACTATTAATTTGACGTAACACTGTTGTCAACGTGACAAATACGGTAGTTAAGCACAGCAGCGCCCTCAAGTCTTACGACGGTTCTCTTTCCACCTCCGTGGCGTAATGTTTAAGTCCGTTATCTTCACATTAGGAGGTCGAGGGTTCGATTCCCGGCGGAGTCTAACTTTGTAAGAAAGACTCTGTTTGGTTGGTGGAAGGGTATTTTCTACCCCCGCCTAGCCAGCTACCACCATCTTATCTAAGCCTTGCCGCCAAACATCAATGTTTAAAAAATTTATGTGTTCCGGCTTGAAGATAACATACCAAGTTCCCCATTGCGTTCGGGAATCTTGGTAAGCCTGTTTCCATCATCGGCATCATCACCACTTACCATTACGTGAGATGATGCCATGGGCTAACAGATTGTGAATAAATACTTATTGATAAAATGCATTTAAACTCGGTAGAATATAATTTTTTGATTAAAACTAACCTAAAACTTATTTACAAGCTGCTTCCTGATCAATAATAAAGTAGGTACTTCATTTTGCTACTCATTACTGAAGGAGAGTAGATACTAAAGTTTTAAGTGTAAACAGTCTGTTGAACATTACCGAATAATAAACCTACATAACGTGTACGTTCCATACGATGCGAGTTCATTAACTTGTAAACAGAACTTAACAATTATAAACATTTTGGGATCTATTTTTAAGATTTGGTAATCGAAAATTTTTCCATCGTTATGCATAGGAGCAGCATACCTAGAATTGAATTCATGCAAAAAATGGCTAATGATGGTGAACCAAAATTATGTTAAATGCGTTAAATGCAGCTTATGATCGTGAACAAAAATATGCTAAAGATAGCTTATGTTGTGAAACAAAATGATGCAAAAGACAGCGTAATGATGGTGAACCAAAATTATGCAAAATATAGCGTAATTATGGTCAACCATAATTATGTTAATGTGGCTTATGATGGTGAACAAAATTATGCTAAAGATAGCTTATTATGGTGAACCAAAATTATGTTAAATTCAACTTATAATTGTGAACAAAATTATGCAAAAAATAGCTTATGGTGGTAAAATAAAATTATGCAAACGATAGCATAATGATGGTGAACTAAAATTATGCAAAACATAGCTTATCATGGTGAACCAAAATTATGCAAAATATAGCGTAATTATGGTCAACCATAATTATGTTAATGTGGCTTATGATGGTGAACAAAATTATGCTAAAGATAGCTTATGTTGTGAAACAAAATGATGCAAAAGACAGCGTAATGATGGTGAACCAAAATTATGCAAAATATAGCGTAATTATGGTCAACCATAATTATCTTAAATGTGGCTTATGATGGTGAACAAAATTATGCAAAAGATAGCTTATTATGGTGAACCAAAATTATGTTAAATTCAACTTATAATTGTGAACAAAATTATGCAAAAAATAGCTTATGGTGGTAAAATAAAATTATGCAAACGATAGCATAATGATGGTGAACTAAAATTATGCAAAACATAGCTTATCATGGTGAACCAAAATTATGTAAAAGATAGGTTATTATGGTAAACTAAAATTTTGCAAAAGATAGATTATGACGGTCAACCAAAATTATGTTAAACGCAGCTTATGATAGTGAACAAAATTATGCAAAAGATAGCTTATGATGGTGAAACAAAATGATGCAAAAGACAGCACAATATGGTGAACCAATATGCAATATGCCAAAGATAGCTTATGATAACGAATAAAATTATGCAAAAGATGGATTATTATGGTGAACTAAAGTTATGCAAAAAATAGCTTATGATGGTGAACCAAAATTAACCAATGTTGAGTAAAAGTAAATATATACAAGATGTAACAAAATTAGCGTAAGACCCATTATCTAGGACTTCATTATACATGAACAACTTTCTCCAAGGACCTCATAGTAAATTCTCAAATAAAGGTCAAATGCTCAAAACACAAAATACAAAAAAGTCAATCAGCCGATCGACTTTTTTTGGAGGTCTATTGAATTGTTCAGTGTGATTAGTAGAAGCACAGATTACTAAATAGTTACTTCGGTAGAAGCTCTAGTTAACTGCTCCTAGATCTTTTTTATGATAATGTACAATAAGATAATTGACAACAACACTTTAAAAACAATCGACTTCAATCGCAACAACTAAGCCAAATGTTGCTATACCTAATAATATCTTTTTTGTTTTTATTAAATTTCTGGTTCTAAACCGATTGCGATACTATTTATGTAAGTCCTTTATTTATATAAGATGACAAAAAGCTATCAAAGAAAATAGTTATTAAAATCGGTTTACAATCGGTGAAAAATTGCGTAACATACATACAAAAATACAGACGAATAGAGAACCTCCTCCTTTTTTAAGTCGGTTTTTAAGAAAATGTTTTTTAGGTTGAATTTTATTGTATAATAATTTTATAGTATAGGTAACCAAACTAATTCACGGTATTCTACAGTAGAAATTTAAAATTGATTCCCCCCTCCTCATAAAATTTTGTGATGAGAACGTTGATGGCTTTAGGGACGTTAAAATTAACGACTTTTTGATTTCCTGAATATTAAATGATGCCCAACAAACAATGAATCAGTTTTGAAGCTTGTTGATGTTTTTATATTATTTTACTTTAATGGACGACGACGTCGTTATGTGTCCTTAATTATGTTTTGACACTTGTTTTTAATATTAACTAGCTGTCCCGAAGAACTTCGTTTCACCTTACACTACACTACACTACCGTACCCTACTGTACCCTACTTTACCCTACTCTACACTTCACTACACTACTCTAACCTACCCTACCCTACCCTATCATACCCAGCCCTACCCTACCCCACCTTACATAAGAACCTTCTCCTGACAATAACGAACTCAACAAAAAAAGAATTACCGAAATCGGTCCAGCCGTTCTTGAGTGATAAATGGTGTAACTAGAACACGACTTCGTTTATAAAGGGTTTTCCATTAAGGACATAACAAAAAAAAACTTGAATAAAACACTCAATTTTTAAGATTTTGAGCTCAAATTTATTCCAGGTGTTGTTGAATAGTTACATTTTAAGAATGAAATTCGATTTCGGCCATATGGCCACCACGGCTCGATTTACAGCGGTGGATTCTTTGAACAAAATTTTCGGCAACTCTGGCACATAATTCGACTGGAACGTTGCGAATTTCACGTATGATGTTGTCTCTGAGCTCATTTATCGTTGTTGGTTGGTTGGCATAAACCAAAGACTTGATGTGACCCCATAAAAAATAGTCTAATGGCGTTAAATCGCACGAACGAGGCGGCCAATCGACTGGGCCGTTTCTCGAGATAACACGTTGACCAAATTGTTGTTGCAATAAGTCCATTGTAACGTGTGCTGTGTGGCTTGTGGCACCGTCTTGTTGAAACCACATATTGGTGATGTCCATACCTTCCAATTCGGGCCAAAAATAATCTTCTATCATGGCTCTATAGCGCTGGCCATTGACGGTAACATGACGATCGTTTTCATCGACGAAAAAATACGGCCCAATCACTCTTCCGGCATGAAATCCACACCAAACAGTAATTTTTTGTGGATGCAATGGTGATTCATGAAGCACATGTGGGTTTGTTCCTTGCCAATAACGCATATTTTGCTTATTGACAAAGCCATTGAGCCAGAAATGAGCCTCATCGCTGAAGATGATTTTGCGATGAAATTCGTCATCATCTTCAAGCTTACCCAGCATCCAATTGGCGAAGTTTCTGCGCTTCAAATGGTCAAGTGGCTTTAGTTCTTGAGTCAAGTTGATCTTGTAAGGGTGTAGACCAAGATCCTTACGCAAAATACGCCACAGTGAGGTGCGAGAGATGCCTAACTCCTGTGAACGGCGCGGAATCGACCGATTTGGCTCATTTTGAACAGACGCACTTACGGCCGCGATATTTTCAGCGCTTCGAGCGGTACGCTGTCTTACTGGCACCGGAACATCCAACAGCGAAAATGTTGATTCAAATTTTGTCACTATAGCACGCACAGCTTGTCGGGTGGGACGATTATTACGACCGAAAATTGGAGTAAGCGCTCTTAAAGTTGCGACCACCGACTCAGAATTTCGGTAATAATTTTTAATTATTTCCAAGCGTTGTTCGTTCGTGTAATTCACCATGATAAAAATGTTGTATTTACTGAGCAAATTGACATTGACAGTTCATAAAAAAAGTTTAAGGGTGCGTTCATATAAAGGTGCAAAATTGTTATGTCCCTATTGGAAAACCCCATAGATTAATTCATCGTCATCCAAGTTATTATTGCTATGGTGATTGGATTCATCGATCAGGTATGATGCTTTAGTCTTTTAAAAATATTCCTATTTTTTTACCTATTTTTTACTTATTTCAATTTTATATTGATACAAAAATGAAACAAGAATCAAGATAAATTGTACATACGCATAAAATTTTTCAGTTTCCTACTAATTACCATGTAAATTGGGGTAGCATACAAGTACAATGTATCTAGACATTAAGGGTCCCCAGGAGGCTCAAGTTTCCATCCAAACGTAGTTCCGATTTAATACAAAAACTAAATGCCGGATTGAATCCAAACTTTGCTAATATATTGAGTATTTTTGGATTTGTCACAGGCCAAAAGGTACTTAAGGGTAAAGGTACTTAACCTAGGACGCTCGAGTGTTCATAAAAACGTAGTTCCGCTTTAATAAACTATATGCAGGATTGACTCCTAACTTTCCCAATATATTGAGTAGATAGACACATATCGATGTTTGTAATTAGTTTTCATCTTAGTAAATTTAAACTTAACTAAACGAAGGCTTATATTAGTTTTGTACTGAAAGTTTGAAAGTGCTTAATTTTTTTTTCCATTTTATTACATTTTAGTACATCGAACACTTATTAAAAATATCGTAATGTATCTACTCAATATATTCGCAAAGTTTCGTTTCAATCCTGCATGTAGTTTTTGTATTAAAGCGGAACTACGTTTGTACGAAAACTCGAGCCTCCTGGGGACCGTTAAGTACCTTTTGGCCTGTGACAAATACAAAAATACAACTATGATATCATAGTTATCTAAGCAGGGAGGACTGTATTCATTTATGCAATTGTTGGCTCTGTGCGCAAGCACCGAATGAGCGGAATTCACCCACATTGTTATGGAAAAATGCAAATAAAACGTAGATAAGAGATCACGAACATTATTTTGGTGTCATAGTGATGTAGTCTTTGTTGTTTTTTGTCATTTATCATTATCACTATACCGAGTAAAGGAGTCATTTTTTTGGGCCCACTACATTTATTGATGGTATTACACTCTAAAAAAAGTTACTTATTTAATGTGGTAATTGAACGAAAAATAAGGCAAAAATGGAACCGAAATATTAACCCGGCGAACGTAAGGTTGGGTGTATTTTATATATTTACAAAGGGATTTTATATCTTTTTCTCATGGCAATAGTGTATTTTAACTAAATCTTTGAAAAACCAATAATAAGTCAGCTGACAGAGCATAATATATATAAAATGTCCTGGCTAGCGGTCCACAATAGAATGAAACTCAACTGTTTCGGTTCTCAAAATTATAGTAAATAACACTATCGACTTTATAATCACTTCGAAGGCGAAGATGTTGCACGCATGCTCGGAAAAGTTTATTACAAAAAAACCCGTAAGTCGCTTGCCCTAAATTGGCTCATTCGGGAAATATTAAAGGTATTTTAAAATGAAATTTTTTAATGAGATTTTTCGCAATTCGAACGAAAGCGATATCCATGCTGGCAAGCCGCGGGAAGCAGGTTATTGTATGTATATGTATTTAAACGTATATAATAATGTACGAGTCTCAGTCTCTTCATCAGGTCGTCAGCCCACCTAGTAGGAGGCCTGCATCCGCTACATCTTCTGGTGCGGTTTTGTGTCTTCTGGTGAAGACTGCGGGAAACCGCAGGATGCGGGCTGCGCTGAACCAGTTGTTGTCCAGCAGTGGACAACTTTTGGCTGGTACATGAGGATATAAGTCTCTGGTGCACATAGTACCTACAGAAAATCTTACTTCAGGTCCAGATCTGTCCCCATATAATACAAAATGGAACGATTAATCGTGCCCATATGCGAGTAACGACTAACTTAGTTTTTGGCATCAGTATCGTGTATACGAGTATTAACACCCCTGAATCGGGCGCTATTGACCATAACCACACCTGTCATCAGTATCGTGTATACGAGCATTAACACTGAGTCGGGCGCCGTTGACCATAACCACACCTGTCATCAGTGTCGTGTATACGAGTATTAACACTGAGTCGGGCGCCGTTGACCATAACCACACCTGTCATCAGTGTCGTGTATACGAATATTAACACTGAGTCGGGCGCTGTTGACCATAACCACACCTGCAGGGGGTAAGATTTAGAATTATTGGCATATTTATTTTGTATTTAGCTGTGTGTTTGATAAAAGGTATTTTCAGGGTTGCGTACCTCAAAAAGAAAACTTCGTTGTCCGTCTGTCTGTCTGAGGTATCAAGTTGAAATTATATAAAATACTTAGGTCTGCGGTTCCATAAAGCTGTGAAAAATATCTTTTTTTTTATTTACAATTGCCCTTGGCATCATCATGCTTCTAAGTCAAATAAATAAAAATATACGACCATTATACGGCTATGTGTGTCACATATTTTAATATTTGCAAATAAGTCAAAACATATAGGATACTTCGCGTTGACCTATAATAATGAAATTTGGCAAGAAATAAGGTCTCACAGCACAAGTAAAGGGAAAATCCATAAATATTTTTTTTTAGATATATCACTTTTTGCCTAGCAGTGGACGTTCTTTGGCTGATATGATGATGATGATGATTATATCACTTTTCTCGAAGTTATATTTGCAGGTGGATAATTGACCGTGACGTACGAGTATATTAATGTATGGGAGAGCATTTTTTTAGGTCTGTAATTCAATCCGATTGTGATACTAATTGATGTTTGTAGGGTTTCGAACCCAAATGTGTTTTGGTACGGAACCCTCAGTGCACGAGTCCAACTCGCGCTTGGCCGGTTTTGTAACGTTGACTTTGGGGTTATGCTTTTCAATGCCTGAAAGAATAATAATTTATTTACACTGTTATGTCTGTTTGAGGTTCTAATATTATATCAAACATGAGCCGATTAGACAATTTTGTAGATTTTTGTATGGGGTCCATTTTTTAGGGATCCGAAGCCAAATGGAAAAAAATGGATCCCTTATGGATTCGTCATGTCTGTCTCTCTGTCTGTCCAGCCACTTTTTTCCGAAACTATAAGAACTATACTGTTTAAACTTAGTAAGTAGATGTACTCTGTGAACAATAAATTTTGGGGGTTCCCCATACTTACTTAGAACTGAAACTCAAAAATTGTTTTTCATCAAACCCATACGTGTGGGGTATCTATGGATAGGTCTTCAAAAATGATATTGAGGTTTTTACTATCATTTTTTTTTTCTAAACTGAATAGTTTGCGCGAGAGACACTTCCAAAGTGGTAAAATGTGTGTCCCCCTGTAACTTCTAAAATAAGAGAATGATGAAACTTAAAAAAATATATGATGTATATTACCATGCAAACTTCCACCGAAAATTAGTAAGATCTAGTAGGTAGTTTTTTTACTACGTCATAAATCGTAAACCGCAATTTATCTTTCATTCAATCAACTCAAATATATAAATAAAAAAAATAATTCATAAACCTTATGCTTATACCGTGTACCTTTATTTTCTATACTGCGGCCGTCCAGAGAATGCTGATTTGACATATGCTAGTTTGACGTAACTAGTGATGTGTCCCCATCCATAGTAAATAATTTGTATCTATCATGTAGATGTAACATATAACGAAATAAAATAACCATTACCAAAATAGTGTTGCCAAACCCGAGGCTAAAGAGTATTTTGTGGACCGTCCATTTTAGGGGTGGTAATGGGTGAAGGGGGGTGGAAAATAAGAAAAATTGTGTGTCGGGAAACTAATTATTCGTCAAAAGTAACCAAATTTGTTGTATTGCGGTTGAATATTTATTACTTCCTTGCAATCGAAGCGAAAAGCAGAGTGTAAAACTCGAGCATGAAACCCATTTTACCCTCGACGTGACTATCCAACCTCGCCGTACCGGCTCGGTTTGCTAAATGAACGTCTCGGGTAAAATGGCTTGTTTTATTCTCTTGTTGTACAATATACTATTGTTATTACTTGAACATATCACTGTTATGGTTGGTTGATTGACGCAACAAGAAATAATTGTTTGTGTGGTAATGAATTATTCATAATATATTCATAACAGTTACAAATACGTTATCAATGGTTACATGTGGTGACATCACTATTATCAAGAAGAAATGACCATAGAACGTAAACGTTTTACTAACGTTTCATGCAATTACAAAATACACATTCTGCTGTCTTTATACATAAACATAAAACTATATATGTGTTCCGTTACTATTATTTAGTAAAAAAGATGTTTTTTGTATGTTTTTTTAAGCTTAGAAACTAAAGATTGATTTGTTTACAATTTCGGAGATTCATCGAATGTTACATTCTATCGCTGTCTTGAAGTGTCAAATCGGCATTCTCTGGACGGCCGCACTATAATAATAAATCTGAAGTAGAAAAAAAAAACACTATTATTAAAACATCGATCAAAGTTACAACGAACTACAAGAACGATATCTTATGTTACTTGCCGCTACAGAACCCTTCATGGGTGAGTCCGACTCGCATTTGGCAGCTTTTTAATAATTCTCTAAATGGGTCCGTTGGGAGATGTTGTTCAGTATTATGAGCAGTAATCTTTAGTTAGCGGGTCGTAAAGCAATTTTGTTGCACGCTGTATAGGAAGAGTATCGCGTGCTTTTTGGAATACCTTTTTTGCGACTGGTACTTATCCACTTGCAAGTACATGGGCCAATTATAGTTTGGACACAACAAACGCACATTTAGTGGTACGCAAGGTCGTAGTAATTGAGGACTATTGGACCGCTGAGAAAAAAATGGTGACGTTTTTGTTGAAAATAATTGGAGACGGCTGACTGGCCAAGTGGCGTTTTTCATCATTTTGTTTGTCTGTCTATGTATCACTGTGTTACGTGTTACACATTATAGTAAGATATTCGAGTAAGACTTAAATCAAAATTTTCTGTGTTTTTTTACGGTTCGTACCTCAAAAGGTGAAAACGGAACCTTTATAGGATTACTCGTGTATCTGTCTGTCCGTCCGTCTGTTACAGTCAATTTGCTCGGAAACTACTTGAGTTGAAATTTGGTACACATATGTAAGTCGGTGAACCCACGATGGACGTGTAACTTAAATAAATCAATTACAAACATGGGGGCCACTTTCGGAGGATAAATTAGAAAAAAAAAATTGTGCGACATATACAATGAAAGGTTGTTATGAGAATATAATATATATTTATAATAAGTTTAAAATGTATAGTTATAAAGTTATTTAAGAAAATAGACAAACATTTACCCTTGTATTTGAAACTAGTGGGCCTAAAATCTTTTAAAAAAATTGCATAGATCACAGGAAAATTTATGAGAAAATCTAAAGTCCTTCCGTTCCCACAGGAAAATGAAACTTATAGTGTCCAGAATAAGTAGACCTCTATTTACCTTGAACAAAATATGTACTGAGAGGTCTTGTTCTGTTGGTAGTGAAAGCTTTGGTGCGGAACCCTGTTTGTGTGACCCCGAGTCGCACTTGGCCGGTTTTTTTCCCGAAAGCTTACCATGAGATATTTTTGATTCGTTTAGTAGGTACTTTTTTCAATATTAACAATATAATAATATTGCAAAAAGTACCTACTAAACGAATGCAATATAAACCCACTTCGGGAGCATGCGATTCTCTTCCCATAGGTACCATACCAAAGTATATGTATTAGTACTAACATACAGTATGGACACTCCCTGCTGCTCTCTAGATTGCGACCTCACCCCCTACAGTTTGGTTGTCGAACGTATAGGATTTCGCCGTGATTTTGTATGCTCCGTCATTTGTTTTTAGAAATGTCATTTCTTGCCCGTTGTATGCAGTGTCCAGGGTGTGACTATACCGTGGTGTAAAAACGTTAGATCATAGTCCACACATGGGAGTCACGTCCAGATCAGTAGTGATTTACTGCAAAGCTATTATCTCACGTTATGAATCATCATAGTTTAGTGGCAATGTGATGATGAGGTATGGCTTCAAGGTAGCTGGCAACGCCCTCAAGCATCCAATTAATTGAACAACACAATACAACAAAAAACCGGCCAAATGCGAGTCGGACTCGCACACGAGGGGTTTTGTACCATCGATCGTACAAAATAGCTATTTATGCAACTGTTGCATAATGAGGGGTATTTAACACGAGTGTTAAATACTAATTATGTACAGTTGCATACAATAGTTTATCTACACTCATACAACAAATTTAAATTGAAGACAAAATAAAGTAATAATTGTTTATATACAAACTGCATAAGGAAAAATACAAACGTTAATGGCGCGAAAATAAATTTGCAGTAATATCGCACCGCGCATGCGCGCCGCCAAGGTTGCGTTCCGAAACACGCTAGTGTGCTCAAATAGCAAGCATCTGCGTAAAAATTAAAAAAAAAAACTTCATTTTGTTACAACTTTGCGATAACGAAATGAAATTTGTATGGATCCTTAGTCACGGCTCCATCGAAAGGTATATCATTTGCTTAGCGTTTCTGATAAGTAAATGAAGGATTTACGACATGAGTGTAGATAAAACACATTTCTTCTATGGGGACCCCCTTTTATTTTTAATTTTACTTTAATTTTAATGTCTCGTTATACTGGCAATTAAAATGTACACTCTGAAAATTTCAACTATCTACCCATATTATTATAACAGCTCATATACGTCCCCACCGAGGGGCTCGAGCCTACCCTGAATCAGGGCGATTAGGCCTTAGTCGACCACGCGGGCCCAGTGCGGGTTGGTCGACTTCACACACAACCTTCGAGTTTCTTCGCAGGCGTGTGCAGGTTTCCTCACGATGTTTTTCCTTCACCGTTAAAACAATCGGTAAGTATATGTATGTAAGTTTTTGAAAAACTCATTGGTACTTACATCATCTACCCATAATGGTTCATGAAATACAGCCCACTGACAGACAACGAAGTCTTAGTAATAGGGTTCCTCCGGTAACCCTTTGGGTGTACGGAACCCTAAAAACCGGCCAAGTGTGAGTCGGAGTCGCACACGAAGGGTTCTGTACCATTAAATAAACGTTAACAATATACACGTTTCTTGTATCAATTTAATTTAATCTTTTTTTTTTTTTGATATAGTGGCACTACATATACTGCGAAAATGTCAACTGTCTATCTATTACGTTTCATGAAGTACATACCGCTGACAGAAAGACGGACGGGCGGACAGCAGAGGTTTATTAATGCGAGGTAATGTTTAGAACAGTTGTCTCTGTTTTTTTCTTTACGTGAAAAGAGTAAAGAAAATAACCACACTTTTATGCACTTTTTCAATGTTTTTTTTCTAACTTAGACATAGGCATTTTTGCAAAAGTGAGTCCGACAATATTTCAGGATTTTATTGAGGAATAAGAGAGAAAAAAAACAAGGTGCTATGTAGACATAGAACTGTAGTGAAGTAAAACTGGTTTTTGTGGGATAAAACAGCAAAAATTTACAAAATTTAAGCGAACTGCAATTTTTTCTATATATTTTTTTTTATCAAATCGTGTTTTTGCCTTACACACTTTGTAGCAGACATATTGTTATACTAAAAAAAAATGATAAATGTATTGCAGTTTCAACTGCACAAAAATGACTTTTTCCAACCCTCGATTTAGGGGTTTACATTATTTTCTAAAAGGGTTTCGCCTTTATAAAAAAAAAACCTAAAAACCCTAAAAACAACAAAAAAACATGAAACAATAAGAAGAAAATAAATTCAGTAGAAGCCATTACCGCCCCCTGAATTATCGGTTCGTTAGTGGAAAGCATAGTGTAGCCCGGGCAGTGGGCGATTTAATGTTATTTCTCCCGAGCGGGGGAATTAGCACACGGGAACATGGGGGAAGCAAAGGAAGGGGCCTTGCAAACCAATACAATTTTATGAGTACTATGTATATTTTAAGTTATTATGAGGGTACGAAGAAGACTTCGATAAATAGTATTTGATGAAAATATTTTCCAAATTTTTTTTAAAAATTTAAAATAAAATGAACTATAAAATAGACCGGAGGAGCGTCGGTGGCGCAACGTCAAGGGCCGCTACCTCCTATCAAGGAGGTCGTGGTTCGAGTCCTGCCACGTACCAATGTGTTTTCGAATTTCGATCTCATATGTACATTTATCCGATGGAATTACGGTGAAGGAAAACATCGTGAGGAAACCTGCACACATCAGCGAAGAAACTCAAAGGTGGTGCGTGAAGTTGACGATGGGCCCGCGTGATTGACTAAGGTCCGATCGCCCTAATTCAGGGTAGGCTCGAGCCCCTCGGTGGGGACGTATATATGAGCCAAAGTGAGAGTACTATAAAATATACCGGAAATAGGTAATACTAGAAAATCATCTAGCTATACCTACGTCATTATATCAGCTGAAGTACGTCCACTGTTGGACATATGGCTCCCCTAAGGATTTACAATATACCTACGTATGGTCACACCCTGGACACTTCATACAACGGGCCAGAAATGACATTTCAAAAAACGAATGACGGAGTAAACAAAATGGCGGTGAAATCCTATACGTTCGACAACCAAACTGTAACCAATCTGTATCAGTCTGGATGACAAGGGGGTGAGGTCGCAACCTAGAGAGCGGCAGGGAGTGTCCATACTGTATGTTAGTACTAATAATATATACTTTGGTATGGTAGAGTTAACTAAAGGGTTTCTACCTGGGTATTTCTAGTCTAGATATACAGGGTGTTACAAAATTGGTGTAGTATCCGTAAACTTCGGCTTCTACTCATAATACTTAACAACTTTTCTAAGGGTACCCATAGTCGATTTAAAAAAAATGGGCACTTTATACAAAAATGCACAAAATTGGTTAATCACTCCCATGGATTTGTATAAAAAAATAATTTTTTTTTTGGTAATTGACTTTAAGTGCCTAGGAAAAAGTTGTTCAGTATGATGAGTAGAAGCCCCAGTTGAGGGCTACTACACCAATTTTTTTACACCCTGTATAGAGCGCATTGGATCACAATCAAGATCCAAATCCTTACTAATATAAACGCGAAAGTTTGTATGTATGGATGTTTCTTACTTTTTCACGCAAAAACTACTGAACGTATCTGGATGAAATTTGGTAAGTAGACAAATTAATTAACATATAGGCTACTTTTTCCATGCACGCCAGCCGCTTGCGGCCCGCGCACTGCGCACCCTCGAAGACAGTCATAAAAACGTTTATGAGTCAAACCTTCCATCATCAGCTCACCTGAATAACCTGAAAGAATACAACTATCGATCTACACGTACCAACGTATCTACGTATAATATTAAAAAAAATATCCCCCAACTTCTAACCGTTAAGGTGTTGGACCTTCTGCGCACTCTCGGAGATAGTCATAGAAACCATGTTCACGCGAGCGAAGCCGCTGGCAAAAGCTAGTTATAAATAGAGCAGCAACCACAAACAAAAGAACAAATGAAATGCCAATCAGAACACTTAAAACGATACCGCTCATGATGAAAAAGCCATTACTACTTGACCTCCGATCAAACATAGATGTCTTGACACAAAGGTCTACGTTCTAAGCTCTAATATTTTTGGTAAATGGCTCCTATACAATGTCTGTCTCGTGGTGTTGGCACGCTTGACCAATCAAGCTCTATTAGAGCCACTTGCTCATATGGGAATGCTTGTAAGAGTTATAAAGAAATCAGAAGACATGTGAAAACAATCAACGTTGAAACATAATCGGGTAACAAACACTGCGAAAATGTATCATGAATCTTACTTACAAATTATATTTTTGCGAATTCTTTAGAAGGTGATTAAGTTCCAAATTCTAATTACGTTGTAGCGCGACGGCAAAAGTGCTAAACACGTTAAAAAACCGACTTCCATCGCAAAAACTTCGAACAATTTTGCATTATTATTTTTGGTTTTTGTTAATTTTATAACAGAGTACTAGAACGATTTTGATAAAATTTTTATGGGACTACACGGGAAGCACTAGCTTTTAAATAAAAAAAGAATTATCTAAGTCGGTTCACCTAGTCAAAAGTTCTGAGGTAACATACATAAAAAAAAACTTACAGTCGAATTGAGAACCTCCTCCTTTTTGGAAGTCGCTTGAAAAGAAAGAAAGTGGAAGGCCTTTCGCGCGTTGGACCGAAAACCTGGTAGGTAGGTAGGTATAGTTGGGCGTGGGTTAAAACTCCGTTCGTGCGTAAAATTAAATTTATTGGTAATTTTTTTTTTACTAAAAATAAGACCTAAAAACAAAAATATACAAGGACTAGAAAACATTATACACATTATATTTAAAACACAAATCACAAAAACATAAATGAGTTTTACCTGAAATGGGTCTTTTAGAGAATAAGTATTAATAAAATATTTTAGAAACAGTATATGATGATTTGATTAATAGGAAGGATGATCGAATTTTGGTTTTTGAATGAAATGACAGCGCATGCGTGAAGGACAAAAAATATGAATGAATGAAAAAACGTAGCGTAGGCAGGCCTCCTACGCGGTGGACCGATGACCTGGTGAAGATCGCGGGAAGCCGATGGATGCGGGCAGCGCAGGACCGGTCGTCGTGGAAACCCTTGGGGGAGGCCTTTGTCCAGCAGTGGACGATTTGTGGCTGATATGATGATGATGAAAAAAGGTCGAATGAAAGAAGAACGATTAACAGCGTACCGCGCTACAACGTAACTGATGATACTACAAAGGTTTAATTTAAATTAAATTGATCATTAATGTTTTATCTGTAGGAAACTGGGTACCAACGAGAGATAAGGATATCGAAAGTACTACCATATTTTTTTCAAATAATAAAGGTCATTGGGGTAGTAAAGTTCTCGAGCAGCGACCGAGCACCGTAAGAAGTAGCGTAGGAGGGCCTTCCGCGCGTTTGGCCAAAAACCTGGTGAAGGTCGCGCGAGAAGCTGCTAGATGCGGGCAGCACTGGACTGGTCGTTGTGGAATTCCTTTAGGAAGGCCTTTGTCCATCAGTGGAAGTCTTTCGGCTGATATGATGATGATGAATTGTCTTTGAATGATAAACATAAAACAAATTATTATATTTGATTTTTCATACGGAAAGACAAACTGTTTTGGATTCCTTGGGAAAAATCGATCAACTTCATAAGTATAGCATCGACCATATTTAAGTCATATCTACGAGTAAGGTAAGGAAAGGTATGTTGCTGGTATAGGCAACTAGGTGAAAATTTTCAAATGTATCTCACATAATTTACCTGTACGAGCGCGTTTACGGAAACAGCGCTAGCGAGTTTACACAAGTGCGAGGAAGACAACCATGTGTCTCCTGTTTCGATTGACCGCTCGAGTAATTATATTTTCCTTTAGTAATTTAGTTGCCTTTACCACCAATATACCTTTCCTTACCTTATATCCGTTATTAACTGCGGATGTCTGATTTTGTTTCAAGTTAAGGCGACGCATTGGAAACTTTGGTCGCAGGGATCTCGATTTTTCTCAGCATTTACAAAACATATAAAAGTAATATTTTGTAACCTTATTCTTCATTTTAATAATTTCATTTTCTCAGTTGCAGAAACACGATTCGTTAACTTTTATAACAGAAACAATATATTTCAAAGAGACCTCTTTTAAAACAGAGATTTGCATTCTACAGGCAAAATAGACCGAATGAAATCTCAAATTTTTCTCAGTCGATTAGTCTAAACACACACTTCGATAATTATGTCAGTTGTATTTTTAAAATTAATTGTACTTTTTTATTCAAAATATTCAAAAAGTGCAAAAGTGTGGTTGTTTTCTTTACTCTTTACACGTTAAGAAAAATACAGAGACAACTGTTCCAATCAATGCCTAGTCTTAAGTAGCTAATGATAAAGATAATTAAGACGGTAATATTACAGATTTTCGTTATTTTTGAGGTCAATTACTCCTAAACTATAGAAAACCCAAGTCTGAAAAAATACCCTTATTGTTAATGATGTTCTTTAAAGTCAGAAGCTATTAGAAACACGATGTTTTGGTTCGATAGAAAAAATCCCTAAGATAGGGCAACACCGTTACTTTCAACTCTTGTTATGACAAATATTTTGAAGTATACATTTTAAAAAGTATACAACAAGATTTGTTATGACTATACAAAGTAAGTAATGTTTTTTTTTTATATTTTCATTGTAGTTTTTGATTGAAACGAAAAACCATTGAAAAATTAAAAAAGTGTGGTTATTTTCTTTACTCTTTACAAGTAAATAAAAAGACAGAGACAACTGTTCCAATCAATACCTCGCCTTGAGGCAATAAAGAAGAAGTTTAGTCGAATCAGAGATTTGTTACCATAGATGGGTTATGCACTAACAAACCACATTTGAAAATCGAATCCTATCTACCTCCCCTTATATATAGCATATCTCTGAGTCGAATTGCATTTTTTTCTACAGGAACCCCACAGAATGATGTAACTGACACTGAACTGAAGTCTATCCAGTGTCGATCTAAATAGACCAGACATAGAATTGGCGTCACGGCCAAACAATTTGAATAGCGCAAATTTTACACAGTAGCACTGCATTTTATTTGTCGCCCCACTTATACGTTTAGTTTCGTTTGAATATTCATTAATTAGGGCACGTGATACTTTTTGGTTAGTTTTAAATCTGTTTTCATTATAATTTCTCATAATTTTGTTTTTCTGTTTTCAATTTTTTGACTTTAGGTCTGTTTTGTTATTACTTTTTTTTTTCAAAGAAAAATAATATTTTTTTTTTCTTTATCATATTGAAATAAATCCTGTGACGCTTTATCGGTCTGTCATTATCTATACATATAATAAAACTGTAACGGAGCCGTGTCTGTACATGAAATATTTTTGGAAAATAATAACTGTGGTGGACATTACTAAGAAATATAGAGAGGCCAAAACGATGGAAGAATGAGATTTCCTAACACAGGTATTTTTTTACCTAAAAGGAGATCTCAGCCTTAAAAAAAATATAATTTTTGGTAACCAATAAACAATTTTCATTTTCAATTTTCATTAAAGATGTACGAGTATAATATGATGCCCTTGTCAATGTCTAAATAAATCCTGTGACGTCACTGCGCTCTATCCGTCCCTCATCTGTTACTAATTGGGGCGTCACCACGTGCCAGTCAGTAGCTATTAACTGAGATTGTTATACTGAGATACACATAGCTTCTATCCTTACTATAATCACACCCTGGACACTTCATACAACGGGCCAGAAATTACATTTCAAAAAAGGAATGACGAAACAAACAAAATGGCGGCGAAATCCTATACGTTCGACAACCAAACTGTAACCAATCTGTGTCAATCTGGGTACGAAGGGGTGAGCTCGCAATCTAGAGAGCTGCAGGGAGTGTCCATACTGTATGTTAGTACTAATATATACTTTGCTATAATATTATAAATGTGAAAATGAGTTTGTTTGTTTGTTTGTTTGTTACCTTTTCACGCTTCAACGCCTTGACCAATCTTCATGAAATTTGGCATGCAGGTACCCTGTGTCACGAGGAAGGATATAGGCTACTTTTTATTCCGTGAAAATGGAAAAGTCCGATGCAGTTCCTGAGGGAACTGAAAACATACTCTTTTTTTTGGTTCTTACCGGAACAATGGATTGTGTGATTTTTTGCACAGAGATGGTTGAGAGAGTGGAACATGACATGATTTACTAATAAGCTTATCCTGACATAGTTTCTGAGGGATCTGGAGAATATTTATGTCCACGCACACTCTAAGACGGTCATAAAAACGATGTCCACGCGGGCGAAGCCGCGGGCAAAAGCTAGTGAGGGTATATGTTACCGAAAATTTTCTCATTATGTAGTTAGGGTTTAATCGGATTTGTGGTGTTGGTGAAGTAAGTTTAATTTGTTAGTAAGTGTACTAATTTATTCCTCTGTTTATTAAAAATTTGTAGATCCCATGCTTTACTTAATATTCGTCTACATTGAGAATAAGCTCAGGCATTTTTTTTAAACTAAGTAATTTTTTAGGGTTCCCTTACCTAAGGGTAAAAACGGGGCACTATTACTAAGACCCCACTGTCCGTCCGTCTGTACGTCTGTCCGTCTGTCATCAGGCTGTATTTCATGAACCGTGATAGCTATACAGTTGAAATTTTCAAAGATGAAGTATTTCCTGTTGCCGCTATAACAAAAAATACAAAAAATTAGAAAAAGTGAAAAAATAAGGGACCTCCATACAAAAAACGTGGTTTTTTTTAAAACATGAAGAAACTAGCGGCATCTAATATGATGGTACGGAACCCTTTGTACTAGCGCCATCTAGTATGATGGTACGGAACCCTTTGTGTGCGGTTCTGACTTTCACTTTGCCGGTTTTTTATATTTTCTACAGTCCACATGCTTATTTAATGAACTGTGGCGCTGAATGTTCGGGCGCTCTACACACTAGGAGTACACAAAGGGTTCCGTACCATCATATTAGATGCCGCTAGTTTCTTCATGTTTTAAAAAAAACCACGTTTTTTGTATGGAGGTCCCTTATTTTTTCACTTTTTCTAATTTTTTGTATTTTTTGTTATAGCGGCAACAGGAAATACTTCATCTTTGAAAATTTCAACTGTATAGCTATCACGGTTCATGAAATACAGCCTGATGACAGACGGACAGACGTACAGACAGACGGACAGTGGAGTCTTAGTAATAGTGTCCCGTTTTTACCTTTATTATCAACAAATATTTTTTTTTTCATTTTAGATGTAGCATTACTAACACCTTCATGTGTTTGATTTTAGTTTTTCGATTAAATGAATTAGTTTTCAAGATATGGGCTTTTTCATTACTAAAAACAAGAAAAAAAATATTTTTTTTTATATTTTTTTTATGAATGAAGCCCTTGTTAATAGCCTCATTTTAGCATACAAATCATTACGATACCCTAAATACTTTCGGAGTAATCGCCATGTTACACTTTAGCTGAAATAGGTACCCGTTAGCGAAAAAACATTTTCAACAGGCTTTAAAATGCCTGAATCCAAGTTGATACGTGTTAAAATAACATCGAACGTAAATCTATTCATTTTAAGTTCAAATCAATGCGGGCTTCAACGCGGCTGTTACTTTGAAACCGAACGCCCAATTCTCGACATGTTTTTATTACTTCAATTAAAACGAAAGGTTTCATTCAACATTAACTATTTGTTTTCTAGAAATTTTGCAATCAGTGTCAAAAACAGGGTC
Source organism: Coleophora flavipennella (assembly GCA_947284805.1). NCBI lineage: Eukaryota > Metazoa > Arthropoda > Insecta > Lepidoptera > Coleophoridae > Coleophora > Coleophora flavipennella. Next base: position 6,118,361 of record OX369287.1, on the reverse strand, counting down.
TACAGTATATTTTCTTACATCAAAAGTGATAATATTTTTCAATTGTATTCAATTATTTCGATCATTTATTACTTTAAGTATATTATATATTTTTTACACAGTGATAGCTTTACACGGTCTTTCAATAATTTTAATTGAATATTGTCATTTGACCTATCTAAGGCCTTAATAAGTAATATGATTCATTTGAAAGAAGTCACTAAAGTTGCAATTGATAAACTATCGACCGCTGATTTGTTCTGTATAACAAGCAACACCCACAAACTTTCCACTAAATCTGGCATATCTTCAACAAATACCTTTCACTAGTATACCTTGAATAGACGTCATCATTTCCATGTGGTCTACTTCAGATGACTGTGTCAACAATGTGCTTTGGATCATCGTAATCCTAAGTCGTAACTACGTCATATGTGTATTTTTGGGGTTCCATACATCCAACGGGTGACCAACGGGAATATATTACTAAACCTCCGCTGTCTGTCTGTCCGTCTGACAGCGGGCTGTATTATATGAACCGTAATAATGAGTCATATGTTTCATTTGAAAGATAAACTATCGACCGCTAATTTGTTCTGTATATCAAGAAACACCCCCAAACTGTCCACTAATCCTGGCATATCTTCAAGAAATACTTTTCACTCGTATACCTACCTTGAATAGACGTCGTTATTTCCATGTGCTCTACTTCAGATGACTGTGTCAACAATGTGCTTTGGATATTCCTAATCTTAAGTCGTAACAACATCATTTGTATTTTTAGAGTCCGAGTACCCAACGGGTGACCAAACGGAATCTATTACTAAACCTCCGCTGTCTGTCTGTCCGTCTATCAGCGGGTTGTATTTTATGAACCGTATTATGTCATAATATGTTATATTTGAAAGAAGTCTAATTTTAGTAATTGTATTTGATAAAATATCGACAGCTGATTTGTTCCGTATATCAAGAAACACCCTCAAACTTTCCACTAATCCTGGCATATCTTCAAGAAATACTTTTCACTCGTATACCTACCTTGAATAGACGTCGTTATTTCCATGTGCTCTACTTCAGATGACTGTGTCAATTATTTCCATGTGCTCTACTTCAGATGACTGTGTCAACAATGTGCTTTGGATAATCCTAATACTGAGTCGTAACTACGTCATATTGTGCATTTTTAGGATCCCCTACACCCAACGGGTGACCAACGGGAATCTATTACTAAACCTCCGCTTTCTGTCTGTCCGTCTGTCAGCGGGTTGTATTTCATGAACCGTAATAAATAGTACACAGTTGTAATTTTCACAGAATGTGTATTTCTGTTGCTGCTATAACAAGAAATATAAAAAATTTGAAAAAGTTAAAAAAGGAGGGTTCTCCCGACTAAAAATGTGTTTTATATTGGTCTGTAGAAATATTTTTGATTAGGCTCTATCATAAAAACGGTAATACACACAAGCGTGACACTTGGTGTGATTACTTATACATACTGAAGTAAAGACAACTTATACATACTGAAGTAAAGAGCGTCGGTGGCTCAACCGGTAACGACTCGGTCCATCTAACCAGAGGTACCGGGTTCAAATCTGGACGGCCAATGTACCAATGAGTTTTTCAAAAACTTACGTACATACTTACCGATTGCTTTAACGGTGAAGGAAAACATCGTGAGGAAACCTGCACACGCCTGCGAAGAAACTCGAAGGTTGTGTCTGAAGTCGACCAACCCGCACTGGGCCCGCGTGGTCGACTAAGGCCTAATCGCCTTGATTCAGGGTAGGCTCGAGCCCCTCGGTGGGGACGTATATGAGCTGATATAGTAATAATAAAAAAACTGAAGTAAAGAAACAAATAATAAAAATCGGCCAAATGTGAGTCGTACTCGCGCTAAGGAGTCGGAACACATCCATGTTGTTAGCATTGATGTTTGGCGGTAAGACATACATAAGATGGTGGTAGCCAGTCAGGCGGGATTAGAAAATGCTCCGCCACCAACCAAACCGAGTCTTAAAAAGTTAGAATCCGGCGGAAATCGAACCCGCGACCTCCTGATGTGAAGCTAATGGACTTAGCCATTACGCCACAGACCATAACATACCACAAGATTTAGTATTCTTTGCTACAAGTAGGTATCTTGGTATAGATGTACCCATGACACCAATAAAATCGTTTGTAATTCCAGAATTGATGTGTCACATCAGCTTAACTAGCTCAACTGGTGGTGGCCGAACACTGAAATTGGTGTTTGATACGGTTATATTGTGTTACGTGTATTCATAATTATTGTTGTGTTGTGTGACCTATCTATTCTATGCTATGTTCCGTCATGTAAAGTAGTATGAACGTTAGCGGCGTTGTAAGTAAGTTTAAATTCGCATGTTTGCTATCATAAAGATATTTCTCTTTACTTTTTAAAGTAATATTTTTACTCTTTGGTTCTGTAGGATGTCCCTACAATGGATGGCTCATAACTATCAGTTTTACCAAGTACATTTTTAAAAGATTTTCGAGTAAATATCGTCTCCGTGGTGTAATGGTTAAGTCTATTAGCTTCACATACGGAGGTCATGGGTTCGATTCCCGGCGGACTCTAACTTTGTAAGACTTGGCTTAGTTGATGGCATTTTCTAAGCCCGCCTGGCTAGCTACATCCATCTTATCTAAGTCTTGCCGCTAAACATCAATGCTAACAATACTGATGTGTTCCGGCTTGAAGGTAAGATAGCCAGTTCCCCATTGCGTTGGGGAATCTTGGTAAGCCCGCTTCTATTTTCCGCATCATCGTCACTTACCATCAGTTGAGATGATGCTAAGGTTGTACCAATTGTGGATGAATAAAAAGAAATGAAGTGTGCATCATCATATCAGCTCATATACGTTCACACCGCGAGTCTCGAGCCTACCTGGAACAACGGCGATGGGCCTTAGTCGACCACAAGGGCCCAGTGCGGGTTGGTGGACTTCACACACAACCTTCAAGTTTCTTCGCAGGCGTGTGCAAGTTTTCTTTCACCGTCTGAGCGTCGGATAAACGTACATATGAAATCGAAATTCGAAAACACACTGGTACGTGGCAGGATTCGAACCACGACCTCCCGGACAGGAGGTAGCGACCCTTTCCATTACGGACGATGTACGAGTGTACAAACGACATCATCATCATCATCATCATTACAGCTCATATACGTCCCCACCGAGGGGCTCGAGCCTACCCTGAATCAGGGCGATTAGGCCTTAGTCGACCACGCGGGCCCAGTGCGGGTTGGTCGACTTCACACACAACCTTCGAGTTTCTTCGCAGGCGTAGGTATGCAGGTTTCCTCACGATGTTTTCCTTCACCGTTAAAGCAATCGGTAAGTATGTACGTAAGTTTTTTTGAAAAACTCATTGGTACATTGGCCATCCAGATTTGAACCCGGTACCTCTGGTTAGATGGACCGAATCGTTACCGGTTGAGCCACCGACGCTTTTTACAAACGACAATCAAAACAAAATAACAGAAAAATTGTCTCTGAAGTCAATAATCACAAAATTTACTGAAAATAGTTTTTTACACAAACAAGGCTGATTCAGTTGAACTGTTGAATTAATAGAGGACAAACGTCATGGTCTACTCTTGTCTGCCATAAAATAACCTAATTGTGCACAAGTGTATTACCTACCTATGTATTAGTATATAGTGCTATTTTTATATAAAAACCGGCAAGTGCGTGTCGGGCCACGCGCATGTAGGGTTCCGTAGTTGCCATTATCGCGTCCATATCTATATTTCAAATTTCCTTATACAGCGGTTTAGTCGTTAGGGGGTGGGAACACTCGACTCCAACAAAATTTAGCACTTTCATGCCTATTTTTTCGAAAACGGAACCCTAAATTATAAAATGGTCTTAGAAGACTCACAACTGCGTTGGGGATTCTTGGTAAGCCCGCTTTCATCTTCGGCAACATCATCACTTACCACCAGGTGAGATGTTGTCAAGGGTTTACAAATTGTTAATACAAAAAAAAAACTGTTTTTTAAGCTCTTACTTACGACACTCCACACGACTGGGTTTGACGAGAAAAAAAAATCTTCACTACTTTAATTGGTGGGGGAGATACCCTTAAAAAAGTATTTTTTTCTAAAAATATTTTTACAGTTCTCTATGCGTTATTATTATATCTATCTTTGACAAATTTCAGCTCTTAACTACTAATAGTCTAGAAGCTAGGCCGCGGATAGACAGACATGACGAAACTATAAGGGTTCCTTGTTGTACTACGAAACGCTAAAAATGAAGTCTTCCAAAATTGACTGAACTCATGGGTACCTTTGATTCCTAAAGTGAGGAAAAGTTTGTTGTGTTTGTTTGTAATTTCTTTATTGCATTTAAAACAAATAAGGTGTTAACAAAAGAATATAAATATAGCAAAGGCAGACTTATCCCTTTCGGGATCTCTTCCAGTCAACCTTGGAATGCTGAAAGGACTTCAGAGCATATGGTCAGGTAAAGTTTACGAGTAAAAAAATATTTAATAAAAGTGTTCAATAAACAGGCAATGTTTTCATACAAATCATGGTTTTTTGAAGAGCTACGAAAAATTACTTAGTATATGTCATTACAGCTCATATACGTCCCCACCGAGGGGCTCGAGCCTACCCTAAATCTGGGCGATTAGGACTTAGTCGACCACGCGGGCCCAGTGCGGGTTGGTCGACTTCACACACAACCTTCGAGTTTCTTCGCAGGCGTGTTTGCAGGTTTCCTCACGATGTTTTCCTTCACCGTTAAAGCAATCGGTAAGTATGTACGTAAGTTTTTGAAAAACTCATTGGTAGTATACATTGGCCGTCCAGATTTAAACCCGGTACCTCTGGTTAGATGGACCGAGTCGTTACCGGTTGAGCCACTGACGCTTTTTTGTAGTATATGTGTAGGGTAGAAACTTTCGATATTAGCAAGTGCTTGTTTACCCGGGAAGTGGATCAAATTTAACTTGCAAGATTCCACCCGAACAAACATACATACATTGCAAGTTAAATAAAAGCTTGTAAAAAACTGGCCAAGTGCGAGTCGAACTCGCGTACTAAGGCTTCTTTAACATTGTGCATAAAAAAAAAAAAAAAAAAAAACACTAATTTTAATCTATAGATACTCGTAACTCGTAACCTCCCCCGTAGCTCAGAGGCAAAGTTCACTGGCTTTACACAGGAGGTCGCGGGTTCGATTCCCGGCGGGGTCAATTGTACGACTCGGTTTGGTTGGTGGTAGGGCATTTTCTAAGTCCGCCTGGCTAGCTACTACCATTTTATCTAAGTCTTGCCGCCAAATATCTATGTTGATATCATTGGTGTGTTCCGGCATGAAGATAAGATAGCCAGTTACCCATTGCGTTGGGGAATCTTGGTAAGCCCGCTTCCGTCTTCGGCAACATCGTCACTTACCACCAGATGAGATGTTGTCAAGGGTTTACCAATTGTTAATAAAAAAAAATAAAAAAAATTCGAGCGAGACCTACAGTACTCGCATATGATGTGTAACATGTGACAAAATACTTTATAAAAGGACGGCAAAGATACGGCAGACTAGGCTGTATGGTCATAGATACCTTTGCCCTTTCCGCGCTTTAAAATTTGTGGGAGTGATTTCGTGAAATGGGACGGAAAAGTGTCCCATGGGACGGAAATGTGTCCCAGGGAGTCGCGTTTTTTCAGGCTTTAAAAGCGCGGAAAAGGCAAAGGTATCTATGACCATACAGCCTAGTCTGCCGTATCTTTGCCGTCCTTTTTTCAGGCTTTAAAAGCGCGGAAAAGGCAAAGGTATCTATGACCATACAGCCTAGTCTGCCGTATCTTTGCCGTCCTTTTATAAAGTATTTTGTCACATGTTACACATCATATGCGAGTACTGTAGGTCTCGCTCGAATTTTTTTTGGTCACCGACGTACATATATGTACCAAATTTCAACTCAATCGGTCCAGTAGTTTCTGAGCAAATCGGCTGTGACGGACGGATGGACAGACAGACACTCGTGTAATCCTATAAGGGTGTCGTTTTTTTTCCTTCTGACGTACAGAACCCTAAAAATACGTTAATTAACCGACTTCCATCGCAACAAGTTAGTAAATTTTTTGCATTATTATTTTTGGTTTTTGTTAATTTTCTAATAATTTAATACACCGATTTCGATTAAATTTATATGGGACCACACGGGAAGCACTAGCTTTCAAATAAAAAAAGAATCATAAAAATCGGCTCACCCAGTAAAAAGTTCTGTGGTACACATAAAAAAAAATCCAGTCGAATTGAGAACCTCCTCCTTTTTGAATGTCGCTTGAAAATAAATACGACTAATATCCCGTATCACAATCAAACCGCGCATGTTTAGAGCATATCAGCCCGTAGGCACACTTTACGAAGTTGTCTCATTTGATGTCACCGAAACACCAATTTAATTTCGTTCTCAAAAGGCCACTGAAGCCGTAATAATTGTAATGATACGACGACGTGATAAGGCGTCGTTCGTAGAAATCATACAATTTTTCATGTCGCCCAATTGTCTTTTGTACCAACCTACTACCTACGTACATATGCATTTTTTCAAACATGCTTGGAAATTTGAGCATTATTTTGACAACCTTCTTCGAGATAAATCTAAATTGCTGCACTGGCCAAATACATGCGAGCAGCGGCCGGAAAAAGTTGTATGAAAATCCATATCTATCGTGTTTAGCGGCCAAATAAATTACTATGTAAACTCATATGACGTGTCGTGTAATTTAAAAATGGAACTATATTTTACTCCAAAACATAGCAACCAAGGAGATAACTTATCAAAGGTTTTATTTAAACTTCGAACCGATTTTCAAATAGAACGCTGTTTATTAAAAAAAAAACCAAATGAACACTTTGGCGCGTAAAAAAATATTGTTGTTCGTGGTTTGTCATTGATTTTGAAAAGTAGTTATTGAAGTTGTAATTTCCGCGCATTATTTGAGAAAAGTACTATACAAGCCTTGGACACTACAAGGCATTGATGGACTCACGTACATATATGTGTGCCTCGGCTTTGTCTCGGCCCATATTTACACGTTCGTCCATGAATGCCACTTTTGCTGGCCGCTACAGTAATGGATATATTATTAGGCTCGTTTTAGCAAAAGAGCCAAGGACATTCGAGGTTCACCTTTACTGAGAAGTTTAAAACTGCCAACACCAACACGTAGGTATACTATCAGCTTGGTGATATTTTTGGAAATTGGCCCATAAACACACAGCTGGTTGGAAAAAATAACATCAGTGCCAATTTTTCAAATACTCGAACAAATATGCTGCAATATTATTTAAATTTTTACAGCTATCCCGACTAGAATTAAGTCTGAATGTTCTGGCAAAGTATATACAGGTTGACTTTCAATTAGTTCTTGATAATAGGTATGCATGTATTCGTGATTACAAACAACTTTTTTAAAGAAACTATATGTCAAATCAGTAAAATAAATTTAGTCCTCGATACATAAGTTATCAAATCGGCAAAAAAGGTATAAAGGACCAAATTTTTTTTTTTTCATATTTGACATAGTTTCTTTGGGAAAGTTGTTTGTAATCACGAGTACATTCATATTCCGTGCTATCAAGAACTAATTAAAAGTCACCCTATATATTAGTACTAACATACTCTATGGACACTCCCTGCCACTCTCCAGATTGCGACCTCACCCCCTCGTCACCCAGATTGATACAGATTGGTTACAATTTGGTTGTCGAACGTATAGGATTTCGCCGCCATTTTGTTTGTTCCGTCATACCTTTTCTGAAATGTCATTTCTAGGCCGTTGTATGAATAGTCCAGGGTGGGGTTCTGGTATTTTGCAGTTACTTCTTTCTATTCATTAGGTTTCTAAGAGTTAGATTCCTTTATTAAACGACTTAAAAAAAAGGAGGAGTTCTATGTTCGACAGTATTTTTTTATGTATGTCCATCGATTACTCCGTCAATCATGGACCGATTTTTAAAAAATCTGTCTGTTTTAGAAAGAGTCATACCCCCGAGGTGGTTCCATTGTCACCAAGTCAGGATCTGATGATGTGATCCCAGGGAAATCGAGGGCAACCCTCAAATTTTACAGGCTCGTTTTACATGTTTTATGCATTTTCTAAAGCTATTCAAGTATTAGCGTATGGTAGTCATCATCTCAAGTTGATGAATTGATGGTTAGAAGTTCGATGATATTTTTTTAAATATTATACGTAGGTACGTATAAACCGATAGTTGTATTATTTCAGGTTATTCAGATGAGCTGTTGAGGTTTGACTCCTTGAATTTCATACTGCTGATATGATGATGGAAGCTTCAGGACTCTGTTTTGGTTAATGAAACACATGCATTATGATTTGATGATTCCTATTGGTGAGTAGGTTATTGGGTTAACCGCTGTTAGATACGAGTAGATAGTATTATCACTAAATATTAACACAATAAAATAAAAGTTTAAAAAACTAAAAACCGACTTCAAAAAGAAAATAGCTCAAAAGCAAAGTATATAATATTAGTACTTATCAAAACTACGAAATAATATTTTTGTATATAAATAGACAACAATAACAAGCAATAACGAAATCAAAGGTAGGTACGAATTAAAATAAGTGGCCCATAATTTTTTTTATGTCGGTGCCAGCAAACATGTGCTGGTACCGATCTCAAAAACTGTAAGCCCCTATTTTGATTCGTACCTTTTCTTTTTGAAGTCGGTTTTTAGTTTTTTAAACTTTTATTTTTTAGCTAATGTAATGATTCACGAATTTTATATGCTTTTCATTATCATAAGTTGAATTTACGGAATTCAATGGAAAAATACTGCTATTTTATATGCCCTAAGAAGCAATATTTTATTCACATCTGAGACTTATCGTATCAATTTGTTATCAACAAGCTTCTTCGACGTGTCACATACCTACTACATAAGCACAATATAGGTAGGTACAATGAGATTTATAGTAAGTATGGGACTAGTATTAAAGAATAAAACGTTATAGTCAGTGTAGAATTAGTCATAAAAGCGTAGAAAGAGAGATAAATCTATTGGAACTTCTCTTTCAAAGAAAATTTGTTTGCCCTTTCCTGTCATCATAAAAAAGCGGTTAAAACTGCATCAAAGCTCTTTCTTTGCGTCTTTATTTTAACGTGTACAATCCACAGTCCAACATAATATTTACACATCAGATTATACCACTGAACTAACATAGTGATCTCATATTGATTTCAAACCGACTTCAAAAAACAGGAGGTTTTTAATTCAACTGTATATTTTTTAGGGTACCGAAGTCAACAAGGAACCCTTATTTCGACATGTCTGTCTTTTCGCGGCTTAGTTCAGGGAAAATTAGTATAAGAAAGCTGTAATTTGGCATGGATATTATAATATTAATCACGCTGTCAAAGTGGTACAATAAAATCTAAAAAAAATATTTTAGGGGGTACCCTAAAAAATTCACCCAATCTTTACTTTAAAGTTGGGGTGTTTTTTTTTCGTTGACGTACCCTATCGTGTGGGGTAATTGTTGAATAGTTCTTCTAAAACAACTGAGTGTTTTCTTAAATCAGTTATCGATTCAGGGATTGGTTTATGAAATATTAAGCTAAAGTGCTAATTTTTGTTAGAGTCAAGTGTGTCCCCTGTACCAGCTAAATCGTTATTTCAGGACATATGAAAAAAAAATAGAAGGACGTACAATCAATATTAAAGAAAAACTATCACGGCTATGTAGGCTTTCTTAGTTTAGGAGTAATAGTCGACCAACTTAGGTGCAGTTGAATTTGTAAGAAATTCATAGATTTTCCATACAAAATGTTCTATTACCAACTACAAATGTAATTTTGTTTTTTTTATACATAATAAACATCGCCGTTTTTTTTGTATTTTTTACGCGATTTCTTCGCCGGTTATGAACCGGTTTTGATTATAATTTTTTTAATTGAGAGGTTTAAGCCTTTAGGTTGGTCTCATACAAATTTTATCAAAAGCACTTTCGTATTTTCTTACATAAAATAAACAAAAACAAAACAAAATGCAAAAATTGTACTTGATTGTACATTAATTCGGGTTTTAACGTGTTTAGCGTTTGCAATTATTAATCTAATATATGAGTGCCTTTGACTGCCTCTTTGGTGATCGCGTACCGAAAGATTAGCGTAGGTACGCCTCCCACACGGTGGACCGACGACCTGGATGCGGGCAGCACAGGACCGGACTTCGTGGAAATCCTTTGGGGAGGCATTTGTCCAGCAGTGGACGTCTTTCAACTTAGGTAAAAGAACAAGTTTCTTCAAAATCGGTTAAGTAAGTTTCAAGATATGGACTGTTAAGTGTGTACCGATCACTGGAAAAACCCGTCGTCAGTCAACGCAGCAATTTTATGACTGAAGTTAGTCGTTCTTAACGTTTTAGCTTTGTCAATTGTTTTCCTAAAAATGTTTAAAATACATAGACATGACGTCATCGATTTTCAGTGTCTACTCATTTCGTATATTTGCACTTAAAAGCTGAACACTTGATGGAAAATGAAGCTGATAATGATAATGTTTATTTAAATTTCAGTAGGAGTACCATTTATGGGTCAATAGTTACGTAGTAACTAATTAGTAATCTGTGTCAATAGTTCATAATTTATTTTTGATGAAGTCATCATCCCAATTCATAAGCATCGTTAATACTGTACCAACGACTGACAGTACACTGTTACTTGCATTTACAGAGTGTAACAAAATTGGTGTAGGTATTTGATGTGTAACATCTTTGCTCTCGCTTGAAATGGGACGGAAATGTGTAACATGGGACGGAAATGTGTAACAGGAAGTCGCGAAAGCGCGCGCTAAAAAAAAATCTACTACGACGGGTGTTAAAACGTCAATAAAAAACCGACCAAGTGCAAGTCGGACTCGAGCACTAAGGGTTCCGCTCGCTTTCCTGCAATTTGTGGGAGTGATTTCGTGAAATGGGACGGAAATGTGTAACAGGAAATGCGAACGTTTTTTAATTCTCGAAAACTAAGGTTATCATAGCCATGCCGCCTAGTGTGAAGTATTTTTTCACATGTTACACATTATATGCGAGTACTGTAGGTCTCGCTCGTCTTTTTTTTATTTACAATTGGTAAGCCCTTGGCATCATCTTACCTGATGATAAGTGACGATGATGCCGAAGATGGAAGCGGGCTTACCAAGATTCCCCAACGCAATGGGGATCTGAGTATCTTATCTTCGATCCGGAACACATCAAGGCTGTTAATACTGATGTTTGGCGGCATGACTCAGATAAGATAGTGGGAGTTAGCCAGGCGGGCTATGAAAATGCCCTACCACCAACCAAACCGAGTCTTACAAAGTTGACCCCGCCGGGAATCGAACCCGCAACCTCCTGGTGTGAAGAGAATGGACTAACCATTACGCTACGGAGGCAGTTAACGTTATCTGGAGGTTCTACTTCTTCTTAACAGCTCATTTACGTCCCCACCAAAGAGCTTGAGCCTACCCAGTGCGGGTTGGTCATACACAACCTTCGAGGTTCTACTTATCACATTAAAAAAAATTCTCCAAGGAACCCGTAATAATAGTCAATTAAAAAAAATATGGCAGCTTCATACATCATGCACAAAATTTGTGATCATTTAATCAATTTGTATAAAGAATTATTATTTTTGCGATTTCAGTAATCTCGTAGAACAAGAGTTGTTCAGTATGATGAGTAGAAGCCCCAGTTAGCGGGACCTACACCAATATTGTTACACCCTGTATGTATGTATATCATAATTATCCGGCTAACTTCAAAATTATCCGGTTACCTTCAAAATTATCCGGCTACCTTCAAAATTATCCGGCTACCTTCAAAATTATCCGGCTACCTTCAAAATTATCCGGCTACCTTCAAAATTATCTGGTTACCTTCAAAATTATCCGGCTAACTTCAAAATTATCAAGCTACCTACAAAATTATCTACCTAAACAATACATTTTTTGCAAACACCTGGCTGCTATAAGCACAGACTATAGGTTATAGAGTTCCGACTTCCAACCTTGGTGCCAACGCCAAGGTTGTGAATCGTAGCAAAAAATATAGGTAGTTAGTACAACACAGCACCTAGGTACTAAAAAGTAGGGCCATTCGTACACGTTGTAACATGTGTAATAAGTGTTTTTAGGGTTCCGTACCCAAATAATAAAAACGGGACCCTATTACTAAGGCTCCGATGACCGTCTGTCTGTCCGTCTGTCACCAGGCTGTATTTCATGAACCGTGATAGCTAGACAGTTGAAATTTTCACAGATGATGTATTTCTATTGCCGCTTTAACAGCATATACTAAAAATTAGAAAAAGTGAAAGTCTCAATACAAAAAACGTGTTTTTTTTATAAACCTGAAGAAACTAGTGCTTTCTAGTATGATGGTTCGGAACCCTTTGTGCGCGGTTCTGACAAGCACTTTAGCGGTTTTTTTTAATAGAAACAAATCGAAACGAGCTGGTATTTAAAACAAAGTAGTAATAAAAAAAAATATTTAAAAATAGGTAACCTTAACAACACAAATAATACAAATAATTAACTCACCATTTAAAATAAACAATAGCAACAGAAACAACGGAACAAAACTTCTCTTTGTAGCCAGCATTTTCAACACAAAATGTCAACGAACCAAAAACAAAAGTTTTACAGTCGAAAATTCCAACACGTCATCTCAGTTTCCCGCCTTTTTTTATTCAAATGCATTTAAAAAAATAAAGAACGCGTTCAAAATCACGCGAATAATCGATCGGTGTCTTCTTCGGACACAGGTTTTGGACTGACTGACTGAATGACGGTAAGTAGGTACGGTGACTGACTGGCCGACTGACTGACCGATTCTACCGGCTTGTGCAGCCACACTGCTGCTGTTGGTACTCGAGTACACAGAAATGGGACATTTGGCGCGTAAACATCACATTTATTTTTAGAAAACGCTGGTTATGTCGCCGTAACGTGGAATTTTGATGAATTTGGTATTTGGGGCAGTTCTAAGGACTTTACAAAGGAATGAAACTATGTAGTTATTTTCTGTAGAGTAGGTATACAGACTCATTGGTTAACAGGCTCATTGCTTGAAGGATGAAAAATAATGATTGATACAAGTGAGTAGGCTGTGTACAAACAAATTCTTGGCAGTTTTTTTTAAAAACTTTTTAACTCTATGTTTTTAAAGTCCTCTGACCCTTGAAAAATTACACATTTTGTAACTATAAACACTCATAAATTAACTTGAACAAAAGGGCGCGAAGCGAGAGAATTTTTCGAGTTGGGTTGTAGCGATTAAGCATTAGTTTGTAGGAATGTATGTATGTTTGTCCGGGAATAACTTTTGAACGCTTTATACGATTGTTGTGAAATTTTTAGGAATGCTAAATAATAACAAGGTTATTTTTATGAGAGAGTCTCAATGTGCGAGATCCCGTGACTTGAAATAAACGATAGAAATATTATTTATTTAAAAAATCTTATTAAGATCTGAAAATTACCTAGGTACTTATTGTTTTTTAAATTCACAATTGGTAAGCCCTTGGCATCATCTCACCTGATGGTAAGTGACGATGGTGTCGAAGATGGAAGCGGACTTACCAAGATTCCTCAACGCTGTGGGGAACTGGCTATTTTATCTTCAAGCCGGAACACATCAATGTTTTTAAAATTGATGTGTTACGGCTTGAAGCTCAAGACTTAGTTAAAATTGTGGTATAGCTAGTCTGGAGGGCTTAGAAAATGATCTTCCACCAACCAAACCGACTCTAACATAGTTAGACTCTGCCGGAAATCGAACCCGCGACCTCCTGATGTGAAGCTAATGGCCACGGTGGTATTTACAAGTTCGAAAAAATACTTTGAAAAAGGTAGAAACCTTACTATCATGAATCATGTTTTGTTGCATAATTTATTTGAAACTAGCTTTTTCCCGCGACTTGGTTCCTGTTTTATTCCTTACCCCATCGGAATTTCGAGGCATCTAGGCTTGCTCTTTGTTTGCATCATAAAGGGGACCTCTGAAAATTTCATCTAGTTCCAAGGGTTTGACCTGGGCGTTGATAAGTCAATCAGTAAGTGAGTATGTGAGTTAGGACTTTTCTTTCTCATCATCATCATTTCAGCCGAAAGACGCCTACTGGTGGACAAAGGCCTGCTATAAGGATTTCCATGACGACCAGTCCTGCGCTGCCAGCATCCAGCGGCTTCCCGTGACCTTCACCAGGTCGTTGATCCACCGTGTGGGAGGTTTGTTTACGCTATGTCTTCCGGTGCACGGAACACTTCCCACTTTTTTCTTTTTACCCGACCGCGGCAGAAGGAGGGTTATGTTGTTCGACTGTATGTATGTATGTTCATACTGGCTCAACCGGTAACGACTCGGTCCATCTAACCAGAGGTACCGGGTTCAAATCTGGACGGCCAATGTACCAATGAGTTTTTCAAAAAAAAAACTTACGTACTTACTTACCGATTGCTTTAACGGTGAAGGAAAACATCGTGAGGAAACCTGCACACGCCTGCAAAGAAACTCGAAGGTTGTGTGTGAAGTCGACCAACCCGCACTGGGCGCGCGTGGTCGACTAAGGCCTAATCGCCCTGATTCAGGGTAGGCTCGAGCCCCTCGGTGGGGTCGTATATGAGCTGTAATGATGATGTATGTATGTATGTTTAGTTCTTTAGCACGCCCTGTAGCGTAAACGGCTAATCGATTTTGAAGTTCAAGGTATCGTTGGATTCGTCTTAGTTAGGTGAGTGACATACGATACGTTTTTACCCGACTGGCCAAAAAAATGGGTTTAAGTTTTTATGCAATTTAAAATTATGTATGTCTTAATGTTTAAATTGGCTTTGTGTAAAATATATAGTACTTATCAAAGTTAGTTACCATTAAAGCCTCCAAAGTGACGCATACTGATAATGATTTTTAGGGTTCCGTACCCAAAGGGTAAAAATGGGACCCTATTACTGAGACTTCGCTGTCCATATGTCTGTCTGTCTGTCTGTCCATCTGTCACCAGGCTGTATTTCATAAATCATGATAGCTAGACAGTTGAAATTTTCACAGATGATGTATTTCTGTTGCCGCTATAACAATAAATACTAAAAAACAGATTGAAATAAATATTTAAGGGGGCACCCATACAACAAACGTGATTTTTTTACTCGTTTTTGCTCGATATTGATAACGGCAACAGGTAGACGCTTTAAATGTACAAAATAATTTGTTATATATTCACTTTAAAAATAAACAACTAAATTAAAATAAAACAAATATTTCGTACAACAAACTTGATTGTTTTTTGCTCATCTTTGCTCGATATTGATAACGGCAACAGGTAGGACGCTTGAAATATTCACAGAATATTGAGTTGTATTATTCACTTTTAAAATAAATAATTAATTTGAAATAAAATAATATTTAAGGGGGACCATACAACCAACGTGATTTTTATAGATAATGGTACGGAACCCTTCGTGCGCAAGTCCGACTCGCACTTGGCCGGTTTTTGTAATTGTAAACATAAGTTTAGTTGCTATCTCTTGAAAAGCTTATTTTTTTAAATTTATCTTATTGATCTTTTTACTTGTGTTAATGCGGTGTAATTTTGTATTTTTCGCCATTATCACCACCCTTTTATCATCGCCTTTTGTACTATCTTTGCTATAATTAGGGTACCAAAGTACAAAAATGGGGAAAAATAAAACCGATGGGGTTTTCCACCCCACTTTGAATAAATCGCTTCTTGTTTCTAAAAAGAACAGCATTAGGGGATGTCTTAAGAAATAAAGGGTAGGTACCTACCTATCATTAAATTTGCAACGTTTGCATCTTTCAAAATTTTAGCTTCATTTTCTGTGTTATGCTATTTCAGATTCATTGAATATAGCGTTATTTAAGAAATTATTTCGGACAAAACTGTTTTCTTAACTTAGTATTGCATATTTAAATTAAGTGTGCACTATCTAAATTTACAGTACATTACTGCAGCGGCCAGCAAAAGAGGCATTGTAAACGAACGTGTGAACATGGGCCGAGGTAAAGACGAGGCACACCGCCTCGGCCCACATACGTAAGTCCATCAATTTCTAGTTGTGGCCAAGGCTTGTATAGTACTTTTCTCAATTAATGCGCTGAAATTAAAACTTCAACAATAATTCCTTTTTAAAATCATTGACGAACAACAGTAATTTTTCACGCCCTAAGGTGTTCATTTGTTTTTTTTTTCAATAAAAAGCGTTCTATTTGCAAGTCAGTTCGACATTTAAATAAAATCTTTGATAAGTTACCTCCTTGGTTGCCATGTTTCGTAGTCAAATATAGTACCATTTTTAAATTACAAGATTACATAGTAATTTATTGGGACAGGTATGGTTTTTCAGACAACTTTGCCGGCCGCTGCTCGCATGTAGTTGGCCAGTACAGCAATGTCGATTTCTCTCGAAGAAGGTTGTCAAAATAAAGCTCAAATTTCCAAGCATGTTTGAAAAAATATTATAAGTAAGCTGCTTCGAAGCAAACATAATGTGAATAAAGCTATAAGTTTTTAAAAGTTTTTATGTAGCTTCCTGGAAAGATGGGAAGACGAACTTATAAAATTTGGAAACAACGACTGAATGAGAACAGCCCAATATAGGAAAAAGTGGAGTGAGATGGAGGAAGCCTATACTCGTTGAGAGGTCCTTAGTTAAAATTATGTTAAAAAAAATTGTAATATTATTACTAAGGAAATAAAAATGCTAAATACAATAATAAATATATGTAGCTTGCTATGTTTGTAGATATAGACTTAAACATTTTTTTGATAAAGATAAATTACAGGTCATGATATAATATGGAATGTATGTAAGTATGTAGGTTAGTTTGTTTATATAGGTCAAATTTGGCAAACGATTGTATGAAGCCATATTCCCTTGACGATAGATCCTTTTGGTATTTTGAAGTTGATCTGATGATGAACTTGGAAAGTGAAATCCAGGTCCAGGATCATCTTTTATTTTCATCTTCAAGGGTCAACTATTGAAACATAACTAAACGAAGGCTAAAATTAGTTTTGTACTGAAAGTTTGAAACTGCTCTTATTTTTTTCCGTTTCATATTAGTATATTGAAAACTAATTACAAACATGGATATGTGTCTACTCAATATATTTGCAAAGTTTGGATTCAATCCGGCATGTAGTTTTTGTATTAAAGCGGAACTATGTTTGTATGGAAACTCGAGCCTCCTGGGGACCTGCTCGCCTTTTTTGAATTCGGAAATAATCATTTATATTCACATTTGGCCCAAGCCATATTCCCGTGACGATAGATCCTTTTGGTATTTTGAAGTTGATCTGATGATGAACTTGGAAAGTGGAATCCAGGTCCAGGATCATCTTTTATTTTCATCTTCAAGGGTCAACTATTGAAACATAACTAAACGAAGGCTTAAATTAGTTTTGTACTGAAAGTTTGAAACTGCTCTTATTTTTTTCCGTTTCATATTAGTATATTGAAAACTAATTACAAACATGGATATGTGTCTACTCAATATATTTGCAAAGTTTGGATTCAATCCGGCATGTAGTTTTTGTATTAAAGCGGAACTATGTTTGTACGGAAACTCGAGCCTCCTGGGGACCTGCTCGCCTTTTTTGAATTCGGAATTATTATTACAGCTCATATACGTCCCCACCGAGGGGCTCGAGCCTACCCTGAATCAGGGCGATTAGGCCTTAGTCGACCACGCGGGCCCAGTGCGGGTTGGTCGACTTCACACACAACCTTCGAGTTTCTTCGCAGGCGTGTGCAGGTTTCCTCACGATGTTTTCCTTCACCGTTTCGGAAATAATCATTTATATTCACATTTGGCCCAATGAGTATTTGGCATTTTGAGCATTAAAACTCTTTTCAGATAAAACCTTGTGATTACCTTACCTTTTTAGGTTTTTTCAAACTTATTTTAATTTTCTTCACATTGTAGGTATCAGTTTTACAATGTAATATTTTGCTCATTTTTGGCTGTTTAGTGGTATTTAGTGGCTTATTTTAATCTGTGTCAACTAAGACCTTTTTAAAACACTCTACACTTATTAAAATTCAGTTCCTCATTTCGAAACTGACATAAATTAAGTAACAGTAGTCGAAGCCGACATCTGTCGAGCTGCTATTTCAGCTACATCTCAGACGCACTGCAATAATGTCTTATGACGGTAGGTACGACTCAAGTTCGTTATTGAGAAAGTTCTTGTCTCTCCCAAGACCTATTAATATTACTTCGTAAAGGATGGTCCATCGGTATTAAAAGTGGGGCCCAACTTGGGCTTTTTAAAAAATAACCCTTTCAGGCTGGACCTTGAAGGGGATGTACTCTTTAAATAAATAAATATTCTGGGACAAATCACACATGGTCATCTGGCCTCAAAGTAGGATTACCTGTGTAATGGGAGCCAGAGACTGATATACACACTTATATACGTTTAAATACATATTTAAATAGATATTTAACACCCAGACACAGAGCAAACAAATCTGCTCATCACACAAATGTTTGCCCTGAGTGGGGATCGAACCCACAACACTCGGATCAGTAGTCAAGAGCACTAACCACTGAGCAACCGAGTCAGTCAGATAGTTGACACGTTTACGTTTCACTCTATTGTCACTACAAAGTAACGTACAGGTTACGTCTGAAAAAAATAATTAAAGTAAGAAAACATTTTTCTATAAAATTTTTAAAAAAACGAATTTCAATGAAAACATAACCGGCCAAGTGGGAGCCGGACTCGCGCAAAGTAGGGATCCGTAGTCTTTTAAAAAAATAATGTTTATTCCAAACAACAAAATTATGCTTGCAGTTAGTAAACATGGAAAATCTATAAACTTTTTACCAATCCAACTGCACATCTTAAGTTGGTCGACTATTACTCCTAAACTAAGAAAGCCTACTGAGTCGTTTTATATTTCCTTTTAAATTGATTGTATGACCTGCTATTTTTTTTTTCATATGTCCTGAAATAGCGGTTTTGCTGGTAGAGGGTACACTTGACTCTAACAAAAATTTGCACTTTGAAGCTTAATATTTAGCAAACCAATCACTGAATCGAATAATGGTTACAGCTAACCCTCAATTGTTTCAAAAGACCTATTCAACGACACCCCACTCGATAGGGTACGTCAACGAAAAATTCAATTTTTTTTAAGTCTTTCATAATCGTATCGTATCGTTTTATAAAGGTAAGAAAAGTTTTAAAAATATCGGTAACAGGTAACGGTAAGGTGTAGCGAGTTCAATGGTTTCTTCCTATCTCAAATACAGTTTTAAACGTTTTGTTCCAGGTAAAGAAGTTTTCACTACAAAACATAAACAGCATTGGATAACCATAAACGATTGGGTGGCATGTCAAGTAGCGATATTTATTTAAACATTTCACGAACAACGTAACTACGGCAAATTGAACCTTATTTGAGGTAAATACAGATTAATATTGACACAGCGTCCCTGGCACACATATTTCCAATGCTCGTGAAAGGGTATTGTTGTAAAATTCTAATGAAAGGTACTGTAATGATAAAGTATATACAGGGTCTTCAACAGATGGTTGAAAATACGAAAATGGGGAATAGGTGGGGTCGCCTCCCACCTATTTTGAGAATTAAAAAAAATCTAGGACTTGTAATTTTTTTTACAGGATTTTTTTTCCTTTTTTTAGAAATTTTGCCATTTTTATACCTTTGAACACATGTAACTTTTTGTTTTTTAAAGCTAGCTCCAAAATCTTTTTTTTAATAGACTTTTACAAGATTGTCGGCTCTAAAAAAAATTTGTTTGTTTCATGTTATTGTTAAAAACAAAAATGTGGGCCCCCGAACTTAAAAAAAAGTTGAACAAAAATTTAAAAGTCAACTTTGCGATGCATTTAAAAAAAAATAATGGGGCTGGAAGGCTTCTGTTTTTTTTAAAACATCTCTAAAGCTTAGGCTTTTGAATGGTATGTAATTTGTTTCGGTATCTTTTTTGTAACCGGAGTTGTTAATTTTTTTTACTCAATTGGACCATGTTGACGAAATTCCACTAGTTACATGTTTTGTGAAATGTATCAAATGCAAAGTTGAAAATAATGTAAATACTTACTGTTGGGACGGTTACAAAGAGCAGGTACGTTTTTTACATTCTTGCACACACATAATGGCTATCTTTTGTCATTTATTGGCATATTGGAGTTAGCACTTCCATATGCCAATAAAATGTCCGAATATTCCGCATTGGTAAATTGAGCCATTTTAAACCACAACAAAGTCTTAACAAAACGTCTGATAATAACAAAAAGTGACAAACAACAAAAAAACTTAACCAAATTACAAACGTTAATAACGTTAACGTTTTTTTTTGTTTTCGTTAATTTCACTTTGCTGTGTTTGTGATTTTGTTAAGTTTTTTTGTTGTTTGTCACTTTTTGTTATTATCAGACGTTTTGTTAAGACTTTGTTGTGGTTTAAAATGGCTCAATTTACCAATGCGGAATATGCGGACATTTTATTGGCATATGGAAGTGCTAACTCCAATATGCCAATAAATGACAAAAGATAGCCATTATGTGTGTGCAAGAATGTAAAAAAACGTACCTGCTCTTTGTAACCGTCCCAACAGTAAGTATTTACATTATTTTCAACTTTGCATTTGATACATTTCACAAAACATGTAACTAGTGGAATTTCGTCAACATGGTCCAATTGAGTAAAAAAAATTAACAACTCCGGTTACAAAAAAGATACCGAAACAAATTACATACCATTCAAAAGCCTAAGCTTTAGAGATGTTTTAAAAAAAACAGAAGCCTTCCAGCCCCATTATTTTTTTTTTAAATGCATCGCAAAGTTGACTTTTAAATTTTTGTTCAACTTTTTTTTTAAGTTCGGGGGCCCACATTTTTGTTTTTAGCAATAACTTGAAACAAACATAATTTTTTTAGAGCCGACAATCTTATAAAAGTCTATTAAAAAAAAGATTTTGGAGCTAGCTTTAAAAAACAAAAAGTTACATGTGTTCAAAGGTATAAAAATGGCAAAATTTCTAAAAAAAGGAAAAAAAATCCTGTAAAAAAAATTACAAGTCCTAGATTTTTTTTAATTCTCAAAATAGGTGGGAGGCGACCCCACCTATCCCCCATTTTCGTATTTTCAACCATCTGCCGAAGACCCTGTATATTAGTACTAACATACAGTATGGACACTCTGCCGCTCTCTAGATTGCAACCTCACCCCCTCGTCACAGTATATATATTAGTACTAACCCTCGTTACCCAGATTGATACAGATTGGTTACAGTTTGGTTGTCGAAAGTATATAATATCGCCGCCATTTTGTTTGTGCCGTCATTCGTTTTTTGAAATGTTATTTCTGACCCGTTGTATGAAGTGTCCAGGGTGTGGTAATGATATCGTTGCAATCGTCCTTTGCGTCTCCTCATGCATGCGTAGATCCGTAGGAGAACCAAGGTAACCGACATAGCTCAAAGAAACGCTAAACTAAAGTAGCAGTGGGGAGGGTACATAGCGCGTAGAACAGATAGCCGTAGTAAAGTACTCGAGTAGCGGTCGTGCATCGGAAGACGTAGCGTAGGAAGGCCTTCCACTGGTGGATCGCAGGAAGCCGCTGGATGCG
Organism: Coleophora flavipennella; assembly: GCA_947284805.1. Taxonomy (NCBI): domain Eukaryota; kingdom Metazoa; phylum Arthropoda; class Insecta; order Lepidoptera; family Coleophoridae; genus Coleophora; species Coleophora flavipennella. Next base: position 6,096,704 of record OX369287.1, on the reverse strand, counting down.
GGCAGCGTAGGACCGGTCGTCGTGGAAATTCTACGGGAAGGTCTAGCAGTAGAAGTCTTTCTTAATTAAAAAACTCGAGTTTAAATAGTAACGTCTCGTGTTTGGAATACCTTCAGCATTCATTCTATATTTCGTCTTCAGACCGAACATTAGTCGAGGCGTGAAACCCTTAGAAACTAATCATTAGTTCAGGGATATCTGCATCCTAGATTAATCGCAAATCAAAAACAAGCAAGCAAAAAAAAAAAAAAACCTATGAAAATTGTTTTATTCTCAATAGTAACGCAATCTCAGTTATAACACACCCTGGACACTTAATACAACGGGTCAAAAATTACATTTCAAAAAAGGAATGACGGAACAAACAAAATGGCGGCGAAATCCTATACGTTCGACAACCAAACTGTAACCAATCTGTAACAATCTGGATGGCGAGGAGGTGAGGTCGGAATCTAGAGAGTGGCAGGCAGTGTCCATACTGTATGTTAATACTAATATAGTATACAGGGTCTTAACAAAGGTATGCACTTATTTTTAACTGGAGCTTGTACTCGTGAAACTGAACAACTTTCCCCAAGAAACCCATGGTCAAATCGCAAAAAAAATTGTGGACTTCCCATGCAAATTGATCAGCTGGCGGGCAAACTTTGTATGGAAGTCCAAAAATTTTTTTTCAAATTGTCCATGGGTTTCTTAGGGAAAGTTGTTCAGTTTCATGAGTACAAGCTCCAGTCAAAATGAGTGCATACCTTTGTTAAGACCCTATATTCTTTGGTTAGGAGCCAAACCGGCCCCTAACATGGCAGTAATTTAGTAGGCCGTTACTTGTATGCGAACCATGGCATGTTAGTGTACCTATATAAGGTGTACCAAAATTAGCTGAAACTATTTTAACTGGTGCTTCTACGCATGAAACTGAACAAATTTCTCCATGGAACCCATAGTCAAATCGCAAAAAAAAATTGGGTCTCCCATACTAACTAGATCAGCTAATCAGCCAACTTAGTATGGGTCGTTCAAATTTTTTTTTGAGATTTTACTATGGGTTTCATGGGGAAAGTTGTTTAATTTCATAGGTAGAAGCACCAGTTAAAATAGTTTCAGCTAATCTTGTTAGACCTTATTTATATATTATTTGCCATAGCCTTCTAGATTCACAATTTCAGTGAGATGTTCGGATGGACGGTCTAGAGGGAATTAGTAGGTCAATGGTCGTTTCCTTTGTCAAATATCGGACTAGTTTTATGGGTTTATAAGATTGAAGTTCGTAGTTTGGAGTTGCCAGTTCCAGCTGTCGAGGACTTTGCATTGTAATGTTATTATACAAGGTAAGTATTTATTTTATAGATTTTTTATTTTCTCTATAGTAAAAATGGTAGCACCACAGAAATCGGAATAATATGGGTAGCACATACAAGCGTTTTTTTTTTAAAAAAAACTCAATTGGTAAGCCTTTGGCATCATATTGTTATTCTATTGTTGTTATTGCTTGTTATTTGTTCATCATCCTGATCTTAAACAACAACAAATAACAAAAAAAACAGCCATGTATGAGTCGTATTGCGCCAAGGATTCCGAACTAAATTAAAAACAAAAACATTTTTCTGTCGCTTGCGTTGTTGTCTTTTGCTTGTAATGAATAGGTATCATTAACATACTCGTGGCAAGGTGTGGTGGCACGGGACCGTCGCTTGGTGTGCGAGCCCGACTCACACTTGGCCGGTTTTTTTTTTAACTAGAAACCTTTAAGTCTGCCGGTCTGCCTGTCCGTCGGCAAAGAATATATAGGGTGACTTTTAATTAGTTCTTGATAGCAAAGGGTATCTGTACTCATGATTACAAACAACTTTCCCAAAGAAACTATACGTAAAATCAGAAAAAAAATTTTGTTCCTCGGTAAATAACAAGTTATTAAATCGGCAAAAATGTATGAAGGACCAAACTTTTTTTTTCATATTTGACATATACTTTCTTTGGGAAAGTTATGCATATCCTTTGTTATCAAGAACTAAATAAAAGTCACCCTATATATATTAGTACTAACATACAGTATGGACACTCCCTGCCGCTCTCTAGATTGCGAACCCAGCCCCTCGTCACCCCGATTGATACAGATTGGTTACAGCTTGGTTGTCGAACGTATAGTATTTCGCCGCCATTTTGTTCGTTCCGTTATTCCTTTTTTGAAATGTCATTTTTGGCCCGTTGTATGCAGTGTCCAGAGTGCCGTCAGTAAGTCACAGCCGTTTTTTAACCGATTGCATTAACCGACTTCAAAAAAAGGAGGTTCTCAGTTTGACCTGCTTGTATGTATGTTTGTCCGCGATTACCTCGCGTTTGACTGAACCGATTTTGATGCGGTTTTTTTAAAAGTATTTGTTGCACTTAGGAGAAACTTTTGGTATTTTAACCGACTTTTAAATAAAGGAGGTTCTCAGTTTGACCCGTATGTACGTATGTTTGTCCGCAATGTAACGACACCCCAGAAGGTTTGTCGTTAAAAGTAACAAAAGAATTTAACAGTCTTCAAAAAAAGGAGGTCCTCATTATGTATGTTTGTCCGCGATTATTGAAAGACTAAACATTAAGTAAGAATTTGTTACAGTCATACAAATCCGTGAGCCTTATATGAAGTTATGGAACAAAATAAAAAAAAATGGGTTACCTCCGCTAAGTGAAAAGTGGGAGCGTTTTTTTTTTGTTTTCGATACCGTTGAATAAGTATTTTAAGACTACTGAGGGTTTTTCTATTATCATTTTTCCGAATGTGGTGATTATTGTTAAAGTTTCATGTCCCCAACTCCACCAGTTAATCCGCTATTTCAGAAAATCTGAAAATTATCAAAGCTTTCTCAAGTTAGGAGTATAATAGTTAACCAATATAAGATGTGCAGTTGGATTTTTAAAATGGTTCTAGATCTAGACACACGGCAGTGTGTTAGCCAAGTTCGAAAGAAAAGGGCGACATCGCCCGAGAGACATTACACGAGCCATTTCAGGCAAAGTTCGACCTACCCGTAACTTAAAATCTGTTTGACCTACACGCTTGCGATTGTATGTGTCTAGTGAGAACCCCTTCTTACCTCTAATCCTAATTTTCATAAATATATATATTACCATTCCTGAGATATTAATGCCCGAAAATCACTATTTTTACGACTCACTCACTCACTGACTCACTTATCAACATTATATATCACTTCCAGGTGACTTAAAAACTTGAAATTGAGCATCGAGGTAGGTTATTGGACGTAAACAAACGAAAACCATTGAAAAACAGCCAAGTTTGTGTCGTACTTGCGCATCAAAGGTATATGTGTCGTAGCCATCTGGTTAAATCTGCCATTTGATTGAAAGGCTAGCCCGTTGATTGAATGGTGAACTAAAGAATGACTAAAGGACAACTGGCCAAGTCGTTGAATGCAAAGTTCAACGACTTGGCTAAACGTCATATAGCCAAGTCGTAACTACGAAACTCCGAATAAAACGGATGATTTCTTCTTCTGCGAGATATTCTGCTACCTTTTGACTGTATAATCAATCACACCTGACCGAACTAAATATCTCTCGCTTCGCTCGCTCATTTGGTTTTTTGCTTAGCAGGTTTTTTTCTTAATCCACAATTGATAACTACACGCTACATGCTACAAACCTCATACAACGACAAATGAGTTGGCAAAAATAAGTTTTTTCGTAAAAACTCTAAATGAGCGAACGAAGCGCGCGATATACGGTTCGGTCAGGTTTAATTGATTATAAAGTCAAAGAACCTCGCGGCGAGGCTCCCCCCCCCATGGGTAGCAGAATGCTGCGCAGAAGAAGAAACGCTACGCGCTCCGCGCTGCACGCTACGTCCTGCACGCTACGCGCTAAACGCTATACACTACACTACACTACACTGTTATTCAATCAACATTCCGGCTAGCTTACAATCAGCCAACTAGTTGAACGTTGAGTGACCAAGCTTCAATCAACGTTCGGCCTAGTCCTTCAAGCCTTTCAATCAAATGGCAGATTTAACCAGATTGCCGAGACATATAGAACACTTGCAGGTAACTTACAAACTTGTTTGGCATCGAGATAAGCAATTAGGCGTATGGAATGTAAAAAAATTAAAAACTGGTCAAGTGAAATTAGGGTTCCTTATTACTACCATTTAATATAATAGTTAACCAATATAAGATGTGCAGTTGGATTTTTAAAATGGTTATAGATCTAGACACACGGCAGTGTGTTTGCCAAGTTCGAAAGAAAAGGGCGACATCGCCCGAGAGACATTACACGAGCCATTCCAGGCAAAGTTCGACCTACCCGTAACTGAAAATCAGTTTGACCTACACGCTTGCGATTGTATGTGTCTAGTGAGACCCCCTTCTTACCTCTAATCCTAATTTTCATAAATATATATATTACCATTCCTGAGATATTAATGCCCGAAAATCACTATTTTTACGACTCACCGCAGGGCAGAACCGGTCGTCGTGGAGATCCTTGGGGGAGGCCTATGTCCAGCAGTGGACTTCCTTCGGCTGATATGATGATGATGATGATTACTGATACTACCATTTATAAAAATTATAGACGCTTCCAGGTGACTTAGAAATTTGTTTGGCATTTCAGTAGATTATTGGGCGTATACAAAGCATAAATAAAAAAAAAACCGGCCAAGTGCGAGTCCGAACCGCAAACATAGGAATCCGTACCATCATACTAGATGGCGCTAGTTTTTTTTCTGTTTAATAAAAAACGTTTTTTTTATGGAGACCCACCCTTATTTTTTCACTTTTTATTATTTTTAGTATTTGTTGTTATAGCGGCAACAGAAATACATCATCTGTGAAAATTTCAGCTGTCTTGCTATCACGGTTTATGAAATACAGTCTGGTGACAGACGGACAGACGGACAAGCGCGCTTCTATCTTCGGACACTGATTACTAAATTGTTACTTCTTCGGCAACATCGTCACTTACCATCAGGTGAGATGATGTCAAGGGCTTACCATTAGTGGGTTTTTTTATTTTTTTATTCACAATTGGTAAGCCCTTGGCGTCATCTCGCCTGATGGTTAGTGACGATGATAAAAAAAAACATTTGTTCAGCAGTGGACAAATTTTGGCTGATATGATGATGAAGCTGGCACGGAATTGTATTTAGACTATAGATCCTCTAAATTCTAAGAAGAATTTTATATAATTTTTAATAATTGACTTTGGGTTCCTTGGGGAAAGTTGTTCAGTACTATGAGTAGAACTCCCAGTTAACGGGTCCTACACCAATTTCTTTACACCTGTATAAATGAAAACCTTTTGATAAAAATATTTGCCATTTATAACATTTACACGTTATAAAAAATAATTGTTTTTTTTTCTAACAAATCAATGTCCAAATTACCGCTAAAGGCCAAAAACCATCAATCAATCAGTACCTACACAATACAAATACGAAGTACCCGAATGCACAACAGAACAACACGGAGTCATAATAAAAACTGCCATTGTTTCCGTGCGGGAAATGATTGATTGGGTATGCCCCGAAAAATGAACACATTTCCATATGGCAACACTGTATCTCGGGCAACACAGGATAGCTTTTAGATTAAAAGCTTCTGATTGACATGGCGCGGTCGGCCCTGGCCTGCCGGCTCTCCCAATAGGGGAAGTCCCATGGGAACGGACTTCGCACCACTTGTAGATTTATGGAAAAAAAAGAAACCAGTCAATCAAGTGCAAGTCGGACTTGCGCACGGAGGGTTCCGTAAAACTTTGGGTACGGAACCCTAAAATTATCAAAGATTACAACAGTGATAGTTTTTGTAATAATGATAATTATTTCAATATAAAAGACATCAACGAGACCAACTGTGAAAATGTATTTTTTCTTTCATTCAGCTCAAAAAGGAAACGAAATAGTTATTCATGATACAAGGGTGGTAAAAAGGTCAATAACAAACGAGTGACATTTGTGAGCCCAAGCTGCAGGCGAGGGTTTGCCATCGTCACGAGTTTCTTATTTTCTTTTACACCCATGTATCATACAAAGTTTTTCAATACAGTTTTGAGAAAACAGGTGACAAAAAACGACCGTGACAGAAAAACAAAATACATGGGTACATAACTATCAAGGTTTCGGCAACCAAAGTTCATATTACGCGACTTGTGGCTCACTTCAAATGTCCGGAGCGTAATCTCACTTTGTTTTTTTATTTACATACACAAGTATATTTTTTTACATGGACCTCCATTTAAGCCCTCCTGACTGGATTTGGTATTCCACGTCCCTTTTGACGTCTGCTTCGCATGTGATAACGGATCCTAGATATTTAAATTCTTGCTTTTTATTTAGCGGGAGGCCATCAATATAGGGGTTGAGACTATGGCTTTGGCTACTTGTTGCCTTTGAGGAGTTGCAGTGCATGTACTCTGATTTCTTTTGGCTGACTCGGAGCCCTCTACTTTCTAATCTATTACACCATGTTATCAACTGTGCTTGTAAGTCTTCTGCAGTCTCTGATATGCGAACTATATCATCGGCATATAGAAGCGTCAACGGCTCCGGTTTCTGAAGATCTTCTGTGACAAAATTCATAACTGTGTTGAATAGAAGAGGACTTAAGATGGAGCCCTGGCGCACACCGACTTTAACTTGAAAGTATTTGATTACACCTGCTGGGTTGCGTACTCGTGTAAGAATGTTGTGGTACATATCTTTTATGATGATTATATATTGCTCAGGTATAGTTGAAGCCCATAAAGCCGTCCAAATAAGGTTTCTGGGCACTCAGTCAAACGCTTTTTCAGGATCAACAAACACGATTCAAAGATATATTTTTAATAAATTGTTTAACTTCTAAAATAAATTACCGAAAATGGCCATCAACAGTATTTGCATTATAACCACGCGATTTGTAGATCAATGTATATTTTTAAACATGACTATAGAATACTCAAAAAAATGTATTGTCTTGAGACACAACCAAAAATTTTCGGCAAAACCTTTTTATTTAATTTAAGTATAATGAATTAAAAATCCACATTTTTTTCACGATTCGTCTGCAGCGATTGAAGTAACAGCCACGTTGCAGTACGAACTGACAAGAACTTTATTTCCAAGCTATTTCGTTCGATGTTTGAAACATCGTGAATCGAGTTGCTAATTTTAGGGACGGAAGTAACTTAATTTCTTAAACTTCTGATGCGTTCAGTTTGCGGCATGTTTGGAGGAGTGTCACATTAGTCTCTTTGTCAAACCAGTGGTTGTTTTTGTTTAGGTGGTTTGCGAAAGTAGATGTCGTGATGTTATTCTTCCAAACTCTGTGCACTGGCACACCCCGGACACTGCATACAAACGGTCGTGAAATGACATTCCTAAAAACAAATGACGAAGCAAACAAAATCACGACGAAGTTCCATACGTTCGAGAACCAAACTATAACCAATCTGTATCAATCTGGGTGACGAGGGGGGAGGTCGGAATCTAGAGAGCGCCAGGGAGTGTCCATACAGTATGTTAGTACTTATTTATACTTTGGCACAGGTGTGTTTCGTGATTCTTTTTTTGAATATCCTTCCTGTTTGTGCGATGTAAGCTCCTTTGCATGTATCGCAATTAAGTTTGTACTCTCCGCTTTTCTCCCATATTGACATTGAAAATATATGAGAAAATCTAATCCTTCCGTTCTTGCAGGAAAAATGAATTTTCCTAAGTTCTAGTTCTACGTTGTTTAGACACTAGCGAATTTTCTACATAGTTAATTTACGTAGCTTTACGACAACAGCAATCAAATGTTACCTATATCTAAAGATGGCGCTGTAGATGAAAATTTGTTTTTGGTTTGGAACCCTTTGTGCGCGAGTTTGACTCGCAATTGGCCAGTTTTTACTTCAAGAACCAGAATGTGTAATCCATTGTGGAAGTATGTTTTCGTCATTTTCGTAATCTGTGTACGAAGGCGTGCAGAGCAGCGTGTTGGTGTAAATCTGGATGGCAGGATGTGGCATGAACAACATTGTCACTATAGATAAGGTCTAACAAAATTAGCTGAAACTATTTTAACTGGTGCTTCTACCCATGAAACTGAACAACATTCCCCATGAAACCCATAGTCAAATCTCAAAAAAAATTGAACTTCCCATACTAAGTTGGCTGATCAGCTGATCGAGTTAGTATGGGCACACCCCGGACACTCCATACAAACGAGCGAGAAATGATATACATAATTATAACTGACGTATCTATAGGCGAGAATGCAGGTAGGGTTGAATCACACCGGCGGTATTGGTCACGAAATGTTTGTTAGTTATTTACTGAATGCAACAGTGTGAATACTAAACTCTTTTTTTTTCATTTCTGTTGTAAACAAACACCGTTCGAACAAAAAACACCACTTTCCGAATATACCATAAGTACACATTATGAGACTAAAAACATTGTAAATGGTAACTGCGATGTGGGCGTATGAATTAACACTGAAAACTGCTATTATTTTGTACATCTTTAAACACTTTTTCCATAAAATTGCGAAATTGATAAAGGATTTTGTCACAGATTAAAAATCGACATGATAGTTTTGTTGGTTTGGTCACAGATTACTAAATACTTTGAATGAATGATTTTGAACTGTTGTTGCGAGCTGAAAACTGATTGTATAATTTGATTCCAAAGATTCCAAATATGGGGTCCGCGAAGCGGGAAAAGCACGCGGTGCCGACTTGAGGGCGGGCAAACTTAATGGTGACAAAATGTAGTCTTGGACCGACAAATCGCTACCGCTTATTAAAAAAAGGTCATCTACTTCCATGATGCCGAAAATCGCTGCCGCTTAATAAAAAAAAAGGTCATCCACAAATCGCTACCGCTTATTAAAAAAAAACCTTTGGGATCCGAGGGGGATGTGGGAGTATCAGGGCGGGGCAAGCACGCGGGGCCCGGACCCCTAAGTGGGGCGTAGGCCCCGCCACCCATTTAAAGCCCCCAACAAACCTTCGGGATCCGAGGGGGATGTGGGAGTATCAGGGCGGGGAAAGCACGCGGGGCCCGGACCCCTAACGGGGGCATAGCCCCCGCCACCCATTTAAAACCCCCAACAAACCTTTGGGATCCGAGGGGGATGTGGGAGTATCAGGGCGGGGAAAGACGCGGGGCCCGGACCCCTAATGGGGGCGTAGCCCCCGCCACCCATTTAAAACCCCCAACAAACCTTCGGGATCCGAAGGGGATGTGGGAGTATCAGGGCGGGGAAAGCACGCGGGGCCGACAAACTCGGGGCTCCTACTTCTTCATTCTCATGTTAAACCTAACACTACGACTGTGCGGGGAGGCGAGCTTAGCTTGCCTCCCCGCACAGTCTCCGAACCTAACGGATCCGAGTCAGGGTGCTCCGAAAGTCCGAGCTCGCTTCGCTCGCTCCCGCTTCTATTTAGAACTCCCCGTACCTCACTCGCGGACCCCATATTATGAATCTTTGGGATCAAATTGACTTAGACCTTGACCTTGAAATGACCTTGACCTTGATGGATTACCCCCTGGTTTTCGATTTGTTACCCCCAAGTTTGTCTGCCCTGAAGTCGGCCCCGCGTGCTTTCCCCGCCTTGATACCTCCCAAATACCTCCACATCCCCCTCGGATCCCGAAGGTTTGTTGGGGGTTTTAACCCCATATTATGAATCTTTGGAATCAAATTATACAATCAGTAATAAGTCATCTTTGGTCCTACATAAACTCACAAAACAAAGACCAAAGAGTACCTAAAAATACAATTTTCAAAATTTCATAACTCAAAAACCGCTGGTTTCCTAACCTTGAAATTTGGTATGGATGTTCAGCTAAAGCCTATCTCTTACCAAAAAATCGCGGACTGCCAAATCGATGTACCCTATTGTACAGTTGAGCCCAAAGATGACCCAATTTTTACCTCGCAACAACAGTTCAAAATCATTCATACAGTCATTCACTTCATCCCATCTCTACACCAAAGCAACAAAACTATCATGTCGATTTTTAATCTGTGACAAAATCCTTTATCAATTTCGCAATTTTATGGAAAAAGTGTTAAAAGATGTATAAAATAATAGCAGTTTTCAGTGTTAATTCATCGCAGTTACCATTTACAATGTTTTATAGTCACATAATGTGTATGGTGTATTCGGAAAGTAGTGTTTTTTGTTCGAGCGGTGGTTATTTACAACATAAGACAAGTATGAAAAAAAAAAGAGTTCAGTTGGGCCTTTACGTTCGCTAACTGGTTGGTTTTTGTGCTTGTGAACGAAATCACAGCGGCGCGCAAAGTGAATATAGTGAATAAAAGTGCTTGCGTAGCTCGTCCTTTACGTTTGGTACTCAATCTACACCCAATCTGAGTGACGGGGGGGTGAGGTCGAATCTAGAGAGCGGCAGGGAGTGTCCATACTGTACGTTAGTACTAATATATATACTGTGGTATGGGAGAGCCAAATTTTTTTTTGCGATTTGACTATGGGTTCCATGGGGAAAGTTGTTCAGTTTCATGGGTAGAAGCACCAATTCAAATAGTTTCAGCTAATTTTGTTACACCTCATATGTAGGTTTTCTGTAGATCTTGAACTCGTGGTCGTTTTCTATGACGTTAAAATGTATGAATAACATTGTCACTCTATATGTAGGTTTTCTGTAGATCTAGAACTCGTGGTCGTTTTCTATGACGTTAAAATGTATGAATAACATTGTCACTCTATATGTAGGTTTTCTGTAGATCTTGAACTCGTGGTCCTTTTATATGACGTTAAAACGTATGAATAACATTGTCACTATATATTTAGTTTTTCTGTAGATCTTGAACTCGTGATCGTTTTTATGACATTAAACCGTATGAATAACATTTTCACTATATACTCGTATGTAGGTTTTCTGTAGATCTTGAACTTGTGGTCGTTTTCTATGACCGTTAAAATGTATGAGTAACATTCTCACTATATATAATGTAGTTTTTCTGTAGATCTTGAACTCGTGGTCCTTTTCTATGACGTTAAAACGTATGAATAACATTGTCACTATATACTCGTATGTAGGTTTTCTGTAGATTTTGAATTCGTGGTCGTTTTCTACGACGTTAAAACGTATGAATAACATTGTCACTATATATGTAGGTTTTCTGTAGATCTTGAACTCGTGGTCGTTTTCTATGACGTTAAAACGTATTAATAACATTGTCACTATTTATTTTTCATGTAGTTTCTCTGTAAATCTTGACCTCGGGGTCATTTTTTGACTAGGAAAACAAACGAAATAGTCTACCTGAAGATGGTGTTTTAACCCGGTCGCTGACAACTTATTGTGTAGTTCAATTTTTTTCATGTGGAATTAATGTAAATATATACCAAAAAAATGAGTCTCTAATTACAGGTTGACAGATGTAGACGACTTAACCACAGAACGACCACGAGATGTTTTCTGACAAGGAAAACAAACGAAACAGTCTGCCTGAAAATGGTGTTAGAAACCGGTCACTGACAACTTATTGTGTACTTTAATTTCTCATGTCGAATTAGTGTAAATATATACCAAATAATGAGACTTTAATTACAGGTTGATAGATCTAGTCATATAGTTAGAGCGTCGGTGGCGTAACGGCTAGGGCCGCCGCCTCCTGTTCGGGAGGTCGTGGTTCAAATCCTGCCACGTACCAATGTGATTTCGAATTTAGATTTCATATGTACGTTTATCTGATGATTTAACGGTGAAGGAAAAACATCGTGAGGAAACCTGCACACACACGCCTGCAAAGAAACTCGCAACCCGTGTCAACCAACCGACCAAACCGCACTGGGCCCGCGTGGTCGACTATGGCCTGATCGCCCTAAAGCAGGGTAGGCTCGAGCCCCTCGGTGGGGACATATATGAGCTGATATGATGATGATGAAATCTAGTCGACCGAACGACAGAACGACAACTAGTCGTTTTCTGTCAAGGAAAACAAACAAAAGAGTCTGCCTGAAGATGGTGTTCGAAACCGGTCGCTGACAACTTATTGTGTAGTTCAATTTTTTTTTATGTGGAATTAGTGTAAAAATACACAAAAAAATGAGTCTTTAATTACAGGTTGACAGATCTAAATGACCGAACGACAAAATGACCTTGAGTCGTTTTCTGACAAGAAAAACAAAGGAAATAGTCTGCCTGAAGATGGTTTTCGAAACCGGTCGCTAACAACTTATTGTGTAGTTCAATTTTTTTTATGTGGAATTAGTGTAAATATATACCAAAAAATTAGTCTTTAATTACAGGTTGACAGTTTTAGCAAACGAAATGGGACAATTAGGGACAATCGTTTAATCCGTGCGAGGGCCATTAAGCCCCTTTTGGCCCTTTGTTTCAACATTAGGACGCAGACACGTCTGTGGGCTTGAAGGATTATCGAGTTGTTCGGACAAGTTGCTGGTTTTAAAATAGCAGGATTAATATAAAAATACTGAATATTATGTATTTAGTAATTTAAAACATTAGAGTTACTGTTACGTGCAGAAGTGCTTACTTGCTTAATGATTAGTTGAGTAAGTTATCTTTTTTAGGTTCCGTACAAAAAAACAAAACGGAACCTTATAGGATCACTCGTGCGTCTGCCAGTCCGTCCGTCTGTTCAAGCCCATTTGCTCCGAATCTACTGGACCAAATCAGGTGAAATTTTGTAAGATAGTGTAATCCTATGACCCAAATACAGGTGTGCAAAGTAAATACATATTTTTTTTTAAATAAGGGTTATTTTCGGGGGACAAAAGAGAAAATTAAAAAAATATATTTGGAAACCTTATTTTGTCATACATCAAATGAAAGGGCTCGTTATCAGGATCTTAAATATATTTTTGTTTAAATTGTAAAATAAATAGTTTTGATTTTATTCATGAAATAAGACGAAAATTGACCGATTCCCCCCCCCCCCCTGTTCTCCAAAACTACTGAGCCTAAAATTTTGAAAAAAATACAAAATATACTTCATGGCTTGTAGATTACAGGAAAACTTATAAGAATTCTATCAATTGAAAAAAAAAGTGGTAAACTCAATGTAAGACGTTCATCTACGGAATAAAGTTCTAGTCATAATAGAAAATAGTCTATCGGTGTTCTATACAGGATTCATTTCGAAAAGTGTGTCCTGGAGCTTCACAACCTCATTCCCCCTCTTCATTTCATCAACGAGCGGAGGGCGATTCCACTCCTTCGTCGTTGATGTTCCACCTTTACGTACAAAGCGTTTTGCTTCTTCGTTCATTATGCGAACGGGCAAGGAGTAGAATTCCCTGCCGACGTCTGTATTCCCCGATTCGTATAATTTAGGAATCTTCAAAACGAGAGTGAATAGGCACTTTTTGAGCTTGCGTGTTACATCCTCGGCTTCATCGGCACTTACTTTCAGGTGAGGTGCAGCCAAACGCATTAAAATTTTTATTTAAAAAAATAAGTTCACTAAAACACCACTAAATTGCGCTAGTAGTAGTTAACTGTATGGAGTACCGCTCTCACTTGTGGGACGGATCGGCTCGTTACCAGCTATATGCCTTGGATTGTATCGACCGACGTGCTAGGAGACTCATTGGCGACGAGGAACTTGTTACAAATAGGCTCCAAAGCCTGAGCATCTCCACAAAGTCGCCTGTCTATCGGTGTTCTACAGGATTCATTTCGGAGAGTGTGTCCTGGAGCTTCACGACCTCATTCCCCCTCTCCATTTCATCATCGGACGACCAGGTCCTGAGGGCGGTTCCACCCCTTTGTCGTCAATGTTCCTTGTTTGAGAGTCATTACGAATCGTCTCGCACGCAGGTCTCGAACAAGCTGGTTTTCGAAAAGGCTTTAGTACTGCGGCAGATTATACAGAAGAACGAAGAGTACAATCAGCTACTATGCTTGGTGTTTGTGGACTATGAGAAAGCCTTTGATTCAGTCGAAACCTGGGCTGTGCTACAGACTCTCCAGCGGTGCCAAATTGACCATCGATACATCAAGGTGTTGAAGTGTCTGTATGAAAACGCCACCATGTCGGTTCGCCTCCAGGATCAGAACTCGAAACCTATCCAGTTGCAGCGAGAGGTGAGACAGGGAGACGTTATACCTCCGAAACTGTTCACCGTAGTTCACCAAGATGTTTTTAAGCTTCTGGACTGGGGTGGACTCGGCATCAATATGAACGGCGAGTACATAACCCACCTCCGATACGCTGACGATATCGTGGTCATGGCTGAGACTATGGAAGGCCTAAGCACAATGCTCGATGGCCTCAATAACGTCTCTCAACAAGTGGGTCTTAAAATTCACTTTTTGAGCTTACGTGTGACATCCTCGGCTGCATCGGTACTTACCATCAGGTGAGGTGCAGCCATACACGCTCAAATTTTTAATAATTAAAAAAATAACTTGCATCTTACTGTGAGGATTTCAAATGTGATATTTTGTATTTGACTTTGGCATTGTACGGAACCTCTCCATGCGAGTTCAACTCGCACTTGGCCGGTTTTATTTTTATTAACAATTGGTAATCCCTTAGTTTCTTCTCACCTGATGGTATGTGACGATGATGCCGAAGATGGAAGCACGTTTACCAAGATTCCTCAACGCAATGGGGAACTGACTATCTAATCTTCAATACCAGAACACATCCATGCTGTTAATATTGATCTTAGGCGGCAGGACTTGTAAGATGGTGGTAGCTACCATGATGCAAGCTTTGCCTAGTGTGGAGTTACGTGATACAAACTTGTATGGTAATTGATTCTCGTAAGAAAAATTTTCGTATTTTTATTTTAGACTCGTAATGTAGATAGGCGGGCTTAGAAACGGCCCCACCACTAACCGAATAAGATTACAAGCTTAGACCCTGCCGGGATTTGAACCCGTGACCACCTGGTATGAAGCGAGTGGACTAGTCACTAATTCACGGAGGCGGTCAATCTTTTTTCGTGCATTGCACATAGCTGGTATTGTTTTAATTACAGAAGACGTATACGGTTGAACATAGCCTTCTCCACTTCCATGTAGTATGTCACATCAGCTCATATACGTCCCCACCGAGGGGCTCGAGCCTACCCTGAATTAGGGCGATCCATGTAGTATGATTCTGAGCTAAAAACATCCAACGGTTTCCTGAAAGATTTGAAGGTTATCAATTATTCATTAGATGGTCCCCCTAACCAACACCAACAGGGGGTGACCAACACCACTTCTTTTGACCCGTGGGCATCACCTCTCAGGAAACTTTCAATTCCATCAGTTAGCAGCCTTTGATCAAAGTATATTTATTAGTACTAACATACAGGACACTCCCTGCCGCTCTCTAGATTGCGACATCACCCCCTCGTCTCTCAGATTGACACAGATTGGTTACGGTTTGGTTGTCGAACGTATAGGATTTCGCCGTCATTTTGTTTGTTCCGTCATTCCTTTTTTGAAATGTAATTTCTGGCCCGTTGTATTAAGTGTCCAGGGTGTGTCATAACTGAGATTGCGTTATCCATTATTATTATCCATTTGTTATCCAGGGTGTGCTCTGATTCTGAGTGCTTCAAGTTCGATTCGTCACACAGAATCAGCGAAATAATCGAAAGACCGACTCGATAATGGCCACCTTTAAAAAAATAAATTAAAAAACCCCCGATACCTTTTATGTCCGCTCCCGACCAATGGTCCAACTGCTTTGTCCAACTGGTTGTACCATGGGGAGGTAAATGTCACCATCTATTTGTAACGTATCCATTAACACCATTACAATGAGCCCGAACACGATACCTTTGCTGTAAGTTGGTAAGGAGTTGGGTGTCTTGCAGATTCCAGGTAATGTTACAGTATCAGGTAAAGGTTACCATGTTCATGAAGTAACAGGATACCTAATTTCGAATCGATCAGACTTGTGTAAATTTCCCACATCCCTTCATCAACAAGAAATGAGCTGATGATCTGCAAACGGCAGGAAAGATTTTCTGGAATTATAGCTAAAAATGACACCCTCGATCAAGTCACCTTTCAAACAAAAAACAAACTATATCAAAATCGGTTGATCCGTTTAAGAGTAACGATGCCTCAGATAGAAACACAGATAAACAGGTTAAACTTATAACATTACTCTGTATTCGTAGAGGGTTCAAATGATTCAAATCCATTTGATTCTTTCGCCGATTCGAACTCGAAACAATCAGGGGCACTTCTACGAGACAGTACATGCCATTTGATCATTATTACACTATTGCGCTAGAGGAGGGCTATTTTTTCGAGGGTATATATAATGTATGTATGTATGTACGCTCTCTGTAGCCTAAACGGCTCAATGGTGATAGAAGTGCGAGGTGTCGTTAGATTCTTCTTGATCCCGTGAGTACTATAGGATACATTTTTATCCGACTGGCAAAAAAGAGAAGTTTTTATGCAGTCGTGATTTGTGAATTCATTAAAACCTAAATTAAATAACTACAAAGTTATTTTGTTAAAACTGTGTAAATCATTAAATTTATTAATGAACAACTGTTCAAAATTGATTAGCTTGAAACATAATTTACACAATTCGTATTGTTGCGTAACTCAGTTCATATTTGGGCTTGAAATAGTGAGCAAATGTTTACAAAACAAATGTTGGATAAATCTAAAACAGTTATTTGGCCCGCTAATTTCATCTTTCAGCTGTGGTTGTGCATTATGGAGCGAAACGGTACGTGGTTCTACCCTGCTACGTATGCGGAGATGTTTGAGAAAATATCTATTTGAAACAGGTCAAGTGTGTCAAGCAAGAATACAGATTGATTTTTAAAGAACTCGTGTTGCTTTATTTTATACTCAATACTCAATAATTTGTGTCGGTCATTTGGGGGGTGTTGCCGTAATCGCCACGCTTGGCAGGCGGGTTGGCGATCGCAGTGTTGCAGATTGGCTGCAAGTCACGGAAAGACGCTGCTGCCCATCCTCCGGTTCGAGTCCCTTAGTCGGCTCTTACGACTCCCATTGGATGAAATAAGATGCGGGCAGCGCAGAACCGGTCGTCGTGGAGATCCTTGGGGGAGGCCTATGTCCAGCAGTGGACTTCCTTCGGCTGATATGATGATGATGATGACTCAATAATTTATTGCTCTCATATACAGGGTACAGAAGATCTTAAGTGTACTTAGTTACATATTATAGTATGTATATGACACCCGGCTAGGGCACTGCACTACTAGCTTTTACCCGCGGCTTCGTCCGCGTGGACATCATTTTTATGATTGTCTTTGAGTGTGCGTGGTACGCGAGCCACAGGCGGCTCTCGAGCGTGGACATGAGTTTTCTTTAGATCCCTCAGGAACTATATTGGGTTATTCTGATTAGCATAATTTGTTCCTTCCCACCCCCTCAGTCAATTCGACACAAAAATCACTTTAATCCTTTGCTCCGTTGCGACGCCGACGTACGCGAGCGTAGCAATGAATTTTCCCCAGATCCCTCGGGAACTATGTCAGGATTGCCAGGATATGCTAATTAGTAAGTTATGTCATGTGGGTCAAATTTAACTTGCAAGATTTCACCCGAACAAACTTGTAAAAAAACAAATATGCGCGTCGACTTAAGAACCTCCTCCGTTTTTTTCTTTGGTTAAAAAAATGAAAAAAGGTGTGTGTGTGTGTGTGAGTGTGTCTGTACGTCCATCAAGTGTTTTAGTTCTCAAACTACTGGAAGAATTTCAGTAAAATTTGTTAGTCAATATTATTTTTATATCTTCAGACGATTTTTTAAAATTTCTCTTACCTTGTTTTTTTAAGGTCGCCACAATTGTAAAAATCCACTTATTATTATTTAACTCAAAAATGGCTCTACTGATTTTGATGACATTCAAACTAAAATTTACATAGCCTACAGCACGCAGTAAGTACCTCCCATACAAATCCAGGTAGTTTGTTACTTTTTCTCAAAAATGGCTCTAACGATTTTAATAAAACTTTGTGAATAACTAGGAATTAATAAGGTCTACTGCACTGAATACTTAATTATTTCTGGAAAAATCGGAGTAAAGTACCTCCCATACAAACCCAAAATTATTTCGAAATATTTCATGAAATCTGATATTATTACCTTACTGTATTCTTTGCTAGTAAGTAAGTGTAATGTTTATAGTTAATGTGTAATGGTTATAGTTGACTGACTCGGTGGCTCAGTGGTTAGTGCCCTTGACTACTGATCCGAGGGTTGTGGGTTCAATCCCCACCCAGGGCAAGCATTTGTGTGATGATATCTATATATGCATGTATTTAAACGTATATAAGTATGTATATCAGTCTCTGGTAACCTATAACACAGGGAATCCTACTTTGGGGCCAGATCACCATGTGTGATTTGTCCGAGAATATTTATTTATTTATAGTTGATTTGTGTATGCGTTTTTGTGACTACGACAGACGGTTAAGGCTTCGCGAGAAAGTATGCACAGCGTGGCTATACATTTTATTTTCACAGTTGGTAATATATGGAATATATGTGCTTTATATGGAATGTTTTGGATTTGAATTATTTTTATTTTATTGTTATAAAATATTCCAGCTACCTAATTATATTAGAACAAATCTTATTATTTTCAATTTTACATTACTACTACATAAAATTAATTTCAGGTTAAGGACCGTTAACCTAGGCTTTCCCCAAAGACAGTTGTTCAGTATGGTGAGTAGAAGCCCCAGTTAACGGAACCTGCACCAATTTTGTTTTAGCCCTCATTACAAACAAAAGTTTTTTAGGAACAAATTTTTGGATAAACAGTGGGTGAAGGGTGCTTATACTTCAATTATTATCTACCTAATAGCTGTTGCCAACGGCTTCGCCCACGTGGACATCGAGAGTGAGCGGGGTTTTTTTTTACAAGCTTTACTTTAGCCTGCCGCGTCAGTTAGTCTTTGTGTTAGTTTGGGACAAATCTTGGAAGCTAAACTAGAATCACTTTACGGTTTCTAATTGAGCTGAAATTTTGCATTACACGTTAAGTTTGGAGAACAATGCATGGTTAGCTAAGTTACATCATTCTAAATTAAATCCAGAATGGCGGACTCCCGAAGATGGCGGGTCAGTATTTTTTTTAATGTATCATCATAATATGGGTATCAAATGAAAGGGTTTCCTGAGAAGAATACTAACTAATTAAATGTATTTTCAAATTAAAGCTAAAATTTAATTCCAACCTGAAGGTCCAACTTTTCCAGGTTTTCAAAATTTTTTTACAATCATTATATATTAGCTGATCGTAGTTAGTTAGTTTGTCTGTTACTTAGTTTGGGGCAAAATATTGGAAGCTAAATCAGAAACTCATCCTGGTTTCCTATGGAGCTGAAGTTTTGTATAGGTGTCCGTTAAGTTTGGAGAACAATGCATGGTTAGTAACGTCTAAGTGACGTCATTCTAAATCCAATATACAGGTGACTCCTAAATCCAAAATACAGGTGACTCCTAAATCCAATATACAGGTGACTTCTTAATCCAATATGCAGGTGACTCCTTAATGCAATATACATGTGACTACTAAATCCAATAAACAGGTGACTACTAAATCCAATAAACAGGTGACTACTAAATCCAATATACAGGTGACTTCTTAATCCAATATGCAAGTGACTCCTTAATGCAATATACAGGCTACTCCTAAATCCAATATACAGGTGACTCCTAAATCCAATATACAGGTGACTCCTAAATCCAATATACAGGTGACTTCTTAATCCAATATGCAGGTGACTCCTTAATGCAATATACAGGTTGCGGCGGGGGTCGCCGACAGAAGGTCAGAGTCCAGAGAAATTCTAGCGGGGAGACAAAATTAAAGATTCAAGATTATATATATAGGTTTAATTTACTGCATTTTACAAACAATATATAGATAGATTGGGTTCGACCTACTTTCTGTCACACTGAGAAGAGAATTTTTGGAAGGGAGAGAGGTACCGGCCTTAAATTGTCCTTATTTATGCGCAGAATTCACAGATCACTCAGCGTCACAGCTTCGTCTTAATTGCAGGGCAATCACAGCGTAGAGCGGCGGATGGAGGATAGCGTCGAGGCTTCCGTGGTAAATGTACACAACAGCGTAGGGTGGAGAACGGAGGGCAGCTCCTCTGTCTGGCTTAGCGATGCGGTGTAGCGGAAAGCAGGCAGGCGGTGAAGTGGGTGATACAAACCCTTGGTAGAACGAAGAACCTGGCCGTGTAGATAAAAACGCCATTAATGTTAGCTATAAATAGCTTGAGCATGAATTGAGCTGCGATGTAGGCCACATCCTCCATGTTTCCTTAGAGGCCATCTCCGTGAGGCAGGTGCATGAGGTTAGATAGATGAGGTTAGGAAGCATGGTTATAGCAGGACACGTGGGAACCACATCGCAGCAGTTTACAATGATAGATGATAATATTTAGGTGCGCAATAATCTATTTTTTTAAGGGAAATGTTGTACAATATAAGAAAACAGCATGTGACATGGGTGACCACGCCCAT
Source organism: Coleophora flavipennella (assembly GCA_947284805.1). NCBI lineage: Eukaryota > Metazoa > Arthropoda > Insecta > Lepidoptera > Coleophoridae > Coleophora > Coleophora flavipennella. Next base: position 6,076,249 of record OX369287.1, on the reverse strand, counting down.
AGGTATTTTACTCTAAGTTTTTAGCTATTAAGTTTTAATTTTTGAAAACAATTATGTGCAAGAGCTATTAAAATGGAAATTAATCAGTTTTTGAAATAGGAACTTACCCTTTTAGAGGGGTTTTCACATAAATTTTTGGTAAAACGCCTGCTCGCAGAGCGAGCTCAAGAGAAAAGGAATTTGACAGTTCTTTTTTTTTTATATATATACGAAGGCTAGTGTGGTCCGTTTTGTAGCTGACACGCACAGCGGAATTCGGCGCACTACAAAAAGGATGTGCAGCAATTCACGATGTGACAAGGTGACTCCTAAATCCAATATACAGGTGACTCCTAAACCCAATATACAGGTGACTTCTAAATCCAATATACAGGTGACTCCTAAATCCAATATACAGGTGACTCCTAAATCCAATATACAGGTGACTCCTAAGTCTAGAACCGAAATTATGGTTTCTAATGCAGCATTTCAAGGAGAATTCAGTGCTTTTACTTCAAAGACCGCCTCCGTAGCTCAGAGGCAAAGTTCACTAGCTTTACACAGGAGGTCACAGGTTCGATTCCCGGAGGGGTCAATTGTAAGACTCGGTTTGGTTGGTGGTAGGGCATTTTCTAAGCCCGCCTGGCTAGCTACCACCATCTTATCTAAGTCTTGCCGCCAAATATCAATGTTGATATCACTGGTGTGTTCCGGCTTGAAGATAAGATAGCCAGTTCCCCATTGCGTTGGGGATTCTTGGTAAGCCCGCTTTCATCTTCGGCAACATTGTCACTTAGCACCAGGTGAGATGTTGTCAAGGGTTTACCAATAGTGAATAAAAAAAAGAACAACAATTAAACTTCGTTGTATTAAAATTTAATTTCTTTAATAAGAGTAAAAATAACCAACCGTGTCGTCACCCTATTCTACTAGAAAAACAAAAAAGTTGAATTGAATAATCTGAAAAACGTGCTAGGAGTCTATGACAGTTCAATGTAGTATGTAGGGTAACCACGAGACTCGGTAAATTTAAAATATTTTTTTTATTAATTATTACAAAATAAATTTACAGATTTTTGCATAATTTTACTAACGAGTGCTTTAATTAACGGTAAAGAGTCAGAAAAACATATTTGGTTTCACGACTTGGGAATCACCCCGTATAGTTTGCTGAGAAGAATACAAAATAATTAAAATTATTTTCTAACTAAAGCTTGTAGGTATCTAAATGTTTAAAGGTTTTTTGAAATGAGCTTATTTTTCCCTCTGTCCATCCTGAAATCCCATTATAACTTTTAGAGATTTAAAAAAAAAATCGGTTGAGTAGTTTCGAAGGTTACCTCCTACATACAAAATTCACCTCTTTATAATATTACTAGCTGTTTCCCTCCGCTTCGCTCGCTCAGATCCCGGTAAAAAAAATTCTATACCTATTCTCAGACCTACCGAATATACACAGAAAATTTCATGGAAATCCGTCCAGCCGTTTCGGAGGAGTATGGCAACTAACACTGTGACACGAGAATTTTATATACATCATCCTATTAGCCACAAATCGTCCACTGCTGGACAAAGGCCTCCCCCAAGGATTTCCACGACGACCGGTCCCGCGCTGCCCGCATCCATCGGCTTCCCGCGACCTTCACCAGGTCATCGGTCCACCGCGTGAGAGGTCTGCCTACTCTACGTTTTCCGGTGCGCGGTCGCCACTCGAGAACTTTACTGCCCCATCGGCCATCTGTTCTACGAGCTATGTGCCCTGCCCACTGCCACTTATATAGATTTATTATAATATAGTATAAAAAGAGACGTACCTACTTTGCTAGTAGCTCATCACAACGGAGCAAAGGGGCGGAGTGGGGGGAGTGGGGGGAGTGGGGGGTGTGGACTGGCGACTAGACGGCGCGACACTTGGCGCGCCTGATGCGTATTGGCGGCAAAGCCAGCGGCGAGTGGTGAATGGCTACTCAAGTACTTTGCTATTGTGTTTTCAGCTGGAGCTTAAAAGCCTGAAAATTGTAGGTTGTATTTATTAAACTTGGGGCCTACAATTATATCAGACTAGCTGTTTCCCGCGGCTTCACCCAGCGTGGACAACTTTTCTATGACTTTTAAAGGGTGCGCAGTGCAGTCCTAATATGTCTACCTACCAAGTTTCAGTCAGATCCGTTCAGTAGTTTTTGCGTGAAGAAGTAACAAACATACACACTCACAAACTTTCGCCTTTATAATATTACTAGCGGCCCGTCCCGGCTTCGCACGGGTGGACATGGTTTTTTTTTTATATATTTTTACCTTTTATTTATATTTTTTTATACGCAGTACCACATTATCTATGTATACTTACAATCCGAATTGGTTCATCGTTTTTTTTTATTTAAGTAACTTATTTAATTTTCATCATCATCATATCAGCCGAAGGACGTCCACTGCTGGACATAGACCTCCCCCAAGGATCTCCACGACGACCGGTTCTGCGCTGCCCAGGTCATCGGTCCATCGAGTGGGAGGCCTGCCTACACTACGTTTTCCGCTGCGTGGTAGACACTCGAGAACTTTACTGCCCCAACGGCCATCTGTTTTACGAGCAATGTGCAACATAAAACATAAGACATAAAACAGTATGAAATAATATTATTATAGGTCCTTAATACATACACGTCATTAACCAACAGTAACGAAATCAAATTTTTAAGTTAAATTAGGGGCCTAAATTTTTTTTTCAAGTTGTTACCAGCATACAGTTACTTTAACTTTTTAATTTTTATTTTCTTTATTTTTAGTGACAATGGTGTCGATTCGGTGTAACACGATTTAACTTATTTGACAGGACTAAACTAAATTTAAGCATTCTATCCTTGTCTTTTCGATATAGAAAGTAAAAGACAGAATGCGTAAATTTAGTTTAATACTGTCAAATAAGTTAAGACGTGTAACACCGAATCGACACCACTGCTTATCTATCTGACAACGTTAAACCCAATCACCTACTCGCCAATAGGAATCATCAAAGCATAATGCATGTGTTTTATTAACAGATACAGAGTCCCGTGGCTTCCATCATCATCTCAGCAGCATGAAAGTTAAGGAGTTAAATCTTTCATCATCAACTCATCTGAATAACCTTACCACTATCGGTCTATACGTACCTACGTCTTCTTATCAGCTCATATACGTCCCCACCGAGGGGCTCGATCTATTATCATCAACTCATCTGAATAACCTTACCACTATCGGTCTATACGTACCTACGTCTTCTTATCAGCTCATATACGTCCCCACCGAGGGGCTCGAGCCTACCCTGAATTAGGGCGTTGGGGCCTTAGTCGACCACGCGGGTGCGGGTTGGTCGATTTTACACACAACCATGGAGTTTCTTCGCAGGCGTGTGCAAGGTTTCCTCATGATGTTTTCCTTCACCGTAAGAGCGTCGGATGAACGTACATATGAAATCGAAAATTCGAAAACACATTGCTACGTGGCAGGATTCGAACCACGGCCTCCCGGAAAGAGGTAGCGGCCGTAACCGTTACGCCACCGACACTCTTACGTATCTACGTATAATATTTAAAGCATTATCATCCAACTCCTAACCGTTAACGAGATGTATCTTCCTACATGAGCTGATGACTACCAGACGCAAACACTCTAATAGCTTTAGAAAACATATGAAACACGTAATACGTTTCTGTAAAATTTGAGAGTTGCCCTCTATTTCCCTGGGATCCCATAATCAGATCCTGACTTGGTGACAATGGGACCCCCTCGGGAGTATACTCTTACGAATAAAAAACTAATTTTGAAAATCGGTTCACAATCTGAGGAGATATCGCCTAAAAACATATAGTCTAATTGAGAACCTCCTCCTTTTTTGAAGTTGGTTGAAAATTAACACAAATGATAGTCAATAAGACTTACAATAGGGGATCGGACTGCTAGTCATTTGAGTTACTTTTTATGATATGTCAAAAACGAAATTTTGTTCTAAAAATGTTAGAAATACCCACAAGTGACGTCATAGATTTTTAGCGTCATTGACGAACTTATTTTGTAAATTTGATCAATTAAAAATTGAAGACGTGATGGAAAACAAAACAAGTAATATTTTTTGACACTTCAAGAGGAGAGCAATTTAGGAAATCATATTTCAGAATTTATTTTTGATGCAGTCCGATCCCCTATTCGCGGCGGTCTTATTGGCGTAATGGTGAGTCCATTTACCTCACATCAGGAGATTACGTGTTCGAATCCCAGCGGAGTTTAACTTTGACTCAGTTTGGTTGGTAGCGAGGATATTTTCTATGTCCGCCTTACTACGAGTAGCTACAATGATCATATCTAAGTCCTGCCGCTAAACATCAATACACTGGCATGAAGATAAGATCGTTCCCCATTGCGATGGGGAATCTTGGTAAGCTCGCTTCTAACTTCGTCGGCATCATCATCACATACCCTCAGGTTACATGATGCCAAGGGCTTACCAATTGTGGGTTTAAAGTATTTTTAATGATGATTTACGTATGAAAATGAAAATGAAAATTTATTTGCATAAAACATGGTTATAAAGCTGTTAACATTATATAGGAAGTTCTCATATTTCACCAGATTTGGCATGCAAATATCAATCTTATCATAATTATTACTTTTAAAATTCACACACAGTCACAAAAAAAAACCGGTTGTCTGTAAAGTCGGTTTACTGACGATAGTTGAACGTGACAACGTCATAAGAAAATACTGATGGAATGGTTTCATAATATCGAAAACGGAACGCCTCACGGAACGCCTCAGAGCGAGGTAACGACGCATTTTTTCGTGCGTGCAGCCGGCTCCATCGAATTATAAGACGTTATCACGTCAAAATACTACAAAATAATTTAATAAAACGCATTTGTCATAGTCAATGTTAATTGTCAAAAATGTCTATCTAGGAGTTCATTTACGGAATAAAATATTTTTTCTTTTAGAACTGTCACAAGTTTGCGTTTAAATGGTATAATATTAGGTATTGATTTTATGTCAGTAGGTAAAGCATTATAAATTTTAACACACATTACTACACACTGTCTATTGTAATGAGTCAGTTTGGGTATACTGTTGCTAGTGTATAAAGGTTTCGCGATGAAGTAGGTAGGTATGTTAAAACTTCGCTGTCCTTCTGTCACCTTATGGTGTTGGCAGGAACAGCGGCCCCCACTGTTATGCCCTAGGGTAGGTAAGTGGGGCCGCTATATCATAAACCTGGAAGTCTAGCGTATCTGGTAGATATACGAGAGGAGATGTCCTTCGGTCACCAGGTTGTATTTCTACCTGAAAATCTGCACTATGATCACACCAAACAAAATTAATTATTTTTCCGCTTTTTCAACAAAGCAAAAAAAATGTGAAAAAAGTTTCTGGTATAGAAAAGCCTTTAATTTTTCGTGTGTATTTTTTAAAATAAAAAAATTGTAAGGAAAACCGACATTATAAGTGTTATATATAACATATTGTATTCTGTTAACATTTAAACTGGCTACCTATTACGGTTCAAAAGACAGACTGCTTAGCCTTAATAATAGGACCCCGTTGGCACCCTTTGGGCGTGGAACCCTAAAAAATCATAAGTCTTCGTCGAAAAAAAATTCAAAAATATTATCATACTCTACAAAAGAGACGTAGCTTATCAGGGCTCCCATTCCGTAGACCGACGACTTGGACTTGGTGAAGGTCGCGGGAAGCCACTAGATGCAGGTAGCACAAGACCGATCGATGTGGAAACTCTTCTCTGGCTGGATGATAATTACTTTAACTAACGGTTTTTTTATTAACAATTGGTAAGCCCTTGGCATCGTCTCACCTGATGGTAAGTGACGATAATGCCGAAGATGGAAGCGGGCTTACCAAGATTCACCAACACAATGTGTAACTGGTTATCTTATCTTCAAGCTGGAACGCATAAATGTTTTAGCATTGATGTTTGGTGGCAAGACTTAGATAAGATGGCGGTAGCTACTATACTATTCCCTACTCATTGACCGCCGTCTTACAAAGTTGGACTCCGCCAGGAATCGAACCCGCGAGGTGAAGCTAATGGCCTTGACTATTACGCCACAGAGGTGTTTAAAGAAAAAACATGCCTTCGATGTACATGAAACTATCCCCCCCTCCTGAAACCATCTCTTACACTCAGTTACTAAATTTATTCTTTTACTGCAGAGGTATTTTTGCATACTAAAAATATAATTTCTGATAAGATATAATAACAACTAGCCGTTACCCGCGAATCCTTTGCGGAAATTATCATAGACCGATGCAGTTCCTGAGGAAACTAAAAGAATACTCTTTGTTCGTAAAGTTATTTAAAATCGCAACGAAAAAATGTATTGGTGGGATTTTTAGCACAGAGATGAGGTGAAAAATGGTATAATTTACTAATAAGTATATCCTAATTATCGCCCTAATTCAGGGTAGGCTCGAGCCCCTCGGTGGGGACGTATATGAGCTGATATGATGATGATGATGAAGTATATCCTGACATAGTTCCCGAGGAATCTTGGGACAACTGTTTTCTACGCGCACGTCGGTAGCGTCGCAACGGAGCAACGGATTAAAGTGATTTTTTTGTATAGAATTTGTTGAGGGGGTGGGAAGTGACAAAGACTGCTAATCTGAATAGCCCGATACAGTTCCTGAGGTACCTGGAGAAAACTCATGTCCACGCTTGCGAGCTGATTGCGGCTCGCGCACCAACTCACCCTCAAAAAGAGATATAAAATCTATGTCCACGCGGGCGAAGCCGCGGGCAAAAGCTAGTAATATATAAACTTTAAATTAGTTTTTTTTAAAGGATTGCCCAAAAGCTTTAAAAGATATCCCTTTTTGTATAACTGACCCGATTACTTTGCGATCCACTGTATATACGTATATAAAATTTGTATCTCTAAAACGGCTCTAACCATTTGGATGAAACTTTGTATTTAGATAATATTTATTTACATTACAAGTCTATCTAAATAGGTATAATCCCTGAGGAAATCCGTTTTTACACGAAAAATAATACTGTTAGTTTACATGCCATATATCTGCACTATATAATATGCACTTTTGAATTCAACTGTACATCGCGTACAACTCTGATGAAAGTATCCTATATTAATTCCGCAGTAATATTTTATCTGTATTCCAAATTCCACATTTACGTTCAGCCGTTTTGTCGTGATACTCAATCAAACAACCAAACTATCGCATTGATAATACTCGCATTAATCGCATACATAATATTTTTTGGAAGTATAATGAAGCTATTGAAAATACCGTAATCTTGAAAGATAAAATTATATAAAATATTTATCTTATTTAAAAGATGCGATAAAGTTAACTAATATCTATAACGAATAAGTTACATTCCGATATGGCGCGATGCAACATGTGTATCATGCAATGAAATAGTAAATAAAATATTGATAGCGCGGAAAGTAAAATATTTTATAAAAAAAAACAATTTGTAATAGTTACTGACAAAAATGTCACTTTTAATACGAAAACAATTGTTTGTTTGTGTTATTGGTGAGTTGTTTTAGTTTTTTTTTTAAATCCAAAATTGATAAGCCCTCTAGATTCCCCAACGCAATGGGGATCTGGATATCTTATCATCAAGCCGGAACACATTAATGCTGTTAACGCTGATGGTGAAGATGGTGGTTTAGCTAGCCAGGCGGGCTATGAAAATGCTCTACCACCAACCAAACCGAGTCTTACAAAGTTGACCCCGCCGGGAATCGAACCCGCGAAGTTAACCGCGGGACTAACCATTACGGTACGGAGGCGGTTAAAATAATTCTAAGAATACTAAATGTGACTTCGTAGCGTAATTATAACGTTGGAAAGAATATTGGAACTTAAAATTAAAGACTTCATTCAGGTTTTAGGCTGATTATTTAGTTCAGACATTTTATTCGTTACTTTTCTAAGTCAATTGTATAGCCACGATGTACATACTTTCTCGCATAGCCTTCACCGTCTGGCATACATAAATCAATACCAAAAATAACAGGGAATAAGATAACATCTTCTGTTTAAGATTCTTCATAAACCTTCATCCCCTGGTTACCTACGTGAACGCTTCACTTGGAAGCGCCAGCCAGACCAACTATCCCGATCCCACCTAAAGTCCCCCCTTAATGTTCCCTCTCATTGTACTGACTTCTACTCCTATTCCTTCTCTGTTCATGCCGTCAGGTTGTGGAATTCTCTTCCTCATGAAATTCGTGACTATGAGAGTCTATACTCTTTTAAAAAGAAATTAAAAGAACACTATATTTCTCATCTTGAGTTAATTGATTAGACGTGATATTTTTATATATTATTTACAATATGTATTATATATGAATTTGTATATACCATCTGGTATCTATATTTAAGTATATTTATGTATTTGCTGTTTATATATTTTTTTAAATTTAGTATTTATTTAATATTACTTTAATTTTTTCTTTTTTTTTGTTCAATTAAGTTGTGTACACGTCTGCCATCTCAGTCAAAACTTTATTCTTTCCCAGGTCTGCTTGAAGAAATTTCTTTAGAAATAAGCTGTACCCGTTGAGTGACCTTACTTTTTAAAATCTGTATTTTATGTATCCTGTGTACAATAAACTATTAAATAAATAAATAAACATCTGGGTTGCCTGGAAGGAATTGCTTTAAGCAATAAGGTCGCCTAAAAATAAATAAACATCTGGGTTGGCTGGAAGAAATTGCTTAATGCCTAATTGCCGCCTAAATTGTGCAATTAAAATTTTTCTTTTATTCTGTACTATTGTATATATTTTTTTATTATACGATAAAGCATATTGTGATTGTTAACAGTTACTCTCATTGTAATTTAAAGTTTTACTGTATATTTTGTTTATTCTATATTTTTATTGTACAATAAAGCATATTTGATTGATTGTTAAACTAAGAAAAACTAGAGCATAATATGCTGAGCTAAAGCCTTTTTGGTAGGTATTTTCAATGCGTCGTAGGTTTAAGTATTTGATGGTCTGGTAAACTATCATTGGTCTGGTAAACAGTATGGTCACTATCACTATCTATAATATAAAAATGAATCGCAAAATGTGTTGGTAAGCGAATAACTCGGGAACGGCTGGACCGATTTGGCTAATTCTTTTTTAGTGTAGGGTAGGGTAGTGCAGGGTAGGGTAGGGTAGTGTAATGTAAGGCGGTACGTAGTTCTCCGGGACAGCTAGTATATAGTATAAAACAAAGTCGCTTTCCGCTGTCTGTCTGTCCCTATGTATGCTTAGATCTTTAAAACTACGCAACGGATTTTGATGCGTTTTTTTTTAATAGGTAGAGTGATTGAAGAGGATTGTTCATATGTAAAACTAGTTTTTTCCCGCGGCTTCGCCTGCGTGGACATCGTTTTTATGACTGTCTTTGAGGGAGAGTGGTGCGCGAGCCGCCGCCAGCGTGGACATTAGTTTTCTCCAGATCCCTATCCCAGATCGAGCTAAAAGAACTGAAAAGAATAGTTATCTTTTTTTGTTGATAATAGTTGATTATCTTTTGTTTTTAGTCGAACGAATACTAAGTAAAATAGTATTTTTGGTTCATTTCTTTAACATAGCAACGGGGTAATGAATCATTGTGATTTTTGTATAGAGATGGTTGAGGGAGTGGGAAATGACATAGACTGCTAATCAGAATAGCCCGATCTGGGATAGGGATCTGGAGAAAAGCAATGTCCACGCTGGCGGCGGCTCGCGCACCACTCACCCTCAAACACAGTCATAAAAACGATGTTCACGCAGGCGAAGCCGCGGGCAAAAGCTAGTAAATGTATATTATATTCTGGTCGGCTATGTGAAAAACTCCCAGAATGATTCGTAAAACTCTAATGGGTTGATAAAACACACTTCATAAACTGGTAGGCTATCTGTACTGTCGATAAAAAACTTTGTATTAAGTGGATTTTTTATGTATTTTAACTACTTTAACCACCTTATATTGTGGCATACGTAAATCAACAAAAAAAATACAATTACTCTCAGTTACAAATAATTTTTTAACAGCAATGTGGAAAACTGGTACCTATAAATCTCGCCGAATGGCTTTAAAATTTGAAAGGGTGGGTTTACTCATTAAGGCGAAACCCTTTCAGAAAATAATGCAAACCCCGAAATCAGGGGTTGGCAAACGTCATTTTTCTGCGGTTGAAACTGCAATCTTTATATATATAAATCTTCTGTCCGTGTGTTAGTCATTGAACTCCTCCTAAACGGCTGGACCGATTTCGCTAATTCTTTTTTTGTCGAGTTCGTTATTGTCAGGAGAAGGTTCTTATGTAGGGTAGGGTAGGGCAGGGTAGGGTAGTGTAGTGTAGTGTAGTGTAGGGTAGGGTAGGGTAGTGTAGGGTAGGGTAGGGTAGGGCAGTGTAGTGTAGGGTAGTGTAGTGTAGGGTAGTGTAGGGTAGTGTAGGGTAGTGTAGTGTAGGGTAGAGTAGTGTAGGGTAGGGTAGTGTAGGGTAGGGTAGTGTAGTGTAGGGTAGGGTAGTGTAGTGTAGTGTAGGTTAGGGTAGGGTAAGGCAGTGTAATGTAATGTAAGGCGGTACGTAGTTCGCCGGGACAGCTAGTACATTTATATTTTTTTTAAATAAATTTATTATGTACAATATGTCTGCTACAATGTGTAGGAGGCCAAAACACGATTTAAAAGAAAAATCTTGAAAAAAAAATTGCAAAGTTTACTTAAATGTATTAATTTTGGTAGAGTAGTGTAGGGTAGGGTAGTGTAGGGTAGGGTAGTGTAGTGTAGGGTAGGGTAGTGTAGTGTAGTGTAGGTTAGGGTAGGGTAAGGCAGTGTAATGTAATGTAAGGCGGTACGTAGTTCGCCGGGACAGCTAGTACATTTATATTTTTTTTTTAAATAAATTTATTATGTACAATATGTCTGCTACAATGTGTAGGAGGCCAAAACACGATTTAAAAGAAAAATCTTGAAAAAAAAAATTGCAAAGTTTACTTAAATGTATTAATTTTCGACTTTTTGGCGGGAATTTGTAGCGATCAGTTTGTCATTTTTCTTTTATTATCCGAAAAATTACATTTAGTGGTTTTTGATGTATAATATTGATAGTGTATTTATCAGCGAAGGATCATATAAGTGTTTCTTGTGTAGGATAATGAAATAAAAGTGTGTATACTGTGTTTCGAGTTCCCACAAGAAGTCCGAGCAATCTTTAGCAAAAGTGCTATCATTTTGCTAGAGTATGTAGGTTAGGTTAGTTTATAGACAATAATATGATGTGAACGTGAAGAAACTACTGAAAATTACTGAAGACGTGAATTCTACAAGTGAATACTACTGAAAAACATATACTGAAGACTAGGCGGTATGGCCAATGAGCCTTAGCCTGCCCTAAAAGGGCGAAGAAAAAAAAAATGTTATAATTTTCGCTATGTTTTAGCCGACAAAAACCAGTTTTACTTCACTATAGTTAGACATAGCACCTTTTTTTTTCTCTCTTATTCCTTAATAAAATCCTGATATATTGTTGGACTCACTTTTTTGCAAAAAATCCTATATCTAAAGTGTAAAAGTGGGGTAATTTTCTTTACTTTTTACACGTACAGAAAAAGACAGATTCAACTGTTCCGAGGTGTATTGAGCCTTAAACCTCTGAAAAATAAAAACTAGTGGGCCAATGTAAGGGTACATGGCACGCTTGCCGACACCAGTGCTCACCACATGACGTCGTTAAGGGCATGGTGACGTGGGTGTCTCCCCAAGCACTTCCTACAACCCAATGCGTGGTGGCCGTTGACTCCCACCATGGTGATGCTGCACAGATGAATCATACATGGAACGGCTACCCGAAAAGAGAGTCCCTATATGCCCATAAGAGGGTGCCCATATGGAGGATAGGAGCACATGCAACCATGCACTTGACTTAGATTATGAAACTGCAAGCAACCTGGCTAAATCCTCACCGATGAGTGGCCTCGCAGAATAACTCTTCAAGGGCGAACTTTGACCCCACGAAATCCCACAATGTATTAATTGGTTCTTAGTATTTTCAGCTGACATTTTCAAACGGTGAAGGTAAAAAAAAACGTGAGGAAACCTGCACAGGCCTGCGAAGAAACTCGAAGGTTGTGTGTGAAGTCGACCAACCCGCACTGGGCCCGCGTGGTCGACTAAGGCCTAATCGCCCTGATTCAGGGTAGGCTCGAGCCCCTCGGTGGGGACATATATGATCTGATATAATAATAATAATTTTCAGCAATTTTAATCACCTAATATTGTACTCTTATTTTTTTTTATTCGCAATTGGTAAGTGACGATGATGCTGAAGATGGAAGCGGGCTTACCAAGATTCCCCAACGCAATGGGGAAACTTGCTATCTTATCTTCAAGCCGGAACACATCAATGTTGTTAACACTGATGTTTGGCGGCAAGATTTAGATTGTCTTGTGATGGGCAATTTTTTAAGGTTCCTTCCGTACTCTATACGTTACTGGACAATATTACTAAGCCTGTGTCGTATGTCTGTCCGTCCGTCTGTTCAACCTCCAAAGAACCTGTAGCTTTTAAACCGTAATGGGTAGCCGATTGAGATTTTCTCGGAATATGTGTTAATAGGGCGGATTTCATAAATTTTATTTGATGTTAGGGGCTTACCAAATGTGGATAAAAAAGGGTGGTAGTACGAAATACTCGGTGCGCTAGTCCAACATACTTGGTGGGTTTTTTTCACTTGTTAATTGTATTATTTTTTTAGTATACGTTGGGCAGATGCTGGTGGGCTATTCGATCGGGTGGTCAGCCCCGGTGATTCCAAAACTACAAGATTCGGATTTGACACCATTGCAGGATGTGCTTTCCGAGAGACTAGCGTCGTGGACGGCATCTGTTGCTAATATAGGAACTATATCAGGTGAACGAAAATTGTACTTATTGATTGGCGTTTGATTAATTAATTATCATTTCCCCCCCCCCCCCCCCCCCTCCACCCCCATTATAAATTTTGAACTATGGAAGCATTTGGTCATACAAAAAAATTACCCTACTTCCTTATTATACGAGCGATAATTGATTTTAACTGCACCTACTAATCTTTTAAAACTACAGTTTTAGTTACACATAACGCAAAATAAAAAAAAAATGTTTGGTTTTATGAAACCACGGTAAAAGTGAAACATTTTTCACATTATAGACATTTACAGAGGACGAAACGAAGCTACGGTACAGAGGAAGAAACGATCATACCGACCGTCGCGCGACACACAGACGAAAAAATTTGAGACGATGAAATAAAATTTTCACTTTAAAAATTGGGTTATTTTGTTAAATTATACACGGGATTTTTAGGGTTGGTAGTGCCTCCCATATAAGCAAAATAGGCATAAAAATTCTAAAAATAGTTAAAAGTTTTAGGGTATTTCCCGTGAGGATGAGGAGAACTTACCCCAAATAAATGGGAAAAGGCTAAGGCAGATGATAATGAGGGTATTGACCGTGACGTATATCGATGAATTGGAACATTTTTTCAACTATGCAAAGTTTGTCCTTGAATTCGTTTGTCCGTACACACTTATTTGTTGGATTTCGTACTCAAAGGTGTTTTGGTTCGGAACCCTTAGTGCGCAAGCCTGATTCGTACTTGGCTGGTTTTTTATTATTTATCTTTTATTTCAGGTCCATATGTTTCTGGATACCTCTCAGGCTGGAAGGGCCGGAAGCCATGTTTGTTTGTAGGAGGTGCACTGACCCTGCTCTCGTATTTAATTCTGGCGGTTGCAAGTAACTACGCATCCATAATAGCTGGGAGAATATTTACTGGGCTGGGCACTGGAATTATGTTCGTGGTCAGTCTTGTTTATCTTGGAGAAATATCGTAAGTGACGTATACAATGCCTCATTATTCGATTTTGGCTAAGATCTTAGATTACATATAGATGTCACCGGGATATTGTGAGAACCGCGATATTACAATCTCACTAGTAAAGTTAGATTATAATTTAACTGTAAATTTTGAATCGGATCACAATTTCAGGGCCTATTCTAGTACTTCCGAATAAAACCGATGATTTTTTCTGCTGCGTAGCATTCTGCTACCAGGCCCTTGACTGTTAAATCAATCAAACCTGACCGAACCTAACATCGCTCGCTTCGCTTGGCTTTTTCACTTGTGCTTTTCACTTGGCTTAGTGTTATTGTAATGTCACTAGTAAAATTGTAAACAATATAGTACAATCTTTCGACAGTTTACAATCTCGCGAACTAAGGGAATTGACAATCTTACGTGACATATATAAAAGAACTAGATCCCCAGTTCCATACAAAAAAAAAATACCAAGTGCGAGTCAAACTCGCGCAATTTACCAAACTAATTTCCATCTAATATAGGTAAAAGTTAACTATTTGCTGTTGTTGTACTACGTACAATAACTATTGTAACGAAAATGTTGGAAAATAGGGTTTAATACCCTTTAAAATTCCGTTACATAATATGTAGAATTTAGGGGGTTGTATGGCCAATGTTGAAAAATAGAAGATGAAATTTAGTGGTTATAAATAAAAATATAATTTGTAATTTGTAAAGTTTGTACAGCTGGTTTTTAAAAAATATGTTGGTCACCTCTTTATGCATTTATGGCATAAATGCATAAAGAGGTGACCAACATATTTTTTATGCAAACACGTAATTACATTATATTTAGTGGTACTAAAACTATGACTAAAATTGAATACAAAATTAACACGTGTGATTACACCTTTAGTCCACTTTACCAAAAGTAGTAATGACGATCTAAACGTATAGATTTCTTATCAGTTATATTAGTGAAATTACCTAGAATTACTTATAAACTATCACACTGTTAAATTTATAAAGTTCAATATATACCGAAGAAATCAGGTCTGGGAAATAGGAAAATTAGGTAACAAACGCGTGTACTTCCCTCAACCGCTGACGGAAAGATGGTATATTGCTTTCGCCGACCGATGGTACATCCGCCTCGCAGCCGACGCAATGGTGGTGGATTTTAACGGCTTGGGACGACCTTGCCGGAAAATAAATCCCTCCCCACTGGACACGTTAAGGGGTATGCCAAAAAACCCTAGAAATATGAGAGAAATCGGATTTAGTATTGCGCCATTCGTCATGGAAAAATCAGAAAGAAAGTAGGAAATTCGTACCTTGAAAAAGCGCCAAGGGTTCCGTTGTATAACTTTAATTCGGGTTGTATACATTGATTCACATTAAAATTTCCAGGTAAAAACACACAAAATCAAAAATTATCCACCTTCGGTGACCAACATTCATCTTTTCCCTTTTTTTCTGTCAATCATGTCAGAAAACGCCTTTTTTTGAATTTCGCATGAAAAAGATCCTGGACCCGAAAAAGGCTTTATTTTGTAACGAATACCAAAAAGATAATGTTACACTATGTAGAAGACACTACTAGATCTCACTAGGTGTCGCTAGTTTCTAAACAATCGGACTTTGGAAATATCATTTTTCCTGTACGAATGGAAGGACTTTAGATTTTCTCATAGATTTATCTGCAATCTTTTCATTTAACCTTATATACTGTGATTTTTTCAAAATTTTAGGCCCAGTAGTTCCGGAGATAAGAGGGTGGGGGAAGGATCAATTTTTGCCTATTTTCTTTAATAACTTCAAAACTATTTATCTTAAAATTATAAAAAAAATATTTGAGATTCTCACAACAAGCCCTTTTATTTGGTATATAACATGATATAGTTTGCAATAAATATTACTTATGTTCCCCCCCCCCCCAAAATAGACCCCCCTGTTAAAAACCAATTTATTTACGTTAAATTTCCGTCTGTGGGTCCCCGAATCACATATGTGTACAAAATTTCAACTCAATCGGTCCAGTAGTTTCTGAGCGTATTGGCTGTGACAGACGGACGGGCAGACACACGAGTGATCCTATAAGGGTTCCTTTTTTTAGCCCGCTGGAGTTCATAAATCCCACGTTTGTAGGAGATTTATGAACTCCAGCGGGCTCTAAAGAAACCGGACAAGTGCGAGTTGAACTTGTTGGAACCGTACGTTAATTGACAAAATTCCGTTGCTTTAAATACCATAGACATCTTACAAGATTCAAGATATTTATTCAAAATAGGTGCAAATTACACTCTTTCTGGTAGTCATAAAATAGAGATTACATAATTTCATTTGTAAAAAATCAAGATATAAACAATCATTAGTTAATAACGTCAAAATCCAATCCGTGATATATTAAAATACAATTAATGTCATTGAAACATAAATACAACATGACACGAGAAGTTATACAATAAAATCACTGAATGTCATGAACGGTTTGGACAAGTGTAGGCCAGTTCACACGGACAGTACCCGGTCACGAGTATAAGCGAGAGTCAGCCATCACTCCTCTCAACCATATTAGAGGGAAAGGAACGACCCGGCTCCCGATGCGCCACCATCCGCGCGAACATTTATGCGAGCATAGCCCGCAGAATAGTTCGTAGGACAGATGGCCGTTGGAGTAGCAAAGTTCTCAGAAGGCGACCGTGCATCAGAAGACCTAGCGAAGGAAGGCCTCCCACTTTCGGTAGACTGACGACCATGTGAAAGTGGCGGGAAACCGCTAGATGCGGGCAGCGCAGGACCGGTGGTTGTAGAAATCAGTCGGTGATGATGTGTGATATACTGCCTAGATAGACAGATAACACGTTTATTTGTAACCACAAATATAAGTTTATGTGCAATACAATACAATACAATACAATACATTTCGTTATTGATAACTTTCTTGTTTGTTACTTCTCTATTATTGTTATTATGTGGTACTGGCTCTTGACTAGTGCAAGAATATTTTATGGGATATAAGGGTTCTGGGATTAAACCACGAGAAAAGCGAGCAACACCTCTTCCGGGTGTCATAAGAGCCGATTATGGGACCAAACCGTAGCATGCGCAGCAGCGTACTCTCCGCGTATACTGTGTCACTACACTACACCGCCACACTGCGATTGCCAACCCGCCTGTCAAAAGTGGCGATTATAAGTATTCCTCCCTACTTGGGGGAGGCCTATGTCGAGCTGTGGAAGTATTTTGGCTTCATCACGTCAACCAAAGCATGCTGATTGGCAAACAAGCTATATGTGGTGTGAAATGATTTCCGAATTGCGGATTATATAGTCTTATTTAAAAAAAAACACAATTGGTAAGCCCTTGGCATCATCTGACCTGATAGTAAGTGCAATGATGTGAGCGGGCTTACCAAGATACCCCAATGCAATGGAGAACTGGCTATATTATCGTCAAGACGGAACACATCAATGTTGTTAACACTGATGTTTGGCGGCAAGACTTAGATACATTTACGTATATCTCTTTAAACCTGTGACTAAAAGCAAAGTATATTTAATAGTACTAACATACAGTATGGACAAGATTGCGAACTCACCCCCTCGTCACCCAGATTGATACAGATTGGTTACAGTTTAGTTTGCCGAACGTATAGGATTTCGCCGCCATTTTGTTTGTTTCGTAATTCCTTTTTTGAAATGTCATTATTGGCCCGTTGTATAAAGTGTCCAGGGTGTGCTAAAATGCAAAAAAAGGAAGGAATTATTAATTTTTCAGTTTTATATACGTAATTTCAGTTCACCAAGCATAAGAGGAATGTTGTTATCAGGAATTGGATTCTTCACCACTTTTGGTACGCTTGTGGCATTCACCGTTGGCCCTTACGTGCCGTATTACGCGGTCAATATTGTTGGAATGGCCATATCTGTTCTGTTCCTTGCTGGATTGTTCTTTATACCAGAATCACCTTTGTTTCACATGCTTAAAGGTAAGTGTAAACGATGCTCGGAGTTTCTCTGCGTGATCGAATCAGAAACGAGGAGATCCGTAGTAGAACTAAAGTAACCGACAGCTCTCAGAATTGCTAAACTTAAGTGGCAGTGGGCGAGGCACATTGCTCGTAGAACAAATGGCCGTTGGGGTAGTAAAGTTGCGACCACGCACCGGAAACTACGCCTCTCACTCGGTGGACCGATGTCCTGGTGAAGGTCGCGGGAAGCCGCTGGATGCGGGCAGCGCAGAACCGGTCGTCGTGGAAATCCTTGGTCCAGCAGTGGACGTCCTTCGGCTGATATGATGATGATGAAACGATGTTACAATACAAAGACAGATAAGAATACCCAGTAACAAATAATTAACCACGCCAAAAACGTTAAAAACGACTTCACTCGCTACAACCAAGAACGACTTTTCTATATATTTTTTTTGTTTGTGTTAATTTCCTTAACAAATCATCATATCAGCTCATATACGTCCCCACCGAGGGGCTCGAGCCTACCGTGAGTTAGGACGATCAGGCCTTAGTCGACTACGCGGGCTCAGTGCGGGTTGGTTCACACACAACCTTCGAGTTTCTTCGCAGGTGCGTGTAGGTTTCCTCACGATGTTTTCCTTCACAGTTAAAGCAATCGGTGAGTGTATGTACGTAAGTTTCGAAAAAGTCATTGGTACATTGGCCGTCCGGATTTGAACCCGAGTCGTTACAGGTTGAGCCACCGACGCTTTATTTTGATAAAATTTGTATGAAACTACTCTAAAGGTACCTATAACCTATTAATTAAAAATCATTAACACTTAAGTCGTTAAATTATAAGTCCATTAGACCCAGCTTTCGGTTTTTTGTTCACATAATAACTTTTTCGTTTTAAATTTGCGATATTGCCGCGTTCTTAGTACCTTCCAACAATTAAAAGTCACTTAACCCTCGGTGGGTCGCGTTTTTTTTTGACACCGTCGGTCGCGTGGGGTCTTTAAAAGCCCGGAGATTTTGAATATTTTTATTTCTTATTATTATTTATTTATTTTAATATTTTTAGTAGCTTATTAAAGTTTTAAATAAAACCCATAGAGTGGTTTTAAATAACTTTAATGATAGGAAATAATTTTTAACAAATAATAACTTTTTTTTTTACATAAATTTTCGCACTAATTGACAGTTAAGTATGTTTTAGGAAACTACCCTGAGGTACAAATTTGTATCTTTAATATGGAACAAAATATAGCAGTTTTCGTAAACGTCGGGCTTTTAAAAACACCAGGCGCCCAAATGAGGGTTAAGGTGACGCATTCAACGACCAGGCAGTTCACGCCACGGAGTAACTATCACTATTATATATTGAATTATGAGTAAACCGGAGACAGAGAGGTCAGTTAAAAATACATTTAGCGCCATCTAACGGTAATAAGCGTCGGTGGCTCAACTACCTAGAGGTACCGGGTTCAAATCTGGATGGCCAATGTACCAATGAGTTTTTCAAAAAAACTTACGTACATACTTACCGATTGCTTTAACGGTGAAGGAAAACATCGTGAGGAAACCTGCACACGCCTGCGAAGAAACTCGAAGGTTGTGTGTGAAGTCGACCAACCCGCACTGGGCCCGCGTGGTCGTCTAAGGCCTAATCGCCCTGATTCAGGGTAGGCTCGAGCCCCTCGGTGGGGACGTATATGAGCTGTAATGATGAACGGTAATGGACTGTAACATAACCGGGAAACAAAGAAAGAAGGCCCTAGCTGATGGGGCCATATTGAGCAGATGAAGTTGTTGCCGAAATTACCGATCATATTGCACGGGCAAGTCAAATTGCGTTTGATCAATTTGTTTTCTATGATTACTGCTTATTATAAAATAGTAATTTTACAATATTATGAAACACAAAATGTAGCTATATCTTTGAAATAAACAAAAAATCCCGATTGCTTGTGGTGCCATCTAACGGAAATTTATCAAACTAAGAAGACCAAAATTATCTCATACAAAACAAAAATATTCTAAGTCAAATGTTCTAAGTAAAGGGGGTACCACGCCTTTAAAATCAGATGTTTATCTGACGTTTGTGGTCTTGAGTTCTTAATAATCAAGTATCATACTGACGTCGTACAGCAATACTCCACTCGTCGTTTCGCGTATGTTGTCGAAGTCGTTCGTGAAGTGTCAAGTTTTCTTTTTCATTTTTAGACTAAGGTTTCGTTCAGAAGAAATTACTATTGTTAATGAATTTTTTGTTCCAAAAATTAAGTAAGTTAATGAGGCAGTTTTGGACCCATGTTGAGATAACATTATTTATTCGTAATACCACCAGGAATCCATGGTTAAAATCTGTCGGTTTACTCCTTCCCATCCTATTATTGGCAAATATCATTATTCGTAGCACAACACAATATTATAGTTCGAATATTTCTTCGAATAATTTCTTTATAATAATAATATTATTATAAAGAAATGTAATAACGGAATTAAAATTTCACAATGTTACAAGTTAATCAAATGTATTACAAGATCAAATATTATTGTAGCGAAAAACTCAAGATCAATAAATAACACTTACCAGCAGGCAGGTGGGATTATGCCAAGGGCTTACCAGTCTTGGCAAATCAAAGTACACATGCCGTAACTCACAAATGAGAATTTCAAATACCTAAGACGCGAGACCTACATTACACAGTAATAATTGAAAACGCTAAACACGTTAAAATACCGACTTCCATCGCAACAACTTAGTACATTTATTTTTGCATTATTATTTTTGGTTTTTGTTTATTTTCTAATAAAAATACTACACCGATTTTAATAAAATTTATATGGGACCACACGGAAAGTACTAGCTTTCAAATAAAAAAATAATCATAATAATCGGTTCACCCAGTCAAAAGTTATGAGGTAACATACATAAAAAAAACATACAGTCGAATTGAGAACCTCCTCCTTTTTGGAAGTCGCTTGATAATTAGTATTTCTTGAAGGAATAGGATTCCTTAGAGGATTGTTATAACAATTCTTTTAATTTCAGATCAACCTAAGCAAGCTAAAGGAATATTGGAGTTCCTTGGCAGGGATGAAAGTATCGAGTCTATTCATTCCTCAAAGCCACACGAAGAAACTGGCGAATGGCGTGATTTACTCAAAATAAAAAGCAATAGAAATGCTGTATTTATCACATTGTCCTTGAACATTTTGCAGCATGCGAGCGGTGTTGCTGTCGTAATTTTCTTTGCAACTACTATATTTGAACTGGCTGGGTCTTCTGTTGAGCCAAATATTGCTACTATAATTATTGGTTGGTATCATGGCTCGTCGTCATTAACAACTCATATATAGGCTAGCAATGTTGATAGCATTGATGTGTTCCGGCATGAAGATAAGATTGCCAGATCCCCATTGCGTTGGGTAATCATCTTGGTAAGCCCGTTTCCATCTTCGGCATAATCGTCACTTACCATCAGGTGAGATGATGCCAAGGGTTTACCAATTGCGAATTAAAAAAAGGCGATAGTGAAAAAACAAAAACCGGCCAAGTGCGACTCGGGGTCACACAAACAGGGTTCCGTACCAAAACTTAACTACCAACAGAGCAAGACCTCTCAGTACATACTGTGCTCTAGGTATATAGGGGTCTACTTATTGTAGACACTGTAAATTTTATTTTTCCTATGGGAACGAAAGGACTTTAGAATTGTTCATAGATTTTTCTGTAATATATAAATTCAACAATAAATACTGTGATTCAAGATTTTAGGTCTAGTAGTTTTAGAGATAAGGGGGGAAATGATCAATTTTCACCTTTTTTCTTAAATAGCTTCAAAACTGATTATCATAGAATAAAAAAATACATATTTGAGATTCTCACAACAAGACCTTTCATTTGTTTTTTTTTTTATTAAAAATTTGAGTGCGTTTGACTGCAACTCACCTGGTGGTATTTGATATTATTTCATGATGTAGTTCGCCATTTTTTTTTTAAATTTCTACTTTACCCCACTAAAGTGGCCCCTGTTTAAAATTAATTTATTAACGTTACACGTCCATCTTTGGGTCATCGACTTACATATGTGTACCAAATTTCAACTCAATCGGTCCAGTATTCTCGGAGTGACAGACGGATGGATGGTCGGACGGATAGACAGACACACTCGAGTGATCCTATAATGGTTTCGTGTTTACCTTTTGAGGTAAGGAACCCTGAAAAAACCGGCCAAGTGCGAGTCGGACTCGCGGAATAAGAGTTCTGTACCATTATCTATAAAAATCACGTTTGTTGTATGGAAGCCCCCCTTAAATATTAATTTTATTTTAATTTAACTATTTATTTTTAAGGATAATAATACATTTCAATATTCTGTGAATATTTCAAGCGTCTACCTGTTGCCGTTATCAATATCGAGCAAAAAAATCACGTTAGTTGTATGGGTGCCCCCTTAAATATTTGTTTTATTTTAATTTAATTTTTTATTTTTAAATTTAATTTATAACTAAATATTCTGTGAATACTTTAAGCGTGTACCTGTTGTTGTTGGCAATATAGAGCAAAAACAAGCAAAAAAAATCACGTTTGTTGTATGGGATCTCCCTTAAATATTTATTTTATTCTGTTTTTTAGTATTTGTTCTTATGTTATGGTTAGATAGGTTAGGTAAGGCGGGCTTAAAAAATCCCTTTCAATCAAACCGAGTCATACAAGGTTAGACTCCACCGGGAATCGAACCCGCGACCTCCTGATATATGTACCAAATATCAACAACTTTTTCTTCCAGTAGATTCGAAGAAAATTAGGTGTGACAGACGGAAGTACAGACAAACGGATAGACAGACACACGAGTGATCTTTTCTTATTTCTTCAGATGATACAGAGCCATACAAAGTGAGACTCCGCCGGGAATCGAACCCGCGACCTCCTGATATATGTAACAAATTTTATCAATTTTTCTTCCAATAGATTCGATGAAAATCAGGTGTGCCAGACGGAAGTACAGACAAACGGATAGACAGACACACGAGTGATCTTTCCTTATTTCTTCAGATGATACAGAGCTATACAAAGTTAGATTTCGCCGGGAATCGAACCCGCGACCTCCTGTTATATGTAAAAAAAAATAACAATGTTTCTTCCAGTAGATTTGAAGAAAATCAGGTGTGACAGACGAAAGGACAAACGAACGTGTAGACAGGCACACGAATGATCTTTCCTTATTTCTTCAGATGATACAGAGCCATACAAGTTAGACTCCGCCAGGAATCGAACCCGCGACCTCCTGATATATGTACCAAATTTCAACAACTTTTTCTTCCAGTAGATTCGAAGAAAATTAGGTGTGACAGACGGAAGTACAGACAAACGGATAGTCAGACACACGAGAGATCTTTCCTTATTTCTTTAGTAATACAGAGCCATACAAAGTTATATTTCGCCGGGAATCGAACCCGCGACCTCCTGTTATATTTAAGAAATTTTTAAAAAATTCTTCCAGTAGATTATACAGAGCCATACAAAGTTATATTTCGCCGGGAATCGAACCCGCGACCTCCTGTTATATGTAACAAATTTAAAAAAAATTCTTCCAGTAGATTTGAAGAAACTCAGGTGTAACATACGAAAGGATAAACGAACATGTAGACAGGCACACGAATGATCTTTCCTTATTTCTTCAGGTGATACAAAGCGTTAAAAAACCTAGCCCTTAACACAGTATTACGATATAGCGGCTTACAGTAGTGCAACGAATGTACTTACGCAGAGCAAAGGAAGGGTACTTGTGGGGCAGCGGGCGGCGGGGCACAGCCTGGCAAACTCCGCGAGTTTGCCAGGCTGGCTACAGGCTTATAATCCTGCTAGTACCTACGCCGTGGCGGCATCGTGCGACATCAAAAGCGTTGCGTTACTGTAAGCCATATCGTATTACTGTGCCTTTAATTTGTATTTTTTATTTTTTTAGGTGTTACGCAAGTCGTTGCCTATAGCATAGCACCGTTCTTCGTAGATAGAAGCGGTAGAAAAGTATTGTTGTTGGTGTCGACTTCGTTGTGCTGTTTAAGCTTGGTAAGTTTTCTTGGTATACAACGAGAAAGGTATACTTGGTATACAGCTTGGTGAGCGTCGGTGGCGTAATGACTAGCGCCGCTGCTTCATGTCCGGGAGGTTGTGGTTCGAATCCTGCCACGTGTTCTCTAATTTCGTTTTCATATATACGTTTATTCGACGCTCTTACGGTAAAGGAAAACATCGTGAGGAAACTTGCACACGCCTGTGAAGAAACTCAAAGGTTGTATGTGAAGTCGACCAACCCGCACTGGGCCCGCGTGGTTGACTAAGACCCGATCGCCCTGATTCAGGGTAGGCTCGAGCCACTCGGTGGGGACGGATATGAGCTGAAATGATCATGATGAAAGCGGGAAAAAATATGGTATAAGAACCGTTTTATTAGTTGTTACTTTTTGTATTAAATCACATTTATAGGAAACTAAGATTTTTCCTCTCCTCAAAAATATTTTTGGATGTGGAACAAGCATTCGAAAATTTCGCTACATTCATTATGTAAATTTTCTCTCATTTTTACTTTCGAGCAAATAACAAGCGAGCGTTAGCGAAAGGTGTGTGTATGTGTGTGTATGTGCGTCCAGTTCGTAAACTACTTAAATTTGGATAAGGGCAATATTATTTTTGTACCTCCAGTATTAAAATCCTCAAAAAAATTTCAAACTTTTAAACATCCTTTATTATTTTTTACTCAAAAATGACTTAAAGGTTTTGATGAAACTCTACTACTATAACTTTACATGGTCTATAGCACACTGTAGTTCGTTATTCCAAGAAAAATCGGAATATCGTACCGCTAACGTATAAGCTAATGGTAAGCATGTATGTGGTGCTACGAATAACTTATGTAAAGAAATGTAATTCACCTATTATGTCCGCGTCAGACTCGGTACAACCGCCAACACAGCGAAACGCTTAAGTTGACGAAGCTATCACATATAAGGTCTAACAAAATTAGCTGAAACTATTTTAAGGGCAAGTTCAGTAAACGAAACTGAACAACTTTTTCTTCAGCGACCATACTGAAATCTAAGAAAAAAAATCTTCAATAAAAAAATAAGAAATCTTAATAAATGCGGCACTGGCCATCGTACCGTAACTCGTAGCAGCCGCAGCCCACGTGCCTCCGCCACAGCTGATAATAGTAGCACAAGCCTCCGCCTATTTAGTAATCTGTGCCTCCGCTCCGATCATTCCGACCCTTTACCCGCAGCCTTCCTTCTTACATCCCAAACCTGTGGTTACAAACTTCATAGCACACCGCCATGTCCAAATACTTTTGTACGGCATTTTCACTACGAAACACTTAACTTAGTCACAATACAAAAATTGTATTGTGACTTAGGCACTTAGGTCACAAAATGTCATAGGTTAGGCTTTGAGCAACGTAACTCAATGAGTGCGCGAGAGTAACTGGGATATTTATTTACTTCACAGTTGCTTGCAGGCGCTTGCTCGTAGGTACATTTCGCGTGGTTCGTTCAACGACCTAAAGCGCCTCAAGGAAAGAGCAACTGCCTTTAATTTCAATTTTTTCTTTTTCCTAAAGTGTAAATACCTGTTAGATTGTATTTTACTACCTACAGCTAAAAGGAACTGTAAGGTTTTAAGTATTTTAAATAAGAATTGATTGAGAGAACTAGCAAAGGTCAACGGCCGGGCACAGTGCACAGTTTTGTTGCGACACGTCACGAGTCCAGCGATGTAAACAAAAACCAGGACCGTACTACGAGAATATTATTTATTTAAGTAGGCAGTAATGGAATGTGGCGATTTTTTTTTAGAATTCGGTATGGTCGCTGAAGAAAAAGTTGTTCAGTTTCGTTTGCTGAACTTGCCCTTAAAATAGTTTCAGCTAATTTTGTTAGACCTTATATATAACAGTAAAAACTCAAACAAATTTACGACTCCTAATAATGTACTATCCGGTCTTACATTTAGTGGCCTTCTCAAATTAGAAAGGTTATAAGAATGAAAGAGAACCCGCTAATAACTCGTAAGTGTAAGCGAGAGCGGTCATTACTCGTCATCGATGTCACGCTAACGTCATTCATGGCGAGTGCTAGTGTTGCCATTGCTACTGCAATTGCCGTGCTCTACGGCAATTTTCTTACAATTATTTAATGGTAAGGTCAAATATGATCTTATTAGTATTGTAAGGTTTTATTCCTATAAAGGAGGAAATTGACAATCATTTCAATTAAAAAGTACATTTAGAAGTCAACAGTTCGAAGAAAATCCCCACAAAAAAAATACGAAAATTAAGAACTCGTAATAAACGAAGATTTATATTGTTTCAACTATGTAACATTTAGTATTTGGTTGATTTTTTTAATGATAACAATACCATTATTAACTTTTTTTTATAATTGGTAAGCCCTTGACATCATTTCACCTATCTCACCTAATGGTAAGAAACGATGATGCCGAAGATTAAAAAATTAAAAATTTCAAAATTGTATATTAGGTCATTTTACAACATCTCAAAATAGAGGTAGAGACCTTCTTTTAGGATTTTTTATAAACCTGTGTCAGGCAGGAGTACTCGCACTTCCATAACAAAAGTCTGATAATAAACAATGTGAACACATTTAAACAAGATATTAAGGAAACAAAAATGTAGAAAAAGAAAAGCTTGTGTATCTATTTTTTGTGTAACGAAGTATGAGTGTGCTGTTTGTGTGTGTGGTGTATATGTGTTTGAGTGTGGTGTATGTGTGCGTATGTGTGTGTGTGTGTACGTGTGGTGTAGTGTGGTGAGATGCAGTGCAGTGACGTGAGGATATGTGTGTGTTTGTTCGTTTATTTGACAACTTCAAGTAAAGATTCAGTATCATCGTAACTAAGGGACTGCAACCAAGATACTACAGTTTTCTTACAATCGGAGAGTTTTAATGGGTATATATCAAGCAATTTATTTATTTTATTATAAATATATGATGATCTGGTTTTGTCTTGATTGAAAGCGAATGAGGTCCTATTTATTTGTGTTGGAGCTATTAAATACTTGCGCCTTTTACTAAGGTTACCAGGGTTATATTTTAGGGATTTGTGCGTTTTGATAACTATACTAAGTATATATAATTGTCTTACGGTTAATAGGTTACTGATTGTATATAACTGTTTCGTAGAAAATCTGAGGGGTTTAAAATACATGACCTTTAGGAATCCACGTTATGCTCGTTCTAAATCTAAAAAGTGTGTCTTTAGGGCTTCACCCCATGCAGGTATGCAGTAAATCAATATCGATTGAGCTACGGCAATGTATATTTTATGTAACAGGTTAATAGAAGCAATATGTCTAAGGTTTTTGAAAATCCAAATTAATTTACGTAATCTGCCGGCAACCAGCTCTAAATGAGAATACCGTCAAGCCTCTCATCGAGCATTACTCCTAGATATTTAAGAGATGTTACCCTGTTAATAGATGAGCATGAACACTGTTGGGCCTTAGAGACAGTACAATACAGTACAGTAGAATTACATAAGTTATTCGTAGATGTGGTGGTGGTGTGTGCTGTGTGTTTTATGTGTGTATGTATATCCTCTTAGGTCATCAAGACCCCCGGAGGGTTATTTTATTCTTTTTAAGGCACATAAAAACGTGGTTTTTAGATAATTTTTAATATTTGTTAATAATTTTGTTCTTTTTCGTTTTACACCTGGAACGACAGACAGACGCATAAATTGAATAAACTATATTGTGTTGTCAACGGCTATGTGCAAAATTTCTGCACGACCAGAGAACCCGTTGCAAAATTTCACCCGGAACGACAGACAGACAGACAATCTTAAAGTTTAGAATGCATTGTTATCGAGTTGTGAGCTACCCTGAAAGTTTCAGCCGGATAGCTAATCGGGAAGTGCTTGAAACTTGAGTAGCAAGATTCCACCCGGAACGCCAGACAGACAGACATACAAGAAAATGACTAAATAAAAACATGTGAAAATTGTAGCGATTATTCAAATAGGTAGTGTTTATAAAACTTGTACTTTATTTCAGGCAACTCTGGGCTTTTACTTTTTCATAGATGACGCAGGATCACCCTTGGCTTTGAAATTAAAATGGCTACCCCTGGTCACACTGGTCGTATTTTTCTTGTCTTTCGGTTTGGGTAAGTTTGTACGCGTAGTTTAATTTTACTTTTACACAAATGACCAAAATTGAGAATATACAGAGAAGAAAACCAGTTAATAATTTGTGAAAAAAATAATATAAGTAATAAGAAATCCTTACTATAAGTAAGGATAAATGAATGTGAAAATGTATTTGTTTGTTTGTTGCCTTTTCACGCTATAACACGTAGACCAAACTTGATGAAATTTGGCTAAGAAAAAAATGCTACTTTTTATACCGAGAAAATTGCATATTCTGATGCTGTTTCTGCGGGAACTGAAAAATGTTCTCTTTTTTTTTGTTAATTTTATGTTCATATCAGCCGACGGACGTCCACTGCTGGACATAGGCCACCCCCAAGGATTTCCATGACAACCGGTTCTGCGCTGCCCGCATCCAGCGGCTTCACGCGACCTTCACCAAGTCATCGGTCCACCGAGTAGGAGGCCTACCTACGCTAGGTTTTCCGGTGCGCGGTTGCCACTCGACAACTTTACTACCCCAACGGCCATCTGTTCTACGAGCTATGTGCCCCTTCCACTGCCACTTAAGTTTAGCAATTCTGAGAGTTATGTCGGTTACTTTGGTTCTCCTACGGATCTCCTCGTTTCTGATTCGATCACGCAGATTCTCAAAGTTTAGTTGAGAGTTATGTCGGTTACTTTGGTTCTCCTACGGATCTCCTCGTTTCTGATTCGATCACGCAGATTCCTAAGGTTTAGTCAAAAAAAACATTTTTTTCTACTTAGGTTTCGGCACAATCCCAGGGATACTGGTCGGGGAACTGTTCCAATCAAACGTGAGGAGTACAGGATCAACTCTTGTTATTACTGTCGGGTGGCTTTTTGGATTTGGAGTGACATCTGCGTTTGGCTATCTGATAACTTCTCTTGGAGGACACGGCACATTCTGGCTGTTTTCCGGCTCTTGTGCACTGGCCTTCATCTTTACAATATTCTTCGTTCCGGAGACCAGAGGGAAGACCTTCGCAGAAATACAAGAAATGTTGAAATAAAGGAAGATTATTACCTGCTGGAAGAGAAACTAGAAGTAGTTAAGTAAAGCGGAGAAGTAAAAGAACAAACCGCGAATGGACTTTCAATTATAAAATAAAATATTGAGAATTTCACAATTAAGAGCAACCTTTTTAGGGTTCAGAACCTCAAAAGAAAAAAACGGAACCCTTATAGGATCACTTTGTTGTCCGTCCGTCTGTCTGTCAAGACCCTTTATCTCAAGAACGCGTAGAAGCACCGAGTTGAAATTAAAACCATATACTTAGGTTTACAATCCCTTGAAGCTGTGGAAAAAAAACTTCTAAGTTAACGTTAAAAAAAGATATTAAGTATATTTCGACACTCTCAAGGGAATCAAAATTCATAGGGTATTTTCCGTTGACCTAGAATTATGAAATTTGGCAAGTAATACCGTCTTATACTACAAGTATAGCGAGAAATCTGAAAACTATATAGGTATTTATAATTAAATCATAAAAAATAATATAGTCATTACTTAAAGTACGTAATCAATTATGCAAGGAACGGCGGTCTAAATTTAGAAATAACTTAACCATGTCATGTGGAGTATGGCTATGAAAGGACTTGATTGGTACCAGCTTAAACAGATTTTTAATTATTTTTATATTGTATATTTTCGATTTATGACGAAGAATGAAAAAAAATGTTTTTTTCTTTTAATATGTATAGGTAGGTATCTAATAATTTTGGTGTATGTACTACCTGTACATTTAGATTTTTACACCTACATACATCAAAATTATTAGATACCTACCTATACGATTTTTTTCATTAACCGTCATAAATCAAAAACTTTACATCATAAAAATAATCATTTTCTAAAAAGGATTTCTTTTAATAGTTATTTGTTATACAAGAGTGCAAAGTTGCTTTTTAACCGCGTGCTCAATAATCATGACCGAGCAAGCGAAGGAGTCTATATTTGAATCACGAGCGCAGCGATTGATTCAAAAATTAGAATCCTGAGCGTTAGCGAGAGAATCAAATCAAAAGAGCACGAGGTGAAAAATCTTTGCACTCGAGTGCAACATGTAACTTTTCATTCCACCTCAGCGAGGAAATTACTAAATGGAAAAAAAACATTTGCGCATTACAAACAGTTTCAGTCAATCCTGTTGGCGTCAAATAAACTTCCTCTTCGCTAGAATCACTCATTTTCAAGCGACTTCGTAAAAAGAGGAGGTTCTCAATTCGTCTGTATGTTTTTGGTTTTTTTTATGTTTGTTACCTCAGAACTTTTGACTGGGTGAACCGATTTTTATGATTCTTTTTTTATTTGAAAGCTAGTGCTTTCCGTGTGGTTCCATATAAATTTTATTAAAATCTGTGTAGTACTTTAGTAGAAAATTAACAAAAACCAAAAATAATAATGCAAAAATGTACTAATTTGTTGCGATGGAAGTCGGTTTTTTAACGTGTTTAGCGTTTTCAATTATAGGTTTTTCACTTGTTTTCAAGTTTTTTGTTTTTAACCTAAGGTTTTAACAATATGACGCGAAAAGAAAATGGCGCGCGCAAAGCAAATAAATTTTAAAAAAAGTTCCGAGTCTGAGTATTTAGCAAATTAAAAAAGGTTGTATGATAAATTCGGCACCATGGAGGTAGAAGTAAATAGGTACAATAATCTTTTGAATTCACGATGTTCTAAATTCAATTTACTTTATCCTCTAGCGAATAAAAATGGCTTTTGCACTCAGATATTTACTTTATCCTCTAGCGAATAAAAACGGATTTTGAACTCAGATATCGAAGAGCAAAAATACAATTTCGAGGGGATGAAAAGACTTGTATTTTTGCTCTTCGATATCCGAATACAAAAGCCGTTTTTATCCGCTAAAGGATTAAGTAAATTGAATTGAGAACATCGTGTGCACTAAGTTTGTGAATTCAAAACATTATTAAACCTATTTGATAATTCAAAGAAAGGCTGTTACTTGTACTCCGTTTATTTGAAGACTGCATGGCGGGCGATGCGCGTCGCAGCGCGCTTAGATACTACCCTATAATAAATGTGACTACCTACATAACACCTCCACCCTTAATTAATGATACAGTAAATCTTAATATAAGTTCTCATGTAAACCTTGTAATGTTTTAATGCTGCCTTTTGACATCCGAGCAGCAAATTTATTGGTATTAGAGTTACACTTTATTACATTATGTATGCATGAAAATATTAAAAATTAGAAGTATGTAGTTGTGGATACATAAGGACACGAAACCCTCAATGGGCATCTGATAGTATTTTATACCTTTTTTTTATTTATTTATTTATTATGCTAAGTACTAATACACATAAGTATATCACACAATACACAAAGGTCTACATAGTAAAACCATATAACAAATCTGTGAGCCTATCAGTCAAACTCAAATCCAAAACGATTAGGATGCTTTCGTAAACGTGAAGGAAAACGGGTTACAGATGGACTTTGGCCATCACTACCCGCGGCACCAGGGGACCGCGCCGACACAGTCTCCGGGCTCGTCCTCGAACCCGCTTCTTGCCCAACTGAACCACCAGCCACTGGTGCAGCATCAGCCAACAAAGGAGGGCATACCATTCTGCTGCCCTCAAGGTTACATTCTCTACGGTCTTTAATTTGGTCTACATGCCTATGGATAAACACCCCATTACTCGTTTCTAACTGATAATCCGTACCACCTAAACATCTGACTATCCTGCCTTTCGCCCACTTTTGATCCAGTCTATAGGTACGATACCAGACCAGTTGGCCGTCAGTAAACTCTCGCTGCGCCCCGCCCGCTTGCGCCTCCTGGCGGCGCTGTGCGGCGCGCACCGCAGCTGCGCGGTCCGGCTTCACGCAGTCGAGTCTCGTGCGCAACGCTCGACCTTGCAGAAGCTGTGCTGGGCTCTCTCCAGTAGTACTGTGTTCCGTGTTCCTATAGACTAGTAAGAACCTACACAGTGCTGTATCAATATCTTTTCTCTCTGTGATTGCTTTCTTAATTACATTTTTACAAATTTTAACGGCACTTTCTGCTGCCCCATTTGATGAGGGGTGGTAGGGTGCCGAAAACATTTGTTCTACTCCGTTATTCTGTAAAAATAATGAAAATTCTTCACTTGAAAATGGGGGACCATTATCGCTTACTACCTGTTTTGGTATACCAAACCTAGACCAAATTTCTCTTAATTTAATTATCACCTCATGTGCAGTAGTCCTACTCATCTTGACGATTTCTATCCATTTTGAACATGCGTCTACTAAAACTAAGTACGTTGATCCCGCGATGGGTCCTAGGAAATCGAGATGTAGTCGTGTCCAGGGTCGATCTGGCCAGTGCCAGGAGCGCGGCGCGTGCGCGGGCGGTGCTGCTGCAGTCTGCGCGCACGCCTCGCACTCGCGGCACGTGCTTTCTATGGCCTCATCGAGACCCGGCCACCACACGTAACTGCGAGCGATACTTTTCATTTTAACAATGCCCATGTGTGAGTCATGTAATTCTTTCAAAACTTTTTGTTTTAATGTGTTAGGTATAATTACTCTATGGCCCCACATGACACAACCTAATTCAGAATACAATTCTGTTTTTCTATTAAAGTAAGGCTTAAGCTCTTTAATTTCTATTTCATTGGGCCAGCCGTCCCTAATATAACTTAAAACTCGGCTCAATAAGGGATCCTGGGTTGTCTCCTTTTTAATTATCTTATTATCCAACAAAAAGGGGTCCGATGCAAAATGTAAAAACGTCTGTTCTGGGTACTCGGAACCTTCATCATTGCAACTCTTAAATGTTGCTATCATCCGTGATAACGCATCCGCAGTATTTTTGTCTGTACTTATATATTCAATACTGAAATCATAAGCAGACAAAATTAATGCCCATCGTTGTAACCGGCTGGCCGTCATTGCCGGAATGCTAGCCTCTGAATTAAAAATACTTATTAAAGGTTTATGATCAGTTCGTAAATGGAACTGCCTACCAAATAAGTACTGGTGAAACTTTTTTACAGCAAACACAATCGCTAGAGCTTCTTTGTGTATTTGGCTGTAGTTCTGCTCAGCGGGGGTGAGTGCGCGCGACGCATAGGCTACTGGCCGCTCGACGCCCGTCGCGTCGCGCTGCGCCAGCACGGCACCTAGCCCGTGCGCGCTCGCGTCGCTCGTTACTACTATCGGCCGCGAGATATCATAATGTGCTAATACTTGTGTACTTGTTAGTAGATATTTCACCTTATCGAATGCCTGTTTTTGTCTAGGGCCCCACGACCATTCAGTACCCTTTTTCAATAATAAATTAAGCGGAGTCAGATGACTACTCAAATTTTTTATGAACCTACCATAAAAATTTATCATTCCTAGGAAGGACCTCAGCTCGGATACATTCTTTGGTTCTGTCATATTCAAAATAGGTTTAACCTTTTCACTATCGGTACTTATTCCATTTTTATCAACCACGAACCCTAAATATTTCACTTTTTGCGCAAAAAACTGGCATTTCTCTTGTTTGATTTTTAAGCCTTTTTCTTGTAATCTTTTCAAAACTTGGTTTAACGTATCAAGGTGTGATTTTATAGAGTTTGAGTAAATAAGTATATCGTCCAAAAATACTACAACGTTTGGAATGTCACCTAATAAGTTTGACATTATTCTTTGAAAAATCCCCGGACTCGACGAAAGTCCATAGACCAACCTATTGTACATAAACAGCCCACGATGGGTGTTAATAACGGTGTATTTCTTTGTGTCGTCCAGTAAAATCTGATTATACGCTTGCGATAAATCTAATTTGCTAAAATAACAACAATTATTTAAATTAGCAAATAAATCCTCTATCCTAGGCACTGGGTATTTATCAACCAAAAGAACCCTATTCAATGTAACCTTGAAGTCCGCACAGATACGTATGCCTCCGTCTGCTTTGGAAGCAATCACCAGTGGGGTGGCCCAGTCGGAACTCTCAACGGGCTCGATGACGCCGGCGCGCAGCATGGCGTCCAGCTCAGCATCCACGCGGTCCCGCAGCGCATAGGGCAGCGGTCGTGCGCGGCAGAACACGGGGTCTGCCCCTTCGCGCACGTGCAGCGCAGCCCGCCCCCCGGTGAAGCACCCTAACCCGCCATCAAACAAGTCTTCATATCTGGAATGCATCATTTCAATATATTTACTAACATCCTGAACCTCATGTTCTTGAATCCGATTCATTGCACAAAATTTAGGTATTTCTATACAAAGTTCTGCCAGCCACTGCCGTCCTACAAGTGTTGTTGTTCCTCTCTCAATTACATACAAATCTAATAATTTTACAGTTTCTTTATATCTCACTACAACTTCTATGTAACCTAATGGTTTAATTTTACTCCCATCATAAAAACTTATAGTTAGTTGACAAGGCATTAAGGGAAAATGAGTAAACTTTTGTAAATAGAGCTCATGACTAATGCAAGACAGGGCTGAACCTGTGTCAATTTCCATTATCAAATTTCTATTATTTACTAGTAACGCTAAACTAACCGGTTTGTATTCCTTTAATGACATTTGCATTATGGGTTCTTCGTCGTCGCAGCCCATCAAACCCTCGTTTTCATTGGCCCCGCTGTCCTCGTCTTCGGCCTCAGCAACAAAATGCGCCCGCGTGGCACGTGGGACTGCGCGCAAGGCACCCCGCGAGGCACCGCGCCCGCGCGCGCCAACGCCACGTGCCAGACGCCCGCGCCAGGCGCCTGCCCAGCTGCCGCCGGCCGCACCGCGCCTTGCGGCGCCCATGCCACCTTCACCTCCAGGATTCAACTCTGGACAAACGCGTCGCAAATGGCCTCGTTTTGCACAATGGTCACATTCGTACGAACGATAACGGCAGTCACTCCATCGATGCCGCCTATCCCCACACACTATGCAGCTAGTCCCAATTTGTACCTGATGTAGGGGCTCAGAATAATTTACACTGCCCATGCTTGCCCGTGAATTCAGTGATTGTCGATTATGTGATGATTGTGATGTACTACCGTCCACAAAATGGCTGCCACCGACTCCCATTCCAATAACACCGGTTCCGCCACGTTCTACACTATGTGCATCCCTTTCTGCCCCTTCATAGTTGGTAGCAACCTGCACTGCTTTTTCAAAGTCAATTTTATCGACGATTAAAAATAAATGTTGCCGCATACTATCTTTCAACAAACCGCACACAAACTGATCCCTCAAATTTTCATTCAAATTCGTCCCAAAATCACAGTATCTTGCCAATTTTTTTAATTCTGAAACGAATTCTGAAACGGTCTGTCCTTCTTTTTGACGGTACTGACGAAATTGATAACGTTCCGCTAGTACAGATTTTTTTGGTAATAGATGTTCTTCCATCAATTTTTTTATTTTACTAAATTCCAATTCCGATGGCTTTTTGGGACAGCACAAATTCACCATAAGCTCATATCCCGCATCACCTATACTTGATATCAAAGTAGGTACTTTTAACTCGTCTTTAACGGTATTCACTAAAAAGTACATTTCCACACGATCACAGTACGAGTTCCAATTTCCATTGATCACGTCAAATTCCGGCAATTTTCCACTTGTCATTTTGTGTATACACACTACGAAACGTTTTTAATAAAAATATATCCCAAAACGGTCACTTTTTACAAAATATCCCATCCAGTCGTCACTGATAATTCAAAGAAAGGCTGTTACTTGTACTCCGTTTATTTGAAGACTGCATGGCGGGCGATGCGCGTCGCAGCGCGCTTAGATACTACCCTATAATAAATGTGACTACCTACATAACACTATTTACTTCTACTTCCATGGTGCCGAATTTATCATACAACCTTTTTTAATTTGTTAAAAACTTAGACTCGGAACCCTCTTGCTTGGTGTACTTTTTTTAAATTTGTTTTGCGCGCGCTATTTTCTTTTCACGTCATATTGCTTTTTAACCTTAGTTTAAAAACTTGAAACTTGAAAACAAGTGAAAGACCTAAAATGAGTGATTCTAGCGACGAGGAAGTTTATTTGGCGCCAACAGAATTGACTGAAACTGTTAATAACGCGCAAATGTTTTTTTTTTTACATTTAGTAATTTGCTTGCTGAGATAGTATGAAAAGTTACGTGTTGCACTCGAGTGCAAAGATTTTTCACCTCGCTGACGCTCAGGATTCTAATTTTTATATCACTCGCTGTAAATTTTAGAATTCTAAATTCGCTTGCTCGGTTATCAAAATTGAGCACGCGGTTAAAAAGCAACTATGCACTCTTGTAAATAACTTTTATTCTTGTTATTGTGATTGACTGATTAATAGTAATAATTATCATGAAGTTAATTACGCATTACATGATGATAAAAAAGTAATCGTGAAATTTATAATTAAAATAATCTTAGTTCAGATGTATTATAAAGGTATTACTTCTTACAATTACCTTATCATTCTAAGTTATAATCAGAAAATTAGAGTGTGCAACATGATAGCACTCATTTTAAATTACTGAAAACGCGGAAAACTTAACATTTTATGATAGATTAAAACAATTTTTGAAAGGTACGCTTCTGAAAAAAATGGCAGTTTATATAAGAAGACAAGTGTTTGTTTCGGTTATAGGTAAGTTTTATAATTTAAATAATAATAATATAACTATGTGTTAATTGAGATTTTGATAGAGATCGATTGTCTTACACTAATAGATTTTTTTACTTTCGAGCGACCGACGTAGGTATTGTGATGGCAACAAAAATCGAAGTTGACATTTTGATAGGAATCGATTGTCTTACACTAATAGAGTCTAAAAAACAAAAAAAATAAAAATGTGTCTGTTTGATGCTTAGTTCCCAAACTACTTTTGACGGACGGATTTGGGTAAAATTTGGGTTAGGATAATAATATTTTTATATCTCAAGGTTTTTTTAAATTATCTTGATTTTTAGGGTTGCCACTTTGCTTATTTTTTTTTCTCAAAAATAGCTCCTACGATTTTGACGAAACTCGGTATGTATCTATAACTATACATATATAGCCTACAGTACGCGTTGATTCGTTGTTCCAAGAAAAATGGGACTAAGGCACAGGACTAAGGTATCTCAATTGGTAGACATCTGGCGCTGATTTCAAGTTATTGGTGCTTAAGATCTTTTTACCGTTTAGTCTGGAATGACCACAGATTATCCGAGAACTTTTATAGTCAGTCTTCTTAAATTTCTTACACCGCGCCTCGATAATAGGGATGACGACAGCATCAGAAAATGATCAAGTGATCATGAACACTCTTGATCACTAAATTGCCCTCCTACTTAAACTTCGGGAAACCTTACTCGTTTTGTTTTCCATCAAGTCTTCGATTTTAAACTCGCCAAAATCACAAAATGAGTACATATATGACGCTGTCAAACTATGACGTCATGCCTAGGTTTTTCTAACATTTTTAGAACAAAATATCGTTTTTGACAGATGATAAAAAGTAACTCAGATGACTAGCATTCGTCACCCTATTGTCTTTGCTTGGTTAATCTTGTTACAGACCACAGATGACAGGAAATTTGCTTATAAACTTTTCTTTGTAGGAAACCGATATTTTTTTTTATTCACAATTGGTAAACCCTTGACAACTTTAACTTAATTAATCTTTTTAAAGACTACCAGATGATAGGGTTATTTAAACTTATCTTTGTTTGAATCGGATAATTACCAATAAGATGTTGACAGGAACGATTAAAGAACACCCAAAGAAATCCAGGTTGTTTGTTACTTTTTCTCAAAAATGACTTACGATTTTAATTAAACTTAGTGAATAATTAGAAATTAATAGGGCCTACTGCACTGGGTACTTTATTATTCCAGAAAAAATCTGAGTAAGGTACCTCCCATACAAACCCAAAATATTTTTAAATTTTTCATCAAGTCTGATATATACCCAGCTTTATTCTTTTCATCCTTAGACCTCAGTGTATTATTTATTGTTGATTTGTGTTTTCCCGACTATGACAGACGGCTTTTCGAGAAATTTATTTTTGTTTTTCATGGTATTATCAAAGTATATCTCAAAGTCCTCTAGATTGCAACCTCACCCCCTCGTCACCCATATTGATACAGATTGGTTACAGTATGGTTCTCGAACGTATGGGATTTCGCCATGTTTTGTTTGTTTCGTCATTTGTTTTTAGAAATCTAATTTCATGACCATTTGTATGCAGTGTCCGGGGTGTGGTAAGAAACTACTTACGTACATTATCATAATTACAAAGAGTAAGGAATATTACAATTATTTAATAATAAAAGCTACAAGTACTCCAAAGTGTCAAGTACGTATTTCTTACAAGTAAATTATTTGTATAGCCGCATTGTGCACAATTTCTCTGGCAAACATAAATCAGCATTAAAGAAACCGGCCAAGTGCGAGTCAGAACCGCACAAAAAGGGTTACGTACCATCATACTAGATGGCGCTAGTTTCCTCATGTTTAAAAAAAACATGTTTTTTGTATGGAAACTTCCCTTATTTTTTCACTTTTTCTAATTTTTAATATTTAGTCTTATAGCGGCAGCAGTAATACATCATCTGTGAAAATTTCAACTGTCTAGCTATCAAGGTTCTTGAAATACAGCCTGGTGACAGACGGACAGACAGACACACAGACGGACGGACCCAGTAGCAGTGATAAGTGATGTAATCAGACTTAATGATATTTAGTAATTTACGGAAGATACCTTATCTCAGATAAACCTACCGTCCCCTATAAAGGATATCAGAAAAACATAATATTCGAGTACCCGCATTTTATTTATGTTTGTTTCTTTCGGTGTATCGTTAGATGAGATCATAACACAATATAAATAACATTTGTTTTTGTTCGATAATAATTAATTTACTTCAAAAGCAACACAATTAACAATGATTGTGTCCCGATAGAGATATGTAAATATTTTTAGAGGTTTTATATTTTTTGACATTCCCGTTCCTTCATTGTCTTTATTATTTTTAACCACCTCCGTGTCATAATGGTGTTATCCGTTAGCTTTACATCAAGAGGTCGCGGGTTCGATTCCCAGCGGACTCTAAATTTGTAAGACACGGTTTGGTTGGTGGAAGGGCATTTTCTTAGCCATCTTGTCTAAGTCTTGCCGCCTAACATCAATTCCAACAACATCGATGTGTTTCGGCTTAAAAAAGATAGCCCATAGTTCCCCATTGCATTAGGGAATATTGGTAAGCCCGCTGCCAACTTCGGCATCATTGTCACTCACCATCAGGCATGCATCAGGTAAGACTATGCCAAGGGCTTACCAATTGTGATCTTAGTGCTCGT
The DNA here is from genome assembly GCA_947284805.1 of Coleophora flavipennella. Taxonomy (NCBI): domain Eukaryota; kingdom Metazoa; phylum Arthropoda; class Insecta; order Lepidoptera; family Coleophoridae; genus Coleophora; species Coleophora flavipennella. The sequence continues at coordinate 6,036,972 of OX369287.1, read as the reverse complement.
AGTAAAGTTAACGCCACTGCCTTGATTGAAACAAATAGGAAGAAAGAAAAAAGAGGTTTGTAAACTCTTTAATGCACAAAAAGAAATACAATTATTGATACATAATAGCATTAGCATGCACAAAGGCGGACTCATACCAAACAGGGATCTCTTCCGTCCAACCATTAATTACGAAAAGATCTCATCAATCATCTCATCTCGCCATCCCGAAAAGAAAAAAAAACGTGCTACATTAAATGTTTGACTAGATGTAAAAATGTGATGTATTTGTTGCAGCCCACTGGTTAAATTAGCCATTCAATTAACTACCTAGCCGGTTTATTGAATGGCGACACTCAATAGAATGACTATGGAATAACTAGGCCGAAGGTTGGTTGAACAAGCGTCACTCAACGTTCAACTAGTTGGCTGATTGTAAGCCAGCCCTTTGACTAAGGCGGACGTAAAATCCCATACATAGAAAAAGGAGTTGGAAAAAATTAGTTTTTTCTAACAATAAGTGAAGCCAATTAGGTTCGGTCAGGTTTGATTGATAAAACAGTCAAAGAGACTCGCGAATAGGTAGCAGAATGCTACGCAGCAGAAGAAATCATCGGTTTTTTATACGGAGTATCTTCGGAATATCCCATTCAACGACTTGGCTAAATGACGTTCAGCAAAGTACTTGAACGTTACATTTAATGACTTGGCCAGTTGTCCTTTATTCATTCAATTGAATGTCGCCATTCAATCAACGGGCTAGACTTTCAATCAAATGGTAGATTTATCCAGATGGCTGCGACATATTCATCAAGTGCTTCGAAAAATACCATATGGAATAAGTAAATAAATACAATAGTCAACTTTGTATAAGACTTTAAATCTTGAGATTTTATAATAAACAATGTTATATGAATAGAAGCAGAATTTAATGCCTGGTTTAATAGTGAAATAAAAAACTTGCATTAATACAAAAAAAAACTAAGTTTATTAAGACGAACAAAACAGTACAACATTTAGTTGAGGGTTTAAAAAAATCTAATTAGAGCTGGGTTTAGTACGAAAAACAAACAAAAAAGTATCTGTTTATTTTATTTTTATTTTTATGCACAATTGGTAAACCCTTGACAACATCTCACCTGGTGGTAAAATTAATAGTCAGTCGGATCCCGTAAAGCATTTGCTATCGCTCTACATCTCCTTGGCATGCTCAGTAACAGGTTGTGAATAGTGGCCTGGGGTATCATGCTCCTCGTCCGCGAAAGATGTAAGAAAAGATCTTGTTCTGTTCGTAAGTTCTGAGGAAGCTGTTGAAATACTATTCATCCGAGTAAATCCTAGGCATGCTCAATAGGACTCATGTCACAGGACTGTGGAGGCCAGTCTAAGAGCGTGATATCATGTTCACGAAAAACATTTAAAACAGGACCTGCAGTGTGCGCGCGAGCATTATCTTGCATGCACATGAAATTCTCTCCCATTTGAATTCGGTGCGGAACAACAATAGGTTCTACCACCTCGTGACGGTATTTTTCTGCATTCATGTTGCCCCGTATAAAAACGAGGTCAGTTCTTCTGCCAAGACGAATTCCAGCCCAGACCATTATTGTACCCCCCTGATAGGAATGCACTTCCTGAGGACAAAGAAGCCGTTCGTGACGTCAGGTAGCTCGCCATACGCGTACTCCCCTTGAATCAGGGTGGAAACCGAATCTGGATTCATCAGAAAACAACACACGAGCCCACTAATCTTCTGGCCAGTCTAGGTGAACACGTGCCCATCGTAACCGTAGAGCACGATTGCCTCGCCGGAGAGCTACAACCCGCAACGGCCTACGGAACGTAGAACAACTTCATGCAGTCTCTTCCTGGCTGTTTGGGTGCTGAAAGCCACCTGGTGTTGAGTTTGCAGTCTTTCAACCAGTTGCCGCGCTTTAGTTTTAGGCTCCCACCTAACGATAATCCGAATAAAGCGGTCTTGTCTCTCAGTTGTAACACGTGATCTACCTATATGTCGTTCGGTCGCATTCCCGGTGATCCGATAACGTTGTCATAACCTTCGAATTAACGACTGGTTGGAGTCGATGGCATCTGCAACTTGACGTTGTTTACTTCCGGCTTCCAGTATGCCCACAGCGCGTAACCTTTCATCTTGAGTTAAATGACGGCGTGGCATTACCGCTTATAAGCCAATACTTTATTTCAAATAAAAAAATAAAAAACGACGGGTTGCACTCCGGGAGTGCCGGCAGAAGTGAAAACTTGAATATTAACGTTGAGCATTTATATTACATTAAAAAGTTTATATCTCAGAAAAATCAACAAAAAATCAACTCCATCCGTCTTACGAATTTTCGATCAGGTCACGTGTCCTGACGCGAGTTTAACATTTTTTACCCATTACAAAAAAAGTGCACAACGCCGCTAAAGAAGTTTTCACTTCAAAAATAAAACAATTTTCAACACAAATAATTAAAATTCCAGTCAACAAACGAAGAAACTTAATAACAAGATAAACCTTTTTCCGCCAATTTAATCGAAAATGATGTAAAAGAGAAGAATTATATTGTTTGAACTTTTAAAGAAGGAACATTATTTATCAAGTTTTTATTTCGTTTAAAATTGTATAGGTGGCCGTTTCTTATTCGAAGAGAATACAAGAAAGTTCATTTTGATGTTTGAGTCTTAGACAAAGTCTCTAGTGTATAAATATTATATATTTCAGTCTGCTGTCCTTTATAAGGGACAGCATTTTCCGGGATTTTTCTTATTTTTTTTAAATACCTTAGACCTGAATCATCATTATTTTTTACAGAAATTTAAATAATTCAATGTTAAAAAGTTTCACGCTTCTTATTAAGATTTATATGGAACAATGAACTAACCAGTGTAGTAGGCTTTATAAGTTCTAGTTACTTACAAAGTTCCATTTTAATCGTTTGAGCCAGTTTTGAGAAAAAAACGAATCCTCTGGATTTGTATGGGACTACCTTTTTTTGATTTTTTCCTGAAATAAATAACATCACATGCAGTAGGTCGAGTAAAGTTGTAGTAACATGTAAGGTTTTAATTAAATCGTTAGAGCCGTTTTAGAGAAAAAAAAACATCTTTTACTAAGGTGATAACCCAATAGCATACTGGAAATATTAAAATAATATTGCCCTTGACAAAATTCCATCAATATCCGATCATTAATTTAGCCGCTAGCGCCTGAACAGACTGAAAAACACACACGCACATACTTTTTTCTTGCTTTTTGGACTCAATTATTTCTCATAGTTTGATCCATGTTTTGTGCAATGCATTGAATTGGTATGAATTGAAGCTTCTTCTTCTGCCACACAGCAGGTGGAAGATGTTCATCTAAAAACTCACTCTACATATAACAATAAATGTGCAGAATGATCACGTTACCCTAATTTTATTTTATTTTTTATTTTGACTTTATTTGATGCAGAAACAAAATACAAACTGATTCACTTACATATAAAAAAATCTTAGGAATAAATATATAAATTTTGCATTTCGATGACGACTCTGTATAAAATATAAATTATAATATTAAAATCTGTATAAATGCATAAAAACAGTCACCTTTTTTTCGTTTCTCAACCAAATAAAGTGTTATACAGATGAATAAAGCCTACTGCTTTGTTTGACATATCACTTTTATGCAAAATGTCATTTACTGCTTCAACAAAACCAAAATCATATTTTCTGAAATTAACGTTTTTTTTAAATATTTAATAAACTAATGCATGTACCAAAACTTTCACAAGATACGTTATGTTAAGAATTTTACTACCTATCATATGACACAAAAACTGTTTGAATTGGACAAGTGGTTATTGAGATATTAACCAAATCTTATACCCAGTTTTCACATCTTTTCCCTCCCCTCCCTCCCACTTCCGCCACTTTAGAATGCGACAACTGGTTCATTCTACTTCAGGATATCATGCTTAACACTGGTTGTCGGTGGAGGAGTCGTCATACCAACGGGAATCGATTTGGCGTCTTTTATAAAAACCTTACTAATGAGGCCCCTGGAATATTATCTTACCAAAATGAAAAAGGTCAATGTTATTTATTTCAATTGATAAAAAAGGATTATTGTAATTGGATTTTTATTGGATTTACAAGGATTTTATTCATCTCATATTTAGTTATCTTGTAATGGGTAGTTTTTAGGGTTCTGTACACCCAACGGGTGACCAACAGGACCCTATTACTAAGCCTCCGCTGTCTGTCTGTCTGTCCGTCTGTAAGCGGGCTGTATTTCATGAACCGTAATAGGTAGATAGTTGAAATTTTCACAGAATATGTAATTCTGTTTCTGCTATATTAACAAACACTGAAAAATCTTCGTATCAGCTCATATACGTCCCCACCGAGGGGCTCGAGCGTACCCTGAATAAGGACGATCGGTTTTTAGTCGACCACGCGGGATCCAGTGAAAACAGAAAAAGTGAAAAACAAGAGGGGGTCTCCATACAAAAAACCTGTTATGTTTTTGATACGTAGGTCTTTAGAAGTATTTTTAATTTATCTCTATAGTAAAAACCGTAATACATACAAGCGTAAAACTTGGTGTGATTATAACACTAATATTATAAAGGCGAAAGTTTGTGAGTGTGTATGTTTGTTACTTCTTCACGCAAAAACTAGTGAACGGATATGACTGAAATTTGGTAGGTAGACAGATTAGGACCTGTATTAACACATAGGCTACTATTTTTAACGCTCGCGAGCCGCTGCGGCACTGCGCACCCTCGAAAAGTCAAAGAAATTATGTCCACGCGGGTGAAGCCTCGGGAAACAGGTAGTACTGAAATAAAACAAAAAATTATAAAAACTGGCAATGTGTCAGTCGTACTCGCGCTAAGGAGTCTGAACTGAATGACAAAAAAGGCATATTTTTGTAGTTAGCGTTGATGTCTTTTGTTTGTAATGTGAATAGGTATGATTGTCATTATATTATGTTGTTGTGTGGAGAGGTGTGGTGGTACGGAGCCCTCGGAGTGCTACTCCGACTCGCACTTGGCCGGTTTTTTTAATTAGCTTGTGGTAAGGGGATCCAATTACCAAGCCTACGCCTAAGCATCCATTTGTCCGACACTTAAAGAACTATACAGGGTGTAACAAAATTGGTATAGGACCCGTTAACTGGGGGTTCTACTCATCATACTGAACAACTTTCCCCAAGGAACCCATAGTCAATTCTCAAAAAAAAAATGCACAAAATTGTTTGATCAGCTTATCGATTTGTATAAAGAAAAAATGTTTTTTTTTTGCGATTTCAGCAAAGTCTTAGAACAAAAGTTGTTCAGTATTATGAGTAGAAACCCCATTTAATAGGACTGTATATATAATTTGAACCGTGATAGGTAGCTGGCTGAAACTTTCACAGAACATTTGTTATTATAGCAGATTTATTAAGAAATAATAAAAAAAAAAAGTGGTGTTCCTAAACAAGAAATCTGATTTTTAACGGTTTTTTTATTTGCTGTATAGTACAAAAAGGTAATAAATACAAGCTTAAGCTTAGCGTGTCTAATGATAGTGCAAACAAAAAAAAACTACCAATACTAAAAACCCGCCAAACGTGAGTGTTACTCGCGCTAAGGAGCATGAACTAAAAACATTTTTTGTCGCACTCGTTGACGTCTTTCCGGTTTTTTTCACCCCACTGCCCCTATAGGAGGGTAATATTTTTCGAGTGATTCTATGTATGTATGTATGTCAGTAAGTAGGTCTGTTTCTTTGACTGAGCCTGTAGTCTAAACGGCTTGATGGATTTTGAAGTGCGAGGTGTTTTCAGAATATCATATATCTTACCATCAGGTGAGATATAGTCAAACGCACTCAAATTTTTAATAAAAAAAAAAAAAAAAATACTTGATCCCGAAAGTGAATGAGATATATTTTTACACGACTGTCAAAAAAAGATGTGATCCCTTTCGCCGTAGAGACGAGTGGACCATGGGCTGTTGAGGCGAAGGCATTAGTCAGGGACATAGGTCGCCGGATGCATAATAATAATGGTTGTGACCCACGATCCTGCTCTTTCCTGGTGCAGAGGCTGTCCATTGCGATACTACGTGGCAATGCCGCGAGCATAATGGCACAGTATATATATTAGTACTAAATAATGGGCACCTTTGCGCCGGGTGGGATCAGAGGTGGTCTTTTTGACTGACGAACCTAACGGTAATTTTTTTTTAAATTAAATTTTTATTGATATAGTTGTATTAATTAAGGTTGCATAAATAAAAAACTGGGTAATGTTTTTATGCCGTCGAGTTACAATTATTTATTTAATTACTAAGATTTTTAGCTTTTTAACTGTTTTGTTATAGTATACGTTGGACAGATTCTACACGGCTATGCTGCCGGGTGGTCAGCTCCGGTGGTTCAAAAACTACGAGATCCGCATTTAACACCATTACAGGATGTGCTTACTGAGGGACAGGCGTCGTGGACAGCATCTGTTATTTTAATAGGAGCTATTTTGGGTGAGTGAAACATTATATACTAGCTGTGCCCGCGACTTCGTCCGCGTGGAGGTTTTGAATTTATCCACGGGAACTCTTGAATTTTCCAGGATAAAACGTATCCTATATGTTAACCTGTTGCGGACTATAAGGAACCACCATACAAAATTTTATCAAAATCGGCCTGGTAGTTTTTGCGTGATGCGCGAACATACAGACAGACAGACAAAAATTCCAAAAGTTGTTGTTTTGGCCTCTATGTCGTTATTAATGTTCACCGCTGTTATTATTTTTACAAAAATATTTCATGTACAGACAGACACGGCCCCGTTTCAGTTTTATTATATGTATAGATAAGATAAGAGGTAATAAAATAAATACTTTTTACTACATACACTATACAATTAAAAGAAAAACACAATATTATAAACCATTGCCTTTGAGAGCTGAGGTTTTCAAAATGGCTGAAATATTATATTTTCACGTTTTCAACAACTATGGCTCCGCCATTTAGAAAAATTACCAAAAACTAAATCGATAGTTTATCTTAAAATTAAGAAAAAAAACATGATTGAGATTATCTATCACAACAAGCCCTTTCATTTGATATGTCAACGATACAGTTTGCAAACTTTTTTTACATTTTCTAATTTACACCCCAAAAGTGGCCACCATGTTTAAAATTAATTAATTTATGTTACATGTCCGTCTTTGTGTCACCGACTTACATATGTGTTCCAAATTTTAATTCAATCATTCAGTAGTTTTTTAATTATTATTTTTGATGTGTAACATCTTTGCTCTCGCTTTCCTGCAATTTGTGGGAGTGATTTCGTGAAATGGGACGGAAGTGTCCCATGGGACGGAAATGTGTCCCAGGGAGTCGCGTTTTTTCAGGCTTTAAAAGCGCGGAAAAGGCAAAGGTATCTATGACCATACAGCCTAGTCTGCCGTATCTTTGCCGTCCTTTTTTCAGGCTTTAAAAGCGCGGAAAAGGCAAAGGTATCTATGACCATACAGCCTAGTCTGCCGTATCTTTGCCGTCCTTTTATAAAGTATTTTGTCACATGTTACACATCATATGCGAGTACTGTAGGTCTCGCTCGATTTTTTTTTTTATTATCAATTGGTAAACCCTTGACAACATCTCACCTGGTGGTAAATGATGATGTTGCCGAAGATGGAAGCGGGCTTACCAAAAAGTACATTTATTTTTTTAAAGGCTACGGAATCCTATTTTGAGCGATTCTGACACGCACTTGGCTGGATTTTTTACGTACTTACTAGGTCACATAAATAGTTCTTAGCTATGTTAGACCTGGTAGGTGGAATTGCTGTTGAGCTCCTATTCTTATTACTTAAAACTAGCAATTCTTGTATATACAGGGTGACTGGTAATTAGTGCAAATCCTTTTAAGGGGCTATAGATCAGTTCATTTGCAACAAATTAAACCATATAACACCTTACGCAAAAGTGACCCATTTTAGAGATATTGCAGTTTTAAGTTTTTTTATAAAAAATCCCAAGTGTTATATCTAAATATCAATAAAACGAAAAAAATTAATTACCGTTCGTATTTTTTATTTTTTTTAACTTTGTTTCATTTTAGAATGTAACGAAGTTAAAACCAATAAAAAATACGAACGGTAATTATTTTTTTTAGTTTTATTGATATTTAGATAACTTGCGATTTTTTATAAAAAATCTTAAAACTGCAATATCTCAAAAATGGGTCACTTTTGCATAAGGTGGTATATGGTTTAATTTGTTGCAAATTAGCCCCTTAAAAGGATTTGCACTACTTACCAGACACCCTGTATAATTGGTTTCTCGGAAATGGCTCTAACGGTTTACTTGAAAATGGGTTTACGGGGGTTTTAGGGGCGAAAAATCGATGTAGACAGGTTTAATCTCCGGGTAAACGCAATTTTCCGAGATTTCACGTAAGGAAATCAAGCGCAAAATATGACGCGCAAGTATCATATTTTCACAATACATTTTAGGAGCTATCCTAGCCGATTGGTTAACGAGTCTAGCTCACGAACCGAATGGCGTGGGTTCTAAACCTCACTAGAGGCGTGATATTTGTTTCGTTTATTTTAAATTAATTTTAATGTTATGGGTTTAATTTGAAGTTTTTTATTCTGAAAATCCAATATTACAAAAAAAAAGAGATTCGCCCTACGCGAGGCTCGGCCTCCGGCCTCGCAGGCAGCGCTACGGGTTTCATCATACGCGGAGCCCGGCCTGCGGTCTCGCTGGGCTCGCCCTACGGCCTTGCATTAGGTGGTATGGCCATGGAGCCTTAGTCATTGTAACAAAAAAACGTCATGATAACTAGCGTAATTTTACTGCAGTTAGGTATGTCCAACTTCAAGAAATATATATAGTGTGTGTTGCCAGGGATGATAGACGGAACTGAGACATGGTCGCTTATTTTAGGCCTCATAAGAGGGTTCAAGGTCACCCAAACGGCAATGGAGCGTGCTATGCTCGGAGTTTCTCTGCGTGATCGAATCACAAACGATGGGATCCGTAGAGGAACCAAAGTAACCGACATAGCTCTCAGAATTGCTAAACTTAAGTGGTAGTGGGCGGGGCACATAGCTAGAAGAACAGATGGCCGTTGGAGTAGTAAATTTCTCAAATGGCAACCGCGCACCAGAAAATGTAGCGTAGGCAGGCCTCCCACTCGGTGGACCGATGACCTGGTGAAGGTTGCGGGAAGCCGCTGGATGCGGGCAGCGCAGAGCTGGTCGTCGTGGAATTCCTTGGGGGAGACCTATGTTCAGCAGTTGACGTCCATTCGGCTGATATGATGAGTATGTCGATGCCAAGATCCATTGTGGGTCGCTCGCTAAGTTATCAAAGTGACCTGACATATTTTTCCTTTTCGTTTCAGGTCCATACGTTTCTGGCTACCTCTCAGGCTGGAAGGGGCGAAAGCCATGTTTGTTTGTAGGAGGTGCACTAACCCTGATTTCATATTTAATTCTAGCGACTGCAAGTAGCTATGCATTAATATTAGCTGGGAGAATATTTACAGGGCTGGGCGTCGGAATTGTATTTGTGGTCAATTTGGTTTACCTTGGAGAAATAGCGTAAGTGAAGTGAAGAATTTGATATTCCTCATTATTATTTTGCGAAGCCTTATTATTATTTTGCAATACCTCATCATTATCTTGCAATGCCTCATTATTATTTTGCAGTGCCTCATTATTATTTTGCAGTGCCTCATTATTATTTTTCGAGGCCTCATTATTACTTTGCAATCATCATATCAGCTCTTATACGAGTACGTCTCTACCGAGGGGCTCGAGCCTACCCTGATTTAGAGCGATGGTGCCTTAGTCGACCACGCGGGCCCAGTGGGGTTGGTCGATTTTACACACAACCTTCGAGTTTCTTCACAGGCTTGTGCAGGTTTCCTCGCGATTTTTTCCATCACCGTAAAAGCGTCAGATAAACATACATATCGAAATACGATCGAGAGCGAGATCGTCGGTGGCGTAACAGCTAAGGCCGCCGCCTCCTGTCCGGGAGGTCGTGGTTCGAAACCCGCCACGTACCAATGCGATTTCGAATTTCGATTTCATATGTACGTTTATCCGACGCTCTTACGGTGAATGAAAAACATCGTGAGGAAACCTGCACACGCCTACGAAGAAACTAGAAATTTGTGTGTTAAGTTGACCAACTAACTGTGGTCGACTAAGGCCCGATCGCCATAATTCAGGGTAGGCTCGATCCCCTTGGGGGGGGGGGGACGACGACGTTAATGAGCTGACATGATGATCGAAATACGAAAACACATTGGTACGTGGCAGTAACTGAACCACAACGTCCGAAGCAGTAGGTAGCGAATCTAGCCGTTACGCCACCGACGACAAGAGGTAGCGACCCTATCCGCCAGATTTTTTTTATTTTCTGTGCCAACAACTGAAATTTTGTAAAACCTCTTTGCTGTTTTACAATAGGTATCTTATTAACGTAGCTACCGTCTCTTATAAACAACTTCGATATGGGGACTCAGGTATGTCGGCTTGGTACCTCTAGTCTTAAAAGGAGTGTATCCCCATGGCGCTTCAAAAAAACGAATTTGGTTCTTAATTGAATATTATCAATCAAAGTAATTTATATGCCTTTGGTTTATCAGACTTCCGTAATAATAATAAACAGTACCCCTTCCCTTCCCTTCCATCGAACTAACTATGGCCGCAACTCTTTTTTCACACGTGTTGCTCGATCCTACAACAATATACTTGGTAATACAGATCCGTTTAAAGATTCTAAAGTAAAGTTTAAAAGACATAAATAGCCACTACCTAACGTAACTTTGTTTTGATTTTTCTTTAATTTCACAAGTTTGGACAATTGACATTATCTTATGACTCGCAAAAGCAACTTCCCTTCCATACACCTCCTCCCCCTTCCTTTACTTCCCTCCCCCCTCCACACACACACACACACACACACACATATACACACACCTTTTATTTTTTATTTCTAATAAAACCTTATCATTCCTGTTTTAACCTACTTATTTCTTTAATATTTGACTAGTATTTTTTTTTTCTTCTTGTATAACTTTCTTAACATCAGATGTACAAGTTTGTTCTTCTAAATTATCTAACTGTGGAAATCTGTAAAGGCTTTAGAATTTAGTCATACCATTTAGTTATATGTGTTAAAGAATAGCTTTTGATTTCCCAAACTGTAAAAATAAAAAAAAAATAAAAAAATAAAGAATTCCGTAAAATTTCTATTTAGCTCCGTTTCGAATTTTTTTTTAAACCGGCTAAGTGCGAGTTGAACTCGCGTAGAGAGGGTTCCGTACAATGCCAAAGTCAAATACAAAATATCACATTTGAAATCCTCACAGTAGGTATGACGCGAGTTAACTACTACTAGCCCTATCTAATGGTGTTTTAGTGAACTATTTTCCGTAAGTGAACGTATTATATTGAGTTTATCACTTCATTTTCAATTGATAGAATTGTTATAGGTTTTCCTGTAATCTACAAACAATGAAATATGTTTTGTATTTTTTCCAAATTTTAGACTCAGTAAACTTAGTAAACCCTCGATAACTGCACAGTAATTTGACCTTAAATAACCAAAAGGAATAGATCTAGACACATGGCAGCGTGTCCGCCAAGCGAAAGTTTAAGTTTAACTTTGGTTTTAAGTTCACTCTGCACAGTTTTTATAACTGATGATACCAATTTCCGGCCTCTTTTCATAGCTGATGTGTCAGGTGTTTTAGCTCCCATGATCGCAGCTACTAATGATCCATCTGGTATTTGGCAGGGACTAACCTCATATACTTTGAATGCAGTTATACAAGCATATCTTAGGTCATACCAGAAAGGGCTCTTACATTGGTTTCGAGATGACTTTTCAATAAAATCAAGAGCATTTTTGTTATTTTTTTCTTGTAATGTTTCTAGTAATTTGTTGACATCATTTTTTATATCATCACTCGCTTAAATAAGGAAATCATTAAGAGAAAACTGTCAAAAATCACTGTGTTTAAAGTCGTTCTGATACCTCAACAGTTCACAATTCATAATTTTCTTCAATAATTCCAGCCACAATATACACTGTTGTGTTTGTTACTGCTAATCTTTGATTTAAATTCTTGAAATCCTTTTACAGAGTCTTGTTCCTGTATTTTTCTATGAAACTCTTCACAGCGCTGTTCTCTCACTGTTTGTCTTTCAGCGGGATCCACCCTAGACATCTTCGTTTTACTCAGATATTGAGGCAGGTTGGGGAAAATATGAGGCACAGCACCATCAACTAACTTTGGGTTTCTCAAGAGAAAAATCTCGCGGGTTTCATCACTTTTTCTTATATTTTCACTCCGTATTATTTTATTTTCACTAAAATGTTTGCAGCACACGAAAGATCCTTTCGAAGGCTGCCATTTGGCTCTTGGTATTGCCCTTGTCTTGCCTAGAAACTGGCTTTTCTCCATTTTTCAAACTAGAATCATAATTTGATTTACAGCCAGGTACACAGCAATTTCGAGGCATCTGAAACAAAATTGAACTTGTTACTCTGTTACCAATCAGCTCTAGAAACTGAATGGGTTTTTAACAGAAGATTGTACGAAATTACTTAATAATACGTACCTTGTTCGATAGCACAAGCTGTGAATATAATGTATAATAATGTTTTCTTTGGAAAAAGCATAGAGTTTCTTATAATTTTCTTTAAAACCCACTAAGGTCATATCGAAACATGACCGAAACAACAATTTATTTTAAAATGACACTTGTGTATTATCCGACTGAGTTTTCTTTGTAGTAAGTTACTAGCAAATTATTACTTCCCTGACGCCTACGCAAATAGGTCGCATGATCTGTTGTATGACGTCATCTTAGATTCAGCCAATCCTGACTGTTTTACTGGAAGTGAAGCTGCGCAAAATAGGTTGCGCGCGAAAAACGTGACACGATCACTACATTTTACTCCTCATATTTTTCATACCGGGCTCCTTATATGAGAATCGATTCTTAAGGAGTAAACTCCAAAAATTATTTACTTTGCACACCTGTGTATTGGTCATAGGATTATACTATCCTACCAAATTTCACCTGATTTGCTCCATTAGATTTGGAGCAAATGGGCTTGGACAGACGGACGGACGGACTGACAGACACACGAATGATCCTATAAGGTTCCGTTTTGTTTTTTTTGTACGGAACCTAAAAATGGCCTCATCGCTGACCTCTAAGAAAACGCCTTTGTTCCATTCAATGGTACATAGCTCAGGGGTTTGGAACATGAAAGACATGCCACTTGTTACTAATAAAAGACCATAAGTAGTGTCACCATAAAGTCAATAATAAAAAACAATAACTTTTTTATTTTTAACAAAAATTGGCATTGAATTTCAAAAAAGGAATCGGCAATTTCATAGGTAAAGACCTATTATTATGTTAATTCAATTCAATTCAATTCAATATATTTATTCAAAATAGGTGCAAATTACACTCTTTCTGATAGTCATAAAATAATAATAACAATGTCATTTGTGAAGAATCAAGAAATAAACAATAATTATAATTGGTTAATAACGTCAAAATTAAATCCTTGATTATATGTAGATAGATTATGTCATTAGAACATGAAAACAATATGACACAAAAAGTTATACATTAAAAAAAAATATTGAATGCATTTAACAAGAGTAGGCCAGTTCACACGGACAGCATCCGGTCACGAGTATAACGCGAGAGTCAGCCATCGCTCCCATCAACCATATTAGAGGGAAAGGAACGACCCGGCTCCCGATGCGCCACCATCCGCACGAACATTTAAGCGAGCATGCACCACTCATGTTAATGCTAAGATAAAAATATTGATTAAAAGAAGTACTAGACTTGTCATGTCTCATCGCTTCCACATCAATTCTTAGGTTGGTCATAATTTTATTACTATTAAACATGATTAGTAGTGTTGATAGAAGAAACACTGTCTACCTATACAGTTTTGTCATTTAAACGGTTGTCTTATAATAACTTTTTCTACAAAGAGTTCTTTTGATACAATTTTTTGAACTGTTTTTCTGACAAATTTAACACATCGTCGGGTAATTTGTTATAGATGAGTGAGCATTGCCCCACAAAGGATTTATTGATTTAGCTAAGTCTGGTATAAGTTAGTTGAAGTTTATTCCTATTCCGAAGATTTCGACTGTGCCTGTCACTATTCAGTGAAAAGAGATGCATACTTTTACGTACATACATTATATTTTCATAAATGTACTGACATGGGAAAGTTATTATATTAATATCTTTGAACTTATCTCGGAGTGACTCACCATAACGCATTCCATAAATCGCACGAACCGCTCTTTTCTGCAGAACAAATATGGTATTTATATCAGCTGCATGTCCCCACAAAAGTATCCCATAAGACATAATACTATGGAAGTAGCTGAAATATACCAGTCTTGCGGTGTCTATATCCGTAAGGAGCCTGATTTTTTTGACTGCGTATGCGGCTGAGCTAAGCCTGCCAGCTAGTGTTTCTAAATGCGGGCCCCATTGAAGCCTTGAATATACTGTAAATCCTAGGAACACGCTTTGATTTACAAATTCTAATACATTACCGGCTAAGGATAAATTGTTGTTTACTTCAATAACATTAGGTAATGTGAATTTAATACATTCGGTCTTTTTTGCATTTAAAAGAGTGTTTTTGCATTTAAAAGAGTGTCGTTTGCTTCGTCAGACATATCAGTTTTTCTGTCATTCTTAAAAACTAGTGATGTAATCCGCAAACAACACAATTTTTGACAGTGATTCAACCATGAATGGTAGATGATTAATATAAACTAAAAAAAGGAAAGGTCCCAAGATAGAGCCTTGAGGCACACCCATATTTACCCATGAACCCCTTGATTTCGTAACATTTATTTGTACTTTTTGTATCCTAGTTACTAAATACGATTCTTAAAGATCTAGAGCCTTATGTAATGGTCCAGTTTTACAAGCAGAGTTTTATGTTCCATACAATCGAATGCCTTTGACAAGTCGCAGAAGATTCCTTTCGCATTCTGGGATTTCTCAAAAGCATCATATATATTTTTAACGAGTTCAACTCCCGCGTCCGTTGTAGAACGCCCTTTTGTAAAGCCAAACTGCAGGTTATGGAGCAATTTATTGATGTTAAAGTGAGTCAACATTTGGTTTAGTATAATTTTTTCAAAGACCTTACTTAAAACTGGTAGCACAGCAAAATAATATTATCAGTATATCAGTATAAATAACCTACTAATTTAAGAAATCAGTGTCTAAAACTAAAATGGTTTTTTTTATATTAAAATATTGAGTGCGTTTGGCTACACCTCACCCGATGGTAAGTGCCGATGCAGCTGAGGATGACACGTATGCTCAAATAGTGCCTATTCACCCAGTTTAATGATATAATAACACTGCATATAATTTACGTAAGTTTTATATTGTTGTGTACTTTCTCATAGAGAGCACAGGAGTAAGGCGGTGCGCTGGTGTGTGTATTTGTGCGTAGAGATATATAGTGCCAGTGAGACCAGGACCCTTCTTGGTGAAGTCACGCTTTTGTATGTAATTTATGTGAATAATTAAAGTACTTTTAATTGTCTTTTGTTTCAGTTCACCAAACATAAGAGGCATACTGTTAACAGGAACGGGAATTTTTAGCACTTTAGGTACGCTTTTGGTTTACTCCGTTGGCCCTTACGTGTCATATTACGCTGTCAATGTTGTTGGAATGGCAATAACTGTTGTATACCTTGTTGGATTGTTCTTCATACCAGAAACACCTTTATTTTACATACTCAAAGGTAAGTTTAAACAAATAATACGTCTCAAGGGACGTTGACTGCATCAAAGTAAGAAAAATAAACTATGAAGTAGTATTTCCTAAACTAGATTTTGCCAGCTGCTTCGTTTGCATGAACATAGTTTCTATGACTGTCTGCGAGGGTGCGCACTGTGGAAAAAAGTACCCTATATTGTAAACCAGGTCCTAATCTGCCTACCTACCAAATTTCAGCCAGATACGTTAAGAAATTGCTGAACCAATCTTTATGCAAACAAAATAATTACTTAATCATCTGTCAAAAATTACACAATTTTACATACAACTATATCAATAACAATTTAAAAAACGTTAAGTAGTTTTTGCGTGAAAGAGTAACAAACATCCATACATCCATACATACGAACTTTCGCGTTTATAATATTAGTAGGATTGCACTGCTCCTGAAATTTCGTTTTATTTTCTATCAATTATTATTTCTCACAGTGTCACAAGTGAGAATTGAGGTGCCTACCTAACTCGACCCAGCACAATCATTATATCAGCTGATATACGTCCCCACCAAGGGGCCCGAGCCTACCCTGAATTAGGGCGATCGGGTATTAGTCGACCACGCGGGCCCAGTGCGGGTTGGTCGACTTCACACACAACCTTCAAGTTTCATCACAGGCGTGTGCAGGTTTCCTCACGAAGTTTTCCTTGACCATAAGAGCGACGAATAAACGGATATAAAATCGAAATTCGAAAACACATTGGTACGAGGCAGGATTGGAACCATGACCTCCCCGATAGGAGGTAGCAGCCCTTGCCATTAAGTCACCGACGGTTTAATTATCAGAATCTAATAAAATACCCGTTGTAATAAAGTTTTTCAATTTCAGATCGACCAAAGCAAGCTAAAGGCGCTTTAGAATTCCTAGGCAGAGATGAAAGTATCGTGTCTATTAATCTTCCCAAGCTGCACGAGGAAACTGGCCAATGGAGTGATCTATTTAAAATAAAAAGCAATAGAAGAGCTGTAATGATCACATTGGTTTTGAATATGTTCCAGCAAGCGAGCGGTGTAGTGGTCGTAGTTTTGTTTGCTACTACAATATTTGAACTGGCTGGGTCTTCGATTGAGCCAAACATTGCTACTATCATTATGGGTCGGTATTCTATCGCGTCCTCATTAATAACCTTCGACCAATATAATAGCTTAGATAAAAGCACATCGTCGTAGATACAGTAAGGGCGTAGGTTAAAAAACGATGCGTGCTCGCTTACAGATAAAAAAAAATACATTAGATCACTTGTAACAAAATCTCAAAGTAGAGGTTGAGACCTCCTTTTAGGTTTTTTATGTAAACGTGTGTCAGGAGGACTCGCACTTTCATAACAAATAATGTTTAATGACGAAAAATAAGACATGAAAATAAATATACAAGAATTAGAAAAGGATTTCTCTCCTTATATTAACATCCCAAATCACCAAAAATCACAAGAAACTTACCTAAAATAGGTCTTTTAGAAGAGAATAGGTTTTAAGACAGGTATTTTAATTAATTTTATCATCATCATTACAGCTCATATACGTCCCCACCGAGGGGCTCGAGCCTACCCTGAATCAGGGCGATTAGGCCTTAGTCGACCACGTGGGCCCAGTGCGGGTTGGTCGACTTCACACACAACCTTCGAGTTTCTTCGCAGGCGTGTGCAGGTTTCCTCACGATGTTTTCCTTCACCGTTAAAGAAATCGGTAAGTATGTACGTAAGTTTTTGAAAAACTCATTGGCCGTCTAGATTTGAACCCGGTACCTCTGGTTAGATGGACCGAGTCGTTACCGGTTGAGCCACCGACGCTATATTATTATAGACTAATTTTATACTGAAATATATTTTGATGGTGAATGATAGATAGAATTTTGAATCACATGTGTCACACTTTGTTTTCAAAATGGATTATTATGTGCCAGCGCATGAGAAATAGATGGAATAGATCAAAAGGAAGAAGATTAAAATTAAATAACAGCGTTACCGCGTTACAAGATCGGTCTACGCGAACAGCGGTTTGTATGCTTACATAATGAGCGAATTCGCTCATTTCGTCTCATCATATCAGCCGTGTTAGTTAGTTAGTTAGTCAGTTCAATTGGGACAAATCTATAAATTAGTTAAATTAGAAGCACTTCCCGGTTTCCGATTGAGCTTAAAATTTTGCATACACGTTAACATTGGAGAAACATGCATGGTGAGCTACGTGACTCCTAAAGATGACGGATCAGTTATTTTTTGTTCCCCATGATATGGGTATCAAATTAAAGGGTTTACTGAGAATCTTGAATCTTGAATACTTAATAATTGAAATTATTTTTAAACTAGCTGTTTCCCGCGGCATCAGCCGCGTGGACAACGTTTCTATGACTTCGTGGGTGCGCAGTGCGCGAGCCGCAATCGGCTCGCGAGCGTGAAAGAGAGTGGCCTCTGTGTTAATCCAGGTCCTAATCTGTTCAGATCTGTTCAGTAGTTTTTGCGTGAAAGAGTAACAAACATAAATCCATACATTCTTACAAACTTTCGCGTTTATAATATTAGTAGGATTAAAGCTTGTACCTAAAAGTTTTAAGGTTATTCGAAAATTATTTAATACTAGCTGTTTCCCGCGGCTTCACCCGCGTGGACAACGTGTCTATGACTTTTCGAGGGTGCGCAGTGCGTGAGCCGCAAGCGGCTCGCGAGCATGAAAGAGATTAGCCTCTGTGTTAATCCAGGTCCTAATCTGTCTACCTACCAAATTTCAGCCAGATCCGTTCAGTAGTTTTTGCGTGAAGAAGTAACAAACATACACACTCACAAACTTTCGTCTTTATAATATTAGTGTGATTGTTTTCTGTATGCCAGACAGTAACGTCACACCCCGGACACTCCATACAAACGAGCGAGAAATGATATACATAAAAACAACTGACGTATCTATAGCCACAAATGCAGGTAGGGTTGAATCACACTGGCGGCATTGGTCACGAAATGTTTATTAGATATTTATACTGCACGTAACAATCAACAGTGGCTACCTACCTACTTAGTAGGTAAGTTACATGAATAAAACTGTTCTTCAAACATAGCGAAATAGGTACGAATACAACTAAAATCCCCCGCCCGCTAGTAATAGGTCAATGATCCCCGCACTGCGGGTCCGTATATTCGCGCGCAAAATTAAAAAAAACACGTAAGCCTTGACGTGACCTGGAGAGCGTTGTCTTTGAGGTACCGACCGTTGATAATAATTAACAAGGATGATATGGTAAACTTTAAAAATGAAGACGTAGTCAAATTACGTAATCTTTGACGTGAATCCGTAGAGCAATGAACTCGTGTTACCGATCGTAGAATCGACTGAATATTATAAAGTTGACTCCTCCGGGAATCAAACACGCAACCTCCTGGTGTGAAGCGAATGGACTAACGATTACGCCACGGAGGCGGTAAAAATCAATGGTTAGTCCATTCGCTTCACACCAAGAGGTCGCGGGTTCGATTCCCGGAGGGGTCAACTTTGTAAGACTCGGTTTGGTTGGTGGTGGGGCATTTTTATAGCCCGCCTGGCTAGCTACCACCATCTTATCTAAGTCTTGCCGCCGAACATCAATATTAACAGCATTGATGTGTTCCGGCTTGAAGATAAGATAGCCGTCTACGCGATAAAGTAAGCACAGTGTGGCCACAGTATAGATATTAGTACTAACGTACAGTATGGACACTCCCTGCCGCTCTCTAAAGTCGACCTCACCCCCCCGTCACGCAGATTGGGTGTAGATTGGGTACCAACGTAAAGGATGAGCTTACGCTGTGATTTCGTTTGGGAATTATTAAATCCAAATTTGGTAAACTGTTCATTTAACTGATGTTTTAGTTCACATAATGATAAATGCAATACAAAAAGCTTTTACAGATATCCTTTGGATAAAAAGCAACACAAAAAGCCAGTTTATTATTTTATTTCGTATTTTGTCACACTTAGGCAAGTATCTGGAGAAAACGCATTCAACTTGCTTTTTTGTGAAGATTCTTAAATATGATTATTTGCTAGTGTAGAAATAAAACCGGTCAAGTGCGAGTCTGACTTGCACACGTACAATTCCGTACCATCGTAAAATATATAAAACCGCCTCCGTAGCTCAGAGGCAAAGTTCACTGACTTTACACAGGAGGTCGCGGGTTCGATTTCCGGCGGGGTCAATTTAAGACTCGGTATGGTTGGTGATAGGGCATTTTCTAAGCCCGCCTGGCTAGCTACCACCATCTTATCTAAGTCTTGCCGCCAATTATCAATGTTGATATCATTGGTGTGTTCCGGCATAAAAATAAGATAGCCAGTTCCCCATTGCGTTGGGGAACTTGGTAAGCCCGCTTCCATCTTCGGCAACATCGTCACTTACCACCAGGTGAGATGTTGTCAAGGGTTTACCAATTGTGAATAAAAAAATAAAAATCTATCGCATTCCAAAAAAATATTGACTGTTATTGTAGGTACCTAACCTACCTTTACGTAATTTTTTAAGTTTTTCACCTTATATTTTTTAATCCACAGTTGATAAGTCCTTGGCATCATCTCACCTGATGGTAAGTGACGACGATGCCGAAGATGGAAGCGGGCTCATGGTGATTCCCCAATGGGGATCTGGCTATCTTATCTTCAAGCCGGAACACATCAATGCTGTTAATATTGATGTTCGGCGGCAAGACTTAGATAAGATGGTGGTAGCTAGCCAGGCGGGCTATAAAAATGCCCCACCACCAACCAAACCGAGTCTTACAAAGTTGACCCCTCCGGGAATCGAACCCGCGACCTCTTGGTGTGAAGCGAATGGACTAACCATTGATTTTTACCGCCTCCGTGGCGTAATCGTTAGTCCATTCGCTTCACACCAGGAGGTTGCGTGTTTGATTCCCGGAGGAGTCAACTTTATAATATTCAGTCGATTCTACGATCGGTAACACGAGTTCATTGCTCTACGGATTCACGTCAAAGATTACGTAATTTGACTACGTCTTCATTTTTAAAGTTTACCATATCATCCTTGTTAATTATTATCAACGGTCGGTACCTCAAAGACAACGCTCTCCAGGTCACGTCAAGGCTTACGTGTTTTTTTTAATTTTGCGCGCGAATATACGGACCCGCAGTGCGGGGATCATTGACCTATTACTAGCGGGCGGGGGATTTTAGTTGTATTCGTACCTATTTCGCTATGTTTGAAGAACAGTTTTATTCATGTAACTTACCTACTAAGTAGGTAGGTAGCCACTGTTGATTGTTACGTGCAGTATAAATATCTAATAAACATTTCGTGACCAATGCCGCCAGTGTGATTCAACCCTACCTGCATTTGTGGCTATAGATACGTCAGTTGTTTTTATGTATATCATTTCTCGCTCGTTTGTATGGAGTGTCCGGGGTGTGGTGTGGCTGTACAATTAATTAATTATTGCAGGTGTCACGCAGCTCGTTGCCAGCAGTATAGCACCGTTCTTCGTGGAGAGAAGCGGTAGAAGATTATTATTGTTAATATCGACATTGATTTGCTCTTTGAGTTTGGTAAGCCTTTTTTACAGGTAGCGAAGAACATAAACAGTGCTATTTTTATCCGTTATAGTAAAAATAACCATGTTACCGTTTTAATAAAACGGTTTGACCATTATTTTATGATATTAAATTACTTACATTGAGTCCGAGTATACTTCATTTCAAATAGGATTAGACAAAAAGTGAAATTAAAGTTAAAGGTTTTTTTTTATATAATACCTACTACTTTTATTGTTTTGGAAATACGAACAAAAACTATAAAGCACATTTTAAATATTTGTGTTTAATATTTTAAAGTAATCATCATACTAGATGGCGCTAGTTTCTTCAGTTCACTACTATGATACTCGATGGCGCTAGTTTTTAAAAACCCGTTTTTTGTATGGAGACTTTCACTTTTTCTAATTTTTAGTATTAGTTATTACAGCGGCAATAGAAATAAATCATCTGTGAAAAATTTCAACTATCTGTAGCTATCAAGGTCCATTAAATACAGTCTGGTGACAGACGGACAGCGAAGTCTTAGTAATAGGGTCCCGTTTTTATCCTTTGAGTATCTACGGAACCCTAAATATTAAGTATAGAGAGTTTTCAATTTTTTTAACGATGATTCATATGGGTTTCATAGATGTTTTTTTTTTCTTTTAGGGAACTCTGGGCCTTTACTTTTATATAGATAACGCAGGCTTACCCGTGGCCTTGAAAGTTAAATGGCTCCCCCTGGTCACACTGATGGTGTTTTTCTTGTCTTACGATATGGGTAAGTTTGTATCGTAGTTTAGTTTGCTTTAAGGTGACGCATTGGAAACTTTGGTCTTTTTTTTTTTATTCACTATCTTAGGAATCTCGATATTTTTCAGCAATTACAAAACATATAAAAACGATATTTTGAAAGCAGATTCTTCATTTCAATGACTTCATTTTGTCAGTTGCAGAAACACGATTCGTTAACTCTTATAACAGAAAAAAATATATCAAACAAACCTCCTTTAAAACGGAATTTTGCATTCTACAGGCACACAACACCGATTTAGTACCTCTAATTTTTTTAGTCGATTAGTCTAAACACACACTTCAATATGCCAGTTGGATTTATTAAAACGTAATTGTAATTTTTAATTTAAACTAAAAAACGTTGAAAAAGTGCAAAAGTGTGGTTATTTTCTTTAATCTTTACTCGTAAAGAAAAAGACAGAGACAACTGTTCCAATCAAATGCTTCACCTTAACTATATTACATGTCTAAATATAATTTTTGCCGTGAAACTAATTACGAGTGTCTGTTCAGTACGAGTGCCAATCAATATAGAAGATGTAATTGCAAAGACTGGCATGAACGATCGAACAACATTATTATATCAGCTCATATACGTCCCCACCGAGGGGCTCGAGCCTACCCTGAATCAGGGCGATTAGGCCTTGGTCGACCATGCGGGCCCAGTGCGGGTTGGTGGACTTCACACACAACCTTCGAGTTTCTTCGCAGGCGTGTGCAGGTTTCCTCACGATGTTTTCCTTCACCGTTAAAGCAATCGGTAAGTATATGTACGTAAGTATTTGGCAAAACTCATTGGTACATTGGCCGTCCAGATTTGAACCCGGTACCTCTGGTTAGATAGACCGAGTCGTTACCGGTTGAGCCACCGACGCTTTTTCATTACAAGTCGAACAACATTACACGCTTTAAATTGTTGAACGAATTCTTGTTTTAATACAAGCTTTATATTATAGTTTGAGGCAAATCTTGGAAGCTAAATTAAAACCACTTTCCGGTGTCTGGTTGAGCTAAAATTTTTTATACACATTAAATTTGGGGCAGAATACATGGTTAGCTAAGTGACGTCACTCTAAATCCAATATGGTGGACTACCAAAGATGGTGAACCAGTTTTTGTTGAACCCCCACGATTTGATTATGAAAAGGTTTACTTAGAAAAATACGTTTTTTTTTATAAAAGCTTGTACCCAAGTTTTAAGGTTTTTCGAAAATTATTACCTCTGTAGTTGAACTGCATGCCTCAGTTTTGTTATATAGATAATATAAGGTACAGAACAGGTAAACAGGCTCGTAGAACAGATGGCCGATGGGGTAGTAAACTTCTCGAGTGGCGAACGCGCACCGGATGACGTAGCGTAGGCAGACCTTCCACACGGTGGATCGACGACTCGCGGAGGGCCGCTAGATGTGGACAGCGCAGTACCAGTCGTCGTGGAAATTCTTCGGCCTTTACAATACAATACAATATTCTTTATTGCATCACAACATATAAAAAAGAAATTAACAATATAGAAGAAAGCCTATACAATAGGCGGCCTTATTGCTAGGTAGCAATTTCTTCCAGGCAACCTTTGGGTAGGGAAACAGCGATAGACTAAGTTAAGGGGCGGTGCAATAATTAAAAACAGAAAAATTTGCAAATATACAGTTATATAAAATACATAAATGAATAAAATACCTAAATA
This sequence comes from Coleophora flavipennella, assembly GCA_947284805.1. NCBI lineage: Eukaryota > Metazoa > Arthropoda > Insecta > Lepidoptera > Coleophoridae > Coleophora > Coleophora flavipennella. The sequence goes on along the minus strand of OX369287.1, from coordinate 6,013,156 downwards.
TAACAATAATATATATAACTAGCTGTCCCGGCGAACTACGTACTGCCTTACATTACATTACACTGCCCTACCCTACCCTACACTACACTACACTACTCTACCCTACCCTACCCTACACTACACTACCCTAACCTACACTACCCTACCCTACATACACTACACTACCCTACCCTACACTACCCTACACTACCTATACTACCCTACACTACACTACCCAACCCTGCCCTACCCTACCCTACCCTACCCTACACTACCCTACCCTAAAAAAAAAATAGATGTTGGCCGATTCTCAGACCTACTTAATATGCTCACAAAATTTCATGAGAATCGGTCAAGCCGTTTCGGAGGAGTACGGGAACGAACATTGTGACACGAGAATTTTATATATAAGATAATAAATATATACATATACAAATAAAAACATAAACTTAAATAAATTAAATATTTTATCTATCTATGGTTAAGAAAGGAAAATGAGATAGTATGAAGGATGGAAGAAAAGGATTTAAAAGCAGAAGGCCCTTGTCCAGCAGTGGAATTCTTTCGGCTGATTTATTGATAACCGCACATGTTTATCCATGTTTATTAAATGAGTTTTTATTTTTGTTCAGGTTTCGGTATTATCCCGGGGACACTGACCGGAGAACTGTTCGAGTCAAACGTGAGGAGCACAGGATCTACTTTTGCTATCACTGTCTCGTGGCTTTTCGGATTGGGCGTGTCATCTGCGTTTGGCTATCTGATAACTTCTATAGGAGGACACGGCACATTTTGGATTTTTTCTGGGTCATGTGCACTGGCCTTCGTATTCACAATATTCTGCGTTCCGGAGACCAGAGGGAAGACCTTCGCGGAAATACAAGAAATGTTGACTTAAAAGAAGATTATTGCTTACTGAAAGAGTTTAATTGAGCGGTGAAGTAAATAGGAGTCCGCGAAGTTGTTTTGTTTTTATTTATTGCTGCAGAAGGTTTTCTACTACACTACAAAGCTTGTTCGTAACAACTTCGCAACCCAAATTAACGAGGAATGCAAGTCGTATCTCCGTAGCACATATGTCAATGAGAGATGCAGGAAGATAAATATCAACAAGGAATGCAAGTTGTAGCTCCAAATTATTTCATCATACAAGCTCATATACGTCGCCAACGAGGGGCTCGAACCTACCCTGAATTAGGGCGATTGAGCCTTAGTCGACCACGCGAGCCGACTTCACACACAGCCTTCAAGTTTCTTCGCAGGCGTATGTAGGTTTCCTCACGATGTTTTCCTTCACCGTAAGAGCGTCGGATAAAAGTCAAAATGAAATAGAAATTCGTAAACACATCTGTACGTGGCAGGATTCGAACTAAGACCTCCCAGGCAGGAGGTAGCGGCCCTAACCGTTATGCTAGCGACACTCTTATTATCCAAATTATTTACCACTTGAAATTTCGTCTCTGGCTATTAAACTATTGAGTTTTTCAAATGACTTCTATATTACTGTCCAAATCTGTGAGTTTTACTTATATCACCGTCTACTTGACGAAATGAGACGACAATATAGCCATATGAACACTCTTTCGCCTTGAATTTTTGTATTACGATCCTAGGGAATTTTGCCGGTCAGTCCGGGCAGTAAGTATTCTTTTTTTTTTTACAAGCTCTTATTTAACTTGCAATGTATGTATGTTTGTTCGGGTGGAAACTTGCAAGTTAAATTTGAACCACTTCTCGGTTTCCAATTGAGCTGAAATTGTGCATGCATATGTATATCGCGTGATAATGCAATATTAAATAAAAGCTTGTACCTAAAAGTTTTTAGGTTTTTCGAAAATTATTTATGAGGTGTTCTGTCTATATACGAGGTGTATCAAAATTGGTGTAGGTCCCGTTAACTGGGGCTTCTACTCATCAAACTGAACAACGTTATTTTTTTTAACTCTTTATCAAATCGATCAACTAACTGATCGACCGATTTTGTGCATTTTAGTATGGAGGGATCAATTTTTTTTTTGAGATTTGGCTATGGGTTCCTTGGAGAAAGTTGTTCAGTACGACGAGTAGAACCCCCTGTTAACGGGACCTACACCAATTTAGTTACACCCTGTATAGTTAAATTGTTATTGTAGTGTCTTGCTTAGATCATATAAATATTATAAAAGCAAAAAAAGGGTTTTTATGTCATTTTAAAGTTATAGGGTAAAATATAAAAAAGTTGGAACATTTCGCAGTCTTTAATTTCTTAACTTTTTTGCAGTCGATTCATTTAAAAGATACAACAGTAGACGGAAAATTGTATTAACTGTCCAAATTAGTCATTACATTTAGGATACATATCATAATCTTAAGTAAAAAAATCTGCCACGCTACTTCGCAGGTTGCGCGAGAGCCCAACACAATCTCGCGGGCATTAGCCGATAGATTCGACAGTCCACTTGTGTAGACGTTGATTAAAGATTAAGCTTATTTGTGTACTAACACACGTGGAATAAAAAAATAAATGAAACCAGAGAAATTGATAAAATGCATCAGCGTTATTTCCGCTCGGAAGCTTCCCAATCGCTCTACAGGCTAATAGAAGGATAGCGCGCTACTGGCGCTCTTATAGTTGAGGGGCATACGAGTGTCATCTAAAAAGTAGCTGGCCGGAAGAAGTATTTTGCGGTCAAATTTCGTTCTATTTTAACATAGTCTCCTTGTAAACCTCACTGCCCCTAGCAATGCTCTCATTATTTCAACCCGTCCTAATAATAGTTGGCGACTTGCTCTGCAAAATAGACATTTACACATTATTTTAATGACCTCTTCGTTAGATGAACATCTTTGTCTGTCGAGACAAATTTGGGTCTAGGAAGCAGGAAAAGTCACTGGGTGCCAGATCTGGTTAATATGGTGGATGATGAACTATTTATTTTGATTTTCCAAAAAATATTGAAACTTTTTAAAAGTGAATAATAATGGACCTTCCTATACAAGAACAGGACACGTGTTTTATCAATAGTTTGTTTTTGGTTTTCGCTCTCCCGGAAAAACGGTAAGTACCTAATGAATACAAGCGTGAAACTTGGTGTGATTTTTATAGTACACACATATTAATCTAAAAGTAAAACAAAAAATAATCCTTTTCCTCTAATATGGTTGATGGGAGGGATGGCTGACTCTCGCGTTATACTCATGACCGGTTGCTGTCCGTGTGAACTGGCCTACTCTTGTTAAATGCATTCAATGATTTTTATGTATAACTCTTCGTGTCATATTGTTTTCATGTTGTAATGACATAATCTGGTTTATATCAAGGATTGAATTTTGAAGAGATTAACTAATTAATTATTGTTTATTTCTTGATTCTTCACAAATGACATTGTTATTATTATTTTATGACTGTCAGAAAGAGTATAATTTGCACCTATTTTGAACATTATTATTTTTTATTTTTATTCATAATTGGTAAGCCCTTGGCATCATCTCACCTGATGGTAAGTGACGATGATGCCGAAGATGGAAGCGGAATATATTGAATTAAATAATAAAAACAGGTCAAGTGCGAGTCGTAAAAATTGTCTTAAAACGGTGACACATCGTTCGATCAAATCATCGACTTGCGTCACTTGCGTCTTTTGGGGCGTCCGCTTCATTGTCAAAGATATTATCAAGCACTAGATGCATCGTTATATAAATTGAGTGCCGGTATTATAACATATTATGGTAAAACCTATTTTGGTACATATTTATACTAATTATATTAGAAATATGGACATCAATGAAAGACATGGATTTATGTAAAATTAATGAAATGAAATGATCTTTATTCGCCTTGAATTGGGTAACATTACATGGAGGTACTGCATAAAATTAGAGCGCCAATTCAGCCATACAATATGGCATGCAAACATTATATAACACCTTTTAGATAACATTTAATACTATTATTATTCACATATACGAGTAGGTATCATATTTATTTATAAAACTAGATTTACAATTTATGTTCTAGAAATTATTGAATTGAATAAAAATTACGCTGAGACAGCCATCTATGCAAGCTACTTTTAAATTGAGTCAAGGGTAACTCGCTCATATTTGCTGGAAGTCTGTTATAGATTAACCTGCACATCCAGTAACAATTTTTGGTATATCTAGTAGTTTTAGGAATTTCATCATGGACTAAGAATTCCGGAAATCGTCTACTTCTTGGCACTGTGTCCTTTGCCTGTGTGTAAAAACTGGACTGATACTGTTTCACAAATTTTGCACATTCAAAAACATACAGACATGAGAGCGGTAGTACCTTCAGCGACTTAAACAGGGGTTTGCATGATATATCAGGAGCAACGTTACAAATTGCTCGGATGCACTTTTTCTGTGCAATAAATGCCTTAGAGATATAAGTACTATTACCCCAGATTATGATACCATACCTTAATACAGATTCAATTTAAGCGCAGTATGCTGTCATAGCTGTATGTCTACTTGCAATTTGCGTCAACTTATACAAGGGAAAAATAAATCTATTAATTTACTACAAGCAAAGATTATTTATTTAAATATTATTGAAAGGTGTGTGTGTTGGTGCAAAGTCAAACAGTTGCGGCCACTGGTCGTAGTTATCTAGTGCGTGAGATCCCTTAGAGGAAGAAAATCGAAAGTCGTGGTAATTATAATTTCTTTACTTAAAATTCAAAAACATATTTTTATAACAAAATGTTTATTAGTTAAAAACAAAACTTAATATACTGTTTTAACTATTTCGCTGTTGGGTGAGATGCAGATGAGTATCTGCGTTTTTAAACGATTACCTAGCTATTTCTACGTTCTATGCGTTAAGGGACAGTGTTAGTACCGATTTGACTTAGTGGTGGGGCCACAGTATACCAGCTAGCTATAATGTTGCACTGCACTTGGTAAAGGTAGGTATAATCCGCACGCGATCAGAATGGCATTTAACTTTGTCGCGATGACGCACGCGACTACGCGAAGTCAATACAGTAAGGTGTGATCAAAATGTTGTATGTCTTCCTTGTCCATGACTTCGTAGTTGCGGGCGTCAATTTGACAAATCCCCATTTCCATCATCGCGAACGGATTACACTGTAGAAGACTGCGTTGTAAACACAGCCAGAGCACAGGTGCTCTTCTCATTGCTCTGCATTGCTGCCCTCATTGCGTGGGGAAGCGCAAAGTGGACTCCCTCAGCCCCTTTTCCATCCACTGATTCATGCGAGCCTGCAACTCCTTGTTCAGGTACTCCGACCAGCCGTTCGATTTACCTGGTGATAAAAGTTTACAAATTAAGCCGCCTTCGTACACTAGCTAGGAGATCTAAGTTGAGATTTTGATAAAATCCTTGAATCACAGTGTTAGGTAATTGTCAGACCATCCCCGGGTTAGATGTCGCTACCATCAAGCCACAAAAGCTCTACGATGAATCATTGAGCCACCGACGCTCTACAACGGATCATTGAGCCACTGACGTTCTGCGGGCGAATCATTGAGCCACTGACGCTCTATGGCGAATAATTGAGCTACCGACGCTGGAGCGTGGACGTGGACGGCGAATCATTTAGTCACCGAATGCTTTACGGCAAATCATTGAGCCACCGATGCTCTACGGCGAATCATCAAATCAGTCAAAAGACGTCTACTGCTGAACAAAAGCCTCCCCTAAAGCAAAGTATATATATTATATAACATACAGTATGTACACTCCCTGACGCTCTCTAGATTGCGACCTCACCCTTTCATATTCATATTCAATTTATTCATAATATTTTCAAATATTACATGTCAAAGTGTGTAATTATTATAATAAAAAATAAACACAACAAAATAATAAGATTTTTTTTTTTATTCACAATTGGTAAACCCTTGACAACATCTCACCTGGTGGTAAGTGACGATGGTGCCGAAGACAATAACAAATTTAACAATAAAAAAATAAAATAACAATAATTGAGTCACAAATGTCAGAGAAAATAAAATAATCAAATTGTATTTACTAGTAAGTACTTTAAGTCGAATTATAATTAACAAACTCTGTATAGCTATAGAAAGCGTGCTCGAGTAGCCAGCGTTTAAGTCTACTCTTAAAACAGCTCAGAGAAGGGGCTGCGATGACGCGCGCGGGCAGCTTATTGTAGACGGTAGGGCCCATCACGTGGACGAGCTTGTCCGATTTAGCGAGCCGCCGCGGCTACACATGTTGCGAAGATTACGCCCATGAACATCGCCCGGTCGTCTATAGTCATGGAGGTGACTATATACGTAAATGACAACCTGAAGGATTAATACTGACGGCAAGGATAGAATTTGAAAATCTACAAACAACGGCTTCGCGGGAGTATCTTGTGGCAATTGTACAATCGCTCGCACAGCTCTTTTCTGCATGCTGAAGGCGCGTTCGCAGTCGGTGGCGCGCCCCCACAGCTCAGCACCGTATTGTAGAGGCGAATGTACAGTGGCGAAGTAACATGAGCGAGCCATCTTCCGAGGCACGATTCACAGATTCTCAATGTGGGATGCCCATGTAAGGCCGCGATCGAGCTTGAAAACAAGGAAGCTGGTTGCCTCAACCTGCTCTATCTTAGTTCCTCCCGCGAGAACCGTCATTTTTTTCGGTAATTTTCCTCCGAGAAAAAAGTGTAAGAAGTGCGTCTTCTTCAGGTTCAGAGCCAAACCATTCAGCGCAAACCACCTATGCAATTGGCCAGCGGCAACATTAAGATTATATTCTAGCTCGTCATGGGTCAGCGCACTCACAATGCAGGCGACATCGTCGGCATATATGTATATGTCGCCAGCCGAAACACATTGGGGCAGATCATTGAGCAGTATGGAGAAAAGTATATTAGAGACTGATGATCCCTGAGCAACTCCCATTGTCGTCGTCAGACGATCCGAACGCACCTGACCTCCGTCTCCCACTACTATCTGCAATCTGTCACGCAAGATATCGCTAAGAAGTTTTAACGCGCTGCCTCCGATGCCATAGTACCGCAATTTTTGTTCAAGTATGAAGTGATCAGCAACGTCGAACGCCTTGACGCACAGCTACCTGCAGACCTTGCTCGCGGGCAGTCGTCACCCGTCGCACCACTTCACGAGCAAGCGAAGTTGTGGAACAGACCGCCCGGTACGCGAACTGGCGCTCTGACAATGCCTCAGTAGAGGCGAGGTAGTTGCTCAGGCGTGTGCTCAATCCGTTCTCCAGTATTTTAGCCACAGCCGGTATGATGGAGATAGGCCTGTATCCATCGATGTTATCACGCTTGCCTTTTCCTTTAAAAAGCGGAGAGATTTGGATTATTTTAAAAGCCAACCGGAAAAATTCCTTGTTTAATGCATAAATTAAACAGGTCTGCCAATGTCGGTGAAATAGCCGCTGCCGTTTGATACAGAAGATCCATTGAGATATTATAAATATCTTTCGTCGGCTTATGTGGTATACGCGCAGTAATAATGCGGTACACCTCCTCTGCACTAAACCGCTGCAGCCACATTGAGCGATCTGCAGGCGCTCGGTCCGCCACCAGCGCGCGGTACGCGAGTGGCACGTCGGCGCGGGGGGCCCCACAAGCCGCTGCCGCCCCTACGAACTTAGAGTTCATCGCATTGACTGCGTCCTTTTTGACCCAAAACGAACTCCGTTAGAGTCTACTGCTATTTCAGTAAAGTCGGTTGAGGATTGACTGACCTTACCTCTCTCTTTGTTTACGACCTGCCACATAGTTCTACTAACGTTCTGAGTATTACTAAGTATTTTGGAATAGTAATCGTATTTGCTTTGTTTAAGCAAGACGTTATATCTGTTATTTAAAATGTTAATCCAATTCATAATTTCAAAATTTGTAGGGAATTTATGTCCGAGTTGAATAAAGTCAAACAATAATAATTTAAAATGTCATCTGTAACCCACGTGTCATTTTTTTATTTATAGACTTTCGTTTCAGCGGGAAGCTATTGTCAATTTTATTATTAAGTATGGTAATAACGCTCCTTGCCATACTCGCGGCACAGTGGCCATTACGCTCTTGCACAGCTGAACAGTCTACGCATTCTATAGAAAGAACGAAATTGGCGCGGTTCATCGGAGAGTAATCCCTTCCCATCCGGAAGAGCGCAGTCGGCGCTCGTCGCTGGCAGGCGACCTCCACACGCACCGCGCGGTGGCCGCCCACACGTTAGAGGCAACAGGAGAAGCCCACACCACGCCAGGAGGCGTGTTGGTGTACACATAATAGAGTGCAGTCGCCGAGTGTGCAGTCACCCGAGTGGGGAAGTCAACTTTATTACAAAAATTATTAGTAGACAACATTTCTGAAAGGTTCTTCTGTTCTAACGTTCGTTCCCCGATGCAGTTAATATTTATATCTCTCACTATGACTATCTCTTGACTACATTCGCTAGCTTTCTCGAGCCCACCTTCCAGGTGGGTCAAAAGTCCTTTGAGTTTTTTTCGGTAAATACATACAAATAATAGTCAAGACCAGTTCAATTAACTTAATTGCTGCTATTTCACAAATATTTCGTCACCCAGATTGATACAGATTGGTTACAGTTTGGATGTCGAACGAATAGGATTTCACCGCCATTTTTGTTATTCCTTCATTCCTTTTTTGAAATGTCATTCTTGGCCCGTTGTATGAAGTGTCCAGGGTGTGCCCACGGATTTCCACAACGACCGGTCCTGCGTTTTTCGCATACAGCGGCTTCCCGTGACCTTCAACCAGGTCGTCCGTCTAGCGAAGGTGGAGCTGTCTACGTTACGTCTTCCGGTGGCCATGTATTATTTACCGTAGAACTTCTCAACATGCGGCGAATTATGTCATTATAGTCATAATACTATTCATCTCATAATACTTCGACACGAATTGAGACGGAAAAGTCTGCATGAAGTCTTACTAGTAGCGCAGGACCGTTGGGTCCTAAAAAAATCGTTGGGAAGGCTTTGGTCCAGCAGTAGACGTTTTTTGGTTGATATGATAATGATGATGATGACTTAGATCACACACCTTTCCTGATGAAATCTCCTGCCACCAACCCGGCGTCCCTCAACACCTGCGGGTCTACCGATGCGTTTTTCTTGAAGTTGTCGATGTGCAGGTGGTCGGCTAGCGCTGCGAACTGCTCGTCAGTGTATTGTTTGTCAAAGAAATTGGCTACGCGCCGAAGGCAGCCTGCCATGTCCTGGGAATAGAAAAACAGCAGTAAACATATGTCAAAAACAACACGCTCTCGTAGGTTCTTTCCAATCTAACATAAAGTAGCTTTTGCCCGCGGCTTCGCCCGCGTGGTCATCGTTTTTATGACTGTCTTAGAGGGCGCACGGTGCGCAAAATTTCATTACGATTGGTCAAGGCGTTGAAGCGTGAAAAGGTAACAAACAAGCAAACACATTTTCACATTTATAATATTAGTACATAGTCAGATTCCAATCGATCGATCGATTAATATCGAACAAAGCCCATATAACTGGTCAGTAAAATGTATGATATGTATCGGAGCCGGTACCTCGATCATCGTGGAAATCCTTAGGAGAGGCTTTTGTTTTACAGTGTACGTTTTCCGGCTTAAATGATAATGATGATGATGAGGTGGTGGCTGGGGCTTACTTAAATCAAATGGGTATTGATTGTCCGTATAATGGATAAGTACCTTGATAAGGTCCTCGTAGAAGAGGAACAGCACGTTCGGGTGGTTTCGCAGCTCCCAGCCCTCCTTCACATGCTCCAGAAACGGCGACCACGGTACTGTCATAAGTTATACAATTTTGTGCTTTTCATGTGGTTGTGAAAAAACTGTTGGGGCTGAATGTACAAATTTTACCCTTAGATTGCATATAAAAAAACTAGCTTTTTTATTCACAATTGGCAAGCCCTTGGCATCATCTCACCTGATGGTAAGTGACGATGATGCCGAAGATGGAATTGGGCTTACCAAGATTCCCCAACGCAGTGGGGATCTGGCTATCTTATCGTCAAGCCGGAGAACATCAATGCTGTTAACACTGATTTTTGGCGGCAAGACTTAGATTAGATTTTGGTAGCTAGCCAGACGGGCTTAGAAAATGCCCTACCACCAACTAAACCGAGTCTTACAAGATGACCCACCCCCCCGGGAATCGAACCCGCGACCCCCTGGTGTGAAGCGAATGGACTAACCATTACGCCACGGAGGCGGTTAAAAAGCTAGGTGTACTTTTGCGGCTCTCTCTCTCTCTCTCTCTCTCTCTCTCTCTAACATAGCTATTTGAACATTTTTTGATGTTTGTTTTGCTCGAAGGAATAGGCATTTTGACTATGTTTAAAATATGTAACAATTTGTTGTCATCCTAATAAAATGTAATGTAAAAAGCATATTTTATTAATGTTCTGAAAAAAATAAGGTCATTTTCTGTATAAAAAACATAAATGAAATTTAATTTTTTTGTGGTTTGATCACGTGTTTGAAAACGCTCTGTTATTGGTTGCAACTCTGATGACGTCACACAGAAGTAAACATTAGGTTAAGTGCGTGCTTTCACTATTACAGCAGTTTGTTGTTTACTTATGTGTGACGTCATCTGTCAGAGCAACCAGGCGCCATAGCGAACATTGCGTTTTGGCGCGTATTTTTGAAATTCAAACTTAAACATTGATTTTCTCCGTATATACGACAGATCTCCAGGAAATATTAAAATGGTTTGCATTTTAAGCAATAACAAATAATACAAAACTATTTTCCAGTAGTAGTCAAATAGCCTATTAAGACTTGCTTTGTTTGAAACGAGAGATTAAGTTCTTTATTATGTGATCTAAGATTATACCCCCATTTTTTTGGATTCCGTGGTAAGGGGTATACTACTAAAGTGTATATATTATATTAGTGTTTGCCCGCGGCTTCACATGCGTGGACATCGTTTTTATGATTGTCTTTGAGCGCGAGTGGTGCGCGAACCGCCAGCATCTCGGAAGCGTGGTCATGAGTTTTCTCCAGATCCCTATCCCAGATCGGGCTATTCTGATTAGTAGTCTATGTCACTTCCCAGTAATTCTCTACAAAAAATCACTTCCATCCGTTGCGACGCTAACGTACGCGAGCGTGGAAATGAGTTTTCCCCAGCTCCCTCGGGAATTGTGTCAGGATATGCTAATTAGTCGGTTACTTTGGTTCTCCTACGGATCTCCTCGTTTCTGATTCGATCACGCAGAGAAACTCCGAGCATAACACGCTCCATTGCCCGACATAGCTCTCAGAATTGCTAAACTTAAGTGGCATTGGGCGGGGCACATAGCTCGTAGAACAGATGGCAGTAAAGTTTTCGAGTGGTGACCGCGCACCGGAAAACGTAGCGTTGGCAGGCCTACCACTCGGTGGACCGATGACCTGGTGAAGGTCGCGGGAAGCCCTGGATGCGGGTGCCGCAGAACCGGTCGTCGTGGAAATCCTTGGGGAGGCCTATGTCCCAGCAGTGGACGTCCTTCGGCTGATATGATGATGATGGTTATCTTTCATGAGTAGCATTTACTCATCATATCAGCTCATATACGTCCCCACCGAGGGGTTCAAGCCTACCCTGAATTAGGGCGATCGGGCATTAGTCGACCACGCGAGCCCAGTATGGGTTGGTCGGCTGCACACACAACCTTCGAGTTTTTTCGCAGGCGTGTGCAGGTTTCCTCACGATGTTTTTCTTTACCGTAAGAGGGTCGGATAAACGTAAATATGATATCGGATTTCGAAAACACATTGGTACGTGGCAGGATTCGAACCACGATCTACCGGAGAGCCGGAAGTCACATAAAGCAACCCCACCACCACATAGTGATTATATCTCCTTTGGTCAACTGTCATGAGTGGTATTTACCCGCCCATTCGGCCTTTGCATAATAATTTTCTACCAGACTCGTAAGTGAAACAGGTTGGTCTACTAACCGCAATCAGAGATGAACTGATCAAAGAACGCCTCGAAGCCTGCCTCGTATTGGCCTACAAGTTCACTCGACTGGAAGTGGTAGCAGGACACCATCACGTCGCGAGGGTCGCGTGCCACGTACACCACCTAAAACACGATATATTATCATATCAACGAAGATCTTTATAACCAATTTAAAAAAAAGCAAAAAAATAAAAAATAACAAATAATTTTAAAAAATAATAATTTTATTAATTTATTGTTTTTTTTTCATTTTGTTTTTATTTATTTTTTAGTTTTTTTTTTTTATTTAATAATAATTAAATTAAAAAAATTAAAACCCGACTGCAATTTAAGACTAAAAAACCGGCCAAGTGCGAGTCAAACCAGCACTATGGCGCTAATTTCTTCACGTTTAAAAAAACATGTTTTTTGTATGGAGACTTATTTTTCCAATTTTTCTGATTTTTAGTATTTGATGTTATAGCAGCAACAGAAATACATCATCTATGAAAATTTTAAATGTCTAGCTATCACGGTATATCATTAGTTTTTTCACGTTTAAAAAAAAACACGTTTTTTGTACAGAGACCCTTATTTTTTTCACTTTTTCTAATCTTTAGTATTGGTTCCCTTACCTCTTTTATTATCCCTTTGGGTACGGAACCCTAATAAAACAGTTTATTTATCTATCTATCTTACGCAGCACGTAATATTTAGTATGCTTCGGCAGCACCACCCGGCCCCGGCGCAAACTCTAGGTCATAATAGCGAGCTGACCTAGACTTTTCTGAACTGGTACCCGTATGTTTCGGTGTAATTTTAAAAACGTTTCACGTCAAAAATTTGATACACAGATTTGGACAGAAGGATCCGCCCGTCTCCATATTTTCCTCAGATTTTCTTCATACAAGCAAAAAGTAGCGCCATCTGACATAACTCGTACGAACTAACGTGGGCGAGAGTTGACATCAGTGCCGCGTTAAAAGAACCTTGGTAGAATTGTCGCTTTAAAAAATCGTTTATTTAATTTGTTTACAAGAAAAAAATACAATGTAAGGTTGCTTAACGATGATACGACATCCCATGTTTCTTTATAGCCTTTCTTTCATGTTTTTACAGCCTCTTATAACACAATAAGGCATTATTATATGGAATATCTTTCCACCGCACTGTACATTTTCCCGCAGACGACTGAGAAACTTTTTATTTTCGCACCAATTCGCTGGGGGTCCTTATGCCAGTAATATATAAGTCATTGACTTGATGTCCTACCTTGGCTGTGTCCAGAGTCTTAACCGGCAGCAAGGAAAAAGGCAAGTGGGTTTTTATGAAGCGCGGAGAAGGCATCTCGGCCAGGACTTCAGTGGCCGTCGTCGCGATGTAAATAAGTGCTCGCCTCTTCCTCTCATCCATTTCTTCTGCGATCGACTTATTCGTAGGTCCGTCGCAGGACCCGATGTGCCTGGAATGCCATAGTAAAATCAGGATTGAACTCGCGACACTGTTATCGTTACCGATACTGTTACGTTACCTACACTTTACCAGGAACACTCGCAGGATCGAAACTTATAAAACTGTAATAAGTTTTTACTTCTGTCAGCAATCCCAGAGTGGTTTGGTTTTTTTTTTGTGTGTTTGTTACGTGATTTCGTGATTTTGATAATTCTTAATTTAATTGATGGGGTATGCGTCCAGTTGGTCCCATAAAATTTTATCAAAAATGGTGACATTTAAGAATTAACAAAAACAAAAAAATGTAGAAAAATTGTACTCGGTGGTTCTTGCGATTGAAGTCGGCTTTAAACGTTTAGCGTTTCCAATTTATTTATTTTTTGAGGTACTGGACCCTAATAAAAGATTGGTATACTCACTCCAAAAACGGGTATCTATCTGTTAGTGGTATAGATTTAGCCTTCTCGAAATCCAAGTCATTTTTTATAAGCCACACTAGCTCCTGGGTCAGTGTCGTTCCTGAAATGGAGAAGTTCAAATAGAGCTCTGATATATACGAGTACTCGCACCACTTTAATTACTTTTAATTTAGGGATCCGTAACGTATAACGGGTCACGTAAAAATATTCCGTCTGTCTGATTTTTAAAACACGGTATCTTTTGAAACTTAGACAGCCGGCTGAAATATTCACAGAATATTATGTGTTAATATGGGGGATTTACATACTAACAAGAATCAAGGAGGTCCAATTTAATCAAGGATTTTTAAGGATAATTTTTGTTTTTGCTCTATCGTAAAAACGTTAATGTTATACAAGCATGAAACTTGGTATCATTATAGTACTAATCTAAAGTAAAACAACAAACAATGAAAGCCGGCCAAGTGTGAGTCGTACTGGCGCTAAGCAGTCCGAACTCAATAGCAAAAAAAAGCTATTTTCTGTCATTCCAATTGATATGTTGTTTGAAATGATTATGTATCATTTTTGTAATTATGTGAAGAGGTGTGGTAGTACGGTACCCTTGGTGCGCAAGTCCAACTCTCACTTGGCCGTTTTTTACCCTAATCGACGCAGTATTACTGAATTTTGAAGATATACTAGCCAAATCAGGGGGATTTTTACTTCATAGGAGATCCGCGGTCTATAGAAATTCTGGTAAAGTTTTGGAACCTCTTTTCACGTCATAGTTTCTCTATTTTTTTTTATATTAGCTTTAAAAAACAAATATAAAGATATTAACATGGTACAAAGGAAACCCTATCGGGTTTTTGTATTGAATAGAAGTCGAAAACTATTGGTTATAATGGGGGTAGGGGTAGGTGACTTCCAAAGCATACTTATATAGTGTAGATATTTAATAAAAAGAACTGCCATAAAGATGTTCATCAACACAGTCAATGTTTACCCCTATCTGTGAGAGAACTTTATGTATGACTGTGTGTGAGTGTATGTCGCTGATACAGGTATGTTTTCTCAACACAGTCAATGTTTACCCCTATCTGTGAGAGAACTTTATGTATGACTGTGTGTGAGTGTATGTCGCTGATACAGGTATGTTTTCTCAACACAGTCAATGTTTACCCCTATCTGTGAGAGAACTTTATGTGTGACTGTGTGTGAGTGTATGTCGCTGATACAGGTATGTTTTCTCAACACAGTCAATGTTTACCCCTATCTGTGAGAGAACTTTATGTATGACTGTGTGTGAGTGTATGTCGCTGATACAGGTATGTTTTCTCAACACAGTCAATGTTTACCCCTATCTGTGAGAGAACTTTATGTATGAATGTGTGTGAGTGTATGTCGCTGATACAGGTATGTTTTCTCAACACAGTCAATGTTTACCCCTATCTGTGAGAGAAGTTTATGTATGAATGTGTGTGAGTGTATGTCGCTGATACAGGTATGTTTTCTCAACACAGTCAATGTTTACCCCTATCTGTGAGAGAACTTTATGTATGAATGTGTGTGAGTGTATGTCGCTGATACAGGTATGTTTTCTCAACACAGTCAATGTTTACCCCTATCTGTGAGAGAACTTTATGTATGACTGTGTGTGAGTGTATGTCGCTGATACAGGTATGTTTTCTCAACACAGTCAATGTTTACCCCTATCTGTGAGAGAACTTTATGTATGACTGCGTGTGAGTGTATGTCGCTGATACAGGTATGTTTTCTCAACACAGTCAATGTTTACCCCTATCTGTGAGAGAACTTTAAGTATGACTGCGTGTGAGTGTATGTCGCTGATACAGGTATGTTTTCTCAACACAGTCAATGTTTACCCCTATCTGTGAGAGAACTTTATGTGTGACTGTGTGAGTGTATGTCGCTGATACAGATATGTTTTCTTGACAAACAGGATGTGACTTTTGGAGCCCGCGTGGACATCGTTTCTTTGACTTTCGAGGGTGCGCAGTGCGCAAGCCGCAAGCGCAAATATGTAAGTCGGTGAAGCAAAGACGGACGTGTAACGAAATTAAATGAATTTCAAACATGGAGGCCACTTTTGAGCGGTATTTTTTTAAAAAAATTTTGTAAGATATATTGTGTGACATATCAATTATGAGGACTTGTGAGAATCTCAAATTTTTTTTTTAAATATTAAAATATATAGTTTTGAAGTTATTCAAGAAAATGCCAAAAATTGACCTTTCCCCTCCCTTATCTCCAAAACTACTGGGCCTTAAATATTGAAAAAATCACAGTATGAGGTTGAATGCATAGATTACAGGAAAGTAAATTTCTAAGGTCTAGAATAAATAGACCCCTATTCACCTAGAGCAAAGTATGTACTGAGAGTTCTTTTTCTGTTGTAGTTAAAGTTTTTGTGCGGAACTCTGTAGGACCCCGAGTCGCACTTGGCCGGTTTTTGTATTGAGAGTCCATTTTTTTTATATAAACGGCTATGACTAAGTGTAAGTACTTATGAGCTCCTTGGGACAAAAAGTTTAGTATGATGAATTACTGAAGCGCCAGTTTACATGTTTGCTTCTTACCCATTTTATTAACCAGAATGTGAGATGATGCTAAGGGCTTACCAATTATGTACACCTTGAGGGGCGTCATAATTTATATGTTAAGACTAGCTATCCCGGCGAACTTCTTTCCACCTTACACTACACTGCACTACCCTAACCTACACTACATTACCCTATCCTACACTACCCTACCCTACACTACACTACCTTACCCTACACTACCCTACCCTACCGTACATACACTACACTACACTACCCTACACTACACTACACTACCCTACACTACACTACACTACCCTACACTATAGTACACTACCCTACCCTACACTACACTACCCAACCCTACCCTACACTTCCCTACCCTATACTACACTACCCTACCCTAACTACACTACACTACCCTAAAACCAATTATTTTTTGACTGATATTTTATTTTTTGTTTTTTTTTTATTTAACTCCGAGCATTTTCATATTTATTCACCTTCAATACCAAAAATAGCCAAATCGGTCCCCACTCGTACATGATTGATTATGATACTGCAATAAACATGAAATTAAATTAAATTGAGAATAAAAAACCTGTATACATGTACTGTTATAATACTTATAATGATGATGAAATTCATCTTCAAGAAGGGATTGTAAAGGATTTTGAAGGACAACTGGTGTTGCGAATGCCTCCAGGTGGCGATGGCCGTTAGTATTTTTGCCACATCTTTACTTTTTACCCCGGGAAAACGTCTTATTCCCATGGAAAATCGATAAGAATGCGGGCGTAGCCGCGGGCGGACGTCTAGTATTATTATAAAATAACTGAAGATGATGAAACAGTGATGGTGATCGTACCAGAGCGAGGAAAGGTGACGACGAAGGTGTCATCAGGCCGCACCGGCATGTTATAAATGGTCTCAGCGTGTCCCTCATACTTCTTGTCCATGAGATACTTCTTGGGACCCACTACCACTTGGTTCCCCATAATACCTGTAACAAAAGTCATTTCTGAAATTAAGTCTCATAAATTGTCGCGCTGCTGTCCAACCTGGCACTTTCAGTTCAGACCAGGGCCAGTCGTAAAATGAAGAATATGAAATAGTACGTATTTAAAATAGGAGAAGGAAGCAGGTGTTCTAAGACCGAAATGAAGATCAGGCGCTGTGCTGGAACGGTGGGATTTGAGGTGGGCCAGTCATAAAATGAAGAATATAAAATAGTACGAAAATAAGAAGCATAAAGCAGGTGTTATGAAACTGGAATGAAGATCCGGCGCTGTGCTGGAACGGTGGGGTTTGAGCTGGGCCAGTCATAAAATGAAGAATATGAAATAGGACGAAAATTAGAAGCATAAAGCTGGTGTTATGAGATTGGAATGAAGATCCGGCGCTGTGCTGGAATGGTGGGGTTTGAGCTGGGCCAGTCATAAAATGAAGAATATAAAATAGTACGAAAATAAGAAGCATAAAGCAAGTGTCATGAGACTGGAATGAAGATCCGGCGCTGTGCTGGAACGGTGGGGTTTGAGCTGGGCCAGTCATAAAATGAAGAATATGAAATAGGACGAAAATTAGAAGCTTAAAGCTGGTGTTATGAGATTGGAATGAAGATCCGGCGCTGTGCTGGAACGGTGGGGTTTGAGCTGGGCCAGTCATTAAATGAAGAATATGAAATAGTACGAAAATTAGAAGCATAAAGCAGGTGTTATGAAACTGGAATGAAGATCCGGCGCTGTGCTGGAATGGTGGGGTTTGAGCTGGGCCAGTCATAAAATGAAGAATATGAAATAGTACGAAAATTAGAAGCATGAAGCAGGTGTTCTAAGACTGTAATGAAGATCCGGCGCTGTGCTAGAACGGTGGGATTTAAGGTGGGCCAGTCATAAAATGAAGAATATGAAATAGTACGAAAATTAGAAGCTTAAAGCAGGTGTTATGAGGCTGGAATGAAGATCCGGCGCTGTGCTGGAACGGTGGGGTTTGAGCTGGGCCAGTCATAAAATGAATAATATGAAATAGTACGAAAATTAGAAGCTTAAAGCAGGTGTTATGAGGCTGGAATGAAGATCCGGCGCTGTGCTGGAACGGTGGGGTTTGAGCTGGGCCAGTCATAAAATGAATAATATGAAATAGTACGAAAAATAGGAGCTTAAAGCAGGTGTTATGAGGCTGGAATGAAGATCCGGCGCTGTGCTAGAACGGTGGGGTTTGAGCAAGACCAGTCATTAAATGAAGAATATGAAATAGTACGAAAATTAGAAGCTTAAAGCAGGTGTTATGAGGTTGGAATGAAGATCCGGAGCTGTGCTGGAACGGTGGGGTTTGAGCTGGGCCAGTCATAAAATGAATAATATGAAATAGTACGAAAATTAGAAGCTTAAACAGAGATATGCTATATATAAGGGGAGGTAGATAGGTTATATGCGTCCTAAAAGTGAAGCAAAAAAAAGATGCCAATTGGCATCTCTTTTCATAGTAGCATTCGGTAGGTACCTATTATAATGTGTGTGTAAATGGATTCGATTTTCAAATGTGGTTTGTTAGTGCATAACCCATCTATGGTAACAAATCTCTGAGCTTAAAGCAGGTGTTATGAGGCTGGAATGAAGATCCGGCGCTGTGCTGGAACGGTGGGGTTTGAGCTGGGCCAGTCATAAAATGAATAATATGAAATAGTACGAAAAATAGGAGCATGAAGCAGGTGTTACAAGACTGGAATGAAGATCCGGCGCTGTGCTGGACGGTGGGGTTTGAACAGCTAGGAGCGAGGCTGGAAACGTCACGGTCATATACCACACGTGAGCAATGCGATTTTTTTGCATAATACAAGTACCTATGTGCGAACATCAGGCAGATCTCCTAATACGAATCAAATGGTTATTAAATATGTTTCGAAAGGCGGAGATATCTCCTTTTGCTCTCCAAGAGCAGGAACACGCCGTTTTTGGGGTTCCGCACACAAAGGGTAAAAACGGGACCCTATTACCAAGCCTCCTCTTTCCGTCCGTCTGTCTGTCTGTCACCAGGCTGTATTTCATGAACCGTAATAGCTAGATAGCTGAAATTTCACAGATGGTGTATTTCTATTGCCGCTACAATAAAAAAATCAAAAAGTAAGATAAAGTAAAAAAATTAGGGGGGGTACACCATACAAAAACTGTTTTTTTTAAACATGAAGAAACTAGCGCCATTTAGTATAGTATTAATGTACGGAACCCTTTGTGTGCGATTCTGATTCGCACTTGGCCGGTTTTTTTTTATAGATCCTTCCCATTTCTATACTTAGTATTAATGCTCACCCTTGTAATATTTCGCGAACCTTTCCACTTCAAGTGCCCTTTCAAATTGAAACGGAAACTTTGTGCTTGCCATTTTAATAAAGAAAAAATATTTTTTTTTATTTAACAGGTAGACAAACACGTGTATCTGTGCGAATATATCGAACTGATCGAACGACGAAAGATAAGTGTAGGCAAATAATTTACTTGAAGCAATAATCTTGACACGATAAGAGGTAATAAAAGTGCGTGCGATCTGATTTTGTTAACTTCATTGAAGAGCATGCGGGAAAACCAAGGAATGTCAGTTAGAATTTTTTATGAGAAAATCGGTTTGCAAACATTTATACAATCTAAAATGTCTAGAAAATTTTTTTTTTTGTATTTTATTATCTAAACTTTTTTTTTGCATTTTTATGAATAAAATTACAATTCACAACTGAAAGGCTCACAAAGTTACTAAAATACTGAGTTGTAATTATTATGTAATTGAAAGAACATTCACTGAGATTCTGATATTTGTCGACTACACTCGGACATTCCTTGTTTTTTAAAAGTTTTTATTTAACTTGCAATATAATATGTATGTTTGTTCGGGTGCAAGTTAATTTCGGCCACTTCCCGGTTTCCGATTAAGCTGAAATTTTGCATGCATATGTATATCGCGTGATAATGCAATATTAAAAGCTTTTACCTAAAAGTTTTTAGATTTTTCGAAAATTATTTTCATATTTAAAATGCGAAGTGTCATTCACTAGTCGTGTTCTTGATATGTTCTAATGAACAAATCAGTTTAAAAAGTTTTGCCGAGCTACCACTAGATGGTATTAATAATTTAATTCTTGAGAAATACTAATATTCCTTGTTCTTTCCGCGTGGTCTTCACATATTATATTAGTTCATACTACAGTAACACGAAACTGGCTACGTATTACGGTTAAAAAGTTACAGCTCTGTGACAGGAAGACGGACGGACGGGTAGGCTTAGTATGAAATAGAAAAATGCCCTTTGGCGTTCTTTTTGGGCTTGGTACCCTAAAAATGGTATGCACAGTAAAAATTACTTGTGGACGCGGTCCTCGAGTCATCAAATTTAAATAGGGATGACGACAGCATCAGAAATAAACTATGAACTCTCGATCACTAAATTGCCCTCCTACCTAAACTTCGGAAAACCTTACTCGTTTTGTTTTCCATCAAGTCTTCGATTTTTAATTCAACAAAATCACAAAATGAGTACATAAATGACGCTGCAAAACTATGACTTCACGCTTAGGTATTTCAAACATTTTTAGAAAAAAAAAGTACCTAAATCAGATGACTAGCATTCGTCATCCCTATTATTTATTTCAGTTAATCAATGCATAATGTGTTAGTAACAGACATCTTATTAAACTAGGTTAGTATCAACAGAAATGGAAAATCAATTTAGCCTTGAAACTATCCCAATACGAATTACTTTATTACGTAATATTATTTTGCACTAGAGTGTTTTTGAGTGCTGAAAATATGTTTGACTGATAAGGATAAGATATAATATCAACGAGCCGTTACCCGCGGCTTCATTTGCGAGGAGTTTAAAGGAATTTCTCACCCTAGATAACAGTGGCAAAATAAGGTAATTAACGACCCCCCATACTGTATATAGCTTTTGAAGTAAGGTGCCACCACATATGATAGTTTTGAGACTGCTTGACTACCACCAATCTTGACCTTGACTATCTCCAAGATGTAACATAAAGGTGTAGTGATATTTTAAGGTGACCTTGTACTCATCAAACTGAACAAATTTTGTTGTACAACTTTTTCTAAAATAGCATTGTATTTTTAATACAAAACTGGCCAATCACCTGACCGATATACAGGCTGTAAAAAATATGGTGTTGGACCCGTTAACTGGGGATTCTACTCATCATACTGAATAACTTTTCCCAAGGACGCCATAGTCAATGCTCAAAAAAAAAGTTTGAACCCATCATACTAAAATGTACAAAATTGGCCGATCGATTTGTATGAGGAGTACATTTTTTTTTTGCAATTTCAGCAAAGTCGTAGATCAAAAGTCGTTCAGTATGATGAGTAGAACCCCCAGTTAACGGGACCTACACCAATTTTGTTACATTCTGTATTAGAAAAAAAAGTTGTTCAGTTAATCGATTAAGGAAAAAATATGTTAGGATATAATTATTTTGTTTAATACGAACACATTGAGTTTAGTTTAAATTATTTTATAAAGGGGAATTATAAATCGGGCAAAAGAAATACTGAGTGAGCGACTACAATATTAAGTAAGACAATTGGATTCTCAACTGGACTGGAGTTGAGCGAGCGAAGCAAGCGATGATAGATTCGTTAGGTTTTAATGATGGTTCTGTGGAGGTTTCGTTTATCTTGTTATAAATTTTCTTCGTTTGTTGATTGGAATTTTATTTTTTATTTGAAATTAAGTATTGGCTTATAAGTGGTGATGCCACGCCGTCATTTAACTCAAGATAACGTAACGCTTTAAACTTTAACGCTGTGGGCATGCTGGAAGCCGGAAGACTAATATATATACTTTGCCGGAAGTACAGACCGTCAAGTTGCGGACGCTATCGACTCCAACCAGTCGGTAATTCGTAGGTTATGGCAACGTTATCGGCTGTTGTTTATTGATTAATCTAGTTTCAGTATCCACCCTGATTCAGGAGAGTACGCGTGTGGCGAGCTCCTGATGGATGTCACGCACGACTTCGTTGTCCTCAGGAAGTGCATCCCTATCGGGGGGGCACAACAATGGTCTGGGCTGGAATTCGTCTTGGTGGAAGAACTGACCTCGTTTTTATACGGCGAAACATGAAAGCGGATAAAACCATCATGAGGTGGTAGAACCGATTATTGTTTCGCACCGAATTCAAATGGGAGAGAATTTCAAGTTCATGCGCGCACACTGCAGTACCTGTTTTAAATGTTTTCAGTGAACATGATATCACGCCTCTTATACTGGCCTCCACAGTCCTATGACATGAATCCTATTGAGCATACCTGAGATTTAATTGGAAGAATAGCATTTCAACAGCTTCCTCAGAACTTACGAACAGAACAAGATCTTTTCTTACATCTTTCGCGGACGTGGAGCATGATACCCCAGGCCACTATTCACCACCTGTTACTGAGCATGCCAAGGAGATGTAGAGCCTTAGCAAATGCTTTACGGGGTCCAGCTGACTATTAATTTTATGTACAGATACTTTTTCTGTTTTTCGCCCTAAACCCAGCCTTAATCTATTTTTGTTTCTTTAAACTCAACTAAATATTGTACTGTTTTGTTCGTCTTAATAAACTTATTTTTTTCTGTATTGATGTCAGTTTTTTTTATTTATTTCACTATTAAACCAGGCATTTAATCCTGCTTTTATTCATTTAACATTGTTTATTTAAAAAATCTCAAAATTTTAAAGGTTATAGGTAATTTTTTGTAGTTTTGAGTTTAATACAAAGTGGAGTATTTTATTGTACTACCTTCTAACAAATTCAACCATTTCAATCAAATCATTTCTATCGGGATAAAAGTTCCCAATAAGAATTTCATGTTTATATTTTATCTGTGTTCCTCATTTTATCTTAATCCGTTCAGCCGTTTTGCCGTGATACTGAAGTAAACATCGAAACTATCTCATTTATAATATTAGTAAGAATAATAGGATTATCAAGAAAGTAGGCATAGGTAGGTACACTTGAAAGATGATTTAATCTTATTTAAAATATTATGTAATAAAGTTATCTGGCTGCGCCTATAATATCTGAAACGAATAAATTGCATTCAGACATTGCGTGAAAGATGCGTGACATGAAATCAGCCAATATAAAATACAGATAAACCGGAAAACAAATAAGAATTTTGAAATTGAAATAGTGACAAAAATGACAATTTATATTCGAAGACAATTGTTTGTATGTGTCATTGGTAAGTCTTTTGTACAAAACCGCCCAAAAACAAGGGTTATGTAATATGTTTGTATTTTGTTTCGTTTGCTGAGCATGTAACCTAAACTGCTTGATGGATTTTGGAGTGCGACGTGTCGTTATATTTTTTGATGTGAAACATCTATAGCCGCACGTAAAACCGATTTCTGGCGTGGCGACGCGTCGCCACGCTATATGATGGTATATACAGGGTGTAAAAAAATTGGTGTCGGACCCATCAACTGGGGGTCCTAATCATCATACTGAACAACTTTCCCCAAGGAACCCATAGTCACTTCTCAAAAGAGATTTTGGACCCTCCATACTAAAATGCACAAAATTGGTCAATCAGCTGATCGATTTGTATGAAGAGTAATTTTTTTTTTGCGATTTCAGCAAACTCGTAGAACAAAAGTTGTTCAGTATGATGAGCAGAAGCCCCAGTTAACGGGACCTACACCACTTTTGTTACAGCCTGTATATGCAGTCTATATGTAGTAGTGTGTGTTTCACATCTGCGAGGCGTACCGTGACGGCTCATTTTTTTTGTCTGTTCTTCTGCTTTCCTCTGATATGAATGTCAGAGTTTTTTTTACATCAGAACACTGAGATCATTTCGATTTTTTTCTGTTTTTATGCATGTCATCAAGCATTGGAAATCACCCCCGCGCACTCTCGATGTCACATAATAAAATAACCTAACTACTCCGGGCATGCCGACAGAAGTAAAAACTTTTTACAGTTTTATAAGTTTTGACTCTCCGAGTGTTCCTGGCGAACGAATAGTTTTTTTTAAATAGGTGTTTGTTTACACACATTTTTAAATAGTCAAAAAAAACTTATAGTATATTACAAATAATGTCATGCTTCAGATTACAGTCTCAGGTAATGGGTATTTGTAATAGGATCAACATATACAGGGTGACTTTTAATTAGTTCTTGATAGCAAAAGATATGAATATACTCGTAATCACAAACAACTTTCCCAAAAAAACTATATGTCAAATATAAAAAATAACTTTGGTCATTCATACATTTTTGCCGATTTGATAAATTATTATGTAACGAGGACCAAATTGTTTTTCTGATTTGACATATAGTTTCTTTGAGAAAGTTGTTTTTAATCACGAGTACATGCATATCTTTTGTTATCAAGAACTAATTAATTTCTCTGACAAACTAGTTACAATTTCTGGAATTTTATTGTATAATCTTATACAGGTTGACAAAGTATTGACCCTGCGAGTGTTCCTGGTACCATGTCGGTTACAGTGTCGCAAGATCAATGGCTTTTTCCATCTCAAAAATGCCCAACGCGCCTAAAAAGTTTTCATATAAAAAAAATTGCAAGTTTTTTTTAACCGTCTCCGTGGCGTAATGGTTAGTCCATTCGCCTCACACCAGGAGGTTGCGGGTTCGATTCCCGGTGGGGTCAACTTGTAAGACTCGGTTTGGTTGGTGGTAGGGCTTTTTTATAGCCCGCCTGGCTAGCTACCACCATCTTATCTAAGTCTTGCCGTCAAACATCAGTGTTAACAAAATTGATGTATTCCGGCTCGAAGATAAGGTAGCCAGTTCTTCATTTCGTTGGGGAAGATTGGTAAGCCCGCTTATATCTTCGGCATCATCGTCACTTACCATCAAGTGAGATGATGCCAAGGGCTTACCAATTGTGAATAAAAAAAAAAACCTTAGTCAAAGTATATATTATATTTAGTACTAACATACAGTAGGGACACTCCCTGCCACTCTCTAGATTGCGAAGTCACCCCTCGTCACCCAGATTGATACAGATTGGTTACAGTTTGGTTGTCGAACGTATAGAATTTCGCCACCATTTTGTTTTTTCCGTCATTCCTTTTTTGAAATGTCATTTCTGGCCACTTGTATTAAGTGTCCAGGGTGTGCCTAAGTTATTTGTTTCAATTTCTCACAAACGTCTCTAAAGATTATTTACATTTTTCCTGGAATTACAATCTACGTCATAAAAAAATATATTGCTCCCACCCACATTTCATCCAAATACATCCAGTAGTTTAGGCACAGGCATTTTTTTATATTTTGTACTTTTTTAGACTTTATTAGTGTAAGACAACCGATCTCCATCATAATCTCAACTTAGACTTGTTTTACCATCACAATACCTTCTTCACTTCTTCGTCGCTCGAAAGTAAAAACCAGCCTAGCGAGAGCTGTAAGTACTATTGCTTAGGATTCCAAACTGTAATGAAGAAATACATTTTTCAGTCGCTCTCATTGGTGTCTTTTGATTGAAATTATTAAGTATCGTTGCCGAACTTATTCGTTAATGTTTTAAGGTTCGTTATCCAGAGGTGTGGTGGTTCGAATACCTTCACTCTTTCTTCGCTCGAAAGTAAAACCAGCCCAGCGAGACTTTTATAGGTAACTAACGCTTAGGATCCCTAACTGTTATAAAGAAGATTCATTTTTTGTTGCTCTCTTTGATGTCTTTCGATTCAAATTAAACCTACTCGTTCATGTTTTTAAGGTTCCTTATCCAGAGGTGTGGTTGTACGGAAATCTTCACTCTTTCTTCGCTCCAAATTAAAATCAGCCTAGAGAGAGCTGTAGGTACTTGGGCTTAGGATCCAGAACTGTATTAAAGAAGATTCATTTTTTGTAGCTCTCGTTGATGTCTTTCGATTCAAATTAAACCTACTCGTTCATGTTTTTAAGGTTCCATATCCAGAGGTGTGGTTGTACGGAAATCTTCACTCTTTCTTCGCTCGAATGTAAAATCAGCCTAGAGAGAGCTGTAGGTACTTGGGCTTAGGATCCAGAACTGTATTGAAGAAGATTCATTTTTTGTCGCTCTTGTTGATGTCTTTTTATTGAAATTTAACCTACTCGTTGATGTTTTTAAGGTTCCTTATCCAGAGATGTGGCAGTACTGAAACCTTCACTTTTTCGTCACTCGAAAGTAAAACTAGCCTAACGAGAGTTGTAGGTAACGATGCTGAAGATCCCAAACTGTAATAAAGAAAATACATTTTTCTTTTACTCTCGTTAATGTCTTTCGATTTAAAGTAATAGGTACGATGGTTGAAATTGTACATACTCTTTGATGTTTTTCATGTTCTTTATCCAGAGGTTTGGTGATACTGAACCCTCGGTATGCGGGTCTGACTCTCTCTTGGGTGGTTTTTTAACTTGTTAATTGTTTTTTTGTAGTATATATTGGGATCGTGCTGGCTGGCTTTGCCAACGGCTGGTCAGCCCCGGTGATTCCAAAACTACAAGATCCGGATCTGACACCCTTACAGGATGTGCTTACAGAGAGACAGGCGTCGTGGACAGCATCTGTTGTTATTATAGGAATTATATTGGGTGAGCGAAAATTTTACATACTGATTGTTGTTTAATTGATTGATTATCGTTATCCCTTTATAAAGTTTGAACGATGGGACTTTAAATTCAGAAAATAAAACTGATAAATGCTAAATTAAACAAAAATTATTAAGGTCATTAAAAAATAATTTGTCTCCCATACTAGTGAAAGTTGTTTTTGACTGCACGCCTTCATTATTGAATCTACAGTATACTATTTTGTACGTACATGTTTACGTATAACGCATCTAGCAAATCAAACTACAAAAAACCGGTAATGTGCGGGTCAGAACCCCGCACAAAGGGTTCCGTACCATCATACTAGATGGCGCTTGTCTCTTCACGTTTAAAAAAACACGAATTTGTACGGATACTTTAACTTTTTCTAATTTTTAGTATTTGTGGTTATAGCGGCAAAGAGAAATAAATCATCTGTGAAAATTTCAAAATCTTCATTCCAAGTTAATGCATACGAGGTACTTACATACTGGGGCTCCCCTGTCACTTACCTTCCATAAGTTACTCCAAATGACTATATTCTTTTTGCTGTCGATATTTCGATGATATTGAAAATTTACAATAAATATCACATTCTTACATTTTTTTTAAATCTCAAACTTACATTCGCAATTGGAGAATTGACTGTGACGTGTATACAGGTGATTAATGCGGGCATTATTAATAATGTGCGAGCATTATAAATAATGTGTAGCTCTATCGGGCTAAGTGATTAATTACTATCTAAACTTCATTATTTATCACATTGCACGGTCATTTTATATTCTACGTGACAGTTAGGCAATTTGATTATAAAGCTATTAGATGCTAATTATGCCAAATAATAAGCCTGATTGATTAAATTTTAGTTTATTTTATGTATAATATGTCAAAACTTCTATAAAAAAAGACATGTGAAATTTTTGTTTTAAATTTTATGTTTTCTGTTACCTATATTTTCAATACGACTTTCCTTAAGTTTTAAATGCAAAAACTAGTGGATTCTTAAGATAGAAGTCCTTACTAATTAATCTAATTGTTTACCATTTTGTTTATATTAAGTTAAATGACAATAATAATAAAAAAATGTAATTAAATATTATATTTGTATTACTTTGCCCAAAAGGTGATGGACAATAGTATAATGCCTGGTCAATTTGATTATTTGAATAAAAAATATCAAATTCCACTGTCTTAATCGGCATTTTTCATAATGACCGGGCATTATGTATAATACCCAATTTATCAGTTAGTCCATAAAATATTGATGTTTCGGAAGCCAATTTTTCAACTACAAATTTAAGTTGGTCTTTCAATATCATTCCTGAACTCGTCAATATTGATATTATTATTACTTGCAGGGTTTGGTACCTAAAGGTGTTTGCAGGCACCTTTGAGTACAAAACATTTATCCGGTTTTATTGTAATTCCTTTTATTTCAGGTCCATACATTTCTGGAAATCTCTCAAATTGGAAGGGACGGAAGCCATGTTTTTTTGTAGGAGGTGCACTGACTCTGATCTCATATTTCATTCTGACGATTGCTAGTAACTATGCATCCATATTAGCTGGGAGAGTATTTTCAGGGCTGGGCAGTGGAATTATATTCGTGGTCAGTCTTGTTTATCTTGGAGAAATAGCGTAAGTTAATATAGATTATACAATGCCTCATATTAAATTTTAACTTACAATTAGATCTTAGTTTACATGCTAAGTTTTAAAAAAACTAGATCCCGGTTTTATACAAAACAAACTTCAAATAACGTCAGGACAGTTGCTTGACAGAAGAGTAGGATGGAAATATTTAAATAGCTATGTAAGACAGAGAGAGAGAGAACCGCGAAAGTACACCTCCGTCACAGTATTACAATATAGCGGCTTACAGTAATGCAACGAATGTACTTACGCAGAGCAACGAAAGGGTTCTTACGGGGCAGCGGGCGGCGGGGCACAGCCTGGCAAACTCGCGGGCTGAAACTACAGGATAGTACTGTTAGTACGTACGCTGGTGGCGGCATTGTGCGACATTAAAGGCGTTGCGCTACTGTAAGCCGTATTGTATTACTGTGGCTCCGTAAAGCAAAAGGGTGACTTTATGTTTGGACACTTTTGACCGCGAGTCTGTGAATCTCAACCAGCGGTACACAGTCAACCTTACATACTCGTGTAGTGTATGTTATGCTGTCTAGTACGTGATCTAATCTTATTCTGTCTAGTACGTAAGCTATGTTATGCTGTCTAGTACGTAATCTATATTTTATGCTGTCTAGTACGTGAGCTATATGTTATGCTGTCTAGTACGTAATCTATATGTTATGCTGTCTAGTAGGTAAGCTATATTTTATGCTGTCTATTACATAATCTATATGTTATGCTGTCTAGTACGTAATCTATATGTTATGCTGTTTAGTACGTAATCTATATGTTATGCTGTCTAGTACGTGAGCTATATGTTATGCTGTCTAGTACGTAATCTATATGTTATGCTGTCTAGTACGTGAGCTATATGTTATGCTGTCTAGTACGTAATCTATATGTTATGCTGTCTAGTAGGTAAGCTATATTTTATGCTGTCTACTACGTAATCTATATGTTATGCAGTCTAGTACGTAATCTATATGTTATGCTGTCTAGTACGTAATCTATATGTTATGCAGTCTAGTACGTAATCTATATGTTATGCTGTCTAGTACGTAATCTATATGTTATGCAGTCTAGTACGTAAGCTATATGTTATACTGTCTAGTACGTAAGCTATATGTTATGCTTGGCCTGTGTTTGCGGCCCTAGAATATCACCACCCCGTCTCTTCCCGAGGGTGTATAAAAAGCGTATAAAAGAACAAACCGGAGGATAGCAGTAGCGTACTTTCCGAGTACGCTACCACGCTGCACGCTGCGGTCTCCAACCCCCCTACCAAGCGTGGCGATCAAAGGAATCCCCCCCCACCACCCAACTTAATATGTCAAGCAGGGGATGTCTTTTGGCTCAACCATCAACCAAAGCAAGCTGATTAGCAAGCAAGCTATATTATGTGGTGTGAAATGATTTCCGAATAGCGGAATAAATAACTTGTAAAATTTTGACCTGCGTTTAAAGGCAAAGCAAAAGCGAGGCTATTTTTTTTTATCACAAGCTTATTTAAATTGCCGTGTTTGGACAAATCTTGAAAGCTAAATTATTACTACTTCCCGGTTTCCGATTAAGCTGAAATTTTGCATACACGTTTAGTTTGGATGACAATGCATGGTTGGTTAAGTGACGTCATTCTAAATCCAATATGGAGGACTCCAAAAGATGGTGGACCAGTTACTTTTTATGCACCCCCATGATATGGGTATCAAATGAAAGGGTTTGTTGAGAATAATGTACAAAAACCAGCACATCAAGATATACACTCGTAGTGCGATTCTAAACCATACGCACTCGCCATAAGAACGGTACAAAGTCCAAAGTGTGTAGCTTGATGTGCTGGCCTGTGCACCTAAAATAATTTTGGCTTTTCAAATTTTATAAAATTTTTTGTTTCGTTTTTAAATTTTCTTTTTAGTTTTTTTGGTGTTTTTTTTTTGTTTTCATTTTCCAGTTCACCAAATATAAGAGGAATGTTGTTATCAGGAATGGGATTCTTTCTCACTTTTGGTATGGTTATGGCATTTATCGTTGGCCCTTACGTGCCATATTACGCAGTCAATGTTGTTGGAATGGCCATATCTGTTCTTTATCTGGCTGGATTGTTCTTCATACCAGAAACACCTTTATTTTATATGCTTAAAGGTAAGTGTTAATAACTTAAGGAATTAATTAAAAATAAAAAACCCGACTGCATAAAAACTTAGCCCCTATTTTTTGGCCAGTTGGGTAATAAGGTATCGAATATCGAAAATCCATCAAGTCGTTTAGGCCACAGAGCGTGCCAAGGAATTAGATAACCTCATTTTTGGCTAGTCGGGTAAAAATGTATGATGGCACTCACGGAAACAAGACACAGAATAGAAGAATTCTATAGAACGCTGAAGATGATTTTGTAGTACTAGCACCGAGCGAGCCATTACACATACAGCACACTACAAAAAGGTTGATGCTATTGGGTATTTTTATAAATTAACCCCCCATAAAAACAAAAAGAAAACAATAATATCATTAAATTAAAATGGACTTTAAATTATGTATGATAAGGTTGAGTTAATTAAAATTTACAGAATGACAGTGATACCAGGATAGTAAAACTACCCAGTTTAATTGTTTAGCATTTATAATTAAAAATAATGGAACTATATAGAAGTAAATAAATATTGTGTAATGTTGTGCAATTAATTATAAATCATTTATTTCGAATTAAATTTTAGATCGTAAGATTAGAAGTAAATTTATTCAAATGAAACTTTCCGTGGAATTTCCTTTCCAGAAATGGTATCACTCCCATAGTTTTGTAGTTACAAGGGTTTTCTGGCGGGATTTGTGGTGGACGCATTCGTAGTTTTATTTTGTTGTTTTTTCATTATTTTCTGCTGGGATTTTGTTCAAGAAGTGGTGCATTTTGGAGAAAATCGTCTAGTGCACGTGAGCAATGTGGAGAACAAGAAAATAAAACGAAGGAGGACGTGAGAACCCAACTTGCTCTGGGTGCAGTTTTATAGACGCCCAACAGCAACTGGGTGTTCCACCTCAGAATGCAGTTGCTGCAAATGCTGCCAAGAACTTCAGAGAAGATTTGTAATGCACCGGCACTAGCATTACAAATCCAAAAACAAATGAAGAAAGTGAAAATTATTTACGAATCCGGCTGAAGGACTAGTTTCCATGGCCAAGAAAAATTCACAACAACAAAAATTTGTAGTTACAGTCAGGCATTTTTCATATCGATAGATTAGATTTAGTGTGCGAGGTATGATTGTATTAAAAATGTTTAATTTAAGGACGTTTGAACGATTTTTCGCATTCCAATTTTAGGTATAGTGATGCTCGCATACGAGGACACGGCTCATGCTCACATAGATGATGCGATTTTTCTGAATAACTAAACATAGTTGATACTTGGTTATAGTATGTACCATATTCTTTGCTTTTCGGATCAAAAACAACGTGAAGGGTATAAAGATATGTTTATTGATTGGAACAGCTATCTCTGTCTTTTTCTTTACGTGTAAAGAGTAAAGAAAATAACCACACCTTTTCAATGGTTTTTCGTTTCAATCCAAAACTACAAAGAAAGTATTAAAAATAATAACATTACTTTGTATTATCATAACAGATATTGTTGTATATATTTTTTTATTTATACTTAAAAATATTAGTCATAACTAGAGTTGAAAGTAACGGCGTAGACCTTTCTTTGGGATTTTTTTTCTATCGAGCCAAAACTGCTCAATCGTGTTTCTAATAGCTTTTGACTTTAAGGAACATCATCAACAATAAGGGTATTTAATATTTTTTTTTTTCATCCTTAAGTTTTCTATCGTTTAGGAGTTATTTTATTAACGTCAAACATAACGAAAATCTGTAATAATACCACCTTAAGTGCGAGTCGACCTTACGTTCCAAGGGTTCCGTACTACTACACTTCTCCACACAACTACGATATGATACGTATTTACATTAAAAACAAAAGAGATCAACGCGAGCGACAGAAACATGTTTTTTGATGTGTAACATCTTTGCTCTCGGTTTCCTGCAATTTGTGGGAGTGATTTCGTGAAATGGGACGGAAATGTGTAACATGGGACGGAAATGTGTAACAGGAAGTCGCGAAAGCGTAACATCTTTGCTCTCGCTTTCCTGCAATTTGTGGGAGTGATTTCGTGAAATGGGACGGAAATGTGTAACAGGAAGTCGCGAAAGCGCGGAATTCTACTTTACGAGAGTCCGACTCGCACTTGGTCGGTTTTTTTCGTTACTGTCAGATCCGCCACCCAGGTACAATATCGTCATCAAATCTAACTAACCTAAAGTATTTTGTCACATGTTACACATCATATGCGAGTACTGTAGGTCTCGCTCGAATTTTTTTATTTATTCAGTTCGGACCACTTAGCGCAAGTACAACTCAAACTTAGCCGGTTTTGTTATTGTTGTTTTACTTCAGAATTAGTGCTGTATTCACACCGAGTTTCACGCTCATATGTATTACCGGTTGTACGATAAAGCTAAATCAAAAATATCTATAAAATACCTATAAAAAGTTTTTATACGAGGACCCGCTTAGTTTTTCACTTTTTAATTTTCATTATTTGTCCTTTTAAACAACAGAAACAGCGGCAACAGAAATACCTACACATTCTTTGAAAATTTCAAATGGCTACTTATTATGGTTCAAGAAATACAGCCCGCTGACAGACATACGGACAGACAGCCGAGGCTTAGTAATAGCAAAGTATACAATATTAGTACTGTAGTAATAGGGTCCTGTTGGTCGCCCTCAACTTTCAAACGTACTCAAATTTGTAATAAAAAAAAAAAAAAAGTATATACAGGCTGACTGGTAAGTAGTGCAAATCCTTTTAAGGGGATAAACAACATCTAATTTGCAACAGAAAAAGTCATACTAACTGGGGGTCGGAAATCAATGGTTGTCGAGTTAAAGCCTATTTCATTTTTAAATTTTGTATGAAAAACGTATATTTTGTGATTTTACAATAAAAAATTATAATACGGTTGGCGTGAAAAATACGGTTAAAACTTTCTCATTTTATCAGTATTCCGAAAAAGTAAAATAGTTAAAAAATACAAATTGATTGCAACAAAAAAGAATGTTTGTTGTCAAAAGGGTGCATCAAATCCCATAAAAATTTTCAATAAATATTATTTTCATGTTTTTTTAAATTTCATAATTTATCATGTATTTCGCATAAACAAACATCTCTGACCCTCTAGCATCATGACTAACTTTGATTCACAAGCTCATCCAAAAGAATTCGAACTTTGTTGGATATGACTTTGTTGTATGGGACTTTAGGCCCCCTTTTTATAACAATCATTGTATTTTGTTGCAATTAATTTTGTAAAAAAATATAACAGCATAAAATATATTTGTATAAAAGCGTCGGTGGCTCAACCGGTAACGACTCGGTCTATCTAACCAGAGGTACCGGGCGGGTTCAAATCTGGACGGCCAATGTACCAATGAGTTTTTCAAAAACTTACGTACATACTTACCGATTGCTTTAACGGTGAAGGAAAACATCGTGAGGAAACCTGCACACGCCTGCGAAGAAACTCGAAGGTTGTGTGTGAAGTTGACCAACCCGCACTGGGCCCGCGTGGTCGACTAAGGCCTGATCGCCCTAATTCAGGGTAGGCTCGAGCCCCTCGGTGGGGACGTATATGAGCTGTAATGATGATGATGATGATGAATTTTGTACATTTTTAGCTTTTATACTTTGTTCGAAAGCTTGATAAAATGAGGTAGGTTTTACTGTATATTGCATGCCAACTAAATCACAAAACATTTAAACAAAATAATTTTTCATACAAAATTAAAAAGTTAAATAGGCTTTAACTCGAAAACCGTTGATTTCCGACCCCCAGTTAGTATGACTTTTTCTGTTGCAAATTAGATGTAGTTTATCCCCTTAAAAGGATTTTCACTACTTACCAGTCACCCTAGTACTAACATGGAGCCGCGTGGGAGGCCTGCCTACGCTACGTTTTCCGTGGCGCGGTCACCACTCGAGAACTACCCCAATGGCCCTCTGTTAGTACTAATATAAATACAGTATGGACACTCCCTGCCGCTCTCTAGATTGCGACCTCACCCCCTCGTCACCCAGATTGATACAGATCGGTTACAGTGTGGTTGTCGAACGTATAGGATTTCACCGCCATTTTGTTTGTTCCGTCATTCCTTTTTTGAAATGTCATTTCTGACCCGTTGTATTAAGTGTCCAGGGTGCGCTATTGGTATGCGGAACCCTAAAACATCCATCCTACTCTGTCAGAATGACCGGGAGAGTACACCTTATGTGGAGTAGGTACTTCACCAACTAAGTCGGTCCGCCTAAACTAAATAAAATTATGGCATCCCGACACTACGATACTACAACATCATGATCATATCAACAGAAAAACGTCCACTGCTGGACAAAGGCCTCCCCCAAGGATTTCTACGACGACCGGTCCTGCACTGTCCGTTCCCACGATCTTCACCAGGTCGTCGGTCCACCGCGTGGGAGGCCTGCCTACGTTACGTTTTCCGAAACGCGGTCACCACTCGAGAACTTTACTACCCCAACGGTTCTACGAGCTATGTGCCCCGCCCACTGCCACTTCAGTTTAGCGATTCTGTGAGCTATGTCGGTTACTTTGGGTCTCCTGCGGATCTCCTCATTTCTGATTCGATAGCGTAGGGAAATTCCGAGCATAGCTCGCTCCATTGCCTTTTAGGTGACGTTGAACCTTCTTATGAGGCACATAGTAAGCGACCATGTCTTAGTTCGTATGTTATCACTGGCAACACGTACTGATCAAAGACCTTAGTCTTGGTACATTGCGGTATTTGGGACGTGAAGATATTGCGAAGCTTCCCGAACGCTGCCCACTATATACTACACTAGTGGATGCCCGCAGCTTCGCCCGCGCAGATCCCGATTTTTGCGGTTTCCGTGGGAATTTCCCAAAATCCTTTCTTAGCGGATGCCTACGTCATAACATCTACCTGCATGCCAAATTTCAGCCAGATCCGTCCTGTGGTTTGGGCTGTGCGTTGATAGATCACTATGTCAGTCAGTCAGTCAGTCACCTTTGAGTTATATATATTTAGATTATTATCATGAAATAATGGTACAGCGTCGGTGGCTCAACCGGTAACGACTTGGTCCATCTAACCAGAGGTACCGGGTTCAAATCTGGACGGCCAATGTACCAATGAGTTTTTCAAAAACATACGTACATATAATTACCGATTGCTTTAACGGTGAAGGAAAACATCGTGAGGAAACCTGCACACGCCTGCGAAGAAACTCGAAGGTTGTGTGTGAAGTCGACCAACCCGCACTGGGCCCGCGTGGTCGACTAAGGCCTAATCGCCCTGATTCAGGGTAGGCTCGAGCCCCTCGGTGGGGACGTATATGAGCTGATATAATAATGGTACAGAGGCCAGAGTAGATGTAGTGCGATTCGGATCCATACGCGTACGGCACAAAGTCCAAAATGTCTAGCTTGATTTGCTGACTTCTGTACAAATCTGTTTGTGTTTCCATGGCAACCCCCGTCCGCGCCTACCTAACCTACCTAGCCTACTTAATTATTGTTGCTAATCCTACTAAATATTATAAATGCGAAAGTTTGTATGTATGAATTTATGTATGTATGAATGTTTGTTACTCTTTCACGCAAAAATTTCTGAACGTATCTGGCTGAAATTTGGTAGGTAGACAGATTAGGACCTGGATTAACATAAAATCTACTTTTTCCCACGCGCACTGCGCACCCTCGAATACAGACATAGAAACTATGTTCACGCGAGCGAAGCCGCTGGAAAAATCTAGTTGTTATTTTTGTAATGTTCTTTCGGGAAACCCTCGATTGCCTGCAATCAAACTATACATGCCGAACTCATAAATGAGAATTGCCAATACCTAACTCGACATGCGAGACCTATATGAACGTAGTAATATTTGATATTACAATGCTTTTTATTTCTGATGAACCGAAGCAGTCAATAGAATTTTTTGCCAAGGGCTTACTAATCTTGGCAAAAGCTAATACTCTTTCGGGAAACCCCTCGATTGCCTGCTATCAACTATACATGCCGACACTCATAAATGAGAATTGCCAATACCTAACTCGACACGCGAGACCTATACATGAACGTAGTAATATTTGATATAACAATGCTTTTTATTTCCGATGAACCGAAGCATTCTATAGATTTTTTGCCAAGGGCTTACTAATCTTGGCAAAAAGCCAATACTCTTTCGGAAAACCCCTTGATTGTCTACAATCAAACTATACATGCCGAAACTCATAAATGAGAATTGCTAATACCTAACTCGACACGCGAGACCTATACATGAACGTAGTAATATTTGATATAACAATGCTTTTTATTTCCGATGAACCGAAGCATTCTATAGAATTTTTTGCCAAGGGCTTACTAATCTTGGCAAAAAGCTAATACTCTTTCGGAAAACCCCTTGATTGTCTCCAATCAAACTATACATGCCGAAACTCATAAATGAGAATTTCTAATACCTAACTCGACACGCGAGACCTATATGAACGTAGTAATATTTGATACTACAATGCTTTTTATTTCAGATAAACCGAAGCAAGCAAAAGGAATTTTAGAGTTCCTTGGCAGGGATGAAAGTATTGAGTCTATTTATTCCCCCAAGCTACACGAGGAAACTGGACAGTGGCGTGATCTACTTAAGATAAAAAGCAATAGGAAAGCTGTATATATCACATTGACCTTGAACATTCTTCAGCAAGTTAGCGGTGTATCGGTCGTGAATTCATTCGCTACTACTATATTTGAACGAGCTGGGTCTTCCATTGACCCAAACCTTGCTACTATAATTATTGGTTGGTATCATCTTACATTGTCATTAGTATTCCTTAGATAGAGGGTCGGTGACGCAACGGCAAGGGCCGCTGCCTCCTATCTGGGAAGTCGTGGTTCGAGTCCTGCCACGTACCAATGTGTTTTCGAATTTCGATCTCATATATACGTTTATCCGACGCTCTTACGGTGAAGGAAAACATCGTGAGGAAACCTGCACACGCCTTCGAGGAAACTCGAAGGTTGTGTGTGAAGTTGACGAACCCGCGTTGGGCCCGCGTGGTCGCCTAAGGCCCGATCGCCCTAATTCAGGGTAGGCTCGAGCCCCTCGTTGGGGACGTATATGAGCTGATGTGATGAAGATAGTCAAGAGATAATCTACCTGTGATATTTCTATACATTGCGATCTGTTTTTCAAGTATGTTACGTACAATAATATCGTGGGACGCGAAGTTAAATGCTTTTTTCATATCAAAAAATATGACCTGCACACGGCTTCGAGGAAACTCAAAGGTTGTGTGTGAAGTTGACCAACCCGCACTGGGCCCGCGTGGTCGGCTAAGGCCCGATCGCCCTAATCCATGGTAGGCTCGAGCCCTTCGGTGGGGACGTATATATGAGCTGATGTGTTGATTCCTTAGATAGGCTAGCCGATACTGCACAAATGATAGGGTTCCGTATCATTTCGTCTTCGGTTAAGGCGAGGCATTTGTAAAACAGTTGTCTCTGTTTTTTCCTTTACGCGTAAAGAGTCAAGAATATTACCACACTTTTGAACTTTTTTAATGTTTTACGTTGTTATTTCTCTTAAGACTTCAATTTAAAAACTAAAATTTAGCAGATTCTCTGTAGTACTTGCGTTGGGGATTCTTGATAAGCCCGCTTTCATCTTCGGCAACATCGTCACTTACCACCAGGTGAGATGTTGTCAAGGGTTTACCAATAGTAAATAATTTTTTTTTAAAAAAAATGATATTTTATTAATAAACAATTCGTTTTTGGATTTTTTTATGATCGAGTAAAGTACACACTATCGTGTAACATATAAGCACATTCCTCAGTCAATATCCTTAAGTACGATATTTTTTGCGAGACCGATCATCATCATAATATCAGCCGAAGGACGTCCACTGCTGGACATAGGCCTCTTCCAAGGATCTCCACGACGACCGGTTCTGCGCTGCCCGCATCCAAGATATATTCGCAAGACCGATATTTAGTAAAACGCCTTAAAACGTTTACACTTATAGGAGTTTCGTTCAAGTTTTTTCTGTAAATTATTAGAGGACCTATATGCATACCCTATTTTTTTATTATTTTAGACTTTACAATTTTGGAGGTAATTAATTACAATGCTCTATTTTTGTATATTTACGAGTAGTTCCCATAAATCTTTTAAACTATGATTATTATTTTTTATTTACAATTAGTAAGCCCTTGGCATCTTCTCACTTGATGGTAAGTGACGATGATGCCGAAGATGGAAGCGGGCTTACCAAGATTCTCCAACGCAATGGAGAACTGGCTATCTTATGTTCAAGGCGGAACACATCAATGTTGTTAACACTAATGTTTGGCGGTATAAAAAAAGTATAAAAATATCTATTAGTATTTCTTTTAACAAGTTTACGTCTTTTTTACGTATTCAAAATAAGCTGAGCTAGTTTGACTTAAGGCGATCTTCTTTTTTTTATTCACAATTGGTAAGCCCTTGGCATCATCTCACCTGGTGGTAAGTGACGATGTTGCCGAAGATGGAAGCGGGCTTACTAAGATTCCCCAACGCAATGGGGAACTTCTAATGATGCACTTAAAAATTTCTTTTTTAACTTTCTAATTTGTCCCCCAAAATAACCCCTGAAATCAAAATCCGTTTATTTACGTTACGCTATAGGCCCGTGATTGGTTCATCAAACTTTCTGAAGTTAGGTAAGCTATTACATGAGATGAGGCTTGTAATAGAGATGACGAATGCTATTCATCTTAGTTACTTTTTACCATCTGTCAAAAATCACATTTCGTTCTAAAAATGTTATGTATACCTAGGCGTGCCGTCATAATTTAGCAGCATCATATATGTACTTATTTTGTGAATTTGATGAATTAAAAATCAAAGACTTGATGGAAAACAAAACGAGTAAGGTTTAAGTTTAAGTTGGAGGGCAATTTAGTGATAAAGAGTTCATAATTTATTTCTGATTCTGTCGTCATCCCTATTATAAGTACAAAATTTCAACTTTTTCGTTAAGTAGATTCGAAATCGGGTGTAACACATGAAAGAGCGGACGAACAGATAGACAGCCACGTGGTTTCTTTTTTGAAGTGAAACTTCTATTTAGACGGGGGTATTAGGATTTTTTCTGTCACGAAAAAGCGTTACAAGTTACGTTAAAGAGGGGGTAGACATGGAAAGGCTTGGCGGAGGCGAAGAGAGAGGCAACGGCTGTATTCGTAGATAGAGAAAAGTTGAGATGAAGATATAAAGTACTTAGCCGAGGTTAACCTTTCCACTTGTCCGTTGAAGTTTCACTTCTTCTATGTGTTCCAGCACACATTTCGATTTTTTCATCAGATTGAAGATAAGATAGCCAGTCCCTATTGCATTGGACAATCTTGGTAAGCCCGCTTTCATCTTCGGCATCATTGTCACTTTACTACCAGGTGAGATGACGTCAAGAGCTTACCTGTATAAAAAAATATGTAAGGCAAATTAAAACACGGTCAAATGCAACACGGCAATGATGCGTATTTAGGTATTAATGTTTAACAAAAAACATCAACGCGAGTGACAAAATAAATAATGCTTTTTTTTATTCTGTTCGGACTCCTTCGCCTGAGTACGCCTTACACTTGGCTGTTTAATTTTTTGTTTCACTTTAGGATTTGTACTATAATCACACCAAGTTCACGCTTGTATGTTTTCGTAAATTAGTAGGTACCGTTTTTATAATAGTGATTACAAAATAAACATGAAAATACCATGTACCCTTTTTACTTATTATAGATATACAGAGAGTCAGAAAGCCAAGCCCTAAATAAAAACTTTTTACTTTTGTAGGTGTTACGCAGATAGTTGCCTATAGCACAGCACCGTTCTTCATTGAGAGGAGCGGTAGAAGAGCATTGTTGTTGGTGTCGTCATCGTTGTGCTGTATAAGCTTGGTACGTTTGCCTGGTACAAGGATGAAAAATGGTATATGCACAGATTTGGACAGAAGGATCCGCCCGTCTCCATATTTTACTCAGATTTTCTTCATACATGCAAAAAGGACCTTGGTAGAATTGTCGCTTTAAAAATGCGTTTATTTAATTTGTCTATCAGAAAAAATACAATATAAGGTCTTAACAATGATACGATATCCAATGTTTCTTTTTAGCCTTTCTTTCATTATTTTTACAGCCTCTAACAAGACAAAAAGGCATTTTCATATGGAATATCTTTCCACCGCACTCTGCAATTTCCCGCAGACGACTGAGTCGCGAGTGTGCGAAACTTTCGATTTTCGCACCAATTCGCTGGGAGCATTAGTCGCGTGCGTTGGCCGGGTCCTTACGCCAGTAATATAGAAGTCATTGACCCAATGACTTCTATATTACTGGCAATGAGTAGGAATCGTTTTATAGTTTTTACTTTTTTAGAAACCAAAGTTTTTTCTCCTCTCCAAAATTGTTTTTATGGAATAAGGTGTCGAAAATTATCCTACATTTATTGTGTAAATTTTCACTTATTTTTAGTATAATATTTCAACTGATAAGTGGAATTACTGAAAAATATAACCAAAAATTAGTAATCGGATATTTCACGAAGAACATTAAGTACAATAAAAAGTGTCCACATGTTATTTTTCTTATTTTTGTTGTGTTAATAAATTAATTAATACTTTTTTAAGTACAAGCAGGAAGTTTGGGAAGTTTAAAAATCACAGTGAATTTTCAGTAAGGGAGGTTCTTTAAAACTTATGTTTTATTTCAGGCAACTCTGGGCTTTTACTTTTTCATAGATGACGCAGGATCACCCTTAGCTTTGAAAGTAAAATGGCTACCCCTGGTCACACTGATCGTATTTTTCTTGTCTTTCAGTTTCGGTAAGTTTGTAGGTGTATTTTAATTTATATATTTTTTTTAGGGATTCGTACCAAAAGGGTAAAAAGGGTTAAGACCCTATTACTAAGACTTCGCTGTCCGTCTCCGTCTGTCTGTCTGTCCGTCTGTCTGTCTGTCTGTCCGTCTGTCACCAGGAGTAGTGTAAATATAGCGGTTCTGGACCAGCGGTATGCGGTACACCAATCACAGAGCAGTATTTGTATGACGTCAGAGGTGGCGTCCAATCACAGTCCAGCATTTCTGTGACGTCACACAGTGGGCGGCAACATGTCAGCTGTCAAAAGTGTTAGGTTTATTCCCGCTAGATGGCGCCTGCTCCACAAATTTATAGTTTTAATTTTTTTTAAAGTCGTGGTTCCACATTTTTACCTTAAAAACGTTAAGCGCACTCTTTACATAAATATTTAACTGTCGAAAAACAAATTGCACAATTAATTGCATTGTAGTATCCAAAAAATCACGATTATATGTTCCTTCATATAGGTAAAATTTTAGATTACCTTACCTTCCACGATCGAGTTTCCACGACCCCCACCACTATTCTCAGATACTTACCCCAATCCTTATCCGCTCCACTTCCTTCCGCAACTCTCCAATAGCTCCCTCATCCAAATTTATGATTAAAGATTAAATAAGAACAAAGGTGTGGAAATTAGTAACACAAATCTATCTTTATTTTTTTATTTTATTATAATATATACAGTGGTTTAACAAAACTTATACACAAAATACAACTCTTTCTTTGTTTCTGTTGGGTGTATGTTTTAACACGTTAATTTTTATCTTTATCCTATAATCTAAGTCTATTTCTTCTAAGCGAACCACAGACCCGATGACTGACTGATAAGATTAGATTAGGATTAGGTCTTATACCTAATAATTTAGGGGCAGCTCTAACCACATATGTCATAACAACAGGTTGGCACCTAATAAAAACAGGTCTATAGCTAAAAAGATAAGATTAGCTCTGAGGGCTGATGAGATAAGATTAGTAGGTATAGATATAGTCTCGCTGGTACCTTAGCCCCAACCCCTGCTGGTACCCCAAACCCAGTGGTTTAACAAAACTTATACACAAAATACAACTCTTTCTTTGTTTCTGTTGGGTGTATGTTTTAACATGTTAATTTTTATCTTTATCCTATAATCTAAGTCTATTTCTTCTAATTCTTGTTCCAACCAGTAATTCGAAAGGTACAATACATTTATATTGTCTAGTTTTAATATGTACCGGAGTCTACCTCTATGCATAACTTCCTTTATTCCAGCTATTACCAGTTCTGTACCTTCTGCAAATTCTTCTAGTCGATGACAATCCCTAAATTTTATGTTACCTACAATTTCTTGCATTGTAACGATGTTAACCCTCTCCAGCTCCACTTGGGTAAATGGAACGTCTACATTTTTCCATGCGTCTGTGTGAAATTGCAAGTTTTCGATTTTGGCAAATGTGTTATCGTTAAAACTCGTAAATCCATTTGTAGTAAAGGTAGCAAATGGTTTTTCGGTTGGCAAACATATTAATTCCATTCCATTGTTATAAGGTAATGTGACATAACCGTCTGCAACAAGAGCTTCTCTATTATTGTAAACATGTAAAAACGTATTTTTGTGGTAACCCTTTAAGTAGTAGACGTCTCTTTGCCCATCCTTATCTACCAAAACTCCTACATAGGTATATTTGTTTTTATTGTTAACGGTAAACGCGGATACGCTGTACTCTCCAGAGGGTCCTAAGTTTTTCCACCTGGTGTAGAAATAATCTTCTAGTTTCCCCTTTAATTCTGCTATCTTCTGTTCTTTCTCCAAAAAATGTTTATATTCGTCTTTAACCGTAGCTGTATTTTCTAAATACTCTTTCTTCCTTTTCTTTAATTCTGTTTCCTCCATTTCTAACTTCCGTTTCTTTACTGATAACACAGAAATATGGGAAATTGGTGTTATTTCTTTTAGCGCAAAAGGCATTAGCTTACTATTTTTGTTTACCCTCTTTCTTAGAACTTTAGGTATAACATTACATGTAGATACCAGTCCGAGCTCCTGGATGTCGATATCTTCCGGGATAGTACTAAACAGTGTGGAAGACCGGGTAAAGAATGTATCTCCAGCCTTAATATAGCATTTTTGAGAAATTCGAACATTTTTCTCCCTGTTACTCGTATCTTCTACGATCTCTATATAACTAATAGGTAAGAAGTTAAAACTAAATGCAGAAAGACAATAATTCACAACTTTTTTTCTTGCGCTGGGTTCCATTGGTAAACTTATCTGTAGACCGGTTAATTTCCTTGTATTACTGTTCCCCCAGTATACATATTGCAGTATATTGTTAAATACAAGGCAGCAACTGTTTTGCAGACTTTTTGACAACTTTGTCCACATTTTAGCAACTGAGATAGAGTATAATGGCGCATTTTGGAAATAAAGTTTGCTATCCTCCAGTAAGGTTAGACAGTCTTCTAAGCAGTTGTATTCCCCTATCTTGTTATCGGCTATGGAATAATTATATATGGTTGCTTCTAATCTTGTAATTCCATGTTCTTTGGCTAAAGTGTTGGAAAATGTGTCTTTTAATCTCTTATCTGGACAGTTTAAAAAATCAATTATATGGTTTCCAATGCACTTGTTAACACCAGGACTTGTTACTTGGCAAATAAATTTGTTATAAATTTTAACTCTGGCGTTAGAAGTTAACCAGGTAAGGCAATCAATTCCTACTGTATTATTATTATTTATAATTACGTTACAATTCTC
This sequence comes from Coleophora flavipennella, assembly GCA_947284805.1. Lineage (NCBI taxonomy): Eukaryota > Metazoa > Arthropoda > Insecta > Lepidoptera > Coleophoridae > Coleophora > Coleophora flavipennella. The sequence continues at coordinate 5,968,928 of OX369287.1, read as the reverse complement.
CCGATACATTCCATGTTTACGAAAGTTAAAGTTACTTGTTAAGTAGTTTGTCATTTCTTCTTTCTGGAACACCCCACAGAAGTCTTGAGTAATATCGAGGTCTAGAAGATAATAGTCTTCTTTTTGTAATTGTTTTAATAATTCGGGCAACTCTTTTAACAGGGTTTCCACATTTACATCTGCTAGTTCCACTTTATACGGTACACATACAGGTTTGTCATATTTTTTTGTAATTCTTTCCATACTTTCTCCAAGAACTTCTCGAACACCTTTGGCCATCTGATTGTTGCTGTGCAAGAAGAAGGGTAGCTTAGCTTTAACTCCATGTCTCGCAGAAACGAAGCCATCAAATTTTCCTCGGAGGTAACTGTTAAACGAGCCGCATATCTCCTTTTTTACAAGTCCACCTCCCCCATTACAGTCTTCCGAACTGCATAACTTTACTACCATTATATTGTCACAAAATGGTTCCGTTATCGGTCTAAGTGCCTCTCTCTGTAACTCTTCTCCTTCCGTGTAGTCGATATTTCCAATATCCGTAATTAGATTGCCTATATTTTCTGTTAGCAACCATGTTCCGAATCTTTCGTTAGTCGGTTTAACCTTTCTCCCGTATAACTCGCTTACACTGTAAACTCCGTTGGATGACATGTTAACACTTCTACGATCTACCGGTTACTAAACTGGGTATTGCTTTAGATGCTCTTATTTATAGCAATCGTGGAAAGAAGTTCGGCTATCTTCGGTTATCTTCGGAGAGTATTGTATAACAAAAGTACATAATGTGACAAACCCGCGACTTAAGCTGCGGAGGGTGGCAAAAAGGGTGGTGAGGTGATAGGAGTGGGGGTCGTGGATACTCGATCGTGGAAGGTAAGGTAATCTAAAATTTTACCTATATGAAAATTTAATTTAGCTATAAGAGCCCGCGCCCCCAAACGTTTACCATGACTATCCCAACTGTTGGTGATGCGTACATCCACCCGTTTATCTACGTTTTCCATAGTCTTACCGAAAACACTATTGTTCATGAGTTTAAAAAACTCTTTTTCGAATGTGTTTTCAGCGAGTGCACGTTTAGATGTGTTCAGATCGATATACACCTTAAGCCAGCATGACTGTGAAAATTCAATAATCCTATACACATTTTTCAATATTAATCCATGCTTGAGGGCTTGTTGTAAGTTTACATAGTGAATTACATAATGGTTCTTATCATCTAACGTAGCTAATAATTTACAAGTTTTACCACCACCACCACCACCACCTGGAGGGATCTTATTTTCAGGACAAAAGGGGTAATCGTTGTGGAGATCGTGTAAATGTTGGGGGTACTCTAAATCCACTTCCAAGAAGTACCCCTTTCCCCCATCTAAACTTATTGCGTTCAAATCAAAGTTTGCGATCTCCTCTTCACCCAACCACCTGAAGTCTTTGTATGGGAGGGTTTGAGACATTGCCCACCCATATTCGTTATTTGCATCAGCCCAGAATATTAGACTAGCATCTTTACTAGGATCATAATCTTTTAGGTATTTATTATTTGCTTCAGCATACTTCCCACTACATTGACTCAAACCACCTCGTATACCCCGTGATATAAACTTGATCATAGAGAGATCTGTCAACAGTTCCAACTCTATTTTAGTATGCTTTAACATAGCATCCCAGCTCAATCCAGGTGCGGTGTAATAGTGTGCTGGGTCCAACTCATACGTCTTATAGCATACAGCTCTAAAATTCTCAAACACATCGGTGAGAAGAAGAACATCAGTTTTTAGATATAAGTCGCTGTATTCGCCCAGAGACTTTATGTTGAAAACACTCCAAACATTTTGTGCGTGACTGTACTCAACATCAGTACACCCGCACTTGTTAAGAGTGCTATAGAAACAGTTTTGTGATGGCAGGTGTGTTTCCTCTAATCTCTCCATCGAAGTGATATACTCATAAGGAAACACACCCTTACAAGTCAACAGAGATGTATGTTGTGGGAAAACTTTTTCAATTGTTTTGAATTGTTCCGGTTTAAGATTTTTTGCTAATCTATCAAGACTGGATGACATGAACTTAAATGAATCAATAAATCTAAGATTAAAGTTAAGCTCCTTACTTTTGATTGTAAAAGAGATGAAGTTTTCCTTGTTTTTAGGTAACACTTCTACATTATAATCTTGTAAAGCTTTAATAATAAAATGTGCGTCATACTTAGATAAGTTATGAAATACTATGGGGATGGTGCGTTTAAGCTTATAATTTAAATTACACGAGGAATGAGCAGCACCTCTAAACTCACCTGTGAAATGACAGTGATCTCGTACTCTATCTATTCCCATCTCCGCACCACATATATGGCAGTTCAGAGTCGTGCTATAAGCTTGCTCCTGCTCTGTGTTGAGGGGGGTCATTGGCACTACTTTCGAAAAAGCCTCACAAAACGGTTTTAGTTCATCTTCTAGAGATTTCAAAAAAGTTTTAGCACACTCTACACCTCTGTATGACACAAACTTTGATAATTTATCATCATATGAACACTTTATATAGTAACCAAAACTATGAGGAACATGCTCATGGCGGCTCTCAGTATAGGAGTGAGCCTTGTCTGGTTGACAAGAACTAATAGGTTTTAATATTGCTTCAAAATCAGCGTAAACAATCACCGGAACAGGCATTTTATTTTGATGATTTTTAAATTTAACTTTGTCCCCCTGTTCCGGCAAGATTGTTCTTATACGCGAACAATCATGTTTTACATGATCCTCATAGTTTTGGTTACTCACGAAGGTGAGTAGGCAGCCATCACAGATCCACATTTTTCCATTATGCTGTGATGTTTGAGTAGATAATAATCTACTCATATTTTTAATATATACAAAATGTCGCTTCTCCCCATCTTCGATGAGGAGAAGATTCACATGCACCCCTCGTTTCACTCGGGTATGGTATAGCGGACCTGTGATCTCCTGCCCACTCACCTCATATACATTAACACTAATATCATTTTTATCCTCAAAGCACTTAATGTCTCTATTTACACATGTGGGGAAAGTCACCCCCTCCAACCTCAACACCTCCCGGTAGTGAGGGTAAGAGGAGGTTCTATCCCCATGTGTGGTGGCTGGGTACAGGGCGCTAACCACTGCCCAAGCGAAGCATGCCTCGTCCTGATTTTTCACATTTACGCAAGCATGCTTATCCTTTATCCACTTGGGCAGCGGTAAGTAGCTAGACCCCGCTAGAGGTGTGTATTTATTAATATTCACCTCTAAATACAACACTTCTGAGAGGGCCCAACCGCTGTCCCGCTCTTGGAACTCCTCAGCCTTATTCTTAATTTCATTAATAAATAAGTTATATATTTCACTTAAGTCATCACTTTTAAATACACCTTTATTCTTTGTATTAAACGATTTTATCTCCTCCATGACATTTTCCTCTCCATCCTGCATCAACGTCGTTTTTTTATATAAAGCGAAAAGTTCAATATTAATTTTTATGGATTTATATTCTTCGAGTTTGCCCTCTGTTAGTTTTATCACGCGCTCTTTAATATTTTCCATGAAATCTTCAGGTAGTAATTTTTTCTCCATCGAAAACACTCGGTAGGTGGCTATGCGGGACTTAAACGATGATTCCACTATCTCCACCCCCTCGCCATAAACCTCACGCACCTCTTTTTCTTTATGCATTACACTTCTCCTATGCGCCGTGAGATTTTTAACTGACACATCACACACTGAACAGTACAAGTACTGCTGTAGCTGCTTGTTAGATAGCAGCTGGTCTTCTCTCGCTGAACAGAATTTATAGTGTTTTAACACATCTCCGTTTCTTTTAAAACTCCTCTCACAATATTCACATTTAACTCCCTCCATTTTTATTGGTATATTAGTAAAAAATAGGTATAGTGGTAGCGTAGCGGTAGTGGCAACAACTTACGGATGAGTGAGCGTAAATAACCCGATCCTTCCTATTTATAATATACCTAGGGTGTGTTTGTGCGCATGCGCATAAAGTGGATGGTTTCTAGAATGTTCTATTTCACACCCACCTAACCGGATGTGGTGAAGGTTATAGGATGCTGGTCACACGCTGATAAGAGTCTAACAGAAGCTGTGGTTAAGACTTGAGTGATGATGCAATACCTATGAAATATTGTGAAATATCTAGTTCTAACCGGATGTGGTGAAGGTTATATACTGAGCTAGGTATACCTACCTATTTTTGTTATTTAACTTGCGCGGGAGTCAAACCCAGTACCCCTCGATGGCACAAAACCATATCCATCACTCGCGCCACTGAGTGATAACAGAGTGGTGTGAATAATAGGTATAGTTAGGTCCTCACATGATTCATGCGAGTAGCGGTTACAGCCGATAAGAATGATATTATTTAAGGGGCAGTACTTATTAAGGGGAAGAAGGATAGTAAAACTAAATAATATATTTAATCAACATTTATTTTAATCAAACAATGTTCGCCTTAGGTACCCAATTTTTTTCGTTAAGACCCAACCATTTAACATATAGTTTATCACCTTTACGTTTTAACACTTTCTCAATAAGGTAAACATCTGAATATTTCACTCTTTGCAACTCAGACTCATAGAATGCCCCCAATATCGGTTCTTGCTTCGAATCTTCAAGTAAATATGTAACTGGATTTGTGATTTGCACCTTGATAATTTTAAAAATTTCCGCTGACCAATTGCCGGTGTAACCTTTAGAGAATATCGTCTTAAACTTGCTTATACGAACATGATCTCCAACCTTGAATTTAGCTTGTGGTGCAATCTTGATATTGTTGTACACTCTATGGAGGATTTCCTGAGAGTTTGATTTGCTCACATCGGATGGTGCCATACCTGTGGTTGAGTGTTTTTTACTATTGTATCGCTCTACAATCTCGCGTATGTGTTTAGTCCAATTGTAGGAGCCATTCAAGCTAAAATTTTGCCATAACCAATGTTTGAGGGTCCTTATCGCCCGCTCTGCTATAGATGCCTTCATTACGCTATAAGTGGAGTAATGGTTGATTGCATAACGTTTCATGAGCGCTTCAAACTTGCTATTGAAAAATTCCTTTCCTTGATCAGATTGAAGGTTTTTCGGTTTTCTTCGCCCACTCAAAATCTCTTGCATAGCTCTCGTGACGTCATCAGCATTTTTACTCTTCAATGGTTGAGTCCAAATAAATTTTGAAAAGGTGTCTATACACAATAGAATATACTTATACCCGCCGTTATCTCTAGAGTGTTTCTGCATATCAATCAGATCAATTTGCCAGGTGTCATCAATACCCTTTTGTATGAAACGTCTGCGGGGGAAGTTCTTTCTTGCGTATCTATGTATTTCTCTAACAACTTGCGCCTTACTCATTGTGTGTTTTTGGTGCTACTAGGGGATTCTTTTGTTGTTTTTTTTTGCCCACTATACTTTGTGGGGTGACACGTCTGATTTTAGCTGGATTAGACTCTGCACTAGTGCTGCTGCTTTTATTTAATGGTGCAGTGAACCTTTTATTTAACAAATCTATAGATTTTTGAAGCGCTTCAAGCGCTATAGCTGTGTTACGAGTATGTGTGAGACATTGCTCGAACACCTCGTCCAGCTGTTCCTTTATCACTGCATCACTTTTACTCGTACCCCTATCAACCTCTGTCAATCGCTTATTTTCACAATCGATTTCTCGTATACTTGATCTTAGATTATTTATAAGCACTCCCCCAGAGTGGAGGTGATGTCCGAACTTGTGGACAGGCATTTTAGTTATGATGTATAGGTGAAAGTTATAGCGGCTTTTATTAGACTCTGACACAGACCTAAATCAGAGCTAATCTTATCTTTTTAGCTACAAGACCTTATAATCTACAGACCTGATCTAATCTCATCAGCTATAGACCTCATAATCTATAGACCTGATCTAATATCATCAGCTATCAGAGCTAATCTCATCTGTTTAGCTATAGACCCTGTTTCATATTTTTTAGCTACAAGACCTCATATTATCGGCTATTAGAGGTCTAGTGGTTAAGGTAGGTATTCTTCTTCTTCTTCAATACAATACCAGCTTCTATGAGCTCCTCTGTAATAGCGTTGATTTCATTGGTGTGCCCAGTGTTACCAGCGTTCTGAGATGCAATCAGTAGTCGCAGACGATCTACAAGCTCATTGGGATCATCCCAATAAATGTAATCAGTGGTGGGGTAGTAGGATTTTTGTGTGAGAAGGCAACCACCACCAGCCTTGTTTGGCTGCTGCTGCGGTCTCATATTACCCAAATAACGTCTAATGTATGTATTATACTTGATACCTTTTGTCCCTTGCACTTGACCTTCAGGTAAATACCCACGTCGATAAGCATTGGTTAAGTTTAGAATGTTTAAGTAGTTATCGATATCAGCTTTGAGAACAACTTCTTTATTAGGAACTTTTTTGAAGAGAAGCTCTAATAAACCGAGTGTTTTTTCAAACGTTTTCCCCTTAACACTAATTTCACTGTTATCAATTTTGAGCGGGCTATCTCCTACATACATCTTATCACGTTGTACGTGAACACCGAATGGAATCTTCTCTCGTTTAAACAGGTTCGCCAAATATGGTAGCATACTCGTTTCATCCATGCTAGCACCACTTTCTTCCCCTGCCACCATAAATTCCGATGGTATCGCAGATACATCTGCTGGATCATCTTCCTCCTCTTCGGGTTCTATTGAATAGTCTTCACCCAAGTCCTCATCAGCATCAGCATCATCCATTTCCTTTTTAAAACTCATTTTATAGGGTGTGGAGGTTTTTGTTTGTAAATAAGCTGCCTGCGGTGATGGTTCTGGTTTTATCGTCATCAGATCTGATGATAGAGCTTTTAAGGGTTTCGTGATGGGTTCAAATGTTTCCTCCAATCGTGTTGTAAGCATCTGTTTATCTGATTGTAGCGCCTTAACTTTTTTCCTTACAGCATCAATGGATTGCGTAAGCTTACGTTTCAACTCCTTATCACCAAAGACCTGCACCTTTGATGATGACATTTTGCCTAATGAAGTACACAAGTGGGTGACGAATCAATTTATAATGTAATAAATGTATCAAATCCTCTCCGATAGCGTCCTTTACTTATATCTCTATCCTTATCAATCACCAGAAAAGAGTACTTCTCCTCCCAACACTTGCGACAAATGTCTTGAAATTGCTCCCAAGTCATATCGGTGTTTACGTGATCATCGTACGAGTGTCTTAGATTTAGATCATCCTGTTTAAACAGCAGTATCAAGTTTGCATTGTCTCTAACCAGCTGTTTTGGTATTTTACTATAGGTTTGACACAAGTAAAAACAGTCCAACCCCTTATGACGTCCCATAGAAAAGTACTGACGTATAGCGTCTTGATCCTCTAAAGCCACGTCATCGAAAATTACAACACTATGGTCTTGAGCTTCATTCGGTGGCACCACTTGACTCTTATCATTGTACGCATAAAACGTTAAACCCTTTACTTTCTTCAGCACCCTATCAAGAAATAGGTATTTTGGTTGATGAAGCGACTTGGAGTACAGGTACACATTGGAAAACTTGATTCCGTTTGGGTCGAGCAGTAGTGTTAGGAGAACGTTGGTTTTCCCACAGTTTGAGGGACCACAGATAAGACATCTTATACTGTTTGATAGCAACACACCATTTTTTGAGTTGACCATTGATGTACCGCTGCTGCTGCTGCTGCCATCACAACAATAATCACTCCAATCCTTCACTTTAAGACACGAGCTTTGCTTTCTAAGTTTCATTACGTTGTGAGAACCCGCTCGAGTTGAACGTGCTATATATACTAGTATATAGATAGATAGATAGACTCCATAACCATGTCTCCTGTTGATAAAGAAAAAATAAAAAATGAGTTGAAAAAAATCCTTAGTACCTACCAACATCCTTTTGAGTGGGTGATGGAATTGGAGGATATTCTTCCGGATTACCTGCGAAACGACCCGGATATTCGAAAGTATTTTATCTGTACAGAGCATCCCGTCAATCCGGATCCGAACGCCACTCAAATTGATTCACCTTGGTTTTTGAGGAAGAGTTGTCCGTACTGCATACAACAACAACAACAACAACAAGAGGGTGAGAAGAAGAAGAAGAAGCAATCGGAAACTAGCTGTGAGCAACAGGCTAAGAAAGATGATAACAACAACGATGACTCACCACCACCACCTTGCTGCTGCTGTTGTAATCACTTCACCTGCACACGACTAATAAATGTTTCTATTTAAGGCGATTACACACATCATATTAGTGCATTATGAAACGAAAAGTTAAAGTGGTCAAACGTGGATCGGGACTCTTAAATAGTGTTATCAATAATCTTCCGTTTGAACTCCACATACCTGGTTATAACTATTGTGGACCAGGAACCAAACTAAAGAAACGGTTATCACGTGGTGATAGGGGCATTAACCTGATCGACGAAGCCTGTAAATTACACGATATTGCGTACGCGCAAAATTCATCCTTAGAGGCGAGACATAAGGCCGATTTGGAGCTAGCAACCGCCGCTGAAAAACGTTGGCGTGAATCATCGAATTTATCAGAGCGACTGGCCGGCCTTGCTGTGAATAAAGCGATGAAGTTCAAAGTCAAGCGTGGGATGGGGATTCCCATATCCCGGGTCATTAGTGCTACCCGCAAGGCTATGAAGAATAAAATTAAAAAGAAAAATACGACATCTACCACTGCTGCGCTATTGAGTGCCGCCGTGAAAGTCGCCAAGCAATACGCTAGAGGAAAAACGATTCAGATGCCAAGGGTCATACCCGTGCCGTCGTCTAAAAGAGGAGGGTTCTTACCGCTTATTCCTCTATTAGGTGCGCTAGCAGCTGCCGGAACCCTTGCAGGAGGTGTCACCACCGCGGCTAAAAACATTTATGAAATGGCGAGTAGAAAAAGCGGCGGTGATGGGGGAAAGGTTGGAAAAGGATTGTATGTGGCTCCTTACAAGCGTGGGATGGGGCTTTACCTAGCACCCCCAAAAAACTACTAAGAGCATCGGTGGTGCTCACCGATAATGATATCCGAGAGTATGTTAAAAAGGTGGGAATACCTTTCTTCAGAGGTGTTTTCATGAGAGACAGTCTACCGAACACCGCTCCACATCGCTGCGAAACAGGTGTTATCAACTTGGATAATCGAGAAGGACCCGGAACACATTGGGTTGCCTATGTGAAAAAAGACAATATTTGCATGTATTTTGATAGCTATGGAGACTTGAGGCCGCCGTTGGAGTTTGTTCGTTATATGAATAAAATACATATAGAGTATAATTATGATAGAGTTCAACGTTTCACCGCTAAAAACTGTGGTCATTTATGTTTAAAGTTTTTAACCACCTATACCCATAGAATGTTTAATAAGTAAGTTCAAAATATATCTATATATAAACCGATGTTAGAGTTTATTATTGATCATTACCACGCAAATACCTAAACATGCCGCACTCTTTTACAATTTCCCTTAACAGTAATAGCTCAGAGTTGTCTGCGGATTTTCTTACACCGCTAGAACTAGACAATGGGGACTATGAATGTGCTTTGGTCTATTTTAAGACATTCAATTCCATACCTAATGTGGATAAAAGTAATAATTTATTTCATTATGGTGATAAAATACTTAAGGTGCCCGAGGGGACTTATGAACTGCGCGATATCATCAAGAACCTGTACAAGCAAATGATTGCTCAGGCTCAAATCGATGGAGATGCGAAGAGTGGAGGTATACTCGAGTTGGAGGCGAATGTAAACACAGCGAAATGCTTAGTGTACTCACCTAAATATGAGGTTTATTTCAACAAAAAGAACTCTATCGCACCACTTTTAGGCTTCTCGCCGCGAGTTCTTAACTCCAAGATGATGCACTGGTCCGATAAGCAGATTGATATACTGATAACGCATACTATAAGAATAGAGTGCAGCGTAGTGGAGGGTTCATTCATCAATAACGAGCCATCGCATGTGATTCATGAGTTTTCACCTACTGTCCCACCTGGCTATCAGATAGTGGAGACCCCTTCGAATATTATCTATTTACCAATCAAGAGAAACACTATACAAGAAATTAAGGTGCGCATTGTCAACGAACGCGGAGACCTGGTTAATTTTCAAGGTGAAAATATATCGCTACGATTGCACATTAGAAAGGTACTGCGATGATTGTGTATAAAAGTGAGAGCAAGCAGGTGACACCTACATTAAGTAGTGATCATCGTGAGTGGAGACATCCACCACCTACTACTGCTGCAGCTGTTAAAAAATTATCTAAAGAAAATATCTTATTTTTGCAATCGATTGGGTTTAAAGTACCACCATGTCGTCGTCCACTATCTTAGATATAGCTGAGAGTGTGGTGTTTGATGATAGCATAGAGAGTATTGAATATCACACCTTTAACCCATACAATAACTCTTTCAAAAACAACGATGAGATTCGTATTTGTATCAACCGCCAAGATTTGATAGTGTTGCCGTGCGATAGCCAAATTTTAATAGAAGGCACTATTAACAAGGAGTGCACCTTCATCAACAATGGATTAGCCTACCTGTTTCAAGACATACGCTACGAATTGAATGGAGTGGAAATTGATAGGACCAAGAATTGCGGTGTCACATCCACCATGAAGGGTCTAATCTCGTACGCTAAAGAGACAGAGAACGCCTTGGAGAACGCTGGGTGGAATACCGGTGCGATAAAGGCGATTGAAGATGGAGACTTTAGCTTTACGGTGCCACTCTCACACCTGCTCGGATTCGCTGAGGACTATCGACGGGTGATAATGAATGCTAAACATGAATTGGTTTTAAATAGAGCCAATACAAACATCAATGCTGCAATCACCAGGGAAGTTGCCAAGCATCCGGAAATAGAAATCACCCGTCTTGTTTGGCGCGTGCCAATCATTAAGGTGTCTGATAAGGAAAAACTACGACTTCTAACCTATGTAGAGAGAAATATACCTATCCCTATCGCATTCCGCACCTGGGACCTGTACGAGTATCCGGTGTTGCCATCCGCTCAAAAACATGTGTGGACAATTAAAACCACCTCACAACTGGAGAAACCTCGCTATGTCATCATTGGACTGCAAACGGGCAAGAAAAATGAGGAGATGAAGGATATGAGTCTATTCGACCACTGCAATCTAACAAACTGTAAAGTGTACTTGAACTCTCAGTACTACCCATACGACTCATTTTCAGCTGATTTTGAAAAGGGCTCCTACCCCCTATTGTATGATGCATTCGCCAATTTTCAACAAAACTACTATCATCGCTTACATAGTAGCCCACAAGTGGACGTTGCGCACTATAAAACAAAATGTGCGTTAGTGGTTATCGATACATCGCGACAGTGCGATACCTACAACACAGGTGGCGCTATCGATATCAAAGTTGAGCTGGATTTTAAAAAGAATGTTCCTGGTAACACTACAGCCTACTGTCTTATCATCAATGATTCTATGTTTGAGTATACCGCACTCACCGGAAGTGTGCGAAAGATAACACAGTAAAAAATAAGTTAGTTACCTTCGGTCTCTTGAAGAGTGCAGTGTAGATAACATACGTCTTCAAATTTTCTTTATTAAAAAATGTTGGGTTTATTTCCCTCGTACACGCCATCTGTGGTTTGGCGGAAGTGTGAACTAAGTAAGAGTCAGTTCAGTCTACCAACTACAACAGCTGGGCAGCAGAAATTATCTTCCGTATACGTATACCTAAATCTACAACTATCACAGCATAATATGGAGACGGCGGCTGTGGTGGCGGGGAACAAACCGCAAGATTTATCAATTTGTGTGAACCTCGATGGGAAGCTGGAACTAAGTGAACGAGAGTGGTTTGGACTATTCGTGGAGAAAGCTGATATCTTGAGAAATTTCTTCACCAGCTCACCTACATCACCTGAGATGCCGATGGAAATAACCTGCTTTGGAAATCTAGCTGTTTTCAACTTACCACCCCGGCCGGATGTCTGCGCAGATTTATTAATAACACGAGTAACCCAGCCGGAAAAATACGTCGTATTAAGTCATGAAGATTGGAGAAACATTGAGAAACTTATGGGGTGTATTAGTGCACAGATGCAACGATTACATAAACTCGGGGCTACCTATGAAAATCGAATTAATTTGTTCAAGAGACATCTGAAACATAGGCAACCGCTTACACTACAGGAAACGAGTGCTATTCTAGATCAAGTGTGTGATAAAACGTCTATTGTCGATTGTGAAATAGCATGTTTTTGTCTCGAATTTTTGTTTAATACCTATTTTATAAGTTGATGAATTAAAAAAACAAGTATATACTTATTATATGAAAATGGTTTTTTATTTTTAAGATTCACATGCGAAACCCTGAAAAGGTGTTTCTTCTCGTTAACTAAGTACATAAAATTCTATTAAACTTTATACTAGCTGCTGCCCACATCCGCCTGTGAGCGGTGCGCACGTTGATAAGACTCGGTCCGGCCCCCGCCGCCGTGCCGGTGCCGAGGTTGAATGATATGCTCGCACTATATGAGCAGCGGGTTCGATTCCTGACAATGTCAATGGATTTTTGCTTAGTACACCCCATCTAGCGGCGTGTGTGTGTAACATTATCATCTACTAGAGTGTTGGTACTGCGCCGCCATTGTATTCCATCATCGGAGTTAAACACAGCTGATAGTAGTACCATGTTTATCTGCATCATTCAGCGCCTCCGCCCCCGCACCCTAGGCATCCGCCGTGAGCCGCAGCATATTATCTCTGTCTTCTCTCTCATAGGTATAGTTAACACCTAGCGCAAAAACTGTTTGGCAGGCCGCGGTATGTGTGTGTCTCTCTCTCTCTCTCTCTCTCTCTCTCTCATAGGTACATGCGATGGCTGGCGCGCTACTCCTCACACGTCATAATCACCCATGTATATCAATATTTCATTGCTAACGTTATCAGGTGCCGTAGCTCTGTGGTGTAGCTACTCACATCACTTCAGAGCCACCGCCGCGGTGGTGGTGGATTCAAATCTAACCAAACGAATGTTTTTTTTCTCACTAACGCCATCTATATTCACACATTCGCTAACTTTGCTGCTATGGTGACAGCTGACATAACAGTCCAATGACAGGTGTGTCATGTTGACAGTTGTGACAGCTGTCATGTTGACAGTTGTGACAGCTGACATGTTGAGTAGTTCTTCTAATACCCGCTTGGGCAGCGCCACTTTGCGTGTAGACCTGTCAAAACATGACACCGCGTGACGTCACACAAATGCTGGACTGTGATTGGTCGATGCCAAGGCCACGCCCACTACGCCTACGCATATTCTCACTCACACCATAGCTCTGTCTCGCTCTAACACATGCGGTATCGCATCTTACCCCTCACTTACTCGTACTGTATGACGTCATTCTCACTCACACCATCGCTCTGTCTCGCTCTAACACATAGGATTTCGTATCTTCTCTCTCTCTCACTCGCACTGGTGGTCCAGAACTCTCATATTTACTCTACTACCAGGCTGTATTTCATGAACCGTGATAGCTAGACAGTTGATTTCACAGATGATGTATTTCTGTTGCCGCTATAACAACAAATACTAATAATTAAAAAAAAGTGAAAAAATAATACAAAAAAGGTGTTTTTTTTAAACGTGAAGAAACTAGCGCCATCTAGTATGATGGTACAGAACCCTTTGTGTGCGGTTCTGACTCGCACTTGGCCGGTTTTTTTATATTTTCGTCGTGAATGTGTGCGGTGGGGTCCGCCACCTGCCGGACTTTGCCACTGTTTGTGTCACAGGCTCAAAGTTGTAAAATAATAATAATATATCGTAATACGCATAAGATTTACAACGAAAAACGGAGGGCGCATATGCAATAGACTTAGATAAACTACTAAACATACAAATATTAAACGTGTATGTTTACAATATTTGTTTTGATTTTACCAATCCATGGAAGTCTGTTCAGCCAAAGTATATACATATATTGGTACGTTCAGCATCATCATTTTTTCTTATCCGTAGTTCAGTACAAGCATTAAAAACTCAATCAATGGTATGCTTGTAAAATTTCATTAAGAAAATATTTAACGTTTTAAAACAAACATAAAGTAGTAACATAATAATTTATCGTAATTAAAAAGATTTAAAACGAAAAATGGAAGCGCATGCAATAGATAGATAATTAATCTTGCATGCGACCCACATTTTTTGTTTGAAATTTTCCAAGAACATGGGACATTATTTTTTTTTTGTTCAAGAATTCAATTTATTACTTCTTTCTTATTATATTTTGAAACGTGTTACATTATAATTAAAATTTATTGAAAAAATCATATTATTTAGTTTTTTAATCGTGTGTCGCTAAACCAAAGTGGCAGTGGGCAGGGCACATTAACTCGTAGAACAGATGGCCCTTGGGGTTGTAAAGTTTCGATTTATTTAAATAATCATATTTTGCTTTTTAGTCCTGTGTCGCTAAACCGAAGAGGCAGTGGGCAGGGCACATAGCTCTTAGAACAGATGGCCGTTGGGGTAGTCAAGATTTCGATTTATTTAAATAATCATATTTCGCTTTTTAGTCCTGTGTCGCTAAACCGAAGTGGCAGTGGGCAGGGCACATAGCTCGTAGAACAGATGGCCGTTGGGGTAGTAAAGATTTCGATTTATTTAAATAATCATATTTCGCTTTTTAGTCGTGTGTCGCTAAACGGAAGTGGCAGTGGACAGGGCACATAGCTCGTAGAACAGATGGCCGTTGGGGTAGTAAAGTTTACGAGTGGCGGCCGCGCATCGAAAAACGTAGTGTAGGCAGGCCTCCCACGCGGTGGACCGACGACCTGGTGAAGATCACGGGAAGCCGATGGATGCGGGCAGCGCAGGACCGGTCGTCGTGGAAATCTTTGGGGGAGGCCTTTGTCCAGCAGTGGACGTTAATCGGCTGATATGATGATGATGATGAGTTGTGTGTGAGTGTGTGTGTGTGCGTATGCGTGCTGCGAGCGCGTGTGCGCGCGTGCCGTAAAACAAACAGGTTGGCACTACCCTGACGTCACGATGGTAGTATAGTAATTAGTAACACAGGGAGTACGGCATAATACGGCCTCATACCGAATTTTTGCTCAATCGGATCTCTGGAAGTCGATCTATAATCGATCGTGAGTTGTGACCCACACTAACTACTTGTAAAAACTTTATAATTACTGCACATTCGTGTAAACGTTTCATGTTTTTGTTGACTGAACTTCACCTCTGTGATTTTACTGCTCCCCTCACTTTTGTCACACCCTGGACACTTCATACAACGGGCCAGAAATGACATTTAAAAAACGAATGACGGAACAAACAAAATGGCGGCGAAATCCTATACGTTCGACAACCAAACTGTAACCAATCTGTATTAATCTTGGGTGACGAGGGGGTGAGGTCGCAATCTAGAGAGCGGCAGGGAGTGTCCATACTGTAGTTAGTACTAATAAATAAGGTTTAACAAAATTAGCTGAAAATATTTTAACTGGTGCTTTTACCCATGAAACGGAACAACTTTCCCCATGAAACCCATAGTCAAATCTCAAACAAAAATTTGAACTTCCCATACTAAGTCGGACCTCGATCAGCTGATCGAGTTAGTATGGGAGAGCAAATTTATTTTGCGATTTGACTATGGGTTCTATGGGGAAAGTTGTTCAGTTTCATGGGTTTCTACCCACCAGTTAAAATAGTTTCAGCTAATTTTGTTACATCTTATACAGGGTGTAAAATATTTGGTGTAGGACCCGTTATCTGAGGCTTCTACTCATCATACTGAACAACTTTCCCCAAGGAATCTATAGTCAATTCTCAAAAAAAAATTGGACCCTCCATACTAAAATGCACAAAATTGGTCGATCAGCTGATCGATTTGTATGATGAGTAAACATTTTTTTTTGCGATTTCAGCAAAGTCATAAAACAAAAGTTGTTTAGTATGATGAGTAGAAGCCCCAGTTAACGGGACCTACACCAATTTTGTTACATCCTGTTTACTTTAGGACCCACAAAATCTTAGTCTGGTATTTTTTTTTAAACTAAGTTTTTTTTTACTTAGGTTTGGGCAATATCCCGGGGATACTGGTCGGAGAACTGTTCCAGTCAAACGTGAGGAGTACAGGATCGACTCTAACTATAACTGTCGCGTTTATGTTTGGTTTTGGCGCGTCATCTGCGTTTGGCTATCTGGTAACTTCTCTTGGAGGACACGGCACATTCTGGCTGTTTTCCGGCTCATGTGCGCTGGCCTTCATCTTTACAATATTCTTCATTCCGGAGACCAGAGGGAAGACCTTCGCGGAAATACAAGAAATGTTGAAATAAAAGAAGATGTTTAACTACTTACTGGAAGAGTTTATCCTTAAAGTAGTTAAGTCGAGCGGAGAAGTAAAAAGTGTACGCGAAAGAATTTTGAACCTTAGTAATATTAAAGATTGAGAATTTCACAAAGTTCTTTTTTTTTACTGTAGCATAACGGCTAGGGCCGCCACCTCCTGTCCGGGAGGTCGTGGTTCGAATACTGCCCCGTACCAACGTGATTTCGAAATTAAAATTTCATATCTACGTATATCCGACGCTTTTACGGTGAAGGAAAACATCGTGAGGAAACCTGCACACGCCTGCGAAGAAACTCAAAGGTTGTGTGTGAAGTCGACCAACCCGCACTGGGTTAAGCCCGCGTGGTTGACTAAGCGGGCCTTTGTTTTTATTTTTATTTAATTGACGTTAAATATTTACCGAGGTGACTCATAAAAAACTGTGCGCAAAATTATCGTGACCGGAAAATACTTAGATTATTTTTTAAAATAAACTTACCAATTACCTGCATTAACACAATGAATAACCAGACTGCATAAAAACGTTACCCTCCTGTTATGGGCAGTCGGGTAATAAAAGGAAATGACTATGAATTCAGAATGAAATAAAGTAATCCCTACTAATATTATAAATGTGAAAGTAACTCTGTCTGTCTGTTACGCTTTCCCGCAAAAACTACTGAACGGATTTGGCTGAAATTTGGTAGGTAGACAGATTAGGACCTGGATTCAGACATAGGCTTCTTTTTATCACGCTCGCGAGCCGCTTGCGGCTCGCGCACTGCGCACCCTCGAAAAGTCATAGAAACGTTCTCCACGCGGGTGAAACCGCGGGAAACAGCTAGTTTGTTATAAAAGGTGAAATTTCATTTTATATATTTAATTATAAGAAATTTTAGTGACATTTATTTTATTTTGTTTCAAGTCAGGAGGGCCTTTGGTACAACTGTCGTGTACAACTTCGGAAGTTGTACTACGGGTCGTAAAAATAAATATTTCAAAAATGGGTATTCCAACAGTTAGACCATGGGTACATTTAGTATTCCGTGGTACAACCAGTTGGACAAAGTAGTTGGACCATGGGTCGGTAGCCAATTTGTTTCTTTGTAGGGTTCCGTAACCAAAGGATTTGCTTCTTTGTAGGATTCCGTAACCAAAGGATTTCTTTCTTTGTAGCAAAGGCTTTCTTTCTTTGTAGGTTTCCATAACCAAAGGATTTGTTTCTTTGTAGGTTTGCGTAACCAAATGATTTGTTTCTTTGTAGGGTTCCGTAACTAAAGGATTTGTTTCTTTGTAGGGTTCCGTAACCAAAAGATTTGTTTCTTTGTAGGGTTCCGTAACTAAAGGATTTGTTTCTTTGTAGGGTTCCGTAACCAAAAGATTTGTTTCTTTGTAGGGTTCCGTAACCAAAGGATGGGACCCTATTACAGAGACTCGGCTGTCCCTCTGTTACCAGGCTGTATTTCATAAACCGTGATAGCTAGACAATTGGAATTTTCACAGGATGATGTATTTCTAATGCCGATATATAAAGAAATTATAAAAATTAGAAAAAGTGAAAAAGTAAGTGGGTCTCCATATTAAAAACGTGTATTTTTTAAACGTGAGGAAACTAGCGCCATCTAGTAGGTATGATGGTACTGAACCCTCTGTGTGCGGTTCTTACTTGCACTTGGCCGTTTTTTTACTGCACTGCTGCAGGCTGCTAAAGCTTTTTTTTGCAAAAAGCAGTCATTGTTCGAGTATAGTGTAAAAAAATGGTTTCCTTAAAATGTATTGTCTTTTCTCTTCTCTTCTCTTTATGTTTTATTAAAAAAACTAAAGTTAACTAAGTAATTTGAGAAAACACCTAGATAAGGTATATTTCGTTAATTCAAAAAGTACAAAAGAGCAAATTTCTTATAACTTGAGAACAAATAATAAATATTAAAAAAAAATATAATTTGGCCACATTACACTTAGGTGCTTTAACAATATTCACAAATAAAAGGAACATTTTGTAGGGTAAACGTTAAATGTATATTATTTTAAAATACAAAACGGTTTCTACGAGCATTTGGCATCTGATCTCTCTACAAAAAGTATTATGAATGAAGATTGCCTCTATTAGTACTTTTTAAGCTTGCTTAAAATCTCATCCTATTTTCAAGCGACTTCCAAAAAGGAGGAGGTTCTCAATTCGACTGTATGTTTTTTTTTATGTGTGTTACCTCAGAGCTTTTGACTGGGTGAACCGATTTTGATGATTCTTTTTTTATTCGAAAGCTAGTGATTTCAGTGTGGTCCCATATGAATTTTATCAAAATCAGTGTAGAACTTTATTAGAAAATTAACACAAATCAAAAATAATAATGCAAAATTGTTCGAAGTTGTTGCGATGGAAGTCAGCTTTTTAACGTGTTTAGCGTTTTCAATTATAGATATTATAACTGGCCGCATGTGTGTTTTTAGAGTGTCGCTTTTTATACGCTGGCTCTTAACCCTAGAACCCTTCCCAGGATACTACAGCACCCCCCGATAACTTTTAGTAGTAATATTTTTTTATCGGAAGGCAACACAGATTTGTTTTTTTTTCTATTCTATCAGTATAAGTTCTCCATTTTATGCTAGTTGTCAATAGGCTAACATACTGGTAAGTGGTCTAAAATAATTAAACAGGGTGCAGCAGCACCCATGGGTAGTAAAATCGGTTAAAATCCAAAATAATTATGCGTATTGTATGGCCTGCTGAATGCAGTGGGTATAAACTCAATGATACTATTGACATATAGCTCGGCTCAAAACAAAGAAATAATACCTAACAGAAGATGTTACATAAAGAATTTAGCAATTCAACTCCTAACACCGTGGTTAGAAGAACGAAAAAATTGGCCCACTTTGCATGGTAATAATATCCGTGAAATGAGAAACGGAATTCTAAAAATCCTGATGTGCCAGAAAGACCTAGGATTGATATTCCTAAACAAGGGCGATGCAGATTTTGTCCGTACTCAAAGGACAGGAAAAGTAGAACTTTTTGTAACATGTGCAAAACTCCTATCTGTAGCGAGCACCAAATTAAAATATGTGCCAAATGTTTAAAATAGTACTGATTCAGACTTTTATGTTAATTTTGATAATATCTTGATCTAAACCAATAATAAATATGGTTAAGAATTTCAAAGAGTTTTATTTTGCAAATTATCACAACACAAATATCAGGGTACTCGGCACCCTGGGTAGGTTTGCAGTGGGCAAATATGGGTAGGGTTCTAGGGTTAATAACCTCAGGTAACTTATAACGAAGATTATTTTATCTATATTTTGACTGGCGTTGTTCTATTTTCTATTGTTCTATTTTTTTTTGATGACTTCAAAAAGGAGGAGGTTCTCAATTCGACTGTATGTTTTTTTTGTATGTTTGTTACGCGATATCTCCGCCGATTGTAAACCGATTTTCAAAATTCTTTTTTTATTCGAAAGAGTAAACTCCCGAGGGGGCCCCATTGTCACCAAATCAGGATCTGATGATTGGATCCCAGAGAAATCGAGAACAACCCTCAAATTTTATAGACACATATTACATGTTGTATGTATTTCCTAAAACTACTCAAGTTTTGGCGTCTATTAGTCATCATCTCATGTTAATGAGCTGATGAAGGAAGGTACAACTCCTCAACGGTTAGGAGTTGGAGGATAATTGATCAAGTATTTTGCATAGATAGGTACATAGGTAAGTATAGACCTATAGTTGTATTCTTTCAGGTTATTCAGGTGAGCTGATGATGGAAGATTTAACTCCTTAACTTTTGTTCTGTTAAGATGATGATGGAAGCTACAGGAATCTGTATCTGTTATTGAAACACATGCTTTATGATTTGATGGTTCCTATTGGCTAGTGGGTGATTAGGTATAACGTTGTTAGATAGATAGCATTATCACTAAAAATAAATAAAATAAAAATAAAAGTTTTAAAAACTTAAAAACCGACTTCAAAATGAAATTCACTCAAAAGTATGAAATAACTTATATACTTAGATACACAACATTAAAGGAAGGTACGAATTAAATTATTTTTTGAGGTCGGTGTCAGCAATGCCATCGAATCTAAAACATTTGATACGTAAGTAGCTGTGTGCTGGTATCGACCTCAAAAGTAAATTTAGGCTCCTAATTTAATTCGTACCTACCTTTGATTTCGTTTTTTTTTTTTTAGTAGGATTCCCTGTGGGATGGGAACCATAGGCTGATATAGATACTTATAAACGTTTAAATACATACATATATAGATATTTTACACCCAGACACACAGCCATTTTCGAGATTTTTTTTTTGATAAGTGGCAGCTAATCTATAATAGGAACCCAGCCAGAAACTATTCAGAATCCATCATTATCACAAAATTACTTAATTTCGAAATTTGATCTCATTCGGATCATTGGTTTAGCCGCTAAGGAAAGCGTGACGGTGGACGGACAGACGTTTTTAGCAAGCACGTTTTTTAAAAGCTTTTATTTAACTTTCAATGTCCGAGTAGCTTTTAATGTAGCTTAGCTGCCAAGGCTACAGAGGGTTGTTAGTGGGTAGTGCGGTCTTGGGCCTGTGCATATTTATTTATATATACCATAATATATATTATATATATATATTATTATTATTATTATATCAGCTCATATACGTCCCCACCGAGGGGCTCGAGCCTACCCTGAATCAGGGCGATTAGGCCTTAGTCGACCACGCGGGCCCAGTGCGGGTTGGTCGACTTCACACACAACCTTCGAGTTTCTTCGCAGGCGTGTGCAGGTTTCCTCACGATGTTTTCCTTCACCGTTAAAGCAATCGGTAATTATATGTACGTAAGTTTTTGAAAAACTCATTGGTACATTGGCCGTCCAGATTTGAACCCGGCACCTCTGGTTAGATGGACCGAGTCGTTACCGGTTGAGCCACCGACGCCTGTATATATATATATATACTAGCTGTCCCGGCGAACTTCGTACCGCCTTACACTGCCCTGCCCTACCCTACACTACCCTACACTACACTACACTACCCTACACTACCCTACCCTACCCTACATACACTACACTACACTACCCTACCCTACACTACTGTACACTACCCTACACTACACTACCCTACCCTACCCTACACTACCCTACCCTACCCTATCCTATCTCTCAAGTTGGATCGAACTGCACATGGTGTGCGAATTTTATTATAATCGGTTAAGTGGTTTAGGAGTCCATTGGGGACAAACATTGTGACACGAGATTTATATATATTAAGACTAGCTGTCCCGGCGAACTTCGTACCGCCTAACATTACATTACACTGCCCTACCCTACACTACACTACCCTACCCTACTACATACACTACACTACACTACCCTACACTACACTACCCTACCCTACCCTACACTACCCTACCCTACACTACACTACCCTACACTACCCTACACTACACTACCCTACCCTACACTACCCTACCCTACCCTACACTACCCTACCCTACCCTACACTACCCTACCCTACCCTACACTACACTACACTACCCTTCCCTACCCTACCCTACATAAGAACCTTCTCCTGACAATAACGAACTCGAAAAAAAAAGAATTAGCGAAATCGGTCCAGCCATTTAGGAGGAGTTCAATGACAAACACACGGACAGAAGATTTATATGGAATACAATCTTTTTGTACCTATCTCTATAAATACAAACAGCTGTGTCTTAAATAAAAATGTTTTTGCATTTTATAAATAAAAAATAATCAAATCTTTTTTGTCATATGGAGGTATATACAGTTTATGAAAACAGTTTTATTATTCTCCGAAAATGATCAAATCTTCTTATATGTTTGTTTTGACAACCGATATTGTTGCCATGGCAACCGAGCGTGAAGTTTTTTTCTTCGTTACAGAATTTCTGGATTCTTAATTAAAATTGCGACTAAGTATAATTTGAGATTTAAACTATCCTATCTCTCAAGTTGGATCGAACTGCACATGGTGTGCGAATTTTATTATAATCGGTTAAGTGGTTTAGGAGTCCATTGGGGACAAACATTGTGACACGAGATTTATATATATAAGACTAGCTGTCCCGGCGAACTTCGTACCGCCTAACATTACATTACACTACCCTACCCTACACTACACTACCCTACCCTACTACATACACTACACTACCCTACACTACACTACCCTTCCCTACCCTACACTACCCTACACTACCCTACACTACCCTACACTACACTACCCTACCCTACACTACCCTACCCTACCCTACACTACCCTACCCTACCCTACACTACACTACACTACCCTACCCTACCCTACCCTACCCTACATAAGAACCTTCTCCTGACAATAACGAACTCGACAAAAAAAGAATTAGCGAAATCGGTCCAGCCGTTTAGGAGGAGTTCAATGACTAACACACGGACAGAAGATTTTTATGGAATAAAATCTTTTTGTACCTATCTCTATAAATACAAACAGCTGTGTCTTAAATAAAAATGTTTTTGCATTTGATAAATAAAAAATAATCAAATCTTTTTTGTCATATGGAGGTATATACAGTTTATGAAAAGAGTTTTATTATTCTCCGAAAATGATCAAATCTTCTTATATGTTTGTTTTGACAACCGATATTGTTGCCATGGCAACCGAGCGTGAAGTTTTTTTCTTCGTTACGGAATTTCTGGATTCTTAATTAAAATTGCGACTATAATTTGAGATTTAAACTATCCTATCTCTCAAGTTGGATCGAACTGCACATGGTGTGCGAATTTTATTATAATCGGTTAAGTGGTTTAGGAGTCCATTGGGGACAAACATTGTGACACGAGATTTATATATATTAAGATAGCTGTCCCGGCGAACTTCGTACCGCCTAACATTACATTACACTACCCTACCCTACACTACACTACCCTACCCTACTACATACACTACACTACCCTACACTACACTACCCTTCCCTACCCTACACTACCCTACACTACCCTACACTACCCTACACTACACTACCCTACCCTACACTACCCTACCCTACCCTACACTACCCTACCCTACCCTACACTACACTACACTACCCTACCCTACCCTACCCTACCCTACATAAGAACCTTCTCCTGACAATAACGAACTCGACAAAAAAAGAATTAGCGAAATCGGTCCAGCCGTTTAGGAGGAGTTCAATGACTAACACACGGACAGAAGATTTTTATGGAATAAAATCTTTTTGTACCTATCTCTATAAATACAAACAGCTGTGTCTTAAATAAAAATGTTTTTGCATTTGATAAATAAAAAATAATCAAATCTTTTTTGTCATATGGAGGTATATACAGTTTATGAAAAGAGTTTTATTATTCTCCGAAAATGATCAAATCTTCTTATATGTTTGTTTTGACAACCGATATTGTTGCCATGGCAACCGAGCGTGAAGTTTTTTTCTTCGTTACGGAATTTCTGGATTCTTAATTAAAATTGCGACTATAATTTGAGATTTAAACTATCCTATCTCTCAAGTTGGATCGAACTGCACATGGTGTGCGAATTTTATTATAATCGGTTAAGTGGTTTAGGAGTCCATTGGGGACAAACATTGTGACACGAGATTTATATATATTACTAGCTGTCCCGGCGAACTTCGTACCGCCTAACATTACATTACACTGCCCTACCCTACACTACACTACCCTACCCTACTACATACACTACACTACACTACCCTACACTACACTACCCTACCCTACCCTACACTACCCTACCCTACACTACCCTACCCTACACTACACTACCCTACACTACCCTACACTACCCTACACTACCCTACACTACACTACCCTACCCTACACTACCCTACCCTACCCTACACTACCCTACCCTACCCTACCCTACACTACCCTACCCTACCCTACACTACACTACACTACCCTACCCTACCCTACCCTACCCTACCCTACCCTACCCTACATAAGAACCTTCTCCTGACAATAACGAACTCGACAAAAAAAGAATTAGTGAAATCGGTCCAGCCGTTTAGGAGGAGTTCAATGACTAACACACGGACAGAAGATTTATATGGAATAAAATCTTTTTGTACCTATCTCTATAAATACAAACAGCTGTGTCTTAAATAAAAATTTTGTCATATGGAGGTATATACAGTTTATGAAAAGAGTTTTATTATTCTCCGAAAATGATCAAATCTTCTTATATGTTTGTTTTGACAACCGATATTGTTGCCATGGCAACCGAGCGTGAAGTTTTTTTCTTCGTTACGGAATTTCTGGATTCTTAATTAAAATTGCGACTATAATTTGAGATTTAAACTATCTTATCTCTCAAGTTGGATCGAACTGCACATGGTGTGCGAATTTTATTATAATTGGTTAAGTGGTTTAGGAGTCCATTGGGGACAAACATTGTGACACGAGATTTATATATATAAGATTAAGATTAAGATATATGCATATAGGCGCAGGGCTGTGAATCCCCCACAACTAGTACAGCCGACTGTACTGGTAAGCATAAACGCATTTTCCCCCTTCCCTCCTCTGCATTCCGACCACGATATCGTCAGCGAATCAAAGGTGGGTGATGTACTCGCCGTTGATATTGATGCCGAGTCCACCCCAGTCCAAAAGCTTAAAATCATCTTCTAGGGCGGCGGTGAACAGTTTCGGAGATATGACGTCTCCCTGTCTCACCCTTCTCTGCAGCCGGATAGGTTCCGAGTTTTGGTCCTGGAGGCGAACTTACATGGTGGCGTTTTCATACAAGCACTTCAATACCTCGATATATAGATAATAGTCAATTTGGCACCGCTGGAAAGACTGTCAAATCAAATCAAATCAAAAACAATTTATTTCAAATAGGTGTTTACACACACTTTTAAATAGTCAAAACAAAAAAAAAATTACAGTATATTACAAATAATGTCATGATTCAGATTACAGTCTCAGGTAATGGTATTTGATATAGAATCAACATATATATCTTTGTCATTTACATAATCTATTATTTTATAATATCCTCTAGAGCACAAAACTTTTTTGACATGAGTCTTGAACTTATTCTCTGACAAACTAGTTACATTTTCTGGAATTTTATTGTAGAATCTTATACACTGCCCCACAAATGACTTTTTAACCTTACTCAGTCTCGAAAAGGCTATATCTATTTTATTTACATTTCTTAAATTCAAATTATGCCTGTCACTGTTTTTAGGAAATAAATGCAAATTCTTACGAACGTACATGATGTTTTCATATATAAATTGTCTAGCAACAGTTAAAATATTGATTTCTTTAAACTTATTCTGTAACGACTCACGTGATCGCATCTGATAGATTGCGCGGATAGCTCTTTTCTGCAGGGTGAAAATAGTTTCTATATCAGCCGCATGCCCCCACAGTAATATGCCATAAGACATTATGCTATGGAAGTAACTAAAATACACTAGTCTCGCAGTATCTACATCCGTTAACTGTCTTATTTTCTTAACGGCATAAGCAGCTGAACTAAGCCTTCCCGCTAAAGTTTCAATGTGTGGTCCCCATTGAAGTGAAACATCCAAAGTTATACCAAGGAACACCGTGGTATTTACAAATTCTAATTTATTACTGTCTAATATTACACTATTATTGACCTTTTTTACATTTGGCAAACAAAATTTTATACATTTTGTTTTCTTAGCATTTAATAATAAGTTGTTCACAGTGAACCAGTTCAGTATCTTTGAAAGAGTGTTGTTTACTTCGTCAATTTCGTTTTCTTTTCTATTCACTTTAAAAATAAGAGATGTATCATCCGCAAACAACACAATATTTGACAGATGTTGCACCATAAAAGGCAAATCATTTACGTAAACAAGGAAAAGAAAAGGCCCTAATATGGAACCCTGGGGCACACCCATTTTCACTTTAGATCCAGATGAGTTCGTGCCGTTCACTTGTACTTTTTGTGTTCTGTTGTCTAAATACGAATTTAAAAGACTGAGAGCCCCTTCCTCTACACCATAATGCTTTAATTTCATAAGTAATGTTTGGTGTTCAACACAATCAAAAGCCTTAGATAAATCACAAAACACTCCAATTGCATTCTGCGATTCCTCGAAGGCATCATATATGTTTCGAATGAGTGCTACTCCTGCATCGGTTGTTGATCGTCCTTTAGTGAAACCGAATTGTTGGTTATGCAGTAGTTTGTTTTCTGTAAAATCAAAATCAAAGGCTTTCCCATAGGTCATCGGTCCACCGTGTGGGAGGCATGCCTACGCTACGTTTTCCGGTGCGCGGTCGCAACTCGAGAACTTTACTGCCCCATCGGCCATCTGTTCTACGAGCTATGTGCCCTGCCCATTGCCACTTCAGTTTAGCGATTCTGTGAGCTATGTCGGTTACTTTAGTTCTCCTGCGGATCTCCTCGTTTCTGATTCGATCACGCATAGAAACTCCGAGCATAGCACGCTCCATTGCCCTTTGTATGACATTGAGCCTTCTTATGAGGCCCATACTAAGCGACCATGTCTCAGTTCCGTAAGTAATCACTGGCAACACACACTGAGTCTTGAGACACTGCGGTATTTGGGACGTGAAGATATTGCGAAGATTCCCGAATGCTGCCCAGCCGGGTTGGATTCGTCGATTGATCTCTTTCTTGAAGTTGGGCCTGCCTAGCTGGACTGTTTGTCCCAGGTATACATATTCGTCAACAACTTCCAGTGTAGAGTCTCCAACCTTTAGAGGGGTGGGTGCGACACGTGAGTAGGTAATGTTATTACTTTGTAATAATGCAGTAAGGTATATAAGAAATTATAAAAAAATAATAATTTGGTATTGTATGGAAGGTACCTTACTCCGATTTTTCCTGGAATAGTTGAGTACCCAGTACAGTAGGCCTTATTCATTATATCAGCTCATATACGTCCCCACCGAGGGGCTCGAGCCTACCCTGAATTAGGGCGATCGGGCCTTAAGTCGACCACGCGGGGGTTTGTCGACTTCACACATAACCTGCGAGCTTCTTCGCAGGCGTGTGCAGGTTTCCTCGCGATGTTTTCCTTCATCGTAAGATGCGAGTTTCTTCGCAGGCGTGTGCAGGTTTCCTCACGATGTTTTCCTTCATCGTAAGAGCGTCGGATAAAAGTACCTACATATGAAGTCTAAATTCGAAATCACATTGGTACGTGGCGGGGTTCGAACCACGACCTCCCGGACAGGAGGCGGCGGCCCTTGCCGGCCAGCCTTATTAAATCCTAGTTATTCACGAAAGTTTGATTAAAATCTTTGGAGTCATTTTTGAGATAAAGTAACAAAAAAAAATGGATTTATATGGAAGGTACCATAATCCGATTTTCTTGGAACAAACGGACTACTCCGTAGTATAGTTTTAGTAACATACCGAGTTTCATCAGAATCGTTAGTAATTTTTGAGCACGATAATGATAAGTGAATTTTAACTTTGGTGGCACTGTCAACCCCAGAAAATCAAGATAGGGTAAATTCTGAGAATAAAAAAACGCCTGGAGATATAAAAGTAGAACTAGAGCACCGGACCAGACTCACACACACACACATACATAGGTGCCCATTTTTATTTTTAGGGTTCCGTACCTCAAAAGGAAAAAAAAAGGAAACCTTATAGGATCACTTTGTTGTCTGTCTGTCGAGACCCTTTATCTCAACAACTCGTGGAGGTATTGAGTTGAAATTAAAACCATATACTCTACGGTCTACAGTCCCTTAAAACTGTGAAAAAATCAAACTAAGAGTTAACGTAAAAAAAAGATACGGATGTTCATGCCACAAAAAACTTACATTTCGACACTCTCAATGGAATCAAAATTCATAGGGTATTTTCTGTTGACTTAGAACTATGCAATTTGGCAAGTAATACCGTCTTATACTACAAGTATAGGGAAAAATCTGAAAACAATAAATTTCTAAAAAAATATAGTCTTTATTTAAAGTACGTAATCCATTATGCAAGGTACGGCGGCGGTCCAAATTTTGAATTGAATTAACCGTGTCATGTGGGCTATCTAGTATGAAAGGGCTTCATTGGCACAAGCTTATACATATTATTAGTTATTTTTATGATGTATAGTTTTCGATTTATGACGATTAATTAAAAACAAACTGTTTCCTTTTTTATATGTTTAAGTGGCTAGGTATACCTTATAATTTTGATTTATGTAGTACCTAACAGTTTGCATTGGTATGATTTATAATAAATGTAGCTACAAATTTGTACGGAACCCTCGGTGGGCGAGTCCGACTCGCACTTGTCCGATTTTATTTTTTAGACTCTATTAGTGTAAGACCATCGATCCCTATCAAAATCGCAACTTCGTTTTTTTTGACATCTTAATACCTTTTTCACTTCTTCGTCTCTCGAAAGTAAAAAGATAAAATATGTTTTTTTCTCAAAAATGGCTTATAACATGTTTTTTTTTTTAATTTTTTTTGTCACTATTAAACATCTTATTCTTCTTCTTTTCGGCTCGATGGTTTGAATATATACTAATAATAAGAACGCGAAAGTTTGTAAGAATGTATGGATATATGTTTGTTACTCTCTTACGCAAAAACTACAGAACGGATCTGGCTGGAATTTGGTAGTTAGACAGATTAGGACCTGGATTAACACATTGGTTACTTTTTTCCACGCTCGCAAGCAGATCGCGCACTGTGCACCCTCGAAAAGTCATAGAAACGTTGTCCACGCGGGTGAAGCCGCGGGAAACAGCTAGTTATTTTATATTTTGCTAGCCACGCGTATAACACTATCAGTGGGCCCCCAGAGGTCTTCCATCATTGTACAGGTGTCCGGGCACTCGGGGCAAGCCAATAAGTGTGACATAGGTCGTGAACTGACTCCACATGGACACTCTTCTCCGTTGGGGGTTTCTATAAACAAGAACTTCAAAATTTAAAATATCCAGGTGTTCATTTGGTGCAGAAAGTGCTTAAAAAAAGAGATGTCAAGATACTAGTAAAATGGTTAAGTTTATTTTTTCCGAGTTGGATTGATAAAAATAATAAAATAAACTAATAACTGGAAAGTTATCGATCTCCAATGTTAGTTAGTGACTTAGTAAACATTTGGCACCGATTTATACATATGTAAATATATATATAACGAATTTAATTTTTGAATAAATTATTTACTATTCAGATATAAGTGTGAAACAATTTGCAAATAAAATTTTAATTTTAATTAACCTTTCAACTAATGACTACTGGGAGTTTTGGAGCGATAGGTTCGTTATCAATTGTCGTGTATGTTCTTAATCTATCTTCTATAATATAATAAAACTGTAACGGGGCCGTGTCTGTACATGAAATATTTTTGGAAAATAATAACTGTGGTGGACATTACTAACGATACAGAGGCCAAAACAACAACTTTTGGATTTTTTGTCTGTCTGTCTGTATGTTCGCGCATCACGCAAAAACTACCAGGCCGATTTTAATGAAATTATGTATGGTGGTTCCTTATAGCCCGGGTTAACATATAGGATACTTTTTATCCCGGAAAATTCAAGAGATCCCGTGGGAAAATCAAAAGTATTCATTTAAAGATGGCTCACCTCGCAAATGTGGCTTGACCTATTACAATCAAATTTTACACGTTGATACCCTTATCGCGAACTAAAACTCGGCCATTGTGAACCCCAAAAAAAAAGGGTTCCTGCAGGAATGCAAAAAATTGTATCTATAGAATGGCTCAACGTAACAATATGAAACCATTACATTGGGATGGGGTGTTTTGAACATCATTGTATAGTCAGGTATTCTTTATCCCGGAAAACTAAAGAGGTCCCGTGGGAAATTATCTATCGATACTTACAATCTATAATAATAAATATAGAGTACTTTTTCAACATATAAGCTACACATACCACAAATTATAATCATAGCAGCAAACTGTCAATAGATGGCACTGCAGGAATAATAAAACGCGCTTAAGTTGTGTTAAAAAATTAAATAGTAGATTGTTAATCAAGGGAAGAAAGTGACCCATGTCACTCGAGATATTTCTTGCTCGAACGAAGTGAGAGCGCCAATAGTTCGCTGCTTTTCATTTCGACTGTGAAGAAATGTATTTATTGTAATTTAATTGTATATATGATATAAAATATTAATTAGATATCAATAAGTTAGTTTTACCTATATCCAACCTCCAACCTTTTCGCAATGGCCGCTTGCCACGGCCGACTAGATTGAAACTAATCGAGTTGGTCACGACGTGCATCTAGGTGGCCATACCGAAAATTTAAAAAAAAGTGTCATGTTATCATGGCATTATGGCGCGCAGCAGAATAGAGGAATGATTTTAAATTTTAAGCTTTTGTAATTGTGAAAAAAAATAGACCAACTATAAAATGATTTAATATCAATCTGTAGATCGTAATAAACACGTCGTTTAATGTATAGCTGAGTTTAGATATATGAAAACCTCTTAGTTCGACTCCGTGGCTGGCAATAAAAAAAAATACTTTCCACCCTAGGGATGACAATTCTTTCCACCCTAGGGATGAAAATACTTTCTACCCTAGGGATGGAAAAGCAATGTTCCACCCGGCTATCTACTCATGAAAATTAAACTTTCCGAACAGGAGAGATGAAAATATTATTTCATACTTTTGAGTGGATTTCTTTTATGTATTTTTCAGCATACACTTTTTACACAACTCTCTGGAACTATGGCACGTAGCGATGTGTTTCATAGACGAACAGATAGGTATTTTTTTATAGATTGGAATCGTGTAAAAAATTAAAAACAAATAAATCGAGTTTAGCTTCTTTTAACAGGAGGCACATACATAGAAACTCTTCTGACGGCGACTATTTGCGTGTGGCAGTTGCTCTCCGCCTGCAATATCAATATCTGTGAACCTCATCAATTTATTTGCGGGTCCACGGTGGAGGCAATTGGCCATCACTCACTGAGTTGCGGTCGTTGTTTGTGAAGATTCCTACGTCACCAATTCCTTAATGACCTCACTCGGAGGGCACTGGTATCGGCCAGATGGAATATTCCATATTTGATGCAGCCACTGGGCTTTAGTTGATGTGATGGCAAAAGGCCGGAGGGTTTAAAAAAGTGCTATGGCAGAGAGGAACGTGCCTGCTTTGGGACTCTACTTTTTCTGCCTCACTTCTCACCCGTACGGTACTGCTGCTCAATTTGCGGCGAGAAAGAAGCATAAAAAGTACTCGGTCTTGAAGGAAAATTACTGCTTTGTGCCGCTGGTCTGTGAGACAACCGGCTGCTGAACCCTCAGAGGCCTTTGCCTTCACAAAGGAGATTGGCCGTCGCCTTCGAGAGAGGAGATGTGACGTGAGGTCCTACCTGCTGCTAAGGTTGTCTATTGCCATCCAGCGCGGCAAAGAGAAGTGCATGATGGGCTACTTTGGAGCTGATACGACTCAAGGATTTGACCCATATTAATATTTTTAGGAAGTTTTATTACTAGATTGATACAATGATTTGAATTCGTTTTTCGATAATATACTAGCTTTTGCCCGCGGCTTCGCCCGCGTGGACATAGCTTTTATGACTCTTTTTGAGGGTAAGTGGTGCGAGAACCGCAATCAGTTCTCAAGCGTGGACATGAGTTTTCTCCAGGTACCTCAGAAACTGTATCGGGCTATTCGGATTAGCAGTCTTTGTCACTTCCCACCCCCTCAACAAATTCTATACAAAAAATAACTTTAATCCGTTGCTCCGTTGCGACGGCACCGACGTGCGCGAGCGTAGAAAACAGTTGTCCCCAGATCCCTCGGGAACTATGTCAGGATATACTTATTAGTAAATTATATCATTGTCCACCTCATCTCTTTGCTAAAAATCACATCAACTCATTTTTTCGAAATGACCCATTTCACCCTCGAACTATTGGCGCTCGAACGAAATATCTCGAGTGACATGGGTCACTTTCTTCACTTGATTAACAATCTACTATTTAATGTTTTAACACAACTTAAGCGCGTTTTATTATTCCTGCAGTGCCATCTATTGACAGTTTGCTGCTATGATTATAATGTGTGGTATGTGTAGCATATATGTTGAAAAAGTACTCTATATTTATTACTATAGATTGTAAGTATCGATAGATAATTTCCCACGGGACCTCTTTAGTTTTCCGGGATAAAGAATACCTGACTATACAATGATGTTCAAAACACCCCATCCCAATGTAATGGTTTCATATTGTTACGTTGAGCCATTCTATAGATACAATTTTTTGCATTCCTGCAGGAACCCTTTTTTTTTGGGGTTCACAATGGCCGAGTTTTAGTTCGCGATAAGGGTATCAACGTGTAAAATTTGATTGTAATAGGTCAAGCCACATTTGCGAGGTGAGCCATCTTTAAATGAATACTTTTGATTTTCCCACGGGATCTCTTGAATTTTCCGGGATAAAAAGTTAAGTTTTTACACGATTCCAATCTATAAAAAAATACCTATCTGTTCGTCTATGAAACACATCGCTACGTGCCATAGTTCCAGAGAGTTGTGTAAAAAGTGTATGCTGAAAAATACATAAAAGAAATCCACTCAAAAGTATGAAATAATATTTTCATCTCTCCTGTTCGGAAAGTTTAATTTTCATGAGTAGATAGCCGGGTGGAACATTGCTTTTCCATCCCTAGGGTAGAAAGTATTTTCATCCCTAGGGTGGAAAGAATTGTCATCCCTAGGGTGGAAAGTATTTTTTTTTATTGCCAGCCACGGAGTCGAACTAAGAGGTTTTCATATATCTAAACTCAGCTATACATTAAACGACGTGTTTATTACGATCTACAGATTGATATTAAATCATTTTATAGTTGGTCTATTTTTTTTCACAATTACAAATGCTTAAAATTTAAAATCATTCCTCTATTCTGCTGCGCGCCATAATGCCATGATAACATGACACTTTTTTTTAAATTTTCGGTATGGCCACCTAGATGCACGTCGTGACCAACTCGATTAGTTTCAATCTAGTCGGCCGTGGCAAGCGGCCATTGCGAAAAGGTTGGAGGTTGGATATAGGTAAAACTAACTTATTGATATCTAATTAATATTTTATATCATATATACAATTAAATTACAATAAATACATTTCTTCACAGTCGAAATGAAAAGCAGCGAACTATTGGCGCTCTCACTTCGTTCGAGCAAGAAATATCTCGAGTGACATGGGTCACTTTCTTCCCTTGATTAACAATCTACTATTTAATTTTTTAACACAACTTAAGCGCGTTTTATTATTCCTGCAGTGCCATCTATTGACAGTTTGCTGCTATGATTATAATTTGTGGTATGTGTAGCTTATATGTTGAAAAAGTACTCTATATTTATTATTATAGATTGTAAGTATCGATAGATAATTTCCCACGGGACCTCTTTAGTTTTCCGGGATAAAGAATACCCGACTATTCAATGATGTTCAAAACACCCCATCCCAATGTAATGGTTTCATATTGTTACGTTGAGCCATTCTAAAGATACAATTTTTTGCATTCCTGCAGGAACCCTTTTTTTTTTGGGTTCACAATGTCCGAGTTTTAGTTCGCGATAAGGGTATCAACGTGTAAAATTTGATTGTAATAGGTCAAGCCACATTTGCGAGGTGAGCCATCTTTAAATGAATACTTTTGATTTTCCCACGGGATCTCTTGAATTTTCCGGGATAAAAAGTATTCTATATGTTAACCCGGGCTATAAGCAACCACCATACAAAATTTCATTAAAATCGGCCTGGTAGTTTTTGCGTGATGCGCGAACATACAGACAGACAGACAGACAAAAAATCCAAAAGTTATTGTTTTGGCCTCTGTATCGTTAGTAATGTCCACCACAGTTATTATTTTCCAAAAATATTTCATGTACAGACACGGCCCCGTTACAGTTTTATTATATTAAAGAATAGATAGATGTGTTATTTCATCATATCAGTTGAGGAGCATCGGAACAAAGAACGATATATCCAAGTTACCGTATTTTACACAAATTAGAAAAAAGTTTTTACACAAACTAGAAACTGAACCTCCTTAGATATGTATGTGTCGGGTTTTGATTGGACCACTGTTTTGTGATATTTTTTTAAAGCTGGAAATGTCTGTTTTTGAATAGATTTCTTTCCTGAAGGGTATGTAATACAACATTTTGCAACGGAAAAAAAATAAAAAAAAATAATGGCATAAATGCGACATATCGGTTTTTGTTCCGACGCTCCTCAGTTTATATACGTCCCCACCAAGGGGCTCGACCTGCCCTGAGTTAGGGCGATCAGGCCTTAGACGATCACGCGGGCCCATTGCGGGTTGATTGACTTCACACATAAGCTTCGAGTTTCTTCGCAGGCGTGTGCAGGTTTCCTCGCGATGTTTTTGTCACCGTAAGAGCGTTGGATAAACGTACAGACCAGTATAAATTCGATAATCGTATAGATATTGTTAAGTTACTGGACGGAATGCTTCCAAAATCGATATCTGAGGGTCCCTAAAGTCTCTCATCACGAATCCGTTGTCAGAATTGAAAAAAGTAGCCGCCATTTTGAACGTTTTAGTTATTGGACCGAATGCTTCCAAAATCGATATCTGGCTGTCCCTCAGGTCCCTTGGAAGATTCCAAGCTATCAAAGCTGTTAAGCCTACTTTTTTCAGTTAAACCTACGTTTTTTTGCACTAAATATTTATTAGTTTAAGTTATTTCATTACTTTTTATTTAACTATCAAGTGATAGTTTCTCCAAATCACTTAGCGCTAATACACATACGAGTAATTTGATTTTTCAAGAAATATTTGCACGTAAAAAATACAAATCCACTCATTATTTCATTTTCAAAATCAAAAATTTATTCAATACACACACGGGAGATCACTGTTGAAAGAATTAGAATTCTGAGTTCAAATACTCTAGGTAAGGACCATAAGTCCTTAAGTCCATAAGTCCTTAAATTTTAGAAAATTATAGCAGGAAAAAGACACAAATAACTTCTAAATAGTTCGATTTAAAAGATCTTATTTTTGCGCTACCTACTGGAGATAAAAGAGATAAGGTTTGACCTAAGTCTGATCCCGGTGAGGGAAAACCCCAATCGTTCAATAATATGAAGATAAAAATGTTACTAACCGGCAATTATCTTGAAGAAAAGAACATTAAAAACATCACATTTCAAGTGTTTTGAGCGTGCTGATTAACACACAATTTTGTAGTTAAAAAAACTTTTTTTTTTTTGGTTTGGAATTTCAACTTTTGATATCAAATTCATCCTTGTATACGATATCCTTAAAATTTATGTTTTTTTTTTTAAACAGAACATAATGTATCTAAAACAGCTTTACCTGCAGCCTTCATTTACTAAAACGGTATTGGCACCT
This sequence comes from Coleophora flavipennella, assembly GCA_947284805.1. NCBI lineage: Eukaryota > Metazoa > Arthropoda > Insecta > Lepidoptera > Coleophoridae > Coleophora > Coleophora flavipennella. Next base: position 5,933,190 of record OX369287.1, on the reverse strand, counting down.
TGCTTATAATATTAAAAAAAAGTGTGTGTCAGATCCAAAGCACGACTGGAGTTTAGGTACTCCTTACTAACGATTATAAATGTGCTGGGGGATGGCAGCCAATTTTTTCAATTCTGACAATGGATTCGTGATTAGGGACCTCAGGGACAGCCAAATATCGATTTTGGAAGCATTCGGTCCAATAACTAAAACGTTCAAAATGGCGGCTACTTTTTTCAATTCTGACAACGGATTCGTGATGAGAGACTTTAGGGACCCTCAGATATCGATTTTGGAAGCATTCCGTCCAGTAACTAAAAAGTTCAAAATGGCTGCCACTTTTTTTTTAAATTCTGGCAACGGTTTCGTGATAAGGAACCTTAGGAACCCTCAGATATCGGTTTTGGAAGCAAGCGGTCCAGTAACTAAAAATTTCAAAAGGGCGGTCACTTTTTTCAATTCTGACAAGACAAATCTAACGACACCTCACAGTGAGGCTCAAACTCCAAAATCCATCAAGCCGTTTAGGCTACAAGACTTGCCAAGGAAATAAACATACATACATACACCCATACATACATACACCCAAATAAGTTGCGCACAAAATTAATAACTATACCACATTAAAGATAAGTAACAGTATTTTAACTCGGTAAAACGTAGTGTAGGCAGGCCTCCCACTCGGTGGACCGATGACCTGGTGAAGGTCGCGGGCAGCGCAGAACCGATCGTCGTGGAGATCCTTGGGGGAGCAGTCCAGCTATGTCCAGCAGTGGACGTCCTTCGGCGAATATGATGATGATGATGATGATGATTTTAACTCGGCAGTGTCCTTGAAATCATTACCTACAACTGCGTGTACACGCGCTCGGGATTTTTCTTGGGTTACTTATTAAATTTGTCGTATTATCTTTTCACTAAATATAAAATATAGGTAATATTCAAAGCGTCGGTGGCGTAATGGCTAGGGCCGCCGCCTCCTGTCCGGGAGGTCGTGGTTCGAACCTGCCACGTACCAATGTGATTTCGAATTTAGATTTCATTTGTACGTTTACCCGATGCTCCTACGGTGAAGGAAAACATCATGAGGAAACCTGCACACGCCTGCGGAGAAACTCGCAGTTTGTGTGTGAAGTCGACCAACCCGCACTAGGCCCGCGTGGTTGACTAATGCCCGATCGCCCTAATTCAGGGTAGGCTCGAGTCCCTCGGTGGGGACGTATATGAGCTGATATCATCAATATTTAAATAGGTAATAATAAATTCATCACACAATAAATTTGCTTGTCGTCATAAAAATAAATAAAAAAATAAATTTTGTAAACAACTTAGGTATGTATTAAGGTAAAAAAAAACTCAAAGTATTTAACGCAAACAAAGTATGAACTATGAACCGCCTCCGCGTCGTAATGGTTAGTCCATTCGCCTCACACCAGAAGGTTGCGGGTTCGATTCCCAGCGGGGTCAACTTTGTAAGACTCGGTTTGGTAGGTGGTAGGGTAGACTCGCTGGCAAAATCGGTATGACCATTTTGTAAACAACTTGTTATGTCAGCAATGCCATTGAATCTAAAACATTTGATACGTAAGTAACTGTGTGCTGGTACCGACCTCAAAAAAATTTAAAGCCCCTAATTTAATTCCTACCCACCTTTGATTTCGTTATTGCTGGTTAATGTTGTGTATTAAAGTATAATAATATTATTTCATACTTTTGAGTGAATTTCATTTTGAAGTCTGTTTTAAGTTTTTTTAACTTTTTCTTTTTTTTTTTCTTTTTATTTATTTATTAATTTTTATTTTTAAACGACACCTGTCCCGCCTCCGCATCCGTTAAAGTTACACGTCACTTGACCCGTGGCCGACGCCATCATGATGTCATACTCATACTGCTTGCTGATTGGTTATCCTCACCTCGGAGTTAGATTAACTCCTTTTTAACAGCCTCCGTAGCTCAGAGGCAAAGTTCACTGGCTTTACACAAGATGTCGCAGGTTCGATTCACGGCGGGGTCAATTGTAAGACATGTTTGGTTGGTGGCAGGGCATTTTCTAAGCCCGCCTGGCTAGCTACCACCATCTTATCTAAGTCTTGCCGCCAAATATCAATGTTAATATCATTGGAGTGTTCCGGCATGATAAGATAAGATAGCCAGTTCCCCATTGCGTTGGGGAATCTTGGTAAGCCCGCTTCCATCTTCAGCAACATCGTCACTTACCACCAGGTGAGATGTTGTCAAGGGTTTACAAATTGTGAATAAAAAAAAAGATAGAACAGCCATATACTTTCCACTCATACATATCAACTTATGCAGGTTGTAACAAAATCAATGTAGGTCCCGATAACTGGAGTCGTAGAACAAAACAAATTTTGTTCTACAACTTTTTTTTAACTGTTCATTCATACAAATCGATCAGCTAATCTACCAATTTTATGCATTTTTGTATGGACGGTCCGGTTTTTTTTGAACTGACTAATGAGTATATTGGGGATAGTTGTTCAGTATAATGAGTAGAACCCCCAGTTAACGGGTCCTACACCATTCTTTACACCCTGTATAATATGTGAAATACTTGGGAATGCTCTAAATAAGAACTCGACGTAAACATTGATTTTTATGCGAAAAACTCAGAAGAAAGTGATGCTCTCCGTTTACGGGTTCAATTTATTTGTGTTACACTAACACGTTTTGACCAAAAAATTAGAGAAACTTTTTTTCACGACGACAATACTTCCTTTTTTTAAAAAAAAAATGTGTGTGTGTCAGCTCCGACACATGACTGGAGTTTACTCCTTACTAACGATTATAAATGTGTTGGAGGATGGCGGCCAATTTTTTCAATTCTGAAAACGGATTCGTGATTAGGGACCTCAGATATCGATTTTGGAAGCAATCGGTCCAGTAAGTAAAAAAATCAAAATGGCGGCCACTTTCGTCAATTCTAACGGATTCGTTATAAGGGACGTCAGGGACCCCTCAGATATCGATTTTGGAAGCATTCCGTCCAGTAACTAAAAAGTTCAAAATTGCGACCACTTTTCTTCAATTCTGACAACGGTTTCGTGAAAAAGGACCTCTGGGACCCTCAAATTTTGGAAGCAAGCGGTCCAGTAACTAAAAAGTTCAAAATTGCGACCACTTTTTTCAATTCTGACAAGACAAATCTAACGACACCTCACACTCCAAAATCCATCTAGCCGTTCAGGCTACAGAGCGAGCCAAAGAAATAAATATACATACACACATACCTACATACGTACACACCCACACACACACACACATTACACACATTACACACATATGACACACATATGACACAAACATTACACTCATATGACACACACATACACATTACACCCACATTACACACACATTATACACACACATTACACAAATTACAAACACACACACATATACACACATTACATACACATCACACACACATTACAGACAAATTACACACATTATACACATTACACACATTACACACCCAAAGACAAATTACACACACATAAATTACACACACAATCAATTAAATTAAAAATTAAAAATCAATTCTTAAGGAGTAAACTCCAAAAATACTTTAAAACATAGGTATTTCAAAAAACGTGAAGCGGTCATTCGATCACTAGATTTTACTCCTTATATTTTTTTCCTACCCGGCGCCTTATATGAAAATTGATTCTTAAGGAGTAAACTCAAAAAAAATTACAGTCTGTTAGCCCTTGGCATTATCTCAACTAATGGTAAGTGACGATGATGCCGAAGATGGAAGCGGGCTTACCAAGATTCCCCAACGCAACGGGGCTCTGACTATCTTATCCTCAAGCCGGAACACATCACTGCTGTTAACACTGATGTTTGGTGGCAAGACTTAGATAAGATAGCGTAGCTAGCCAGGCGGGCTATGAAAATGCCCTACCACCAACCAAACCGAATCTTACAAAGTTGACCAAAGATCGAACCCGCGACCTCTTGGTGTGAAATGGACTATCCATTACGCCACGGAGGACGTTAAAACGGTTATCTTTTCGCTCGCTACGCAAAAAAAGGTCAAGAAAGTAAAAAGGTTAAACTCTGCTTAAAGTAAACATGAGAGATATTGACACGGTTATTTACAACGAAGATTGTTCATTGTATATTTGCTTGGAAGCTAAGATAGAAGTCTGCAATAAGAAACTACGGAATAGTTGGAAATCGTTATGACGTTTTATAACTACTTCCTTGTGCTTGCAACAACACTAATAACTGCTACTATGATCGAGGGCAATAGGAATATTGAAAACGCCAAAAACATTGTACCAATGGAAGAAGAAAATCTTAATCGAGATATGAATGATACTGTTAACGTATTGACACCAACAAATGAATTCAAAAGATATGGACGAAGTAGTGAAAATTTTAGTGACGAAGTGAAAGAATCCAGTGATATCTTAAAACTAGAACCAAGATCATTTATCGGCGTAAATACAAATAATTGTCCGGCAGGACAGGAACGGAAGGGAGCTTGGTGCAGTCCAATCGATAATGATTAAGTATTTAAATGACATTGTCAAGTGAATTTTTAAACTCAATAAAAATTAAATTATTCGTAAGCTAAATTGCACGGATTTTCATTGTTTAGGTAAGAAAAAGAACAAAGAGAATGTCAACCAAAGTAGGACATTATGATTCTACAAAACGTTGATATTGCCGAAGGACGTCCACACCTGGACATAGGCCTCCCCCAAGGATTTCCACGACGACCGATTCTGCGTTGCCCGCATCCAGCGGCTTCCCGCGAGCCTCAACAGGTCATCGGTCCACCGAGTGGGAGGCCTGCCTACGATACGCTTCCCGGTGCGCGGTCGCCACTCGAGAACTTTACTGCCCATACGGAAATCCGTTCTACGAGCTATATGCCCCGCCCACTGCCACTTAAGTTTAGCAATTCTGAGAGCTATGTCGGTTACTTTGGTTCTCCTACGGATCTCCTCGTTTTTGATTCGATCACGTAGAGAAACTCCGAGCATAGCACGCTCCATTGCCCTTTGGGTGACCTTGAGCCTTCTTATGAGGCCCATAGTAAGCGGCCATGTATCAATTCCGTATGTCATCACGACAACACACTCTAGTCGAAGACCTTGGTCTTAAGACACTGCGGTATTCCCAAATGCTGTCCAGCCGAGTTGGATTCGATTATTGATCTCTTTCTCGAAGTTGAACTTACCTAACTGGACTGTTTGTCTCGGGTACACATATTCGGCAACAACTTCGAGTGTAGAGCCTCCAACCTTCAGAGGCGGAGGTGCGACACGGACGTTTGACATAATTTCATCTTGTCCATGTTCATTCTAAGATCTACTTACCTCTACTGAGGCCATCAAGCATTGTGTCTAATTCCATGACCACGATATCATCAGCGAATCGAAAGGGGATGATATACTAGCCGTTCATATTGATGCCGAGTCGACCCCAGTCCAAAACCTTAAAAACATCTTCCAGGGCGGCGGTGAACAGTTTCGGAGACATAACGTAAATTATTATAGTAATAAAGGATGATAAAGAGTTGACGTTCCTGATGGTAAGTAATTAAAAAAACTGCGATGGGTACTCAGGATTGACCCTCTTTAGTACCAAGTAATAAGAACCACACAAATAAAGTATGGTTCTTATTTAAACTTTATTCAACAGATATCCGTCGGGGCAGTAAATTTTTCGAGTAGCGACTGAGCACCGGAAAACGTAGCGTAAGCAGGCCTCCCACTCGGTGGACCGACGACCTGGTGAATGAAGGTCGCAGGACGCCGCTGGATGTGGACATCGCAGGACCGGTTGTTGTGGAAATTCTTGTGGGCGACATTTGTCTAGCCAGTGGACGTCTTTCGGCACATATGATAATGATGATGACGATGATGGTTAGTCAATCATATTAATTATTATTTTTTAGCACTTCCCAGAAACTAATGTCTGTGTCTGTGGTTTGTTATTTATTAGTTCCGTAAAAAAAAATACAAATAGAATTATTAATATATCTAACAGAATTAAAAAAACGGCTAAGTGCGAATTGGACTTGCACACGAAGGGTTCCGTGCCGTCGTGCAAATTTTAACACAATTTTATATATTTTATGGCGACAATGACTTCATCATTTGATGAATATGTCTGGCCACCTAATCATGTTTCAGATTTGGAAACAAATGGACTCGCTTCTCTAAAACTGTTATACCATTTTGATTAAATGTTTTCCCCCACCCCTCGAAATGTTTGTTTATGGCGACAATAACTTCATCATTTGATGAATATATCTGGCCACCTAATCATGTTTCAGATTTGGAAACAAGTGGACGTCACACGGGACCAGGTCAGGGTTTTGCAACCGCCACTATCGAAGTACGAACAGGCGTAGGGGCGATGTAATGGTGAAACACAATTTTTTCATAACCAAATGAGGTAGTTCCTTTCTGATTTCTTTACTTATTTTTTGCTACAAGCTTACGTAGTACTCTCCGTATATAGTTGTGCAGATAATCTACCAAAACAATGCCTCAATGATCCCATCAGAAAACAGGCACCATCACTTTGCCAGCCGACAAAACCATTTTCGTTTCTTCGGGTCAGGTTTCCCACTCTCAATTCACTGCTTAGATTTTGATTTAATTTTAGGAGTATAGTAATGTTCGTCTACTGTCACACATCGCAGCAAAAACTCATTAGATTATACAGCGCCAAACAATCCGAGCTTAGCAAGCAAGCGCCAGCAGCAGCTCCCATCACGCGCAAAGATTTTACATCCTACTAAATCCTACTATCCTACTGTAAACGCGAAAGTTTTTTGAGAATATATGGATATATGTTTGTTACTCTTTCACGCAAAAACTACAGAACGGATCTGGCTGAAATTTGGTAGGTATATAGACAGATTAGGACCTGGATTAACACATAGGCTACGGCTCGCGCACAGCGCACCCTCCAAAAATCATAGAAATGTTGTCCACGCGAGTAAAGCCGCGGGAAACAGCTAGTTCGTAATAAATGTTGTTGGTGTATATTAATAAAAACGTGTACGAACCCAATTCGTACCATCTCTCCATCTCACTTCCAACTTCAAGCTCCGATCGTTCTATACAAGTTTGTGAACTTTTCTGATCATTTATAGTGGCGTGACTTAAGTAATTTAAACAGCTAGTCCTAGGGTTGTCTTCGCAGCTGTGCCTTCCATGTTAAACATCAGTTACCCGGTACCCCGATCAAAGCCAAGTTAGACGCTGTTAAGGAACAGCGTCTAACTTGGCTTTAATCGGGGTTGCTGTTTTCCCTTTTAAAAAGTAAAAGTTTATTACTGGACGAATTTCACTTCTTCTTTAAGAAAAAATACGACAGAGAAACTTTGTCATCTCGCAGAAATTCCATAGGCTGGAATTTGCGTTATATCACAGTATTACGATATGGCTTACAGTAGCGCAACACTTTTGATGTCGCACTATGCCGTGCCGTAGCATGTAGCCAGCCTGGCAAACTATGCAAGGCTGTGCCCCGCCGCCCGCTGCCCCGCAAGTACCCTTCCGTTGCTCTGCGTAAGTACATTAGTTGCAATACTGTAAGCCGCTATATTGTAAAACTGTGGTTCTATGTTTAAGATAGCAGAATGTAGTGCAATTATTTTTGATGCGTATCTACTTTTTAAGTTTGTCGTTTCGGACAGTTACCAATCAGCCCTAATAAACATAAACTACCTAACTATATTATACTACGTATATTATAGGTACGTGAGTTTATTAACACCCATTTTTACATAAAATAATCATCAATTATTTTAAAAAACTAAAAAACACGCTTTTAGTAAACACGTTAAGTAGTTATTTTGGATATCCGCCATGTTGGATTTAAGTCACGTGACTATTTTTTCGTATTCCTGACAGCAAACCCTTTTATACCCATATCATGGGGGTGCATTTCAAATAGCCTGTCCGCCATCTTGGACGTCCGCCATATGGGAGTTAAGTTGACACCGCCGGGAATCGAACCCGCGACCTCCTGTGTAAAGCCAGTGAACTTTGCCTCTGAGCTACGGAGGCGGTTAAAATACTCTATGCTAGATACGGAACATTGAACATTACTCGTGATTTTTAACACCTGTTTTGTCTTAATTGTTTCAGAAAAATTATAATCTTATGAATTTACTACAATTATTGCTTGATAACTTTGGTCTTGCTTATTTTGACAGTAATAGGCTTTCTAATATTTTTAACTGTTTACCTGGTTAAAGTACACGAAGTCATTTTTATCGATATTTTGGTCTCAGATTTTATTCAACCTGCAATTGGTGCATGTTTCGAAACAAGTGAGTATTAATTATCGACTCAATTAACCCTCAATCCCTACCCTGGGTCTATCAAACCCCAGTGATTTAATTTATTGCAATTTTTGTTTTGACTATGAGATGAACATCCTTACGGTTCTAGCTTTGTTAAAATGATACCGGCGGCCATCTTGTCGTCAATCGCGCGTGAGCGAATCTGTTGTGCACACGTAATTATAGCTGTTTTCGGGTTTGTCAGACCCAAGGGTAGTAAAACAGTAATATTTAACATCCAAAGTTATTTTGTTATTTCATGTGTGGAACTATTTTTTGAACATAACATTTTCATAGGTAAGTTTAATTTAACGTCTAAGTATATTTGTTATGTGTAGGATGTTATGTTTTAGTGGTTTGAATAATGCATTGAGTATAAGTATTCTCTTATATCTTTTTGTTTTTATTTATTTCTTATACAGTGTTTCTAGAAAGACCCAGAGATGGCCAATGGCTATTTTTTATGGCATTTACAACATAGTAGGTGTAAATTATTATGTCCTACTCAAGATGACTACAAACAGAGTTCAAAAACGGCAACATTTCTTGAATAATCTTGCCATAAAAACTAATAAAGCCGCAAATGGAGGAATGTTTTACCTATAAAACTTTGTCTATGAAACTGCTGGGCGATATTTTGCAGAAAGAGGTACCATCATTGCAAGAAGTTCCTGCTCTTGCTACCAAGAAAAGGTGTAGTGTGTGTCCTAGTCGCAAAGACCGCAGACTAAGGTCACATGTTGCATGTCTAGAATTCCACTGTGCGGCGAACACTTTCAGGCTATTTGTCAAACATGTATTTCTAAAAGTGTTTGAACCTGGTTTTGTAGCATACTTAAGTTCCTAAATAAGAATAAATAAAAACATTATAATAAACTGCAGTGTTTTTTTTTAATCATTAGAAGTTAATGGGTCCCAGAAACCCATGGGTAGGGATAACGTTTGTTTTAGGATGGGTAGAGATTGAGGGTTAAACACTAATGCTTAGTAGATACTTTCTAATTTTGAACAGTCTGCGCCGGGCTATAGGTATGTACAACAGGAGAAGAATCGAATCAGACAAACTACAGTAATTGGTATAGTCCATGATACGGGACACTGATACGTCCATTTCCAAAAATTGAGTGTATCAAATATAATCACTACATATAAAACAAAGTCGTCCGCCGCGTCCGTCTGTCTGTCTGTTCGCGATGAACTCAAAAACTGCTGAACGAATTTCCATGCGGTTTTCACCAATAGATTAATGAGAAAGGTTTAGGTTTATAATTTGTCAAGAATTTAATTATTTTAATTTCAGAATTTAATAATTAATTTAACCGCCTCCGTAGCTCAGAGGCAAAGTTCATTGGCTTTACACAGGAGGTCGCGGGTTCGATTCCCGGCGGGGTCAATTGTAAGACTCGGTTTGGTTGGTGGTAGGGCATCTTATCTAAGTCTTGCCGCCAAATATCAATGTTAAAATCATTGGTGTGTTCGGGCATAAAAATAAGATAGCCATCAGTTCCCCATTAGGTTGGGGAATCTTGGTAAGCCCGCTTCCATCTTCGGAAACATCGTCACCATCGTCACTTACCACCAGCTGAGATGTTGTCCAAGGGTTTACCAATTGTGAATTAAAAAAAAGAATTTGTGTAAATTGGTTAAAATATAATGATCATCTAAATATTAATAATATCTAATAATTACATGTCAAAATAGAAAATAAAATAAAAAATATAAAAATATGTCAATGTCAAAACTCAAAATATAATGTCAAGTTATACAACATTAAATTACAAAATTTAGGTTACATACGAATATGTAGTCTAGGAATTCAATTTTAAATTAAAAAATTCGTTGATATTATAAAACGCCTGCTCGACGAGCCAACGTTTTAGTAACTACTTGAAGCTCCTCAGACTGGGGGCATTTATTATGTTCTCCGGTAGTCGATTGTACAGTTTAGGGCCCATAACATGCGTCAATTTTCTGGACTTAGTAAGTCGGTGAGGGGTGGGCCTGAGTTTACTGGCGTTTTATTGTTGTTATAATTGTTGGATGTGTCGGAAAAGTCAAGCCATCTGGGAGCTTTCATCTAAAACGCTGCCTAATCCCTTTGATATGTAACAAAACAATGTATGGTGGGATACTTCTTTTTTATAGATCTACAAAAATGTCCGCGATGGCATATATCTTTCTTTACTACACCAATTCTATATTAACACACGCATGTTATTGAAAACACGCAGGCATATCTACTATGAGTACCCGTGCAAAGCCGGGGCGGGTCGCTAGTTTAAAATAAATATCGATAACCTTCGCCTTGACTGCTTGATTGTCAATGTCCTTATCGGTGCTTATGTTGGCAATTTGTTTACCATTTATTATTGTTTTTACAGTTCTATACATCTACACGGTCTTGTTGGTGAGAAGCGAGGTTCTCAAACTGGAGCGCAACATTCATTGCAAATTTGTGAAGACACCCACCCGATCAGGTGACGTCGTCGGGACAAAAGAAGAGACAGAGAGATCTATGTACAACCACCTGACATGTGACCCTGGCTCTGTTTACTCTCAATCATCATCATCACATCAGCTCATATACGTCCCCACCGAGGGGCTCGAGCCTACCCTGAATTAGGGCGATCGGGCCTTAGTCGACCACGCGGGCCCAGAGCAGGTTGGTCGACTTCACACACAACCTTCGAGTTTCTTCGCAGGCGTATGCAGGTTTCCTCACGATGTTTTCCTTCACCGTAAGAGCGTCGGATAAACGTACATATGAAATCGAAATTCGAAAACACATTGGTACGTGGTAAGACTACTGGGAACGGCCGGCAGGATCGTACCACGACCTCCCGGACAGGAGGCAGCGGCCCTTGCCGTTACGCCACCGACGCTCTCAATGCACAGTAGCAATTGAAGAGTAAATTTTGACTAGAATAATCCATAGGTATATTTGTGTCCCCTTCCTTAACTCCACATTATCATATGCGTTGCACGCAGCGGCATACTGATTGATGAGGCGCTGAATGATACAAGAGTACGGTTTACTGCAATAATATCGCTCTGGTTACCTAACTTAATATCGCCCTAGTTACTTACTTAATGGTTACTTTGGTAAAGGTAATGCTATTCATAATAAATTCATAAGATTTTACATTAATCTGCTTGTCCAGCCATTTTCTTATCCACATTTGATAAGCCCTTGGCATCAGGCAAGTTCTGGAGATGCTTTCCCGCCCGTGAACAAACCAACGGTTCCGCTTGAGAGGATTGTGACCCTGCGACTTTTTATACAAACAGCTATAGCGATTTTCCTCTCATAACAGAAAACCGATTGATACCAATTTTTGACAGGTTGTCAGTCAGGACAAAAGCTAGGTGTACAGTGTACGTATGTGTTTGGAGTGGTTTTAATTGGCTTCACATTTAATTTACGAGAAGTTCTATCTGAACTTTATTTTTGATACTAGCTCCTATAGTAGTAGCTATTGACATTGGCTGAAACACTGAAGATGCTCAATGATGCTTTTTTTATCCACAATAGGGTAGTTGGGTGGAGAGCGTCGGTGGCGTAACGGCTAGGGCCGCCGCCTCCTGTCCGGGAGGTCGTGGTTCGAATCCTGCACACGTACCAATGTGATTTCGAATTTAGATTTCATATGTACGTTTATCCGACGCTCTTACGGTGAAGGAACACATCGTGAGGAAACCTGCACATGCCTGCGAAGAAACTCGCGGGTTGTGTGTGAAGTCGACCAACCCGCACTGGGCCCGCGTGGTCGACTAAGGCCCGATCACCCCAATTCAGGGTAGGCTCGAGCCCCTCGGTGGGGACGTATATGAGCTGAGATGATGATGATGATGAGGGTAGTTGATTTGCAACAAAAATAATTAATGAATTATTGTTCATTAAACTGTCCTTCTACTCAAATATCAGAAAAACTTACTATGTTTTCCATCTTAATTTAAATTAATCAAAGTCACAAAACTTGTGTACTTATCATTGAAGCTGATAAATTATGACGTCATATCTTTTTAACCACTGTTGTTTTTGCAAGTTGATAACGAAAAGTAACTCAAATTACTAACAGTCAACTGCCCTAACTGGGCCTGCATAAACTTTTTCAAAACAAAAGGGAAACAAGAAAGTGAAACCATTGGATGTGCATGCAATGTTTATATATTCAACATTCTTATGTTATTTGAACGAATATTCCGGGACATCGGCTTAGGCACTGCAACTGTCATCTTTCCAAACGGTGAAGTTGATTTTTGGGATGTTTTCACAACTTGTGATCTCATTTCTGTAATAAAAATAAATACTTTCAATTCCCTATTTATTGATAGAATTTTGTGTCTACTTGGGCCTGTGGTGCGGCCCTGTGTGTACCTTTCCATCTCTTCCCAAAGGTTTCGTAAGAAGCGACTAAGGGAACTAAAACCGGAGCATGGGCAGCACCGTCCTTTCAGCGTACTGTGCCACCACATGACCACGCTGCAAACTGGGGTCGCTAACAAGCGTGGCGATTACGGCAAAATCCCCCACTGGAGCGAGCCAATATGTCCAGCAGTGGACGTCTTTTCATCGTGGTCATTATCATTACTTGCCAAAGCAGGCTAATAGGTACACGTATCTACTTAACCATTTCCCTGGTATTGGCAAAATGTTTGCCAGCGATGCTATGTCAACATTAATCTGTATTGACTTAGAGTATTGTTCAGTTTGCTCTGGTTCGCCGTAGCTGCGTTGTTTGTGGCCTCCCCAGGATAGAAATAAATAAAGCAAACAAGTTTCACGAGTAGAATCACCAGTTATGAGGAATACAAATTCAAATAAACTGTACCGAAAAAGGGTTTTCATTGGCATAACAGGTTCTCCGTCAAATAAGTGAAGCACAACGTAATTCAAGGTACTAATATAATAGTAATAGATACGAAACTCCATTGACGTTCATGTGTCAGGATGTGTTGGAGGGAGATATCAAATTGTGACGGGACTGGAAACCTGTCGAGTGGCCCCGTGAAGTTCCTTACCCTGCCCTTGCGCGCACGAAGGCCGATGGCTGAATTTCAGTGACACCGTCTGCGTACTCGCACAGGAATCCCGCCATCGTCGATTTGCGAATTTCTTGCAGTTGCTCTGTAATTAATATATACCATGAAGTATTACGAGTAAGTATGTTTTAAGTACAGATGAAACTTGAAAGTTATAAAAGTTTGCAATTTGAATGCATCAATTTTTTTTTATAGGTTTTGTTATGAGGGGAGAATAGCACGCGCTCTCCACACAAAAAGAGGAAAGTTTTTCCACCTCTGACTCCTATATGTTATTGACACAATAAAAACTAGGTTTATAGTTACTTATTTGTTCAATAAGTATAATAAATAAGTTCAATTTTATTTGCCCTTCAGTGTTAAAAAAAATTGGGCATTATTTGTTTATTTTTAACACGCTTTTATTAGCTTCACTTGTAACTAACTATGTATGTAAGAAAATCTTAAAATCTTAATTTGACCCACTTGCCGGTCTTTGATTAGGATGAAATTTTGCACACGCTCTGAGTTCTGATGACAATACATGACTAGCTAAGAAACGTCATTACAAATCCAATATGGCGGCCTCCCCAAGATGGCGGACTGACTGTTTGAAATGCACCCCCATGATATGGGTATCAAATGAAAGGGTTTTCTGTCAGGACTATGAAAAAATAGTCACGTGACTTAAATCCAACATGGCGGACATCCAAGATAACTACTTAACGTGTTTACTAAAAGCGTGTTTTTTAGTTTTTTAAACTAATTGATGATTATTGATCAATAATTTAAAAAAACTAAATATATTAACCCAGCTTTTTATTGTCTCAAAAACAAAATTAAATAAAAATCATATGATTGGATAATATTCAGAGGTAGAAAAACGGAGAGTGCGCGCTACTCTTTCACGTTCCTTATATATCTATCTTTGCTTCAGAGTCTCAACATTTTTGTATTGAGGCTGGCATAGTGAATTAAAATTTATTACGAAATCTTTCGCACATGATTAAACCTATATGTATATAAATAGTCATACATATAGGGGGGATGCAAATACAAACCCAAAACATATAAGGTTATTTTGTCACGTTACTACAGTATTTTGTCAAAGCACTGTTTTTCTTTCTCTCTATCTCTCACATATATAGGGTCTTAACAAAGGTACGCACTTTTTTAAACTGGAGCTTGTAATCATGAAACTGAACAACTTTCCCCAAGAAATCCATGGTCAATTCGCAATGATTATTTCTTAATTAAATTATCAACTGCTCAGAATACAACTACCAGCTGGTATCCGGGTATTGACAAAGTTCAATGACCGCGCCGGCCCGCCACGCCGCCGCGGCGTATTCTGGCGTATTCCGCGCAATTTAATAATTTGAATTAAAAAAAAACAAAAGCGAATTGACCATGGGTTTCTTGCGAAAATTGTTCAGTTTCATGAGTACATGGTCCAGTTAAAAAAAAAGTGCGTACCTTTGTTAAGACCCTGTTATACATATTACTGACGTGACGGATTAGGTCAATTATGTCCTTATACATTTTCGGTTTGTATGACATCCCCTATCGAAATGTAAGTAAGGTTAAAAATGCGAAAGATTTCGAAAAAAATAATTAAGTACACGTTATGCTAAATAAGTTCGTACACCTTTTGCGACCGAAATTAGTTAAGCATTGAGCCTCAAATCCGTATGCTGCAGGGCAGAGGTACTGTCAACGTTAACTGTCAATATGACGATTTCACTTTAGTTTGTGAGTGTAAACATTCAGGGTGTTGAACAATTGAAATAAAACCGTTTAACTTTTAACTTGCTTATTTCATTTTTGCAAGACCAAAGTTAAGTTTATCGTCAATTCGTTTTCGTAGATAATTCAGTTGAATGAAATTGACTGTAAATTTTTTGTTTGTTAGTTTGCGACTTCTAAACTTTAATTAAACTCACCATAAGAGAAAGCGTTGGGGCGATTTGGTCTCTCGTAGAAGTGTCTGTCAGATTTGATGTTCCTCAAGAACTGCGGTGCTAACAAGCAGTACATAGTGGGTGGAGCCTGAGCTCCAGGCATCATCTCCTCAAGCCACATACCAGCGAGAACATCCATATCGTCTTCATGTTCGTACACTTCTTTGAGGACCCTGATCCACTGTGGATAACATTGAATTGATTAATGGTAGTTAAATTTTGGTGTTATATTTTTAGTTTTATCATCATTATCATATCATACGAAAGACGTATCTACGTCTGAACAAAGGCCTCCACCAAGGATCTCTAAAACGATCGGTCCTGCTCTTCCGGAATCTTAAACGTCTAGATGATCGGTCCACGAGTCACTTAAGTTTAGCTACTATGTGAGCTATGTCGGTAACTTTAGTTCTCTTGTTTTGTTTAACTAAAGCTAGTAATTTTTTTTCAAGATTTATATTAACTTTCCGTATTATTTAGTTAGTTTGTCAGTTAGTTTAGGACAAATCACTTCTCCCGGTGTCCGATTGAGCTAAAATTTTGCATACACGTTAAGTTTAAAGACAATGCATGGTTTGATAGGTGACGTAATTTTTAAAATAAATATGGCAGACCAGTTATTTTTTATTCACTCAAGCTTGTATTTAAAGCTTTAGGTTTTTCGAAAATTATTTCTGATAACTTCTCTATTATCTAACGTTAGAAAAAGTAAAAAAAAATAAGCTATCGTATCTCAGGGCAATTTATATAGTCGCATCAATCACGCAAGTTAACTGATAATAAGCATTATCATTACAACGATGGTTTTGGCTGTGAGACCCGAAACTGGGTCGGAGTAATGGAAATTATTGGTTGAAATTGTATAAATTGCACAACGCAACCAGCTATTTCTTACCGGTGATGGAATGACGTCGGCGAGATCATCAAAGGTCTTGTAAGACTTGCCGGTACAGTATTTGAGGTACTTGAAGTACCCTGGGAAACCGAAGTACCTACTCTTGGCCAGGTCGGCGGTAAGCAGGTCTTGTGCATCTTGTAGGTTGCCCATTGCTTGTGTGATTAGCTGAAAAAGCAAAAAATGTTGAAATTTTAAAATTGAAGTAATAGCTAATATTTATACCAAAATAAGTGATCACAATCACCAATGAATATGGACGACGACTGAAGAATATAGGGGGTACAACAAAATAAGTATAAACTTTATTCTTACGTCAGTGTCAGCAATATTATCAGCGGCAGCGGCGCATGGTTGACGGAAAGCTCCCTGAGTGATGCCTGCAAGGTTGTTGTCCAATGCCAGAAATCCGGTCCTTAATGTCAGGTTTCCCACAGGCATATTTTTCAGGTAATTTCCCTTTTCATCATAGAACCTCATGTTACCATTTTGCATCATATGTACCCATCGGGCAGCATAAACTGATTCCACAGAAGCTCGCGGGTATAGATTGTCATCGTAGATGTCTCTGAATCCCGTAGAATTCTGAATCATGCCGATGGCGAGCATATTATCGTACCCCAACCAGGTGGGGAGTACTTCGTAGTAAAGCATCTGCTGGGAGATCGCGATGCTTATGTCTCTGGCGGTGTAGAAGAGCTTCTCGTCGTCCCAGCAGGAGTTCAGTTGAGCGAGTTCGCCGGCGATCTTGTTGTGTACGCGCCAGAACCAGATACCATAGAGATTAAATCCAAGCAATGTGTTCATGCGGTTGTCAGCTACAGTAAAGAAATATATTTAAATTTGCTTGAAGAGAGTTTAAGTGTGGACGATAGATAGATACTATAGAAATCGGAATAATAAAGGCACATATTATTCCAATTTCTGTGATAGGAACTTCACATAGTGTTACGGCGGTATGCAAATTCCTTATTGACCGGTGATTAAATGATCAGAAATTAATCCTCCTAGTCCATAAAACTACAATATTAATAAAACTTAGTCATGACTCAAGATTGGTATTATGGATAATCTATACTTACGCACTTCATGGCACCGCGTTTCAAGCTGGCCCTCGTTAAGATGACAGAAGTTATCTTGAGATTTGGTGCTTGGTGGCCATAATATGCCATTTTCCTCTTCAGCGATTAAACGACCGCCTTCGAAAGTCCTCACTTTGTTAACTGCAGCCTGGGTTTCTCCATAAATTGCACCTAAATCCATAAGTGGTGAACCCAGGTTGATCTAAAAATTAAATTGGGTTATAGCCTTTTAAGTGAAGATACACGTTGTTTTTAGAGTTCCATACCTTAAAAGGAATAAATGGAAACCATGAAGAATCAGATTTTTTTAACTCTGACGGGCTGTTAGTCCATTTGATATGACTCCTTTTTTGGGAACGGCTATATTAAGTAAATAGGTAATTATTATTTAGAGCATTACAGAAAAACATTTATGACCGCTCTGAGACCCTGCTTCTTGCCAAATTTTGGGGACTACTCAAATACAGTTTGTTTGGTTATTTATGTATTTATTGTATAGTTGCAAGGCAAAAGAGGCTCCGTTTCAATCGATCAATATTACCCAAATGGGTTGAAGGTCGAATTGAGTAAAATTTATTTTCTCATTAGTTCTTCATTCCCAGTGTCACTCTGTCTCTGTCATTCTTTATATTTGAACTAGACTCGGTAGACTATAATGGTGTGAGTGTGTATTTGCATGTAGTTGTGTTTGACTAATTTTTTTATGAAATTAATGTATGGGCAGGGCCGTTCCATTATATTTGGTCGAAGATCCGAATACAATAAAATAAAGTTATAAAACATTTCGCCCATAGTCTGGTCAAGTTATCGAAGCATGAGTTTAAGAAAGCCCGCTTTATAAGTTATAGCAAATAAAAAAAGATTCTCAATTAAACGAGCCAAACAAGAGGAAGACCCAGGGCACCCCATGCTACGTCACGTTCCTGTGACGACCGCAAGGCTCAAAAGTCGGCTCAGCTTTATTAAAGATGTGCTGCCTCTGTATGGTCTCGCCTCCAAAGCTCGCTTGAGTCTCTGGCTGAAGGGGTATTCTGCGGCAACAGACATCCCACTGTCAGAAAAACTAACTTTAAACAGACTCCACTATCAAGTTGGCTGGTGCAAGGAAAACATGTGCAGGTGGGGCTACAGCTGGGATAATACATGCGAGTGCGGTGTCTCTCCCCATACTATAGCACACCTTGTGTCCTGCCCTGCGCGTCCTAGCACCTGTAAGAGCGAGGACCTGTACAATGTAACAGATAATGCGGTCTCAGTGGCAGAGTACTAGTCTGAGAAAAGGATCGACTCGCTAAGAAGAAGAATAAAAAAGATCCTTGTTTAAAAATAAAAAAAATTACCCTTAATGGTTCGGTGTTATTAGGAAGGCATCCGAAATATTGGAAGGAATACGGTCTGGTCAGGTTGAGACATCTGATGCTGGAGTATTTGAGCGTGGGGTCGTCGTTGGCGACATAGTTGGGGATGCACTGGTGGTCTTCTTTGCCCTCTGGTTTGCAGCAGTAGGTGGTTTGTAAAATGTAATTTACTGAAACAAGCACGCAATGGTCAAAGTCAAAATTTAACCCCTTTTTACATGGCCAAGAGGTAACACTGAAAATAATTTGGAAATTATGATTCCATTTCTTATTTTAATTCACAAGGTACCCACTACGAGCAAAGTTTCATTAAAGAATACTAAATACTCTTTTTCATTATTATAGTCCACTAGCCGTCCGCACGCGTTGTTTTCGATTTTCCCGTGGGAATAAGACGTTTTCCAGGGGTAAATAGTAGCTATGTCCTATTCCAGGACCTAACCTATACGTATTACAAGTTTCAACCCGATCCGTCCAGTGGTTGAAGCGTGAAAGAGTAACAAACATCCATACATACATCCATACATACAAACTTTCACATTTATAATATTACTAGCTTTTGCCCGCGTCTTCGCCCGCGTGGACTTCGTTTTTATGACTGTCTTTTAGGGTGAGTGGTGCGCGAGCCGCACCCTAGATCCCTCTGGAACCATGTCAGGATATGCTAATCATAAACTATGTCACTTCCCACCCATCGGCCAGCTCTGTGCAAAAAATCACAGCAATCCATTGTTCCGTTGCAATGTTAAAGAAACTAACCAAAAAAAGAGTATTTATTATTTTCAGTTCCCTAAGGAACTGCACCGGACTTTGCTATTTTCACGAGATAAAAAGTAGAGGTATTTCGCAGTGACACAGGCTACCTGCATGCCAAATTTCATCAAGATTGGTTAAGGTGTCGAAGCGAGAAAAGGTAACAAACAAACACATTTTCACATTTATAGTATTATAATATATAGTAAGGATATTAAGGATTATAGTCCATATAGTGGCTAAGTAAATTATATGATCAGACAAACAAACGGACGAACATGAAAAAAATTAAAAAGTTTCATATTTTTCCTTTTGGGCTTCGGAACCTCGAACGTATGATACACACTTGGCTGCCTAATAAGCTTGATAGAATAAGTCGTCGTTGATCCTTAGCTTACTAATATTAAAAATGTGGAAGTTTTTATGTATAATTGTATGTATCGATGTTTGTTACTCTTTCGTGCTTCTACCACTTGACGGATCGGGATGAAACTTGGCACACATATAGCTTAGGTCCTGGAATAATACATAGGCTACTTTTTATTTATTCATCATCATCATATCAGCCGAAAATCGTCCACTGCTGGACAAAGGCCTCCCCGAAGGATTTCCACGACGACCGGTCCTGCGCTGCCCGCATCCATCGGCTTCCCGCGATCTTCACCATGTCATCTGTCCACCGCGTGGGAGGCCTGCCTACGCTACGATTTCCGGTGCGCGGTCGCCACTCGAGAACTTTACTGCCCCATCGGCCATCTGTTCTTCGAGCTACATAGCTCATGCCCTGCTCGCTGCCACTTCAGTTTAGTGATTATGTGAGCTATGTCAGTTACTTTAGTTCTCCTGCGGATCCCTTCGTTTCTGATTCGATCGATAAACTCCGAGCATAGCACGCTCCATTGCCCTTTGGGTGACCTTGAGCCTTCTTATGAGGCCCATAGTAAGCGACCATGTCTCAGTGCCGTAAGTCATCACTGGCAACACCCACTGGTCAAAGACCTTAGTCTTGAGACACTGCGGTATTTGGGACGTGAAGATATTTCGAAGGTTCCAGAACGCTGCCCAGCCGAGTTGGATTCGTCGATTGATCTCTTTCTTGTAGTTGGAGCTACCTAGCTGGACTGTTTGTCCCAGGTATACATATTTGTCAACAACTTTCAGTGTAGAGTCTCCAACCTTTAGAGGGGTGGGTGCAACACGAACATTTAAAATTATTTTTGTCTTGTTCATGTTCATTTTAAGACCCACTTGTTGAGAGACGTTACTGAGGCCATCGAGCATTATGCTTAGGTCTTCCATAGTCTCAGCCATGACCACGATATCGTCAGCGAATCGGATTGGGTTATGTACTCGCCGTTGATATTGATGCCAAGTCCACCCCATTCCAGAAGCTTAAAAACATCTTCCAGGGCGGCGGTGAACAGTTTCGGAGATATCACGTCTCCCTGTCTCACCCCTCGCTGCAACTGGATAGGTTTCGAGTTCTGATCCTGGGGGCGAACCGACATGGTGACGTTTTCATACAGACACTTCAACACCTCGATGTATCGATGGTCAATTTGGCACCGCTGGAGAGACTGTAGCACAGCCCAGGTTTCTAATGAATCAAAGGCTTTCTCATAGTCCACAAACGCCAAGCATAGTGGCTGATTGTACTATTGTATTCAGCCTTCTGTATAATCTGCCGCAGCGTATGTATGTGGTCTATGGTACTAAAGACGTTTCGGAAACCGGCTTGTTCGGGAGGCTGGAAGTCGTCAAACCTGCGTGCGAGACGATTCGTAATGACTCTCGAAAACAGCTCGTAGACATGGCTCAGAAGTGAGATGGGTCTGTAGTTCTTCAGCAGGGTGTTGTCACCCTTTTTGAAGAAAAGCACGACCACACTTCTGTTTTCTTTTTTATTTTTTTTAATTTTTTATTAGGGAAGTTAACAGCTTAAGTAAACACTAAATGATATGTTTCATCCCGGGAAACGTCTTATTCCCATGGAAATATCAAAAACAACGCGGGCGTGGCCGTGGACGGACGGCTAGTATATTATAAATGTGAAAATGTATTTGTTTGTTTATTTCTTACCATTTCACGCTTCATTGCCTTGACCAATCTTGATGAAATTTGGCATGCGGCTATCCTATGTCACAGGGAAGGACAAAGTCTAATTTTTATACCGTGAAAATAGCACAATCCAAAGCAGTTCCTAAACGGGACTGAAAAAATACTCTTTTTTTGGTTAATTTCTCTAACATCGCAACGAAACAATGGATTGTTGTGATTTTTTTCACAGAGATGGTTGAGGTGGTAGGAAATAACATAATTTACTAATTAGTATATCCTTACATAGTTCCCTAGGGATCTAGGGAAAACCCATTTCCACGCTCGCAAGTGATTTTATGCATAGAACTGGTTGGGGGGGGGGGGGTGACATTAACGTCCAATCAGAATAGTCCGATATAGTTCCTGAGGCCGGTTGCGGCTCGCGCACCACTCACCCTCAAAGACAGTCATAAAAACGATGTCTACGCGGGCAAAGCCGCGGGCAAAAGCTAGTAACTCATAAACGTAACTCATAACTCATAGCTGGGGTTCAGGAAGGTCAGGTCATACTCCACCACGCGGCTAGTTCCAAGTTGTTGCAGGTTGTAGGGTGAGTGGCGAACCCCATTGTCGGAAGTTTTTTAAACTGCCTACGAGTATATGGTTATAGGCTACTTAACGTGCCTTTCGAATCACGGAAGAACTGGTCGAGTAATTCCACTAACCAAAGAGTGACTATATTATCACTAGAGAGACGCAATGTCTTATCACGGCTTGATGGAAAAGTGGAGTCATGTAACGGATTCAAAGACGTATCTGAGAAAATCGAACTGCATAAAAATTACACTATATCTGTCACACTTTCACTGCAGCAACCTATGAGAGAATAATGCTGTATCGTATACTTATTCAAACGTTGGGCCATTTACGTGACATAGAATTTCCCTCTGGAGATATTATAGAAATTCTTTGCCTCTAAGAGTCAAAGCCATCCAGGTAATGACAGGGCCATTTACGTGACATAGAATTTCCCTCTGGAGATATTATAGAAATTCTTTGCCTCTAAGAGTCAAAGCCATCCAGGTAATGACCGTTCAGTTAGCCTGCGTGATCGACGCAACCACATAAGCCGCACTTTGCGACTGTAGCTAATTTTTTTTTTATTAAAAATTTGAGTGCGTTAGACTATATCGCACCTGATGGTAAGTGACGATGTAGTCGAGGATGGTACACGCAAACTCAAATAATGCCTATTCACTCTCGCCTTAAAGATCCCCAACTTATAGGAGTCGGGAAACACAGACGCAACTTTGCGGCGATGCTCAAGGCTTTGAAGCTTGTTTTCGACAAGCTCATCGTCGCTATGAGTCTCCGGGCGCGTCGGTCGATAGCGTCCAAGGTATCCAGCTGATAACGAGCTGATCCATTTACATAGGTGAGAACAGTACTCCATACAAGATCGGGATTGTGCTTGATATAAAGATAGAAGCTGTCTAGGTGTGAAGTACCGTCTCACCTTAGAGAGAATACCCAGCTTCATTGCAGCGACTTTGGCCTTGGACTCAATGTTTCTACCGAAATTGAGGTTAGGTGTTATTTCCACGCCAAGAAGCTCAAGGTGGTCAGATATCCAAATGAATTAATTCCGGAAAGTAGGAGTCAAGTTGAAAGGACTCTTTTTAGCGGAAAAGAAACACACCTGTGTCTTAGAGACATTGAACCTTACGAGGTTGAAATCACCCCAATCAGACACTGCCTGAAGCGATAGGTTCATGCGCTCCTCTCTCAAAGACAGCGTCTCAGCGCTCTTCACTCGTGCACTGGATAGGTATCTTTCCACAACTGTGCTATCGTCTGCATACCCAATAATACCCGGTGTCAGCAGATCATTTATGTGTAGCAAGAAAAGAGTGGCGGAAACAACAGACCCCCGAGGTACCCCGGCATCGATTGCCAATAGGTCAGTGGAGCAGCCATCAATGACTACTCGAATAGACTGTTCCCTCAGAAAAACAGATACCCAGTTACACAAGCCAACAGGCAGTCCGTGTGAAGGAAGTTTGCCAATAAGGCTAGCATGCCAGACTCGGTCAAAAGCCTTCGAGATGTCAAGTGACACGGCGAGAGCCTCACCGTGTTTCTTGATGGCCTCACCCCATATATGCGTAGCGTACACTAGAAGATCTCCAGTCGACCGACCTTGACGAAAACCGTATTGTCGATCACTTGGGAGGTCATTGTATTCTAGGTATGCTAAAATGCGGGTGTTCAATACACGCTCCATAATCTTACGGATTACAGAGCTGATTGCTATGGGGCGGTAATTTGCCGGGTCTGCACGACTGCCTTTTTTGGGCACAGGCTACACATTGGCGAGCTTCCAGGACTTTGGGACTATACCTGTTTTAAGAGAAAGGCGTTACAGACGCGTCAGAACAGGAGACATCTCAGGAACGCAGTTCTTTAGCACTATAGCTGGTATACCGTCAGTTCCACTGGCCTTGTTCACGTCTAGATTACGAAGAGTTTTAAGTACCTTCATATGACTGTCGTGTGTCTGTGTGCTGTCGGTCTTAGGGAAGGTCTTTGAGTCCATTTTAGATCGTTGTATTAGGCAGCAAGTAGGTTCTGTTTTGGATGATTGCCAGCATGGCTTCCGTAGGGCTCGGTCGACTACCACAAACCACATTAACCTCGTAGATTATGTCGCTGCCGAAATGGATGCAGGTCGGCAAGTCGATGCGACCTACTTCGACTTTAAGAAAGCATTCGATTTAGTAGATAACGACATATTACTTCAGAAGCTGGCTGGATTCGGATTCACACCCAAGCTCCTAAATTTCTTCTCGAGCTACCTGTGTGGCCGTAGTCAGTTTGTTCGAGTGGCGGGTCACGAGTCCTGCGACTACAACACCCGATCTGGAGTAAGTAAGGGCAGTACTTTAGGCCCCACATTGTTTCTGCTAATGATCAATGACCTTCCGAGGGCTGTACGCACTGCGAAGTGCCTCATGTTTGCAGATGACTTGAAGCTTTATCTTGGCGTAAGCGGCGTTGCTGATTCTGAAGCCCTGCAGAGTGATATCGACTCTGTGGCCGAGTGGAGTGCTACTAATCGCCTGGCTTTTAATATTTCTAAATGTAAGGTTATTACTTTCTCTCGCTTGCGTTCTCCTTTGTACACTACGTACAGTTTAGTTGACGCTCCATTGGAAAGAGTAAATGAAATCCGGGACTTAGGACTGACCTTAGATAATAAACTTGACTTTCGAACGCATATGACGAATATTTGTAAGAAAGCTAGTAAAACGCTAGGCTTTGTGATGAGGACTGCCTCGCAGCTCAATGATGTAAAAGTGGCGAAAGTCCTATTCAATGCCTACGTCCGAAGTACACTCGAGTTTGGCGCGGTCGTCTGGGATCCATATGAAAGTAAATACTCCATGATGATCGAAAAAATCCAACGTAAGTTCACACGATGGCTATATAAAAGAGTTTATGGATATTACCCATTTCTGTATCCCTCTTTGTTCGTGTCGGGTATGGTCGGGTTAGACACATTATCATTGCGACGGAAGCTTTTACTGATAGTACACTACCACTCACTGCTGCATAGTAAGGTCGACAACCAGTCGGCGTTGAAGCTGGTTGGACTGAAGGTGCCTAGGGCTGGCGGCGGTGCAGTGGTGCTGCGCCGCACGCTGCGACTGTTAGTGTGTCCGCTTACACGCACCCGCCGCGCACGCAACGCACCGACTGCTCGCGCACGCATCATTCTTGGTTACATGCTCGCTCAGAATGCTAATGTTGACATATTTGCAGATTGCTTGGGAGCATTCGTTAGGAATGCCTATGTATATTTAAGTTATGAAAACCTGATTAATACTTAGTTTAGTAAGTATTCCTATTTTATGACACATCCATTTGACTTTTTTTTAATTTTATTTATTGTATGATTGTATTTTTAATTTTGATTTTGTATAAAATTTAATTTTGTTTTATGTAACTTTGAATGACAGGTTGGTGATTTGGAGAAATCTGTAAACCAATTATGACTGAATAAATAAATAAATAAATAAATGGCGGATACGAATAGGGGGCCTAGTAGATTCGCAAGGACGTAACTGCGGTGGTATACTATTCGTTGTATCTAGACATGAGTTTTCACTTTGCATTGTCAGTTGCCGTATGAGCCAGCATTCCATCGGGTTTCAGCAGTGGAGGCAAAGACGAGCAAAGAAGAAAATACCTGATACCTACTTTAATAATATCAATAAGAATAAAATAAATTAAGATATTAATTAAAAGACCCATTTATCAAGGTCTTACTTACTGGTATCGGAGACGACGGACACGTCACCAAACAAGAAGTTCAGGTAGAAGGTGAGGAGGTGAGTGAAGTCCTTGTGAGGCACCTTCCCGCCGAGGACCAGGAGGTTGCGGACATGGCGCGCCGGTGGCAGCGGCTTCCCGGACTTAGCGAGACGGGGCTCGAAGTCTGTAGAGTGTCAATCCCATTTAAGATTTATGAGAAAGCTAGGAACTTGGAAGTAGCATTTCACAGATCTCACGGTGAAGGCGAGGTTTTGTCTGACAAATACCAGCAAACATAGTTTTGTGAAACTGAATTCTATTCATCGCTTTCTCTGGATACTGCACGCGATGTCAAAGGCATCGTCGTAGCAATCTTGACGACGTCTTGGACATATGCCCAAACTGATCAAAACTTGTTAGTTTAGATCAGTTTGGGCATAAAAAAAATGAGTTTTAAGTTTGAAATAACTCGGTTTATCAATTTATTATTTAAAAGTATGTTTTGCTTTCAAAGCTTAATTTATTTCGAGTACTTTGTGCAGTGTGGGGGTGGCCGCACAGTACACGGAATTACTTACTTTCCCCAAATTCAGCTGGCAGGAGCCGGAAGTAAGGAGTTTGGATAGCCCCTCTGCTCGGGTATTTCAGGTTGTTGCAGGTGCTGTCTACGCGTCTGCCTTCTTCAGGGTCACATGGTTTCACTAGTATAGCGCAGTACCTGGAAAACGTACGCAGCATCAATCAACCGCTCGCAAGTGGTACAGTATCACCATATCAGCCGAAATACGTCCACGATCCTACGCGGCCCGCGTCCAGCGGCTTCTCGTGACCTTCACCAGGCCATCTGGTCCTTGATCTACCGAGTAGGAGGCCTGCATACGCAATATACTTATATTTGGACAAAAATCAAGGAAGTCAATTTAACCCTTCATCTAATTATCGTATCTTTGCAAGTGAATGGAGTTCGGATGACTATACAATAATTTAGAGCCATCGAAGTGATCTGATGATGGAGTTAAAGGGTAGATATGCACTGGAACTCCATAGCGGGTAAAGTATCTTGGTCATGTTTGGGTCTGTTGGGATCTTAAATACAAATGGATTCACTTTATCCATAAATGTTTTTCAAGCGTGATATTTTTTTTTGTTTATTAAACTGTAATCAGATTAGTTTGAACTTTGATGGTCATATCGTTGTTAGGAATGTATCTCTAGATGTTGCTAAATAAGATGAAAACGGGCAAAATCCCTAACAATCTCGTAATAAAGTATAGATGCCTCTATACTCTGCGCTGAATTCAAGTGAGATATATCGGTAGAAGAAAACTATAAAGTACGTAACTAGACTAGTACTAACTATTAATTTTTTTTATATTAAAATTAGAGTGCGTTTGGCTGCTCCTCACCTGATGGTAAGTGCCGGTGCAGCCGAGGATGCAACACGCAAACACAAATTGTCGCTATTCACTCTCGTCTTGAAGATTCCTAAATTATACGAAGCGGGGAATACAGACGCCGGCAGGGAATTCCACTCCTTGGCCGTTCGCATAATGAACGAAAAAGTAAAACACTTACTTGTTTGACCTAGTAACTATATCACAGAATAAATAATAGCCTAGATACGGTTCGTTGCAGGTGCTATAGATGGAGGCACAGATCAAATCAGCGACTTACGAAGTGGAAAAACTGACGCATGGTAACAACTAAACGGTTGCAGGTGCACGACCTTGACGCTCTGGACAGTCCAAGGTCCCAATTCGCGGAAAGCCAAACGTTATAAAAATTCTTATAAGTAATTCCTAAACTACTCGAAACTCCGTAAAACAAAAAATATCAAATGTAAGCTATAAACACAAAGAATCCCCGCTTCCATTTTCGGCATAATCGTCACTTACATCAAGTGAGATGATGCTAAGGGATTACCAATTGTGAATAAAAAAAATTTAAAAAATGGAAGTCCGCCCTTTCATATTGCCTCACAAGAGGACCTCAAAAAACTGGTACAACGTCACAGCAACTCGAAGTAAGTTTCTCGTCAAGGATCCCGGCCATTTTATTTGTTTGAATACAGTCTCCATTCATTACAATTATATGCACATCACATCACTTGCACTAATAACTATTTACTTAAAATTCCCAGAAAAATACCCACACGATTCACACACACAGCAAATTCATAATCAGAAATAACTTACCTTACCCAGGCACTTGGTCCAACTTCGAGAAAGAGATCAATCCTCAAATTCAACTCGGCTGGACAGCGTTCGGGAAGCTTCGCAATATACTTTCGTCCCAAATACCGCAACGTCTTAAGACCAAGGTCTTTAACCAGTGTGTGTTGCCAGTGATGACATACAGAACTGAGACACGGTCGCTTACTATAGGCCTCATAAGAAGGCTCAAGGTCACCCAAAGGGCAATGGAGCGTGCTATGCTCGGAGTTTCTCTGCGTGATCGAATCAGAAACGAGGAGATCCGTAAGAGAACCAAAGACATCGACATAGCTCTCAGAATTGCTAAACTTAAGTGGCAGTGGGCGGGGCACATTGCTCGTAGAACAGATGACCATTGGGGCAGTAAAGTTCTCGAGTGGCGACCACGCATCGGAAAGCGTAGTGTAGGCAGGCCTCCCACTCGGTGGACCGATGACCTGGTGAAGGTCGCGGGAAGCCGCTGGATGCCTGCAGCGCAGAACCGGTCGTCGTGGAGATCCTTGGGGGAGGCCTATGTCCAGCAGTGGACTTCCTTCGGCTGATATGATGACCCAGGCACTTACAGACCAATATCATTGCTGTGTGCGTTTTCAAAACTACTAGAGCAAGTCGTAAGTAAAAGACTAGTAAATTACCTTGAGTCAAGCAACTTACTCTCCCAACATCAATTTGGTTTCCGGCAAGGCAAATCCTCGGAAGATGCAGATACTAGACTATAGGAAATAGTTTCATCGCACTCAGATAATGGGCTCAAATGTGTCGGTGTCTTCTTGGATTTGGCAAAGGCGTTCGACACTGTTTCGATTCCCATTCTTTTGAAAAAATGCAGTGCCTTGTGTAGCAAAATTAAATTAAAATAAGGAAAATAACCAGGGAAAAACCTTCTGCTACATCATACGAGGGCAGTTTGACAACTCAATGACTTTAAGGTTGAATAAAAACTTTTTTAATAATTTTTTTTTGTCTCATATTTGGAAACTCACTACGAAGCGCATGCCGTTCTTTTTTCAAATTTGGCGCGAAAACAAGCTTTTTAGAAACAAAAAAGTTAGGCGACTTCTAAGTATTCTTTGAAAATGGAGAAAAGCGAGTTTCGAGTGCTAATTGAACACTATTTACTATATTACTAAGTAAAACTATTAAGCAGACCGAAGACAAATTGAAAAAGTATTATGGTGATACTGCGCCTTCTCATGGGATGGTATATAAGTGGTTCACTGAATTTCGTCGTGGACGTACTACTACTAATGACTCAGAATTTATTCGGATCCAAAAGTAAGGACTTAACTAAACTCGACGAGATTTTCTGTGAGTGCGCATCAAAAGATTAGAAGAAAACAACTAGAAAATTCTTATAAAAAATTTAACCATGCGCACTGTTTATAATTGTACAGGGAGCGTTAAATGAAACACAGATGTTATCCGAAATGATTTATTATGGCTGAGTAATGGCATTTTCGTAAACAAGACATCACATCAGGTTCATAACATATATTCAGTGGATTTTGATATTCTAAAACATGTAGGCGCTAAAGAATGACCATTTATTGTGTTGGATGGCTATGGTTCTATGCTGAATCATAATGGTTGATAAATAGTGAATTTTATGGTATCTGAGAGCTTACAAATCTGTGACTAGTTCGCAAATTTTGTAGCTTTTTAGAGAATGAACGAAAATACACATCAAATGTCACAAAGGAAGTCTATACACTCTATAAAAACTTAATGAAGATAATGTCTAATTACACATATAAAGTTTCAGAAAGAAAGATATCCTTTTACAACTCGAGATAATAAATAATAACATAAAAACATTGGCAGTTTTCACTAGCAAACAAAGAAGAAACCTAAATTACTCTATAATTATATCTATGACCTATTTCTTCTTAAGTAAAACATTAATTACGAAACAGTAGCTCTATGCATATCTTTATACACGATCCTGAACTATATAAACTTATCTACGGTATTAATGTCGCATATTTTAAATTTGCATAACTTTTATGTATTTTTTTTTACATTTTCATTTCCTAAGACCCTTAAAATTAACCCTTACCTCTAAATTAGAAAGAAAAAGACTATTTTACTTATATTATTTGACCACGAGGTGGTGTCATGCAATTGCCAGAAACCAATAGCAGTACCGTACTTCCGTCGGAATTTCCCTACTCTCAAAATAATACTTTGTCCTGTTAGATAACGACTGCAACATACATATTATTAATATAAAAAGCACCCTAGGTCAGTCGGGCCAATGGAGAAAGAAAAGATAAGAGAGAGAGAGGACCTACTTGGAATCTGAAGATTGTCTGAAAATTTCATCGAAATCGGTCCAGCCGTTTTGGAGTCTATAAGGAACATTTTTTTTTCCTTCACATAGCACAACAGAGATAGACTGGATTCAAGTGCTAATAACTACAGCCTCCCTGATATAATAAAAGGATTTGAATGTAAATCACATGTTAAACGCTCATAAGAATTAGAAATGATTTGAACGATTAAAAATTATTCAAAATGATTACAAATCAAATCATTTTTAATCCTTTTTAATGATTTTGTTTAATCAGGGCTGTGATTAAAATAACTAAAAAAGAGATTATAAGGTTTTCTTATTTGTTTACTTAACTTAAGTAATAAAAATATGTATCGTTTATTTAAGTAAATAAACTTTAAACAAAAAAAAATGTTATGAGGACAGGTTATAGCGGTGAATACTTATAACCTGTTTTGTCCGTTAAATTTGGAACCATATTAAAATAAATAAACTCATGTGAGTCCAACTATGTAACTTAATTAATTAATTCATTAACTTTAATTATCTTAACGTTAGTTAAAAAACACTATAATATTAAGAAATTATAAAGTCACATGAACAATGCGTTCATAAATCTTATTATTGGTCAACTGACAGCCAAAACCGTGTGCTAACACTGGTCTTATGTACAGTTGGTAATATTACAAATTATACAGTCAGTCATTCAAATCACCTACCCAGATAACCAGGGTTGTCAATTTTGAACTACATAAATATAATCATAAAGTTTAAAAGACACTTACAATTACAAATTTTGAAATTACATGAATACAAACGCAAATTTAAATTTCCAACTAATTAACCAAGAAAGTGTAACAACGGTACTTTTTAAAGATTATTTTAATTTAATTAAATCATGGTAGATCTTATCTATGGTTTCTGTATCTTTCCTTTTATTAATTAAATCTTGATGCCTCTCCATTTACATAGATTCCATAATCAGACGCTTTTTATAATTATGTTCTGTATTTAAAATTTTTAATATTTTAAGATTTTAGCCTGCTTACCCTCGAGTAGGCTTTATCATTACAAAATACAAAAGCTTTAGCTCAACCTTTTTTTTTAAAATAAAGACAAAAATAATATAAAACTCATGGCATTTAAAAAAACAGAAACAAAACGATTTACAAAAAGTATTGTATCATATAACACTTGACAGCCCTACCAGCACATCACACACCAGAAACTATGCACTCGCGACTTAGCTTGCTTAATAGCAAGTAAGTGGTTGTAGCATCGTCTTGAATTCATCCAGGGAAGCAGCAGTTGAAACAGCAGGTGGCACAAAGTTCCAGAAAGCAACTCCAAGGACAAGAAAAGAGCTCTTGTACATTGATGTACCCGGAATCGGCGATAACAGCGTATAGTCCGGTTGTTCTCAGATCATTGCAGAGTCGGATCGATAATAGCTTCCAGGTTCTTGAGAATACTAACTTACTCAATATCTTTACCAGCTAACGACAGCACTGGCTTCTCACTGCTATCTATGAGGATAGTACGTTTAGACAAACACCAAAAAAAATGTTAGACACGAAATTCATGATGTGTGAACGGAAGATTAACACTTTTTTTTTTTTTTTCTTCTCCTCCTCGATAAATTTATTTATTCCGCAGTCTCTGCACCACCTCCAAAATGGGCTGAAATCGTACACTCTGCCACAATTGATACATGTTTTTTTTTGGGACTCCATTTGACTGGAATGGTTGCAACAATATGAATCATTTCGACCCTCCGTCTCCGTTTAAATAGCAATGCTTATCAAAACTAGGGCTACCACTTTCTCATAACATTTTTTTTTGTTTAAAGTTTATTTACTTAAATAAACGATACATATTTTTATTACTTAAGCTAAGTAAACAAATAAGAAAACCTTATAATCTCTTTTTTAGTTATTTTAATCACAGCCCTGATTAAACAAAATCATTAAAAAGGATTAAAAATGATTTGATTTGTAATCATTTTGAATAATTTTTAATCGTTCAAATCATTTCTAATTCTTATGAGCGTTTAACATGTGATTTACATTCAAATCCTTTTATTATATCAGGGAGGCTGTAGTTATTAGCACTTGAATCCAGTCTATCTCTGTTGTGCTATGTGAAGGAAAAAAAAATGTTCCTTATAGACTCCAAAACGGCTGGACCGATTTCGATGAAATTTTCAGACAATCTTCAGATTCCAAGTAGGTCCTCTCTCTCGCTTATCTTTTCTTTCTCCATTGGCCCGACTGACCTAGGGTCCTTTTTACTTTTAAATTGCATATTTTTAAAACCGTTTTTCAAACAACTATCAAATGTCCACGTAAGCTATTTATCTCTTGTTATTGAAGTGTGGTTTTCCTTAATAAATGCGATGTACCTATGCCGACCACTCTTATCTAAAAAGTTTTATGTTTACATATTTTTAGTTCGGGAATTCACATGACTAATATAATGTGTTTGTTACAGTCGTTATCTGACAGAAAAACATATTGTTTTGAGAGTAGGGAAAATCCCAAAGTTCTGTCATCCACGGATTGTAAGTACAGTCACCATCAACCAACTGATCTATCTCAACTGATCTATCTCAACCAGTTCACGTATTTTGGGTACCAAGAAGCTAGAAGCTAAGAAGCTAGTGGGTGTTTGATAGACATAAAATTAGCATATGATTTGACTAGGTTAGGGATCATCTATTTTGAATGGAAATTATTTATTTAAAAAAATGGTCAGATTTCAGACAAGTTTTGTCATCAAATAAATCCTATGTGACGCGGAGCGCCCAGAAAGGCCAATTGAGGTCACTACGGAGGGCATGGTTAATAAAATACATGATATTGTTTTGGCAGAACGTCGAGTGAAGATATGCGAAATAAGTGATGCTGTGCACATCTCGACTGAACGAGTTTTTTATATTTTGCATGATATTCTGGGCATGAAAAAGCTTTCTGCAAGATGGGTGCCGCGTTTACAAACAGTCGACCAGAAACGAAATCGTGTAACAGCTTCTGAGGAATGCCTAGCCGTGTTTAATCGCAATCCGAGTGAGTTTATGCGTCGGTACATAACAGTTGACGAAACGTGGGTCCATCAATATACACCAGAGACTAAGCAACAGTCGAAGCAATGGACTTCTACCGGGGAACGTGCCCCAAAGAAGGCAAAAACTATTTGCTCGGCTGGTTAAGTGATGGCCACAGTCTTTTGGGACAGCCAAGGGGTTATTTACATCGATTTTTTGGATAAAGGCAAGACAATAACCGGAGCTTACTATGCTGCATTGTTAGATAGATTCAATGAAAAGTTGATCAAAAAACGACCGCATCTAGCAAAGAAAAAAAATCTATTTCATCAGGATAATGCACCGGTCCACTCGTCTGCAATCGCGACATCAAAAATTGTCGAATTAGGATACGAATTATTGCCACACCCTCCGTATTCGCCAGATTTAGCCCCCTGTGACTTTGTCATGGAGTTATCAAACCGCCCTCGTACGCAGATCTCTGAATGTTTGAACCGAAAAGTTGAAGTTTAGGAAAGGAAAAAGACGATCAGGTAAGAAAAGTATGTATTAAATAATCTTGATATGAATGTAGACACCTTTGTCGTCGCCAGTATATTAAAAATCTTAAAGAAGGAAATTAAACCGAAATTTAGTTAAGTATGACCGAAATTGAAAGTACCATCATCATCATATCAGCCGTAGGATGTCCACTGCTGGACATAGGCCTCCCCCAAGGATTTCCACGACGACCGGTTCTGCGCTACCCGCATCCAGCGGCTTCCCGCAACCTTCACCAGGTCATCGGTCCACCGCGTTGGAGGCTTTCCTACGCTACGTTTTCCGGTGCGTGGTCGCCACTCAGGAACTTTACTGCCCCAAGGGCCATACGTTCTACCAGCTATGTGCCCCGCCCACTGCCACTTAAATTTAGCAATTCTGAAAGCTATGTCGGTTATTTTGGTTCTCCTACGGATCTCCTCGTTACTGATTCGATCACGCAGAAAAACTCCTAGCATAACACGCTCCATTGTCCTTTGGGTGACATCATTCCTTCTCATGAGGCCCATAGTAAGCAACCGTGTCTCAGTTCTGTATGTCATCACTGGCAACACACACTGATCGAAGACCTTGGTCTTAAGACACTGCGGTATTTGGGACGTAAGGATATTGCGAAGCTTCCCGAACGCTGTCCAGCCGAGTTGAATTTGAGGGTTGATCTCTTTCTTTAAGTTGAATCTACCTAACTGGACTGTTTGTCCCAGTTACAAATTTTCAGCAACAACTCCGTGTATAGAGCCTCCAACCTTCAGAGGAGTAGGTGCGACACGGAGGTTTGACATAATTGTTGTCTTATCCATGTCTATTCTAAGGCCTACTTGTTAAGAGGCTCTACTGAGGCCATCGAGCATTGTGCCTAAGTCGTCCATAGTCTCAGCTATAACCACTATATCGTCAGCGAATCAAAGGTGGGTGATGTACTCGCCGTTGATATTGATGCCGAGTCCACCCCAGTCCAAAAGCTTAAAAACATATTCTAGGGCGGTGGTAAACAGTTTCGGAGATATGACGTCTCCCTGGCTCACCCTTCGCAGCAACTGGATAGGTTCCGAGTTTTGATCGTGGAAGCGAACCGACATGGTGGCGTTTTCATACAAACACTTTAGTACCTCGATATAGCGATAGTCAATTTGCCACCGCTTAAGAGACTAACACAGTTTCAACCGAATCAATTTTCATAGTCCACGAAGGCAAACTATCATACCTATGTGAAATGACACCTAATTTGAATATTTGAATTACATAATTTTTGGGAGGCAATGGCAATCTCGTACGTACGGTGTATGTAACCTTAACAAACACTTAAATTAAAAAAGGAAATCACTTCAAAACACTTTTAAATCTAAAAAAAGATTTTACCGCTTAAAAATTTCTTCAACTCGTGCTCGGGAAAATATAAATAAAAAAGGTATAACTTAAACACGCAGATGTAAAAAAGTCCACAGGAGTCTAACAAGGCACTGGGTACTGTGACGTCGTCAACGGGACGCCGGGGGATATAGCTAGCTTACTATTTCAAAAAGAAAGTTTCAAATACGTATTAAAGATCATCAGAGACGATCATATATTTAAAACGTAAAAAAAGGTAGAAGGCTCTGTCGGCTGACTGATTATTATTTCTTTATCGATTCCTATCACTTTCTTGCCATAACTTTAGGGACCTCAGCCCAGACGCGCGGGTAACAAAAATATACTCTTGGTAAATGTACCTCCGTCTTGGCTCACGGTCCACCATAGAATCCAGCAAACCTGATCCCATACTGATACCTCAATAGAAAAAGATGATAATGACATATCCAGCTCCAATACCTTATTTTCTTGTTCCCCTATACCATTACCACATAATACACTCATATCCTCTCCTAAACTGACTTCATCGGTTTGCATTAGACAATCTTTTTTACACACATCCTGTACTTTAACCTCCTTTCCAATATCCGACTTATTACAAATAACTTCCCCAAGCAAATCATCATATAATTCTTGAAAAAATACATAATCTTGTTGTTATTGTCTGACAAGATATGACATCTACTATTAATTCATTTTTCCTCTTTTCTCTATGGAGATTAACCTTCAAATCTATTTCCGGAAACTTATATACTTTTTGAAAAGTCAACTATAATCTTATGATAGTTAATAAAATCTTGTCCCAGAATTAATTTACATGACATTTGTTCAATCACAGCAAATTGAAATTGAAAGCTCCGATTTTCAATATTGAAAAACATATTTGTTTGTCCGATCACTTTTAACATATTTCCATCTATTCCCTTAATTATTCTCGTAAATGAATCGTCTATACCCAAATTTAATTTATTACACATATCACGATCAATACAACTGATGCTAGCCCCCGTATCTAACAAAATATATAAATAAATATTACCTACTTTAATAGGAAATATAGGCAATACCTCCTCACTAGACGATTCTTGCATACGAGTTGTTTCTTCTTTCGGAAACTGCGATGTATCAGCTGACCAAACGGCTTCCTTACAAACTTCTTTCTTCAAAGAGCATTGTGGAATTTGCTTGCTCACTTCCCTGCTCGAAGATTCCCTTGAATAAAAATATGGTATGGGACGATTATACGTAAAATGTGGATTTCCCTTTCTCCCATGAGAAGCATTGCGTTTCCAACCAAACGGGTATCCATACTGCGGCGACATTGAAAAATATTGCTGTGTTTGTCTTCGCGGCTCGAACGCGGATCGCTGCTGCATATGATTTGAAAATTGTGGTTGGTGCTCTCGCAGTTCTTGCGGGATCTGCGGTCGTGGATATCCATCTCCTCCTTGATAGGTTGACATATTAATGTTTGTAGACGCAATTTGTTTAGGGAAAGGTAAATTTATATCTATGGGCACATAATTTTCATAAATAGCCCTATATTGATTTATAGCAGCCTTCAGCTCTTCCTTCGAGTTGTAAATACGCATAGCTAGTTTTTCTTTGTAATTGGGGTTCAATCTCCTTACATAATGCATGATGAAGGTTTGCTCATTGATGCTAATTTCTATAGTTCAAAGTAAAACGTGATGAGATCCTCATCCGGCAATTGACTACGTTTAAAAAAAAGATCCAAATATGATATATTGGTCTTGAATTCTTTTTTGAACACATTTTCTATTTCCACAAAGTTCGTAGCAGATGGCGTGATTGTTTTATACAATGCTAGGGCCGGACCGCTTAGGTAAAATAAAAGGGCTGCTATTTTCTTCTTTTCATTATACCCCTCTACTAACGTTATCGTGTCATATTGTCTAAAAAAGTCTTCCACATCCTCTCCTAATCCACTAAATTTCGATGCCATTTTAATAAATAGTAATAAAAATAATAAAACACTATACGGAACCCAGTAATTGTCTGTTCGACTCAGCTTTTCCAGATTTTTCCTTCCAGGTTTTTCTTCGTTTCTATATTTTTGTTTCTGAAATCAAATGAATCCGGCCCGGATTTCTTATGTGGGTTTCACTTGGACCCTTTGACAAAAATTATTCGCGATTCTTTTGTTATGCGTTACTTTTCGCATTTAATCAGAGTTTCGCACCTCCACCAAATGTGACGTCGTCAACGGGACGCCGGGGGATATAGCTAGCTTACTATTTCAAAAAAAAAGTTTCAAATACGTATTAACGATCATCAGAGATGATCATATATTTAACACGTAAAAAAAAGGTAGAAAGCTCTGTCGGCTGACTGATTATTATTTCTTTATCGATTCCTATCACTTTCTTGCCATAACTTTAGGGACCTCAGCCCAGACACGCGGATAACAAAAATATACTCTTGGTAAATGGACCTCCGTCCTGGCTCACGGTCCACCATAGAATCCAGCAA
Source organism: Coleophora flavipennella (assembly GCA_947284805.1). Taxonomy (NCBI): domain Eukaryota; kingdom Metazoa; phylum Arthropoda; class Insecta; order Lepidoptera; family Coleophoridae; genus Coleophora; species Coleophora flavipennella. Next base: position 5,895,543 of record OX369287.1, on the reverse strand, counting down.
ACCTGATCCCATACTGATACCTCAATAGAAAAAGATGATAATGACATATCCAGCTCCAATACCTTATTTTCTTGTTCCCCTATACCATTACTACACAATTCGCTCATATCCTCTCCTAAACTGACTTCATCAGTTTGCATTAGACAATCTTTTTTACACACATCCTGTACTTTAACCTCCTTTCCAATATCCGACTTATTACAAATAACTTTCCCAAGCAAATCATCATATAATTCTTGAAAAAATACATAATCCTGTTGTTGTGTTATCGTCTGACAAGATATGACATCTAATATTAATGGAGGAAAGAGCCGCTGCCATCCGATGAGGACGGACAAGCAGTATCCTTCCAGGAACAGGCAGCATAGACGATAGCTGACCTGACCAGTGTGAAGAGGAGAAGAGATCCAATAATCTTAAATTTTGAATAGGAATTTGTAATTTCTTGCTAAACTTTGTTCTTAGAGAAAATGGGTATGAGTTGTGGCTATATCGCTATGGGGAGCTTAGTTTTAGCCGTACGCTATCTAAGAGCTCTGATTTGGAGTTTATTCCCCTGGTGCTTGGCTATGGTTCGTACTGCAAAATTTCTTTGAGCCTAATACATTGATTTCTGGTGGATCTCAGTTGATGATTGATTTCTCCTCTGACATCTGGTATTGATTTCGAAATATTGGTGCTTAGAAAAATTTGATGACATCTGAGATGACCACAGATTATCCGGGAACTTTTATGGTCAGACCAATAAATATTATTTATCTCGTGATTAACACCACTTTTAAGATAGTCTTTGCATGATTTAAACTTTTTACAGGCCACAGATAGTATGGTCATTAATTATTTTTGTTTGGTTTTTGTTATAGGTGGTTTAAGCGATTTAAGGAAAATATTTTTGGGATAGTTGAATTAAGTCAGGTGTAGGGAATCAGGCTAGATTTGTTTTATGTTCCTTAAGATAGGGAGGTATTAGCTTTGATTTATATAAATCTAGGCAGAGAATAGCAGGGGTTTATGAGAGGTTTTACCCTGCTTGGACAATGGGTGGTTCCAATATTAACGCGGTGTATATGTGTGATTGGTCTGCACATATACTTTTCTAAATTTGCTACCCATTGCTGGATCGATGTCGAAAGATCCTTCTCTGACGTCTTCCTCTATAGGTAGGCGCCAAGAGACGTTGGCACTTATAGGTAGGTGTAGACAGGAGGTGGAGAAAAGCATCGCTTCACGGTGCGTTTCTCAATTGGCGGTGGGTGATGTAGAGATCGTATGTCTCTACATTTCTACACTTGCAGCTCCTTTAATTATTTTCTTGCCAGCGCGAATCGAAGTAAGAATATTGAATTAAATTTGAATTGGTATGTCGTTCGAAAGCTTTTCAAATAATAGATGTTCATTCTATGGGTGGCCTTCGCCCAGATCAGAGGTCTACTTTTCTAACACGATCGTAGGGATTTGAGAGTGAACTGGGTTATAATTTGGGGTTTATGAATGTAATATGTATTTTATAAACAGAGTTGAAAGTATTATTGCCTAGAAAACCACTGTCACAGTACTATTGGTGTTGTACGCCAAGAGTGTCACTAATGTCTTATCTCGAGGTGTAAAGTGCAAACCCTCAATAAACCTCTCGCACTTGGTGTCCAAATTGGTGCACATTAACCCACCAGACCACAATAGGGACGGCGAAAAAATTAAGAAAAACTCATATCGTGAAATATTCGGCAAGGGCACCGAAAAACAAGAAAAAACTATATTTTGTTATAGAGCATTTTGAAATAATAAATTTTATCATTAAACAAGTGATAATTTCATTCTTGGCGACAACAAAAAACTTCTAACATGAAAACTGACTATTTAAAAAAAATATTTTTCAAAACAGTTCGAAAAGTGAATGTAAACTCAAACTGAAAAGACCAAACAGTAGGTAGTTGCAATGGGAAACATGGAGATTCATTTTGTAGCAAAGAGTTTTGCTACACTTGGCATTTGTGGAGTAACTCTTCGATGGTTCACGACTTACATTGCGAACAGAAAGCAATGTGCCGAAGTAGGAAATATGGTTAGTAGCTCTGTATTAGTTTCATTCGGTGTCCCCCACGGTAGCTTTCTGGAACCTACCTCGTTTTTAATATAATATTTGAACGACATAAAATCTACTCCCGGGCCTAAAGCTGACACAATATGTAATGCTGAGGATTCTAAAATAATATTTATAATAAAATTATAATTAAAATTATGATAAAATTATTAAAGCATGTGACATATCGAAGTGCACATTATATGAAACGAAAAAGAATTATTCTAAGCTACTTGCTAAACAAGACATAATTATGTTGAAGTAGAAGGTATTTTAAAAGTTATATGTTAAACACACATACACCTCACACTGTCACACAAGCACACACACACACCCAAACCTATTTATTTAATTTTTATTATTAAAATATTTTTTATTATGTTCCTAATATCTGAGAAAATGTACTATTTGAATGGCGCAAATCCATGAAATCGTTAATTTATAAACATTCGCTGTGGGGCCATTAGTTGTCATGAATTGTAAAGCGTACATAGATTTTGGCGCCATAACCCGATAGTTACTGTTCAGCCGTTAACATGATAAACTCAACTATGTCTTCACACAGTAGTGTAAGAATTCACACAGTGATCCAACGCCTCTATAATGTTTACGTCGAAGCCGAGATCACTAATCACACGTTACTGCTGGAGCTAACTAAGCTACACGAAACGCTGCGCTGGCGCTCCTAATGAATTGTCCCGAGTCCCTGTCTCGCCCTTCAGCCTCTGCACCTTTGCCCTGTCTAGACATCTCTTTGGACTACTGAATGGATTTTTAAGACTGTGATAGAGTTAACTTTATATGATGTTAGGTAATAACCTAAAAAGCGTCGGTAACGACTCGGTCCATCTAACCAGAGGTACCGGGTTCAAATCTGGACGGCCAATGTACCAATGAGTTTTACAAAAAACTTTAGGGGACGTAAATGAGCTGATAAGATGAATAACCTGTAGCCAAAACTCTATCGCCACAAAATTAAACACTCCTTGTGATTTCCGTCTTCTTTATTTGGATCAACTAAGATATTTTTTGGTAGAACATCTGTGTGCAGATCTATCTATCTAAATATTCGAAGGCAGTTGTAAAGGTTTTTTGTTTTGAGTGCTCGGAAATAATAGTCGTGGTAAATTTATACTTTTGTTGGTAAAATTATTGTGCAGCTACTTAATTATGTTTAATTTTATTTCTGTTTTAAAAACTGTGTGTAAAACCCTCGCTGCGTTTCAGAGTGCAACATCTACCGATCAAACAGGCCCAACTCAACGCTAATGGTACACCCACCTAGCCGGCGGTTGTGGTCCTGCTGGGGTATACCGCAGGAGCCTTCTATTTACCGCAACCTGGTCACCGAGGTCATCGGGTTGCTGTCCTGTCTCGCCTATCTAACATGATTTAATGATAAGTAAGTAACCCTTATATTTATTATTCCCGCTTGCTCCCAGTCCCAGTCACAAAGTGCCAAAGAAATACATATACATACACACATACACTTGAGAAACATAACCCTCGTTCTGGCTCATTCGAGTAAGAAAATAAAACACTGGCGAAGCAGCAGGTAAAATAGGCCATAGTAGTTAAAATCAAGACTAGTAAGTATTAACATAAAAACGTACTTCGTGAGTTTCATGACGGACGAAACCTGAAAAAAGCTAAACTGGATAGATATAATATTTTGCAATAAAATGTTCTTAAGATTAACTTACTGCGTGTTATTTTGTTGCACCAGCCGTTGGTACTGGGTGTCGTTTAGCGGTTCAGCAGTGTAAGTGTTGAAGTACTGCGGCTGCACGCTGGGGACGCCGGAGACAGGACAGCCCGCCTTCGCCAGAGCCACGCATGAGAGCGCTATGATAAGCGACGCCTTTGAATACATCTTCTCACTACTACCGTACAACCAGCTGTGATGTTAGGACACATTCTTCTAGGTTTTTTATAGGTTTGGAAACAATAGAGTTTCAGCTGAAAAAGAAACAGATGGATTTTATTTGACATGCAATATTCATAACAATTTACGTAACACACAGCCATACCCTAATAGGCTGCTAAAATTTTATTTTAAATAATTTTGAAATTTAACATTTTTATAATGAACTAGCTGTCCCGGCGAACTACGTACCGCCTTACATTACATTACACTGCCCTACCCTACCCTACACTACACTACCCTACCCTACCGTACACTACACTACCCTACCCTACACTACTCTACCCTACACTACACTACCCTACCCTAGACTACTCTACCCTACACTACACTACCCTACCCTACACTACCCTACCCTACCCTACACTACCCTACCCTACATACACTACACTACACTACTCTACACTACCCTACACTACACTACCCTACACTACACTATCTTACCCTACCCTACACTACCCTACCCTACCCTACACTACCCTACCCTACCCTACCTTACACTACCCTACCCTACCCTACACTACCCTACCCTACCCTACACTACACTACCCTACCCTACTCTACCCTACCCTACATAAAAACCTTATCCTGACAATAACGAACTTGACAAAAAAAGAATTAGCGAAATCGGTCCAGCCGTTCTCGAGTTATGCGCTTACCAACACATTTTGCGATTCATTTTTATATTATAGATGAAAAATGTTCGTTATCTAGTTTTTGAAGGGTTTCGTACGTTAAAAGCAAAAGGGTCCCTTAAAGGATCACTTCGTGGTTATCCGTCTGCCTAACTGTCTGTCTTGTCTCAGGAACGCGTGGAGGTATCAACTTAAAATTAATGTCACTGAGGTCTACGATCCTTTGAAGCTGTAAAAAAAATGCAAATAAATCAGAACTTGCAGGGGAGGTACTTCCCGTTGACCATCGATCATGAAATTTGAAAAAAAAGGTAACTTTGTGATTATCCGTGTGCCTAACTGTCTGTCTTGTCTCAGGAACGCGTGGAGATATCAACTTAAAATTAATGTCACTGAGGTCTACGATCCTTTGAAGCTGTAAAAAAAATTCAAATAAATCAGAACTTGCAGGGGAGGTACTTCCCGTTGACCATCGATCATGAAATTTGAAAAAAAAGGTAACTTTGTGATTATCCGTGTGCCTAACTGTCTGTCTTGTCTCAGGAACGCGTGGAGATATCAACTTAAAATTAATGTCACTGAGGTCTACGATCCTTTGAAGCTGTAAAAAAAATGCAAATAAATCAGAACTTGCAGGGGAGGTACTTCCCGTTGACCATCGATCATGAAATTTGAAAAAAAAGGTAACTTTGTGATTATCCGTGTGCCTAACTGTCTGTCTTGTCTCAGGAACGCGTGGAGATATCAACTTAAAATTAATGTCACTGAGGTCTACGATCCTTTGAAGCTGTAAAAAAAATTCAAATAAATCAGAACTTGCAGGGGAGGTACTTCCCGTTGACCATCGATCATGAAATTTGAAAAAAAAGGTAACTTTGTGATTATCCGTGTGCCTAACTGTCTGTCTTGTCTCAGGAACGCGTGGAGATATCAACTTAAAATTAATGTCACTGAGGTCTACGATCCTTTGAAGCTGTAAAAAAAATGCAAATAAATCAGAACTTGCAGGGGAGGTACTTCCCGTTGACCATCGATCATGAAATTTGGAAAAAAAGGTAACTTTGTGATTATCCGTGTGCCTAACTGTCTGTCTTGTCTCAGGAACGCGTGGAGGTATCAACTTAAAATTAATGTCACTGAGATCTAAGATCCTTTGAAGCTGTAAAAATATCAAGCTTCTCAGTCAATGCAATTGCAAATAAATCAGAACTTGCAGGGGACGTACTTCCCGTTGACCAACAATCATGAAATTTGGCAAAAAACAAGGTCTAACAAAACTAGTAAAGGAAAAAATTCGAAAACCGTTAATTTACTGTTATTATCCTTAATTATCAAACATTGCAATTTATTTACTGGCATTGTTTTTTTTTTTTTTCAAATACAAACATTTGCAATTGGAGGCTGGACTGTGAGGTATATCGATGTATGGGATAAACAATTTTTCAACTTCATTGATAAAATTTACAATTAAATTACAATTTACAATGACATGCTGAATACTGATACATCAAAAACACCAGCTGTTGTTTATGACGGCGCGATAATTCCATTCTCGTCTACTGCAAAACATCAAGGCCTTACCTTTAATTTAAATTATCATGGACTGCCCATGTCAATGAGGTCAGCAGAAAAGTGCACTTTTCTTTTCATACGTTTAAGCGGAGACGCTTACAGGTTTTTGCACTTAAAAACTAAGATTTACCTTGCTCAAACCATTCTTCTCCCACACCTTGACTATGCTGACTCGTGTTACTTGGATGTCACCGAGGAACTTTTCAACAAGCTTGAGCGCCTACAGAATATGTGTATCCGATTTATATTTGGATTGCGCAAGTACGACCTCGTCGCCCAGTACCGAACCCAGCTCAAATGGCTCCCGATTCGTTTGCGTAGGAACACCCACATCCATTGCCTCCTGTTCAACATTCTTCATAAACCTTCATGCCATGTTTACCTACACGAACGCTTCACCTGGAAGCGCCAGTCAGACCAACTAACCCGATTCCACCTAAAATCTTTCCTTTATCTCATTGTACTGACTTCTACTCCTATTTTTTCTCTGTGCATGTCGTCAGGTTGTGGTATTCTCTTCCTCACTATATTCATGACTGTGAGAGCCTTTACACTTTTAAAAATAAATTGAAAGAACACTATCTTTCTCTGTCATCCTGAGTTGATTGATTAGCCATGAAATATTTTATGTGTGTATTTATATTTATCTATGTAATACACTAATTAAGTATGTGTATATAATATGTACGTATATTTATGTATTTGTTGTTTAAATTTAGTATTTATTTAATATTACGTATTTTAAGTTGTGTACACGTCTTTTCTGCCATCTCAGTTAAAAATTTCTTCTTTCCTAAGTCTGCTGAAAGAAATTTCTTTAGAAATAAGCTATACCATTTGTACGACCATATTTTGTAAAATGCATAATTTATGGTTCCTGTGTACAATAAACTTCAAAATAAATAAATAAGTGGGTTCTTTAATCCAATTCAATTCAATTCAATATATTTATTCAAAATAGGTGCAAATTACACACTTTCTGATAGTCATAAAATAATAATAACAATGTCATTTGTGAAGAATCAAGAAATAAACAACAATTAGTGAATAACGTCAAAACCCGATTATGTCATTAGAACATGAAAACAATATGACATGAAAAGTTATACATAAAAATCATTGAATGCATTTAACAAGAGTAGGCCAATTCACACGGATAGCACCCGGTTACGAGTATAACGCGACAGTCATCCATCGCTCCCATCAACCATATTAGAGGGAAAGGAACGACCCGGCTCCCGATGCGCCACCATCCGCACCAACATTTAAGCGAGCATGCACCACTCATGTCAATGCTAAGATAAAAATATTTATTAAAAGAAGTACTCTACACATGTCATGTTTCATCGCTTCCACATCAATTCTGAGGTTGGTCATCATTTTATTACTATTAAACATGATTTAGTAATGTTGATAGAAGAAACTCTGTCTACCCGTACCTTTTTGTCATTTAAATGTTCGGATGTCTTGTAATAACCTTTTCTACAAAGAGTTCGTTTGATACAATTTTTAAACCGTTTTTCTGACAAATTTAACACATCATCGGGTAGTTTCTTGATGTTTGTGATTTGTTATGGAGCAATTTATTGATGTGAATTTTTGCACTCGTTGATGTTCTGTATACACAAATGTGTGGTGGTACTGAACCCTCGGTGCGAGAATCTGACATGCACTTGGGCTTTTAAAAAAAAAACTATGTAAAGCAATAATTAAGCAAAATCTGCATTATGTACCTAAAATATTTCTATAGTCTGACTGGCGCTTCCAGGTGAAGCGTTCGTGTAGGTAAACATGGCATGAAGGTTTATGAAGAATGTTGAACAGGAGGCAATGGATGTGGGTGTTCCTACGCAAACGAATCGGGAGCCATTTGAGCTGGGTTCGGTACTGGGCGACGAGGTCGTACTTGCGCAATCCAAATATAAATCGGATACACATATTCTGCAGGCGCTCAAGCTTGTTGAAAAGTTCCTCGGTGACATCCAAGTAACACGAGTCAGCATAGTCAAGGTGTGGGAGAAGAATGGTTTGAGCAAGGTAAATCTTAGTTTTTAAGTGCAAAAACCTGTAAGCGTCTCCGCTTAACCGTATGAAAAGAAAAGTGCACTTTTCTGCTGACCTCATTGACATGGGCAGTCCATGATAATTTAAATTAAAGGTAAGGCCTTGATGTTTTGCAGTAGACGAGAATGGAATTATCGCGCCGTCATAAACAACAGCTGGTGTTTTTGATGTATCAGTATTCAGCATGTCATTGTAAATTGTAATTTAATTGTAAATTTTATCAATGAAGTTGAAAAATTGTTTATCCCATACATCGATATACCTCACAGTCCTGCCTCCAATTGCAAATGTTTGTATTTGAAAAAAAAAACAATGCCAGTAAATAAATTGCAATGTTTGATAATTAAGGATAATAACAGTAAATTAACGGTTTTCGAATTTTTTCCTTTACTAGTTTTGTTAGACCTTGTTTTTTGCCAAATTTCATGATTGTTGGTCAACGGGAAGTACGTCCCCTGCAAGTTCTGATTTATTTGCAATTGCATTGACTGAGAAGCTTGATATTTTTACAGCTTCAAAGGATCTTAGATCTCAGTGACATTAATTTTAAGTTGATACCTCCACGCGTTCCTGAGACAAGACAGACAGTTAGGCACACGGATAATCACAAAGTTACCTTTTTTTCCAAATTTCATGATCGATGGTCAACGGGAAGTACCTCCCCTGCAAGTTCTGATTTATTTGCATTTTTTTTACAGCTTCAAAGGATCGTAGACCTCAGTGACATTAATTTTAAGTTGATATCTCCACGCGTTCCTGAGACAAGACAGACAGTTAGGCACACGGATAATCACAAAGTTACCTTTTTTTTCAAATTTCATGATCGATGGTCAACGGGAAGTACCTCCCCTGCAAGTTCTGATTTATTTGCATTTTTTTTACAGCTTCAAAGGATCGTAGACCTCAGTGACATTAATTTTAAGTTGATATCTCCACGCGTTCCTGAGACAAGACAGACAGTTAGGCACACGGATAATCACAAATTTACCTTTTTTTTCAAATTTCATGATCGATGGTCAACGGGAAGTACCTCCCCTGCAAGTTCTGATTTATTTGCATTTTTTTTACAGCTTCAAAGGATCGTAGACCTCAGTGTCATTAATTTTAAGTTGATACCTCCACGCGTTCCTGAGACAAGACAGACAGTTAGGCACACGGATAACCACGAAGTGATCCTTTAAGGGACCCTTTTGCTTTTAACGTACGAAACCCTTCAAAAAGTAGATAACGAACATTTTTCATCTATAATATAAAAATGAATCGCAAAATGTGTTGGTAAGCGCATAACTCGAGAACGGCTGGACCGATTTCGCTAATTCTTTTTTTGTCAAGTTCGTTATTGTTAGGAGAAGGTTTTTATGTAGGGTAGGGTAGAGTAGGGTAGGGTAGTGTAGTGTAGGGTAGGGTAGGGTAGTGTAGGGTAGGGTAGGGTAGTGTAAGGTAGGGTAGGGTAGTGTAGGGTAGGGTAGGGTAGTGTAGGGTAGGGTAAGGTAGTGTAGTGTAGGGTAGTGTAGTGTAGGGTAGTGTAGAGTAGTGTAGTGTAGTGTATGTAGGGTAGGGTAGTGTAGGGTAGGGTAGGGTAGTGTAGGGTAGGGTAGTGTAGGGTAGGGTAGTGTAGTGTAGGGTAGAGTAGTCTAGGGTAGGGTAGTGTAGTGTAGGGTAGAGTAGTGTAGGGTAGGGTAGTGTAGTGTACGGTAGGGTAGGGTAGTGTAGTGTAGGGTAGGGTAGGGTAGGGCAGTGTAATGCAAGCCGTTTAGGCTACACGCTCAGCCAAAGAAACGGACATACAAACATACACTTAAAGAACATAACTCTACTATTTGGGCAGCAGGGTAAATAACTTCAGTTCCCAGTTATAGAAATCTGACTATATATAGTTTTGTTCTATAACATTGTTAAAATCGCAAAAAAACTCTTCATACAGATCTATATATTTTGTGCATTTTTGTGTGGAGAGTCCAGTTTTTTTGATAACTGAGTAAATAAAAAATAAGTTGTATGTTCAGTATAAAATGAGTAGAATCCTCGTTGATCAAGTTTTTTTACAACCTGTATGTCATGTCAACAGTCGGTTTTTTGCTGTAGAAAATTTAGTATCAGTTGTTCAAATAATAAGTTAATTCATAGTCTATATAGGTACCCAATGTTAAATAGCGTATTATTTTGTAAAAATTTAAATAAAAAAGAAATTCTACTGTAAGGTCTTTCTCTTTAAGATAAGTAAGCTGTTTAAACATGGATTCATTGTTCTGAAAAAAAGGGAAAAATTAAAATATTTTTATGACACATGGACGGAATTTAAATACGCTCGAAGGTTGTGTGTGTGTGAAGTCGACCGACCCGCAATGGGCCCTGGTGGTGAAATAAGGCCCGATATTATTCAGTGTAGGCTCGAACCCCTCGGTGGGGACGTATATTAGTTATAGATGATGAACCCAAATTTTACCCAAATCCTTCTAGTAGTTTGGGAACTAGAGCACCGGACGGACGCACAGACACTCACTCACATTTTTTTAATTCTATTAGTGTAATACAATTGAACTCTACCAAAATCTTAACTTCGATTTCATTTTGCCATTGAAAAACCTATATATTATAAAACAAGTTTTATATTTTTTGATGTTATACTTTTTTAGGCGCGTTATGAAAAAATTAGAGTGAAATTTTAAGATGAGCGCATCACGTTGAAGTTGGCGCGTTATGAAAAGCATTGTGATTAGTTGCAGCACTGGTGAGTGGTGACATCACATGCAAGTAAACATGGCTTTCCAGTTCGCGTTTTGTGTATTCTAGGTGTTATATTTAATTTCCTAGCTATTTCTGAAGCAGTTTTTTTATAATTTTTGACAAAATATAATACTGGCATACTAAAATATTCCTTTCAATATCAAAACGGAGACAAATTTTGTGCGAGCTGATAACAGCAACCTACCTAGAATAGACGGAATAATGGTTGTACTTATCTTTAAAAATAATGCTGATTACTATGATGCAGAACTTAAAAATGTAATAATTGTAAACGCTAAACACGTTAAAAAACCGACTTCCATCGCAACAACTTAGTACATTTTTGCATTACTATTTTTGGTTTTTGTTAATTTTCGAATAAAGTTCTACACCGATTTTGATAATTTTTTTTATGGGACCACACGGGAAGCACTAGCTTTCAAATAAAAAAAAGAATCATAAAGATCGGTTCATCCAGTCCAAAGTTATGAGGTAACAAACAAAAAAAAAACATACAGACAAATTGAGAACCTCCTCCTTTTTGGAAGTCGCTTGAAAACAGCAGTGTAAGTACCTACCACGTAAGAATTTTTATTTACACCCCTCTATGTAGTTATGATCTTTCAGATGTTTTGCAAAATCTCATTTTAGGTTATATTGTTACATACTTAGAAATTCCCTTTGTCATGGTGTTATCTTTTAATTTACAGATATGCAAGGGAACCGTATGGAGACAATGCGGTTGGCTATGTCCAACTGCACCGGATTTGCACAGTTAAGTGTAACCAGAGCAAAGAACCAAAGCATATAACGTGACTATGATTATTAAAGAAAATGACAGTGAAATTATTAGCTGTCAGTGCCACGACTGTGCTGCTGCAGATGGAGGATGTAAGCATGCAGTTGCTTTTTTGATGTGGGTCTATCGTCGCATTGAGGAACCTGAATGTACTTCAACAGAGTACTATTGGAAAAAGCCGACTATGTGCACAGTAGGCACTACTCTGAAGTACATTACTGTGCAGCAGATGTCTAAAAAAGAAGTACTCCACAGACCGAGTACATCAGCAGTTTATACTGAATTTGTTTCAGAAGACAAAGAAAGGAAAATTAATAACTGTGAAATTAAAAACCTAACTGTATAAAATATTAACCCCTTTTTTATGGCCAATCGGGTAATCATATCGTACACTGGCTCATAGAATACGGGTCGGTGTATAACAAATGCAATATATTTTTTATTTGAGCAACCCTTTTAAAATAAAAACTAAATAAAAGTCTATTTCATTACGAATAAATGAAGGAGAAAAAACCTTTTTATTTCTTTTTGGTGATTGTATAACTATAAATAAAAAATACAGACGATTTTCAAAATTTGCACATTAAATTTGGAACCATTTGTGTTACTTTTCTTTCTGTTCTTTAAAGTGCAAAAATTCACTATTCTGATCAAATTCAGTTACAAACATGTCACTAATCCCTGAAGAGTGTACCAGAATTCTGAAAATGTGTGAAGACGGGTGCAGTGTCGTCGGTGTTTTGCTATCAATCGTTCAAAGAGTGCTCCAGCAATTTGAAGAAACTGGATCCAATATTTGCAAACTAGGAACAGGCCTAACAAGGTGCACGACAGCGCGGGAGGATAAACAACAATATTGAGATTTTAAAGTCAAAAATCACCTTCTACATGCTGGAGGGAGCAATCCGAGCTCGTTTACAGTGAGGCGGCGTCTTGATGCAGCAAAATTGAAGCTATTTAGACCCACCAGTAGTCAAAACCTCGAAAGGTAGCATCGAAATTCAAGGCTGAGTGACGCTAGAGAACACATGAATTGGAATCTCGATGACTGGTTATGTTGTCGGACGAGTCGAGATTCATCCTATACAAGCACGATGGGAGGCAGTGAGTCTACAGAAGACCAGGAGAGCGCTATAACCAAGCTGACATTAAAAAGAAAATGTCATACGACGGCGGACGCTCCATACACGTGTGGGCTGAAATTTCTTACGAAAGCCGTGCCGAGCTAGTGGTGATCGAAAATGGAACTTTAATTTCAGAGAGATCATATCAGCCGAAATACCGCTGGACATAGGCCTCCCCCAAGGATTTCCACGACGACCGGCTCTGCACTACCCGCATCCGGCGGCTTCCCGCGACCTACACCAGGTTTACCGAGTGGGAGGCCTGCCTACGCTACGTTTCCGGTGCGCGGTCGCCACTCGAGAACTTTAATACCCTAACAGTTCTACGAGCTATGTGACCCGCTACGTTACTTTAGTTCTCCTGCGATGTCCTCATTTCTGATTCGATCGCGTAGGAAAATTCCGAGCATAGCTCGCTCCATTGCCCTTTAGGTGACCTTAAGCCTTCTTATCTGCCCAGCCTAGTTGGATTTGACGATTGATCTCCTTCTTGAAGTTGGACCTACCTAACTAGACCGTTTATCCCAGGTACACATATTCGGCAACAACTTCAAGCGTAGAGCCTCCAACCTTCTGAGGAGTAGGTGTAACACGGACGTAATTTTGGTCTTGTCCATGTTCATTCTAAGACCTACTTGTTGAGTGGCTCTACTGAGACCATCGAGCATTGTTCCTAAGTCGTCCATAGTCTCAGCCATGACTACAATCATCATTACAGCTCATATACGTCCCCACCGAGGGGCTCGAGCCTACCCTGAATCAGGGCGATTAGGCCTTAGTCGACCACGCGGGCCCATTGCGGGTTGGTCGACTTCACACACAACCTTCGAATTTCTTCGCAGGCGTGTGCAGGTTTCCTCACGATGTGAGGACTACAATATCGTCAGCGAATCGAAGGTGGGTGATGTACTCGTTGATATTAATGCCGAGTCCACCCCAGTCCAAAAGCTTAAAAACATCTTCCAGGGCGGCGGTGAACAGTTTCGGAATTATGACGTCTCCCTGTCTTACCCCTCGCTGCAACCGGATAGGTTCCGAGTTTTGATCCTGAAGGTGAACCGACATGGTGGCGTTTTCATACAAACACTTCAATACCTCGATATATCGATAGTCAATTTGGAACCGCTGGAGAGACTGTATCACAGCCCAAGATTCGACCGAATCAAAGGCTTTCTAATAGTCCATGAACGCTAAGCATAGTGGCTCATTGTACTCTTCGGGCTTCTGTATAATCCGCCGCAGCGTATGCATGTCGTTTCGGAAACCGGCTTGTTCGGCAGGCTGGAAGTCGTCAAACCTGCATGCGAGACGATTCGTAATGAGTAATGAAAACAGCTTGTAGATATGGTTCAGAAATGAGATGGGTCTATAGTTCTTCCGCAGAGTGTTGTCACCCTTTTTGAATAAAAACACGACCACACTTTCACAATTTTGAAAATCGGTTCACAATCGGCGGAGATATCGCGTAACAAACATACATAAAAAAAAACATACAGTAGAATTGAGAACCTCCTCCTTCTTTAAAGTCGGTTGAAAATCGATTCTTAAGGAGGTAAACTCCAAAAGATCAATTAAACTAGCCAAACAAGAGGAAGACCCACGGCATCCAATTCTATCATCACGTTCCTATGCCCCACAAGGTTCAAAAGTCGGCTCTGCATATTCAAAGAGGTGCTGCCTCTGAATGGTGGGTGACGCCTCCAAAGCTCGCGTGAGTCTCTGGCAGGAGGGGTATTCTGCGGCGACACACATCCCACTGTCAGAACGACTACCCCCTGGACACCACCTTCCCTGGCCAACATGGAAGTCTTTAAAAAGACTCCAGAGTCAAGTTGGCTGGTGCAAGGAAAACATGTGCAGGTGGGGCTACAGCTGGGATAATACATGCGAGTACGGTGTCTCTCCCCATACTATAGGACATGCCACCAACCAAACCGAGTCTTAGCAGAGTAAAAAATATTACTGTCTTACACAGACTGCGCATCGAGCATCCAACCCGTGACCTTCTGATGTAAAGCGAATGAATTAACCAATACACCAGGGAGGCGATTAAAATAAAATCATCATTGATGTGTTCCTATTTAGTAATCTGTGGTTCCGGCTAGAAGATAAGATAGCCAGTTCTCCATTGCTTTAGGGAATCTTGGTAAGCCCGCTTTCATCTTCGGCATCATCGTCACTTACCATCAGGTGAGATGATGCCAAGGGCTTACCAATTGTAAATAAAAAAAATCACTCATCATACAAAATCACCCAGGGGTGGTTGTTTTGCCGGAGAGCGATTTTCCTTTGTCGCGTGATTTCCGCCAGAAGTATGCCAGTGAGAATGTTAATTTAAATACGAAAAAGAGACGTTCAGCGCCATCTTTTACGTTTCAGTTGTACCTACGACTACGTTCTTTGCGTGTAGTTGATTTCATGCGACTTTCGATTGTGAACCCCAGAGAATAGAGGGCAGCCAACCAAATAATCAGAAATAATCATAAAATCACAAGAGTAGGTATGTACTAAAATCACAGATTTGGATGTATTATAGAAGTCATTGACTAAAATACTGGCGTATAAAATCAAACTGAAAGCATTTTCCAACAGGTAATATTGCTTTGGAACTTTTGGAAGTCAATACGGCGCATTCATGGGGGAAATATTACTTTGGAATTTTTGGAAGTCAATACGGGGCATTCATTAGTAAAAATTCATTTGGAATCATCCAAAGCTGTTTGGTGGATTTTTCGAAACGACCGACTATGCAAATTTTTTTTCTTTGTATCGCTAATCATCGAGCAAGCGAAGCGAGCTAAAATGGTTGGAGCGTTTTTAGTTTTAGGGTTCCGTAGCAGGTAACGGGACCCTATGGGCCCGGCCACAGCTTCTGGCGGCGCGGCAGGCACAGTGGATGCCATAGAGCGATTGCGGCGAATACGTCCACCACCTGCCATATAAAAAAGTAGTCTGTGCGCCTGCCAACAAGTACCTTCTGCATACGGAAAAGCCCCTGTCGCTGCGAGCGCCGCCGCTCTAAATTGTGGTGTGGCCGCCTCGATCACAGTATAATAAAGAGTACTCCTCGTAACAATCTGTGTCGATACTGTCTAGTACATTTGTTTCATTCGCTATAACCGCCACCGCGAATCGCTCAGCTCTCGCCGCGCCACAGTAGATCGCGTCGCCGGTAACTGTGGCATACCTATTTATTTTTCTTCATTTGTTTTCTTTAGCCTCCCGCCGCTTGCCGCGCCGCAGATCGCGTCGCATTTCGCGCCGCAAGTGCGCTCTTTGTATAGCTTTTTGGCTATATCTTTGGAATCGTAATGTAGCTAGCTGAAATTTTAACAATATATATGTTTTTATAGGGGATTTACCAAAAAGTAATAAAAACTAGAAAGAGTGGAAAATTAAGGGGGATCCCCATACGTAAAACGGTGTTTTTTTTGCGAAAGGACAATCTTGTCACAGTATATATATTAATCTTGTTGTAGGGGCCTTTCGGATAGGGGAGGCGAGTGCGGAGGGCACTCAACCTAAATGCAAAGCAAAATAAGATGCAACTGCCTAAGGGCGTCCACCAGGTGCGCACGGACCTCGGCCTAGGTCGTTGCTCGAAGGTGGGAGGATCGGAGATAAGTGCTATAAAAAACATGTTTTTTTTTATTTTTGCTCTATCGTGAATACAAACTTGGTGTGATTCTCCTAAAGTAAAACAAAAATAACAAAAAACCGGCCAAGTAGGTATTACTAGTATCTCATCTGTGCTCGGGGCTAATATAAAGGGTTTTCCATTAAGAGTGTTATATATTCAAAGAAAAATGCCATTTTTTAATATAAATGATGGTATGTTTATTTCATTATAAAGAAGAAGGTATGCCGTTAATAGTGGAAAATAACATCAGGCAAATGACCACCACGACCACGCTTAGAGGACCATATCCTTTACATGAAATTTTCTATAACCAAATCGCAAAGTGGCTGCCCTATGTCCTCGATAGCCTCACGAATTCCATCTTTGAGGTCTTGAATCGACGCTGGGCTGTTGGCGTAGACCTTCTCTTTCACGTGGCCCCAAAGGAAGAAGTCGCAAGGTGTAAAATCACAAGATCTCGGTGGCCAATTGTGATCACCTCTTCGAGAGATAACACGGTCCCAATGACTTATATATTACTGGCGTAAGGACCCGGCCAACGCGCGCGACTAATGGGCCCAGCGAATTGGTGCGAAAATCGAAAGCTTCGCACACTCGCGACTCAGTCGTCTGCGGGACATTGTTCAGTGCGGTGGAAAAATATTCCATATAAAAATGCCTTATTGTGTTGTTAGAGGCCGTACATATCATAAAAGAAAGGCTAAAAAGAAACATGGGATGTCGTATCATCGATAAGTAACCTTACATTGTATTTTTTCTTGTATAGAAATAAAAAAAACGAATTTTTAAAGCGACAATTCTATCAAGGTTCTTTTAACTCGGCACGTCAGTCAACTCTCGCCCATGCTAGTTCGTACGAGTTATGTCAGATGGCGCTACTTTTTGCAGGTATGACTCGGACGAAGATTCTTCGTCCGAGAGGTATGAAGAAAATCTGACTCAAATATGGTGACGGGCGGATCCTTCTGTTCAAATCTGTGCACGGTCCGGAAACTTTTCCCGCAAAAGATCAATGGTTTCGGTGCTTGTGTGGCACGTAGCGCCGTCTTGTTGAAAGTAAACGTTGTCCAGATCAATACCATCCAATTCCGTCCATAAAAAATCATTAATCATCTCTCGATAGCGCAATCCATTCACCGTAACTGTTGCTCTAGCCTCATTTTCGAAAAAGTAAGGTCCAATGACTCCGCCGGACCATAAACCGCACCAAACAGTCACACGTTGAGGATAGAGAGGCTTTTCAACAATAACTCTTGGGTTTTCCGTGCCCCAGATGCGACAATTTTGCTTGTTGAAGAAGCCACAGAGGTGGAAATGGGCTTCATCACTCAAGATGATTTTTCGATGGAATTCCGTATCATTTTCATGCATTTCAACGACCCAATCAGCAAAGACACGACGTTGTTGATGGTCGGCCGGCTTGAGTTCTTGTGTTAACTGAACTTTATAAGCCTTAAGACCCAAATCTTTATGCAAAATACGGTGTAATGACGTTTGTGGAATGCCTAATTCAAAAGAACGACGAGGAATGGACAAACCTGGGTTTTCTTCAACACTTTCGGCAATTTACAGCAGCAATATTCTCGGCTGTTCTTGAGCGACGTGCACGGGTTTTATTCTTCACATCACTAACTTGTCCTTACAGCTCGAATTTTTCCACCAATTTCTGTATTGCGGTCCGACAAAGTACTTCACGACGACCCAAAAATGTTCGAGTTTTACGAACCGTCTCTGCCAAATTTTCAACATTTTTATAGTGAATTTTAATAATTTCAATGCGTTGTTGAAGCGTGTATCGTTCCATTTTTATTAATGGCGTAGTTTCTACTTGTCAAATGCCAAAAAATTATAGCTTCAAAAGTGACATCTACCGAATTAGCGGGCAATTCAAAATAACACCTCTTATTGGAAAACTCTTTATATACTTTGTTCGCGGTAAGGAATCCGAACTATAGGTATAATAAATATGCCTCGGTCGGTAGTCATGGAACTTGAGGGATGGAAGGAATGAAGGGTTGGTTCAATAAACAGCTCAGTTAATTTCAGCTCGTTTTCGTATTTTATTTATTCAGGACCCATTAGAAGAAGGTCGTTTTCTTTCTTTTCAGTGTTATTTATATGGCGGTTTTAAGTTTGACCTGTTTTCCGAAATAAAGATCTCGAATAGGTCTATCATTTCTTCTATTTTGTCTGTTAGGTCGGGAAAAATTTTCTTCCTATTTTGTATGAAAATTCAAACAGGGCGACCAGAGCGAGCTGCATCTTAAAATTAAAATTTCCAGACTGGAAACGCTGGAACCAAGTCTGTACTACTGACTGATACTGCATTAGGTTCAATAGCACAAAACTGATTCGCATTTTCAGCTTTCTTTAAAAAAATTTCAAAAAATAGCGAACACTCATTGTCGTAGGCAGAAAAAAAAGAAAAATGGCGGGTACACCTTTTTAATTTTATTATAACCAACCAGCCAGGTACAAATATTACAAGCAAAGAGATTTGATTACAATACTTACAAATGCGAAGAACCTTTACCCCGACCTATTATTTTAAGAAATTTAATAAAACAGCAACTAAGTAGGAATACTTGGAATAATTTATTAGGCATACTTATTAGAATAAAGGTACATAATATTTACAAAGACTAATCACTCGTCTTACCATATAATCAGTATCACAATCATGCCTTTTGCAATATTATTTTCATTCATACCATTTACAAAGAATAGACAATAATATTACGTAGGGCGCTACATAAGTTTGGTCGCATGCAAACTACATAACATAATATTGTGATTTGAGGCTACAGCCATAAAATCTAAGTTATTTAAAAATAACAAAAAACAAGATTAGTTGCAAGGAATCGTTTGTTCGATTTTTAAATTAATTTTCTTAATGAAAATGGCGGCCTTTTCTCTTTACGATATTCGTGTAATTATTTCGTATAACTTTAAGCGTGGCTTGACTAAACAAAAATGTTTCGAGGAAATGAATAGTGCACTGAAGGAAACTGGTCCATCTCTGAGGACCATAGAACGGTGGTATATTCAATTTAATCGCGGCAATTTCAACTTGGAGGTTGAAGCAAGGTCTGGCAGGCCGATAGAAGTGACTACCGATAATAACATTGAGGCTGTACGAAAACTATTTGATGAAGACCGACGTGTGACATTTCGACAGATCGGGGAGACCCTCAAGTTAAGCGCACTGTCCAATCGGATTCTTCACCACCTTTTGAAAGTACGGAAACTTTGTTCTCTCTGGGTACCACACTTGATAACTGACGTGCTAAGGGAGCAACGCGTGACTTGGTCAGGTGATATGTTAAAAAAATTGAAGACGGCCGATCTTACTACGTGAACTCGATTGTTACATGTGATGAAACGTGGCTGTATTAATTCGATGTACCTACTAGAACTAGATCCTAGAGTAAAGTGTGGGTGTTTGAAGATGAACCACCGCCGACGTCTGTGAAAATGTCCCGATCCGTAAAAACAAGAATGGTTGCTGTATTTTTTACTAAGAGAGGAATATTGGCTACGGTTGTGCTCGATAAAGGGACAACTATTACTGCTGCATGGTACACAGAAGAATGTTTACCTCGTGTATTACAAGCTTTAAAAAATGATCGACCAAACTCAAGACCTCGATACTTGGCTCTAAATAAATTGATTTGATTGATTGATTGATTGCATCAAGATAACGCCCCTGCACATCGAGCCGCCAAAACTACGAACTATTTGCGCCAAACTGGAATAAAATTGTTAGGACACCCTCCTCATAGTCCGGATCTAGCGCCATGCGACTTTGCAATATTCCCTTATGTAAAAAAACAACTGAAGGGACGCAAATTTTCGAGCGATGACCAGCTTATAGGAGCTTTTGAGGAGATATGCGGCTGTGTTCCAGAAGCATACTGGAGCAATTTGTTCAGCACCTGGTTTACACGTATGAAGACCTGTATTACTGCCGGTGGTGACTACTTCGAAAAAAAAATATTCCACAAAGTACGACAAAACTTATGTAGCGCCCTAGTACTACCGTTTACTACTACCATTCATCAATTTCAAATTTGTTCTTCACAACTAAAGATCTGAATTAACACTTGTTGATACCATGCTGGTAATGAGTGTAGGTAGGCCATATTTCAAAATGACTTTGATTAATCCATTTGAATAGATACCTTATTTCTATAACATTAGATAGGTATTAGATTATTTATTCAGATACATTTACTTATTGATTTATTTCCGTCATATTGCAATTAACTCATTATAGCCACATTGTTCCTAGATGTTCATTAAGCGCGATGCCACACGGGCGTTGCGTTGTGGAAGCTCCGTCGTATTTCATATAAATATTCATGGTAACTGACGACCTGGTGAACGTAGCGGGAAGCCGCTGAATGTAGGCAGCCCAGGACCTGTCGTCGTGGAAATCCTTGGGGGAGGACTTTGTCCAGCAGTGGACATCTTTCGGCTAATATGATGATGATGATTCATGGTATGCCACACGGTGCGCTGCGAATTTATATAAAATTATGACGGAGCTCCGACGACGCAACGCAACGCCGACGCCCGTGTGGCACCGCACTAACTGGGGCTTCCACAAATCATACTAAAAAACTTTAACCAAAAATTCACAAAAAATAGACTCCATCAGTCAATCAAATATATACAAATTTTACAAAACCTTATGGTTCCTCTATACAATCGTTCATCATGGGCCAGCTAGAGAGACAGAGCTATATGTTAGAAGAGTAAAGATGCTAGTACGCCCTTGTCTTACATATTGCTCTGTCCCTCTAGCTGGCCCATGATGGGCGATTGTGTAGAGGAGCCTATAGGTACTACTTAATTGCACAAAATATTACATAGGTACATATAGGTACGAGTAGTTAAAAGTACATACTCATTTCTTTCTTATAAATTTGAGTGCGTTTGACTGCAACTCACCTGATGGCAAGTTATGATATAGTCGAGGATGGTACACGCAAACTCATATAAACACTGACATGCCAACCGAGCTTATTGTCTTATTTACCTTATGGTTCACTTTTGTATGGAGTCTTATTTTTTTGAGAATCGACTATGGGTTCCTTGGGTTGAAAGTTGTTCATTATGACGAATAGAAGCCACAGTCACAGTATATATATTAGTACTAACGTACAGTATGGACACTCCCTGCCGCTCTCTAAATTCGACCTCACCCCCCCGTCACTCAGATTGGATGTAGATTGGGTACCAAACGTAAAGGACGAGCTACGCAAGCGCGATAAACGTCACTTATATTCACTTTGCGCGCCGCTGTGATTTCGTACACCGGAATAAAAAGCAACTAGTTACCGAACGTAAAGGACGAACTACGCATGCGCGATTAACGTCACTTATATTTACTTTGCGCGCCGCTCACCGCTCGACGCCAATAGGCGGCCGCGGCGCTGAGATGCCTCGTATCATGATTGGCTGACCACCAATATTATACGACCAAATCTAAGAACAATCAGTTCCTATGATACTTCATACTAGCTGTATCTTTTTTTTTTTAGAAATGTAGTTCCTTTATGTTTTTCATATGTCAGAGATATCAGTTTGTTATTGTGGCTTGTGAGATATTTTGTTCGTTTTATTTATTGTTTGTAATAATTTGATTAGATGGTGTGAAAGTATGAGTTGTATAGAAATAACTAGTGATGTAATATTATAAAATGTGATCTCGGAATTATAGATTGAGATTGACTATTATTGTAGGTTGCTAAATGAGATTGTTTCACGGACAAAAGCTCCTGTGTTTGAAGAACAAATGAACAATGTTATCCATGTAAGTTACTTAATCATGTAAGATAACTGTTGATTGTTGCTTTACAGTATATATATCTTGCAGTGTGCATGCAGTAAATAACTAACAAACATTCGTGACCAATACCGCCGGTGTGATTCAACCCTACCTGCATTCTTGCCTATAGATACGTCAGTTATATATATGTATATCATTTCTCGCTCGTTTGTATGGAGTGTCCGGGGTGTGCCACAGTTAACTGGTACTACACCATTTTTTACGACCAGTATATTAAGTTTACTAATAAATTATCAATTACATTCACACCTATAACTATAAATAAACTTATTCAAAATTTATTTATTTATTATTGCATACAGGACCATACCAATTTACCTAAGTACAGGGTGTAACAAAAAGGCGCAGCAATACTTGTGAAACTGAATACTTTTACCAAGGAATGTATATGTTACAGTTAAAAGCCGTTTTTAGTTAAAATGTGTTTTCTCCAGATAAAACTACTTTTTACTAATTAGATTAGTTACAACTAGAATTTACTGCAGCTCGAAATTAAATATCAGATAAAACTAATTCTAACTAGCTAGATAAAACGAGTTTTATCGAAATTATTAGGTAGGGTTATGACTGGTCAGTTTACAGAACTCACCAGTTTCCATAACTAGTCAGTTTCATATAATTCGTTAATTTTTCAGTTTCAGAGAGTCGGGTTATGATTGGTCAGTTTACAAAACTCACCAGTTTCCAACACAAAGCATTTTGCTATTTGATGAAACTGGCGAGTAGGGAAACTGACCAGTTACGGAAACTGGCGAGTAACCCTACCTAATAATTTCGATAAAACTAGTTTTATCCAAGTATAGAATAAGTTTTTTCTGATATTTAATTTTGAGAGTAAATTCTAGTTAAAACTAGTTTAACAATTTATGTGAAAACGCGTTTTAACTAAAACGGCTTTTAACTGTAACCTACCTATACAACTCACTTCTTGACGGAATGGACTTTTTTGGAAAGCAAAAAATTGAATACTTTTTTGGGATGTAAAGTAGTTGAACAAAAGCTGTTCTGCTTCACGAGTAAACTTTGAAGTATTGCTACATCTTTTTGTTACACCCTAATCATTATAATATTGAGTTACATAAATGTTTAAGTACATATAATTCTAACTAGAAGGTAATATTTTAGAATTCTAACTAGAAGATTAGACCGATGGAAGAATTGAGCATTTGCAATAGACTACGTTAGAGATAAGTACTATTAAGCAATGTAAATCTATAATAGTTCTATACTTAATAATTATTTATACAGAATGTCAATTATACTACTCTAATATCGTGGGCTGTTATTGATCGTTGAAGGTTATGTTTTATTAAGACTCTACCAACTCGATTCACGATGTTTCAAACTTCGAACGAAATAACTTGGAAATAAAGTTCATGTCAGCTCGTACTGCAACGTCGCCGTTACGTCAATCGCTGCGGACGAATAGTGGGAAGATTGTGTTTTTTTATTTATTATAAATAAAATAAGATGAATTTACAAAAAGTAAGAATACAAAATCATTTTACATTGTTTTGTTAAGAAGTTCATGTTAAGGTATCACCAGTATTTTCCATTTCCCCCACTTTCAATTTATTTGTATCGGTACATCTTAAAAAAACATATTGATATACCAAAAAATAAATAAAAATAAAACATTAACATTAATAAATAACAACATTAACATAAAAAATAAACATTCATACTGGACAACTTTCCCCAAAAGACACACAGTCAATTCGCAAAAAAAATGTTTTGGACTCTTCATACAAAACGATCAGCTGATTGACCAAGTAAGTGTATTTTAGTCTATAGGGACAAACATTTTTTTTGAGTTGATTACATAATGGGTTTTTAGGTAAAAGTGTTTCAGTACCTATGATAGGTAGAAGTGAGTCCTACCTAGCGCCGCTCGCTCTATGTAAACAGCCTTGACGTCAAAAAATGCTGACACAAGTGTATTACTTGATTTGTAAATGTCATCTGTAAATTGTCTAATAAAGTAGATTTAACATTTTGTTTAAACTGATGACACTATCTGAGCGAATCGACTTTACAAGGTATAATATATTAAAAAAATATTTTATAACAAAATAATAGTGTTGTTATAATTGTTCTTTGAATTCTTATTGTATTTAAAATAAGAATTTAGTCAATATACTTACTTTGAATTTTACTAGTAATAAAAAAACTATGTATATTATTGTAATAATATATTGCTTTGGAACTTTACTATCTTTACAAGTTTTAGGCGTAAGCTCTAATAACTAACTAATATTTGCAAAAAGTTTACACAGACTACCAAAAAACACCTGATAATATCTTAATACTGAAGAAATGGAATCAAGTAAAATAATAATTAGCGACCAGAAATACTCTTCTTAAAGATTATGTATGACACGTCTTAATTAATCAAGAGAGCAGGAATCGCTTATTACCTATAGTTTTTTTTTTCAATTGTAAGATTAATAATAATATTGAATGGCTAAAATGCTACCTACTAAGTCTTTACCTATGAAATTGCCAATTGTTTAAAAAAGTTTAAAGATGTAAATTAATATTAAGAACAATAGTTATTAAAACAAAATTTATTCTCAAAATAGCATTAGACTATTAGAAATTAAATGGTGGTAAACATATGCCTATTGTTTAGATATTTTGAGAGCACGGTGGCTCTAAAGTAGGGTTTTTTCACCTGGAAAAATCGCCTTTATTGAGGCAAAAAACACACATTTTTAAATTTAAAGTTCTTAAGTTATCGCAGCAGTTTCACGTTACTAAGTTACTAATGTCATATTTGGGAATACCCCGCATAAGATTTCGCCACTTTCAGGAAAATTCAAAAAAATTAACTAGTCTAAAAATTGCCCCCTCTGACCACTTAAGAAAACGATTTTGTTCCATTCAATGGTACATAGCTTATGGGATTGGAACATGAAAGACATGCCACTAGTTACTAATAAAAGACCATAAAGTAGTGTCACCTTTTAATTTTTAAAAAATTGGCATTGAACTTCAAAAACTGAATCGGAAATTTCATAGGTAAAGACCTATTATTTATTTTTATTTCTAGCTAAAGAATTCAGATTTAGATTTGATATGCCTATCTAATTTTATTATGTTTCGAGTAGCAGAGGCTTGCAGTGAAGCAATCTTAAAATCTACAATACCAAACGTTATATCTTACTATCTCTACAATACCATACGTTTTCAGAACTAGCTACTTTACATTTTTCCACCAGCCACTAGGGTAGTACCACTTTAAATTCCGTTACCTGTTTTTGGCGGGGAGACTGGTAGGTCATAACCGGTTTTCTTCATTCACTCGACGAGGTTTTTATTAGTATCATACAAGTGTTTTAATACCTAGCTATGTGCAGTTTCATACACTACGTCTTTATCTAGTCTCATACATTTGGATTGAACCTACTAAATAAAAAAAGATCAAAGTTATAAGACTACGGAAAATTGTTTCCCATGAATTTCAGTATCCAACAAAACGTATGATTTAGCCAAAACCCAGATCTTCACATGCGCTAAACCGGGCGCTGTCACAGACAGGTAAAAATTGGAACAAAAACTTTATTGCATAGCTATAAAAATGGCGCGCCCCGCATATGCATTCTATTAGAAGAAAAATAATGGATGGAATCTCCTTGGTGATATTAACTTTAGATCAAAAATTTACTTCTTGGATTTGTCCTGACGTAATGGTGTTTATAATTCTAATTTTACGATATGAGATTAGATAATAGTTATTTTCAATACAGTTGCTCGAAGTGGTGCTTTATAGTCATTTTAATGTGCTATTTGCCACTTTTTCTTATTTTAAGCAAACAAAAAATATAAGAAACCAAAAATAAATAATCTTCTTTAAGACTTTTGAAAGGAGAAAGAGATTTTATATAACACTAATTGGTTAGATTCTCTTTGGGTTTTTGTAAAGAAAAGGATTAAATGCCAATTAATGACGCAAGAAGCGCATAGGTACGAGGACGTTTCAAGCTCACATTTTTATCCTAAGCCTATCATTATCTATTAAAGGTAATATAAAAAAAACCATACGCATGAGTGCTTAGCTAAAATAAGGCGCAACTTTTTTTAAACTCAATTGATTGAGTAGTTTTAGTTGTGAATATCAATTGCTTTAGTAAATACTTAACATATGTGTGATTAATAATATACCCATGTGTGATTAATAATATACCTATGTGTGTCAATAAACAATACTCCACCGGTCATTTTAAATGAGCCACAAATCGCGTAAAATGAGATTTGGTTGCCAAAACCTTAATAGGTAGGTATGTAGTAAATAGTCTTTACTCTTTGGTTACGATCCTTTTCATTTTACTTGTTTTCTCAAAGCTATATTGAAAAACGTCGTATGACACATATACGTAAAAGGTAATTAGTAATTTACGTGTAAATAAATAGGTAAATGGCAAAGGACTCGCCAGCGGCTCGGGTTTACCATCGTCACGAGTTTGTCGTTTACAGTTCGACTACGGGACCCTAAAAAAGAAGTAAATAAAAGAAGTAACAAAAGAAAAAAACAGTTACATACCTATCGAGTTACTGGCAGCTAACGTTCATTTTACAAGATATACGGCTCATTTAAACCGCCCGGCGGAGTTATATCAATCAATTTTTTTTCTATACATTTATTACTCATCACAATTTCAAACTCCTATTCCCAACTAAACAAAAATTCAATGCAGTTTTACGAAAATGATGCCTCATTTTAGCTAGGAACAATAGAGCTACAAGGCTACATGGATCCTGCGCAGCAAAAACAATATTGTTCACATTAAAATTCTATATATAAAGCACCCCTTTTCGCATTGAAAAATATTTTTCTGATACTACTTTCCGATTAAAAAGATAATTTGTATTTTAGTTTGCGACAGATAACTTTTAAGTTCAAAGTGGCACCGCTCTGGTGTACATACAATTAATTGGTACTACCTAATACTTCACATTTACAGGTAACCCTGCAACACACTATTTCTAGCAACAATATTTTGTTCTATTTTATATTCGCCAATAGGTAATATAATCTCACAGTGTTTGATCGGAATGCTTTTTCACATGTTCTAACTTAAGAGGGCTTGTAAAGCAAAACGCGCAAGATTTTTTTTACTTGCCATCCCGCTTAGAAAATTGAGAAATTGGAAATTGAGTTTTTATTAAAATATCCGAAAATAAAAAAAAACGAGTGTGCTTTAGACCACACGACTGAAGTAAAACTTAATCACCGTTCGCGTAACGCATTCACTAGCTTACTCCCCAAGTCAAGCGTGCCGTTCGCCTTGCCCGATAACACTTTTAGTAACGCTAGAAATCACTTTTCGCGTAACGCATTTACCAGCTTACTTCCCAAGTCAAGCGTGCGTAAAGAAGTTTTACTTCAAAGAATTAAAACAAAAATGGTAATAGTATACATTACTTACGTACTTACTTCGCTGGCTCAGCGACCCGAAGTGGATCTTGGCGTCCGACATTAAAGTATAGTATACATTGGTCACCTTTAAAGGTATCTATTTTTTTAATGAGTTGTTATATGGGCACACAATTGACATTAGTGTAATTATAGAGGTAACTTCGCATTTTTTATGAGCAATCGTGTTTTCAACTCAAGTCTAATCTTAATATAATTCAGATACAGTACATTACTGCAGTGGCCGGCAAAAGAGGGATTGATGGACGAACGTGTAAATGTGGGCCGAGGTAAAGCCGAGGCACACATACGTAAGTCCATCAATGCCTAGTTGTGGCCAAGGCTTGTATAGTAGTTTTTCAAATAATTCGCGGAAATTAAAACTTCAATAATTACAGTCAAAATCAATGACGAACAACAATAATTTTTCACGCGCAAAGTGTTCATTTGCAAGTCAGTTCGAAATTTAAATAAAACCTTTGATAAGTTACCTCCTTGGTTGTTTCGGAATAAAATATAGTTCCATTTTCAAATTACACGACAGATGTGAGTTCATATAGGAATTTATTTGCCCGCTAATCACGACAGATATGGATTTTCATACAACTTTTGCCGGCCGCTGCTCGCATGTATTTGGCCAGTACAGCAATTTAGATTTATCTTGAAGAAGTTTGTCAATATAATGCTCAAATATCTAAGCATGTTGGAGAAAAAACATTTTAAAAATGTTCGCTTTGCTTCATAGCCCTCTTAACACTCTAATACATGCTTCGTACCCTATACAGAACTAATAATATTCCTGGAGGAACATTCGGTTTCAGCTTCACGCCTTGCGACTTTTCCTATATTATTTCCTAGACATAATTACTACTCACACCTCGATATCGTTGTCTGAGATTATTGCCTTTTTGAGTTTCGAGCTGCTCAAAATCTTAGGTTTCTCCGTGCGAGTGTGCCAAACGTACACTTTGGTGCAGTTTTCTGCTAGCGGCTCGAGCTCTTCAATTGTCGTGAAGTACTTCAGGATCTCGCTCTCCTGAAATAGTAAGAGAAAGTATTTTATATTTTAAAGGGGTTGAAAGTGCTCGCATGTATTTTTTTTAAAGTCTATTAATGTTTGCACGATAACGAGTATAACCTTCTATTTGTAAAGATAGTAACGGTAGAATCTTGTCGTGCTATGACAAGGTATTATTAAAGAGTAATGATGCTTTATTTATCTCAATATTATATTATAGTCTATAGCTGTATTGGTCATTTGAATTAACTTTTCATCATCATATCAGCCGAAAAGCGTCCACTGCTGAACAAAGGCCTTCCTCAAGGATTTCCACGACGACCGGTCCTGCGCTGCCGATCGCGTGGGAGTCCTTCCTACGCTACGTTTTTCGGTGCGCGGTCGCCACTACTGCCCCAACGGCCATCTGTTCTACCAGCTATGTGCCCTGCCCACTGCCACTTCAGTTTAGCGATTCTGTGAGCTATGTCGGTTACTTTGGTTCTCCTGCTAATTTCTGATTAGATCGCACAGAGAAATTCCGAACATAGATTACTCCATTGCCCTTTGGGTAACCTTGAGCCTTACTTTGGTTCTCCTGCGGATCTCCTCGTTTCTGATTCGATCACGCAGACACTCCGAGCATAGCACACTCTATTGCCCTTTGAGTGACCTTGAGCCTTCTTATGAGGCCCATAGTAAGCGACCATGTCCCAGTTCACTGGCAGCAACAGTCTTGAGACACTGCGGTATTAGGACGTGAACATATTGCGAAGCTTCCCAGCCGAGTTTGATTCGTCGATTAATCTCTTTCTTAAAGTTGGACCTACTCTTAGATAGCTAGACTGTTTGTCCCAGGTATACATATTCGTCAACAACTGCCAGTGAGTCTCCAACATTTATAGGGGTGGGTGCGACACGGACATTTAACAATATATTCGTCTTGTCCTTCAGACTTAAGACTTCATCTTGTCGACAAGGAAGCAAATATTCAATGATGTCTCCGTGATCAATTCAGTCAAAACAGGAAGCGATCACCGGATGGTCAGAGGCACATTGAATCTAAAGACCAAGCTAGAAAGATGTCGACTGATGAAGTCTACGCTCCGACCAGCGCCCATCCAGCTCCAAAACCCCGAGAGCTTTCAGCTCGAGTTGCACAATCGTTTCGAATGCCTAGGAGACTGCGAGAATGTGGACGATTATAATGACAGGTTCGTGGAAATTGTTCAAACGGTCGGGTCTAAGATTTTTAAAACTCGCCGTTCAAACAGAAACAAAAAAATCTCCGACTTCACCAGCAACCTCATGGAAGAAAGACGCAGATTGGTTTTGCAGTCCTCTGAAGACGCTACTCAGTATCGGCAACTAAACAGGCAGATCTCTAAGTCCCTAACTCGCGATTTACGCCAATATAATACAAATTGTATTAAAGAGGCGATTGAGCACAACAAAGGCTCAAAAGTGTTCGCGAGAGATCTGTCTGTTGGACAAAGCCAACTGACCAAGCTGAAGACTGAGGACGGCAGGACCATATCGTCTAAGACTGAGTTGCTGGAAGAAGTTGAGAAGTTCTATGGACAATTGTACAAGACCACACGTTTGCCTGTCAGCGATCTGGCCGAAGACCCAAGAGCCAGACTAACCCGACACTATACCGAAGATATCCCGGACGTCAGCCTGTACGAGATTAGAATGGCTCTCAAACAGCTCAAGAACAACAAGGCACCGGGTGATGATGGAATTACGGCTGAACTTCTGAAAACAGGTGGAACACCGGTACTTAAAGCTCTTCAGAAGTTATTTAATTCCGTTATACTCGAGGGACAAACGCCTAAGGCATGGCACAGAAGTGTGGTCGTGCTTTTCTTCAAAAAGGGTGACAACACTCTGCTGAAGAACTACAGACCCATCTCACTTCTGAGCCATGTCTACAAGCTGTTTTCGAGAGTCATTACGAATCGTCTCGCACGCAGGTTTGACGACTTCCAGCCTCCCGAACAAGCCGGTTTCCGAAAAGGCTTTAGTACCATAGACCACATACATACGCTGCGGCAGATTATACAGAAGACCGAAGAGTACAATCGGCCACTATGCTTGGCGTTTGTGGACTATGAGAAGGCCTTTGATTCAGTCGAAACCTGGGCTGTGCTACAGTCTCTCCAGCGGTGCCAAATTGACCATCGATACATCGAGGTGTTGAAGTGTCTGTATGAAAACGCCACCATGTCGGTTCGCCTCCAGGACCAGAACTCGAAACCTATCCAGTTGCAGCGAGGGGTGAGACAGGGAGACGTTATATCTCCGAAACTGTTCACCGCCGCCCTGGAAGATGTTTTTAAGCTTCTGGACTGGGGTGGACTCGGCATCAATATCAACGGCGAGTACATATCCCACCTCCGATTCGCTGACGATATCGTGGTCATGGCTGAGACTATGGAAGACCTAAGCACAATGCTCGATGGCCTCAGTAAGGTCTCTCAACAAGTGGGTCTTAAAATGAACATGGACAAGACGAAAATAATGTTAAATGTCCGTGTCGCACCCACTCCTCTAAAGGTTGGAGACTCTACACTGGAAGTTGTTGACGAATATGTATACCTGGGACAAACAGTCCAGCTAGGCAGGTCCAACTTCAAGAAAGAGATCAATCGACGAATCCAACTCGGCTGGGCAGCGTTCGGGAAGCTTCGCAATATCTTCACGTCCCAAATACCGCAGTGTCTCAAGACTAAGGTCTTTGACCAGTGTGTGTTGCCAGTGATGACTTACGGAACTGAGACATGGTCGCTTACTATGGGCCTCATAAGAAGGCTCAAGGTCACCCAAAGGGCAATGGAGCGTGCTATGCTCGGAGTTTCTCTGCGTGATCGAATCAGAAACGAGGAGATCCGCAGGAGAACTAAAGTAACCGACATAGCTCACAGAATCGCTAGACTGAAGTGGCAGTGGGCAGGGCACATAGCTCGTAGAACAGATGGCCGATGGGGCAGTAAAGTTCTCGAGTGGCGACCGCGCACCGGAAAACGTAGCGTAGGCAGGCCTCCCACGCGGTGGACCGATGACCTGGTGAAGGTCGCGGGAAGCCGATGGATGCGGGCAGCGCAGGACCGGTCGTCGTGGAAATCCTTGGGGGAGGCCTT
Organism: Coleophora flavipennella; assembly: GCA_947284805.1. NCBI lineage: Eukaryota > Metazoa > Arthropoda > Insecta > Lepidoptera > Coleophoridae > Coleophora > Coleophora flavipennella. The sequence continues at coordinate 5,863,568 of OX369287.1, read as the reverse complement.
TGTTCAGCAGTGGACGATTTGTGGCTGATATGATGATGATTCGTCTTGTCCAGGTTCATTTCAAGACCCATTTAATGAGAGATTTTACTGAGGCCGTCAAGCATTGTGCTTAGGTATTTCATAGTCTCAGCCATGACCACGATATCTTTTACTAATTTTTTAGGGCTTCGTACCCAAAGGGTAAAAACGGGACCCTATTACTAAGACTCCGCTGTCCGTCCGTCAGTCTGTCTGTCTGTCTGTCCGTGGCTTAGCTCAGAGACTATTAGTACTAGTAAGCTGTAGTTTGGCAAGGGTACGCTAGTACTAACTGAAACGCTAACTATCGTTTCGAGCCGATCTCTTTTGTCGCGTTTCATAATTAAATTCTTTTTTGATGTCGTTGCTCTATGGTATTTGAATTTGAAAATAGTTGTTATTTTTTGACAAGAGAAAAACAAAGGTTGATCGTGGTCCCGTCGAAACTGATGTGTATTTAAATTTTTTGTACAAATTGTGTTATAATGTTTTGTGGAGGCCCACTATTTTATTCTGTGGTAAGTAATTTGTATAAGGAAACCGCTTTGCGTGTATTTTTGGTACTGCGGCGTACTACATTTATATATCTCCGTAGGGTTTCATCCAGCCCCTGCGAGGTTGACGTCCCCGAAGTTTTACCTGATAAAGGATTAATCCTGGGATGGAGCAGTGCTGATCACCAGCCAGTCCTTTCTACTGCCCGCCCAGCTGCTCGCCATAAGGGAAGTGAATTTATTTTATCTTTTATCCCGAGCGACTCTCTGACTCTCTGACCTTTCTGCCGACCTAGAAGATTTCCTGTTTCCAGTTTCTAACCATTAGTTATTTATTTTAAATTTTAAAAGTGTTTTGTATCTGATACATATTTTGTTAAAAAGATAGGGTAATTCAGATCAAACTGAAATTTTAAACTTAGTAACTTATTTAAGTACCAAAGGGACGGTGACGATCGTTGCCTGCCGGCATACTATAAAATAACCATTTTATATACAAATAAAATTGTAACCTTAAATTTATTTCCGTAAATTCTCCATAAATATATTAGGTCATTGTTTTTAATTGTCTACACGGTCAACCAAATGTAATCACACCTTTTTTTTATACTCATATTGTTTCTTGTTCCTTCTTTTTTAAAAAAAAATCATAAAATATATATATTCTAATTTACCCCATAATATTTTTCTTCAAACTCCATTTAGGCCTGAACCTCTAAATCGTACGTATCGTATGTGGCAAATTCCGTGAGGGTTTTTATCCCCAGTTCCCATTATTTTTGTCACATATTTATGGCGCCCGAACTAATGTTTTTATCCCCTTTTCTGCCTTTAATCTTTCCCTAACGAACCCGTTTTTTTTGTCGTTCGTGGGTGTATCCGTTTTCCGGATAATATGGTTCAAGTTTTAATACCTCAAGACCCTTACTTAATTTAATCGTGCAGTTTTCTTGGAAACGTGTGGTTTTTTTGTTTGTATGCACGGTATTTTTTTGCTTCTCTTCACACGGGTCGTTTTTTCCCGGCTTATTGGCATTATACCTCTTTCGGATAATTGCTTACGTGTTGTTGAGTTGTTTTTGCCTGTGTATTCCCTTACGATTCCAAGAGAATTTTTAATTTAAGTAGTCAATGGCCAGACTCTAGATTTCTTTCAATCGAAAGTCGGGACAGACTTACTTTTAGTTCACGATCATTTAACGTCGATTTAAGGAAAAATCTTTAAGGGTTACTGTTTGGAATATTTTTACGCGTTGCTTTGCGAGGTACTCCTTAAATTTTTGGCGTACCCTGTTCACTTTTATGTGACAACGTTCTGTATTCTGCAGTATTGTTTAGATTTCTTGAGGTCTTATAACAATTTTCCATTTTTCAAATTTCTTTCATTAATCTTGCCCTTGTCTTACCTCAAATGGCCTATTTTTCGGTAGAGTTGTCCCTTTAGACTCTTGCGTATCGCGTTTCAGACTTCCGGTGTTGATTTTATCCGTGAGTCGGATTTTCACGCATCCGCCTTTACCGTTTTTGTCCACATTTTGCTGGGGTAACCGACAATGTTTTGCAAGTTTTTTTCAGTTTTTGTCAACCCTATTGGTCTTTAATGTTTTAGTAGTTGTTTGGTTTCGCCTGTTTTCTTAAGTGACTAGTTTTAGGCTCAATGCACAGCGATCCCTTAACACTAGTGTGTTGTTGGGGTTATTAAGTTGGTTCACTTTTAGATGGAGTTTTTGCCGTTTGTATGTGTACGTTCGTGTATAAATGTCAACTTCTACCAGCTTCAAGTAAACGTTCGTAGTTAACTAGTTACTTAGAGAGTTTTTATTTTTTTCTTCTTCAGGGCTGTCCAACGTCTATAGGGTTGTCCAAATTTCAAAAATTTTTTTGGACTTCTCGCCTTTTTTTGTGAGTTTGTGGGTATTTTGAAACGCTAACTATCGTTTCGAGCCGATCTCTTTTGTCGCGTTTCATAATTAAATTCTTTTTTGATGTCGTTGCTCTATGGTATTTGAATTTGAAAATAGTTGTTATTTTTTGACAAGAGAAAAACAAAGGTTGATCGTGGTCCCGTCGAAACTGATGTGTATTTAAATTTTTTGTACAAATTGTGTTATAATGTTTTGTGGAGGCCCACTATTTTATTCTGTGGTAAGTAATTTGTATAAGGAAACCGCTTTGCGTGTATTTTTGGTACTGCGGCGTACTACATTTATATATCTCCGTAGGGTTTCATCCAGCCCCTGCGAGGTTGACGTCCCCGAAGTTTTACCTGATAAAGGATTAATCCTGGGATGGAGCAGTGCTGATCACCAGCCAGTCCTTTCTACTGCCCGCCCAGCTGCTCGCCATAAGGGAAGTGAATTTATTTTATCTTTTATCCCGAGCGACTCTCTGACTCTCTGACCTTTCTGCCGACCTAGAAGATTTCCTGTTTCCAGTTTCTAACCATTAGTTATTTATTTTAAATTTTAAAAGTGTTTTGTATCTGATACATATTTTGTTAAAAAGATAGGGTAATTCAGATCAAACTGAAATTTTAAACTTAGTAACTTATTTAAGTACCAAAGGGACGGTGACGATCGTTGCCTGCCGGCATACTATAAAATAACCATTTTATATACAAATAAAATTGTAACCTTAAATTTATTTCCGTAAATTCTCCATAAATATATTAGGTCATTGTTTTTAATTGTCTACACGGTCAACCAAATGTAATCACACCTTTTTTTATATACTCATATTGTTTCTTGTTCCTTCTTTTTAAAAAAAAAATCATAAAATATATATATTCTAATTTACCCCATAATATTTTTCTTCAAACTCCATTTAGGCCTGAACCTCTAAATCGTACGTATCGTATGTGGCAAATTCCGTGAGGGTTTTTATCCCCAGTTCCCATTATTTTTGTCACATATTTATGTGGGTATTTTGAAACGCTAACTATCGTTTCGAGCCGATCTCTTTTGTCGCGTTTCATAATTAAATTCTTTTTTGATGTCGTTGCTCTATGGTATTTGAATTTGAAAATAGTTGTTATTTTTTGACAAGAGAAAAACAAAGGTTGATCGTGGTCCCGTCGAAACTGATGTGAATTTAAATTTTTTGTACAAATTGTGTTATAATGTTTTGTGGAGGCCCACTTTTTTATTCTGTGGGTTTCATCCAGCCCCTGCGAGGTTGACGTCCCCGAAGTTTTACCTGATAAAGGATTAATCCTGGGATGGAGCAGTGCTGATCACCAGCCAGTCCTTTCTACTGCCCGCCCAGCTGCTCGCCATAAGGGAAGTGAATTTATTTTATCTTTTATCCCGAGCGACTCTCTGACTCTCTGACCTTTCTGCCGACCTAGAAGATTTCCTGTTTCCAGTTTCTAACCATTAGTTATTTATTTTAAATTTTAAAAGTGTTTTGTATCTGATACATATTTTGTTAAAAAGATAGGGTAATTCAGATCAAACTGAAATTTTAAACTTAGTAATTTATTTAAGTACCAAAGGGACGGTGACGATCGTTGCCTGCCGGCATACTATAAAATAACCATTTTATATACAAATAAAATTGTAACCTTAAATTTATTTCCGTAAATTCTCCATAAATATATTAGGTCATTGTTTTTTTAATTGTCTACACGGTCAAACAATCTGATCACACCTTTTTTTATACTCATATTGTTTATTGTTCCTTCCTTTTAAAATAATCATAAAATACATATATTCTAATTTACCCCATAACATTTTTTTCTTAAAACTCCGTTTAGGCCCGAACCTCTAAATCATACGTATCATATGTGGCAAACTCCGTAAGGGTTTTTATCCCTAGTTTCCCAATATTTTTGTCACATAACATATTATATACTGTGGCAAGGGTATACACATTAATTAAGCCAACAAAGTCGTAAAATAAAAATAAAATGATGTGTTCCGGCATGAATATAAGATAGCCAGTTCTCCATTGCGTTGGGGAATCTTGGCGAGCCCGCTTCTATCTTCGGCATCATCGTCACTTACCATCTGGTGAGATGATGCCAAGGGCTTACCAATAGAGAATAAAAAAAAAATATTTCAGGGTACATGTAGAGGGTTTTTTTTGTTGACGTACCCTATCGTGAGGGATATCGTTGGATAGGTCTTTCGAAACTACTGAGGGTTTGCTGAAACTATTTTCAATAGGGTTCCGTTTGCGAAATATTAAGCTTTAAAGTGCTAATTTTTGTTAAAATCAAGTGTCCCCCTCCACTACCAGCTAAACCACTATTTCAGGACATCTGACAAAAATTTTAAATAGGAGGACAAATAATCAATTTAAAAGGAAAATTAATAATTAAATGCAGGTTTCCTCACGATGTTTTCCTTCACCTTAATAGCGTCGGATAAGCGTACATATTATGAAATCTAATTTCGAAAATACATTGGTATGTGGCAGGATTCGAACCACGACCTCCCGGACAGGGATAGGTAGCGGCCCTTGCCATTACGCCACCGACGCACTTAATTTTACGCAATTTATATAGATACCTTACAGTATCTTTGTGAACTATACAGGATGTAAAAAATAGTTTAGGACCTGTTCACAGGGGGTTCTACTCATCATACTGAACAACTTTCCTAAAAGAACCCATAGGCAGTTCTCAAAAAAAATTGGACCCTCCATACATAAATGCACAAAATTGGTCGATCAGCTGATCGTTTTGTATGATGAGTTTTTTTTTGCGGAGTTGTTCAGTATGGTGAGTAGAAGCCCCAGTTAACGGGACGTACACCAATTTTATTACTCCTGTTTGTTACATTTTGTACCACCTACTACTTTTTTTAATCCACAATTGACAAACCCTAGCATCATCTCACCTGATGGTAAGTGACGATAATGCCAAAGATGGAGGCGGTCTTACCAAGATTCCCCAAAGCAATGGGGAACTGACTATCTTATCTTCAAGCCGAAACACATAAATGTACATAAGTACAAATTAATATTATAACATACTACATAGTTTTCTTACTTACAAAGCACTGAATTTAAATTCATATTAAAAAAATAATTTACGAAAAACCTAAAAAAATGCATGCAAAATTTCAGCTTAATCGGAAACCGAGTCAAATTTAACTTGCAAGATTTCAACCGAACAAACATACAACAACACATACCATACAAAACATGCAAGTTAAATAAAAGCTTGTAAAAAACATGTCTCACGTTTTAATATAAAATGATACACACAGATCTTATCATTCATGTTTTATATTTAACTATCAATAACAATAAATGAAATGTGTCAACAAACAACTAAATGATTTATCTGCAATGAACCCGAGCGACAGTGTTTATCTGTATCAGGATACAAAGACAAACAAACAAGCTAAAATTACAACGTGAAAGCAACTGATAAACACAAAATACAAATTACATTATTAAATAATCAAATGGTATGTACTTTAAAACTGTTGTACAACTTTAACCGCCTCCGTAGTCCAGAGGCAAAGTTCACTGGCTTTACACAGGAGGTCGCGCGTTCGATTCCCGGCCGGTTAATTGTAAGACTCGGTTTGGTTGGTGGTAGGGCATTTCTTAGCCCGCCTGGCTAGCTACAACCATCTTATCTAAGTCTTGCCGCCAAATATCAATGTTGATATCATTGGTGTGTTCCGGCTTGAAGATAAGATAGCCAGTTCCCCATTGCGTTGAGGAACCTTTGTAAGCCCGCTTCCATCTTCGGCAACATCGTCACTTACCATAAGGTGAGATGTTGTCAAGGGTTTACCAATAGGGGATCGGACTGCATCAAAAATAAAATCTGAAATATGATTTCCTAAATTGCTCTCCTCTTGATGTTTCAAAAAACCTTACATCTTTTGTTTTACCATCACGTCTTCAATTTTTAATTGATCAAATTCACAAAATAAGTTCGTCAATGACGCTTAAAATCCATGACGTCACTTGTGGGTATTTCAAACATTTTTAGAACAAAATTTCGTTTTTGACCGATCATAAAAAGTAAGTCAAATGACTAGCTGTCCGATCCCCTAATGTGATTAAAAAAAATATCAATTGCCTAATATAAGACTAGTATCCCGGGTCGCAGGTAAAGGTTAATTTTTTCTCAAACAGCGATGAGAATTTTTAAAAGATCAAGTTTATTTAAGGCGAGGTATCGATTGGAACAGTTGTATCAGTCTTTTCCTTTACATGTAAAGAGTAAAGAAAATAACCTCACTTTTTCAATGGTTTTTTGTTTCAATGAAAAACTACGATGAAAGTATAAAAAATAATTACATTAATCACTTTGTATTATCACAACAAATATTGTTGTATATTTTTTAAAAACTTATACTTCAAAATATTAGACATAACTAGAGTTGAAAGTAACGGGTGTAGACCTATCTTTGGGATTTTTTTCTATCGAGCCAAAACTGCTCAGTCGTGTTTCTAACACCTATTGACTTAAGGAACATCATCAACAATAAGGGTATTTTTTTCAACCTTGTTTTTATATCGTTTAGGAGTAATTGCCGTCAAAAATAACGAAAATCTGTAATAATATCGCAAAATATATCCCATTAACCTACAAATCTACAAAAAAAAACTAAATATATCTGGCCAGGACTTTTTGAGATTAGTTTAATCTTGTGAAGCTGGATAATTGTATAAGGTAATCGACTGTACATATTATTCAAAATTCCGAACTGATTACTACATTGGAGTCAGACATAAGGGGGAGTCCATTAATCGCGTCATATTGTATAGGGGGGGGAGGGGGTCAGCAAAAAAACACCAATGATCACCACAGGGGACGGGGGGGTATGGACACGTATCACGTGTATTTTTTTTTTCATCTGTGCTATACTGTATTATAGTCAATAAAATAAAAATAATAGTTTTCCGCCCTTCAATTAACCAAACTGTCAAAATCAGAGTTTTTAAAATTCGCGCGCGGATATTTGCTTCGCGGTTGGCAATCCTGTGCTCATTTGAATACCAATAGTAATGATATCATCCGATAAAGGACCCGACGAGAACCCTAGGTATGCAAAGGTCATATCACATGCGATCAAACATTTCGTTAAATATAATTTAGATGCCATATTTATTTTCACAAATGCTCCAGGCAGAAGTGCATTTAACAGGGTGGAAAGGAGAATGGCCCCTTTGAGCCGCGAGTTGTCTGGTGTAATACTACCGCACGAGCAATATGGTACCCACCTCGACGGACAAGGCCGTACCATCGATATAGAACTCGAGCGTCGTATTTTAAAAAAGCCGGAGACGTACTCGCAGAAGTTTGGCAGGACGTGGTTATAGATGGCCATCAAGTGACAGCGGAGTACGTCGATCCTGAAGTAGCTGAACTGGAAGCTCCAGATTTGCCAGGCCAAAATTGGTACAGCGAACATGTTCGGGAAAGCCAGTATTTACTACAGGTATAATATATAAATCTTTGAATGTATATTTGATATAGTGGTACATGCAACATACAATATAAACGCTTTTTTATTAATTTCCAATTAAAGTGAAAATTGAAAAATTATACGTCTCGGGCAGGAAACGCACCTGCGTCTCCAACGGCTATCCGGGCCTTACACAGGTGCCTTAACCACTAGGCTACCGAGACATCCGCCAGAGACATCGAATTTTTCAATCTTTAGGCGTAAGGGACGCCTGCTGCCGTCTACCGACAAGTTTCGTTAGCAGACGTTTCTGCTTAAATAAAATTACGCTTTTTTATTGTTTCTCAGGTAGTAAAGTGTGACAACAGGACATGCTGCGGTACCTTGCGCAGTTCAATAAGAAGTAATCTTGCTAAAGCTAATAATTTTATCTTGCCTGAGTACTTTTTACCGCCGCCGCACCCGCTCATTCAGTCCCCAAATGGACCTTTCATACCTGCACCCGAAGACCACGACGGGAAGTCTTTCGGGTCATTTTTGCTGCGGCGATCCCTGACTGTCGCTCCTGCTGTCAGCGGCCCAATAGTGTATGATGTTTATTGCCCATCCTTTGACCGGCAGCAAATTACAGAGCGAACGTGTAAAGAATGTTGTCTGTACTTCTGCTCCAAAAAAAATTTGCAAAATCACCGTCAAATGCATCGGAAGACAACAGAAATGAGGGATACAAGTTGTGGAAATGCTCTTGCCTGTCCATCACGGGTGCTCGCAACGCGCCGTAGTACTCGATTAGCTCAGCGTGAGCGGAGAGAAGTCCTGTGCGTTATGAGAGAGGACGATGACGCGGAGTGGCAAGACGAGCTAGAAATCGAAATTACCGACGGGATCCCAGAATCTGTGGACGATTCAACCACACCGAACCTTATTAATATAGAACAAAATCTCACAAATTTGTGGGGAGAAAATTAAATTTTTATTTTGACTGATTCGAGTCTATTAAGATTAAGTATAATAATTAAAATACGAAGATATGTATACATTTAGTTTGATTTTTATCCTTCACGTGTACTTAGGTTCATTTGTTAGAAAACTGTTCTTTAGTTATCGAAAAAAATACACGTCATATTGGATGGGGGGGGGGGGTCCTGAAAATATCACCAAAGATCACCATGGGGGAGGGGGGGGCCTAAAACAAGCCAAAAACGTATGACGCGATTAATGGACGCCCCCTAATCTACTTAATGGGGTTTTCATACAAGGTCGACCAATCAAGTAATCGTTACTAATATTATAAATGTGAAAATGTGTTTGTTTGTTTGTTACCTTTTCAAGCTTCAACGCCCTAACCAATCTTAATGAAATTTGGCATGCAAGTAGCCTGTGTCACGAGGAAAGACATAGGCTACTTTTTATCCCGTGAAAATAGCATAGCCCGATGCAGTTCTTGAGGGAACTGAAAATATACTCTTTTTTGGTCTTCAACATTGCAACGGAACAATGGATTGTGATTTTTTGCACAGAGATGGTTGAGGGGGGTGGGAAATGACATGATTTACTAATAAGCATATCCTGACATAGTTCCCGAGGGATCTGGGGAAAATTCATGTCCACGCTCGCGATATAAAAATCTCGTGTCACAGTGTCAGTTGCCATACTACTCCGAAACGGCTGGACGGATTTCCATGAAATTTTCTGGGATCTGAGCGGGTGAAGCCGCGGGAACCAGCTAGTTAGAATGTAAGAACTAATGTAATAACCTAATAATTTAATTAAAAATTATAAAACCGACTGCACAATGCATAACCCTTCTTTTTTTGGTAGATGGGTTAAATAGTATCGGGATTAAGACACAATAAAATGTATGCTTGCGATAATAGGTTCTTGGTGGAACGCTGAACTGAACATATTTAGGTTTTTCCTTGCAATAGTGCAATATGGAATACTCCACAATTAATATAAATAAAACACAAATATGTCTATACTGGAACCGGTTTCGTGATCCTGAAGATGATCACGAAACCGGTTGCAGTATAAACAAATTTGTGTTTTATTTATATTAGTTGTGGAATAGTGCAAGGAAAAACCTAAATATGTTGAATTCATATTAAGTATCAAAATAACCGAGTGGCGACCGCGCACCGGAAGATGGTAGCGTAGGCAAGCCTTCCAAGTACTCTTTATTATACTGTGGTGTTAGTAAATGTTCCAATTACCAAAGAGATCGATAACGAACATTGTATGAACAAGTGGCCATTCGAAAAGTGATTTAAATTTGTAATGTGGACATTGTTAGTAAATGTTCCAATTACAAAAGAGATCGATTACGAACATTGTATGAACAAGTGGCCATTCACGTTACGTCCGAGAGGAACACAGGTATACGTAAGACAGGGATGTACATACAACATTCTTATTAAACCTCTTATTTAAATTTTAAATCTTATTTTCTCTAGTCTCGGTTCGTGCGACAGTGAATGGGAAGCACGGACCAAAAAAAAAATTATGAAAAAGTAAAAAAACGCGCGAAATGCATTCCACCTTCGTAATTTATTACTTCGGATTTATGTTGATACTTTTACGAAAAATTAATGTTGATTTCTCAAGCAGTGATAATGATAGTGTTATATAATATTGTATCGGACCTTATTAATGTTATAAAAAGTCACCGAAAATACTATGAAAAACATATGATGCCATATGACAATTTCATCCTTTAGTTGTACCTACTTACTTATTTTTTCATAGAGGGGTGATAAAAAGTAGAGTGTCCACCTCTGGAGCAAAACTATTTTAAACTCTATTGACGTATACTTTGAATCCCTCGCTGCACTCAGGATTCTACTTTAGAATCCTTTGCTCAGCTCTGGATTCAAAACACTCTCGCCTTTAAAATAGTTGTTTGCTCCCTAGCTTAACAATCTACTAATACCATACATGTCAAATGATCAATCTATGTTTTTTTATTATGTACCTACGAGTATGTTAGTTTACTATGAAATGTCAATGAGCCTTTTTGTAAAATGATGCACAGGAATTTCTTTTTTTTTTGAGCTTGTTATAAACTATTTTTAATTCGACTGTATAATGTTTTTTTCTATGTTTTTACGCGATATCTTCGCAGATTGTGTACCAATTTTTACGTTTTTTTATGCTGCCAAGTTGGTCCCATATAAATTTAATCAAAATCGGTTAAGAACTTTTTAAGAAAATTAACAGAAACCAAAAGTAGTAGTCAAACTGTATACTAAGTTGCTACGATGGAGGTCGTTTTTTCAACATGTTTAGTCGTTTAACGTTTTTAACGTGTAACGTGTTTGTTTAGTGTAGCTTATTGTCATATAATTGGAAGACCGTGCGTTGCTCGGAATCTTTTTTTTATCCACAATTCATAAGCCCTTGGCATCATCTCACCTGATGGTAAGTGACGATAATGCCGAAGATGGAAGCGGGCTTACCAAGGTTCCCCAACGCAATGGTGATCTGGCATCTTCAAGCCGGAACATATCAATGCTGTCATCAACAATGATGTTTTAACGGCAAGACTTAGATAAGATGGTGGTAGCTAGCCAGGCGGACTATGATAATGCCCTACCACCAACCAAACCGAGTTTTATAAAGTTGTACCCGCCGGGAAACGAACCCGCGACCTCCTGGTGTGAAGCGAATGGACTAACCATTACGCCACGGAGGCGGTTAAAATAATCTCCTAGGCATGGAAATTAAAAAAATATTTTTTTTGTGTGAAAACAGATTTTTTTCAGGGACGACACCTATCTAGATAATCTTGGAATGTAAAACATTACTTTAATATGTATACTGTGACATTGCTTAATTACAAAAGTTCATCCAAATCCTTAGAGCGTTTCCGAGAAACAACACTATAAAAACACTGTATTTTTATTGCTCACACGTTAATTAAATACACACTTACCTACCTATATTATCGCGTGTTTATGTCATTTGCATTCGTTATCGCAACGTAATTTTAGCTTAAATTTAAAAATAATGTAGGATTGTTATATTTTTGTGTAGGCATTTTAAGGTCCACTGAGTTAAGCGGTACCTATGGTAAGATTGGAGTGTAGGTGTAGGTGTGACAATAAAGTTCTCGAGTGGCGACCGCGCACCGATAGACGCTGGATGCGCAGCGCAGGACCTGTAGCTGCGGAAATCCTTGGGGGAGGTCTAGTGTGCGGGGCAAATAGCTCGTATGAAAAATCGCCGTTGGGACAGTAAAGTTCCTGAGTGGCGATCACGCACCGAAAAACGTAGCGAAGGCTGGGTGCGAACAGCACAGGACCAGTCGCTGTGGAAATCCTGGGGGAGGTCTTGTGTGCGGGGCAAATAGGTCGTATAACAAATCGCCGTTGGGACAGTAAAGTTCCTTAGTGGCGACCAAAATACGTAGCGTAGGCTGGGTGCGAGCAGCACAGGACCAGTCGCTGAGGAAATCCTTGGGGAGGTCTTTGCCCAGCAGTAGACGTCTTTCGGCTGATACGATGATGATTATAGTCTGACAGTGATAGGTTTAATATAGTGTTTTTGTATGTATACAAAAAAAGTCGGTGGCGCAACGGCAAGGGCCGCTACCTCCTATCCGGGAGGTCGTGGTTCGAGTCCTGCCACGTACCAATGTGTTTTCGAATTTCGATTTCATTTGCACGTTTATCCGAAGCTCTTACGGTGAAGGAAAAACATCGTGAGGAAAAATGCACACATCTAAACTCGAAGGTGGTGTGTGAAGTTGACCAACCCGCACTGGGCCCGCGTGGTCGACTAAGGCCCGATCGCCCTAATTCAATGTAGGCTCGAGCCCCTCGGTGGGGACGTTCAAAAGAGCTGATGTGATGATGTATACGTACATTTTTTCAGTAAGCGATTACTAATACTAATCATTTTTAGGGTTCCGTACCAAGTAACGGGACCCTACTACCAAAGAAAATAATATATTAGTACATACTAATACTAAACTTGCTTTGTCCGTACGTCCGTCTATCAATCTTTCTTTTAAGGCGGAGTAATTATTGGAATAGTTGTCTCTGTCTTTTTCTTTACGTGTAAAGAGCAAAGAAAATAACCACTTTTTCACCGGTTTTTCGCTTCATCAAAAACTACAATGAAAGTATAAAAAATAATAACATTACCCACTTTGTATTACCATAAAAACATAGTTGTGTATTTTAAAAAAAAAATATACTTCAAAATATTAGTCATAACTAGAGTTGAAAGTAACGGTGTAGACCTATCTTTTAGTTTTTTTCTATCGAGCCAAAACTGCTCAATCGTGTTTCTAATAGCTTTTGACTTTAAGGAACAACATCAAAAATAAGGGTATTTTTTTTCAACCTTTGGTTTTCTATCGTTTAGGAGTAATTGACGTCAAAAAGAACGAAAATCTGTATTAATAATACCGCCTTAAAAAGGTGTATCTTATGAACCGTGATAGGTAGCCGGCTGAAACTTTCCTAGAATATGTGTTGTTCCGGAAGATTTATTAACAAGTATTAAAAAATTAAGAGGGACCCTGTACAAGTGTTTTTTTTTTATTATTTGCTTGCCGTACGAACGGTAATACATACAAGCCTGAAACTTTGTGTAATCAAAGTAAAACATCAAATAATAAAAACCGGCTAAGTGCGAGTCAGAACCGCACACATAAGGTTCCGTACCATCATACTCGATGGCGCTAGTTGCATGTTTCAAAACCCATCATACCTACTAGATGGCGCTAGTTTCTTCGTTAAAAAAAAAAAACAAGTTTTATGTATGGAGACCCCTTATTTTTTCCCTTTTTTAATTTCTAGTATTTGTTGTTAAAGCGGCAACAGAAATACATCATCTGTGAAAATTTCAACTGTCTAGCTATCACGGTTCATGAAATACAGACTGGTGACAGACAGACGGACAGCGAAGTCTTAGTAATAGGGTCCCGTTTTTACCCTTTGGGTACGGAACCCTAAAAACCAGCAAAGTTTGAGTCGTACTTGCGTTAAGGTGTCCAAACTGAAGAAAATCAGCATTTTTCTGTCGCTCGCACTGATGCCTATTGTTTGAATTGAACCGTTTTCATTTTGTATGTGGAGAAGTGTAATTGTACGGAACCCTCGGTGCGCTAATCCCACTCGTACTTGGCCGGTTTCTTTTATGGATTTGCTAGCAATTGGGTAACTGGCAATTGGTGACTCTAATGGTTTATTTTGAGGCCAAGCACGTCACAAACGACCCACCTGATATCCAGACTGCACCTTCCTCGAGAACTTCGCTTCTGGGTGGTCGAGGAACAACGTGGCGTTGATCGCGAACCCGGCCATGTCGATAGGGAACGGTCTGAACGGCTTCCATGCTGCGTTGAACCCGGTGACCTTGCCTTTCGAGACTATAGGCCTCTCAACCCGCATCCCGCCGACTATACCCACTGGCCATATACCGACTTTCTTGATCTTTCTCATCTGAAATTAAAAAGAAAGAATTATATTCTTTACTGAATTGAAAAAGGCACTCAAGTAGCAGTGGGCGGGGCACACAGTTCGTATAGAAAGAATTATATTCTTTACAGAATTAAAAGTGGCATTCAAGTAGCAGTGGGCGGGGCACACAGCCTTTGGGGTAGTAAAGTTCTCGAGTAGCCACCGCGCAACTGAAGACGTAGTGTAGACAGGCCGCATCCTCGATGGACTGAAAAGACCGAAGAACGTTGTGGAAATCCTTGGAGGGGCCTTTGTTAAGCAGGGTCGACGTATTTTGGCTGATATGATGATGGATGATGATGAATGAGCTGAAATGGGAAAATAATCTTGGACGAAACGTAGTGAACGCTTCATAGAAATCAATTTAAAATGACTTGCCAAGGATGTCACCTTTATTTTTTTTTTATCTTTAGAGTTCCCTAACTCACAAGGAAACCTTGTAGGATTACTTCTTCGTCCGTATGTATGTCTTGTCTGCCAAGAACCTTTTTCTCAGGAACGTGTGGAGGTATCATGTTGAAATCAAGTCAGACTCCCCCATTGGCCGTCATAACGCCCAATATTTTTTTTAAATATTTTTTCCAAGTCAGGAGAATGATAAAAAAGCAAAAATAAATCTGGGGTAATATTAAAGTCTATGGGCCACTCGATGCTGTAAAAAATCAAGCTTCTAAGTCAAAGCAATAAAAAAATGGCCATTTTACCGCCATCCACTCGTTTGTCACATATTTTTCCACATACAGTAACGAAATCAAAACTTACACGATATTTCCCGTGAACCTAAGAATAATGAAATTTGGCAAGGAGCAGTCTCAAAACACAAGTAAAGAAATAAAATCCAAAAATGAAAATGTGTAGTAATATCAATTTTTTCTCGGGAACAGAAAGCGCAGGACCGGTCGTCGTGGAAATCCTTTGTCCAGCAGTGGACGATTTTCGGCTGATATGATGATGATGATGATGTACATACCGTATCGATACCCTACACCTAAATGAAAAAGTATGCGTTACTACGTGTCATCATATTTACAACAAAACTAAGTTTTGTTGTAAATATGATGATATTCGCTCTTATAGTACTTATTAATTAAATCCACAATGTGAATTAACAAAAGAGTAAAAAGTCTCATTTTATTCTATGAATCATAATATTGAGTTCAATGGCATTTGCGAGAGTGAATCAATTATTTTTAGTTCAGTTATAAGACATCTTTAGAAATTTCACTTATGACACTCATTCGATGCAAAAAATCTATTCTATTATCTAAATAAAGCGACGAGTATTCCTCCTGATGAAGCCTAAAAGTAGGGCTCTATTTGGACTCTATGGGTACATAAGGAAGCCAGTATGGACACTCCCTGCCGCTCTCTAGATTGCGACCTCACCTCCTAGTCGCCCAGATTGAAACAGATTAGTTACAGTTTGGTTGTCGAACGTATAGGATTTCGGCGCCATTTTGTTTGTTCCGTCATTCGTTTTTTGAAATTTCATTTCTGGCCCGTTGTATGAAGTGTCCAGGGTGTGCCTGTATGTTGCAGGTATGTTTTTGAACTATGTTTATTTAGCTGTAAATTATCACTCAGACATTATTTTTCTTATGTTATTAGTAAAATTGTTAACTTATTTAATTTATAATTTTTCTTAATATTAATGAATTTATTGTATTTTTTGACATTGTATGATTATTACTAAATAAATGTGAACAAGAAAATGTTTTTTGTTTCTTCTCATTCTTTGCAACTTTTACCTTCATTTATTTTGGGACAGTTCCACAAACATATTGGCGATAAAGTAAACATGACATTCCAGTGACCACACCGACAATGAAAATCAAATGAACAATCCATATTGTTGGTTTATAGTTTGATAAATGATATAAATAAACTCAATATTTTGATTCATACATACCTTACTTTTACATTGCACATCAAATAACTTGTTTGGATAAAAATACAAAAAGGAAAAAATTAATAAGAATATGAAATCAACATAAACATCAAACTTACATACATTTTTAGCACTTGTGAAAAAGTGTTTAAAAATGACACAAAAAATGTTTACAAAGGGCCCAGTCTTGCTATTGATGATTTTCACGTATGTTTGCGTACATTGTTTAACTTGATTTTTAGATTTGATTAGTTTTTTCGACCCTCATACAACAATGACAAAAAAAAACATACAAAAATCCGCTTTTAAGGGTTTTAATCCTGTTGTAATAAAATAATTTGAAACTAGAAGTACTTGTGTTAGTAAATATTATTTAATTCTTGTATACCTTTAATTCTCGAGCCCCTCAGTGGGGACATATATGAGCTGTTATAATGATGATGATGATAATACCTTTAATAACGTCAAAGTATGCTGGAATAGATTTAAAGTTGACTCTAATTTGAGGTTCTGTTAGGGCGAGGTATTGATTTGAACAGTTGTCTCTGTTTTTTTATTTATGTGTAAAGAGTAAAGAAAATGACCACACTTTTTCACTTTTTCAATGGTTTTTCGTTTCAGTCAAAAACTAATAACATCATAAGTACGCAAATACATTATCAGTATAAAAAATAATAACATTACTCACTTTGTATTATAATAACAAATATTGTTGTATATTTTTTAAATTTATACCAAAATATTAGTCATAACTAGAGTTGAAAGTAACGGTGTAGACCTATCTTTGGTTTTTTTTTCTATCGAGCCAAAACTGCTCAATCGTGTTTCTAATAGCTTTTGACTTTAAGGAACATCATCAACAATAAGGGTATTTTTTTCAACCTTGGGTTTTCTATCGTTTAGGTAGTAATTGACGTCAAAAATAACGAAAATTTGTAATATTACCGCTTTAACTGAGCATGCTAAACTCACTTATTAATCTGCTTCAAGCTAGCAAAAAATCATAAATCGAACATACTTACAACAAAACAAGACTGAAGCCTTATTGTAAGTGTACATATTCAATTAAATCCAAACTTACCTCATCAAACACTTTCAAGGAATATGAATTATCATCGTCCATGAAGTATACAACGCCTTTTTTGTCATCTATCTGATGTAAATGCGATCTGAGCCATTCAAGAGCTATATTTCTTTGCTCAACCCCACTTGCCTGCAAATTGAAATAAATATAATAAATACCAAATTTTTATACAAAACAACGCTTTAATTTAACTTGTACAGTCACGAGCTTTAATTTGAGACCCATTTCCATTAAATGTTGTTAGAAAATTCATAATGCAATAAGGTCGAAACTTCAGTTCGAGAGTGTTGAAATGTCAAGTTAAGAAATTTAAATGTCTTATCGAATCGACCCTTGAAATGATAACCTCTTAGAAAAAAGCTATCACTACGGTTTTCTAATTATGAACATGTGTCAGAGTCAGTCAAGAAAATTATTTTGATCTGATTGAAGTGACTTATCTAAATTTTGATTGGACGACTATTGCTTTCATCGATGAAAAGACTTTTCTATCTTCCTAAGTGACCATTACTCGGAAAAAATCGGATATGGTCGTTTGCCCTAGCTCAGCTCAGTTGACGTAATTGAGCGGTTACCCCTAGAAACGTATAGTTAAGTTGTCGATGGTAAACATGACACTGTTTTAAAATATTAGCTCTAAACAGCGTCAGTTTGCTACACAATATTTAACCTTAGGTGACCAGACTAAAGCTCGTGACTGTACATGACAATATAATATTACTTAAAAATTAGTAGTTTACAACCAGATTAAAGGAAAAATTAATTTGCCATGGTCGAAATCAGGTGGATGACGTAAAAATACTATCATACATACAGGAAGAGATGTACGAGAATTTATCGAGAATAATTTATAACATACTGAGATTCATTTATAAAACATGTGTTAACACATCTACTCTTTATTTACAATTTTAAAACCATTAAATATTTATTATCCGACTGCACCAGAAGAATAATTATATTTTAATTATATTTTTTATTTAATTGGCAAGCTCTATAATCCAAACCGATTGATGGATTTTTGAGTGCAAGGTGTCATCATTAGATTATTAGTCTTGATCCCGTGAATGACATGAGTGATCAAGTGTGACGTGAGTGACAAGGATACATTTTTACCCAACTGGCTAAAAAACAGGGGTTAAGTTTTTATGCAGTCGGGTTTTTTAATTAATTCCTAAAGTTATTAAAAATACAATACTTAATAACAATAAAATACAAAAGAAGTTTTTGTTATGAAATGAACATACACAATAGTAAACCTGTGTTCTAGTTTTAAATAAACATGTGTTGATATCCAATCCCTGAAATTTAAATATTGTAAAGTTGAAAGTGAAGCAAAATAAAGTAATGACAATAGAATGACATTAACTTTTTAAGGCCCTAAGAAAAATAAAGTTCTTCTCAATATCATTTGGTTGGATTTTGTCTTACTCTTTTCTTATTTTTTTAAGTAACTTTTGCCCGCGGCTTCGCCCGCGTGGACATCGTTTTTATTAGGACTGTCTGAGGGTGAGGGTGCGAGCGGCTCACGAGCGTGGACGTGAGGTTTCTCCAAATCCTTCAGGAACTACATTGGGCTATTCTGACTAGCAGTCTATGTCACTTCTCACCTCTTCAACCAATTCTATACAAAAAATCAATTCCGTGGCGACGACGCCGACGTGCGCGAGCGTGAAATGAGTTTTCCCTATATCCGTCGGGATCTATATCAGGATATTATGCTAATTAGTAAATTATGTCATTTCCCACCTCCTCAACCATCTCTGTGCAAAAAATCACAATAATCCATTGGTCCTTTGCAATGTTAAAGAATTAAACCAAGAGTATTTTTTCTGCATTGTACTATGTTCTTTTTACGGTATAAAAAGTAGTCTATATCCTTCCCAGTGATACAGGCTACCTGCACGCCAAATTTCATTAAAATTGGTTGAGGTGTTGAAGCGTGAAAAGGTAACAAACAAACACACTTCCACATTTATAATATCAAAGTAAGGATATTTTTTTGTGGGCAGGTCATTCTAAAATAAACAACATCTATTCAAAATTCCTTAATGTTTATACTACCTAAATAAAAAAAAACCCCTGAAAACTTACCAATGAATGCTTGGGTTTGTAAGTTTTGGCATTCAAATGTGTATAATTGAGATTGGATTCGAGCAAAAGATTCTCGACCAAGCTGGTCTTTGATTCAGAGTCTTCTACCACTATCCAGTGGAAATTCTTCACCAGCATCAGTGTGTGTGAAAGCCTGGACAAATTGAAATAATACAAATTTTAATACTGTGATTAGAATGGATAGAATTAGATACGAGGGCTGATTGATAAGTATCCGAAATGAACAAGTTATATGAAATAAACATTGTGAAAACAATTTATTTTCCTAAGTAATTTCCTTCTACCTCGATGCACTTCAACCACCGTTTCTTCAGGGCCAGGATTTCGTTATGGAAGGTTTTGTCCAGGCTATCAAAATAGTCATTTACAGCGACCTCCACTTCGGAATTGGTTGAAAATTTCTGTCCACCTAGCCACTTTTTCTGATTTAGGAACAAACCAAAGTTGCAGGGGGCTAAGTCTGACGAATAAGGTGGGTGGAGGGATAGTTCAAAGTGCACTTCATGCAATGTGGCCACTGTAATTGACGCTGTATGAACTGGGGCATTGTCGTGATGGAACAATTTTTTTTTCTTTGAATGTGGCCCTTTAACCTTGATTTCTTTGCTTAATTTTTGCAGCAAATTCACATAATATGGCCCATTTATCGTTCTTTTCTTGTCGAGGTAATCTACCTATATATAACTCCATAAACGTCCCATAAAACAGTTGCCATCACTTTGCCGGCCGATAATTTGGCTTAGCTTTCTTTGGACAGAGTTCACCACTTTTTGTTTAGACTGCTCTTTGGTCTCTAGTGTAAGTGGTGAATCCAATTCTCGTCGACCGTTATGAAACGTCGAAAAAACTCACTTGAATTGCGCGTAAAGAGCCTCAAACACTCCTCTGAAATGTCTACTTGATGTTGTTTTTGGTCTGCAGTGAGCAAACGCGGCACCCAATGGGCACAGAGATTTTT
This sequence comes from Coleophora flavipennella, assembly GCA_947284805.1. Lineage (NCBI taxonomy): Eukaryota > Metazoa > Arthropoda > Insecta > Lepidoptera > Coleophoridae > Coleophora > Coleophora flavipennella. The sequence goes on along the minus strand of OX369287.1, from coordinate 5,843,168 downwards.
TTATGCCCAAATGTTCATGTAAAATGTTAAAAACATGTTCAGAAGAAATGTTTCAAAAGGCGATCATTCATTATGATTTTATGGATTTTTTTGATCATTTCTAGGACGGTTACTTCTTTTGGCCGTCCACAGCAATGAGCATCTTCACAGCTCTATGGCCCACGTTTGAAACAGCGTGTGGACAGTGCTCAATGATAGAGAAGATTCTCCTAAAACAGCGTCTAGCTTATTTTTTTATCTAAGTTGCAGTTTTCCCTTTCTATACATAAAACTTTATGACAGCACAAATTTCTGTTTTCTCCATTTTAATAAAACCAGAACACTGAATTACTTTAAAAAATTCCCAAGCACAATGTAGTTGATAAAATAAACTGATTTTAGGTGAGTACTCCAGTGAATAGTGACAGTTGACAATGCCAATTTTGTTTTTAATTTATCAGATTTTTAAATGGCTCATTTTGGATACTTATCACTCGTACTAGTTTTATACTCTGGGGCCCAAATAGAGAAAGATACTGCCAATGGTTTAATCTCACAGTAGTGCCGCCACAGATAACTATCCATCTTTACTCAAGTTACATAGCAGCCATTTCAGCACCCTTATGCCTTAACTTCACAATGCAGGGTAGTATGTTATTATATAATTTTATTGAAGTATGTTTAAACATGGGATGTTCCTGTGTTTAGGTAAAAGTAAGAAGATCAACATTAACCTAATTAATTCTCATCATTTCAGCTGGAAGGTGTATAATGGTGTCAATTCAGTGTAACACGATTTACTTATTTGACAGGACTAAACTAAATTTAAGCATTCTATCCTTGTCTTTTCGATACAGAAAGTAAAAGACAGAATGCGTAAATTTAGTTTTATCCTGTCAAATAAGTTAAGTCATGTAACACTGAATCGACACCACTATTGAACATATCCCTCCCCTCCCCCACACACACAAACTTCCACTTAGCATGATTTTCACATGCATCCAGCAGCTTTCTACAAGCCTTGCTATATCTTCACTACACTACATCTTTCGGTAAACACAATTAATAACTGAGGGATTCTTTAGTCCAGTGGCAGTGCAGGATAACACATAACCAGGCTGCCATAGCGAGGCTCTTCCAATGTGCAATCAATCAAACCTGACATACTATTTTTTGGATTTAATGGCAGCCCTGTTATGTGCACTCCAATCAATGGTAAGGTACCTAGGTTGTTGGGGTGCAAAGGGCTGCATGAGAAATATTAAAAATTTACTAGTAATTCCTAATACCTACCTAATGTATACTAAGTTATCTAGGTATATATTTTACTGATAGAAGTAAATTGAAAATTTGTTACAAAATAGTAAAACTGCACTATGTTCCTCTTGTAAAATTTCAAGGAAATAATTAATCAAAAACTGGCAAAAGTACCAAGAACTATTGCCAAACTTTTGATGGTGGCGTCAGCCAAACAGAGTTCGGTAAGTATTATCATATCAAGGGCGTGTATATCACGACTTATTAAAAATAAAATATATAAATTAAAACTTTACCTTGTAAGGTCGGCCTTTTGCGAGAGTCTTGCGTAAGTAGGAGTGATGCCGTAGATCGTAGGAAAAAACACATTTAATACAGGTTCAGGATTCAACTGACACTGAATAGCAGGCCGGCCTGAATTGAAGAGGAACAGAACCAAAAACACTAGCATTCCGATTACAAGATATTGCTTTTTCACGCTAGCAAGATGCATTTTACTGCCACTCAAAAGACCGCATTCGTGAAACTAGGTAGGTACCTAACACGAGTAAACACGGGACGCGTATTAACTATCTCAAGAAGTAGGACACAGGTAGAGATTTCATCACAAAATTATTTGATTTGGTGTAAAAATTGTCAATCGCGTGAATGCTGCTTCCTTTCGCGAGTTTCGCGAAGTGATTTCTATACTTTTCCTTGTTTCGCGACGCGAAGGAAACCGAACGCCAAAGAGGATATATGCACAGATAAGAATAATAGTTAGATGATTTATGCAATAACTAAAGCATAGAGAGAGCGTTAAAATTCATTCTAGTTACACTATTCACACTTATTACCCAGTTAGTGTGATAAAGCAGGATATAATATATATATATAAATATTATATTTGATTTTTGAAAGGTTGTCCACTTTTTAGCAATGTGAAGTGCCATAAATACCAGAGATATCGATATTATATTTTTTGCTGTCGTATTATATTCGGGAATAGGCTATTTGACTACTACTAGAACATAGTTTTGTATTATTTGTTATTGCATGAAATGCAAACCATTTTAATATTTCCTGGAGATCTGTCGTATATACGGAGAAAATAAATGTTAAAGTTTGAATTTTAAAAATATAGAATAGAATAGAATAGAAAAACTTTTATTTAGAGCACAGTACAACAATTTCCAGGTACAATTTACAGACGATAGAAATAAACTATAAAAAATAGCTGTACTGTGCACCAAAACGGTACTGACTCAGCATATGCTGCAGTATACTCTGCAGCGCTGTTATTCTGCCAGAAACCGGTTCGGCGAACGAACGCACGCTCTTCACAACATGTTAAAAATAAATTTAATAAATTAAAATAGAAACAATAAAAATGTTATTTTTTAAAAGTAGAGGCACAAGAACGAACAAATTACATCGTTGTAAAACTAAATAGGTACAACTGTGTGCGATTGTATGTATGCCTAGTATGTTAGTAAATACACAGATTACTAAGTACAACTGTGTGCGATTGTATGTATGCCTAGTATGTTAGTAAATACACAGATTACTAAATAGTTACTTGTAAATTGCTGAGCATATGTGTAATAAATAAAGATATACATATATAAAGGTAGGTACTTAAAATACAATAATATTACAAAGAGGCAAAGTTTGTAAGTTTGTTTGTAGTAAGTAATCTCTGGAACTACTGAACCGATTTGAAAATATTTTCATCAGTAGAAAGCTACACTTTCCCGATTGACACTACGCTCACGAACCGCTTGCGGCTCGCGCACCACTCACCCTCAGAGATAGTCACAAAAACGATACCCATGCGAGCGAAGCCGCTGATAAAAACTAGTATTAATGGGTAGAAAGATTATCAATATATCATACTAGAGTACATTGTATAAGGTTAGGTATTTAAAAAAATAAATTATTATGTAGTAAGTAGTTACTCTGATCTTTGCAAATCAAGGAGATACTCGCGATACTTTCCCTTAAAAGAGAACAAACTTTGTACATCGCGGACAGGAGGAGGTAAGTTGTTCCAGCATTTCGTGGCTAGATACCTAAAGCTTCCACGAAATGCAGAGGACCTATGCCGTGGAACACATAGGAGATAGGCAGAGGCCTTAGTGTTGTAGCGATGGCCAGCAGCAGACCAAGTGAGTTTATTGTGCAGGTATTCAGGCATTTTATGTTTGATTATACCAAATAGCAAAGTAGCAAAATGCAATTTATAGCGGCTTTCCATCTTCAATAGACCTGATTTATTTAAAAAGGGAGTAACATGAGTTCTAGGGGGAATGTGAAAAGAAAAACGTGCACAGGCGTTTTGAACCCGCTGTATTAGACGCTGAGTTTTCTTATAGATGCAAGAACCATACACCGTGATACAATAATTTAGTTTAGATAAGATGAGTGATTCACAGAGATTAATACGTATCTTAGTTTCTAGAAATGGTCTTATTCTATAAAGCACCTTCAACCTGTAGAAACAGTTCCTTACAATTTCCAACACATGATTTTCGAAAAGCAGCCGCTCATCCATCAGTATTCCAAGATTACGAGCTTCACTAACTCTTTCTACTTGGACGCCCTGAATGTTAATATTGGGATTAAAGTTCTCTATTCGCTGTATCTGGTTTTTGGTGCCCATAATCATAAACTTGGATTTTAGGGGATTAAGAAGAAGACAATTTCTGAGAGACCACTGGTGAATGCGATCAAGGTCAGCATTTAAATTATGTATAGCTGTTGCAGGATCTTTTGCATCGACAGACAAATAAATTTGAATATCATCTGCATAGAGATGGTAATGCGAATGGTTAATGTGGTTAATAACATCGGCAGTGTATATAATAAAAAGCAGAGGCCCAAGCACTGAACCCTGTGGTACCCCACGATTAAGTACCGCCAGCTTAGATTCAATAGTAGAACCATCTAATTTACTAATATTTACCTTCTGACACCTATTTTTGAGATACCAATAACGCGCCAAAACGCAATGTTCGCTATGGCACCTGGTTGCTTTGACAGATGACGTCACACATAAGTAAACAACAAACTGCTGTAATAGTGAAAGCACGCACTGAACCTAATGTTTACTTCTGTGTGACGTCATCAGAGTTGCAACCAATAACAGAGCGTTTTCAAAAACGTGATCAAACCACAAAAAAAATAAAATTCATTTATGTTTTTTATACAGAAAATGACCTTATTTTTTTCAGAACTTTAATAAAATATGCTTTTTACATTACATTTTATTAGGATGACAACAAATTGTTACATATTTTAAACATAGTCAAAATGCCTATTATATTTTTCGTCCTCAATTAAATAGATTCATCTCTATTCAATATTTTCGTTCTCAAATTGATAGATCTGTCATGGAATTGATAGATCTGTCATCAAATTGATAAATCTGTCATTAAAAAATACGTGTGGCACTCGGGGACTGCCGCGGTAAAGCTATTACATGGTAAAAAATCAAAAACTAGTGGGTAATCGGTCAAGGTCTTTTCAAGTTCAGGGTCAATTCGATTCCAAAGATCCAAAATAATTGGTAACAAATCGAAAACTAGGGGGTAATCGGTCAAAAACAATAAATAAATGAGCGAGCGAAGCGAGCGATGTTAGGTCCGGTCAGGCTTGAGTGATTTAACAGTCAAAGAGCCTCGCTATGCGAGGCTCCCCACCCTGGGTACCAAAATACTTCACAGCAGAAGAAATCATCGGAAGATGACCCCTAACGGAGGCGTAGCCCCCACCTCCCGTTTCGAACACCAACAAACTTTCGGGATCCGAGGAGGATGTGGGAGTATCTGTAGGTCACCTTTGTTAGTAATTTTAGGCATTTCTTTGGCGACAGATCTACTATTTTGAGTACAAACTATAAATTTTGTATTTAGTGATCGAATTTATATAATTGACAATCGATAAGAGACTTTTTTGGTGATAAATCTTTTCCTTTTGAGTGTTGTTTTGGTGTTGTTTGATGACTTTACTTTGGCGACAGATCTACTATTTTGAGTACAAACTATATTATTTAGGGAATTTCAAATTTTGTATTTAGTGATCGAATCTATTTAATTGACAATCGATAGATAAAATCATACCCATTATTTTCCATAGATGAGATCGAATGAAAGGATTGATAAAATTAAAAGCAAATTTTAAAGTAGTATTTTTAAGAATTGTAAGTTACAATTAGATTTGTTTGTTTATTTGTTTTTTTTGGTTTCCTTAGTAAAACAAGGAAACCTTATAGTTTCGCCAAGTCCGTCTGTCCTTCCGCGGTTTTAGTCAGATACTTTGATTATTTTAAATTTAACAAAGCTCATACATACTCAGTAATATAATAGTAATCTTTGTCACAGGTTGTGAGGCTTTATCTGGTTGTTATTTATTTCTCTTTATCTGGGCCGCATTCAATAGAACTCAATACAATTACATTGCCTAGCCGGTTGCTCTATTTTTTTTCTTGATAACATATAAGCTAATCGGCTAAGGCATTTGAAAGAATTGTAAGTTACAATTAGGTTTTATTGTCTGCCTTTTGTTAGGGTACCTTAGTAAAACAAGAAACCCGTATAGTTTCGCCAAGTCCATCTGTCCATTCGCACTTTTTATTCAGATACGTTGATTTGCGAATAAACACAGCTACATTATATAAGTATGTACTATAAGTGTAAATAAATAAATAAATAAATAAATAAATTATACTTGTACTATACAAGCTAAAACAAAATTGGTGCAAGTTCCGTTAACTGGGGCTTCTACTCACCATACTGAACAACTTTCTTTGGGTAAAGTATGATGAGTAGAAGCCTCGGTTAACGGTCCTACAACAACTTTGTTAACCTGAAAGTAATGTGTAGTACTAATGTAAAGTTGAAAGTAATAAAATGATAATATTTGTCTTAATGTAGGTAGCTGGAATATTTTATAATAATAAAATAAAAATAATTCAAATCAAAAACATTTCCATACAAAGCACGGGTGCAAACAGCAACCATTGAAGGCATGGTAAAACAGAACACGATGCCTTCTTGAGATTATGAGTTGAAATGTCGATATGAAATATCAATATGAAATATCTACATCACTCAGGATAGATTAAACGACTACTTTAAAATAGCACCTAAAGGTTGACAGAATTACTAAATAACTGGGTAGATTTTCAAATTGGTCGTATAAAAAGAGCCCAACTGTGGCCATTTGACAATTTGGAGTGTCCATGTAGCTATAAGCATAAACTAATCTTATACATTTTAAGTTTTTCTTTTTTTACCGTACAATGTTCGATAATAAGAAAGACGAGTAAAGATATATTGTAATTTTGACGCTTCCTCTATGCTTTAGTTATTGCTCTGAGGATATAATTAACGCGAATGGCAAAGCCACAGATCTACTGTGGGCAAAGTAAACCAACCAAGCAACTTCATTCATTCAAGCCAGTCCACAAGAATCTAACCGTCTACGTCTGTAAGGGAGGGGATAGATCGGCAAAAAATACCTCTAGGTACCCTAGGGATACTTTCGATACCTATTATTTTTGATGTGAATGAAAACTTCTATAAACGCGTTGGGCATTTTTATGATGAGAAAAAACCGCGACACCGTCACCGACACCTTACCAGGAACACACGCAGGGTCAAAATTTTGTCAACCTAGTCGTTCGTCAGGAACACTCGCTGGGTCAAAACTTATGAAAATGTAAAAAGTTTTCACTTCTGTCGCACTCCCGGAGTAGTTGATTTGTACTCGATAGATTAATAGGTATGGATACTTGATCACGTACTTGATACTTTAACACCTCATTAGTTTATTTTGGTCACTACTTCTCTCTTGGGCGAGTGATAGATTCCAGGGAAAATACTATCATATTAGGATAGGTACAGAGTAGCCATGTAGCAAGTGTTTTTATTAGGATTTCAAATTAAAATCATAACACACCGTTGAACATCCAAATATTGAAAGTAATTTAACAAGTGTATACAATAAATTGGTTACACTTTTATATATTCACATTATAAGCACCAATCTTTTTCTACAGTGCATGCAGTGTCACATGAAAAGTAATTTGACCGCAGTAAAAAAAAAGTATAAGTCATTAAGCTCTCTTTAAACCCCTCTGTGTCTAAGTACATACAATAATTATGTTGTATAATTTTGTATATTACTAAAATAATAAATAGAACTTATTTACTGCTGGTTTTTGCGATAAGATACGATGTCCATGCTACGTCTAAATCTAATTCCATAGATATGATGCCTTTGTAAGGCAAAGGACGTCTCGGCTGATTCAATGAATTTCTATGTTGAAAAACCGATGAAAAAAGTACTCGGTGTTGAGTAGTATCGATGTTTTTGGTTCGTTAATTTTATCCGTTTCGATATTTTCTGATAAGATACTGGAATCGAGTAGGTATCGATAATTTTGATTTTTTGCGAAATTCTAACCACAGAATCTAATATAATAACCAAATACATAAGCATTCCAATGATGATCTATTGGTACTAACGTAGTTAAGTCAAAGATGACCTATTATTATTACCGACGACAAACCACCCAAAAAATAATACCTACCTAAAAAACGTTAGTACGCTTCGAAAATAATATCAACATCGTGGCGACCGTGTTAGCATCCTGAAGCTGCAATCTATCTTAAAAATATTAACAATGGATTGTTTGAAGCGTAAACGTACAAATCCGTTGCGAATTCACAACATTGGAATATAAATTTTTGCCCGCATTGCACAGCGCGCCGATGAAGACGTCAAACCTCTTTTTACGACCTTTACTGGAGTCATGTCACAACAATCTTATTCGATGTAGAAGCAAAATAAACGCAGGTCTTTTGCGAATCGAAAGATTTCAATGAAGCTGCGTTCGAAGAGGATCAGGGCGCGTATTCTATAAATTCGACATTCGATATCGGGCTCGGGATCGCCTAAACCAACGACTCACTCGATTTTTGTTATTCTTACCTCGGATCCGAATGTTGCCAACCGTCCCGTATTTCTTGCATAAATTTCTATGTCCCGCTGGGAAAACTCATGTTCCGTATTTTACAAAAATCTACAAGACCATGAATGCTATTAAAAAATGGAAGAAAATTATACAACAGTTTTCGATAACCGAGATAAGCAACGTTTACACGATAGTTTCTTTTATTTTCAGTATTCCTAGCTCAAATTGTTTTGTCGAAAGAGTATTTTCACAAAGGAAACTAAAATGGACTGACGCCCGTGAAAATGCACGCCGAATTTAATTTAAACCGAACTGTTAACCATGTTTAACTACGATTTTGACCGTGTTTGTTTTATAATCATACAAAAAACTATTTTTGATTTTTATTTGTCCCGGGTGAAAAAGAAAAATCACGTATTTTTTTAAGATTTATGATCGTTTGTCCCTTAAGGCCAAAAAAGTTGGCAACCCTTCCGAAGTGCTTCCGAATCGAACTTTTTAATTTGACATAAGCAATATTTTTCCGCGCGATCGAAGTATTAAGACATAGCTCTCAGAATTATTAAACTTAAGTGGCAGTGGGCGGGGCACATAGCTCGTAGAACAGATGGCCGTTGGGATAGTAAAGTTCTCGAGCGACGACCGCGCACTGGAAAACTTAGCGTAAGCTGGCCTCCCACTCGGTGGACCGATGACCTGGTGAAGGTTGCGGGAAGCCGCTGGATGCGGTTACCGCAGAACCAGTCGTGGAAATCTATGGGGGAGGCCTATATCCAGCAGTGGACTTCCTTCGGCTGATTATGATATATTTTTGTTATATGACAGCACTGCTATACTCTTCGGTTTGACGGTACGAAGAAACTTTTGATAATCCCTCTATGAAATAATTTAAAACTGTTCCAAATCGGATTAAAGATATAGTCTCCAGCCAGAGCTAAGCGAGATGGACGGAGGCACGAAAGAACGCCCGCACGGGCGGAATTGACATATTCGGTTTTTCGTTATAAGTTAACAATATAGAACACATTTACACATGATAATTTTAATTTTTTTTTGCTTTAACAATACGGGGTCGATAAAGTTAAAATGACTGTACGCGTTTTTTTTAACTCAAAAAAAATAATTAAAAAACTGCGTGCTTAAACAAATGAACCTTTACACTTTTACGCAAATTGAAAAAAAAATGCTATGTTATTTTTTTTTTATTTTTTATTTATTTATTTACCAATTTCAAAACAAAATACAAAACAATTGATCATCTAGCACCATTAAACCTGAATGTCTATTTGTTAATTTAAAAATATAGAGATAAAACCATTTCTTTCCCGTATCACTACCAATCTTACAACCAGCTGTTAGAGGAGTACATCTAGATTTTTTTGCCAGTAGAGAAATCGCACTGTAAAATCATCAGCCACGTAAGTTAACTGTCGAGCGTCACACGTCAATGTATTTATGTTAATATTTGTCGCTTTTAGATGAAACAACAATAGTTTTATTGATGTTGCTTTATTTTAACAGTTATGCCAGCATTTATAATTCATAATTTATTTATAAGATATTAAAATTTTGATGTCAAAGAACATAAAAAAAATATTTTTGAACTAGATTTTGCCAGAGGCATTAGTCTCTATGACTGTCTTCAAAGTAGCGCAGTGCGCGAGCCGCAAGCGGCTCGCGAACGTGTCAACGAGTAACCTCTGTGTTAATCCAGGTCCTAATCTGTCTACCTACCAAATTTCATCCGTTAAGTAGTTTTTGCGTGAAAGAGTAACAAACATCCATACATCCATCCATACATACAAACTTTCACATTAATATTAGTAGGAATAAATTATACTTAAGTTACACTTATATTAATAATATATGTTTGTACTTAACTAAATCTATTAAAGTAACTACTAAATTGGTAGGTATCTAATTAACTAAGTCTAATTATCAGAGCTAGTGACCCGTGAGCAAACAACATAATATAGTTGTCCATGTGAGAAACATTTCGTCCTGAGATTGACACCGGCGGCTCGGTAGTGTTTTCCTTATTTCCTACTATTTACAACTTTTTGTCAGATGTCCTTAGCTGGTATAAGACGACGACACTTCACTCTAAGAAAAATAGGAAAATAGTTTTAGGAAACCTTTAGTAGTATGGTGGACATAACTAACGATATAGAGGCCAAAATATATTTTTTAAGCTATTGTATAGCTTTTATCAGTAGTGTAAATATGAGAGTTCTGGACCAACGGTGCGAGTGAGAGAGAGAGAGAAGATACGAAATCCTATGTGTTAGAGCGAGACAGAGCGATGGTGTGAGTGAGAATGACGTCATACAGTGCGAGTGAGTGAGGGGTAAGATGCGATACCGCATGTGTTAGAGCGAGACAGAGCTATGGTGTGAGTGAGAATATGCGTAGGCGTAGTGGGCGTGGCCACCCATCAACCTTGGCATCGACCAATCACAGCTCACAACGTCAGCTGTCACAACTGTCAACATGACACCTGTCAAAGTCAGCTGTCACAACTGTCAATGACACCTGTCATTAGACTGTTATGACAGCTGTCAATCATCGCAAAGTTAGCGAGTACTTGTGTGTGTGAATATAGATGGCGTTAGTGAGAAAAAAAACATTCGTTTGGTCAGATTTGAATCCACTGCCGCCGCCGCCGCCGCCGCGGCTCTGATGTGACGCGAGTAGGCGCACCGCTCAACCGCGCCACCCATCAGCCGCAACAATGAAATAATGCTATCCATGGCTGGATATGACGTCATGGCGGGTGCCCAAGGGGGCGGGGGCGGGGGCGCTGAATGATGTGGACAAACATGCATGAGTGATAGAGAGAGAGAGAGAGAGAGAGAGAGAGAGAGAGAGAGAGACATGCCGCGGCCCGCCAAACAGTTTTGCGCGGGGTGTTCCCATATGAAGAGTTGACTACTACTATGCAGCTGATATTCTATTCAGGAGATAACTATACCACCTATGAGAGAAGACAGACAGACAGACGAACACATATTGTGCTGCGGCTCACGGCGGGTGCCTAGGGTGCGGGGGCGGAGGCGCTGAATGATGCGGGCAAACATGGTACTACTATCAGCTGTGTTTAACTCCGATTATGGAATACAATATTGCACGGTGGTGCAGTACCGACACTCTAGTAGATGATAATGTTACCGCTAGATGGGGTGTACTAAGCAAAAATCCATTGACATTGTCAGGAATCGAACCTGTGCTCTCCATATCATTCAACCTCGGCACCGGCACGGCGGGGGCCGGACCGAGTCTTATCAACGTGCGCGCCGCAGGGATCGAACCTGTGCTATCCATAATATAGTGCAAGCATGTTATCTAACCACCGCACGCTATGTGCAGTACAAGCGAGAGCAAAAGTGTTGGGGTTAGTATTCAATAAAATAACGTAATGAAATAAAATGTGTAAAAAATATTTATTTTCCAGATGTAACATAATATAATTTTAACCTTAACCTAGATAACACTATTTTAAATACAAAGACAGGTGTTTTTAAAAACTAATCATATGTCTAATTCATTATATCCTTATGTCCCCAAGCTAACGTCTTATAATTACCTATATAAAATCTCTTATCGTCTACATTATTTAAAGCTACTTTATTTAAAGTTTGGGTGTATAAGCGATGAGCTCTACTTCTTATTACGCCCATCTGCTTTAGTAATAAAGCACTGTTATCTTTTAAACAATCTAAATAGTTATGTACCGTTATCTCATCGGTAACAACTTTCCTTTTAATACCTTTAATTTTCTTCACACAGTTTTCATCATCATCATCATCATTCTCTTTAACTATACAATAACACTTTGATCGTATACCTATAAATTGTTTTATCAACCCCCCACAACATTCATCTTTAAATTTACCTACAACTTTTTTATTTACTTGAGGAAGTCCATAAACATTATCTATAGGATAGTCCGAAGTATCAAACCAGGTCTCAAGACCTGGTTTGATATCCTCGTAGAAATTGTTTGTTTTATACTATATATGAAGGAATCTGTGTCTGTATATAACATATTAATATTTTCTCCATACTTGGGGAGCATATAGTTATAGTGGAAATCATACATTAAAGTTTTAGATAATTCTAATACAGAGAAACCGACATATATAGGTTTATTATATACTACTTTATTTCTATTCATTTGAATTATAACCAGATCCTCATCCAATATTGTACGACTATGAAAATTTAATTTAGCTATGAGAGCTCGTGCCCCCAAACGTTTACGATGACTCTCCCAGCTATTGGTGAGATGAACATCAACCCGTTTATCCACGTTCTCCATTGTTTTCCCGAAAACGCTATTGTTCATAAGTTTGAAAAACTCTTTTTCAAAAGCGTTTTCAGCGGCCATACGTTTGCTTGTATTCAGATCGATGTATGATTTAAGCCAACACGACTGTGAAAATTCTACAATTCTATAAATTTTTTTCAATATAAGACCATGCTCGAGAGCTTGCTGTAAATTTAGATAATGAATTATATATTGTCTTTTATCATCTAAGGTAGCCAGTAATTTACTTGTTTTTCCACCACCACCACCACCACCTGGAGGGATCTTATTTTCAGGACAAAAGGGGAAATCGTTGTGGAGATCGTGCAAGTGTTGGGGGTACTCTAAATCCACTTCCAAGAAGTATCCCTTTTCTCCATCTAAAGTTAGAGCTAGTTAGGATCTTATTTTCAGGACAAAAGGGGAAATCGTTGTGGAGATCGTGCAAGTGTTGGGGGTACTCTAAATCCACTTCCAAGAAGTATCCCTTTTCTCCATCTAAAGTTAGAGCGTTCAAATCAAAGTTTGTGATCTCCTCTTCACTCAACCACCGGAAGTCTTTGTATGGGAGGGGTTGAGACATTGCCCAGCCATATTGGTTGTTTGCGTCAGCCCAGAATATTACACTAGCCTCTTTACTAGGGTCATAATCTTTCAGATATTTATTATTGGCTTCAGCATACTTTCCACTACATTGGCTCAACCCCCCTCGTATACCTCTACTTATGAATTTAATCATGGAGACGTCTGTTAAAAGCTCCAACTCGACCCCAGTATATTTCAACATAGCGTCCCAGCTAAGTCCAGGTGCTGTATAATAGTGGGCCGGGTCGAGCTGATAGGTCTTTTGGCAAACCTCTCGGAAATTCTCGAATACATCGGTGAGAAGTAGAACATCGGTCTTCAAATACAGATCGCTGTACTCACCCAATGTTTTTATGTTAAATGTTCTCCATACATTTTGAGCGTGAGTGTACTCAACATCGCTGCACCCACACTTGTTAAGAGTGCTATAGAAACAATTTTGAGGTGGTAGCTGAGTTTCCTCTAATCTCTCCATCGAACTAATGTACTCATAGGGGAACACACCCTTGCAACACATCATAAATGTATGGTGTGGGAAAACTTTTTTAATTGTTTTAAATTGCTCTGGTTTAAGGTTGGATGCTAATTTATCTAAGCCGGCCTGCATAAACCGTAAAGAATCAATAAATCTTAAATCTACGCCTAAACTATTACTTTTTATGGTGAAAGAGATGAAGTTTTCCTTGTTTTTAGGTAACACTTCTACATTGTAATCTTTTAGAGCTTTAATAATAAAATGTGCATCATATTTGGATAAGTTATGAAATACTATGGGGATGGTGCGTTTAAGCTTATAATTCAAATTACATGATGAATGAGCAGCGCCTCTAAACTCACCGTTGAGATGACAGTGATCTCGGACTCTATCCTCACCCATCTCACCCCCACATATATGGCAGTTCAGAGTCATGCTATAAGCCTGCTCCTGCTCTGTGGTGAGGGGGGTCATTGGCACTACTTTCGAAAAAGCCTCACAAAACGGTTTTAGCTCATCTTCTAGAGATTTCAAAAAAGTTTTAGCACACTCTACACCTCTGTATGACACAAACTTTGATAATTTATCATCATATTCACACTTTATATAGTAACCAAAACTATGAGGAACATGCTCATGATGGTCCAACGTATAAGAGTGAGCCTTATCCGGTTGACAGGAACGAATTATTGGTTTGAGTATGGCTTCAAAGTCCGCGTAAACAATCACCGGAACAGGCATTTTATTTTTTAAATTTTTAAATTTAACTTTGTCTCCCTGTTCCGGCAAGATTGTTCTTATACGCGAACAATCATGTTTTACATGGTCCTCATAGTTTTGGTTACTCACGAAGGTGAGTAGGCAGCCATCACAGATCCACATTTTTCCATTATGCTGTGATGTTTGAGTAGATAATAATCTACTCATATTTTTAATATATACAAAATGTCGCTTCTCCCCATCTTCGATGAGGAGAAGATTCACATGCACCCCTCGTTTCACTCGGGTATGGTATAGCGGACCTGTGATCTCCTGCCCACTCACCTCAAACACATTCACACTTATATTATTTAATTGTTCGAAGCACTTAATGTCTCTAACGCACATGGGGAAACGCACCCCGTCACATTTTAACACCTCCCGGTAGTGGGGGTAAGAGGAGGTTCTATCCCCATGTGTGGTGGCTGGGTACAGCGCGCTTACCACTGCCCAAGCGAAGCACGCCTCATCATCATTTTTTACGTTCACACACGCGTGCTTATCCTTTATCCACTTGGGCAGCGGTAAGTAGCTAGACCCCGCTAGAGGTGTGTATTTATTAATATTCACCTCTAAATACAACACCTCTGAGAGGGCCCATCCGCTATCACGCTCCTGGAACTCTTGAGCTTTAGCACAAATTTCCTCAATAAATGAATTATATATCTCATCATAGTGCTCTTCCGCCTCAACCTTTTTGTTCCGCGTGTTGAATGATTTCGTTTCCACCACCTCCCCCTCCTCCCCCAACTCTCCATCCAGAGTCTCCGGTTTTTTAAATAGCGTGAATAGCTCCATATTAATTTTAACTGCGCTCCCCACTTCGCTGATTTTCTTCTCAATAAGATTGATGACTAACCCCCGCACACCCACCATAAATTCTTCTGGTAATAATAATTTTTTCTCCTTCAAAAACACTCGGTAGGTGGCTATGCGGGACTTGAATGATGTTTCTATTACTTCAACACCCTCTCCATAAATCTCACGCACCTCTTTTTCTTTATGCATCACACTTCTCCTATGCGCCGTAAGATTTTTAACTAGCACATCACACACTGAACAGTACTGCTGCTGCTGCTGCAGCAGCTGCTTGTTAGATAGCAGCTGGTCTTCTCTCGCTGAACAGAATTTATAGTGCTTTAACACATCTCCGTTTCTTTTAAAACTCCTCTCACAATATTCACATTTAACTCCCTCCATTTTATTGAGATTAGTAAAAAATAGGTAGAGTGGTAGTGTAGCGGTAGTGGCAACAACTTGCGGATGAGTGAGCGTAAATAACCCGATCCTTCCTATTTATAATATACCTAGGGTGTGTTTGTGCGCATGCGCATAAGGTGGATGGTTTCTAGAATGTTCTATTTCACACCCACCTAACCGGATGTGGTGAAGGTTATAGGATGCCGGTCACCGCTGATAAGAGTCTAACAGAAGCTGCGGTTAAGACTTGAGTGATGATGCAATACCTATGAAATATTGTGAAATATCTAGTTCTAACCGGATGTGGTGAAGGTTATATACTGAGCTAGGTATACCTACCTATTTTTGTTATTTAACTTGCGCGGGAGTCAAACCCGCTACCCCTCGATGGCACAAAACCATATCCATCACTCGCGCCACTGAGTGATAACAGAGTGGTGTGAATAGTAGGTATCTAGTTAGGTCCTCGTATGAATGCGAGTAGCGGCGCGCGCTGATAAGAATGATATTATTTAAGGGGCAGTACTTATTAAGGGGAAGAAGGATATTAAAACTAAATAATATATATATATATATATATATATATATATATATATATATATATATAATCAACATTTATTTTAATCAAACAATGTTCGCCTTAGGTACCCAATTTTTTTCGTTAAGACCCAACCATTTAACATATAGTTTATCACCTTTACGTTTTAACACTTTCTCAATAAGGTAAACATCTGAATATTTCACTCTTTGCAACTCAGACTCATAGAATGCTCCCAATATCGGTTCTTGCTTCGAATCTTCAAGTAAATATGTAACTGGATTTGTGATTTGCACCTTGATAATTTTAAAAATTTCCGCTGACCAATTGCCGGTGTAACCTTTAGAGAATATCGTCTTAAACTTGCTTATACGAACATGATCTCCAACCTTGAATTTAGCTTGTGGTGCAATCTTGATATTGTTGTACACTCTATGGAGGATCTCCTGAGAGTTTGATTTGCTCACATCGGATGGTGCCATACCTGTGGTTGAGTGTTTTTTACTATTGTATCGCTCTACAATCTCGCGTATGTGTTTAGTCCAATTGTAGGAGCCATTCAAGCTAAAATTTTGCCATAACCAATGTTTGAGGGTCCTTATCGCCCGCTCTGCTATAGATGCCTTCATTACGCTATAAGTGGAGTAATGGTTGATTGCATAACGTTTCATGAGCGCTTCAAACTTGCTATTGAAAAATTCTGTTCCTTTATCAGATTGAAGGTTTTTCGGTTTTCTTCGCCCGCTCAAAATCTCTTGCATAGCCCTCGTGACGTCATCAGCATTTTTACTCTTCAATGGTTGAGTCCAAATAAATTTTGAAAAGGTGTCTATACACAATAGAATATACTTATACCCGCCGTTATCTCTAGAGTGTTTCTGCATATCAATCAGATCAATTTGCCAGGTGTCATCAAACCCCTTTTGTATGAAACGTCTGCGGGGGAAGTTCTTTCTTGCGTATCTATGTATTTCTTTAACAACTTGCGCCTTACTCATTGTGTGTTTTTGGTGCTACTAGGGGATTCTTTTGTTGTTTTTTTTTACCCACTATACTTTGTGGTATGAGGGTGACACGTCTGATTTTAGCTGGATTAGACTCTGCACTAGTGCTGCTTTTATTTAATGGTGCAGTGAACCTTTTATTTAACAATTCTATAGATTTTTGAAGCGCTTCAAGCGCTATAGCTGTGTTACGAGTATGTGTGAGACATTGCTCGAACACCTCGTCCAGCTGTTCCTTTATCACTGCATCACTTTTACTCGTACCCCTATCAACCTCTGTCAATCGCTTATTTTCACAATCGATTTCTCGTATACTTGATCTTAGATTATTTATAAGCACTCCTCCAGAGTGGAGGTGATGTCCGAACTTGTGGACAGGCATTTTAGTTATGATGTATAGGTGAAAGTTATAGCGGCTTTTATTAGACTCTGACTTACCACATAATATCTACAGACCTAAATCAGAGCTAATCTTACCTTTTTAGCTACAAGACCCTGTTTCATATTTTTTAGCTACAAGACCTCATAATCTACAGACCTGATCCAATCTCATCAGCTATCACAGCTAATCTCATCTGTTTAGCTATAGACCCTGTTGTATATTTTTTAGCTGTTAGACCTCATATTATCAGCTATTAGGTCTAGTGATTAATGTAGGTATATCAGTTCTTCTTCAATACAATACCAGCTTCTATGAGCTCCTCTGTAATAGCGTTGATTTCATTGGTGTGCCCAGTGTTACCAGCGTTCTGAGATGCAATCAATAGTCGCAGACGATCTACAAGCTCATTGGGGTCATCCCAATAAATGTAATCAGTTGTGGGGTAGTAGGATTTTTGTGTGAGAAGGCAACCACCCACCTTGTTTGGCTGCTGCTGCGGTCTCATATTACCTAAATAACGTCTAATGTATGTATTATACTTGATACCTTTTGTTCCTTGCACTTGACCTTCAGGTAAATACCCACGTCGATAAGCATTGGTTAAATTTAGAATGTTTAAGTAGTTATCGATATCAGCTTTGAGAACAATTTCTTTATTAGGAACTTTTTTGAAGAGAAGCTCTAATAAACCGAGTGTTTTTTCAAACGTTTTCCCCTTAACACTAATTTCATTGTTTTCAATTTTGAGCGGGCTATCTCCTACATACATCTTATCACGTTGTATGTGAACACCGAATGGAATCTTCTCCCGTTTAAACAGGTTCGCCAAATATGGTAGCATACTCGTTTCATCCATGCTAGCACCACTTTCTTCCCCTGCCACCATAAATTCCGATGGTATCGCAGATACATCTGCAGGATCTTCTTCTTCTTCTTCTTCCTCCTCGGGTTCTATTGAATAGTCTTCACCCAAGTCCTGATCAGCATCAGCATCATCCATTTCCTTTTTAAAACTCATTTTATAGGGTGTAGAGGTTTTTGTTTGTAAATAAGCCTGTGGTGATGGTTCTGGCTTTATCGTCATCAGATCTGATGATAGAGCTTTTAAGGGTTTCGTGATGGGTTCAAATGTTTCCTCCAATCGTGTTGTAAGCATCTGTTTATCTGATTATAGCGCCTTAACTTTTTTCCTTACAGTATCAATGGATTGCGTAAGCTTACGTTTCAACTCCTTATCACCAAAGACCTGCACCTTTGATGATGACATTTTGCCGAATGAAGTACACAAGTGGGTGACGAACCAATTTATAATGTAATAAATGTATCAAATCCTCTCCGATAGCGCCCTTTACTTATATCTCTATCCTTATCAATCACCAGAAAAGAGTACTTTTCCTCCCAACACTTGCGAGAAATGTCTTGAAATTGCTCCCAAGTCATATCGGTGTTTACGTGATCATCGTACGAGTGTCTTAGATTTAGATCATCCTGTTTAAACAGCAGTATCAAGTTTGCATTGTCTCTAACCAGCTATTTTGGTATTTTACTATAGGTTTGACACAAGTAGAAACAATCCAACCCCTTGTGACGTCCCATAGAAAAGTACTGACGTATAGCGTCTTGATCCTCTAAAGCCACGTCATCGAAAATAACAACACTATGGTCTTGAGCTTCATTCGGTGGCACCACTTGACTCTTATCATTGTACGCATAAAACGTTAAACCCTTTACTTTCTTCAGCACCCTATCAAGAAATAGGTATTTTGGTTGATGAAGCGACTTGGAGTACAGGTACACATTGGAAAATTTGATTCCGTTTGGGTCGAGCAGTAGTGTTAGGAGAACGTTGGTTTTCCCACAGTTTGAGGGACCACAGATAAGACATCTTATACTGTTTGATAGCAACACACCATTTTTTGAGTTGACCATTGATGTACCGCTGCTGCCATCACAACAATAATCACCCCAATCCTTCACTTTAAGACACGAGCTTTGCTTTCTAAGTTTCATTACGTTGTGAGAACCCGCTCGAGTTGAACGTGTTATATATACTAGTATATAGATAGACTCCATAACCATGTCTCCTGTTGATAAAGAAAAAATAAAAAATGAGTTGAAAAAAATCCTTAGTACCTACCAACATCCTTTTGAGTGGGTGATGGAATTGGAGGATATTCTTCCGGATTACCTGCGAAACGACCCGGATATTCGAAAGTATTTTATCTGTACAGAGCATCCCGTCAATCCGGATCCGAACGCCACTCAAATTGATTCACCTTGGTTTTTGAGGAAGAGTTGCCCGTACTGCATACAACAACAACAACAAGAGGGTGAGAAGAAGAAGAAGCAATCGGAAACTAGCTGTAAGCAACAGGCTAAGAAAGATGATAACAACAAAGATGACTCACCACCACCACCTTGCTGCTGCTGTTGTAATCACTTCACCTGCACACGACTAATAAATGTTTCTATTTAAGGCGATTACACACATCATATTAGTGCATTATGAAACGAAAAGTTAAAGTGGTTAAACGTGGATCGGGACTCTTAAATAGTGTTATCAATAATCTTCCGTTTGAAGTCCACATACCCGGTTATAACTATTGTGGACCAGGAACCAAACTAAAGAAACGGTTATCACGTGGTGATAGGGGCATTAACCCGCTCGACGAAGCCTGTAAATTACACGATATTGCGTACGCGCAAAATTCATCCTTAGAGGCGAGACATAAGGCCGATTTGGAGCTAGCAACCGCCGCTGAAAAACGTTGGCGTGAATCATCGAATTTATCAGAGCGACTGGCCGGCCTTGCTGTGAATAAAGCAATGAAGTTCAAAGTCAAGCGTGGGATGGGGATTCCCATATCCCGGGTCATTAGTGCTACCCGCAAGGCTATGAAAAATAAAATTAAAAAGAAAAATACAACATCTACCGCTGCTTCGCTATTGAGTGCCGCCGTGAAAGTCGCCAAGCAATACGCTAGAGGAAAAACGATTCAGATGCCGAGGGTCATACCTGTGCCGTCTAAAAGAGGAGGGTTCTTACCGCTTATTCCTCTATTAGGCGCGCTAGCAGCTGCCGGAACCCTTGCAGGAGGTGTCACCACCGCGGCTAAAAACATTTATGAAATGGCGAAAGGGAAAAGCGGCGGCGGTGATGGGGGAAAGGTTGGAAAAGGATTGTATGTGGCTCCTTACAAACGTGGGATGGGGCTTTACCTAGCACCCCCAAAAAACTACTAAGAGCATCGGTGGTAGAGGTGCTCACCGATAATGATATCCGAGAGTATGTTAAAAAGGTGGGAATACCTTTCTTCAGAGGTGTTTTCATGAGAGACAGTCTACCGAACACCGCTCCACATCGCTGCGAAACAGGTGTTATCAACTTGGATAATCGAGAAGGACCCGGAACACATTGGGTTGCCTATGTGAAAAAAGACAATATTTGCATATATTTTGATAGCTATGGAGACTTGAGACCACCGTTGCAGTTTGTTCGTTATATGAATAAAATACATATAGAGTATAATTATGATAGAGTTCAACGTTTCACCACTAAAAACTGTGGTCATTTATGTTTAAAGTTTTTAACCACCTATACCCATAGAATGTTTAATAAGTAAGTTCAAAATATATCTATATATAAACCGATGTTAGAGTTTATTATTGATCATTACCACGCAAATACCTAAACATGCCGCACTCTTTTACAATTTCCCTTAACAGTAATAGCTCAGAGTTGTCTGCGGATTTTCTTACACCGCTAGAACTAGACAATGGGGACTATGAATGTGCTTTGGTCTATTTTAAGACATTCAATTCCATACCTAATGTGGATAAAAGTAATAATTTATTTCATTATGGTGATAAAATACTTAAGGTGCCCGAGGGGACTTATGAACTGCGCGATATCATCAAGAACCTGTACAAGCAAATTATTGCTCAGGCTCAAATCGATGGAGATGCGAAGAGTGGAGGTATACTCGAGTTGGAGGCGAATGTAAACACAGCAAAATGCTTAGTGTACTCACATTAAATATGAGGTTTATTTCAACAAAAAGAACTCTATCGCACCACTTTTAGGCTTCTCACCACGAGTTCTTAACTCCAAGATGATGCACTGGTCCGATAAGCAGATTGATATACTGATAACGCATACTATAAGAATACAGTGCAACATAGTGGAGGGTTCATTCATCAATAACGAGCCATCGCATGTGATTCATGAGTTTTCACCTACTGTCCCACCTGGCTATCAGATAGTGGAGACCCCTTCGATTATTATCTATTTACCAATCAAGAGAAACACTATACAAGAAATTAAGGTGCGCATTGTCAACGAACGCGGAGACCTGGTTAATTTTCAAGGTGAAAATATATCGCTACGATTGCACATTAGAAAGGTACTGCGATGATTGTGTATAAAAGTGAGAGCAAGCAGGTGACACCTACATTAAGTAGTGATCATCGTGAGTGGAGACATCCACCACCTACTACTGCTGCAGCTGTTAAAAAATTATCTAAAGAAAATATCTTATTTTTGCAATCGATTGGGTTTAAAGTACCACCATGTCATCATCCACTATCTTAGATATAGCTGAGAGTGTGGTGTTTGATGATAGCATAGAGAGTATTGAATATCACACCTTTAACCCATACAATAACTCTTTCAAAAACAACGATGAGATTCGTATTTGTATCAACCGCCAAGATCTGATAGTGTTGCCGTGCGATAGCCAAATTTTAATAGAAGGCACTATTAACAAGGAGTGCACCTTCATCAACAATGGATTAGCCTACCTGTTTCAAGACATACGCTACGAATTGAATGGAGTGGAAATTGATAGGACCAAGAATTGCGGTGTCACATCCACCATGAAGGGTCTAATCTCGTACGCTAAAGAGACGGAGAACGCCTTGGAGAACGCTGGGTGGAATACCGGTGCGATAAAGGTGATTGAAGATGGAGACTTTAGCTTTACGGTGCCACTCTCACACCTGCTCGGATTCGCTGAGGACTATCGAAAGGTGATAATGAATGCTAAACATGAATTGGTTTTAAATAGAGCCAATACAAACATCAATGCTGCAATCACCAAGGAAGTTGCCAAGCATCCGGAAATAGAAATCACCCGTCTTGTTTGGCGTGTGCCAATCATTAAGGTGTCTGATAAGGAAAAACTACGACTTATAACCTATGTAGAGAGAAATATACCTATCCCTATCGCATTCCGCACCTGGGACCTGTACGAGTATCCGGTGTTGCCATCCGCTCAAAAACATGTGTGGACAATTAAAACCACCTCACAACTGGAGAAACCTCGCTATGTCATCATTGGGCTGCAAACGGGCAAGAAAAATGAGGAGATGAAAGATATGAGTCTATTCGATCACTGCAATCTAACAAACTGTAAAGTGTACTTGAACTCTCAGTACTACCCATACGACTCATTTTCAGCTGATTTTGAAAAGGGCTCCTACCCCCTATTGTATGATGCATTCGCCAATTTTCAACAAAACTACTATCATCGCTTACATAGTAGCCCACAAGTGGACGTTGCGCACTATAAAACTAAATGTGCTTTAGTGGTTATCGATACATCGCGACAGTGGGATACCTACAACGCAGGTGGCGCTATCGATATCAAAGTTGAGCTGGATTTTAAAAAGAATGTTCCTGGTAACACTACAGCCTACTGTCTTATCATCAATGACTCTATGTTTGAGTATACCGCACTCACCGGAAGTGTGCGAAAGATAACACAGTAAAAAATAAGTCAGTTACCTTCGGTCTCTTGAAGAGTGCAGTGTAGATAACATACGTCTTCAAATTTTCTAAATAAAAAAATGATGGGTTTATTTCCCTCGTACACGCCATCTGTGGTTTGGCGGAAGTGCGAACTAAGTAAGAGTCAGTTCAGTCTACCAAGAACAGCTGGACAGCAGAAATTATCTTCCGTATACGTATACCTAACTCTACAACTATCACAACATAATATGGAGGCTGCTGTGGCGGCGGGGAACAAACCGCAAGATTTATCAATTTGTGTGAACCTCGATGGGAAGCTGGAACTAAGTGACCGAGAGTGGTTTGGACTATTCGTGGAGAAAGCTGATATCTTGAGAAATTTCTTCACCAGCTCACCTACATCACCTGAGATGCCGATGGAAATAACCTGCTTTGGAAATCTAGCTGTTTTCAACTTACCACCCCGGCCGGATGTCTGCGCAGATATATTAATAACACGAGTAACCCAGCCGGAAAAATACATTGTATTAAGTCATGAGGATTGGAGAAACATTGAGAAACTTATGGGATGTATTAGTGCACAGATGCAACGATTACATAAACTCGGGGCTACCTATGAAAATCGAATTAATTTATTCAAGAGACATCTGAAACATAGGCAACCGCTTACACTACAGGAAACGAGTGCTATTCTAGATCAAGTGTGTGATAAAACGTCTATTGTCGATTGTGAAATAGCATGTTTTTGTCTCGAATTTTTGTTTAATACCTATTTTATAAGTTGATGAAATAAAAAAACAAGTATATACTTATTATATGAAAATGGTTTTTTATTTTTAAGATTCGCATGCGAAACCCTAAAAAGGTGTTTCTTCTCGTTAACTAAGTACATAAAATTCTATTAAACTTTATACTAGCTGCTGCCCACATCCGCCTGCGAGCGGCGCGCACGTTGATAAGACTCGGTCCGGCCCCCGCCGTGCCGGTGCCGAGGTTGAATGATATGGAGAGCACAGGTTCGATTCCTGACAATGTCAATGGATTTTTGCTTAGTACACCCCATCTAGCGGTAACATTATCATCTACTAGAGTGTCGGTACTGCACCACCGTGCAATATTGTATTCCATAATCGGAGTTAAACACAGCTGATAGTAGTACCATGTTTGCCCGCATCATTCAGCGCCTCCGCCCCCGCACCCTAGGCACCCGCCGTGAGCCGCAGCACAATATGTGTTCGTCTGTCTGTCTGTCTTCTCTCATAGGTGGTATAGTTATCTCCTGAATAGAATATCAGCTGCATAGTAGTAGTCAACTCTTCATATGGGAACACCCCGCGCAAAACTGTTTGGCGGGCCGCGGCATGTGTCTCTCTCTCTCTCTCTCTCTCTCTCTCTCTCTCTCTCTCTCTCTCTATCACTCATGCATGTTTGTCCACATCATTCAGCGCCCCCGCCCCCGCCCCCTTGGGCACCCGCCATGACGTCATATCCAGCCATGGATAGCATTATTTCATTGTTGCGGCTGATGGGTGGCGCGGTTGAGCGGTGCGCCTACTCGCGTCACATCAGAGCCGCGGCGGCGGCGGCGGCGGCGGCGGCGGCAGTGGATTCAAATCTGACCAAACGAATGTTTTTTCTCACTAACGCCATCTATATTCACACACACAAGTACTCGCTAACTTTGCGATGATTGACAGCTGACATAACAGTCTAATGACAGGTGTCATTGACAGTTGTGACAGCTGACTTAGACAGGTGTCATGTTGACAGTTGTGACAGCTGACGTTGTGAGCTGTGATTGGTCGATGCCAAGGTTGATGGGTGGCCACGCCCACTACGCCTACGCATATTCTCACTCACACCATAGCTCTGTCTCGCTCTAACACATGCGGTATCGCATCTTACCCCTCACTCACTCGCACTGTATGACGTCATTCTCACTCACACCATCGCTCTGTCTCGCTCTAACACATAGGATTTCGTATCTTCTCTCTCTCTCACTCGCACCGTTGGTCCAGAACTCTCATATTTACACTACTTTTATCGCGGGCTTTGAGGGGACCGAATCAAGAAATTTCGTAACGAAAATAAAACCTGACACCCCAAAAAAAATATATATTGAGTTCTAAAAAACTTACAGTGCCATCTATGATGGCGATTGATGATGGCGATTGTTGATGGCGATGGCGATTGATGATGGCGATGGCGATGGCGATTGATGATGGCGATTGATAATGATGATGATGAACTTTCTTAGTATCAATTTATTACATAAACATCCCGCGCCCCAAGGTCTTTATGGTACTGGTATATACTGCACAAATAAAAAATAAATAAATAATTATAATTGCATAAGTTGATAAAAAATGCTATGCAATAGCTTTACCGCGGCAGTCTCCGAGTGCCACACGTCTTTTTTTGAATTTTTGTCTGTCTGTCTGTCTGTATGTTCACGCATTACGCAAAAACTACCAAGCCGATTTTGATGAAATTTTGTATGGTGGTTCCTTATAGCCCGGGTTAACATATAATATACTTTTTATCTCGAAAAATTCAGGAGTTCCCGTGGAAAAACTCAAAACCTCCACGCGGACGAAGTCGCGGGCACAGCTTGTGTAAAAATAAATCAAATCGGAGCCGGATAGTTGGCTACCTCTCCTTGTTAGTATGCAATAGACAGGAACCGTCCTACTTACTTAACAATATCTTTCATCATCATACATTGAGCGGCAGTCGATCAGATTTCATGATGACCATTGATGTTTGGACTTTGGAGGCAAGATTTAGATAAGATGGTGGCAGCTAGATAGGCGGGCTTACAAAACGCCCTACCACCAACAAAGTTAGACCGCGCCGGGAATCGTGCCCGTGTCCTGGTGTGAAGCGAATGGATTAACCAACCATCACGCCACGGAGACGCTTGAACTGAACAGGCGGTTTCTTGGGGAAGCTTGTTCAATTTAATTAATATAATGTCATTGGATTACACTAATAAGTTACCCTCTATTTCATAAACTTTTATGTATGTATGTTTGTATAGTTCAAATCTTGCGATAGATTTTAGAGCAACTTTCAGGGGTCCGATTGATCTGAAATTTGGAATGAAGCCGTATTCTCGGTGACAATAGATCCTTTTGGTATTTTGAAGTTGATTGATGAAATTTGGAGATGGAATCATGGTCCCAGAATCTTCTTTTATTTTCAACTAGCTGTCCCGGCGAACTACGTACCGCCTTACAATACATTACACTGCCCTACCCTACCCTACACTACACTACACTACCCTACCCTACACTACACTACCCTACCCTACACTACCCTACACTACACTACTCTACCCTACACTACACTACCCTACCCTACACTACTCTACCCCACACTACACTACCCTACCCTACACTACCCTAACCTACCCTACATACACTACACTACACTACCCTACACTACCCTACACTACCCTACACTACCCTACACTACCCTACACTACCCTACACTACCCTACACTACCCTACACTACCCTACACTACCCTACACTACCCTACACTACACTACACTACACTACCCTACACTACACTTCCCTACCCTACACTAGCCTACCCTACCCTACACTACCCTACACTACCCTACCCTACCCTACCCTACCCTACACTACCCTACACTACCCTACCCTACACTACACTACACTACCCTACCCTACCCTCCCCACCCTGCCCTACCCTACATAAAAACCTTCTGACAATAACGAACTCGACAAAAAAAGAATTAGCGAAATTGGTCCAGCCGTTCTCGAGTTATGCGCTTACCAACACATTTTGTGATTCATTTTTATATTATAGAAGATAGGATAGTAGGAAATACAGCCTTTTTTGAATTTGGAACCTTGTATTTTACAATTATATTCATTTGAGCATTCGGCTTTTGAGCATAAAAACTCTTTTCAAATAAAAACTTGTAAGTTTACCTAAAAGCTTTTAGGTTTTTCGAAATCAAAATCAGAATTATTTATTTGCAATAATACTTAGGTCATAAATATACAGATCTTAAAAAGTATAATGCCAATAAAAGTATTCATTCTTATGAAGACATGCAAATTAAAAACAAATAAAAAATAAATTGTTCATATTAATAATGATTAAAGTAGCTATGCAATATTCATTTTAGATTTGTTAAAAAATGTCACTCTATGTATTTTTGAAGTGAAAACTTCTTTAGCGGCGTTGTGCACTTTTTTGTAATGGGTAAAAAATGTTAAACTCGCGTCAGGACACGTGACCTTATCGAAAATTCGTAAGACGGATGGAGAGTAAAAACTTCTTTAGCGGCGTTGTGAATTTTTTTTGTAATGGGTAAAATATGTTAAACTGGCGTCAGGACACGTGACCTGATCGAAAATTCGTAAGACGGATGGAGAGTTAGGAGAGGAAGTATCCCCCTTTCTTTCTACGGCGCGGCGAAAATGTATGCCTGCGCCTGCTATTTCGTTTAGGCGGCGCAGGACGCTTGCGCGAATGTTCGTATCAAAGCAATTCGTGCAAAATTATTCCCTAACCATTCCAAAATATCAAAAATGCACAACGTTAATATTCAAGTTTTCACTTCTGCCGGCACTCCCGGAGTGCAACCCGTTTTTTTTTGTTCATAAATTCCTTAATACTATAAAAACAATAATTCATTAACCATTTTGTTAGTTTTGTCTTAAATTCTGTCCCTTATAATGTTTTTAAATCATGAGATAGGTTATTTACTATCCTGTATAATCCTGATTTTTTTTAAAGGTCAGTATGGGGAAATTCTAAACTAGAAGAGATAGAGAAAAACGCTTTTAGGAACCTTGATCTCAATTTTAGAGAAAATAAAAATAACATTTTATAAAATTTAAATCTTGATAGTTTCGGAGATATGGCTTTTTTTGAATTACTGGCTATTTGGTCCAGACACGCATTTCCTCTGGTTGGCGATTGAATATGTATTGTAAAGTTATGATTTTGCAATCCCTACTAATATTATAAATGTGAAAGTAACTCTGTCTGTCTGTTACGCTTTCCCGCAAAAACTACTGAACGGATTTGGCTGAAATTTGGTAGGTAGAGAGATTAGGACCTGGATTCAGACATAGGCTACTTTTTACCACGCTCGCGAGCCGCTTGCGGCTCGCGCACTGCGCACCCTCGAAATGTCATAGAAACGTTGTCCACGCGGGTGAAACCGCGGGAAACAGCTAGTATAATATAGATCTGTAGATACCGTGTTTTGTTTTAAAATGTCTATATTCCTGTCACCGCATACAATGATATTATTTTTTCTTATATTTGTTTTGTTCGTTAATTGGTACAACAAACTATCCAGTTTATACATATGTGTGACTTGGTTTAAATTGGAATTTCCTAGATTACAACCATAATCAAATCGATGCCTAGATATTCCGTTCGATAATTTGTGGTTGCTAATTGTGACAAAAAATCAATAGGTTTAGCATCTAGAGATTTCCTCACAAGTATTGAGGTACCGCCTCGACTCTTTACTCGACAGAAAGATGCTATTAACCTAAAATTATGAAACTTAACTTAACGGTGAAGGAAAACATCGTGAGGAAACCTGCACACGCCTGCGATGAAACTCGAAGGTTGTGTGTGAAGTTGACCAACCCGCACTGGGCCCGCGTGGTCGACTAAGGCCTGATCGCCCTAGTTCAGGGTAGGCTCGAGCCCCTCGGTGGGGACGTATATGAGCTGATATGATGATGATGATGAAACTTAACGCGGCGAGGATGTGGAGGGGTCATTTTAACCCTGTAAATTTTTAATCCAGTGTAGTTTTTTTTTCCGCGGTCATAGGATGTTGGACGTCTCAGTAGCTGTTGCTAAGAGACCCGCCCACACGTTGAACACCGCTTCTCAGTCGGCCGCCGCCTGCGAACAGAGCCACACATACGCAAAGTCAAAAAGAGTAAATATCACCCTAACAAAAGCAGTACAATCCAGCCTCTAGTAGTGCCTTCATACAGTTCAGTATTTTTAAACTTTGCTAAAACTAATGTAATAAAAACAAAATCCATACAATATTAGCCGACCAATAGAGTCAACGTAAATTCTTTGTTAAAAATATGAATTTAGCCATTAAAATTGCAATAAAATACAGGGTCAAATATACCCTCCACAACCTGCACGTAACTTTTTTCACCACATCCTCGCCGGGTTAATGTTATTTTCCGATCCATTTTTAACAAAATTTTCGCTAAAGCAAAGATAATCGATTTGCAGTTTTGCATTTTCAAATTCATTTAGAGCTATTTCTACTAAGTCTAATTTATTTAATAAGCCTCCTGTATTTTGATGAAGTATGTATTCTAAGTTTTTCACATGTTACACTTCAATTGCTTTAATTACAGTTTCTTGCGGATTAGTTTCTTTGATTGAGCGACGGAAGAAAAAAAATTGTCAGGTTCAGCTGGATTTTGACTGGGTTTTTTTCTTTTTTGGTCATTGTCACACATAAATTTTGAGATAATTCCTTTACTAAGACAATCTTTTTTGTATCTCAAAATCTCAAAAAATCTATCTCTTTATTTAGTGTCATCGTCATCATCGTCGTCCAAAACGTCCACTGCTGGACAAAGGCCTTCCTCAAAGATTTCCACGACGACCGGTCCTGCGCTGCCCGCATCCATCGGCTTCCCACGATCTTCACCAGGTCGTCGGTCCACCGCGTGAGAGGTCTTCCTTCGTACGTTTTCCGGTGCGCGGTCGCCACTCAAGAACTTTACTTCCCCAACGGCCATCTGTTCTAGGAACTATGTGCTTATATATTTAGTTTAAACGTGGTCAATTTTAGGAGAGTTTTATTATTATTGTACATGATTTGTTTAATTTCTATGAACTTACAGTTTGTGTACTGCTTAGCTAACATTTTCGAAAATTTTCAAACCTACCCTCAATTTATTTTTTACCATCCAACAGGACGATTGTGAATCTTACAGAATATGTAAGTACATATTTATGTATATCTTGAATGTCGGCTCGTACAGCCTAAAGTACTAAACCGATTGAAACAAATGAGATGTCGCTCAATTTGTCTTGATCTAAACAGCCTAAAATTAAATACAATATAAAATTGAAACATTGCAGGTTTTTGTTTACAATATTTGTGTGGTCGTCGTATCAGCTCTTATACGTCCCCTCCGAGGGGTTCAAGCCTACCCTGAATTAGGGCGATGGGGCCTTGGTCGACCACGCGTGCCCAGTGCAGGTTGGTCGACTTCATACACAACTTGCGAGTTTCTCCGCAGGGGTGTGCAGGTTTCCTCACGATGTTTTCCTTCACCGTAAGAGTGTCGGATAAAAGTACATATGAAACCTAAATTCGTAATCACATTGGTACGTGGCAGGATTCGAACCACGACCTCCCGAACAGGAGGCGGCGGCCCCAGCCGTAACGCCACCGACGCTTTTAAATTTGTGTGGCACCACTTATCTTTCTTGTTGGATATCCTAAGCTTCCTTCAGTATGTAGTGAACATTTAATCTGCTTATTCAAACAAAATAACACGTTAAACAAATATCGTCCGTAAGTACATAAAAAACAATAATTTTAATTTTTGAAAACAACCCATCAGCTGTTTTTAGGGTTTCGTACCTCAAAAGGAAAATAACGGAACCCTTATAGGATCACTTTGTTGTCCGTCTGTCCGCCCGTCTGTCTGTCAAGGAACACGTGCAAGTATCGAGCTGAAATTAAAAACATATACTCCTGACTACAGTCCCTTGAAGCTGTGATAAAATCAAACTTCTTAGTTAACGTAAAAAAAGATTTGGCCATATAAACTGCAAAAAAAACCTATATTTCGACACTCTCAAGGGAATCAAAATTCATAGGGTATTTTCCGTTGACCTAGAACTATGAAATTATACTAGTAATACCGTTTTATACTACAAGTATAGGAATAAATCTAAAAACTACACATTTGTAATTAACCCATAAAAGATATATTCTTTATTTGAAATACTTACGGTCTAATCAATTAAGGAATGGCGGTCCAAATTTTGAATAGAGTTAACCGTGTCATGTGGGGTATCGTATGAAAGGACTTCATTGGCACAAGCTAAAACAGTTTTTTAATTCTGTTTATGATGTAATAGTTTTCGATTTATTATTTTTAAGGTTCCTTATCCAGAGTTGTGGTGGTACGGAACCCTCGGTGAGCAAGTCCGATTCGCACTTGGCCGGTTTTCCTGTGGTTCCTTAGCAACCACCAAGCAGTCACGTGCAAAGATATTTAAGCTATTGTATAGCTTTTATCGCGGGCTTGAGGGGACCGAATCAAGAAATTTAGTAACGAAAATAAAACCTGAAACCCAAAAAAAATAAAAAATATTGAGTTCTAAAAAACTTACAGTGCCATCTATCTTTCCATCATGATGATGATGATGAGTTTATGATGATGATGATGATGATGATGAGGATCATGATGAGGATCATTGACGATGATGATGATTATGATGAGGATCATGATGGTGATGATCATGAGGATGATGATGAGGATGAGGATGATGATAATGATGATGATGAAGATCATGATGACAATCATGATGCGGATGAGGATAATGAGGATGAGGATGATGATGATGAGGATGATAATGATGATTAACTTTCTTAGTGTTAATTTATAACATAAACATCCCGCGCCCTAAGGAATATAAGGTACTGGTAAATACTGCATAAATAAAAAATAAATAAATAATTATAATTGCATATGTTGATAAAAAATGCTATGCAATAGCTTTACCGCGGCAGTCCCCGAGTGCCACACGTCTTTTTTAAAATTTAGTATCACCGCCTATGTAAGTTGGCCAATGTCTTATATTATAGAAGACCATAAATCATCAAAAAGGAGTTCTAAGGTTTTCTCTGTGTCTATATATCCAATAAGTTTTTGTTTCTTTATCTTTTTCATCTGTAACTTAAAATAAAGGCTTCCCATCACCTTCCAATATCGAAAGTTTAGCCTAATCAAAGGGCATTGTAAACTCCTTGCTTAGGGTAAGTACAAAGATGTTAAAAAAATCACGTCCGTTTTACTTCGGAATGACGAAGGAGTAATAATAACGTATGGCAAAAAATATAACTGGAGGTTTAATGAAGATCGATTGTCTGATACGAGAAGAGTATTTAATAATTATTAATACAAACTCATACACACACACACACACACAAAACACACACACACACAAAACACACACACACATTGATACTTTTGTAATTTTATATAACTTTGCTTATCTCAAATTCTCCTAATATGATTGTTTATCTATATATAATTTTTTTTTGTTTCTTCTGTAAGTAAAAATTTTAACGGGAACAACATTCATTATGTTAAGGAAGAGCGGTGCCTCCTGACACAGGCTGGTTATGCTTAAAATGAGACACCGACCCCATCTCAAAATGTACTCCTTGTTAAAAATAATAAACTTATATTTTTTTATCTACTTATGCGCGTGCACTAATGTACCCTACTCGCACCTACCGGATAGCACAGTCTAGTATTATGTTCAGCGGAGCATTTCATTGTAAAAGCGGCATGGATAGCTGGCTGGGGTTCCCGGGCTCACCTGAAATTGTGTTGCTAGGATAAAAAAAATCCGCAAAATGTGGCTAATTCCGCCCTTATTGCCTCCTCTTCTATTTTGAGATTCAGATTTTGTGATAGCAAATTTTTAATTTTTCATAAGCAGCAATGTTCCTGCAAAAATTCTGCAGACTTGATTCTTCATATGTATAAACAAAAATAGGTTTTAGTAAGTTAGATTTAACAAAAAATAAAAACTCAATGCTTACTAGGAAAGTTTTCAATTTAAAATTTTAAAAATTTAAATACATAAATACCCGTTATGGACGCAATAAAAATGTAATTTGCAAAGAAATTGTGTAACCTCTAAAAAGTGTTAAGTAAGTAGATATACTTGAAACAACAGTGGGAGTAGTAAAATAAATAAATAAATTTAGATTGAAAATATCGTAACATTTCTCGGAATCATAAAAATAAACGAACTAGAAGCAATAGTAAAGGAGACCACTTGTTGACTTGGTAGTCTGTTTTAGCATTTTTCATTCTCCAGTTACGGGCAACCCCAACACTGGCAGACCTGTAGGCGCGTCACAGCAGCACACAGACGCACCGAGACGCGTACGGACTCGACCTGCACATTAGCACAACACAATGGGACCCCAACCACAGTGTACGTATTACAGATATTCCACTCTGTATTTATTTAATATCATCTAAGGTTGCTCTTAACTAAAAGTGGCTTCATCTTTGCTTCGTGCCTTAAAAGGTGAATTTTGAACCTTATTACGTCATCAGTATAAGGTGAATTTCAGAATTTCTTGAGTAATAAATAAAGAGCTGAGGAAAGTGAAGTCTTGATTATGCCATTTAGTTAATGTGGTACTTTTCATAATGTGGGAAGCGTCACCGAAATTGCTTGGGTATCGTTAGAGATATTTCATGATTTGATTTTTTGTTAGTTAACTACTCAATTATTATCGTTGTTTAGTTAATAAACCATCTTACCGGTCAATGGTATCGATTCGTTATAACACTATTTGACAGGACTTGGACAGATGCTCTAACTTAGTTTAGTCCTGTTAAGTTGAATTGTGTTACACTGAATTAACACCATTACCTCCCTAAAATCATCCCTTCATAAACTTTGACATGACTGTGAATTCTGAAGCAAACCGAACATCATGCTAGACCAGCTGTCAGTTCAGTTGACGGCTTTGTTTACGAGTAGCACCCTCTTGAACTTTCAAACTAAAGCAGAGAGAGCCACGTCAAAGTGTACCCACTGAACTTCAGTAAACTGTGGCTGTGGCGCAAGCCTCACCGCGCACACAGACGCCAGCAGCCCCCAGAGGTAGCGGCTCGGGCCACTGCCACTGGCGGGCAAGCCTTCCCGAGCAGAACCCGCGCGCCGCCCGCCGAACAAACCACTTGTTGAACAACCATTGCACAAGCTCACACCGCGCGCGACAACCGATCTCCTCAGAACCCTTATCCAACCTCCTTGTCTCAATATTTCTCAAACTCACCTGTGATGGTCTCTCTGCCTTTGTTTCGTCTAGTTTCTGTCTTCCTGCCAGTGTTGTTGTTGAACTTGAAAACACTTTTTAAACACCTCGTGCGATTTTAGTAGCGTTCCGCGGGGAACTTGTTGTAACTTTTGACACGTTTTATTAATAGAACTGTTGTTGTATACTCATTGCTGTGTTAACTGTTGACTATAACTTCTATGAATATTTAGATATTTGTATCCAGTTCTCAATTTTAAAACTTGTATTTACGGCGCTGTAAAATAAACTTAGTTTTGATGTGAAATCTTGTCATGTGGTGAGTTCCAGAGCTCAGGTGAGTACCTAGAGTTAAGTATATAAATTAAAATAACATTAACATTTCATAATTTAGTATCTAAGTGTGTTATTATTACCAGCGTTGAATAAATTATAATACATATCAATTTTAAAACTCGTTTTTATGGAGCTGTAAAGTAAACTTAATTTTGATGTGAATCTTGTCGTGTGGTGAGTTCCAGAGCTCAGGTGAGTAGCTACCTAGAGTTAAGTATTTATATTATAATAACATGAATATTTTATAATTAGTATCTAAGTGTGTAATTATTATCAGCGTTGAATAAATTATAATACATAACTAGCTAAGAATCTAGAATTATTAGATATAATCATAATTGGCTTCGTTGTTCTGTTTTTTTAAGGCATTTAAATATAAACTTTTTCATACTACTAGGGCATGTGATGTCATCACTTTTTAACATTTTAAAAATCATCAATATCTTAGCAGTGATTAAAAACAAAACATTATTTTGTTTTATGTGTGCTTGTTTGCATATTTGTCTGTATATATAAAAAAGGAAAATGTGACTGACTGGTACATCAACGCACAGCCGAAACCAAAGCTGAAATTTGAAATAGAGATAGCTATTAAGACGTGGGCATCCGCTAAGAAAGTATTTTGGGAAATTCCTACGGGAACGGCAAAAATCTGCTCGCGCGAAGCCGCGGGCACCCACTAGTACACAATAAACTGTTAAATAAATAAATAAAAAATATTCAAATTAAATTATTAATATGGTCTTTATTTTAGTAAAAATAAAAAAATACCTTAATTTAAATGCCAATTTCGTCTAACAATAAAACAGGTAACCTTGCCAAGTAAGAAAGCAAGTTCCACATTAACTAAATGGCATAATCAAGACTTCACTTTCCTCAGCTCTTTATTTATTACTCAAGAAATTCTGAAATTCACCTTATAATGATGACGTAATAAGGTTCAAAATTCACCTTTTAAGGCACGTAGTGAGGTGCTCCGATCCGACCACTACCACTTGGCATAATTTCGTTGAGTTTCAAGCGATTGCGTAAGTAGGAATGTCACATACATGGTGATTTAGAATTAACAAAAAAATATCAAGATTGAAAGCAGTAATTTTCAAGCGTTAACTGGAATCTTTAAACGCTAAACACATTAAAAAACAGGTTTCAATCACAAGTAACAAGTACAATTTCGCTTCATATTTTGTGTTTGTTAATTTTCTGTAAGTAATAAACCGATTTTGATGAAATTTCTATAGGACTAATCTGGAAATATATCATTTTAGATAAAAAAAATAATTTTCCAAATCGGCTAATAAAATCTGAGGCAACAAAAAAATAAAATCATGTTACCAAGTATTATGAACCTCTTCCTTTTTTGAAGTCGGTTAAAAATTTATAAAATCAACTAAACCGACCCGTGAATGTATTTTTTTGATCCACAATTTACGAATTAAAATGTATGTTTAATAAACATAGTAGACCATCATACTACATGGTGCTAGTTTCTTCATGTTTAAAATAAACAAGTTTCTTGTATGGAGACCCCCCTTATTTTTCCAACTTTTTTCAAATTTTTAGTATTTGTTGTTATACGAGTAGAGGCAACAGAAATACATCTGTGAAAATTTCAACTGTCTAGCTGTCACGGTTCATTAAATACAGCCTGGTGACAGACGGACGGACAGTCAGTGAAGTGCAGGAGGTCGCGGGTTCGAATCCCGGCGGGGTCAATTGTAAGACTCGGTTTGGTTGGTGGTAGGGCATTTTCTAAGCCCGCCTGGCTAGCTACCACCATCTTATCTAAGTCTTGCCGCCAAGCATCAATGTTGATAACATTGGTGTGTTCCGGCATGAAGATAAGATAGCCAGTTCCCCATTGCGTTGGGGAATCTTGGTAAGCCCGCTTCCATCTTCGGCAACATCGTCACTTACCACCAGGTGAGATGTTGTCAAGGGTTTACCAATTGTGAATAAAAAAAAAAAGTCTTAGTAATAGGGTCCTGTTTTTAGCCTTTGGATATGGAACCCTAAAAACCGGTCAAGTTCGAGTGGTACCTCTACACGAGTCGAGTTTCCCTCCAATGACACCTGTTAATTTCGAACCGCTTGTATGTGTATTATGTGTTACGATTTTTGACGATAGAGCAATTAAAAAAAAATTAAATAAACTTTCAAGCGCGCGCGTTTAAATCACTGTTTTTTTTTTGACAGTTGTCATAGACTTTTTTCCAGGATGAAGAATTTCAAACTCTTTCGGTGTCAAGTTTCATGCAAACGTCGAGACCTGACACCGTTGTTTACAAAAAAAAAACCAGAAACATTAAAAAAAATTTATTAAAAAATTCGAGTGCGTTTGGAGTGATTTTTTAATCGTGGTAATCTTCACTAAAAGTCAAATAATTATTTTTACCAAACTGTTATAGATCAGAAAGTTCTACAAGGGCGAAGAGTTTTGCCACATTTTGTCCTTTATAAATGTACTTAATTTACATTTCCGCATACGGTAGCAAAATGAACCGTCCGTCTTAACAAATGCTAAAATTTACTTATTAAGGTTCCTATTTCGGCACTTTGACTGCTATCGCACGCACAGTATCGCAAGTTGTCGTTACAAAGCAGAAAAACGCTGCTACGCGCCACTTGCGGGCTACGCTAGGGAGCGTAGCGTTAGACGTAGTCACTTTTGTAGCGCGTAGCGTATTCGCGCATTCGCGCTACATACAGTTTGACGTGTCTCTCTGTGAATTCAACTTATTTCTATTAGCTGACATATCGTTGAGTGTGATTTAGTAAGTGTCAAATGAAAAGAGTTAAATAATTAATTAAAGGCGAGAGCGCTAATGTAAGTAAGATGGTGGCTCTAATGCTGTACTTAAGAGGGCTGTTCAAAAAATACGTAGACTGACGGCACAAATATGTTTTATGGGTCAACTAAAGATAAAAAGCACTCTTCTCTCCGACGCACACACTTATCCCAACGTTGTTTCCACTTTTGGAAACGATCCTGGAACGATTATTTTGTGATGTCCTTTAGTTCTTTCGTCTCTATATCGGGATGCGTCTCAAATCTTCTTCCTTTGAGCAATCTTTTGAATTTAGGGAACATAAAGAAGTCACAAGAAGCGAGGTCAGGTGAGTGTGGAAGGAAAGGAAGAACAGTGATTGAGTGTTTGGCTAAAAAACGAGTTATTAGTGCTGAATGGTCTGGAGCGTTGTCGTGATGAAAAAACCAGTCACGACTCCTCTATTTCTGGCCTTATCCACCGATTGCGTCCCGCAGACGTCTGAGAACTTTAATTCAGTAAGTCACCGTGGAGCCTTGTGAGAAGTACTCATGTTGGACTACATCCTGAGCTAGAAAAACACAACTTTTTCCGTGATTCTCAAATTTGAGAAAAATGCGACAAAAAAACTAAACGATATCACATAAAAAGCGTTCCAGGACTGTTTACAAAAGAAGAAACACCGTTAGGGATAAGTGTGTGCGTCGAGAGGGAGAGTACTTTGAAGGGTGCTCAGATATGTTACTTCTAAATAAAGCACATTTTGTTTTATGACGTCAATCTAAGTATTTTTTGAACTAACTACGTACACCCGTGCGCAGAGCCGTGCAACATCATCGTATCTCGCCTACAGTCACCATGACAGCGTGAAGAAAAGAGATAGATTATTTTTTTACAGCTGTGTAAAGAAAGGGACTATCCCCTTTATGGAACTTAGCCTTACCACACCCTGGACATTTCATACAACGGGCCAGAAATTACATTTCAAAAAACGAATGACGGAACCAACAAAATGGCGGCGAAATCCTATACGTTGGACAACCAAACTGTAACCAATCTGTATCAATTTGGGTGACGAAGGGGTGAGGTCGCAATCTAGAGAGCGGCAGGGAGTGTCCATACTGTATGTTAGTACTAATATATATATACTTTGCCCATACTAAGCGACTGTCGTTTGTATCAAAAGAAGATCTAGATGTGTAATTACAGCCTGTAGGTCAATAGGTACTTTAGAATCACTTTCCACGTGGCCCGTTGCTTGAACTTGAGACGCAGAAAATTTTAATAAAACTGTATGTAGATATTTTTCAAATCAAGTTGTATGCTTCACATAACCAAGTGTTGACTGGTGTTATCAGTCACAAAGTTATTATTTCTTCTTATTTTTATAGCACTTACGCGACCGTACTTCGCTCGGGGCATAGTACGCAGAGCTGTTAAAAACATTTAAAAATACGCTACCTGTGATAAATACACTTTGCGCGGCATATTTCACGCCCGACTCCAGTGCGAAAATCTCGGAAAACAGCGTTTTCCTAGAGATGAGACCTTTCTTAATCGATTTTTCGATCCCAAAAAACACCGTATATTAATTTTCAAGCAAATCTTTGGACCCGTTTCCGAAATTCAGAATTAGAAAAGAATTGCTCGTAAGTTATAAATTATTATTAGATTTAAATATTATCACCATCGCTTCATTCAAATTCGTTTTAATTTCCACTTACATCAACCTTATCAAGTCATCACACATCTGGAAATCTTATTCTTATTTATTTTTACAAAATTGAAAATGAAAATATAATAATATTTTTACCACCAAATACTACTTGTATTTATATTAATATTGAGATTTTTTATATTGAGAAAAAAAAATAAAGAAAAGGTGAATAATACAAATATAAACCTAATCCAATAGAAAAAGAATGACACGAGACAAGATTTTGAATAAACATGAGTATAAGTTAAAAAAGATCAGCTAAGTACGAGTTGAACTCGCGCGAACTAGGGTTACGTTGTCGTTTCAAACAGTATTTTTTTTCACAAAAAAAAATGTTAAAAAGGTTGCAACTGGAGTCATTTTGACGCGTATCGAGATTTCCATTTAGTATAACTTTCGACTCGGTGAAGCTACGACGTTCATTCAAGTTTCAATCGTCAGCTCTTGTCAAAATCTATCGATTATTTATAAAACATTAGTATAAAATTGTATCTGTGATTATAATAAGGTGTTTAAATAAAAAAAAATATCAAAAAATATATAATGTCGGCCTATACACGTCGGAAAGCCAAATCGAAATACAGAGATCGTATACGGTTGGAAAGGGCATCTCAACAGCAATCGAATGATATCAATAAAACACCATATGATCGAGTCAAGCAGTGCCGGCAACGTAAAGTAATGAATGCGGCCGAGCGGATCAACGACGGTGCCAGTACATCTGCAGCTGGGACGGTTGAAATTTCGCAGATAATAATATTAATAATAATAATATTTTATATAGAAACTATATATTACCCGGTACGAGACGTATTCACGTTAAAACCAACGGCCGTGTGCCCCGACACAGCCCCACCCGTTTTTTTTATAAATTGTTTTGCGTTGTTGTTTTTTTTTCCATAGACAGCGCTGTGGATAAGTACTTCACCGGTCTCCGAGCCCTAGCGTGGCCACATTTGAGCAACAACTTGTACCAAGAAATCATGGTTTTTCTCCAACACCGGCTCTTTACAATTTTTTCTCCAACATGCTTGGAA
Source organism: Coleophora flavipennella (assembly GCA_947284805.1). Classification (NCBI taxonomy): domain Eukaryota; kingdom Metazoa; phylum Arthropoda; class Insecta; order Lepidoptera; family Coleophoridae; genus Coleophora; species Coleophora flavipennella. The sequence continues at coordinate 5,803,051 of OX369287.1, read as the reverse complement.
AATTTATTATTTTGACAACCTTCTCCGAGATAAATCGAAATTGCTATATTGGTCAGATACATACGAGCAGCGGCTGGCAAAAGTTGTATGAGAATCCATATCTGTCGTGTTTAGCGGCCAAATAAATTACTGTGTAAACTCATATCTGTCGTGTAATTTAACAATGCAACTATAATTTACTCCGAAACATGGCAACCAAGGAGGTAACTTATCAAAGGTTTTATTTAAATTTCGAATTGACTTTCAAATAAATAGAACACTTAAAAAAATATTATTGAAAAAAAAAACAAATGAACACTTTGGCGTATTAAAAATTATTGTTGTTCGTTGTTCGTCATTGATTTTGAAAAGTAATTATTGAAGTTTTAATTTCCGCGCATTATTTGAGAAAAGTACTATACAAGCCTTGGCTACAACTAGGCATTGATGGACTTACGTATGTGCCTCGGCCCACATTTACACGTTCGTCCATCAATGCCTCTATTGCTGGCCGCTGCAGTAATGTACTATTCTATCCAAGTCAGAACTAACGTAATTCTGTCTTGGCAGACTATGGAACTGTCATATGTGTTGTCAGCTTTTTCCATAGTGGTCAGACCAAGTTCAGGAGGAGCCTTATCAAAAACCGTAACGCACCAAGGAAACGCATTTTATCGCAACGGAAGTGTTTGAAATAACTGCAAATCATCATCACATCAGCTCATATATACGTCCCCACCGAGGAGTTCGAGCCTACCCTGAATTAGGGCGATCGGGCCTTAGTCAACCACACGGGCCCAGTGCGGGTTGGTCAACTTCACATACAACCTTCGAATTTCTTCGCAGATGTGTGCAGGTTTCCTCACGATGTTTTCCTTCACCGTAATAGCGTTGGATAAAAGTATATATGAGATTAAAATTCGAAAACACATTAATAGATAGATAGATAGATAAACCGTTTATTCACCGATCATGCACAAAAAAACAATAACAGCATTGGTACGTGGCAGGACTCGAACCACGACCTCCCGGATAGGAGGTAGCGGCCCTTGCCGTTACGCCACCGAAGCTCCCATTATCAAAATCTGCAAATAATTATCAAAAACCTAAACCTAAAAACATTTATTTGAAGACAGATTTTATTTTTTATAAAATCCGAATGCTCAAATGAATATAAATACACGTTTTCAAATTCAAAAACCGGTAAAGTGCGTGTCAGAACCGTTCACAAAGAGTTCCGTACCATCATACTAGATGGCGCTTGTTTCTTGACGTTTTAAAAAAAACACGTTTTTTGTATGGAGACTTTAACTTTTTCTAATTTTTAATATTTGTTATAGCGGCAACAGAAATACATCCTATATGAAAATTTAACTGTCTAGCTATCACGGTTCATGAAATGCAGCCTGGTGACAGACGGCCAGACAGACAGTCAGACGGACGGACAGCGGAGTCTTACTAATAGGGTTCCGGAACCCTAAAAAAGGCCATCACAGTATTTCTACGATTCTATTGAAAATGAAAGATGATCCTGTACCTATACTTGGTTGCACCTCCAAAGTTCATCATCAGATCAACTTCAAATACCAAAACGAAAAACGGTTTCATACCAAATTTTAGCGCAATCGGGCCCCTGGAAGTCGCTCTAAATCGATCGCAAGATTTGAAGCTACCTAAACAAACTTATATACACACATTGCAAGTTAAAATACAAGCTTTCAAAATAGTATTGTAGTCTGAGGTCGCAATCACAAAATTAATTTCTAATCAATTTTCATATCCCACTTTGAAACTATTTCCGCCATTGAAACTTAAGTGTAACAGCTGGATATTACAGCGATATTACGTCATAATCCAACCCAGATGAACGAGTAGACGCCATTACGAAGCCCGCAATGTGGATGAAACTTTAGGAAAGGAAAAATTCGAGACGAGATGTCTTTTTCCATTTCCATTCTCATACTTTATGCAGAAAAGGGTTGAAGTACGGTTGGATGTACGAGTACATTTAAACGTAATACCTCCGTACGTATTACAGCGTTTTACTTTCCTTTACACATGTATAAGTATATTTTTATCACGCTTTTATTCATCATCATCATCATCATATCAGCCAGAAATCGTCCACTGCTGGACAAAGACCTCCCCCAAGGATTTCCACGACGACCGGTTCTGTGATGACAGCATATGCTGAGCTGCTACCTTTACAGTGATAGGTACAGACTATTGTATTTTAAAAACTACGAAATATTTCACTTCTGCGTACTTATCACTGAATAAACATTTATTCTATTCTATTCTGTTCTATGCACGCTAAGTAAATAATTTTCGAAAAAACTAAAAGCTTTTAATTACAAGCTTTTATTTGAAAAGAGTTTTGCACGCTTTTATTATCACGCTTTAATTAGCTTTATCATTATCATCATCATATCAGCTGAAAATCGTCCACTGCTAGAGAAAGGCCTCCCCCAAGGATTTCCACGACGACCGGTCCTGCGCTGCCCGCATCCATCGGCTTCCCGCGATCTTCACCAGGTCGTCGGTCCATTTTCTGTTGCAAATTAGACGTAGTTTATCCCCTTAAAAGGATTTGCACGACTTACCAGTCACTCTGTAACGGACATTGTGCAATTTCAACAATATTAAACACGTACGTGTTGTATTGAAAACCACATTAGGGCGCACGAACGTCACAACCTGGCCTAAGAGTAGTAAGCTGTCGCCATGGCCGAAATCGGCTGAGGAGGACAGAGATATGCTATATATAAGGGGAGGTAGATAGGTTATATGCGTCCTAAAAGTGAAGCAAAAAAAAGATGCCAATTGGCATCTCTTTTCATAGTAGCATTCGGTAGGTACCTATTATAATGTGTATGTAAATGGATTCGATTTTCAAATGTGGTTTGTTAGTGCATAACCCATCTATGGTAAGAGGAGGATATATATATATGTTGTATTGAATACCACCCTTTTTTAAGTCGGTAAAAATGGCAAAGTGAGTGTCGCAGTGTCTCAAGACTAAGGTTTTTGACCTGTGTGTGTTGCCTGTGATTACATACGGAACTGAGACATGGTCGCTTAATATGGGCCTCATAAAAAGAATCAAGGTTACCCAAAGGGCGATGGAGCTAGCTATGCTTAGAATTTCCCTACGCGATCGAATCAGAAATGTCATCCACAAGAGAACTAAAGTAACCGACATAGCTCACAGAATCACTAAACTTATGTTCATATCAGCTCATATACGTTCCCACCGGGGAACTCGAGTCTACCATGAATTAGGGCGATCGGGCCATAGTCGACCACGCTGGCCCAGTGCTGGTTGGTCTACTTCACACACAACCTTCGAGTTTCTTCGCAGGTGTGTGCAGGTTTCCTCACGATGTTTTTCCTTCACCGTTAAAGCAATCGGTGATTATATGTACGTAAGTTTCGAAAAAATCATTGGTACATTGGCCGTCCGGAGTTTGAACCCGCCACCTCTGGTTAGGAGGACCGAGTCGATACCGGTTGAGCCACCGAAGCTTCCGCCGACGTTTGGAGTTATTACTTGAAAAGTGTTTTTCTCAGGGTACGTACCATTATGTAGTAAGTAAAGTAAGTATAATTATATTATGTAAATATACTTTTCTCTACGCCCTAAAAAAGCGTCGGTGGCTAAAAAAGCGTCGGCGGCTCAACCGGTAACGACTCGGTCCATCTAACCAGAGGTACCGGGTTCAAATCTGGACGGCCAATGTACCAATGAGTTTTTCAAAAAACTTACGTACATATCATTACCGATTGCTTTAACGGTGAAGGAAAACATCGTGAGGAAACCTGCACACGCCTGCGAAGAAACTCGAAGGTTGTGTGTGAAGTCGACCAACCCGCACTGGGCCCGCGTGGTCGACTAAGGCCTAATCGCCCTGATTCAGGGTAGGCTCGAGCCCCTCGGTGGGGACGTATATGAGCTGATATAATAATACTTTTCTCAAACATGCTTGGAAATTTGAGCATTATTTTGTCAAACTTCTTCGAGATAAATCGAAATTGCTGTATACTGGCCAAATACATGCTAGCAGCGGTCTGCAAAAGTTGTATGAAAATCCATATCTGTCGTGTTTAGCGGCCAAATAAATTACTATGTAATTTCATATCTGTTGTGTAATTTAAAAATGAAACTATATTACTCCCACACATTGCAACAAAGGAGGTAACTTATCAAAGGTCTTATTTAAATTTCGAACTGACTTGCAAATAGAACGCTGTTTTTTGAAAAAAAAAACAAATGAACACTTTGGCGCGTGAAAATTTTTTTTGTTGTTCGTTATTCGTCATTGATTTTGAAAAGGTAATGAATGAAGTTTTAATTTCCACACATTATTTGAGAAAAGTACTATACAAGCCTCTAGCGGCTTACCGCGTCCGTCACCAGGTCATCGGTCCACCGAGTGGGAGGCCTGCCTACACTACGTAAAAGTTCGAAAATTATTTTCCATGTCGAGTCATAATTTTACATCTGTGTATTAAATTTCATTACTTGTAGGTTTGATACTCGTAATAGAAAATTGTCTGTGACATATGAACGGACAGATGGACGGACGGATATGACGAAGTTGTAATATTTTCGTTTTTTGCTGATTAAACCTAATCACACCCCGGACACTGCATACAACGGTCATGAAATGATATTTCTAAAAACAAATGACGGAGCAAACAAAATCTCGGCGAAATCCTATACGTACGAGAACCAAATTATAACCGATTGTATCAATCTGGGTGACGAGGGGGTGAGGTCGGAGTCTAGAGAGCGGCAGGGATTGTCCCTACTGTAAGTTAGTAAGTACCATACTTTGACCATAAAAAAAACAGGCGGTCCTATTGGTTATAAAATTATCGTTTATAATTTTATTTATATATATTCTTAAAGAAACATTAATTTCTTGCTTGTAAATGTTTGGAGGTCAATATAAAAACGAGCTAGGTAATCATTTTTTCGTTTTGTAGGCACAGATGTCCCAAGCGGCTGATTCGACCTTTGTAATGGATTTTGTGGTAAATGAAACGAAAAAATATTTTTTCTTGTGGTTAATTAAAGGCCAAACGTTTTCTTCAAAGCAAAATATTAGGTAATTTTAATTTACGGCAAATAGTATTTAATTTTTAGGGTTCCGTACAACAACAGAAAACGGAACCATTATGGGATCACTCGTGCGTCTGTCTGTCTGTCCGTCCGTTTGTCATAGCCAATTTGCTCTGAATCTACTGGACCAAATCAGGTGAAATTTCGGTAGGATGGTGTAATCCTATGACCAAAACACAGATGTGCAAAGCAAATAAATATTTTTTAAAGTAAGGGACATTTGCGGGGGAAAAATTTGATAATTTAAATTAAAAGTTTTGTAAACCTTACTGTGTCACATAACAATAAAAGGGCTAGTTATGGTGATCTCAAATATATTTTTGTTATAGACGAAAGTTGACCATTCCCCCCCTGATTTCCAAAACTACTAAGCCTAAAATTTTGAAAAAAATATAAAATATAGTTCATTGAGGAAAACCTATAAGAATTCTATCAATTGAAAATAAAGTGGTAAACTCAAAATAATACGTTTACTTACGGAAAATAGTTCACTAAAACACCACTAGATAGCGCTAGTAGTATTTTTCTGTTGCTCGCGTTTGTGGTTTTTGTTTGTCATGTGAATTGGTATCATTGGTGTAGTTGTGTGGAGAGGTATATAGTGGTATAGAACCCTCATACCGTGAGTCCAAATCGCACTTGGCCGGTTTTTATTAGACTTCTTTGAAAATACGAGTGATTTTTGTAAGCTTTTGTTTGATTTCTATGAAGTGCTCAAAGGGGTGCAAACTATCATTAAAAACCAGCCAAGCGCTATTCGGACTCACACACTGAGGTTTCACAATAAAAAAAATGTGTTAAAGATATCCTGTATAGAGTAGTAAAGAAAGTAATGTAAGCGCCGAAACATCTCAAAAAAAAAAATTGGTTGTCTGTAAAGTCGGTTTACGGACGATAGTTTAACGTGACAACGTCATAACGTAACGGAACAATGAGCGTAACGGGACAATGAGTCAACCTTTTTCGTGCATGCAACCGGCGTCCATCGATTTATTAGACGTTTTCACGTCAAAACAGAGAGCTCGTAAGACTATTACGTAAAATTTTTCATTCATTCAATACGTTTTTTTCATAAAAACTTTCGTGGTTTTCGTATAAATTGAAACTAAAGGGAAATGTTATTTTTTTTAAAGTTTCTTTTAATGTTGACAGCCCTATTATAAAACTACTTGTTGTATCAACATCAATTTTAAGTTGTTGTGAGCAACACCTACCTTATTTAGTACTAGCTTTTGCCCGCGGCTTCGCCCGCGTGGACATAGCTTTTATGACTCTTTTTGAGGGTGAGTGGTGCGCGAGCCGCAATCAGCTCGTAAGCGTGGACATGAGTTTTCTCCAGGTACCTTAGGAACTGTATCGGCCTATTCGAATTAGCAGTCTTTGTTACTTCCCACCCCCTCAACAAATTCTATACAAAAAATCACTTTAATCCGTTGCTCCGTTGCGACGCTACCGACGTGCGCGAGCGTAGAAAACAGTTGTCCCCAGACCCCTTTGGGAACTATGTCAGGTGTCAGGGTATACTTCATAGAAAATAATATCATTTTCCACCTCATCTCTGTGCTAAAAATCATTTTTTCGGTACGATTTTAAATAACTTAACGAACAAAGAGTATTGTTTTAGTTTCCTCAGAAACTGCATCGGGCTATGATAATTTCCACAGATAAAAAGTAGACTGTTTCATTTCCAGTGATACAGGCTACCTGCATGCCAAATTTCATAAAGATTAATATAGGTGTTGAAGTGTGAATATGTAACAAACAAACACATTTTCAAATTTATAATATTAAGTAAGGATTTCTAAATCTTATATAACATATAGAGCGTCGGTGGCAGAACGGTTAGGGCCACTACCTCCTATCCGGAAGGCCGTGGTTCGAATCCTGCCACTTACCAATATCTATACGAAAATCGATTTCATACTGGTATGTACGTTTATCCGACGCTCTTAAGGTGAGAAAAACATCGTGAGGAAACCTGCACACGCCTGCGAAGAAACTCGAAGCTTCAACCCGCAATGGGCCCGCGTGATCGTCTAAGGCCTGATCGCCCTAACTCAGGGCAGGTCGAGCCCCTTGGTGGGGACGTATATAAACTGATATGATGAATTATCACATATACCTGGCTATAATTATTTAATTTTGTATCTTTTCCACACTTTCCCTAGTGTGGTGAAATTTAAATATTTTATTTGTCTGTTGCGAGTTGTGTTGGTTCGTGAATAAAGCATATTCTATTCTATTATCAAAAAACTAATTCAAATCACTATATCAATCTAGTAAAAAAAATCCTGAAAATATTGATATGGGTCAAATTCTCGAGTCGTGACGCACTTCTCATTGCCGCGCTGGATGGCAATAGACAACCTTAGCAGCAGATAGGACCTCACGTCACATCTCCTCTCTCGAAGGCGACAGCCAATCTTCTTTGTGAAGGCAAAGGCCTCTGAGGGTTCAGCAGCCGGTTGTCTCACAGACCAGCAGTAATTTGCCTCCAGGACCGAGTACTTATTATGCTTCTTTCTCGCCGCAAATTGAGCAGCAGTACCGTACGGGTGAGGAGTGAGGCAGAAAAAGTGGCGTTCCAAAGCAGGCATGTTCCTCTCTGCCATAGCACCTGTTTAGACCCTCCGGCCTTTTGCCATCAGATCGACTAAAGCCGATCATGCATCAAAAATGGAATATTCCATTTGGCCGAGACCAGTGCCCTCCGAGTGAGGTCATTAAGGAATTGGTGACGTGGGAATCTTCCCAAACAACGACCGCAACTCAGTGAGTGATAGCCAATTGCCTCCACCGTGGACCCGCAAATACATTGATGAGGTTCACAGATATTGATATTGCAGGCGGAGAGCAACTGCCACACTCAAATAGTCGCCGTCAGAAGAGTTCCCTTATCTGTGCCTCCTGTTATAAGATGCTAAACTCGATTTATGTGTTTTTAATATTTTTTTCACGATTGGAATCTGTAAAAAATACTTATCTGTTCGTCTATGAATCACATCGCTACGTGCCATAGTTCCAGAGTTAGAGTTGTTTAAAGTAGCTTATGCTGAAAAATACTAAGAAATCCACTCAAAAGTATGAAATAATATTTTAATGTTTTAATACAACTTAAACGCGTTTTATTATCCCTGCAGTGCCATCTATTGACATTCTGCTGCTATGATTAAAATGTGCGGTATTTGTAGCTAAATGCTAATATGTGGAAAAAAGTACTCTATTGTTATTAATGTAAGTATCGATAGATAATATCTCACGGGACCTCTTTAGTTTTCCGGGATAAAGAATACCCGACTGTACAATGATGGTCAAAACACCCCATCCCAATGTAATTTTTTTCATATTGTTACGTTGAGCCATTCTAAAGATACAATTTTTTGCATTCCTGCAGGAAACCATAATTTTTTTTGGATTCACAATGTCCCAGTTTTAGTTCGCGATAAGGGTATCAACGTGTAAAATTTGATTGTAATAAGCCACATTTGCGTGGTGAGCCATTCTATAAATGAATACTTTTGATTTTCCCACGGGAGCTCTTGAATTTTCTGGGATATAAAGTATCCTATATGTTAACCCGGGCTATAAGGAACCAACATACAAAATTTCATCAAAATCGGCCTGGTAGTTTTTGCGTGATACGCGAACATACAGACAGACAGACAGACAGACAGACAAAAATTCCAAAAGTTGTTGTTTTGGCCTCTGTATCGTTAGTTATGTCCACCACAGTTATTATTTTCCAAAAATATTTCATGTACAGACACGGCCCCGTTACAGTTTTATTATATTATAGAAGATAAGTTAATTACTCTTTTAACAGTCTGCTTCTACCTATTACCACACCCCGGACACTCCATACAACGGTCGTGAAATGACATTTCTAAAAACAAATGAGTCAAATGACGGAGCAAATAAAATCACATACGTTCTAGCATTAAAATATCTGTATCTATCTGGGTGACGAGGGGGTGAGGTCGCAATCTAGAGAGCGGCAGGGAGTGTCCATACTGTATGTTAGTACTAATATAAATAGTATGCTATTACCATTTATTTGTATAATTGAAAACGCTAAACACGTTACAAAAAAAACGAATTAAATCGTAATTACCAAATACAATTTTGCGGTTTTATAGTTAATTTTCTAATAAAAGCACTTACGGACTTTAATAAAATTTACATTCGGTCCAACTTAGAAGCATTAAATAAAAAAAAGAATTATGAAAATCGGTTCACAATCTGCAAAGATATCGCGTAACAAACATATTATGGAAGAAAAAACAAATTCCTTTAATTATTTCTCATGCATATCCATTTGTCTTATCCACAACTGATGTGATGAAAACCTGATATTTTTATGTAAATGTAATAAAAACGGAAGGTTCTCATTTATCTCCAGTGAGAAACGGTCGGCTTCCAGGGCCCTAACCATTATATGGCTTGGCCAGAGTGTATCATTAATACAAATTAGATGAAGTTCCACCGAAACAAAAGGGAACCTTCATATTTTATGAAAGTTCATGAAAAACGTAATATTTTAAACGTCGGACAAAAAGTCCCGGTTATCAATCACTGACATTTTTACCTGGCTGCCCAAGAATAAGCGTAGTCTTATTTGGGTGTATCAAAGCCAGTTACTTTCGAGCGAGCTTTTTCGAACGCCGCGAGTATTGTCGTCGTGAAAAAAAAGTTTTTCTAATCTTACACAAAATGTAATCAACAAAAAAACGAGTTTGTAGCACGATGCGGAGATATTCATTCTCCTTTCATTCGACCATCTTTGTATCCCATTTATTTCTTTTCCGCGCATGCCTCAATCTATTTGACAATATCATTTTAAATTCTTTCCGAACACAATCACAAAACTTAATAAATTATAAAATAAATTACCTTAATACCTAGATATATTTACCGGCTGCTCCCTTTATAAGACCCATTTTGGGTAATATATAATTATATGTTTAATTCGTTTGTGTATAGTATAAATTTAATGTATGATGTTTACTAATTTTCGTATTTTTCTTTTTAGGTCTTAATTTTACTAATAAAATTAATTCTGTGGCACGCATATTCTATTTAAACCCACGCCCTGCTACCTACTACCTACAAGTTTGTTTAAAAACGTCCATCCATCCATCGGTCCGTCCGTTGCGCTTATCCTAGCCGATAAACCGATGCTCCGATTTCGATCAAATTTTGAAATTAAAAAAATATATAATTTGTCAAAGGATTCTGAGTGGCTTCAGATTTGCTTACCGTTAAAGGTTAGCTGTCATATAATAAAAACACAAGAGCATAAAAACCTTACTCCTTTTTTGGTCAGTCAGGTAAAAATTTATTCTATGTCACTCATAGGTTCGGGACGAATCTAACGACACGTCGTACTCCAAATCCATCAAGCCGTTTAAACAACAGAGCGTTCCAAATAAATATATAAATACATAACCATCCGTCTGACGCAATTGGGTAAGGATCACAAAAAAATCGACAAAGTGCGAGTCAGAACCACACACAAAGGGTTCCGTACCATCATATTAGATGGCGCTAGTTTCTTCACGTTTTAAAAAAAAACTCTTTTTTTGTATGGAGACTTTAACTTTTTCTAAATTTTAGTATTTGTTGTTATAGCGCCAACAGAAATACATCATCTGTGAAAATTTCAACTGGCCTTTATACAAAAATGGCCTATATGGAGGTAAAAAATACACATTTTAAATTTTAAAGCTCTAGAGGTATCTCAGCAGTTTCTTCGTTACTAATGCCATATTTGGGAATACCAATTGTGAATAAGAAAAAAAACCCCGCATAAGATTTCGTCACTTTCAGGAAAATTCAAGAATATTAACTAGTCTAAAAATTGCATCATTTGATCACTAAGAAAACGCCTTTGTTCTATTCAATGGTACATAGCTCAGGGGATTGGAACATCAAAGACATGCCACTGGTTACTAATAAAAGATCATAAGTAGTGTCACCATAAGGTCAATAATAAAAAAAAACAATAACTTTTTTATTTTCAATAAAAATTGGCATTGAACTTCAAAAACTGAATCGGCAGTTTCGTAGGTAAAGACCTGTTATATGCAATGCTCTTGTATAAATTATTTTTCTATCTGACCTTGTAAGTAGCCTAACGAACAAGGTGTTGTGTTATTGACTCATCTGGATTGCCTAAGTGACGAAAAGGTTACATTTTAAGCAGTTGAGTTTTTGGGTTTTTAAATTAATTTCGTTGTTTATTATCTTCATCATATCAGCTCATATACGTCCCCTCCGAGGGGCTCAAGCCTACCCTGAGTTAGGGTGATCGGGCCTTCGTCGACCGCACTGGCTCAGTGCGAGTTGGTCGACGTTACACACCCTGGACACTTCATACAACAGGCGAGAAATGACATTTCAAAAATCGAATGACGGAACAAAAAAATTACGGCGATATCCTATACGTTCGAGTACCAAACGGTTACCAATCTTCATCAATCTGGGTGACGAGGGGGTGAAGTCGCAATCTAGAGAGCGGCAGGGAGTGTCCTTACTGTATGTTAGTACTAATATATAGACTTTGACACAACATTCGAGTTTATTCGCAGGCTTGTGCAGGTTTCCTTACGTTGTTTTCTTTACTGTAAGAGCAAAGTATATATGTATATTAGTACTAATATACAGTATGGATGTCGCAGGCATACTGTATAATTCGTCATTATGCATACGGTCAGGCACATTTCAGGCAAATAATATAATGGCGAGGGCGGGGAGCCTCGCATCGCGAGGCTCTTTGACAGTTACATCAATCACACCTGACCGAACCGACTATCGCACGGCATTTTGAAAATTTGCCTGAGTCGGCGTTGACCGTTTATATACGGACGAATTATTTCAATTTTCCTGGCTCGGCATTTTACAATCTGCGTACAGAATTTTACATTTTGCCTGAATGTTTACATACGGACGAATTATTACAACTTGCCTGAATCGGCGTACAGCATTTTACATTTTGCCGGACCGTTTACATACAGACGAATTATACAATTTGCCTGACCGTATGTAAAATTACTAATCATACAATTTGTCTGCCACATGGACATTCCCTACCGCTCTCTAGATTCCGACCTCACTGCCTCGTCACCTATATGGATAAAGATTGGTTATAGTTTGGTACTCGAAGGTGTAGGATTTCGCCTTGAATTCGTTTGCTCCGTCATTTGTTTTTAAAAATGTCATTTCACGACCGTTGTATGCAGAGTCCGGGGTGTGGTAAGAGCTTCGAGTAAACATACAACGTTTATTCATTCATAATTCATTTACTAGGCATGATTCAAAAACCATTGTACTCGTTAAATGTTTATTTTGCTATATACCGCTCTTAATCACTATCAGTGCTGTAGATACCTACTTAATATAGGGCGTAACAAAATTTGTGTAGGTCCCGTTAACTGAAGCTTCTACTTATCATACTGAACAACTTTTGTTCTACGACTTTGCTGAAATCCCAAAAAAAACTTTTTTTACTCTTCATACAAATCGATCAGCTATCGTTGTTAATAATAACTTTCCCCAAGTCCCCCATAGTCAATTCTCAAAAAAAAATTTGGACCCTTCATACTAAAATGAACAAAATTGGTCAATCAGCTGATTGATTTGAAGAGTAAAAATATTTTTTTGCGATTTCAGCAAACTCGTAGAACAAAACCATGTTTCCTATTTTCGTGCCCAACTTAAATGGCTACCTATTCCCCGTCGGCGGGATTCACACATCTTGTCTCTCCTTTATAATATCCTTTTTAATCCTGTCACTCCTTCTTACCTCAAAAATCGCTTTGTCTTTCGTTCATCTACCCTAAACCGCACCTTGCGAACATCCAGCACCCTAATCCTCGATATCCCCATCCACTCTTCCTCCGTCTATTCCAACTCTTTCACAGTTCAAGCAATCCGGCTGTGGAATTCGCTGCCTGAGTCTATCAGGCGTGCTCCAACGCTACAATCTTTTAAAAGGCTTGTGAAAACTCACTACTTAACTTAATAATATCATTGTTCTCTGCTTCTAAATCCTTTTTTTTCCATCTTCCTTACTATCTAATTTTCCTTTCTTTACCATACATAGATAAAATATTTAATTTATTTATATTTTTGTTTGTTTATGTATATATTTATTATTTTTTAAATTATTGTTATAATATTTAAGTGTTTTATTTATTTAAGTATTTTATATAACTGTTTATTTTTCTGTTTTTAATTATTGCACCGCCCCCTAACTTATTCTATCGCTGTTTCCGTACCCAAAGGTTGCCTGGAAGAAATTGCTACCTAGCAATAAGGCCGCCTATTGTATAGGCTTTCCTCTTTGTTATTTATTTCTTTTTTTATGTTGTGATGCAACAAAGAATATTGTATTGTATTGTAAAAGTTGTTCAATATGATGATTAGAAGCCCCAGTTAACAGGACCTACAACAATTTTGTTACACCGTGTAAACAGGATCAATTCTCAAAAAAAATTTGGGCCCTTCATACTTAAATGAACAAAATTGGTCGATCAGCTGATCGATTTGTATGAAGAGTAAAAACATTTTTTTGCGATTTCAACAAAGTCGTAAAACAAAAGTTGTTCAGTGTGATGAGGGGAGTAAGCCCGCTTCCATCTCCGGCATCATCGTCACTTACCATCAGGTGAGATGATGCCAAGGGCTTATCAAGTGAGGATAAATAAAAAAAAAGAAGCCCCAGTCAATGCGACCTACACCAGTTTTGTTACACCCTGTATATTTATGTGAATAGGTACTTAACCCAAACTTGAACAAACAACCAAAAGGCAATATTTCGCGGAACATGTAGAACGTAATTTTAACATTTATACGAGAGTTTTGCGTTGATCCGTAGAATTTAATTAACGTCATATCGCTCAGGCAGGCATTTGTGAAGAATGCCGAGCTCCGACGATATTTGCGGATCAGGATCAGATGTTAAATGAAAATTTGACACGCATACACGGCCCAGATTTCGTTGTTTTGCCTTGTATGTTAGGATTTACGAATCGGAGATGACGATTACGTTACGATTTTAGAACGGCATTTTGTCTTTGAGCGAGGTATGCTCGGAGTTTCCCTAAGCTGCCGAATCAGAAATGAGGTGATCCGTAGGAGAATCAAACTAACCGACATAGCTCACAGAATCGGTTAACTTAAGTGGCAGTGGGCATGGCATATAGCTCGTGGAACAGATGGCCGTTGAGGCACTAGCAAGATTTCATTACAGACACCGGGACAGGTGATACTAAATAAAAGCTTATAAAAAAGTGGCTCACTGCATGTCGGCCCACGCGCAAACTAGGCTTCCGTAGCTTTAAATGTACAGAGGCCAGCAAATCAAGCTATACACTCGTAGTGCGATTCTGATCCATACCCATTCGGCATAAGAACAGTACAAAGTCCAAAGTGTGTAGCTTGATATGCTGGCCTGTGTACCTACTGTTGCAAAAATGAATTAAATTAAGTTCTCGAGTGGCGACCGCGCACCGGAAGATGTAGCGTAGGCAGGCATCCCAAATGGTGGACCAATAATTTGGTGAAGGTCGCGGGAAGCCGCGGACAGCGCAGGACCGGTCGCCGTGGAAATCTTTGGGGAAGGTGTCCAGCAGTGGACATCTTTCGGCTAATATGATGATTTTGTCTTTATTACGCTTTTTGTAAAATTGTGTAAGACCTTCCTTATTATTATAAAATGGGTTAGGGTTCCGTAATCAAAGGGTGCCAAAGGGATCCTATTACTAAGCCTCCGCTGTCTGTCTGTGTGTCTGTCAGCGGGCTGTATTTCATTAACCTTGATTGGTAGATAGTTGTAATTTTCACAGTTTTTATGTATTTCTATTGCCGCTATAATGACAAAAAAAAAAATAGCTTCCCGCGACCCTCACTAGGTCGTCGGTCCACCATGTGACCGTATGGCTCCCGACTTAGAATATCCCATCTCTTGCAATGGGGGTCGTAAGAGACGCTAAGGAATTTTTGAGCGGAGGATGATCAGCAGCGTCCTTTCCGTGCATTACAACACACCTGCCACCACACTGCGATCGCCAACCTGCCTGCCAAGCGTGGTGATTATGGCAAAACCATTCAAAATGACATGATAGTGTAAATATCGAATTCTTTGTCCCAATTACAAGTGAACTTTACAACCTTATTCTCCCCTCTCCATTTCCTCATCGGACGACCAGGCGCGGAGGGCGGTTCCATCCCTTTGTCGTTAATGTTCCATCTTTACGCACGAAGCGTTTTGCTTCTTTCTTCATCATGCGAACGGCCAAGGAGTGGAATTCCCTGCCGGCGTCTGTATTACCCGATTCGTATAATTTAGGAATCTTCAAGATGAGAGTGAATAGGTACTATTTGAGCTTGCGTGTTATATCCTCGGCTGCATCGGCACTTACCATCAGGTGAGGTGTAGCCAAACACACTCAAATTTTTAATAAAAAAAAAAGAGTAAAATCACTAAAAGGTTAAATTTTGTAACTTCATGAAAGTGAGGTATAAAGAGCGACTTTGTCTGTGTTCCCACACATTAACTTTGACACGTTAATTAAGTAATTAAGGCATCTAATTAGATACTTGTCTACGATAAGATGAAATGTTATTCGTTACTTTCCCTCAGTAAAGTGACGTAATAGTGACTTTGTTCCAGTGTACTATGAATAATTTTCGAAAAACCTAAAAGCTTTTTGGTGCAAGCTTTTATCGTCACGCGATATATATATGCATGCAAAATTTCAGCTCAATCGGGACCCGGTAACTGGGTAAAATTTAACTAGCAAGATTTTATTACAGACACCGGGACAGGTGATACTAAATAAAAGCTTGTAAAAAAGTGGCTCACTGCATGTCGGCCCACGCGCAAACTAGGCTTCCGTAGCTTTAAATGTACAGAGGCCAGCAAATCAAGCTATACACTCGTAGTGCGATTCTGATCCATACCCATTCGGCATAAGAACGGTACAAAGTCCAAAGTGTGTACCTTGATATGCTGGCCTGTGTACCTACTGTAGCAAAAATGAATTAAATTGATTTTAAATATCTGCTATGGTATCGCTACATAATACGTGTAATTTAGATTTAGGGCCCAAAAGTGGATACATGAAAAGAAATTATTTGCGGGGTATATCGGAAATATAGTTTAAGAAAAAAGTTTTCGTTACATTACGTTTTAAAAAACAAAATAATGTTTTCCGTTCTTATAGAAAATTTCGTGAGAAATATTTATGGTCTTTTTAAAATTTAACTGCACATCTTAAGTTAGTCGACTATTACTCCTAAACTAAGCCTGCAGTGATAATTTTCCTTTTAGATTAATTGTTCCATGTATATAGTGCCATATATTCCAACATACTTATTAATGTTTGTAGTAAATAGTTATATACTTGTTTCCAACATATTAATTTCCTGAAATACCGGTTTAGATGGTAGAGGGTGGGGGATATGTAACTCAAATAAAAATTATCACTTGAAAATTGAATATTTCGTAAACGAACCATTCTATTCAAACGATGGCCCTAATTCAGGGTAGGCTCGAGCCCCTCGATGGGGACTATCATGAGATAATATGATGAAACGAATCATTTGTCAAAAAAATGTTGTTCGTAAACACTCAATATTTTAAAAGATCTATTCAACGATATAACACCCCACACCATGGAGAACGTGAATAAAAAACACCCCACTGTGTAGGGGAGGTACCTTAGAACATTTTTCTTAACGTATTTTTATAGGCGTCGGAGATTTGTATAACCGTACAAAATTTCATCTTTAGTCTTCGAGTTAGAACGGATGTGACATACCGACGGAGAGACAGATGGACACAGTGAAACTATTACCTGACTACCAAACCATAAAAAACAGGTATCGTTTAAAAAACGTCACGATACATTATTTCGCCTATAGGTACATTGAAACGTATTTGAAGAGTGCATTATTTTCTATGGAAAGTCGAAAACAAAATTGAGATTTTTAAACAGTCGCTATGTCTGCGTTAACGAAACGAAAATTGACCTGTATAATTTTACAAATTGACCTGTATAATTTTACAAAAAGACCTGTATAATTTGTGCTTTGCCTACCCTCAATTTAGTGTATAACCATTAGTTATAAATATACTAGAATTTGCCCGCGGCTTCGCCCGCGTGGACATCGTTTTTATGACTGTCTTTGAGGGTGAGTAGTGCACAAGCAAGGACATTAGTTTTCTCCAGATCCCTATCCCAGATCGGGCTATTCTGATTAGCAGCCTATGTCATTTCCTACTCCTTAAAAAACTATCTGTGCGCAAAAAATCACAAAAATCCATTATTTTGTTGCGATGTTAAGGAAATAAACCAAAAAGACCATTTTTTAGTACCCACAGGAACTGCTTTGAAGTATGCTATTTTCACGAGATAAAAAGTAGTCTATGTCCTTTCCCGTGATACAGGCTACCTGTATACCAAATTTCATCAAGATTGGTCAAGGTGTTGAAGCGTGAAAAGGTAACAAACAAACACATTTTCAAATTTGTAATATTAGTAAGGATAACCCGATTTCCGCTCAACCATAACTGATAATCCTTGTATTATTAGAGCCTCTAACAATAGACTGTGATAGTAATAATCCGACCAGGACAAAAGGTCGCCATAATGCGGCAAGCTGAGCGTAACACGAAACGTTCGCATAAGACAGCTTAACCTGTTGCTTTGGATACTTGAATCCGTAGATGTAAAGGTAGGTATTATACATAAATGTATTATTTACCATCCCTTATGTATAAATATAAAAAATAAAACAATACTATATACTATATTAAATTTACGCTACACTCTTACTCAGCGCAGTCGGTTGGAGTTCAGTGCGAAGGGGAGAGAAAGTGTAGCGCGGTAACTTTTTTTCATTCCATCTATTTGTTTCGTTACGCATGCGCTGACATGTGTTTTAAAACCCAAATTCCATCAATCGTTCAACATTTCCATCCTTCAATATTTTTATTAAAAAAAAGTTTTCTTTAAGGACCCATCTTGGGTAAGATTTTTTTTATCCACAATTGGTAAGCCCTTAGCATTCTTGACTGATGGTAAGTGAAGATGATGCCGAAGATGGAAGCGGGCTTACCAAGATTCCCCAATGCAATGGATAACTGGCTATCTTATCTTCAAGCCGGAACACATCAATGTTTTTAACACACTTGATGTTTGGCGGCAAGACTTACAAAAGATGGTGGTAGCTAGCCAGGCGGGCTTAGAAAATGCCCTACCACCAACCAAATTATGTTTTGTGTAAATTATTTAATTTGTAAATATACCTTCTCTTAATTTCTATGTACTTTTTTTAAGTCTTTTATCTCAGAATTAAATTAAATTGTGTGAGCACGTACGGCGTTTTTAAGAACCCATGCCCTACGTACACCTTACCTACCCGTCGTGCCACAAAAGAGTCGAACTATTCGGGCATTGTAGAAGAGGACTGCTTTCATTGCCACAATTATTGCTCTGCCTCGGAGTTCCGCTATCTTAAGTGACCTTCAAGGTCAGCTGGGATTAGCTCGTCAATGGAAAGGACTACAAGGACAACTTCGCTGGATTTCACTTCCTTTATAAATCAGTAACCTCGTGCGCCAGGCCTGGGTACTTGATCCTGCATAAGGTTTTCATCGAATAATATAATGATATCCACCAAGACACCCTCGACTGCACCCAATCTATCAACTTGATGTCAGACTTATTCTAAGGATAGTCCTGTCTGTGATCATGGGTCGGTCCTAGGAGAGCTTGGCATGGTCGTTCTCGAGAACCGGCTCCAGCATGTACTTTTAGTACGGAAACCGCCAATATATGATGCCATGTTTCAAAGGGAGCTCTTGGTTTTAGGATCCTTTTTTTTTTTTTATTCACAATTGGTAAACCCTTGACAACATCTCACCTGGTGGTAAGTGACGATGTTGCCGAAGATGGAAGTATAATTGACCCCGCCGGGAATCGAACCCGCGACCTCCTGTGTAAAGACAGTGAACTTTGCCTCTGAGCTACGGAGGCGGTTGAATTGGTTGGCGGCTGGTTGCTTAGTTGTGTCTGTGCATATAATTAGTGTTGGCAAGCACTCACCGACAGCTAGGTCATATAGTGAGTGCCGCCGTGAGGCGAGGGCAAGGACCAGCTACGGTAGGTCTTGCCGCCAAGACGCTTGTCCTGGTACTCTGCAAGGCGAGTGCCTCGTGGAGGAGAACCACTACCTACCCTCCAGGTAGGTCTCGGAGCTGAAGGCACGCTCACCTCCCGCGGCTTTCGCTGTTAGCAGTTCGATCCATAGTAATAGGTAGACAGTTAAAGTTTGCGCAGAGTAAGTATCGATACTGCCACTATAACAACAAATAATAAAAAAATAAAATAAAGAGGCCCAATAAAAGAAACGTGATTTAAAAAAAACTTGTGTGATGGTACAGAACTCTTCGGGTGCGAGTGCAACTGGCACTTGGCCGTTTTCAGGGTTCCGTACACAAAGGGTAAAAACGGGACCCTATTACTAAGACTTCGCTGTCCGTCTGTCACCAGGCTGTATTTCATGAACCGTGATAGCAAGACAGTTTAAAATATTTACAGATGATGTATTTTTGTTGCCGCTATAACAACAATGAATAATAAAAAATTAGAAAAAGTGAAAAAATAAGGGTGTCTCCATACAAAAAAAGTGTTTTTTTTAAACAAGAAGAAACTAGCGCCATCTAGTATGATAGTACGGAACCCTATGTGTGCGATTCTGACTCGGACTTGGCCGTTTTTTATACATTGTAGCGATTAATAAGTGCTATCTATGTTGTAACGTGTTACTTGCTACAAAACTTGGCCCCAGACGAGATACTAGTTACTAACTTGGCTAGTTGCTTTGCAGTGCACTTTAAACGCCTTCGCCATTTACCGTGATCGCTGCTTAATGCATAAAGCCTTCTCAAGTTTACGACGAGAAACCATCAAGGTGGACATTTAAAAAGATTTTATTAGATTTTCATCATCATCATTTCAGCTCATATACGTCCCCACCGAGGGGCTCGACCTACCTTGAATTAGGGCGATCGGGCCTTAGTCGATCACGCGGGCCCAGTGCGGGTTGGTCGACGTCACACACAACCTTCGAGTTTCTTCGCAGGCGTGTGCAGGTTTCCTCACGTTGTTTTCCTTCACCGTAAGAACGTCGGATTAGATTAATATATATTAATTATTATATTAGATTTTACTGATGTTTATGTAGTACCTAACCAGATTGATTCTATCTAACTTTATTTCTTTATAAGGGTGCGGCTTTTATCTTTACTAAAAAGTATTTTGAATATTTTTGTCGGTGGCGTAACGGCTTAGGTACGCCGCCTCCTGTCCGGGAGGTCGTGGTTCCAATCCTGCCATGTACCAATGTGATTTCGAATTTAGATTTCATATGTAAGTTTATCTGAAGCTCTTACGGTAAAGGAAAACATTGTGAGGAACCTTCACACGCTTGCGAAGAAGCTCGCAGGTTGTGTGTGAAGTCGACCAACCCGCACTGGTACCGCGCGGTCGACTAAGGCCCTATCGCCCTAATTCAGGGTAGGCTCAAATCCCTCGGTGGGGACGTGTATGATCTGACATGATGATGATTTAGAACAGATAACGATGTAGTACCTACGTGATTAATTAAGAGACCTCAATTTAGTAGATTTCTGTTCAGAAATTCTTGAGGATTCGAGTAAAGTTATGTAGGCACCTTACAACTCGTAACTCGAATAATTGACAAACGCTAAACGCGTTAAAACAACCGACTTTAGCTGCAACTATTTAAAGATACTCGCAGTCATCTAGCTTATTTAGCCGTTGAGTTAACTGCCTAACCTTTTAAGTAAATGGCGCCGTTAAACTAACTGCCTGAATGATTATTCAGCCATTCAATTAAACGCCTAGGCAAATGACTTGGATCGATAACGTTCAACTTCTGCTAGCCAGGTAATTTAATATCGCACCTCACACCTTAGCGATAAGACCACCTATATGTACAACTGCCTCAATCATTGTTTCTTTTTTTTTCTTAAGTTGTGCAATAATGTGTTTTCAATCAATCAACCAATAAATCAAAAATTATATATGCCTGAACCTAGATTTCCCCATACACATCTTACTCAACTTCTACTTTATGGTTATAACAACACCTTGCTAGAAAGTAAAAAGCGATTTTCCAACCCTCGATTTACGTAGAACATTTAAAAGGTTAATTGCTGTTCCTCAATTGCAAATGTACGTAAAATTTGGTCTTCTCGTTTCCAAATAAAATAAAAAACTTAGTAAAAATTTGACAGGACGAGCCCATTAAAGATTTAGAGGTACCCTGGACACTTCATACAACGGGCCAGAAATGACATATCAAAAAAGGAATGACGGAACAAACAAAATGGCGTAGAAATCATATAAGTTCGACAACCAAACTGTAACCAATTTGTATCAATATGGGTGACGAGGGGGTGAGGTCGCAATCTAGAGAGCGGCAGGGAGTGTCACTACTGTAGGTTAGTACTAATATACAGGGTGTAACATAAAGGTGTGGTGATACTTTGAGGTGGGCTTGTACCCATCAAACTGAACAACTTTCTCCATGGAACCCATAGTCAAATCGCAAAAAAAAGTTTGAACTTCCCATACTAAGTTGGCTGATCAGCTGGTCGAGTTAGTATGGGAGAGCCAAATTTTTTTTTGCGATTTGACTATGGGTTCCATGGATAAAGTTGTTCAGTTTGATGGGTACAAGCTCACCTTAAAGTATCACCACACCTTTATGTTACACCCTGTATACTTTGCCCATGTGTACAAAAACGTTATAAAAATACGTGCTGAAAACGAGACATTAAGTTCGCTAGGCTCAATAACAAAACCAACGTCTTAGTTTTGCCATGTCCGTCTGTCTATCGATATGTCACAGCCCTTTTAATTGAAGAAGACTTAGCAATAAGGCGGCGCATTGGAAACTTCTATGATGATGATGATGATTGGAAACTTTGGTCGCAGGGATCTCGATTTTTCGTAATAATTACAAAACATATAAAAGTGTTTTTTTAACAAATTCTTCATTTCAATGACTTCATTTTGACAGTTACAGAAACACGATTAATTAACTTTTATGGGTGTTAAATATATATATCATATCAGCTCATATACGTCCCCACCGAGGGGCTCGAGCCTACCCTGAATTAGGGCGATCGGGCCTCAGTCGACCACGCGGGCCCAGTGCGGATTGGTCGACTTCACACACACCCTTCGATTTCTTCGCAGGTGTGTTGTGCAGGTTTCCTCACGATGTTTTCCTTCACCGTTAAAGCAATCGGTGAGTATATGTACGTAAGTTTCGAAAAACTCATTGGTACATTGGCCTTCCGGATTTGAACCCGGCACCTCTGGTTAGGGGGACCGAGTAACGTATATAAGTATGTATATATCAGTCTCTGGTTCCCATAACACAGGGAATCCTACTTAGGGGCCAGATGACCATGCGTGATTTGTCCCAGAATATTTATTTATTTATTTTTTAACAGAAAAAATTGTAACAAAAAACCTCTTTTAAAACAGAGATTTGCATTCTACAGGCAAACTGAACCGATTTAAACCTCTTAATTTTTTTAGTTAACAAGTTTATTTAAAAAAAATTATGTGTAGTTTTTAATCGAAACGAAAAAAAAACATTCAAAAAGTACACAAGTGTGGTTATTTTCTTTACTCGCCCTTAGGCTAACATTGCTCATGGCCAAATTCAGGGTTCCTATTTACATGTAAAGTAGAAGGGGGGAGCTGATACACCTGGTTTTTGCTAAGTACTATGTAAGCACATTTTTTAATAGGGATGACGACAGCATCAGAAATAAATTATGAACTCTTGATCACTAAATTGTCCTCCTACTTAAACTTCGGGAAACGTTTCGCGTTTTATTTTCCATCAAGTCTTCGATTTTTTATTCACCAAAATTCCAAAATGAGTGCATAAAAATGATGCTGCTAAACTATAACGTCACGCCTAGGTATTTCTAACATTTTTTTAACAAAATGTCGTTTTTGACAGATGATAAAAAGTAACTTAGATGACTAGAATTCGTCATCCCTATTGCCATATAGTGATGGCTAGCTGTCCCGGCGAACTTCGTTCACCTTACACTACACTTCACTACCCTAACCTACACTACATTACCCTACTCTACACTACCCTGCCCTACACTACCCCACCCTACACTACACTACCCTACCCTACCCTACATACACTACACTATCCTACCCTACACTACACTACACTACCCTACCCTACACTACCCTATACTACACTACACTATCCTACCCAACCCTACACTACACTAACCAACCCTACCCTACACTACACTACCCTATCCTACCATACCCTACCCTAACTACACTACACCTACGCTAGACTACCCTACCCTAAAACCAATTATTTTTTGACAGATATTTTATTTATTGTTTTTTTTTATTTAATTCCGAGCATTTTCATATTTATTCACCTTTTAAACCTTCTCTGGACTTCCACAAATAATTCAATACCAAAATTAGCCAAATCGGTCCAGCCGTTCTCGAGTTTTAGCGAGACTAGCAATAACGAATATTTTAACGAATAGCAATTCATTTTTATATATATAGATATATATATATATATATATATATATATATATATATAGATATAGATTACGCGCTAAACGTCTTGTACAATTTATTTTGAGTCTTAATGTTTTAAAACTACTCTTTTTCCTATTCGTGGTAAATTATTTTTTAAAGAGTGTGAATGTTTTGCAATGTCATCATATCAGCCGAAAATCGTCCACTGCTGGACAAAGGCCTCCCCCAAGGATTTACACGACGACCGGTCCTGCGCTGCGCGATCTTCACCAGGTCGTTGGTGCACCGTGTGGAAGGCCTGCCTACGCTACGTCTTCCTCTACGCGGTCGCCACTCGAGAAATTTACTACCCCAACGGCCATCTGTTCTACGAGCTATGTGCCCTGCCCACTGCCAATTCAGTTTAGTGATTATGTGAGTTATGTCGGTTACTTTGATTTTCCTGCGGATCTCGTTTCTGGTTTGCAATCTTTAAAAAAGAAGGTTCTCAATTCGACGATATATATTTTTTGTTTTTAGGCGATTTCTTTGGAGGTTGATTTTGTAGATTATTTTTGTAATTGATAGTCTCCTTGCCCTAGTACGTCTCATAATATAAATTGTATCGAAATCGGATAAGTACTTTTTTTGGAAATCAATGAAAAAAAAAGTGTAGCAAAATTGTGCTGAGTTGTTGCGCTTGAATCGATTTTTTTTATGTGTAAAGCGTTGTAAATTATAATGAGTATTTGCTACTTATATTATAATCTTTCATCAGAACACATCAATCATGTTAAAGAATGTTATAGAACATATTTTTTGTTATACAGTCACGAAACAGTGACATTATTCTTCACTTTAACAGTGACATTCACCTACCTCCTAGGAAAATCCACGCAAGACCCAGGGCACAGGCATAAATGATAAATGTTAGCAGTAAAAGGATTATAATTTACAGAGGCACAGCGTGTCTTGGAGTTTGGTTATCCAAGCCAATATTAAATGGATCCATATTTCGCGTGTAATATGAGACATGGTGTAAGTTAATTACATGTTAAGACTCCGTTCACGTGAAACTTTTTGTATCTCTACGTACTAAATAAAGGTATAAGAGTATATATTTAAATGAGTTTCTAGGGAGACGTAGATATTTTTTTTTTCTAAGGATCGTTCAAGGGTTGCCAACTTTTTTTTTTACAAGAAATAAAGTTAAGGTCGGAGAAGAAAAATAAACAGGGTTTTGAAAAATGAATAGTAGGTACTTTTTTAAATATTTTAAACTAGCCGTCCACCTGCGGCTACGTCCGCGTTGTTTTCGTTTTTCCCGAAGAAATAAGACGTTATTTCGCGGTAAAAAGCAGCCTATGTCCTATTCCAGGACCTAACCTATAAGTGTGCTAAGTTTCATTCGGATCCGTGCCGTGGTTGAGGCGTGAAAGAGTAACAAACATCCATATATTCATACATACAAACTTTCACATTTATACAATTACTAGCTTTTGCCCGCGGCTTCGCCCGCGTGAGAATTGTTTTAATGACTATCTTAGAGGGTGCGCGGTGCGCGCGCCGCAAACAGCTCGCGAGCGTGGTTAGGAATTTTCTCCAGATCCCTCGGGAACTATGTTTGTTTATGCTTATTAGTAAATTTACCACTTGCTTTTTATCCCGTGAAAATAGCATAGCCCGATGCAGTTCCTGAGGGAACTGAAAATATACCCTTTTTTTGAGTCATTTCTTTAACATCGCAATGGAAAAATGTATTGTGTGATTTTTTGCACAGAGATGGTTGAGGGGGTGGGAAATTACAAATTACACGTTAAGCTTCGCAAACATTGCATGGTAAGCTACGTGACGTAATTATAAATCCGAAATAGCGGACTGCCAAAGATGGCTGACCGGTTATTTTTTATGTGTTTATAAAGGGTTTGCTGAGAAGAAAACGAAATAATTAAAATTATTTTAGAATAAAAGCTTGTAAATAAAAGTTTTAAGGTGTGGTGAGCTTGTACTCATAATTTTGAACAACTTTTGTTCATAAACTTTGCTGAAGTTGCGTTTTTTTATGATTTTATACAAATCGGTCAATTGATTGGATGGTTTGTATAGGAAGGTTTTTTTTTATAATCGATTTTGGTATTTTGGAGAAAGTTGTTCCATTTGACTAGTGGAAGCTCACCTTAAAGTATCACCGATACTTTAAGGTGGCCCAATATTAACGACCAATATTACTTAGCCAATTAAAACTTTTATGAACAAGAGTTAACAAGTAATTACTTTCTGTAGGTTCTGTTCGGCTAGTTACTAAAGATGAAAATATGAGTTAACCTTGCGTGAGTGATCAAATTTTTTTTTTCTACTCCCATTTGGTAATTTGCTTAATATATTACCATTACAGATTTTCGTTATTTTTGACGTCAATTACTCCTAAACGATAGAAAACCCAAGGTTGAAAAAAATATCCTTAGGATGTTCCTTAAAGTCAAAAGCTATTAGAAACACGATTGAGCAGTTTTGGCTCGATAGAAAAAAATCACAAAGATAGGTCTACACCGTAACTTTCAACTCTAGTTATTTCTAATATTTTGAGGTATAAATTTTAAATAATATATGTACAACAATATTTTTTATGATAATACAAAGTGAGTAATGTTATTATTTTTTATACTTTAATTGTAGTTTTTCACTGAAACGAAAAACCATTGAAAAGGTGAAAAAGTATGGTTATTATCTTTCCTCTTTACACGTAAAGAAAAAACAGAGACAATTGTTCCAATCAATACCTCGTCAAATCATATCACAAAAGTATTCATTCCTACAAATCGTTTAACAATGATCATTTCAAAACCACAGAACTGTACTACAATAAAATTTTTAAATATTTTTATAGCTTTGGCTTCAAAAACTAAGTGTTCATTTCTACATGTCGTTTTACAATGATCAATTCAAAACAAGACAACTGTACTACAATAAAACTTCTTTAATATTTGTATGGCTTTGTCTTCAAAAATTAGGTATTCATTCCTAAAAGTCGTTTTATAATGATCATTTCAAGACGAGACAACTGTATTACAATGTAAATTTTAAATTATTTTTATGGCTTAGGCTTCAAAAATTCAATATATGATTATGACAAAATTCCAATGTATTTTTATTTATTTCATGGTCGTAGAAAAAGTATTGTATGCCACTGCACGCAATTAGCCATTGTAACACTCGTGCTGTGTATTTTGCCACGAAGCGAAGAATTAACATTTTGGGAGATGAATGAGTGACGAAACTAGCCAACTTCCCACAAGAAACTTATAGTCCATTCGCAATAAACAAAAAAATACTTTTCATACAAATCGATCAGCTCAGTACTAAGCAATTTTTTTTTATTTTTTTTTTGTTCACAATTGGTAAACCCTTGACAACATCTCACCTGGTGGTAAGTGACGATGTTGCCGAAGATGGAAGCGGGCTTACCAAGATTCCCCAACGCAATGGGGAACTGGCTATCTTGTCTTCATGCCGGAACACAACAATGATATCAACATTGATATTTGGCGGCAAGACTTAGATAAGATGGTGGTAGCTAGCCAGGCGGGCTTAGAAAATGCCCTACCACCAACCAAACCGAGTCTTACAATTGACCCCGCCGGGAATCGAACCCGCGACCTCCTGTGTAAAGCCAGTGAACTTTGCCTCTGAGCTACGGAGGTGGTTAATTACGTATGAAAAGTCTTTTATTGTAAACTCACTTAACAATTTTGCCCAAATTGTTCAGTTCTATCTTCTAATACCCACTCTTTTATAATATGTCCGTCGGTCAACGAATCACATCGTTTATGGTTTAGATCGCGGCATATAAGTTGAACCTTACAGATACGCCACGTAGCGTCCCCACTCACCGACTCTTTGTCATAAAGTGAGGGCTAAACGTAATGACTTATATTCTCTTTGGTGAGGGCCGCTATTCCTGCCAATACCATCTAAATTGAACAGTGCACAGTGTGTTATTTTTGTGGTTGTGAGTGTGGTCTCAATCGAAGTGCTAAAACTAAGGGATGCTAGCCCGCGCTCGCTTAAGCGTGGCCGGCTACATCATCCTCATCATATCAGCCGAAGCACGTCCACTGCTGGACATAGGCCTCCCCCAAGGATTTCCACGACGACCGGTTCAGCGCTACCCACATCCAGTAGCTTCCCGCGACCTTCACCGGGTCATCGGTCCACCAACTGGAAGACCTGCCTACGGTACGTTTTTCGGTATGTGGTCGCCACTCGAGAACTTTACTGCACCAACGGCCATCCGTTTTACGAGCTATGTGCCCCGCCCACTGCCACTTAAGTTTAGCAATTCGAGCTATGTCGGTAACTTTAGTTCTCATACGGATCATTCGTGCTACGCTGTGCATACTTTCTCGCGTAGCATCTAACATGTGGTGTAGTTGAGTACCAACCGTCGGTGAACCAATCACACCGTTTATGGTTCTTCTATAATTTAAATATAATTAATATAACAATTGTTACTAGTAATAAGTAGTAAATTATAGAAGAACCATAAATGGTGTGATTGGTTCACCGACGGACACATTTCAGAAGGGGAATGATAATAATAAACTATACAACTGACTCTCCCACAGGGAATCCTAGTGGAAGAGTCAGAGTATAATTACAAAGCTACCACTAAGATATAACTTAAATAAGTACCTCACCATTTTGATTTTGTATTCTGTATCTAAACGTTAATATACACATAAACTTTCTTACTTACTAACTTACAATTTAGCACAAATTTAAGTAAAATCACAAAAATGACTTTTCATACAAAGTTATATTGTATTACATAACATTTAATATCTTGTAGTAATTTTGTATTTTTACATTTCCAGTGTCAACTTTTTGTGCACGCCTTCATTTTATTCTCACTGCCTGGTTTGTTGGGAGTAAACTCTTGCAGAGTTGAGCATAACAATTTTAAATCTTGAGTATTTAATTTAACAACGCCGTCACAGTATTACGATATGGCTTACAGTAGCGCAAAGCCTTTGATGTCGCACGATGTGCCACCGGCGTAGGTACTAACTCGCGGAGTTTGCCAAGCTGTGCCCCGCCGCCCGCTGCCACGCAAGTACCCTTCCGGTGCTTTACGTAAGTACATTCGTTGCGCTACTGTAAGCCGCTATATCGTAATACTGTGGTTGGGGCTTCTTCTGAATCACTGGGTCCGGCAAACATTTTAGCTGAATCATGAAGGAAGTATAAAAAAATGGCATGACAAGCGTTAATTAAAATACTTACTTTAATATAAACCAACGCCCTCTTTGGACTATTTGAAATATTAAATAAAAATTGACCTGGTGAAGGTCGCGGGAAGACGCTGGATGCGGTCAGCGCAGAACCGGTCGTCGTGAAATCTCGTCAAACTTGGCACAAAATAGGATAGAGTGGCGCACTTTAATGTCAGAGGCCAAGATCCACTTCGGGTCGCTGAGCCAGCGAAGGAAGGAAGGTAGGAAGGCCTATGTCCAGCAGTGAACGTCGTTCGGCTGATATGATGAAAAAAAATTGGGTAATAATGAGCTGACCGATTTGTATTTAAAGTCCGATTTCTTTTTGGCGAAGCGACTATAAGTTTTTTGGGGGATATTGGTTAGTTTTGTTTTTTCATTCACCTCCAGAAATGCGTTCCTCATTTAACCATTCTCCCTATAATAGCGATGAAAAAAATTGCAAAACATCTGGGTTTGACATCTTTTAATTTTCCTTGGAATTATAAAGTACATACTGCAGTAGGCTTTATTGAATACAGCTACGGAGCTCTACAATTAACTAAAATCTGAGGATGAAAGTTACTGTAGAGATATGATCTCTCTGTACTCACTTATTGGATCTCCTTTGTAGTTATTATTTATTCACAATTGGTAAGCCCTTGACGTCATCTCACCTGATGGTAAGTGATGATGATACCGAAGATGGAAGCGGGCTTACCACGATTCCCCAATGTAATGGAGAACTGGCTTTGTTATATTAAAACCCGAACACATCAATGTTGTTAACACTGATGTTTGTTGGCAAGATAGGATGGTGGAAGCTAGTCAGGCGGGTGTAGAAAATGCACTACCACTAACAAAACCGAGTCCTACAAGTTGACCCCACCGGGAATCGAACCCGCGACCTCCTAATGTGAAGCGAATGGACTAACCATTACGCCACGGAGGCGGCTTAATAGTTTAGTTATTCTAACCGTGTATCATTTATAACGTAAATTTTAAATTTGAATATTTTTCCTGAAAATAATGCTGTCAGGAACCTTCTGGAAGCAATCAGTGTTCCATCTTTGCTTGGGACATAAGTCCAGATATTTCCATTGAAAAATACCCAGCCGTATTTAAATATAATCGTTATCAAACATCAGCCAGCCGGCAGAGCAAATACAGTGAAGTGAAACCGTAAGAAAGAAATAAAAATCAAGTTTGAAGTTATTCGTTTCTTTTCAGCTAAAATCCTACCTAAGAGCGACATACCTACCCCTTAAGCACTTAATGAACAATAGAAACAAAAAAAGACGTGTGGCACTCGGGGACTGCTGCGGTAAAGCTATTGCATAGCATTTTTTATCAACTTATACAATTATAATTATTTATTTATTCTTTATTTATGCAGTATTTACTAGTACCTACCATATAGTCCTTGGGGTGCGGGATGTTTATGTCATAAATTAACACTAAGAAAGTTCATCATCATCATCATCATCCGCCACCATCAATCGTCATCATCAATTGCCATCGCCATCGCTGTCATCATCATCATCATCATCATGATGGATAGATAGATGGCACTGTAAGTTTTTTAGAACTCAATATATATATTTTTTCTGATTTTATTTTCGTTACGAAATTTCTTGATTAGGTCCCCTCAAAACCCGCGATAAAAGCTACACAATAGCTTAATAAAAAACGTAAAGTGAGAACCACACGAGATTGTTTGCACTGACGGCAAGAGGGCCTACGGGTTGACACTCATTCCCTGGCAGCATGGAAGGTGCTTGGTATGGGATGTCACTTGTGTGGATACGTTGGCACCGTCATACGTTCGATCCACTAGTGGGCGGGCTGGAGCAGGTGCTGATAGCGCTGAGGTGTTTAAGGCTCGTATGTATGTGGGTTTAGCCGGGACCTACATGTTCTTACCATTAGGGTTTGAGACTTTAGGTCCTTGGGGACCTGGTGCTAAAAAATGGTAAAGAACTTTCAGTGCGTTTCAGCGAAAATACTACTGACCGAAGGGCTGGCAGCTTCTTAGGGCAATGCATAAGCATCGCCATCCAGCACGGAAACGCTGCCAGTATGCTGGGTTCCATATCTTGCGGAGACGCACTGGACGTTATCTGTTATTTAACCGCCTCCGTGGCGTAATGGTTAGTCCATTCGCTTTACACTAGGTGGTTGCGGGATCGTTTCCCGACGGGGTCAACTTTGTAAGACTCGGTTTGGTTGGTGGTAGGGAATTTTCATAGGCCGCCTGGCTAGCTATCACCATCTTATCTAAGTCTTGCCACCAAACATCACCAAACATTATTGATGTGTTTCGGCTTGAAGGTAAGATAGCCAGATCCCCATTGCGTTGGGTAATCTTGGTAAGCCCGCTTCCATCTTCGGTATCATCTTCGCTTACCATCAGGTCAGATGATGCCATGGGTTTATCAGTTTTGAATTAAAAAAAAGCTTTCTTAAATGTATACGAAATAGTTGTCCATTTAACAATTAAATTTATGTTACTCAGTATAAAATAGTTTTATTGTTGCGCGCAAAAATCAGACAAACATGCAACGAAGAATTTAGAATTTTTATTGTGTCAAAAACTATGATATTCGGTATAAAAGAGTAAATGTATCTCGCCTCCATGCTGGCGCGCCTGCGAGCCAGCCGCAACACCATCCTCAGCACGCTCGCCGAACGCTGGGACTCGCCCCTACTGATCCACTGGGTTCGCCTGCATACTGCCCTGTAGTCATCTCATGCCGTTTACTTTATAATTGACTTTATAATTAATTAATTGATTGTCATTGTCCATTAACATTGAAATCGGTATAATTTGATATAATTTTATTCTATTATTATTGTTGACATTGTTTAATATTTAGATATGACATTTTTGTTTACTGTTTATTTTTATGTTTATTGACTATTGATTAATTAATTAATTGTGTTGACTATTTATTAATTAGCTCATTGATTTTTGAATTGTTACAGTAATATGACCATAGAATTATACTTATAATTATATTATTAATAACATAATTACTAACATAGGCTAAGTCTTACTAACAAGCTATGGATCACTGTTGTCTGGAAATAAAAATTGAAAAAAAAAAACACTTTAATACATTATAGTATTATAGGTATGTATACAAATTTCCTAACTTCTTCAGAAAACCCTGTGTTTGCGTAAATCTGTATTACTTACAAACAAATGGGATTGTAGTCATTCCTTGGGTGTATCACGCAAATCCTACGCAAGTCACGTCCGCGCGTAGGCCTACGGGGCCACAGATTTGGTATGTAGGTACCTACGCAAAGAGGACATACCTTGTCTCTATTATCCATGTGGCACAATTAACCGGGCTATTCAAGGGATATGGCAATAACTTAGCCTCGTCGGTGGTCGTCGATTTCGTGATTCAAATCTTGCTACATGTTTTCGAATTTCGATTTCATATGTACTTTTATCCGACGCTATTACAGTGAAGGAAAACATCGTGAGGAAACCTGCACACGCCTGCGAAGAAACTAAGAAAGTGTGTAAAGTCGACCAACGCGCACTGGGCCTGCGTGGTTGACTAAGGCCTGATAGCGCCCTAATTCAGGGTAGTTTCAAGCCCTTCGGTGGGGACATAATATATGAGCTGATACGATGAATATACTGTCTCGATCGTACAGAGTACATGTTATTTTCTACACTGGACGAGTAAGATAAGTAAACATTCTTTTTTAATGTGTTTACTATTTTATGACCATCCCTATTTTTTCTTATTTCGATGATATTATAAATTTCTTTTTCAAACCTAAGTTCATTTTTACTATTTTTAAAAGATGCCTTAGGGAAATTGGTTTCTTTCTTGAGTCATATTTCGGAGTCCTGATTTTTGCCACTTTTATATTTAACGTTTAATAAGAAAATACGGTTTTACTGGCTTCCCAAATATTTCCAATCCACATCTTCGGAAAGTGAGCCTAAGCCATTACTTATCCACAACGCATATCGATGTTTTTTTTTATAATATTGGACGTTTCTGAAACTGACAAATAATCGGTATATATATATATTTCTTTTGATATGCTGACCCTACTCCGTCACGAACGGACGCACTTTTGTCCGAGGGCATGTAGACATGTATATTCCATTAGGGGTTTCTTATTTTATTGGAACTAAGAAAATAAAATGAGTGACGATATATGCATGTGTATGATGTCGAGTTGGTGAATATCCCGACGAGGGCAGAGGTCCAGGGTGGTAAAAAAAACCACTCCGGGAATGCCGACAGTAGTAAAAACTTTTTAGTTTTTTAAGTTTCGACCCTACGAGTGTTCCCAGTAAGATGTCGATGACGGTATCGGTAACGGTGTCGCGAGTTCAATGAATTTTTCCCGTTTCAAATTACATTTTTATAAGTTTTTACCCTGCGAGTGTTCCTGGTAAAGTTTCGGTGACTGTCGGTGGCGGTGTCGCGATTTTAATAGATTTTTCCCGTCTTAAAAATGCCCAACGCACCTAAATAAGTTTTCACTTCAAAAACCTTGGATAGAAGGTTTTATTTTAACTTCAACTTGATAATGGCAGAAATTATATTTTTATGTGGTGTGCAATCTTCTATCTAAATAAAATGGTAAACTGACAGATATATCAGCGCACAGCCCAAACTGCTGAACCTAGAGACTTGAAATTTTGCACATAGATACCTTTGTTACATTACATTTTTTTGTAATTTTTTTTTAACTTCTGTGTACAATAAAGAGTATTTATATTATCTTAACTTATACAGTTTAGGCGTCCACTAAGCAAGGATTTTGGGAAATTTAAAAACGGCAAAAAACGGGATCTGTGAAAGTTGCAGGTAACAACTAGTAAAGGATATTTACTTACTTACTTACTAGGTCACAGTTTAGATTCAGAAGGTAACAGCTAACTAGTATCGGATATTTACTTAGGTCACAATTTAGATACAGAAGATAACAGCTAACTGGTAAGGGATATTTACTTACTTACTTACTAGGTCACAGTTTAGATACAGAAGGTAACAGCTAACTAGTAAAGGATATTTACTTACTTACTTACTAGGTCACAGTTTAGATACAGAAGGTAACAGCTAACTAGTAAAGGATATTTACTTACTTACTTACTAGGTCACAGTTTAGATACAGAAGGTAACAGCTAACTAGTAAAGGATATTTACTTACTTACTTACTAGGTCACAGTTTAGATACAGAAGGTAACAGCTAACTAGTAAAGGATATTTACTTACTTACTTACTAGGTCACGGTTTAGATACAGAAGGTAACAGCTAACTAGTAAAGGATATTTACTTACTTACTTACTAGGTCACAGTTTAGATACAGAAGGTAACAGCTAACTAGTAAGGGATATTTACTTACTTACTAGGTCACAATTTAGACACAGAAGCAGTTAAATAACAAAAGCTAAAGGTAGATTAGGTTTTTATACAGTCACCGTCATTATTTCTGTCTACCAATTTCGAGTTTGCCAAGGCCTTTATATTGGATCACTCAAATTACCGGGAAATGTTGGAACTAACGAACCTCTGAAATGTTCGAAAAAGCGGCAGAGGTGAGCCGACATAGCAGCAAGTGGGTATAGTAGAGTCGAGTCGTCTCAAATAACATTGACAATAGAGTAGTAGTACAGAAAGGGATGTCCGTTGACATTTTGAGATTTGTTTTTCCAAACCAATTAAGTGTTGGGTTAAACTTGGTAGCTTTTGTCTGTTATGAAATTAAGTATAATTTTCGGAACACCTTAAAGGTTTTAAGTATAAGATTTTGTACGAGTATTTAATTGAAAACGCTAAGCACGTTAAAAAATCGACTTCCATCGCAACAACTTGGTATATTTTTGTATTATTATTTTTGGTTTTTGTTAATTTTCTAATAAAAGACTACACCGATTTTGATAAAATTTGTATGAGAATACGCGGAAAGCATAATGTTTCAAATAAAAAAATAATCATTAAAATCGGTTCACCCAGTCAAAAGTTCTGAGGTGACAAACATAAAAAAAACATACAGTCTAATTGACTCCTCCTTTTTGGAAGTCGGTTGAAAAAGTGTTTTCATGCCCAGAAAGCGACCTTATCATTATACCAGCTCATTTACCTCCCCTTCTAGGGGCTCGAGCCTACCCTGAATTAGGACGATCGGGCCTTAGTCGACCACGCGGGCCCAGTGAGGGTTGGTCGACTTCACACACAACCTTAGAGTTTCTTCGCAGGTGTATGCTGGTTTCCTCACGATAAAGAAACTAACACATACATTTGTTATATATATGTTACCTGCCAATCCCAATTTTAGGACAAACTAGTTTTTCCTAGTTCAAACCAGTTCATTCTATATGCGATAGGATAAACCAGTACAAACTTAGCCATACTGGTCCGTCCTGTGGCCGAGAAACGGAGAAACTAGTTTAACCTAGGCAAGGCTACCACCTTTTTTATACGTCGCAGCCGTTACCTAGAATACACCGCCGGTATACAAAAGGGCGCGCTGAATGGCGCTGGATTGTAAAACAGCGACTTTTTGTAAAGCGGCAGATTTTGCGCAGCTTTGTAAAGTACCGATGATTTTGCTACCCAGGCTCTTTGACTGTATAATCAATCAAACCTGATCGAACCTCACATTGCTCGCTTTGCTTACTCATTTAAAATATATTATTGAGTAGATGTTACACAAAACACATACTATGCGGGGCGTACAGTTCAGCCTAGGTTAAACTAGTTTCTCCTATCGGCCATAGGACGAACCAGTTCAGCCAAGTCTGTACCAGTTTATCCTATCGTTTAAAGAATGAACTGGTTTGGCCTAGGAAAAACTAGTTTGTCCTAAAATCGGGTTAGGCCGGTAGCATATACAAACATTGCAAGTCAATATATAAAGCTTTTATAAAAAGTATCTGAGTGCATGTTGGACTACGTGCGAAGTCCGTAGTCTCATCAAAAAATAATGTGGTTATTTAAAAAAAACAAAGTTAGTTTTCTTGTTGGTTTTGCACTGTGAATGAAAAATGTTTGAACCTTTTACAAATCCAACTGCATATCTCGAGTTGGTTGACTATTACTCCTAAACTTAGAAAGCCTACTAAGCCGTGATAACAGTCCCTTTTTTTTATTATATCAGCTCATATACGTCCCCACCGAGGGGCTTGAGCCTACCCTGAATCAGGGCGATTAGGCCTTAGTCGACCACGCGGGCCCAGTGCGGGTTGGTCGACTTCACACACAACCTTCGAGTTTCTTCGCAGGCCTGTGCAGGTTTCCTCACGATGTTTTCCTTCACCGTTAAAGCAATCGGTAATGATATGTACGTAAGTTTTTGAAAAACTCATTGGTACATTGGCCGTCCAGATTTGAACCCGGTACCTCTGGTTAGATGGACCGAGTCGTTACCGGTTGAGCCACCGACGCTTTAACAGTCCCTTTAAATCTATTGTATTCCCTATTAATTCCAATACTTTCAGATTTCCTAAAATAGCGGTTTAGCTAGCGGGGACATGTAACTAACAATAATCACCACTCTAAAATTAAATATTTCGTAAACGAATCGTTTATAGCAACAACGTTCTTTGCAAACCCATAATAGTTTAAAAAGACCTGTTAAACGATACCACACAAAATGGGGTACGTTAATAAAAAAATCACCTCCACTTTTTTTTAGATTTTTTTCCACAGTTTTGTAGGCGCCATAGATTTTGAATAGGCAACTAGCCATGATTGTAAGAGCTGCCTTTCCGTGGCAGCTTTTGGCAGTGAATTACAATTGTATTTTAACTCCCGACACAAATATAGGGCTGTTATAAGTTTAACGTATTTAATTTATGCTGTAAAAAAACTTTTTTTAAATTCATAATTGGTAAGGCCTTAACGTTGTCATCATATCAGCACATATACGTCCCCAACGAGGGGTTCGAGCCTACCCTGAATTAGGGCGATCGGGCCTTAGTCGACCACGCGGGCCCAGTGCAGGTTAGTCGACTTCACACACAACCTGCGAGTTTCTCAGCAGGTGTGTGCAGGTTTCCTCACAATGTTTCCTTCACCGTAAGAGCGTCGGATAAACGTACATATAAATCTAAATTCGAAATTAGATTGGTACGTGGCAGGATTCAAACCACGACCAACCGGATAGGAGGCAACGGCCCTAGCCGTTACGCCACCGACGCTCCACGTAACGTTGTAGTTACACAATTTTTCTCCATACATCGATACAAGTGTCACAGTCAATTTTTCTATTGCAAATGTATGTTGGTTAACGCAAAAAAAATTTGTTCTTTACGTGTGCTGTGAGACTATATTTTATTCGTAATTTTAATGAATCTAGGTCAAAAGGAAGTACATATCCTGAAGGTTTGTATTAATTTGCTATTGTCAGATATGCGGCATGAATGGCCGTATTTTAGATTGTGTACTTATCGTAATTTAAGGGTTCCGTACCCAAAGGGTAAAAACGGGACCCTATTACTAAGACTTCGCTGTCCGTCTGTCTGTCACCAGGCTGTATTTCATGAACCGTGATAGCTAGATAGATGAAATTTTCACAGATGATTTATTTTGTTTCCGCTATAAAATACTAAATTTTTGACAAAGTAATAAAATAAGATTCAACTGATTCAGGGTAGGCTCGAGCCCCTCGGTGGGGACGTATATGAGCTGCAATGATGATGATGAATAAAATAAGGGGGTCTCCATACATAAAACGTGTTTTTTTAAACATGAAGAAACTAGCGCCATCTAGTATAATGGTATGGAACCATTCGTAGTAGCGCCATCTAGTATGATGGCACGGAACCCTTTGTGTGCGTTTCTGACTCGCACTTAGCCGGTTTTTTTTATAGCTCCAAGTGACTGTAGATCTAAGTATTTGATTTTTTTAAAACTTGATATCTCCACGCATTCCTGAGAAAAAAGTTCTTGACAGATAGACGGATAACGAAGTGATCCTATACGGGTTCCTTTTTTCCTTTTAAGGTATGAAACCCTAAAAAAGATTCGCTTAGTTATTAAAAGATGGCGCTACTTAATATAGTGCTAAAGTGCGGAAACACAACTTATTGAGGAGTTTTGTGGAGTATCTTCTGAGTCTATGATCAGATCTTTGATTGATTTTGATCGGACTACAACAAAATTATCCTCTTTACCGACTTCAAAAAGGAGGAGGTACTAAGTTCGACTGCATATTTTTTTTTTGATGTATGTTCACCAATTTTTTCCGTCAATTGTGGACCTATTTTCAAAATTATTTTTTCATTTGAAAGAGTATACTCCCGAGGAGGTCCCATTGTCACCAAGTCTGGATCTGATGATGGGATCCCAGGGAAATCGAGGGCAACCCTTCAAAAAAATGAAAAATTTAAATTTTAAAGGCAATAATTACGTGTTTCATATGTTTTCTAAAGCTATTAATATACTTGCGTCTGATAGTCATATTCTCATGTTGATAAGCTGATGTAGGAAGGTACAACTCCTTAACGGTTAGGAGTTGCAGGAAAATTCTTTTGATTGTTATACATAATAGATAGACCGATAGTTGTATTTCTTCAGGTTATTCAGATAAGCTGATGATGGACGATTTAACTCCTTAACTTTCATGCTGCTGAGATGATGATGAAAGCCACAGGACTCTGTATCTGTTAATGAAACACATGTATTATGATTTGATAATTCCTATTGGTGAGTATAGGTGATTGGATTTAACGTTGCTAGATAGATAGCATTACCACTAAAAATAAAAGAAGATAAAAAAAAGTTTAAAAAAACTTAAAACCGATTTCAAAATGAAATTCACTAAAAGTGTGAAATAATATTATTATATATACTTAAATACACAACATTAACCAACAATAACGAAATTAAATTAGGGGCTTACAATTTTTTGAGGTCGGTACCAGCACACAGTTACTTACGTATTTAATGGTTTAGATTCGATGGTTTGCTGACACCGACCTCAAAAAAAATTTCAAACCTCTAATTTAAATTCGTACCCGCCTTTGATTTCGTTATTGTTGGTTAATGTTGAGTATTTAAGTATAATAATATAATTTCACACTTTTGAGTGAATTTCATTTTGAAGTCGGTTTTAAGTTTTTTTAAACTTTTTTTTCAATCAAAAAATAATCACCTTAATCAGTATACTTT
Source organism: Coleophora flavipennella (assembly GCA_947284805.1). Classification (NCBI taxonomy): domain Eukaryota; kingdom Metazoa; phylum Arthropoda; class Insecta; order Lepidoptera; family Coleophoridae; genus Coleophora; species Coleophora flavipennella. The sequence goes on along the minus strand of OX369287.1, from coordinate 5,763,924 downwards.
TATACTAGCTTTTGCCAGCGGCTTCGCTCGCGTGAACATGGTTTCTATGACTGCTTTGGAGGGTGCGCAGTTAATCCAGGTCCTAATCTGTCTACCTACGAAATTTCAGCCAGATAAGTTCAGTAGTTTTTGCGTCAAAGAGCAACAAACATCCATACATACAAAATTTCGCGTTTAAAATTTTAGTAGAATAAGAAAAAAAAAATATATAGACGAATTGGGTGTCTCCTCCTTAACAAATGTGCCTGTCTCTTTCTCTTCAAAACAACTTTAACTATGGAAGTTACAATGTCAGAATTCTCTGTCACACCAATCACTTAACCCCACAGTGGTCGCGCCCCCAAAAGTCACTTGAGTGGTCGCGTGGATTACATATGTATGCCAAATTGTTTTCTATCTTTTTTAACAAAATTCATTTAAGTTTTTACTATTTTATTAGAAAATGGCAAGTTGCCTTATATGAAATTAAATTATAATAATAAATTGAACACAATAATTTTAACAGTTTTGTCAAAATAAACCAAAACACAAACTTATTATAAATCATCTTTGAAAATTCACTTTTGATTATATGAGACCTTAATACGCGTTAACGCTTATTGCGAAAACAAATCAACTATAATATTTTCTAAATGGGAACTACAAGCATATTTGAAATGAACAGAGGGGGGGGATTATCATACTTAAAGTACACGGAGTCCTGTGTAACACACTGGAACTGTTTACGAATAATTTCATTTTTAATTTATTTTCCATGGATTATATAAGTAAACCGCGCGACCATTGCAGGGTTAAATTAAAACCTTGTTTGAAACTTGTACACTTTAATTTGAAAACTCTTTTTAGTTTACATGTGGGAATATCATTTAACTGCGAAACAAAAAACAACGTTGCAATTCCCCTCTTCATCATATCAGCCACAAATCGTCCACTGCTGGACAAAGGCCTCCCCCAAGGATTTCCACGAAGACCGGTCCTGCGCTGCCCGCATCCATCGGCTTCCCGCGATCTTCACCAGGTCATCGGACCACCGCGTGGGAGGCCTGCCTACGCTACGTTTTCCGGTGCGCGGTCGCCACTCGAGAACTTTACTGCCCCATCGGCCATCTGTTCTACGAGCTATGTGCCCTGCCCACTGCAACTTCAGTTTAGCGATTCTGTGAGCTATGTCGGTTACTTTAGTTCCCTTTAGTTTACTTTAGTCTTCACTTTAATTCCCCTCTTATTGGCTAATAATCTCGTGATAAACCACTGATCAGCCATAGCACCCAATCAGCGTCCACTAATTGGAGCTTTCTTACCTCTCAAGGCTTTAGCAAAACCAACTAACAAAGTGCTTTCACATAAACGAAAATCAGGGGCGGAATCGGACGTGAATTTACCTTTGTTTTGGCGGATTAGGTGCGGGAGTTCAGTACCTTTTCCACCGCTGCCCTGCCCCCCGAACCTCTGAGGAAATTGAATAGCGATCTACTTAAACTTCCCCGCAGGGCTTGTTGCGATACCCACATACTGATGTGGAAATATAAATTCGCTCGTGCATTATTGAAATTGGATTTGTTTCCAGGATTCCTAAGCTTATTATTAATAACTGAAACTGTATTATGGAAGATGATATCATGATCAAGTTATACTAGACTAGCTGTTTTTCGCGGCGTTACCGTGGACAACTTTTCTATGACTTTTCGAGAGTGAGCATGGAAAAAAGTAGCCTTTGTGTTAATCCAGGTCCTAATATATCTACCTACCAAATTTCAGCCAGATAAGTTCAGTAGTTTTGCGTGAAAGAGTAACAAACATACATCCATACATTCTTACAAACTTTCGCGGTTATAATATTAGTAGGATAGGATTAAGCCCACGGCTCCGCCGCATTGATATCAAGGGTGCGCGGTGGGCGAAAATGTGCGCGTTGAATGTTTACGCCTAAACTCCCTCTCACTCAACCACTTTAAATAGGCAATAGCTCAAATGCAGGAAGTCATTCCAGCGAGTGTTTTAAGATCAAAACTAACCACGTACTTAAATTAGAACCGGAAATATAGAGAAAGAAAGCTATGTAAACATAAAACTTGAGAATTGTGAAAGATAGTTGATTTCCAATGATTGATGGCAAAATTGTGTATCAATACCCTTCATTTAAAAAAAAACCTAACCACTCCGGGAGTGCTTACAGAAGTCAAAACTTTTTACAGTTTAATAAGTTTTAACCCTGCGAGTGTTCCTGGTAAGGTGTTGGTAACGGTAACAGTGTCGCGAGTTCAATAGTTTTTTAAATCTCAGAAATGCCTAACGCGCCTTAAGTTTTCACTTAAAAAAACAAATAGGTTGAATAGAACGGCTAGACGAATAACGCATTAGATTTCATATATTTTATAATATCACAGAATTTCGACGTAAATTTAAATAATAGAAAAAATACAGCTACTAAGTTTTTATAGAGAACTCTAGGCATCCATCGTAAAAATTGTGCTTATGTGCCAATCCTACATATAGCAGCAAAAAATCGTACTATCCGCATACTAAAACAGAATATTTTGTTTTGGTAACATAAACACCTGTGTAAGTACATATTTAAGAAATTGCCCTTACAATAAAAAGACATAATCCTAAAATTAGGATGTGAGAACATAGATCTAGTAACTTAGAATAAGTTACCTATCAAGATATTAATACAATATTTATCAATATACATAATACACACAACAGACAAACACACTATAAACTATTCTTTGCACAACATGTGTCAGCTCCCAGTTGCCCTTAGTTATTAATTCTCTAACGTTAATTAGTTATTAATTAATTCAAACGTAGCTAACCTTTCGTTTGAAGAAACTCCCAATAATACCTAACTAGATAGAATGTTTGATAAAGTTTGAACTGAAATAAATCTGTGATCAACCTGACTAGCGATTATCGCATCAGAAAAGTAAGAAGTCCAATTAAAAGTTTTAGCATAATAAATCTCAACCTTAATACCTATTTATAAAGGCGTTAGAAACAGTCGTAAAATTGTAGTCAGCTACCTACTTATCTTTATTAAACTGGAAGGTTGAAGTTATCGCAATTGAAAACCATATAAGCTCAGCTTGCTATGCTTTGCGCACTTTAAGAAATGAATTGAGAACTGATCACTTAATACTGGTTTACTATGCTCTGGTTGAGTCAAAGCTGAGGTACAGCATAAGCTTTTGGGGCAACAGCTACAAATATAACATACATAGAGCATTTGTTATTCAGAAAAGGGCAATAAGAACTATAGCACGTATTCCTCCATGGGAATCTTGTAAGGAATACTTTAAAAAAATCAGAATACTAACAGTTCCCAGTCTTTATATTTTAGTCCTTCTGACAGACGTATTAAAAAATAGACAAAATTATGAATCTGAAATTGAGATGCAGGCAAGGTTCGAAACAAGGAGAAAAGACCTTAAGAACAAATTTAAACCACAACTCAGAGTTGTAACGCATTCCGCAAGAAATCAAGCAGTATTGCTTTTTAATAAGTTGCCTATTGAATTAAAATTGGAGTCACGCATTCATGTTTTTAAAAGCGCACTAAAGGCACTTCTTTTGGACAAGTGTTGCTATTGCATTGAAGATTTTACTCTTTCATAATTAGATCGTACAATGTGATACTTCATTAGGATTAGTTTATGTAGGTACTTTAGTTTCGTTTAGTTTTTGAATTGTTTGTATGCTATGTTTATTTATATTTTTATGTAATTCGTACACAATTTAAATTGTTTTTCGAATAAACTTGAACTTGAACTTGAACTACCAAAACGCTGCTTGACTATAGGTAAGTACCTTATTTTTTTATCAATTCAAAACGAGATTTTTGGTTCTTCGTAAACAGGGACCAAAAAAGCTCTTTGATCTCTAGGGAAGAAAATGATTTTTTGAACATTTCAATGTCGTTGATACTGTTAGTATTGTTATTTAGGGATCTTCAAGGCGAGAGTGAATAGGCATTATTTGAGTTTGCGTGTACCGTTCTTGACTACATCGTTAGTCGTCACTTACCATCAGGTGAGATATAGTAAAACGCACTGAAATTTTTATAAAAAAAAATTGTTCCAATCAACAAAGAGATCGATCTTGAACATTTTATGAACAAGTGGTCATTTACGTTACGACCACAGTGCTATAAAGAGTACTAGTGTAGTTACGACCGAAAGGGAAATTAGGTATACGTAAGACAGGAATATACTTACAACATTCGATTATATCTCTCGAGTCTTGGTTCGTGCGACGGTGAAAAAGTAAAAAAAACGTGCGAAATGCATTCCGTCTTCTTAATTGTTTACTTCTGATCGAAACTGATCATCATCATCATCATATCAGCCGAAGGAAGTCCACTGCTGGACATAGGCCTCCCCCAAGGATCTCCACGACGACCGGTTCTGCGCTGCCCGCATCCAGCGGCTTCCCGCGACCTTCACCAGGTCATCGGTCCACCGAGTGGGAGGCCTGCCTAAACTACGCTTTCCGGTGCGTGGTCGCCACTCGAGAACTTTACTGCCCCAACGGCCATCTGTTCTACGAGCAATGTGCCCCGCCCACTGCCACTTAAGTTTAGCGATTCTGAGAGCTATGTCGGTTACTTTGGTTCTCTTACGGATCTCCTCGTTTCTGATTCGATCACGCAGAGAAACTCCGAGCATAGCACGCTTCATTGCCCTTTGGGTGACCTTGAGCCTTCTTAGGAGGCCCATAGTAAGCGACCATGTCTCAGTTCCGTACGTCATCACTGGCAACACACATTGGTCGAAGACCTTGGTCTTAGGACACTGCGGTATCTGGGACGTAAAGATATTGCGAAGCTTCCCGAACGCTGCCCAGCCGAGTTGGATTCGACGATTGATCTCTTTCTCGAAGTTGGACCTACCTAACTGGACTGTTTGTCCCAGGTATACATATTCGGTAACAACTTCGAGTGTAGAGCCTCCAACCTTCAGAGGAGTAGGTATGACACGGACGTCGAAACTGATACTTTAGTGAAAAATGAGTGTGCCTTTTTCAAGAAGTGATATGTAATGAAAGTATTATATTAACTCCAGATAATATTTTATCAGACGCTTTTTTTTGTTTTTTTTTTTACATTTTAATGTGATACATAGTCTGTTACCCACAAAGTCCCATGAAAAAAAAATTGAAATATATCAACAATGACAATTTCATCCTTTAGAAAAATTCAAAAGGAGCCAAATCTTTTTCGGAAAATTTGTTTGTATGTTATGTCTTATTGTTCCTAATTGTATGTAAATGTCACTGTAAAATTGTATAAACCGTTAGATTATACTCTAACGGGATCTATCTCGCAACATTGTGACATACTTCTTACAATTTCACTAGTGTCATTGTAATCTCACTAGTGACATTACAATAACACTAAGCGAAGTGAATTACATAATTACATTAAATAAATGAGCGAGCGAAGCGAGCGATTTTAGGTTCGGTCAGGTTTGATTGATTAATTAAACAGTCATTGAGCAGTTTTGTCTCGATAGAAAAAAATCCCAAAGATAGGTCTACACCGTTACTTTCAACACCAGTTAAGACTATATTTTGAAGTATAAATAAACAAAAAATATACAACAATATTTGATATGATAATACAAAGTGAGTAATGTTATTATTTTTTATAGTTTCATTGTAGTTTTTGATTGAAATGAAAAACTATTGAAAAGTGTGGTTATTTTCTTTACTCTTTACATGTAAATAAAAAGAGAGAGACAACTGTTCCAATCAACACCTCGCCCTAAGACGATTCAAATCGATGCTGCAGCTAGACTCCTAACAGCTACCCTGAATGTAAGCTTCGATTCGTCTTACTATGTATTTATCTAGGCCAAATTGATCAAATATCAGCCCAATAGGTTCCTTTGAAGTCGCCTAAAATCATTTGCATGACTGAGTCTGGGCAAATACATAAACAATCATTTGAGTATACTCGTCGTAAAGAAGAATAAAATTTGTAATATGAAAGGTGTAATTTAACATTTTATATTTGATTTGTTCTATAGTAAAAACAAGTATCAAGTTTTTGATAATATGATTGTAGTGTTAAATCTAAATTAAATCAACAAACAATAAGACCATTCCCTCTCGTATATCTACCAGATACGCTAGACTACCAGGTTTATGATATAGCGTCCCCACTCACCGACAGGTAGGTCATAAAGTGAGGGCCGCTATTCCTGCCGACACCATAATGTGAAGACAAGGACCAGTTACGGTAGGTCTTGCCGCCAAGACGCTTTTCCTGGTACTCTGCAAGGCGAGTGCCTCGTGGAAGAGAACCACTACCTACTGTCCAGGTAGGTCCCGGAGCTGTAGGCGCGCTCACCTCCCGCGGCTTTCGCTGCTGGCGATTCGATCCCCGCTCGGGACGCCAGAGAAACTGGCTCCCACATATCCGGTCACACATCCACATAAACAATAAGACCAGTCAAGAGTGAGTCTGACTCGCGCTAAAGATCAAGAGCTGAATGATATTTTTTTTGGGAAATAATAGGTCTTTACCAATGAAGTTGCCGATTCAGTTTTTGAAGTTCAATGCCAATTTTTATTAAACATAAAACTCTTATTGTTTTTTAATATCGACCATAAGGTGACAATACTTATGGTTTTTTATTAATAACTAGTGGCATGTCTTTCATGTTCCAATGCCCTGAGCTATGTACCATTGAATGGAACAAAGGCTTTTTCTTAGTGGTCAGATGGGGCAATTTTTTAGACTATAGTTTACTTTCTTGAATTTTCCTGAAAGTGAAATCTTACGCGGGGTATTCCCAAATATGACATTAGTAACGAAGAAACTGCTGCGATAACTCTAGAGCTTTAAAATTAAAAAGGTGTATTTTTTCCTTAGTAAAGGCGGTTTTTTTTCAGGTGAAAAACCCCGACTTCATGCGGTTAAAGCCACCGTGCTCTTAAAATAACTCAACAATAAGTAAATGTTTACTACTATTTAATTTCTAATAGTCTAATGCTATTTTGAATATAAATTTTGTTAAAAGAACTACTACTGTTCTTAATATAAATTTTCATTTTACACTTTTTTATACTATCGGCGATTTCATAGGTAAAGACCTAATACGTAACAAAATATTTTTGTGTGGTTATACGGAATCCTCGCTACGCGCCTTGGACTCGCATTTCCTGTTTTTTTCTTATCCGATTTCTCATTTTGGTGTGGCGAGATTTAGTCTTATTGTAGGTTCCCTAGATATGAAGATAACCAGGCAACCACCGTCTATCCCTTAATTAAATGTGTCAAGAGAAAGAGAAGGTAAGTACAACAAAGTATTACCATTTGACATCTATGAAATCGTTTATTTCATATTTCACACATTTTTTCTTCGTGAAACAATGTCACTCACATAAATCCGTTTAGTTGGTGCCTGTGGATTCCTAAAAATCATACGAAATGCGTTCATTCGTCATAGATATTATTACATTATTTTGGAAGTGAAAATGGAATAAATGTACATTTTGTAGGCATCGCTGCTTCCAGAAAGATAAAACTCGGGGATCTTCCACAAGATAGACGTTGATCTGTCCTTTGTTGGATGTTTAGCATTACTTTTCGCGTTATTATGGTTCATCATATCAGCTCATGTACGTCCTCATGGAGGGGCTCGAGCCTACCATGAATGAGGTCGATCGGGTCTTAGTCGACCACGTGGGCCCAGTGCGGGTTGGTCGACTTCTCACACAACCTGCGAGTTTCTCACCAGGCGTGTGCAGGTTTCCTCACGATTTTTTCCTTCACCATAAGAGCGTCGGATAAACGTAGATATGAAATCTAAATTCTAAATCACATTGGTACGTGGCAGGATTTGAATCACGACCTCCCGGACAGGAGGCGCCGGCCCTAGCCGTTACGCCACCGACGCTGTCCGTAGAGAAACCTGCATACGCCTGAGAAGAAACTAGAAGGTTGTTTGTGAAGTCGATCAACCTGCACTGGGCCCGCGTGGTGGACTTAGGCCCAATCGCCCCGATTCAGGATAAGCTCGAGCCCCTCGGTGGGGACGTATATGTGCTGCTATGATGTACGCCTCGCTGATTCCTGAAAGGTAAAACACGAGATCTTCCACTAGACAGACATTGATTTTAGTTTTTTATTTTTTTTTATTCACAAATTGGTAAGCCCTTATTTTACAACCTTTTATTTAGTTTCATCTGTCCAGATGTTTGTCATCAAAACTTGCAAATTAAATTTGATCCACTTTCCGGTTACCGATTAAGCTGAAATTTTGCATACATGAGTAAATTGTGTTAAAATGCAATATTACGATGAAATTGAGCTGATCTGATGATGGAGCTGGAAGGTGGCCATAGGAAATTCGCAATAAAACGACACAACCCCATCGAGTTTGGGCTCGTTTGATTCGTATTGACGAGTATTTTGATCCTAAGAAGCTTGTACCTAAAAGATTTTAGATTTTTAGAAAATTATTTCTTTTATAAAGATGTTTATCATTACTTTTTGCGTCATTAACATGTTTATTTTCATTGAGATCATCTTATCAGTTGAAAGACGTCCACTGCTGGACAAAGTCCTCCCCCAAGGATAAATGGTTATTTAAATATATACAAACTGAAATTTAATTATCTTTTTTTCCACAGCGCAGTGACTTTTTGACTCTATGTCAAAAGTACCATCGAAAAATGTTTGAGATCAAAGTTCGTTTTAAATTCTTCATTCAATTCAATTCTTTTGAGTTTGTTTTGAACTGTTTAAATGAAACTGTTCCAGCATATTCTGTGAAGTGTAAAAAAATGATATATTGTACAGCTCGCAAATTCCAGAAAGGTAACACGAGGATCTTTCATTAGACACACATTGATTTTTCTTTAATTGGATGTTATTTTTCCTGTCATTATGGTTTTGGTGTCTACTTGTCTACTTTGTATATATATACTTACTATGTTTGTGAAAATGTGTTTGTTTGTAACCTTTTCACGCTTCAACACCTTAACCAATCTTGATGAAATTTGACATGCAGGTAGCCTGTGTCACCAGGATCGACAAAGGCTACTTTTTATTCCGTGATAATAGCATAGTCCGATGCAGTTCCTGGGGGAACTGAAAATGTACTCTTTTTTTTGGTAAGTTTCTTTAACATTGTAACGGAACAATAGATTGCTGTGATTTTTTGCACAGACATGGCTGAGGGGGTGGGAAATGATATAATTTACTAATTGGCATGACATGGTTCCCGAAGGATCTGGGGAAAACTCATTTCCGCGCTCGCGCATGTCGGCGTCGCAACGGAGCTACGGACTGAAGTGGTTTTTTGTATGGAATTGGTTGAGGGGGGTGGGAAGTGACATAGACTTCTAATCAGAATAGTCTTAAAAACGATTTCCACGCGGGTGAAGCTGCGGAAAAAAGCTTGTAAAGAATAAAAAAGAAGCGCAAGTGGCTCAACGGTAACCAATCGCTAACTGAGTAACCAGCTCCCTGATTCGAAAAGTTTCCAGATTCGATTCGTTACACGGAATCGAGGAAAAAATCGAATAGATTCGATTGTTTTGCCTTTGTAAGGGAGCCTTTATCGAATCTGTTCGACTATTTTGCCGTTTCCGTGTAACGAATCGAACTCGAAGCTTTTAAAATCAGGGGGCAGAAGTCCCGGGTTCATTTTTGGGAGTTGCCAAGATACCAATGAGTTTTTCGAAACTTACATTTATAGCGCGGTGCGCAGTTATTCGTTCTCTTTTCATCCGATCTTCTTTTTATTCCATCTATTTCTTCTTTTCCACGCATCTGTTTTCAAAAATCCATTCTGTTCATTAATCCAGGATAGTCTCACAATCATATTTTAAAATAAAATAAATCTAACACTAATAATTCTCTCTTATAAATACCCATTTTGGGTAAGTTTTATTTGTTTTTTTCTATGTTTGGTGATATGTTGGTGAAATTTATGTAAATAATACTTTTATAATTTTTATGTATTTCTTTCTAGGTCTTATTTTCCTTCAATAAAATTTATCACGTGTCTACGCATATATTTTAAATCCCACGCCCTATCTACCTACCGTACTTACAAGTCGTGTGACACATTTACTTAAGGGTCTCCAGGAGGCTCGAGTTTCTATACAAACGTAGTCCCGCTTTAATACAAAAACTGCATGACGGATTGAATCCAAACTTTACAAATACATTGAGTGGACACAAATCGATGTTTGTAATTAGTTTTCATCGAATTAAATTTAAACATAACTAAAGAAGCCTTCAATTAGTTTTGTACTCAAAGTTTTAAACTGCTCTTATTTTTTTCCGTTTTATATTAGTACATCGAAAACTAATTACAAACATTGATATGTATCTACTGAATATATTTGCAAAGTTTGGATCCTGTAGTTTTTGTATCAAAGCGGAAATGCGTTTATATGGAAACTTGAGCTTCCTGGAGACCCTCAAATGCGCGGGCGTTACAACGCAAATGGCCTGCCTATTGATTGGATAAAACAGTTAGTTGTAAAAAGAGACTGCTAAGGCACACCCTGGACACTTCATACAACGGGCCAGAAATGACATTTCAAAAAAGGAATGACGAAACAAACAAAACGGCGACGAAATCTATACGTTGACAACCAATCTGGGTGACGAGGGGATGACGGCTAAGGCATTAAAACCGGCTACGCGTTGTTTAGTCGTAGCAAAATGGACTACGCTTGCGTAGTCTTTGTGTAGCGCATAGCAAAGTTTTCTCATCATCATCATCATATCAGCTCATAAACGTAACCACCGAGGGGCTCGAGCCTACCCTGAATTAGGGCGATCGAGCCTTTGTCGACTTCACACACAACCTGCGAGTTTCTCCGCAGGCGTGTGCAGGTTTCCTCACGATGTTTTCTTTCGCCGTAAGAGCGTCGGATAAACGTACATATGAAATCTAAATTCCACATTGGTACATCGCAGGATTTGAACCACGACCTCCCGGACAGGAGGCGGCACCTTTTTATTTCTATTGCTTTCATACAAATCTTTCATCTTTCAAATCATTTGTAAAAATACTTAATCAATTCTAATACACCTTTATTCTTTGCTACTAAGTGACAAGCGTCGGTGGCTCAACTGGTAACGACTCGGTCGTCCTAACCAGAAGTGCCGGGTTCAAATCCGGACGGCCAATTTACCAGTGAGTTTTTTGAAACTTACGTACATACGAGTATACTCACCGATTGCTTTAACGGTGAAGGAAAACATCGTGAGGAAACCTGCACAACACACCTGCGAAGAAACTCGAAGGTTGTGTGTGAAGTCGACCAACCCGCACTGGGCCCGCGTGGTCAACTAAAGCCCGATCGCCCTAATTCAGGGTAGTTTTGAGCCCCTCGGTGGGGACGTATACGAGCTGACATGATGATGAAGACTAAGTGACTTTATAATAGTATTGTGAATGACTGACTACACTAGACGATGAAGACTTCGCGAGAAAGTATTCACAGCTTGGCCACAGTATGACAATATAACGGCTTACAGTAGTGCAACGAATGTACTTACACAGATCAACGGAAGGGTACTTGCGTGGCAGCGGGCGGCGGGGCGGGGCAGAGACTGCTAGTACTCACGCCGTGGCAGCATCATGCGACGTCAAAGGCGTTGCGCTACTGTAAGCCATATCGTAATACTGTGGCTTGGCTGTACAATTTAAACTGATCGGGGCGCCACAATCAGTTCAGTTTAAATTTATTGCGATCAAAACAACACATCGATAATATGCATTATTAATATTATAATTATGTCATTTCTCAATACATATATTTGCAAAATTTTTGGTTTAATCCAGCATTTCCTTTTTGTATCGTAACTCGGACCTCCTAACAGCCCTTTTAGAATAGAGGTGTTAAAAATAGGTGATATAAATTCAGTTCGAATGGACGAGTCCGGCCGATGCGATGAGAACACGATAAAGCACTTAAAACATAAAATGTGAAAAGGACGGTCGTCGCGCGTTTAGATTGGATGCCCCCAAACAATATAATTGTTGAATCCGGAAGCCCGTGTTTATGCATCGACGAAGAGATATTAAATCCATTTTTTGAGATTTGATTTTGGTTTGCTTGCTTCGTTTTCACGTTATTTTTTAACCGACGTCAAATAATTTTAAACAAAAAAAAACCGACATCAAACGCACTAGTCACAACTACTATTTTTGAAGGTTCCCCTCGATTTCTCTGAGATTCCATCGTCAGATCCTGGTTTTCTTATCATGGTACCACCCTTGGGATATCTCCTTTCCAACAAAAAAATAATCATCAAAATCAGTTCACAAACGACGAAGTTATGCGCGAAAACTACATAAGTTCTTCGTAGGCGAAAACGCATAAAAAAATATACGGTCGAATTAAGAAACCTCCGCCTTTTTTTGAAGTCAGTTAAAAAAATGAGGATGTTTCTTAATTCGACCGTATATATTTTTATGTGTGTTCGCGGATAACTTCGTCGTTTATTAACCGATTTTGATGGTTCTTTTTTGTTGTAAAGGAGATATCTTAAGAGTAGTACCATGATAAGGAAACCAGGATCTGGTGATGGCGACGAAGGAGTAAAGAAGGTGATGGCAACAAAAATCAAAGTTGAGATTTTGATAAGGATCGATTGTCTTACACTAGTAGAGTCTGTGTGTCAGTGCGTCTGTCCGATGCTCTTGTGCCCAAACTACTGTACGGATTTGGGTGAAGTTTGGGCTTGTGTAATATTTGGTATTTATTTATCTCCAGCTGTTTTTTTCAAACTAGCCCCTATGTTGATTACTTAGAGTTGTACCACCATATTAAAAAAAATAGCTTATTATGCAACTAGTGAATAAACGACGGATTTAAAGCGAGGGCCATAGATGAATCACGAGCAAGTGAAGGGTTCTAATGAGTGAATCACGACCGTAGGGAGTGTTTCATGATGATTGAATCACGAGCGTAGCGAGTAATTCAAGTATTAGAACCCTGAGCGGCGCGAGTGATTCATGGCCCTATGTAATATATGTAAATCCGTTTTATTCCAGAGTTGCATACTATACGTTATACCATGACTCCAAGACAAAGAAAAAATTAAGAGAAAATAGACATTAACTTAATAAAAAAGAAATGTTAAATTAATTAAAATTGGAACAATTATTTCTAAAATATAGAGTAGTTTTTTTTGTGTTCGTACAACTTGTAGTATTAAAAAAAGCGCCAATTTACTAATTAAATGACAGCAAAGAACACAAAACAGTTTTTATTCTGATGCTGAACTCATTTTCGAAAATATCGAACAATCAAATCTCGAGGAATTATTTGCACAAGGAGTTAGTATGTTAAATATTCTTTGGATTTGGAGTTTGTATCGAGTATTTTTTGCACAAGGAGGTTGTATAGCTAAGATGCGAGGTCGAATATATTGGTGTGTTCTAAATTCAAACACCAAAATAGTGATTAAAATAGCTTTTTATTCACTGTTTTCAGTGAATAAAATAAGCTTTTTAGGGGAGCAATGGTATTAAAAATTTTTTTAAATGTTTTGAACGATTTTGATAAAACTCTGTAGGTTATTATAACTTTATATTATGATTTGCTTTACGCATTAGATCGTTATTTCAGAAAAAATAGGAATGAAGTACTTGTCGTACAAACCCTGATTGTTTGGAACTTTTTATCAAAAACGCCTCTAATGATTTTAATTAAACTTTGTGAAAGTTAGAACTTTATAACCACTACTCTGAGTAGTTCATTAATCTAGATAAATTTAAAAACTAAAATCGTAAAATCGATTTCAACGCAGTTACCCCCTGTATCAAAAAGCCAAATAAAGGACATTTCACGTCAAAAAACAACTTTTCCGTTAAAAAATCTTTTGTTATGTAAGTAACAAAATACTTCCTGGAACATCCTCCATTATCGAACGTGTAACAGAAACGTTGTAGGCCATTAGAGAATTACTGTTTCCCTGACACAAAATCCATATTTTACGAACATGTCTGTATTTCTATGCCACTCTGGTATCGATGCTACTTATATAATATATACGCTACCTGACAAGGAAAAATGTATCTACCTTAACAATAAAAAGAAATAACAAATGAAATTCAGAAAGTATATAAAATAAGCAAATAGGAATAGAGTTCAGATGTGTTTCGACCAATGTGTGTTGCCAGTGATGACGTACGGAACTGAGACATGGTCGCTTACTATGGGCCTCATATGAAGGCTCAAGGTCACCCAAAGGGCAATGGAGCGTGCTATGCTCGGAGTTTCTCTGCGTGATCGAATCAGAAACGAGGAGATCCGTAAGAGAACCAAAGTAACCGACATAGCTCTCAGAATTGCTAAACTTAAGTGGCAGTGGGCGTGGCACATTGCTCGTAGAACAGATGGCCGTTGGGGCAGTAAAGTTCTCGAGTGGCGACCACGCACCGGAAAGCGTAGTGTAGGCAGGCCTCCCACTCGGTGGACCGATGACCTGGTGAAGGTCGCGGGAAGCCGCTGGATGCGGGCAGCGCAGAACCGGTCGTCGTGGAGATCCTTGGGGGAGGCCTATGTCCAGCAGTGGACTTCCTTCGGCTGATATGATGATGATGATGTGTTTCAACAAAATATGTTTGTATAACATGTTGGATCCTCTTTAGATATTGTAAATAGCAATGTATGTTTAAAGTACAATAAATTACACTTCATAGGTAACTAACTGGTTCCCGCGGCTTCACCCGCGTGGATATCGTTTTTATGACTGTCTTTGAGGGCGGGTGGTGCGCGAGCCACAAGCAATAATTATTGACTTAAATAATTTAATGATATATTAGAGCGATATATAGTGGCCGGTGCTAACGAAAGACACTAACACAGCCAGTGTAGCTAAAAAAGCCCACCACAATGCTAGTGGGGGAATCTAAAGAAATTATACAAAGTAAAATGAGGCTACACGACTCATGCAAAAATACCACATACATACCTACATTCAAATATTAATCCTAGAACCGGTAAAATTACTTTTCAAGATTCAAGGTATTTATTCAAAATAGGTGCAAATTACACTCTTTCTGATAGTCGTAAAATAATGATAACATAACGTCATTTGTGAAAAATCAAGAAATAAACAATCATTAGTTAATAACGTCAAAATTCAATTTTTAGAACAAAATGTCCTTTTTGACAGATGATAAAAAGTAAATAAAATGACTAGCATTCGTCATGCCTATTGCTGTTTAATATCAGATTTCTCTATCACACCTGTTAGAAAAGACAATAAGCCACCTCGTCCTCACAATTCAGTGTCTTTTCTATTTCTATTCTTTCAACGAGGTAAGTACTGCACTAACAATTATGGTAAACATGGTGTGGTAAAATAGGTAGTGTGACAAACGAGAAAAAATCTGTTTGTCATACTGGTGTGACTACGAGTCGGCAACGGAAATAAACCACATTATGTCATTAGAACATTAAAACAATATGACACGAAAAGTTATACATAAAAATCATTGAATGTCATTAATACCTTTGATAAGAGTAGGTCAGTTCACACGGGCAGCACCCGGTCACGAGTATAACGCGAGAGTCTACTACTTTCATACGAAACAATTGACTAGTTTGAATTTTACTTACAATATGAGGTGATTTTTATACATAAAATAAGCCTACTAATAGCTAATAAATATACACAGATCAGTAAACGTATTTTTTGTTGAAGCGAAAAAGACGACAATGTATCCAAGGCTCTAAAATGTATAAAAAAAAACAAAATAATGGGATTCCTTATACAAGAAATATATTTTTAAAGGTTATTTTTGTTTGTACTCTATGGTCAAAACGGTAATAAACACAAACGTCAAAATAGTTGTGATTATAGCACAAACCCTATTATAAAATAACAAATTATAATGCGAGAGTCGTACTTGCAGCAAGGAATCCAAACTGGGACCGGAACCTATAATACCCCTCCCATCTGAATGGCTACGGTCCATCCTGAGGCAATGCACAAGAAATGAAGACAATTTGTACTGGTCTGGTTTGAAAACCTGCAGGCAAGCGAGGTTGGCACTGCCGACAGCTAACTCTGGCCTATCTAGAAAGCTCCTGAGACTCGGGAGAGCTCAGCTCCGCAAGGTAAGAGCCGCTATTACTGGACATGGCCATTTTAATAAACACCTATTCGCTCTAGGTATCACCGACACCCTACTATGCAGAGCGTGCATGGAGGCTGAGGAGACTGCTGCCCACATCCTACTGGATTGCAAGGAGCTAGCACAGTACAGGGTTGCGCACCTCGGTGAGCCGAGGTCGCTCCAGGAAGTCGTCGGCAACCTACGGGGGCTACTGGTCTTTTTGGCTGAGCTGGCAGTGATGGCCGGCCAATCACACAAAATGTGCGCAGTGGTCGCCTGGTTGCGGAAACCAGCCCGCCCCTAACAACAACAACAACTACGACAAGGAATCCAAACTGAATGAAAAAAATTGCATTTTTCTGTCACTCGTGTTGATGTCTGTGAAATAAATAGGTATCACTGTTATACTTGAGTTGAGAGATGTGTTCGTATTATAGAACGTGGTTTTTTACACAGAGATAGTAGACGAAAAATAAAGCTAAAAAAATACAATTAAATTAAATTAAAAAAATAATTAAATTAAATTAAATTTTAATTAATTTCATTACGTTAAAATGGCACAGTCCGTCCGACACTGTTTCTAAGAAACTGAAATAAAAACTTTTTAGTTGAATTATTTCACGTCATCACGGAGCAACAGATTGACGCGTTTTTATACATAGAAATAGTTGAGGGGATGTGAAGTGAGTGACATAGTGACCAGCATAGCCCGACATAGTTACCGAGAGATCTAGAGCAAACTGATTTCCTCGTCCGCACACGTCGCAATAGAGCTACAGATTAACCATATTTTTTGCACATAGATTAATGAATGGGTGGAAAGTGACATAGTGATCAGTATAGCCCGACATAGTTACCGAGAGATCTAGAGAAAACTCATTTCCTCATCCGCGCACGTCGCAATAGAGCTACAGATTAACCTGATTTTTTGCACATAATTTGCTGAGGGAGTGGAAAGTGACATAGTGATCAGCATAGCCCGACATAGTTACCGAGAGATCTAGAGAAAACTCATTTCCTCATCCGCGCACGTCGCAATAGAGCTATAGATTAACCTGATTTTTTGCACATATATTTTTGAGGGGTGGAAAGTGACATAGTGATCAGCATAGCCCGACATAGTTACCGATAGATCTAGAGAAAACTCATTTCCTCGTCCGCGCACGTCGCAATAGAGCTATAGATTAACCTGATTTTTTGCACATATATTGTTGAGGGGTGGAAAGTGACATAGTGATCAGCATAGCCCGACATAGTTACCGATAGATCTAGAGAAAACTCATTTCCTCGTCCGCGCACGTCGCAATAGAGCTATAGATTAACCTGATTTTTTGCACATATATTGTTGAGGGGTGGAAAGTGACATAGTGATCAGCATAGCCCGACATAGTTACCGATAGATCTAGAGAAAACTCATTTTCTCGTCCGTGCACGTCGCAATAGAGCCACAGATTAACCTGATTTTTTGCACATATATTGTTGAGGGGGTGGAAAGTGACATAGAATATGCATAGGACGCCATAATTCCCGAGGGATCTGAAGAACACTCATGCGGCTTACGCACCCACACCGTCATAGATACAAAAACCGGCCAAGTGTGAGTCAGACTCGTGCACCGAGGATTACCTTGTTATTTCAAATCAACGTGAGCGACGGAAAAATATTGTTTAAAAGTAATTTCGGATTCCTTACCGCGATTACGACCTTTTTGATATGCCGGTTTTTGTTTAGCACTATAATCGCACCAAGTCACGTTCACCCTTTTATGTATTACCGTTTTTACGATAGAGCAAAACCGAAAAGTTTGAAAAATACGTTGCTTTTTTATTTGTATTTTTTTTTAATAATCGCTCTTTATTAAGACATGTTCTGTAAAAAATTCAAAATTCAGATTCAAAAGATAAAACCTTTTAAAAGTCGGTCAGACAGACAGACAGACAGCGCAGGCTTAGTAATTGTTTCCCGTTGCCTGTTACGGAATCCTAAAAGCGACGTCCATGCGGGCGAAGTCGCAGGCAGACGCTAGAAGCAAAATGAAACAGTTGTAATGCGCCATTACTATGTGGGTCACGATTTGTCCTGTCGCATACACCCATTCTCCTAATGGATCTCGCGAATGCTGAGATTAAACACCCGATTTGCACCAACACGAGTTACCTATTAGGCCAAGGTTACTTAGATTGGTCATGGCTTGGTCGCTTCTTAAATTACCCGGTTGATGGTCGGTTAGGTTCGCTTTTTGTTAATTTTAATTACCTCCATGGCGTAATGGTTATTTCCATTTGCTTCACATCAAGAGATCGTGGGTTTGATTCCCAGCGGAGTCTTACTTTGTAAGTTTGGTTGGCGAAAGGGCATTTTCTACCTCCACCTGGCAAGCTACCACCATCTTTTCTGAGTATTGCCGCCAAACATTAATGTAAACAGCATTGACTTGGTCGGGCTTGAAGATAAGATAGCCAGTTCCCCATTGCGTTGGGGAATCTTCATAAACCCGCTTTCATCATCGTAACTTACCATCAGGTGAGTTAATGCCAAGGACTTTTTTTAATTTTTTTTATTTATAATTGGTAAGCCCTTGGCATCATCTCATCTGATGATAAGTGACGATGATGCCGAAGATGGAAGGGGGCTTACCAAGATTCTTCAACGCAATGGAGATCTGGCTATCTTATCTTCATGCCGGAACACATCAATGCTGTCAACACTGCTGATTTAGATAAGATGGTGGTAGCCAGCCAGGCGGGCTTAGAAAATGCCCTACCACCAACTTAACCGTGTCTTACAAGTTGACCCCGCCGGGAATCGAACCCGCGGCCTCCTGGTGTGAAGCGAATGTACTAACCATTACACCACGGAGGAGGCTTACCAATTGTGAATAATAATATTAAAAAAACAAATTTTCTATATTCTTTGGCTACTTGGATTATATCATAAATGTAAGAAATTTTTAATTCTGCATTATATAGCTCTAGACCACTTTTAAAAGGTCCTATAGAAAGCTCTCCTCAGGCATGTATTACGTCCATTAAACAATCATACTTCATAATACTTATATACGTCCCCACCGAGGGGCTAGCCTACCCTGAATTAGGGCGATCGGGCCTTAGTCGACCACGCGGGCTCAGTGCGGGTTGGTCGACCTCACACCCAACCTGCGAGTTTCTTCGCAGGCGTGTGCAGGTTTCCTCACGATGTTTTCCTTCACCGTAAGAGCGTCGGATAAACGTACATTATGAAATCTAAATTCGAAATCACATTTGGTACGTGGCAGGTTCGAACCACAACTTTCCGGACAGAAGGCAACGACCCTTAGCCATTACACCACCGACGCTCACATACATGCCTTTGAAATCTTACATACTTTCATACTTACATACCTTTGAAATCTGTGCCTCGGGCTTATGTCATCCGAGCGAAAAATTAAGTTTGTAGGTACCTATTATTACTTTTTATTTTCGCGGTACGAAGGAGTAAAGAAAGATATATTGGGATCGTCAAAAAAATCGGCATTAAGGTTTTAATGAAAAGAATAAAAACGTAAAAAAACGTTTTACTTCGCTCATTTTTCCTTTTTGAATTTGAAAGCAATCAGTAACAGATCTGATATATATTAATTTTTAATTCGATTACTGATTATTTTTCCTTAAAATTTGTTGTTTTAGAATAAACAACGTGAAGTCTTATTTTATTCTTAATGTTGGAGCTCATTACACAGCCCTACAAAAAAAAATGGTTGCCATGGATATCTTAGCAAATTTTGATGTTTTCAAGTGCCCAGATTATGAATTTATTAATGAGAGTATTGAATGTGCTCTTGTTTTTTATGATTATTGCATTTTTTATATTTTGATCAATTATCGGCTTGTTAGTAATAAAATTTATTTTCCTAGTCATGATTAGTGTTCTGCGCAAAAAAAGAGAGCAAATCTTACAAAATCATTGATAGTTTCATCTATTTGTCAGCATAATTATATTCAAAATCGATCTTATATCTAGGGCAACAAAACCACTGTAGACCAGTGTTATTATTCACATACATCACACAATACATTGTTTGCAATGAAACAGCGTACTTACTACCTTTTATAACCACATAATACCTACTTACATAACCCATTTCCATAACGCGTCAAGCGTGAAAACCCCTCATTTCAATGTGAAATATGAATTTTGTACACAAAACCTTCATAATCTGTCTATGCTACCTGTTTTATTAAACTTTGGACGTTACGTTACTAGGTGGGTTAAGTGGCTTTTAGTACTTTCTGTACTTTGTTACTATTCCCTATGAAATTCCTTGTTCATGGGACCGGTGATAGATAACAGCTATGTCTTAATACTGTCACACCCCGGACACTGCATACAACGGTCGTTTCTAAAAACAAATGACGGAGCAAACAAAATCGCGGCGAAATCCCATACGTTCGAGAACCAAACTATAACCGATCTGAATCAATCTGAGTGATGAGGGGGTGAGGTTGGAATCCAGAGAGCGGCAGGGAGTGTCCATAATGTATGTTAGTACTAATATATATACTTTAAATACATATCCTGTAAAGTTAAGGAATCTATGTTTAAGTAACCAGATACTAAAATGGTCAATATTAGTAAGACAGAACGTAATTTTAACTTTCGAGCGACTGACACTGAGGAGATAGATGTGCGTGTTTGTGTGCGTGCGCGCGCATGTATTTGTGTGTGCGTACCATAAATACATACATAAATACATACATAAGATCACGCCTCTTTCCCGGAGGGGTAGGCAGAGACCACATTTTTCCACTTGCTACGATCCTGACATACTTCTCTCGCTTCCTCTACATTCATCAATCTTTTCATACAAGCTCGTCGGTTTAGGGTACTCTTGACCTGACACTTCTTCAATACGTCTTCGACTTGGTCGCAGTACGTACGTCTAGGTCTACCCCTTCCAGTATTACCATTCACACTCGCCTTGTATATCTGCCTAGTTAATCTTCTATCATTCATCCTTTCTACATGACCGAACCATCGGAGCATGCCTTTCTCAATAACTGTCACTACATCTTCTTTCACACCACAACGTTCCCTTATCACACTATTCTTAATCTTATCACAAAGTTTCACACCAATCATACTTCTCAATGCTCTCATTTCAACTGCATTTATTCTACTCTTATGCCTCTTTTGCCATACCCAACTTTCACTTCCGTAAACCAGAGTAGGAACAAGAACTCCCCTGTGCACAGCCAGACGGGCCTTATTGGACAATTTCTGGCTACTCATAAAGGAGTGCATCGCTCCATTTACCATATTCCCAGCAGTCACTCTCCTTTCAATATCACTCTCAAACAGTCCATCTCTAGTAAACATTGACCCCAGATACACAAATTCTTTCACTTGCTCCACTTTTTCACTTCCAATCAAAATATCACACTTTGTCATTTGTTCATCTCTTTCTAAAACCATGACTTTCGTCTTACTTACATTTACTTTCATTCCTTTTCTCTCCAAAGCTTCATACATAATAGTCACCATCTCCTGTAACTGTTCAGCCGACGACGCAAGAATTACCTGGTCGTCAGCATACAGAAGACATTTGACGATTAACCCATCCATTCTCAGACCACTTTCACTATCTTTCAAATCTATCAAGCAACTATCCATGAATAAGTTGAACAGCCATGGTGACGCAACACATCCCTGTCTGACACCTTTATTGATGTCAAACCATTCAGTGTACGCCCCATTGATCCTGACACAAGCCCTGGAATCCTTATATAGAGATTTCAGGGCTCGAATCAGTCCACTGCTCACCCCATGCACAGACAGAGCTGACCACAATTCATCCCTCACCACACGGTCATAGGCCTTTTCCAAGTCCACGAATACGCAATAGACTTTTTGGCTTTTAGCCAAGAATTTTTCAGCTATGCATCGCAAGGAAAAGACTTGGTCCGTACATCCCATGCCCTTTCGGAATCCTGCTTGTGCATCCCACATCTTCTCATCAGTTTCTTTCACAACTCTTTCAATCAGAACCTTAGCATACAATTTGCCGACGACGCTGAGAAGGCTTATACCGCGGTAATTTTTGCAGTCTTGCTGTGACCCTTTTCCCTTGTAGAGCGGCACAATCACAGCCTTGCACCAGTCTTTTGGTACTCGGCTGTTTCTCCAGCACAAGTTAAAAAGGCGGTACAGCTGTCTGGCTACCACGCCCTTTCCAGCTTTCAACATCTCGACTGATATCCTGTCATACCCTGCAGCTTTACCTGATTTCATGCTTTTCATCGCGTTCACAATCTCATCCATACTTATATCACTTTCATCATTATCATTCACATTTTCCACTGACGCTACTGGCACGTTTGTTCGCTTATCCTCCTTTTCAAACAAGCTTTCAAAATATTCCTTCCATCTCTTCAACACATTTACTTCTCCTTTTACAATACATCCATCATGGCTTCTGATTTTGCTGAGCTCCGAAGTGGTCGTTTTTCCTCGGGCTGATCTTATGCATTTCCAGAACACCTTGATATTGGTCCTGAAATTATCAGAAAGCCTTCTATCAAACTCATCTTTTCTCTCATCTTTCTTTCTTGTAACTGTCTTTTTTACCAAATCCTTCAGCCTCACATACTCCTTTTTTGCTTCTGTTACATCTTCATTCGTCGCCTTTTGCACGTTTTGATTAGCTTTAGTTGCTAGCCAATCCAACCAAGCTTTTTTCTTTTTACCTACCACTTCTTGCACCTCTTTATCCATCCATGCACTCTTCTGCTTGCTACCCTTTCTCCTTTTAGAAACTCCACACACTTCTACAGCAACATTCACAATACCTTCTTTAAATGACTTCCAAAGATCATCAAGTTCACTTATTTCATCCAGATCTTCAAATTTATTTTTTAACTTTTCATAATACTCTTCTTGCTCACTGTCGTCTTGCAAATTTTCCACTTTTACTCTTTCCAAAACACTAGCCTGTTCGCGTACTCTGTGCCGCCATCGCTTGAAGAGACCACTTAATCGGGATATCACCAGGAAGTGGTCAGTATATATTCCTGCACCACGGTACGCTCGAGTGTCCAGAACATTTTTTCGCAGTCGTTCATCCACTATCACAAAATCAATCATAGTCCTTATACAGCCTACTTCTCTCGTGTACATATGGATCTTTTTATGTTTAAACATTGTGTTAGACACGCAAAGATTCCACTCCAAACATATATCAAGCAGGTTTTTCCCATTCTCATTAATTCTTTCATCACCAAAGGCTCCAATCACTCTCTCATATCCATCCCGTTTCGTTCCTACCCATCCATTAAAATCCCCTAGAATGATAATTCTTTCATTTACCTTGCATTTCTTTAAAGTATCTCTCACACTATTCCAGAAATCATCATTTTTGTTTTTAGCTTTGGTAGACGCATTTGGACCCACATCATTCGGTGCATAAACACCCAGAATAAATATGCGAGTCAGTCCAACTTTCAGCCTGATCCAGAGAAGTCTAGAATTCATACACTCATACTCAATCACACACTCAGCCATTCGCGCAGACAGAATAACTCCAACTCCTTTGCAGCCTCGGCTGGAATTGGGTACCCCAGACCAATACGCTGTATAGGTACCATGTTTTGTGGAGTCAATTCCTTTCCGCTTTGTTTCAGTCACACATAAAACATCTAAATGTCTTTCATCCATCATCTGACATACTTCATCTATTTTATCTTCCATTCCTCCCCTTACATTCATCGTAGCAAAGCGGCTCTCTGTGGGCCGCTTTCCGCGCCCGCCGGGAACGAGACGTGATGGGTTGCGAACTCCCACATCGCCGACATTTCGATTATAATAGTTTTTAGACATCATAGCGTTCCCACGAGTTAAATATTAGGCACGCAGCCAGGCTGGATACAACGGGGTGTCGCCGAAATCCCCGAGGGGACCGTTCAAGACCCAGACATTAACGCGCCCTGGGCCAGACGCCGATCGGCACGGTTCCTCACACCTTTAGCTGGCGCAGGATAGGGAAGGATCTGGGAGTAGGATAGGAAATTTAGGGTAAATGGGGAAGGAATATGTGTAAGGGACACTATCACTATGGATGATGAAAAGTGGTAGTGGCTCGAGGAGGCTGCGGTCGCGTACCCATGTATTCCAAACAACTACCGGACAAGCATGTCGTTTGAGATACCCCTTGACCTTTAAGATACCATAAATAACTTAGTATTAAACGCAAAAAAGACCAAATGTATTAAATTCACATTACCTAATGTTATTGAAGTAAACAACAATGTATCCTTAGCTGGTAATGTATTAGAATTTGTAAATCAAAGCGTGTTTCTAGCATTAACTGTAGATTCAAGGCTTCAATGGGGCCCGCATATAGAAACACTAGCTGGCAGGCTTAGCTCAGCCGCATACGCAGTCAAAAAAATCAGGCTCCTTAGGGATATAGACACC
Source organism: Coleophora flavipennella (assembly GCA_947284805.1). Taxonomy (NCBI): domain Eukaryota; kingdom Metazoa; phylum Arthropoda; class Insecta; order Lepidoptera; family Coleophoridae; genus Coleophora; species Coleophora flavipennella. The sequence continues at coordinate 5,739,370 of OX369287.1, read as the reverse complement.
GCAAGACTGGTATATTTCAGCTACTTCCATAGTATTATGTCTTATGGGATGCTTTTGTGGGGACATGCAGCTGATATAAATACCATATTTGTTAAACAAAAAAGAGCGGTTCGCGCGATTTATGGAATGCGTTCTCGTAAGTCGCTCCGAGATAAGTTCAAAGATATTAATATAATGGCTTTCCCCTGTCAATATATTTATGAAAATTTAATGTATGTACGTAAAAATCTGCATCTCTTTTCACTGAATAGTGACAGGCACAGTCGTAATCTTCGGAATAGGAATAAACTTCAAGTAACTTATACCAGACTTAGCAAAATTAATAAGTCCTTTGTGGGACAATGCTCACTCATGTATAACAAATTACCCGATGATGTCTTAAATTTGTCAGAAAAACAGTTAAAAAATTGTGTCAAAAGAACTCTTTGTAAAAAATGTTATTATAAGATTTTAATGACAAAAATGTATGGGTTGACAGTGTTTCTTCAATCAACACTACTAATCATGTTTAATAGTAATAAAATGATAAACAACCTAAGAATTGACATGGAAGCGACAAGACATGATAAGTCTAGTACTTCTTTTAATAAATATTTTTATCTTAGCATTGAAATGACTGGTACATGCTCGCTTAAACGTTTGTGCGGATGGTGGCGCATCGGGAGCCGGGTCGTTCCTTTCCCTCTAATATGGTTGATGGGAGCGATGGCTGACTCTCGCGTTATACTCGTGACCCAGTGCTGTCCGTGTGAACTGGCCTACTCTTGTCAAAGGTTTCAATGACATTCAATAATTGTATATATAACTTTGCGTGTCTTATTGTTTTCATGTTTTAATGACATAATCTGGTTTATTTCTAGGATTTAATTTTGACATTATTTACTAATTAATGATTGTTTATTTCTTGATTTTTCACAAATGAAATTATGTTATTATTAATTTATGAATATCAGAAAGAGTGTAATTTGCACCTATTTTGAATAAATACCTTGAATCTTGAATCTTGCGTATGTCCAACCGTTGCTTTAGTGCCGTGCAGGACGTTTTGGATACAATTTGGCTTAGCGATACACTTATTATTTTTATAATAAAAAATGGCTCTAACGATTTTGATAAAACTTTGTACGTGACTATAATATCTTCGTACGGCCTACCACATGCAGTAGTTAGTAAGATAAGATAAGATAAGATAAATACTCTTTATTGTACACAAAAATAAAAAAATAAAAAAAATAAACACAATGTAAAACTTAGTAATTTTAGAAAAAATCGGAACAAGGTATCTACAAACCCATACTGTTTGTTACTTTTTTTAAGCCCGCCTGGCTATCTACCACCATCTTATCTAAGTCTTGCCGCCAAACATCAGTGTTAACACATTGATGTGTTCCAGCTTGAAGATAAGATAGCCAGTTCTCCATTGCGTTGGGAAATCTTGGTAAGCCCGCTTCCATCTTCTGCATCATCATCACTTATTAAAATGTGAGATGTGATGCGAGATGATGCCAAGGGCTTACCAATTGTGAATAATAATAAAAAAAGTTTCTATCGAGTTTAGAGAAACTTTTTAACGGCCACACAAGGAGATGCGATAGGCGAGACTAACGACCATGACGATGACGACCGGTTCCGCGCTGCCCGCATCCAGCGGCTTCACGCGACCTTCACCAGGTCATCGGTCCACCGAGTGGGAGGCCTACCTACGCTACGTTTTCCGGTGCGCAGTTGCCACTCGAAAACTTTACTACCCCAACGACCATCTGTTCTACTAGCTATGTGCCCCGCCCACTGCCACTTAAGTTTACCAATTCTGAGAGCTATGTCGATTACTTTGGTTCTCCTACGGTACCTTATAAATCATCTTTTTTTTACCCGACTGCGCTAGAAGAAGTTTTATGTATGTATGTATGTACTACCTGTTTACCGCAAGATATTCGAAATATGAGCAAAAATCTGTAATAGGTACCTTTAAAATACCCTCAGCACACCCCCCACCCTTGAGGACTTTTAGTATGATCATCTGGATACCGCAAGATATAACTGTACCAATTTACAAAACTACACGAATTATATTCCCGGGTGTGGCAAGCGAATTTTCGAAAATCTGTGAATGCAGTTTTGTTTATTTTTAAAAATAAAGGAATGTTTCCTTTGAGTAAAATTGTCTATCTCCAGTACGTAGAGCACTTTCCCTCTAGGTGGCGTTAAAAAATTTCACCCTGTATGTATTAGTACTAACATACAGTATGGACACTCCCTGCCGCTCTCTAGATTCCAACCTCACCCCCTCGTCACCCAGATTGATAGATTGGTTATAGTTTGGTTCTCGAACGTATAGGATTTCGCCGTGATGTGTTTTGTAGAAATGTAAGTTCTCGACCGTAGTATATACTGTTCGGGGAGTGCCCGTGCTATGACAGTTCTGGGGACGTCATGACTTAGTAGTTAACAACTCATAACTTTGAGGTGTTAACTACTAAATACACTGTTATCTATTATTATACGGAAAGACAGTAAATTTGATTCATCATATCAGCTCATATACGTTCCCACCGAGGGGCTCGAGTCTACCCTGAATTAGGGTGATCAGGCCTTAGTCGACCACGCGGGCCCAGTGCGGGTTGGTCAACTTCACACACAACCTTCGAGTTTCATCGCAGGCGTGTGCAGGTTTCCTCACGATGTTTTTCCTTCACCGTTAAAGCGATCGGTAAGTATGTACGTAAGTTTTGAAAAACATTGGTATATTGGCCGTCCAGATTTGAACCCGGTACCTCTGGTTAGAAGAACCGAGTCGTTACCGGCTGAGCCACCGACGCTTAAATTTGGTTATCTGTGATTAATGATCATAATGTGAGCGTCGGTGGTGTAATTACAAGGGCCGCTACCTCCTGTCCGGGAGGACGTGGCTCGAATTCTGCCTAATACCAATATGTTTACGAATTTCGATTTCATATGTACGTTTATCTGACGCTCTTACGGTGTAGAAAAACATCGTAAGGGAACCTGCACACGCCTGCCAAGAAACTCGAACGCTGTGTGTGAAGTCGACCAACCCACACTGGGCCTGCGTGGTCGAGTAAGACCCGATATCGCCCTAAATTAGTGTAGGCTCAAGCCCCACGATGGGGTCGTACGTATATGAGCTGATATGACTGAATAATTACAATAATTGAGTTACTCTATGTTGCCTCTAATGAACTTCTAGAATGCTGAGAGGGCAGCTTATGATGTCACAATCACACAATGTCATAATTATGCTGTCTTGTCAGATTATAGTTTTTAAGTTCCGTACATCGGGCGCATCGGGAGCCCTGTCGTTCCTTTCCCTCTAATATGGTTGATGGGATGGTGCTGTCCGTGTGAACTGGCCTACTCTTGTTAAATGCATTCAATTATTTTTATGTATAACATTTTCGTGTCATATTGTTTTCATGTTCTAATGACATAATCTGGTTTATATCAAGGCTTTAATTTTGACGTTACTAACTAATTATTATTTATTTCTTGATTCTTCACAAATTACATTGTTATTATTATTTATTAGAAAGAGTGTAATTTGCACCTATTTTGAATAAATATATTGAATTGAATTGAATACACCCAACGGGTGACCAATTGCTAATCCTCCGCTATCTGTCTGTCTGTCCGTCCGTCAGCGGGCTGTATTTTATAAACCGTAATAGGTAGACAGTTGAATTTTTCACAAAATGTGTATTTCTGTTGCCGCTATATCAAAAAATACTAAAACTTAGATAAAGTGAAAAAATAAGGGGGGTCTCCATACAAAAAAAAAACGTGTATTTTTTATAGGTCTTTATAAGGATTTTTTATTTAGCTCTATCTTTTTTTTTTTATTCACAATTGGTAAACCCTTGACAACATCTCACCTGGTGGTAAGTGACGATGTTGCCGAAGATGGAAGCGGGCTTACCAATATTTCTATCGTAAAAGCGGTAATACATACCGGCGTGAAACTAGTTGTGATTGTACTGAAGTAAAATAAAATTAATAAAAACCGGTCAAGTGCAATTTAAACTCGCGCAAAGTAAGGTTCCGTAGTTATTTCAAAAATAAAAGTTAATTTTAAAAAACAAAATTATTTTTGCAGTTGGTAATAGAACATATTGTATAAAAAATCCTAGAACTTTTTACTAATCGAACTGCACATCTTAAGTTAGTCGACTTTTCTCCTAAACCAAGAAAGCCTACTTAGCCGTGATAGTTTTATCTTTAATTCATTATATATTTCGGATCATCAGAAGGGTTTTGGCCGTATCTAAGAAATAAACTCGTCTTCGAGAAGTTTTGGAGTGTACAATCAATATTCACACACGTTTGCAACACGAGGCTTCACGATGATTCGGATGAAAACCGATTATTTTATAGACTGCGATGAGTTCGGCACGGGGCTGGCTTCCCAAGTTGACAGTTCAGCTGCTCGATCAAAAGTGTTCGTAAAATAATTGGCGACTCTGCCGTAGCCTCTGTAGGTAGGCTGCATTGTCTTTAATGTTTCGATAATCACAACGATTCTGATTGGCTAACAAACAAGTACCAACACTACCAACTTCCGGGTTCCGGTCTCGCACAGACCATGCCTTGGCCAAAGATGACTATTATTACTACCCTAGCTAAACGCTTGACGTTTCAAGATAAAAAACACGGTGCTTCGATGCATGCATAGATGGCGCCACGTCCTTGCGCTCCGACATATACATTACTTTTATGATTTTTTTCAAATTCACAAATAAAGCGGTTTAGTTGTTAGGGGGTTGGGACACTCGCGACTCCAACACAATTTAACACTTTCAAGCCTATTTATTCAAAAACGGAACCCTGAATCATTAAATGGTCTTAGAAGACTTAAAACTATTTTTTGAGCTCTAACCGACGATACCCCACACGACTGGGTTTGACGAGAAAAAAAAAACATTCCCACTTTATTTGTAGGGGAGGTACCCTTAAAAAGTTTTTTTCCAAATGTTTTTTTACAGTTCTCTCCGCGTTGTTGTTATAAACATCTTTGCCAAATTTCAGCTCTTACCTACCAATAGTCTAGGAGCTTGGCCGCGGACAGATGGACAGATAGACATGACGAAACTATAAGAGTTCCTTGTTGTACTGCGGAGCCCTAAAAATTGGCCAAGTGTGAGTCGTACTCGTGCTAAGGAGTCCGAACTGAATGACAAAAAAGTATAATGCGTTGATGTCTTTTGTTTAAAATGTGAATAGGTATCATTGTCATAGTTTTGTGCAAAAGTGTAGTAGTATTTTTTTTACTTTTTGAATTAAAAAAGTGAAAATGTATCTATTTGATTTTACATTGAAATTCATAATGTACCAACCTATTTATCTAATTATATGAGTATCCTGTCCAAATACGGGCTTAAGAGCGTATTCATAATTTTTTGCCATACAAACTTAAAATTGCTACTTCTTTAAAACGGATGAACCCATTCTAATTAAACTTTATACATGTAAGCTAGTCACGAAATTCTAGTTTGTAGATAGATTAAGTTTACGTATTTTTTTTTGTTTGTGAATTTTGAGATTACTATTAAAACCTAAAGTCACTATAGTTAAAGACAACACTATTCTTTAAAAATTTAATGACTTGCTTATGTGTATAAAGTTTCATTAGAATCGGCCCATCCATTTTCAAGAAGTAGTAATTTTAAGTTTGTATTGAAAACTACACTCGAAGTTGTTGAGGAATATGTATACCTGGGACAAACAGTCCAGCTAGTTAGGTTCAACTTCAAGAAAGAGATCAATCGACGAATCCAACTCGGCTGGGCAGCGTTCGGGAAGCTTCGCAATATCTTCATGTCCCAAATACCGCAGTGTCTCAAGACTAAGGTCTTTGACCAGTGTGTGTTGCCAGTGATTATATACGAAACTGAGACATGGTCGTTTACTTAGGCAAAGTAAATGTATTAATACTAACACTACTTATCACTAACATAAGAAGCCTCAAGGTCACCGAAAGGGTAATGGAGACGGTATTCTCGGAATTTTCCTACGTGATCGAAACAGAAATGAGGAGATCCGTAGAGAACCAAAGTGACCGACATAGCTCGCAGAATCGCTAAACTGAAGTGTCACTGGACAGGGCACATAGCTTGTAGAACAGATGGCCGTTGGGGCAGTATAGTTCTCGAGTAGCGACCGCGCACCGGAAGACGTAGTGTAGGCAGGCCTCCCTCGCGGTGGTCATTCGGTCACGGGAAGCCGCTGGATGCGGGCAGCACAGGACCAGTCGTCGTAGAAATCCTTGGGGGAGGCCTTTGTCCAGCAGCAGACGTCTTTCGGCTGCTATGATGATGATGATGGAAAATGCTCTTAACAAATAACTGTCCGCCACAGGTAACTACAAGTACCTTACCACACCCTGGATACTTCATATAACGAGCCAGAAATGACATTTCAAAAAAGGAATGACGGAACAAATAAAACGGTGGCGAAATCCTATACGTTCGACAATCAAACTGTTACCAATCTGTATCAATCTGGGTGACGAGGGGGTGAGGTCGTAATTTAAAGTGCGGCAGGGAGTGTCCATACTGTATATTAGTACTAATATGTATACTTTGACATTACAGTGATCGAAGTGTGCACATCAATCTAAAATTAGAACCGTTGTTTACTGAAGAATTTCCCAAGAGAGAAAGGTAGATTCAATAGAACGTTTATGGTCAGTGGTTTTGTATAGGGACCTCCAGAGCAATAAGCAACGGCGAGGTAAACATTAATCAATAGATCAAACAAACCGAAGATCATACCAATTACTTACCTGTATCCATTGAATAGGTTATATACTTATCGAGTTAGGAAGGAACCGAGGTCACGTTACAGTGGCTCCAACACGGATGTTTTCATGAGGCCTTTTTTTAAATTTACTAGTGTCCCAACAAAAATACTAATAGTGGATCGGACTGCTAGTCATTTGAGTTACTTTTTATGATCTGTCAAAAACGAAATTTTGTTCTAAAAATGTTTGAAATACCCCACAAGTGACGTCATAGTTTTTTAGCGTCATTGACGAACTTATTTTGTAAATTTGATCAATTAAAAATTGAAGACGTGATGGAAAAACAAAACAAGTAAGGTTTTTGAACCGAGAGCAATTTAGGAAATCATATTTCAAAACTTATTTTTGATGCAGTCCGATCCCCTTTTGCGAATAAAAATTTAAACACCAGAAGAAATAAAACCGAGCGTATAATTATATTATGCGTCAAACAAAATAAAATGCGTCAAGTAAAATGCCCATTTTATGGAGTAAAATGGGCATTTGATGGAAAAATTACCCACCGTACCACCAGGGGTATGGCCGGAAACAGGGGACTACGTCACGTGATTCCGGATACCTAATCCTTACTAATATTATAAACGCTAAAGATCGTATGATGACGATGATCTATCCGACCAATTTCGGTCATGGCGACCACTTCGACTCCAAGTTGGTTTGCCGCGCGTGCGCTCGAAGATGGTTTATGTAGCCAATCTTCGTAGCGAAACTCATCGCGCACTAAGGGCATTTAAGTTGCCACCCTTGTAATTGTATGAAATGGTTGCAGGTGGTCGGGCCTTTAACTGGTAGCGTTTGGTATCAAGGTCAGCTTTGCGTTGATCCTCGAACTCGCGCACTTGCCTATTCACAATCCTGCGCCATTCTGGCCGGTCTGCTGCTAAACTCTCCCATTGAGAGGGTTCTATGTTGCATTTATCCTTTATTTGAGTTTGTATGTATGGATGTTTGTTACTCTTTCACACCACAACAGATAAACCGATTTTAACCGCCTCCGTAGCTCAGAGGCAAAGTTCACTGGCTTTACACAGGAGGTCGCGGGTTCGATTCCCATCGGGGTCAATTGTAAGACTCGGTTTGGTTGGTGGTAGGGCATTTTCTAAGCCCGCCTGGCTAGCTACCACAATCTTATCTAAGTCTTGCCGCCAAATATCAATGTTTATATCATTGGTGTGTTCCGGCATGAAGATAAGATAGCCAGTTCCCCATTGCGTTGGGGAATCTTGGTAAGCCCGCTTCCATCTTCGGCAACATCGTCACTTACCACCAGGTGAGATGTTGTCAAGGGTTTACCAATTGTGAATAAAAAAAAAACCGATTCGTATGAAATTCGGTAGATATACAGATTAGGACCTGGATTAACATATATAGGCTACTTTTTTCCACGCTCGCGAGCCGCTTCGGCTCACACCCTCAAAGACAGTCGAAGAAACTATGTTCACGCGAACGAAGCCGCTGGCAAAAACTAGAAATTAACAAGCAAGTCGTCGACGGCTTTTAAACTTCTGACAGTGAGGTTCACCACCAGTCCTACAGCCTCCACTAACTCGGATTTGATCCGGTGTGTGGAGTGCCCCAGCAATGGGTTTATAAGTTGTTATAACGTACAATTTTAAAATAAAAAGGTAATTAAACACAACGGCGATCTGAATAAAGTTTTACCAAAAATCATTTGAAACAAATACCTACCCGGTTTCGGTGGCTACATATTAATGGACGCAGTGCCAGCCGGAGGGGGCGCAAAATGGGGGCGCAAAATAATTAGAAACTCTCAGGGCGGGCGGATTAATTAAAAAGCAATATTCTTTAGCAGATTACCATACTCTGTACTTTGACCATTCGTACCTACCTATTTGCTTAAAGAGCATAGGTACTAGGGTAACGAGCACAAAAAAGTAACGAACTATCTCTTGATTTGCAATGACTGTAGTACCACGGATAATGTCGTTTTATTATTCTAAGCTGCTGTATTCAAAGTTAGTTCGCTGAATTAGCTGCACCTTTGATAAATGCCGCCGGCCCCTACCGGCTCGCGTCAAACGGTAGCGTCAAAGGGGCCGCTATGAGTTCAATCGCGGCGCCGCCGATGTTACAGCCGCGCGGGGGCGAGTGAATATTGTTTAGTCTTTAACTATTAATGTAGGCGATGGTTCTGATGATACTTCGTCCAGCAGTGAAAGTGATTAAAATTAATGATAATTTTTTTATTTTTAATTTTTTTTTGTAAAACTGTTTTCTCCTTCAACACATTTCCAGAAGTCCGTCAGGGTTTACTTCCCCGAACTTACTTTACTTGGAGTGGTTATAATGGGTTTTTACCTATGAAATTTCTCAATCAGTTTTTAAACTTCAACGCAAATTTTTATTAAGAAAAAAAGTTATTGTTTTTAGTTAAGTATTGACCTTTAATAATACTACTTTAGGGTCTAATCTGAATGACTAGTTTGATGTATTTCATGTTCCATCTCCGGAGCTACGCACTATTGAATGGATAAAAAGTAGTAGGACATTTTTGATTAGTCAATTTCCTTCAATATTCCTGAAAGTGACGAAATCTTATGCTAGATATTCCCTAATATGAGATTAGTAACGAAGAAACTGTTGAGATAACTGTAGATGCTTAAAATAAAATAAAAATTACTCTTTGCTTAAGAAATAAGATTTATTGAAGTGAAAAAACTCGTATTCATTGGTTTAAAGCCACCACGTTCTCAATTTAAACAATAGGCGTACAACCATTTATTTTTTTATAATCTATTGCTGTTTTGAGAATAAATTTTGTTTTAATAACCTTTTTTTTTCTATTTATGTAAATTTTATTCAGTAAACTTTTTCATCCAATCGGCAATTTCATAAGCTCAGTATGGAAATAGTTATTTATGATACAAGGGTGTGCAGCATAATTTAATTAAAATGGGTTAAATAATATAACAATGCAGTATTGCTTTCACTACATTATACGTATAATTTTTACTCGCAGCCTAAATATGAATTTCGGAAAGAAAATAAATTTTGGGGTAATATGGAATACTTTTATTTTATAATATTAAAAAAATAGGTAAAGATGTAAACAAATGGATGACCGTGGAAATAGACTAATAAAAAATAACACATTTACATAATTTTAAAATACAAAAAAAGGTTAGGTAACGATCGATCGTCCCCCCAGGTATAAAAAATGATCGAATAAATACCTAAAACATAAAAGGAGTTAATTTATTTGGTGTCGGAATTACAATGTTGTAGGAAACACTTTGGGTATACGATACTCTTAATAATTTTAAATTAAATGCTAAATTATGAAAGTAAACGGAAATAGGAGGTTATGCAGGCCAGCAGCTGCGCTTTGAGGCAGGTAGTAGAATTTTGCAGGGCAGTAGTAGTGCTTGGTCACCAGTGATAACCAATTGGCGTGGCAGGTCGTAATGCTTGGTCACCAATGATACGCAATATCGATGGGCCTTAAAATTAGATAGAAGTATAGGTTCTACTTCCCTTTGGGTAAGCGGCAGGTAGTGCAGAGCGGCGAAATAAATGCCGGTGGAAGACTCATCAGTGACCCAGGGTTATACTGATTCGTACGGGCAGGGTGGAAGACCCTACGAACATAAATAAAAATTTAGTTCGCAACAGCAACAAATAAAAAACGGATAGCTGTCTCTAAACATAAATCACTTACCCCTGATAAATATAGGAGGTCTTGTTAACAAAAAGAAAAATCACTTTAAAATTTGTTTGTCCAACCACACATTTCGACGGTCATCAATTGTTTTTCTCTTATCAAAAGCTAACAATCATTTTCAAATTAAATTTTCATAGACGAACAAAACCAAAAGAGAATTTAATCATGAAACGCAAGAAAGAAGATCGGCTTGAATCGATACTTTGCGTTTCAGGTGGCAAAAAGGTCAATAACACCCATGTATCATACAACGTTTTTCAATACAGTTGTGAGAAAATCGGTAAAATAAAAAACGACCGTGCGTGACGAAAAACAAAATACATGGGTGCATACATAACAAGGTTTTGGCAACCAAAGTTCGCGACTTGTGGCTCATTTTAAATGTCCGGGGAGTAATGTCACTTTGTTTTTTCTTGTAGATACACATAAGTATATTTTTTATTACACTTATATTAATTATTATATCACATCCCATAATTTTATTCGTTTTCACAACTAAAACATCTCAATTATTTTTTACGAAAATTGCGCAATACTTTAGCTAGCACACGTACGCATGCGTGAGTTTTTGATGTGTAACATCTTTGCTCTCGCTTTCCTGCAATTTGTGGGAGTGATTTCGTGAAATGGGACGGAAATGTGTAACATGGGACGGAAATGTGTAACAGGAAGTCGCGAAACCGCGCGCTATTCGATCTGACGAATGAGCTTTGCTCTCGCTTTCCTGCAATTTGTAGGAGTGATTTCGTGAAATGGGACGGAAATGTGTAACAGTGATTTGTTACACATCATATGCAAGTACTGTAGGTCTCGCTCGGATTTTTTTTTTGAAATATTATCACAAATAGACTACAATAAGGCTTGGGATAATATTATTAAAGGCATTAAAACCTTCTTGGAAAAGATGACCTAAGCGCTTCTATCATTTTTATTCTGTTTTCTCACAAAGATATAACCCGAAAATAATCTAATCAATTATTAGCAATATGTATTAATCTCACGGAGGAACATTCTATCTCTTTTAAAATTCTCCTAATTAAAGTCTTAAAGAAGATTCTGTATCTTTGGTTACTACATTTATTCATTTACGCCTCATTTATCCTTTGCAATTTTTCTAATCGCGTGTCGTTTAATAAAGTTAATTTTTGAAAATATACTAAATTTAACTTAAATTTTAAATGAAACGTTCTCTAGAACAGTTGAGATTCTTTCATCCTTGGGCGTTAAGCCAGGACAGAGGTCCTTTCCATTATCTAGACGTATAATTTTACCTACAGAAAAATTTCAAATACCTACTCCATTTATTCTATAATTAGATCAAATAATAAGCCAGCAGGTAAAGTGAAAATTAAAGTGAAATATATTATGTGTCGGTCATTTGGGGGGTGTTGCCGTAATCGCCACGCTTGGCAGGCGGGTTGGCGATCGCAGTGTTGCAGATTGGCTGCAAGTCACGGAAAGACGCTGCTGCCCATCCTCCGGTTTAAGTCCCTTAGTCGGCTCTTACGACACCTATTGGATGAAATAGGATGGCCCTATTCTAAGCCGGGAGCCATACGGCCAGTTCTAAGCCGGGAGCCATACGGCCAAGGTCTTCGACCAATGTGTGTTGCCAGTGATGACGTACGGAACTGAGACATGGTCGCTTACTATGGGCCTCATAAGAAGGCTCAAGGTCACTCAAAGGGCAATGGAGCGTGCTATGCTCGGAGTTTCTCTGCGTGATCGAATCAGAAACGAGGAGATCCGTAAGAGAACCAAAGTAACCGACATAGCTCTCAGAATTGCTAAACTTAAGTGGCAGTGGGCGGGGCACATTGCTCGTAGAACAGATGGCCGTTGGGGCAGTAAAGTTCTCGAGTGGCGACCACGCACCGGAAAGCGTAGTGTAGGCAGGCCTCCCACTCGGTGGACCGATGACCTGGTGAAGGTCGCGGGAAGCCGCTGGATGCGGGCAGCGCAGAACCGGTCGTCGTGGAGATCCTTGGGGGAGGCCTATGTCCAGCAGTGGACTTCCTTCGGCTGATATGATGATATTATGTGATGTTCGACATTTTCACTTATCAGCAAATTCTTAAGTTTATTAATCTTAGACGGACATTCCGTTTGCCGATCCCATAACGGCCATAGGGACCTTATAGTACCGTACTACGGGGTCAAAAATGTAAAAAAAAATTAAATATGCTTTACCCTATATGACGCTTAGTTGAGTATGACGCTATTGAGAAATCTTACTAATTATTCTATCAGTGGTATGGTATCGAGGAAAACCCTAAAAGTTACCTCTTATACAAATTAAACAATGTTAGACGATCCTGCGAGAAAGTATGTTCTCCGTGGAGAGTTAAGTTTATTAAATTTGTTAGCTACCATGAAATCATCCTAATTAAAAAGCAAAGATATGAAAATAATAAAGTTAAAAATATAAAGTACTATTTATAACTAGTCTACTACCTACATATCAGCCGAAAAACGTCCACTGCTGGACAAAGGCCTCCCCCAAGGATTTCCACGATGACCGGTCCTGCGCTGCCCGTATCCATCGGATTCCCGCGACCTTCAACAGGTCATCGGTCCACCGCGTGGGAAGCCTGCCTACGCTACATTTTCCGGTGCGCGGTCGCCACTCGAGAACTTTACTACCCCAATGGCCATCTGTTTTACGAGCTATGTGCCTTGCCCACTGCCACTTCAGTTTAGCGATTCTGTGAGCTATGTCGGTTACTTTAGTTCTCCTGCGGATCTCCTCGTTTCTGATTCGATCACGCAGAGAAACTCCGAGCATAGCACTCTCCATTGCCCTTTGGTTGACCTTGAGCCTTCTTATGAGGCCCATAGTAAGCGACCATGTGCTATGTGTCCTGCCCACTGCCACTTCAGTTTAGCGAAAGTAAATTAACAAAAACAAATACTATGAATCAAAATTTTACTTGGTTGTTGTGATCGAAGTAGGTACCTATTATTAAAGTGTTTAACGTTTTCAATTATAAGCGAAGGAATTAAATCCTGTTTACCTCCAGGCACTGGTTAATTAATGGTTTTCTCAATTAAATAGTCGTCGCTAAAAGGTTTATTCTAATGTTGTTGTTGTCTGTGGACCTATGTACACAAGTCTGTAGGGTACCACTTTGCCCTGCCTACGCTATCAAACAGCTTTATGAACGCGGTTGGTTCGGTTCTCGCCTAAAGCACACCCTGCATCCTTCATACAACAACGGGCCAGAAATGATATTTCAAAAAACGAACGACGGAACAAACAAAATGGCGGCGAAATGCCATACGTTCGACAACCAAAGTGTAACCAATCTGTATCAATCTGGGCGACGAGGGGGTGAGGTCGCAATCTAGAGAGCGGCAGGGAGTGTCCATTCTGTATGTTAGTACTAATATATATATACTTTGCCTTAGGGAAGATTTTTTAAAAATCTTTGTACAATTTACAGTTAGTTTCACCTTTCAGGTGCTCGAAGATGACTATCTGTGGCACGAAGGGTATGGTGTACGTTAGGGGCGTGTGTTAAAACCGTACGTGCTTACGGATATTTACAAATTTATTGATAAAATATAAGACCTAATAAGAACATAATATTAAATTATATTTTAAGAAAGTTTGTGTGTGAAGTCGACTAACCCGCACTGGGCCCGCGTGGTCGACTAAGGCCCGATCGCCCTGATTCAGGGTAGGCTCGAGCGCTTCGGTGGGGACGTAATATGAGCTGATGATGATGGCCGCTGGGTGGGACTTGTATAAAGTATTTTTAATTTTATCTCGCATCCTAATCCTGGGGATAAAGTGATTAATTTTTAATTTAAGTAACTGTCATTACATAGTCCCTAGCTGATGCGAAACTCCGCCGTCTCGGGGCGTAATTCGCTTTGAATTTATCAAGAACTGAAGTTTACTTCCTAACTTACTTTGTAATTAAGCATAGTGAAATCTTTGTTTAATAAAAATCCTATGTTTTCTATTCAATTCATATTAAACATTAAAAATATGATTGTTTTCTTTGTAACAGTATGGTAACGTTATACAGTATGGTAACGTTATACAGTATGGTAACGTTATACAGTATGGTAACGTTATAAAGGTCGGGGAAAAGGTTTCTTTGTATTTTGTATGCAAATTCAAACAGTGCGACCAGAGCGAGCTGCATCTTGAACGTTAAAATTTCTAGATTGGAAACGCATACTGAGACTGCAGTTGTCCATAAACAGCACAAATTTTATTCGTGGCCTGTGTTGATTTTTTACCTGTTTTAAATAAAAAAAATATCGTTATTATGACTCATTTTCGTAGATAATTTAAATAATTTTCGAATAACCTAAAAGCTTTTTGGTACAAGGTTTTATTTGAAAAGAGTTTTTATGCTCAAAAGCCGAATGCCCTATAAATTCAATTTTTTCTTTTGTTTTTATAAGTATATAGCTCGTAGACGACTGTTGAGCACCTAGACAAACCATTCAGGTTTAATGGTGCTAGATGATAAAAAAATTTGTATTTAGTTTTAAAATTGGTAAATAAATAAAAAAAAAAAATATAAATACACAGTTCCAACAAATCTTCACACAAATAAATTGATCAGCTGATCGACCAATTTCGTGCATTTTTGTGTGGAGGGTCCAATTTTTTTTTGAGAATTGACTATGGTTTCTTTGGGAAACGTTGTTCAGTATTATGAGTAAAACCCCCAGTTAACGGGTCCTACACCAATTTTGTTACACTCTTTAAGCCGAGAAAAACTTAAACCTTTTAACCTTTTACCATCATTTAACCGTCTTCTAGGGTGCAACCTTGTAGCTCCATTATCAGACCCTACTATCATAGTAAAAGGAAAGAATAGTACGTTCTCTTCATACAATGGTACATCGCACGGTTTGTATGTGTGCGCGCCAGTAGGCACGCACCATACAGGCATCTTATGTCATACATAGGACCATAGACCATTCCTATTTATTGTGGTGTGTCGTATGGTGCGTGCCTACTGGCGCGCACACATACAAATCGCGCGATGTACCATTGTATGAAGACAACCTAACTATTATTTTCTTTTACTATGCTACTATCATCTCAGACCAGAGTCCTTGTCAAGACGAATCAACGAGCCCAAACTCGACGGAGCCGCGGGCATCAGCTTGTAGATTATCAAAGACAAGACTGATACCAATTTAAAAATTGAAATGAGAAACCAAATCCATACCTAAGTACCTACCAACCCTACTAAGATGCTGGATCATCATTTCAGCTCATATATGTCCCCACCAAAGGGGCTCGAGCCTACCCTGAATTAGGGCGATCGGGCCTTAGTCGACCACGCGGGCCCAGTGCGGGGTTGGTGCACTTCGCGCACAAACTTCGAGTTTCTTCGCAGGCGTGTGCAGGTTTCCTCACGATGTTTTCCTTCACCGTAAGAGCATCGGATAAACGTACATATGAAATCGAATTTCGAAGACACATTGGTACGTGGCAGGATTCGAACCATGACCTCCCAAAAAGGAGGTAGCGGTTGCTTAAGGTGCTGGATACCTTAAGTAAAAGTAACCAAAACGAAAAACCGGTCAAGTGCGAGTCGGGCTCGCAGACAGAGGGTTTCGTACCAACACACAATATATTTGAGTTGTGTTTACAAAAGTAAGTCCGATTGAGGGACAAACTTAACTTTGATGTTAAGAAAATATTCCCCTATACATCGATATACGTCACGGTAAATTATTCAACTGCAAATGTACCTTATTTTATAATCGTATTTTTTTTAATGTGATAAAATTACAAATTAACGATTTTTGATTATTTGCAAATGGGTCAAATGACCTAATCAATTAAAATTATTGTAACGCTATCACTATGAAAAAAATATTTAAAGTAATAAAAAATCGATTTAACTAAATACTATTTTAAAAATATTACCACTTTTGATGTAAAAAAATAAATGGTATATACTGTTTTTGGCATTAATTGCAAAATTTCTCGAAAACAATTAGTTAATTTTGAATGAAACCAACACACAAAAATCGGTGACTTTAAGTGAACTCATTTTTTTAAAACTTATTTGAAAGTGAAGAAAAGTAATAAAAAACATGTAAAAATCGAGAATTTGGCGTTCTGTTTCAAGTTTCAACGTAACAGCCGCGCTGAAGCCCGCATTGATTTGAACTTAAAATGAATAGACTTAAATACGTTCGATATTATATTAACACGTATCAATCTGCTTGGATTGAGTCATCTTAAAGCCATAAGGTACAAAACCCCAAAAATGCAAATTTGTACTTATTTGTTGCGATTGAAGTCGGTTTTTTCAGCGTGTTTCCCGTTGTCATTTTTTCGACAAAAATACAAAATGCTAAGGGCGAATAAGAAATAATGAAAACGTTTATCATAAATTGTCTTGTTTCTTCCAATATTGATCTAATTAAGATGTTCTTGTTGAGGATTGTTATATTTTCGAAGAGGCTGATTTTTTCGTACTTTTTTCAGCGAATTGGGCAGATTACATAGAATAAGATAAGAAGATTACAAAAGTAGCCAAGTGTGTGTCGGACCACGCGCATAGTAGAGTTCCATAGTATTTTCTAAAAATAAATATATAATATCTTATGAAAGAAAATTATCTAATTACTAGCTGTCCCGGCAAACTTTGTACCTCCTTACACTACACTACACTACCCTAACCTACCCTACCCTACCCTACCCTACACTACACTACACTACCTTACCCTACCCTACCCTACCCTACACTACACTATCTTACTCTACACTAAACTACCCTACCCTATCTTACCCTACCCTACACTTCCCTACACTACACTACACTATACTACACACACTACACTACCCTACCCTACTCTACCCTACATAATAAACTTCTCCTTACAATAACGAACTCAAAAAAAAGGAGTTAGCGAAATAGGTCCAGCCGTTCACGCGTAATGCGATGACTAGAAAAAACAGGGGTTCAATTTAATATATTAAATAGATTAACATTTTAGAATGCAAGCTGCACCGTCAAATTGGTCGAATATTACTCCTAAACTACGAAAGCCTATTTAGTCGTGATAATTTTTAATACTTTTTAGATTCCCTGTTATATCGGTTTAAATTAGTTGCATATGGGGATATGTAACTCTTATATAACTATAAATCTGTAACGCGGTAACGCTGTTATTTATTATAATAATACTAGCTGTCCCGGCGAACTTCGTTCCACCTTACACTACACTACACTACCAGCGCCATCTGCCGGGTTGATTTGTGAATCTAAACCATCCTCAAACCCCCTGGAATACACACAAAAAATTTCATCAAAATCGGTCCAGCCGTTTAGGAGGAGTTCAATGACTAACACACGGACAGAAGATTTTTTTTTTATTTTTTTTTATTAAGAATTTGAGTACGTTTGGCTGCACCTCACCTGATGGTAAGTGCCGATGCAGCCGAGGATGTGACACAAAATATATATATATAAAGAAATAATATTCCTTTCTTTTATTTTATCTACATATTTATCATGCGCTGGTACATAAAAATCCAAGTGTCACATTTTGAAAACAAAGTGTGACACTCTGATTCAAAATTCTATCTACTCGTATCATTCACCATAATAATATTTTTCAGTAAAAAATAAATTAAAATACATATCTTAAAACATATTCTCTCTTAAAAGACCCATTTTGGTTAAGTTTCAATGATGTTTTAATTTAACGAGTGAAATCCTTTTGTAATTCTTGTGTATTTCTTTTTAGGTCTTATATTTTATATTTTAGTCCCACCATTAAATATTTGTAAGCACGAACGTATTTTTACCCACGCGCTACCTCATTATACCTACGACGTGCTACAAATCCTTATACAATTATATGAATCATTAAATTCTACTGCTGTAAGTTGGTGAGGAGTTATATATCCTGCAGATACTGCTTCATCAGTTCCATCAAGGTTACCATGTTCTTGCAATATGACTAAGTAACTAGGATACTTAAGATATAAGTGAGTCAATTTACCCATTTTTATACAGATTTTGTTTCATATTTTTTAAGCCGCTGTAGATTTACATAACCAAACCAAATTTTAGTTCATAGCTATAATCTTTAAGTAAAATGACTGTGACATACCTACGGATAGACGAACGGACGTGGCGAATTTATAAGGGTTCCAAGTACTACTTTGACTTCTTCTTCTTCAAATTATAGAGCTCATGCTCTTGTCGGTGGAGCAATCTCCAATTTTTTCTGTCCTCGGCCAACGTCTTTACCTCCCGATACGACACGACAGTAACCTTCTCCTTAATTTGTTCTAGGTAATTTCGCCTTGGCCTTCCTCTACTTCTCCTTCCCTCTATCTTTCCTTCTATGATTGTTCTCAGTAGACTGTCGTATCGTACTAGGTGTCCAAGCATATTTCCTCTTCTATTTCTATGGTCTTTAATAGGCTTCTTTTTTCTTGAATTATTTCATGTAAGTACTTCTACGTTCGTTTTCTTTTCTGTCCAATCAACTCCCTCCATTCTCCTCCAGCACCACATTTCAAACGCTTCCAATCTTTCTCTGTCCCGTTAAGTGAGTGTCCACGTCTCTGAACCATACAACGCAATGTCCCAGGTGTCAGGTGTACGTTTTTATAAAGCGTTTTCTATGTTTGACTATGGAACCATAAAAAGTGCGTAGGACACCTAACTACTTATGTTTCAAAAGCAAGGGATAATAAGATAATATCGCTAGGCTAATAACAAGTCAGGCCAGCCAGCTTCTTGAAGTTGAAACTCTAAGCCAGTGAGGTATTAAAAATAACAGTTTCACAAAAGGCTAGACAAGAAAGGTACCTTTTAATTATGTACATAGTTACTTGTTTTATAAAATTACAAGCTTTTGCCCGCGACTTCGATCGCGTCGGCATCGTTTTTATTATCACACTTTTATTAGCTTCACCTGTATGTATATATGTTTGTAACCGACTCCTTTGCACTCGATTTTGACCCAATTTAAACGAACAGATTTAATTCAAACTTTGTACATTTATCAATAATCAGGAACAATATAATAATTTCATAAGTTTATCTCATTATCCTGATCAGAATCGCCAGGAATAAAAGCACATCAAACTAAAAATTGAAAAGTAAATATAGTTAAAAAAAACTGAAAACCAGGCTTTTAAGGCACATAAAAGTAAAAAGTGAAAAATAATTCTTAATATAAGCTGAAAACAATAATGAACGAAAAATACTAGGTATATTGTGAAAAAAGCTTGGGGAGCTTTGTGCCATATTTTTCGTATATCGAGCAACCCATGCTTTTTTCACAATAATAAATACAATATTATATGCTTTTTTCACAATAATAAATACAGTATTTTCCGTTTAAAATTGTTAATTTATTTTATTTATTTATTAATCGAAAAAAAAATTTTACCTATGTAAACATTAGACCCACAAAACTGTGGGTTTCAGCTTATATTAAGAATTATTTTTCACTTTTTAATTTAATGTGCTTTAAAAGCGTCTTTTTTAGTTTTTTTAAACTATATTTTTATAACTGTCTGAAGATGAGTGGTGCGTGAGCCGCAGGCGGTTTGCGAGCGTAAACAGGAGTTTACTCCAGATTCCTCGGGGACTTTATTGGGTTATTCTGATTAGCAGTTTATTTACTTTATAGGTATTTTATGTCTTTACTTCCTAGACTATTTTTATGCATAAAATAACGTCAATCCGTTGCGATATTAAAAAAAACACCAAAAAAAGAGTATTTTCAGTTCCCTTATTAACTGTATTGGACTATGCTATTTTCACGGGATAAAAAATAGCCTATGTCTTTCTACATATCACAGGCTACGTGTGTGCCAAACTTCATCAAGATTGGTTGTAGTATTAAGCCGTAAAGAGATAACAAACATACAAACACATTTTCACCTTTATAATATTAGTAAGGACTAGCTGTCCCGGCGAACTTCTTACCACCTTAAACTATACTACACTGTACTGCACTGCACTACACTACACTAAACTATAGTTAACGAGGGATCTGGGGAAACTCATTTCCGAGCTCGCGCATCGTCGGCGTCGCAACAGAGCAACGGGTTGACGTGACTTTTTGTATAGAAATAGTTGGAGACATCACAAAGACTGCTAATCAGAATATCCCGATATAGTAAGTAAGAAGTTGTAAGTTGTTACGATATAGTAATGGAGTAAACTCCGGTCTACGCACTACCTCAACGACAGTCATAAAAACGATACCCAAGCAAGCTTAGCCTCGGGCAAAGCTAGTGACTTCTATAAACTGTGCTATTCTGCTAAAACTCGGCCACCTCTATCTCACATTGAAATGACCTCGTGTAGTAATGACGTACCTAGATAATAATAAAAATAATGTGATCTTTAGGGCGTGCCCGCCGGACAAATGTGGGACATAACAACAATGACCCTTTTTCATGCACGACGGCTTATATCTAACAATAAAAGGGTCGGTCGGTCGTCGGCACAAATTCGATGAAAGAAAATGTCTTTGAAGCATTATACAAGTATTGGGTCTTTCATAGACGATATTTAGGTAAATTATCCTAATTCTTAATCATTTTATCGCCCATCCGATATAATAACTTGACTATCGAATTTATATGCAAAAAGTGGATAAGTAGTTGAATAAGAGACAGATAGTTTTGTGTCAAAAAATCCTTTATTGGTTAGTTTTATGTGTCAAAAAAAGCCTTTATTGGTTAGTTTTGTGTGCCAAAAATCCTTTATTGGTTAGTTTTATGTGTCAAAAAAAGCCTTTATTGGTTAGTTTTGTGTGCCAAAAATCCTTTATTGGTTAGTTTTATGTGTCAAAAAAAGCCTTTATTGGTTAGTTTTATGTGTCAAAAAAGCCTTTATTGGTTAGTTTTATGTGTCAAAAATGCCTTTATTGGTTAGCTTGATGTGTCAAAAAAGCCTTTATTGGTAAGTATCAGTACAGTGTTATGTGAAATAGAGCATATTATTTTTAAAAAGGGCTTCTACTCATTAAATCTAAACAATTTTAGTTCAAAAACTTGAGTTAAATTGCATAAAAAGTAGACATCCTATACAAATCGATCACCGGATTAGCCAACTTTGTATAGAAACTCAAATTTTTTTTACGGTTTCAGCAGTTGTACAATGAAAGATGTTCAGATTAAAAAAATATATATCTGTTTTTTCCAACATCCCCAACATTCCTAAATGGAGAACTGGCTATCTTATGTTCAAGCCGGAACACATCAATGTTGTGATGCGGCAAGACTTAGATAAGATGGTGGTAGCTGACCAGGTGGGCTTAGAAAATGCCCTACCACCAACCAAACCGAGTCTTACAAGTTGACCCCACCGGGAATCGAACCCGCGACCTCCTTGTGTGAAGCGAATGGAATAACCATTACGCCACAGAGGCGGTTGAAAAGCCTTCTGCTTTCCAAATTGTAGTTTTATATTTTTAATCATAATAAACGCAGACCTTATTCGGATAGCACGCCTTTCATTCAACGATATCTTCACATGTACCCACCCATCGTATTTCATTAGTCTAACTAAGCTTAGTCTAGCTAATGTAAATATACCTAAATAATCAGGTGAGATGATGCCAAGGGCTTACCAATTGTGAATAAATAAAAATTAAAAAAAAATGATACGGCGCCAATTTCACTTAAGGCGAGGTATTGATTGGAACAGTTGTCTCTGTCTTTTTCTTTACGTGTAAAGAGTAAAGAAAATAACCACACTTATTCACTCTTTTACTTTTTCAATGGTTTTTCGTTTCAATAAAAAACTACTTACAATGAAAGTATAAAAATAATAACATTACTCACTTTGTATTATCATAACAAATATTGTTGTATATTTTTTAAAATTTATACTTCAAAATATTAGTCATAACTAGAGTTGAAAATAAACAGTGTAGACCTACCTATCTCTGTGATTTTTTCTATCGAGCCAAAACTGCTCAATCAACTTTCTAATAGCTTTTGACTTTAACAAAAATCATCTACAATAAGGGTATTTTTTTTCAACCTTGGGTTTTCTTTCGTTTAGGATTAATTGACGTCAAAAATAACGAAAATCTGTAATATCACCGCCTTAACCTAATAGTAATATTTTATTACGTAAAGAACGTCGATGGCATGACGGCTAGGTCCGCTACCTCCTGTCCGGGAAGGTCGTGATTCGAATCCTGCCACGTACTAATTTGTTTTCGAATTTCGATTTTATATGTGCGATTATCTGACGCTCTTGCGGCGAAGGAAAACATCGTGAGGAATCCTGCACACGCCTGCGAAGAAACTCGAAGCTTGTGTGTGAAATCGACCAACACGCACTGGGCCTGCTTGGGCGACTAAAGCCCGATCGCCCTTATTCAAGGTAGGATCGAGCCCCTTGGTGGGGACGAATATGAGCTGATATAATGATATGAATATTTAATTAGTTTGTTTGTTTGTTTGGCGCTGACTCAAAATTATTTAGGTATAGGTACTTACATTAGTGCGGTTGGCTAAAAATGGTTCTGTTTTGTTTTTCGCTTTCTTTTCTTATTTGGATGGTTTAATTTTTGTTAAAAAGCTTAAAAGACTCTGAAAAGCGAAAAATAAGGAAGCTTTCCTCAAAAAAAATATTATTTTTATATAATTATTAATATATTTTATTTTACCAAACATAGCGTCGGTGGCTCAACCGGTAACGACTCGGTCCATCTAACCAGAGGTACCGGGTTCAAATCTGGACGGCCAATGTACCAATGAGTTTTTCCAAAAAACTTACGTACATATACTTACCGATTGCTTTAACGGTGAAGGAAAACATCGTGAGGAAACCTGCACACGCCTGCGAAGAAACTCGAAGGTTGTGTGTGAAGTCGACCAACCCGCACTGGGCCCACGTGGTCGACTAAGGCCTAATCGCCCTGATTCAGGGTAGGCTCGAGCCCCTCGGTGGGGACGTATATGAGCTGATATAATAAATACCAAACATTCTGTGTATTTGTGTTAAATTTAAAGCAGATAAAACAGTAACTGTGAAAAGCGGGCGTGACAGACAGACGGCCAGTCGGAAGGTTGAACACGTTTTGTCCTAGTGAGGATCGAATACATAAATAATTTTGAAAAAAAAACCGACTTCAAACAGGAAACCAAGGTTCCCCTCGATTTCTCTGGGATGCCATCATCAGATCCTGGTTTCCTTATCATGGTACCATCCTTGGGATATCTCCTTTCCAACACAAAAAGAATCATCAAAATCGGTATAAAAACGACGAAGTTATCCGCGAACACACATAAAATATATATATATATATATATATATACGGTCGAATTGAGAAACCTCCTTCTTTTTTTTAAATTCGGTTAAAAAAGAAATATAAAACAGGAAAAAAGATTATTAACAGAAGAAATAGAGGGGACATTTTTCTTGCCCAGCTTTATAATCTTTGAAGTAGGCAAGTTGCGGTCGCCTTGCCATTATAAATCTCAATCGAGACGCAGACGCAGGTGTGCCAACGTTACAAATTGGGCTAGCGATGAGAAACGTCCTCATGCTACGCTTAATCAAAATGATTGTTGTCTCGCACTTGATATATTTTAGAGTTATGGCTCCCCTTTTCAACTTTAAGATTTTTTGGTTACGATGAAAATTGGAAAGCGAAATATTCGGTGACACGAAATAAATAAAAAAAGATATTATAATTGACGTAGACAGTTCACGTAGATATTTTATTGATGTGTAACATCTTTGCTCTCGCTTTCCTGCAATTTGTGGGAGTGATTTCGTGAAATGGGACGGAAATGTGTAACAGGAAATGCGAACGTTTTTTAATTCTCGAAAACTAAGGTTGTCATAGCCATGCCGCCTAGTGTGATGGCAAAGGCAAAGATGACATACTACTATTCGAAGGGTCGGCCCGTGAATGTACGACCCGATAATTAATTTATTTCATTAGTATTTTGTCACATGTTACACATCATATGCGAGTACTGTAGGTCTCGTTTTTTTTAAATACTACCTGTCCCGGCCAACTTCTTTCCACCTTACACTACACTACACTACACTACACTACCCTACACTACCCTACACTACACTACACTACCCTACAATAGCCTACACTACCATACACTACCCTACCCTACTCTACTCTACCCTACCCTAAAACCTACTCCTGACAATAACGAGCTAAAAATAAAAATAGATTTAGCGAAATCGGTCCAGCCGTTCTTGAGTTATAAATTGTGTAACTAATATGACTTTCTTAATTTATACTATCTTATTTATATGTATTCTTTTATTTATAGATAAATCGCTTTTCTTTTGACAACCTCAGACCAAATAAGAAGTCTCTTTGGTCTGAGATGACAACACAGTTAAAGTTTTATCCCTTCCCTACTATATTAATATTATAAATGCGAAAGTAACTCTGTCTGTCTGTTACGCTTTCCCGCTTAAAACTCTCAACCGATTTTGATGAAATTTGGCACAGACAATCTTTAGACCCTGAGAAAGGACATAGGCTACCTGAGAAACCACGGTCGCGAGCCGCTTGCGGCTCGCGCACTGCGCACCCTCGAAAAGTTATAGAAACGTTTTCCACGCGGGTGAAGCCGCGGGAAATAGCTAGTGAGTTATATATTTTAAAAAGTTACAGAATGAGATAAACAATAAAAATAAATAAAAAGGAGTATGGGGTGATGGGTCGTGAAATAAATTTTACTGCAAGATAAATATCATAATAGAATAAGTAATAAAAATATCCTTGTTAGAAACTCTGATAAAGTTTTAAGTCTTTTATGCTTAATTGTCTCAAAAGTTTTGACAGACAAACTAAAACTAATTTTTCTCTGTTACTATTCAATTCAATTGAATTATGGTAATAGCAAAGTATATATATTAGTACTAACATTCAGTATGGACACTCCCTGCCGCTCTCTAGATTACGACCTCACCCCCTCGGCACCCAAATTTATACAGATTGGTTACAGTTTGGTTGTCGAACGTATAGGATTTCGCCGCCATTTTGTTTTTTTCGTCATTCCTTTTTTGAAATGTCATTTCTGGCCCGTTGTGTGATGTTTCCAGGGTGTGGTAATAGAAAAAATTAAAAAGAATATTATTCCGTAAAAGAATATATAGATGGTGGATATTAAAATGCACATAGTAAAATGGTAACATTTGCATGCCTTGGATAAGGTGGAATTCATCAACAAACCATTTAATTAAGACCTGAAATGTAATATGTTTTCTTTGCAAATAAAATCTTTATCAATCGTGGGAAGCGCAGGACCCATCGTCGTGGAAATCCTTGGGAGAAGCCTTTGTTCTGTTGTGGACGTCTTTCGGCTGATAATAATATGATGATGAAATGAGGGGTATAGAAGCAAAGTTACCTCAGTCCTGTGTCACTGAAAATCGAGAATCCCTCTTTAGTTTGTATTGGAAAGAGGCGTGTTTGCTTCTAAAGTCGTTTTAGAAAATAGATTTACTCGAGACTGAAGCGTATTTGCACCTAAAATTTTTTGCTGACATATAGCCATAGACAAAGAAAAACTTGACATTCACAGATTAAAAAACCACCAAATATGAACTGACGTCACTTTGCCTTTACTATGAATTACACAATGAGCCTTTACATGCTCAATTAATATGATTGCATTTAGTAACTAAGTGAATGAAACTAAGATGAGAAACTCATAGATAATTTGATTTGTAGGTTTGTTCACTTTTTTCGCAAGCATCGTCTTGGTCACAGATTTGAACATAAGGATCCGCCCGTCTCCATATTTTATTCAGATTTTCTTGATACAAGCAAAAAGTAGCGCCATCTAACGTAACTCGTACGAACTAGCGTGGGCGAGAGTTGACGTCAGTGCCGCGTTCAAAGAACCTTGGTAGAATTGTCGCTTTAAAAATAATTTGTTTACAAGAAAAAATACAATGTAAGGTTACTTAACGATGATACGACATCCCATGTTTCCTTTTAACCTTTCTTTCATGATTTTTACAGCCTCTAACAACACAATAAGCCATTTTTATATGGAATATCTTTACACCGCACTGTACAATTGCCCGCAGACGACTGAGACGCGAGTGTGCGAAACTTTCGATTTTCGCACCAATTCGCTGGGAGCATTAGTCGCGCGCGTTAACCGGGTCCTTACGCCAGTAATATATAAGTCACGGTCTTGGTCCACAAATACATAGTCCATGATAATATGTAGGATGTGGTCATCTTTTGTTCATCATTATTTTGTTTGTAATATAGGTATAGTTAGGCATCTAAAAAGCTGCTTTAATTTAATTACTCGCTTTTTTTACGGTTTCTCCTCTGTGGATATTTTTTTAAGACTGTATTCGAGGTTGAGCAGCGCGCTAACCGCAAGCAGCAAGCGTAAATTTTTAAATTATGGATAATTGAAATTTGGCGTTTATATTTAACAATCTCTCTCTTATCGCGTGGCACAATTAACAGTGCTATCCAATGGATAGACAGCGGTTGCCTGGTGTTGCACTTAGCATCAGCCGCGGCCACGTGTAGGGCATTTAGATTTACACCTATGGACGTGTGCAACGCGACCTTCATGAATATCTGGAATCAGATGCGCAGATTTCTTAACGATGTTTTCCTACACCGTTAAAGCAATCGGTAAGTATATAACGTAAGTTTCGAAAAACTCATTAGTACATTGGCCGTCTGGATTTGAACCTGGGAACTCTGCTTAGGAGGACCAAATCGTTACCGGTTGAGCCACCGACGCTTCGACAATGAAAATTTGCCATTCGTTTCACACTTGGCATTTGACATGACCCTTAAATTCATCTCAAAAATTTATTTCCAGATCCCTCAGGACTATTACATTTTTCCGCAATAAAAATTTTATGTTGTCCACCCATTACTTTAAGGATGTGCCATATTCAAGCGAAATCAATTTTGTAGATTAAGCTTTGTAGGTATCAAACAGATAGACAAAATTTTTGTATCATCTATCTATATGTACTTAAGGATAACAAAATCTTAGGCACTTATAACTTCAGCAAACTTCAGTGGGAAGTAAAAGTACATTTTCTTGTAACAACATTCTCGTTTTTAGACAGACTAAAATTGACACAACAGTGGAAATCTGAGACATCTTAAAAGTCGCGTTAGTAGAATTCAATTAACACTTAAGCGCCTGTGAAAAGCTTACCTGGCTGGCTTTGTTTTTGCCCAGCTTTGCTTTCTGTAGGATGTAGAACAAATTATTTTAAAAGGTGGCACCTTGGTCTTTTACCAACTTTTCCGTCTGCATGTATACAGTTATTGTATATTTAAGGGTGCAGTTTTTTTTACCTTTATTACTCAGGGACAGTGTAGCTTTCTACTATATAAAAGAACTTTTTGAAATCGGTTTATCCTCTGCATACAAATAAACTATTAAAGGAGAAAAAAACATTAATGGTACTAAAATCTAATTAAATCGAAGTATATTGTTCAACTATATAATCGTGTGCGGTGAAAGAGGACAATATTTTAGAAATTCAATGTTGTACAAATTTCAAAAAAATGGATGGTCGATATTTTTTTTTTGATTTGCGTAGCGAAAATAAAATGTTGCTACTAAAATAAAACACAAAGTGATTCACTTATTGACCGCTACCAAACAGTATTAAGACTTATACGTTATTCCGGTGCAACATTAGAAATTTTAAAACCCCCTTATAAAAAAACTAAAAAAAATAATTATAAAACAAACGTACCCGTAATCGAAGTTTTTTAAGGCTTTAGTTTCAAACATTTTCCTTAAGTCATCTTTGACTATGGCGTATTGTGTATCTCCGAATCGAAACATAATAAAATTGCTACGGTGGCATCTCTATCTAGTGAAATTTATGACCATATCAAAAAAAAACGCAGCATTAGACTACAGTAATACCAGTTTTTATTTTTATTCTCCGCTACACAAATAAAAAACAAAACTTTATCTTTTGAATTGCCCATCCATCTTTTATATATTTCGAATATACTTGAAATATTGTTCTCATTCACCAAATACATGGTTTTATAATGGATCAATAAAATAAACTTAATTAGATTTTAGTACCACCCTCCATATAAAGTAGTTTTCTCCTTTTACTTTTTTATCATACCGACTTCCAAAAAGGAAGTTAGTCAATTCGACTGGATGTTTTTTTATGTGTGTTACCTTACAACTCTTGACTGGGTGAACCGATTTTTATTATTAAATTTTTAATTTAAAAGCCAGTGCTTTCCTTGTGGTCCCATATAAATTTTATCGAAATCGGTGTAGTACTTTATTACAAAATTAACAAAAACCAAAAATGAGAATGCAAAAATGTACTAAGTTGTTGCGATGAAAGTCGGATTTTTTATGTGTTAAGCGTTTTCAATTATAATATTAATATAATAAATTCATAAAAACTTATATTTGGAGCATAGCACTTTCCGGTTGCGAGACGTGGACTATGACTCAAAGAGAAAGAGAAATGCTGGAAGCTTTTGAAATGTGGTGCTGGCGAAGGATGGAGAAAATAAGCTGGACTGAAAGAGTAGCGAACGAAGAAGTATTGAAACGGGTAAACGAAAAGAGGAACATAATTGAGACCATTGAGAACAGAAAAGGAAAGATGATAGGACACCTAATTAGACACGATAATTTTATTAAAGAACATAACAGAAGGAAATATTGAAGGAAAGCGTGAAAGAGGAAGATCTAGAATTCCTTATATAGACCAAGTTAAGAAGTAAGTTAAAATGGAAACGTATAGAGAAATGAAATAGATAGTGAGGGAGAGAGAGACCTAGAAAGAGCTATATCGGCAAGAGTACGACTCTTAAATGATGATGATGATGATGAAAATTTATAAAACGGCATGCCTTGATTTCAATTAATAAATTCGCCCAAATATCACCTAAACCAGTTTTCAAAACTGTAAATACCCAACTAATTTTACTTACAAAAGCCTTTGTTTCTTTTCTGCGGAACTGTGAAAATTAATGGTAAACATTTACCCGGAAAGCTTTGAATTATACGGTGTAATTATTTCTATTTTTGCGGGACAAAACGGATTTCACAGAGGAGTTTATTAGATGAATTTATTTTTTGAATATTAAAATGAAGTAAGTTAATTTGTGTTTGTCACTTTAGTCGGATGATGAATGACACAATCACTTTACGTTTTTAGGATTTTTTAGAACCCATAACGTCTGGGGAACTGGTCTTTGGTACGGATTGGTGGTAGTTGTTGACAAACCACCCCACTGTCAGAAGTATTTAAGCCGCCTGTAAGGCCTCTGACGGGTTAATGACTGCCATCTAAGGATACCTAGTCCGGATTGGTAGTAGTTGTTGCGTAGGACTAGCCACCCCACTGTCAGAAGTATTTAAGCCACGGAATAATGGCGGACTGTGGAGTAACCAAGTGAAATAAAGCGTCATTTTACGAAAAATGTCTATGGAATGATTAAAATTAACGATGCAGAATGGTGCCTTAGTCCCTCCCTAGTATTATGGTAAAGTTTGACAAAGATCGCAACAGTTTTCGTATATTTTCTGCAACCGTCAATGACCGAGGTACATTTTGTTACCGATCGGTAACGGCCGCGCTTGAGCGTGGCCGGCTTTGTTACCGATCGGTATTATTCCCGCTTGAACGGCCAACTTTCTACTTACGAAAACTGTTTTACAAGTTTACATTTAGGCTCAGTAGGTAGTTAATTATGAAAAATCAAACCTCACAGTTTGTCTATAATTTATTTTATGTTCTACAACCTCTCGCTGACTGACAGCAACGGGTACCAACCAACAGAATTCCAGCGCTTTGCTTCTGGGCCTAGCATTATGCTGAGTTGGGGCCCTGTGGTTGCAGTGGCAACTCATGAATATATGTAATTTTTTTAAAAATATTTTTCTAAACTTGTGTTACGTTTTATGTATCTTGGTGTGGTGTTACTGGAACCAATAAACGAATTTCTTTCTTTCTTTCTTGTAACAAATTGGAATTTTCTCATTCCATTCGTCAATACTGGCTTTGTCTCCACTGCGGTAACCAACAGGATTTTTTCCCATTAGTAACCAGTGGAGACAAGGCCAATGTTGACGACTGGAAATAAGAGTATCTACGTAACGTTGAAATTTTTTTTAGAAAATCAACTGAAAACAAATGGGTTTGTTTCATCATCATATCAGTCGAAAGACGTCCGCTGGTAAACACATACCTCCTCTAAGGATTTCCACAACGACCAGTATATTGCGCTGTCCGCATCCTGCGGATTTTTCACGCAGAGAACTTTACTACACCATCAGCCACCTATTTTACGATCTATGTGCCCCGCCCATTGTAATTAAACGATGCTGTGAGCTATATAGATTTTTTTTATTCGTTCACTTAGAAAAAATCCGAGCATATAGCATAGTCGGTGGCGTAATGGCAAGAGCCGCTACCTCCTGTCCGGGAAGTCGTGGTTCGAATCCCGCCACGTACCAATGTCTTTTCGAATTTAGATTTCATATGTACGCTTATCCGACGCTCTTACGATGAAGGAAAACATCGTGAGGAAACCTGCACACGCCTGCAAAGAAACTCGAAGGTTGTGTGTGAAGTCGACCAACCAGCACTGGGCCCGCGTGGTCGACTAAGGCCCGATCGCTCTAATTTAGGGTAGGCTCGAGCCCCTCGGTGGGGACGAATATGAGCTGATATGATGATAGCATGCTCCATCGTCCTTTGGGTGACCTTGACCTTTCTTACAAGGCCCATTAGTAAGCGACAAATGGTTTGTACACATTGACATAATTCAACTTTGCCAAAACTCGGGTGGCTTGTGCGGAATCGAAAGAGCAAGTTGACGAACACACAAAATCTTAATTTAACTTTATGTTTGCGCGTACTGATACAAAACAAAGAGTAAAGCTAAGTTTTGGTAGTGTGGTATGCTTTTTCTTTTAGTATTTTAAATTCAGATAGACCTTACTAACCTAGTACACTGAGAAATATAAAATTTAAATATCGAGCAAACAATTGTTATAATAAAAGAAAACTTTATTTTCAGGCTAATTGGCCCGTAAATGGGTAAGTAATAAATAAAAGCGTCGGTGGCGTAATTGCTAGAACCACCGCCTCCTGTCCGGCAGGTCGTGGTTCGGACCTGCCACGTACCAATGTGATTTCGAATTTAGATTTCATATGTACGTTTATCCGACGCTCTTACGGTGAAGGAAAACATCGTGAGGAAACCTGCACACGCCTGCGAAGAAACTCGAAGGTTGTGTCTGAAGTCGACCAACCCGCACTGGGCGTGCGTGGTCGACTAAGGCTAATTCAGGGTAGGCTTGAGCCCCTCGGTGGGGACGTATATGAGCTAATATAAATTAATTAATAAATAAAAGATCCTTAAAAACTATTGTTAGTAGGAAGGCTACAATTAAATAACTAAACAAAAAGTAACCTATGAAATAATTTAACTTTTAGGTACAAGCTTTTGATATTGCTTTGTCACGCGATATACATATGCATGCAAAATTTCAGCTTAGTGGGAAACCGGGAAGTGGGTCAAATTTAACTTGTTAGATTTGGATGAATGGTGATGTAAGATGGGTTTGACGTTAGTGAAATTTGTTTCGACAATTTCCGTGCTCCGCTAGGCATGTTAAAAGTAGTGTAATTATTTCCTAGAAGCTCCATACAAACATTGTTTAATTCTTATTTAAATACTAGCTGTTTCCCGCGGTTTCACCCGCGTGGACAACGTTTCTATGACTTTTCGAGGGTGCGCAGTGCGCGAGCCGCAAGCGGCTCGCGAGCGTGGTAAAAAGTAGCCTATGTCTGAATCCAGGTCCTAATCTGTCTACCTACCAAATTTCAGCCAAATCCGTTCAGTAGTTTTTGCAGGAAAGCGTAACAGACAGACAGAGTTACTTTCACATTTATAATATTATTTATAATATTAGTATGGATTAATAAATCAAGGGCATTATTTTTTTTAAAAAACATTTAAGAAACTAACAACAGTGTCTGTGGATTGTCAGATTTAAAAATCGGAAAATAAAAAAAAAACCGGATAAGTGCGAGTCGGACTCGCCCACCGAGGGTTCCGTACTAATTTGTAGGTACATATTATAAATCATAAGTATTATAACAGTACGAACTGTTAGGTACTACATACGTCAAAATTGTTAGGTACCTACCTATACATATAAAAAGGGATAATATTTTTTTTAATTCTTTTTCATAAATCGAATACTATACATCAAAAAAATAACTGAATACCTGTTTAAGCTTTTGTAAATAAAATCCTTTTAAGCGATACCCCACATGACACGGTTAACTCAATTCAAAATTTGGACCGCCCTTCCTTGCATAATTAATTACACTTTAAATAAAGACTATAATTATGTTTTATGATTTAATTACAAATGTATAGTTTTCAGATTTTTCCCTATAATTGTAGTATAAGACCTTGCCAAATTTCATAGTTCTTGGTCAACGGGAATCTTGGTACCCTATGAATTTGATTCCCTTGAGAGTGTCGAAATATAAGTTTTTTGCGGCATAAACGACCGTATCTTTTTTTTACGTTAACTTAGAAGTTTGATTTTTTCACAGCTTCAAGGGACTATAGACCGAAATATATGCTTTTAATTTCAACTCGACACCTCAACGCGTTCCCAAGATAAAGGGTCTTGACAGACAGACGGACGGACGGACAACGAAGTGATCTTATAAGGGTTCCGTTTTTCGTTTTTGAGGTACGGAGCCCTAAAAAACCGTAATGATTTGTAGCTGTAGGTACATTTGTATATGGAGCACGCTAGGGATGCAATATGCAATCCTCTTAAGCCGGTGTATCGGTTGCTTTCAATAGATGGCAGTCGTTACTTAACTAATATAGATGTAGATAATAATCGTTACATAACGATTTGTAGCTGTAGGTACATTTGTATATGGGGCACGCTAAGGATGCAATATGCAATCCTCTTAAACCGGTGTATCGTTTGCTTTCAATAGATGGCAGTCGTTACTTAACTAATATCGATGTAGATAATAATCGTTACTTAACGATTTTTAGCTATAGGTACATTTGTATATGGGGCACGCTAGGGATGCAATATGCAATCCTCTTAAGCCGGTGTATCGGTTGCTTTCAATAGATGGCAGTCGTTACTTAACTAATAAAGATGTAGATAATAATTGTTACATAACGATTTGTAGCTGTAGGTACATTTGTATATGGAGCACGCTAGGGATGCAATATGCAATCTTCTTAAGCATGGTGTGTCGATTGCTTTCAATAGATTGCAGTCGTTACTTAACTAATATCGATGCAGATAATAATGGTTACTTAACGATTTGTAGCTGTAGGTACATTTGTATATGGAGCACGCTAGGGATGCAATATGCAATCTTCTTAAGCATGGTGTGTCGATTGCTTTCAATAGATTGCAGTCGTTACTTAACTAATATCGATGCAGATAATAATGGTTACTTAACGATTTGTAGCTGTAGGTACATTTGTATATGGAGCACGCTAGGGATGCAATATGCAATCTTCTTAAGCATGGTGTATCGATTGCTTTCAATAGATTGCAGTCGTTACTTAACTAATATCGATGCAGATAATAATGGTTACTTAACGATTTGTAGCTGTAGGTACATTTGTATATGGAGCACGCTAGGGATGCAATATGCAATCCTCTTAAGCCGGTGTATCGGTTGCTTTCAATAGATGGCAGTCGTTACTTAACTAATATAGATGTAGATAATAATCGTTACATAACGATTTGTAGCTGTAGGTACATTTGTATATGGGGCACGCTAAGGATGCAATATGCAATCCTCTTAAACCGGTGTATCGTTTGCTTTCAATAGATGGCAGTCGTTACTTAACTAATATCGATGTAGATAATAATCGTTACTTAACGATTTTTAGCTATAGGTACATTTGTATATGGGGCACGCTAGGGATGCAATATGCAATCCTCTTAAGCCGGTGTATCGGTTGCTTTCAATAGATGGCAGTCGTTACTTAACTAATAAAGATGTAGATAATAATTGTTACATAACGATTTGTAGCTGTAGGTACATTTGTATATGGAGCACGCTAGGGATGCAATATGCAATCTTCTTAAGCATGGTGTGTCGATTGCTTTCAATAGATTGCAGTCGTTACTTAACTAATATCGATGCAGATAATAATGGTTACTTAACGATTTGTAGCTGTAGGTACATTTGTATATGGAGCACGCTAGGGATGCAATATGCAATCTTCTTAAGCATGGTGTGTCGATTGCTTTCAATAGATTGCAGTCGTTACTTAACTAATATCGATGCAGATAATAATGGTTACTTAACGATTTGTAGCTGTAGGTACATTTGTATATGGAGCACGCTAGGGATGCAATATGCAATCTTCTTAAGCATGGTGTATCGATTGCTTTCAATAGATTGCAGTCGTTACTTAACTAATATCGATGCAGATAATAATGGTTACTTAACGATTTGTAGCTGTAGGTACATTTGTATATGGAGCACGCTAGGGATGCAATATGCAATCTTCTTAAGCATGGTGTATCGATTGCTTTCAATAGATTGCAGTCGTTACTTAACTAATATCGATGCAGATAATAATGGTTACTTAACGATTTGTAGCTGTAGGTACATTTGTATATGGAGCACGCTAGGGATGCAATATGCAATCCTCCTAAGCCGGTGTGTCGGTTGCTTTCAATAAATTGCAGTCATTACTTAACTAATATCGATGTAGATAAAAATCGTTACTTAACGATTTGTGACTATAGGTACATTTGTATATGGAGCACGCTAGGGATGCAATATGCAATCTTCTTCAGCATGGTGTGTCGATTGCTTTCAATAGATTGCAGTCGTTACTTAACTAATATCGATGCAGATAATAATGGTTACTTAACGATTTGTAGCTGTAGGTACATTTGTATATGGAGCACGCTAGGGATGCAATATGCAATCTTCTTAAGCATGGTGTATCGATTGCTTTCAATAGATTGCAGTCGTTACTTAACTAATATCGATGCAGATAATAATGGTTACTTAACGATATGTAGCTGTAGGTACATTTGTATATGGAGCACGCTAGGGATGCAATATGCAATCTTCTTAAGCATGGTGTATCGATTGCTTTCAATAGATTGCAGTCGTTACTTAACTAATATCGATGCAGATAATAATGGTTACTTAACGATTTGTAGCTGTAGGTACATTTGTATATGGAGCACGCTAGGGATGCAATATGCAATCTTCTTAAGCATGGTGTATCGATTGATTTCAATAGATTGCAGTCGTTAATTAACTAATATCGATGCAGATAATAATGGTTACTTAACGATTTGTAGCTGTAGGTACATTTGTATATGGAGCACGCTAGGGATGCAATATGCAATCCTCCTAAGCCGGTGTGTCGGTTGCTTTCAATAAATTGCAGTCATTACTTAACTAATATCGATGTAGATAAAAATCGTTACTTAACGATTTGTGGCTATAGGTACATTTGTATATGGAGCACGCTAGGGATGCAATATGCAATCTTCTTAAGCATGGTGTGTCGATTGCTTTCAATAGATTGCAGTCGTTACTTAACTAATATCGATGCAGATAATAATGGTTACTTAACGATTTGTAGCTGTAGGTACATTTGTATATGGAGCACGCTAGGGATGCAATATGCAATCTTCTTAAGCATGGTGTATCGATTGCTTTCAATAGATTGCAGTCGTTACTTAACTAATATCGATGCAGATAATAATGGTTACTTAACGATTTGTAGCTGTAGGTACATTTGTATATGGAGCACGCTAGGGATGCAATATGAAATCTTCTTAAGCATGGTGTATCGATTGCTTTCAATAGATTGCAGTCGTTACTTAACTAATATCGATGCAGATAATAATGGTTACTTAACGATTTGTAGCTGTAGGTACATTTGTATATGGAGCACGCTAGGGATGCAATATGCAATCTTCTTAAGCATGGTGTGTCGATTGCTTTCAATAGATTGCAGTCGTTACTTAACTCATATCGATGCAGATAATAATGGTTACTTAACGATTTGTAGCTGTAGGTACATTTGTATATGGAGCACGCTAGGGATGCAATATGCAATCCTCTTAAGCCGGTGTATCGGTTGCTTTCAATAGATGGCAGTCGTTACTTAACTAATATCGATGTAGATAATAATCGTTACTTAACGATTTGTAGCTGTAGGTACATTTGTATATGGGGCACGCTAGGGATGCAATATGCAATCCTCTTAAGCCGGTGTATCGGTTGCTTTCGATAGATGGCAGTCGTTATTTAATTAATATCGATGAAGATAATAATCGTTACTTAACGATTTGTAGCTGTAGGTGCATTTGTATATGGAGCACGCTAGGGATGCAATATGCAATCCTCTTAAGCCGGTGTATCCGTTGCTTTCAATAAATTGCAGTAGTTACTTAACTAATATCGATGCAGATAATAATAGTCACTTAAAGACTGCCATTCTAAGAGTTGAAATTGCCACTAGCTTTACAAACTCCAATAATCCGGACTTGCCCCAGTGTGTGGAGTATTACCTAAGCTTCTTGAGTTTAGAAGAAGACCTGTGCCCCAACAGAGCATCTTGTAATGTAAAGAAATAAAAAAATAACATGTGGCACTCGGGGACTGCCGCGGTAAAGCTATTGCATAGCATTTTTTATCAACTTATTCAATTATAATTATTTATTTATTTTTTATTTATGCAGTATTCACCAGTACCTTATAGTCCTTGGAGCGTGGGATGTTTATGTAATAAATTAACACTAAGAAAGTTACACCAGTAAAATTTACTAAGTCCTTTTAGTACCAGCCACAAGCCAAGGGCTTATCAATTGTGGATAAACAAAATGCTGCCGCATCAGGTCAAGGTTACCATGTTCTATATAACAAGTATTCATTGAGACTAATCCGATGACCCCAAATACGATGCCTCTGCTGGAAGGAGTTGGTTATCCTGCAGATCCCAGGAGATGCTTCAGCATCAGGTCAAGGTTACCATGATTTTGCGATATTATTACATTAATACTCAATTAAAGCACTCAATTTGGAATCGATCAGACATGTATAAATTGTCTACATCCCTTCATCACCTAGATAAGAGCTGATGACTCTTAAACTGCTCAACAGATCTTCATAAATTATAGCTAAGGATCACCTCGATCACGTCGGCTTTCGAACAAAAAAACTGCATCAAAATCGGTCCTATGATGCCACAGACAGACACAGATACACAAATACACACGTTAAACTTATAACATCACTCTTTTTGCGTCGGGGGTTAAAAAGCCTCGTAAAAAAACTCATACATTTCCGATTGCTATTTAAGTAATGTATAATATATAGATTTCTAAGGAAAATTGTATGTTACAAAATATATCATAGATTTCCTATCTATTTTAGGAATTGTACACATTTTCTAGGAATCTTATACAATGACAAATTGCATACATTATCAGTAACATGTATTCATTCATTTTTTTTTGTTTTTAACCATCTTCAAAAAAGGAGGAGGTTCTATGTTCCACTGTGTGTATTTTTTTAAATGTTCACCGATTACTCTGTCTATTGTGGACCGATTTTTATATTTTTTTTATTCGAAAATAACGTACTCAACAAAAAAAGAATTAGCGAAATCGGTCCAGCCATTCAAGCGTGATGCGATGATCAAGGGAAAAATAGATTCATTTTTATATACAGTGTGTAATAAAATTGGTGTAGGTCCCGTTAACTGGGGCTTCTACTCATCATACTGAACAACTTTTGTTCTACGACTTTGCTGAAATCGCATAAAAAATAATTTTTTCTTCATACAAATCGATCAGCTGATCGACCAATTTTGTGCATTTTAGTATGGAGGGTCCAATTTTTTTTTTGAGAATTGACTATGGGTTCCTTGGGGAAAGTTGTTCAGTATGATGAGTAGAACCCCCAGTCAACGGGTCCTACACCAATTTTGTTACACTCTGTATAAAAAAACGTAAAGTCCGATAGTTGTTTTCTTTCAGGTTATTCAGGTGAGCTGATGAAGGAAGGTTTGACTCCTTAACTTTAATGATGCTGATATGATGATGAAAGCCACAGGACTCTGTTAAAGTAAATGGAACACATGCATTATGATATGATTATTCCTATCGGCGAGCAGGTGATTGAGTTAAACGTTGTTACATAAAGCATTATAACTACAAAAATAAAATAAAAGTTAAAAAAACTTAAACCGACTTCAAAAAAACTCTTACTTTTGAGTGAATTTCTTTTTGAAGTCGGTTTTTAGTTTTTCATTATTTTTATTCTCATAGGCTGTGGTGAAAAATTGTGTGTAACCACTCGGGGCCAAAGTATTTTATTCTCGGGCAGCGTATATTGAATCCTTCTGATTTTAAACTAACGGCCTCGAGGAACAAAATATTACTTTGTCCCCTTATAACACTAATAACAATTGGCATTACTAGTCTAGTAGTGCCAATCGGTGGTGCCACGGGAGATAAACGATATCTTTATCACAAGCTTGTTCGTCTAATAGCAACACTGAACTTTTTCAATTTCACGGGTCACAAACGTGCAATGTTAGGTACGATTTGCACAGCAAAATAAAAGTTTCCCACAGTGTTTTAATTTATTTTTCGTATAAAATGTGGAACTCGACCGCCAAAACATGCCTACCACTTCAATCATCTCCGGTCATTTGTAGGTCCTACAATATTGAAGTGGATGGTTTCAAAAATGAATGAACTATTGAATAGTGATGACGACAGCATCAGAAATAAATTATGAACTCTTGATCACTAAATTGCCCTCCTACTTAAACTTCGAAAAACCTTACTCGTTTTGTTTTCCATCAAGTTTTCGATTTTTAATTCACCAAAATCACAAAATGAGAACATACATGACGCTGCTAAACTATGACGACACGACTAGCTATTTCTAACATTTTTAGAACAAAATGTAGTTTTTGACGGCTAATAAAAAGTAACTCAGATGACTAGCATTCGTAATCCCTATTATAGTGTTAACGTGTAACGTAGTCACAAACTGTGAAGACCGAAAGGCAAGGAGTTCCATTATGTAGCAAAAAAATTGCTACAATAGGCACTATTTTTAAATCAAGAAAATAATTACAGGTTCTTTTAATAGTATGCAAGGCGTCAGATGTATTCATTAAAATGAACAACTTTTTCCAAAAAACACAAAGTATTTCTTGTAAATTAAAAAAA
This sequence comes from Coleophora flavipennella, assembly GCA_947284805.1. NCBI lineage: Eukaryota > Metazoa > Arthropoda > Insecta > Lepidoptera > Coleophoridae > Coleophora > Coleophora flavipennella. Next base: position 5,699,635 of record OX369287.1, on the reverse strand, counting down.
AGGGTTCTCCACATATATTTGGCGATTGGGTCTGATCGATTTGTATGAAAAGCCATTTTTAGATTTCCGTACCCAAAGGTTGCCAACGGAACCTTATTGAACTAAGCCTCCGCTGTCTGTCCGTCTGTCTGTTAACGAGCTGTATTTTTTTTACAGTTCTCTCCGCGTTATTATATATATATATATATATATATATATATATATATCTCGAAGGAAGTGAGTGGTTAGGTTATGGTTGGCCTCGTGGTTCACGTCCTTAACTATTTCGGTATTGGGCGTCGAAATAACAATGCAGCTATATCACAGAGGTCCTTCTTCAATAGTCTTGATCATTTGGTAATCGAAATTGTACAGGATGCCTTGGATAACAATGGATGCAAACGCGGTGATCACAGCGATGGCGTGACACGTCCATTTTGCTCACAGATCACCACTACTTGTGTTCTGCTCGACGCTCCGTCAAAAAGTGTCTGCCTCGAGACTGACGTCCAGCTAATATGGCTTCTCCACAGATCTAATAAATTCTCAACTCAGTGTGGCAGCACAAACAGCCTTCCGTTAATACATCATCTTTGCTACCACAAACAATCGTCTCACGAGTACAAGCGATCGTCACGCCACCACCGGTTTCACCCAGGTACTAATACCTGACGTTTGATCCAAACAAAGTGTAACTATGTAAACTTATCTCGAGCTGGTATTGGTCGCGTTTTCAATGACACTCCGACACGGCCATCCTGCGAGTCACACGTCCTCGGGTGACTAACCTGAAAAAGAAAAGGGTAGCCAGTAGATTCCATTTCGTTCGGCCAATCCTGACCTTCATTAGGAAGGTCCACAGCTCAAGGAATAAAAGCAACGCTAATAATGTGAAGCTTTAATTCAAGACTACAATCATGGTGACAACACATTTTAACAGCCTCAAAAAACCAAAATAATTTCACTCTCGTAAACTAAATAAACCTCAGCATTAGCATCGTAACTCAAACAATCTCAAATCAGTTTAGGTCTCCAAGGTAAATCACAGCTGCAAGGCTTGAAACCTTACAACCATTTACAACTTTTAGGGGCACATAGAACGGAACATAATCATCATCGCAAATCACAAGCGACGGAACACCAGAACTAAACATCACCACATCCGGGTGGCGGGACACCACAAAGAATCATCATCACTAACGCCAAGCGACGGAATACCAATCAGTCATCATCACCAGTCCAGGTGACGGAACACCATCACCACCAATCTAGGCAGTGGAACACCATCATCACCAATACTGGCGACGGAATACCATCATCACCTATACAGGCGACGGAATACCATCAACAGTTTTAGCCGGTAAACGGGATACTTCTTTTTTACAAAAACACGAATGTACCTGCTACACATCATGACAGAACGAGTCTGACAAAACAAGCAGCAGCCAATTCATGCAAACATATAGCGCCATTCAGCACTCTTCATTTACCGCTGAAACATGTTGGAATACTTCAGTACTACACACAAAAATAAACGATAAAGAAAAAAATTACAACTGTACACAATTGATTGAGTTACGATCTGTCAATACAATTAACATTGAAAGGTAGACGCCTCTGCACCAGATTCATCGTCAACATCCGGAGGCAAATAACCTTCGGACATACTACGTAAACGGTCATGGGCATACTTGTAACTTCGTCTCAAATTCAAAGCTTGTAATTTGTATCTGTCACCTTCTAAGACCTCTACGACCCTGAACGGCCCTCGGTATTTGGGATCTAACTTGGTTTGGTTACGCTCCTTATTTTGTATCACCACAACAGTCACCCATCTTGGCAACTCTGGGCCACCTCCATCCGGTGCCCAAACAAACAACAGTCACCCTACCTGGCGACTCTTGGACCACCTCCCTCCGGCGGTGTCCAACCACACTATCGCATTCAACCAGCGATCTCGAACTTCACCTAATTTTGGTAATTTCCAACATCACCTCCCTCCGGTGATACGCCTGCGAGCCAAACGCACGCCACACACAGTTGTGGCCGCACAGCAACGAGAAAATAACTCGGTGTTTTACGCCTACGTCTACGAATGGCTGAGGCTATCGGCATCCAGTTGCGAAACATCGTGTACGTCAAAGGTTCTAAATACAAACAAGTGAACGTTAAAATCACGGTCACGTACAAAAGTCCTTTATCTGCACTAGTAGATGGTCAAGGTTCAGTCTCTCCATCAATTCTGTCCAAGTCAATAATACTGTCACTATCGGCATTCAACGTTGTCTGTCGTAAGCGTGTTTGTAGGTCCTGTTAGAACTTAACGCTTTAAGGACATAACGGTCTCCTTCCAGCATCTCAATAACTCTGACGGTATTTGATTTCTAAAGTGGTCGGTTACACTTCTCCATTTGTAACAACACAAAGTTAGGTAACTTGTTAAACTAAGCTTTAGTTTAGAAATTAGCCAGTGACGCTGCCTCAGAGCAGTATACCAAAACATCTCTTCCCGAGGGTTCCACAAGAAGTGACTAAGGGACCAAAAATGTAAGGATCAGCAGCAGCGTCCTTCACGCTCATACTGTACCGCTAAACAACCCGCCAAGTGTAGCGTTTATTTTTTTTTTACAATTGGTAAAACCGCTCCAACATGGGGGAGGCCCATGTCTATTATCACATCAGCAGCAAGCTGATTAACAACTCCTGTAATAGGATGCGTTACTCTCCGTATTATCACTAGTATGTTGTCGTGCTTCACTTAGATAAAATTACAGCCTGTGTGTGTAATCGACAAACATGACATTTAGAGGTTAAGCTACTTTACTCGTACCTAGAAGCAACTCCAGGAGGCTGTACTTCGTAACTCGGTTAACCCAACAGTTCGGTTGCTGCCAAATGATCATAATGGAAGGACTTGTAACATGAAATCTCATTACTATACTCGAAGGAAGTGAGCATATTTTAAAGAATACTTAACTAAGAGTACTAACGTTTAAACGTGCTAAGATTCACCTGACCGTTGCCACGCGCCTAAAGCGTTTATGAACGTAAGTTCAAATACAAGGGGGCATTACGTAGATCGAATGACACGTGGACGTATTTGAACAGAGGTTACAAAATCAGTCATTTCGATTTAATAGGTAAAGAATGCACCTGATGTAACCACTAGCTATGCCTGACGTGGTTAAATAGTGACCACCTTGAAGTCAATCGATGTTCCAAGCTATCAGAGGAAGCAATTTCCGTTCAGGCATGTTATCATTTTTTTTTCACGGTTATCAACACTTGCGTTCTATGCTATCCTTTTTCTTTACCAGCATGATAAGGCCGTCAAAAAGGGAAAGCTTCGGGGCTTATGACATTCGCAGCCTCCAGCCCATGAATCCTGTATCATCATCACATCAGCCGTAAGACGTTCATCACTGCACTCCGCATACTACCCTGTTATTATTCTTTTTTTTTTTACAATTGGTAAACAAAATATTTTATTGGGGTCCCCGAAACTCATCTACCTACATAGGGTCTATACGATAGCGGGGCATTAAGGATGCCCTCGACAAATTCATCACGAAAGCTATTAAAAATAGGCAAAAACTTTGGCCTATGATCAATGAGAATATCAGTCCCCAATACTACGAAAGCTAATAAAGGTTTTTTTTTACTCCATGTAAAAATGTCAGTCTCAATATTATAAAAGCTTAAAGGGGTTTCAATACTTTCAATCTTGGTTTAGGTTTGTATAACCGAAACTAGTTAACTAAATGAATCATCATATTTACAATCTCGAGCTGGTATTGGTCGCGTTTTCAATGACACTCCGACATATATATATTCAATGACACTCCGACATATATATATTCAATGACACTCCGACATATATATATGTCGGAGTGTCATTGAAAACGCGACCAATACCAGCTCGAGATAAGTTTACATAGTTACACTTTGTTTGGATCAAACGTCAGGTATTAGTACCTGGGTGAAACCGGTGGTGGCGTGACGATCGCTTGTACTCGTGAGACGATCGTTTGTGGTAGCAAAGATGATGTATTAACGGAAGGCTGTTTGTGCTGCCACACTGAGTTGAGAATTTATTAGATCTGTGGAGAAGCCACATTAGCTGGACGTCAGTCTCGAGGCAGACACTTTTTGACGGAGCGTCGAGCAGAACACAAGTAGTGGTGATCTGTGAGCAAAATGGACGTGTCACGCCATCGCTGTGATCACCGCGTTTGCATCCATTGTTATCCAAGGCATCCTGTACAATTTCGATTACCAAATGATCAAGACTATTGAAGAAGGACCTCTGTGATATAGCTGCATTGTTATTTCGACGCCCAATACCGAAATAGTTAAGGACGTGAACCACGAGGCCAACCATAACCTAACCACTCACTTCCTTCGAGATCAGAAGTTGGATTGTTCCCAGCGCTCGCAACAAGTGGACAACGACGGGAAAATGTGAAAAATGATAATGGAGCAGCGAAATGAAAACCAACTGGCAACAATTCTTTGTGCTACAGAAACAGAACATGTTGCGATTGATTGAGGTTATGCAAGCACCATCGACTACATTTGCTGCAATCACACTGCCAGAATTCAACCAGAATATACCTGAAGCTAATCCACGTTCACGGTGCTCGTTTGTCGACATCTCCCTTACGGAACGACAGTTGCAATGAGGTGCAATGCTTATTTCACTTAGCAAACCGTTGAAAGGCATATGCTCCTGTGCTTCCGGAATGACTCGGAGCCAGTTTAGAAACCTGTTCCTGATGCGCTGTTTGGAAATGGGCGACAGTATGGGCTGCGCTGGCAGCAGCGGAGATCCACGCAAGCGGCGCGTGCAGCTTCAGCGAAGTGCGTGATGTACGCGGAGCTATGAAAATCCGGTGAGTCGTACCCCTTTTGTTTTGATAGTTGTGGTACGAGTACTATTACCTAATCTGTGGTGGTACCGAGTGTTCTCTCGTTAAAGAAAGTTTCGTGTATAGACTTTCGGGAGTGTGTTCAATACTAACGCACTATTGACTTTTGTAGGCAACTCTTAAAGTTTACTGTACAGAACAAATATCGAGTGAGGGTAATATCGACGGGCATTGTTCAGAATGGTCATATCTTGTTATGCCAGACGAGTACGAACGATATTATGATCGATTCAGATATTTTAAATCTAGGATTGACGGTATTCTTAAACGAGTCTGTCAATAACAAAACAGCTTGACTGTCGGTAAGGATGCGAATAGAGTAGTTAGTCCCTTACCCTTCTAGTAGTGATTGCATTAGCAGCTAAAATGATGCCTTGTGGAAAGTACTCTTTCACATGCTTTCGGATTTTTACTTGTGACACAACGTCGTGATTGAACGGAAGATTTAAAAAGAGGACTCATTGTAAATATGATGATTCATTTAGTTAACTAGTTTCGGTTATACAAACCTAAACCAAGATTGAAAGTATTGAAACCCCTTTAAGCTTTTATAATATTGAGACTGACATTTTTACATGGAGTAAAAAAAAACCTTTATTAGCTTTCGTAGTATTGGGACTGATATTCTCATTGATCATAGGCCAAAGTTGTTGCCTATTTTTAATAGCTTTCGTGATGAATTTGTCGAGGGCATCCTTAATGCCCCGCTATCGTATAGACCCTATGTAGGTAGATGAGTTTCGGGGACCCCAATAAAATATTTTGTTTACCAATTGTAAAAAAAAAAGAATAATAACAGGGTAGTATGCGGAGTGCAGTGATGAACGTCTTACGGCTGATGTGATGATGATACAGGATTCATGGGCTGGAGGCTGCGAATGTCATAAGCCCCGAAGCTTTCCCTTTTTGACGGCCTTATCATGCTGGTAAAGAAAAAGGATAGCATAGAACGCAAGTGTTGATAACCGTGAAAAAAAAATGATAACATGCCTGAACGGAAATTGCTTCCTCTGATAGCTTGGAACATCGATTGACTTCATAGGTGGTCACTATTTCACCACGCCAGGCATAGCTAGTGGTTACATCAGGTGCATTTTTTACCTATTAAATCGAAATGACTGATTTTGTAACCTCTGTTCAAATACGTCCACGTGTCATTCGATCTACGTAATGCCCCCTTGTATTTGAACTTACGTTCATAAACGCTTTAGGCGCGTGGCAACGGTCAGGTGAATCTTAGTACGTTTAAACGTTGGTACTCTTAGTTAAGTGTCCTTTAAAATATGCTCACTTCCTTAGAGTATAGTAATGAGATTTCACGTTACAAGTCCCTACATGGTGATCATTTGGTAAGAACCGAACTGTTGGGTTAACCGAGTTACGAGGTACAGCCTCCTGGAGTTGCTTCTAGGTACGAGTAAAGTAGCTTAACCTCTAAATGTAATGTTTGTCGATTACACACACAGGCTGTAATTTTATCTAAGTGAAGCACGACAAAAGACTAGTGATAATACGGAGAGTAACGCATCATATGACAGGAGTTGTTAATCAGCTTGCTTGGAGCGGTTTCACCAATTGTAAAAAAAAAAAAACAAAAAAAAACGCTACGCTTGGCGGGCTGTTTGGCGGTACAGTATGAGCGTGAAGGACGATGTTGCTTGTCCTCAAATTTTTAGTCCCTTAGTCACTTCTTGTGAAACCCTTGGGAAGAGATGGGGTGGTGTATTGCTCTGAGGCAGCGCCACTGGCTGATTTCTAGACAAAAGCTTAGTTTCACAAGTTACCTAACTTTGTGTTGTTACAAATGGAGAAGCGTTACCTACCACTTTAGATATCAAATACCGTCAGTTATTGAGGACAGACTACGTTAAATGCCCGATAGTGACAGTATTATTGACTTGGACAGAATTGATGATGGAGAGACTGAACCTCGACCATCTACTAGTGCAGATTAAGGACTTTTGTACTTGACCGTGATTTTAACGTTCACTAGTTTGTATTTTGAACCTTAGACGTAAACAATTTTTCGCAACTGGATGCCAATAGCCTCAGCCATTCGTAGACGTAGGCGTAAAACACCGAGTTGATTTTCTCGTTGCTGTGCGGCCACAACTGTGTGTGGCGTGCGTTTGGCTCGCAGGCGTATCACCGGGAAGGTGATGTTGGCAATGACCAGAAAGAGGTGATGTTTGAGATCGCCGCATGGAAGCGATAGTGTGGTTGGACACCGGAGGGAGGTGGTCCAAGAGTCGCCAGGTAGGGTGACTGTGTTTTTGGGCGGACACCTGAGAGGTTGTCTGAGAGTCGCCAGGTCGAGTGACTGTGTGTTTGGGCGGGCACCGGATGGAGGTGTCTGAGAGTCGCCAGGTTGGGTGACTGTTGTTTGTTTGGGCACCGGATGGAGGTGGCCCAGAGTTGCCAAGATGGGTGACTGTTGTGGTGATACAAAATAAGGAGCGTAACCAAACCAAGTTAGATCCCAAATACCGAGGGCCGTTCAGGGTCCTAGAGGTCTTAGAAGGTGACAGATACAAATTACAAGCTTTGAATTTGAGACGAAGTTACAAGTATGCCCATGACCGTTTACGTAGTATGTCCGAAGGTTATTTGCCTCCGGATGTTGACGATGAATCTGGTGCAGAGGCGTCTACCTTTCAATGTTAATTGTATTGACAGATCGTAACTCAATCAATTGTGTACAGTTGTAATTTTTTTCTTTATCGTTTATTTTTGTGTGTAGTACTGAAGTATTCCAACATGTTTCAGCGGTAAATGAAGAGTGCTGAATGGCGCTATATGTTTGCATGAATTGGCTGCTGCTTGTTTTGTCAGACTCGTTCTGTCATGATGTGTAGCAGGTACATTCGTGTTTTTGTAAAAAAGAAGTATCCCGTTTACCGGCTAAAACTGTTGATGGTATTCCGTCGCCTGTACTGGCGATGATGGTATTCCGTCGCCTGTATTGGCGATGATGGTGTTCCATTGCCTAGATTGGTGATGATGGTATTCCGTCGCCTGTATTGGTGATGATGGTGTTCCATTGCCTAGATTGGTGATGATGGTATTCCGTCGCCTGTATTGGTGATGATGGTGTTCCATTGCCTGTATTGGTGATGATGGTGTTCCATTGCCTAGATTGGTGATGATGGTGTTCCATTGCCTAGATTGGTGATGATGGTGTTCCATTGCCTAGATTGGTGATGATGGTGTTCCACTGCCTAGATTGGTGGTGATGGTGTTCCGTCACCTGGACTGGTGATGATGACTGATTGGTATTCCGTCGCTTGGCGTTAGTGATGATGATTCTTTGTGGTGTCCCGCCACCCGGATGTGGTGATGTTTAGTTCTGGTGTTCCGTCGCTTGGGATTTGCGATGATGATTATGTTCCGTTCTATGTGCCCCTAAAAGTTGTAAATGGTTGTAAGGTTTCAAGCCTTGCAGCTGTGATTTACCTTGGAGACCTAAACTGATTTGAGATTGTTTGAGTTACGATGCTAATGCTGAGGTTTATTTAGTTTACGAGAGTGAAATTATTTTGGTTTTTTGAGGCTGTTAAAATGTGTTGTCACCATGATTGTAGTCTTGAATTAAAGCTTCACATTATTAGCGTTGCTTTTATTCCTTGAGCTGTGGACCTTCCTAATGAAGGTCAGGATTGGCCGAACGAAATGGAATCTACTGGCTACCCTTTTCTTTTTCAGGTTAGTCACCCGAGGACGTGTGACTCGCAGGATGGCCGTGTCGGAGTGTCATTGAAAACGCGACCAATACCAGCTCGAGATAAGTTTACATAGTTACACTTTGTTTGGATCAAACGTCAGGTATTAGTACCTGGGTGAAACCGGTGGTGGCGTGACGATCGCTTGTACTCGTGAGACGATCGTTTGTGGTAGCAAAGATGATGTATTAACGGAAGGCTGTTTGTGCTGCCACACTGAGTTGAGAATTTATTAGATCTGTGGAGAAGCCACATTAGCTGGACGTCAGTCTCGGAGCAGACACTTTTTGACGGAGCGTCGAGCAGAACACAAGTAGTGGTGATCTGTGAGCAAAATGGACGTGTCACGCCATCGCTGTGATCACCGCGTTTGCATCCATTGTTATCCAAGGCATCCTGTACAATTTCGATTACCAAATGATCAAGACTATTGAAGAAGGACCTCTGTGATATAGCTGCATTGTTATTTCGACGCCCAATACCGAAATAGTTAAGGACGTGAACCACGAGGCCATCCATAACCTAACCACACCCTTCGAGATATATATATTTGCCAAATTTCAGCCCTTAACTACTAATAGGCCGCGGACAGACAGACGGACAGACAGATATGACGAAACTATAAAGCACGTATAAGGTGCATGCACGTATAAGCAAGCATATATAAGGTAAGCACAGTAAAGTCTAGTTGTTTAGAAATGGTCAAACATGTAAACAAAAATTTAAACAGTCTCGAAATCATTAATTCATACTCACAAAATTAGCGTTAAAAGAGATTTTATTGACCTCGAAAAAAAAACTGCTTTGACTGTGCCATAATTAACAAACTTCACAGTACTAAATAATAAATTGTAGTTACCAGTAGAGTTTGTCTGAAAATTGTATAGACTTTTTGTTGTAAAGAGATAAGTACTCAGCTACAAATAACATTGTTCCCTTGGGTAGCACCGTTAATTGTGCCACGCGATAAGAGAGAGGGAGCTAGAATTAGATACCTCTTCATACCTAATTAATTTCAATATCTTCTGAGTTAATTGAAATCGTCTGGAATTCAATATGCCTACTTATAATAAAGAAAAATTAATTGTACAGCCACACTGTGCATACTTTCTTGCGAAGCGAAGCCTTCATCGTCTGTTGTAGTCGGGCATACACAAATAAACAATAAACATTACACTTACTTAGTAGCAAAGAATAAATTATGTACCTACTCGTATATCAGACTTGAAAAAAAAATTAAAAATAATTTGGTTTTGTTTGGGAGCTACCTTACTCGATTTTTTCCTGGAATAATTAATGACAGTACTTATTAAGCCTTATTAAGTCCTAGTTATTGACAAAGTTTCATCAAAATCGTTTCAGTCGTTTATGAGAAAATGTAACAAACATACTGGATTTGTAGGAGGGCCTCATTTCATTTTATTTTATAAAATATGATACTCCTGAGTGCTAATAGGTTATGTGAAGTTATCGGAGTTTCATCAAAATCATTTGAGCCATTTTTGGCTAAAAAAGTATTCTAAGTGATTTTTAATATGGTGGCAACCCTGAAAAATCAAGATAGGGAAAATGGAAATAAATCAGGAGATTTAAAATAATAATATAATTTTACTTACCCAAATTTTATCCAAATCCATCACACTCATATTTTTTTTTCTTAGATTCTATTAGTGTAAGACAATCAATCCCCATCAAAATCTCAACTTCGATTTTTTTTGCCATCACAGTATCTTCTTCACTCCTCCGTCGCTCAAAAATCTCAGTGAATGCAAGCAATGAATGAAATTTTAGTACCACTTATGGTGTAAAAGCTGTGATAAAACTTCAATTTACACGTTTTTTAAATAAGAGTGACAGTAAATTCTCCAAAAAATAATTGAAATAATATTTAATATCTAGTGTGCCCTAGGGAAGAGAATTTAAAACCATTGTTTACTAAATACTTGTTACATAGTAATACTTATGGTTACTTTCTAAATAATCGCCCGCATTTTTTGAAGTGAAAACTTCTTTAGGTGCGTTGGCTATTTTTTGAGAGAAAAAATACCCATTTAACTCGTTCACTGTTACCGTTACCGTAACCGACAGCCTGTTACTGTTAACGTAACCGAATTTTTTAAGAATATGTTAACGTCTATTGTACCCAGCCCTTTATGTTTTCACCTCTGTGGGCACTCCCGGTTATGTTTTTTTTTTCACAGTTACACCCGCTGGGCTATAAACCCCTGAAAATTTCGTCACAATTGCACCAGCAGTTATGGATTCCATACGGAACATACATACATACGCACTTTGGCCTTAATATGTATAGATTTAATAAAAAAAACGAGCGAGACCTACAGTACTCGCATATGATGTGTAACAAATCACTGTTACACATTTCCGTCCCATTTCACGAAATCACTCCCACAAATTGCAGGAAAGCGAGAGCAAAGCTCATTCGTCAGATCGAATAGCGCGCGCTTTCGCGACTTCCTGTTACACATTTCCGTCCCATGTTACACATTTCCGTTCCATTTCACGAAATCACTCCCACAAATTGCAGGAAAGCGAGAGCAAAGATGTTACACATCAATAATATTCGGTTTTTGAATGTTTTCGTTTTCTGGTCTGTTGTCTTTCAGAATTGTGGTCTTTTCCATCATTTCGTTAAGTAAAAGTAGTTTTATGGTTCCGTACCCAACGGGACCCTATTAACCCTTAACTACCTACCTCCTATTTCAATCACATAACTACCTACCTGGAGTATCTCAGACTCCTGACATTAAAAATCTCTAAAAAAATAATTTGGGCTTTAAAAGTTAAAAGTAAAATGCATTGTATAATCATTATGTTTTTTATTACCGTACGAAATAAAGAAACATGCAAAATCAACAACATTTATGAAATAAACTAAAATCAGCTCGAACATTGAAAAAAAACTTAAAATTTACCTCTTACATAGAATGAGATCCATTATAAAAAAAATTACGGATATTAGGAACTTTTTATCATTGGTATATTAAATTTTAATAATCAACAAAGAAAAATAAGAAAAAATAAAATAAAAAAATAAACATTTAAAAAAAAATTGCAAGCCTCAGACTTCACAATTTTTCTCGGCAAATTCCGCACATCATTCGTGAGCACTCTAGGCATATAGGCTTTTTGCATAGGACACACAAGTACTGGGTCTTGCGTTTCTTTTTGGGATCGCATTGAGAGCAGTACTTGCGGATTGACAGCCTTTCTGGTTGATCAGAACTACTTCCACCTGCTGCTGGAAGTGTATCTGGATCAAGCTGGAGCACTCGACGAAGGGAACTTCTAAATCTTCGTCACTACATACTAAATCTAATGACTCTTCTTGATCAAGCTCTTCCTCTAACCAACGCTCAATAATAGCGTCGTTATATGCCATATTTCGCTGAAACAATAAAAAAATAAATGAAGTAAAAAATTACATAATTACCTACCTGGAGTCTCTCAGACTCCGAAAAAGATTTTATACTCACCAAAATTCAAGTCCGCGCACGTTTCACCGCGTCGAGCGCAGGAGCGACACTGCCAGTAGAGGGGGGAAGGTACAGAGGCGCATGGCAACCAAAGACGCGTACACGATGAGTAATTACAAAAAAAAGTGTCATCGGAGTCTGCCAGACTCCAGTCAGGTAGTTAAGGGTTAATAAGCCTACACAGTCCGTCTCTTCTTCCGTCTGTCCATCTATCTGTCTGACAAAGGGAAGGGCTGTATTTTTTTAACCGTATGAAGTAACCAGTTAAATTTTTTATAAAGTATGTGCTGACATTGCGGATTTAACAAAAAAAGTAACGAATCGTTTAAAATTAATAAGGGTTCCATACAAGAAACGTATTTTTAAAGGACTTTGTTTTTGTTCTATCACGACAATGGAGCGTTTAATCTCTATAGTAAAACAAAAAAATAAATATAGTTAAAAAATGAAATTCGAGCGAGACCTACAGTACTCGCATATGATGTGTAACATGTGACAAAATACTTTAGGTTAGTTAGATTTGATGACGATATTGTACCTGGGTGGCGGATCTGACAGTAACGAAAAAACCGACCAAGTGCGAGTCGGACTCTCGTAAAGTAGAATTCCGCGCTTTCGCGACTTCCTGTTACACATTTCCGTCCCATTTCACGAAATCACTCCCACAAATTGCAGGAAAGCGAGAACAAAGATGTTACGCATCAAAAAAAATAAGTGTGTCTTTTACTTGCGCTAAAGACCCTGAACTGAAAAGAAAAAAAACTTTCGGTCTTGTTGGTGACTTTTATATGATAAATACGTAACGCAAATATAGGGTGACTTTTAATTAGTTCTTGATAGCAAAGGATATGAATGTACTCGTGATTACAAACAACTTTCCCAAAGAAACTATATGTCAAATATGAAAAAAAAAAATTGGTCCTTCATACATTTTTGTCGATTTGATAACTTGTTATGTACCGAGGACCAAAATTTTTTTTCTGATTCGACATATAGTTTCTTTGGGAAAGTTGTTTGTAATCACGAGTACATTCATATCCTTTGCTATCAAGAACTAATTTAAGGTCACCCTAAGGTATAGTGGTACGAAACCCTCGGTTAGCAATTCTGACTTGCACTTGGCTGGTTTTTAGGGTTCCATACCCAAAGGGTAAAAACCGAACCCTATCACTAAGACTCCGCTGTCCCTCCGTCTGTCTTTCTGTCTGTCCGTCTGTCACCAGGCTGTACTCCATAACCGTGATAGCTAGACAGTTGAAATTTTCACAGATGATGTATTTCTATTGCCACTATAGTTAGCCAGATCCCCATTGCGTTTGGGGATTCTTGGTAAGCCCGCTTCCATCTTCGGTATCATCGTCACTTACCATTAGGTGAGATGATGCCAAGGGCTTATCATCATATCAGCCGGAAATCGTCCACTGCTGGACAAGGGCTTATCAATTGTTGATAAATAAAAAAATAAATATGTAGCCAATCTCCGCAGAGAAACTCCTCGCGCACTAAGGGCATTTAAGTATGCCACCCTCATAATTGTATAAAATGATCGTTGATGGTTGGACCTTTAACTGGTCGCGTTTGGTATCAAGGCCATATATAGTATGATGGTATGTAACCCTTCGTGCACGGTTCTGACTGGCAATTTTTAAATGTCCAGGAGCAGTCAGTTACATCCTTTGAGAAACTTTGTAACATACAGCTAGAGGGCGGCTACAACATGTATTTTTAACAGAACGAGGGTAATTTCTACTTGTCTACAACATAAAACGTAAAGGGATCTCCACCCGCTCGCATTACAATGTGCCTCTAAACAAAGGATCTAGGCTCTTGAGTCAACTAAAATTAATTATATTAAGCCAAATGCTTTGTTACACTTTCACTCACTGTTAGAATGGTTTCAAGAAAATATTTTCCTTTAGATTGGTAGAGAAGTATTGCTTTTTAAAGTGAAACTTTTATTACATCGTCTCAATTTTTTTCGTCTGTGTGTTGCATGTCGCGTGACGGTCGCTTTCGTCTGACGGTATGATCGTTTCGTCCTCGGTAACGTAGCGAGAGCAGCCATGATCGTTTCGTCCTCTGTAAAGTTTCACTTTTACCGTGGTTTCATAAAACCACACACTTACTTTTTGATGTGTAACATCTTTGCTCTCGCCTTCCTGCAATTTGTGGGAGTGATTTCGTGAAATGGGACGGAAATGTGTCCCATGTGTAACAGGAAGTCGCGTTTTTTCAGGCTTTAAAAGCGCGGAAAAGACAAAGGTATCTACGACCATACAGCCTAGTCTGCCGTATCTTTGCCGTCCTTTTTTCAGGCTTTAAAAGCGCGGAAAAGGCAAAGGTATCTATGACCATACAGCCTAGTCTGCCGTATCTTTGCCGTCCTTTTATAAAGTATTTTGTCACATGTCACACATCATATGCGAGTACTGTAGGTCTCGCTCGAATTTTTTTTTTATATAATTACAGTTTTTCATTAGCTGACGAGGTCGAAACTCAACAGTTATTTCCGTATTTTCTTTTCCTCAGTACACAAGATGAACTTTTCTTACTTATTGTTGCGGTATAAAGAGAGTTCATTTTGAGGGTTCCATACACCCAACGGGACCCTATTACTAAGCCTCCGCTGTCTGTCCGTCTGTCCGTCCGTCTGCGTCTACGTGGTTCTCTTCCACGAGGCACTCGCCTTGCAGAGCTTGCTTTTTTAACCACCTCCGTAGCTCAGAGGCAAAGTTCACTGGCTTTACGCAGGAGGTCGCGGGTTCGATTCCCGGCGGGGTCAATTGTAAGACTCGGTTTGGTTGGTGGTAGGGCATTTTCTAAGCCCGCCTGGCTAGCTACCACCATCTTATCTAAGTCTTGCCGCCAAATATCAATGTTGATATCATTGGTGTGTTCCGGCATGAAGATAAGATAGCCAGTTCCCCATTGCGTTGGGGAATCTTGGTAAGCCCGCTTTCATCTTCGGCAACATCGTCACTTACCACCAGGTGAGATGTTGTCAAGGGTTTACCAATTGTGAATAAAAAAAAAAAGAGTTCCAGGACAAGCGTCTTGGCGGCAAGGCCTACCGCAACATCACTGTTATGCCCTAAGGCTCGGTAAGTGGGGACGCTATATCATAAACATGGTAGCTAAGCGTATCTGGTAGATATACGAGAGGGAATGTCCGTATGTCAGCGGGGTGTATTTCATGAACAGTTACAGGTAGACAGTTGACGTTTTCACAGAATGTGTATTTCTGTAGCCGCTATAACATTAAATACTAAAAACTAGAAAAAGTAAAAAAAAAATTATAGGGTTCTCTATTTATTTTTTATTTTTTTATTCACAATTGGTAAACCCTTGACAACATCTCACCTGGTGGTAAGTGACGATGTTGCCGAAGATGGAAGCGGGCTTACCAAGATTCCCCAACGCAATGGGGAACTGGCTATCTTATCTTCATGCCGGAACACACCAATGATATCAACATTGATATTTGGCGGCAAGACTTAGATAAGATGGTGGCAGCTAGCCAGGCGGGCTTAGAAAATGCCCTACCACCAAACAAACCGAGTCTTACAATTGACCCCGCCGGGATTCGAACCCGCGACCTCCTGTGTAAAGCCAGTGAACTTTGCCTCTGAGCTACGGAGGTGGTTAAAAGCCTACTTGTATACAAAAAACGTGTTTTTTAAAGGTCTTTAGAAGTATTATTGATTTAGCTCTATCGTAAAAACGATAATACATACAAGCGTAAAACTTGGTGTGGATAGTACTAATACTGTAGTAAAACAAAAAAATATAAAAATCGTGCTGACTAGTCCGAACTGAATTACAAAAAAAGCAATTTTTCATCACTCGCGTTGATGTCTTTTGTTTGTAATGTGAATAGGCATCATTGTCATTATAGTGGTAAGTTAAATAAATTTATAAAAAAAATAACATGGCCATTAATAAATAAATAATTAAAATAATCCTCCGTAGCTCAGAGGCAAAGTTCACTGGCTTTACACAGGAGGTCGCGGGTTCGATTCCCGGCGGGGTCAATTGTAAGACTCGGTTTAGTTGGTGGTAGGGCATTTTCTAAGCCCGCCTGGCTAGCTACCACCATCTTATCTAAGTCTTGCCGCCAAATATCAATGTTGATATAATTGGTGTGTTCCGGCATGAAGATAAGATAGCCAGTTCCCCATTGCGTTGGGGAATCTTGGTAAGCCCGCTTCCATCTTCGGCAACATCGTCACTTACCACCAGGTGAGATGTTGTCAAGGGTTTACCAATTGTGAATAAAAAAAATCCATTCATGATCGTTCCTGGTGCAAAGTTTAAAAAAAAAGAGGCTCGCAGCATTGCCACGTTGTATTGCCATAGATATCCTTTGCACCAGAAAGTATATGGAGCGGGAGTCAAATCCATTATTTCTAAGTCGGCGCACAATTAGTGGTTTTGTGGAGAGTTGTGAAGGTTTGGAACCCTCACAGTGCTAGTCCGACTCGCACTTAGCCGGCTTTTTTATTCGAAAAGAAAAACTTATCAAATAAAAGGGAGATCTACAGTTACACTTATCAGAAACAAGGACGCGGTAATTGATTGATGGAAAACATCAAATAACACATCCATCTACTGAACTACTTACTGAGTTAAAGAGAATCTCGTACAAGACCTGAAAGATAAAAAGAGGTTCTATCAAGTTGTTTAACGATTCGGTTAAGAATTAGCATACTAATGGTCCCTTTAGTTGCGTCCCGATCGACGGTTTAGCTCGCTGCTTTCAATATACATGTAAATACAAAACGGTTGTGGCGGAATAAACACTTTCAAATGTGCGAGGGCGTGGGTAATTATTAATGGAATATTTTAAGTTGCTCATCAAACAACTAATCACCTGTCAATTTATTTTCATTATTTATTTATGACAATGATATCAAAAATACTGATTGCAAATCAAATTATCTATTGTTCTCAACTGGACTTGAGTTGAGCGAGCGAAGCGAGGGATAATAGATTCGGTTAGGTTTGATTGATTATACCGCCGAGGAGCTTCGCGATGCTTCCTGGGTGGCGGATCTGACTTACGAAATAATAAAACAGTTTTTTTAAAGCAGATAAATGCTATATATGTAGGTAAATAGTGGTGCGCCACGAACCTAAATCAAAGTATATATATTAGTACAAACATATAGTATGGACACTCCCTGCCGCTCTCTAGATTCCGATCTCACCCCCTCGTCACCCAGATTGATAAAGATTGGTTATAGTTTGGTTCTCGAACTTATAGGATTTCGTCGTGATATCGTGTGCCCCGTCATTTGTTTAATAGAAATGTCATTTCACGACCGTTGTATGCAGTGTAGGGTAGTGTAGGGTAGGGTAGTGTAGTGTAGGGTAGTGTAGGGTAGTGTAGGGTAGTGTAGTGTAGTGTATGTAGGGTAGGGTAGGGTAGTGTAGGGTAGGGAAGTGTAGTGTAGGGTAGAGTAGTGGGGTAGAGTAGTGTAGGGTAGGGTAGTGTAGGGTAGGGTAGTGTAGTGTAGGGTAGAGTAGTGTAGGGTAGGGTAGTGTAGGGTAGGGTAGGGTAGTGTAGTGTAGGGTAGGGTAGTGTAGTGTAGTGTAGGTTAGGGTAGGGTAAGGCAGTGTAATGTAATGTAAGGCGGTACGTAGTTCGCCGGGACAGCTAGTTTAATTATATTTTGAGGTAAGTATTTTGCGGTGCAATCAGCTACTTTGATGGGAATTGGGATTATTTTATTACCTATACAAAAAAGTTTAAATACTATCCATTACTAATTGCATTAATTGGTTCACTGGTAAATTTAAAAGCCTGGAACTTTTTTAATTCTTGAATTTTTTGTACTGAAATGCGAACAATTTGAGAACTCCGTTTTTGTTTGAGACATTTTAATTATGTGTTTAAAATGTGTGTCGTGTATTCTATATGTGGGGTTTTTATTAAGCGAGTTATCAACTCATTAAACTGTAACATTGTTGTCGTGTTAAGAGAAAACCGGCCAAGTGCGAGTCTGGCCACGCGCAATGTAGGGTTCCGTAGTTGCCATTATCGCGTCCATATCTAATTTTCAAATACAGCTGTTGAGTTATTAGGGGGTGGGGACACTCGACTCTAACAAAATTTAGCACTTTCAAGCCTATTTTTTCGAAAACGGAACCCTAAATTATGAAATGGTCTTAGAAGACTCACAACTATTTTTTAAGATCTAACCAACGATACCCCACTCGTCTTTACTTGTAGGGGAGGTACCCTTAATTATATTTTTTTTCCAAACTTTTTTACAGTTCTCTTCGCGTTATTTTTATATGTATCTTTGCCAAATTTCAGCTCTTAATTACTAATAGTCTAGTAGGTAGGCCGTGGACAGACAGACGGACAGACAGACATGACGAAACTAAAAGGGTTCCTTTTTGTACTACAGAACCCTAAAAACCGGCCAATTGCGAGTTAGAACCGCTCACATAGGGTTCCGTACCATCATACTAGATGGCGCTAGTTTCTTCAGTTTCGTACTATGATACTAGGTGGCGCTAGTCTCTTCACGCTTCAAAAAAAAACACGTTTTTTGTATGGAGACTTTCACTTTTTCAAATTTTTAGTATTTAATGTTATAGCGGCAACAGAAATACATCATCTTTGAAAATTTCAACTGTCTAGCTATCACGTTTTATGAAATAAAGCCTGGTGACAGACGGACAGACGGACGGACAGCGAAGTCAGAACAGTATCTACGTTTTGAAATTATCACGTTTCTTAATGTATGTTTAATTATTTTTTTTTTCTTTTTTTTTTTATAGCGGCAATATAAATCCACACTGTGAAAATTTTGCCCGCTGACAGACAGACAAACAAGCGGACAGCGGAGGCTTGTCGCGATGGTTTCCCTTTGGGTGTATGGAACCCTAAAAAGTTTATAAGGGCAAAAATATTAAACTGTTCGGCAGCCTGCACTAAACTTTTCGACACTTTTTTAATACAAAGAATTGAATAAAAAAATGTAGTATTTTTTTTAAATCCACAACTGATAAGTCCACAATTTTGTTGAATTTATGTTGCATGACCAAATATTATTTGTTACCAAATATAATATCCTCATTATGATATCAGCCGAAAGACGTCCATTGCTGGACAAAGGCCTCCCCCAAGGATTTCCACGACGACCGGTACTGCGCTGCCCGCATCCAGCGGCTTCCCGCGAAGTTCACCAGGTCGTTGGTTCACCTTGTGGGGGTTCTACTTACGCTAAGTCTACCGATGTATGGTTGTCACTCGAGAACTTGACTACTCCAACGGCTATCTGTTCTAATTTATATGCCCTGCCCTCTGCAACTTAAGTTTAACGATTCAGTGAGCTACTTAGGTTTCCCTACGGATCTTCTTATTTCTGATTCGATCGCGTAGGGAAACTCCAACCATAGCTCGCCCTATCAAATATATGGTATACTTATTCGAAACCAAATATGTACTTATTCCTAATACATTCATTACATTTCAATAGTTCCAACCATTTGTGAGTAAATCGCAAGTTTCAATTTCATATAAAGGAGAACCATCCAAACAAGTTTTTTTAATATAAATATAAATATATAAAAATCAATGCCACTTTTCGTTGTTATTTTATAACTCAAGAACTACTGGACCGATTTCGCTAATTTTTTTTTGTCGAGTTCGTTATTGTCAGGAGAAGGTTCCTATGTAGGGTAGGGTGGTGTAGTGTAGTGTAGGGAAGGGTAGTTTAGTGTGTGTAGTGTAGTGTAGGGTAGGGTAGGGAAGTGTAGGGTAGTGTAGTGTAGGGTAGGGTAGTGTAGGGCAGTGTAGTGTAGTGTAAGGCGGAACGTAATTCGACGGGACAGCTAGTATTATAATAGACCAATGGGTATTACTATGTAATAAACAAGCATAAGCAACTAGGAGGTGCAAAGTTTTATTAAAATCGTTCGAGCCGTTTTCGAGGAACAAAAAACTGTTAGTTTTTGTTGTATGACAGCTACTCTTCGGTTTGATGGTACGAAAAAACTTTTGATAATCCATTGATGAAACAATTTAAAACTCTTAGTTCCAGGTCTCAATCGGTCTAAAGATTTAGCCTCCAGAGCCAAGCGTGACGTACGGACGCACGCACGGGCGGACGGAATTGAGATATTTAGGTTTTCGGTATGTATATTGACACATACGGAAAACCTTATCCAATGATATACAAAACATTTAAACGAAAATTGGAAAAACTTTTTTTTCACGATAACAATACTTCCTCTACTTTACGTACAATCACGGAATTTAAATGTTTAGCAGATTCAAGTCTCTTTACTTTTGCCGGGTTGTGAAATTAGACGTGCCATTCGTCATCAGTCAGTCGTATTGACATATTGATCTCGGAAATATAGGTACGTACAGAGATTTGTTATACAGGGTCTTCGGCAGATGGTTGAAAATACGAAAATGGGGGATAGGTGGGGTCGCCTCCCACCTATTTTGAGAATTAAAAAAAATCTAGGACTTGTAATTTTTTTTACAGGATTTTTTTTCCTTTTTTTAGAAATTTTGCCATTTTTATACCTTTGAACACATGTAACTTTTTGTTTTTTAAAGCTAGCTCCAAAATCTTTTTTTTAATAGACTTTTATAAGATTGTCGGCTCTAAAAAAAATTATGTTTGTTTCAAGTTATTGCTAAAAACAAAAATGTGGGCCCCCGAACTTAAAAAAAAAGTTGAACAAAAATTTAAAAGTCAACTTTGCGATGCATTTAAAAAAAAATAATGGGGCTGGAAGGCTTCTGTTTTTTTTAAAACATCTCTAAAGCTTAGGCTTTTGAATGGTATGTAATTTGTTTCGGTATCTTTTTTGTAACCGAAGTTGTTAATTTTTTTTACTCAATTGGACCATGTTGACGAAATTCCACTAGTTACATGTTTTGTGAAATGTATCAAATGCAAAGTTGAAAATAATGTAAATACTTACTGTTGGGACGGTTACAAAGAGCAGGTACGTTTTTTTACATTCTTGCACACACATAATGGCTATCTTTTGTCATTTATTAGCATATTGGAGTTAGCACTTCCATATGCCAATAAAATGTCCGCATATTCCGCATTGGTAAATTGAGCCATTTTAAACCACAACAAAGTCTTAACAAAACGTCTGATAATAACAAAAAGTGACAAACAACAAAAAAACTTAACAAAATCACAAACACAGCAAAGTGAAATTAACGAAAACAAAAAAAAAAACGTTAACGTTATTAACGTTTGTGATTTTGTTAAGTTTTTTTGTTGTTTGTCACTTTTTGTTATTATCAGACGTTTTGTTAAGACTTTGTTGTGGTTTAAAATGGCTCAATTTACCAATGCGGAATATGCGGACATTTTATTGGCATATGGAAGTGCTATCTTTAGTAGTTTATTAGAAAATTAACAAAAACAAAAAATAATAATGCAAAATTGTACTAAGTTTTTGCG
The DNA here is from genome assembly GCA_947284805.1 of Coleophora flavipennella. Lineage (NCBI taxonomy): Eukaryota > Metazoa > Arthropoda > Insecta > Lepidoptera > Coleophoridae > Coleophora > Coleophora flavipennella. Next base: position 5,678,066 of record OX369287.1, on the reverse strand, counting down.
ATGGAAGTCGGTTTTTTAACGTGTCCGTTTTCAATGATTTATTTCATCTATGCTATCTTCTAATTCATGCAAGCAAAGAAACAAAATCACAAACACAGCAAAATGAAATTAACGAAAACAAAAAAAAAACGTTAACGTTATTAACGTTTGTGATTTTGTTATGTTTTTTTGTTGTTTGTCACTTTTTGTTATTATCAGACGTTTTGTTAAGACTTTGTTGTGGTTTAAAATGGCTCAATTTACCAATGCGGAATATGCGGACATTTTATTGGCATATGGAAGTGCTAACTCCAATATGCCAATAAATGACAAAAGATAGCCATTATGTGTGTGCAAGAATGTAAAAAAACGTACCTGCTCTTTGTAACCGTCCCAACAGTAAGTATTTACATTATTTTCAACTTTGCATTTGATACATTTCACAAAACATGTAACTAGTGGAATTTCGTCAACATGGTCCAATTGAGTAAAAAAAATTAACAACTCCGGTTACAAAAAAGATACCGAAACAAATTACATACCATTCAAAAGCCTAAGCTTTAGAGATGTTTTAAAAAAAACAGAAGCCTTCCAGCCCCATTATTTTTTTTTTAAATGCATCGCAAAGTTGACTTTTAAATTTTTGTTCAACTTTTTTTTTAAGTTCGGGGGCCCACATTTTTGTTTTTAGCAATAACTTGAAACAAACATAATTTTTTTAGAGCCGACAATCTTATAAAAGTCTATTAAAAAAAAGATTTTGGAGCTAGCTTTAAAAAACAAAAAGTTACATGTGTTCAAAGGTATAAAAATGGCAAAATTTCTAAAAAAAGGAAAAAAATCCTGTAAAAAAAATTACAAGTCCTAGATTTTTTTTAATTCTCAAAATAGGTGGGAGGCGACCCCACCTATCCCCCATTTTCGTATTTTCAACCATCTGCCGAAGACCCTGTATATAGCATATCTCTGGGTACGTACTTATAAACCTGCTAAATTAAAGCTTCGTAAATCTGCTAAACAATTAAATTCAGTGGCTGTACGTACCGTACTACGCGGTCGAGAAATAGAAAATGATTAAATGCTTTAATTATTAACTGAAAGTCAAATGTGTTTTTTTCGCTTTTAAATATTCTAATTATTAGAGATATAATCTTCCGATAGACACAAAACAAAAAACCTAACTCAATTAATTATATTAATCTAATAATAAAAAAGTAAGTGTGTGGTTTTATGAAACCACGGTAAAAGTGAAACTTTACAGAGGACGAAACGATAATGGCTGCTCTCGCTACGGTACAGAGGACGAAAAGATCATACCGTCAGACGAAAGCGACCGTCACGTGACATGCAATACACAAAAGAAAAAATTGGAGACGATGTAATAAAAGTTTCACAAATATAAATAAAGATCGAAACCCCGAGGCGAACCAGCCGCAAAGGAACCCATGACACACATCACGTTGCCGCGCAATAGACAACCTTAGCAGCAGGTAGGACCCGGAGCGGGCATCACGCCCCCTCTCTCGAAGGCGACGGCCAACCTCCTTTATGAAGGCCAAGGCCTATGATCCCCAGCAGCCTGTTGTCTCACACGCCAGCGGTACAAAGCAGTAATTTTCCTCCAAGACTGAGTACTTATCATGCTTCTTGGCCGCCGCAAATTCAGCAGCAGCCCCAGCCAAACGCACAGTGCGGTTGAGTTGTGAGGAAGCAAAAGTGCTGACGCTCGTGGTGTCCCAAAGCAGGCACATCCCTTTCTGCCATGGCATAAGGGTTAAACCGTCCGGCCTTATTTCATCAGATGGACTAAGGCCCGGCGGCTCCATCAAAGACGGAATATTGGCCAATACCAGTGCCCTCAGGGTTATGTCATTAAGGGTATGGTGGCGTGGGAATCTAACAAAAAACGATCGCAACTCAGTGCGTGATGGCCAAACGCCTCCACCTTGGACCCGCAAATGCATTGCTGAGGTTCACAGACATTGCAGACCAGGCGGAGATAACGCCATAAGCAAAGAGTCGCCGTCGAGAAGAGCTCTCATATGTGGTAAAGGCAAAGCTTGCAGCCAAGCGCCGGTATCTGCCCTGCCTTGAGTATGGATAAGTCAGCACCAATGGCTTCCTCCAATAGTCAATCCAGAGTATCCTAGCTCCCACTTCATCCCACGCCCGCTGCACTTTAGGAATTCTGGGTACAGGCGCGTTCAGGAAGAGAGCAATCCACTCTGTTAACGCCTCAGCCTCAAACGGTAGGTCTCCGCCTCCACGGGAATATTTCAGAGACAAGACCAGCAAATCTTTGCGTCGAGGTAAGAAAATCTGGCAAATTTACGACTCCCACTGGTCGCACCCCCATACCATCGTACCGTACGGGCAGAGATGCCTGACTCCACTGGGTATCGCTAAGGAATACGTTCATAAACGTCTCAACTGCATCTTTCAAAGTGGCATCGAAAGAAGTGACGTCAACGGCAATAGCCAAGTCGGGGCCATCCTTGAAAGGGACATTACCCTGGGGATTGCGAATCACATCCTCAATAACACCAAAGCACCTCGAGCAGAAACACTTCTAAGACGGTCCTGAGCTAGGAGAAGGAGACGTCTCCTAGTTTCTAATGCGTCAGGAATAGCCTCGGGGAAAATAGGTGAACCCAAAAGGTTAAAAGTTCTGGGGGCAAGTTCTTTCAGCCCAAGGAGAATAGAACTGATAATGGAAAAGGAAGGACGAGCAGTAAGATCGTAGGAAAAAAACGCCCAATTGGAAACATTTATCTCCAGACCTAGCTCGCTAAATTGGGGAAGTAACATGAGTAAGTCTTTTTTCACATCTTCTGGCTTTCCCCCAACAACGGTTCCTTCTTCTAAGTACCATAAATTGAGAGGAGATTTCGAATTTGAAATGCCTTTATGGATAGTTAGGTACAAGCGGATCTCCGTGCTGCTCACCGACTTGAGAAAGGATTAAATATTTATTGTAGAAGAGGTTAGAAGGACTTGATGAAGGAAAATAATAATCTCTCACACTTCGCTGAGGAGTACGTCTCTTTCCACGCTATTAAATGCATTTCGAACATCTAATTTTACGACAATACAATCCGCGTTCGCAGGGTCTGCGGTGATCGCACGCGTTGTATGTATCGCCACTTCACAGCCCATTTGTGTCCCAAATCCCAACTGATATGAGTGCAGGTATGTCTAGCTATATCCTCTCTAACAGCTCTGCAACCTAAGTTACCAAACAACCGACGAAAAACGCTTCCTACAGCGATTGGCCTTATACCTCCTTCTTTTTTCAACCGGCTTCCAAAAAGGAGGAGGTTCTCAATTTGACTGTATGTTTTTTTTTATGTGTGTTACCTCAGAACTTTTAACTGGGTTAACCGATTTTAATGTTTTTTTTTTATTTGAAAGCTAGTGCTTCCCGTGTGGTCCCTTAAAAGTTTTATAAAAATCGGTGTAGTACTTTATTAGAAAATTAACAAAACCAAAAGCAATATTGCAAAAATGTACTAAGTTGTTGCGATGGAAGTCGATTTTTTAACGTGTTTAGCATTTTTTTTATAGATAAGGCACACAGAGACGCCCCGTCTATATATGGTTGGTTTTAATTGCCGGCTATGTAGAGTATTTTATGAAATATTTCAGAAGTAATCGGTATTTAATTGAAGTCACGTACAAAGCAGTTATTCAAACTGCTTGTCCACAGAAGCTTTGGCAAATAACGTTATGCTATTTACTAGAAGACAAAATGGGCTGTTAACCAAGGATATACTGATCTTTGTTTACTTGATTACTACCAGATGTTCTTTAAGTACAAAGCCCTTTATGCTAAAATACGAAATTATAAATAACACCTTGCACAGAAGGGTCAAAGATGCCCAAAACTCTATAAGTAACAGCTTGTGAGTATATGCCGGTAGGTACTGACGCGGCATCCCTTACTGTGTGTAAGACCTTGACTATCAATGAAAGGCATTTTTGGGTTGAAACATTTTTGGGTCGAAAAGAAAACCTTCCTTTTAGGTAACTTTGAACCTTGTTATAATGCTGAGTGTTTAGTGGAATGTGACCTTGGTATTTGAAATAGACTGTATTGTAAGTTGAGTCTACCGCTACGAGGTCATACTCAAGTGAAGAGGAATTTTGACAGATAGATCTTTTCTTTTAAGAAAAGTATCACATCCATCATATTTAAGACACACAAATATGTATAAAAGTATCAATCATTCCTTAGACATAAAATAAACATTGGATCCACCTAACACACATACAATTCCAAATGACACATTTCAACTCTCATAAACTTCAATTCAGTCCTAAAAGTTAGTTGTAATTTGATTGTTTTCTCATTAAGATAATCTCCTAACTTTAAGGGGGAAAATTATTCGTTGTATTTTGGCGATACTCGCGGGTGCCAACTTATGAATAATTAACGTAATTTCACACAAACAGCCGTACTGAAAAAGGTCTGTTTGGTTTAATTTCAATGCAAAGCTTTGTGTAACTCCTTTGTTTACTCGAACTCTTTTTCGGCTAATAGGCTGTGCGGGAACAGGCCAATCAACAAGACATGTTTTTAGGGTTCCGTAGTCAAACTAAGAAACCCTTACAGTTTGGCCGTATCCGTCTGTCTGTCTGTCCGTCGGTAGGTAATAAGCTTTAATTTGGTATGGTTGTATAAATGTGTGACCTCTATAAAGTTATGAAATAAAATCGATAAAAATTTTTTTTAGGGTACCTCCCCTACATGTAAAGTGAGATGTTTTTTTTCGCGTAATCTTTTGTGTGGGATATCGTTGAATAGGTGTTTAAGAACAATTGGGGTTTACTTAAATCATTTTGCCGATAAATGATAGTTTTACTTAAGATTAAGATTTTAAGTTGTGATTTTTGTTAAAGTTAAATGTCCCTCCCAACCCCCTATCAGTTAAACAACTATTACTGAAAATCTTAAAAGTATTGGAAATAGTATAGGGCAAATATCTTACCTATAAGAGCGCCGGTGGCGTAATGGCAAGCGCTGCTACCTCCTGTCCGGGAGATCGTGGTTCGAATCCTGCCACGTGTCAATGTGCTTTCGAATTTAGATTTCATATGTACGTTTATCCGACGCTCTTACGGTGAATGAAAACATCGTGAGGAAACCTGCACACGCCTACGAAGACACTCGAAGGTTGTGTGTGAAGTCGATCAACCCTTACTGGGCCCGCGTGGTCGAGTAAGGCCCCTATCGTCCTAATTCAGGACAGGCTTGAGCCCCTCGGTGGGGACGTATATAAGCTGATATGAAGAACTTATAAAATTATCACGGCCAAGAAGCATTTCTTAGTTTGGGAAAAATAGTCGACCAACTTAAGATGTGCAGTTGGATTTGTGAAAAGCTCATAGAGTTTCCATACATTTTTAATCCAACTGCAAAAATAACTTTTTTTCTTAAAAATAAATATTTTTTAAAGACTATGGAACCCTATTTAGTGCGTGTTCAAACACGCACTTGGCAACTTTTTTGTGTTTGGGTAAATGCAAACGCAACAGAGTGTGAATAATTTTCGAAAAACCTTAAATATTTTTTGGTACTAACAAACTTTTAATTGAAAAGAGTTTTTATGCTCAAATGAATATAAATACACAATTCCAAATTTAAAAAAGGCTTTATTGAAAATAAAAGACGATTCTGATACCATGATTCCACTTCAAAATTTCATCATCAGAGCAACTTAAAAATACCAAAAGGATCTATTGTCACCGGGAATACAGTTTAATTTAAAATTTCAGATCTGGAAGTCGCTCTAAAATCAATCGCATTTTTTGAACTAAACAAACTTAAATACAAACATACATACAAACATTGCAAGCTTTTTAATAAAAGCTTTTAAAATGTGGTGATTGCGGGGCAGAGGTACTTAACATTACATGTTTTGTAGCACGCTTTTTAACTATAAAATAAATTATTTTATGCATTTTTTTTAAAGAAGGTATTTTGTTACAGTAGTAAAAATAAGCTTTAAATAATTTCGAAAACCTAAAAACTTTTAGGTACAAGCTTTTAATATTATACTGTCACGTGATGGACATACGCATGCAAAATTTCAGGTTAATCGGAAACCGGGAAAAGGGGCAAATTTAACTTGCAAGATTTCATTACAGACTCCAGGACAGATGGAACTAAATAAATGCTTGTTATAAGGAAGGCTATTTTTGTCGTTGTTCAGTAAACTTTTCGAACTATTGTCTATGTCCAGATATACCCTTGCATTTCACCTCACATTTCATCTAAATAACACGGCCACAGATTACCATAAACGGCATTAGAGGCACCATTAACCGCCCACCTAAGTTTTCTCAGTACATTTTCATACAGAGAGGTGCTCCAAACAGCCACGAATATTTTTTTTAAATCATCATCTCATATCAGCTCATATATGTCCCCACCGAGGGGCTCGAGCCTACCCTGGAATAGGGCGATCGGGCCTAAGTCGACCACGCGGGTCATTGCGGGTTGGTCGACTTCACACACAACCTTCGAATTTCTTCGCAGGCGTGTGCAGGCTTCCTTACGATGTTTTCCTTCACCGTAAGAGCGTCGGATAAACGTACATATAAAATCGAAATTCGAAAACACATTAGTACGTTGCAGAATTCGAACCACGACCTCCCGGACAAGAGGTAGCGGCCCTTGTACGCCATCGATGCTCTTTTTTTAATTAGGAAAAGTTAAATATACTACAAATTACAGTCGTTAGATCACAACATTCTTTAGAGCCTCGGGAACTCCGTTGACTGCTCTGAATATTCCATACATTCTAGGGAAAAACATGCTCTTCATTTTGACCAGTCTACCAAGTTCCAAAGGATCAGCAGAATGTTGTGATCTTCGACACATTTGTAGCCAGAGATCTAACCTAATGAGTGCAATACTAGCGTAGCATACTTTACTTTCTTAATTTAAGGGTCCCCAGGAGGCTCGAGTTTCCATACAAACGTAGTTCCTTTTTAGTAAAAGACTTAAGGCCGGATTGAATCCAAACTTTGAGCAGACACATATCAAATTCATTTTCATCGTAGTAAATTTAAACATAACTAAACGAAGGCTTAAATTAGTTTTGTACTAAAAATTTGAAATTGCTCCTTTTTTTTCTGTTTTAATGTTTTTTTTACATCAAAAACTAATTACAAACATCTATATGTGTCTACTCAATATATTTGCAAAGTTTGGATTCAATCTGGCATGTAGTTTATGTATTAAAACACAACTACGTTTGTATGGAAACTCGAACCTCCTGGAAACCCTTAAAAATTATCGGGGATGTTTGGACCACCTCTCTGTATGAAAATGTACTAAGAAAACTTAGGTGGGCAGTTGATTGTGCCTTGGAGTATAGTTCCTACCGGCTTCATGCGTAGCTGCTCGGTGATAATTAATCTCGTCACATTTACCGATAAGGTAGAAAGGTTGAGTTTCTAAATATCCAGGTTTGAAGTCATTCCTTCCGTCATTTAGGTCCATTGTACGAATCTACTTTAAACTCAAATAACTCTTTATTGATTGAAAACACTTTATTACACAACATAAGAGAAAAAAAAAGATACAATAATCAAGGCAGTTGTACATATAGATGGTCTTATCGCTTACAAGTGTTCTCTTCCAGACTACCTATAGGTGAAGGAAACATGAGAAATCATTATTGTGGGGTAGTAGTGGGCAATAAACAAATTCATTGAGAAAATAAACATATAAATAAAAATATAAATACATGTAAATATATAGTAAATATAAATGATATAGACTAAAATACATATACATAATACATATATAACATATATAGTATAGGGTAGGCTCGAGCCTCTCGGTGGGGACGTATATAAGCTGATATGATGATGATGATGAAAACAACGAGACATAATATGTAAGAGATTATACAGATTTATGAAATTTAAAACACTAGAAAGTGCTCCTTAACTCTAGATTCTCTTTATTGTACATCAAAATAAATAAATACATATGCAAAATTGAAATAAAAAACTAAGAGACCTACAATTTTGGCAGTCACAACGCTGAGACCGATTTTTATTTTACTTTTATTTTTTATTTTACTGCCCTTACAAAATGTTTAACCGCGATTTACTCGTTTTAAGAGTTCCGTTCCAGACCAAACCTATTACTAAGAATAAGCTTTATTGTCCTTCCGTCTGTACGTCTGTCTGTCTGTCAGCGTGCTATATTTCATAAACCGTAATAGGAAGATAGTTGATTTTTTTTATTTTTATTGCCTGCCACTATAGCAAAATGTTAGTGGAATTTAGAAAAAAAAAATAAGGGGTCCCCGTTTTAAAATGATTTTTGATATAGCTCTATTGCAAAAACAGTAATAGAGAAAAGCGTGAATCTTGGTGTCATTATAGTGTTTATCCTGAAGTTAAACAAAAAATTATAAAACTGGCCAAATTTGAGTCGTACTCGTGCTAAGGAATCCGAACTTACATACGTTACGCTTACGCAGGTATAACGTTAAGTTTACCAAATTATAATAATTTATATGGAAAACAATCAATTACTTGAGTACCAAGTACCTACATTAATGAATGACCTACCTCTAAAAATAAAATCTGACCTAACAAGCGAAAATATCAAAAATAAATTAAAAGAGTATTTATTACTCCTTCTTAATGAACCATCGAAAACGATCTCATATACTACCTGAATTAAACCTAATAATAAATCCATATAAATCAACCAAAAATATCGCCCCGTGTGTCGCAACACTGACGATCACGCGCACACAATAGCGCAACGCGTGCGCTACTCGGCTGGTGCACTGGTGAATGCGTTTCTTCTATACAGGGTGTAACATAAAGGTGTGGTGATACTTTAAGGTGGGCTTGTACCCATCAAACTGAACAACTTTCTCCATGGAACCCATAGTCAAATCGCAAAAAAAAATTTGGCTCTCCCATACTAACTCGATCAGCTGATCAGCCAACTTAGTATGGGAAGTTCAAATTTTTTTTTGCGATTTGACTATGGGTTCCATGGAGAAAGTTGTTCAGTTTGATGGGTACAAGCCCACCTTAAAGTATCACCACACCTTTATGTTACACCCTGTATATACCGACGTAGTGTGTAAGCCTACATTATATTCGGTATGAATTGCGTAATGCGATGATGAATGACGGTGCACGGACAAATCCTTACGGGTTTTTGTTGCACCGGTATCACTGTGTCTTAATTTTAAGTTTTATATTAAAATAAATAAATAAAAATAAAAAAACTGAATAAAAAAATCATATTTCGGTCGCTCTCGTTGATGTCTTCAGTTTGTAATGTTAATAAGTAACTTTGTCATAGTTGTGTGGTGGTGCCGAACCCTCGGTGCGCTAGCCCGACTTGCACTTGGCCGGTTTTCTTATGTTTACTTATACTCGGTTCTTTATATGATCTCACGACTTTTTTATGGCATAGTAATCCTAATCGAGACTTGGTACGTTTTTGCAGAATGTTTTTTTTTACTTGGGATATTCTGTTATAACGGAAGGCCAAATTGAAACGAAGAAGTAGAAGTCACTATTCCAGAGTATTTGGAGGTTGTTTTGTTTGGCGTATGAGCCAAATCTTTGAAATAATTTCTGAAAACCTAAAAACTTTTGGTGGCTCGCGCACCGTTCACCATCGATTACAGTCAAAAAACGACATCCATGCGGGCGAAGCTAGTGACAAACAAATACTCATTTTTTAAATTCATAATTATTATTGGCAACATCTCACCTTGTAATTTTTAAACAAGCGTGTACTATGAAATTTATATTTTATGGCTAAAATTAAAACAGCGCAAACGTTATCCTAATATTTCACAATAAGAAAACAAAGAAAATTTATAGTCATTGAGTGCTAACCCTCCAAGTTAGCACTCAATGACTATAAATTCGATTTTTAGGTAAGTACCTACATTGTATGTTTTTTGAGCGTTAGTGGGGCCGCTCGCTACCTCCTGTTCGGGAGGTCGTAGTTTGAATCCTGCCACGTATCAAGGTGTTTTCAAATTTTGATTTCATATGTACGATCATATCGCCCTAATTCAGGGTAGGCTCGACCCCCTCGGTGGCGACGTATACATGAGCTGATGTGATTGTACGTTTATCTGACGCCCTTACGGTGAAGGAAAACAGCGTAAGGAAACCTGCACACGCATGCGAAGAAACTCCAAGGTTGTGTGTGAAGTCGCGCCAACCCACATTGGGCCCGCATGGACGATTGACGCCCGATCGCCAGGACAGACTCGAGCCCCTCGGTGGGGACGTGGTATGACCTGATATGATGATGATGATTTTGATGGAATTTATCTTACAAAACTGTACTGAAACAAGAAAAAATCACTTAAAATCACTCCTTGTGGCACCAGAGTCCAGCTACCGAGCCAGCCGAGTTCCAGGAATCGCGCAGTTCAGAAATATTTAGTGTTTCATAAATTGATGGGTATGAGATACCCGACCTCATTCACGCCGGGTTAAACATCCTGAAGACATCGTTAGCAAAGAATGTCGGCTCCACAAGCAGGTGAACGTTATCTAAACACTGATCCCTTCAGAAGTACCAGTAGGTCCAATAACAACAGTACTTATTGAGGTAGACACTCCTCCGGGAAAGCTAACATGACTCAAATTGGGGTTCGTGATACGAGACCACAGTATTACGACATGGCTTATAGTAGCGCAACGCCTTTGATGTCGCACAATGCCGCCACGGAACTAGCCTTTAGCCAGGCTAGCAAACTCTGGGAGTTTGCTAGGCTGTGCCCCGCCGCCTGCTGTGCCGCAAGTACCCTTCCGTTGCTCTGCGAAAGTACATTCGTTGCACTACTGTAAGCCGCTATATTGTTATACTGTGACGAGACTATGTAATACATACATAGGAGTAGGATGGTACTTTTCAAACTTTATAAATGGAAGGTGTAATAAGTGATAGAGTGATTTCTGGGGAGCCAAGTGTTTGGAGGGTAGTTTTAGTGTAAAAGAAACTAAATAGGTTTGGTAAAACCCTCCCTGAGTAATAACCACCTGCGTGGCGCAATGGTTAGGTCCATTAGCCTCACACCAAGACAGGGTTCGAAATTACTAAGATAATTATTTGCTTTGATAATTATCATGATAATTATCCGATAATTAGCGGCGTTGATTATTATTTTAAGCTCTTTATTTTTTTTAATGAAAATACAAAATTTCTTATAACATAGCCAGATCCCCATTGCGTTGGGAAATATTGGTAAGACTGCTTCATCACTCACTATCAGGTGAGATGATGTCAAGGGCACGACAATAATTGTGAACAAAAATAAAAAAACAAAAAAAAGAAAGTTTCTGACTGAACAGGAAGCTCATAAAATATGATAGGCCTTAACTTAACTTTTCTGTCAGTGAACTCAAAGGAGCTAATGATCTTCTTCTTCTTGGTCCAACCCTCTTCCCAGTTCATCTGGGGTCGGGTCTCCTTGTACGCTGAAAGTTCTATTCTGGCTTGTTTGTGTACACAGGTTTTCGCTCAAGGAGCAAAAGGAGCTAATGATAATACCTACGTTATAATAAAGGAAAAATTAATTGTACAGCCACGATGTGCATACTTTTTTTGAGAAGCCTTCACCGTCTGGCGTAATCGGGAATACACAAAACAACATTAACCATTATGCTTACCCAGTAGCACTAAAAAGAGGTGTGTTAGATTTATAGAAAATATACAAATAATTTAGATTTGTGCGGGTGGTCCCTTATTCAGATTTTTTCTGGAATTATGAACTTCCCAGTGCAGAATTATTTAGTCTATTTAGAAGTATTTAGTCCTTAGTATTCACAAAGTTTCATTAAAATCTTAAGAGTAATTTTTGAGAAGAAGTAAAAATAACCTGGATTTGCGGGGGAAGTACCCCATGCCGACTTTTTCATAATAATGAACTACAGCATAAATACTTTATCAAGCTTTTATTAGCTTCACCTGTATGTTTGTATGTAACCGACTCCTTTGGACTCGATTTTGACCCACATTAAACGGAAAGATTTAATTCAAACTTTGTAGATTTATCAAGATTCAGCGACAATATAATAATTTCATAAGTTTGAACTAAAAAATAAATATAGTTTAAAAAAAAATAAAAAACACGCTTTTAAAGTACATCAGACTAAAAAGTAAATAATAATTAACAAAAAATACTAGTATTATTGTGAAAAAGTGTGGGTTGCTCGATAGACGAAAAATATGGCACAGAGCGCCCCACGCTTTTTCTCAATAATACTAGTCATCATGATCATATCAGCCGAAGGACGTCCACTGCTGGACATAGGCCTCCCCCAAGGATCTCCACGACGACCGGTTAATAATACTAGTATTTTTCGTACTTTAAAAGCGTGTTTTTTAGTTTTTTTTAAACTCTATTTTTTTTATTCACAATTGGTAAACCCTTGACAACATCTCACCTGGTGGTAAGTGACGATGTTGCCGAAGATGGAAGCGGGCTTACCAAGATTCCCCAACGCAATTGGGAACTAGCTATATTATCTTCATGAAGGAACACACCAATGATATCAACATTGATATTTGGCGGCAAGACTTAGATAATATGGTGGTAGCTAGCCAGGCGGGCTTAGAAAATGCCCTACCACCAACCAAACCGAGTCTTACAATTGACCCCGCTGGGAATCGAACCCGCGACCTCCTGTGTTAAGCCTGTGAACTTTGCCTCTGAGCTACGGAGGCGGTTAATTGAAGTTAAAGTTACATACTTACCAAGTCATCCAAATTGTGAAATTTAAAGTGATTTTAAAAAGCAAGATTTTGCAAGATCTTGGTAAGGCTGCTTCCATCTTCGGCATCATCGTCACTTACTATCAAGTGAGATGATGCCAAAGATTTACCAATTGTAAACGAAAAAAAAAACATCGCCCTTACCCAAATCCGTGTAGTAGTTTGGGAACTCAAACCGAAAAAAATTAAAAAGTGATTTAAAAAGCAAGATAGGGAAAATTTGAAAAAAACGACTGTAGATCTAAAAATAATATTGCCTTAACCCATTTTTTTCTCAAATCCATGAAGTTAGTAATTTGGGAGCTAAAGAAGACACATATACTCTTATACAGAATGTAACAAAATTGGTGTAGGTCCCTTTAACTGGGTCTTCTACTCATCAAACTGAACAACTTTTGTTCTACAAGTTTGCTGAAATCGCAAAAAAAATTGAACTCTTCATTTTTGTATGGTGCGCCGAATTTTTTTTTGCGAATTGACTATTGGAACCCATAGCAAAAAAAAATTAGCTGTTCAGTATGATGAGTAGAAGCTCCAGTAAACGGGTCCTACAGCATTTTTTACACATTTTTTTTTGTGTGTATGTGTGTGTGTGTGTATGTGTAACTCACACACATTTTTTTTGTTTTTAGACTGTTGAGGCAATCGTTCCCCTTCAAAATTTCAATTTAGTTTTTTTTTGCCATCACAATACCTTCTTCACTTCATCGTCGCTCGCAAGTAAAAAAAATACTTTAGTTACTAATGGGAACTTACTTACACTTTCTTAGTCTTTATCAAGCGACTTCCAAAAAGGAGGAGGTTCTCAATTCATCTGTATGTTTTTTTTTATGTTTGTTACCTCATAACTTTGGACTGGGTGAACCGATCTTTATGATTGTTTTTTTATTTGAAAGCCAGTGCTTCCCGTGTGGTCCCATATAAATTTTATCTAAATCGGTGTAGTACTTTATTCGAAAATTAACAAAAACCAAAAATAGTAATGCAAAAATGTAATGTACTAAGTTGTTGCGATGAAAGTCGGTTTTTTAACGTGTTTAGCGTTTTCAATTATTTCCTAATTCATGTTGTTTTATAAATTATGTCCTTGTTGTGGGTACTCGTTACTCATTCTGTTGATCAAATAAACAAAAAAAAAACCCAATTAGCGTTAAAAGGAAAAGCCAATTACGGATATCCTGGAGCAAATCCCGACCTTATATAATAAAAGTTATCACCCCAAGTTTAGTTTAGTTTTGTCGGGTAGTTATTAGCGGTGGATTTGTTATCACGGGGGTCACATTCATAGATTCCCGTTCGTAAAATGTCACAGTTGCAATGCGTCTCAGATTTATATGATGTCTGATAACTGTGGTGGGTTCAGCACAGCCAGTTTGCCAAATAATAATAATAATAAATAAGTTTATTTCGGACCACAAAAATCCATAATATGTGTTAGTAACAATAGAGACCTAGCCTATGTTAGTTAGTACTTAAAAACTACTTGGGAATAATTAAAAGTATCATTTTACCGCACCATGTTTTATGTATTAAAATAAAACCATGCAAGTGCGAGTCAGAAACGCACACATAGGGTTCCGTACCATCACACTAGATGGCGCTTGTTTCTTCAGTTCCGTACTATCATACTAGATGGCGCTTTTGTGTGAATACTTTAATTTTTTTCTAATTTTTAGTATTTATTGTTATAGTGGCAATAGAAATACATCATCTGTGAAAATTTCAACTGTCTAGCTATCACGGTTCATGAAAAACAGCCTGGTGACAGACGTACAGACGGACGGACAGCAAAGTCTTAGTAATAGGGTCCCGTTTTTACCCTAAAAAGTGAATTGGATTCTTCACTGTTGCAACCACGGGATGCTAAGTGCAGCGATAATTTGCGCAAGGTTCCAATGACACCAGAATAGGGCAGGCCTATTTCCAGCAGTGCTGGAAATCAGCAGTTAACTAACTCGAGCTGATGATGATGATGATGACCCATTATCCAATCATTACTATTGTGTCGTTATCAAAAGTAACAAAAAGTTCAGAAAATAAACTCAAAATTGTACTAAAACGCTGAATATGTTAAAATTTTTCGATCCTTACACAAGTGTAACACAATCGTAGGTCCTGTTAACTGAGGCTTGTACTTATCATACGAAAAAAAAATTCGAGCGAGACCTACAGTACTCGCATATGATGTGTAACATGTGACAAAATACTTTATAAAAGGACGGCAAAGATACGGCAGACTAGGCTGTATGGTCATAGATACCTTTGCCTTTTCCGCGCTTTTAAAGCCTGAAAAAACGCGACTTCCTGTTACACATTTCCGTCCCATTTCACGAAATCACTCCCACAAACTGCAGGAAAGCGAGAGCAAAAAATGTTACACATCAAAAATTTGGTTTTATGACTTTGCTGAAATAGCAAAAAAAATTTAACTCTTTATATAAATCGATCAGCTGATCGACCAGTTTTGTGAATTTTGCATCTCCATCCAAATGCTTTTTGAGAATTGACTATGGATTCTTGGGGGTAACGTATTCAGTAGAACCCCCAGTTAACGGGTCCTATACCATTTTTTAACACCCTGCATAGGTGTATTAATTGGAGCTATTTATTGTACTCATTATACTGAACAAATTTCCCCAAGAGATGCATTGTCTAATCACATTTTTTATAAGTCATCATTTAAGTAAAGCGATCAGATCGTAGCCCAATTTTTAAATTTGTAAAAATTAAAATATTGAAGCTCGGTTCCTCTGCAAATCTATCTATATCGGAGTAGGACATTATAGGAACAGGACAAAATGCGGTGTTGGTACATAAAGTAAGTTTTGTCCTTAATCTTTAATCGCTTGTCCCAATTACGGTAGTAAACGATACGGACGGACAAGTTATCCATGGAGTTCGTATGTCATCTCATCCTCCCATCAAAACTAATGTATGTAACCATTACGATGGCTTGTGATATGAAGAAGTTTGTTAGGACAAACCGATTTATACTAGGAGCACATTGCGATACCCACAGATAATCATAACGTTACGCTGTTGTATGGCACCACCCTTTTTGTTTATAAACAGTTTTTTTTTTTAAATTCTCAATTGGTAAGCCATTGGCATCATCTCACCTAATGATAAGTGACGACGATGCCGAAAATGGAAGCAGGCTTACCAAGATTCCCCAACGCAATGGGAATCTGGCTATCTTATCTACAATCCGGAACACATCAATGTTGTTAACACTGATGTTTGGCGGCAAGACTAAAATAATATGGTGGTAGCTAGCCAGGCGGGCTTAGAAAGTGCCCTACCACCAAATAAACCGAGTCTTACAAAGTTAGACTCTTTCGGAAATCGATCCCGCACCTCCTGATGTAAAGCTAATGGATTGAAGCGAACGGATACACCACCGAGGTTAAAATCCTATCCATCATCATCATATCAGCTTATATACGTCCCTACCGAGGGGCCCGAGCCTACCTTGAATAAGGGCGATCAGGCCTTAGTTGACCACGCGGGCCCAGTGCGGGTTGGTCGACTTCACACACAACCTGCGAATTTCTCCGCAGGCGTGTGCAGGTTTCCTCACGATGTTTTCCTTCACCGTAAGAGCGTCGGATAAAGGTACATATGAAATCTAAATTCTAAATCACATTGGTACATGGCAGGATTCGAACCACGACCTCCCGGATAGGAGGCGGCGGCCCTTGCCATTACGCCACCGGCGCTCAAATCCTATCCATCGTAACATAATCTCTGTGAATAGGTACATTATTTTTTTTTTATTCTCTATTGGTAAGCCCTTGGCATCATCTCTCCAGATGGTAAGTGGAAACCTGCACACGCCTGCGGAGAAATTCGCAGGTTGTGTGTGAAGTCGACCAACCCGCACTGGGCCCGCGTGGTCAACTAAGTGTATAATCCGAAAAGCTCAATAAAACTCATTTAAACCCTCTTATTGAAACACTAACAACTTGTTGCAGAAGTGAATTAATCCTGCAGATCCATTGCGAGTGGGTGCACTGGTCGTAATTAGTTGGTCATCGCTTTGTAATACCACTACTGTGGACGTGCCACGCCAGGAACGTATTTAGTATGGAGTTTGTGCCTGAA
The DNA here is from genome assembly GCA_947284805.1 of Coleophora flavipennella. Taxonomy (NCBI): domain Eukaryota; kingdom Metazoa; phylum Arthropoda; class Insecta; order Lepidoptera; family Coleophoridae; genus Coleophora; species Coleophora flavipennella. The sequence goes on along the minus strand of OX369287.1, from coordinate 5,661,196 downwards.
TAAAACTCATTTAAACCCTCTAATTGAAACACTAACAACTTGTTGCAGAAGTGAATTAATCTTGCAGATCCATTGCGAGTGGGTGCACTGGTCGTAATTAGTTGGTCATCGCTTTGTAATACCACTACTGTGGACGTGCCACGCCAGGAACGTATTTAGTATGGAGTTTGTGCCTGAATAAAACTCATTTAAACCCTCTAATTGAAACACTAACAACTTGTTGCAGAAGTGAATTAATCCTGCAGATCCATTGCGAGTGGGTGCACTGGTCGTAATTAGTTGGTCATCGCTTTGTAATACCACTACTGTGGACGTGCCACGCCAGGAACGTATTTAGTATGGAGTTTGTGCCTGAATAAAACTCATTTAAACCCTCTAATTGAAACACTAACAACTTGTTGCAGAAGTGAATTAATCCTACAGATCCATTGCGAGTGAGAGCACTGGTCGTAATTAGTTGGTCATCGCTTTGTAATACCACTACTGTCGCCGTGCCACGCCAGGAACGTATTTAGTATGGAGTTTGTGCCTGAATAAAACTCATTTAAACCCTTTAATTGAAACACTAATCCTACAGATCCATTGCGAGTGAGAGCACTGGTCGTAATTAGTTGGTCATCGCTTTGTAATACCACTAATGTGGTTGTGCCACGCCAGGAACGTATTTAGTATGGAGTTTGTGCCTGAATAAAACTCATTTAAACCCTCTAATTGAGTTAAAGTCCACCATAACAACAGTAACAACAACAGGTCTTGGTTCTATGTAAGGATTTAGAGATGTCCTCATACATAGTCTTTACCTCGTCGTCAGCGTGTTCCGTGGTCGGCGCGTAGACCTGAATGACCTTCATCAAATATATTTGTTGATTCTGAGTTCATGGTAAGCTAACCAACTTATATGTGATATATTTTTATATATTTAATACATATTCATAACGATGTTCAGATGATAGCCGTGGTCTCATTTATCGAAATAGGTTTAGTGGTTTAGGAAATACTAGGGAACAGATGAACATACATACCTCACACATACCGGTTAAAATCCTCCTTTTTGATTCGCCGTAGTCGAGTAAAAACAGTTTAGCCGAATGACCAATTTTGTATAGAAAATCCAATTTTCTTTTGCTTTGATTACACAAGTTCCTTGGAGAAAGTTTTATGAATTATTGCTAAGTTTGAAATTCGATTAAAGATTTCAATTTCTGTAGTTCACTTACCATCATCATCTTCTTAGCTTTACCTATTAGTCCTATTTGGTTTGAAGTCACAGATTTGAATAGAAGGATCCGCCCGTCACCATATTTGACTTAGATTTTCTTGATACAAGCAAAAAGTAGCGCCATCTAACATAACTCGTACGAACTAGCGTGGGCGAGAGTTGACGTCAGTGCCGCGTTAAAAGAACCTTGGTAGAATTGTCGCTTTAAAATTCGTTTATTTAATTTGTTTACAAGAAAAAATACAATGTAAGGTTACTTAACGATGATACAACATCCCATGTTTCTTTTTAGCCTTTCTTTCATGATTTTTACAGCCTCTAACAACACAATAAGGCATTTTTATATGGAATATCTTTCCACCGCACTGTACAATTTCCCGCAGACGACTGAGTCGCGAGTGTGCGAAACTTTCGATTTTCGCACCAATTCGCTGGGACCATTAGTCGCCCGCGTTGGCCGGGTCCTTACGCCAGTAATATATAAGTCACTGTTTGAAGTGGTCTTTTCAAGCAACTTCCAAAAAGGAGGAGGTTCTCAATTCGTCTGTATTTTTTTTTAATGTTTTTTGCCTCAGAACTTTTGACTGGGTGAACCGATTTTTAAGATTCTTTTTTTATTTGAAAGCTAGTGCTTCCCGTGTGGTCTCATATAAATTTTATCAAAATCGGTGTAGTACTTTAGTAGAAAATTAACAAAAACCAAAAATAATATTGCAAAAATGTACTAATTTGTTGCGATGGAAGTCGGTTTTTAAACGTGTTTAGCGTTTTCAATTATTAGTGTTACGAATCCAAAGGGTAAAAACGGAACCCTATTACTAAGACTTTGCTGTTCGTTCGTCTGTCTGTCTATCTGTCCGTCTATCACCAGGCTGTATTTCATAAACCGTCATAGCTAGACAGTTGACATTTTTACAGATGATGTATTTCTGTGGCCGCTATAACAAAAAATACTAAAAATTATAAAAAGTGAAAGTCTCCATGCAAAAAACATGATCTTTTTAAACGCGAAGAAACTAGCGCCATCTAGTATGATGGTACGGAACCCTTTGTGCGCGGTTCTGATTTACACTTCACCGGTTTTTTGTTGTTTATCTCCATCCAGGCCTCACGCTGGGCAATTCTTGTATCAGCATTACTTCTCTATTAATCCCCCTTAAGCCCTGCCTCTATATCCCTCCACCCACATGTCCATCACTATGAAATAGTACTGTATTAATGGTATGTAGTAAACTTAAGATAAGCTATAATCGTTAAGTTATACTATGCATGCGAGTGCGGCGCCTCTCCCTAGACTATGCCACACTTTTATTGTCCTGCCCTGTGTGTCCTTGGACCTGTACAATGCCTGTTGCATTGTACAGGTTCTATAATAAGCATTCTTGGTGGCAAAGTATTGGTCTGAAAAAACTCATGCTAAAGGATCGACAAGTTATGAAGAAGATCGTAAAATAACGATAAAACCGACTTCAATCGCAACAAATCAGTGCAACTGTATATATTTTTTTGTTGTATTTGTTAGTTCCTAACAAAAACTACGTAATCGATTTTGATAAAGTTTATGTGAGGTGGGTCGCGAGCGATTTTTTTCTTATCCGTGGGTAGGAACAACCTAGAGGCATAAACTATCGATTAAAAAAATAATTTTGAAAATCGGTTCACAATTAGCGAAGAAATCACACAAACTTAGAAAGTTAGTTCAACTTAGAAATTCTTCGCTTGAAAGTCGGTTAGTAATGATTTTTACAAGCTTTTGTTTAACTTGCAAAGTTCGTATGTAGTTAGTTGACCGCCTCAAAATTTGCAAGTTAAATTTAACTCACTTCACTGTGTTTGATTAATCTGAAATTTTATATGCACGTTTAGTTTGGATGACAATGCATGGTTAGATAAGTGACGTCATTCTACATCCAATATGGACTCCCAAAGATGGCCAACCCGTTATTTTTTCGTGGTTTGCTGTGAAGAATGCGAAATAATTTAAATTTATCTATAGATACCTATATAAAAGAAAGTCGTGTTAGTTACACCATTTATAACTCAAAAACGGCTGGACCAATTTTTATGATTTTTGTGTTTTTGCATTTGTCTTTGTCCGGACTAGGATAATATAAGTATTAAAAATATGATATTCATCATTAAAAAAATATTATCACTAAAGAAATAATTATTAAAAATATAATATTCATCAATAAAAAAAATATTATCAGTAAAAAAATAATTGGTTTTAGGGTAGGGTAGGGTAGTGTAGGGTAGGATAGTGTAGTGTAGGCTAGGGTAGTGTAGGGTATGGTAGGGTAGGGTAGGGTAGTGTAGGGTGGGGTAGTGAAGGGTAGGGTAGTGTAGTGTAGTGTAGGGTAGGGTAGGGTAGTGTAGTGTAAGGTGGAACGAAGTTCGCCGGGACAGCTAGTTTTAAATAAAAGCTTGTACCTACATTTTTAGGCTTTTCGAAAATTATTATCTGACACGCTTTCTCTACGTACGTATGAATTCTATACAAATAAGGTGATCATTATAAAAGTCTGGCATTTTACGATTTACAGAGACAGATTATCTCGCTCCAAAACCAGCTAAAATGCTGGTTCAAAATCTCCTTGTGGGACGAAGCAACTTCTGACGATTTTGGTGAAGGTCCACTCGTAAGACAGGGTCTTTCCGAAGTACATGAAGATAATTTAAGGGGGGATTCAGCTTATGAAACTTAACAACTTCCCTCATGGATTCTATAGATACTCAACTCGCTTTTTTTACTTTTCATGCTCAATTGATCAGCTGTATAGGGTCTTTCTGAAACGCCTAAAAATAATTTATGGGGGGACTAAGGTCATGAAATTTAACAACCTCACCCATGGAACCTATAGATACTTAATCCGCATTTGTTTGACTTGTCATACTAAATTGATGAGCTGTACAGGGTCTTTCTTAAATGCCTGAAAATAATTTATGGAGGGATATAGGTCATGGAATTAAACAACCTCACCCATGGAACCTATAGATACTCAATTCGCATTTCTTCGACTTGCCATAATAAATCGATCAGCTGTACAGGATCTTTCTGAAATACTTGAAAATAATTTATGGGGGGATTCAGGTCATGAAATTTAAAAATTTCCTTCACAGAGCCTATTGTTACCTACTCAATTCAATTTTAAATTTTTATTTTGTTAAAGTGATTTGCTGTATAGGGTCTTTCTGAAATACCTTAAAATATTTTATGGGGGGATTAAAGTCATGAAATTTAACAATTTCTCTCATGGAACCTACAGGTAGATACTTAATTTATATTTTTTTTGATTTATACAAAATTGATCAGCTGATAGCGAACTTTGTTCCATGAAGAAAGTTGTTGAGTTTCATGAGCATCCACCCTTATAATCATCATCATCATATCAACCGAAAAACGTCCACTGCTGGACAAGGCCTCCCCCAAGGATTTCCACGACGACCGTTCCCCTTTATAATAATTGTAGGTATTTTAGAAGGACCGTATACAGGGTATAAAAAAAAAGGTGTAGGACCCGTTAACTGGGGATTCTACTGATCATACTGAACAAATTCCCCCAAGTAACCCATAGTCAGTTCTATAAAAATTTAACCCTCCAATCAAAGATGCACAAAATTGGTCGATCAGCTGATCAATCTGTGAAAAGATTTAAAATCGTGGAACAAAAGTTGTTCAGTATGATGAGTAGAAGCCCCACTTAACGGGACCTACACTAATTTTGATTGATTGACTGAAAACACATTATTGCACAACATAAGAGAAATAAAAGATACAACGATTGAGGAAGTTGTACATATAGGCGGTCTTATCGCTAACAAGCGATCTCTTCCAGACAACCTTTATTTGGAGAAAATACTACCTATTTCGCAAGTATTGTTCTACGAAACTACATACATTGTACTTTAAGTGTAAATAAATAAATAAATACGTTTCAGCGATCCTTCAGTACGGTCCTGTGCTGAAGCATTATAATTAGTCGTCATCCTGTCTGGCAGAGAGATGGCTTTATCTGGCCATTGGCTTTTACACCAATTATCGATTGCGAAACTGTGCTCATGTTCAAATAGTCCAGTTAGGTACTAGTCTTATTAGGTACCTATACACACTAATAGTAAAGTATATATTATATATTAGTACTAACATACAGTATGGACACTCCCTGCCGCTCTCTAGATTGCGACCTCACTCCTCGTCACCCAGATTGGTTATAGTTTGGTTCTCGAACGTACGTCATTTGTTTTTAGAAATGTCATTTTACAACCATTTGTATGCAGTGTCCGGGGTGTGCTAATAGGCAGATTCAAAGGCCAACTACAAAGCAATATCTAAATGCAGGTGATTCTTTCTCTAAAAGGTGTCGAAATTTCGAATGAAAATAAAACATTATCTCTTACGCCATGCCTGTTTCTACCGGGCCCTTTGAAGATTTCCGTGAAAACAGGCACTGCCTTTGTATATGCAAAAAGGAAGATACGATTCGTGCTCCATGGTTTATTTTATTTTTTGTTTTGATAGAACACAGCGTTTGTATGTTTTCATTTTATTTCTTTATTTTCACAGGAAAGTATTTTCGTTTATGACTAAGAGCAATTGTTCATATAATAGGTTGTGCAGGAATGTCGTTTTAATTAAATTGCCCGTACTTTTTGTCTGTGACTAGATTATCTACGTTTTTTCGCGTATTTATGATACGTATTTTATGGTGTTTAGAAAACAAACATTTAATTTACATACACGTGAACTAGGACCTACAGGTGACTTTATTCCCCAAATATCGGCTAAGTGCGAGTTGGATTCGCACATTCCATATACGGAAAGTATTTATGAAGACGGTTTGTTATGTTGACCGTCTCCATGGCGTAATGGTCAGTCCATTCGCTTCACACCAGGAGGTCACGATTTCAATTCCCGGCAGGGTTAACTTTGTAAGACTCGGTTTGGTTGGTGGTAGGGCATTTTCATAACCCGCCTGGCTAGCTACCACCATCTTATCATCGTGTTGCCGCCAAACATCAGTGTTAACAGCATTGATGTGTTCCAGCTTGATGAAAGATATCCAGATCCCCATTGCGTTTGGGAATCTTGGCAAGCCCGCTTCCATCTTCGGTATCATCGTCACTTACCATCAGATGAGATGATGCCAAGGGCTTATCAATTGTGGATTGAAAATAATTAAAAGTCTATAAATCAACTAGGTAATATGTATTAAAGATGCTACTAGATAGACGTCGCTAGTTTCTTTACGTTTATTTTTTTTTCATTAATTTGTTATCAAGCGTCGGTGGCTCAACCGGTAACGACTCGGTCCATCTAACCAGAGGTACCGGGTTCAAATCTGGACGGCCAATGTACCAATGAGTTTTTCAAAAACTTACGTACATACTTGCCGATTGCTTTAACGGTGAAGGAAAACATCGTGAGGAAACCTACACACGCCTGCGAAGAAACTCGAAGGTTGTGTGTGAAGTCGACCAACCCGCACTGGGCCCGCGTGGTCGACTAAGGCCTAATCGCCCTAATTCAGGGTAGGCTCGAGCCCCTCGTTGGGGACGTATATGAGCTGTAATGATGAATTTGTTATAGCGGCAATAGAAATTGCACTCTCTGTAAAAATTTCAACTCTCTTCCTATTACGGTTCATGAAATACAGCCAGCTATGACAGACGGATAGCGTAGGCAAAGAGTTAAATACACCCAAAGGGTGACCGATGGGACCCTATTACTAAGCCTCTGATGTCTGCCCGTTTGTCAGCAGGCTGTCAGTTCACGAACCATAACAGGCAGACTATTACAATTTTCACAGAATGTGCGTTTCTGTTGCCACAATAAAAGCAAATAATAAAAATAAGAGAAGCCCCTGTTCAAGAAATAATGTTACCGAATATGCATACCTTGGACAGACAGTCCGGTTAGGTAGGCCCAACTTCGAGAAAGAGATCAATCGTCGAATCCAACTCGTCTGGACAGCGTTCGGGAAGCTTTGCAATATCTTTACGTCCCAGATACCGCAGTGTCTTAAGACCAAGGTCTTCGACCAGTGTGTGTTGCCAGTGATGAAATACGGAACTGAGACATGGTCGCTTACTATGGGCCTTATAAGAAGGCTCAAGGTCACCCATCAGAAACGAGGAGATCCGTAGGAGAACCAAAGTAACCGACATAACTCTGTTTGATTTGGTTTTAAGTTGTGTTTTTGTTTAAATTTTTAAGTTATAGTTTCTAAGTTTTACATTGTGTTTATTTTTTATATTTTTGGGTACAATAAAGAGTACTTATCTTATATTATCTTAATTGCTAAACTTAAGTAGCAGTGGGCGGGGCACATTGCTCGTAGAACAGATGGCCATTAGGCCAGTTTTTTTATTTTTATTTTATTTATTAAAAATTTGAGTGCGTTTGACTGCAACTCACCTGATGGTAAGTGATGATGCAGTCGAGGATGGTACACGCAGACTCAAATAATGCCTATTCACTCTTGCCTTGAAGATCCCCAAGTTATAGGAATCGGGAAACACTGACGCAGGCAAGGAGTTCCACTCCTGCGCTGTACGCATAATAAATGAAGAAGCGTAACGATTCGTGCGAAAAGGTGGAACATCAACAACAAAGGGGTGCAACCCCTCCCTGCGTCTCCTTGACCGACGGTGAAATGGAGCCGGGGGAATGAGGTCGTGAAGTTCTTGCGCGCACTCTCCGAAATGAATTCGATAGAATACCGACAGACAGGCGACTTTGCGGCGATGCTCAAGGCTTTGGAGCCTGTCATTGACTAGCTCGTCGTCACCAATGAGTCTCCGTGCGCGTCGGTCGATGGCGTCCAAGGTATCCAGCTGATAGCGGGCTGATCCATCCCACAAGTGTGAACAGTACTCCATACATGAGCGGACCTGTGCTTGATATAAGGTAAGCAGCTGTCCAGGTGTGAAGTACCGTCTCACCTTAGAGAGAATGCCCAGCTTCATTGCAGCAACTTTTCCCTTGGACTCAATGTAACGACCGAAGTTAAGATTGGGTGTTAAATCCACGCCGAGGAGTTCCAGGTGGTCAGATATCTGAATCGGTTCATTCCGGAGAGTTGGACTCAAGGTGAATGGACTCCTTTTGGCGGAAAAAAGACACGCCTGTGTTTTAGAGGCATTAAACCCTACGAGGTTGGAATCACCCCATTCAGACACTGCCTGAAGTGATAGGTTTATGCGCTCTATCATGGCCTCTCTCAGAAACAGCGTATCAGCACTGTTAGCTCGTGCACTGGACAGGTATCTTTCAACAACCGTGCTATCGTCCGCATAACCAATTATACCTGGTTTCAGCAGATCGTTTATGTGAAGCAGAAATAGTGTTGCGGAAAGAACAGATCCCTGAGGTACCCCGGCATCAATCGCCAATAGGTCTGAGGAACAGCCATCAACGACCACTCGAATAGACCGTTCCCTCAGGAAATCAGCTACCCAGTTACACAATCCCACAGGAAGACCATAAGAAGGAAGCTTGCCAATAAGGCTAGCGTGCCAAACCCTATCAAAAGCCTTCGAGATGTCGAGTGACACAGCAAGAGCTTCGCCATGCTTCTCGATGGCCTCGCCCCATATATGCGTAGCATACACTAGAAGATCTCCAGTAGATCGACCTCGGCGAAATCCGTATTGTCGATCGCTAAGGAGGTCATTGTCTTCTAGGTATGCCAGAATGCGGGTGTTCAATACACGCTCCATAATCTTACAGATTACGGAGGTGATTGCTATAGGGCGGTAGTTTGCGGGATCGGCACGACTGCCTTTTTTGGGCACCGGCTGCACGTTGGCCAGCTTCCAGGACTTTGGGACTATACCTGTTTCAAGAGAGAGGCGGTACAGACGTGTCAGAACAGGAGACAACTCAGGAGCGCAGTTCTTTAGCACTATAGCTGGTATACCGTCAGGTCCACTGGCTTTGTTCACGTCAAGATTGCGAAGTGTTTTGAGAACCTCCTTTTGCTTGATACGAATAGGGGGCATAGTAGTATCACAAGGAGATAACTGGGGCGGTATTCTATTCGCTGTATCAAGACGTGAATTTTCGGCAAACATAGAGGCAGTAAAGTTGTCGAGTTGCGACCACGCACCGGAAAACGTAGTGTAGGCAGGCCTCCCACTCGGTGGACCGATGACCTGGTGAAGTTCGCGGGAAGCCGCTGGATTCGTGCAGCGCAGAACCGGTCGTCGTGGAAATCCTTGGGGGAGGCCTATGTCCAACAGTGGACGTCCTTCGGCTGATATGATGTTTAAGAAACTAGATTTTTTTAAAACGTTAAAAAACTAGCAATATTTACAAGCAGTACGATGGTACGGAACTCTTTGTGTGCGACTCTGACTCACACTTGGCCAATTTATTTAAACGTTGGAAACAGACGTATATTTTGTTCCAATGATATTCTTCTTACCAAATAGCCATAACTAACATATTCCCTTGTTACACAAAATAAAATAAGGGTCTTTCCCGAACAAGGCGAAATCTGTTTTGTATAGGAATAAAGTGAACGCTTTAGTATGAATTTACATATAAACGGGCCAAAGGAAGGATGGGTGCAAACAAGGCATAATCGTGGGTTCTTGGAAATAAGAGTAAATGTATCCTAAACATACCCTATACTGGGTTGACTCGCTGAATTCTGAACCTGGCTCAATTTTCATGAACCGTAAAAAAATTGATTTGTTTCCAAAAATGTTTGAAATATGTATGAACTGTTACGTCATTTTTTAAATAAATTAATTAAATTGAAAATGATATCGTAAACTAAAAGTTTATTCTGAAATTTTATTAGGGATTGTTTAGGAAAATTAATTTCATACCTTATTTTTGTTGCTGTCAAGTACCAAATAACTGTTTAATTGATACCGACATAAAACTTTTGAATATTTTTAGGACTGAGTTATTTTTATACAGTATTTTTATAGTAACAAATTGTATGTGTGAACCTCATGCCAATTGCGCTGTACCTAGTGTGACGTAAACAAACATCTCGTCCAAAGATTAAAAACTCTTTTAAATTAGATTCTCGTTCGTTTGGTTTCGTTCCTTTTGGCGTGTCAGAGGGAAATTTTAAAAGGTGGCATCTGACATGTGAAGATTGATTTTTGAAAAGGAACAGCTGAAATGGTGACCGCAAATATTTTTTTTAGACTGTGAAATATTAAGAAAATTTATTGCTAGTTCATTGTGCAATATATGTTTTGTGCAGTTTTTTTTTAAACAAATTTCGGGACCCTGCCGGAATTTTAAGGTTCGTATTTCCTACTTTCGTTTTCATTTTTCCTTTACGATTTGCACTATGCTAAATTGGTATTCTTTCGCATTTTTAGGGTGTACCTTTACCTTTTCCTTTTTACTGGCCATATAACACCGAGGAGATCTGTGAAAGACGTATTGGTACCACAGCCCAGCAGGCTGGACAATTTGCTGTACTGATCTTCGCTGAAGCACATGTTTGCTTTGCCATCGCCCTAAGCAACTTCCATCGAGCCAGCAGCTAAGGGAAGTACATACTCCATTTTTCCTCCAGTTTTCCCGGCCAAGAACCCATGGTTTTTTATGAACGTTAATCAGTGTTTAATTTAACTTGTTTTATTTGTGTCTTTTTACATACAATTTAAGTGATATCACAAAATTAACAGAAAACGATCTATACGTATATGGATCGTCCACTCTACAATTCTTAAATCTTCAAAATATTCAATGTAAGCTCATGTTCATACATTTCGTTCTATATTTAGTAATTGGTTCTAAACTTCCTAAATTTGACCCTATTTAATTAATTTTGTTTTGTAAAAATTTTCATATAATCCTGCGGTCACCAACCTTTTTTTCATATATCCAATTATTAACTTTACATATTTTAAATTATAATTTTATTTATACCTTTAATGTTCTTTTCCATTATTCCACCGTTGAACATATACTTCCCTAAATTCTACGTATGATGTAACGGAATTTTGAAGGGCATTTATCCCGATTTCAATCATTTTCGTTACACTAGGCATCATCATCATCATAATTATATCAGCCGAAAAACGTCCACTGCTGGACAAAGGCCTCCCCCAAGGATATCCACGACGACCGGTCCTGCCACACCCTGGACACTTCATACAACGGGCCAGAAATGACATTTCAAAAAAGGAATGACGGAACAAACAAAACGGCGTTGAAATCCTATACGTTCGACAACCAATCTGTATCAATCTGGGTGACGAGGGGGTGAGGTCGCAATCTAGAGAGCGGCAGGGAGTGTCCATACTGTATGTTAGTACTAATACATATACTTTGGTGCTGCGCTGCCCGCATCCAGTGGCTTCCCGCGATCTTGACCAGGTCGTCGGTCCACCGCGTGGGAGGCCTGCCTACGCGCTCGTTGGGTTTGGTAGCTTGGCATCTACCGGGGATTCTTTGCACCCCCCCAACCCGCAACTAAAATTAAATTAAAGGGTGCAAAAAGTAAGTATGATAGGGATAATTTAGGATTAACTCAGTAAAAAAAATATCAAGAAGTCTATTTACAAAAATAATTTAAGGCCCTTTTTAACCTAATTCAAAAAATGGACGTAATTTTGAACAAAAAAACCGATATATATATGTATATGTACGATATATATATATATATATCGAAAATTAAATATCGATAATTATAGAAAATTATAAAAAAGCAAGTAAAAACTGGCTTTTCTATAATTTTAGAAAACATTATAGAAAATTATAGAAAAGCCAGTTTTTACATGTTGTTAAGATTGGAAGTTTTTGCAAAAGACATATTTTTGAACTTTTACCTGCATTCGTAGTAGAACAGATGGCTGTTGGGGCAGTAAAGTTCTCGAGTGGCGACCGCGCACCGGAAAACGTAGCGTATGCAGGCCTCCCACTCGGTGGACCTATGACCTGGTGAAGGTCGCGGGAAGCCGCTGGATGCGGCCAGCGCAGAACCGGTCGTCGTGGAAATCCTTGGCTATAGAACCGGTAGTCGTGGAAAGGCCTATGTCTAGAAATGGACGTCCTCCGGCTGATATGATTATGATGATTACGATGCCTAGGTAAAGTGCAATTGGCATGAAGTTCGCACATACAATTTGTTACTATAAAAATACCGTATTTTTTCACTTATCGCCAGGTGAGATGTTGTCAAGAGTTTACCAATTGTGAATAAAAAAAAATAATTAACAGTCCTAAAAATAATATGAAAACTTGAAAGATTTATGTCGGTATCTATTAAACAGTTATTTGGTACTCGCACATTTATTATTAGCGTCTATTTAATGTTCCACCAGCAGCATGTTGCTAGATTTTGCGTTGCGGTCCGTGGTCGCCACTCGAACACCTTATTACACATGATGTTTATGAAAACTCTTTAAAAGGTAACTTCCATACAAACTGAATAAAATTAGACGCTTCTACTAGAACGTTATGTATGTATTAACGTTATGATTTGTCATCAAGCATTGGAAATCACCCCCACGAGCGGCTAGCGTCTCGCGCACCGCGCTCCCATCTACAATATAACACGAGCCCGTCCGGCCGTTTCATAGAACAGATTAGCTTATTTTTTTTATGAAAGGTATTGATGCACAGGTCAGACATCAAGCATTGGAAATCACCCCCACGAGCGGCTAGCGTCTCGCGCACCGCGCTCCCATCTACAATATAACACGAGCCCGTCCGGCCGTTTCATAGAACCGATTAGCTTATTTTTTTTATGAAAGGTATTGATGTATACAGGTCTTGTCATCAAGCATTGGAAATCACCTAACTTCCGCCCTTCCCAACATATTGAACAAAATTATGAAATATATCCGGCCGTTCTATATAACCGATTTGTCTTTTTTAGAGTTCCATACCCAAAGAGTAAAAACGGATTCCTTTTACTAACACCTAGCTGTCCGTCCATCTGTCCGTCCGTCACCAGACTGTATTTCATGAACCGTGAAAGCTAGACAGTTGAAATTTTCACAGATGATGTATGATGTTTCCGCTATTTTTTTTTTTAATTTGAGTGCGTTTGACTATATCTCACTTGATGGTAAGTGACGATGTAATCGAGGATGGTAAACACAAACTCAAATAATGCCTATTCACTCTCGCCTTGAAGATCCCCAAATTTTAGAAGTCCAGAAACACAACAACAAATACTAAAAATTGGAAAAAGTAAAAGTCTCCATACAAAAAAAGTTTTTTCAAATGTAAAGAAACTAGCGCAATCTAGTATGATAGTACGGAACTGAAGAAACTAGCGCCATCTAGTATGATGGTACGGAACCCTGTGTGTGCGGTAATGAAATGTATTGATGCATAGATTTGTCATCAAGTACTAAAAATTACTTTCGCCCTTTTCAAATTAATAAAAAAAGTACATTATGAATAGGGAAGACGACAGCATCTTCTATATATATATAAAAATGAATTGCTGTTCGTTAGTCTCGCTAAAACTCGAGAACGGCTGGACCGATTTGGCTAATTTTGGTATTGAATTATTTGTGGAAGTCCAGAGAAGGTTCAAAGGGTGAATAAATATGAAAACGCTCGGAATTAAATAAAAAAAAATAATTTTGGTTAACTTCACACACAACCTTCGAGTTTTTATACATACATTAAGTATATTTTTTTGCAGTTCGTTTGTCTCGCTAAAACTCGAGAACGGCTGGACCGATTTGGCTAATTTTGGTATTGAATTATTTGTGGAAGTCCAGAGAAGGTTTAAAAAGTGAATAAATATGAAAATGCTCGGAATTAAATAAAAAAAAACCAAAAGTTAAAATCAGTCAAAAAATAATTGGTTTTAGGGTAGGGTAGTGTAGTGTAGGTGTAGGGTAGTTTAGGGTAGGGTAGGGTTGGGTAGTGTAGTATAGGGTTGGCCCTACCCTAGTGTAGTGTAGTGTACGGTAGGGTAGTGTAGAGTAGTGTATGTAGGGTAGGTTAGGGTAGTGTAGTGTAGGGTAGGGTAGTGTAGTTTAGGGTAGGGTAGTGTAGAGATGGGTAGTGTAGTGTAGGGTAGTGTAGGGTAGGATAGTGTAGGGTAGTGTACGGTAGGGTTGTGTAGGGTAGGGTAGTGTAGGGTAGGGTAGTGTAGGGTAGGGTAGTGTAGGGAAGGGGAGTATAGGGTAGGGTAGGGTAATGTAGTGTAGGTTAGGGCAGTGTAGTGTAGTGTAGGGTGGAACGAAGTTCGCCGGGACAGCTAGTCAGAAATAAATTATAAACTCTTGATCACTAAATTACCCTCCCACTTAAACACCGGAAAACCTTACTCGTTTTGTTTTCCATCAAGTCTTCGATTTTCAATTCACCAAAAACACATGATGAGTACATAAATGACGCTGCAAAACTATGACGTCACGCCTAGGTATTTCAAACATTTTAAGAACAAAATGTCGTTTTTGACAAATGATAAAAAGTAAATCAAATGACTAGCATTTGTCATCCCTATTATAATTAATTACAGTGAATTTGTTCGGCACGTGAACAATTCTTAGCAAACAACATTGATTCTTTAAAAGATTGGTTCTTACAACTGAGAAGTTTCAAAAAGTAAGTAATACCAATGAACTTCGAAACAAATTATTTAGTACTGAAATGCCTTAAAATTAATTAGGAAAGTAACACTTGAAGTATTTTAGATCGAAGTTAATGAAAATCCTTTTTTGGAGTAAAACTTCTTTACGCACGCTTGAATTGGGGAGGAAGCTAGTGAATGCGTTACGCGAACGGTGATTAAGTTTTACTTCAGTCGTGTGGTCTAAAGTACATTTGTTTTTGAAGTAAAACTTCTTTACGCGCGCTTGACTTGGGGAGTAAGCTGGTGGATGCGTGACGAGAGCGTTATGGAAGTATGATCGGGCGAGGCGAACGGAAGTTGAGATGGATATATGAATTAGTGAAGATAAAAAGAGAGATACTATTTATTTATGTTTACTAACAATATCGGTTGTCAAAACAATCAAAACAAACATAAGCTAAGATAACATAAGATTTGATCATTTTCAGAGGATAATAAATGTCTATATGACAAAAAAGATTTGATTTGAAGACTAAGTATTTACTTCCATACATATAGATAGAGCTAAATAAGTTTTACTTCAGTCGTGTGGTCTAAAGCACACTCGTATTTTTTTTAAAGGTTTTACTGTTCATTTAATTATAAGTATGAATGATAGTAGGGTAGGCTTCTCACTCGTTGGGCCGATGACCTGGTGAAGTTTGCGGGAAGCCGCTGGGTGCGGGCAGCGCAGTACCGGTCGTCATGGAAATCTTTGGGGGAGGCCTATGTCCAGCAGTGGACGTACGTCGGCTGGTATGATGATGATGATTAAAAAACAAATTGTTTTTTATTATTTTTTTCAGTTATTATAGAACTTTTTGTATGGAAAATCTATAAACTTTTTAAAAATCCTACTGCAAATCTTACGTTGGTCGACTATTACTCCTAAACTAAGAAAGCCCACTTAGCCGTGATAGTTTTCCTCTTAAATTGATTATTACATGTTCTACTACGTATGTAAAGCGTCGGTGGCTCAACCGGTAACGACTCGGTCCATCTAACCAGAGGTACCGGGTTCAAATCTGGACGGCCAATGTACCAATGAGTTTTTCAAAAACTTACGGACATACTTACCGATTGCTTTAACGGTGAAGGAAAACATCGTGAGGAAACCTACACACGCCTGCGAAGAAACTCGAAGGTTGTGTGTGAAGTCGACCAACCCGCACTGGGCCCGCGTGGTCGATTAAGGCCTAATCGCCCTGATTCAGGGTAGGCTCGAGCCCCTCGGTGGGGACGTATATGAGCTGTAATGATGATGTTCTACTATTTACAATATTTTTCAGTTGTTTACATACAGGGGAGGTACCCGAAAAATATTCTTTCAATATTTTAAATTACAAATTTATCGGCGTGATTAATATGTTACATGCCAAATTACAGATTTTTAGTACTAATAGTCTCTAAGTCAGACAGACATGGCGAAACAATAAGGGTTCCTTGTTGACTACGGAACACTAAAACGATGTCCACGCGAGTGAAGCCGCGGGCAAAATCTACTTATACATATTAGGCATATTATAACAATAACACAGTAGGTAATTATACAAAAGTTACTGAGGCATATAACCAATAGCCAATATGATGAATTGGTACGCCAATTAACGGTATTAAGGCGCGGTTATCCACTCTACTGTCAACGTAATTGACATGGTATCAAATGTAGATAATAGTGAAATTACAATTCATGTGTGTTTTGATCTGGAAATCATAATAATAATAATATTCAGGGACAAATCACGCACCAATTCACGCACGATCATCTGGCCCCTAATAAGGAATGCCTCTATTATGGGAATACATACTTATAAATGAATAATGTCATTTGTGAAAAATCAAGAAATATACAATCATTAGTTAGATAATAACGTCAAAATTCAATCCTTGAAATAAACCAGAACAAAAAGTTATACATAAAAAATATTGAATGTCATTAATGCCTTTGACAAGAGTAGACCAGTTCACACGGGCAGCACCTAGTCACGAGTATAACGCGAGAGTCAGCCATCGCTCCAATAAATAGATACTGAACACCCACACCACATCCCGGACACTGCCTACAACGGTCCTGAAATTACATTTCTAAAAACAAATGACGGAGCAAACAAAATCAAAATACGTTCGAGAACCAAACTATAACCAATCTGTATTAATCTGGGTTACCGGGGGGTGGTCTGAATCTAGGAGTGTCCATACTGTATGTTAGTACTTATATGTGTACTTTGCCCGTACACAGAGCAAAGGAAGCTGTTCGTCACAACAATGTTTGTCTTGAGCGGGGATTGCAACCACGACCCTTATAACACTCGTATACATTTTCTAGATTTCTGTGAATGACTGACTAGATGACTGAAGATTGGTAGAGACAATGACTCCGCATTCACGTGGACGGGGGCAGATTTGTATTAAAACGCTTAGTTTTAATCAAACCACACCACAATCATAACGCCACCACATGGGCGGGGGCAGATTTGTATAAAAACGCATAGTTTTATTCATAATGATCACAATACAAACACAACTTAACCACGTGGACGGGGGCAGATTTGTACGAAAACGCTCATTTTTATTCCAACCACACCACAATCATAACGCAACCACATGGGCGGGGGCAGATTTTTATGAAAACGCATAGTTTTATTCACAAGGACCACACCACAAACACAACTTAAATACGTGGACTGGGGCAGATTTGTATTAAAAGGCATAGTTTTATTCCAACCAGACAGCAATCACAACGCAACCACATGGGCGGGAGAAGATTTTTATTAAAACGCATAGTTTTATTCACAAAGACCACACCACAAACACAACTTAACCACGTGGACGGTGGCAGATTTGTATTAAAACGCATAGTTTTAATCACACGTCACACGGACCACTCCATAATTCCAACGCAACCACGTGGGCGGGGGCAGATTTTTATGAAAACGCATAGTTTTATTCACAAGGGCCACACCACAAACACAACTTAACCACGTGGACGGGGGCAGATTTGTATTGAAATGCATAGTTTTGATCACACGTCACACGGACCACACTAAAATTACAACGCAGCCACGTGGGCGGGGGCAGATTAGTACGAAAACACATAGTTTTAATCACACGCTACACGGATCACACCAAAATCCCAACGCAACCACGTACAAAACACATAGTTTTATCCACATGGAGCACACCACAACAACGCCACCACGTCAGCGGGGCAGATTTGTATGAAAACTCATAGTTTTGTTCACACGTAACTACATTTTGTCGTTGCGATTACGAGTACTTCTGTTTTAAAAGAGTTCCAAAGTAATTAGTGATGGATAAATAGCTGTGATTCAAATTCAGTGTACAGGAAGTCATATTTGGAGACAGCACTATTCCGAGTTCCAGCGGCAAACCAACGTGGAAGCGTCTATGTACTCATCAAGCGTAGTCGTGACGTCCACTATACAATGGCGTTTCTACCAATATCTACTTTTTACCTACTGAGATGTTCTTGAACAGGGCAAGACACCTTGTTACCTTTTTCACTCCCCCCTTAAATGTCAGCCCCATCTAAAACTGAACAAAGTTTAGTTTATAGTAGTACTAACATACAGTATGGACACTCCCTGCCGCTCTCTAGAATGCGACCTCACCCCCTCGTCACCCAGATTGATACAGATTGGTTACAGTTTGGTTGTCAAACGTATAGGATTTCGCCTCCATTTTGTTTGTTCCGTCATTTGTTTTTAGAAATTTCATTTCACGACCATTTGTATGCAGTGTCCAGGGTGTGAACTGAATGTTAATCGGCCTGTAGTGGCATGTGACGATGATCATAACATCAGTCAAAAGACGTCCATTGCTGGAAATAGGCCTCCCGGAGTGGGGGGTTTTGCCATAATCGCCACGCTTGAAAAGCGGGTAGGCGATCACAGTATGCAGTATGGTGGCACAGTACGCGAAAAGATGGCTTCTGCCCATCCTTTTAACTGTTTTCGATAAGTACTCGTATTATTACTTGTTTTGTAGTTACCAAATATTTTCTAAGGACTTAAAGAATTAAAGAGATGTATTATTATATAAGATATGGAACAAGTTCTGGAACCATGAAGAAGTTGTAAAATCTGATCTACCTTTAAGATTTAAAAAAAGAAAGTCCTAGACTCATGTCTTTTAACTTGCCTCACATATGCAAGTCAAACCTGAATCTATAATACGCACACGAAAGAAAGAATTAAAAATGCCAAAAAGCCATGGAGAGAAGCATTCTTAACAAAAAACGACACAGCGAAATAAGAAAAAAGGACAAAAGTTATTGATGCGTTAACCCACTGCAAGAAACTTAAATGGAAGTGGGCTGGTCACATTGCACGTCAGGATAAAGAGAGATGGACTAGAAAAGTTACTACATGGGCTGGCCCACCGGGAAAGGAAAAAAGGAAAAGAGGTCGCCCCCTGGAAAGATGATGGGAAGACGAACTTATAAAATTCGCAAACAACGACTGGATGAGAACAGCCCAAGATAGGAAAAAGTGGATTGAGATGGAGGAGGCCTATACTCGTCGAGAGGTCCTTAGTTAAATTTATATAAAAAACTGCATTTTTATTACTAAGGAATTAAAGAGGCTAAATAAATAAATAAAGATTTTTGAAAAAAGTTTATTAAAATATTTTTAAAATAAATGGATTTAGAGGGAGTGACAAAGAAAGGAGGGACTTGGTTTTTTTATTTTCACTCGAGTTTTTCAAAATCACTTCATAGATGTGGGAGGCTAAATGGATAAGAAAAGAAGAAAAATTATAGCTGACTGATAGACAACGCTTAAGTTTAACTACTGAGTATTATATATTTTTTTAATCACCTCTTAGGGACTCTCTAAGCGGCAAGGATGCTAAACTATAAGGAGTCAAATAATTTTCGAAAAACTATTAGGTACAAACTTTTATTTGAAAAGAGTTTTTATACTCAAAAAAACGGCCAAGTGCGAGTCGGACTCGCTCACCACATTTGTGGATAAGAAACCATAAAGATAATAAATTGAAAACTATACATCATAAAAATAATTAAAAATCTGTTTAAGCTTGTGCCTATGAAGCCATTTCATACGATGCCCCACATGCACGGTTAAATCAATTCAAAATTTGGACCGCCGCTCCTTGCATAACTGATAACGTACTTTAAATAAAGACAATATTTTTTATGATTTAATCACAAATGTATAGTTTTCAGATTTTTTCCTATACTTGTAGTATAACTTCATGGTATTACTTGCCAAATTTCATAGTAATAGCACAGATGAGATACTAGTTACTTCGTAAGTAATAGGTCAAGGCTACAGAAAATATTTCAGCTCAAAGGGACGTCTGGAAGTCGCTCTAAAACCGATAAAATGGTTAGTCCATTGGCTTCACACCAAGAGGTCGCGGGTTCGATTCCCAGTGGGGTCAACTTGTAAGACTGTTTTGTTGGTGGTAGGGCATTTTCTAAGCCCGCCTGGCTAGCTACCATCGTCTTATCTGAGTCTTGCCGCCAAACATCAGTGTTAACAACATCCAGCCAGTTCTCCATTGCGTTGGGGAATCTTAGTAAGCCCGCTTCCGTCTTCGGCATCATCGTCACTTACCATCAGGTGAGATGATGGCAACTGCCTACCAATTGTGAATAAAAAAAACATATATAAGATGAAACTTATATAATTGTACTGAAAACTATACCACAAATCTCCTGCTTCGTACATATATTGCCCAAGAAAATGTTTTATTTATGAAACATAGTTAGTTGCTCGTGACTTCATCCGCGTGGATAACTAAACAAACCACAAAAAAATAATGATGATTTTTTTGCTGACTATATTCCATATGTCCAATTATGGTCCATCTTCTTGGTGAATCGGTAATATTTGCATTTTTGGTACCTATAAAAAAGCTCCTTAGAATACTTGCTGTTAATGTCATAAAAAAAACTTTTTTTTCACGTCACTGGCT
This sequence comes from Coleophora flavipennella, assembly GCA_947284805.1. Lineage (NCBI taxonomy): Eukaryota > Metazoa > Arthropoda > Insecta > Lepidoptera > Coleophoridae > Coleophora > Coleophora flavipennella. Next base: position 5,640,457 of record OX369287.1, on the reverse strand, counting down.
GTTTTTCATCCAGCGTCGTCGGTCGGACTGCTACCTCTATTTCCGCTAATGTTCCTACGCACCCCACCCTTCCCCTACGCACCCCACCCTTCCCTTACGCACCCTACAATTTCCTACGCACCCCACCCTCCCCATACGCACCCACCCTTCCCTACGCACCCCACCCTACCCTAAGGGTGTGGGTCGCTCCGATGAAGGATTTTACAAGTCTTGATTGACCTAAGTCCATGGGGGGAGTTTTAGTGGGTAGGTTCAGCCTTCCGCTGTGAAACCCACGTAACCAATACAGCCGGGCTGTATTGGTATGCATGATGCATCTCTCCGCCTCCTTCCGAATAAGGGAAAAAAAGATAATCTTCCATTTCATAATCGGTCGGTACGGGGTCGTGTCGTTTTGGCCAGGTCGCGGTCGTGGTGGATGACAGAAGTAACGCTCTTAATCCGTGACATTAAGGTTTATTTTACCAGCTATATTCTTTTCCGCGCGTTAAAATGTGATTGGTGGTGAATTGTGGTAGTACTCGTAAATGTAGTTGTATGAAAAATATTTATAGTATAGTATCCCAGATACCGCAGTGTCTTAAGACCAAGGTTTTCGACCAGTGTGTGTTGCCAGTGATGACATACGGAACTGAGACATGGTCGCTAACTATGGGCCTCATAAGAAAGCTCAAGGTCACCCAAAGAGCAATGGAACGTGCTATGCTCGGAGTTTCTCTGCGTGATCGAATCAGAAACGAGGAGATCCGTAGGAGAACCAAAGTAACCGACATAGCTCTCAGAATTGCTAAACTTAAGTGGCAGTGGGCGGGGCACATTGCTCGTAGAACAGATGGCCGTTGAGGCAGTAAAGTTCACAAGTGGCGACCACGCACCGGAAAACGTAGTGTAGTGTGAATAATAAAAAATAAAAAAGGCTGGCCTCTTACTCGGTTGACCGATGACCTGTTGAAGGTCGTGGGAAGCCGGGGGAGGCCTATGTCCAGCAGTGGACGTCCTTCGGCTGATATGATGATGATAATAATATCCGAAATCTACGCGGATGAAGTCGCTTGCACCCCACTAGTAATAATTAAGCAGCCTTAGCCTTCATGTAACCTTAGCAAACAAAATATTAGTTTCAATAATTGTTTGTTGTTCCCCAAGATATTACCTCTTAACTCTTGAATAATCCGGTGTTATTTAGTACATTAATTATTAGATATTATTATCCACCACCACAGATATTTTAATAATGTGAGTCTAATATCTCTCTCTCACACACACAGTCGGCGTTACGTAACTAAGAGGTCCAATTAGCTACATTGTGGCTACAGTATACATTAATTAATTATTTTGGAGTAGGCCAGAAATAACTTGTAAGTTACATAAGGTAAATCTTGGAGGAATCGACAAACTATGGAGATGAGGGTTCAGTAATAGTACATTATTCAAGACCCCGGGAAATAAACAATTGCCTGCGGAGGCATCTTTTTCATATATAAAAGTGAATCTCTATTTCCCTTGGTCATCGCATCACGCGTGAACGGTTGGCCCGATTTCGCTAATTCTTCTTTTGTTGAGTTCGTCATTGTCTGGAGAAGGTTCTTATGTTGGGTAGGGTAGTGTAGGGTAGGGTAGGGTAGAGTAGTGTAGGGTAGGGTAGGGTAGGGTAGTGCAGTGTAGAGTAGGGTAGGATAGGGTAGAGTAAGGTAGTATGAAGTTCACCGGGACATCTATCATTTAATAAAATTGGGTTAAATCCGTAAACTCATAACAACTATTCCCAAAAGATCAAAAAAATATTAATTCACAAAAAATAAATCTTTGTAAAAATCGATCAGCTCCCTGACTAATTTTGTGCATATGTATATGTCGCAGCCATATGGTTAAATTAGCCGATCATTTAACTTACTAGCCGGTTCATTGAATAGCGATATTCAATTGAGTGACTAGGCCGAACGTTGATTGAACAAGCGTCGCTTAACGTTCAAATAGTTGGCTAATTGTAAGCTAAGCCGAACGTCGATTGAACATGCGTCACTCAACGATCAACAAGTTTGCTGATTGTAAGGAGCCCTTTCAATATGGCGGACGTAAAATCCCATACAACGAAAATGGTGTTGGCAATTTTTTTTTCTAAAAAAACTGTAAATGAGCGAGCGAAGCGAACGATATTAGATCGGTCAGGTTTGATTGTTTTTTTTTATTGGTTTTTTATTCAGAGTATGTTCGGAATATCCCATTCAACGACTTGGTTAAATGACGTTCAGCAAAGTCGTTGAACGTTACATTCAACGACTTAGACAGTTGTCCTTTAATCATTCAATTGAATGTCGCCATTCAATCAACGGGCTAGCCTTTTAATGCCAGATTTAACCAAATGACTGCAACACATATAAAACATCATTTTTGACTATAGTTTTCTTGGGAGCAAATCGTTCAGTATGTATGTATAAGCCTTCATCATCATCATCATCATATCACCCGAAAAACGGCCTCTGCTGAAAAAAGGCCTCCCCAAGGATTTCCACGACGACCGGTCCTGCGCTGCCCGCATCCATCGGCTTTCCGCAATCTTCACCAGATCGTTGGTCCACCGCGTGGGATGACTGCCTACGCTACGTTTTCCAGAACTTTACTACCCCAACGGCCATCTGTTCTACGAGTTATGTGCCCTGCCCACTGCCACTTCAGTTTAGCGATTCTGTGAGCTATATCGGTTACTTTGGTTCTCCTGCAAGCCTTAGTTAACGATGAAAAAAAAACCATAAAAAACAGTACACAATCTGCGAAGATATCGCGTAACAGACATACAAAAAACCATACAGTTGAATTGAGCATCTTCTTCTCATCGGAACACGACTGAAAAAAGAAACAATGTCTTTCATCAAAACCCTGCCCGCAAGCTGATAGTTTTCCGTGAACGTTCATGTATTGGTTTTCATTTACGTATTTTTCATTTAAATCAGATATTTTTTACCATAGATGGGTTATGCACTAACAAACAACATTAGGGTATGCTGCTAGCATACTCTATCGAATAAAAAAAGAATTATGAGTACACAATCTGCGAAGATATCGCGTAACAAACCTATAAAAACATACAGTCGAATTGAGCATCTCCTCCTTTATGGAAGACGATTAAAATAAGAAACAATGTCTTTCATCAAAACCCTGCCCGCAAGCTGATAGTCAAAGTTATTAGCAATACAGTTCGTATCTGAATAAATAATAAACTCGGCAGCGAAAACAAATTAAAAGTTCAGTCCTTTTATGTAAAAGCTGGCGTCACGACATCGAAGGCTACAGACCTTGTCAATATTCGATTTCAAACTTTTTGCTAGAGTAGATTAAAATGCTCTCCGTAACATAGCTTTTTTTCCTGTCTGTACAAAATATGACGGCAAACATCACTCAGTTTATTTTGGTTAAAATTTAAGGTTTCACTACGTGGTGCGTGATTTACTTTTCCGTGAATATACGTTCATGTATTGGTTTTCATTTACGTATTTTTCATTTAAATCAGATATTTTTTACCATAGATGGGTTATGCACTAACAAACAACATTAGGGTATGCTGCTAGCATACTCTATCGAATAAAAAAAGAATCATGAGTACACAATCTGCGAAGATATCGCGTAACAAACCTATAAAAACATACAGTCGAATTGAGCATCTCCTCCTTTATGGAAGACGATTAAAATAAGAAACAATGTCCTTCGACAAAACCTTGCCCGCAAGCTGATAGTCAAAGTTATTAGCAATACAGTTTGTATCTAAATAAATAATAAACTCGGCAGCGAAAACAAATTAAAAGTTCAGCCCTTTAATGTAAAAGCTAGTCTCACGACATCGAAGGCTACAGAGCTTGTCAATATTCGATTGCAAACTTTTTGCTAGAGTAGATTAAAATGCTCTCCGTAACATAGCTTTTTTTCCTGTCTGTACAAAATATGACGGCAAACATCACTCGGTTTATTTTGGTTAAAATCTAAGGTTTCACTAAGCGGTTTGTGATTTACTTTTCCGTGAATATACGTTCATGTATTGGTTTTCATTTACGTATTTTTCATTTAAATCAGATATTTTTTACCATAGATGGGTTATGCACTAACAAACAACATTAGGGTATGCTGCTAGCATACTCTATCGAATAAAAAAAGAATCCTGAGTGCACAATCTGCGAAGATATCGCGTAACAAACCTGTAAAAACATACAGTCGAATTGAGCATCTCCTCCTATATGGAAGACGATTAAAATAAGAAACAATGTCCTTCATCAAAACCTTGCCCGCAAGCTGATAGTCAAAGTTATTAGCAATACAGTTCGTATCTGAATAAATAATAAACTCGGCAGCGAAAACAAATTAAAAGTTCAGTCCTTTGATGTAAAAGCTGGCGTCACGACATCGAAGGCTATAGAGCTTGTCAATATTCGATTTCAAACTTTTTGCTAGAGTAGATTAAAATGCTCTCCGTAACATAGCTTTTTTTCCGGTCTGTACAAAATATGACGGCAAACATCACTCAGTTTATTTTGGTTAAAATCTAAGGTTTCACTAAGCGGTGTGTGATTTACTTTTCCGTGAATATACGTTCATGTACAGAGATTTGTTACCATAGATGGGTTATGCACTAACAAACCACATTTGAAAATCGAACCCATTTACACACACATTATTATAGGTACCTACCGAATGCTACTATGAAAAGAGATGCCAATTGGCATCTATTTTTTGCTTCACTTTTAGGACGCATGTAACCTATCTACCTCCCCTTATATATAGCATATCTCTGTTCATGTATCGGTTTTTTTACGTATTTTTCATTTAAGGCGAGCAGGTTGATACGTGTTTCAATAATATCGAACGTAAGTCTATTCATTTTAAGCTCAAATCAATGCGGGCTTCAACGCGGCTGTTACGTTGAAACCGAACGCCTCATTCTCGATTTTTTCATGTTTTTATTACTTTTCATCACTTTCAAATAAGCTTAAAAAAAATGAGTTCAATTAAAATAAAAGGTCTTAAAGTCACCGTTTTTTGTGTACGTTTCATTCAATACTAACTATTATGTTTTCGAGAAATTTTGCAATTAATGCCAAAAACAGGGTCTACAGTAAATTTTTTAACATCAAAAGTGGTAATATTTTCGAAATTATTTTCAATTAAATCGATTTTTTATTACTTTAAGTATATAACATATTTTTTTTCCATGGTGATAGCTCTACACAATTTAAATTTAATATTGTCATTTGACCCATCTAAAGGCCTTATTTTTTGTTAATCAATTAAAAAAAATGATGTTTTTAGTTATAACTGCTTTTTACTAAAAATACAAACACAGCAATTATATTCTAATGCATTATTTTACTCCGTACTATTGCAGCCTTGACGCGTACTCCAACTTGCATCTAAGCACGCACGAACTAAAATGAGAAGACTTGGTCAAGGTCCAACTAATTAAAATAAAATATGGTTTTGCCAACAACGATTTCGTTTAATGAAAGATGACCAGCAAAAAAAAAAGAAATATTAGGTATAAGTTATGAAAACAGAAAACAGGAAAACAAAATAGTAAAAAAAATTGAAAACAAATTTAAAAGAACATTGAAAATAAACAAAAAACATGACTTCGTCACACTATACATCTTAATAATTTCAAAAACCCTTATACTTACCTACATTTTATTATAGAAAACCACAGAATTCTACATCATCATATCAGCTCATATATTTCCCCACCGAGGGGCTCGGCCTTAGTCGACCACGCGGGCCCAGTGCGGGTTGGTCGATTTCACACACAACCTTAGAGTTTCTTCGCAGGCGTGTACAGGTTTCCTCACGACAATGTTTTCCTTCACCTTAAGAGCGTCGGAAAACGAACATATTATTATTATGAAATCAAAAATTCGAAAACACATTGGTACGTGGCAGGATTCGAACCACAACCTCCCGGAGAGGAGATAGCGGCCTTTACCATTACGCCACCGACGCTCACCGACCTACATTTTATAATGGGAAACCTCAGAAATCTACATAATGTACCTAATTATATGATTGTTATAAACAAACTAGATAATATAATTATTCAGATTTAATAAATTGTGATTATTATTATTATTATTTATTATTATTAAATAGAGAAAACTACAAATTTTATACTGGATTACTTTGAAATGTGTAGAAATCTCTGCAGCATTTCCCGTTCGCATTACCATTCAAAGTTATGTGTCCTGGTTTCAATCTAGGCCGAAACCGGTCGAAATTCGGGCCATTTTAGAGCCGTGGGGGCCTTTACCGCGCGTACTTGTCCTCTATAGACTGTATTTCACTGCGTTCAAAAGTTATTGCTTTCAAAAATATTAACAAGAGAACCTCCTGATCTATTAAAGGTCGCCGAAAGTCGCTGGATTGTCACTGATTGTGGAAATATTTGGCGGAGCTTCTTTTTTAGCAGTGGACGACTTTCGATTGATATGATGATTATGTCGATGAAAAATCACAGTCTCAGTCAAATTGAAGTAGTCACTTAGATTAAATCTTAGTCACTTTACGAGGTGTAAACAAATACTATGTTTCAAACAGACGTAATTAAAATTCCTTTGCTCTTGACATCAGCTCATTACGTCCCTACCGAAGCGCTCGAGCCTACCCTGAATTAGGGTGATCGGGCCTTGGTCGAGCACGCGGGCCCAGTGCGGGTTGGTCGACTTCACACACAACCTGCTCCGCAGGCGAGTGCAGGTTTCCTTACGATGTTTTCCTTCACCGTAAGAGCGTCGGATAAACGTACATGGTCCTTTACTCTTATAAGGTAATATTAAACTCTTTTGTGATGTCATGAAATGGACGATATATATATATCGTCCATTTCATGACATCACAAAAGAGTTTTTAAAGAGTTTAATATATATATATAGAAACTCGAAGGTTGTGTGTGAAATCGACCAACCCGCACTGGGCCCGTGTGCTCGACTAAGGTCCGAGCCCCTCGGTGGGGACGTGTATGAGCTGATATGATGATGTAGAATTATGTGGTTTTCTATAATAAAAATTAGGACCGTATAAGGGTTTTTGAAGTTATTAAGATGTATAGTGTGACGAAGTCATGATTTTGTTTATTTTCAATCTTCTTTTAAATTTGTTTTAATTTTTTTTTACTTTTTGTTTTCCTGTTTTCTGTTTTTATAACTTATACCTAATATTTTTTTTTTTTTGCTGGTCATCTTTCATTAAACGAAAGTGTTGTTGGCGAAACCATATTTTATTTTAATTAGTTGGACCTTGACCAAGTCTTCTCATTTTAGTTCGTGCGTGCTTAGATGCAAGTTGGAGTGCGCGTCAAGGCTGCAATAGTACGGAGTAAAATAATGCATTAGAATATAATTTCTGTGTTTGTATTTTTAGTAAAAAGCAGTTATAACTAAAAACATCATTTTTTTAAATTGATTAACAAAAAATAAGGCCTTTAGATGGGTCAAATGACAATATTAAATTCAAATTGTGTAGAGCTATCACCATGGAAAAAAATATGTTATATACTTAAAGTAATAAAAAATCGATTTAATTGAATATAATTTCGAAAATATTACCACTTTTGATGTTAAAAAATTTACTGTAGACTCTGTTTTTGGCATTAATTGCAAAATTTCTCGAAAACATATAGTTAGTATTGAATGAAACGTACACAAAAAAACGGTGACTTTAAGACCTTTTATTTTAATTGAACACATTTTTTTAAACTTATTTGAAAGTGATATGAGGCGTTCGGTTTCAACGTAACAGCCTTCTTGAAGCCCGCATTGATTTGAGCTTAAAATTAATAGACTTACGTTCGATATTGAAACACGTATCAACCTGCTCGCCTTAAATGAAAAATACGTAAATGAAAACCGATACATGAACGTATATATATATATGTATTTTTATTCATGAGAATTATCGGGCCTGCAGATCGTGCAGTACAATAAATTGTTGGAGCACAGTGGAGTAAGCCCATTGCGCGGAGGCTGCGTTGTTTCAAACTTGGAACACCGTGAAATCGGCGAGACAGGTCACTGCGCTACGCGCTCATTACGGTTCTCTACCGTCCTTTAATGAGTACCCAGACCCACACATGTATGGATGGACCACGTGCATTATGTTATGTTCTAATAACAAGAATGTTCGTAGATCCTGCAGGTGTTGTTGTTTTTATTGAGTACTAGCTTTTGCCCGCGGCTTCGCCCGCGTGGACATCGTTTTTGTGACTGAATTAGAGGGTGCGCGGAGCGTGGACATGAACTTTCTCCAGATCCCTCGGGAACTATGTCAGGATATGCTTATTAGTAAATCGTGTCATCAAAAAATCACACAATCCATTGTTCCGTTGCGATGTTAATTAACCAAAAAAGAGTATAATATTTTCATTTCCCTCGGGAATTTCATCGGACTATGCTATTTTCACGAGATAAAAAGTAGCCTATGTCCTTCCTTGCGACACAGGCTACCTGCATACCAAATTTCATTAAGATTGGTCAAGGCATTGAAGCGTGAAAAGGTAACAAACAAACAAACAAACACATTTTCACAATTATAATATTAGTAAGGATACTTGACGGACTTGGTGGTCCAGTGGTCGACTTCTGCCTGCTGGGCCATGAGTCGTGTGTTCGATCCCCATCCAAAGGCGAACATTCGTGTGACGAACTGGTTTTTTCTTATAAGCGGTGTGTTTAATATCATTTAACTCAACTACAAAAAGGAGGGTTATGTTTTTGACAGTATGTATGTATGTATTTGTATGTATATATGTATGTGTGTATGTATGTATGGATGTTCATATGTTCACTCATATTTCCTAAACCACTTAATCGATCTTGACATATGTGGTATCTTTGGATTGGTGCCATCACTCCGCGTGTCGTGAGAATACATAGCATTTAAAAAAATTAACGTGTCGGATTTTATAGGTAAAATACACAACTCAACAATTTTTTTTAGATATTCTTATCATGTTTGATTTCAATAGAAAAGTCTTGGCGAGCTTATATGTATTACATATGTAAAAGTTTAAAATTTCTTAGCAAAGGTCTCACAAACGTTATTATGAGACGGCTCAATGTACGCGCGCTACAATCAAGCGACACGGCTCGCCCGCCGCCGCGGCAGACGAGGTGGGGTGGCGTTTTATTCTGACCACAAAAATATGGAAATAAAATAAAAGTTAAAAAATTTCACATTGATGTGTTCCGGCATGAAGATGAGATAGCCAGTTCTCCATTGCGTTGGGGAATCTTGGCAAGCCCGCTTCCATCTTCATATACGTCCCCACCGAGGGGCTCGAGCCTACCCTGATTTAGGGCGATAGGGCCTTAGTCGACCACGCGGGCCCAGTGCGGTTTGGTGGACTTCACATACAACCTGCGAGTTTCTTCGCAGGCGTGTGCAGGTTTCCTCACGATGTTTTCCTTTACCGTAAGAGCGTTGTATAAACGTACATATGAAATCTAAATTCGAAATCACATTGGTACGTGGCAGGTTCGAACCACGACTTCCCGGACAGGAGGCGGCGGCCCTAGCTATTACGCCACCGACGCTCTTATTTATTTATTTATTTATTTACACTTATAGTACACCAAAACAATTTCGTAAAGCTAATACAAATAGTTATTATAATGAAGTGTACAGTAGGCGGTCTTATTGCTAAAAGCAATCTCTTCCAGACAACCTTTAGTTACAGGAGAGCACGAAATACTTAATTTTACAAATTTCTTTTTCGTAGTCGGGTTATAGTTTTTTTTTAACTTTGTTATTTTTATGTAGTATACAATTTAAACGTAAATATACGAGTATGTACCGCGCAGAACCGGTCGTCGTGGAAATCCTTGGATCCTCCCGCCTATATCCAGCAGTGACTTCCTTTAGCTGATATGATGATGATGATGATATGTACAGTACAGTATAATTAATAGGGATCCTGTTACCTGGTACAGAACCCTAAAGTGTAATATCTTAGGTGGTAGCCATATTATGAAGAAAAAAAAGAAAAAAGGAGAAATCAGTGCTTCATTGAAAATGACACAAAATCAGGCCAAGTGGCATACCCACAGAATAAAATAAGTCTATACAACGCTGAAGATGGTCTCATAGTACCAGCACCAAGCGAGTCATTACACATACAGCACACTACAAACAGTCTGATTCTATTGGGAATTCTATTGACAATTTTGACACCAAAACACACAAAGCTCTACCTGCCATAAAATTGTGCAATTTCTAAGCAGTACAATCATTTACGAATGACAGCAACATGTCTCGTTGTACAAGAAGCTAACGCGCCTGCCACACACCCTTCAGCAATCTATCGGAGCGGCAATTTCTTTTTCTTATCTGTGGGCATACCCCACTGTGAGAAGTTTTTCAAGTCACATAATTATAAGACATCTAACAAGGTTTAGCGACTACCAACTATTGATAACAACCGGCAACAACACTTTAACGTGCCTTGCGGAGCACGGAAACGGTTGAGAATAACTTGAAATTAAAAATTTAATAAAAACAAGACCACTTAAAAACAGTACCCCTCTTTTATGGTAAGTCGGGTAAAATGTATTCTATGTCACTCACGGATCAAGATAAATCTAACGATACCTTGCACTCTGAAACCTATCAAGCTGTTTAGAAGATATCGTGGAATAAAGAAACATACATACATATGTAACCGCCACAGAACCTTAACACAAGCGACAAGAGAAGAAAAGAAATACGACATCAAGAACGCGCTATTAGAATTTCTTCAGCGCTGAGTATATATACAGATATCAATCAGCATAAGCCGAGGTCTGTGCCCACCTGGGCGCCCTTAGGCAGTTGCATCTTTTTGCTTTGCACTAAGTTGAGTGCCTTCCGTATTCGCCTCCCCTGCCGGGTGAAGTTGTAAAGGCCCCCACGGCCAACAACAAGCTTGTCCTTTCGAAAAAAAAATTAACGATTGGTCCACGGCCGGATCCCAGGCATACCACCTCGTCTGGTGGAGACATCTTCCTTTGCTCTCGTCAAATAGGAACGCACCGTTCCTAAAAATACATTAGACCTAAAAACAATACTCTTATTGTTTGCAGGCAGTCGTGTGAAAATGATACTAATGTTGACTGTTACCCATCCAGGTAATGACCGTGCTTCAGGTTATTTAACCTTCGTGATCGACTCAACGACACAAGTCGCACTGACCTACGGTCGCTTTTTTATTTTTTTTATTCACAATTGGTTAGCCCTTGGCATCATGATCTCACCTAATGGTAAGTGACGATGATGCCGAAGATAGAAGCGGGCTTACCAAGATTCCCCAACGCAATGGGTAGCTGACTATCTTATCGTTAAGCCGGAACATATCTATGCTGTTAACATTGATGTTTGGCGGCAAGACTTAGATATGATGGTGGTACCTATCCAGGCGGGCTTAGAAAATGGCCTTCCATCAACCAAACCGAGTCTTACAAAGTTAGACTTCGCCGGGAATCGAACCCGCGACCACTTGATGTGAAGCTAATGGACTAAACCATTACGCCACGCAGTTGATTAGTCTACTAGATATATAATGTGGAAGCCGTATTGTAGAATCCACCATTTTGCAAAAAAGCGCGCTGAATAGCGGTGATTTGTAATGCGGCGACAGCACATTCAGCCGGATTGCAATTCGGCTTAAATAAAGTACGGCGCATTGCAGGAGGCGCCGGTTTATGTAAAAACTACTGAGTCACAAATTACAAATGAGCGAGCGCAGCGAGCGATGTACGGTTCGGTCGGGTTTGATTGATTATACAGTCAAACAGCCTCGCAAAATCATCGGTTTTATTCGGAGTTTTTTTCAGTATCTAGTTTACAAAGCGGTGCAAAATGCACCGTTTTACAAAACGCCGCCTGGTTTTGCAAACCGGGTGGATTCTACATAATGGCGGTGACAAACATAAAAATTATTTGCTTTCTTGAAGGGAAACTTCTTTATATACAGTAACATACTTTACATACCGTTTCAGGATTTTTTCTGTCACGAAAAAGCGTTATGGCCGCGTGGAGGAGGTAGGCGATATATCGCGTGGTGAGAGGCGGCAGTGGCGAAAGGGATATTTTTTTGAAATATTTGTTTTGGAATGATTTTTTGTAATAATATATTTGTTTGAAATTAAAAAAAAAAAATATTAAACTATTTTTTTGCATTGATTTATTGAAATATTTAAAAAAAAATATTTTTTTGGAATGATTTATTGAAATGTTTTTTTTAAATAGTAATGTTTTAGAAGCAGATTTTAATGTACTTGTCCAATTTGATAAACTGCCCGTAAAACTTTAAGTAATTTTTTTTTGCGATTTGTTTTGCCACTTGTCCGTTGCGGTTCGTTTTTCCACTTGTCCGTTGCTATTCGTTTTTCCACTTGTCCGTTGCGATTCGTTTTTCCACTTGTCCGTTGCCATTACTTTTTCCACTTGTCGGTTGAATTTTCACTTCTACTATGTGTCCCAGCACACATTGCGATTTTATCTATGATTCTGATTTTTTAATTAAATCTTTTGTTTTATTTGCAGGTACTTATGTCAAACTCAAACATAATCGGCCATATTTTGCTACACCACATAACTAACTTAGCGCGGTAAGTGATTGATTTGATTGCTGGTTATGTGATTATGTACAGCCAGATACCACAACAGATACGCACCGATGCGCGGGAGTAGTTTAAGGTCTTAAGATAGGTTAAATGACAATATTTAATTCAAATCATTGAAAGACTGTGTTAAGCTATCACCACGGAAAAAATATATAAAATACATAAAGTAATAAAAAATCGATTTAAATGAATATATAATTTTTAAAATTTTACCACCTTTGATGTAAAAAGTACACTGGTAGACCTTGTTTTTGGCATACATTGCAAAATTTCTCGAAAACAAACAGTCGATATTGAATGAAACCAACACACAAAAATCGGTGACTTTAAAACCTTTCATTTTAATTGAACACATTTTTTTAAACTAATTTGAAACTGATGAAAAGAAATAAAAACATGTAAAAACCGAGAATTAGGCGTTGGGTTTCAACGTAACAGCCGCGTTGAAGCCCGCATTGATTTAAACTTTAAATGAATAGACTTACGTTCGATATTATTGAAACACGTATCAACCTGCTCGGATTGAGTGATCGTAGCGCCCCATGCACCGGTGAGCGTCCCTTGCATAATACTTTCATAGGTAGAACGTGGCCAGCATCAGGCTTGGTTAAATAACACAAAAAATATATTTGATACCTGATATATAACTTGTTCAAGAGAAACAACTTATTAAATAAACAAGTAAAACAAAAACTTTGTTTTTGAAGTCGGATAATTTTAGGCACGCTTCAATGTTCACATTATTTCTCTCTCTCTCTTTGGTCGGTCCCTCATTACTGAGGATCGTGGACCAAATTAGCCTTGAGACGCGTAATTTGTCTCCATCGACTACGGTTCATGGTCGCCCTCACCGCCTGATTAAAGGTTTTTGGATGTGGTGCATTCCTTTATCTGATCACTCCATCGTGTTGGCGAACGGCCTCTGGATCTTTTTCCTTCAGTGTTGCCAACAGCGATCAGTTTTTCAAGGTTGTCACCACTCTTTTTCATTACGTGGCCGAAAAAAGCAAGTATGCGCTGCAGGCAGATGGTAGACAACCGTGTTTCAACTTTGAGTTGCGAGAGAATAGACACATTTGTTCGTTTAGCCAAAGTATACAGGGTGACTTTTAATTAGTTCTTGATTACAAAAGATATGCATGTACTCGTGATTACAAACAACTTTCCCAAAGAAACTATGCTGATCGCAAAAACTAAAGAAACAAAAAAAATTTCGAAATTTTTTGACAATTTTCAACAGGCTGTATTTCAGTGAAAAATGGTCGTACAGGAAATAAAAGAGCAAAGCTTTTGAAGCTTGAAGACTCTAGTTTTCGAATTTTTTGGTTAAAACTTTTTTGGAGCACCGGTAGCCATACAATTATCGGATAAAGCACGTAGAAAAATGTTAAATTTTTTTTTTTTTTTTTTACTACGGACATAATATTAACCAAAAAAGGGAAATAGGCATTTTTTTGCTCTTTTTTCACGTTAACGTTACAGGTGGATTTTTTTTTCCAATCAACCATGACAGATTTTTGTAGGAAATTTTCTGCAGAAAACAAAACCCCCTGTCTGCTTGCTAAGTGACCAGCAGTTTCAGAGATATCGGCAGTTAAATGAAAAAGGATTCTTTTGCATTCAAAATTCGATATCTCGAAGACAAATGGTCGTATCTGACTCCCGCAAAAAGCATATTAAAGCTCAATGAATAGGCTATGCGACCTATATAATGGTTTAGCTCAAAAAATTCCATGCCCGTAAAGCAAAAAAAAATGTAAAAAATTAAGTATTTTTTTCTTCGTGCTTTATCCGAGAATTGTATGGCTATCGGTGCTCAAAAAATTTTTAACTAAAAAGTTCGAAAACTAGAGTCTTCAAGCTTCAAAAGCTATGCTTTTTTATTTCCTGTACGACCATTTTTCACTGAAATACAGCCTGTTGAAAATTGCCAAAAAATTTGAAATTTTTTTGTTCCTTTAATTTTTGCGATCTGTGTATTTTATGTCAAATCACAAAAAAAAATTGGTCCTCGATAAATTAATAAGTTATCAAATCGACAAAAATGTATAAAGGACCTAAATTGTTTTTTTCATATTTGAAATATACAGGATGCGAGGGACCAAGTGTTACTACGGAAAAACTCCATAACTCCGTCAAATGTTGATATTTCTATTTGAAAATGTATGGTAATTGGGAAAATTTACCTATTTTATAGAGTTAGACACAAAAAATGCAAGACTTAACTCCGGAGCAGAAAAAAAACGGTTGGAGAGAGCCCAGGCACTAAAACGCTTGCACGCGAGTGAAGCTTTGCCAAAAACTGTCTTTTCGGATGAAAAAAAATTCACCGTCCAGCAATACGTGAACAAGCAAAATGACCGTGTTTGGTTAGAGGGGAAGTCCACCGATAATCTCAAGCAAAGAATAGCTGTCAGAAAGCAAGGACCAGCTTTTGCTATGGTTTGGGCCGCAATGACTGCTGAAGGTCACTCTCCGGTCGTTTTTATTGACCAGGGTGTCAAAATTAACAAGACCGTGTATCGCGAAAAGGTCATAAAAGAAGCCTTAATACCGTAGGCATATAAATAATTCGGAATCAGGACATGGACATTCCAGCAGGAGTCAGCACCGTCACCCAAAGCCCTTGAAAATCAACAATTTCTTCGTGAGAATGTTCCAAAGTTTATTTCGGCGCAACAGTGGCCCTCTTATTCACCAGACGCCAACCTGCTGGATTTTTTCATTTGGAGCATTTTGGAGGCTAGGGTGTCCACTATGAAACACCATAGTTTGGATACGCTGAAGGCATGTCTTCGTCGAGAAGGGCAGCGAATCCCGCAGGCCCACATTCGTGCAGCGTGTGATGCGTTCATCGGCAGACTCAACGCTATAATCAAGGCTAAAGGCGGTTATATCGAAAAATGAGTATATCTTTTAGAAAATAGAACAATTTTCCCAATTAACATAAATTTTCAAATAGAAATATTAACATTTGACGGAGTTATGGAGTTTTTCCGTAGTAACACTTGGTCCCTCGCACCCTGTAGTTTCTTTGGGATTTTTTTTTTGTAAACAGGAGTAAATTCATAGCTTTGCTATCAAGAACTAATTAAAAGTCACCCTATATATATTAGTACTAACCTACAGTATGGACACTGCCTGGTGCTCTCTAGATTGCGACCTCAACTCCTCGTCACCCAGATTGATACAGATTGGTTACAGTTTGGTTGTCGAACGTATAGGATTTCGCCACTATTTTGTTTGTACCATCATTCTTTTTTTGAAATGTAATTTCTGGCCCGTTGTATGAAGTGTCCAGGGTGTGCTCGTATAGTCCATTCACAACCCAGTCACATTATTACTAGGTACTTATTTTATGTAACAGTCTTTAGAATTGGCCAAATATTTAGTGAAATATTTTTTTATCCAACTGCACTAGAACGAGGTTTATGGTTTTCAAGTGTATGTATGATTTTTGTAGCCTTAACGGCTTTATGGCTTTTGGAGTGCGAGGTGTTACTAGATTCTTCTTAATACCGTGAGCGACTTAGTATACATTTTTACCCGACTAGCCAAAAACGAGGGGTTAAGTTTTCATGCAGTCGGGTTTTTAATTGTTAATTAACTCCTAAATTTATTTAAAGCTAGCTGTCCCGGCGAACTTCGTTCTAAATTACACTAGACTACACTACCCTACCCTACCCTACACTACACTACCCTAGCCTACCCTTCCCTACCCTTCCCTACCCTTCCCTACCCTTCCCTACCCTTCCCTACCCTACCCTACATTACACTACACTACAGTACACAACACTATACTACACCACACTACAATACACTACACTACACTACCCTACCCTAGCCTACCCTAAAACTTTCTCCTGACAATAACGAACCCAACACAAAAAGAATTAGCGAAATCGGTCTAGCCGTTCTTCAGTTATAAATGGAGTAACTAAAACGACTTTCTATTATATAAAGATAAATTGGTTTTCAATAGGTATTTAAGTACTATATGAACTACATATTACAGTGTTTATTTGGCAGCGCAGGACTGGTCGTCGTGGAAGTCCTTGGGGAAGGTCTTTGTCCAGTAGTGGAAGTCTTTCGGCTGATATAATGATGATGGTAGGATTGTGCCCGATGTCCAAATGTTTGGTTGGTGGTATCTACAACCATCTTATCTAAGTCTTGCTGCCAAACATCAGTGTTCAACAATATTAATGTGTTCCGGCTTGAAGAATAATAGCCCGTTCTCCATTGTATTGGGGAATCTTGGTAAGCGCGCTTCCATCTTCGGCATCATCGTCACTTATCATCAGGTGAGATGTAAGTGATGAAGATAAAAGATATGTAATGTATTGTTCACATGTTTGGCCGTTTCTAAAACAAGACTACTTAGCTAAGTACTCGTAGGTATAATTAAATTGCCATCATTTAATCAGCCGAAATACATCCTCGTCATTCCACCGAGTGGGAGGCCTGCCTTCGCTACGTCTTTCGGTTCGCGTTCGCCACTCGAGAACTTTGTTACCCCAACAGCTATCTATCTATTTTACGAGCTATGTGCTTCGCCCACTGCCACTTGAGTTTAGCGATTCCGAGAGCTATATCGGTAACTTTGTTTCTTTGTATTTTATTATATCAGCTCTTAAACGTCCTCACCGTATATTTGATACTAAAATAGTCTTATAGCAGATCCCTACTAACAAAGCTGTATTTATAGGTGGTAAAATCCATATGACCATGACCAAGACTCGGTTCCGCGGGCAGCGCAGGACCGGTCGTTGTGGAAGTTCTTAGGGGAGGCCTTTGTCCAGCAGTGGACGTCTTTAGGATGTAATGAAGAAAATCCATAATATTAATATCACCTTTTGATTTAATCATATCAGCTCTTATACGTCCCCATCGGGGGGCTCGAGCCTACCCTGAATTAGGGCCACACGGCCATCGAGTTTCTTCGCAGGTTTGTTCAGGTTTCCTCACCGTAAGAGCGTCGGATAAACGCACATACGAAATCGAAATTCGAAAACACATTGGTATGTGACAGGATTAAAACCACGACCTCCCGGACAGAAGATAGCGGCCCTTGCTATTACGCCACCGTTTTTATTTGATTTTAATATACTTTTATAATTTCTCGCGCAATTTAACCATGTTAAAACGTTTAAAGTTATTCAAACTCGCATATTGTTTGGTACATGTCCATTATTATTGTTTATTGGTCAAGTATTTTAGTGGAAATAAGTTTGATAATTTACTTTTTCTAGTCCCATTAAAATTTGGTAGTTTGCTTAATACATAACCTCAAATCATATTACAAAAGTTTCATTCCTACAAATCGTTTTACAATGAACATTTCAAAACGAGGCAACTGTACTACAGTAAAACTTTTTTAGAATTTTATGGCTTTGGCTTCAAAAATTAAGTATTCATACCTACTAGTCGTTTTACAATGATCATTTCAAAACGAGACAACTGTACTACACTGAAACTTTTTTTAACATTTTATTGCTTTACCTTCAAAAATTCAACGTAAGATGACAAAATTTCAATGTATTTTTATTTCGTTTTCAATGTATTTTTATTTATTTTTGTGTCGTTTTAAAAAAATTGTATGCCAATGCACGAAATTAACCATTGTAACACATTGTAACACTCGTGCTGCGTATTGTGCCACTCAGCTTCGCTTCGTGGCACAAACTAGGACTCATGTTACAATACTTGGCAGCGGCATAAATGACTATTGTTCGATTTCGTTCTGTTAGAGTATAGTGTAAAAAGGCAACAAAGTTTTGGTGCTCAAACTCAATAGGTCCTTTAAATGGAAATTTGAAAACAGGTAAAGATATCAGGTAAAATACTTTGAAAATTAAAAATTGTGAAAATTTTAACACATTTTATGTACCCATAATATATGAGTTCGTTTTCGCTGCCGTACGTCCAATGCTTACTTCTATAATCTGATATTTTACAAAGGTACCATATGCATTCCTTATCATTCATATGGCATAAATACTAGTATGTAATAATAAATAAATGAATTAATAAAAACATTATACCTGACTGCATAAAATTTAAATTCCTCTTTTTTTGGACATTTGGGTAAAAATGTATCCTATGTCACTTACGGGATCAAGTCGAATCTGATGACATTCCAAAATCCATCAAGCCATTTAGGCTACAGAGCATGCAAAAGAAATAAACACACATACATACATACACCCCAAAAACTAACACACCTTCTGGCGTAGTCGGGTAAAAATTCTAAAATTTAACCATACTTACATCAAAAGGAAAGAGTACATAGAATAATAAATATGCAAAGTTATGTCCAAATTTAATAACATTTGATTCGTGAACTTTTGGGGAGGTTTTGACCCTCCGAGTGTTCCTGGCAAACTACATGGTTGACAAAGTTTTGACCCTGCGAGTGTTCCTGGTACGATGTCGGTTACGTTACGTTACAGTGCCGCGAGTTCAATGGCTTTTTCCCATCTCAAAAATGCCCAACGCGCCTAAAGAAGTTTCACTTCAATAAATCGGCCAAGTAAGAGTCGGACTCCCACACCAAGGATTTTATGTCACCATACAATTATATTTTCGCAGTGAAAGTTAAGGGAAGCACAAGAGAGGCCTTTGTCTAACAGTGGACGTCTTTCGGCTGATATGATGATGATTATTAATGAATTGCGATCATGAATCATTGATTCATCGACAGGAAACCTATTAAAAGTAGTGCCCATTACGACCACAAATAAGTTTTAAGCTGCGCTTCGATTCAAACCCCTACAATATCCTAAGTTACATACACTTACATCTACATTCATGGAGTTTGGTATTGCCATAAAATAACGTCTAAAAATACATACAGGGCGTGCCTAGATCCCCATCCGGTCGGGACAGAGGACGCAGCCTTCCGCCCACCCGCACCCACTGTGTCGTTACATTGACCTACTTACATTTACACTGTATATCGCAACACCCTGTTGCTGTGACCTTGATTCTATTGGCCTACTTGCGCTTATGTCGCAGTTTTTTTAATGATTTTTAACTCACTACGCAAACAGAGGGATGTTATTAATTTAACCTGTGTATCTGTATGTAGCATCGTAGCTCCCAAATGAACTGATAATGATTAAGATTTTCTTCGTTCCACCTTACACTACACTACACTACCCTACCCTACACTACCCTATACTACACTACACTACCCTACACTACCCTACCCTACACTACCCTACCTTACACTATACTCCCCTACACTACACTACACTACCCTACCCTAACTACACTACACCTACACTATACTACCCTACCCTAAAACCAAATATTTTTTGGCTTATATTTTTTTATTTTGTTGATGAATATTTTATTTTAATACTTATTATTCTATTCCCGACGAAGGCAAATGCAAAAACACAAAAATCAGAAAATTGGCCCAATTTTGCTAATTATTTTTTGTTGAGTTCATTATTGTCAGGAGAAGGTTTTAGGGTAGTGTAGGGTAGGGTAGTGTAGGGCAGTGTAAGGTGGAACGAAGTTCCCCGGGACAGCTACGAGTTATAAATAAATGCCAAATTCTGTTTCACAAAGTTATACTAAATTAAGAAACAAAATTAAAATTAGTAAAGAGAGTATCACATAATACTAAATATAATATGATCCTAGATGTAGTCCAATCATCATTTTGACAGAATAATTACTGCAAAATATGAATTTACAAAAGCGGCAATGTACTAGATCTAGGATCATGAATATGATACAGTATTATATCCCCCTGAGAGCCTATAAGGTGTTTACTTTTTTATGTTTGGTACAACGTTATCATAAATAATAAAGGACATTAAGGAAAAGTCTACTTTTGTGCCTAACTTCTTACTGAACTCAGAAACTGGTTACTCAGATTGAATTATGAAATTAAGTTATGCTCGTTTAGGCGAATACAATTTGATTAAGGGTTGCTTCCTTTTGTTTTTGTTAAAATTATTTAATCTTTTGAAACTGAAAGATATTTACTGAGACAATTGATATTTGATAATGGACAATTATGTAAAAATAAAAATATAATTTAAGAAAACAATGTTTGTTAGGTAGGTATAGAAATTATAGGATTCGAGTAAATCTAATATCTTTAAACGAGCAATTCTTATATATATATAATCTGAATCTAGGAAACAGCTCCAACGATTTGCTTGAGAATTGGTATACGGGGGTTTTTGGGGGCGAAAAATCGATCTAGATAGGACACCTTCTATTCGCTGATGATATCTTGGCAATGGCTGAGACCATGGAAGACTAAGGCTCGTTGCTCGATTGCCTCAGTAGAGCCTCTCAACAAGTGGATCTTAGAATGAACATGAACTAGAAAACTTTAAAGGAGTGTGCGTGTCGCACCAGGAGTTTAGTCATGAATCAATTTGTTTTTGCTCTCTGGCTTTGCCCTGTGCGGAGCTCGGCCTCCGGTCTCACAGGGCGGGCTCCGGGCTTTGCCCTACACGGATCTCGGCCTTCGGCCTCGCAGGGAGCGCTACGAGCTTCATCCTACGCGGAGCTTAGCGTCCGGCCTCGCAGGGCACGCTGCGGGGTTTGCCTTACGCGGAGCTTAGCCTCCGGTCTTGCAGGGCGCACCCTACAGCCTTGCATTAGACGGTATGGCAATGGAGCCTCAGTTATTGTAATTAAAAAAAACGTAATGCCAATTAACGTTATTTTAATCCACCTGGACTTAAACTTAGAGAAATATATATCAATCGTCGAATCCAACTTGGCTGGGCAGCGTTCGGGAAGCTTCGCAATATCTTCACGTCCCATAGAACGCAGTGTATCTTTGACCAGTGTGTGTTACCAGTGATGACATACGGAACTGAGACATGGTCGCTTATTTCAGGCTTCATAAGATGATTCAAGGTCACCCAAAGGACAATGGAACGTGCTATGCTCTGAGTTTCTCTGCGTGATCGAATCACAAACGTATAGAGATCCGTAGGAGAACCAAAGTAACCGACTTAGCTCTCAGATTCCCTAAAACTTAAGTGGCAGTGGTTGGGGCACAGAGCTCTTAGAACTGATAGTCGTTGGATCAATGAAGTTCTCGAGTAGCGACCACAGGAAAACACAGCGTAGGCAGACCGATGACCTAGTGAAGGTCACAGGAAGTCGCTGGTTGCGGGCAGCACAGGACCGGTTGACGTGGAAATTCTTTGGGGAGGTATTTGTCCAGCAGTGGATGTCTCTTGGCTGATATGATTTCAGAAAATCCGTTTAATATTTTTTGGTTCACATGCAAAGGAGACCCCGAGCATCGCTCGGTCACCCAGGTAGTTACATATTAGGTGTTTTATATGTATTACCAACCGTGTATAGAAAAAAATAGGCACCGGAAAATAGCAATAATTTTGTGTGTTATATTACTGGTCGTGTATGGAAATAATAGGAATCGGGTAAATACGTTAAATAAATACTTTACGCGGTACATACAGCGCACTGCACGTGCAGTATAACAACGCGTTCAGGATGCTGTTTGGGCTGCCGAGAAACTGTAGTGCATCAACAATGTTTGCTGAGGCGCAGATCGATTGCTTTTTCGCAATAATGCGAAAGCGTTGCGCCTCACTACTAAACCGTGTCCGGTGTAGCGCGAACGGTATCCTGAACGCCTGAGCACAGATTACTAATTAGTTACTAGCCTGACCGCGCTGGCAGAGCACTGGCACTCGCCGCTGATGGCGCGCTGGGCGCGGCTGCACGCTCCCGTCGTCGCCGTCGCGCCTCGTCGCCTCAAGCCGCTCGACAATTTTAATTTTCGTTATTTCTTCATTTATGATTTTGTTGATACTATGATAATTTGAATTGACATTTTTACTAACATAGTTTTTAAGTGGTTTAACTAACAATTCTATGGATTTTTACAATCTGAAAATTCTGAAATAAAAATTGATTTGATTTTAATTAACAATATTATATGTATATTATTACCGAACGTAGCTAATTCGTTGAAGCGGTCGAAGCTGTGTCATTTGCGTGGTTGGATTGATCACGCAGGTTAACCGACCTAAAGCACGGTAATAACCTAGATAGCTCTAACTGTTAGTGGCGTTTTTAACCGACTTCAGGTTTCTCAATTCGACCGTATATTTTTTTTTCTTTATGTGTGTTCGCGGATAACTTCGTCGTTTATGAACCGAATTTGATGATTATTTTTTTGTTGGAAAGGAGATATCTCAAGGGTCGTACCATGATAAGGAAACCAAGATCTGATGATGGCATCCCAGAGAAATCGAGGGCAAACTTAGTTTTCTGTTTGAAGTACGTTTTTTTTTGTTCAAATTTATTAACGACCGCTTCCGTGCTTCGCAAGGCACAAAGCCGTTGGTGCCGTTTGCTATCACTAGATGGCAGTCGTTAAGCCGTCTCAGATGTGCCTGGCTTTAAAAAACTTCTGACCATGGGGTTTTCCACTAGCCCTACAACCTCCACCAACCCGGACTTGGCCCCCGTGTGTGGAATATGGCCTAAGCCAGGTCCCCGTCACTCGGTCGAGCAGGCGAGATAAGTACCTACACTTGCCTACACACAGGCCGCGCTCCGCTCGTCAGTGCAGCAAGTGCAGCGCTAGAACGCCGTACTATCGCCGCCGCAACACGCGCGCCGCCCGTGTACGCAGTTATAACCGCTAAGTCGAGCGCCTTAATACCCATGTTTCCGTGTATGGGAAGGAGTAGGTGAATTAATACGAAGTAACTAGTATCTATGCCTAAGCTTCCCAAGCTTAGGAAGATACTCATGCCCCCACAGTGGGGACGTTACGGATTAAAAACGTTACCGATATAACAAAGTCTTTAAAAAAATACTTGTTACTTTGTTTATCACTCTAATTACGCAAAACGCACCGTAATTTACGTAAAATCTTAATAAATTTCTAAGAAAAACTGACTAAGAACTAAGTTTTATAATTTAATTAAAGTCTTCCACGACAAAATTGAGGTACATACCTACCTACTTGTGTGTACACTGACTAGCAAAGAAAACGGGTCGATAATAAAAAATGCGATATCTTTTAAAATATTTAAGCAATCCCTTTAAAATAACAACTAACTTCAAGTTTATTTAATTACGAATAATCGAAGGAAAGAAAAGTAGGCTATATGTTAATCTAGGTCCTAATCTGACAACCAACAAAATTTCATCCAGATCCATTCAGCGGTTCAGGCTTGAAATAGTAACAAACATCCATATGTTCATACATACAAACTTACACATTTATAATATTAGTAGGATTTCCAGGTGACTTAGAAACAACTTAGGCGTATACAAATAAAAAAGAAAAACTGGCCAAGTGCGAGTCGGACTCACGAAATTTGAGTTCCCTACCACCACTTCTCGTTGGAATAATTAAATGGACCACTTCCAGGTGACTTTTTAATTAGAGATTTGGATTTGAAATAGGTTCATTGGGCGTATTATAAACTGGCTAAGCGCGACATGTGCTTGCGCACCGAGGGTTCGATACCACCAAAAACATCTAAATACTTGAATAAAGATAGGAAATTAGTATCAGTACTTCACAAAAAAAAATATATATATATTCTTTATTGCACACAAATATTTACATGAAAAACAATTAGAAAGGACATATACAAAGGTGGACTTATCTCTATAAGAGATCTCTTCCAGCCACCCTTACCGGGTGTTATGAGAATTCAAAGGACGGGTGGTAAACCTGTGTACCAAAAATTATACTAAATACTAATTTATTTACATACCGATAGTAAATAAATTAATAATATACATAATACATACCTAAAAATAGAATACTTACTATTCTTCATCATATCAGCCACAAATCGTCCACTGCTGGACAAAGGCCTCCCCCAAGGATTTCCACGACGACCGGTCCTGCGCTGCCCGCATCCATCGGCTTCCCACGACCTTCACCAGGTCATCGGTCCACCGCGTGGGAGGCCTGCCTACGCTACGTTTTCCGGTGCGCGGTCGCCACTCGAGAACTTTACTGTCCCATCGGCCATCTGTTCTACGAGCTATGTGCCCTGCCCACTGCCACTTCAGTTTAGCTATTCTACTAAAATAAATATATACAAATAAACTTTTGTAGGGAAAGAAGATGCTCTTTAAGTTTGTTTTTGAAAGAGTTAACAGAGGGGCAGTCGCGAATGTTGGCGGGTAATTTATTCCAGAGGTTCGCAGCTTCAACAGTGAACGAGTTGGAGAAGAATTTGGTATTGCAGCGGGGAACTACTAGAGTTTTGGTGACGCATAAACGTCTGGGTGGGGAAGGCACGGGTAGTAGGTGGAAACGGGAACGGAGATATTCAGGACAGGAAGGGTTTTTAAGGATTTTGTACATAATTGCGAGGATGTGTATATTACGACGCTGACGAACAGGGAGCCATTTAAGCCTAGCGCGATATTCAGAAATATGGTCGAACTTTCGCAAGCCGAACACAAACCTTATGGCGAGATTTTGTAAGCGCTCGAGCTTATTAAGGAGCTCCTCAGTGGCGTCCAAATAACATATATCCGCATAATCGAGCAGCGGTAACAGAAGAGTTTGGGCGAGCATAACTTTTGTTTTATGAGGCAAAAAGAACTGGAGTCGCTTAAGGGAGTGGTAAGAAAAATGCATACGCCTACTGACGTCATTGTTGTGAGAGGACCACGACAGGTTGGAGTCCATGATAAGACCCAAATTCCGGGTCTTCTCAGTAAACGGTATCGCAACGCCATCTTAGCATATTGAGGGTAAGCACTGATCCAAGCTACCCCTCAAGCGACTGCTACGAATAATGATAGACTGCGATTTGGAAGGGTTGATTACGAGACCGAAAGATTTAGCCCATTTCTGTACCGCTGCTAGATCAGCATTGATGGAGTTGATGGCAAATGAGGCCTCGAAAACAGGGAAGTGGGCATAGATCTGCAGATTTTTGGCATAAAGATGTAACTGGCAAGTGAGCACTTTAGTGATCTGATTGATAAATATCGAAAAAAGAAGAGGCGATAGAACTCCACCCTGAGGTACACCAGCTGATAGCTCGCACGAATCCAACAGCGATTTGTCTGTTTTTACATATTGGCGCCGTCCTCGGAGGTAGGAGTCAAACCAGGGAATAATTAAGTCAGGGATATGGGATGATCTGAGGATACTTAGGAGAATATCAAAGTCTACCGAGTTAAATGCATTGCTGAAATCAAGTAGAGTTACCAGCGTAAATTTTTCATCATCCATTGCGTAACGGATGTCATCAGTGACGTTCAGCAATGCACTAACCGTACTATGATGGGGACGAAAACCGGACGGAAAAGTGCTGAGAAGGTCATTCCTATAAAGATATTTGTAAAGCTGGTGGTACACACAACCTTCTAGCACCTTGGATAGGATGGGAAGAATGGAGATAGGACGATACTGGGAAAACGAACTGGGGTTGGGTTTTTTAGGAAGAGGGATAACATGAGCCAGCTTCCACGCACTTGGAAATGTATTCGAGGATAATGAGATGTTCATGATGTGAGTAATAACCGGGACTACGCTGTCCAAGATTGGAAGCAGCATTTCACGGCTCAAACTATCACTACCCACCGCCCTCGTCGAGATCGCTGCAATACTTCGCCTAACATCAACCTCGAACAAGTCGATAAACTCGAACGGGTCACAGTCAGGCAGAGGCAAATCGGCCAGGGAGCGTAGAGATGCAGATTTGATAGACTCATCTAGTGTGACTGGGGGAGTCGAAAAATTACGGTTGAGGTCATCCAAGTCCAGTGCGCCACATTGTCTATCAGAGCTCCCGCCCACTCCTAGTGTCTCTAAGAAGCGCCATGTTTGTGCCGGGGAGATGTTTTGTAAATGTTTTAGCATCTCTGCACATCTGATTACAAATATTGCGAATCTTCTTGTATGCGACAAAATGTTGATTAGTAGGGTCCTTTTTATGTTTCACTTTGGCCCTGTCGCGTTTAGCCATTATACGCTTAAGATTTGGAGTGAGCCAAGGTGGAAAATGCTTCACACGAACAGGTCGCAGAGGGGCGTGAATATCAAATAGTTCACGAAGCATGGTATTTAAAATGTCTACTTTATTGTCAACGGAAACGGCTGCATACAAGGAGGACCAGTTTAGATTTGCTGCGTCTTCCTTTAGTCGGTCCACGTCCATATCTCGGAAATTCCGACGAAGGACGACCTTACCTTTGCGCTTGGGAGGCCGCAATTTATAAGAAAGATGGATAAGATCATGGTACAAAAACGGAGCGGTCAGCTGTCCATGTGACGCAACCAAACTGTCCTTGGAAACAATCGCTAAAACAATTAGAGATGGCCTGGAATTTGGGTAATGGTGTGTAGCAAAAGACGGGAGTATTTTCAGGTCAAGGCCTGAAACCACTTCCTGCAGGCTGCGACACCTGCAATCGTTTTTCAACTGACAGGTATTCAAGTCACCCATCAGTATGACATGATCATAATCAGCACGATGAGCTGCCAAAATGGTTTCCAGAGAGTTAAAACAGTTTATTTTATCGATGGCCGATGGGGCAGTAAAGTTTTCGAGTGGCGACCGCGCACCAGAAAAAGTAGCGTAAGCAGGCCTCCCACGCGGTGGACCGATGACCTGGTGAAGATCGCGGGAAGCCGATGGATGCGGGCAGCGCAGGACCGGTCGTCGTGGAAATCCTTGGGGGAGGCCTTTGTCCAGCAGTGGACGATTTGTGGCTGATATGATGATGATGATTTTATCGCTACGACAATAAGTACATCATCATATCAGCCACAAATCGTCCACTGCTGGACAAAGGCCTCCCCCAAGGATTTCCACGACGACCGGTCCTGCGCTGCCCGCATCCATCGGCTTCCTGCGACCTTCACCAGGTCATCGGTCCACCGCGTGGGAGGCCTGCCTACGCTACGTTTTCCGGTGCGCAGTCGCCACTCGAGAACTTTACTACCCCATCGGCCATCTGTTCTACGAGCTATGTGCCCTGCCCACTGCCACTTCAGTTTAGCGATTCTGTGAGCTATGTCGGTTACTTTAGTTCTCCTGCGGATCTCCTCGTTTCTGATTCGATCACGCAGAGAAACTCCGAGCATAGCACGCTTCATTGCCCTTTGGGTGACCTTGAGCTTTCTTATGAGGCCCATATGAACATATGACCCATATGACTATGGGCCTCACAATAAGTACACCAAGAAGTGATTTCGTGTGATGCACTGTGATTTCCACAAGATGTTCAAGAGATGCAACATAAGGCAATCCGCTTGAGGACTGACTCACAATAGCACTTGGGATGTCAGCATGAAGATAAATACAAAAATATGATATCCCAATAATACATAGATGTAAAATGGGGCCAAGTTCGATATAAAAAATTACCTCGATCTAAATAGGTGGATACCAAGTTCTATAGAGGTTCCTAAATCATAGCTAGGAAACTTCAAATAGAAATATTTATTTTAGACTTCTCCAAATAATACAAAATGTACAATGGTTTTCAGTTGCTTTAAAAAATTGTTATGTTATGTTGGGATAGGGTATTTCTTGTGCTAAAATTCATTATTCTGATCAAATTGAGTTAAAAAATTTTCAGTAACCACTGAGGAGTGTACCAGAATTCTGACAATGCTTGAAGACGGGCGCGAATCCTGACTGTATTATACAGCGAGAACTGTTGGTGTGTGTCGCTATTAACCATTCAAAAAGTGCTCCAGCGATTTGAAGAGACTGGCTCCAATATTCGTAGACAAGGAACAGGCCGAACAAGGTTCACGACAGCGCGGGAGGATCGCAATATGGTGTCAACAATATTGAGAAATCAATTTCAAACGGCTGTTGAAGTCAAAAATCACTTTCTATGCGCTGGAGGAAGCAATCCGAGCACGTGTAAAGTGAAACGGCATCTTACTCAAGCAAACATGAAGCAATTTAGACCCGCCAATGGACCAAAACTCGAAAGGTAGCATCGATATTCAAGGCTGAGTTACGCTAGAGAAAACACGAATTGGACTACCGATGACTGGTCAGCAGTTATGTTTTCGGCCGAGTCGAGATTCATACTATTGCATTGAAGAGAAAGTGTCATACAGCGGAGGCTCCATACACGTGTGGGCTGGAATTTCTTCGAAAACCCCACCTACGATTAGCTAGTGGTAATCGTAAAAGGAACTTTAACTGCAGACAGATACGCCTCACTGTTATGCCCTCACTGTTATACCCTAAGGGTCGGTAAGTGGGGACGCTATATCATAAACTTGGTAGTTTTAGCGTATCTGGTAGATATACCTACGAAAGGGGAATGCAGACAGATACGTGAATGAAATCTTAATTGAATATGTTGGCCCATTTTTTATAAACACGGGCGAGAACGCTATCGTTATGCAAGATACGCTCGTCCCCATACAGCTCGGATAGTGTTCGACTACCTTGATGATGTCGCTATCACACGCATGGAGGGCCAGCACGCAGCCCAGACTTGAACCACACCCTGGCCACTTCATACAACGGGCCAGAAATGACAACAATTACGAATGACGGAAAAAACAAAATGGCGGCGAAATCCTATACGTTCGACAACCAAACTGTAGCCAATCTGTATCAATCTTGGTGATGAGGGGTGAGGTCGCAATCTAAAGAGCGGCAGGGAGTGCCCATACTGTGTGTTAGTACTAATATAATATTATATACTTTGCTTGAACCCCATCGAGCATGCCTGGGATGAACTGGGACGGCGTGTACGCCAGCGGTATTCCCCTCCAATCACGCTTCGTGAACAAAGAAGCACTGACATAGGAATGGGAGAATATTCTTCAGCATTGGCTCAAAAATTTAGTAGAAAGCATGCCAAACCATGTAACAGCTGTTTTAGTAGCTCATGGTGGTAATAAAAAATATTGAAATGCGTGAAAATTGCACATTTGACACCGTAGCACATTTTTTTTATCACAACTGGTAAGCCCTTGGCATCATCTCACCTAATGGTAAGTGACGATGAAGCCGAAGATAGAAGCGGGCTTACCAAGATAGCACAATAGATAGATATATAGATAGCAACCGTAGCACATTTTTCGAAATCAAGCGAAAAGTTGTCATTTTTACTTGACCTACTTTAACATAAAACAAACTTTATAATCTTGAACTTTTATGACTTATTTTAATTTAAAAATATAAATAGGACTCAACCGGTAACGACAAGGTCCTCCTATGCAGAGGTGCCGGGTTGAAATCCGGACAGCCAATGAAACAATGAGTTTTTCGAAACTTACGTACATATACTCACCGATTGCTTTAACGGTGAAGGAAA
Organism: Coleophora flavipennella; assembly: GCA_947284805.1. NCBI lineage: Eukaryota > Metazoa > Arthropoda > Insecta > Lepidoptera > Coleophoridae > Coleophora > Coleophora flavipennella. The sequence goes on along the minus strand of OX369287.1, from coordinate 5,610,533 downwards.
ACATCGTGAGGAAACCTGCACAACACAAATGCGAAGAAACTCGAAGGTTGTGTGTGAAGTCGACCAACCCGCACTGGGCCTGCGTGGTCGACTAAGGCCCGATCGCCCTAATTCAGGGCAGGCTCGAGCCCCTCGGTGAGGACGTATATGAGCTGATATGATGATGATGAATATAAAATTGTCTATAATACAAAATTTATTCCATAAAGCTAGTTACAATATTTTGAAAGTTATTGAGGTTTTTGTTACCGACCCGTTTTCTTTGCTGTCGAGTGTATTATCCAATTACCCAACCTGGTATAATTTATAAGTCGTCGGTAGAACCTGCGAAGGCTTCCAGCTTCCCTTTCTGTCGAGAGCCCTTGACATTGTCCTAATGAAGGCATCTCGCCTTCCTTTGAGCGGGCGTAGGGCCTTTTGAAAACTTCGAAACAAACAAAATTGAGGAGACCTGAAGAAGGCAAAAAACCGGCCAAGATTATTAATACTTTCCTAAAGGGGATGATATTTTTTTAGATGTAGTGACCTAATTTTATATGATCCTAGCTGTCCCGGCGAACTTCATTCCACCTTACACTACACTACACTAACCTACACTACCCTACCCAACTCTACAAAACCCTACCCTACCCTACACTACCCTACCCTAAACTACCCTACCCTACACTACACTACACCACCCTAACCTTCCTACCCTACCCTTCCTACCCTACACTACACTACCCTACACTACTCTACCCTAAACTACACTTCACTAACCTACCCTACCCTAACTACACTACACCTACACTACACTACCCTACCGTACCCTAAAACCAAATATTTTTTGATTGATAATATATTTTTTTATTGATGAATATCATATTTTAATATTTATTATCCTATTATAAATATATCCTATGGAAGTTGACTCTATAGAATCTGAAGAATTCCCGAATTTTATTTACATCAAATTGTACAATTATTAATTGGCAATGTTAAACATTTAAAAACAACCAACTTGAATCGCAAAAAAAAAGTTACAAAATTCCTAACAACCGACTTCAAAAAAAATTCACTCAAAAGTATGAAATAATATTTTTATATATAAATACCGAAATTAACCAACCAACAATAACGAAGTCAAAGGTAGGTACGAGTCAAATTAGGTGACCATAATTTTTTTGAGGTCGGTGACAGCACACAGCTACCAAATGTTTTAGATTCGATGGCTTTGTTGGCACCGACCTCAAAAAAAATTATAGGCCCCTAATTTGATTCATATTCCATATTCGATTCCATCATCAGATTCTTACTTGGTGAAGAATACAACTATCGATCTATTCGTTTCTACGTTAAAAGAATTATGCTCCAACTCTTAACCGTTAAGGAGTTTTACCTTCCATCATGAGCTATCAACATGAGATGTTGACTTCCATACGCAAATACTTGAATAGCTTTAGAAAAAATATGAAACACGTGATATGTTCCTATAAAATTTCAGGGTCCTTTGATTTCTCTGGGATCCCATCATCAGATCCTGACTTGGTAACAATGGGACCACCTTGGAAGTAAAACTCTTTCGAATAAAAAGGAATTTTGAAAATCGGTCCACAATTGACAGAGTAATCGGTAAACAAACATTAATAAAATGTAAAATAATTTTAAACAAAAAAACCGACTTCAAATGCACTAGTCGCCACTACGATTTTTGAAGGTTCCCTCGATTTCTCTGGGATGCCATCATCAGATCCTGGTTTCCTTATCATGGTACTACCCTTGGAAAATCTACTTTCCAACAAAAAAAGAATCATCAAAATCGGTTCATAAACGACGAAGTTATGCGCGAACACACATAAAAAAAATTATAATATATACGGTCAAATTTAAAAAAACTTCCTCCTTTTTTTGAAGTCGGTTAAAAAATATACAGTAGAACATAGAACCTCCTCCTTTTTGAAGTCGTAGTCGGGTTAAAACTCCAATTTTCTCTGCTTTTCTTTTTGGTTTTGTTATTTTGCCTAAATGTACTCTGTTTGATTTCAATACAATTATTAAGGTAAACATTATAAATCTGAAAGTAAAAGGGGTCCCCATACAAAAAAACTTGTTTAAAACGTTTTTTGTTTTCGCCCTGTCGCAAAAACGGTGTGCATATAACTTGGTGATATTATATTAAAAATCTTAAAGTAAATAAAACATGATGAAACCGGCCAAGTGTGAGTCTTTTTTTTTTTTTTTTTTTATTAACAATTGGTAAACCCTTGACTTTTGTTTGTCTTACTCGCGCTAAGGATCCCGAACTGAATCTAAACAAATTCTGTCGTTCTTGTTGATATCTTTTGATTGAAATTAATAGGTATCATTGTTGTAGATTATTGTTGAGGTAGAAAACAGTGTTTAATGTTTATTTAATTGTTATAAAGTACTTAATTCCATGTCACAAATCAATTTAAAGTACTTATTAAATATCATGAACAATAAATCGGCCGCTGGCTTCGTCACATTGAAATCCCGTCCAGACATTAGGAAATCATCTAGTTTTGACACTTTCAAAAGTAAGCTACAGAAACTTTTACACATAACATAACGAATTTTTGACATACAAGGGTTAATCTAAATATAAAATGTTATTTCAGATTTTTTTCATAATGTTAAACGTTTCAAAATATTTCAACTTTAACAATAATTTTACTTTAATTTTATGTGTTATTATAATAACGTGACTTGTATATATAAGTTACCAATAAATATATGTCCATGTCTATGACTCACACCCGGCCCAAATATTGATTGATTGATTGATTGAAAACACTTTATTGCACAACATAAGAGAAAAAAAATAGATACAATGATTAAGGAAGTTGTATAGGCGGTCTTATCGCTAACAAGCAATCTCTTCCAGACAACCTTTAAGTGAAGGAAACATGAGAAATCACTATTGTAGGGTAGCAGTGGGCAATAAACAAATTCATAGAGAAAATTCAGATGTGTAGTGGTGCGGAATCCTCGGTGCGCGAGTTCGACTCGCACTTGGCTGATTTTTTATGGGACAAAACCCTAATAAGCACAAAATTGACACGTATGTGACAAAACGACCCGAGCCACGAGTAAATTTGAAACTGCGAAGAACTCGTAAACGATGAAACCACCCACTTTGAATTTATGGTGTACTTAAGACAGCAATAAAAATCTTCCGACAGAAAAAAAATGGATTGGTGGTCGTGAGAAGATGGAGTTACTGAATCAAACAATTATGGCCCCTCATATTTCTTTTCCAAAATAGGTACGTGCCTTCAAAAATATCTTGTACATCATGAATTACATTGTTAGTAAGCTTTTTCTTGAGGCTTTGCGTTTTTGGGGTTCCATGTTCAACCAGGAACCTGTAGTTTCGTTTAACTCAGAGACTCTTAATACCTACTAAAAATCTGTAATTTAGCCGTAAAATACATTTTAATAACCGACAAAGTAGATAAAATCTTGAAAAAAATTTTTTTTTTCAAATATGCTTGGAAATTTGAGCACTATTTTGACAACCTTCTTCTACATAAATTGAATTTGCTGTACCAGCCAAATACAAAAGGCCGTCAAAAGTTGTATGAAAATCATATTTTTTCGTGTTTAGCGGCAAAATAAATTACTGTGTACCTAAACTCATATATGTTGTGTAGTTTAAAAATGGAACGATCTTTTAATCCGAAACATGGAAACGTGGAATTACACGGGGAAGGCCTATGTCCAGCAGTGGACGTCCTTCGACTGATATGACGATGGAAACCAAGGAGGTAATTATTAAAGGTTTTATTTAAATTTCGAGCTCACTTGCAAATAGAAAGCTGTTTATTGAAAAAAAACAAAACAAATGAACACTTCGACGCAATTTCGGCGAAAACTATAGTTCGTTGTTCGTCATTGATATAGAAAAGTAATTGTATTTGACAAAATGAGTATAAACTCATAACATAGGTTAAGACAACGAGTGTGATGAACTGAGTTTACCGTCACCTAAAATTCAAGAGGTGGCAAGACCCGTCAACAAAACTTGTTGCCGCCAAAATCGAAAGAAATATGAGTACTACATATTAATTTCTGCGCATTATTTGAGAAAAATACTATACAAGCCTTGGCCACAACTAAACTTAGATATTTACACGTTCGTCCATCCATGCCTCTTTTGCTGGCCACTGCACAGTAAAACAGTATAATAGTGTAACTTAACTACACGTAAAGTAGGGGCGAATTTTTTTTCTTGTCTATCCCGTATTCTTCTTGTTCTTTGCGTGTCGATGACAAATTAAATCATTCCGGCCCAGAACTTAGCCACTTCGACTGCACTATTTGTGACGTCCATTAAGTCCTGCTGCGAACAGTTGACAGGGCAGGCAGGACAGGAAACTAAATGAGCCATGGACTGCACCGCTCCACACACACAGTCCAAATTTGGGTTTTCCGAGAGTCCCCACCTGAACATGTTCTCCTTGCTCCGGCCGACCTGAGTCCGAAGTCGATTTAAAGACTTCCAGATCGGCCATGGTAATACATGTCCAGCCGGCAGACTCTCAGAAAGCGGGACAAAATCCCGTGTTGTGGGATATCGTTGTATAGGTCGTTCAAAAATATTGCGGGTATGTGATAACCATTTTTGGATTCAGGAATCCGTTTGTGCGTACACTTACATTACATTACGTACCCATTGCGTTGGGGAATCTTGGTAAGCCCGCTTCCATCTTCGGCAATATCGTACCACCAGGTGAGATGTTGTCAAGGATTTACCAATTATGTATAAAAAAAAAAAAAAAAAAAAAAACTTAGTACCCATACCAAATTACTGCTTTCTAGTAATGAGAGTCTCTGAGTTAAACCTCGGACAGATGCACGGAATGACATGGTGAAACTGTTATGTGTTCCTTGATGACTACGAACCCCTAATAAAAAGGAAGCATAGCTGACGCATAGAAGGAAATTATTACCTATTATTACAGAACTTTTAGTACAGCAACTCAAACAACCCTCAAAACTGACCTTTTCCAAATTGAAATTGGCACGAAAACTTTGTTAAGTCATTTGCACAGCAATCACTGTCATTTGGTCATGGTCACGGAAATAAAATTGTGTCGGAACAGCAATTTTCTAAGTAACGAAACAAAGTATACCATATATTAACCAAAAAAAAGCAAAAGTAAACAAAAGTAATATGGAATTGACATTTAAAACTGTCAAATTCCTACTAAGTTTGTTTACATTGTGCTTTTTTTGGTTGATATAAGGTATAGAGTTCGCATGGACGTAAATATACGTTTTATTAAAAATCGCATTGTATTTTCAAAATTTAATGACATCTTTATTACTAATTGACAAGATTGCTTCTGGCCAACCAGAGAGCCATTCTATATTGGTTTATGTCCATGGTCGTAGTACATCAATGTTAACGAGCCTTTAATGTCCTGAAACAAGGTCGTTAATCCGGCTTTCGGTAGCCGTGTTATATGACCCACCCCGGAGCGATTTCATTACCATTATTTTACGATATGTCGTCAGGCAAAAACATGTGAACGTCTAGTTGTTTGTCACGAAAGTACCAAGACATGGCGTGAAATGGTGTTTTAGGGAAGATAAACTACTGATATAGAGTAGTACCAACACTTGGACAAGGCGTAATGAAATTAATGTCACACAAATTATTATTTCTCGTGCAGTGGGTGTCATTACGAGTTCGTCACATAATTAATACATTTAACAAATCTATTCTTTTTGATGTGTAACATCTTTGCTCTCACTTTCCTGCAATTTGTGGGAGTGATTTCGTGAAATGGGACGGAAAAGTGTCCCATGGGACGGAAATGTGTCCCAGGGAGTCGCGTTTTTTCAGGCTTTAAAAGCGCGGAAAAGGCAAAGGTATCTATGACCATACAGCCTAGTCTGCCGTATCTTTGCCGTCCTTTTTTCAGGCTTTAAAAGCGCGGAAAAGGCAAAGGTCTCTATGACCATACAGCCTAGTCTGCCGTATCTTTGCCGTCCTTTTATAAAGTATTTTGTCGCATGTTACACATCATATGCGAGTACTGTAGGTCTCGCTCGAATTTTTTTTTTAAATAACTTGTAATGTTTATATGTTTGTTTGGGTAGGTTCAGATTCAGATTCAAACATATATTAGACACTATCTGTCCCAGCGAACTTCATACCGCCCTATTCTACACTACACTACACTGCACTACACTACACTACACTGCACTTCACTACACTGCACTACACTACACTGCACTACCTGTCCGGGAACCTCCAGTTAACGAGTCCTACACCATTTTTTTACATCCTGTATAGACAACTTTAACAAGGAGAAAAAGCTCAATACTCAAGAAACTGAACCAGTATTTTCCCGCATTTCAGTATCATTGTTCAAGATTAAAAGTTTCTCGTAAGCCATACAAAGACCGATCAATGATACAAGTATATAGGTAAGTACTATAGTACTCTCTCTCCCGGAAATTGTGGTTCTTATAGAAGCTTATTTATTTTCCTTACCTACAAAGTGTTTTGCTTTGACAAAATTTTGAAGAGCTGGGTATATTTAGGTATAAGTACAATAAAATACAGAATTAAAGCGACAAAATTTTGCCTTTTTTGTCATTCAGTTCGGACTTCTTAACCCGACTACGACTTACACTTTTTTATTATTTTTTACTTGACTTGAGTATGAGTACTATAATCACACCAAGTTTCACGCTTGTATGTATTACCGTTTTAAAGATAGAGCTAAATCAAATAAACTTCTAAAGACTTATAAAAAATCGTTTTTTGTTTGGAAAATCCCCTTATTTTTTCACTTTTCAAATTTTTTGTATAAATTGTTATAGCGGCAACAGAAATACACATTATGTGAAAATTTCAACTGTCTACCTATTACGATTTATGAAATACAGCCCGCTGACAGACTGACAGACAGACAGCGAAGGCTTATTATTAGCACAGTATTACGATATGGCTTACAGTAGCGCAACGCCTTTGATGTCGCACGATGTGCCACCGGCATAAGTACTAGCTCATACTAGGCTGTGCCCCGCCGCCCGCTGTCCCGCAAATACCCTTTCGTTGCTTTGCGTAAGTACATTCGTTGCGCTACTGTAAGCTACTATATTGTAATACTGTGGTATTAGGGTCCCGTTGGGTGTATGGAGGGTTACAAAACATAAAAATCGACTGGAATTATATTAGTAATCATTATAATTTCCTTGCTTTGTTTGAGTAAAGCACTCTATACAGACCTCGGCCGGAACGGCAGTGGGGATTCGTATTATTTAAACTCTACCTACTTATCCAGAAATGTATTACTTCCCGGCCTTTCCAGTAAAGTGCTATAGTTTATTACTTAAAGAAAATGATTACAGCAAAAATGTTCTCTAAGTACTCTAAAAGTCCTTTATGAATAATTTTCTTGTGTGTCCTGACAGGTCGTACTACAGCTTTTCATTTATCTACCCTTGTCAAGTGGCACGGCTTCATTTATAATAAGGAGTGAGTATGACGTCACTAAGAGAGTCTTTAGGAAATGTAAAGCATATTACGAATCACGTCTGTGTTTTCTACTAGATCCTCGGAAACTAGGGGCTGGGAAAAATATTTTGTATATCTGTGAATGGTGCCGCTATTTGCATGTCGGCCGTCTTGACGGAGTTGAAGAGTCTTCGAACGTTTCATTAGGGTTCCGTTCCTGAAAAGGTAAAAACGGAACCATTATAGGATCAGTCGTGTGATATTCAGCCTATACGCACGAAGCATTAGGCTTCCTCATTTATTATGCGGACAGCGATGAAATGGAACTCCTTGCCTGCATCTGGGTTTCCCGACTCTTACGATTAAGGAACTCCAAGGCGAGAGTGAATAGGCATAATTTGAGTTTGCATGCACCGTACTTGACTACATCGTCCTTACCATCAGGTGAGATGTTGTCAAACAAACTCAAATTTTTATTTAAAAAGTTAAAAAAATTTAAAACATCGTACACAACAAAAAAATATATATATATATGTATAAGAAAATAATATAAAAACCGACATAGCTCACAGAATCTCTAAACTGAAGTGGCAGTGGGCAGGGCACATATGTAGTAGAACAGATGGCCGATGGGGCAGTAAAGTTCTCCAGTGGCAACCGCGCACAGGAAAACGTAGCGTAGGCAGGCCTCCCACGCGTTGGCCCGACGACCTGGTGAAGATCGCGGGAAGCCGATGGATGAAAGGACCGGTCGTCGTGGAAATCCTTGGGGGTGGCCTTTGTCCAGCAGTGGACAATTTTCGGCTGATATGATGATAAAAACAGATTTAAAACAAACCTTCAGACCTTCTCTGATCAAACTCAAGCCTATTTTCCGAAATAAAAATACCATAAGAGACCAATGAGTAATTGAATTCTAGTCTAGTTATCTCGAAACCAATATCCGCTTAAAGCGCTGAGTCACTTGAAAATTTAATACTTTGATCGAAGGTAAATTCAATACTAACGGGATTGAAATACCTGCGGAAACCTTGTGGAACTAGCTCTCGCCGAAGCTGTTGATTGTATTTAAAATGTTTACCGGTAGCCATTTGCATTTATTTTTATTTGAGTGCGTTTGACTGCAACTCACCTGATGGTAAGTGACGATGTAGTCGAGGATGGTCGGTACACGCAAACTCAAATAATGCCTATTCACTCTTGCCTTGAAGATCCCCAAATTATAGGAATCTGGAAACAATGAAGCAGGCAAGGAGTTCCTGCATGGCACAAAGTTTCATGATTGTGGATTTTAAGCACTTGGAACTTCCTGGAATTTGAGCATACTCTGTTATTTGTGGATGATGTAGACGTACGTTGGGGGTAGAAGTAAATTATCAACAGCCAAGTCATGGTGACTAGAGTATCTATCTATTTTGTTGTGAGTTGCTGTGGCGTTAAAGAAATATTTTCTAAATTCCTCGTGAAAATAGGGAATCGGATTGCATCAAAAATAAAATCTGAAATATGATTTCCTAAATTGCTCTCCTCTTGAAGTTTCAAAAAGCCTTACTTGTTTTGTTTTTCTATCAGGTCTTCAATTTTTAATTGATCAAATTCACAAAATAAGTTCGTCACTGACGCTAAAAATCTATGACGTCACTTGTGGGTATTTCAAACATTTTTAGAACAAAATTTCGTTTTTGACAGATCATAAAAAGTAACTCAAATGACTAGCAGTCCGATCCCCTATTGAAAATCATGTCTTACTATGTTTTATACAGGTTGTAAAAAAATTGGTGCAAGTCCCGTTAACTGGGGCTTCTACTCATTATACTGAACAACTTTTGTTCTACGAATTTGCTGAAATCACAAAAAAAAACTTTGACTCTTCATACAAATCGATCAGCTGATTGACCATATTTTTGCATTTTAGTATGGAGGGTCCAATTTTGTCTGAGAATTGACTATGGGTTCCTTGGGGAAAGTTCTTCAGTATGTTTAGTAGAACCTCCAGTTAACGGTTCCTACACCATTTTTTTACACTTTGTATAGTGCTTATTTACTTTTATACTGCAACACACATGTTTTTGTATTTTTTTTTTGCTTTTTTTTATTTGTTTAGTTTTGTTTTTATATTATGTATATGTCTGTGATTGCAGTGACTAAAATTACTATTGTACTAAAATTACCTGTTTATTTCATCTTTCATTCCAAATAATTTTCAGAATAATATTTTATTTTACTTTTTTCATAATTGGTAAGCCATTTTATACAGGGAAAAACAAAATTGGTGTAAGATTCATTGACTGGGTGAAACTCATAATACTTAACACTTTCCCCAAGAAAATTCTCATAAAAAAGTCGATGCCCCATAAAAAAATTGCTCAGCTGATTGATTTGTATGAAGAGTTCAATTGTTTTTTTATTTTTGCAAATTGACTATGAGACCATTGTGAAGAGTTGGTCAGTATGATGAGTAGAATCCCCAGTTATCGGCTTCTACGCTAGTTGTAAGGTTACCTGACTATTGTCGTTTTGATATTAGCAATGGAGCCTGAATGGAGTAAAGCATGTAGCTCTACGAATAACTACATAAGTTCTTCGTAGATGTAGCTTGATTCCCTGTTGTAATAGCCGGAAATTTATTAAACTAGCTGTTTCCCGCGGCTTCGCCCGCGTGGACAACGTTTCTATGACTTTTCGAGGGTGCGCAGTGCAAATAAGACAGATATATTTACTGAGAAGCAGTGCAAAAAAAATATGCTTAAGTGTTAATTCAGGTCATAATCTGTCTACCCACCAAATTTCAGCGAGATCCGTTAAGTAGTTTTTGCGTGAAAGAGTAGACACAAAAGTCAGCATCCGTGACACGTATAAAACTGTTTTATTGCGTTGTGTATCCACCGTTTCCCGCCAATATCACACCTCGATCCTTGCTATCCGCAGATTATTGAAAAATCATCCCGCGCTGCTTGCGGCAAACGTTTTCCGATGAAATCGTAAATCCTAGCGAATATCCCGCAAAAGTACTTTTAGAAAACACGAACGATCTCTTCATACCCTTTTAGTACAAGAGGATTAGAATTCACTGAAAGGTTTAAAGGAGATGATTAGGGATTTAAGGCGGAAAAGCAGGCTACAGCCACAACGATTGAAATCAGGTACTGAAAATAAAGAATTACTTGAATGAAACTAACTAAAAAATAATAAAACTTGATTTTTTATGCTCTCCCGGCCAGCATCCAGGCACACTTCATACATCGGGCCAGAAATACTCGTAACATTTCAAAAAACGAATGACGGAACAAACAAAATGGCGGCGAAATCCTACACGTTCAACAACCAAACGGTAACCATTCTGTATCAATGTGGGTGACGAGGGGGTGAGGTCGCAATCTAGAGCCGGCTCATACCTGGTTCAACTGATTGCACTGGCCATACAGCGCAGAAACACAGCCAGTGTGATGTACTAACATACAGTATGGACACTCCCTGCGCTCTCTAGATTGCGAACCCGGCCCCTCGTCACCCAGATTAATACAGATTGGTTACAGTTTGGTTGTCGAACGTTTAGGATTTCGCCGCCATTTTGTTTGTTCCGTCATTCGTTTTTTGAAATGTCATTTCACGACCGAGTCTTCTTATAATTGCTCAATTCATGATTTTTTTAGTTGCTAGAGTAGAGAATTCGCAAATATACATTTAAAAAATCGTAACTTCTAAACTACAAAAAATCGCTGAACATTTATGGGATATATTCGAATACACCCAGGTGTGAGGAATCTGAAAAAAAATATTGACGTCACTTTTGGACCAGCCTGTGTAAGGGTTATTTAAGTCTTTTATAAGGTAAGAAATCTTTTTTTTAATTTTTTTTATTCGCAATTGGTAAACCCTTGACAACATCTCACCTGGTGGTAAGTGACGATGTTGCCGAAGATGGAAGCGGCCTTACCAAGATTCCCCAACGCAACGGGGAACTGGCTATCTTATCTTCATGCCGGAACACACCAATGATATCAACATTGATATTTGGCGGCAAGACTTAGATAAATTGGTGGTAGCTAGCCAGGCGGGCTTAGAAAATGCCCTACCACCAACCAAACCAAGTCTTACAATTGTCCCCGCCGGTAATCGAACCCGCGAACTCCTGTGTAAAGCCAGTGAACTTTGCCTCTGAACTACGGGAGCGGTTAAAAAATCATTCGAAGGACACTTTTGGTAGGCATGATTAGAATATTATGTACTGGAATTATTTTAAATGAAATTTTATATAATTTGTTGGCCCTCATTGAGGCAGTTTTCAACAGCTGTCACAACTTGGTATTAACGTTAAATTTCGCCTATCTAATAAGAAGAGGACCATTAAATTTATTAACAACATGAAATTCCCTAAAAATCATCACAATTTAAGGCGGTTAAAAAAATTGTTTATTTTGTTGTGTGAAAGTAATTTGAAAAGTAGTATTTAATTTTTTTTATGGTTCCGTACCTCATAAGAAAAAAAGTAGTTCTTATAGGATGACTTCGTTGTCCGACTATCTGACTGTCAAGACCTTTTTTCTCAGGAACGCGTGGACGTGCACTTCACCGGTTTTTGCAGTCTATTTATGTACTACCCGCTTATGAGCAAATCTTAATGAATGAGGTGTCAATCGATGCGTTATTATATTTATTTTAAACTTGTAGTAATAATTATAGGCTACATTTAATATACTTAAACAAAATAATTATGTTACATACAAAAAGGTTTAGGGCTGTCTGATTTTTTTTGCTGCAGTATTGAGAACACGTCTGCGAAGAAACTCGCAGGTTGTGTGTGAAGTCGAACAACACGCACTGGCCCCACGTGGTCGACTAAGAGCCGATCGTCCTATAGTACTAATATATATACTTTGCCCTAATTCAGAGTAGGTTCGAGCCCCTCGGTGGGGACGTATATGATATGATGTGATGATAATGTAGTATTGAGTGTGTGACATATGAAAGAAGAGAAAAGTTTAAAAATGTAAATATTGTCCAATATTAAAACCCGACTATGGCAAAGCCAAAAGCGTTTTTTATTTTTAATTATGAGTAGTTTTCCGTTATCGGGTTTTATTTTTTTCGTATTCACAATTGATAAGCCCTTAGCATCATCCAGACAACCCAGAAAATTATTTAGAGAAACAAAATCTGGAGGTATCCAGCGCTTACTTACGTGTGAAAACCTCAACATTACTCTCGCAATTGATGTTGTAAGCAAGCAAAACTAAAGTTGTAATGGTACCTGCCAAGGCATTCTGAGAACTTTAGGCCTGACTTCTCAAAGTTTCGACCTGTAGTCTGCCAGGTGTGTAAAAACGCACATTTATTTGGCAGCCTTTTAGTCTGTCAAGGAATAACAGACAAGTTGATCTGGAAAGTTATCAACAACATTTGAAGTACAAATTGCCTTGCTTCCAACTTTTCCATTATTTTTTTCAATCCAAACTTTTTGCAGGTGTATCTTTGTAATAATTTCGGGACAATGCTGCCTGTGATATGATAAATCAAATTCGACATTGGATTACCAAAAATTAATATATCCAAATCTGTTTAATTTTTTTTTAGCAAAAGAGTCTCCGTTTTTGTTTGGGAAATAATTTTTAACAAAAAAAAAACCGACTTCAAACAGGGAACTAAGGGTCCCCTCGATTTCTCTGGAATGCCATTATCAGATACTGGTTTCCTTATCATGGTACCACTCTTGGGATATCTCCTTTCAAACAAAAAAAGAATCATCAAAATCGGTTCATAAACGACGAAGTTATCCGCGAACACACATAAAAAATATATATATGCGGTCGAATTGAGAAACCTGCTCCTTTTTTGAAATCGGTTAAAAATGCTTTCGATTGTCCAGATGTCCGGTGGATGTCCGGATCTTTTCTTCTACGGGTCTCATCGCATCTCATGAAATTTTGTGAGCAGGTTCAATAATTATATGGAATTTTTAGTTTATTCAGTTTTTGGAAATTTTTCAAAATGGCGGAGTTATTGAAATTGTAAAACATATCATATTTCAACCATTTCGAAAAACTCTCACTAGTAGATAATAAACATAATGTCTCATATATGCACCAAATAGCATAAAAATTGGCTCCCTTTTACAAAAGACTAATCAACAAAACATGTTCAGTTACTCACCATAAACAAACAGCCAAACCCTGCCCCCACTAACCAACGTGACCGCTAAGTGTTCAACATTCAATATTGGGCGTGCATATGTGCATTAACCTTTATTAATTGAGTTAATGCCACTGTTCGACGGCGCGGCCTCGAGGCTTGGTGGCTAGGCGTATAGGCAGGTACCTACCCTTGGTCTCACCCTGAATGGTTCCCCATTCTTATTCTTAACACATTCCCTAAAATACAAAATACAAAATATAAATAAAAAAAATACAAATAATACAAAAGGCAAAATTCACCCCTCAAGTCTCTTCAATATTCTATACAAATCGTTTTTTTTGTTTTGTTTATTTTTTTGTTTATATTTTTTATTTATTTATTTTTTTATTGATTCGTTTTTATTATTTTATTTGTTTATAACTATTTTATTACAAGCTTCATATTAGTTAGTTTTTTGATTGTGATAAAGTTTGGGACAAATCTTGAAAGCTAAGTTAGAACCACATCGGGGTTTCCGATTAAGCTGAAATTTTGCATTCACTTTAAGTTTGGGGAACAAATACATGGTTAGCTAAGTGATTTCATTCTATATCCAATATGGCGGACTCCCAAAGATGGCAGACCAGTTATTTTTTATGCACCCACCTCTATGATATAGGTATCGAGTGAAAGAGTTTGCTGTTAAGAATACGAAGTAAAAAAAAATCTTTTGAAATAAAATCTTATACCAAATAGTTTTAAGGTTTTTTAGAAAATTTCTAATAATTCTGTTACGTTTTACCCTTTCAGTTATAATGCATCCTTTTAGATACATGGTCCCTAGGGTAACTCAATTTTTGTATCCATTCGGATATCGTTCCCTGACGGCCCATTGTAACGTGTTAAAGTTCAAACACGCGAGCTGTAAACGTAGGCGAGGACCAATCTCATCCTTATAATTATTATAAATGTAAAAGTTTGTATGAACATTTTTAAGTTTTTCCTTGCACTATTCCACAGTAAATATAAATAAAACACTTTGTTTATACTGCAACCGGTTTCGTGATCATCTTCAGGCAGAAGACTAATTTATTTTTTTAAGTGAGGGTAGTGTGATGCTTACTAAAAATAGGGATAACAGTTTTTAAAAAATCTACTAAAATGGTAGTTTTCTTGTCGTACTAGTACCTAAATAAATAAATAAGATAACAATTGTATCTGAATGTCAAATTAAAGAAATGTCAATTTGAAATATGGCTTATAGCTTAGGTTTTTAAATTTAAATTAAAATAACATAAAAAAGGCGACGTCGAGTGATGTGGTCTGGTCGTTAAGCAGTGGAAATTTGGTTATGAGTCTCTGTTTGTTTACATATAGGGCATTTAGTTTGCTTCCTTTCTTACAAAGATGGAGGATTTTTGATTTTTGTATCATTGAGGTGATCTGCAATGGTTGATGATGCTGACTTCTTTTGCCGACTGTAAGTGTGTTCCTTATTCCTAAATTTGATCTTTCTGCCTGTCTGCCTGACGTGAACTCCTTGGCAGGTTCTGCATGTGAGTTTATAGATGCCACTGTGTTAATTTATTGGGATTTTGCCTTTTTAAATGCAAATACGGTTTATAAAGTGACTTGGTCGAGTAAAAGGCATTTTTTTGTCCTGTGTGTCAAGGGTTCTTTTTAGTTTCTGTGATATTTCACCAAGATATGGTATTTTTCTCCAAGTCTGGGTCTAGGAAGTTTCTTCGTTTGGCTTAAGCCTGTGGTCATAATATTTTTAACTGATCTGCTTTGGATTTTTTTTCAATATCTTAAATACTAACTCAGCAGTGTATCCATTGTTGATAGCAATCTTTATGATGTTTTCTATTTTTTGGTTGAAGTTTTTCTTTGACATGGGTACATCTATCAGTCTATGGACAAAGGACAGAGTATAATAATATATTATATTTCGCTCTTTTTATTGAAGCACTAATTACTACCATCGTCACTTACCATCAGGTGACATTATCATGTTAAGGGCTTACCGATTGTGATTGAAAAAAAAAAGTAATCAATACTACTTTTAACCAAACACATTGACACTTTGCGGCATGTTTATGGTCATCTATCTGGGTGTTTCGGGGAAGCGTGAATTATATTGTCACTGTCAATTATGTTGTTTGTATAGTGTTTCTGAAAATACTGAACTCGTGTTTGCAATTTTCAATGTTGATATTATTAAGTTCGAAGAAATTCAGCGTTTTATTACCATCTTCCATTGTAAATTCAATGTGTTTGACAATGACATATATTACTGGCGTAAGGACCCGGCCAACACGCGCGACTAATGGGCCCAGCGAATTGGTGCGAAAATCGAAAGTTTCGCACACTCGCGACTCAGTCGTCTGCGGGACATTGTTCAGTGCGGTGGAAAAATATTCCATATAAAAATGCCTTATTGTGTTGTTAGAGGCCGTAAATATCATAAAAGAAAGGCTAAAAAGAAACATGAGATGTCGTATAATCGATAAGTAACCTTACATTGTATTTTTTCTTGTAAACAAATTAAAAAAACGAATTTTTAAAGCGACAATTCTATCAAGGTTCTTTTAACTCGGCACGTCAGTCAACTCGTGGTCAACTCTCGCCCACGCTAGTTCGTACGAGTTATGTCAGATGGCGCTACTTTTTGCATGTATGAAGAAAATATGACTAAAATATGGAGACGGGCGGATCCTTCTGTTCAAATCTGTGGTGTTTGATTAAAAGTCGTATTGATTACTATTTTTTTTTCAATCACAATCGGTAAGCCCTTAACATGGTAATGTCACCTGATGGTAAATGACGATGGTAGTAATTAGTGCCTAATTAAAAAGAGCTGAATATAAATTATTATACTCTGCCACTTTGCTTAGAACGACGCGTTACAATAATAACGAAAACCTACCTACAAATTAGGCGTCAGAGGAAACGAAAAGTTTTCTAACTCCTTCAACTGTCTATCGAAGCCATAGGTAGGTATTTTGTAAAGCTTCTTGATCGCAATCTACAATCTACCTACATTGATTTTCACAGCGGCCCCCACACATACTGTCTTACACTTTGAGATGTGAGGAGAACTTTCTCGTTTCCTATCTATTTATGATACGGACGGTGCCTTTCCTAGACCCTTCTATAAAAGTATATTACAGTATATACAGTAAGGATACTCCCTGCCGCTCTCTAGATTGCGACCTCAACTCCTTGCCACCTAGATTGATGCAGATTTGTTATAGTTTGGTTCTCGAACGTATAGGATTTCGCCGTGATGTGTTTGCTCCGTCATTTGTTTTTAGAAATGTCATTTCATGGCCGTTGTATCCAGAGTCTGGAGAGTGCTTCTATTGTAATCGAAGGACAGTTTATTTACCTCCATTATTATTGATCCAAGGGACTGTATTGGGTTAATCATTTATGCGATTGTATTGGACTTTTGGGGCGGCACAATAAAATTGAAATGCAATTAGAGCATTTTAGCATCACTCTATTGTAATAACGTTATATATATTTAAAAGGAAACCGTGACTGACTACTGACTGATCTAATGTATCAACGCACAGCTTTAACCACTGGATGGATTGGGTTGAAATTTGGCATACAGATGTAGCGCGGTGCATCAACCTTCTTTTAATCCCATTTATTTCTTTTCCGCGCATGCGTCAATCTATTTGACAATATAGTTTTAAATACTTTCCGAATACAATCACAAAACTTAATAAATTTTAAAATAAATTACCTAAATACTTAGAATATTTACCGGCTGCTCCCATTTTAAGATCCATTTTAGGTAATATATAATTATATGTTAAATTTTTTGAACATATTTAGGTTTTTCTTGCACTATTCCACAATTAATGTAAATAAAACAAAAAATTGTTTATACTGCAACCGGTTTCGTGATCATCTACTGCCTGAAGATGATCACGAAACCGGTTGCAGTATAAACAAATTTTTGTTTTATTTACATTAATTGTGGAATAGTGCAAGAAAAACCTAAATATGTTCAAAAAATTTAACATATATATGTTCAGTTCAGTGTTCCACCAAGAACCTACTATCGCAAGCATACAATTTTTTTGTTTATAGTGTAAATTTAATGTATAATGTTTTCTAATTTTCGTGTATTTCTTTTTGGGTCTTATTTTTACTAATAAAATTAATTCTGTGGCACGCATATACTATTTAAACCCACCCTGCTAACTACTACCTACAAGTCGTGCTACGCAGATAGCGATTATGACGTAGGTATCCTCTAAGAAAGGGTTGACGGTTGGACGGCAAAAAACGGGATCAAAGGCGAAGCCGCAGGCAACAGCTAGTTACCTTATATTAAAAAAATGTGGTAAATAATAATAATAAACCCTGCTAACTACTACCTACAAGTCGTGCTACGCAGATAGCAATTATGACGTAGGTATCCTCTACGAAAGGGTTGACGGTTGGACGGCAAAAAACGGGATCAAAGGCGAAGCCGCAGGCAACAGCTAGTTACCTTATATTAAAAAAATATGGTAAATAATAATAATAAACCCTGCTAACTACTACCTACAAGTCGTGCTACGCAGATAGCAATTATGACGTAGGTATCCTCTACGAAAGGGTTGACGGTTGGACGGCAAAAAACGGGATCAAAGGCGAAGCCGCAGGCAACAGCTAGTTACCTTATATTAAAAAAATATGGTAAATAATAATAATAAACCCTGCTAACTACTACCTACAAGTCGTGCTACGCAGATAGCAATTATGACGTAGGTATCCTCTACGAAAGGGTTGACGGTTGGACGGCAAAAAACGGGATCAAAGGCGAAGCCGCAGGCAACAGCTAGTTACCTTATATTAAAAAAATATGGTAAATAATAATAATAAACCCTGCTAACTACTACCTACAAGTCGTGCTACGCAGATAGCAATTATGACGTAGGTATCCTCTACGAAAGGGTTGACGGTTGGACGGCAAAAAACGGGATCAAAGGCGAAGCCGCAGGCAACAGCTAGTTACCTTATATTAAAAAAATATGGTAAATAATAATAATAAACCCTGCTAACTACTACCTACAAGTCGTGCTACGCAGATAGCAATTATGACGTAGGTATCCTCTACGAAAGGGTTGACGGTTGGACGGCAAAAAACGGGATCAAAGGCGAAGCCGCAGGCAACAGCTAGTTACCTTATATTAAAAAAATATGGTAAATAATAAACCAACATCGTAAACAACCCATTATCATCCCCATGCCGGGGTACGAGTCTTTTCCTAAACTGGGGAAGGTTAGGTAATAATTCACACAACACGTTGGCGAAGTCTGGCTGATGAACTTTAATGTCAGAAGTTTTTCAAGCCACCTAGAAGGAACACGGCTTAACGACTGCCAATTAAGTATAGGCAACCAGCACCAGCGGCTTAAAGTGGCTTGCAAAGCACGGAAATGCTCGAGAAAAATGCCGCTAACAGTCAAACCCATCCAAGTAAATGACCGTTCTTAGGCTGCGTTAATCTGCGGATCGACCCAACCACGCAAGACTGCTTCAACTAAGACAACATAAAATAATAAAGGGGTTTGAAAGTTATTGGCACACTAAGGATTCGCCATTTAGATTTTTTTTCATAATGGCGTCGCACAATCTAACTTGTATTTTTGGATATAAGACCTACAGAAAAACAAAAAGTGTCATATAAAATTTTGGCCTAGAGTGTCTCGTTTCTGATATAATAACTATAGAAGTTAAAAATAATCAAAATTATTATGGAATTTATTCAATTATTTCCGTAACGTGACATTTTAGGACACTATGTTACATGAATTTTTTTGCTTGTCTGTATGTCCCCTATCCAAATATATAGGTTTCAATGTGCGACGTCATTTTGGAAAAAAAAATATGGCGGACTCCAGTATGCCAGTCTCCATACAAAAATTTTCAAACTCCTTTCTTTAATCTATTCCTCTCTTAGTGTTTTCTGCTCATCGTATTAATTCTAAACAGGGGGCTGGTAAAATCGTTAATTTTTCCCTTTCCAAAAATCATTAGCAAACCGAAATGGCAAGAAGAGACGAAGGGTATTGTAGTATTGGAAATTGTAGACATTTTACTTCGCCGCGTTGAACAAATTAATTTTATACCGAATAACGTCTTAGCCAACATTTACTGATGACGATGGCAGACAGAATGTATTTACTATTTATTGACATTACAAAGATAGGTAAATTTCAAACGAGAGCTTGCGAAAACGTTACTTTTTGTTTCAAGAGCAACACTGAACAATTTTTTTCTAAGTGTGTTAAACTTAGTTATGGGCAGATTTATTGATAACAATTTTACAATAATTTTGTTGGTCTGTAGAGATGACATAAATTTAGACTTTTTTCTTTTCACTTACTGAATAACTTTCTCATGAACAATCATTTCAGGGCCGACGATAGTATATGAGATTTGTCTTTGTAGTTTCATCATTATCTTGAGACATTACAAGCGTCGGTGGCGTAATGGCAAGGGCCTCCTGTTCGGGAGATCGTAGTTCAAATCCTGCCACGTACCAATGTGTTTTTGAATTTCAATTTCATATGTACGTTTATCCGACGCTCTTACGGTGGAGGAAAACATCGTGAGGAAACCTGTACACGCCTGCGAAGAAACTCCAAGGTAGTGTGTGAAGTCGACCAACCCGCACTGGGCCTGCGTGGTCGACTAAGGTCTGATCGCCCTAATTCAGGGTAGGCTCGAGCCCCCCTGTGGGGACGTATATGAGGTGATATGATGATTCAATTACACTACACTGCACACTTGGCACGAGGCAAAGTGGCTGGAGCACTTTCAGCAGAGGCACAGTCGGTAGGAGTTCAAGTGCGACGACGAGAAGAGAATGAGTTACTTACCATCAGGTGAGATAATGCCAAGGGCTTAACAATTGTAAAAAAAAAGAAGCTATCCGAGCATTGTAGAGGAGGACTGCTTTTTACATTACCGCTATTATAGGTCTACCTCGGAGTATCGCCTTCAGGTGACGTTCAAGATCATCTGGGTCAAGCTCGTTCAGGTAAAGGACAACCACTTGCCACGTATCCGTTACTTCGTGCTTCAGAATCAAGTACTTTGTCCTTTATCCGGTATCAGCTTACACGAAGTTTACATCAAATGAGATAGTGACATCCACCAAAAACACCCATGACAGCTCTCGATCCATCAGTTTTCTAAAACGTGAATTTTAACAACTTCTAGCAACTTAAGACTTATGGTCACTGTACAATTTTTGGTTTGTATATTGATGTAGAATCGAAATAACAAAAAAAGGTTTAAAAACCATAATATCTCCGAACCTATCAAATTTTTTAAAAATTGAGATCACGGTTTCTAAGAGCGTTTTTCTCTGATTCAAGTACTTTGTCCTTTATCCGGTATCAGCTTACACGAAGTTTACATCAAATGAGATAGTGACATCCACCAAAAACACCCATGACAGCTCTATATATCTATCAGTTTTTAGGGTTCCTTAAACCAAACGGAACCCTGTTGCTAAGCCTCCGCTTTATGTCCGCCTGTCCGCCCGTCAGCAGGCTACATTTCATGAACCTTAATAGATAGACAGTTTAATTTTCACAGAATGTTGCTATAACAAAAAGTACTAAAAATTTGAAAAAGTGAAAAAAGGGGGTCTCCATACAAAAACGTGTTTTTTTATCGGTCTTTAGAAGTTTTTTTTATTAAAAATTTGAGTGCTTTTGACTATATCTCACCCGATGGTAAGTGACGATGTAGTCGAGGATGGTACACGCAAACTCAAATAATGCCTATTCGCTCTCGCCTTGAAGATTCCCAAATTGTAGGAGTCGGGAAACACAGACGCAGGCAAGGAATTAATTGGGGTATTTTTTATTTAGCTCTATCGTAAAAACAGTAACACATACGACCGTGAAACTTGGTGTGGCTATAGTACTAACACAAAAATAGTACTAACACAAAAATAGTACTAACACCAAAATAGTACTAACACAAAAATAGTACTAACACAAAAATAAAAAAATCACCCAAGTGTGAGACGTACTCGCGCTAAGGAGTCCGAACTGAATGACAAATAATAAGCATATTTTTGTCGCTTGCGTTGATGTCTTTTGTTTGTTATGTGAATAGGTATCATTGTTATTATACTATGTGTACCTTATATCAATAAAAAAAAAACACAATGTAAACAAACTTAGTATGGATTTGACAGTTTCAAATGTCAATTTTATAGTAGTTTTGTTTACCTTTTGCTATTTTTTTGATTGGTATAAGATATAGTTGTGTGGCTCTCTACACCTCTGTGTGGTGTTACGGAACCCTCGGAATGCTAGTGCAACTCGCACTTTTTTATTTGTACGAATGCTCCTGTCCATGGCGATGGCTCTTGGTCTCAGCTTAGTGCGGTCGATCGTTTTCGAGAACGAGCTCCAGGCGTGTATATAATGAAGCCCTATCTCAAATTGATCTCTATAATAGGAGTGACGAAAGCATCAGAAATAAATGATGAACTCTTGATCACTAAATTGCCCTCCTACTTAAACTTCGGAAAACCTTACTCGTTTTGTTTTACATCAAGTTCTCGATTTTAATTCACCAAAATCACAAAATGAGTACTTAAATGACGCTGCTAAACTATGACGTCACGCCTAGGTATTTTAAACAATTTTAGAACAAAATGTCGTTTATGACAGACGATAAAAAGTAACTCAGATGACTAGCATTCGTCATCCCTAAGGTCGGGAAAAAGTTATTCGTATTTTGTATGCAAATCCCAACAGGGCGACCAGAGCGAGGTGCATCTTGAACTTTAAAACTTCCAGAGTTAAAACGCTTGAACCAAGTTTGTGCTACTGACTGATACTGCATTAGGTCCATAAACAGCGCAAATTTCAATCGCGGCTTTTATTACATTTTAACCTTTTTAAATATAATTTCAAAGTGTAGCAAAAATTTCTTCGTTACCTTTACTCATTTTCGTGGACAAAAAAAAATTAAGAATGGCGGGTTTTTTTTTATTCATTAAAATTTCAAATCTTAACCTTTTTAATTTTATTATTACCAGCTTAGTTAATGCAAGCAAAGAGATTTGATTAAAAATTCATACCTACAAAACATGAAGAAACTTTTCCCCGACCTATTATTATAGTCTCAGGCTTTGTTTTACGGACCAAAACATTGAATATACAAAAGCGATCAATCTATCGCTAAAACCATTTAACCTCTAAATTGTTCTCTAGAGAATCAACCTCGCTCTACTATCAGACCTGTTGCAAATTCGGTTTAGCGACTGCCTCAAATCTGTTTAGCGACAGCTTCAGGTCAGGACAAACAGCCACAGCTTGTAGCACGATATGGTAAGGTAGATAGGGCGTTGTAGCGCGACTTAGGTAAATGGTAGTAGATCGGGCGTTGTAGCACGACTTAGGTAAATGGTAGTAGATAGGGCGTTGTAGCACGACTTAGGTAAATGGTAGTAGATAGGGCGTAGGTTCTTTCAAAATAAATACGTGCGTACAATTTGGTTTATTCGTAAATTAAGAGTAAAAGACCTGAAAACAACATAAAAATTAGGAAAACAATATACACTGAAATTTAAAACACAATTCACAAAATAAAAACTAAAACTTACCCAAAATGGGTATTTTATAAGAGTATAAAGGTAGTTAATTTATTTTATTTAGTAGTATGAGAGTGAATAGAATTTTGATTTTTAATGATATTGGCAGATGGATGAAAGCGCATGCGTGGAAAAGAAATAAACGGAATGAAAAGAAGATCGAATCAAAAAAGAACGCATAACAGCGTGCCTGGTACAATCATTATTTATTTTGAGATAAAAGATGAAATATAAAACCCGATATGGGTCTTTTAAAAGAGAATCAGGTTTGAAATAAATATTTTACATATAAAGTATTTATTTATTTTGATAGCGTTTAGAGATGAAAATATTAAGGTATAGGAAAATTTGGATTTTTTTATCATATGTCACACATTATTCAAATAGTGACACATGAGTTGTTATGTGCCAGCGCATGAGAAATCATTATCATTACATCAGCTCATATATACGTCCCCACCGAGGGGCTCGAGCCTACCCTGAATTAGGCGATCGGGCCTTAGTCGACCACGCGGGCCCAGTGCGGATTGGTCAACTTCACACACAACCTTCGAGTTTCTTCGAAGGCGTGTGCAGGTTTCCTTACGATGTTTTCCTTCACCGTAAGAACGTCGGATAAACGTACATATGAGATCGAAATTCGAAAACACATTGGTACGTGGCAGGACTCGAACCACGACTTCCTAGATAGGAGGTAGCGGCCCTTGCGACATGACAAATAGATGAAATAAATCGAAAGAAAAAGAACAAATAATAGCAACGCGTTACCGCGTTACAAGCTGACCACCAAAATATTAAACGGTAACGTTAATGAGATTAAAGGTAACTGGATTGAGGGGACTCCAGCGTAACGAAGTCTCGTTAGAGTCGACGTCGACGCTAAAAATATAAATATTCCAGAAATTTCGAGAACATTTTAATACTAAGTTTGCTGAGCGAAAATTAAGTGCCAAGGTTGACGAGATTGCGATAGCTTGTTTCAATGTTCGCAAGTTAAAACTCAGTAACTACCAATGATTTTTGTTGAGAAAACTACAGTTGAATAAAGAATTTTCTTTTGATTTAAAAAATAAATAAAATGTTGGCTTCTAAGTCGTTGATTTTCAATTACTTGTACATGAAGCAAAAAAACCGGCCAAGTGCGAGTCGGAACTTGCTTACCGAGGATTTCGAACTATCACTCCTCTCCGCACAAGTACAATAATGATTAGTACCTATTTCAAACAAAAGACATCAACGCGAGTGACAGAAAAATGATTGTTTTTTTGTTTGAGTCGTTTTTAATATTTTTGTTATGTGGGATTAGTTGTACCATGTTTGTATGTATTACCGTTTTTACGATAGAGAAAAACAAAAAACCTTTAAAAACACGTTTCTTGTATGGCGGTTGACCTTACCTATTGTTTTTTTTATTATGTTTTAGGAAATCCCTACTAATATTATAAATTCGAAAGTAACTCTGTCTGTCTGTTACGCTTTCCCGCAAAAACTACTGAACGGATTTGACTGAAATTTGGTAGGTAGACTGATAAGGACCTGGATTAAGACATAAGCTACTTTTTACTACGCTCGCGAGCCGCTTGCGGCTCGCGCACTGCGCACCCTCGAAAAGTCATAGAAACGTGGTCCACGCGGGTGAAGCCGCGGGAAACAGCTAGTTACCAATAAAACACATTCTGTTAAAATTTCAGTTACATACCTATTACGGTTCAAAAGAAAGATAGATAGACAAAACATTTATTCAAAGCAACATACCTACAGTGATACACAAAAATAAAACAAAAAAATAACAAAAACTTCTTAACTGTGCTGAATTGTAAAAAGGGAGTAGATACATAAAATTGTGCAGATAAAACCCTTTAAATTTCGGACAGAGAGACAGACAGATAGACGGACAGACAGCGTAGGCAATAGGATCCCTTTACCTCATATGGAACCCTAAATAAAAAACCATTTAACTTTCGAGCTCGCCAGTCAATCAGCACAAACAAAGAAGAGTGGGATGTTATTGTGTGGGTTGATAAAGAAAAATAATATGATTGTTAATCTGAATCAACAAGCAACATCAAAACTAAAAGAAATTAACTTTTGTTTTTTTTTTCAGAGTTTCTCATTTAACAAACGCGAACTGACCGCTTTCAACCGACTTGCGAAATGAACCAAGTTGTTGCGATGGAAGTCGGTTTTTTAACGTGTTTAGCGTTTTTCTTTATTTTAGGCGTAGGTGAATTATATTTTTAAAATATTAAAAAAAAAAGAAGTAACAAAGAATTAATATCGTATAGTAGGGTACCGTTGCTTCTTTGTTTACCTTTAATATTAAAAAAAAGATATTATATAGATACTTATATACGTACCTTAACTATCAATAGTAAGAAGTGATCCGTACCGCCTCTATTTTTACTATAACTGGAAGCAATGTTATTTTTAGAAAACGACAAAAAGCCATACACATATCTATATATTATATTACCGCATATTAAAACATGTTTTAATAATATCGATTAAAAGCAAGAATTAATTTCAAATATAATGCCAAAAAAACTGAACTCCCCACGGAGTTCATGCCTTCTCACAGGAGCATCCAACATTTTTCAATTTGTATGGGTGGTACTTTTACCGCATAAGTATTTTTACCCCATAATATTACATGCTTCAATAAACAATATGTCTTCCGAATCAATAAAAACCAAAAACAAATTGCAAATAGAATGCTAAATAAACTGAACTCCCCGCGGAGTTCTTGTCTTCTCGGAGGAGCGTCTAACAATAAACAATTTGTATGGGAGGTACTTTAACGCATAAGTATTTTTACCACATAATATTACATGCTTCAAGAATAAATTGTAAATAGAATGTCAAATATACTGAACTCCCGCGGAGTTCATGCCTTCTCGTAGGAGCGTCCAACATTATACAATTTGTATGGAAGATACTTTTACCGCATAAGTATTTTTACCGCATGCTTTAATAAACAACTTGTCTTTCAGATTGATTAAAAGCGAGAATCAATTGCAAATATGTGTAATGTCAAATAAACTGAACTCTCCACGGAGTTTATGCCGTCTCGCATCAGGAGCTTCCAACATTATTCAATTTGTATGGGAGGTACCTTTAGTAGGGTTTGTCTAAACATACCACTCAGAGCATATTATCGATGCTAGTAAGTTTTCTCGATTACGTAAATTTGATAAATATCCTTAGCGCCATTTTGAAGATTAAAAAAACCTTATTTGACAGGTACCATTTTTAGAGTTACCCAGATATAGCAGTTGGCATATTTTGGGTATTATTAGTGTAGTGACGGACAGGAACTCTTTATATTTAATAAATAAATAAATAAAAAGTTACCATTATAATAATTCTAATCATCTATGTGCGATATTTAATCAAAATCGATACAACAGTTTCTTCGTAAATCAGTAATACGGACACTCATACATACATACTTATAGACATACACACATGTATGTAGTGTAGTAAGATGTATGTGTAAACATACATACACACATTTCTTTTTATAACACTTTTTTTGTATCCACTAGTTTTACAGATTACTACATTTTTGAAAAAAATCTCGGTGTCGGTTTTTTGGACGATCACATAACCTATTAGCTAGTTCGTACTCGAAGGTAAAAATGTAAATGTTTTTTTTCTTTTAAATCTCTTATACTTATAAAAAAGAAAAAAAATTAGAAAATGAATTTAATTATTTGTAAAATACAAAGAAAATAAGACTAGAAAAACGCCATTGTTGTCTGCGGTAAAATAACAAGAAATAACAGCTTGAGCTGTGGTTATAAACAATTATTTAGGATTAATACATATTTTACGCATTCTATTTTAGTCTTTTGCTTGCTACACCTTGGTATCAAAAGGAAAATGTATTACTTACTTATTAGGAATCGGCAGAGAAAATTACATTTCTCAGAAACGGCATTGCCCAAAATTATTTTAAAGGCGATACAAACTTGACCGTATTCAACAAGACCACGCCATTGGTGTTCGATCTCTTTAAATACAGTGAAATTTTGAATGGAGCTGAAAATCAATCAGGTAGAAACTTCAGTAGACGGTTGCAGGTGAAACAAAAGCTTACTGTCAGAGGCCAGAAACCAATTTTAGCACCATTCATGAACTCCAACGGACAAAAGACTCCACGATGGAACTGATGCTAGTAGGTACTAAGTACTGTAAAGGCCGTTGCAGGATTAAAGCTCGGGATATACGCAACTCTTGGTAGGATTATGCCGAAAGTTCTAACAATTTATGTACAACTTATTTACCTATATATGTACAACTTTCTTAATCAATGTATCTTTTGTGCAATAAAATGTTTTCAATCAATCAATCAATCAATACATTTTTTAAGCCCGCCTGGCTAGCTACCACCGTCTTATCTAAAGCTTGCCGCCAAACATCAGTGTTAACAACATTGATATGTTCTGGCTTGAAGATATGATAGCTAGTTCTCCATTGCGTTGGGGAATATTGGTAAGCCCGCTTCCATCTTCGGCATCATCGTCACTTACCATTAGGTGAGATGAGGCCAAGGGTTTACTAATTATAAAAAAAAAAAATAAACGATATCACTTTTATTTTGTGTTTTATTTCCATTTTTTATTATTTAAGTTTAGAAACTATGGGCACAGACGTTCCACCTGATGATGGAGTGGCTTTGAGGAACCTTCTTAAGAGTTCCTCGCAAATCAAAAACTAAACGAATAATGAGTCTAGATAAAACTTGATAGATTCCAAACGCGAATGTTTTAAAATTTAAACGATGCTTTTTAAACAACGCGCTGTCCACACAATGAGGTTAGATACACGAGAGTAATGACTAGTTAGGTCATTATAGTAACTACCCAGAGAATAAGTTTTAGTAGGTTTTTTTTATTAAAAATTTGAGCGCGTTTGACTGCAACTCACCTGATGGTAAGTGATGATGCAGTCGAGGATGGTACACTCAAACTCAAATAATGCCTATTAGCTCTTGCCTTGAATATCCAAATTATAGGAATCGGGAATCACTGACGCAGGCAAGGAGTTCCACTCCTTTGCTGTACGCATAATAAATGAGGAAGCGTAACGCTGCGTGCGAAAAGGTGGAACATCAACAACAAAGGGGTGCAACCCCTCCCTGCGTCTCGTTGACCGACGGTGGAATGGAGCCGGGGAATGAGGTCGTGAAGTTCTTGCGCGCACTCTCCGAAATGAATTCGATAGAATACCGATAGACAGGCGAGTTTGTCATTGACTATCTCGTCGTCACCAATGAGTCTCCTACTTACTATACAAGGTGTAAGGTATAACGAAACACATTTTTAGTGTTCCTTAGTCAACAAGGAACTCTCAAAGTTTCGACATGTCCGTCTGTGTGCGGTTTAAATCAGAGACTCTTGGTACTAGAAAGCTGTAATTTGGCATGGGTATATGTACATATATATTAATCACGCCGACAGAGTGGTAAAATAAAATATTTAAAAAAAAAATCTAGGGTATCTAATCTACACTTAGATTTGCTATCGAGTGCTACCTCTCCTATCCCTGTAGCCCTGCTGCCCTACAATTTATTGAAGTTAAAAGTTTAAACTCTGGAATGGGACATCCCTAATTTAGGTACTAAAACTTCTTCGCCTTTCTAAGGTACATTGCAAAACTTTCGGTAACTGCCGCTATTTGTTCTAGACCCTTCGACCGTCTCACTCTAACTAAATTTGGAACCACTACCGCACCCCGGACACTGCATACAACGGTCGTGAAATGATATTTCTAAAAAAAAATGACGGCGCAAACAAAATAACTTCAAGAACCAAACCAAAGTTTATACTTGTATATATAAGTACTAACATACAGTATGGACTCACCCTGTCGCTCTCTAGATTGCAACCTCACCCCCTCGTCACCCAGATTGATGCGATTGGTTACCGATTGGTTCTCGAACGTATAGGATTTAGCCGTAATTTTCATTTATTCCGTCATTCGATTTTTGAAATGTAATTTCTCGCCAGTTGTATGAAGTGTCCGGGGTGTGACCAAACTATAACCAATCTGTAACAATCTGGGTGACAAGGGGGTTGGGGTCGGAATTTAGAGAGGGGCGGGGAGTGTTCATACGGTATGTTAGTACTAATATATACTTTGCCACCACCTTAGCTATATACATCGACCTAATATGCCTACACAGCGTTAGAAGTGTTGAGTATCGATATAGCCATGAGGCTAAACTAATGAACTTCGGTAAGGGTTTACTATGTATTTAGATAAGGTATTTTCGATGAACTACTAGGATCAAATATAAATAGCTGGCTCAAAATAACTAGGAAGTTTTGGGGTGACAGAGACGAATAGTTTTAAACTTAGAGTAAGTACTCAAGGGCATCTCCCAGCTCTGCTAACCAGCAAGGCTATCAGTAAAATAATTTTCGAAAAAATTTAAGACTTCTACGTACAATAGTTAAAAATAATTTTAATTATCCCGCATTTTTCTCAGCAAACACTTTCATTTAATAACCATATGAGTGTATAAAAATTAACTGGTCTGCCATCTTTGGGACTCCGCCATATTATTTCATTAGGATTTTTTTTGCTTCCATCTTCGGCATCATCGTCACTTACCATCAGGTGGATAAAAAACGCCATATTATTTCATTAGGATTTTTTTTGCTTCCATCTTCGGCATCATCGTCACTTACCATCAGGTGGATAAAAAAAAAAACACCGGTAGCACTCCGGGAGTGCCGGCAGAAGTGAAAACTTAACAATTCACATATACGAGTACACAACAATGTGGTTACTACACAACCACGGAGCACAAACAAAGAGGAGCTGGCCTAAGCAACTGTGCACTGTGATTTTCGTCAGGTGCCCATGTATCGAGACTCGCATTATTGGTGTGTTTTCGCATTTTTAAGAAGAAAAGGATGAAGTGTTGTGTTTTATCGTGTCGAAGTTATTCAGACAGACGTTCTGATGCTATGAATGGTATCACATTTCATTTGTAAGTAATTTTATACGTAATTATTAAAATAGTTCTAGAAAATTCTCGGCTTTCAAGTATAAATTATACTTCTCGACACTAGGTGGCGTAACTTTTGTGAATAAAAAATACGAGTACGTAAAGTTCCGCATTGGTATATAGTTATAATCATACGTGGATACTGAAAATTAAAGTATACAATTAAACCTGAATACTTTTTAGTCGCCAAAACAGTACTTTAGTGATTTTTATAATTATATTGTAAACAGGCCGCCATCTATCGTCAACAAGAACAACTATTTTCAACGTACCAAATATCCAGGGCCGTAATTAGATTCAAATAATTTTACCGAATAACACACGGCTATGGTCAGTAATGAAATAACATTTTCATAGCAAATATTTTCAAGTAACAAAGATCTGAGTTGTATACATACTCGTACTATTCTCCGTGACTGTTCATGAATTGAAAGAACTTCGAATGTTAAATAATCATTTTATTCATATTAAGATAATTTACCACCTAGTTAATTTTATTTCTTTTTGTTTGTTTTAGATTTCCATCCGATGATAATTTAAAACAACAATGGATCACAAAAGTGAATAGACCGGATTGGACTCCGACAAAATATACAAAGATTTGTTCTTGCCATTTTAATGATGCAGACTTCATAGTGACAAAAAAAGGCCATAAAAAATAAAAGATGGGCACTTTACCTAGTTTAAAACTGGATTTGTCGGTTGGTTTCGGTATTGTTTGTATAACCGAGTTTCAATTATTTTAGGAGAATAAGTATGTATTTCATTTTATTTTTTAAATTACAGCTTTGACCAATCACCGACTGTAAATCATATTATACTGCTGATTAAATCTTTATCAGAAAAATATATAGATATTCGTTTTAAGCATTTCGCAACCATTCAAAACGATAGGGCAACGAACCGACAACAACTAACTAAAACTGTTATTTTCGCAGGTAATTGAATTTTGTAAATAAAATTATGTTCGTAATAATAATTTGTCTATTATTTTGTGCTAGAAATTTTAAGTACGTCAGTACACATACAAAACAGTAAAAACGTTAACCCTCGTTTTATTCATTTATTACACAAACTTTTTAAAGCTCATAGTTCTGAGTACGTCCCATTACTTTCTACACTTATTGACATCTAGTGTGAAATAGCTGAACTACGTAGTGACATCAATATGTCGATGTTAGGTCGCTAGGCGAGTAGTTTTGCTACTAACCGGCAGATGGAAAATTGAGAAAAGCGCCCTGTCTAATATATATACTGTGGCCCTGTGCTGCCTGCGGAGCAGCACACTCAGGCACGGTAGAAAGAGTGGGAGATACTTGTTCCTCTCCCTTCCCCTCGATCTTACGCTTTTTCGATCAGCATCACGTGACCCTGACGCGAGTTTGGAAGTTTTTACCCATCCAACAAAAAGTGCTCAGCGCCGCTAAAGAAGTTTTCACTTCAAAAATATTCACAATTGGTAAGCCCGAAGATGGAAGCAGGCTTACCAAGATTCCCCAACGCAATGGAGAACTGGCTATCTTATGTTCAAGCCGGAACACATCAATGTTTTTAACACTGATGTTTGGCGGCAAGACCTAGATAAGATGGTGGTAGCTAGCCAGGCGGGCTTAGAAAATGCCCTACCACCAAAAAAACCGAGTATTACAAGGTGACCCCACCGGGAATCGAACCCGCGAACTCCTGGTGTGAAGGGAATGGACTAAATGGTTAAAAACTTCACTTAGTTACTTCACTACGTCACTTAGTTAACTCAGTTACGTCACTTAGTTAACTCAGTTACGTCACTTAGTTAACTCAGTTACGTCACTTAGTTAACTCAGTTACGTTACTTAGTTAACCATGCATTAGTGCAGAATCGATTTAACACGATTTAAGAGTATACCTATGAACATAATATGGCGAAAATTAGATTTTTCATACAAACGGCGAAGGCGATTTTCACCTCTTAAGGCTTTAATATGCCTCAATCCGAGCAGGTTGATACGTGTTAAAATAACATCGAACGTAAGTCTATTCATTTTAAGTTCAAATCAACGCGGGCGTCAACGCGGCTGTTCCGTTGAAACCGAATTCCCAATTCTCGATTTTAATATGTTTTAATTACTTTTCTATACTTTCAAATAAGTTTAAAAAAATGTGTTAAATTAAAATTAAAGATCTTAAAATCACCTATTTTTGTGTGTTGCTTTCATTCAACATTAACTATTTGTTTTCGAGAAATTTTGCAATTATTGCCAAAAACTGGGTCTACAATATATTGCTAAACATCAAAAGTGGTTTTTTTTAAAAATTTTATTCCATTGATTTTTTATTACTTTAAGTATATTTATATTTTGTCCAGCAGTGGACTTCCTTCGGCTGATATGATGATATTTTCTCCATGGTGATAGCTTTATACAGTCTTTCAATAATTTTGAATTGAATATTGTCATTTGACCCATCTTAAGGCCTTAATAATTTAATTACCAACCTACCTCAAGTTATCAATAGTTTAATGATGTTATATTATTATGTAAGTTAGTTTCGTAATTATCTGAATAGAGTAATTCAACTAAACACAAATCCTTACTAAAATTATAAATGTGAAAATGTGCTTGTTCGTTTGTTTGTTACATTTTCACGCATCAACAGCTTGACCAATTTTAATGAAGTTTGGCATGCAGGTAGCCTGTGTCACGGGGAAGGACATAGGCTACTTTTTATCCCGTGAAAATAGCAAAGTCCGATGCAGTTCCCGAGGGAACTGAAAAATTACTCTGTTTTTAGTTAATTTCTTTAACATAGCAACGGAACAATGGGTTGTTGTGATTTTTGCACAGAGATGGATGAGAGAGTGGAAAATGACATAATTTACTAATTATCATAGCCTGACATAGTTCCCGAGGGTTCTGGAGAAAACTCATGTCTACGCTCGCGAGCCGCTTGCGGCTCGCGCACCACTCATTCTCGAAGACAGTTATAAAAATTATGGCCATCCGGGCGAAGCTGCGGTCAAAGCTAGTGCCTATATAATTTCGCAAGGACAAACCCATAGGAGTTGAAATTGGGGACCACTTTGGTGAAGCCCAAACGGAGCCCATACCTGTCAGTTAGATATAAATGAGCTATGAGTTTCTATAGCTCCAGAGGGAGATTCTTGACAAGTAAATGGCGCCATGTGAAATATGCCTTACGGCATACTACGTCTCATAGGTGGCTGTAGTGAGAGTGAGGCAACAATAGTGTAATTTTAAAATAACTTATTTTTCTCAGCTACGTCTTTAAATCTGTTAGTTATCTACTTGACTCCACTTCTGCATAGTTTTTAATCTTTGCTTCTGCGTCGAGCCATGAAAAGACATAGCCTCACTTTTGTAAGATGTAGGTACATAGAGGAATAGTGGTAATAAATAACTTAATTGTGTACGAACTTAAGAGACAGCAACATATTATTCAATTATCTATTCTTTAGAACGCTTTTTCTCTTATTGAAGGAATGTCAGGTCTAGACAAATTTTGTGTATGACTGAGCCTACCGACAAAAAATACCAACTTTTACCTAAAATTAAAAAAAAAAACTCTGAGCGTAAACAAATGTTCGTGTTTTTATCCGACTGCCCAAAAAGGAGGGTAAAGTTTTACGGGTGTATGTATGTTTGTCTATTTCTTTGACTGAGCCTGAAGCCTGAACAGATTGATGGATTTTGGAGTGCGAGCTGTCGTTAGATTCGTCTTGATATCTTGAGTTACATAGGATTCATTTTAACCTGACTGCCCAAAAAATTAGGGGTGATATTTTAATGCAGTTAATTTTTAAGTAAATTAGTTAGATTATTTCTAATGAAAAATTGTGAAACTAAATTATATTTACCCTACATCCTTACTTATAATGAATACTTACTATTATGAACGCAAAAGTTTGTATGAATGGATGTTTGTGACTCTTTCACGCCACAACAGATAAACGGATCTGGACCCAAAAGTTTGTACATATGGATGTTTGTTACTCTTTCACGTCACAACAGATAAACGGATCTGGACGCAAAAGTTTGTATGTATGGATGTTTCTTACTCTTTCACGCTACAACAGATGAACGGATCTGGAGCCAAAAGTTTGTACATAATATGGATGTTTCTTACTCTTTCACGCTACAACAGATGAACGGATCTGGAGCCAAAAGTTTGTACATATGGATGTTTCTTACTCTTTCACGCTACAACAGATGAACGGATCTGGATAAAATTTGGTAGATAGACAGATTAGGAACTGCATTAACATATAGGCTACTTTTTTCCACGCACTGCGCACCTTCGAAGACAGTCATAGAAACTATCTTCACTTCGAAAGCTAGTAAAACATATTGCTACAACTTTTTCCCAAATCGGCCATCAATCCGAAAGATTGTCCCAAATCTGGGAAATCTTTGAATAAAATATTCGCTTTCTTTATCTCACCTGCGCCATTCTGATAGTCAATTGAGCATTTGAGCCCATCTCGGTTATATATTACGAGCCCTTGAAATAGGGATGGAAATGGGTAATATTAGGTGAGTTATGTGGTTTTGCACAAGCTTCAAAAAATAACATCGATTTATGTATGATCGATAATTCTTGTTTATAGGGTTCCGTTATCAAACTAGGAACCCTTACAGTTTTGCCGTGTCCATCCAGGTCCGCTGGTATATCGCAGCCGTTTTACTAAAAGACTATTATTACAGCTATAAAACTGAAATTTGGTATATATGTCACCGGGATATTGTGGAAACCGCGATATTACAATCTCACTAGTTAGATTATCATATAACGGTACATTGTGGATCGAATCACAATATCACGGCCTATTCTTGTACCTCCGAATAAAACTGATTATCACTTCTGCTGCGAAGCATTCTGCTACCCAGGGGGGGGGGGGGGGAGGGTCTCGCTTCGCGAAATCAATCAAACCTGACCGAACCTAACATCGCGAGCTCATTTATTTAGTGTTTTCACTTCGTTTAGTGTAATTGTAATGTCTCTAGTGAGTTTACAATGTCACTAGTGAAATTGTAAGCAATATGTTGTAGTTCACAATCTTTCAACAGATCACAATTTCACGAAATAAATCCCGTTAGATTATAATCTAACGGAATTTACAATCTTACGGTGACATCTACACAAGTGTGTGATGCCTGTAAACATGTTATGGAATAAAGTCATTATTCTTTAGGATATCTCCCCAACATACAAAATAAGGGTGTTTTTTATTCACATCTATCTATTAATACTTTTAAACGAGCAATTCTTGTACATCGGATCTTTTTGTATAAAAATAAAATTCTTGTGTTAGTTCCTCCGAAACGGCTGGACGGATTTCCATTAAATTTTCTGTGTATATTCGGTAGGCCTTAGAATAGGTATAGAAAATTTTTCACCGGGATCTGAGCGGGCGAAGCCGCGGGAAACAGCTAGTGTATATATATAATATAGCTGTTTCCCGCGGCTTCACCCGCGTGGACCACGTTTCTATGACTTTTCGAGGGTTCGCAGTGCGCGAGCCGCAAGCGGCTCGCGAGCGTGGTAAAAAGTAGCCTATGTCTTAATCCAGGTCTTAATCTGTCTACCTACCAAATTTCAGCCAAATCCGTTCAGTAGTTTTTGCGGGAAAGCGTAACAGACAGACAGAGTTACTTTCGCATTTATAATATTAGTAGGGATATAATCTGAATCTCGAAAACGGCTCCAATGATTTGCTTGAAAATTACTATATGGGCATTTTTGGGGGCGAAAAATCGATTTAGATAGGTCACATCTCTAGGAAAACGCTATTTTTCGAGATTTTCGCACTGGAGTCGGGCGTGAAATATGCCGCGCAAAATGTGTCATAGGAAGCGTATTTTTAAATGTTCTAAACGGCTCTGGATCTTATTGTATGAGGGATCCTTAGAATGGTATCTTATATATAAAATTCTCGTGTCACAATGTTCGTTCCCGTACTCCTCCGAAACGGCTTGACCGATTCTCATGAAATTTTGTGAGCATATTGAGTAGGTCTGAGAATCGGCCAACATCTATTTTATTTTAGGGTAGGGTAGTGTAGGGTAGGGTAGGGTAGTGTAGTGTAGGGTAGTGTAGTGTAGGGTAGTGTAGGGTAGGGTAGTGTAGTGTAGTGTAGTGTATGTAGGGTAGGGTAGTGTAGGTTAGGGTAGTTTAGTGTAGGGTAGGGTAGTGTAGGGTAGGGTAGGGTAGTGTAGTGTAGGGTAGTGTAGTGTAGGGTAGTGTAGTGTAGGGTAGTGTAGTGTAGTATAAGTAGGGTAGGGTAGTGTAGGGTAGGGTAGTGTAGTGTAGGGTAGGGTAGTGTAGTGTAGGGTAGGGTAGGGTAGTGTAGTGTAGTGTAGGGTAGGGTAGGGTAGGGTAGGGTAGTGCAGTGTAATGTAATGTAAGGCGGTAAGTAGTTCGCCGGGACAGCTAGTATTACTATAAATGATTTGCCAAGAAAATTGTGTTACAAGATTTAACACTTAAAATAACCACGTTTCTTGTATGAGAATATATAAGAAACGTTTTTTTTTGTGTTAAAACTTGTGCGACTGTAATTTTAATAATAAATCAACTGCATTCGTTGGCAAGCTTATACTACGGTATTATTAGTTAAACCTGGCTTATCAAAGCTTTTTAACCTCGTCCTTTCCATATCCTCAAATTGTCTTAGAGATTCATACAATTTTACATTATCTCTTCAGCAAGTTAAAATTTTTAGGTTACAATATTTGTACACGATAGCCAAGTAGCAAAATTTAACTAGGCTCGTGCTAGTTTCATAGCCTCTCTACGAGTAGCTACCCTTTCCTTGATTAGGCATTCAGCGGTATCCCTTACTGCCTAACAAGGTGGGCCAGGTAGCGGTGAAATACTGCCTAACAAGGTGGGCCAGGTAGCGGTGAAATACTGCTATCTTTTTATACTATAAGCACGATTTGGAACTACAATAATTTGACAAGTCTTCTTCTTCTTCAATCAATCAATCAATCAAATATGCTTTATTGTACAATTTAAAATTTAAAATTGTACAATGTAGGCGGTCTTATTGCCTAAAGCAATTTCTTCCAGGCAACCAATCTTCTTCTTTCTATGCCTCTTCCCATTATTTGGGGTCGGATCTCCTCGTTTTCATGCGCCAGGTCTGTCGATCCTGGGTTGTCTCTTCGTTCAGCTGGGCCTGTTCCAAATCCCTTGATATGGTGGACCACCTCGTAGCAAGCGGGCAACCTCTACCTCTCTTGTTGTCTGGTGAGGGCTTTATTCACGACATTGTCTTCGTCGCGACTCATGATATGCCCATAAATTATTTAACAAGTCATGCTAGTTAAATATTTGAGAATTTCCATCAAAACTCAATTTTTACAAGCTTTTATTTAACTTGCAATGTATGTAGTAAGGGCTTACCAATTGTGAATAAAAAAATAAAAAATAAAAAATGTATGTTTGTTCGGGTGGAATCTTGCGACTCAATTTTGAAGCAGAAATATTTAACCGATTGAGCTGAAATTTTGTATATACCTTCAGTTTGGATGACATGCATGGTTAACTGTGTAACGTCATTCTAAATCCAACATGGCGGCCCACCCAAGATGGCAGACTAGTTATTTTTAATGCACTCCTACAATACGGGTATCAAATAAAAGGGTTTGCTGAGAATAATACGAAATAATTAAAAATTTTCACCTATAAGTTTTTAGTCCTTACAAAAATTTTTTCACACTTCAACTACAAGATTCAAGATTCAAAATGTTTATTAAAAATAGGTGCAAATGATACTCTTTCTGATAGTCGTAAAATACATAAACATAATTTCATTTTTGAAAAATTTATAATAAACAATCGTAAGTTATTAACGTCAAAATACCATAATTGATATAGAACAAATTATTTCATTGGGACATGAAACCAATATGACACGAGAAGTTAAACATTTAAATCATTGAATGTCATTAATGCCTTTGACAAAAGTAGGCCAGTTTATACGGACAGCACCTGGTCACGAGTATATCGCGAGAGTCAGCCAGTGGGCGGGGCACATTGCTCGTAGAACAGATGGCTGTTGGGGCAGTAAAGTTCTCAAGTGGCGACCACGCACCTGAAAACGTAGTGTAGGCAGGCCTCCCACGCGGTGGACCGATGACCTAGTGAAGTTTGCGAGTAGCCGCTGGATGCGGATAGCGCAGAACCGGTCGTCGTGGAAATCCTTGGGAGAGGCCTATATATCCAGCATTGGATGTCTTTCGGCTGATATGATGATGATGATGAAATATTCGGATGTCTTATAATAACCTTTTTTACAAAGAATTCTCTTGAAACAATTTATTACAATTGTTGTAGCAAAATAATATTACCTACCTACTCTCAAAACACTTAATCTTAAAGCTGAACAACGAAAGCTATTGTTAAAACGAGACAAACGATCGTGTGTAAGCGAAAACGTCTTATGATTCATATGGCACGGGATAGGTCATAAATAATCTTCGCCGTCGTCGGTGGGACGCTCATAAACCACCCTGTATCGCTATTACAGATTTTCATTATTTTTGACGTCAATTACTCCTATACGCTAGAAAACCCAAGGTTAAAAAAATACCCTTATTGTTGATGATGTTCTTTATAGTCAACAGCTATTAGAAACACGATTGAGCAGTTTTGGCTCGATAGAAAAAAAACCCAAAGGTTTACACCGTTACTTTCAACTCTAGTTATGACTAATATTTTGAAGTATAAATGTTATAAAATATATAACAATATTAAGTATGATATTACAATGTGAGAAATGTAATTATTTTTTATGCTTTTATTGTAATTTTCGATTGAAACGAAAAACCATTGAAAAAGTGAGGTTATTTTCTTTACTCTTTACACGCAAAGAAAAAGACAGAGACAACTGTTCCAATCAATACGTCGCCTTAAAACTAAGGCAGGTACTGCTTTCTATTTTTCATCATCATCATTATTAAGAGGGCCCAGCCCTCTGTCGTTGCAGCATTTCGTTTATCTTTTTACTTTTGACAAAACAAAAGAAAGTATTGTCATAAAAAGTTTTTTTTTAATTTTACTTTAAATCATTATTTGTCCATCGCTTAAACGATAAAATGTAGAAATATTACAAATTGCTTAACATTTTTTACAATTCTAATCTATTGAAGCATTGTTTGAGTATAAGAGCAACACTTACAAAATGCGGTATTTTTTATTTTGGTCCCAAAATTTTCTCTAAAATACCTTTAGGCTTGGGATAACTTTGTACCATCGGCATTTCAAATCAATTTCATCGTCTTATGGCTTCACTCGGTAAATGCGTACCCTTCATTATAAATTCAATAAAATAATATTGCTCTGTTTACACGAAATGCCAATTTTAATGTAGACGCTGTTATCCATTATTAAGTAATCATCGAATAATCGACAAAACCGTTTTCACAAAGTTACGCCGCAGTCACATTTTAACCCCCGGCTTACGGTTGTATGTTTTTCGTAAATTATTAATGAAATTAATTAATCAATCAAAGAATCCAACGGTAGGTAAATGTAAGGCGGGCTTCCTTTCAGGAAATAAAGAGTAGACTTTTCTTTTGCCTTTCCAAATTAGCCAGCCTCACTCACAGGACACTTGGGTACCTCGATGTAATTCAATTACATCCGAGTATTCGAGCTAATCTGGTTTGTGCGAGTATCTAGCTAGATAATTAGTTTACTTTCGATTCGAGTCAGATCAGGAACGAACTAT
The DNA here is from genome assembly GCA_947284805.1 of Coleophora flavipennella. Classification (NCBI taxonomy): domain Eukaryota; kingdom Metazoa; phylum Arthropoda; class Insecta; order Lepidoptera; family Coleophoridae; genus Coleophora; species Coleophora flavipennella. The sequence continues at coordinate 5,570,565 of OX369287.1, read as the reverse complement.
AACTAACTTTGTATAAGTATTACTCGATTTCTGTTCCAGTAACTCGAATCGCAACTTGTAATATGAGAGTAACGCTACTAGTTATTACGAAAGTTTCTATTCCGGGGATGAAACGGAGAATAGACGGAACTCACTGCCCGCTGTGTAGATTGAGGCATTTTGCACCTCTAAATCAAATCAAATCAAATCAAAATAATTTATTTTAAATAAGTGTTTAAACACACTTTTAAATAGTTAAAAAAACTGATTGTCGATTACAAATAATGTCATGATTCATATTACAGTCTCAACTAATGGTATTTTTTATAGAATCAACATATATATCTTTGTCATTTACATAATCTATTATTTTATAATATCTTCTAGAGCACAAGCATTTTTGAAATGAGTCTTGAATTTATTATATGACAAACTAGTTACATTTTCTGGAATTTTGTCATCTTACACGCTGTCCCACAAATGACTTTTTAACCTTACTCAGTCTCGAAAAGGCTATATCTATTTTATTTACATTTCTTAAATTCTAATTATGCCTGTCACTATTTTTAGGAAATAAATGCAAATTCTTACGAACGTACATGTTGTTTTCATATATAAATTGTCTAGCAACAGTTAAAATATTGATTTCTTTGAACTTATTCTGTAACGACTCACGTGATCGCATCTGATAGATTGCGCGGATAGCTCTTTTCTGCAAGGTGAAAATAGTTTCTATATCAGCCGCATGTCCCCACAGTAAGACATTATACTATGGAAGTAACTAAAATACACTAGTCTCGCAGTACCCACATCTGTTAACTGGCTTATTTTCTTTAACGGATTTTGCACATTAGTCACAAACAGAAATAAGAAAAATATTCAGAAAAACCAAGAGAGTTCTTACTCCCAAGGAGGTATTGGTGCCAACTGAATAGGCTCAGGACGGGCCATGGTCGCAGCAAGGCGTACATGCACTGATGCGGCTGGATAAACTTTCCAGTGTGCGACTATGGAGCTCCAATGCAGAACATTAAACATATCATGAGGGAATGTCCCGTCAGGAAGTACCCTGGTGACCCTGTGGACTTGTTCACCCTTTTAAATGACGGCACTGATTGGGTGAAGAACTTAGGAATAGTTTTGTGACGACTATACAACGAGCAATACGATTAAATAAAATTATAACTGACAAACGTAGATCATAATTATTTAAATTAAAATATAATAATCATATGGTACGTTTTTCTAAAATAATTTTAAATAAATAGCAACATGTAAGTGGGATTTATTATTTCATCATATCACAGGAAGTTTCAAAGTGGTGATAAAGTTGAAGGTCGTCTGCATAGAGATAAAATTTGGAAGTGATAGCCTCAGTGGCTGTATCAACAAACATTGAAAAAGGAGAGGCGAGAGGACGCCACCTTGTGGCACGCCCGCAACTAGATCGCACCTATCTGAAGACAAGTCTTCTGTTCGAACATATTTCGAATGGCCACGAAGGTAAGATTTAAGCCAGGCTATTGCGCAAGGAGAAAGATTAAAGGAACGAAGAAGAACATCGAAATCAACAGAGTTAAATGCACTGCTAAAATAAAGAAGGATCAATAGAGTAATCTGTTTGTATTCCATCGCTAAGCTCATATCATCGGTCATACCTTCAGCAATACGGTAACAGTACTATGGCCCGAATGGAAGCCAGACTGGAATTGAGATAGAAGTGAATTCGAAGATAGAAATAGTGTAAGCTGCTTGTGGACAGCGTGCTCTACAACTTTGGAGAGGTATGGAAGGATAGAGATAGGACGAAATTCTGAAGGTATTGAAGGATTGTTGGTTTTAGGTAGATCGATAACTTAGGCCTGTTTCCAGGAAGAGGGAAAAGTACAGAAAAACAAGGAAAAATTGATAATATGGGTAATAATGGGTAGGATCTTAGGGAGAATCATGTTGATCATTCTAGAGCACAGTTTGTCATTGCATTAGATGAAATGGACTCGTCAATATGTTGTTTAGTTTCGAGTTCGGTAAGAGCTTGAAAATAGAAAGTAGGACAAGGACGAGGTGAAAAAAGAAAAAGAAAGAAAGATTGTTAATGGTTTCAGATTTTCTAGTACTACTTAACACAACTGGTGGAAGAGAGAAGTGTTTATTTAGTAAGTTCAGATTAAAGGAAACATTGTTAGGGCAGATTTTTTTACCAATGCCTACAGATTTTAGAAATCGCCGTACTTGTGCAGGATCACAGTTGGAAGTAGAGTTATTGAAGTGGCATCGTTTAGTATCTCTACACAAACGACTGTATTTATTACGGAGAAGCTTATAGCGAGCAAGATTCAGTTTGGTGGGTCGTCTTTTGAAGCGTTGTTTTGCCTTATTACGCTGGGCCATCAAAATTTTGATTGGCGAGGAGCAGGTGCATGTTTTATTTTGATTTTTTGAAGCGTGACAGCCAAATAAATTAATCAAATAAGTATATATGGTTGCCGAATAAACTTAATTTCTTTCTTACTTCCGCTGTCCGTACGTCTGTACGTCTGTCTGTCAGTGAGCTGTTTTTCATGGACCTTAATAGGTAGACAGTTGAAATTTTTACAGAGTGTGTAATTTTTATTGCTGCTGGAACAACAAAAAAACGTGTTTTAATACACGTTTTAGAGGTATTTTTGAATTAGCTCGTTTATGAAGTAACTAAAATCTCATCTGTGCTATCGTAAAAAAGGTAATACATAGATAGACGACATTAGAGATTTATCTTGAACTTTTATATACAGGGTGTCCAGTAAATATAGGTAAAAACTGAAACTGGGGATAGATCAAGTCATGACCTATCCGAATTTAAAAAATTATGTCTAGTAAAACTTCAACCGTTTCCGAGATATGGCTGGTTAAAATTTCCGTAAATCACTACTTTTAGTCAGTTTCAGGGATGCTATAGCTGTAAATGAAGGTTTTTTTTAAAATATTTTTTTTTGATTTTTGTTACTGAAGAATTAGGCTATCAAATGCTTTGCAATTTTTTTTTAAGAAGCTACCAGTTCCCCGTAATAAAATAAAAATATTTTAATTTTTACCCATTAAAACTGCGGTATCTGGGACGTAAAGATATTGCGAAGCTTCCCGAACGCTGCACAGCCGAGTTCGTTACGATTGATCTCTTTCTTGAAGTTGGAACTACCTAACTGTACTGCTTGTCCCAGGTAAACATATTTGGTAACAACTTCGAGTGTAGAGCCTCCAACCTTTAGAGGAGTAGGTATGACACGGACATTTGACATAGTTTTCGTCTTGTCCATTTTCACTCTAAGAAACCGACATAGCTCTCAGAATTGCTAAACTGAAGTGGCAGTGGGTGGGGTAATTTGTTTTAATCAAACCTATATCTACCACGGCAATGCCCCTATGTTTTTTTTCTCATATTCTAATTCTGATAGGAAGTAGGAGCCTTCAAAAACTGAGAAAATTGCCCAATTGAAACGTCACTTTCATACACCCACCAGAAAAATAATATCCATATTAATAATAAAATTAAAGCGTCGGTGGCTCAACCGGTAACGACTCGGTCTATCTAATTAGAGGTACCGGGTTCAAATCTGGACGGCCAATGTACCAATGAGTTTTTCAAAAACTTACGTACACATACTTACCGATTGCTTTAACGATGAAGGAAAACATCCTGAGGAAACCTGCACACGCCTGCGAAGAAACTCGAAGGTTGTGTGTGAAGTCGACCAACCCGCACTGGGCCCGCATGGTCGACTAAGGCCTAATCGCCCTGATTCAGGGTAGGATCGAGCCCCTCGGTGGGGACGCATATGAGCTGATATAATAAATAAAATTAAAACATAGAGGCATAGGTAAAGCGGTATTTTAAATTATTAAAAAAATATATATTATATTGCTCAAGTTTTGGAGGAGGAAATAGTGGACTACGAAATTATGTTTTGGTTTATTTTAGTGCCTATTATCTGTCTGCGCTGCAGTTCTCCCTTTCTTGCTGTATACGAAGAGGTTTGGGGGAAGGAGACAGCAACATTTCATTCAAATACCTATTCTTTAGACCACGTTTCCTCTTAACGGGACCTACATCAATTTTGTGACACCCTGTTTATGCGACTTGATAACTTCTGAAATTGGGCAACTCGGCGATACCTTCCTCGCCTCCTACTGCACGTTGCTACTTCATTTCTAAACATACACTTGCCCGGAAACCAGCCTACGTTTTTTGTGTGGCTTACCAGATCTAGTGGCGTCCCATGTCGATGAATAAAATGTACCGTATGAATGTAGTGGTGGGTACTGTCTATATTATTTCAGAAGGGCAGTGCAGTAATAAAATACTTATTAAATCCACTTTGATTTATTGACACACTTTACTATATAAATTGCGTAACGGGCTACGTGTGAGCTAACGAGTAAAGTGACTGGAGACGACTGGAGGGGTCAGGCGCGTCGCTGCCGGCGGGCACATAATTGCACGGTCAGCAGGATCGCACCTGTGTACCTACAAAACGATTTGTTGTTTCATCTAAAAGACATCTACCGGCAATGTAAGTTACAGGACAGCTATGCTAGCAAAGAACTCATCGAGACAAGAACTACATTTAAAGAAATGTAAAAAATCAATTAAGTAATATACAGCTATAACTAGTCTGTACAGAATCCTAAATTAAGCGTCGGTGGCTCAACCGGTAACGACTAAGCGTCGGTGGCTCAACCGGTAACGACTAAGCGTCGGTGGCTCAACCGGTAACGACTCGGTCCATCTAACCAGAGGTACCGGGTTCGAATCTGGACGGCTAATGTACCAATGAGTTTTTCAAAAACTTACGTACATACTTACCGATTGCTTTAACGGTGAAGGAAAAACATCGTGAGGAAACCTGCACACGCCTGCGAGGAAACTCGAAGGTTGTGTGTGAAGTCGACCAACCCGCACTGGGCCCGCGTGGTCGACTAAGGCCTAATCGCCCTGATTCAGGGTAGGCTCGAGCCCCTCGGTGGGGACGTATATGAGCTGTAATGATGATAATGATGACAGAATCCTAAATTTATGTTGCATTTATTTATAAATGTTACACGGGCACATACTGCCACGCCCTTTTTAACCGACAAAAGAACGGAGGAGGTTCTCAAGTCGACCTGTATATTTTTATGTATGATCATGCGTAGCTCTATACAGAGTAGCCAGATTTTTTTTATTCGATAGTGTATACTTCGAAATTAGTCCCATTTAATTTTTAAAGAAATTACCCCTTAGAGAAGAAGGTTTGAAAAATCTAAAAATTTTTAGGTACAAGCTTTAAATATAAAATAATTTTAATAATTTAGTATTCTTCTCAGAAAATCCTTTTAATTTTATACCCATATCAGGGGGTGCATAAAAAAATAAGTGGTCTCTAATATCGTATTGTTCTAAAAAAGCCAAATAATTATGAGCTGACAAAGTATCAAGACCTTTAAAAAAATAAATTAAAAATAAATAAAAGAGATCCTGTCTTAAATAACTTTTTAAAAGAATTTAAGAAAGGATCCCTTTTATTTATTTTTAATTTAATTAACTTAATTTATTTTTAATTTAATTTTCTTTAGTTTATGCGTTTTCCAACGGCATGCTGCAACATATCAAATTAAAAATGGAATCTACGAGGTCGAGTTAAGGTGCTAAATAAGTTCAAAATGATCTCATGATTATTTTTCTGGTGGGTGTATGAAAGTGACGTTCCAATTGGGCAATTTTCTCAGTTTTTGGAGGCTCCTACTTCCTATCAGAATTAGAATATGGGAAAGAACATAGAGGCATTGCCATGGTACATATAGGTTTGATTAAAAAAACATTTTTGCTCTATAAACATTATCCAGGGAGGAAACAGGGGACTACGTTTGCATGAAAAAATGGCGCCCGCGTTTTCTCTTAACTGGAACTTCTACTCATCATTCTTAACCAACTTTTGTTCTATGACTTTGCTAAAATCGCATAAACTTACTTAACCCTAGATACAAATCGATTTACAAATCGACCAATTTTGTAAATTTTCCTATGGAGGGTCCACATTTTGTTTTTGAGAATTAACTATGGGTTCTTTAGGAAAAATTATTTAGTATGATGAGTACTAGACCCAATTAACGGATCCTACACCAATGTTTTTACAACCTGTAGATAAGACTGATCTAATTGTAGTAGACCGTAGTAAAGAAAGATTTGCGCGGTTGCGGCGATTAAAAAATCCTGTGGCTTCCTTTGGCTGTTAGCCGCATTAAAACACACGCGAGAAAATAATTTTGATTTTTGATGCATTTTTCTTTACTAATGTGAAAATACTTTACAATCAATTAATTTAAAGTTCTGTTTAGACTTTTAATACGAATCGGTCAGTAAACTTTATAAATAAGTTCTTAACATGCTTTAGTTTGACGATTCTTAGTATACCCTGTATAAAGGACAGCTTAAATTTTAGTAGCTTTTCCTTATTTTCTCAAAAACTATAAATGTTTTTCTGTTATTTTTTTTCAAACTTTTGGTCGGGGTTCCAAAACTACAGGGCGTAAATAAAATGTTTTTTTTTTAAAAGTCTATAATAAACCCTCTTAATTGATATCACACTTGATCTTTCCTCCCCTTTTTTAAATTTTGACTCCCCATTTAAGTCACTGTTTTGGGTAAAATATTAAAAGTTTATAAAGTAATTTTAATTTCAATTTTAACTTCATAGTGTTGGTGTTTTTTTATATTTCTAATTGGTAAGTTGGTGTAATTTAGTTGGTAATTGTAACAAAATTGGTTGCCGTATAAACTGGTTTTTTTTTTGTTCAAAATTAAATCTTAAGATTGAGTGTTGTCGGTGTTATATTTCACAATGTAACCGACGGATTTCATTCAAGTTCTATATTAATTTTGTCTCCGAGTCTGAGCTTGATGAAAGATGAAATCAGTCAAGAGCTCCGTTCGTCGCCAAAATTGGTGCAATTTTTTAATTATTTTTTTTTCATGGTTTATTTTCAGGTATATTTGTATTCAAGTTTATACCTATTATACCGGGTGTAAAAACATTGGTATAGGACCCGTAAACTGGGGCTTTACTCATCATAATGAACATTTGAACAACTTTCCCCAAGGAACCCATAGTCAATTCTCTTTAAAAAAATGTACCCTCCATTCAAAAATGCACATAATTTGATTTGATTGATTTTTTGATGAATTTGAAATGATTTGTATGAAGAGTTATTTTTTTATGCGATTTCAACAAAGACATGGAACAAAAGTTTTTTAGTATGACGAGTAAAATACATTAAAATTTAAGCTGTTTATTTCAATAAAAAGAAAACACTTGATGCCACTCAAAAAACGCAAAACTTAATATAAAAAGATTATGTGCGTTTAGCGTTAGTTGCACAGCTCGCAACTTGAGCGTCTGGATGTCCACCAGCCTCGACAGTTAGGTACTTTTTCTAAGGAAGGTTTTTTGTTTGATTGTTATTACTATAAAAGTAGAGTGAGTAAAAGTTCTAGTTAACTGGACCTACACCAATTTTGTTACGCTTGTATAAAAATCATCATAGATACTATAAATAAAATAATTTTAATTTTACAATTCAGTTATGCACTATTGGCAGGGAGTTTCTTGTTCGCAACCTCCCTCCTCACAACTCTCTCCGGCCAGAAATTGGGACTCAGAACACTTTCTAATGCTTAGCAGGCACTCGAAGTTTAAAGGCAGCAAAGTTATTAGCCCTGATTGACTCTAGGGCTTCTGCAAACACTTCATTTGTCCCTTTATCTGACCCTCGCCCACTGTCTAGATGTGCCTGCTTCGGCTCGTCCTGGCTTTCACCAAGGTCTAACTTTGTAAGACTTGGTTTGGTTGGTGGAAGGACATTTTCTAATCCCGCCTGGCTAGCTACCGTCATCTTAGCTTAGTCGTACCGCCAAACATCAATGGTAACAACGTTGATGTATTCCGGCTTAAAGATAGGTTATCTACTTCCTCATTGCGTTGGGGAATCTTGGTAAGCCCGCTTTCATCTGCCGCATCATCGTCACTTACCATCAGGTGACATTTCACCTTAGTAAGCCCTTGGCATCATCGACAAGGGCTTACCAATTGTGAATAAAAAATAGTTAAACCACGTTAAAATTAATAGTAATTAATTACAGTAATATCCAAAATCGAAAACATAACAAATACTGGCAATGTTCGGTACACGGCATAGCATTAGATGCCTAATTCCTCAAGGTAACATTCGTTATAACTAATTTTCCTTAAGAAGTACTTTAGTTAATCACTTGTAAGGCAGTGTGTAACAAATTCCAAAGGGACGAGAGGTTTAGCGAAGCCTTTGGGCAGTCGTTTATATTGACAGATGAGATTATTAGGCGCGACCCAACGAGCTAGAGATCAAAGTTTGGTATTTCGGTGATGGGTTCTGAAGGCTTTACTAAAGCTGTTTTAATCAAAATGTTTACGTGTATAATAGTTTTACCTCGAGGTACGTATTTAGGCACCTGAACAAATTTAAAGTAAACCATTTGATACCTAAGGGTTAAGCATTGTACTAACAACATTTTAATTTTGGTATACGGTTTAGAATGAGCATCGGTGGCACAACCGCAAGGGCCGCTACCTCCTATCCGGGAGGTCGTGGTTCGAGTCCTGTTACATACCAATGTGTTTTCAAATTTCGATCTCATATGTACGTTTATCCGACGTTCTTACGGTGAAGGAAAACATCATGAGGAAACCTGCACACATCTGCGAAGAAACTTGAAGGTTGTGTGTGAAGTTGACCAACCCGCACTGAGCCCGCGTGATCGACTAAGGCCCGATTGCCCTAATTTGATCATAAATTTTACTTCTTTACTGCAAATGGTGAATTCACTTAATTGGATTTAAAAATAATTATTATGCGTACACATTGACACTTGCCATACAAATGTAAGGAACCAAAATTTTCTGTCTATACTTTAAAGTTCTTACAGAGTATTTCATGTTTTCAAGAGAGATAGCAAAGATTTAACTTTTGATTAGACACTATATTGACTTTATCCGCGTGAATTTGGGATATCTACTCTTACGAATAGCAAGGACCATTTACTAAAAGACCGTTATTTTTTCTGGTCTTGCAGAAAAGAGCTGTCCGCGCAATCTATCAGATGCGATCACGTGAGTCGTTACAGAATAAGTTCAAAGAAATCAATATTTTAACTGTTGCTAGACAATTTATATATGACAACATCGTGTACGTAAGAATTTGCATTAATATCCTTAAAACAGTGACAAGCATAATTTGAATAATGTAAATAAAATTGATATAGCCTTTTCGAGACTGAGTACAGTTAAAAATTCATTTGTGGGGCATTGTATAAGATTCTACAATAAAATTCCAGAAAATGTGACTAGTTTGTCAGAGAATAAATTCAAGACTTATGTCAAGAAATGCTTGTGCTCTAGAGGATATTATAAAATAATAAATTATGTAAGTGACAAAGATATATATTATGTTGATTCTATAACAAATACCATTACCTGAGACTGAAATCTGAATCATGACTTTATTTATAAAAGACAGTAAGTTTTTTTTTTACTTTTTAAAAGTGTGTGTAAACACCTATATTTAAAATAAATTATTTTGATTTGATTTCCATATTACAGATACGCTAGTACTCTTTAATGTACTGTGGTACAGACGTCAGCACATCAAGATAGACACTTTGGACTTTGTATCGTTCTTATCCCGTATACGTATGGATCAGTATCGCACTATGAGTGTCTAGCTTGATGTGCTGGCACATATTTATGTCACTGTGTGCTGGCCTCTGTACATAACTTTCGTTTCTGATATTGTTAGCGACATCTTGCAACTGCTTTTGGAACGTCCTATTAAATTAACAGTAAATCTTGGACTCTTACATATTCTAATGACATTTTAATTACATTTAAACTCGGTCTTGGTAAAAATTGATCTATAATACAGTTTAAAGGCGAAATTATTTTTCAAGCAGAAAAATTAGCGCCATCTAGATTTTTATAAATGTATCTTAAACTACGTGGCTCCTTTAAGTATTGAGCTGGTTTTAAGACAATATTTGGGACCACGATCGATTCTCAGTATGAAGGTTAGCAATCTATGTATTATGACTAGAATTACATTTTCTTATTAAAAATAATATAGTTTTTGCTGTATTTGATTATTTATTGTATTATAATTTAATCGTTTTTGCTACATTTTATTATTTATTACATTAGGATTATATTATCTTTGCAGTATCAAAGATACGACATGATCTCTAATACAAACTTTTCTTTTTAACCACCTCCGTGGAGTAAAAGCTTTCACACACGGGTGCTATTTTATCTTAAGATACTTGCAGATACTTGCGAGTATCTTAAAATAAAACTTTTAACATAGCAAGGTATGACACACCGGCGCTATACTATAATATATGAAAACCCCACATTCTGTTACTAGTATTTGAATGAGCTACACCTAAAACGTTGTATACAGGCTGATTGAGGAAAGAAGATCGCGTATGTTGCTATTGGACTTACTAGACAGTTCGTCAGAGGATGAAGCCGACTTTAACAAAGTGACGATGATGCTGAAGATAGAAGCGGGCTTACCAAGATTCCCCAACGCAATGGGGATCTGGCTATCTTATCTTCAAGCCGGAACACATCAATGCTGTTAAGGGCCTCAGTGGCGTAATGGTTACTCCATTAGTTTCACACCATGAGGCCGCGGGTTCGATTCCCGGTGGGGTCAACTTTGTAAGACTCGCTTTGGTTGGTGGTAGGGAATTTTCATAGCCCGCCTGGTTATCTACCACCATATTATTTAAGTCTTGCGGCCAAACATCAGTTTTAACAACATTATTGTGTTCCGGCTTGAAGATAAGATAGCCAGTTCTCCATTGCGTTGGGGAATCTTCGTAAGCCCGCTACCATTTTCGGCATCATCGTCACTTACCTTCAGGTGATATGATGCCAAGGGCTCACCAATTGTGAAAAAAAAAAGTTTGGCGGTAACACTTACATAAGATGATGGTAGCTAGCCAGGCGGGCTATGAACATGCCCTGCCACCAACCAAACCGAGTCTTATAAAGTTGACCTCGTCAGGAATCGAACCCGCGACCTCCTGGTGTGAAGGAAGCGAATGCGACTAACCATTACGCCACGCAGGCGGTTAAAAACTCTTTTTAATCATGCTGTATTTATCTTAAGATACGAGCTAGCGCGGTATCGCTCGGTATCAGCAGATAGACGGCGATGAAATATATATTATCTGCCCCGTGTGTGTACTCTCACTGATTTCTATAAAGAGCGATATTGTAAGATATCTGTTACGTTTAATATATCTTATAGTATAGCGCCCTTGTGTGACAACCTTAATGGTTAAGGCCTTTAGCTTCACATCAGTAAATCTGGGGTTCGATTCCCGGCGGAGTCTAACTCGTTAGATTCGGTTTGGATTGTGGCAGGGCATTTTCTAAACCCGTCTGGCTAGCTTATTTTAGCGTGAATCTTAACTAAGTGTTGCCATCAAACATCAATATTAACAACATAGATGTGTTCCGAATTGAAGATGAGTTAACCAGTTCCCCTTTGTGTTGGGTAATCTTGGTAAGCCCGCTTCCATCTTCAGCATCATCGTCACTTACCATCAGGTGAGATGGTGTCAAGGGCTAACCAATCTATACATATAATAAAACTGTGACGGGGCCGTGTCTGTACATGAAATATTTTTGGAAAATAATAACTGTACTGAACATTACCAACGATATATGTAAAGGCGAAGACAACAACTTTTGGAATTTTTGTCTGTCTGTCTATCTGTCGTTTCTTACTTCAGTATGACACAAAAACTACCCAGCCGATTTTGATGAAATTTTGTTTGGTGCTTCCTTATAGCCCGGGTTTTAACATATAGAATACTTTTCATCCGGCAAAATTCAAGAGTTCCTGTGGGAAAATTCAAAAACTCCACGCGGATGAAGTCGCGGGCACAGCTAGTATACTATAAGTTTTCAATTTTTTTAAGACACTTTTGTAATAAACTAGCTGTTTTCCGCGGCTTCACTCGCGTGGACAAAGTTCTATGGCATTTCGAGGGTGCGCAGTGCGCGAGCCGCAGCGGCTCGAGAGTGTGGAAAAAAGTAGGTAGCCTATTAATCCAGGTGCTTATCTGTCTACCTACCAAATTACAGCTGTTCAGTAGTTAAAATTAAACAAAACCCAATTCACCCCCTATAAGGGTTGAGTTTCAAAAACCCTACTAAGTGCATTCCTAAGGATGTTAATATTATGATAAAATTAATGTTATTTGCTTAGGTACTCTCATAAACTCGCAAAAATAAACTCCGCAAAATAATGAGATTCTTTATTCTGTTTATTTAGGTAACATCAAACAGAAACGACGAAGTATTTTCAATTAACTCCTTTCACCGTGGACCAAGCTATTTTGTTTAATGTTATGAAAAAGTCCATCGATTCGGCCCGTGTCGGTCTCGGATACTTGGGCCCCATCGACCCACGTCAAAACCATTGTTAGTGGTTACGGCCAAACTCAATATCCCTCCCACAAAAGGCTCGATTGGTCTTTTGACAAACTCCGTTTATTGGAAATTTGTGCAATTCTGTGCGTTTAATTTCAGTTTTTAACCGACTTAAAAAAGGAGGAGGTTTCTCAATTCGACAGTATAATATTATTTTAACTTAGCGGTTTATGAACCGATTTTGATGATTTCTTTTTTGTTGGAAAGAAGATATCCCAAGGGTGGTACCAAGATAAGAAAAGCAGGATCGATGATGGCATCCCAGAGAAATCGAGGGGAACCTTAGTTTCCTGTTTGAAATCGGTTTTCTTATTGTTGACACTCATCTCTTTCCTTTCCGCAACACTTTTTTAATTTTTTTTTTACTTTCGAGGGACGAGGGAGTGTAGAAGGTATTTTGATAGCAAAAAATTTTTAGATTTTGATGGGAATCGATTCTTTATTTGAAAGTTTAAAAGTTGTTCGTTTTAAACCGTAATAGTTAGTCATTTGGTTTATTTTACAGATCATGTGTAATTTATATTATTATATATTTTTCAATTACAACAAATGTATAAAAAAAATGTCTTTGGCTACACGTCTTCTGCAATTCTTTTGTAACTTTCTCTTTCCAAGGTGTGCTAAAAAATGTAATGAAAATAAGCTGTAACTTTTGTATGTTTTTATCTTGTTTAATGTGTGTTTGTCCCTATTTCTGTGTGTGTGTATTTTTAACCGCCTCCATTCCTCCTCCGCACCGTTAGTCCATTCGCTTCACACCAGGAGGTCGCGGGTTCGATTCCCGGTGGGTTCCACTTGTGAGACTCGGTTTGGTTGGTGGTAGGGCATTTTCTAAGTTCGCCTGGCTAGCTACCACCGTCTTATCCGAGTCTTGTTAACAACATTGATGTGTTCCGGCTTGAAGATAAGATAGCGTTGGGGAATCTTAGTAAGTCCGCTTCCATCTTCGGCATCATCGTAACTTACCATCAGGTGAGATGATGCCAAGGGCTTACCAATTGTAAATGCTAAGGCGTACAAACAAGATTTAAATTTGGTGTGATTAAAGTACTGACCCTAAAGTAAAAAAAAAACGGTTAAGTGTAAGTCGTACTCACGCTAAGCATCCCGAACCGAATTTAAATAAAAACATATCTAGCTATTTTAGTCATTTTCGGAAATGTCCTTTGATTTAAATGAATAGGTACCTATCATTGTTGTACTCGTACTTGTTTTTGACGTGATAACGTCTTATAATTCGATGGAACCGGCTGCACGCACGAAAAAATGCGTCGTTACCATGCGTCGTTACCTCGCTCTGAGGCGTTCCGAAAAATGCGTCGTTACCTCGCTCTGAGGCGTTCCGTGAGGCGTTCCGTTTAAGGCTTTTTTCTTATGACGTTGTCACGTTCAACTATCGTCAGTAAACCGACTTTACAGACAACCGTTTTTTTCTTATTTATCCACAATTGGAAAGCCCTTGACATCATCTCACATTATAAAGATGGATTCGGGCTTACCAAAATTCCCCAACGCAATGGGTAACTGGCTATCTTATCATAGCCGGAACACATCTATATTCTCAACGTTGATGCTTGACGGCAAGACTTAGATAAGATGGTGGTAGCTAGCTAGATGAGCTTAGAAATTGCCCTTCAACAAACCAAACCAAGTCATACAAAGTTAGATTCCATTGAGAATCCAACCCGCGACCTCCTAATGTTAAGCTAATGGACTTAACCATTACGCCACGGAGGCGTCTAAACCCTCGACCTCCTGATATTTTCAAGATTTCTTATCCAGATGTTTAGTAGTACTTCGCTCTTGGCCGGTTTTTGAAAAGTTAGGTTGGCGTTTTAAACTTCTAGTTGTAATCGTATACTGACCGTCGTCTTTTTTTTAAAATAATGTTTGGTTTAGCAAATGTAGCAAATGAAAAAAACATAGGCCTAGTAGTTTTGGAGATAAAGTGGGGGGAATGGTCAATTCTCGCCTATTCTCTTAAATAACTTCAAAAATACACTCGAGAGCGATGAATCCGGGTCACTTAAAGAATCCTAAAAATCTCGGAAACTAAGAAGGCTAGCTTAGTGAAATAAATTGTGTTTAATAGACAATTTAATACTCCTTAAATAAAGTCATTAAAACTTCTTAGTTATTGTAAAGTTATGTCATAAAAAAATCAAATTTGAAAAAGGGAGACTTTTGAAGATGGAACTACGAAATTACTACATTTGTTTTTGCTTTTGTTTCTAATCTGTCATTTAAGTGAGTACATAAACCATGTTGATAGTGTTCAATATTTATTATTCAAGCAGTAATCATGTCGCTTACACCCGAAGAATGCACCAGAATACTCACAATGCTGGAAAACGGCCGGGGTCAGCGCGATACAGCCACGACTGTCGGTGTGTCGCTCTCAACAGTACAAAGAGTTCTCCAACGTTACGAGGAAACTGGCTCTAACCTACGCAAACCAGGAACAGGCAGAACCAGGTGTACCACAGCACGAGAAGATCGATACTTGGTGAACACAATGCTTCATAAACGCTTTCTCACAGGAACTGAACTTACAAATCAGTTTCGACGCCTCGGAGGAAGTAACCCAAGCGCATGGACAGTAAGGCGACGACTTGCTGAAGCTAACTTGAAACCACTTAGACCTGCAAACGGCCCTAAACTGGAGCGTGGGCATCGTATTTCAAGACTAAGATATGCCCAGAACCACTTAAATTGGAGTATTGGAGATTGGTCAAAAGTTATGTTCTCCGACGAATCAAAATTTATGCTCTACAAGCACGATGGAAGACACAGAGTGTATAGAAGACCAGGGGAAATATTCAAGGAAGCATGCATCGAAAAAAAAGTAGCCTACGGTGGTGGGTCTGTACATGTGTGGGCCGGAATTTCTTCTGAGAGTCGCACAGAACTGGTGTTCATAGAAAACGGCTCTTTAACTAGCGAAAGATATGTGGAAGAAATCCTCAATGAACACGTTGGTCCATTTATGGTCAATTTGGGTGAGGATGCTATTTTTATGCATGAAAATGCCCGGCCTCATACGGGTTGCATTGTGAATGACTACCTTCAAGAGATGAACATTACTCGTATGGAGTGACCAGCACGCAGCCCGGATATCAACCCGATCGAACATGCTTGGGACGAGCTAGGGAGATGCGTAAAACAAAGAAGCTCTCCCCCAATCACGCTTCGTGAGCTCAAAATTGCTCTTACAGAGGAATGGGAGAATATTCCCCAAAATCGTATAAGGAACTTGGTGTACAGCATGCCAAACCGCGTAAACACAGTGATGGAAGCACGAGGAGGCAATACGAATACAAAGTATTAAAATTCAAGTAAATCGTAATGTTGTTCAAAAATGTCATGTTTCCTATTTTTGTTTTAAGGCGAGATCAGCAGTCATGTAATTTTTTGTAAATAAAATGTAGTGACTCGTAAATTTTATTACTTTCATTTAAGGGGTATTAAAGTGTCTATTAAACACAATTTATTTCATGAAGCTAGCCTTCTTAGTTTCCGAGATTTTTAGGATTCTTTAAGTGACCCGGATTCATCGCTCTCGAGTGTATTTATCTAAAAATTATATAAAAAATATATTTAAGATTCTCACAACAGGGGTTTGTTCATTTGTTAAGTCACGCAATACAGTTTGCAATACTTTTTTTATATTTCCTAATTTATCCCCTAAAAGTGGATCCCATGTTTAAAAAAGTTGTTTATTTTCATCTTCTCATTCACCTCTTATAATGCGTCCGTCGTTTAACTAGTCATGCAACGATTCCTGATTTTACGATTACGATTATCAATTCTTGTAGTGTTTTTTTTCAATTTTTTTTATTAACTGTTGGTAAACCCTTGACAACATCTCACCTGGTGGTAAGTGACGATGTTGCCGAAGATGGCAGCGGGCTTACCAAGATTCTCCAACGCAATGGGGGACTGGCTATCTTATCTTCATGCCGGAACACACCAATGATATCAACATTGATATTTGGCGGCAAGACTTAGATAAGATGGTGGTAGCTAGCCAGTCGGGCTTAGAAAATGCCCTACCACCAACCAAACCGAGTCTTAAAATTGACCCCGCCGGGAATCGAACCCGCGACCTCCTGTGTAAACCCAGTAAACTTTTCCTCTGAGCTACGGAGGCGGTTAAAAATGAATCCAAATAGCTGCATCAGTGCTTTTAACCAGCCACCCTGTATAATATGAAGTGAATACCAAACAAGGTACGCTATGTCAGCTCAAACATAGTTGCCCATGTAAACAACATAAGTTCGTAGGAAACTAACTAACTCACCTGTCGGTCTATACGGTTCCAACTTTCAGCAGTTTCAAGCAGGTCTTAATGTACCTGTCATCATGTACTTACTCCAAATACCGGGTGGGGCAGAAGATATGCATCGGTTTTGAAGGGCCATAGAAAAAAAGTATTTAGATTTATATAAGGTCTAACAAAATTAGCTGAAACTATAGTCAAATCACAAAAAATATATTTGAAATTCCCATACTAAGTTGGCTGATCAGCTGATCGAGTTAGTTATGGGAGAGCCATTTTTTTTGCGATTTGACTATGGGTTCCATGGGGAAAGTTATTAAGTTTCATGGGTAAAAGCACCAGTTAAAATCATCATATCAGCCGAAGGACGTCCACTTCTGGACATAGGCCTCCCCCAAGGACGACCGGTTCTGCGCTGCCCGCATCCAGCGACTTCCCGCGACCTTCACCAGGTCATCGGTCCACCGAGTAGGAGGCAGTTAAAATAGTTTCAGCTAATTTTGTTACACCTTATTTATGTGCAGTTTATTTTATTCAAGTCACTATGGAATGCCATTTGTTACATAATTTTAAAAATTACATCAGCAAGATGGCGGCCATCAACGGCGATGCACTGATGAAGAACAGCAAATGCTGAACGTTACGTTTTGATGTTTGAAAACTTTTTTAACCAGATTTGGAAGAATTAATTTTCTTCCACTTAAATTTTTTTTATTCACAATTTGTAAGCCCTTGGCATCATCTCACCTGATAAAAAGTGATGATCATGCCGAAGATGGAAGCGGGCTTACCAAGATTCCCCATCGCAATGGAGAACTGACTATGTTATCTTCATGCCGGAACACATCAACGTTGTTAACACTGATGTTTGGCGGCAAGACTTAGAGAAGATGTTGGTAGCTAGCCAGGTGGGCTTATAAAATGCCCTACCACCAATCAAACCGATTCTTACAAGTTGACCCCACCGGGAATCAAACCCGCGACCTTCTGGTGTGAAGCGAATGGACTAACCATTTACGCCACGGAAGTCGTTAAAAAGTGATGGAGAAAACCTATTTGGGAGACACGTGGTTCCAGCAAGACGGGTCGACAACTCACATGGCTCGAATTTCAATGGTGAAATTGAAAGAAAAGTTTTCGGCGCGACTGGTTTCTCTTAGAGATGTCGTGGGGTGGCCTGCATGCTCGCCAGATTTGAGCATTTGTGGCTTCCTTTGGGTTGATATTATTATTATTATATCAGCTCATATACGTCCCAACCGAGGGGCTCGAGCCTACCCTGAATTAGGGCGATCGGGCCTCAGTCGACCACGCGGGCCCAGTGCGGGTTGGTCGACTTCACCACACCTTTGGGTTTACTTAAAGAAAAAAGATTTGAAACATCGTCCTCACACCTTAGATGAAGGTAAAATGAGAATTAGGGACGAAATAACCGCTATATCCATTCTAATGTATGGGAAACTTGTTTAAAATTTCAGAAATCACCTTCATTAGTGCGTCGCTGCTGATATCTGCCATCTTGCTGATGTAATTTTAAAAACTTAATGTAACAAATGACTTTCCATAGTGACTTGAATAAAATAAACCACACTTATATTAATTGATTACTTTTTTCTGTGGCCCTTCAATACTGATGCATATCTTTTGCACCACCTTGTAGTTTACTGCAAGCAAGATGTAGTGACTTGTTTATGTGATAAATTTATACTTATTCCCAATACAATGACAATTCAATATCTACAACTATTTGTGAGTAAATCACAAGTTACAATTTTATTTGCAGGAGAACTATACAAATAATTTTTTTCCAGGTCAATGGGTATTACTATGTAATAGACAAACATAAGCAACTACGACATGCAAAGATTCATCTAAATAGTTAGAGCCGTTTTTGAAAAGAAAAAAAAATTCCGTTTTCGTTGTATGACAGCTACTCTTCGGTTTTACCGTACAAAGAAACTTTTGACAATCCCTCGATGAAATAATTTAAAACTCTTAAGTTCCAAATTTGGTCCCAATCGGACTAAAGATTTAGCCTCCACGGCCAAGCGTGACGGACGGACGGAATGTGTTGTTTTCAAGCGACTTCCAAAAAGGAGGAGGTTCTCAATTCGACTGTATGTTTTTTTTTTAGTATGTTACCTCAGAACTTTTGACTGGGTAAATCGATTTTGATGATTCTTTTTTTTATTCGTAAGCTAGAGCTTCCCGTGTGGTCCCATATTTTTTTTTTCAAAATCGGTGTAGTACTATATTAGAAAATTAACAAAAACTAAAATAATAATCCAAATTGTTCGAAGTTGTTGCGATGGGAGTCGGTTTTTAACGTGTTTAGTTCGGTATGTGTTTATGATATAGAATACATTTTCACAAAAATTGGAAACCTTTTTTTCATGATCAACTTCCTCTACCCTACGTACACGTATGTACCGTACTATGGGGTCGAGAAAGTAAAAAATGATGATGATGATGATGATCTATCCAACCGATTTCGGTCATGGCGACCACTTCGACTCCTAGTCGGTTTGCCGCGCGTGCGCTCGAAGATAGTTTATATAGCCAATCTTCGCAGCGAAACTCCTCGCGCACTGAGGGCATTTAAGTATGCCCCACCCTCGTAATTATATGAAATGGTCGCAGGTGGTCGGGCCTTTTGGTATCAAGGTCAGCTTTACGCTGATTCTCGAATTCGTTATTACTATGTAATAGACAAACAGAAGCAACTACGACACGCAAAGTTTCATCTAAATAGTTAGAGCCGTTTTTGAGAAAAAATAATTTCCGTTTTCGTTGTATGACAGCTACTCTTCAGTTTTACCGTAAAAAGAAACTTTTAACTATCCCTCGATGAAATAATTTAAAACTCTTAAGTTCCAAATTTGGTCCCAATCGGACTAAAGATTTAACCTCCACGGCCAAGCGTGACGGACGGACGGAACGTGTTGTTTTTCGGCATGTGTTTATGACATAGAATACATTTTCACAAAAATTGGAAACACCTTTTTTTCGTGATGAAAATACTTCCTCTACCTACTTTACGTACACGTACGTACCTTACTATGGGGTCAAGAAAGTAAAAAATGATGATGATGATGATGATGATCTATCCGACCGATTTCAGTAATGGCGACCACTTCGACTCCTAGTCGGTTTGCCGCGCGTGCGCTCGAAGATGGCTTACGTAGCCAATCTTCGCAGCGAAACTCCTCGCGCACTGAGGGCATTTAAGTATGCCCCACCCTCGTAATTATATGAAATGGTCGCAGGTGGTCGGGCCTTTTGGTATCAAGGTCAGCTTTACGCTGATTCTAGAATTCGGTATTACTATGTAATAGACAAACATAAGCAACTACGACACGCAAAGTTTCATCTAAATAGTTAGAGCCGTTTTTGAGAAAAAATGATTTCCGTTTTCGTTGTATGACAGCTACTCTTCAGTTTTACCGTAAAAAGAAACTTTTAACTATCCCTCGATGAAATAATTTAAAACTCTTAAGTTCCAAATTTGGTCCCAATCGGACTAAAGATTTAACCTCCACGGCCAAGCGTGACGGACGAACGGAATGTGTTGTTTTTCGGCATGTGTTTATGATATAGAATACATTTTCACAAAAATTGGAAACACCTTTTTTTCGTGATGAAAATACTTCCTCTACCTTACTATGGGGTCAAGAAAGTAAAAATGATGATGATGATGATGATCTATCCGACCGATTTCGGTCATGGCGACCACTTCGACTCCTAGTCGGTTTGCCGCGCGTGCGCTCGAAGATGGCTTACGTAGCCAATCTTCGCAGCAAAACTCCTCGCGCACTGAGGGCATTTAAGTATGCCACCCTCGTAATTGTATGAAATGGTCGCAGGTGGTCGGGCCTTTAACTAGTCGCGTTTGGTATCAAGGTCAACTTTACGCTGATTCTCGAACTCGCGCACTTGCCTATTCACAATCCTGCGCCATTCTAGCCATTCTGCTGCCAAACTCGTAATGTTTGGTTGCCATTTAATGCATCGGCAGCTTTGGTGGTGCTGTCACGTATCACGTATGAAGGAGGAGAAAGTGGCGAAGCGCATCTTCTATTCTGAACTGGAGGAGGGTAAGCGGAAACATGGCGGACAGCTCCTCCAGTACAAAGATGTTCTGAAGCGACATATGAAAGGATGCAACATAGAACCCTCTCAATGGGAAGTAAAAAATAGTACCCCTTCACAAATATCTAATTTCGAACGACGATTTTCTCATAAATTCCATCAAAATCAGTTACAAAGTTACTATAATTCATCAGCTACCTACAAATTAGTAGAGCGACCCGACTTTGATCCATTGCCCGTTTTGCAAAACTTTTAATAAATTATCAAAGTTTTCTGGCCACAAGATTTTGGAATTAAGTACTTTGTAAATCATTTCTTACTCTCGATTAATTTAGTTTTATTATGCTCCAAGTCCCTCCAGAACCTCTTTACCGATTTTCATACACTTTTCAAAGGGATCTAGTCTAACAGCAAAATAAATTTGCTAACACAGTAATTTAAATCGAAATTAAAGGCTTAGATTCACTTGATTATCCCAACAAAACGGGAGTTGCTGAAACTCGATATTATAAGCGTAGGAACTGTTGTTAAAATGGGTAAGTATTGCGTTTTGCTTTAATTAAAGTTCTGTTCGTTTGAATTAAGAGCTATATCTAAGTTAATGATGGTATCGGGTTTGTCAGATAAGCACAATAAACATACATCATACACGTACTACATCGAGAAACCAAAGACACTTTATCTAATTACTTATCTCATCAAAAACATTTCATGTAAAGTTGGTTGCAAAAACTCACATGTTCATAATGTTTTCTGTGTTAAAAAGTTATGAGATCTCTAGTAGAGCAAGCCCCCAGCTCAGCTCTGATTTGTGCATCGCATCATAGCCCGCGGGTCCTGTCCCAAGTACAAAGTATAATTATAGAGTGCTTTTGACTGTACCACATTTGTAACAATAAATAACAATTTTTTTTACATTTCAGTACAAAGACATGGATTGGCCGTTTAATGTTGGCTGTCAAGAGGGCTATGATGCACAGTATAAATCGGATCTTTGCTAGAGGCTTGGCTTTATTAGAGATCTCATAACTTTTTAACAGTGAAAAAAATATTGTGAATCTTGGCAACAAACGTTATATGAAATTATTTTTTTTGTGAGTTTCATTTCTTTTTGGAAGACGTCGTAGAATTGACAACCTTTTCGTCTAGTGGTTAGAGATCATGACTTCAGAGCCAAAGGTCGTGGTTTCAAGACACGCTAGGAGCAAAATGTTTGTAAGAACATTTTTAACCGAGACATGTTTATATTTATTTATAATATGTAAATTGCGCATATTTCTTTATGTACAGACTGTAAACAAAAGCATGCACTATATGAGAGGTTGGAAGGAGAATTTTTTTAATTTCTTCTTTTTCCCATTGTTTACATGCATTTCCTAGCCTACATACCAATTTTCAATCTTCTAGGAATTCAGAAAGTGCCCTAGAGGTGTTAATGATCATCAGTGAGTCACGAATTAATCTAAGTATGTCAGATGTCAATAAATCTAAAACCATAAAATCTAGATGATTAAATGGAGATCCTGGCTTAAATGGAGATCACTGTCGGGTGTCCTCTGCGACCGCAAAATGCCGATTCAGGTCGAGGGAAAAGTTTACAAAACGGTAATAAGACCAGACTAAACTTATGGAGCAGAGTGTTGGACCTTCAAAAAAGTACATGAACAGAAACTCCATACGAATGAAATGAAAATGCTCAAATGGGCGGGAGGAGTAACTCGTATGGACATAATAAGGAACGAGTATGTCAGGGGATCATTCAAGGTAGCACCGAAAAAGTGAAACAAAGCCGACTACGCTGGTTCGGCCATATTCTAAGACGACAAGACGACCATCCTGTCAAAAAGACCATCCCTGAAAGACCACGAGGGAGAGGACGACCACCGGCCACCTGGTGGTCAAGTATGCAGAAAGAGATCCAGAGCGAAAACCTGTGTACACAGATAAGCCAGAATAGAACTCTCTGGCGAAAGTGTACAAGGAGACCCGACCCCAGATGAACTGGGAAGAGGGTTGGACAAAGAAGAAGAAAAAAATCTAGATGATTGATACTTACTTAATACTTTTGATAAATCTACCAATGAGATCTTATCCTGAAAATTTCAGATTTTAGCAGCTTCCGGACCGAAGCTGTGATGGTGAAAAAAATCTAGATGATTGATACTTAATACTTTTGATAAATCTACCAAGGAGATCTTATCCTGAAAATTTCAGATTTTAGCAGCTTCCGGACCGAAGCTGTGATGGTTCGTAAATACGACGCAACGAGAAAATGTTATGTAGTGCTCAGTCACCTTTGGCTCGTCTAGGCGGGGCACTACAGTGCCCCCAGATATTGGGTACCTCCGTAAAACAATATTTGTAAGCAGTTTTTACAGACATTGAAATGCTAGCAATACTCTTTGAACTTTCTCTGTTAATTTATCATGAGAATCCTACTAATCCTACTTATAATATTATAAACGCGAAAGTTTGTAAGAATGTATGTTTGTTACTCTTTCACGCAAAAACTACTTAACGGATTTAACTGAAATTAACGGATTTAACTCTAAAGGTCATAGAAACATTGTACACGTGGGTGAAGCCGCGGGAAAGAGCTATTTTGAAATAAAGTAAACTAAGAGTAGGTTTTAACCTGTAACATGTTTCATTATAAGTTTTAGTTATCATTCCAAATCTTTTAAATTGAAGAATGTATAAAATAATTACAAAGTTAACTACCTGTACAAACGTAAGACACTTTATCTAACTACATATACATATTATTGTCTCAACTGTCGCAGAAGAACTTCGCCTGTCCATTCCTAAGTCTATCTGTTTACAAGCAGTTGGACGGACCCGCACCGTTCAGCCACGTTCCTCAAACAAGCCACGTCGAACAATATTTGTGTAGAAACCGCTAAAGCTCACCCCTGAGCTCACAAACACTTTACGCTTTGCGCGACAAACGTAATCGTACGTACCTTTAAACAAAACATTTCGAGTGCTGTATAATTAGCGGTCAAAGATTAAGTACAGCTTTCAGTATGTGTCGCGTAGATAGGCGCGTGACAGCTGTGTTGTTTTCATGTTTTTGCCTAACAATAAAATTGTAATTTATACAAAAACATTTTTGTAAGTTGAAGCAACACATAATTTTACATATCTACTCGTATGTTCTGAAATAAGTAGGTACTTAAGTTATCATATCAGCTCATATACGTCCCCACCAAGGGGCTCGAGCCTACCCTGAATTGGGGCAATCGGGCCTTATAGCTGAAATTGTGTGTGTATGAGCGTTCGAATATATAACAACTTACCGATTCAACTAAGAAAGCTGGAATCTAAAACATTCAATACAAAATTGTTTAAATGGCTTAGTGACAAAAAAAAATTATAGTGTTGTTGAATATCTCTCATGTTTCACCTGTGCAAGGCATGCAAATGTCAAAAACAAACTTGTTGACATTTGAATTTCTTTTTCTTTTTTTTTATATTTACGTGACATAATAATTATAATCTATGTTAAACATTTGCATGCCTTGCACAGGCGAAACATGATTGCACTATAAAATTATACTAAATGTCCTACTACAATGTTTGATGCAAATAAATGATCATTTCATTTCATTTCTTAGTCGACCACGCGGGCCCAATGCGGGTTGGTCAACTACATACACAACCTGCAAGTTTCTTCGCAGGCTTGTGCAGGTTACCTCACGATGTTTTACTTCACCGTAAGAGCGTCCGATAAACGTACATATGAAATTGAAATTCGAAATTACATTGGTACGTGGCAGGATTCAAACCACGACCTCCCGGACAGGAGGCGGCGGCCCTAGCCGTTACGCCACCGACGCTAGGTACGACGCTAGGTACATAAGTAGTATATAATTTTACAATAATATACTACTCAATACAAATAAATTGTGCAGCCGCTCTGTGCATACTTTCTCGCGAAGACTTCACCGTCACCAAAAAATAAGGTTATATCAAACTTTATAAAAAAAAACGGCCAAGTGCGACTCGGGTCACACAAACAGGGTTCCGTACCAAAACTGAAACTACTATAAGAACAAGACCTCTCAATACATACTTTGCTCTAGGTAAATAGGGGTCTACTTATTCTGGACTTTTGAAATTTAGAAACTTTTGAGGTTTTCCTGTAATTCATTCATTCAACCCCATATATTTATTCCGGTGCGTGGTCGTCACTCGAGAACTTTACTGCCAACGGCCATCTGTTCTACGAGCTATGTGCCGCGCCTACTGCCACTTAAGTTTAGCAATTCCGAGAGCTATATTTCTGATTCGATCACACAGAGAGACACAAATTATAAATTGCAAAACTTTTGAAAATTTGTATTCTTTAATTTTTCTCTTAAATGCCAACCTCATGTTTGAAATGCTTTTATTTACGTTACACGTTTCTCTTGGGGTCACCGACTTACAATTATGTGTACCAGATTTCATGTCAATCGGTCTACTAGTTTCGGAGCAAATTGGCTGTGACAGACGAACTGACGGACAGACAGACGCGTGAAGTGATCCTATAATGGTTCCGTTTTAACTTTTGAGGTATGAAACACTAAAAATACAAATAAATCGGGTATATGAGCTAATATGATGATGATGATGATTCCATTTTTTTAGAGTGAACTATTAATTACAGTTGGCCTTATTAAGTCCTAGTTATTCATAATATAAAGTTTCATTAAAATCTAAAATTTTAATGAAACTCGAGTGACGTCCACGCACCGGAAAAATCTTTTTTTTTTTTGAAAAAGTTACTAAACTGGATTTGTACAGGAGGTACCTTATTCAGATTTTTTTAACAATCTATCAAAATCATTCGAGCCGTTTTTCAGTTAGAAATAATAAGTGTTATTTTTAATATAGTGGCAACTCTAAAAAATCAAGTTATGAGAAAATTGAAGAAAAAGGCTGGAGATAGAAAAAATCCCAAAGTCAAATTGTTTATAATTCCGTCTAGTAGCTTGGGCGCTGGAGCACCGCATGGACACACACACATACACACTTACATTTTTATTTTACACTTTTTTGACTGTATTAGATTCTTAGACTCTGTTGGCTTTGACAAATCCATTTATTTATTTTTTTATTTGAGTGCGTTTGACTGCAACTCTCCGAAACTTTATTTATGTGATCCATTCACAATAATTCCAACAGAAAAACAGTCATAGTTTATGCAAAATGTCATGTGTTAGCCTCACCTTCATAGATTAAAACAAACTGTAGCCTGGGTAATTCGAAATTTTCATACAAGCATTTTCAATGTACGCTGGATATGGCAAGGACCTCCTGCCAGCAATCGCCGCTGGATAAATAGTCGTACAATCCTGTTAATCTAGCAAAATGTCATGTGTTAGCCGCACCGTCATAAAGTAAAATAAACTGTAGCCTGGGAAATTCGAAATTTTCATACAAGCATTTTCAATGTACGCTGGATATGGTAAGAACCTCTTGCCAGCAATCGCCGCGGGACTAATAGCCGTACAATCCTTTTAATCTAGCAAAATGTCATGTGTAAGCCGCACCTTCATAAAGAAAAACGAACTGTAGCTGGGTAATTCGAAATTTTCATACAAGCTTTTTCAATGTACGCTGGATATGGTAAGAACCTCCTGCCAGCAATCGCCGCGGGTTAAATAGCCGTACAATCCTTTTAATCTAGCAAAATGTCATGTGTTTGCCGCACCTTCATAGAGTAAAACGAACTGTAGCCTGGGTAATTCGAAATTTTCATACAAGCTTTTTCAATGTACGCTGGATATGGTAAGGACCTTCTTGCCAGCAATCGCCGCGGGATAAATAGCTGTAAAATCCTTATAATACAGCAAAATGTCATGTGTTAGCCGCACCTTCATAAAGAAAAACGAACTGTAGCCTGGGTAATTCAAAATTTTCATACAAGCTTTTTCAATGTAAGCTGGATATGGTAAGGACTTCTTACCCGCAATCGCCGCGGGATGAATAGCTGTAAAATTCTTATAATACAGCAAAATGTCATGTGTAATAAAAACGAACTGTAGCCTGGGTAATTCGAAATTTTCATACAAGCTTTTTCAATGTACGCTGGATATGGTAAGGACCTCCTGCCAGCAAGCGCCACGGGATAAATAGCCGCACAATCCTTTTAATCTAGCGCTAAGTGGCGTGTGATGTTTCGGCTCGTATGAAAGCTTTACTGACGAGCCAGCGATTAAAGAGCCTCTTACTTTACTTCTTAATAGGGGTCTTTTTATAAGTTAGGCTTAGGAAACTACAGGTGAATAAATCTAGATGGGTATTTTCAAACACTTATTGTGAGGCATTTTAGGGTTCCGTACGCAAAGGGTAAAAACGGGACCCTATTACTAAGACTTCGCTGTCCGTCTGTCTGTCACCAGGCTGTATTTCATGAACCGTGATAGCTAGACCGTTGAAATTTTCACAGAATCTGTTGCCGCTACAAGGAATACTAAAAATTAGAAAAAGTTATAAAAGATAAGGGGGGGTGTTTATTTAAAATATGAAGAAACTAGCGCCATCTAGTATGATGGTACGGAACCCTATGTGTGCGGTTCTGACTTGCACTTGGCCGCTTTTTTTTTTACTTAATACAAAGTTCCTACTAATTGGAACTCGTATACCCAACGTCCCGGAGAGTATTAGCGAAGCAATAATAAACTTTAAGCCCAAATAAACTCACTTGAACATATTTTTTGCCAAATTGAATGTTAATATCCTACTAATATTATAAACTAGCCGTTTCCAGCGGCTTCACCCGCGTGGGCAACGTTTGTATGACTTTCTTAGGGTGCACAGTTGCAAAAGGGTAGCCTATGTGTTAATCCAGGGCCTAATCTGTCTACCTACCTGTTCGGGCGCATCTCTAATTTCCTGTCACATCACTAGCAACATCAGGCGGTGGGGATACCTGTCCGCCATTACTGTCACACACGACAAGAACAACGCAATACGTGAGTCATTTTTGGAGTCAGATTTTTAAATTAACGATATCCAGTACCGAAAAGGAACATTGGTAAACCCGACGTGATAAAAAAAAAAAGTGAAACAAATACGAAAGTTTATTACTTCGAGCAATATAAAATTTATCGCAGCGTCGCGTCAGCAATTCAACCTACAAACGTCCTTGCTTGCTTGAAAGCCCAGCCGGTCCAGCCCAGCCACAGTATTGGAAAATACCTAGAAACGGCGCCGCAGCTACAGCTTCAGCCAAGGGAAGTGCCTGTCCATCATTTTTCCTCATTACCTAACTAACTCCTCTTTTTTTGCATAAATCGCGTTGTTCTTTGCAAGGTCATATAGCTATCAACCTACCTTCAAACGCAGCCCTCTTGTATTTTATTGGCCGTTTTACATCTAAATAGCTATTTTAGTGTGTCAAAGTCCTAGTGGAACAATTCTATTGTTATTTTACGTGAAAATCACGCGATTCTATACATTTTTACAAGAAAAAACAGTCAAATTACATTAGGTACCTACCCACTTGCTACCTTCATTTCACAAAAAGATACCTTCTTTACCCATTATTTTAGTGCTTTCGATTATTCAGTCCTGAAATAAATAAAAAACGCCATTAACACCGCATTCCAGCTAAAGTCTCTCGGCGCAAGATTGCATAGTACTGCATCGGAGCGTCTGTTAGTTTCTGTAAGTGATACTCTGACGAAAGTCACTGACCTTACCACTGACCTTGACACTTCAACGTGTCGGAGCATAAGCTGAACATACATACGTATTGTTAACATTTTATTTTACTTAATCTGTGTGTTTTAATTGGCATTGCTGTATCGTGTTATTCATAATGTCAGATACAGAAAACGGGCCAAAATCGGCATGTGAAAAATTACAAGAATTCTATACCAAACGAAGCTCCGTCAAAGGTCGAATAACAAAGTATCGAAAGTTACTAAATGGATACATGAATCTAAGCAAAATGTCACCATCAGACTTAGGTACACTAACCCAACGATTCGAAAGGTTTCAAACAATGTCTTTAAGCTATGATGATATCCAAGCCCAAATAGAATTATTAAATTCTACTAATTTGGATTCTGAGCTTGACATACGAGAAGAATTAGAATCAGATTTTGCGGCACTCATTGCTCAAACCCAACTGTTATTAGAAAAACATCAACCAAAACAAAATGTACAATCTGTTAATTCAGAGTCAGGTTCTAACTGTAGTCACTCATGTCACCACAACAATGTAACTGGATTTAAGTTGCCGATGATAAGAATTGCGAACTTATTTCAAATGGCTTGAGTTTCGAGACACATTTACGTCACTCATTCACAGTAATGACAGATTAGAACCTATACATAAATTTCATTACCTTAACTCTTACCTAGTAGGAGAGGCTTCTAGTGTCATCAGCAATCTGGAAGTTAGTGCTGCCAACTATGAGGAAGCCTGGCGTCTCCTCTGTGAGAGATATAACAACGAGAAACAATTAATAAATAACCATTTATGTTCATTATGTAACATTCAACCTGTAGCTCGCGATTCTGCGAAAGGGTTAAGATTTTTGATTGATCATGTATCAAAAAACCTACGTGCCTTGCATACCCTGGGTGAACCAACGGAATCATGGGACACCCTGATCATCCATTTGGTCTCAGCAAAGCTTGACAGTAGTACAAATTTTAAGTGGGAAGAACATAAAAATAGCTTTCCCAAGTCACCATCTCTAAATGATTTTTTCAGTTTCATCAAAGGTCGAGCTGACATATTAGAATCTGTTAAGTATAACAAAACTGAACGTCAAAGCAACTTCAAGAGTGAGCCTCACTCTTCTTCTCTTTACAAAGGTGAGAAGTCTCACACCAAGTCATTTGTGATTTCAGCCTGTGAACCTTCTTCTCTTCCTGCGTGTGTCCTGTGTAACGGCAGTCACCGGCTTTATGATTGTGCCTCGTTTCTGGCCAGACCCGTTGAGGACAGAACTTCTGAGGTAATGCGGTTGAAGCTCTGCATCAACTGCTTACGCAAGGGGCATTCTTCACGCCACTGCAGGTTAGGTCCATGCTCTATTTGTAAAAGGCGGCACAACACTTTGCTGCATAGGGAATCTTCTCAGGCTGTAAAGGTATCCAATGTCAATACAACCATTTCTATGCCTGAAGCCAATGTTGAGCGGGATGATGATGATAATGATGACGGGAGTGTCGTCACTATGGCAGTCCATGCTAGCAATAATGTACTTCTTTCAACTGCGTTAGTTGAAATATACAATCCAAACACAAACAAACACCTAACTATACGTGCCTTGCTAGACAGCGGAAGTCAGTCATCTCTTATAACTGAACGATTAAGAGATACATTAAAATTGACTCCTCAGCCAACCCAGGTAAACGTTTTAGGTGTAGGTAACATAATGTCTAATTCTGTACAACGCTGTGTCGTTGACATGAAATCAATATGTAGCAGCTTTAAAACCAAAATGACATGTTTAATATTGCCAAAGTTAACAGGTAACTTGCCTAACAAAACATTTGATATTTCGCAAGTAAACTTGCCTTCAAATATTAAATTAGCAGATCCTAACTTTAATCAATCCGCACCCGTAGACATGCTCATAGGTGCTGACATCTTTTGGAATTTAATAGAGTCTCCACAGATCATTCTTGGCTCCAATCAGCCCATAATGCAAAAATCAAAACTAGGATGGATATTGGCAGGTCCGTTATATATAAAAAATAAAAATCATAATAAATTGGTACAGTGCAATCATGTTGCTGTTGAGTGCAGTAATAGTTACATTTTTAATGAAGATTTGAACCAAAAGCTAACAAAGTTTTGGGAACTAGAACAAATTCCTGAATCAAACACTCCCAGAACAGTTGAGGAAACAGAGTGCGAAGAACATTTTGTTTCAAATACATATCGAAACAAAGAAGGCAGGTTTTGTGTAAAATTACCTCTTCACTCTGAGCCAAGTTGCTTAGGAAACTCCTTTAGGTCAGCCAAAATGCAATTTTTAGGTTTAGAGAAACGGTTTGCAAAAAATCCAGAATTAAAACAAGCATATTCACAATTTATTCAAGAATATTCAGATCTAAGTCATCTATCAGAGTCAAACACTTTAATTCCACAGCAGTCCTACTTCATTCCCCATCACGCCGTACTGAAGCCCTCCAGTGAATCAACTAAGCTGCGAGTAGTTTTTAATGGCAGCGCCAAAACAACATCTGGCTATTCTATAAATGATCTACAAATGACCGGACCTTACATACAGGACTCACTGTTTAATATATTGCTTAGATTCCGTCAGCATGCCTATGTGCTATCAGGCGACATAGAGAAAATGTATAGACAAATACAGGTACAAGATAACGATCGTAACTTACAAATAATATTGTGGAGAAATAATGAAAATGATCCAATTAAGTGTCTGAGACTTAATACTGTAACCTACGGGTATACTAGTTCGAGCTTTCTGAGCACTCGCTGTTTGTGGCAGTTAGGTGAAGAGTGCTCCGATCCAAAAATAAAAACAATAATACAAAATGATTTTCTCGTTGATGATTTGCTAACAGGAAGCGATAGTCAAGATGAGTTAGTCTACATAAAGAGAGCAGTAGAAAGTGCACTCTCAGCTGGCTGCTTCAATCTGCGCAAGTACCGTTCAAACTTACCAGCAATATTAGTAAATACTCAATCCAATCAGCGTGATTTAGTCATCAGCTCATCTTCCCACACATTAGGTGTAGGGTGGAATCCCAACGAAGATTACATAAATTTTCCGAGTAATTATAAAAACACCAAAGATATTCCAACAAAGCGATCCATATTATCAGACTCGTGTAAAGTTTTTGATCCTCTGGGCCTATTGAGTTTACTTACAATAACACCTAAAATACTAATAAAAAGGTTATGGATCGAAAAAATTGACTGGGACGAACCAGTCTCATATGAAGTAAATCAGTTGTGGCAAACATTTATTAAAAATATAATGCACATAAAAAACTTGCGCATCCCTAGGCATAGCTTGTGTAATTCCCCTTCACATATAGAGCTGCATTGTTTTTGCGACGCGTCAGTAAACGCGTATGCAGCATGCGTCTATCTTCGATCTGTAAGTAACCAAGGTGACGTCACGGTTCGGCTTCTATGTGCTAAGGCTAGGGTAGCTTCAGTGAAGCCAACAACTATTCCCCGTCTGGAGCTGTGTGCGTGCCTAATAGGAGCTCAGCTCGCGGGCGCCGTATGTCGCGCATTGCGATGTGTAATTACACGCAAAATATTTTGGACTGACTCATCCATCGCGTTGGCTTGGTTAGGTATGAGGTACGACAAGTTAAAAACCTTTGTGGCCAACAGGGTGAGCACCATATTAGAGATGACTGACGGCTCAGAGTGGCGACACGTTCCCACCAATCTGAATCCTGCTGACTTGGCTTCTCGCGGTGTAGATGCTTCCAAAATTATTGATTTAGATTTATGGTGGAACGGCCCCACCTTCTTACATTATCACGAAAATTTGTGGCCTACTTTTTGTAGTAAAAATCAAGATATCGATGAATTACCTGAAATAAAGGCAAACATTATCACATGCAATGAATATAGTAAACAAATACTAATAGATTTTAATCGTTACTCCAAATTAAAAACATTACAACGTTCATTTGCATACTTACTTCGATTTATTCACAATACTAGAAATCCTAAAAACAAAAGGATTGGTATTTTGCAGCCTGAAGAACTCAATAGCTCTTTCCAGAGTTTAGTAAAATTGTCCCAAGAAGATACTTTTCAAAAGGAGTTAAATATACTCCGCTCAAATAAGAGTTTAAATTCAAAAAACTATTTAGTGTCTTTAAATCCATTTCTAGATAATCAAAATATATTAAGAGTTGGTGGACGATTGGAATCTTCTTACTATCCCTTCGATAAGCGCCATCCTATGCTACTACACTCCAAACATCCCCTTACTAAATTACTGTTTCGACAGGAACACTTGCGTCTTCTTCACGCTGGTCCACAGCTGCTTTTATCCTCTGTGCGAGAATCTGTTTGGCCTATAACTGGCAGAAACCTCGCACGCGCCACCGCGCGACACTGTGTCGTGTGTAGAAAGGCGAGCGGTAAAACCTTGACTCCCATCATGGGTGTATTACCTGAGCAACGTGTCAATCCAGGTTTCCCCTTCTCTTGTACTGGTGTTGATTTTGCTGGACCATTTCTAATAACAGATAGAAAAGGAAGAGGTTGCAAAATAACTAAATGCTATCTATGCATCTTCATTTGTTTAAAATATAAGTGTGTACATTTGGAGGCCGTAAGCGAGTTATCAAAGGATGCTTTCATTTTGTCTTTGCGCCGTTTTATCTCCCGCAGAGGCAAACCTGTTGAAATATTCTGCGACAATGGACGCAACTTTGTAGCCGCTTCTAAAGAAATAAGTGAGTTTTTGGCTTCGAATGCTGATGACATTACTGGTTTCTCCTCTGGTGAGGGAATTAAATTCAAGTTTCAGCCGGCTTATGCTCCGCACTTTGGTGGGTTGTGGGAGGCTGGTGTCAAATCGGCCAAATTTCATTTGAAAAGAATATTAGGTAACACTCATTTAACGTTTGAAGAGCTGGCGTCTCTTTTTAGTCAAATTGAATCAATTTTAAACAGTAAACCGATTTGTCCCCTATCATCCAGTCCTAATGACCTTTGTCCTTTAACCCCTGGGCACTTCTTGATCGGCCGACCTTTGACGTCCTTGCCGTCACCAAATTTCAACGATCCAAAGATCAATATGAATAGATTGGATCGTTTTCAACGATTGGAAATGATAAGACAACACTTTTGGAATCGCTGGCAATCAGAATACATTGCAGAGTTGCAACAAAGACACAAGTGGCGTGTTCCAGACAAGCAGTTGCATGAAGGCGATTTAGTACTTTTAAAGGAAGAAAACACTCCGCCAATGAGTTGGAAATTAGGACGAATTACCGACCTTTTCCCAGGCAAGGACGGAGTAACGCGCGTGGCTGAAATCAAAACAAGTACTGGGAGCTATCGGCGTGCTATAAAATATTTATGCCCCCTGTTAGAACCTGCAGAGGACATTTCATTGGAAGCTGGAGCTTCCAACGCCCCGGAGGATGTTCGGGCGCATCTCTAATTTCCTGTCACATCACTAGCAACATCAGGCGGTGGGGATACCTGTCCGCCATTACTGTCACACACGACAAGAACAACGCAATACGTGAGTCATTTTTGGAGTCAGATTTTTAAATTAACGATATCCAGTACCGAAAAGGAACAGTCTACCTACCTAATTTCAGCCAGATCCGTTTAGTAGTTTTTGCGTGAAAGAGTAAGAAACATACATCCATACATTCTTACAAACTTTGGCGTTTATAATATTAGTATAGGATAGGATGTGAAAGTTTGTATGTATGGATGTATCTATGGATGTTTGTTACTCTTTTACGCTTCAACTACTAGGCGGATCGGGATGAAACTTGGCACACATATAGGTTAAGTCCTGGCATAGCACATAGGCTACTTTTACCTCGGGAAAACGGCGTTTTCCTACTGGAAAATCGAAAACAACGCGAGAGTAGCCGCGGACGGACGGCTAGTATTATCATAAAGCATAATGAAGTCGATCCACTTGCTAGGAAGGTAAAAATTGGTTTGTGATGTGATGACTCTGTTTCTCATGCATGATGGGATATTTAAATGTGAATTTTTCAGCAAATAGTGAAAAGCTTGTAGGTGATTGCACAGGAGTTATAAAAATCGACATTTTCTTTTTTTCAATGTCTGAATAGTACGTTTAAAGCGATATAGCACTGTTTTCATTCTTCTTCAATTCGTGCAAGTTTAAAATTAAGTATAGTTATGAAAAGTTTATTCAAATCAAGCGAGACGACATGCAGCCATTATACTCTGAACACAAAAAATATGGGAATAAAATAAAGTTACGGCGAACAGTTGAATCTGTCTTTTTCTTTACGTGTAAAGAGTAAGGAAAATAACCACACTTTTTCAATGGTTTTTCGTTTCAATCAAAAACTACGATGAAAGTATAAAAAATAATAAAATTACTTACTTTTTAGTATCGTAACCCCCGGGAATCGAACCCGCGACCTCCTATGTAAAGCCAGTGAACTTTGCCTCTGAGCTACGGAGGCGGTAACTTCTGAAAGCAGGTAGATCACCGGTACTAAAAGCTCTTCAGAAGTTACTTAATTCCGTTATACTCGAGGGACAAACGCTTAAGGCATGGCACAGAAGTGTGGTCGTGCTTTTCTTCAAAAAGGGTGACAACACCCTGCTGAAGAACTATAGACCCATCTCACTTCTATATCACGTCTACAAGCTGTTTTCGAGAGTCTCGCACGCAGGTTTGTAGCTTCCAGCCTCCCGAACAAGCCGGTTTCCGAAGGGGCTTTAGTACCATAGACCACATACATACGCTGCGGCAGATTATACGCAGAAGACTGAAGAGAACAATCAGCCACTATGCTTGGCGTTTGTAGACTATGAGAAGGCCTTTGATTCAGTTGAAACCTGGGCTGTGCTACAATCTCTCCCAGCGGTGCCAAAGTGACCATCGATATATCGAGGTGTTGAAGTGTTGTATGAAAACGCCACCATGTCGGTTCACCTCCAGAATCAGAACTCGAAACCTATCCAGTTGCAGCAAGGGGTGAGACAGGGAGACGTTATATCTCCGAAACTGTTCACCGCCGCTTTGGAAGATGTTTTTAAGTTTCTGGACTTGGGTGGATTCGGCATCCATATCAACGGCGAGTAAATATCCCACCTACTATTCACTGACGATATCGTGGTCATGGCTGAGACTATGGAAGAACTAAGCACAATGCTCGATGGCCTCAGTAAAGTCTCTCAACAAGTGGGTCTTAAAATGAACATGGACAAGACGAAAATAATGTTAAATGTCCGTGTCACACCCACCCCTCTAAAGGTTGGAGACTCTACACTGGAAGTTGTTAACGAATATGTATACCGGGGACAAACAGTCCAGCTAGGCAGGTCCAACTTCAAGAAAGAGATCAATCGACGAATCCAACTCGGCTGGGCAGCTTTCGGGAAGCTTCGCAATATCTTCACGTCCCTAATACCGCAGTGTCTCAAGACTAAGGTCTTTGACCAGTGTGTGTTGCCAGTGATGACTTACGGAACTGAGACATGGTCGCTTACTATGGGCCTCATAAGAAGCCTCAAGGTCACCCAAAGGGCAATGGAGCGTGCTATGCTCGGAGTTTCTCTGCGTGATCGAATCAGAAACGAGGAGATCCGCAGGAGAACTAAAGTAACCGACATAGCTCACAGAATCGCTAAACTGAAGTGGCAGTGGGCAGGGCACATAGCTCGTAGAACAGATGGCCGATGGGGCAGTAAAGTTCTCGAGTGGC
Source organism: Coleophora flavipennella (assembly GCA_947284805.1). Classification (NCBI taxonomy): domain Eukaryota; kingdom Metazoa; phylum Arthropoda; class Insecta; order Lepidoptera; family Coleophoridae; genus Coleophora; species Coleophora flavipennella. The sequence goes on along the minus strand of OX369287.1, from coordinate 5,534,277 downwards.
GACCGGAAAACTTAGCGTAGGCAGGCCTGCCACGCGGTGGACCCACGACCTGGTGAAGATCGCGGGAAGCTAATGGATGCGGGCAGCGCAGGACCGGTCGTCGTAGAAATCCTTGGGGGAGGCCTTTGTCCAGCAGTGGACGATTTTCGGGTGATATGATGATGACGATGACTTCAAAATATAAGTCATAACTAGAGTTGAAAGTAACGGTGTAGACCTATTTTTGGATTTTTTTTTCTATCAAGCCAAAACTGCTCAATCGTGTTTTTAAAAGCATTTGATTTCTAAGAACATCATAAACTATGTATAAGGGTATTTTTTTTCAACCTTGGGTTTTCTATCGTTTGGGAGTAATTGACGTCAAAAACAGATGACCATTGGGGCACTAAATTTCTCGAGTGGCGACCACGCACCCGAAAACGTAGTGTAGGTAGGCCTCCCACTTGGTGGACCGATGACTTGGAGAATGTCGCGGGAAGCCGCTGGATGCTCGCAGCGCAGGTCCGGTCGTCGTGGAAATCTTTAGGGGAGGCCTATGTCCAGCAGTGGACGTTCTTCGGCTGATATGATGAAGCTGATCGTTACGAATGAGTAGGTAGTTACAATTTATTTTTGCAACAACATCAAAATTGTGTAAAAAGTCCTTATTAAGATTACGTTGTACTAGCTGTTTTCGATTTTCTCGTGGAAATAGGACGTTTTCCAGGAGTAAAAAGTAGCCTATGTCCTATTCCAGGACCTAAGCTATATGTGTGCCAAGTTTTGTCCCGATCCGTCCAGTGGTTAAAGCGTGAAAGAGTAACAAATATCCATACATACATCCAAACTTTCAAATTTATAAAAGTAGTAGAATTTTTATCTTGGATATTTTACTTGTTCATTATTTATGCCGATAAAAGTAATAAAAAAATTAAACATTACTTAGGTAATTATCCATCTCTTTTATGTGCCTAAAAACCGCCCGTGACAAATCACACGATCACATTCTTAAGCAGGTACTCCAAGGCTTAACTGTAATTAAATCTCAAATTATAATAACAGTTTTTTTTAAATAAAAATTTGAGTGTGTTTGGTTGCACCTCACCCGATGGTAAGTGCCGATGCTGCTGAGGATGTAAAACGCAAGTTTAAATAGTGCCTATTCACTCTGGTCTTGAAGATTCCTAAATTATATGAATCGGGGAATATAGACCCCGGGCAAGGAATTCCACTCTTTCGCCGTTCGCTTATTGAACGAAGATTAAGTTTATACCTATTGCCTACAACTCTGAAGGTTATGTATGATCCCACAAAATACTAAAACGTGTATATATAAATTGTAATGTCGTTCAAGTGCGTCGTGTGTGATGAATAAATACGTTCACCCTTTATATTTCTCAGCAAAAACGTTTTATTCATATTTGCAGTCAGCAACACATGTTTTCAAGTAAGAGTTATATTAAAGAAGATGTTTGACTATTTACTGTTTAAGTCTGGATATGATTCCATCTATACAGGGTGTATCAAAATTGGTGTAGGTCCCGTTAACTGGGGCTTCTACTCATCATACTGAACAACTTTTGTTCTACAAGTTTGCTGAAAACGCAAAAAAAAATTTTGAACACTTCATACAAAACTATCAGCTGATTGACTTCTGTGCATTTGGTATGGAGCTTCGAATATATTTTTTTTGCGAATTGACTATGGGTTCCTTGGGGAAAGTTGTTCAGTATGATGGGTAGAAGCCCCAGTTAAGGGGTCCTACACCAATTTTTTTACACCCTGTATAATTATGGTTTTGATAATTATTGATGTTTTCGATGAAGTAATAAGCAGCTCGGGTCATTTTAACTGGTATAGATCTGGCGGCAATAAGGTTAAAAATAAAAGCTCCTAATAGCAAGATGAAATACCCCTAAATAACCCTTAATCCAATAAAAAAAGCCCCAAAAAACCCGTGCGCAAAAATCCTACACTACATACGATAATTATACTGTGTATCAAAGAGAAGGAGTGAGTATATACCCATTAATCATCATATCAGCTCATTCATATACGTCCCCACGGAGGGGCTCGAACCTACCCTGAATTAGGGCGATCAGGCCTTAGTCGACCACGCGGGCCCAGTGCGGGTTGGTCAACTTTAAGCACAACCTTCGAGTTTCTTCGCAGGCGTGTGCAGGTTTCCTCACGATGTTTTCCTTCACCGTGAAAGCAATCGGGTAAGTATATGTACGTAAGTTTTGAAAAACTCATTGGTACATTGGCCTTCCAGATTTGAACCCCGTAACTCTGGTTAGAAGGACCGAGTCGTTACCGGTTGAGCCACCAACGCTATACCCATTAAGAAATTAAAACCGGTGCAAGAGAGAGAAAAGAAAAATGAGATTTCTCACAGATTATACTAGCTATAGAATGCCAGGGCGACACGAGCGACAGGCCGTCAGCCATCCAACGCAACGGCAGCGGCCGTGTCAATGATAACACAATGTAACATTACTATGCCGTGTGGAGTGGCGTGCATAATTTTTTTTACTCGATTTAGCCAGAATTCAGATTGATGCGGTAATTTTATGCCCCTAAAAATAGCCCCAAAATATTTAATGCCCTAGTCCTCACATTTCCGCCGTAAATTTGGGGCTAAAAGCTCTTAGTTGGGAAGCCTGGTATCGCTAGCGTCTTCAGCGATTGCTGCCATACTGTGTATGTGGTGTCGCTTAACAATGACAAAACCCGGGTGGTCCTAGGACTGTTAATAGTTTAGGATGACTGCACTATGTCACGCAAAAGAGCTTCAGAAGCTGTGAACAGAATGGTTTGGGACATCCAGGAGGAGAATTGTGCAATGGGTTGTATCACAGTTCTCTGTAACTGTTATTTACACTAGACATTAACGGTGGTGGCATCAGGGCCTATATGGTGAACGCCTGCCTCAAGCGCTATGTACATGGTCGAGAGTAGGTCAACACCTATTGCGCCTTAATCTAAATATTCGGGTCTAACAGTTTTCAAAAGAGAACCCCAAGAACGGAGAGCGTTGATTGACGAGCATCAATGGACTGGTACCAACTGCCACACCCCACCCCACGCGCACCATCCCGTTATCACGGCGGCGTGCGCGCCCCACAGGAATTCCAAGCTTTGCATTTTACTCCGATAATCGAGTCGAACTCTGCTCTGACTCACAGGCCCCCTACACTGAAGCGTCGAACTCGTACGATCGTGTCATCATTTCATCTGTCCGTCACCGTGTCTCGCCAAATCCAGCGGTTTTATTATATGCGGCACCACTTAGCAATACCTAGCAAATTTTTTTGCTACAAAAACCTTGCATTGCAACTCCTTGCGTTTGAGCTTCACTTTTCGAATTGTTTTTAAAACTTAAATTCTTGAGAGATTCAGATTTTTATGACAGAAGTTTTTTTGTCGCCAAATAAACCAGATTTTCTCATGAATATTTATGAAATTTATTATTTTTATTACAAGTTTTATTACAATTCCATCTATATTACAAGGCTCCATTTTGGACACCAAACGCGAGTGATCCATGATGCTTTGTACGTCTTAGATCTTCCGAGGATTCTTGACACTTCCATCGTGCAACGACAATTGAACCCAGTGCTGGCGTAGACCGCGTTGGTTTATTTCTACCTCTGCGCGCACAAGTAACATCTTTTTATTTACTTTGTTCGCGAGTTCGTATTGAAGAAATTTAAAAAAAAGCTGTTGAACCTTTTTGTGGACCTGATGTGTTGATGTGTTTTTCTAATTTGATTTGAAGTATTTGTTAAGGTTATTGCGGCTCCGTACGTACGAAGTTGTCAAACCTCCCAAAATGAGGTAATTAAAATTTCCATTTCAGGTGTAATTTCATTTAAGCAAATTACTTTCAGTTTCGGCCACACATAACCAAATTCCGTTCGGGAATTTTTTTTTGGTTGTTACCGAATATGTATACCTGGGACAAACAGTCCAGTTAGGTAGGTCCAACTTCGAGAAAGAGATCAATCGTCGAATCCAACTCGGCTGGGCAGCGTTCGGGAAGCTTCGCAATATCTTTACGTCCCAGATACCGCAGTGTCTTAAGACCAAGGTCTTCGATCAATGTGTGTTGCCAGTGATGACGTACGGAACTGAGACATGGTCGCTTACTATGGGCCTCATAAGAAGGCTCAAGGTCACCCAAAGGGCAATGGAGCGTGCTATGCTCGGAGTTTCTCTGCGTGATCGAATCAGAAACGAGGAAATCCGTAAGAGAACCAAAGTGACCGACATAGCTCTCAGAATTGCTAAACTTAAGTGGCAGTGGGCGGGGCACATTGCTCGTAGAACAGATGGCCGTTGGGGCAATAAAGTTCTCGAGTGGCGACCACGCACCGGAAAGCGTAGTGTAGGCAGGCCTCCCACTCGGTGGACCGATGACCTGGTGAAGGTCGCGGGAAGCCGCTGGATGCGGGCAGCGCAGAACCGGTCGTCGTGGAGATCCTTGGGGGAGGCCTATGTCCAGCAGTGGACTTCCTTCGGCTGATATGATGATGATGATGATGTAGCTTTAGTCGACCACGCGGACTCAGTGCGGGTTGGTCTACCTCACACACAATATTCGAGTTTCTTTGCAGGCATGTGCAGGTTTCCTCACGATGTTTTTCTTCACCGTAAGAGCGTCGGATAAACCGTACATATAAAATCTAGATTTAAAAACACATTGGTACGTCAGGATTCGGCCCTAGCCGTTACACCACTGACTTGGGCGGTAGACTACAGTAACAAAATATTAAACTAGACTCATTGAACTCTACCTTTCCAAGCATATACACAGTCATAATATTTAAACAAGCTGTTTCCCGCGGCTTCACCGGCGTGGACGTTTATGACTCTTCGAGGGTGCGCAAAGCGCGAGGCGCAAGCGGCTCGCGAGCGTGGAAAAAAGTAGCCTATGTGTTAATTCAGGTCCTAATCTGTCTACCCACCAAATTTCAGCCAGATCCAAAAAATGAAAAACATGCATACATCCATACATTCTTACAAACTTTCGAGTTTATAATATTAGTAGGATAAGATGCAAACCAAGCAGTTGCTGCCCTGTGTTGGCGCTTTTTAATATCAGTGTGCTCAAACTCTCAGAAAGTTTTAAGTGTTGTTGGAATAGTGCGGTACCTCAAAAATACAAACTTGGTACTTACGACTGTCATTTTATAACCTAAGTTCTTGTGGTTATCTTTAGTAAGCAGAGTTTTAATAGTTATAGTTTGAATCCAGCAAAACGTGAGAGCCAGTACGAGAGATTATTTATCTCGATTCATAAATCGAATCATGTTAATTTAAGGAAAAACTTTTAAATGTCAATAATCACACCACCTACAATAACTCGATGTTTTCTCAACCGTCCACTTCATTCAAGCAACCATCTCACACTTCTACAACGTACTACAATCAAACTACACTACACATACTCGAATAGCCATTTAGTAAAACTATTTATGCGATAAAAAACCAACATATACCCCAAAAATTCCCTACCTTCACCTGCCAAAGGAGTCAAACAAATTCAGATATCCTTGCTGTGTGTAAAAATACACAAAAAGTTTGTTATAGATGTGGCTTTAAGGAAGGGACGTCACATTTCCCCATTGCCCTAACTGTCTTTTGTCCAATTTAAAAAAAAACTAATTAAATAAATAGAGTTTAATAAACTGAAAAACACGCTTTTAAAGTCATCAGACTAAAAAGTAAAAAATAATTCTTAATATAAGTTGAAAATAATAATTAACAAATTACTAGTATTATTGTGAAAAAGCGTGGGGCGCTCTGTGCCATATTTTTCGTCTATCATTATTAATATTTTCAACTTATATTAAGAATTATTTTTTACTTTTTAGTCTGATGTACTTTAAAAGCGTGTTTTTCAGTTTTTTAAACTCTATTTATTTTTTAGTTTAAATTTATGAAATTATTACATTATCGCTGATTCTTGATAAGTCTACAAAGTTTGAATTAAATCTGTCCATTTAAAGTGGGTCAAAATCGAGTCCAAAGGAGTCGGTTACATACAAACATACAGGTTACAAACATGCAGGTGAAGCTAATAAAAGCGTGATAAAAGAGATTAAACACATTCAAAATTGTAATAATTTCGATCAAAAAGATTGGACTACATAACACTTTTTTTAATTCAAATAATGTGAATAGTCTCCTTTTTGAAAACAAACAAGATTCAATACGATCTATTTTTAAAACCAAACATGGAAACTTTATAAAATAATTATTTTAACCTGCTGCTTTCTTTAAAGAGCCATCTCGGGTCTTTATTTCATCTTATTCATCTGTAAATAATTATAAATACTTGTGAACACGGTATTACCTACCCACGCCCTGCCTACCATACCCTAAAAATATTTTATATCATTGATATCTTCAAGTTTAGGCAACACGTGTAAAACATTATTTTATCATGCTTACAACCATCTTTTAACACGTTTCCATAATCCTCTTTCGAAAAATAATTTAGAAAATACGAAAATGATTACGCCTGACCTCGATACGCCGATCGAAATTATAAAAACCGACCAAGTGCGAGTGATTCAGGCAAAGAAGGTTTCCGTAGTCTTTTCAACTGAATTGTACAGTCACGTTTTGCATACTTTCTTGCAAAGCCTTCACCGCCTGTCGTAGTCGGGCATACGTAAGTCAACAATAAACATTACACTTAATTAATAGCAAAGAATGAAGAAAACGTCGGTGGCTCAACCGGTAACGACTCGGTCCTCCTAACCAGAGGTGCCAGGTTCAAATCCGGACGGCCAATGTACCAATGAGTTTTTCTAAACTTACGTACATATACTCACTGATTGCTTTAACGGTGAAGGAAAACATCGTGAGGAAACCTGCACACACCTGCGAAGAAACTCGAAGGTTGTGTGTGAAGTCGAACAACCCGCACTGGGCCCGCGTGGTCGACTAAGGCCCGATGGCCCTAATTCAGGGTAGGCTCCAGCCCCTCGGTGGGGACGGGGCGGGGTGGACCGGTCAAATTCGCCGCCAACGATAGCACAAAGGGAATCCTATACTACCAATGCACATGGAGGCGGCGCGGTCTTTTTGTCCTCCATGTGCGTTGGTAGTATAGAATTCCCTTTGTGCTATCGTTGGCGGCGAATTTGACCGCCCCGCCCTGCCCCGTCGTGTGCAAAGCGCCTTAGGGTTCCTTGTTGACTACAGAACCTTAAAAATGAAAATTTTATATTCAGAGATGCGTATAAGACACTGAATGTTCCTAAGTACCTACTTGGCTTCATTAAGTAAAGGGGTTGTCCCGCGACTCCATCCGCATTTATAATTTGGTTGAAAGTCTGTTATGTAAAAATCTGGTGTGCGTGTCTTTGCAATTTTTCTCCTCTTAAATGGCTTGGCCGATAATTATGTTTTTTATTTTATTATTTGTACTTGTTGGGTCACCTGGATACTTGGATAGCTCTTAGCTATAGTTAGACACGGTAGTTGGTGCTGTTAAAAAAAACTTAATCTCAACACCAACTACCGGCTCAAATTATAGCTAAGAATCATCCAGGTGACCGCATAAGTACCTACCAAAAGAAATAATCAAAATCGGTCAAACCGTTTAAGAGGAAAATAATTAGATACTAACACAATCACACCGAAATTTTATATAATATAAAGATTTCTAGTGCTGCCACTGAATCAGAATAAATAAGAAGGTATTTATACAGAGATCGGTGGGTAAGTACTTTCCTTCCTAATAACAAATCGATATAAGCTGTTTCTTGCAGGAACCTCAGTATTTCTCTCTCTAATAAGTCTAATAGGCAATTTCGAACCGTCATTATAACTACCTACCTCATCAGAATAGAAATCATTCATGCATTTCTTAGGTTCTACGAGTATTATGTATTGTCGATACTTAGACAGTAGCTTTGATATTTTAGGACCATAATTTTTAAATACATTTTTTGATTTCGTACACCCAAAGCTCATATATTACTAAGCTCTGCTGTCTGTTCTCTGTCTTTCTGTCTCTCCGACCGTCTGTCAGCAGGCTCGGGCTGCATTTTATGAACCGTAGTAGGTAGAGAGTTGAAATTTTCACAGAGTGTATTTCCTATTGCTGCTATAACAAAAAAAAAATAAAGATATAAAAAGTGAAAAATTAAGGGAGTGAATAAATAATTAATTTGACGGATATTACATCCAAAAAATGTGGTCTCAAAATACATTTTTTGCTGTTAAATCGTGTGGGATGTCAGTTGAAAGAGGAGAAAATTCGGAGTTTAAAATATAAATATAGTACATATCCCAACACTATTACGGTATTTAGAACCAATATTTAATTACTCGCGACGCGCGCTTAGCCTGTAGCCGGCAGCTTGCGCGCAGAGTTGAGTGCGGGGAGTGCAGGGGCGCAGCGGTTCGACACCTGCCGTCAGCGCGCGCTTGCCAGTCGGGAATCGAGCCTTTGAGAGTGACACACACGTTGCGGCTTCACAGCAAGCCTTTGAGCGCGGCGACTGACGCCGCGGGCTCCCGAGACGAGTTGCGCACCGAGCTGTCGCGCGGCTCCGCAATTAAGTGTGCCAGTAGGTCACAGCGGGCGTCCAGATTAAGACGCGGCCTATGTGGGGGCCATCGTCGCAGCAGAGTTTGCGGCCCCACCGGTGGGCCTAACACACGAAACTCAATGGGCCTAGCATGCGTCTTTGCTAAGGCCATATCGTGAACATACGACAAAGGCAAAAGGAACGGTTATGATTTAATAAAAGCTTCCGAACTTATTATTTATCGTTAGGTTTAAATCTAAATATATATAACTCAAAGGTGACTGACTGACTTACATAGTGATCTATCAACGCACAGTCCAAATCACTGGACGGATCGGGCTGAAATTTGGCATGCAGGTAGATGTTATGACGTAGGCATCCGCTAAGAAAGGATTTTGGGAAATTCCCACGGGAACCGCAAAAATCGGGATCTGCGCGGGCGAAGCTGCGGGCATCCACTAGTTTCGTATAAATTTCATTTCGGCGGTGGCTTAACGGCTAGGGTCGCTACCTGTCTAGGATGTTGTGGTTTGAATCCTGCTACGTACCAATGTGTTTTTGAACTTCGATTTGATATGTACGTCTATTCGACGCTCTTACGGTGAAGGAAAACATCGTGAGGAAACCTGCATACGCCTTCGAAGAAACTCGAAGGTTGTGTGTGAAGTCGATCAACCCTCATTGGGCCCGCGTGGTCGACCAAGGTCCAATCGCCCTAACACAGGGTAAGCTCGAGCTCCTCGGTGGGGACGTATATGAGCTGATATGATAATGAGAGTTAAATTTACAGGTAAGAGAGATAATAAGAGCGATTTTCCGTTGGCAGGTTTAGGTTTTTAACTTTTAACTTGTAATTAGGCTTTTAGCTTGTACCTACTCAAACTCAAAGGTGTTTTATTCAGTGTAATTAAAAAAGTACCTTTTACCTAACTGCACCAGAAGGAGGGTTATGTTTTTGGGGTGTATGTATGTATGTATATCTACATCTACATCTACGGACTCGACTTTATGATGGTCATGATCCCCAACCCCTGGGTTACGACTTAGAAGATATGTGTGTATATTTCTTTGGCATGCTCTGTAGCCTAAACGGCTTAATAGATTTCGGAGTGCGAGGTGTCGTTAGATTCGTACCCGACAGACACATTTGACAGGACACATTTGCACCCGACTGGCCAAAAAAGGGGTTAAGTTTTGATGCAGTTGGGTTTTTAATTTTTAATAATAAGCCTCATCTAACTTAATGGTAAGTGACGATGATGCAAGAAGATAAAAGCGAGCTTACCATGATTCCCCAACGCAATGTGGAAGTGTCTTTCTTTTCTTCACATAAATACATACAAGCGCGTGCTTATTAATACGTAGCGCATATACATATCTGTAAAGTATTGTTGTTTTTAGTTTTTCTTTTTTTATATCTGTATGTTTTTTATTTGTTATGGAAGAGCGGATTCTTCTGGTACAAGTATTCTTTTACTTAAAAGAAGTCTCCTGCAACATGAAATATTTTTTACAGTGATATACTGCAATAAACTTTTTTTTTTTCAAGCTAAACACATCAATCCTTAATTAATATTGATGTATATCGGCATGACTGAGATAATTAGGTAAGGCGGGCTTAGGAAATGACGTACCACCAATCGAAACTGAGTCTTACAAATTAATACTCCGCCGGGAATCGAACCCATGAACTCATGGTGTGAAGCGAATAGACTAACCGTTACGCCATTTATTTAATTTGAAACGCTAGAAACGTTAAAATACTGACTCCAAACTTGTGATTGTTGTGTTGTTGTCCAAATAAAATTTTGGTACTTTTTTGTTTTTGTTACTTGCCTAGAAAAGTACTAGAAAAAAATTGTTTTTGCTTGAATTTCTATAACACCAATCTGAAAGTATTTCCTTTCAAATAAAACCGGCCAAGTGCGAGTCAGAAACGCACACATAGGGTTCCGTACCATCATACTAGATGGCGCTAGTTTCCTCAGTTCCGTACTATCATACTAGATTGGGCTAGTTTCTTTACGATTAAAAAAAAACACGTTTATTTTTATGGAGACTTTTACTTTTTCTAATTTTTACTATTTGTTGCTATAGCGGCAACAGAAATACACCATCTGTGAGCCTGGTGACAGACGGACAGACAGCGGAGTCTTAGTAATAGGGTCCCGTTTTTATCCTTTTGTTTAACCCTAAAAAAACAACCGAAGTAAGAACCTCCTCTTTTTTTTAAAGTCGGTTGAAAACAATTACTAAGTCAGAATGTTTCACTACCTCATCATCATCATATCAGCCGAAAAACGTCCATTGCTGGACAAAAGTCTCTCCCAGAGAAACTACGTCATTGTACGCTCCATTGCCCTTTGGATGACCTTGAGCCTTCTTATGAAACCCAGTAAGCGACCATGTCTCAGTTCCGTATGTCATCCATCACTGGCAAAGTCTTGAAACACTGCGGTATTTGGGATGTGAAGATATTGCTAAGCTTCCCGAACGCTGCCACTACCTTATACATAGAAATCTAACGTTTCGATAGCAGCGTATTGGTTAATCAGTATGTTTGTTATTGCTCAGCGCCAGCAGCGTGGCTCAGTGAGCTGAGGCTAACTATTTAGCCTTCATTAACTGCGTTAATAGTTCCGTAGTCGGCGGCTGCGGTTGTGGTTTTCGGCGTGATCACACACAACCTACACTTCAAATGACGTATTCCACTAAGAGCAACGACGTAAAAATGGCAATCTTTTGAAGAGCAACGATGGTATTCCATGAAGAGCATTACCCGCACAGTCACTCGAAGCTTCTAGTATGGGTAATCGCTCTTCGGGAAATTCGTGGAAAATTCGCTCAAATTGATGTTATTCGTGGACTCTCAGTCAATGATACCAGTGTTGTCTGACACAGTTAATTAAATCAATGTTATTTCACTTTATTACTTTTGTTCAATTGTATTGTTCAAAAAAGGGTAAATCATATCTAAACGGCCTTGGCGGCATATTATGCGCTATAGTATAGTGTTGTGGGGCCACAGTGCCGACGCAATATACAGGGTGTAACAAAATTGCAGCAGTTCCGTTAAGTGGAGCTTCTTTCTAATCATCATACTGAGCAACTTTTGTTCTACGACTTTGCTGAAATCGCAAAAAGAAATTCACTTTGCACACATTTTAAAAATACAGTAACTGCAAAATTTTTATACCTGATTTTTTTGGTATAATTGCATTTTTCATTACTTTTAGGATTTTTTCTTCCAAATATTTTTATTGCAACATTTTCTGTTCATGAATCAAATTTTTTATAATTTGGCGCGCAATTTTTTTTTAATAAGGCAAAATAAGGTCGACTTGATCAGCTGACTGAGAAACAGTTGCGATGGCGGCTGAAAGGGAAATTTTGTACATTTTTGTATGGAGGGTCCAATTTTTTTTTGAGAATTGACTATGGGTTCTTTGGGGAAGGTTGTTCAGTATGACGAGTAGAACCCCCAGTTCACTGGTCTTACACCAATTTTGCTTTTTTGATCTCTCGTTTTGAAATGATTATTGTAATACGACTTGTAAGAATGAATACTTTTTTGATATGATTTGAGGTTATGTATTAAGAAAATTACTAAATAGGAGTAGAAAAATATGTTTTTTATTCAGTTCGGGCTCTTTGTCACGATTATGACTCATACTTGGACGGTTTTCAACCGACTTACAAAAAGGAAGTGGTTCTTAATTCGACTGTATGTTTTTTTCGTGTCTGTGTGTGTGTGTGTGTGTGTGTGTTTTAAGCGAACAGATTTTCATAATTCTTCTTTAATAATCGAATACGATGGGGTATGCTTTCGAGTTGGCCACATATAAATTTTATCAAAATCAGTGTAGGCTTTATTAGAAAATTAACAAAAAACAAAAATAATTATGAAAAATAGCACTAAGTTGCTGCGATGGAAGTACGTGTTTACCGTTTTCAATTAGTATATTATATCCAAGAATTGCTCACTTAAAGTAAAAAGATTAACGTTTTTCTTTTTTTTTTTCTTTACTGTGCTGAGACCTTGCTTCATTTGCTTGAAAGTATCTACCTTATTGGTTCTGATGTGTCAGTTTGCAAGTGTGAAAATATGTGACAAAATAAGATTGAATTTTTGTATACCTCGAAGGGACTGTATATTAATTTCAACTTGATATCTCATATGTGGACCGATGACCTGGTGAAGGTCGCGGGAAGCCGATGGATGCGGGGAGCGCAGGACCGGTCGTCGTGGAAATCCTTGGGGGAGGCCTTTGTCCAGCAGTGGACGATTTGTGGCTGATATGATGATGATGATGATCTCATATATGTAACTTTATGTCCAAAGCCATTCAGCGCGGAAATGCAGCTAGTGTTATGGACACCTTTGCACCGGGGATGACAAGGGATGAGTTATTTTAGGTGTTTTTTTGTAAGTTATGATAGGTGTGATTTTAGGTGTTTTAGGAGTGATTTTAGATATTTTAGGTGTGATTTAAGGTGTTTTATTTTAAGTATTTTAGGCATTTTATTTTAGGTGTATTCTATAAGTTTTATAATTGTATTAGTTTTAATGTATTAAATTATAATAATAAAGTTAGGCTATTAAAATGGGAAATGTACGACTTCTGGGTATTGGTTTCATTCAACATAAATTTTAATTAAAATTGTATTCACTTGATATCTCAACCAGTTACTGAAAAAAAAGGTAAAAAGGATAGACAGACAAACAGACGATCAACTAAGTGTGATCCTAAAAAGGGTTCCGTTTTTCCTTTTGAAATACCTAACTATAAAAAGAAAAGAAAAACATTTCCTACGAATGGCTAGATTAACTTAATCTGGGCGAGATCTCAATCGGTTTTACTCGATTCCTGGCCCAAAGTTCCCGGGTGCGATACCAGAGGATACGTGACTAATCCCAACCGCGGAGTTGTGGATTCCATGAAATGCGGAATTCCGTGAAATCGGAGCTGAGAGCAGAACATCGTAAATCTTATCGACAACTTCAGCTTTTCGGCTTCTCATGCCAGATAACCGCTTAGTGTCTTGGATGCTGAAAGCGTTGAATATAATAATGTAAAAAGCGAATGGCTCTTAGCATCGGCCACATTTAAAATTTGTTCGGAAATCTTCTTTATATGTAAATAGCTTTTGCTCGCGGCTTCGCCCGCGTGGACATCGTTTTTGTGCCTGTCTTTTAGGGTAAGTGGTGCGCGAGCCGCAAGAACGATATCTAGCTATTCTGATTAGAAGTCTATGTCACTTCCCACCCCCTCAACCGATTATATACAAAAAACCACTTCAGTCCGTAGCTCCGTTGCGACGCTGTCGTGCGTGAGCACGGAAATAAGTTTTCCCCAGATCCCTGTGAACCATGTCAGGATATGCTAATTAGTAAATTATGTCGGTACCCACCCCCTCAGCCATCTCTGTGCAAAAAATCACAGCAATGCCTTGTTCCGTTGCAATGTTAAAGAACTAACCAAAAAAAAGAGTATATTTTCAGTTCCCTCAGGAACTGCATCGGACTATGCTATTTTCACGGGATAAAAAGTAGCCTATGTCCTTCCCAGTAACACAGGCTACCTGCATGCTAAATTTCATTAGTTGGTTTAGGTGTTAAAGCGTGAAAAGGTAACTAACACTTTTTTTCATTTATAATATTAGTAAGGATTCTAGTGTGCGTGTCTTTGTAAATTCTTCTAAACGGCTTGACAGTTTTTGATGAAGTTTCACTTGCTTTTATTTAACTTGCAATGTTCGTATGTATACTTGCAATTCTTCAAATTTTGCGATTAATTTTAAAGCGACTTTCAGGGGTCCGATTGAGCTGAGATTTAGTATATAGTTTTCCCGGTGACAATAGATCCTTTTGGTATTTTGAAGTTGATCTGATGATGAAATACAAAGGTAAGGTCCAGGATCGTCTATTGTTTTCAATCAAATCGTAGGAAATACTGTACCTCCTAGCCCGGCTCTTTTAAATTTGGAATCAAACACACTGAACTTAAAATTTCTTTTCAAAACAAAAGGTTAAATGTATAGGTATTCCTAAAAGTTTTAAAGTGTTTCGAAACGATTTTATTTACTTTTACCTTCCCGGTGTCTATAATCAAATCTTGCTCGTTAAATTTGACCCACATCCCGGTTTACGATTGAGCTGAAACTTTGCATTCTGTAAATCGCATCACAATGCAATATTATTATGACATGGAGCTAAACTGAACGACATGACCCCATCGAGTTTGGGCCCGTTTGATTCGTCTTGATAAGGATTTTGGTCCTAGATTCTAGGGTCTGATGATGGAGCCCGAAGTCGGTCATTGGAACTGTGTAATAAAACGACGCAACCTCATCGATTTTAGGCTAATTTGATTCGTCTTGACAGCGGCTTTGGTCGTGGATGATATCCAGGGCCTGAGGATGAAGTCAGAAGGTGGCACCCTGAGAGGCGGCATCTTGTAGCTAAAAGGTTTAAGGTTTTTATTGGCTTATTTTTTATATTATTCGGGCCTATGACGTCATTGCTTTTTAATAACTTTTTAATAGCATAAACAATAATCAATTTCCAAAAAAAAGTTCAAATTTTATTTAAAAATTTGTCTATGATTTTATTAAAAATACCTTAAATTTTCGAACGATGCCAATAGTTTATTTGCTTTAAATCCTGCGATTGATTTTTTCTTAGTTCTTTTTTACCGATTCGCATACGAATTCATTCATGGGAAAAAAAATATGCTTTGACTGCAGTGCTGCAGATGCTGCAGTGGTCTGTTAACTAAATAGGATCATTTGAATTAGCAATGACGGTATCAAGTGTGTTAAAAATATTTAAAAATAACTTCATTTTGAATAGTTTTTTACCCGACTTCCTAAATGGAGGGTCATGTTTTCCGGGCTGTATGTATATATGTATGTATGTCTGTTTTTCTGGCTGAGCCTGTTGTAAACAGGCTTTATTTAGGGCTTGAGTGCAATAAGTTGTTAGGTTTGTTTCGACCTCCTGAGTGACGAAAAATACATTGTAATCAGTGAGGTTATTTTTTTTAATAAAATTGGTTAGTGGTGATATTGGTGAACAACCTGATATTTAATCTTAAGGAATCAGTTTTACAGTTGAATTTCGCTTGAGTGTCTTAACACGACCTACGTGACGTAGGTCACATCTTTAAACTTCTGGTGTAAATGCACATTTTCGTTTATTGCGAGCCTAAGCCAGGAAAATTTCGTCTTTGCTGTTTTATCAATACCTTTATTCTCTTAGTTTTGGAATTGATTTTGTACGCCTAACTTATGTAATGTAGGAAAATATTCAATAATCTCTTACAACTACAGAAATTTACAAAATAAAAATATGAGTGTGCTTTAGACCAAGTAAAACTTCTTTAGCTCCATCTTTATGTATGTAAGTAAATACTTAGTCTTCAGAAAATAAACAAATCTTTTTTGTCATAAAGAGATATAGACAGTTTATGAAAAGAGTTTTATTATCCTCCAAAAACGATCAAATAGTTTTTATATAACCCTCTCAACTTCCGTTCGCCTCGCCCGAACACACTTCCGTAAGGCTCTCATCACGCATCCACCAGTTTACTCCCCAAGTCAAGCGTGCGTAAAGAAGTTTCACTTTAAAAAGTATCAAGCTAAAATCAGTAAATCGTGTTATTGTAAGCCCGCTTCCATCTTCGGCATCATCGTCACTTACCATCAGGTGAGAATAAAAATGTGAAAATAAAAACAAAAGAAAACTTAACGAAAACTATATTATTTACGAAACAAAGAAAGGTATATCGGACTGATATAAAAATAACTTTTGTTATAAAGTCGGAAAAAAATTTGAATTTTCAGATCATCGGATGAACTACTCGCTTCTGTATTAGGTATATTGAAAGTATTTGGAACTTTCATCATCATCATCATATCAGTCGAAAAAACGTGTACTGCTGGATAAAGGCCTCCCCCAAGTGTATTTATGACGACCGGACCTGCGCTGCCCGCATCCAGCGGCTTCCGGCGATCTTCACCAGGTCGTCGGTCCACCACGTGGGAGGCCTGCTTACGCTACGTTTTCCAATGCGCGGTCGCCACTCGAAAACTTTACTGCCCCAACGGCCATCTGTTCTACGAGCTATTTGGAATTTTAGAAGCAAAGTATATATTAAAATATTTACAAGTTGTGCACAGACATTTTTTCTGAGTATTAATCGCGTGGAATTAATGTTTGAAAATAAAGTTTTTAAGCATGTTTTTTTTTTTAATCTAAGTTATCCAATTGTGCCCCGGGTACCTAACCAAAGAACCAGTAATTGTAACAGACCTAAAACATTTTAAAACAACTAAGCTTCTTATTTACCTTTTTAATTTTAATTAAAATAATTTAAGCTTAAAATATAGCCTTTTTTAGGGTTCTGTAATCAAACTAGGAACCCTTATAGTTTCAACATGTGTCGTCTTCAATGTTCTTCCGGGTTCAAATCTGGACGGCCAATGTACCAATGAGTTTTTCAAACACTTACGTACATACTTACCGATTGCTTTAACGGTGAAGGAAAACATCGTGAGGAAACCTGCACACGCCTGCGAAGAAACTCGAAGGTTGTGTGTGAAGTCGACCAACCCGCACTGGGCCCGCGTGGTCGACTAAGGCCTAATCGCCCTGATTCAGGGTAGGCTCGAGCCCCTCGGTGGGGACGTATATGAGCTGTAATGATGATGATGATGATGTGTCGTCTGTCTGTCCGTCGGTATATCACAGCTGTTTTGCTCAAAGACTATTACAGCTAAAAAGCGGAAATGAGCTACTTTAATACTTATTGCAGTGGGCGGGGCACATAGCTCGTAGAACAGATGGCCGTTGGGGCAGTAAATTTCTCGAGTGGCGACCGCGCACCGGAAAAACTTCGCGTAGGTAGGCCTCCCAGTCGGTGGACCGATGACCTAGTGAAGGTTGCGGGAAGCCGCTGGATGCGGGCAGCGGAACCCGTCGACATGGAAATCCTTGGGGGAGGTCTATGTCCAGCAGTGGACGTCCGTCGGCTGATATGATGATGATGATAATTACTAATCTGTGAACCCTATAAAGTTATGGAATAAAGTCTGTAAAAAAAATAACTAAATGTACCTCCGCTACATGCAAAACGGGGGGTAAATTTTTCTTGTTCACGTATAGACGTGTAGGGTATTACTGAATAGGTCTTTCAAAACTACCGAGGGTTTGTAAAAAAAAATACTTTCCGATTTAATTGGAGCTAGTTGAGCTACACTCACTCGTACTTGGCTGCCACTCGTCATTGGCTGTTTTAGTGCAATTTTTCAGTGCACGCGGCGCCATTCGGACCCCATTGCAGGCGTTGTGATTGTCAGGTTGTGATGTTTTTTTTCGTCAGAAGCTACAGGAGCTTTTTACTACTCGCTCGTTATTTTTTTGTTATTATTCACAATTGGTGAGCCCTTGGCACCCTGGACACTTCATACAACGGGTCAGAAATGACATTTCAAAAGGAAGGACGGAACACGCAAAATGGCCGCGAAATCTTATACGTTCGACAATCAAACTGTAACCAATCTGTATCAATCTGGGTGACGAGGGGGTGAGGTCGCAATCTAGAGAGCGGCAGGGATTGTCCATACTGTATGTTGTTATAATATATGTTAGTATATACTTTGCCCTTGGCATCATCTCAACTGATGGTAAGTGACGATGATGACGAAAATGGAAGCGGGCTTACCAAGATTCCCCAACGCAATGGAGAACTGGCTTAGATAGGATGGTGGTAGTTAGCCAGGCGGGCTTAGAAAATGAGGGGACAGGTGGTAGGCCACCAACCAAACCGACTCTTACTTGACCCCACCGGGAATCAAACACGCGACCTCCTGATGTGAAGCGAATGGACTTATACCTTTACGCCACGGAGGCGGTTAAAAAGCGGAGCTTGCAGCTAAGCTCTTTTTTACAATTTTTGATGCATTCCTCTTGGGATTTTTCCTTTTTTGTAGTGCCATCGTTGAATATTTTGCGTTCAATATCCACAGTTTATTGTAACATAAATATTTAACATAAATATTATCTTGTAAATATAAAAGCCACCATGAAGTCGAGAACTGACGCATTCGGGATGTGGTAGCTTCTGACTCGCTCTTTATTTGCAGCCAAGATCTTTTTCTTTTTCTACATCTTTCCTTTTCGTGGCACCATCGTTGAACATTTTGTGTTCACTATCCACAGTTTCGTGTAATATAAATGTTCAATATTTCACAACTTATAAAAATCAAAGCCAAGATTAAGTTCAGAATTGACGCAGTCGAGATGTGATGTTGTCTTAAAATGCTGCGAATCCCGTGGACAGCCTTCAGACGTAACGACTCCATTTTAGAAGAGCTGAAAACCACGTCACGATTATAAGATACTTGCCGCACTCATACTTGAGTCCCTTGGTTACATCACGCGGAAAGATCCAAAGTCCCTCGAAAAGCACATTCTCATGGGCAAAGTGGAGGAGAAGAGACAAAGCAATTGCAACTCCACCTGCACGAGGTTATCTACACCGCCGTCAGAGAAAGATGGAAGTACCTAACTCGGCCCCTAACTACGCCTACCTGATTTGCTTCATGATGATCAGAATCCCCAAACCCTAGGGTTACGTAAGATATAAGTAGAAGAAGAAGATCCACAGTTCCTATAATCTTTATCAGTTTTACAGTTACATTATTAGGATTTTATACCGGGAAAGTTCTCGAATAGCGGCCACGCACTGGAAAACGTAGTGCAGGCAGGCCTCCCATTCGGTGGACCGATGACCTGGTGAAGGTCGCAGGAAGCCCCTGGATGAGGGCAAAGCAGAACCGGTCGTCGTGGAAATCCTTGGGGGAGCAGTGGACGTCCTTTGGCTGATATGATGACATAATTTTATTCCCTTTAAGGTGATACTACTTTTATTGCTGTAGCACTATGTACTATTATTAAAAAAGTTTTAAACAATTGAATGTTCATATTTGCACACAATTTGCTGAAAAACAATATCAGTTACGATGTGTCATTACTGACAACGTCATTGCACGATTTTTAGGGTTCCGTATCCAAAGAGTAAAAACGGAACCCTATTACTAAAACTCCGCTGTCTGTCTGTCTGTCCGTCTGTCACCAGGCTGTATTTCTTGAACCGTGATAGCTAGACAGTTGAAATTTTGACAGATGATGTCTGTTGCCGCTATAACAACAAGTACTAAAAATTAGAAAAAGTGAAAGTCTCCATACAAAAAAAAGAGATTTTATTAAACGTGAAGAAACTAGCGCCATCTAGTATGATGGTACGGAACCCTTTGTGTGCGGTTCTGACTCTCACTTGGCCGGGTTTTTTGTTATCTTGACGATCATATGATTCTATTGAAATTAAAATATGATTCTGGGACCACCTTCAAATTTCGTCATCAGATCAACTTCAAAATACCAAAAGGAACTAATGTCCCTGGGAATAAATAAATACCACATTTCAGCTCAATCGGACTCCTGGAAGGCGCTATAAAATCGATCGCAAGATTTGAACTGAGCAGACTAACTTACATATATCCGATAATCGTTGATTTTCAAAACAATAAATTGAAATTATTATATGAGAAATTACTTCCACGCTCTTTTGTTTTAAGATCCATGTTAATCTTTCAAACTACCACGATTATCCTAAAGGCTTTTATGGACATTCCGTTGAACCACGGGAAATATTTTTTACCCATGATCCACCTGGGTGGACTACGAAGGTGAACCACGGGCAATAAACGATACAGTCATACGAGTATATCATACATAAAAAAATTTTTACCCATGGTCCAACTGGGTGGGCTACGAAGATGGACCACGGGCAATAAATGATACGTTCATACGAGTATATCAAACATACAAATATTTTTACCCATGTTCCACCTGAGTGGGTTACGAAGGGAGACCACGGGCAATAAACGATACATTGATAATGTACTAGCTGTTTTCCGCGGCTTCACCTGTGTGGAAAGGTTTCTATGAATTTTCGAGGGTGCGCAGTGCTCGCGAGCGTGGAAAAAAGTAGCCTGTGTGTTAATACAGGCCCTAATCTGTCTACCTACCAAATTTCAACCAGATCCGCTTAGCAGTTTTTGCGTGAAACAGTAACAAACATACATCCATACATTCTTACAAACTTTCGCGTTTATAATATTAGTAGGCTCATACATACAAACATTGCAAGTTAAATAAAAGCTTTTAAAAAATTACGCTGTTGGCGTTTATCTATTTTGACGTGACTACGTCTAATAAATCGATGGACCCAGGCTGCACGCACGAAAAAGGATGACTCATTGTCCCGTTACGCTCATTGTCCCGTTACGCTCATTGTACCGTTACGCTCATTGTCCCGTTACGCTCATTGTACCGTTACGATCGGAGCGAGAGCGTTATATGAAGGTACGGATTGATCATTTTATCAATGTTTTCACGTTAAACTATCGTCCGTAAACCGTCTTTACAGACCAACAATTTTTTTTTTTGTAAAATTGATAACTCTTTTGTAAACCCACCCTAACACTCACTTCTGTACACACTGATGGGATTATACAATTGGATCCCGAAATGGAACAGCATCGAGCGGGGTTTGCTTTCCAAATGTATTTCCGTGCTATTTAAGCAACGGTCTGGGATTTATTTAGAATTGACTATCATACGTATTTTTGTCACAAAAATATTAAGTCGGTAGCTGGTTTCAACTACATAACATAGAAGAATCATGAATGAATGACTACTTAGGTAATCTTATCACACTAATATTATAAAGGCGAAAGTTTGTGAGTGTGTATGTTTGTTACTTCTTCACGCAAAAAACTGAACGGATCTGGCTGAAATTTGGTAGGTAGACAGATTAGGACCTGGATTAACAAATAGGCTACTTTTTTTCACGCTCGCGAGACCTCGTGCAGGCTGATGCCGAAAAAAAGACCAAGTACCTGGACCTGACGCATGAGGTTACTGATATGTGGCAAGTGGAATCCACCAAAATCATCCCCGTAGTCCTATCTGTTAACGGGCTCATTTCAGCCGACCTTAAACGTCACCTAAGGCGGCTGGATCTCCGAGGCAGACCAATAATTGCAGCAATGCAGAAAGCAGTCCTCCTCGATAATGCCCGGATAGTCCGACGCTTTCTCTCCCCGTCGCACTCAACTCCAGCCGACTGTGCTTCCTCTGGAGGTGCTCCTGCCACTTCAGCTTGTGCCAAGTGAGCTTGAATTTGATATCACACTAATATTATAAAGGCGAAAGTTTGTGAGTGTGTATGTTTGTTACTCTTTCACGCAAAAACTACTAAACGGTTCTTTCTAACATTTGGTAGGTAGACAGATTAGGACCTGGATTAACACATAGGCTACTTTTTTCCACGCTCGCGAGCCGCTTACGGCTCACGCACTGCGCACCCTCGAAAAGTCATAGAAACGTTGTCTACGCGGGTGAAGCCGTGGGAAACAGCTGGTATATAATAGAACTGTAACGGGGCCGTGTCTTTACATAAAATATTTTTGGAAAATAATAACTGTGGTGGACACAGTGGACACTACTAACGATACAGAGGTCACAACTACAACTTTTGGAATTTTTGTGTGTCTGTCTTTCTGTCTGTCTTTCTGTCTGTATGTTCGCGCATCACTAACACTACTAACGATACAGAGGTCACAACAACAACTTTTGGAATTTTTGTGTGTCTGTCTTTCTGTCTGTCTTTCTGTCTGTATGTTCGCGCATCACTAACACTACTAACGATACAGAGGTCACAACAACAACTTTTGGAATTTTTGTGTGTCTGTCTTTCTGTCTGTATGTTCGCGCATTACTCAATAACTACCAGGCCGATTTTTGTATTTTTTTTTGTATTTGGCTGCACATCATACATATACATTGACGTACCTTTAAAAATAGGTATTGTATGAGTGAAGATAATATATAGTGTATGTGTGGCAGGCAAATTGTATGATTAGTTATTTTATATACGGTCAGGCAAATTGTATAATTAGTTATTTTATATACGGTCAAGCAAATTGTATAATTCGTCCGTATCTAAACTGTCAGGCAAAATGTTAAATTATGTACGCAGATTTTAAAATGTCGAGCCAGGCAAATTGTAATAATTCGTCCGTATATAAACGGTCAATGCAGGGTCAGGCATATTGTCAAAAGGCCGTACGGCAGATAGTAAATGAGCTCGCGAAGAGAGCGATGTTAGGTTCGGTTAGGTTTGATTGATTTAACTCCCCGCCTTCGCAATTATATAATTTGCCTGACATTTGCATGACCGTATGTATAATGACTAATTATACAGTATGCCTGCAACATATGCATCTGCATTAAAATAAGGTATGAAAACACTCGTGTGATACTACTATCTTACTCGTGTTTTTATAACCCCTTTTATGGCAATTACATAAAATAAATAAAACAAATAAATATTCTGGGACAAATCACACATGGTCATCTGGCCCCAAAGTAGGATTCCCTGTGTTATGGGTTACCAGAGACTGATATACATACTTATATACGTTTAAATACATACATATATAGATATAATTTAACACCCAGACACAGAGCAAACAAATCTGCTCATCACACAAATGCTTGCCCTGGGTGGGGATAGAACCCACAACCCTCGGATCAGTAGTCAAGGGCACTAACCACTCAGCCACCGAGTCAGTCTAAACTACTATAATATCAATTTGTTTTACTAAAGATTGCTTCGAGTATAATTTTATTTTATTTTCAATGATACAAAAAAAGATATGTGAAACCTCGTGTGAAACCTTTTCAAGAGCAATGTAGGAAATACGAAGCAAATAAAATAAAATATTATTGGCTTAGCGCGCAAAGAGGGGTCGTCCACAAATTACGTAACGCAAATTGGAGGGAGGGGGGGGTTCCGGCCAAGCGTTATGGTCCTGTTACATTGGGGGAGGGGGGTGTCAAGGTTTGCGTTACGTCACGCACGATTTTATAAAAGTATACATTAAAAAAAAAATGTTTTTCACATCCCTAATTTGCGGGTACTGAGAAAATACTGGCAACACAGATTACTAAACAGCTCTAAAAAAGCAGCTGCAAATCACCGCAGAATTATTCACTCAAAATCAACTTCTGCAAATAGAGTCTCCGTTAGGCGAGTTATCACGCGGCGTCAGGGAGAGCTATTGTGCCAGGTGGCATCTGATACGGTGGAGTGGGTGGCAGAAGAAGACGTAGAAAGAACCACAGAAGATGTGATCGCCGCCGAAGCCGATACCGATTGTGAGGGCGATTCTGATTCCGATTTACCCTTGATAGAATGTATTAAGAAATGGAACCGAAACCCGTTCATAGATGATTAAATTTCTTGATTCCTTGAAACCACACTTTAATGTTACCTATATTAAAAAATACAGATTCTTGATTAAAAAGTATGTATACTACCACCTATCTTTCTTTTCTGAATATTAACCCTAAAGATTTTTACAAAGCACTTGTTACGTAACGGTATTGAGGGGGGGGGGGTCCCCAGCTAAGCGTGACGCACCTGTTACATGAGGGGAGGGGGGGGTAAAAAAATTAAGAATTTTGCGTTACGTAATTTGTGGACAACCCCAGATGTGAAATGTTCTGGTTGAAATGTTCCGATTGATATTTCTCGGTAGTAAATGGAAGGCTTCAAAGAACTGAGAGTACATAGATAAGTACGTCATAAATCAAATATTTAAATTCCCAATATTTAATCCACTTGATTTAAGCTGCTGTAAACCCAATTCAAAATAAAATGCACAGCCACGCTGTGCACACTTTTTCGCGTAAGCTTCACTCATTTCAGCTCATATACGTCCCCACCGAGGGGCTCGAGCCTACCCTGAATTAGGGCGATCAGGCCTTTGACTTAGTCGCAATGCGGGTTAGTCGACTTCACACACAACCTTCGAGTTTCTCCGCAGGCGTGTGCAGGTTTCCTCACGATGTTTTCCTTCACTGTAAGAGCGTCGGATAAACATACATTTGAAATCGAAATTCAAAAACATATTGGTAATTGGCAGGATTCGAACCACGACCTCTCGGACAGGCACTTGCCATTACGCCACCGAAGCTTCAATATATGCTACAAAAGAATCAACATTATAAATCACACTTGACTAGTAACAAAGAAAATAAGTTTAAATTTACAAATTAATAATCTAAGTTTGTATGAGATTGAGAGGTACCATATTACGATTTTTTCTGGAATAATGAACCTACTAGGCTTTATTAAAATTTAGTACCTAACTAAGAAAGTTGGATTCAAATCGTTGCAACAATTTTTTTTTTTAAAAAGTACTCTTAGGGTTCCGTACCCAAAGGGTAAAAACTGTTACTGAACTTTGCTGTACGTCTGTCTGTCTGTCTGTCCATTTGTCACCAGGCTGTGTTTCATTAACCGTGATAGCTAGATAGTTGATATTTTTATTTTTGTTGCCGCTATAACAACAAATACTAAAAAAACAGAATTAAATAAATAGTTAAGGGGGCTCCCATACAACAAAAGTGATTTTTTTTGTCGTTTTCGCTCGATATTGATAACGGCAATAGGTAGACGCTTGAAATATTCACAGAATATTTAGTTATACATTCGCTTTAAATGTAAATAATTAAATTAAAATAAAACAAATATTTAAGGGGAGCTCCCATACAACAAACGTATTATTTTGCTTGTTTTTGCTCGATATTGATAACAACAACAGGTAGATGCTTGCAATATTCACAGAAAATTATTATTCGCTTTAAAAATTATTAAATAAATTAAAATAAATTTAATATTTAAGGATGGGCCTTCCATACAACAAAAGTGATTTTTATAGATAACTAGCTGTTTCCCGCGGCTTCACCCGCGTGGACCACGTTTCTATGACTTTTCGAGGGTGCGCAGTGCGCGAGCCGCAAACGGCTCGCGATTGTGGTAAAAAGTAGCCTATGTCTTAATCCAGGTCCTAATCTGTCTACTTACCAAATTTCAGCCAAATCCGTTCAGTAGTTTTTGCGGGAAAGCGTAACAGACAGACAGAGTTACTTTCGCCTTTATAATATTGGTAGGGATGGTACGGTACACTTCGTGCGCGAGTCCGACTCGCACTTGGCCTGTTTTTTATATTAATGGCACCCTAACAATATAAAAAAAGTCATCATCATCATATCAGCCGAAGGACGTCCACTGCTGGACATAGGCCTCCCCAAAGGATTTCCACGACGACCGGTTCTGCGCTGCCCGCATCCAGCGTCTTCCCGCGACCTTCACCAGTTCATCGGTCCACCGAGTGGGAGGCCTGTCTACGCTACTCTTTCCGGTAGTTTGGAAGCCTGGCATTTGCCGGGGATTCTTCGCACCCCATGCCCCGCCGTTACCTTGACCGCAACCGAAGCCAGGAATAGCGGAATGTAAAAAAGTAATATTTCCCAAATAATTTTAGTATTTAAGCTTTAGAGCACCTGACAGACGCACAAAACATACGTACATACATGACATACATACAATGTTTATTTTTGAGTTTTTTAGTCTGTATATTACTGTTAAACAATCGATCCCCATCAAAATCTCAATATAGATTTTTTTGCCATCACAGTGAAGGTACTGTACAAAAACAAAACCATTTATACAAATATATACGTACATACATAAATACATACATGACATACATACAATGTTTATTTTTGAGTTTTTTTAACTATATTATTATTATATCAGCTCATATACGTCCCCACCGAGGGGCTCGAGCATACCCTGAATCAGGACGATTATGCCTTAGTCGACCACGCGGGCCCATTGCGGGTTATAACTATATTAGTATTAAACAATCGATCCCCATCATAATTTAAATTTCGATTTTTTTGCTATCACAGTGAAGGTACTGTACAAAAACAAAAACATTTATGCAAATATCTACGTACATACATAAATACATACATGACATACATACAATGTTTATTTTTGAGGTATTTAGACTATATTAGTGTTAAACAATCCATCCCCATCAAAGTCTCAATTTAGATTTTTTGCCATCACAGTGAAGGTACTGTACAAAAACAAAAACATTCATACAAATATATACGTACATACATAAATACATACATGACATACATGCATTGTTTATTTTTGAGTTTTTTAGACTATATTAGTGTTAAACAATCGATCCCCATCAAAATCTCAATTTAGATTTTTTTGCCATCACAGTACCTTCTTCACTCCTTCTCAACGCTCGCTCCTCAGTCCCTCAAATCCAAAAGTAATCCCATAATGGAACCGGTGTTCTAGTGCTCAGATAAAGCTCACGCTTGCTAGGCCGTAAGCACACCCTGGATACTTCATACAACGGGCCAGAAATGACATTTCAAAAAAGGAATGACGGAACAAACGAAATGGCGGCGAAATCCTATACTATCAACAACCAAACTGTCACCAATCTGTATCAATCTGGGTGACGAGGGGATGAGGTCGCAATCTAGAGAGCGGCAGGGAGTGTCCATACTGTATGTTAGTACTAATATATAACTTTGCCGATAGTCTTGCGTTTCGTTCCCTGCCAGGATAAAAGACATTGTGATGATGACTTAGTGGCGTAACGGTTACGGCGGTTACCTCCTATCCGGGAGGCCGTGGTTCGAATCCTGCCACGTACCAATGTGGTTTCGAATTTCGATTTCATATGTGCGTTTATCCGACGCTCTTACGGTGATGGAAAACATCGTAAGGAAACCTACACACGCCTGCGAAGAAACACGAAGTTTCTATGAGAAGTCGACCAACCCGCACTGGGCCCGCGTGGTCAACTAAGGCCGATTCAGGGTAGGCTCGAGCCCCTCGGTGAGGACGTATATGAGCTGATTAGATAGAAGATGATATAAATCCTACTAATATTATAAATTTGAAAGTTTATATGTATGGATCTATGGATGTTTGTTACTCTTTCACGCTTTAACCACTGGACGGATTGGGATGAAACTTGGCACACATATAGGTTAAGTCCTGGAATAGGACAAAAGCTACTTTTTACACCGGGAAAACGTCGTGTTCCCACGAGATAATCGAAAACAATGGTGAAAAAAAACGAGACCTACAGTACTCGCATATGATGTGTAACAAGTGACAAAATACTTATGAAATTAATTAATTATCGGGTCGTACATTCACGGGCCGACCCTTTGAATAGTAGTATGTCATCTTTGCCTTTGCCATCACACTAGGCGGCATGGCTATGACAACCTTAGTTTTCGAGAATTAAAAAACGTTCGCATTTCCTGTCACACATTTCCATCCCATTTCACGAAATCACTCCCACAAATTGCAGGAAAGCGAGAGCAAAGATGTTACACATATAAAATATTTTTACCTCTGTTTTTTATTTACTTGTCTCTGCAATATAGTGATTTTTAATGAAAAGTTCTGACTAAAATTTTTGTTTTTCGACATCGTATGAAATCTTTTTTTTCCTAACTAAAAAGCGGCAAATGACTGAATGTGCTCATGAAACTGGACAACGTTCTCAAAGTAACCTATCGTACTGTAGTTTGCAAATCGATTGTTTAATTATTGTCATTTAGTAAGAAAAGTAGAAAACTTTTTTGTTTTGAATTTACGGGTGTCTTGAGGTTAATAAAATAAACTTAAACGGTTTCATCGTAAAGAAACATAATAATGATGCAGATAATAATTAATAATACTAAAAGCTAGAAAATAATTAGGTAAGTACGAGGTACTAACAAACATTAATGTTTACAGCATTGCTGTGTTCCGGCATAAAGATAAGATAGCCAGTTCCCCATTCCGTTGGGCAATGTAGATAAGCTCGCTTCCATCTTTGGCATTAGCGTCACTTACCACTAGGTGAGATGATGCCAAGGGCTTATCAACTGTTAAAAAAAAGTCATCAATCTAGAGCATTGATCAGACTAAAGTAAAATCGTTTAAAAAAAAATCGAGCGAGACCTACAGTACTCGCATAAGATGTGTAACATGTGACAAAATACTTTATAAAAGGACGGCAAAGATACGGCAGACTAGGCTGTATGGTCATAGATACCTTTGCCTTTTCCGCGCTTTTAAAGCCTGAAAAAACGCGACTCCCTGTTACACATTTCCGTCCCATGGGACACATTTCCGTCCCATTTCACGAAATCACTCCCACAAATTGCAGGAAAGCGAGAGCAAAGATGTAACACATCAAAAAGTAGTTCCTTATTTAAGATACACTAGCTTTTGCCCGCACCGCAAGTCGCTCGCCATCATTGGTGCGCGGTGGTTCACCAGCAAGTGGCTCGCCATCGATGTTGCGTGGTGTACATAAGAGATTGTGCGCTTTGAATGTCCACACCTAGCTTCTCTCAACCTCAGCCAAATTAATTAAATTGGGCAAATATCCCAAATAAAAGAGGTCGTTTAGAATTAAGGACCAGAGGGTGCTCGGTGCGCGAGCTGCAAGCGGCTTGTAGTCGATTTTCAATGCTTAATAACCTTTATTTAATACTAGCTGTCCCGGCTAACTTCGTACCGCATTATACTACACTACACTACACTTCACTACACTGCACTACACTAAACTACACTGCACTACAGTACACTACACTACACTGCAATACACCACACTACACTGCACTGCACTACACTACACTACACTGCAATACACTACACTACACTGCACTGCACTACACTACACAACACCACACCACGCCACGCCAAGCGACGCCACGCCAAGCGACCCCACGCCACGCCACGCCACACCACACCACACCATACTACACCCTACACCCAACCCCTCTTTACACTGCACACTACACACTTCACCCTACATACTACACACTACACTGCAATACTTTTTGTTGATAAATGATAATGCAGGAATTTTTAAGGTAATTTTTTTTTCACCTTGGGTTATATTATTAGAGTTTTAGAAAGGATCCCTATTTGTATATGTTACGGCTAAAACCCGAAGCGCGGCTGCACCTAGTTTTAGCCGGTTAGAACTAGGTGTAGCCACTTACTCTTGGTTAAACCTAGTACGAGCCGATTATTTTCGGGTAAAACTAGGTCTATCCTTCATCATGCCGGCTACAACTAGGTTCGGCCATTCCCTGTTGGATAAAACTAGGTCTATCCGATATCATTCCGGCTAGAACTAGGTTTGAATGTAACGGCAAGGGGTTATACAAATTAGGAAACAAATACGGCACTATAACAAAACTATTTTCAAGAAATCGGTTCACTGTGTGTGACTCAAAATTTTTAGATATTGACATGGTTTCACCCGAAAAGAAATCACTACGCCAAATAACCAATGCACAATCGACCTCTGGTGGGCAAGGCTATAAAAGATGCCACTGCGAAACCAAATGTGGCAACAAAAAGTGCCTCTGCAAAGCTGCTGGTATTTTGTGCAACTCAAAATGTCACTCAAGTTTAAGTTGTTCTAATAAATAGTTTATATTACTTTATAAAAGTGTGATTTATAATTATAATAACATTTTTTAAATTATAATATGCAACTATTGTCTGTTGTTAAAAAAATGTTCCTGATTGTTCCTATTATATTAAAAATAGTACTCCTAATAATTTGTGTTAATTATTACAATGTGCGCTGCCCGCATCCACAGCGCAGGACCGGTCGTCGTGGAAATCCTTGGGGGAGGCCTTTGTCCAGCAATGGACGATTTGTGGCTGATATGATATGATGATTACAATGTGATTTATAAGAATAAAAAAACTCTCTACGTTTCTTTTTATTGGATGTTTTTTTAATATCTAAAAAAGCTCTGCCGATAGCATGCCGGCTACAACTATGTACAGCCAATCCCTGTTAGATAAAACTAAGACACGCGCTGCTGCTGCAGACGCTGTGAGTCACACTCGCTAGTAGACCTGCAGTAGATCAGCAGCACCTGGCGCTCACAACCTGCAGAGGCGCGTGCCTCGCTATGCCCTCCACCCCGCGCCGCTGCTGCAGATGCTGTGAGTCATGAGTGTGACGCGGGGCGGAAGGCTTGGCGGGACACGCATCTAAGTTTTATCCAACAGGGATTGTCTGGACCTAGTTCTAGCCGGAATGATATAGGATAGACCTAGTTTTATCCAACAGGGAATGGCCGAACCTAGTTGTAGCCGGCATGATGAAGGATAGACCTAGTTTTATCCAACAGGGAATGGCCGAACCTAGTTGTAGCCGGCATGATGAAGGATAGACCTAGTTTTACCCGAAAATAATCGGCTCGTACTAGGTTTGACCAAGAGTAAGTGGCTACACCTAGTTCTAACCGGCTAAAACTAGGTGCAGCCGCGCTTCGGGTTTTAGCCGTAACATATATAATATAATATAGCCTATAGCAATCGCGGATAGTATAGCCACAAAGTGTAGCTTCCCAACATTTTTTAAATCGGTCCAGTAGTGTTCACTGCAAACACACAAATATTTCCTCTTTATAATATTATTACTACGCAGTCGCAGTGCTTGGGGCCACACTGGTCATTGCGCGGCGGCGGTGTTTATTTTCCTTAATTCCTATCTTCTGAATGGAATGTCCGATTTAAATAATTTATAAGGTTATCTGTAGGTGTCGAAACATTTTTGATTATGAAATGATTTATTTGGATAAGGGTTAATACGAAGGTATGGTTATCATTGTCTGATATTGGTCAGTTTTTTAATAACTTTTAATCTGTAAAAAGTGGTTATAATGAAATACCAACAATAGTTGGACATATAGTATCGCTAAGTTTTTTGTAGGTATTGATGTGTTCTCTAATATTGTAGAACATTTTTTGTTCTATTATCAATAGTTTCCGTAGCGTACGAGATGACAGAAATTTTTAAGCATTTTTTTTACACCTTGGTTCACGTTACTGAAGTTTTAGCAAGGAACCCTTATTTTTCAAGCGACTTTCAAAAAGGAGGAGGTTCTCAATTCGTCTGTATGTTTTTTTTATGTTTGTTACCTCATAACTTTGGACTGAATGAACCGATCTTTATGATTCTTTTTTTATTTGAAAGCTAGTGCTTTCCGTGTGGTCCCATATAAATTTTATCAAAATCGGTGTAGAACTTTATTTGAAAATTAAAAAAAACCAAAAATAGTAATGCAAAAATGTACTAAGTTGTTGCGATGGAAGTCGGTTTTTTAACGTGTTTAGCGTATTCAAGTAATAAATATAGCCTATGTTACTCAACGATAATGTATCATTCTAATGGTGAAATATTTTTTAAAATCGGTTCTGTAGTTTTTGAGTTTATTCGTTACAAACATACAAAAATACAAAGCTTTCCTCTTTATAATATTAGTATAGACAAAGCCAATCGGTTGGATAGAACGACCGGCCGAGCTAGCATAAGATTTCATTTTTTTCTTAATATTTTAGATAACTCCACGGACAAGAAACAAATAAAAGTTCACCTATAGATTGTTTCCTTATTCATTATTTTGATACTTAAACATTGAACTTATTTAATGCTGAACAGCCATTTACGGTAACTCCTTAACACCTTCAGTAATGATCTCTTTAACATAACACAATTACGGACATTACAAGTTTATAAGAGATTTTAGCGAGAAACGAAAACATTAACGTCTGACTTCATTAAGAGATAAGGAAGTAACTATGAAACTAACTTTGCTTATCCTAGTCGTTAATTCTTAAAATAGGTAAAAGCAATCTGCTTTCAATAGTACATTCTAATATTTTCAAAAGTTAATTTTAGAAGATTTTTTATGTGATTTGCTTAAATTTTAGAGAGTGAGACACTTACTTAATCATCACATCAGCTCATATACGTCCCCACCGAGGGTCTCGAGCCTACCCTAAATTAGGGCGATCGGGCCTTAGTCGACCACGCGGGCCCAGTGCGGTTTGGTCAACTTCACAACACAACCTTCGAGATTCTTCGCAGGCGTGTGCAGGTATCCTCACGATGCTTTCCTTCACCGTAAGAGCGTCGGATAAACGTACATATGAAATCGAAATTCGAAACCACATTGGTACGTGGCAGGATTCGAACTACGGCCTCACGGACAGGAGGCGGCAGCCCTAGCCGTTACGCCACCAACGCTCGAATCTAGTTACTTAATATCATCGATTTATTCGACTGACTCGGTGGCTCAGTGGTTAGTGCCCTTGACTACTGATCCGAGGGTTGTGGGTTCGATCCCCACCCAGGGCAAGCATTTGTGTGATGAGCAGATTTGTTTGCTCTGTGTCTGGGTGTTAAATATATCTATATATGTATGTATTTAAACGTATATAAGTATGTATATCAGTCTCTGGTTCCCATAACACAGGGAATCCTACTTTGGGGCCAGATGACCATGTGTGATTTGTCCCAGAATATTTATTTATTTATTTATATATTTATAGCTATGAGATACTAACCTACTTTTTACTTGTATAAAAAACTTTGTTTTATAGCAATAATGATAAGTTATTTACTCCTGCCAAATAAGAGTGTTTTCAACGGGTGACCAACGTTACCCTATTTCTAAGCCTCCGCTGTCTGTCTGTCCGTCCGACAGCGGACTTTATTTCATGAACCGTAATAGGTAGACAGTTTAAATTTTCAGACAATGTATATTTCTGTTGCCGATATAACAAAAAATACTAAAAATTATAAAAAAGTGAAAAAATAAGGGGGATCTCCATACAAAAAACGTGTTTTTTTATAGATCTTTAGAAGGATTTTTTATTTAGCTCTATCGTAAAAACGGTAATACATACAGGCGTAAAACTTGGTGTGATATAGCACCTACTTATACTAAAGTATTATTATTATTATTATATCAGCTCATATACGTCCCCACCGAGGGGCTCGAGCCTACCCTGAATCAGGGCGACTGCAAACTAAAGTAAGTATACTAAAGTAAAACAACAAAAAATAATTTACCAAGTGTGAGGCTTACTCGTGCTAAGTAGTCCGAACTGATTGACAAAAAAAGTATATTTTGGTCGCTCGCGTTGATGTCTTTTGTTTAAAATTTGAATAGGTATCATTGTCATAGTTGTGTGGAGAAGTGTCGTTAAACAAAACCCTAAGATCGCGAGTCTGATTCGCACTTGATCGATTTTTTTTATGTTATCAAAGGTCACTTTATAATAGTCAATACTCAATCATATCTAATGAAAAAAAAATACAGAAAACCATCGTTTTCTGTTCTTAATATATTAAGGTGGAGAATATCATCAAAATCAGTTAATCCGTCTTTACTTACGTACCATGAAAATGCAATAGCTTCTTACATTTGTGACAACCCTATTTTGTCGACGGGGGTTAAACAGATCCACACTTTTAGCTGGGCCATGGTCCGACATCGGAAGTGCTCGTCGCGGCCGTTGAACAAGACGAATAACGGAAATGAAATCTACATCAACAGTTTTCCAAGTGATTGCATCCACAAGGTGTGCTTTTTTTGTTATAACTATTTTTATTGGAAAATGTGGCAAAGGTGAAATTGGCATTAAAGTTCAGTGTGCTTTATTCCAAACTAGCTTTTGTCCGCGGCATCGCCCGCGTGGACATCGTTTTTATGACTGTCTTCGAGGGTGAGCGTCGTCATGAATTTTCTCCAGATCTTTTGGGAACTATGTCAGGATATGCTTAAAAGTAATTTATGTCATTTCCCATCCCCTCAACCATCTCTGTGTAAAATCCGTACAATCCATTGTTCCGTTGCGATGTTAAAGAAATTTACCAAAAAAGAGTATATTTTCAGTTCCCTCAGAAACTGCATCGGGCTTTGCTATTTTCACGAGATAAAAAGTATCTTATGTCCTTTCTCGTGAGACAAGCCACCTGCATGACAAATTTCATTAAGATTGGTCAAGGCGTTGAAGCGTGAAAAGGCAACAAACAAACAAACACATTTTCACATTTATAATATTAGTAAGGATTTAAAAAAAGCCGGGCTGAGAGGTTCAGTATATCCTATGATTTGATTAAAAACAAAAAACCTTTCACCTTCGTAGTACATCATCAGATCAATTTCAAAATACCAAAAGGATCTATTGTCACCGGGAACATGGCTTCATACCTAATTTCAGCTTAACCCCTGAAAGTTGCTCTAAAAACGGTCGTAAGATTTGAAAAGACTGACATACAAACATTGCAAGTTAAAAAAAGGTTGTAAAAAGTGATAGAATAAAAGTAGTCAAATTTCGAACTTCGTTCCACCTTACACTACACTATACTACCCTACCCTAAAACCTTCTCTTGACAATAACAAACTCAACAAAAAAATAATTAGCGAAATCGGTCCAGCCGGTCTTGAGTTATGGTGTAACTAACACGACTTTCTTTTATAGATATAGATATTATGACTATTATGAATGAACATTTTTACATAAAAATTAACCAAATCGGTCCAGCCGTTCTGAAGTGATGCGCTTAGCCACGAACTGCATTTCAGTTGATTCTTACTCTTCTTTGCGATACTGTTATTTAGTCATAATAGATACAAGTCTAGCTTTCTAGAAGTTGTTCTGTTTTGATCCTAGAAAAAAGAACTAAGTTTTTTTTTCATTTTTTCAGGAAACATTTCTGATTTTTCTTTGAAGGTTTGAGAGTGAAGGTCGCGGGAAGCTGCTGGATGCGGGTAGCGCAGAACCGGTCGTCGTGCAAATCCTTGAGGGAGGCCTATGTCAAGCAGTGGTCGTCCTTCTGCTAATATGATGATGATGATAATGATTTCCGATTTTTGTTTACGTGTCAACTAGCATTTTATGATAAAGGTATATTGGCCAAATCGGTCCAGCCGTTCTCAAGAGAAGCGCTTATCAACGAATTGAATTTCAGGTAATCCTTATCCTTTCCCCAATAAAGTAATTTAGTAATAAAAGATATAAGTCAAGCTTTCTAGAAGTGATTTTTAGGAAACTTAACTTAGGAAACTTAACTTTAAGTTTCAAGGTGCGATTTGTAGACAATGAAAATACTTTTAATTTAGTTTTGTTGGAATAACGAAGCTGTTGAAATATTTATAAGGCAGGGATTACAGAGGCTAAATAGTTTTAAATACTTTTACTTGGGGGAGAGAATAAATTAGTAAATTGTTTAAAATTAAATTAACTACAGTTCTTTATTAAGATATTAGTACAGTTAGGTCCCCTGTAGGCCCGAGTTTCCATACAAACGTAGTTCCGCTTTAATAAAAAAAACACATGCCGGAATGAATCCAAACTTTGCAAATATATTGAGTAGACACATATCGATGTTTGTAATGTCTCGTAAAAATCGCTCTCAGCGATAAGACCGCCTAAACTGTACGTCTCTTAGTTGATCGTTAAATTTTGCATATGTATTTATTTATTTTGATGTACACAATAAAGAGTTATTTGAGTTTGAGTTTTGTCTTTGATGTACTAATATAAAACGGAAAAGAATAAGAGAAATTTCAGTATAAATCTAATTTAAGTCTTCGTTCAGTTATGTTTAAATTTACTAAGATGAAAACTAATTACAAACATCGATGTAATTGTCCAGGATGTAGTTTTTGTATTAGAGCGGAACTACATTTGTATGGAAACTCGAGCTTCCTTTAGGCTAATTTCACTGCTTCCATTTTACTGTTATTAAGTTTAAGTAAACTAAGTTGATTTAAAATATCTAAAAAATGTTTGAGAAATTTCCTGGGACCGATTAATATGCCTTCTGGATAGTTTCAAAACCTAAAATTTTATACTTTTACTTGCCTTTTGATGCCGCGGTTTCACTCGCCTTGATGTAGGTTTTATGACTGCAGGTGTGCGGCGCGCGAGCGTTAATTTTCAAAAAACCTTTCCCATAGCTCACCTACGTTATACAGAGTATTTGATAAATACATTTTTGACGGTTTTCTACTGAACAAATTTTATTTTACAATATTTTTTGAAACAGTAAAAAAAATGTTTCCTTCTGTAAAGTTGGCAAATCAGCTGATTGATTTGTAAAAAAAGTTCAGAAATATATTTTTTTAATTTCTGCAGAGTTGTAGAACAAAAGTTGTTCAGCGTCGTTTGTAGACGCTACCTTAAAATGTGTTAGCACCCTGTATAAGGAACTCCCGTGCAAACCTTATTCATGCTTTTAGATCCAACAGCATTGAATTATTAGATCCGTCAGTCAGTGTAAAGTAGATAAAATATTTTTTTATATTAGATCACAAGGAAAAGAACAAATCCCTGGTTTCATACAAAACTAATTTAGAAAAACATTCCAGACAAGCGTAGGAATATTTAAAAAGCTATGTTAGAGAGATAGAGAGAATCGCAAAAATACAACTCCATGATCAAAATTGGCCGCGCTTTTACATGTTGTGACAAAAATAAATGGGAACTGGGGATAAAAACCCTTACGGAGTTTGCCACATATGATACGTAAGATTTAGAGGTTCGGGCCTAAACGGAGTTTTAAGGAAAAAAAGGTTATGGGGTAAATTAGAATATATGTATTTTCATGATTATTTTAAAAGTAAGGAACAATAAACAATAGGAGTATAAAAAAGGTGCGATTTCATTGGTTGACCGTGTAGACAATTAAAAAAACAATGACCTAATATATTTATGGAGAATTTACGGAAATAAATTTAAGGTTACAATTTTATTTGTATATAAAATGGTTATTTTATAGTATGCCGGCAGGCAACGATCGTCACCGTCCCTTTGGTACTTAAATAAGTTACTAAGTTTAAAATTTCAGTTTGATCTGAATTACCCTATCTTTTAACAAAATATGTATCAGATACAAAACACATTTTAAAATTTAAAATAAATAACTAAAGGTTAGAAACTGGAAACAGGAAATCTTCTAGGTCGGCAGAAAGGTCAGAGAGTCAGAGAGTCGCTTGGGATAAAAGATAAAATAAATTCACTTCCCTTATGGCGAGCAGCTGGGCGGGCAGTAGAAAGGACTGGCTGGTGATCAGCACTGCTCCGTCCCAGGATTAATCCTTTATCAGGTAAAACTTCGGGGACGTCAAACCTCGCAGGGGCTGGATGAAACCCTACGGAGATATAAAAATGTAGTCCGCCGCAGTACCAAAAATACACGCAAAGCGGTTTCCTTATACAAATTACTTACCACAGAATAAAATGGTGGGCCTCAACAACAACTTATAACACAATTTGTACAAAAAATTTAAATACACATCAGTTTCGACGGGACCACGATCAACCTTTGTTTTTCTCTTGTCAAAAAATAACAACTATTTTCAAATTCAAATACCATAGAGCAACGACATCAAAAAAGAATTTAATTATGAAACGCGACAAAAGAGAACGGCTCGAAACGATAGTTAGCGTTTCAAAATACCCACAAACTCACAAAAAAAAGGCGAGAAGTCCAAAAAATTTTTGAAATTTGGACAACCCTATAGACGTTGGACAGCCCTGAAGAAGAAAAAAATAAAAACTCTCTAAGTAACTAGTTAACTACGAACGTTTACTTGAAGCTGGTAGAAAATGACATTTATACACGAAGCTACACATACAAACGGCAAAAACTCCATCTAAAAGTGAACAGACTCAATAACCCCAACAACACACTAGCGTTAAAGGATCGCTGTATATTGAGCCTAAAACTAGTCACTTAAGAAAACAGGAGAAATCAAACAACTACTAAAACATTAAAGACCAATAGGGTTGACAAAAACTGAAAAAAAACTTGCAAAACATTGTCGGTTACCCCAGCAAAATGTGGACAAAAACGGTAAAGGCGGATGCGTGAAAATCTGACTCACGGATAAAATTAACACCGGAAGTCTGAAACGCGATACGCAAGAGTCTAAAGGGACAACTCTACCGAAAAATAGGCCATTTGAGGTAAGACAAGGGCAAGATTAATGAAAGAAATTTGAAAAATGGAAAATTGTTATAAGACCTCAAGAAATCTAAACAATACTGCGGAATACAGAAACGTTGTCACATAAAAGTGAACAGGGTACGCCAAAAATTTAAGGAGTACCTCGCAAAGCAACGCGTAAAAATATTCCAAACAGTAACCCTTAAAGATTTTTCCCTTAAAACAACGTTAAATAATCGTGAACTAAAAGTAAGTCTGTCCCGACTTTCGACTGAAAGAAATCTAGAGTCTGGCCATTGACTACTTAAATTAAAAAATTCTCTTGGAATCGTAAGGGAATACACAGGCAAAAACAACTCATCAACACGTAAGCAATTATCCGAAAGAGGTATAATGCGAATAAGCCGGGAAAAAACGACCCGTGCGAAGAGAAGCAAAAAAATACCGTGCATACAAACAAAAAACCTTACGTTTCAAAGAAAACTGCACGATTAAATTAAGTAAGGGTCTTGAGGTATTAAAACTTGAACCATATTATCCGGAAAACGGATACACCCACGAACGACAAAAAAACGGGATCGTTAAGGAAAGATTAAAGGCAGAAAAGGGGATAAAACATTAGTTCGGACGCCATAAATATGTGACAAAAATAAAGGGAACTGGGGATAAAAACCCTTACGGAGTTTGCCACATATGATACGTAAGATTTAGAGGTTCGGGCCTAAACGGAGTTTTAAGGAAAAAAAGGTTATGGGGTATTAGAATATATGTATTTTCATGATTATTTTAAAAGTAAGGAACAATAAACAATAGGAGTATAAAAAAGGTGCGATTTCATTGGTTGACCGTGTAGACAATTAAAAAAACAATGACCTAATATATTTATGGAGAATTTACGGAAATAAATTTAAGGTTACAATTTTATTTGTATATAAAATGGTTATTTTATAGTATGCCGGCAGGCAACGATCGTCACCGTCCCTTTGGTACTTAAATAAGTTACTAAGTTTAAAATTTCAGTTTGATCTGAATTACCCTATCTTTTAACAAAATATGTATCAGATACAAAACACATTTTAAAATTTAAAATAAATAACTAAAGGTTAGAAACTGGAAACAGGAAATCTTCTAGGTCGGCAGAAAGGTCAGAGAGTCAGAGAGTCGCTTGGGATAAAAGATAAAATAAATTCACTTCCCTTATGGCGAGCAGCTGGGCGGGCAGTAGAAAGGACTGGCTGGTGATCAGCACTGCTCCGTCCCAGGATTAATCCTTTATCAGGTAAAACTTCGGGGACGTCAAACCTCGCAGGGGCTGGATGAAACCCTACGGAGATATAAAAATGTAGTCCGCCGCAGTACCAAAAATACACGCAAAGCGGTTTCCTTATACAAATTACTTACCACAGAATAAAATGGTGGGCCTCAACAACAACTTATAACACAATTTGTACAAAAAATTTAAATACACATCAGTTTCGACGGGACCACGATCAACCTTTGTTTTTCTCTTGTCAAAAAATAACAACTATTTTCAAATTCAAATACCATAGAGCAACGACATCAAAATAGAATTTAATTATGAAACGCGACAAAAGAGAACGGCTCGAAACGATAGTTAGCGTTTCAATGTGTACTAAGTTTTTGGGGTTCCCGTCACCCAAAAGTTACCAACGAGACCCTATTACTAAACCTCTGCTATCCGTCCGTCTGTCTGTTAGCGGGCTGTATTTCATAAACCGTAATAGGTAGAGAGTTGAAATTTTCACAGAGCGTATTCTATTGCCACTATATCAATAAATTATACGAAAAATTTTCAAAAAGGGTCTCATACAAAGGCATTTTTTTTTCTTCTACGCACTTTTTGTGTAATGTTTCATAGAATCTCGGACCCTTTCAAAGTACAATATTGTGTAGGTCGTCCAAACTTGACAAGTTTTATGTTGGTTTTGGATAGTTCCGTTCTGCTTGAGGGGTCGGTAGCAACGTTACCAAAGTATATTATATTAGAACTAAAATACAGTAAATAAATAAATAAATAAATATCCTGGGACCAATCACACATGGTCATCTGGCCCCAAAGTAGGATTCCCTGTGTTATGGGTTACCAGAGACTGATATACATACCTATATACGTTTAAATACATACATATATAGATATAATTTAACACCCAGACACAGAGCAAACAAATCTGCTCATCACACAAATGCTTGCCCTGGGTGGGGATCGAACCCATAACCATCGAATCAGTAGTAAGGGCACTAACCACTGAGCCACCGAGTCAGTCAATATGGACACTCCCTGCCGCTCTCTATTAGATTCCGACCTCACCCCCCGTCACCTTGTTTTATACAGATTGGTTATTGTTTGGTTCTCAAACGTATCCGATTTTGCCGTGATTTTGTTTGCTCCGTCATTTGTTTTTAAAATTTAAATGACATTTCACGACCGTTGCATGCAGTGTCCAGGGTGTGACGTTACCTGACAAGCTCTGGATTGGTTTAGAAGCGTTTAAACGTTATTTGTGGTGGAAAAATTGCTTTGATTTTTGTTAAGCGAAGAGCGGCCTTAAAAGCGTATTTACAAAATCGTTTATCATACAAACTTAAAATTACTAGGTACTTATTGTAAATGGATAGGCTGATTTTAATGAAACTTTATATTTATAAGCAACTCACGAAATTCTAGTTTGTGGATAGATTATATTTTCGAAATACTTTCTTTTAAAAAAGATAAGCTAATTTTAAGATTACTATGAAAACCTTAAATCATTATTATTTAGTGACAACACCATTTTTTTTAAAATATCATCTATCCACAAACTAGAATTTTGTGACTTGCTTATGTGTGTAAAGTTTCATTCGAATATGCCTATCCATTTTCAAGAAGTAGCAATTTTTTATTTGTATGGAAAACGATTTTATGAATACGCTCTAAAGAAGATAATTAACTAAAGAAGCAGCTCC
Source organism: Coleophora flavipennella (assembly GCA_947284805.1). NCBI lineage: Eukaryota > Metazoa > Arthropoda > Insecta > Lepidoptera > Coleophoridae > Coleophora > Coleophora flavipennella. The sequence continues at coordinate 5,492,986 of OX369287.1, read as the reverse complement.
GTTCCGAGTTTGAATAGCAAATCCACGTGGTAGAAGTGTCTAGTGCTTACATTCACTTTTCATTATGATTATTCTCAACAAGAGTTTGTTAAAAAAAGTGACAGCGCCCGTCTGTGGACAGCTTTACGGAGTCAGTCATTTGACAGCGTTACAGAGTCAGTCATTTGACAGCGTTACAGAGTCAGTCATTTGACAGCGTTATAGAGTCAGTCATTTGACAGCGTTACAGAGTCAGTCATTTGACAGCGTTACAGAGTCAGTCATTTGACAGCGTTACAGAGTCAGTCATTTGACAGCGTTACAGAGTCAGTCATTTGACAGCGTTACAGAGTCAGTCATTTGACAGCGTTACAGAGTCAGTCATTTGACAGCGTTACAGAGTCAGTCATTTGACAGCGTTACAGAGTCAGTAATTTGAAAGCCTTACAGTGTGTCATTTGAGGTGCAGTCAAACGCACTTAAATGTTTAATAGAAAAAACTTGCTTTATTTTTTTCATAAAATTGGCAAACAAGTCTTGCCAAGTAAGAAAATAACAGTAAGAAAATGACAAATGAAAATGACAATTCAAATGCGAAAATAAATTGTACAGTCACGCTGTGCATACTTTTTCGTGAAACTTCACCCTCTGTCGTAGTCGGGATACACAAATCAATAATAATTAGGTCAGATATATCAGACTTGATTAAAATTTTACAAAAAAAAAATGGTTTTGTATGGGAGGTACCTTACTTGGATTTTTTCCTGGAATCATAAACTGACCAGTGCTACTAGGTCTTATTAAGTCCTCATTATTTACTAAGCATCATTAAAATCGCTATAGCCATTTTTGACAAAAAAAAAGTAACAAACAACCTGGATTTGTATGAATAGGCCATGTAAAGTTATAGTTAACGTACCGAGTTTCATTAAAGTCGTTAGAGCCATTTTCGGTTAAAAAACAATTAGTGATTTTTATGTATTTTTTTTAAAAAACGGCTGGAGATATACAGATATATATTTTATCCGAATCCGTCCAGTAGTTTTGGAACTAGAGCACCGGACATCCGTCTCCGACTCACACGCATACACATTTCTTTATACTCTACTAATGTAAGATAGTCTCATCATATCAGCTCATATACATCCCCACCGAGGGGCTCGAGCCTACCCTGAATCAGTGCGATCAGGCCTTAGTCGACCACGCGGGTTCAGTGCGGGTTGGTTGACTTCACACACAACCTTCGAGTTTCTTCGCAGGCGTGTGCAGGTTTCCTCGCGATGTTTTCCTACACCGGTGGTTAAACCAATCGGTAAAAATATGTACCTACGTAAGTTTTTGAAAAACTCATTGGTACATTGGCCGTCCAGATTTGAACCCGGTACCTCTGGTTAGAAGGACCGAGTCGTTACCGGTTGAGCCACCGACGCTTTAAGATAGTCTACCTATCAAAATCTCAACTTCGATTTTTTTGTCATCACAGCTCCTTCGTCACTCGAAAATTAAAATGCTCGAATTTATGCAGAAGTCCCAGAAAAACAAGGCTGATGCATAAAATTTGGAAAAAAAAACTTGTCCTAGCGAAAGAGGTTAATAAAATCGTTACCAGTGGACTCTGCCGAAATCATCCCATTACTTACCTAGTCCTTTTAGCAAACGAGCTAATCCCAGCTGACCTTGAGCGACACTAAAGCGGCTGGGCCTTCGCCGTAGACCAATAAAATGCGGCTATGCAATAAGCCTCCTCCTCGACAACGCCTTGTCCCACGTGACTTTTTCTTCTCGTCTCACTAACCTTAGTTTCAGCTGTCTAAGCTTTTTTCTGGATGCGGGCAGCGCAGAACCGGTCGTCGTGGAAATCCTAGGGGGGCCCTATGTCCAGCAGTGGACGTCTTTCGGCTGACATGATGATAATGATAAGGCTTTTTGAATGGCACTCGGTGTCAAAATGTTGTATTTGATAACACCATCATCAAAGCAGCCGAAAGACGTCCACTGCTGGACACAGGCCTCCCCCAAGGATTTCCACGACGACCAGTCTTACGCTGTCCGCAGCCAGCGGATTCCCGCGACCTTACACGTAATGGTGACTTTAGAGGAAAGCTTTGTGCTACTTAGTCATTTTTGTCTCAAAATTTTAAAATGTAATATTATTTTCACAGTACCGTTGTTAAAGTTAATGTATTCTTTATGTAAATAACGGCAGAAACCTGCATATCTTATGCATACCTGTATTGTTGAAAAACAGCTCTGAGTATTTTAGTATAATTGCCACCAAAGCTGAACTCAGTCCAATTATATGCACCTTTGCTGACAAGGGACGGGTTATTTTAGGTATTTTAGGTGTTTAATTTTAGGCATTTTAGGTGTTTCATTTTATGTATTTTAGGTGTCTTAGGTAGTGTACTTTATGTGTTTTTATGACTTGTCATAAACATATCATTTTGACGTGATAACGTCTTATAATTCGATGGAGCCGGCTGCACGCACGAAAAAACATGACGCATGCGTCGTTACCTCGCTCTGAGGCGTTCCGTCATGCGTCGTTACCTCGCTCTGAGGCGTTCCGTGTAAGTCTTGAAGTGCAAGCGAGAGCGCGAACGAGCGACAAAGAAGCACAATCGGCCTTTACGTTCGGCAGCGTTCGACATCCGTCTCTCTCCAACTTGAGTGAGCGATGTGTCTGTGTGAACAGCTGCTATACTATAGTACATCTACATGTTTTGCTTTTTTCGCTATGGCGGGAAAAAATAATCAGTTTTCCTATGCGCGCTCATCTAACAATGGCGATCGGCCATAGACTAGAATGAGGTTTGTTTGTTTTTTGCTTTCCGCGGATAGCGTTTTAGCCACGTACAAAATGGGGAATTATAAGTTTTCTTTATTACAGAAAAAAAAGTTATATTTGAGTGAAAGTTTTATTTATTATACACTAGCGACCCGCCCCGGCTTCGCACGGGTGCAATGCTGATACTAAATACACTACAGAAAAAATGAGAACGTGCGGCCGGCGGTACCGCCGCAAACGCTACGTCCCGCAATTTTTAAATCTGTAATATCTTCGAAAATATTCACTTAAATCATACGGTGTAACGGGCCATATAGATCTATATTAAATGAACAATGTATTCAAGGTATTTAATTGGTTAAGGATTAATGCTGTATTGGTTAAAATCGCTTCGAAAATTAGCCATTATTTGTCGTAAAAAGTAAATGACAAAAAAAAGTTATTGTGGGTTATCCATAAGAGATAGACATATACCATCACGGACTTTTCTGTAGACCTTTTCAATGTGTACAATACTTAGTACATTATTTTGATAAAACTCGTAGGGTTCAGCCTGCGTTTGCAATGTAAGCGGAAAAAATGTAATTATTTACGACATCACATTAGAAACCTAAAAAATAACAGTACTTCTCCACTATTTAATGGATGTTATTATACATATAAACCTTCCTCTTGAATCACTCTATCTATTAAAAAAAACCGCATCAAAATCCGTTGCGTAGTTTCAAAGATTTAAGCATACAAAGGGACATAGGGACAGAGAAAGCGACTTTGTTTTATACTATGTAGTGATAGTGATAGTGATAGTGATGATGATGATAGTGATGTACAAGTTGAAATTTTCTATTTAAATACGAAGTTGCATGAAATGAGTAAGCAATAGGTACAGTCATTTATTTGCACTATTGAACACGATCTTTTTTTGTATCGAAACTTTTTTAAGAACAAAGCAATTCAACCAATAAAATAAAATAAAACTCTATGACTCACTTGTGATTAAGAGCAATGAAAAAATCACAGTTTGATTACAGGTATCATTATGAGCCTAATTGCGTTAAAATTAGAGCCACTTTATGAGCAAGTGTGTTGAAAAATTATTTTTGACGTGATAACGTCTTATAATTCGATGGAGCCGGCTGCACGCACGAAAAAACATGACGCATGCGGCGTTACCTCGCTTTGAGGCGTTCCATTTAAGGCTTGAAGTGCAAGCGAGAGCGCGCAATGAGCGACAAAGAGGCACAATCAGCCTCCGCGTTCGGCTGCGTTCGACATCTGTCTCTCTCCTACTTGAGTGAGCGATGCGTCCGCGTGGACAGCTGCTATACATTAATACATTTACATGTTTTCGTCAAGTATGAAGTGCAGTGAAAAGTGAATGTGGTGTCAATTGTTTATAGCTACGATAATTGCGGCGATAAATGTAATGATTCTTTCGATATTATGAAACCATTCCATCACTATTTTCTTATAACGTTGTCACGTTAAACTATCGTCCGTAAACCGACTTTACAGACAACTAATTTTTTTTTTTGTTAAAAAAATTTCTAAATATACATTTTTTGCGGCATAAACGGCCGTATCTTTTTTTAACGTTAACTTAAAGGTTTGATTTTTTCACAGCTTCAAGGGACTGTAGACTATAGTATATGGTTTTAATTTCAACTCGACGAAATTTGACAGACAGACGGACGGACGGACGGACAACAAAGTGTTTTTTTCCTTTTCAGGTACGGAACTCTAAAAACGACTTCCATCGCAACAACTTAGTACAGTTTAGTAATTTGTGGTGTTTGTTAATTTTGTTAAAAGTATTACGCCAAATTAATAAAATTTATATGGGATCAACTTTAAAGCATGCCATAATAAACAAAAAAGAATCATGAAAATCGGTTTACAATCTGCGAAGATATCGCTTAACACACACACTCATACAGACAAATAGTCTAATCGATAACCACCTCCTTTTTTGAAGTCGGTTGATTAATGTAACATTTTTCTTTTAACATTTTTGTTAGTAGGTAAGTATATAAGTTTCCCTTTTTTTTCGCCCAGGTACTTTATGTAGGCACAAAATAAAAATCAAAGTAAGTATCAATATCAAGTATTCAATTAATTTAATCGCTTTATTCCACATCATAGAAAATACAACATATTTTTAACCAAACCACAGCGTCTACAGCGTAGAAACCATATAAATAAGTAATATTAAAGTAAATAGGTGAAATTGCTGAACCCTTTCATCGGAAAATATCGGAAACATATTTTAGCAAAATCTTTTTAAAGGGAAACTTTTATTACATCGTCTCAAACTTTTTCGTCTGTGTGTTGCATGTCGCGTGATGGTCGGCCGCCATGATCGTTTCATCCTCTGTACACCGTAGCTCCAAGACGAGAGCAGCCATGATCGTTTCGTCCTCTGTAAATGTCTATAATGTGAAAAAAATATTCACTTTTACCATGGTTTCATAAAACCACACAATCCTTTTTTCGTGTACATTGCTAATATAAAATACCTTGGTACCCTCTTAATTTTTTTTACCAAAAATTTTTATACAGGGTTAGGGAAGTAACTGGTGTCTCATTTGTGGTTAGAGGTTAAATATTTCTCTAGTAGTAAGACACTACATGTAAGGTAGTAGCTTAACGGCTAGAGCCCCTATCTCCTGTCCGGGAGGTCGTAGTTCGAATCCTAGTAATGTACCAATGTGTTTTCGAACTTCGATTTCATTAAGTAAGTTTATTCGACGATTTTACAGTCAAGGGAAAACATCGTGAGGAAACCTGCACACGCCTGCGAAGAAACTCGAAGGTTGTGTGTGCAGTCGACCAACCCGCACTAGGCCCGCGTGGTCCAATAAGGCCTGATCGCCCTAATTTAAAGTAGGCTCGATGTCCCCGGTAGGGAAGTATGTGAGCTGATATATTTATGAAGACATTACACAACAATAAAAAAGATATAAACCACATTAAAAAAATATCGGGGTGGACTATGTCGGATCCAGGGGTGCTTAAAAAGGAGGGTTTTTTTTGTGTGTACGTATGGATGTATGCATGTGTGCATGCATTTATGTCTGTTTCTTTAGCTGGGCTAAACGGCTTAATGGACTTTGGAGTGCGAGGTTTCTTTAATTTCTTTTGATCATAGGATACATTTTAGCCAGACTGCCCAAAAAACAGAGGTAATTTTTTTATGCAGTCGGGTTCCTAATTTTAAATTATATTGGTTACTAGCTATTTCCCGCGTCTTCACCCGCGTGGACACTGTTTCTATGAGTTACGAGGGTGTGCAGTGCGCGAGCAGCAAGCGGCTCACGAGCGTGGAAGAAAGTAGTCTGCGTGTTAATCCAGGTCCTAATTTGTCTACTTGCCAAATTTCAGCCAGATCTGTTCACTAGTTTTTGCGTGAAAGAGTAACAAACATACATCCATACATTCTTACAAACTTTCGCGTTTATATTAAAGTACGATTAGGTCTCGATTCGTGAATTAAAAGCCACAATTAATATAAACAAATTTCAATCCTAATTCGTTACTTACGTATAAGCATTTTTAGGACATTTTTGACACTTTTCCTGAGAGCCGCATACTTTACGAAGGGCTTAAAGTACAACAATCAAGTATATTTTTCTGGCATGTTGTATGAACTAACTTTAGGGCGATATCTCACCTTGCTGTAACTCTTCAAGTTTTCGAGATCTACGCCGCCGCTCAAAGTACACAATTTTCGTAACGTAACTTTTTAGAAAATATTCCCCCGAGCCCAAAGGCGTTTCATCAAATTCACGTCGAAATAGCATTCAGAAACTTTTGCCCCCAATATGTTTTACTGAATAACTTGTCTCATTAGACTCGGTATATTAATACCCTAAAAGTTTTAAAATATCCCAAATCAATCAGGGTACTTATAGCGGATTAACCAACTTTGTGAGGAAAATTGAATATTTACGGGTTTATCTATTCATATAAGCCGAGAAATGTCCACTGCTGGACAAAGGCCTCCTCTTAGCATTTCCATGGCAACCGGTTCTGCACTGCCCACATCCACCGGCTTCCCGTAACTGTCACCAATGTATATATATTAGTACTAAACAATATGGACACTCCCAGCCGCTCTCTAGATTGCGACCTCACCCTCTCGTCACCTAGTTTTATACAGATTGGTTATAATTAAGTTCTCGAACGTATAGGATTTTGCCGTAATGTGGTTTGCTCCGTCATTTGTTTTTAGAAATGTCACAGATTGGTTACAGTTTGGTTCTCGAACGTATGGGATTGCGCCCTGATTTTGTTTGCCCCGCCCGTCATTTGTTTTTAGAAATGATATTTCACGACCACTTGTATCCAGTGTCCGGGGTGTGCTTTCACCGAGTTCTCAGAGTTTCTCTGCGTGATCGAATCAGAAATGAGGAAATCCGTGAGAACCAAAATCGCTCAACTTAAGTGGCAGTGGGTGGGGCACATGTCTCGTAGAACAGTTGCCCGATATAAATATAAAATAAAATAAATATTCTGGGACAAATCAAATATGGTCATCTGGCCCCAAAGTAGGATTCCCTGTGTTATGGGAACCAGAGACTGATATACATACTTAAATACGTTTAAATACATACCTCAATAGATATTTAACACCCAGACACAGAGCAAACAAATCTGCTCATCACACAAATGTTTGCCCTGGGTGGGGATCGAACCCACAACTTTTTTTCTTTTTTTTTATATAGATCGCATACAAAATACATTTTGTGTTCGATTCAATTGTACATTGTAAATCTTATAATAACATAATATCAAAACTCTAAACAAAAACAAAAAAGTCCAATACATTTCAGAACAGTTATACATTTCAGAATTTCATTAATAAGTAGGTGTATATTGATTTGATTAGAAATCTTCCAGTGTATAACAGCACTTTTTTAGCAAAAGATCTTTGATCTTAGTTTTAAAAATGTTAAGGGATTTCACCGTTTTTAGGTCATCAGGAAGTTTATTAAAGAATTTAACTTCCTGATATTTTGCACTGTGAGACACTACATTTAATTTTGGAATCAATTTGTTGTCTAAGTCTTTTCTTCTGGTTCCCAGTCTCTTACCTGTTTCCTTTTCGGTTTCATAAAAATTATTTTTAAATAAATTAGTAAGAACTACCATTATGTAGAAACTTGGTACTGTCAAAATTTTTAACTCCTTGAAGTATGGCCTACACGACTCCCAAGGTGGTATACGTTTTATAATGCGAATAGCTCTTTTCTGTGCAACAAAAGCTTTTTGTAAATTATATTTGTAGTCTCAGATCAGCGGTCAAGAGCACTAACCACTGAGCCACCGAGTCAGTCAATAGAGTAGTAAAATTCTCGAGTGTCGACCGCGCACCGGAAACCGTAGCGTAGTCAGAATATCCACTCGGTGAACCGAAGAGTTATGTGTTCCTTTTGTTAAAAAATGCTCAAAATTTCGAGTAGGTACTTAAGGGCCGCCAGGAGGCTCAAGTTTCCATACAAACGTAGTTTTGCGTTAATACAAAAACTACACGCTAGATTGAATCCAAACTTTGCAAATATATTGAGGAGACACATATCGATGTTTGTAATTAGTTTTCGATGTACTAATATAAAACGGGAAAAAATAAGAGGAGTGTCAAACTTTTAGTACAAAACTAATTTAAGCCTTCGTTTAGTTACGTTAAAATAACAAACATATGAAAACTATATACAAACATCGATATGTGCCTACTCAATATATTTACAAAGTTTGGATTAAATCCGGCAAGTAGTTTTTGTATTAAAGCGGAACTACGTTTGTATGGAAACTCGAGCCTCCTGGAGACTCTTAAACGCCTCAGTTTCTGGTGCGTAACCAATTTTGCTACACCCTGTGTAAGGGAATCTGTGCGTGAAAACAGTAACTGGTCCACTTTTACGATAGAGTGACCACACGGTTGAGTAAGCAGGGACAATAGAGACTAATCGATGTGTCCCAACATAGATAAGTTGAGTTAGAAGAAAACCAAAGACAATATTTTATTTAAACGGATTCGTATTTGTTATAGGAGAAGTGTTTGTTCTATACCCGACTACGGCAAACCCAAAAGGAAGGGTTATGATTTTAGGACGAAGGTATTTGGTTTTTGTATATGATTTTGATTTTGTTGCCAGTGATGATATACGGAACTGAGACATGGTCACTTACTATGGGCCTCATAAGAAGGCTCAAGGTCACCCAAAGGGCAATGGAGCGTGCTATGTTGGTAGTTTATCTGCGTGATCGAATCAGAAACGAGGACATCCGTAAGAGAACCAAAGTAACCAAAATAGCTCTCAGAATTGCTAAACTTATATGGCAGTGGGCGGGGCACATAGTTCGTAGAACATATGGCCGTTGGGTCAGTAAAGTTCTCGAGTGGCGACCACGCACCGGAAAACTTAGTGTAGGCAGGCCTCCCACTCGGTGGACCGATGACCTGATGAAGGTCGCGGGAAGCCGCTGGATGCGGGCAGCGCAGAACCGGTCGTCGTGGAAATCCTTGGGGGAGGCCTATGTCCAGCAGTGGACGTCCTTCGGCTGATATGATGATGATGATGATATGATTTTGATGAATGATGATGAATTCGTTATTATGGTCCAGGTAATTAATAAAAGCTACATGAACAAAATCATATATTATAATGACAGATTTTATACCTCCAGAAAAGTGGGAAAAAATTTTTTTTTGCTGTCGTATCGAGTGGAATGACAAATGAGAGGAGAAAATTCCGAGTTCCTTAATCCTTACTTATTTTAAAAATATGAAAATGTTTTTGTTTTTTTATTACCTTTTCACGCTTCAACACCTTGACCAATCTTGATGAAATTTGGCATGCAGGTAGCCTATGTCACTGGCAAGGACATATGCTACTTTTAATCTTGTCAAAGTAGCATAGTCCGATGCAGTTCCTGAGAAAACTGAAAAAATACTCTTTTTTTGGTTATTTTCTTTAACATCCAACGGAACAATGGATAGTTGTGATTTTTTGCGCATAGAAGGTTAAGGGGGTGGGAAATGACACAAATTACTAATTAGCTTATTCTGAGATAGTTTCCGAGGGATCACTTGAGGTGGAATACTCAAAAAATACATTCAATGTAGGGGAAACTATTGTGAGAATATTGACTTTTTCCCATTTCGGGTCATAATATCTGTGTAGTAAATTTAATTACCTACTGTAAGCCCAATAGTAGCATAGCAAATTTACTGTGATATAGAGACGGACAGACGGACGGACATGACTTAATTATAAGAGTTTAATTTTTTGCTGCATTGGCTTCGGACCCTAACAACAAAAAACCGGCCAATTGCGAATCAAAACTCAAATAATGCGTATTCACCCTCGCCTTGATTATCCTCAAATAGATATAAATAGTATAGTATATTAAAAGTTGAAATTAGACATAAAATCAACAATTACCTTACATAATATCTAAAACCTACTTACCTAAATTTTTGGATACCTTTGACGACTGGCACTGTAGTGAAAATAAAGTGACTTACTTCCTTGTATGTGATTCGTTAATATTGAATATTTATAGGTATTATAAGGACGCAAAAAAGGTAGTTTCTAGGCTTCCGTAATTAAAGGGTAAAAACGGGACCCTATTCCTAAGACTTCACTGTCCGTTCGTATGTCCGTCTGTCACCAGGCTGTATTTCATGAACCGTGATAGCTAACAAAATCAATCCATTAGTTAGGAAGCTATGATGCCATAGATACACACGTTAAATTTTTAATACCATTTTGTCTTTGTCGGTTATTTAAAATAAACAAAAAGCTTTTTTTATCCACAATTTTTAAGCCCTTGGCATCATCCCACCTGATGTAATGACAATGATGCCTAAGATGGTGGCGAGCTTACCAAGATTCCTCAACGTAAAGAGAAACTGGCAATCTTGTCTTCAAATCGGAACACATCAATAAGATAAGATAAGGTAAATTTCCTTTATGTCACACTAAATAAACAAAAATGAAAAAAATGGTGATAACATTTATGTTTGGCGACAAGACTCAGATAAGATAATAGAAAAAGACCAGGCGGGCGTAGAAATGCCATTACACCGACCAAACCGAGTATTGCAATGTTAGACTTTGCTGGGAATCGAACTCGTGACCTGCAGGTGTATTTTGACCTATTGCGCGTGAACTTTTTTTGACTTTTTTGAACTTTTACTTACTTTTAGTTTGCTAGTTAGGAAACATCGATTAAAAAATGGGCTTTTTTCGGAATTTGATGTTAGGGCCTACTTTATTTTAAACACGTTCATTGTGCTGTCCACATTGCCTGCGAATCATTCTCCCCAAGATGAAACTGCGATAAAAACTAACTGTAATTGTTACAAGTCCTATTTCCCTAGAAATTTCTTAACCTAGCTATTGCAATCCTGATTCCATCTATTTCTTGAATGGAATCGTGAGAAAAATCACAATTTTAGAGATTAGCATTTACCTTTCACACAAGTATTCCTGCAAACAAGAATATTACGGGTCTGTGGCGGCAGGCAAATGCAGTAACCCGCTCTGAACCTTAACACAAACGACGAGAGTACAAAATATATTCGTCATCTAACAATTCTTCGCTACTGAGTATATAATATTATAATAGTATTCCCGGCAAACTTCGTACCACCTTACACTACACTACACTACCCTACCCTACCCTACCCTACCCTACCCTACCCTACCCTACACTACCCTGCACTACGCTACACTACACTACTACACTACCATACCCTACCCTACCCTACCCTACCCTACACTACCCTATACTACACTACACTACACTACACTACACTTCACTGCACTACACTACCCTTCCTTAACCTACCCTACCCTTCCCCTACACTCCACTACACTACCCTACCCTACCCTATACTACACTACACTACACTAAACTACACTACCCTACCCTACCCTACATAAAAACCTTCTCCTGACAATAACGAACTCGACAAAAAAAGAATTAGCGAAATCGGTCTAGCCGTTCACGCGTGATGCCGTGACCAAGGGAAATAGGAATTCATTTTTAAATATATAGATTTAGTCAATTTCAATCATCAACGTTTGGTCCAACGGTCTCGATGCAGACATACCATCTCGCCTGGCGGAGATATCCCTCTTTATTCAAGAAGAGTAGGAACACGACGTTCCTACAGGTCAATGATATAGCACAGAGTACTACAATGTTTACAGGTACTGACGTCATCATCAATTTGACTGGATCCATTACTGCTGATAACTTTAGGGTTCACTACCAAATTAAAATTTTACTAAGCCACTTCGTCGGTCTATCAGACCTTTAACCCTGCATTGGTCACGCAAATCACATAATATGTAATTAATGGTAATTAAAAGTGAAAGTATTCGTAAACAGTTCAAGTGTGTTACATAGGACTCCGTGTACTTTAAGTATGATAATCCTTACCCCCGCTCTGTTCATGCGAAATATGTCTATAGTTCCTGTTTAGAAACTAATATCATTACAGCTCATATACGTCCCCACCGAGGGGCTCGAGCCTACCCTGAATCAGGGCGATTAGGCCTTAGTCGACCACGCGGGCCCAGTGCGGGTTGGTCGACTTCACACACAACCTTCGAGTTTCCTCGCAGGCGTGTACAGGTTTCCTCACGATGTTTTCCTTCACCGTTAAAGCAATCGGTAAGTATGTACGTAAGTTTTTGAAAAACTCATTGGTACATTGGCCGTCCAGATTTGAACCCGGTACCTCTGGTTAGATGTACCGAGTCGTTACCGGTTGAGCCACCGACGCTTTTAACTATATAAGAAACTAATATAGTTGATTTGTAATCATTACATTGAAAACGCGTACTATGGTCTTATTTAATCCAAAGTTTTCAAAGACGATATATAAGGAGTTTGTGTTTTGGTTTAATTTGACAAAACTGTTAATTATTCTTTTTAGGTTCAAATTACAATTTAATTTTAGATAAGGGTACTTGCCATTTGTCAATAAAGACTTTAGAACCTAATTGATTTTTTTAAAAAAAGTGAGAAAACAATTTGGCATGCATATGTAAAAAACGCGACCACTCAGGTGATTTTGGCGGCGCGACCACTGCAGGGTTATAAGGTCTTTTGAACAAGGGCTTACCAATTGTGGATTAAAAAAACATTTCGTCACTTACCATCAGGTGAGATGATGCCAAGGGCTAAAACCATTTGTGAATAAGCAAAAAAATGGTAGCAGGTAGGTAGCCAGCTGAAATTTTCATAGAATATTTGTCCTGGTGGAGGATTTATTAATAAATAATAAAATAACTTTAAATTAAAAATCAAATTAAAACACGACTGCACGAAAACATAAACCCACTTTTTTGGAAGTCGGGCAAAATGTATCCTATGTCACTCACAGGATCTAGACAAATCTAACGATACCTCGCACCGTTTAGAAGACATCCTGGAATAAAGAAACATACATACATACTTACATTAGACCTGAAAACGATGTACTCCTTTTTGGTAGGAATAATAAATTTAGGGTGACCAATACAAGAAAAAATTTAAAAGGTTTTTTTCGTTTTTGCTCTATCGTAAATTTTTATGTTTATTTCTATGTTTATAGTGTAATTATGTATTTACTAATCCTAAAGTAAAACAATAAATTATAAAAACCGACCAATTACTAGTCGGACTCGCGTTAAGAGGATATACCGTACCACCAGATCTCTCCGTAGTACCTGATGATGGCGACCACTTCGACTCCTAGTTGGTCTGCTGCGCGTGCGCTCGAATATGGTTTATGTAGCCAATCTTTGCAGCGAAACTCCTCGCGCACTGAGGGCATTTAAGAATGCCACCCTCGTAATTGTATGAAATGGTCGCAGGTGGTCGGGCCTTTAAATGGTCGCGTTTTGATACCTATTCACATTACAAACAAAAGACGAGAGAAAGATTACGTTGTTTTCATTCAGTTCAGTCTCCTTAGCGCGAGTACAACTGACACTTTGCCAGTTTTAATAAAAAAAAATACTTTATGATAAGTACTATAAACACACCAAGTTTGACGCTTGGATGTACTCGTATAATTTTACGTAGAGCGAAATCCAAAGAAAACCTTTAAAACATGGTCATTATGTTAGTCCCTTTATTTTTGTATTATTTGTTGTCATAGCGGCAATAGAAATACACATACTGTGCAAATTTTAACTGTCTATTACGGTTCGCTACAGCCCGCTGACAGACAGAAAAACAAACGGACGGACAGCGGAGGCTTTGTAATCCCGTTGGTCACCCTTTAGGTGTATGGAACCCTAAAAATGTATCATTATTGTACTTGTCTGGATATGTGTGGAGGTACAGAACCCTCTGAGCATGAGCCAGGGACGCGCTTGGACAGTTTTTATTTTTCTAAAAACATTGAGTAAAACGACTGCACCTCACCTGATGGAAAGTGACAATGCAGTCGTGAATGGTACCTTCTCAAAAAATAATCCCTGCACTAAATTCTTACTTAATCACACTAATATTATAAAGGCGAAAGTTAACCTAGTACCACTTCAAAAGTCATGAACCGTCCTTTAATATTTTAAACCCCCAAGCAAGAAAATGGTTTAATAAAATACTGAACATTACCCCACCCTGGACACTTCATTTAACGGGCCAGAAATGACATTTCAAAAAAACTACCAAATGGCGGCGAAATCCTATACGTTCGATAACCAAACTGTAACCAATCTGTATCAATCTAGGTGACAAGGGGGTGATGTCAAAATCTAGAGAGCGGCAGGGAGTGTCCATACTGTATACTGTATACTTTGACATTACATTCATTTAGTTATAAATTTGCAGCAAAATGAGCACGTCCACGTCCAGCTCTAGAGGAAATTGAATGGCTCGTTCCGTTTGTATTGACGGCAACATCAGGACGGCTACGACTGACAGAATGACAGGGAGTCCACGCCGTCTGCGACTTCCCGCCAATTTAGTTGCTGTTCGTGTTTTGGTACTTCAAAAATAGCAATTTTAATAAGCTTTAAATTGTTTCTGCTAGCAACCCTTACTAATATTGTAAATGTGAAAATGAGTTTGTTAATTACCTTTTCACTTTTCACGCTTTAACACCTTAACCAATCTTGATGAAATTTGGCATGCAGGTAGCCTGTGTCATTGGGAAGAACATAGGCTACTTTTTATCACGTGAAAATAGCATAGTCCGATGCAGTTTCTGAGGGAACTGAAAATATACTCTTTTTTTTCGTTAGTTTCTTTAACATTGCAACGTAACAATGGATTGCTGTGATTTTTTGCACAGAGATGGCTGAGGGGGTGGGAAATGACATAATTTACTAATTAGCATTATCTGACATAGTTCCCGAGGGATCTGGTGAAAATTCATAACCGCGCTCGCGCACATCAGCGTCGCAACGCAGCTACAGACTGAAGTGGTTTTTTACATAGAATTGGTTGAAGAGGTGGGAAGTGACATAGACTTCTAATCAGAATAGCCCCATATCGTTCCTGAGGGATCTGAGGAAAACTCATGTCCGCGCTCGCGGGCCGCTTGCGGCTTGCGCACCTCTCACCTAAAAGATGATGTCCACGCGGGCAAAGCCTCAAGCAAAAGCTATCAATCATATCAGCCACAAATCGTTCACTGCTGGACAAAGGCCTCTCCCAAGGATTTCCACGACGACCGGTCCTGCGCTGCCCGCATCCATCGGCTTCCCGCGATCTTCACCAGATCATCGGTCCACCGCGTGGGAGGCCTTCCTACGCTACGTTTTCCGGTGCGCGGTCGCCACTCGAGAACTTTACTGTCCCATCGGCCATCTGTTCTACGAGCTATGTGCCCTGCCCACTGCCACTTCAGTTTAGCGATTCTGTGAGCTATGTCGGTTACTTTAGTTCAACTGCGGATCTCCTCGTTTCTGATTCGATCACGCAGAGAAACTCCGAGCATAGCACGCTCCATTGCACTTTGGGTGACCTTGAGCCTTCTTATGAGGCCCATAGTAAGCGACCATGTCTCAGTTCCGTAAGTCATCACTGGCAACACACACTGGTCAAAGACCTTAGTCTTGAGACACTGCGGTATTTGGGACGTGAAGATATTGCGAAGCTTACCGAACGCTGCCCAGCCGAGTTGGATTCGTGGATTGATCTCTTTCTTGAAGTTGGAACTACCTAGCTGGACTGTTTGTCCCAGGTATACAAATTCGTCAACAACTTCCAGTGTAGAGTCTCCAACCTTTAGAGGAGTGGGTGCGACACGGACATTTAACATTATTTTCGTCTTGTCCACGTTCATTTTAAGACCCACTTGTTGAGAGACTTTACTGAGGCCACCGAGCATTGTGCTTAGGTCTTCTATAGTCTCAGCCATGACCACGATATCGTCAGCGAATCGGAGGTGGGATATGTACTCGCCGTTGATATTGATGCCGAGTCCACCCCAGTCCAGAAGCTTAAAAACATCTTCCAGGGCGGCGGTGAACAGTTTCGGAGATATAACGTCTCCCTGTCTCACCCCTCGCTGCAACTGGATAGGTTTAGAGTTCTGGTCCTGGAGGCGAACCGACATGGTGGCGTTTTCATACAGACACTTCAACACTTCGATGTATCGATGGTCAATTTGGCACCGCTGGAGAGACTGTAGCACAGCCCAGGTTTCGACTGAATCAAAGGCCTTCTCATAGTCCACAAACGCCAAGCATAGTGGCTGATTGTACTCTTCGGTCTTCTGCAAAAGCTAGTTAGTATATAATTAATAATGCAAAGATGACTGTATTTTTGCTCATCGATAAGATTTTGCTGAATTCTCTTTACTGCGACAACGTATCCTTATCTAAAAGAATAAATCCTTACAAAAAATAAAGTTTGTAAGTATGTGAGTTTAAATGTAAAAGGTGGTCTCTGAAACAACTTATCCTTTTTAAAAACCGTCCAAGTGTGAGTGAGACTCGCAAACTGAGGGTTCCTTACCTAAACATTTTCATAAATCACCTATACAGGACGTAACAAAATTGGTGTAAACGTTAACTGGGGCTTCTGCTCATCATACTGAACAAATCGCAAATAAAAAAATCAAATCATGCAAATCATCATGCTCTTCATGCAAATCGATCAGCTGATCGAGCAATTTTGTGCATTTTAGTACGGAGGGTTCAATTTTTTTTCTTGAGGATTGACTATGAGTTCCTTGGGGTAAGTTGTTCAGTTAACTGGTTTTACACCAATTTTTTTACACCCCGTATAGAACATCCTACTAGATGTCGATAGTTTCTTCACGTTTAAAAAATCTGTGAAAATTTCAACTGTCTACCTAAAACGGTTTATAAATATAATACAGCCCGCTGAGAGACAGACGGACAGCGGATGCTTAATAATACCCGTTGGCACCCTTTAAGGCCTTTGGGTAACGAAATCCTAAAAAATAATTCATCAATATTTTTTAATAAACTTTCAGGTTTAATTTAGGCTAAAAAACGCGCCTCCTTGGTGTCCACGCGGGCAGAGGCTTATTTACCCCATGTTCAGGGGGGCACTTGGCCCGGGGCGGCTTGAGGCCGCCCCTTTTTCGATTGTTCTTTCGTCAGTCGTAGTAGAAACAAATAAGAGCAAAATTTGAATTAGGTGTATAGATTTTCTTTGAAAACAGAACATGCAAACAGAAGGTTACAGTAAGGTGACGTTTATCGTGTGGCAGTACGGAACCCTTAGCGCGCAACTCCGACTCGCACTTGGCCGGTTTTTTGTCACTTAGAGGGGCGGATTTTTTTGTGCCCGAGGCCAGTCCCCCGTCACTCAGTCGAGCAGGCGAGATAAAAACCTACACATTGGCGCTAGAACGCCGTACTATCGCCGCCGCAATTCACGCGCCGCCCGTGTACGCAGTTATAACCGCTAAGTCGAGCGCCGTAATACCCATGTTTCCGTGTATGGGATGGAGTAGGTGAATAAATGCGTAGGTTTTTTCATTTTATTAGAAAGTGCAATATCTGTTACGAAGTAACTAGTATCTCATCTGTGCCGGGGCGCCGGATTCTTAAATTCGATTCTGCACGCGGCAATAGCTCGTAAATTATTATAATAATAGTTCAAAGTCCATTGATTGAATATTCGAGTTGGGAACATTATAATAAAGTTCCCAAACAAAACGTAGACTTGAAAAAAGCCACGGTACCTTAACCTTTCGTACACAACAAAATAGGAAACAGAAAAAATCTCATCACGCTCTGTCAACTAAGCAGAAAAAAACAAGGATTTTAATTTTCCTAATGGACATTTTCTGAATAGATTCAAAGACCATTTACAAGAAGATTGTCAATGCCTACAGTAACATGTGTGTGTAACTCAATTTATTAGTGACAACAAGTGACAACTATTGGGAGATCATAATAATAATTCGTCAGGAAATCTTGCATTATTACATCATACTAATAAACTTTAATCTCATTTAAACTCGATCTTGTTAAAAAAAAGTGTTTTTAACACAGTTTCGGGGCGAAATTATTTAGTTATCGATTAATTACTGGTGCCATCGAGCGTTTTGCCACTATCCGGCACGGCAACGGCGTGGCTGCCGGGGAAGCGAAAATGTATGAAATATATGATATATTTTCCCCGCATGTGTTTTGTGTATGTATTGTAGAACCGGTCGTCGTCGGAATCCTTGAGGGAGGCCTATGTCCAGCAGTGGACGTCCTTCGGCAGATATGATGATGATGATTGTAGACGGTTGTAAAAGCGTCGGTGGCTCAACCGGTAACGACTCGGTTCTTCTAACCAGAGGTACCGGGTTCAAATCTGGACGGCCAATGTACCAATGAGTTTTTCAAAACTTACGTATATACTTACCGATTGCTTTAACGGTGAAGGAATACATCGTGAGGAAACCTGCACACGCCTGCGGAGAAACTCGCAGGTTGTGTGTGAAGTCGACCAACCCGCACTGGGCCCGCGTGGTCGACTAAGGCCCAATCGCCCTAATTCAGGGTAGGCTAGAGCCCCTCAGTGGGGACGTATATGAGCTGATATGATGATTGTAGACGTGTGCGTGTGTGTGTGTGCGCAGTGTAGGTAGGAAAACGCAAAGACTCAAAATTGGTTTGTAGCCAAATCGTTTGTTAAAAGAGTATTTATTGGAGCGTTGATTTTAGGCAGATAAAGGTTGAGGGGTGTAGGGGTGGGGCCCTGTTCCTGACTAGTGGAAAAATAGCCGGTTGTTTTTCCACTTACTGGCATGACACCGGCACGGCTGCCTGAGAAACAAAAATGTATGATGCCGTGCCGTCGCCGTTTCCGGTCAGTGGAAAGACGCCCCATATATTTTCAAACGCTTTTGCTTCACCGGCATCCGGGTCGGTGCCGTGGTGTTTAGTGGAAAAACGCACGATGTTTGTGTCTACGGTGCGCAGTATAAAGGTCAGCAATCTGTTATGACTAAGAATTATGCTCTAATCAATCTTGTTAAGGATGTTTCAAGAGTTTTTATATAAAACATGGTTTATTCAAAGGCTATTAAAATTAATTGGGAGATGTGTTGGGTCCATCTAACCAGTGGTACCGGGTTCAAATCTGGACGGCCAATGTACCAATGAGTTTTTCAAAAACTTACGTACATACTTACCGATTGCTTTAACGGTGAAAGTAAAACATCGTGAGGAAACCTGCACACGCCTGCGAAGAAACTCGAAGGTTGTGTGTGAAGTCGACCAACCCGCACGTGGTCGACTAAAGGCCTAATCACCCTGATTCAGGGTAGGCTCGAGCCCCTCGGTGGGGACGTATATGAGCTGTAATGATGATGGGTTTCGAGATGGTCAAGTGCTAAATTGACTCTCTCAGTTCCTATAAATATATTGCGTTTTATGTGCTTTTAGGGTTTCTTACACCTAACGGGTGACCAAGCGGGACCGTATTACTAAGCCTCCGCTGTCTGTCCGTCTGTCCGTGCGTCAGAGGGCTGTATTTCATGAAACGTAATAGTAGATATTTGAAATTTTCACAGAATATGTATTTCTGTTGCTGCTATAACAATTAATACTAAAAATTAGGAAAATTGTAAAAATAACGGGGGTCTCCTTACAAAACATGTGTTTTTTATAGGTCTTCAGAAGAATTTTTATTTAGCTCTATCGTAAAAACGGTAAAACACGCAGGCGTGAAACTTCGTGTGATTATAGTACTTACACTGAAATAAAACAACAAATTATAAAAATTTACCAAGTGTCAGGTGTACTCGCGCTAAGGAGTCCGAGCCTAAGCGCTAAGCTTGTCACTTAACAAAAAAAGCATATTTTTGTATTATTGTCGCTCGCGTTGATGTCTCTTGTTCGTAATGTAAATAGGTAATAGATATGTATCATTGTCCTTATACTATGTAGTTTTGTGGGGCGGTGTGGTGGTAGGAAACCCCCGGAGTGCTAGTCCGACCCGCATTTCGCCGGTTTTTCTACAAACGCATGAAAAATTAAATTTGTGTTCTACTGATTTCATAAAATCTGTACCAGTTTACTATGTTAATTGAAAAACCTTAATTTTCAGTCCTCAACGCATCACATGTTTGTACAAACACTACTTAAAACGAATTTCATTTACAAGAACTGAGAGAGTAAATATAGCACTCACCCATCTACCCTCATCATATCATCATATTATCTCATATACGTCCCCACCGAGGGGCTCGAGCCTACCCCGAATTAGGGCGACCAGGCCTTAGTCGACCACGCGAGCCCAGTGCGGGTTGGTGGACTTCACACACAACCTGCTAGTTTCTTCGCAGGCGTGTGCAGGTTTCCTCACGATGTTTTCCTTCACCGTTAAAACCATCTACCCTAACATGTCCTAAATAATTTAAAAGCTTTTTTTTTAAAAAAACATATTTTTATGAAATTTCCTAAAATATCCCTAGACAGTGTTGACTAGTGTAACATTTCAATTTAATTCAATTCAATATAATTATTCTAAATAGGTGCAAATTATACTCTTTCTGATAGTCATAAAATAATAATAACAATGGAATTCGTGAAGAATCAAGTAATATACAATAATTAGTTAATAAAGTCAAAATTAAACCCTTGGTATAAACCAGATTATGTCATTAGAACATGAAAACAATATGACACGAAAAGTAATACATAAAAATAATTGAATGCATTTAACAAGAGTAGGCCAAATCACAAGGACAGCGCCCGGTCACGAGTATAACGTGAGAGTCACCCATCGCTCCCATTAACCATATTAGAGGGAAAGGAACGACCCGGCTCCCGATGCGATTTCACTCCCGTATATACGACGCTTCGCTAGGCCAGAGTAAAAACTTTACTTTGCTAGGCTTCGTTCAAAGCAGGTATCTTTGTGCGTTAATGTATTAACTTCTTTCGAAATGAAACACGTTCTATTCGTACTTAACGAGATGCAAGATTTATCTGAAACGTAAAAGGAAAGACACAATGAATTTCAAGCTCTAACTACTTTCAGAGCTGTTTCAGAGCTTAGATCTTCTAAAGCGATTAGACAGGACTGTATAATTTTGTATTATTTACAAACAATGCTCCATTTATGGAGCGTTCAGGCCTTTTCAGACAAGGGAAAGGATTAGGCCATTAAGGTCTATTCTAAACATGGAACTTATAACCCAGACTGAGGTTGGAGCGGTACATGCATGACATATGGAATGGTCCTCGGCCGTATTAATTATTGTTCCGATTACTAGGCGGTATTATGAGCGGAACAGATGGCCGTTGAGGAATTGAAGTCTTGAATGGTGACCGCGTACCGGTAAGCGAAGCGTAGGCAGGCCTGCCACTCGGTGTACTGACGACCTTGTGAAAGTCGCGGAAATCCGCTGGATGCAGGCAGCGCAGGACCGGTCGTCAAGGAAATCTTTGAGGGAGGCCTTTGTCCAGCAGGCATCCAGTATTTCGGCTGATATGATGATGATGATTATGTGTATTGTAAAACATTGATAGTTTTTACCGCAGTAAGATACCTTATATATGTAACAGTCAGAACTCATAACCAGTCAAAACCACTTTCGACTCCAAAATCAGATAAAACTGGTTTTGACCGATGCCAAAAACATATCAAAAGGGAGAGGGGGGGAGGTGTGAACTCCGCAGCTTCGGGATATAACTATAAGATCGCGGGAAGCCGATGGATGCGGGCAGCGCAGGACAGGTCATCGTAGAAATCTTTGGGGGAGGCCTTTATACAGCAGTGGACGTTTTTCGGCTGATATGATGATGATGATCAGATTATATAGGTCAACTTCGAGGGGTTTGAGCCTACCCTGAATTAGGTTGATCGGGCCTTAATCGATAACGCGGGTCTCAGTGTGGGTTTTTCGACTTCACCAGAACCTTCGAGTTTCTTCTCAGGCGTGTGCAAGTTTCTTTAAGATGTTTTCCTTCACCGTAAGAGCGTCGAATAAACGTATACATATGAAATCGAAATTCGAAAACACATTGGTACGTGGCTGGGTTCCGACCACGCCCTTCACGCCCCGGACAGGAGGTAGCGGACGGTAACGGATAGGTTACGCCACCGACGCTCACTGAATTCAATGGAAACAGAAAAATCTTTTCTTAATATGAATAAAAAAGTACCGAGGTAACTGTAAAAAGTAACTGAATGAATAACTGACAGGCAACGCGCAGCCTAAATTGCTGAATAAAGTGTAAGGGCTCTTGGCTGAGTGAGCCTCATTTTTTTAGTATTATAGCCGTTTTAAGCTTGTCACACACAGCTCAGATACAATATTATTTTATCTGCTGTTAGAATATCGCTCACCATACAATTCAATGGACCATCACACACGATGCAGATGATTTCTAAATTTTCAAATTGTATGGCGAAATCTTAGGATACAGACAGATATTATCTGTAACGAGCTTTAGAAGAGTTCGTACGTTATTTTTGTTGAGGAAATAGCTGTGATTCTTAGCAAAGAGACGGTCACAAAGAGAGGATTACCGTTCCGAGTTTTAACCGCAAAGCGTCTTTAAAAATAAACTTGTCATTATCGTTTCGCCATTGGGGTTATTCTTAATTGCCTAGTTCCCTTACTTAGAGTGCGTTTCATCAAAAGTTTCAAATTACGTTATGTTGGCTTACCTGTCAAGAAACCGCTACGTATGCAAAATAGACAGTTTATTCAACGTGACGTCATATGAACTATTTGATTAAATACACTATGACAATGGTAAAATGACTCTTCATAGATGTGGCATGCCAAAGAGAAATTAAAAATTTGTGTAGTTAATTTGACACTCAAATTTTAATTTGCATACAAAATAAAATTTCCAGTGTGTTTGAACGCGACGGGCTGTATAAATCCGAAATACACGCGGACAAGTCGCAAATACACCCTGCTAGTATCTGTATAATAAAAAAATATCAATATCTATAAAAGTCTATTGGAATTTTATTAATTGGTATCTTTAAAGCCAACGAGGTCTTAAAACCCTAAAAAGATAAATCTAAAGGAAGGTTTGTGTGAATAAAAATTTTAAGCAATCAAAACTTCCGAGGAGGGTCGCTATATATAACAAGGTTTGCCCAAGAATCGCAAAATAATCAAATTATTGCTGCGGATAAGAGAAACGCAAAGAAAGCCGTGTCAGCTTACAGGCTTTTGGAGAAAATAAATTGCGATTGAAGTTTCATGATTACACAGTACCATTGAAGAAGATATTTCAACAAGAGATATTTTGTTAAAAATGATAGCTTAATACCTACAAGTTGTTATATTCACGATTACTATTTTTAGAAGTTGATCTGTATCTTAAAAATGTAAATAAAAAAAAATCGAGCGAGACCTACAGTACTCGCATATGATGTGTAACATTCGCACATCCGCGAGAATAAAGGCACAATTGCAAAATTGCAAATATTACAGGAGAGAGGATTGAAATTTAAAAAAATGTTTGAATTGAAGCAAAAGCTACAAATCGAAACATACGAAGTCACAGTGAAATTTATAATTTTCTTTATATATTTCACTGTGTAAAAAGTAGGCTAGAAGTAAAATATAGTTTGCTCAACATTAAAAATTTACAATACATTACACTATTATCCTACAAATGTGTCATTGTTGAACTAATATTTTTCACTTTAGTAATTGTGACAATTGTGTTATTATGCTCATTAGAGAGCAAATAAAAGAATACGCAATCTAGTGTAAAGTTTCTTTATTTGAAACTATTCAAATGATTGTAATACTCAACATAGTTTAGATTCAAATTACTTAAATTAATTAACAGTCTTAAAAGTTACATTTTTATCATTTAAGTAATGGCACTTTAAAGACAGTCCTGTTTTGAAGGAATTTATAACCTTTTACACTTAAATTAGGTACTTGTTAGCAAAAGTAATAAAAATAATGAACTTAAATAATCAATCACAAAGAAATAATCATTAACAGTTCTTGTTATTGTTATTACAAGAACTAGGTAATTAGAGTAATAAATAGTAACTATCACAAGGTAAGAGGTTCTTCAAAGCGTAAAACTCTTGAATTACCTATTTAAAAGATTTGAAAATGCGCATACTGTCTGGGCACAATATTATTTTGTAATAGTTACAAAAGATCTTCCTTTTTGCGTCCTGTTATACAAATTCTAGAAGTGTATGCAAGTTATAATTGAATATCTTGAAGTTTTTCGAGCCTAATGCCTTGTTTACGAGAGAAACGTGGGTTATTGAGAAAACTTCCGTCCAACCACCATCGAATGCAGATTTGATAGAATAAGTATCCGATAGCCTAACAGGTTCTCAATTGACGTCTTTATTTATTCAAATCGGAGAAATTGACGTACTTCATCTCGTGGACATTAAAGGGTTTGCCAGTTTTTTTTCGCAGTTTGTATTATTTGAATATATTAATTGAACATACTGGTCAGGTACATAAATTGATCCCGATATCTGATAGAATTTTCAATAACTGAATGCGAATCATAGCCCTCATTCTGCGTGTGACCATGAATAAGAAATTTATGAGCCAGTGACTTAATTGTTAAAGTCATGACGGCAAAGTAATAACTTTAAACATAAATCAGTAAATAAAAAAAAATAAAAAAAATATTTACAATAAGTAGCATTACTGTCTACAGACTGACTAGTCTTGTTCCGTGTCATCGTGAAATGAAAATCAATTATAATAAGAATAATGGAGGTAGGCATAAATTTTACAAAAATAATAGGTATTTACTATGCTTGCCTTCAGAATTAGCTTGAAATTCTACAAAATCCTTGCTTTGAAACATTCCTCTTTCAATTTTCTTTACTAGTGAAATGCAGCGATTGTGCCACAAGCTGGCAACCCAAATTTACCCATAAAATTGCTGACAGTTTCTAAAACCACCACTAACAATTAGATAGTACATTCATAAATTTGATTTACTGAAGCTAAAATGACACAACATACATTTATGCCGTTGTAAAAATAAAAAATCTGGATGAACAACGACAAAACATTCAGGGTCGCGTTCCATACCTCTGGATGAACAATGGCAATAAAATACAGTTGTGCCATTTTCGTTCCAAATACTGAATAATATAAATGTCACAACTAGCGAAGTGTCGATGTAGCTTCAGCACATGACCACACTCTGCGGCCTCCCCCCGCGTAACTGTCAGATTCAGATTCAGATTCAGATTCAGATTAATTTATTTGTGATCATAAGTAAATGTACAGGTGTTAAACAAAATTAATGTGCTTTATGACCTGTCCTTTAGGACGTACAAAATTAGAATAACAAAAAAACCAGATAAATCATGAAAATGCACACAATAAATTTCAGAAAATAATATAAAGTAATGTCAAAATAAATTTCTATGTCATAGTAACCTAACCTAAAATACAAAATACTATATCAATGGATTTATTAAAGTTATAAAGTAAAACAGTATGTCAATGTATGGAACAAACATGTCAAATGGATTTATCGTTTACAAATTCGTTAATTGTATAGTACGCTTTTTCTGTCAAAAAAGTCCTCAATTGTCGTTTAAAACTATTCATGTTATTTGAGTCACGTATTACTTTAGGTATTTTATTATATATCGTAGGAGCCATTGCAAATATACTACTGTGAAAGAGCGTAGTTTTACATGGTACGTGGCACAGACGATCGAAGCGTCGCACTCGCATGTCAATCAGACGTTCTCACTCCTAGAGCAGGAAAATTTCGCACCAATTCGACAATGACACTTTCGCCATCTAGCGAAAGTTAACGGCAACACAACTGTGCCATTTTTACTCCAAGCATATTCATACTTTGAGGTAATTCTGACGTTGTTAACTCGTTTTAGAAAAAAAATGCAATTGTGCCGTTGTTCTTCCGGATGTGCTTAAATGACAAAATACTTTAGGTTAGTTAGATTTGATGACGATATTGCACCTGGGTGGCGGATCTGACAGTAACGAAAAAAACCGACCAAGTGCGAGTCGGACTCTCGTAAAGTAGAATTCCGCGCTTTCGCGACTTCCAGTTACACATTTCCGTCCCATGTTACACATTTCCTTCCCATTTCACTAAATCACTCCCACAAATTGCAGGAAAGCGAGAGCAAAGATGTTACACATCAAAAAAAATTCGAGCGAGACCTACAGTACTCGCATATTATTAGTATACCTATTCGGCATGAAATCTAATTTTAGTTTTTAGTTTTAATCTTTAGCTATAGTTTATTTCAATTAAGTACCTAATATTGTAATTATTTTTCTATTTATTTTTTGCCGAATAAACTTTATTTCTTTCTTTCTTTCTTTCTTTCATATGATGTGTAACATGTGACAAAATACTTTAGGTTAGTTAGATTTGATGACGATATTGTACCTGGGTGGCGGATCTGACAGTAACGAAAAAAACCGACCAAGTGCGAGTCGGACTCTCGTTAAGTAGAATTCCGCGCTTTAGCGACTTCCTTTTACACATTTCCGTCCCATGTTACACATTTCCGTCCCATTTCACGAAATCACTCCCACAAATTGCAGGAAAGCGAGAGCAAAGATGTTACACATCAAAAATAAATAAAAACACTTTTCATACTGTAGATTTCGGAGCCCTTTCTTGATAAGGGGCTAGGAAGAAAATGCATTTATTTTAAATATTTGGCTTTACACAAACTACTAATAAATTTAGTATGATTTTTTTTGTAGATACAAAGCTGTATCACTCACTTCTGCAGTGTAAAATCTATAGTAAAGGCTTGTTGTTACGTCGAACGAAACACGTAAGTGCCATGAAATTTTATGGCGCTTACGATGTTTTGGTAGCAAGAAAACTATACTCTATAGGTGATCTAGCTCTGCGTGTTTTAATGGTTTGGTTAGACGACTTGCAGGTAACTTTAGTTCTAACTTATACATACCAGTATTTGGAAAAATTGTTTTCTTGATTCTTGTCTATCGGTAGAATAAATGTCTTTTATTTATTTGAAGAGCGTCGGTGGCGTAACGGCTAGGGCCGCCGCCTCCTCTCCGGGAGGTCGTGGTTCGAATCCTGCCACGTACCAATGTGATTTAGAATTTATACACGAAGTACCACTTTTCGAGCAACTGTACTGAAAATAAAATTACCTTTTTTTTTGTTTCAGATGCTGTTTCAGACAATACTTTTGAAATAGACGGCAAGTTGTGATATTTATTTAAGCAACATGTAAGTAAAAAGTTTCATAATTGTTTTATGCTTTGTTGTTTACTTGTTGGTAAAGTTCATACTTACTAATAGTATATTTTTAGTATTTATTTAAATATCTTGGATAAGTATTCAAATAATAAGTAGGTGTACTCATACAAACACACACAAAATTTCATTTAAGTATTATGGTAATCCCTAAGTTTAATAATTTTGATTTTTTTATTGTTTTTATGATTTTGAGCGTATTTTGGTGGTATTTAATACAAGATGCTCCAATGCTACGGCCAATGGAGGGAAATAAATTTAAATTTTAAAACTAGTACTTCGTTGTAGGCGTCCAATGGCGCCTGTTAAAAAAAACGGATAAGTGCAAGTCGTTTTGCAGCACAACCACTAATTTAAAGGTTTTCTATTTTTTACCAAAGATGGTGAATATCACCGTATCTACTCTAAGGAGAAGAACCCTGTCGTTACGCACAATT
The DNA here is from genome assembly GCA_947284805.1 of Coleophora flavipennella. Taxonomy (NCBI): domain Eukaryota; kingdom Metazoa; phylum Arthropoda; class Insecta; order Lepidoptera; family Coleophoridae; genus Coleophora; species Coleophora flavipennella. The sequence goes on along the minus strand of OX369287.1, from coordinate 5,465,102 downwards.
ATTGTGTCCTCAACTTAAAAAAAGCGTCGGTGGCTCATCGGTGACGACGAGTCGGTCCTCCTAACCAGACCAACGTACCAATGAGTTTGTCTAAACTTACGTACATATACTTACCGATTGCTTTAACGGTGAAGGAAAACATCGTGAGGAAACCTGCACATCTGATTCCAGATGTGTATGAAGGTCGCATTGCACACATCCGTAGGTGTAAATCTAAGTACCCTATAAGTGACCGCAGGTGATGCTTAGTGCAACACCAGGCAACCGCTGTCTATCTCTTGGATATCATGGTTAATTGTGCCATACGATAAGAGAAGAGATTGTGTCCTTAATTGTAAAAAAAACAAGTAATTAGGTAAAACCATCACATTGAGACCCATGATTCGCGGTTAAGGCGCTCAAACGCCTATGCTATATTAGCTTGTGATTATTTGTTGTACCTAGTTATTTGGGTCTCTGCAGCGGTACTTGAAACGCCAAAGACAACAACACTGTTAAGGAAAAATCGATAACTTAACTAATGTTGAATTAGAAGTAATATGTATTTAAATAAAAAAGGTAAAAGATGTCATGGAATACCCGGCTGAAACGTAGTTGACGAACAATATAAAAATTCCAAAAACATTATACTGCAGCCTCGACGCACCCTCCAACCGTGCCTAAGCTCACACGTGTAAACTAAGAGGACTTGGAGGAGGTTCGGGGTAAAACTCATTAAATTAAAATATGGTTTTGCCACCAACACCTTAAATGAGATAAAAACAAATGAAAAAAAATTAAACAATATAAACAAAATAGAATAGTGATGAAAAGAGGTAAACGGGGGAATGAACGGTAGAAACGTCAACAAATTTGGATAAAAGAACATCATAACCAAAATAAATTAAAAAAGCAAAGTAGTTAAAAAGAAAAGTAGATATACAAAAAAAGCAAAATAGATAGAAGCCCCACAATGCTACCACCAAGATATGAACTTAAACCTCTGACAGGCGACGCACTGGAAACTGTGGTCGCAGGGATCTCAATTTTTCTCAGAAATTACAAAACATATGAAACTGATATTTTGCAACCTAATTCTTCATTTCAATGACTTCATTTGATCAGTTGCAGAAACACAATGCATTAATTTTTATAACAGAAAATAATATATCAAAGAAACCGAGAAACAGAGATTTGCATTTTACGGGTAAACCAAACCAATTAAATTTTCTAAGTCGATTAGTCTAAACACACAGCCAGTTGATTTTTTGAAAATTAATAATAGTTTTAAATTGAAACTAGTGGTTATTTTTAGCCAACTTAAAAAAAAGGAGGAGGTATCTCAGTTCGACCGTATAACATTTTTATTTTTTGTATGTGTGTTTGCGGATAACTTCGTCGTTTATGAATAGATTTTGATGATTCCTTTTTTGTTTGAAAGGAGATATCCCAAGGGTGGTACAATGTTAAGTAAACCAGGATTTGATGATGGCATCCTAGATAAATCAAGATAAACCTTAGTTTCCTGTTTGAACTCGTTTTTTTTTGTTCAATTTATTTGTACTCTTTAAATGTAAAGAAAAAAAAACAGAGACAACTGTTCCAATCGATTCCTCGCCATAAGCAAAGCATAATTACAATTAATTAATTTATAAGCACACCCCGGACACTTTTTACAACGGGCGAGAAATGACATTTTAAAAAACAAATGACGGAACCAACGAAACCACGGCGAAATCCTTTACGTTCGAGAACTAAACTAGTACCTACCAATCTGTATCAATCAGGGTGACCAGGGGGTGAGGTCGGAATCTAGAAAGGGGCAGGGAGTTTCCTTACCGTATATTAGTACTAATATATATACTTTGGCATAAGTGAAGTGTCGTGGCGGTCGTAATCTTACACTTTTTTCGGCCTAGAATCATTAGCCATCGGTGTAACGTGCGCTAAAAAACTACAGTCCGAAAGTTACTACCTAATCGGTTAGTTCGCATCTTTATCTACCCATACTTAACACGAATTTGAGCTTCTTCTATATCTTATAAGCGAACTAAATTTTCCATTTCAGACTCAAAGAAGTATGTATAGATTTCGACCTTAGAACTTTAACAAAAGATCGATTAGATTGTGTAAACAATGGCCGGTGTCAAAATACTCACAATAAACAATAGAAGACAAATATTGATAAACACGGAAATTGTAGACAAGTGTCAATTTCTTTGTTCAGTAATTGATTAAGTTGTGACATTTAAGGCGATAATTTTCAAAACTTTGCCAACTTATTATTTGATTTGCAAGTATTAATTCCCTAAATAAAAAATGCAACAGGTACCTAATAGAAATTCCAAAATCATTATTTTCCTTTAATTTGTGATAAGCTAAAATTAAATAAGATATGAGTGTGTCACAGTACTAAATAAAATAGATTATTAGATGTGGCTAATAATTGGACACGCTGAAAAAACAGACATGGATCGTCACAACCAAGTACAATTTAGCCATATTTTTTTTTAATTTTCTATAAAACTACGTTACCGATTTTGGTATATGTGACGAACCTGAAGACATAAACCACACCCCGGACACTCCATACAAACGAGCGAGAAATGATATACATATATATAACTGACGTATCTATAGGCAAGAATGCAGGTAGGGTTGAATCACACCGGCGGTATTGGTCACGAATGTTTGTTAGTTATTTACTGCATGCACACTGCAAGATATATATACTGTGCTGCAAGCAACAATCAACAGTTATCTTACATGATTAAGTAACTTACATGGATAACATTGTTCATTTGTTCTTCAAACACAGGAGCTTTTGTCCGTGAAACAATCTCATTTAGCAACCTACAAAAATAGTCAATCTCAATCTATAATTCCGAGATCACATTTTATAATATTACACCACTAGTTATTTCTATACAACTCATACTTTCACACCATCTAATCAAATTATTACAAACAATAAATAAAACGAACAAAATATCTCACAAGCCACAATAACAAACTGATATCTGACATATGAAAAACATAAAGGAACTACATTTCTAAAAAAAAAAAGATACAGCTAGTATGACGATTCATAGGAACTGATTGTTCTTAGATTTGGTCGTATAATATTGGTGGTCAGCCAATCATGATACGAGGCATCTCAGCGCCGCGGCCGCCTATTGGCGTCGAGCGGTGAGCGGCGCGCAAAGTAAATATAAGTGACGTTAATCGCGCATGCGTAGTTCGTCCTTTACGTTCGGTAACTAGTTGCTTTTTATTCCGGTGTACGAAATCACAGCGGCGCGCAAAGTGAATATAAGTGACGTTTATCGCGCTTGCGTAGCTCGTCCTTTGCGTTTGGTACCCAATCTACATCCAATCTGAGTGACGGGGGGGTGAGGTCGAATTTAGAGAGCGGCAGGGAGTGTCCATACTGTACGTTAGTACTAATATATATACTGTGCATAAACTAACAATTTAAAAAAACAGCCATATGAAGTTGGACTTATGCAAAGTAGGGTTCCGTAGTATTTTAAGAAATAGATGTATAATTTGAAAAAGAAAATTATTTTTACAGTTGGTAAGTAAAGAAAATCTATGAACTTTATACAAATCCAAATTTTGCACATCTTAAGTTGGTCGGCTATTACTCCTAAACTAAGAAAGCCAACTTATCCGTGATAAATTGAATTAATGTCGTACTATTAATTTTTTTCAGAAGTTCTGAAGTAGCGGTTTAGCTGGTACGGACGGAGGCTGGACGGGGACACTTGACTCCATCAAAAATAAGCACTTTAAAGCTTAATACTTCTTATCCCTGAATCGAAAAATGTTTTTATCTTTTCTCATATCGTAAAGTTCGAATTTTAAACTTCAAAACTAATTTATATTGGCATCCTTACTAATATTATAAATGTGAAAATGTGTTTGTTTGTCTGTTTGTTACCTTTTCACGCTTCAACGCCTTGACCAATCTATATGAAATTTGCCATACAGGTAGCCTGTGTCACGGGGAAGGACATAGGCTACTTTTTATGCAGTTCCTGAGGGAACTAAAAAATACTCGATTGTTGTGATTTTTTCACAGAGATGGTTGAGTAGGTGGGAAACGACATAATTTACTAATCACCCTTAAAGACAGTCATAAAAACGATGTTCAAGCGGGCGGAGCCGCGGGAAAAAGCTAGTACTTTATAAACACAATACCAAAATTTTAAAAAAAACACTTTATAACATTATTTCTCTAACAAAATAATATTATAAAGTATTTTTTTTTCCATTACGATACAATTAAATCCAAAAAGTTAATATCACCAATGAAGTTTCATATCAATTTTATTTTATTGGAACGCACATGCGGTTCACGCCATTTTTACAGAATTACAAAAAGTTTTCATTGCAATTTTTACTTCTCTGTGACAGCGCCCGCTTTAACTCATGCGCGGTGATGTGCTAGATTTTGGCGCCATTCATTGAATACGTCTTGTTGTAGTTACTGAATTTCGTGGATAATTTTCATTGTTGCTTAAAAATGTCTGAGATCAGTGAAAGCATAGTTTTTACCTGTCTGTGACAGCGTTCACTTCAGTGCAAGCGCGGTGATGTGCTGGAATTTAGCGCTATGACACGTTTTGTTGTAGGTACTGAATAACGTGGGAATTTTTTTCTTACTCTTTTAACTTTGATCTTTGTTGCTTAGTTGATTCAATCCCAATGTACGAGATTAGATAAAGTAGTGTATGAAACTGCACATATCTAGGTATTAAAACACTCGCTGTGCAACAGTTTCATAAACTACTATTTGTAAACCCTCAGTAGTTTTATAAGACCTATCCAGCATTTCTCCACACAATACGTATGGGTAATCAAATCACATAATCACATCATATTCACCAGTGGAAACTTTTTAACGATGCTGACTCCGTTACATTAGAACATATTCGTTGAACTTTACCAATATGTTGAACAGTAAGGGATGCTTAGGGACTGATAATATGAAGCGATGAAGGAAGTTTGGATCAAAGTTTTAACAAGGGCTCGGTCGCCAGTTGCCCGTAACTTTGCCAAATAATCTGGGCAATTTTAGGTGCTTGGAATTTTGAAGCACTTCCCGTACATATTTATGTTTAAAGATATTTATTGATGTCCCCTCTTTCGAAGAAGTACCTCAACTTTGCCTGACCTATTTATTATTCAGGATAAAATTGAGATCGTTGGCCAAATTTTACACGAAGCATCAACCATTAAAAACTCATCGACTTTTCTCATAAAAAGGGTGCGAATCTCAGATCATATCAGCTCATATACGTCCCCACCGAGGGGCTATAGCCTACCCTGAATTAGGGCGATCGGGCCTTAGTCGACCACGCGGGCCCAGTGCGGGTTGGTCAACTTCACACACAACCTGCGAGTTCCTTCGTAGGCGTGTGCAGGTTTCCTCACGACGTTTTCCTTCATTGTAAGAGCGTCGGATAAACGTACATATATGAAATCGAAATTCAACATCACATTGGTACGTGGAGGGATTCGAACCACGACCTCCCGGACAGGAGGCGGCGGCCCTAGCCGTTACGCTGCCGACGCTTTGTGGCATAGTGGTAATGTATGTGCATATTTTCTTTTAAATATTTCGCACACGATTATAACCTATGTATGTCATACTTTTTGTGGTGATACTTTAAGATGGGCTCGTACTCATCAAACTGAACAATTTTTGTTGTACAACTTTGCTGAAGTCGCGATTTTCTTTTTCATGAAAATTGGTCAGCTCATTCATAAAATATTTTTGCGAATTGTACATGGGTTGCTTGGAGTAAGTTGTTGAATTTGACGAGAGGACGCCGACCTTTGAGTATGACCGCACCTTTACGTTATATCCTGTATATTTGAACCGGGAATGCAAATACCAACCTAAAATATTTCAGGACGTTTTGACCCAAAGCGTCACGTTAAGATATTTTGAGAGATAGAGAGGGAAATAGTGTTTTGACAAGCTTTGACTCCTGATATTTCAGTAACGTGACCCTTTAAAGGTGACCAATTGGATACTTTGGTCGCAGGGATCTCGATTTTTCTCAGCAACTACTAATTATTTCAAAGTGATATTTTGTAACCTGATTTTTCATTTTAGTTTTGTCAGTTACAGAAACACGATTCGTTAACTTTTATAAAATGAAATAAATAATATCAAAGAAACATCTTTTAAAACAGAGTATTACATTCTACAGGCAAACAGGACTGATTTAGTTCCTCTAAATAATTAGCCTAAACTCATACTTCAATATGCAGGTTGGATTTTTTTTAATTGTAGTTTTTAATTATAGGAAAAAACATTAAAAAGTGCAAAAGTGTGCTTATTTTCTGTACTCTTTACAAGTAAAGAAAAAGACAGAGACAACTGTTCCAATCAATGCCTCGCCTTTACACTCCGTTAACCGCGTCCCTATTTGGTACGCAAGTGCTAGCGTACTCTACATATGTAGTACACTTTTAATCTAAGGGTTTTTAAAGGAAAGTTTCATAAATTAGAAAATATGTTTAAAAAGAAAAAAAGGCGTTATTAGGAAACTGAATCAGACAAAATAATAAAAGTTTAAACATATTATGAACTTAAAAACTAACTTCTTGAAAAACTTACAACAATTTGGCAAAATTGTCTCTCTATATTTTCCAATGTCCATTTTCTTTACAAACTTGAGTCTTCCACCTCCATTTATTCATTTTTCGTGCAGTCATCAGGACATAGAAGAACCTGATGGAATGGACAAATCCACTATGGGAATATCATCGTCAGATTTTGAGTCTGTTGTAGGAGCGCTACATACGTGAATTTGTTCGAGAAAAATGACACGCGAGTGATCGCTCTTTCTACTATTGTAGAAAATCACTGTAGGAGCGAAATTTCTCTGGCATGCGGCCGCGTTGATCATCGTAAGCTCACTAATCATGTTAATTATAGGGAATACTATGAGTTTGTGCGTAAGTAACCATCAATTTGCGGCTCAAATTCCACGAAGTGCATGTACTTTCTACAATGGTAGAACGCGCGACTACTGGAGTGTTAAGTCAAAGTGTTCTAATATTGTATGAATTTTCGGTATGTATTTGCATATTCTATACAATTAAATAGTAAAAGTCTAGTAGTAGTTATAAAAAGAGAGATAAAAAGATTTGTTTATAACTAAAAGACTGAATAAAACTTTACCCCCCTTTTTGACCAGTCGGGTAAAAGTTTATTCTTTGTCACTCACGGGATCAAGATGAATCTAAGGACACCTTGCACTCCAAAATCCGTTTAAGCCGTGTAAGCTACAGAGCTTGCTGAAGAAATATAGATACATGCACTCCAAAATCCATCAAGCCGTGTAAGCTACAGAGCTTGCTGAAGAAATATAGATACATGCACTCCAAAATCCATCAAGCCGTGTAAGCTACAGAGCTTGCTGAAGAAATATAGATACATGCACTCCAAAATCCATCAAGCCGTGTAAGCTACAGAGCTTGCTGAAGAAATATAGATACATGCACTCCAAAATCCATCAAGCCGTGTAAGCTACAGAGCTTGCTGAAGAAATATAGATACATGCACTCCAAAATCCATCAAGCCGTGTAAGCTACAGAGCTTGCTGAAGAAATATAGATACATGCACTCCAAAAACATAACCCTCCTTTTGGATTAAAAGAAGAAAAAGGATTACTATTTATAGAGATAAGAATAATTATTTTAAAACATTACCTATGATTAGTGTCTAACACCTTTAAAAAAACAATTTTTGCATATATACATCTAGCTTTTGCCCGCGGCTTCGCCCGCGTGGACTTATTTTTTATGACTGTCTTTGAGGGTGAGCGGTGCGCGAGACGCAACGGCTCGCGTGCGTGTACATGCGTTTTTCCCCTCAGGAACTATATTGGCCTCCGTAGCCCAGAGGCAAAGTTCACTGGCTTACACCACAAGAGGTCGCGGATTCGATTCCTAAGATCCGGTTTGGTTGGTGGTAGGGCATTTTCTAAGCCCGCCTGGCTAGCTACCACCATCTTATCTAAGTCTTGCCGTCAAATATCTATGTTGATATCATTGGTGTGTTCCGGCATGAAGATAAGATAGCCAGTTCCCCATTGCGTTAGGAAATCTTGGTAAGCCTGCTTCCATCTTCGGCAACATCGTCACTTACCACTAGGTGAGATGTTGTCAAGGGTTTACCAACTGTGAATAAAAAATAATATTATAAAAAAATCTGGCTATTCTGATTAGTAGTCTATATCACTTCCCACCTCTTCAACCACCTCTGTGCAAAAAATATTAACAGTACATTGTTTCGTTGCGATTTTAAAGAAATTAACCAAAAAAAGAGTATTTTTTCAGTTCCCTCGGAAACTGTATCGAAAAAGTAGCCTATATCCTTCTTTGTGACACAGGCTACCTGCATGCCAAATTTCATTAAGATTGGTCAAGGCGTTGAAGCGTGTAAAGGTAACAAACAAACACGTTTTCTCATTTATAATATTACTAGCTTTGCCCGCGGCTTCGGTCGCGTGGACATCGTTTTTATGATTGTCTTCAAGGGTGAGTGGTGCGAACATGAGTTTTCCTCAGATCCGTCAGGAACGATATCAGGCTATTCTGATTAGAAGTCTATGTCAGTCACTTGCCACCCCCTCAACCAATTCTATACAAAAAAAAACACTTCAGTCCGTAACTCTGTTGTGACGCTGATTGTTCCGTTGCAATGTTATAGAAACTAACCAAAAAAAGAGTATATTTTCAGTTACCTCAGGAACTGCATCGGACTATGCTATTTTCACGGGATAGAAAGTAACCTATGTCTTTCCCAGTGATACAGGCTACCTGCATGGAAAATTTCATCACGATTGGTTAAGGTGTTGAAGCGTGAAAAGGTAACAAACAAACAAACACATTTTCACATTTATAATATTATTATAAGTAAGGATTAGTCAGGATAAGTAAGGATATAATCTAAATCTCGGAAACGGCTCAAACGATTTGCTTGAAAATTATTATACGGGAATTTTTGTAGGCGAAAATCGATTGAGATAGGTCTCATCTCTGGGAAAAGGTTATTTTCCGAAATTACCGAACTGGAGTCGGGCGCGAATAGAAATATGCTACGCAATAGGTAGCGTATTTTTAAATGTTTTTAACGGCTCTGGGTACTATGCCCCAAGCAAAGCTCGGTCTCCCAGGTACTTATTATTGGAATGGCGTGGAAAAGATTTGAACAAAATAATTTGTACATATTTATATTGTCAACATGCAACGCTCCATATAAAAATATTTCAACCCCTTTATAGAACTGGAGCAAAAAAAAAACTTTTCGTACAAAATTGGCCAGTCGGCTAGCTTATTAATGTGATAACTTGAGAATAGAATTCGAAACATTATTTTTCTCTAATTAAATAGGTTTCTTAGGAAATGTTGTTCAGTTTTATGAGTATGTAGACCCTGAGTGTAACGTTTGGCTAATGATTTTAATTACACCTGTAGATTCGAGGTGATTTGTAAAATATTATGACAAAGAAATGAATAGCTACTGTAATGATTTAGGTTTAACCAAATGGAGTAAGTAGGTACATGCTCTCTCGTACATCTACCAGACACTCTAAGGTACCTTTTTTTATAAACTTGTTGCATCAGCACTTACCATCAGGTGAGGTGCAGCCAAACGCACTCGAATTTTTAATAAAAAAAAAACTGGCGTCTATTTAACTAACCAAATGTTTCTGTGTAATGTTGCTTCTTTAAAAAGCTTTTTTGCGACGTTGCGAGATTTCTGCGGCTAATGGAATAGAGCGAGAGGGAATCTGGCAACGTCTAATGAGATGATAAGGGTGTGAAAGAGGTGAAAAGTGCTAGGCGACATGATGTGCGAGCGCACGGAGGCATAGGATGGAGTAGAGTGCGGTACGCGCAAGAGAGGCTGGACGCATGACGAGGTAGAAAGTTTTTTTGAGCCGAGTAGGCTGGTCGTTTTACGAAAGAGTTTTTTTTACACGTGCTAAGTGAAAGTTGTGAGTGCTAAATAAGACGCCTGGTTGCAGTCTTGACGAAAGGGTATATCAAATGCTTGCTATGCTTAATTACAGAGCAATTTTGACAGAATCGGCGCAATACTTAGTTGTAGGGCCATTGCTTTGCTCAATGGATTTGAGTTTGAGATCCAACATGTTGACATATTTGATGATCACATAGGGAAGATTTCCACTAATCTAAGACAGTACGTAACAAATATTTAAGAACATGTGCAATCTAGTAGTAATAATGTTTTGGGAAGTTCTTATTGAAAGTAAATAAATAAATAAGGTTCTACTCGTCAAAGATCCCTACGTAAATATTGCATAACCAAAATCACTCACCATCTCTAAAGTTTGGGAGTATTGTACGTACAGATTCCGTGGGATTAGGTCAATTATCTCTATTAACAAACTTTAATGTTTAATAGAAAACCTTTCAAACAATTTAAGAGCACCATAATTTACGCAAATCCTTGAATCTGGTTGATTTAGTTTAACCCTGCAGTGGTCGCGCTCCCAAAAGTCTCTTGAGTGTTCGCATGGATTACGTGTGCCAAATGTTTTTGATGTTTATTTTATAAAATTCATTTATATTATAATTTTTCTATTGAAAAATGGCATGTACCCTTATCTAAAATTAAATTATATTAAAAAACTGAACAGAACAATTAACAGTTATGTCAAAATAAACCAAAACACAAACTTCTTATAAATCGTCTTTGTAAATTTACTTTAGATTATATGTGACCATAATACGCGTTAAAGCTTATTACGAAAACAAATCAACTATTATTTTCTTACCAGGAACTACATTGATATTGGGAATGAACAAAGAGGGGGTGGGGATTGTCATACTTAAAGTACACGGAGTCCTGTGTAACACACTTGAACTGTTTACGAATAATTTAATTTTTAATTACGGCGGATTACTTTATATGTAATCCGCGCGACCATTGCAGGGTTAAAGTGTCAAATAGGTAGAAACACTGATCTATCATACTTCTGTTGAGTATTTTTTTTAAATGTTGTCTACATGGCGGTGGTTGGTACAGGACAAAACTACCTTTAATGAAAGCTCTGAGTACAAAGGCTTTCTTTTGGTACATATATACCTACCTACCTACCTACTAAACCTACCTACTAAATGATTTCATCTAAAATAAAATTAATTTATTTGTTTCTAATTTGTGTAAAAATTAGTAGTAAATCACAGACACGAGAATGTGCGAAAATGTGTTTTAAGTCGCCTTATTTTACAATAGTTCCCATGTGTAGAAGAAATATTGTAATAGATTTGAAGAAAATATATTACATATTATATAATAATCATATAAACTAAATTTAATACGTATATGTGAGATTGTTCACCTGTAAAAGGTTTTCCTCACAAATTGAGTCTAATAAATTCAAAGTACTTTATGACTCAACCCAAGATATTTTAATTATTTACCTAACGCATGAATCCCTAAGTTTTCTTTAGGAAACTCATTTTTTTTTCTATTTCGGCTGCCTTACTAAAGTGCTTTGGAAATAGTTAGACATTCTAGACGAGCGAAGTATTTTCAGCAGTAGGTAACTTAGGTCATCTAGGCTACTTTTAGGCGATCTAGGTGACATTTAGGTCACACTTAGGTAACTTAGATACCGTCACAATATGTTCTTGCGAAGCCTTCACCATTTAGCGTATCTAGCATACACAAATCAACCATTAACATTACGCTTACTTAGTAGCAAATAATAAAGGTATATCAGACAGCTGGGCAGCGTTCGGGAAGCTTCGCAATATCTTCACGTCCCAATTACCATTTACTATGGGCCTCATAAGAAGGCTCAAGGTCACCCAAAGGGCAATGGAGCGTGCTATGCTAGGAGTTTCTCTGCGTGATCGAATCAGAAACGAGGAGATCCGCAAGAGAACTAAAGTAACCGACATAGCTCACAGAATCGCTAAACTGAAGTGGCAGTGGGCAGGGCACATAGCTCGTAGAACAGATGGCCGATGGGGCAGTAAATTTCTCGAGTGGCGACCGCGCAACGGAAAACGTAGCGTAAGCAGGCCTCCCACGCGGTGGACCGATGACCTGGTGAAGGTCGCGGGAAGCCGATGGATGCGGGCAGCGCAGGACCGGTCGTCGTGGAAATCCTTGGGGGAGGCCTTTGTCCAGCAGTGGATGATTTGTGGCTGATATGATGATCAGACTTCATGAATTTACAATTTATTTTGGTTGTTTTATTTAGATTTTTCCTGGAATAATGAACTATCCATAATAGTGTAGTAGCCCTTATTAATTCCTAGTTTTTACTATGTTTCATTACAAACGCTCATTTGTGTGAAAAAGTTATAAACAACTTGGATTTGTATGAGAGGTACATCATTTCGATTTTACTGGAATAACGAACTTATAGTATGTCATTAAAGTTATAGTAACATCCAGTTTTAGCAAAATCGTTAAAACCATTTTTGAGAATAAAACATTTATTTTTGCTAAGTTGCCAATATAGGAAAAATATAAAAAACGGCTAGAGAAATTAAAAAAATAATTATACTTTAACCCAATTTTTCCAAACAGAATGTTAGTTTCACTGCGTGATCGATTCAGGAACGAGGAGATCCGCAGGAGAACCAAAGTAACCGACATAGCTCACAGAATCGCTAAACCTAAGTGGCTCGGCGCAGGGCACATAGCTTGTAGAACAGATGGCCGTTGGAGCAGTAAAATTCTCAAATGGCGACCGCGCACCGAACAACGTAGCGTAGGGAGGGCTCCCACGCGGTGGACTGACGACCTGGTGAAGATCGCGGGAAGGCGATGGATGCGGGCAGCGCAGGACAGGTCGTCGTGGAAATCCTTGGGGGAGGCCTTTGTCCAGCAGTGGACGTTTTTCAGCTGATATGATGATGATGAATATTAGTGCAAGCTGCAGTCGATCCCCATCAAAATCGCAGCTCATTATAGTTTATTTCTATCGTTTGTAAATTGTACCTGAAAATTGTTGTACTGTGCTTTTAATAAAAGATTTTCTATTATATTCATTATTTTGTCATTGAAGAAGGTATTCTTCAACCCTCCGTCGCTATTAACTTTCGCTCCTCAGTCGCAAAAAGGGAAGTTTTAAAATTATAATGGTCTGTGTTTTTATTATTAACAATGCGATCTATGTTACGTGTTAACTTAAAAAATAACATTTAATTTCGTCCTAATATGCATACCAATAGGTAGGCTACGCTTATTCCAAATATTTATATGAATGCTTAAATTTTAGATAGAAAACACCTGTTTTTGATGATACAGTAATGAGACAAAGAATGCTAAAACAAAAAATATGTACATTTAATGTTGATGACCACCATTAATTACATATAATCAGTTTTCAAAAGTATTGAAAAATAATAAAGAGAACAGAAAATATTTTATTTAGAGGACAGTACAAAAATTTATAGGTTTATGCAATAGTTAAAAAAAAACTAAAAAACCGACCAAGTGGGATTTGGACTGGCGCTCCGAGGGTTCTGTACCAACATACTCTTTACAAAACTATGACAATGATACTTATTCACATAACAAACAAAAGACATCAACGCGAGCAAAAGAAAAGTACTATTTTTTATTCAGTTGGAATGCCTTGGCGCGAGTACGACACACACTTGGCCATTTTTAATATTTTTTGTTTTACTTGAGAATTAAAGCTTTTATGTGTTACTGTTTTTATTATAGAAAAAAATAAAAATACCTATAAAACACGTTTATTCTAAAAAAAAATATTTTATTATTTGTTGTTAAAGCGGCAATAGAAAAATTTACTCTAAAAATTTCAAATGTCTACCTATCGGTTCATGAAATACAATACAATAAATGACAGAAAAAAAAATACAGACAGACAGAGGAGGTTTAGTAATAGGGTCCCGTTGGTCATCCTCAAAATGGCGTATTTTGTACCAAAACGGTACTGTCTCAACATATCATCATCATCATATCAACCCAAAAGGCGTCCACTGCTGGACAAAGGCCTCCCCCAAGGATTTCCACGATTACCGGTACTGCGCTGCCCGCATCCAGCGGCTTCCCTCGAAATTCACCAGGTAGTCGGTCCACCATGTGGGGGGCCTTCCTACGCTACGTCTTCCGGGGCGCGGTCACCACTAGAGATCTTTACTACCCCAACAGCCATCATAGGCTGTTGTGCTGCTATAGGCTGGTTAGGCGAACAATAATAGGGATGACGACAGCATCAGAAATAAATTATGAACTCTTGATCACTAAATTGCCCTCCTACTTAAACTTCGGAAAACCTTACTCGTTTTGTTTTCCACCAAGTCTTCGATTTTCAATTCACCAAAATCACAAAATGAGTACATAAATGACGCTGTAAAACTATGACGTCACGCCTAGGTGTTTGAAGTACCTTTTTAGAACAAAATGTCGTTTTTGACAGATGATAAAAAGTAAATCAGATGACTAGCACTCGTCATCCCTATTATAATAACAACGAACGTACTAACAGCGAACGGCTATTTTAATAATTTTCTTGAGTTTTAAGCTTCTTAACTGTTATAAGTACTTGCAATTTACCTTTACGGATAGGTTTATAAATAAGTCCCCTTGTATTTCAACGGAAAAGGGACCGAAGATCGATATCCTGAGAGTCGAGCGAGAGCAATCGGCTTAGCGTATCGGTAGAGCGGTCCGCTATATACTCTTCCTTCTCTGTGACGCTACCTACTTTATTTATAAATAGATCGCTACTTATCTACTGTTACAGCTTATGATTCGAAGATAAAATGTAAATTTTAAATATGCGAATAAAAAAAGAAAATTCACAATACTATTCAGCCTGATATGGCATGTTATGACTATACTATTACATCAGCCAAAAAAGGTCAATTTAGGGGCAAAAAAGGTCAATTTCGGACACCGATTGGTTTCTTTTACAAAACTGGTTCTAAATTCAAAAAATCCTAAAGTTATTTATAATCTATTACACATGACAATTAATTAGTTTTGCTGTACGAAAAAAATACGTTCAAATAAAAATAAGTTCAAATTAAGTCACTACGGTTTATACCTTTTTAGATATCTATAGTGCCCACAGATACAGCCGTGCATAGGTACAGCACTTGCCCATATGTTTGTAGCTACCTTGGCGGGATTCAAAATGCGCTACCAGCAAACCAAAGCGATTCCTATCAAGTCAGACCCCGCCAAAGTATATATGTAATACATTAGTCTAACATACAGTATGGACACTCCCTGCCGCTCTCTAGATTGCGACCGCACCCCCTCGTCACCCAGATTGATACAGATTGGATACAGTTTGGTTGTCGAACGTATAGGATTTCGCCGCCATTTTATTTGTTCCGTTATTTCTTTTTTGAAATGTCTTTTCTGGCCCGTTGTATGAAGTGTCCAGGGTGTGACCCCGCCGAAAATCGAACCTGCAATCTTTTGGTGTGAAGCGAGTGCATTAACCAGTACGCCAAGGAGGTGGTTCGACATTTCAAAACCAACATTTCTAGTGTGTTCAAAATACTTGCAACGAATGCACTATAAATCATTTTTCCAATACTTTACAACGACTATGAATCAAATAGGAATTTGTGTTCAAAAACTTACATCTTTCATGAAATATTCTGTTTAATGACACATGGCAGTTCGAAACTTTGCCGAAAAATGGCAAAGTTGCCACCTGGTGTCCTTTAAAGTTTTACATGCGACGTTAGTTCTTCAGTACGTTCCTACCTACTTTATTTTAGATTAAATATTAAAGTGTAGAGTGCACTTTAACAACGGGACGGTGCTAGGAAATATTTGAAGTAATTTTAGTATTTGTTTTTTTCGAAACTAAAATGGCAAATTATTAAACCCGTCCATATGTTACAGTCATCACATCAGCTCATATACGTCCCCACCGAGGGGCTCGAGCCTACCCTGAATTAGGGCGATCGGACCTTAGTCGACCACGCAGGACAAGTGCGGGTTGGTCGACTTCACGCACAACCTGCGAGTTTCTTCGCAGGCGTGTGCAGGTTTCCTCACGATGTTTTCCTTCACCGTAAGAGCGTCGGATAAACGTTACAGTAAATCATTTATTATTTGAGATAATAAAATTAGTACATACTAGTAGATGGATACTTATGAGTCATAACTTCATAAGTTATGACCCAGAATGAGAAATGAAATCAATATGTCATAAAAGTTCTTCGGCTGAGCCTGTTACCCAAACGGTTTGATAGATTTCGGAGTGCGAGGTGTCGTTAGATTCGTTATGATCCCCTGAGCAAAGTATACATATTAGTACTATCATACAGTATGGACACTGCCTGCCACTCTCTAGATTGCGACCTCACCCCGTCGTCACAAAGATTGATACAGATTGGTTATAGTTTGGTTCTCGAATGTATGGGATTTCGCCGTGATTTTATTTGCTCCCTCATTTGTTTTTAGAAATGTCATTTCACGACCGTTGTATGGAGTGACCGGGGTGTGCCATGAGTTCTTTTGACCGAAGTGACCCCTAAGTGATTGAAAGTTTAAAGGTGTTGGGTTAATTTTAAATTGATTTGATTGGGTTATTTAGAATATTTTCGATACAAATGAAAAAATAATGTATATATATTTAGAAGAAGGATATATCTAAAAATTCAAAAAATGTAAATACTCGATCTAAACTAGAAATTTAAAAACCAAAACATATTTTTACCATCTATCTATAACCTATTAATTGAGACCATTCCTCATGAGCTTAAACAATATGACACTACTGTAAATTGGTAAGGAGGTGAGGTATCCTTCCGGTTCCAGATGATGCTTCAGCATCAAGTCAAGGTTACCATAAATTTTCATCGGTCCGCATTACGTGTGCAAAACGATTTAATCCAACGTTTAGAAGTGAGTAAAAACCAATTTCAAATTACATAGAAACGTACATAGATAAATACCGGTGAAGCCTCAGATTAAAAATAATGTATATATTGAGTTTCATACAACATTCATAATGAAAAGTGGGGTAACGCTTGTGCTATTATATAGGTATGCATATTTACCTTAAGTGGTGAATATAGGTATAGGTTGATCCACACATTAAAATAATGTATATATTGAGTTTCATTCAACAATCATAACAAAAACTGGGGTAACGCTTGTTCTATTATGTACGTATGCATATTTACCTTAAGTGGTGACCTCGAATAATTTTTCGACACGTGATAGGTCATATCCTATCTGTAATCGAGACAGGTGTATTTGAGACATGTCACAGTACATTTCGGTATGTTGACGGTAAGACTGCCAACGCGTGACTGTAAGCAAAACTCTGCTCCGTCGCGATTGGAGCAGAGTTTTTTAAACCCCGTTTTCAAAGCGCTAACACTACCATCTACCTTTCGTTTTTGTTCTGAGGGTGGAGCTAATATGAAAGGTGTTAAAAGGTATTAAAAATAACTTTCAAGAATGATAGTAAAATTGCTCTTTGCTACTTATTTTATTTCAAAGGAAAAAATAACACGTGAAATCGAAGGTTGAAGCATACAATAAAAGGAAAAGCTCCAGTCATCTTACCGTCCATCTGTGCGGAATTATGTATTTACGAAATAATGACTTGCACTTTCTAACAATACCCACAGCAATGTTGTTATTCAATGCGTGAAAACTCGTCACGGAGCGAAATGTTATACAGTTGCTTTGGGAAGTGAACTTTGTGTTTCGCCTGGCTAGCTACCACCATCTTATCTTAGTCTTGCCGCCAAATATCTATGTTGATATCATTGGTGTGTTCCGGCATGAAGATAAGATAGCCAGTTCTCCTCATTGCGTTGGGGAATCTTGTTAAGCCCGCTTCCATCTTCGGCAAAATCGTCACTTACCTCGTGAGATGTTGTCAAGGGTTTAAAAATTGTAGATAAAAAATGTTTTTTTTACTTTCGAGTGACCTTGCGCTCACGAGGGAGAAAAAAAAGTATTGTTGTGTTAAAAAAGTTCCTGAAACAACGATTTACGGCTTACACAGTAGAATATAATAACACACAGAATAAGTACATCAAAATTGTTAGAGCCATTTTAAGAAAAAAATAATTAAAGTGGACTTAGTGGCAACCCTAAAAATTTAAGATAGGCGAAATATGAAAAAAAAGGGCTGAAGATATAAAAATAATATTGCTCTAAACCAAATTTAACCAAAATCCATCCAGTAGTTACTCGTAGAGCGCCGGACGGACGCACAGACACACAAATATAGTATATACATTTTTTTTTTGTTTTAGGCAGTTTTAGTGTGGCAATTGATCCACATCAAAATCTTAATTTCGATTTTTATGCAATCACAATACCTTATTCACTCTTTCATCACTCAAAAAACATGTTTGTCAAAAACGTTCGTCCGGCCGTCCTTCACGCTTTGCCTCGCGGCCGAACATTTTAGTCCGATTGACATAAAATTTTGTAAATTGGATGATTTTTCGAAGGATTCTGAGCGGTTTCAAGCTGAGTTGCCATTTAAGGGTAGCTGTCATACAACAAAACATGAAAAAAAATAATCGAACGAGACCTACAGTACTCGCATATGATGTGTAACATGTGACAAAATACTTTATAAAAGGACGGCAAAGATACGGCAGACTAGGCTGTATGGTCATAGATACCTTTGCCTTTTCCGCGCTTTTAAAGCCTGAAAAAACGCGACTCCCTGTTACACATTTCCGTTCCATGGGACACATTTCCGTCCCATTTCACGAAATCACTCCCACAAATTGCAGGAAAGCGAGAGCAAAGATGTTACACATCAAAAAACCTCAATAGTGACTGAAACGATTTTGTTAAGAGTTTGCAAGTTGTAACTATTATTTATACTCTAGAGTGGCAATATTGGTTCATCATCATCATCATCATCATATCAGCCGAAGGAAGTCCACTGCTGGACATAGGCCTCCCCCAAGGATCTCCACGACGACCGGTTCTGCGCTGCCCGCATCCAGCAATCCAATATTGGTTATTCTGGCAAAAGTTGTTAAAAGCTAGCCATCCGCTTCAATGCTGTCCGGGTGGCAGAGTATTGGTCTTTTTAGGGTTTGGTACACCCAACGTGTGACCAACGGTACCCTATTGCTAAGCCTTCACTGTCTGTCTGTCTGTCCGTCCGTCAGCGGGCTGTATTTCATTAACCGTACTAGGTAGACAGTTGAAATGTTCCCAGAATGTGTATTTTAGTTGCTGCTATAATAACAAATACTAAATATTAGAAAAAAATAATAATTAGGGGGGGGGTCTCCTTATAAAGAACGTGTTTCTTATAGGTCTTTCCGTGAGTCAGCGGGCTGTATTTCATGAACCGTAATAGGTAGACAATTGAAATTTTCATGGAATGCGTATTTTTGATGCTGTTATAACAACAAATACTAAAAATTAGAAAAAGTAAAAAAATGGGGGTCTCCTTACAAAGAACGTGTTTTTTTTATAGGTCTTCGGAAGGATTTTTACTTAGCTCTATCGTAAAAACGGTAATACATGCATGAGTGAAACTTGCTGTGATTATATTAATTATACTGAAGTAAAACAACAAATAATAAAAATTGGCCAAGTGTGAGTCGTACTCGTGCTAAGGAGTCCGAATTTAATGACAAAAAAGTAATTTTTTTGTTGCTCGCGTTGATGTCTTTTGTTTAAAATGTGAATAGGTATCATTGTCATAGTTGTGTGGAGAAGTGTAGTAGTGCGAAACCATTGGAGTACGAGTTCGACTCGCACTTGACCGATTTTTTTTGCGCTTAAGCTAGGCAACCCTCCGGAGGACTCGTAGGAGGGAGCTTGGAGAATGCTCATGCATACCAATACTACCGGCTGCACTGGTTATGTGGGACTCACTGCTAATCAGGGCCTACCCACAAAACACCACCTTTTGTTATCTTTAGTTTACAACTTCTACGCTTTCATTGGAGCGACCCCTCCCTGAGGAGGGGGGACGCGCACCGAGTATTGGTCTGGTAAAATTTATTTCAAGCCTAAGGATCGACTCGCTAAGAAAAGCAACCCGCTTCTTATTGTAGCTTGCCTACTTTTAGTAATAAAATAAATCTATTGCCAGTTTAAGTAGTTTTGACGTGTTGTTTTCGCTTGAAATTATGTGCAGTGCTGCTGTAAAATTTATTAATTTATTATTGACTGACTCGGTGGCTCAGTGGTTAGTGCCCTTGACTACTGATCCGAGGGTTGTGGGTTCGATCCCCACCCAGGGCAAGCATTTGTGTGATGAGCAGATTTGTTTGCTCTGTGTCTGGGTGTTAAAGTATATCTATATATGTATGTATTTAAACGTATATAAGTATGTATATCAGTCTCTGGTAACCCATAACACAGGGAATCCTACTTTGGGGCCAGATGACCATGTGTGATTTGTACCAGAATATTTATTTATATTTATTTATTTTATTTATTTATTTCTATCATGATTACTTTACTTGCGCAAGTAGATATGTGTAGTCGCATCGAGCTGGAAAAGCAACAAGTTAACACGGATTACAATTTAATTTGTTTAAATTAACTTTTTCTTTGAATGAATTGAAGAAACAGCCAAGCGCGAGTCCAACACACTTTTGGGTACAAAACCCTAAAATCATCAAATCAAAGATACTTTCATATAAAATACATCAACGAGACCAACTGTATTTTAACCGCCTCCGTAGCTCAGAGGCAAAGTTCACTGGCTTTAAACAGGAAGTCGCGGGTTCGATTCCCGGCGGGGTCAATTGTAAGACTCGGTTTGGTTGGTGGTAGGGCATTTTCTAAACCCGCCTGGCTAGCTACCACCATCTTATCTAAGTCTTGCCGCCAAATATCAATGTTGATATCATTGGTGTGTTCCGGCATGAAGATAAGATAGCCAGTTCCCCATTGCGTTGGGGAATCTTGGGAAGCCCGCTTCCATCTTCGGCAATATCGTCACTTACCACCAGGTGAGATGTTGTCAAGGGTTTACCAATTGTGAATTAAAAAAATTTTTTTTTTCTTTATTTCATTTATAGTTGCCTAGGTTTTATTCATTGTTGTTTTACTTTGGGATTAACACTATATAACACCAATTTGACGCTTGTATGGATTGTCACTTTACGATAGAGTAAATGCTTTATAATAACCTTTAGTAAAACACGTTTCTTGTATGGGGAGACCCCTTCATTTTTAAATGCTTGTTATCCACTTTAAAAACACCATAACTTATGAAATTTCAACCCGGCTAGATATAATAGATATAACAATTTTAACTTTTAATGATACTGCTCTTTATATGTTGAACAGACAGACAAATGGATGGCGTAGGTTAAGTAATAGCAAAGTGTGTATATTAGTACTTACTTAGTATGGACACTCCCTGCCGCTCTTTAGATTTCGACCACACCCCCTCGTCACCCGGATTGATACAGATTGGTTGTCGAACGTATAGGATTTTGGCGCAATTTTGTTTGTTCAGTCATTTCTTTTTTGAAATGTTATTTCTAGCCCGTTGTATGAAGTGTCCTTGGTGTGGTAATAGGGTCCCACTCAAACGCAAAAGTCAAGTGAACGTCACAGCTACGCTTGATGGATATATAAACGCTTCGAAGTGGGTTTATCGCTGGAATGTAGTTAGCTCTCAAGTTATTCCTCTTTTTATGACAGCCTCTACACTGGATATGAATCACAGCTATATCCCCGTCATAAATTCTGAAACGGAAAATATCATAAAATAACCTTACCGAGGGGTGAGACAAGGAGACGTTATATCTCCGAAACTGTTCACCGCCGCCCTGGAAGATGTTTTTAAGCTTCTGGACTGGGGTGGACTCGGCATCAATATCAACGGCGAGTACATATCCCACCTCCGATTCGCTGACGATATCGTGGTCATGGCTGAGACTATGGAAGACCTAAGCACAATGCTCGATGGCCTCAGTAAGGTCTCTCAACAAGTGGGTCTTAAAATGAACATGGACAAGACGAAAATAATGTTAAATGTCCGTGTCGCACCCACTCCTCTAAAGGTTGGAGACTCTACACTGGAAGTTGTTGACGAATATGTATACCTGGGACAAACAGTCCAGCTAGGTAGTTCCAACTTCAAGAAAGAGATCAATCGACGAATCCAACTCGGCTGGGCAGCGTTCGGGAAGCTTCGCAATATCTTCACGTCCCAAATACCGCAGTGTCTCAAGACTAAGGTCTTTGACCAGTGTGTGTTGCCAGTGATGACTTACGGAACTGAGACATGGTCGCTTACTATGGGCCTCATAAGAAAGCTCAAGGTCACCCAAAGGGCAATGGAGCGTGCTATGCTCGGAGTTTCTCTGCGTGATCGAATCAGAAACGAGGAGATCCGCAGGAGAACTAAAGTAACCGACATAGCTCACAGAATCGCTAAACTGAAGTGGCAGTGGGCAGGGCACATAGCTCGTAGAACAGATGGCCGATGGGGCAGTAAAGTTCTCGAGTGGCGACCGCGCACCGGAAAACGTAGCGTAGGCAGGCCTCCCACGCGGTGGACCGATGACCTGGTGAAGGTCGCGGGAAGCCGATGGATGCGGGCAGCGCAGGACCGGTCGTCGTGGAAATCCTTGGGGGAGGCCTTTGTCCAGCAGTGGACGATTTGTGGCTGATATGATGATGATGATGAACCTTACCAATTTATTTTTAAAATACTACTTACTCCGCTGGCTCAACGACCCAAAGTGTGTCCTGACCTCCGATAAGAGAACTCGCCATTTGTCCCGGTCTTGTGCGGTTTCGCGCCAGTCGTCAGCTAGGAGCTCGCGTAGGTCCGCGTTCACCACATTGCGCCATCGATACCTGGGGCGACCGACCGGGCGTCGACCTGTTGGTTGAAAAAAAAACCAATCCAAAAACAAAACCAAACCTGTTTTAAAAATAGAACCCATGGAATCATAACCCCTTTTTAAGATAAAAATATATTCTCAAAAAGTATCTAACGACACCTCTCTCTCCAAAATCCATCAATCCGTTTAGATTACAGGCTCAGTCAAAGAAACAAATACACATACAAACAACATACATACATACATTCATTCAATTGTTCTTTTGGAACTAAATATACAGGAAGACTTTGAATTCTGTAAAAAGCGGCAAATAGGAGATGCTACCTACTCATGAGACTATAAATTTTGCGGAAACTATATCATCATCATCATATAAGCCGAACGCCGTCCACTGCTGGAACCTACATAATTAATTGGTGCTGAAAAAGTTTAAGAAATTCCATAAAAAATTGCAAATTGACTGATAAATCTTTGTAGAGGTATATAAATGAAATGGTAGAGTCTACCGTTGTTCGTTTATTATGCAAAAACTACCGGACAGATTTCAATATTTTTTTTAGTTTTACTTAGTATCTAAGAAGATACTCGGTCCTTATCAAAAAAAAACGCTAAACACGTTAAAAAACCGACTTCCATCGCAACAATATGCATCGCATTATTATTTTTGGTTTTTGTTAATTTTTAAATAAAGTACTACACCGATTTTGATAAAATCTATGTATATGGGACCACACGGAAAGTAATAGCTTTCAAATAAAAACTAAACATAAAAATCGGTTCACCCAGTCAAAAGTTCTGAGGAAACACACATAAAAAATATATAAGGTCTAACAAAATTAGCTGAAACTATTTTAACTGGTGCTTCTACCCATGAAACTGAAGAACTTTCCCCATGGAACCCATAGTCAAATCTCAAAAAAAAATTTGGCTCTCCCTACTAACTCGATCAGCTGATCAGCCAACTTAGTATGGGAAGTTAATTTTTTTTTTAAATTTGACTATGGGTTCCATGGGGAAAGTTGTTCAGTTTCATGGGTAGAAGCACCAGTTAAAATAGTTTCAGCTAATTTTGTTAGACCTTATATACAGTAGAATTGAGAACCTCCTCCTTTTTGGAAGTCGGTTGAAAACACCCGCTCTGCGCACCCTTGTTATCCACGGGGGCGAAGCCGCAGCAAAAGCTAGTAGTAGGAATGGAAAGTCAGACGTCAAGACGCCCGTGATGCGGCTCTAAAATAGCACCACTCCATTTCTTTCTGAGGGTTTCACGAGAGGCGACTAAGGGATCAAAAACTGGAGGATGGGCATCAGGGGATCAAACACTAGAGGATGGGCATTAGGGGATCAAAACTGGAGGATGGGCATCAGGGGATCAAACACTAGAGGATGGGCATCAGGGGGTCAAAAACTGGAGGATGGGCATTAGGGGATCAAAACTGGAGGATGGGCATCAAAGGATCAAAAACTGAGGGTGGGCAATAGGGTATCAAAAACTGGAGGATGGGCATCAGGGGATCAAAACTGGAGGATGGGCATTAGGGGATCAAAACTGGAGGATGGCCATCAGGGAATCAAACACTAGAGGATGGGCATCAGGGGATCAAAAACTGGACGATGGGCATTAGGGGATCAAAACTGGAGGATGGGCTTCAGGGGATCAAAAACTAGAGGATGGTCATCAGGGGATCAAAAACTGGAGGATGGGCAACAGGGTTTAAAAAACTGGAGGATGGGCAATAGGGTATCAAAAACTGGAGGATGGGCATTAGGGGATCAAAACTGGAGGACGGGCATTAGGGGATCAAAACTGGAGGATGGGCATCAGGAGATCAAACACTAGAGGATGGGCATCAGGGGATCAAAAACTGGAGGATGGGCATTAAGGGATTAAAACTGGAGGATGGGCATCAGGGGATAAAAACTGGAGGATGGGCAACAGGGTATCAAAAACTAGAGGATGGGCATCAGGGGATCAAAACTGGAGGATGGTCATCAGGGGATCAAACACTAGAGGATGGGCATAAGGGGATCAAAAACTGGAGGATGGGCATTAGGGGATTAAAAAGTGGCGAATAGGAATCAGGGGATCAAACACTAGAGGATGGGCATCAAGGGATCAAAAACTGGAGGATGGGCATTAGGAGATCAAAACTGGAGGATGGGCATCAGGGGATAAAAAATTGGAGGATGGGCAACAGGGTATCAAAAACTGGAGGATGGGCATTAGGAGATCAAAACTGGAGGATGGGCATCAGGGGATCAAAAATTGGAGGATGGGCAACAGGGTATCAAAAACTGGAGGATGGGTATTAGGGGATCAAAACTGGAGGATGGGCATCAGGGTATCAAAAACTGGAGGATGGGCAACAGGGTATCAAAAACTGGAGGATGGGCATTAGGGGATCAAAACTAGAGGATGGGCATCAGGGGATCAAAAACTGGACGATGGGCAACAGGGTATCAAAAACTGGAGGATGGGTATCAGCGTCCTTTCCGCGTACTGTGCCACCGCACTGCACACTGCCTTAATTGGCCTGCCAAGCGTGGCGAATACTGAGAAACCTTCCAACTGGAGAAAGCTTATGTCCAGCTCAGCAGTGGACGTCTTTTGGTTGGTGTGATGATTATCATCGTGATTATCATCATGACATACCAATCATTCTAATTAGCGTGAAACCACAAAAAATTGTTTTTCTCCAATTTCATTGCGTGTTGTTTAGTTTTGTAAGTTAAATTCTACTTTTTCCGCTATCCATCAAATTAAAAAAAAACGAGTAGGGCTGTGTCGGAGCACACGGCCGTCATAACAGCGAGCTGACTATATAAGCTAAAAATAAAAAAAAAACCTAACCTAACCACTCCGGAAGTGCCGACAGAAGTGAAAACTTTTACAGATTTATAAGTTTTGACCCTCCGAGTGTTCCTGACGAACGACTAGGTTGACAAAGTTTTGACCCTGCGAGTGTTTTCGGTAATGTGTCAGTATCGGTGTCGGTAACGGTGTCGCGAGTTCAATGGTTTTTTTCCTATCTAAAAAATTGGAAATGCCCAACGAGCCTAAAGAAGTTTTCACTTCAATAATGATATTAGATTTATGTTTTTACGACTAATAGTTTTGTAATTAAAAAGGTAAAACAACATAGATAAAGTTACAGTCCACTTTTCTGAACTTATACCCGTTTAATGATTTTAAAGACGTTTCCCGTCAGAATTCACCCTATATTTATGCACCTATTTAAATATGATCATCAGTGGCGCAACGGCAAGGGCCGCTACCTCCTATCCGGGCGGTCGTGGTTTGAGTCCGGCCACGTTTTAATGTGTTTCTTAGTTTCGATTTCATATGTACGTTTAGCCGATGCTGTTACGGTGAAGGAAAACATCGTGAGGAAACCTGCACAGACCTGCGAAGAAACTCGAAGGTTTTGTGTGAAGTTGACCAACCCGCACAGGACCCGCGTGGTCGACTAAGGCCCGATCGCCTTAATCGAGGGTAGGCTCGAGCCCTTCGGTGGGGACGTATATGAGCTGATAAGATGAGATGAAGATATATATATAGTCTCAACATAAATGAAACTTTAAAAATGTTGCCACACAACCTCAAAATAACGGTAAGCTTGCTGAAAGTTTTCATTGCTTGGTAAATCAAGTATTGTATTTCTGAATCTATTAGAGCAACTATTAGAGAACAGCCAAAACGCAGGCTCGTAATGTAGGCTAGGTCAGATTACTCGGCGCTTACCAGGGTTGCCAACTCTAGAGGAAAATAAGACATCACCATCAGGTGAGATGAGCGGCAAAATTGTTTTGTTATCTGTGGGTGAGATGATTACTATAGGGCGGTAATAGGGATAACAAATGCTAGTCATCTGATTTAGTTTTTATCATCTGTCAAAAACTACATTTATATGGATATATGGATATTTAACACCCAGACACAGAGCAAACAAATCTGCTCATCACACAAATGTTTTCCCTGGGTAGGGATCTAACCCACAACCCTTTGGATCAGTAGTCAAGAGCACTAACCAATGAGCCACCGAGTCAGTCTAAATAGTGGGGCTACATTGTAATATTGTGATATAGGTACGTCTATCGCCAACCCTACTTGCCAGGGATGGTTGAAAATTTGCTCCGGGGTACGCTCTAGGCATTGTTACGTTAATTTGATTGGCAGTTATTATGGGCTTGTGTCTACTTCGAATATACAGTGTTGTTTTAATTATTTTGCAGTAGTTAATAATATTTGGTCTTAAATTAAAACTTTAACTTCAAGGCAAAGATAAAAGTAGTTAATGTGTTTTGAAATCAATTTTGTACAGTATAGTTCGTTTGTTGAATTAACTGCACTAAGAAAATTTAGAGGTTTAATCGGTCTGGTTTGCCCGTAAAATGCAAATCTCTGTTTTAAAAGTGGTTTCTTTCATGGATTATTTTCTGTTATAAAAGTTAACGAATTGTGTTTCCGCAACTGACAGAATGAAGTCATTGAATGAAAAATCAGGTTACAAAATATCAGTTTCATATCTTTAGTAATATCTGAGAAAAATTTAGATCCCTGCGACCACAGTTTTCAGTGCGATAGGTATAGGATACGTACTTACGTATAGGATTTCGCCGCCATTTTGTTTGTTCCGTCATTCCTTTTTTTAACTGTCATTTCTGGCCCGTTGTATGAAGTGTCCAGGGTGTGGTAATACTGTGTTATAGGTACTTCTATCGCCAACCCTACTTGCCAGGGATGGTTGAAAATTTGCTCCGGGGAACGCTATTGTTGCGTAAATTTGATTGGCAGTTATTATGGGCTAGTGTCTGCTTCGAATATGTACTACTAAACATTGTTGTTTTAATTATTTTACAATAGATAATAATCACATCAGCTCATATACGTCCCCACCGAGGAGCTCGAGCCTACCCTGAATTAGAGCGATAGGGTCTTAGTCAACCACGCGGGCCCAGTGCGGGTTGGTCGACTTCACACACAACCTGCGAATTTCTTCGCAGGCGTGTGCAGGTTTCCTACGATGTTTTCCTTCACCGTAATAGTATCGGATAAACGTACATATGAAATCTAAATTGAATTTACATTGGTACGTGGCAGGATTCGAACCGACCTCCCGGACAGGAGGCGGCGGCCCTAGCCGTTACGCCACCGACGATAATATTTGGTCTTAAATTGAAACTTTATCTTAAAGCGGAACTACGTTTGTATGGAAACTCGAGCCTCCTGGCGGTACTTAATGTGTTTTGAAATAAATTTTGTACAGTATAGTTCGTTTCCTGAATTAGTTGCACCTGTGATAATTGCCGCTCGCCGCTGCCGACTCGCGTCAAACAATTGAAACCAAGGGGCCGCCCTAAACTCAATCGCGGCACCACCGACATTACACCCGCACGGGGTCACGCAAATATTGTTCAGTCTTTAATTATTAATGTAGGCGACGATTCTAAGATACTTCGACCAGCAGTGAAAGAGATTAAAGTTAATAATAAGTTTTAAAAATACCTACATACATATATTTCCAGAACTCCGTTCGGGTGTACTGCAGCTAATTCTCTGAACGTACTATAAAGTACGACTTCTTAATATAGTTTGGTAACAACCAATACTGCTGGGGCACTAGTCTTTTCCCAAAACCGTAAAGTTAAGGCCATATCCCACACACGGGGGCCGGGTTTAGTGGAGGTTGTAGGGCGAACCCCACTCGAATTTTTTAAGCTACCTTCTTTTTAAGCTTTATCACGCTTTTATTAGCTTCACCTGTATGTTTGTATGTAACCGACTCCTTTGGACTCGATTTTGACCCACTTTAAACGAACAGATTTAATTCAAACTTTGTAGACTTATCAAGAATCAACGACAATATAATCATTTTATAAGTTTGAACTTTAAATTAAAAAATAAATAGAGTTAAAAAAACTAAAAAATACGCTTAAAGTACATCAGACTAAAAAGTAAAAAATAGTTCTTAATATAAGTTGAAAATAATAATTAAACAATTACTAGTATTATTGTGAAAAAGTGTGGGTTGCTCGATAGACGAAAAATATGGCACAGAGCGCCCCACGCTTTTTCACAATAATACTAGTAATTTTTTTAATTATTATTTTCAACTTATATTAAGAATTATTTTTTACTTTTTAGTCTGATGTACTTTAAAAGCGTGTTTTTTAGTTTTTTTTAAACTCTATTTATTTTATTTACGTGTCGCAAATTTCACAGATTATCCTATTTTCCTTGGTCATCGCATCACGCGTGAACCGCTGGATCGATTTCGCTAATTTTGTTGGTTGTATTTATTATTATCAGGAGAAGGTTCTTATGAAATATAAAATTAAGGAAGTGGCAAAAAACGGGTACTGCGCGGTTACACATAAATATGACAATTATTTCTTTTACATTTTAGAAAGCAAATTAGGAAATTCGACTAATAAACATTTGAAAATGGACGAGGTAGGTTTAAACACAAATAATTTAATAGAAAATAACATATAACCAAAAAAAGTACAATAAAAGAAATTTTACAGAAACATATTATTTTTTGTTATTCTTATTATGAATAAATGACATTTAATATTAAAAAAAGAAATAAGAACATTAAGTATGAATATGTGTTTAGTATATTTGTGGAACGTAGAATTAGTGGGTGTGTATGTGTGTGTGTGTGTTGAGAGTGTTTGTATGAAGTCTATGTCAATGTCACTAAACAATTCGTCATAGGTAACGTCCAGTAGTTGAAGCGTGACAGAGTAAGAAACATCCATACATACAACATTTCACATTTATAATATTAGTAGAATGTGAAAATGTGTTTCTTTGTTTGTTACCTTTTCACGCTTCAACACCTTGATCAATCTTGATGAAATTTGGCATGCAGTTAGCCCATGTCACTGGAAAGGACATAGGCTACTTTTTATCCCGTAAAAATAGCATAGCCGATGGCGTTCCAGAGGAAATTAAAAAATACTCTTTTTTGGTTAATTTTTTTAACATCGCAACGGAACAGCGCGTTGTTGTAATTTTTACACAGAGATATTTAAGGGGATGGGAAATGTCATAATTTACTTATAAGCATATCCTGATATAGTTCCCGAGGGATCTGGGAAAACTCGTTTCGACGCTCGCGGACATCAGGGTCGCAACGGAGCAACAGATTGAAGTATTTTTTTGTATATATTTGGTAAAGGGGATGGGAAGTGATATAGACCGCTAATCAGAAAAGATGAATCTGGGATAGGGATCTGAATAAAAGTCATGTCTACGCTCGCGAGCCGCTTGCGGCTCGTGCACCATTCCCACCTCGAAGACAGTCATAACAACGTTGTCCACGAGGGCGAGGCCGCTGGCAAAAGGTAGTTATTAATAAAATGTTTTAATTCTAGTTTTTGACGCTAGTAGTGGTATAATAGAGGGTTCCGTTGGCACTTTTGGGTACGTTACTTTAAAAATGGGATAAGTGCCCATCTAACCACACCTTAGAATCAAGTAAATTCATTTTATTGTCGGCGGCCAATCGTAGAATTGGGCGGATCATAAAATGCCCGGACATATCGCGGGGCCCCGAAAAATACTGAGTTGACAAAACTCTGCTTCGCGGAGCATTATTTTTCGGCGTTTTACAGTGGCACCAGGCATACCAAACGAACCTAACCTTTTTTTTTTCGAAGCTCCTCTATGATATTCCCGGGCATTTCATGATCTTCCCGATTCTACGATCGGCCGCCGACATAATATACTGTTAATAATATTCTAATAATATTAAATATTCTGGGACAAATCACACATGGTCATCTGGTCCCAAAGTAGGATTCCCTGTGTTATGGGAACCAGAGACTGATATAAATACTTATATACGTTTAAATACATACATATATAGATATTTAACACCCAGACACAGAGCAAACAAATCTGCTCATCACACAAATGTTTGCCCTGGGTGGGGATCGAACCCACAACTCTCAGATCAGCAGTTAAGAGCAGAGCAATAACCACTGAGCTACCGAGTCAGTCAAAAAGTTACTGTTTAATTAATATTTACATTATAAACAAACATTTACGGGCGTAGTACGCTACGGCGGGCGTAGCGCTACGCCACGCTACGCCACGATACATTTAATTCGTAGCACCTTTTTAGTATATTCTTTACAAAATTATTGTTTTTTTCTTTTCAGGGATTTTGCATAATGTAATTTAAAATCTTCAGAGACAGCTCGACTTAGCAAAGGAGACATTTTAATAATATTAAGAATTTATTCACCTACTAGCTGGTGCTCGTGGCTTCGCCCGCGTGGGTGCGCGGTGCGCGAGCATCAAACGACTCGAGGTATTTTTTTTCATAAACGTTTCGAGCATTCATTTGTAGTAAAAACGGTAATAAGCGTGAAACTAAATTTAATAACAGTACAACCTTAAAATTTAATTTATTTCATATAATCATTTACAATTTGTGTGAATTTTTAAAATCTATCCCTATACATCAGGGGTGGGCAACCTTTAGAAAGTTGCGGGCCAGACTTATGTATATTAATTAAGTTGCGGGCCGTATATAGATCATAAGTAGTATAAAAAATGGCGCTTCATGTTGTATTCCTTTAGCACAGATAACGATTCATTGCATTACAAGCAAATAGACTTATCATTGTGCATATTAAAAATATTCGTCGCTCCATTTTTCTTGAAATTGGCAACATTTTGTATCTACTTTTCACCATTTAGGGTTCCTTTACTCAAAATGTAAAAACAGAACCATTAAAGGATCAGTCATGTGTCTGTCCGTCCGTCTGTCACAGCCAATTTGCTCATAAACTACTGGATTGAGTTGAAATTTGTTACACATATGTAAGTCGGTGACCCGAAGATGAACGTAAAACGTTAATAAATCAATTTTAAACTCGAGGACCACTTTTGGGCTTTAAAAAAAAAAAAAGGTTTTTCAAAATACATTTTGTGTTATATCAAATGAAAGGGTTTCTTGTTAAAAGCATCAATTTTTTTTTATTATTTGAAAATGCGTAGTTTTGAAGTTATTTAAGAAATTTAGCTAAATTTGAGCATTCCCGCCCCATCTTATCTCCGAAACAACTATGCCTAAAATCTTGACAAAATCACAGTATATGAGGTTGAATACATAGATCACGGAAAATCTATGGAAAAATCAAAAGTCCTTCCGTACTTTTTTTTATTTATATTAATTTAAGTGGGTTTGGCTACAACTCACCTGATGGTAAATGCCCATGTAGCCGAGGATGTAACACGTAAGTTCAAATAGTGCCTATTCGTTCGCAAAGGAAAAATGAATTTTTTTTTAACTAGAATAAGTAGACCCCTATTTACCTAAAGCAAAGTATGTACTGAGAGGTCTTGTTTTATTGGTAGTAAATGTTTTGGTGCGGAGCCCTTTTTTGTGAACCCGAGTTCCACTTGGCTGGTATTTTTTACACTAGACATCCTATGGTTCACTTTCACAACTAAGAAAACTTAAAAAGAAGCAAAAACTATATTCACCGTGTGACTTATTCACAACAAGTGTTGTCGGTAATCCTACTAATATTATAAAAGCGAAGTTTGTAACAATGTATGGATGCATGTTTGTTACTCTTTCACGCAAAAACTATTAAACGGATCTGGCTGTAATTTGGTAGGTAGACGCACTGCACACCCTTGAAATGTCATAGAAACGTCCACTCGGGTGAAAACGCGGTAAACAGCTAGTTTAACAAATAAATCAATTTTTAAAAACGAAAACGTATACACTTATTATTGGCGACGAAAAATAGAGTGAACTAGAAATCAAAAATTCACTATCCCCTACACACATATGAATCTTTAGTTCACGGAAAAGACAATAAGCAACCGGATCACGATATTGCGATAACATTGTGACTTTGCCCATATACGCCATACGTGATCGCAAGTAATGCAAACTACTATACTAGGCAAGTCTAATACGTATTTTTCTTAATAAGTAGTCTTCTTATAAGTATTAATGTTTTTTTTTTCCAATTAGTAAGTCCCTGGCCTCATCTTACCTGTCGGTAAGCGACGATGATGCCAAAGATGACTTGTAGTAAACACTTTCACAGTGTCTAGAATTGGCGCTCGAATCTGTCGCAGGCTGTGTCTCGCTTTGGAAGTCAGCGTTTCCTGTCTAATAAGTTTGAATATAATTTCGAAGGATTGATCTATGTTTTTGTGTCTAAGCATTCACTTTCATTCATCATCATAATAGCTGAAATACTTCCACTGCTTGGACAAGGCCTTTCCCATGAATTTCCACACGACTTGAGTTGCCACTCGAGAACTTAACATCTATTGTTGTACGAGCGACTACCCGCAGTCATTATTGATAAAAACTGTGACGAAACGTTTACGTTTAACTGCCTCCGTGGCGTAATGGTTAGTCCATTCGCTGCACACCATGAGGTCGCGGGTTCGATTCCCGGCGGGGTCAACTTTGTAAGACTCGGTTTGGTTGATGGTACGGCATTTTCAAAGCCCACCTAACTAGCTACCACCATCTTATCTAAGTATGGCCGCCAAACATCAGTGTTAACAGCACTGATGTGTTTCGGTTTGAAGATAAGATAGCCAGACCCCCATTGCGTTGGAGAATATTTGTATGCCCGCTTCTATTTTCGGCATCATCGTCTCTTACCATCAATACCAATTGTGAATAAAAAAAAGTTTTCGCTCCAATTAAAGAACATCTTGTTAGATAATTAATTTTATTCAAAGACAAATGAATTATAAAAATGGCATACTCATTGTATCTTTATTTTATATATAACTAGCTGTCCCGGCGAACTACGTACCGCCTTACATTACATTACACTGCCCTACCCTACCCTATCCTACACTACACTACCCTACGCTACACTACACTACACTACCCTACCCTACACTACCCTAACCTACACTACCCTACCCTACATACACCACACTACACTACCCTACCCTACACTACCCTACACTACACTACCCTACATACACTACATTACATTACACTGCCCTACCCTACCCTACCCTACACTACCCTACCCTACACTACCCTACCCTACACTACCCTACCCTACACTACACTACACTACCCATCTCTACACAACCCTACCCTACACTACCCTACCCTACACTACACTACCCTAACCTACCCTACATACACGACCCTACCGTACACTACACTACCCTACACTACACTACCCTACCCAACACTACAATACCCTACACTACACTACCCTACCCTACACTACCCTACCCAACACTACACTACCCTAACCTACCCTACATACACTACTCTACCCTACCGTACACTATCCTACACTACCCTACCCTAAAACCAATTATTTTATGACAGATTTTTTATTTTTGGTTTTTTTCATTTAATTCCGAGCAATTTCATATTTATTCACCTTTTAAACCTTCTCTGGACTTCCACAAATAATTCAATACCAAAATTAGTCAAATCGGTCCAGCCGTTCTCGAGTTTTAGCGAGACTAACGAACAGCAATTCATTTTTATATATAT
This sequence comes from Coleophora flavipennella, assembly GCA_947284805.1. NCBI lineage: Eukaryota > Metazoa > Arthropoda > Insecta > Lepidoptera > Coleophoridae > Coleophora > Coleophora flavipennella. The sequence goes on along the minus strand of OX369287.1, from coordinate 5,430,779 downwards.
AGATGTATGTATAAAAACTCGATGGTTGTGTGTGAAGTCAATCAAAATTAATTTATTTTTACTTATTTCCGAGCTTTTTCATATTTATTCACCTTTTAAACCTTCTCTGGACTTCTACAAATAATTCAATACCAAAATTTGCCAAATCGGTCCAGCCGTTCTCGTGTTTTAGCGAGACAAACGAACAGCAATTCATTTTTATATATATAAACTAGCTGTCCCGGCGAACTACGTTCCACCTTACACTACACTTTACTACCCTACCATACCCTACCCTTCACTACCCTACACTACACTACACTACCCTACCCTATCCTTCCCTACCCTACACTACACTACCCTACACTACACTACCCTAGCCTTCCCTACCCTACCCTACCCTAACCCTTCACTACACTACCCTACCCTATACTACCCTACCCTACACTACACTACCCTACCCTATACTACCCTACCCTACACTACACTACACTTCACTAAACTACACTACCCTACATAAGAACCTGCTCCTGACAATAACAAACTCGACAAAAAAGAATTAGCGAAATCGGTCCTGCCGTTCACGCGTGGTACCGTGACTAAGGGAAATAGGGATTAATTTTTATATATGTAGATTTGTTATTTAATTTATTTTTTAATTTTTACCTTTGTATCAGATTAAGACATTTATCTTTCAGCGCAGGAACAGTCGTCGTGGAAATCCTTGGGGGAGGCTTTTGTCCAGCTGTGGACGTTTTTCGGCTTTTATGATGAGGATGATATATCTTTATTTTTATTCCAATTTATTGTTGGGGTTCCGTACCCAAAGGGTAAAAACGGGACCCTATTACTATATGACTCCGCTGTCCGTCTGTCTGTCCATCTGTCACCAAGCTGCATTTCATGATCCGTGGATATAGCTAGACAGTAGAAATTTTCACAGATGATGTATTTCTATTGCCGCTATAACAACAAATACTAAACATTAGAAAAAGTGAAAGACTCCATACAAAAAATGGGGTTTTTTTTTGAAGCGCTAGTTTTTAGCGCCATCTAGTATGATAGTACGGATCCCTTTGTACGGAAACCGTTCTGATTCGCACTTTACCGGTTTTATTATATTATTTCTCTATTTTGACGATCATGATATCATTTGACATTTAAAAAAAAACGTTAAACACGTTGAAAAACCGAATTCCATCGCAACTATATAGTAAAATTTTAAATAACTATTTTTTGTTTTTGTTAATTTTATGGGACCACACGGGAAGCACTAGCTTTCAAATAAAAAGAATCATTAAAATCGGTTCACCCAGTCAAAAGTAACACATAAAAAAAAATACAGTCGAATTGAGAACCTCTTCCTTTTTGAAAGATATTGTACGATTATTTGCCCCACTGACTGCCACTTTCGTTTAGCGATAGCTGAGCTATGTCTGATACCTTGGTTCTCCTTCGGATCTCCTCAATTCAATCGCGTAAGGAAACTCCAAGTATAGCTTTGGGCTCTTAAGTTTATCGATTCTGTGACCTATGTTGGTTACCTTGGTTCCCCTTGGGATCTCCTCATTTCTTATTAGATCGCGGAAGGAAACTCCAAAAATTCAATCGACGGATCCAACTCGGCTGGGCAGTGTTCGGGAAGCTTCGCAATATCTTCACGTCCCAAATACCGCAGTGTCTGAAGACTAAGGTCTTTGACCAGTGTGTATTCATCATCATCATATCAGCTAAAAATCGTCCACTGCTGGACAAAGCCCTCCCACAGTGTGTATTGCCAGTGATGAAATACAGAACTGAGACATGGTCGCTTACTATGGACCCCATAAGAAGGCTCAAGGTCACCCAAGGGCAAAGGAGCGAGCTATGCTCGGAATTTCCCTACGCGATCGAATCAGAAATGAGGAGATCCAAAGGAGAACCAAAGTAACTGACAAAGCTTACAGAATCGCTAAACTGAAGTGGCTATTGGCAGGGCACATATCTCCTAGAACAGATGGCCGTTGGGTCAGTAAAGTTCTCGAGTAGCGACCGCACACCGGAAAACGTAGCGTAGGTAGGCTTCCCACGCGGTGGACCGACGACCTGGTGAAGATCACGGGAAGCCGATGAATGCGGGGAGCGCAGAACCGGTTGTCGTGGAAATCCTAGGGGAGGCCTTTGCCCAACAATGGACGTTTTTCAGCTGATATGATGAAATAATATCCGAGTACAGCTCGCTCCATCGCCCTTTGTGTAACCTTGAGCCTTTTAAGAGGCCCATAGTAAGCGACCATGTCTTAATTTCATATCACTATCTTTAGCAATATATTTTCGTTGTCATTTTAGTACGGTTCCCTTTGGGGAGAGTTAATGAGTCATTAGAAAAACGGTGGCGTCCCAAACACACCTGGTGAAGATTGATAATTTTAAACAGCTTTGCAAGTTTTATCTTGGCAACAAGGTCAATGAACCAAAAGCCTAACCACCAATCATAAAACATGCCAATCAAATCAGTCAATCCATTCGCATTCTTGCCTTCGTCGAGGCGTCACATTTTTTGCCTTGGTTTCCTATCCTTAGTTAGCTTCATGGCGACTACAACTACATAAATGGCATAAATAAATACAATAATACATAAATATTGCGTGGAAGTTGAAGCAAACTATATATATTACGCAATGGGCCCGCGTGGTCGACTAAGGCCCGACCGCCCTATTTCAGGGTAGGCTCGAGCCCCTCGGTGGGGACGTATATGAGCTGATATTATCATCATATATATTAGTACTAACATACAGTATGGACACTCCCTGCCGCTCTCTAGATTGCGACCTCACCCCCTCGTCACCCAGATTGATACAGATTGGTTTTAGTTTGGTTCTCGAACGTATGGGATTTCTCCGTGATTTTGTTTGTTCCGTCATTTGTTTTTAGAAATCTCATTTCACGACAGTTGTTACTCATCAAAATGCATCAATCCCAAAACTAACACAGGTCCAATCACAATATTCAATTCAAGTTATTTAAAGACTGAGTAAAGTGGATAAAACAGAAAAATTAAACAATATTCTTGAAGTGATAATAAATTTGTTGAATTCAAAACAATTATAAAAATATTACCGCTTTTGATGTTAATAGTATATAATGTAGAATTATTAGCAATAAGAACGCCATTGTATACTTAAGACCTATAAAACCATGCTGTAATTATTCCTTTTTTGCAATAGAGTGTTAATACATATACATATATAAAAGAGCGTCGGTGGCGTAACAGCTAGGGCCGCCGCCTCCTGTCCGGGAGGTCATGGTTCGAATCCTGCCACGTACCAATGTGATTTCGAATTAAGATTTCAAATGTACGTATATCCGACGCTCTTACGGTGAAGAAAAACATCGTAAGGAAACCTGCACTCGCCTGCGAAGAAATTCGCAGGTTGTGTGTGAAGTCGACCAACCCGCACTGGGCCCTTATGGTCGACTAAGGCCCAATAGCCCTAATTTTATGGTAGGCTCGAGCCTCTCGGTGGGGACGTATATATGAGCTGATATGATGACATACATATATACCTCAGTTTTGAGTAGGCGGGTAAAAAGTAGCCTTATTGAAAATGAGTTTGAAACTAATTAGGAATTGAACACGCACTCACAGGCACAGAAATTTAATAAAAATTCAGATAAATCTCTGACTGTTCATGAACTGAGCTCTAATGTTTGAGCCTGTTTTTTTTCAGAACCTAATCTACATATGAGTCACCACGTAACGAACTGGACTGTTATCTGATTTCAATTGCTTTTTGATCGATGGGCATTGGCAATGTTAACAGTAAAAAAATAAATGACTCTAAGGGGTGCTTTGGAACTTCGTCTGCGCAAATTTATAATCCCAAATGATAAGCCGATCATTCTGTCAAAGAAACCGGGCTTACCAAGATTCCCCAATGCAATTGGAAACTGGCTATCTTATCTCCAAGCCGGAACATATCAATGCTTGATTGTTGTTTAATGTTTGGCGACAAGGCTTATATAGAAATGTTGCCTAACTTAACTGGGAACTGGTTATCTTATCTTCAAGCCAGAACACATCGATGCTTGACGGTCGTTTGATGTTTGGCGGCAAGACTTGTAAATGTTTCGATGCAGGCTTAGAAAATACCCTATCAAACTATACTACCGATTCTTTCAAAATAAGTCTTCTCCAGGAATCGAACCTGCATCCTCCTGGTGTGAAGCAAGTACATTAAAACTACGCTACAGAGGCGGTTATAAACAATTTTTTAGGGACAAATCATACATTGCTACTACGGTGTAAAAGCTGAAGAAAAGCTGCGTATAGTAGTAAGGAAAACACAAAAGTGTTGATTCTAAAGTTTTGATAAGACTGTCTTTGAGGGTGGGTGGTGCGCAAGCCGCAATTGGCTGGCTAGCGTAGACCTACTAGAAATGAGTTTTCTCCAGATCCCTCGGGAACTATATCAGGCTATTCTGATTAGCAGTCTATCCCATTTCTACCCGCTCAACCATCTCTAAGCAAAAAAAAATCACAACAATCCTTTGCTATGTTAAGAAATCAACGTACATGTAAAAAAATCTTCAAGATTAGTTGATGAGTTGAAGCATGAAGAGGTGACAGAAAAAAAACTAACACATTTTTATATTTATAATATTAGTAAGGATGCTGGTCGTCCTTGCTAGAAATAATTTTCCAATGTTTTGATAATTTAATTAAAATTTACTTCGCAACTGGCAACATTTCTAGTACTTACTAGTGGCGCATGTAGCCCGGTCGTTCCTTTCCCTCTAATATGGTTGATGGGAGCGATGGCTAACTCTCGCGTTATACTCTTGACCAGGTGTTGTCTGTGTGAACTGACCTACTCTTATTATAGGCATTAATTGACTATCAATGATTTTTATTTATAACTTATCGTGTCATATAGTTTTCATGTTCTAACGACATAGTCTGGTTGTATCAAGGATTGAATTTTAACGTTATCAACTAATTATTGTTTCTTTCTTGATTCTTCACAAATGACATTGTTATTATTATTTAATGACTATCAGAAAGAGTGTAATTTGCACCTATTTTTAAACAAATATATTGAATTTAATTATATAATAGAGGCCACCCAAAGGGCAATGGAGCATGCTATGCTCGGAGTTTCTCTGCGTGATCGAATCAGAAACGAGGAGATCCGTAGGAGAACCAAAGTAACCGACATAGCTCTCAGAATTGCTAAACTTAAGTGGCAGTGGGCGGGGCACATTGCTCTTAGAACATATGGCCGTTGGGGCAGTAAAGTTCTCGAGTGGCGACCACGCACCGGAAAGCGTAGTGGCAGGCCTCCCACTCGGTTGACCGATGACCTGGTGAAGGTCGCGGGAAGCCGCTGGATGCGGGTAGCGCAGAACCGGTCGTCGTGGACATCCTTGGGGGAGGCCTATGTCCAGCAGTGGACGTCCTTCGGCTGATATGATATAGGTAGCACGGTAACACTCTTGTCTAGTTTTAGAATGGCACAGATGCCCACCACGCTTGGGACACTCTGTATGTACGAGTATAACGTATAACCATTTGTCAGCAGTCCCTCCGAGTAATCCAATTAGACCTCAGCAAATAAATTTTGTCACGTTATGTAAACTTTGTGACGGATCCTTGTTCCGTCCGCCTCGCGTCCGCTCCATGTGAGATGAAGATTAATTTCATTAGAAAACCAGCAACCGCCCCTGACTTTATGTGCGCTGACCACTTTATCTCTAGCTTTAAGGAGCTTATTCAGGAGAAAATACAACATTATCGTTGTATTTTTTTTTTTGATAATAAAATGCAGACATGTAGAAATGTTTGTTTGAGTAAAATATCTTATTTCCATTTGAGGTGATGACTGCATCAAAAATAAATTGTGGACTCTTAGTCACTAAATTACCCTTCAACTCTTATTTTTTTAAAAACCTTTTACTCGATTTGTTTTTCATCAAGTTGTCATTTTTTATTTTTTTTTCATCATATCAGCTCATATATGTCCCAACCGAGGGGCTCGAGCTTACCCTGAATATAGGCGATCGGGCCATAGTCGACCACGCGGGCCCAGTGCGGGTTGGTTGCCTTCACACACAACCTTCAAGTTTCTTAGCAGGCGTGTGCAGGTTTCCTCACGATGTTTTTCCTTCACCGTAAGAGCGACGGATAAACGTACATATGAAATCGAAATTCAAAAACACATTGGCTGGATTCAAACCACGACCACCCGGACAGGAGGTAGCGGCCCTTGCCATTACGCCACCGACGCTCTAAAAGGCTCTTTAAGGAGCATATTCAGTGGGAAATATAACATTATCTTTTTTTTTTGTTAGTAAAATTTAGACATATTCCTTAGAGTAAAATATCCTATTTCCATTTGGGAAGATGACTGCATCAAAAATTGATTGTGAACTCTTAGTCACTAAACTACTCTCCTTCTGATATTTTAAAAAAACCTTTTACTAAATTTTCTCCCATCAAGTTGTAAATTTTTAATTTATCAAAAGCGCAAACCTAATTTTATTTTTTATGTTTAAAACTAGCTTGTTTCCCGCGGCTTCGCCAGCTCAGACCTTGGTAAAAAAAATCTGTACCTATTCTCAGACCTACCAAATATACACAGAAAATTTCATGGAAATCCGTCCAGTCGTTTCGGAGGAGTATGGCAACTAACACTGTGACACGGAAATTTTATACAGATTATTGGTAAGCCCTCGGCATCCTCTCACCAGGTGGTAAGTGACGATGATGCCGAAGATGGAAGCGCGCTTACCAAGATTCTCCAACGCAATGGGGAACTGGCTATCGTAACTTCAAGCTGGAACACATCAATGTTGCTACCATTGATGTTTGGCGGAAAGAGTTATACAAGAAAGTGTTAGCTAGCCAGGCGGGCTAAGAAAATACCCTTTCATCAACCAAACCGAGTCTTACAAAGTTTGACTCCGCCGGGGACCGAACCCGCGATCTCCTTATGTGAAGCTAATGAGTACATAAATGATGTTGAAATGTCGTTTTTGACAGATGACAAAAACAACTTAAATAACTAAAGGTCATCATCCCTATTATAATTTTATTAATTTTGCCCGTTCAATTTCCAGTTAAGTCAAACGATTTAAAAAACATTTGAACACAGTTCTACATGGTATTCCTGTGGATATATTTTCCGCTAATCAATTTATTATGTATGTTTTTCGAGAACTAATTAATATAGCAGTAGAATTAATTAATATAGCAATAAAGTTTGGTAAGGTCAGAGAAACAGTTTCAACTTAGATGTCATTCGAGCTTTTATTTAACTTGCAATTATCGTATGTGAAAAAGTTCATCGCTTGAAAATTTGCAAATGATTTTAAAGTGACGTCCAGAAGACCGATTCAGCTGAAATTTGTTATCAAGCTAAACTCCCAGTCACAATAGGCCTTTTTGGTATTTTGAAGTTGATCCGATGATGAGTTTTGGAGATGCAATCAAGGCCCCAGGATCATCTTTTGTTTTCAAAAGAATCATAGTAAGTACTGTGACGTACTTTTTTTTTTAATTGACGATCCTGAAGTCACATATGTTCTGCCTTTTTTTAATGTAAGGCGATATTTTATAGCGTGTTTTAGTTAAATCGGTTTCTGGTTCCACCACAAAAAAAAGCCCCGCGATGCCTTCATTTCTTAATCTAGCTGTTGATTTTCGCAAAACAACGAATTTCGCTTTGTTTTGGTGACGTATATATGTCACCGTAAGATTGTAAATTCCGTTACATTATAATCTAACAGGATTTATCTCACGAGATTGTGAACTGTAACAAATTGTTCACAATTTCACTAGTGACATTACAATAACACAAAGCGAAGTGAAAAACACTAAATAAATGAGCTCGCAAAGCGAGCGATGTTAGGTTCGGTCAGGTTTTATTGATTTTACAAAGAGCCTCGCGAAGCGAAGCTCCCCCCCCCTCCCTGGGTAGCAGAATGCTTCGCAGCAGAAGAAATAATCGGTTTTATTCGGAGGTACAAGAATAGGCCGTGAAATTGTGATCCGATTCACAATTTACCGTTACAATATAATGTTACTAATGAGATTGTAATATCGCGGTTTTCACAATATCCCGGTGACATATATATCGCCAAGACTTTCTTTTAAGAAAATGGAGTTTTGGAGTAATCAAAGCTAAGTTAACTTTCTAGTTATGCACGGATGGAACTTGGAGCACGTAGGCTGATCGTTAACATACAAGTTGTTGTGTAAAACGTATATACTCACATATTAGGTCGGCGAAAAAAATTCTTTATATTTTGTATGCAAATTGAAACAGGGCAGCCAGAGCGAGCTGCATCTTGAACGTTGAAATTTGCAGACTGGAAACGCTTGAACTGTTTTGTACTGAATGATACTGCGTTAGGTTCATAATTAGCACAAATTTTATTCACGATTTGTTTTATTTTTTACTTTTTCTTAAATGAAATTTTAAAACGTTGCGAATTCCATCGTTACTTTTACTCATTTTTGTAAAAAGAAAATTTAAGAAATACGTAAAAGCTTTTTGATGTAAGCTTTTATTTGAAAAAAAGTTTTTTATATTAAATAATTTTCGAAAAACCTAAAAACTTTTAGGTACAAGCTTTTAATATTGCATTGTCACGCGATATACAAACGCATGCAAAATTTCAGCTCAATCTAACACCGGAAAGTGAGTCAAAATTAACTTGCAAGATTCCACCCGGACAAACATACATACATGGCAAATTATATAAAAGCTTATAAAAAGCCAAATGCTCCAATGAATATAAAAAATACACGGATCCAAATTTATAAAAAGATTGTCAGATCTAAAAAAAAGAGAAACAATCATAACATTAAGTTTCATAAAACAATCATAACAAAAAGTGGAGTAACGCTTGTTATATGTATGCATCTTTACCTTAAGGTGTGACCTAATGTTTCAACACGAGACAGGTCCTATCCTTCACTGTAACTGAGACAGGTCATTTGAGACATGTCACAGCACATTTCTGCATGTTGACGGTAAGTCTGCCAACGCGTAAATGTAAACAAAACTCTGCTCCGTCGTGGTTGGAGTAGAGTTTTATAAAGCCAGTGTTCAAAGCGCTAACACTACCTTTTCTTTTATCTGAGTTTTCATACGATTCTGGGACCTTGATTCTAACTCCAACGTTCATCAGATCAACTTCAAAATACCAAAACTTCGATCGCAACATTTGAACTAAACAAACATACATACAATCCAGATCAATAAAAGTTTTTTTTAAAACTAGTGTTATTTTTATTTAAGTTTCGAATTTTTACCTTTTTAATTATAATATAACCAAGCAGAGATACATTTTTTTTATTTTTTACTATCCACAATATTGATAAGCATCCCTTGGCATCATCTCACCTGATGGTAAGTGACGATGATAAAAAATCATCATTACAGCTCATATACGTCCCCACCGAGGGGCTCGAGCCTACCCTGAATCAGGGCGATTAGGCCTTAGTCGACCACGCGGGCCCAGTGCGGGTTGGTCGACTTCACACACAACCTTCGAGTTTCTTCGCAGGCGTGTGCAGGTTATATAAAAAATATAAAAAATAATAATACTAAAATAGGAAAAAACTTTTTCCCCGACCTACTAATACAGAACGACTTTTATACTCGCAAGTATACATTATACACAATATCTAATATGTTGACACTCAGCCCACGTGTTCTGAATTCCGTGCTTAACTAGGAAGTTAATTTAGCTTTGATTAAAACCGAGACTCCATCTTCTTACAGGAAATATTTGTAAGACTTACAATTTTATTTGAAACTAGCTGGGCCCGCAACTTCGTCCACATGGAGGTTTTTACTAACGATATTTACACGTTAGTAAAATAGTGAAAAGAAAACAGAAATAAAGAAATAATACTTATTAGGTCGATGAATAATACTTAATACGTAAGAGAGAGCAGTTGTTCGCATTAGTATCAAATGCAATAAATTTTATCTGGTTCCTTAGATCAAAATAACAGCGATTCAGATCTGAAAGGAATTAAGACCATGCTTTCGATCAATTAGGTAAGGCTGTTTGTGCGCGTGGTAGCTTGGTGAACCGTTCTAGAAATGCATACTTTTGATTTTCCCACGGGAACTCTTAAATTTTCCGGAATAAGAAGTATCCTATATGTGAACGCGGGCTATAAGGAACCACAATACAAAATTTCATCAAAATCGGCTTGGTAGTTTTTGCGTGGTGCGTGAACATACTGACAGACAAAAATTCAAAAAGTTGTTGTTTTAGCGTCTATAACGTTAGTAATGTCCACCACAGTTATTATTTTTCAAAAATATTTAATGTACAGACACGGACCCGTTACAGTTTTAATATATGTAATAAAAGATGACCTTGTGACCGTGACTTTTTCCGCTAGGATAGTATTTTCAACCGACTCCAAAGAATATTTTAATATCGTTGTAGTACTTTTTTAAAAAATTAACAAAAATTAAAAAAAATATGCAAAATTGTACTTAGTTGTTGCGATAGAAGTCGGTTTTTTAACGTGTTTAGTGTTTCAAATAATTAAGACTGTACTAGCGGCTTCACTCCCGAAGACATTCTTCATACCCATCTTCAAAAGTGTGTGGTGCACGGTGCGCGCCGGCGGAAATTAGTTTTTTCCGGATCCCTTAGAAACTGTATCAGGCTATTGACTAGTATTTATACCAGTACTAACGTACAGTATGGCTATCGTATATTCCTGCCTTTTCTCTAGATTTAGACCTAACACCCCCGTTACCCAGATCACACTCCGGACACTACATACAACGGTCGTGAAATGAATTTTCTAAAAGAAAAAGGAGCAAACAAAATTCAATACGATCGAGAATCAAACTATAACCAATCTGTATCAATCTGCGTCACGAGGGGGCGAGGTCGGAATCTAGAGAGCGGCAGGATACATACTGTACGATAGTACTAATATATACAGTGTGACTTGTAAGTAGTGCAAATCCTTTTAAGGGGATAAACTATATCTAATTTGCAACAGAAGAAGTCATATTAACTGAGGGTCGGAAATCAACGGTTTTCGAGTCGAAGCCAATTTAATTTTAAAATTTTCATACAAAATTTTAAAATTAAATGGGCTTTAACTCGAAAACCGTTAAATTCCGACCCCCAGTTAATATGACTTTTTCTATTGAAAATTAGATGTAGTTTGTCCCCTTAAAAGGATTTGCACCAGTCACCTTGTATACTTTGCCCAGATTAATTAAGATTAATACTTAGTTTGGTAGTAGGACGTAAGTAAAGGATTTCGAAGTGATTAAATTTGTATCTTCGTCTGTTTTTAGAAATATTCATTTCTCACCCGTCCGTGGTGTGCACTCACAGACAAGAGTTTGTGCAAAAAATAACATCTCTCCGTTCTCTGTTATGGTGTAGAATAATTAGAAACCTCGAATACGTTCGCAATCGGTTAAATAGTTTTTAGCGTGAAAAAGAAATAAACAAACAGACAGACATACTTTATTTTGTAAATTTATTTTTATAAAAAGATTTCCTTTCTCATTTTATGTCATCATATCAGCCAAAAAAATCTTACAATTCTGGACAAAGGCCTCCCATTTTATGTAATAATCACTAATTAATGGAATTAAGTCTTTAGACAACACTTCTTTGTAAAAATCATGTTTTAACAGATTCATGATTCATTGCTTTACGTTCTGAAATACAACAAGGAGAAAAAAAATTCGTGGTTAATTGACGAAGCAGGAAAAAGGAACAAAGTGTTTATTAAAATTGTCGCAAAAAGTATTGAAAGCAACTTACTTTCTAAATCATTTTAATTTATTTTGTGCTCCTCAATCTTAGTTACAATAAGATGCTTATCTTCATTATTATGCTTTTTCCCTTTTGTATTAACTGCTGTGTAAATTTTCATATTGATACAGCATATCGATTTAAGATAATACAATTTGTCATTTTGATGGTACAGCAATTACTCGATGTCATCATCATATCAGCCGAAGGAAGTCCACTGCTGGACATAGGCCTCCCCCAAGGATCTCCACGACGACCGGTTCTGCGCTGCCCGCATCCAGCGGCTTCCCGCGACCTTCACCAGGTCATCGGTCCACCGAGTGGGAGGCCTGCCTACAGTACGCTTTCCGGTGCGTGGTCGCCATTCGAGAACTTTACTGCCCCAACGGCCATCTGTTCTACGAGCAATGTGCCCCGCCCACTGCAACTTAAGTTTAGCAATTCTGAGAGCTATGTCGGTTACTTTGGTTCTCTTACGGATCTCCTCGATGTAATAATATTTTATTTTTTTTTTTCTCTTGCTCGTTTGAAATTGTTTTAAATAACATTTTTTATGGCCAAGTAGCATGTTTTATGGGAAAACATCCTAAGTTTATCGACTATAACTCCTACACTTAGAAGCCTACTTGGCCGTGATATTTTTCCTTTTAAATAAATTAAATGCCCTAAGGCTCGAGTCTACCCTGAATTAGGGCGATGAGTTTCTTCGCAGATGTGTGCAGGTTTCCTCACGATGTTTTCCTTCACCCTGAGAACGTCGAATAAACATCACAAAATTGTATGAGATAGCGTGACTACGCATTCCAACATAAAATTTCATACAAAAATAATTATTGCGCGTCAGGTTGCGTAGTTACGCCTATAGCGGTCGCACCTTCACTAAAAAAAAAACCGCCCAAGTGCGAGTCAGAATCGCGCACAAAGGGTTCCGTACCATCATACTAGATGGCGCTAGTTTCTCCACGTTTCAAAAATTAAACACGATTTTTCGTATTTTTAGTATTTGCTGTTATAGCGGCAACAGAAATACATCATGCGTGAAAATTTCAACTGTCTACCTGTCACAGTTCATGAAATACAGCCTGGTGACAAACAGACAGACAGACAGACGGAAGGACAGCGGATTCTTAGTAATAGGTTCCCGTTTACTCTTTGAGTACGGATTAACCCCAAAAAAATTAATAGTGTTGCGTTGCCGCCCTTGCGCGCCGAGCCCGATGTTTCTTGAATTAATTTGATAATTGTTTCCTCGCTAATGAAGAATTACTTTACAAGTTTGGGCCGAAATAACAATTAACAGTTTTATTTAGTTAAAATTTTAAAATTACTCAGTTTCGGTCATCTTGTCTTTCCAATATAACTCGTCCACAAATTGTTTTATTTCCAGCCTTGACAGTAATGTCAAAGTATAACCTGTCTCGCACAAAACGCCCACCCTGGGCAAAAAGCGCCCGCAAAATGAACAAATTTTAATGATTATTTTTAATTGATAGTTAAAGTCTCCAGGGTGGTCTTATGTAAGTTTCATCAAAATCGGTTAAGTTTTTGTTCAGAAAATCAACAAATCAAATGCATTAAAAAACCGACTTCCATCGCAAGCCTTACTACAATTTTGCATTATTATCTTTGGTTTTGTTTATTTGTCAACTCTTAATTGTATGCATTAAAAAAATACAGTTATTTTAATAGTACTAACATACAGTATGGACACTTCCTGCCGCTCTCTAGATTCCGACGAGTGACGAGGGGCACCCAGATTGGTTGTAGTTTGGTTCTCGAACGTATAGGATTTCGCCGTGATTTTGTTTGCTCCATCATTTGTTTTTAGAAATGTCATTTCAAGTGTATACAGTGTCCGGGGTGTGGTAATGACGTATTGTAAAGAAACTTTTGCAGCTCATTCTAAAAGTACCGCAGAAAAAACTTTTTCAAAAATTTCAAAAGGAAAGGCCGTGCGCCATCTATGTTTTAGTAGCAGAACAACGAAAGAGACTTCAAAACATCGTCAAACTACCGTGCTGCCATCTATAGCTTTTCACGAACACTTCTAGGGGTTGGTAAAGCCTCGAAAAGTGCGTGAAGACTTTGCGTATAGATTACTGTACATTGCCGTAGGAGGGCGATACAGGAATCGTTTGTATTCGTTTATTTTTTTGTTGCCGCACATTGAGCCGTCAGCTAACTTGAAATTCGCCCGGTCAAAAAGCAAGCCCCTTTCTCTTCTATAAAAAATTGACAGAGATAGACTGAAAACAGTGAAATATCTATCTCTGTCTGTTACATTGCACAGAAAATATGGAGGAATTGCGTTTCGACCGGAAGGACCTCCGGTTTCCGGACCGCCAGGTTTGTGGCAACGCTTACTTACATGTTAGTAATTCTGTTGCGATTAATATAAAACTATCTTTGGCCTGCGGCTTCGTCCGCGTGAATGTCGTTTTATCTTTAATCGGGGCAGCACATTCTCGATATCTACGCGGCCAAAGCCGCAGGCACCTGCTCTTTAATGGTAGTTTCTTGTTGGAACACAGCTGAAGATGATGTCCAAAAATAATCGCTGACAATTTATTAAAGAAGTTTTATTTGTATTTACTGGCATAAGTGAAAAATTTATCCAAAAATGAGTCACTTAACCTCTATTATCGTGTGGCACAATTGACCGTGCTATCCAAGTGATAGACGATGGCGGTTGACTGGTGTTAGCATCACCTGCGGTCACGTGTACGGCATTTAGATTTACACCTACGGACGTGTGCAACGCGACCTTCATACATATCTGGAATTAGATGTGTAGGATTCCTCACGATGTTTTTCTTCACCGATAAAGCAATCCATAATAATGTACGTAAGTTTAAAAAAACTCAGTGGTACATTGGCCGTCCGGGCTTGAGCCCGGGACCTCTGGTTAAGAGTACCGAGTCGTTACCGATTGAGCCACCTACTCTTATCATATAATATATCCTGTTTGACACATCGTCGTTAAGAAAATAAGAACTGTTTTTTTTGTGCATTTTATATTTTTATTTTTATTTTGTTCTACATAAAACTACTCTCCGCTACACTAAACAACACTGAAACCACAGCTAAAACACAGACAATTAATAACTGAAAATAAGGTACTTTACACAAATTTTCTTACTGACATGTTATAACGATAATAGGGATGACGACAGCATCAGAAATAAATTATTAACTCTTGATTACATAATTGCCCTCCTACTTAAACTTCGGAAAACCTTACTCGTTTTGTTTTCCATCAAGTCTTCGATTTTTAATTAACTAAAATCAAAAAATGAGTACATAAATGACGCTGCAAAACTATGACGTCATGCCTAGGTATTTGAAACATTTTTAGAACAAAATATCGTTTTAGCCAGGATGATAAAAAGTAAATCAGGTAACTAGCATTCGCCATCCCTATTGCTATTACTAAGACACTAAGTAAGTATTTACTTACCCTTAATTAAGTAGAATTAACCCCTACAGCGCTAAAATATCTATGTTAACCTTCTGTTTTGATGTGTATTTGTCTCCAACCCTAAACCAGCCTATTGTTTCAGATGTACAAACTGTTTGATGTGATAATAAATGTGGGAACTGTACCCAGCTAGTCCTACCTCACCCCAAGACCCAAATGCCTCGGCTATCGACATGCCCCAGTGTTCCTCACCTCGACTTCGCCACTACAGGTTCCTACCCAGTACCGTAGCATGAACTCCATCCATCAGACTCAACCCATACAGCCTTCTACTGCCTATATTTATTTTGGATTTCACTAAGGTCCGATGTCCTATCTATAGCACTTAAAGTTGATAAAAAAATTATAGGCCTTAAGGCGCTTAGATCACTCAATCCGAGCAGGTTGATACGTGTTTCAATAATATCGAACGAAAACTATTCATTTTAAGTTTAAATCTAATCAATGAGGGCTTCAACGCGGCTGTTACGTTGAAACCGAACGCCCTATTCTCGATTTTTACGTGTTTTTATTACTTTTCATAACTTTCAAATAAATTTAAAAAGATGTGTTCAATTAAAATAAAAGTTCTTAAAGTCACCGATTTTTGTGTGTTGGTTTCATTCAATATTAACGTTTTGTTTTCGAGAAACTTTGCAATTAATGCCAAAAACAGGGTCTACGGTATATTTTTAAAATGGTATTCAATTAAATCGTTTTTTTATTATTTTAAGTATGTAATATATTTTTTCCATGGTGATAGCTTTACACAGTCTTTCAATAGTTTGAATTGAACACTGTCATTTGACCCATCTTAGGGCCTTAATACATTCGCGACTACACGTACGCGTCGCTACTACGGCGTAGATACCCCATGTCTACGCTTCGTAGTAAAGAGGACAGTAGAATCTTTGAACCGCAATACCAATGCTGTTTAAGAGGAAACGCGGTCTAAAGAATAGGTTTTTGAATAAAATGTTGATGTCTCCCTCCCCCAAACCTCTTCGTATACAGCAAGAAAGGGAGAACTGCAGCGCAGAACGATAATAGGCACTAAAATTGACCAAAACAGCATTTCGTAGTCCCCTATTTCGTCCTCCAAAACTTGAGCAATAATAAAAAAAAAATCGAAAATAATTTAAAAAACGCTATACTTATGCTTCCATGTATTCATTTTATTGTTAATATGCGTGTTTTTTTTTGGCGGATGTCTGAAAATGACCTTTTTTAATTCTCAGTTTTTGTAGGCTCTCTACTTCCTATTATAATTAGAATATGGGAAAAAGCAAAACATAGGGGCATGGCCATGGTAGATCTATATAGCAAACCTATGTTTGATGGAAAAAATATTTTTGCTCTATTGCCATTATTCTGGGACGAAGCAGGGAACTACATTTGTGTGGAAAAAAAGGCGCCCGCGTTTCCTTTTAAGGCCCTATTAATGTAAATTCACTACAGATTTCTTGAAAACAGTTTGACGATTAGCAGTCTCAGTTAACGGATCGTATACTTTATCAGATCTTGTAATGGTAAAAAAACATGTCCCTTTAATCCTTTAAATAGAACTTCGGGCCTTAGGTCGATAGCATATAGCGTACCACTCCATCCTACTGTGCACCTAACTATGGCATGGAATCCAAGCCAAAGAGTTCCTTTAATATCTCCAGAGAGAAATTCTTTCACGTAATTGGCCACATTTGAGTATGCCATACGTACGGCATACTCCTCTTCATAAGTTGCTGAAGTGAAAGTGAGACAAATATATGTAAAGTGTAACTTTCTTAGAGTCCATCTTCTCAGATACGTATCAGATCAAGAAAATAAAATCATCTTTCGATATTTTTCACCATTTCGTTTCTTTTATCATAATAATATAACTTGTATTTAAACATGTTTCTTCCTATTAAGGCCCATCTCGGGTCTTATATTTCATCTTTTACTTGTAATTAAACTCCAATCACCTGATAACACGCTTCTAATTCAACCCACGCCCAATTTACTACCTACCGAACTTACGAAGTCGTGTTACACATGACTCCACTTTGCTATCAAGCAGTATAAAATCATTTCGTGTCTAGAGATTTTAAAGGAACTCTGTGCGCCTAGCATGTTACCGAAGGCATGAATCTAATTGTAGAGATGTGTTTGCTTGCTTTGATTTGTGTTCCTAATATAAACTAAGTACCTACTCTTTATATAGAGGCGTACATAAATTGGCGTTTCTTAATATTAGGAGCTGTAACTGGAACTTTTTCTATAAGGTACCCAAATCAGTTTTAAAAGGTACCAATGTAATTCCAGGGAATTCTCAGTAAGGTTTTGGACTCACCATACAAAAATACACTAAATTGGTCAAACGGCTGATCGATTTGTATGAAGATGTAAGGAAATAAAGTAAATTAGTCAAGTAATTTTTTTTTATAAAAAACGTAACTGTCAAAGATGATCTATTTTTAGTGTGCGTAAAAAAAAAGAATTGTCAAAATGTCGTCCTGAATTACCATATACTCACCTTACAAAGAGAAAAAGTTTTAACATTTTTTTAATAAAAATAGAACTATGAGTTTTTGGAAAAAGTTTTTCAGTATGGTTTAATTTATGTGACTGCTCCTATACCAATTTTGTAACACTCTGTATACAAACTTACTTTTTAATAAACTAGTCTACGCATCGTCTTCCTTTGGGATAATTTCTAACTAGTTAATTGGTAATTTGAAGACTTTGTTGAAACTTAAGTGACAGTGGGCGGGTCACTTAGCTCGTAGAACAGATGGCCGTTGGGGCAGTAAAGTTCTCTAGTGACGACCGTGCACCGCAAAATGATGCGTAGGAAGGCCTCCCACTAGGTGGACCGATCACCGTAGGTAGCGGGAAGTCACTGGATGCGGGCAGCGAAGGACCGTCGTTGTGTATATCTTTGGTAGAGGCCTTTGTCCAGCAGCGGACGTCCTTCAGCTGATATGTTTATAATGAAGATGTTGGAGATGACGTTGAAGACTTTTGCCTGTTTTGGTATGTATAACCGGTAGAATTCAGAGGTGAGCATATTTCAAGTAGAGTAAAGAAAAAACACATTAATTATTTGTATGTAACAATTTCTAGTTGTAGAAGTAGGGTATTTAGAACAAGTACAAGCACAGTCCTGCATATACACGATTAATAGTATTTATAACTTGAATATAATTATAGATCGCGGCATCTAAGTTGAACAGTGTGCAGTGTCTCATTTTCATGTCTCGATCGAAGTGCGGGACACGGGCGTTGTGCGAACTATCGAACGCGTAACCCGCGCTACATCAGCGTAACCCTCGTTACACCCGCGTAACCCTCTTTACACCAGCGTAACCGCCATTTTTGTTCAACTTATACGCCGCGAATTATAACATAATCTAGGACACACGAGTAAGTAGATACTAAGTATAATACCTAGCAAAATTAAAAAGTAGGTACTTATGTCAGTAATGGAGTTTAACTTAAGATTTTAAATACATAATGCACATAATATCACTGTATTATAAGCACTTACATTTTGTTGATTATAGATGAGATAGTATTTTTTTTTATCTGCAAAACCGGAAAATATCTGGCATGTGTTGTGGTCAAATACAACACTTTTGATTGGCTAGGGATGTTTTAAGATTATTTTAACATATAATTTTGAAAAACCTTATAGCTTTTTGGTACAAGCTTTTATTTGAAAAGAGTTTATATGTTAAAAAAGCCAAATGCTCATAGGATTATAAAAAATACACGGTTCCAAACTCAAAAAAGACTGTTTCATAAAGGTTTGATACGATTCTTTTGAAAATAAAATACTGAAAAAAGAACATAAATTCATTTTGGAAAATACACTGTTTAAACACAAATGTAAATACTACGTGGATTTGTTATTTCGCGCACCGTGGCTTGTTTGAATTAGGTATGCGCGCGCCAGGGAGGTATTAATAATACAAACTTATTTTAATTTGCTTACAAAAACAAATAATTTGATGAAAGTTGAAACGTTTAATTACTATATTTTAATTAACACAATTTAATTTATTTACAAAATTGCGACAACTTTGTATAATTCATACATCTCTTTTGCTCCTTAATACAGTACGCGTTTATAATAAGCTGTATATATGATGATCCTAAAAGCGGTACAATAAATTTCGTTTTACGATCTAGTGTGTTAAATTAAAATCTAAACTTTCAAATAAAGAAAACATTCAAGATGGGCTAGTGTTATATTAACCCCACAGAGGTAAAAAAAATTCGCTCCGCTTAAACTTTACTCATTCAATTTTTAAGAATAAAAGAATATATATTATTATATTATCATCATCATCATGTCAGCCGAAAGATGTCCAATGCTGAACAAAGGCCTCCCCCAAGGATTTCCAATTCTATTATAAAGCCAATATAATGAAAATAGGTAGGTACTTGTTTAAGTTAGGAACACGTGGAACGCCCCCCTTTGTTGTTGATGTTCCACCTTTTCGCACGAAGCGTTACGCTTCCTCATTTATTACGCGTACAGCGAAGGAGTGGAACTTCTTGCCTGCGTCAATGTTTCAATTGATTGGAGATCTTCAAGGCAAGAGTGAATAGGCATTATTTGAGTTTGCGTGTACCATCCTCGACTGCATCATCACTTATCATCAGGGGAGTTTCAGTCAAAAGCGCTCAAAATTTTATTTAAAAAAAATATTTTTTTTTAATTCACTATTGGTAAGCCGCTGGATGCGGGCAGCGCAGAACCGGTCGTCGTGGAGATCCTTGGGGGAGGCCTATGTCCAGCAGTGGACTTCCTTCGGCTGATATGATGATGATGAAGCCCTTGGCATTATCTCACCTGATGGTAAGTGACGATGATGACCTGTTTTACCTGTTATAGTTTAAAAAATACAGAAAATATCTGAAATTACTAATCTCGTATAAGCCAGAAGAATATAAGGCGGTAATATTACAGATTTTCTTTAATTTTGACGTCAATTACTCCTAAAAGATAGAAAACCGTAGGTTGAAAAAGAATACCTTCATTGTTGATGATGTGCCTTAAAGTCAAAAGCTATAAGAAACACGATTGAGCAGTTTTGGCTCGATAGAAAAAAAAACGGTAATTTAAAAAACTAAAAAACCCGCCTGCGTTTCTTTGTAATTTGGAAATGAAAAACCCTAAAACAAGAAAGTCGTCATACCCGATTGCACTTAACTTAAGAAAAATTGAGCAGTCGGGACCCATTCTAGAAAGTCAGCCGTCTAGTCAGTATATTGGAGTAATCTGCAATGTAATATAGGTATGTGCTCTCAATTCACTAAGCCTCCATTTCTAGAATGGGTCCCGACTGCTACAATTTTTCTTAAGTTAAGTGCAATCGGGTATGACGACTTTCTTGTTTTAGGGTTTTTCATTTCCAAATTACAAAGAAACGCAGGCGGGTTTTTTAGTTTTTTAAATTACCGTTTTTTATTTTATTCATTTTTTTAGTTTTATTATTGAATGAGTTCATTTGAATTTGGCGCCAAAAATCCGCCATTTTGTTTTTATTTATTTTGATATACCCAGTGTCATTCTCACAGTAAAAAAGTATCTAACGACAACCCTCAAGCTATAATTAATCGAGCCGTTCAGGCTGCAGAGCGTGTCAAACATTTGAATTTTGCGCCAAAAATCCGCCATTTTGTTTTTTTTATTTTGATATACCCAGTGTCACTCTCACAGTAAATACGAATCTAACGACACGTCTAAAGCTAAAATCCATCCAGCCGTTCAGGCTGCAGAGCGTGCCAAACAATTATACATACAAACATACATACAAACATACATACAAACATACATACATACATACATACTCTCGAAAAACATAACCCTCCTTCTGGCGCAGTCGGGTAAAAAAAACCAAAGATAGGTCTACACCGTTACTTTCAACTCTAGTTATGACTAATATTTTGAAGTATAAATTTTAAAAAATATACCTCAATATTTTTTATGATAATACAAAGTGAGTAATGTTATTATTTTTTATACTTTTATTGTAGTTTTGATTTACTCTAAAAACCATTTAAAAATTTAAAAAGTGTGGATATTTTCTTTACTCTTTACACGTTAAGAAGAAGATAGAGACAACTGTTCCAAACAATACCTCGCCCTAACTTTTTTCGATTGATATGATGATGATAAAGATGATGACTTATCTCGTATCTTACAAAACTGAAGAACTGTCCCGAAAGCTGGAACTCATTTCACCCATGACATGACTTAAAAATAAATCTAGGTACCTAACTAAATACATATAGTTATGTCACTATTCACAAGAGCGTCGGTGGCGTAACGGCTAGGGCCGCCGCCTCCTGTCCGGGAGATCGTGGTTCGAATCCTTCCACGTACCAAAGTGATTTCGAATTTAGATTTCATACGTACGGTTATCTGACGCTCTTACGGTGAAGGAAAACATCGTGAGAAAACCTGCACACGCCTGCGGAGAATATCGCAGGTTGTGTGTGAAGTCGACCAACCCGCACTTGGCCCGCGTGGTCAACTTCTTAGGCCCTAATTCAGGGTAGGCTCGAGCCCCTCGGTGGGGACGTATATGAGCTGATAAGATATAAGATGATATAAATCCTACTAATATTATAAATGTGAAAGTTTGTATGGATATTTGTTACTCATTCACGCTTCAACCACTGGACGGATCGGGATGAAACTTGGCACCACGCGGTCGACTAAGGCCCGATCGCCCTAATTCAGGGTAGGCTCGAACCCCTCGGTGGGGACGTATATGAGCTGATATGATGACCTAACTAAGTACATATAGTTATCTCGGGTTATGTTACTATTCGCTACTTCATATGTACTTACTTACATATTATAATGTAAGTATCTAAGTTTCCACTTCGCCAAGTGGCGGAAACAACATCGCACAAGTCCTCGAAAGGGTATTCATTCAGTATTCATTCAGCCGAAGTTCCGGTAGATAGGCTTTATCACTGTTATGGCAAACGTTTGTCGACAACTATAGGGACATAGTTAGGTAGACATATTATTATATTGTACTAGCTGTTTCCCGCGGCTTCAACCGTGTGGACATCGTTTCTAGGGCTTTTTAAGGGTGCGCAGCGCGCGAGCCGCAAGCGGCTAGCGAGCGTAAAAAAAAGTAGTCTATGTGTTAATCCAGGTCCTAATCTGTCTACCTACCAAATTTCAGCCTAATCCGTTAACATACATACATCCAACATCCATACATTCTTACAAAATTTCGCGTTTATAATATTAGTAGGATAGAATTTCGCAGCTCGTAGAACTTAAGCCGTTGGGACAGTTAAGTTCTTGAGTGGTGACCGCGCACGGAAATCGTAGCGTAGACAGGCCTCCTATTAGGTGGACTGACGAGTCGACCTGGTAAAGGTCGCGCGAACCCGCTGGATGCGGGCAGCCCAGGACTGGTGGTTGAGGATATTCTTGGAGGACGCCTTTGTCCAGCAGTGAACGTCCTTCGGCTGATATGCTGATGATGACGATGATAACAACTTCGAGTAGAAATTTAAGTGTCTATTATTATTCTTGATTGGCTTTCAATTTTTTGTAGCAAGTTAACGAAAAAAGCTCATATAAGACAAAAAAAATACTATAATTCTTTTTAAAACCAAGCATTATTTCATGATGACAGGATCATTATATCAGCTCATATACGTACCCACCGAGGGACTCGAGCTTACCCTGAATTAGGGCGATAGGGATTTAGTCGACCACGCGAGCCCAGTGCGGGTTGATCGACTTCACACACAACCTGCGAGTTTTCTCCGCAGGCGTGTGCAGGTTTCCTCACGATGTTTTTCCTTCACCGTAAGAGCGTCGGATAAACGTACATATGAAACCTAAATTCGAAATCACATTGGTACGTGGCAGGATTCGAACCATGACCTTCCGGACAGGAGGCGGCTGCCCTAGCCGTTACGCCACCGACGCTCAGGATAAAATTGCAAAATACATAATATAATATCCTTCAACTTGAACAATATGCGATATCGGTAACTCCCAAAGCAATTGATTATAGATAATGCAATTCATATTGGTGAATGGTGACACAGTATGGGAGCGGTTATTTATTGCCTGACATGATATATTTACTTATCGGATCAGCCATGCGGATACAAGGGCAGATACGTACGTACGGGCTCGAGATATTCAGACGCTGGCTGTCGACTCGCCAAAAAGGACATGCTTTCCAAATTTTCCGACATGTATTTCGGCAATAACAAAGCGTAAGATCGACTAATTAAAAGCTTGTAAATTTTGTCAGTAAAAGTCATCCCCACTACTGTAATTAACATTTTATTTATTCATTTCATTTATTTTATTCATTTTATTTATTTTACTTACTTATTCATTTTATTTACTTTATTTATTATATTCATTTTGTTTATTTTATTCATTTTATTTTATTTTATTCATTTTATTCGTTTTATTAGTTTTATTCGTTTTATTTTTTTTATTCGTTTTATTCATTTTGTTCATTGTATTCATTTTACTCGTTTTATTTATGGTATTTATTTTATTCATTTTATTTGTTTCATTTATTTTATTTAAATTTTTATTTTAACTATTTTAATTGTCTTATTTATTTTATTTTTTCTATTTATTTTATTTATTTTTGTACTTATTTATTTTATTTTATTCGAAAAACAAACAGTGATACATATCTTAATAGTTAACTTGAATAGCAACTAAACACCATTTAAATGTTCACCATTTAAAAACATCATGAACTAAGATCTCACCTGTATTCATTGGTACTTTAAGCTAGTAATCGACCGTGTTTAATGAAGTTTCTTAACCTACACGTGTATTTGTTGACATATCAATATTCTTTCTTACTTTCATGTAACCCTAAAGATTTTATAGCATATTATTCTGTCACGTTTCTTATACATTTTTTCCTTGACAGGACAATGACGGCAATATGTTTCGTTTGCAACCTGCCGATACTGTCTCACCAAGTGGGGCTGGTCTGGGCGGGCGGGAACGGCTGGGACGAGCTGACCAGGTCGACTCTCGAGGAGAACACCCTGAAGCAAAGACTCGGCAGCCGGAGAGACTCTGCGGCGCAAGTGTCGTGCCTCTCGCCACCGGAGCCCGACGACCAGCCAAGAAGTGAGAATTTGTTTCCTTTTATTTGCATGTCGACTATCTTCGCATAACTTCGTCATTTCCTCAGCAGATGCGTATCATGAAAGAGAGTATTCACTATATCGTTTCCCATACAAACTTAATTTTACTACTTCTTGAAAATGGATGGGCTGATTCTAATGAAACTTGATACACATAAGAAAGTCACGACATTCTAGTTTGTGGGTCTTTTTTAAAATAATTGTAAACGCTAAAGACGTTAAAAAACCGACTTCCATTGCAACAACTTAGTACATTTTTGCATTATTATTTTTTGTTTTTGTTAATTTTCTAATAAAGTACTACACCGATTTTGATAAAATTTATATGGGACCACACGGGAATCACTAGCTTTCAAATAAAAAAAAGAATCATAAAAATCGGTTAACCCAGTCAAAAGCTATGCGGTAACAAACATAAAAAAATAAAAACATACAGACGAATTGAGAACCTCCTCCTTTTTGGAAGTCGCTTGATAATAAATATATTTCGAAAGTGTAATCTATCCATAAACTAGAATTTCGTAACTTGCTTTTGTATGTATCATTAGAATCGGCCTATCAATTTTCAAGAAGTAGGATTTTTAAGTTTGTATGGGAAACGGTTTTGTGAATACCCTCTGAAATGTATCAGTGTTCTAAAGTGTCGGATTTTGTTTTGTTTCATACGTAACCTGGGTGATTTTGTATGTAATCTTAACTTCACCTGATTAAAGGCACTTGAAATTTGGATAATCTTTTTCATTCAATTGATTCGTATCAATAACTTTAGCAATTTCAAGACCCTTGATCTACTTAGCTACTTATGTTAGGTCTCTCTCTCTCTCTCCTATCGTGTGGCACAATTAAACATGATATCCAAGGGATAGATAGTCGTTGCCTGGTGTTGCACTTAGCATCACCCGCGGTCTCGTGTAGGGCATTTAAATTAACACCTGCGGACGTGTGCAACGCGCCCTTCATACACATCTGGAATCAGGAGTGCAGGTTTCCTCACGATGTTTACCTTCACCGTCAAAGCAATCGGTAAGTATATGTACGTAAGTTTCGAAAAACTCAATGGTATATTGGCCGTCCGGATGTTAGGTACTGGCTATGGATTATCTTTTTTTTTTTCATTTTATTTATTGTCCTTCTGTAGGTGGTCCTCGTCGCCGTAGGTCCTCTCTGGCCCAACTCACGGACCTTCTTCGCGAGTGGGGCGGCGGAGGCAGCGCCCCGCGCCGTCAGCGCGCGCCCCTCTCCCGCCGCGAGACCCTCGCCGACCTCGCACGTTCCCTACCCTGGGTGCGCCACGAGCCCCCGCCTCGGAGGCGAAGAGACTCCTCAGCAGACTCCGGGATCAAATCTATGGCGTCAAAGCGCAGAGACTCCAAAGTGGCACCTCCTCAAGACTTCCACACAGACTTGCCCAGCTGGGATCGCCGAGACTCGACCACTGTTAAGGCACCTAGAGAACGAAGACATAAAAGACGAGGATCCGGTGAGGAACAAAAAGAAAGACGGGATTCCATTGATGGACATAAACGTCGCGATTCAGTAGCTGCTCCTCCTAGAGTCGTGGCTGCTCATAGAAAAAGAAGGGCATCACCACCTACTCCAGCGCCGCCATCTTTTGTAGATGTCGCATCCGATCCAGGTCCTTCAACACAACCACCGTCTGTTACTATTGTCTCTATTCACGAGCCAAGTCGGTCAGATGGAGAATGTCAACCAATGATGACGATGCCCACTATCATCACGTCCGCTGTGACACCGTCGCCAACTTCTCCGACAGTACCGACAAACACATCACAGGCCACAATGATGTCTCAAACAACTCAGTCGGTACAAGCAACTCAAGCAACCCCGTCTCCTGTTCCTTCTGGCCGGAGTCTAGGCAGTCGTCGAGATTCGACAACACAGTGTGGACGAACTAGAAGGGATTCTCGAGCTGCTGCGAGTCCAGAACGGAGATTGGGTCGCTTGCAGCGACAAGCTACTGCTTTTGATGACCCTAATGGACCACCTGGTACAAGGCGCAGAGATTCAGGGCCATCATTGGGCCCTGATGATGAAGGTCGCGCTCGAAGAGATTCTCTAAGTCCCGATTCAGCCCGACCAAGGCGAGATCGATCTCAACTGAGTCCCGACCGTGCAGGTGGTGGTGAATTGAGTCCCTCAGCGGCAAGGCGTAGAAGTAGATTACGAAGACAAGCGTCCTGTGCAAGGATGGGCCGCGCTCGTAGTCCAGAGTCAAGCTCGTGTTCCAGTCGCGATCCAAGTCCCTGTGCTCGACCGCCTGAGAGAACTATGATAAGGAGACAGTCGACCACCGAAGAGATTTTAATAGCTCGTGGTTTCCGCCGTCAGTCTACCACAGAAGAGATGATAAGGTGTCGTAACTTTAGGCGTCAAAGTTCGCAGAGTGATGATGCCTGCATGAGAGCGCGCGGGCGACGTGACTCTTCTACGCAGATAATCGACGGCACCATAGGAACCATGACAGTGGAAACTACTAGCACCTTCTTTGACTCCAGCACACAAACAGGTAAATAAAATACATACGATATCTACGTGTTGTGAATAGTTCATCAGTAAAATTTGGCCTTTTCATCATTAATTAGAGCAATTTCGTCAACTATTCTGTCTGCAGTAAACAAACGCCCTGTAATTGTGAGTTACACGAATTAATTTTAATCAACATTAACACGTATATAATAAATAAGTTTGATTTACCTAAATCCCTGACGGCTTGATCTTTATCCTACCTAACGTATATTTAAAAGAATGAAAGTTACGGCGCGATGAACTCTCAGATCCGCGACGAACGTGAGCAGCATCACAACGGTAATGGCAATTCCATCCGTACACTACTCACATTACAAAAGCCGTTGCCACGTGCTCGGCCCCCGCCCCCTTTCAGCGACCAATCGATTCGCGCGAAGCTTAGTCGTCTCCCTCGCGCTTGTCACGGCCGCCCTGTTTTACCGACAGGATGGAGGCTCGAAGGGCTGCACCTTCTGTCAAAGGTGCACAGTGGCGCCGCTCCCGGAAAACGAGTGTTCCTCACGGACAAGCGCTTTTGACGGGCAGCTTTCGTGAAGTTTGTACCAAATTGAGATGAGCTGCGCCCAGCGCAGGCTCGCCCGCGATGTCATCTGTTCCGGTCGCTGCCATGTTTACTATCAGGTTGAAAGTGAACTTGAGGCTCGGACGATAACCTCAATACGATAACAGCATAATCCGTGAAAATACCAACACCAAGACGTTACAACGAATGTAATCCCGATTGTCAAGTTCGGTATCGAAAAGTCCAAACGCGCTTTTTCTCATTTCGTCCATAATTTGCTCGTATCGCTTTATAGAATGAATATTTTATTATTGCATATTTTACTGTTTAACTGGTGGTGTAAGAGTTCATTGTGATATTGCGTGACAACGGGTAAAGTGAAACTTAGAATACATGAAAATATAGGTGTTTCAACTGAAGAACTGAAAGACTTTTTAGATAACCTTTTATTAATAGTAAACAAAACACCAAATCTTATCATAAATAGTTTGATTAGTGTAAAGAGAAATCGTGTACATATTAAGTATATAAAATATATACTTAGATTTCCTAATTCTGAAGAAATCAACTGTGAACGCCTTCAAGCTGAAACGATACGGTAAGTTTAGTAAATAAAAATAGGCTGGCAGAGCTATGTTGTGATAACGCTGTTCTCTCTATTTATTTTAATTTGTTTGTAATTGGAATTTTATTTGATTTTTGTAAAACATAAAAATATTAAACCATTTGAAGATATTTAGATATTATACTGAAAAAAGTAAATTAAAAATAATTGATAACTATATTAATTTTGTAATCGTCAATTGAAATTAACACTGAGGCTGTTTTTTTAGTGTTTGAACCTATGACGTCGTCACTTTATGAACTTTAAAAAATATCAAAAATAATTCCTTTTAAATAGTCTACATTTCATTTAAAAATGCCTTTTTTAACTATGCCAATAATGTGTAATTTAATATTTTTTTGGACATTGCCCTGGATTTTTAACACACCTTAAACCTGATTACGCCTGATTGTTTGTTTTTTTTTAATAATTGCGTGAATCAGAATCAGAATA
The DNA here is from genome assembly GCA_947284805.1 of Coleophora flavipennella. Lineage (NCBI taxonomy): Eukaryota > Metazoa > Arthropoda > Insecta > Lepidoptera > Coleophoridae > Coleophora > Coleophora flavipennella. The sequence goes on along the minus strand of OX369287.1, from coordinate 5,402,288 downwards.
ATACTTACAGAATAATAATACAGTCTTCTAAAGACATGCAAATTAAAAACAAATTAAAAATAAATTGTAAATATTATTAATGATTAAGTTAGTTAGGTAAGCAATATGAGTTTCAGATTTGTTAAAAAATTACACTGTTTGTAATTCTTGTAGTCCATAAATTCCTAAATACTATAAAAGCAAAAAATAATTAGTCATTTTGTTAGTTTTGTCTTAAATTCTGTCCCTTGCAATATGTTTAAATCATTAGGTAAGTTAATATATATCATTCATTATACACATGTTGTAGATATTTTTCTTATAAATATCTGCTTTACAAGGAGGTTGATGAAGCATATTTTTATACTGCGCTCTTGGCTTTTTTACTATGACGTTGACAAGTTTTTCGAAAAATTCTGGATGAGACCTTCTAAATAAACAAATGTTTCTGATATACATGCAAGTCAGAGGTAAAAATATTTAGTTGTTTAAACAGTGATTTGCAACTGTTTAAAAACCAAGCGTTACAAATGGCACGAATACATGTGCTTTGTTATTTTTTTTCTGATTGGAAAAAGTATTTAAATTCTTTTTTAAATTTGCAATACACACATTTTGTTCGCTATAACGATCAGTAGGGTAATCTGGCGTAATGTAGCCACGGAAATATTTTCTCACTCAATATGTTAGCAGTCCAACACAATGTACTATTTATTCGTTAACAACTCATAACAGTGTCTGTCCAAACTCAGGCAGGTGACTATCTAATAAATTATTTGTACCCTAAATTTTAAGCGATAGTCTTTGAACTGAATTTTGTCGTCAATTCGATGAATGTCTTAAGTTTATTTCAGCAGGCATTCTAGAAAAAAAAATCGACTTAAAAAACCAGTAGTCGTACTTTCGAGATTTTCATAGTGCTAAACGAGGAAAATATAAATTACGAGGGTGGCATACTTAAATGCCCTCAGTGCGCGAGGAGTTTCGCTGCGAAGATTGGCTACATAAACCATCTTCGAGCGCACGCGCGGCAAACCGACTAGGAGTCGAAGTGGTCGCCATGACCGAAATCGGTCGGATAGATCATCATCACTGCTAAACTACATATAGCAGTCAGAAAAATAATAACTATACCACCTATAAAATCTATCTGACGACGAAACGAAAATATGTTTTTGTACCCTGAGGCTGATTTTTCTGTCAGTGTATGTGGCTATGACGTCTTCAATTTACAAACTTTAAAAAAATAACTAGCAAAAAAACCCCACCCGAATTGTTATAACAAAATTTCAAATATTAGTTGACATTGTATGTTTAGGGTTTCGTGTCCTTACAAAGAACTCTTATAAGATGTCCAGACAGTCACAGTGTCATCTGAGCGTACGGCAGTGTGTTAAGCCAAGTTCCAGCACTCACCACATGTATGTTTAGGGTTTCGTGTCCTTACAAAGAACTCTTATAAGATGTCCAGACAGTCACAGTATCATCTGAGCGTACTGCAGTGCGCCAAGCCAAGTTCCAGCACTCACGACATGTATTTTTATACGAAGCCATTCGCCCGTTTTTTCACTCTGCCACGAAACATAATATCTCTCGTTCTTTCAATTATAAACATTTGGATTTTGGTACATATACTTTCTACACGTTATTCAAGACACTTTTTAAGTTTTCAAACGCTTGGGACCTTGTCGAGAGAGATTTTCAAATTTTTCAACTGATTTACTGAGTGATAAAAATTATAAGGCACTTCCCGAAACTGAAGTTTTGCGCGGTACTAAGAATTTGTAAATTGTAATTGTAAAGACGGGCTGATTTCCGCAACCAGGCGTCTGATGCGCCCATTTTGAGTGGTTGGCCGGCATTACTGCCAACTCAGCTCCTCCAGAAAGCCGAGTAGCCCCCGCAGGTTGCCGACGACTTCAGGGAGTGTCCTCAGGCCTCCGAGATGCTCGGCCCTGTACGCCGCCTCAAATACCAAAAACGCGAAATCAAAATACCAAAAAAAACCTTCATATAAACAGGTTATACATTTTATTATACTTACTACCCATACCGTATAATAGTTAAAATAGTAACAAAAAAATAATATTTGTTGTTTTGAGTAAAAATTTGAGTGGGTTAAACGTTAAAATATTCTATCAAAAAAAAAGATTGTACTACGAAATACCGAAGGCTTGTTAAAAAAATCGGTTCTATTTTTGTAGAATATTTTTACTTTCTTTTGTGTTCCCCGATTCGAATAATTTATAAATCTTCAAGACGAGAGTGAAAAAGCACTATCTGAGTATGCTTGTTACATTCTCGGCTGCATCGGCACTTACCAGCAAGTTTAAAAAAAACTAATGTATTGAATTTAATACACCTGTTTTAAATAAATCATTCTTTTTTTGTAGCAAATTTTTGTTTTTTCAATTGTATACTTACCTTGTGACCATATTGTATACGCTTCTCATACTATACTTTAGTAGCGTATGAGATTCCCAACATCTCAACTATCCATATGTAAAAAATTACGTCAATACGTTGCTGTGTTACGACGTACAAAAATCAACCAAAAAAAAAATTTGTAGTTCCCCAGAAACTGTCAGAATATGCTATTTTCACGGATAAAAATCAATTTATGTTACCTGGTACCTCATCAACTATATCTGTGCAAACAATCACGTTGATCCGTTTCTCCGTTGCGAAGTGAAAAAAGAACAAACAAGCTTACTTTTGAATCTACAATTGGTAAGCCCTTCGCATCATCCGTCACTCTGACATTTATCATCATCATCATCATCATCATATCAGCCACAAATCGTCCACTGCTGGACAAAGGCCTCCCCCAAGGATATTTATAATATTAATTAATTAGGAAGGTTGATGTTTTGACTGTTTATTATGGACAGGCGAAGATCGCGGGAAGCCGCTGGATGCGAGCAGCGCAGAACCGGTCGTCGTGGAAATCCTTGGGGGAGGCCTATATCCAGCAGTGGACGTCCTTCGGCTGATATGATGATGAAGGACAGACAGATGCACAGAAGGAGGGTTCCTCGCAGAGAACAACAGTACCTAAAAATTTAATAAAGTAGGACAAACTTTGAACCACCTCTTTTAATAAATAACGAACGACAAATTTCCCGATACATGCTTTATATTGAGGTAGTGGGTAGCAAGAAGTAAAACTTCGATACTCTTATTAACAAACTGCGGAACTGAAGGTAGGGTTTTGTATTGGTATAGTTTCTAGGGCTTTAAGGTTGACTGCACATAAGGGAACAACATCATCATCATTTTTATTCTTATTTTGTTTTTCCCAATTGGTAAACGCTTGACAACATCTCACCTGGTGGTAAGTGACGATGTTGCCGAAGATGGAAGCGGGCTTACCAAGATTCCCCAACGCAATGGGGAACTACTGGCTATCTTATCTTCATGCCGGAACACACCAATGATATCAACATTGATATTTGGCGGCAAGACTTAGATAAGATGGTGGTAGCTAGCCAGGCGGGCTTAGAAAATGCCCTACCACCAACCAAACCGATTCTTACAATTGACCCCGCCGGGAATCGAACCCGTGACCTCTTGTGTAAAGCCAGTGAACTTTGCCTTATTATCAGTAAAGTTCTCGAGTAGCGACCGCGCACCGGAAAACGTAGCGTAGGCAGGCCTCCCACGCGGTGGACCGACGACCTGGTGAAGATCGCGGGAAGCCGATGGATGCGGGTAGCGCAGGACCGGTCGTCGTGGAAATCCTTGGGGGAGGCCTTTGTCCAGCACTGCAGTGGACGATTTCCGGCTGATATGATGATGATGATATTTAAGGGTGCAGTTTTTTTACCTATATTACTCAGGGACAGTGTAGCTTTCCATTGAATAACATAGTTTTTTGAAATCTGTTTAGCCTCTGCATAAAAACAAACTTTTAAAGGAGAAAAAATATTAATGGTACTAAAATCTAATTAAATCGAAGTATATTGTTAAACAGCAGTAGACGATTTTCGGCTGATATGATGATGAAGGGAACAACAAACCAAGAAAAACTTAAAACCTTCTAAGCACAAGCTTTTATCTGTCTTTTGGGTGCCACCATCATCGAAACCTGGATATTATCCTTGTCAATCCCAAACTCGATGGGGTTGCTACGTTTTATTACAGAGTTCCCACGGCCACCTTCTGGCTCCATCGTCAGATCACCTCCATGACAATAATATTACATAATCATGTGATTTATTCAGCTCAGGTGAGATGTTGTCAAGGGTTTACCAATTGTGAATAAAAAAAAAAAAAAAAAGCTCAATCGGAAACCGGGAAGTGGGTCAAATTTCACTTGCAAGATTTGATTACAGATACTGAGACAGGTAAAACTAAATAAAAGCTTGTAATAGGCTCTTGTGGACCGACAATCTGGTGAAGACCGCGGGAAGCCGATGGATGCAGGCAGCGCAGGACCAGTCGTCGTGGAAATCCTTTGGGGAGGCCTTTGTCCAACAGTGGAAGTTTTTCGGCTGATATGATGAATAGGCTCTTTTCAAAAAACCTAAGATATTTTAGGTACAAGCTTTTTTTAAAAAAATGATTCCAAATTTAATAAAATCTGGACTGAGAGTTACAGTATTTCCTATGATTTGATTGAAAGCAATAGACGATCCTGGTACCTTGATTCCACCTTCGTAGTTTATCATCAGATCTCTCTCTCTCTCTCTCTTTTCTTAGAAATTTTCTTGTCTGATGACGGGGTTTGCTTCCAGGCAATTTTTCCTAAACTTTGCCCCATCCTGGACGTCCTCGGTTATAGGTCACAGCTTTCTAGGTCTTTCTTAATGACACTCAATCATCGCAGTTCATCATCACATCAACTTCAAAATAACAAAATCATCTATTACGAGGGCGACACTGAAAGTCTTTAGAACTGGCCACTTGTAATAAATATAATAAAAAAATAAGTTCAAAATTTGAAAATCGAACTCTTTCTTAATATTTTTGTGTACGAATTCCACTCGATTGTCATTTGTTTTACGATTTGGTGGCAAATTGAAAATTGTGTGTACTACGTGAGCATGAATTTAACGCGAGAAAATTTTCGAGCAATGATTTTTTACGACTTTCGATGTAATTTAAGTCAACAAGAAAGTTATGATAGACTTCGATTGGCCTTTCACGATGAAGCCCCATCTCGTGCTACTATTTACAACTGGTTTAATGAATTTAAACGTGGCCGCACTAATCTCACCGATGATCTGCGTGAGGGCCGGCCTTCTACGGCGACTACTGAAGATAACATCAGTGTTGTGCGGCGTATGATAGAGACTGACAAAAGAGTAACCTATCAGCAGATTCGTACAAGCTTAGCCATTGGTATGAGTCAAGTCCACAAAATCCTCCATGAACATTTAGCGGTGAGGAAGCTTTGTGCCCGGTGGATACCTCATAATTTGACAGAAGCCCAAAAAGTCCGTCGTGTTGATTGGTGCCGTGAAATGGGTCAAAGATTCAACGGAGGTGACTCATATGCTGTGTTCGACGTAGTTACGGGTGACGAAAGCTGGATTTACTGTTATGATCCTGAAACTAAAAGACAGTCTGCTGAGTGGGTGTTTCCTTCCGAGGAGTTGCCTACTAAAGTGAAGAGAGGTCGAAGTGTGGGAAAAAAGATGGTGGCCTCGTTCTTCGGAAGGACTGGTCATTACGCAACAATTATTTTAGAGGATCAAAAAACAGTTACTGCGAAGTGGTACACTAACAATTGTTTACCACTTGTCTTGGAAAAAGTTCGAGAAAAACGGCCTCGCAGTAGGATCCTGCTTCACCACGACAACGCCTCATCGCACACCGCCAAGCAAACGATCGACTATTTGGCGACGGCAAACGTGGAATTACTGGGTCACCCACCTTATAGCCCCGACCTTGCACCTTGCGATTTTTATTTATTCCCAAAAATTAAAGAAAAACTTCGAGAAAAACGTTTTATGGACGCCGACGAAGCAGTGGCTGCGTTTCAAAAGGCCGTCGAAGAGACCCCTAAGGACGAGTGGGCAAAGTGCTTTTCTCAGTGGTTCTATCGAATGCAGCGATGTATTGATGTGAAGGGAGGCTATTTTGAAAAGATATAATAAAAGTAATAAGTTGCTTGATTGCTCAGTTTTTGATTTTCTAAGAACTTTCAGTTTGACCCTCGTATCACCGGGAATACGGCTTTATATCAAATTTTAGATCAATAGAACGTCTGGAAGTTGCTCTAAAATCGATCGTAAGATTTTAACTCCTTGCCTGCTTAAGTGTTTCCCGATTACAATAATTTGGAGATCTTCAAGGCAAGAGTGAATATTCATTATTTGATTTTTCGTGTACCATCCTCGACTGCATCATCTCTTCCCATCAGGTGAGTTGCAGTCAAACGCACTGGTATTTTTTTAATAAAAAAAATCATTTTTTTATTCACCATTGGTAAGCCCTTGGCATCACCTCACCTGATGGTAAGTGACGATGATGCCGAAGATGGAAGCGAGCTTATCAAGATTCCCCAACGCAATAGAGAACTGGCTATCTTGTCTTCAAGCCGGAACGCATTAATGTTGTTAACACTGATGTTTGGCGGCAAGACTTAGATAATATGGTGGTAGCTAGCCAGGCGGGTTTAGAAAATGCCCTACCACCAACCAAACCGAGTCTTACAAGTTGACCCACCGGGTTCGATCCCGTGACCTGGTGTGAAGCGAATGGACTAACCATTACGCCACGGAGGCGGTTTAATTTAATTTAATTAAAATTGAAGCGAACATATCAAACGAATACATACGAACATTGCAAGTTAAATGAAAACTCTAAAACCTTTTTTTTATATTATTTTAAGTGTATAATTTGTAGAGATGAAACGGATATCCGGTTACTATCCGGTATCCGGCCTATCCGGCCATATTTTACTATCCGGCCGGATACCGGATAACAGGACACTATCCGGTTCGGCCGGATACCGGATAATAATAAATACGCAATACTAAATTTAGGCAAGTACTTTATTTATAATTATTTAATACTTTACTAAAACTAGCACAGAATTTTCATTTGACAACTTAGAAAATTAATTTAATTAATTAGTACTCGTACTGCATTTAGGGCAAATTATAATGAATAATAATAATAATAATTTTTATTCAAGTACATAGCTGACAAAATAAAACAATGGGTTAAGATTTTACCTCCTAAAAAAGGGAAAAACCCTGTGTTCATCCCACCAAATCATTGACACAAAAAGAACCAAGTAACAAGTCACTGTAGCACAAAAATTTAAACTAGAATTAATAATAATTTCTCTCCATTAATTTCTCTCCGATTGTTTTCATAAACAAGGCCAGCTTCAGAAAACAGTCATTCGCTGTACGAAGAGACCCGAGTTCGACCGAGTCCGCCTAATCGTTTGTGCACCACCTAACCTACACAAGCTCGCTTCTTGCGATGCACCAAACGGCAATGTTCGCCAGATATCCGGCGGCCGGATATCCGGCTATCCGGCCTGATAGTTGGCCGAATATCCGGTATCCGGCCAAACCACTATCCGTTTCATCTCTAATAATTTGTACAATAAAGAGTTCACAAACAAACAAACAAAATCTTTAAAATACCCAAACCCATCTCTTCAGTCACTGTAAACTGTGCAGTTATTGGGAACTAATTAATATTGTATAATAAAACAAAATATTTTTTGATAAATCAGATCAATCATACAAATTTTATTTTTGATCTGAGTTTGAAAAAAAAATTGTTTTTTAGGTTCCGCAGTCGAAATAGGAACCCTTGTAGTTTCGCCATGTGCGTCCGTCCGTCTGTGCATCTGTTTGTTCGTCGGTATATCACAGCCATTTTAATCAAAGACTATTACAGCTATAAAAATGAAATATGGTATGCCTACACAAAATTGCGATTTGAACCATGGAATAAAATCTGTGAAAAAAAAAGTTTTTATAGGAACATAGGGGGTGGATTTTTTATTCGCGTACCCCGTCATGTGGGGTATTTTAAACTAAACGATTTTTAAATATATTTTTTTTCAATAAATAATTCATTTTCTAAATAACTTTTTAAGTGGTGATTCTTGTTAGACTTACATGTCGCCACCCCTAACAGCTAAACCGCTATTTCACGAAATAGAATTAAGTATTTTAATAAAAAAAAAAGTATTTTAATTGTAAATAGGGCATATCATCATATCAGCTCATACACGTCCCCACCGAGGGGCTCGAGCCTACCCTGTATTAGAGCGATCGGGCCATAACAGACCACGCGGGCCCAGTGCGGGTTGGTCTACTTCAGACACAAACTTCAAGTTTATTCGCAGGCGTGTGCAGGTTTACACACGTTGTTTTCGTTCACTGTAAGAGCGTCGGATAAACGTACATATGAAATCGAAATTCGAAAACACATTGGTACGCGGCAGGATTCGAATCATGACTTCCCGGACAGGAGGTAGCGGCTCTTGCCATTACGCAACCGACGCATATATTTACCCATTTAATTGAGGCATATAATTAATCTAAAAGGATAATATCACAGCTGCGTAGAATTTCTTAGCTTAGAACTATAGTTTAGGAATAACAGCCGACCAACTTAAAATGTGCAGTTGGATTTGAAAAAAGTTCATAGATTTTTCATACAAAATGTTGTGAATATCAAGTGAAAAAATCTCTTTGTTTTTCTAATTAAAAAAAATAAGAACACGCACTTTTTTCTTCTTTATTTTTATGTACCAAAAAGTTTTATTGCTAACAATATGACTGTGTTCCAAAATACGATAGACGTCATTACGATTGGCAATCTGATTGTTATTGCAATGAAAAAGAGCAAAACAATTATAAAGGAAATATTTACAGGCCATTACGGTCGTTACTCGAATTAATTGCCTCTTGTCTAAAACATTAATTTATTAAACAATCCAATAAAACAACTGACGGGATTAATTTTAATCAATTTCTCAAATTCAAAATTAATTTTCGTCTTGTATTTCGAATAGATAGGTAAACTTACCTTTAATGCTATAAAGAAGTGAAGATGTGATGGGAATTAAAACAAAGTTGAGATTAATTGGGGATCAATTTTATTGTCTTAGAGTATAAAAAACTAAAAATTTGAATGTGTGTGTATGTATGTTCATCCGGTACTCTAGCGCCTAAATCGCTGGTCGCATTTTGACAAAATTTAGGTAAGAGAAATATTGTTTTAAAATCAAGATATTAAAAAAAATCTTAACTTATTTTTTTAAGGGTTGCCACCATAGTAAGAAAACACTTATTAATTTTTAATTCAAAAATGGACTTAACGAATTGGATAAAACCCTGTAGGTGCGTTACTATAACTTTATATGGAATACTAAACGCGGTAGTTTGTTATTCCAATAAACCTCGGAGACATAATATTAAGTTAGTTCTAACTTTACTTTGCCTCGGAATACGGTACCTCCCATAGAAACCCAGGTTATTTGGGTTGTTAGTTGTTTTAAAAATCTTACGATCTTAATTAAACTTTGTGAATGATTACTCTGGATAGTTCATTATTCCATCGCCATAAAGTACCCCCCTTACAAACATAGATTATTTGCAATTTTCTCATCGATTCTAATACCTACACCTCTTTCTTTGCTACTAGGTAAGCTTATTTCTTATGTTTATTTTATTTTATTATTTAAGTAAAACTAGGTTTTTTTTTTAATTCACAATTGGTAAACCCTTGACAACATCTCACCTGGTGGTAAGTGACGATGTTGCCGTAGATGGAAGTGGGCTTAACAAGATGATTAAACATCATTAAGATATGGAACATTGAAAAGTTTAGAGATAAGCTAGCTTGACGTACGCCATGGATACAGTTTCGAATAGTAACAGTACAACATTAATATGAAAAATGATGATGATGATGATGATGATATGAAAAATAATAGTGCAACAAACATGAAGAAACAAAAAGATCTTATAAAAAAAAGTTAAATCAGTTCTTAGCAACAATAAAATAGAAAAAAAAAATAATGGTATCCTAATATTAATTATGTTTATTTATGTATGCCATTTTAACCGCCTCCGTAGCTCAGAGGCAAAGTTCACTGGCTTAACACAGGAGGTCGCGGGTTCGATTCCCGGCGGGGTCAATTGTAAGACTCGGTTTGGTTGGTGGTAGGGCATTTTCTAAGCCCGCCTGGCTAGCTACCACCATCTTATCTAAGTCTTGCCGCCAAATGTCAATGTTGATATCATTGGTGTGTTCCGGCATGAAGATAAGATAGCCAGCTCCCCATTGCGTTGGGGAATCTTGGTAAGCCTGCTTCTATCTTCGGCAACATCCTCACTTACCACCAGGTGAGATGTTGTCAAGGGTTTACCAATTGTGAATAATAAAATAAATAAAAGCCAGATGGAAATGGCTACGCGCTAAAGTATGCACAGCGTGGCTGTACAATTGCTTCCAACCCAACATCACTCGCTTTTCAATCGGATTTTAGATTTTCAACGGTTTTAGAAATTTTAGGAATTGTGAATTAATCCATTGATTAAATTTCAAATTATCTAACCCAGATTCCAACAGTTTGCTTTTACAGGCAACAATATTTCGAGTACCTAGCTACTGTTGTACTGTGTTTCGGTAACATCAACATTGTTTTTAGAACAACATCTCATAATGTAAACAGTCCAGGACAAACTTAGGTCTAAGTAAAGGATGGCAGGCAAGCTTTTGTTCATGGCCGAACTCGGTAGGTAAGTGTAAAAGAACAGGCCAAGTGCGAGTTGGACTCGCGGTATGAGGGTTCCGTACCACCACACCTCTCCACAGCATATGACAATGATACCTATTCACATGACAAACAAAAGATACAAACGCGAGCAACAGAAAAATACTACTAGCGCTATCTAGTGGTGTTAAAGTGACTTATTCACTGTAAGTGAAGGTATTATATTGAGTTTACCACCTTATTTTCAATCGATATAATTCCTATAGGTTTTCCTGTAATCTACAAGCAATTATCTTTATTTTATTATTTTTTTCAAAATTTTAGGCTCAGTAGTTTCGAAGATTAGGGGGGGAATGGACAATTTTCGTCTTTTTTCGTGAATAAAATAATAAAAAAATATATCACAATAATAACAAAATTATATTTGAGATCCTCATAACGAGCCCTTTCATTTGAAATATGACACCGCAAGGTTTTTTTTTAATTTCCTAATTTTTCCCTCGAAAATGACCGATATAAAATAACGTTTTAAAATAATTAAAAATATTAATTTACTTTGCATATCTGTGTTTGGGTCATAGGATTACACCATCCTTCCAAATTTCACCTTATTTGGTTTAGTAGATTTGGAGCAAATCGTCTGTGATAGACGGACGAACAGACAGACAGACGCACGAGTGATCCTATAAGGGTTTCGTTTTGTTGTTGTTGTTGTATGGAACCCCAAAAATACAGAAAAACAGGAAAACAAGAGATTTTATAGACATAGTACAATGTTTACCAATCTACCAAAACATAATGGAAGTATAGATCTAGCAGAGAAAAATCAACTACTATTTAGGTAAATAGTAGTTGATTCTTCTCTGCTTCTAATATAGGTATATTAACATCAAACTTTTTTTTTAAACCACAATTGGTAATCCCTTGGCATCATCTCACCTGGTGGTTAGTGACGATGATGCCGAAGATGGAAGCGGGCTTACCAAGATTCCCCAACGCAATGGAGAACTGGCTATGTTATTTTCAAACCGGAACATATCAATGTTGTTAACATTGATGTTTGGCGGCAAGACGTAGATAAGATGGTGGCAGCTAGCCAGGTGGGCTTATAAAATGCCCTACCACTAACCAAACCGAGTCTTACAAGATGACCACCGGGAATCGAACCCGCGACCTCCTGATGTGACGCGAATGGACTAAACATTAGGCCACGGAGGCGGTTAAAGACTATAAAAAAACTGACGACTTATACGTCTCAAATACGTATCTACTTGTAATTTGTTTATTTTTTTAAATCCGGCTACCCGAGAATCTTTTGGTAAACATCGACGTCCTTCGCACGGCACGTAGGTAAAAACGTGTCCATAACGAAGCTTTCGCCGTCACACAGACATAAGCACGATGTTTATGTACACGAAATTTATACGTCTCTTGGTCGTCACCCCGGTGTTTGTGTAGGGAAGCTCATAGTGTCTCGCTTACGTCACATCGGTTTGTTATACGTAATAATATGTCCAGAAAGAATAATAAAACGTCTTTAAGGCGAAAAAGAGTCGCTGAGAATGAATGTGTTTTCAAAGCAGCCTACAAAACTTTGAAAACGGAACAGGTATAAATCTACAAAAAACATACTAGTCGAAGTGATATAATTTTGTTCACTGTTCAACTAAGATTTAATATTTTTGTACGTTTTGGACAATTGTTTATAGAAGTAAATAAATTTTAAGTTCATTTGTTGTTTTAAAAAAAACTTTAGAAATTAGGACTAAAGTGAAGACCTAAAATTAAACAAGCAAACTTTTGTTTTCTTATTAACCAACGTCGATTGAACCTGTTTTTTTTTAAATCGAATTAATTTGTATAATACGATAATCTGACAGATACATAAGCTACAGAAAACATGCATGCAAAACCTATTTTTAAAATTATAGTGTTTTTGACGTCTCTCAGACGTAACCTCGGCGTTAGTGCTATATTAAGACAAGGTCGTCAGCTAAAGGTTATATTGCTCTAATTAATTGTCATTTGGCCAAAAATTGTCGCTTCTTTATATATTGGATTTTTTATGTTACAATTAAATTCATAATATGAATATAGTAGCAACCTAGATACTTACAAAGCCGACCCCAAATAAATTGGGACTAGCAAGGGTAGAAAGGTGATGGAGTGGCGACCAAAACTGAAACTACTAAGTAACTTCCGAATTAAAAGAATCTTGATTTCATTCCTCCACTTGTCTTGAAACTTCGTTTATACATGAGTGGGGTGTACTTAGTATGTAATTTTTTGCACTGGTCGTTTTCATCAGTGGTGAAGAAGAATAGAAGAAGAAGAATAAGATTCTACTGAACTAATTGATGTTGTTATGTTGCAGAGCCATCGCCGTTGTACGACAACAACCACTACCACGAGGAATGCCTCCGATGCAACTCCTGCGGGTTGAACCTCACTGGGCCCAACCAGGTACTTGCAGTCATAACATATATAAATTATTTTTTCATCACACCTATTCGAATAACGACGATTAGTTCCTCAATAAATGCGAACGAAATTCTCCTTTGCTCACTGTACGGAGTTTTGTTTCTCTCTTCTGATATGCGTTCGTGCTCTAATACAAGTCTGATACGAACGTGGACATATCAGAAGATCCAGAACCAACGTTTTGGTACATACTAGTTTCTTTTTCTCAGAGGTTGTGATAAAAAATTGTGTGTGTCACTCGGGGCCAAAATATTTTATTCTTGAGCGACTTATATTGAATTCCTTGCGAGCTCATGATTCTACTTTAGATTCCCTCGCTGCGCTAAGGAACTTACAACAGAATGCATCATTGTGATGAAAAAATGTGAGTCACTCGGGGCCAAAATATTTTATTCTTGAGCGACGTATATTGAATTCCTTCCAAGCTCAAGATTCTACTTTAGATTCCCTCGCTGCGCTAAAGAACCTACAATAGAATCCATCATTGTGATGAAAAATTGTCTAAGTCTCTCGGGGCCAAAATATTTTATTCATAAGTGACTTATATTGAATTCCTTGCAAGCTCGTGATTCTACTTTAGATTCCCTCGCTGAGCTAAGGAACCTACGACAGAATCCATCCTTGTGATGAAAAATTGTGTGTGTCCCTCGGGGCCAAAATATTTTATTCTTGAGCGACGTATATTGAATTCCTTCCAAGCTCATGATTCTACTTTAGATTCCCTCGCTGCGCTAAATAACCTACAATAGAATCCATCATTGTGATGAAAAATTGTCTAAGTCACTCGGGGCCAAAATATTTTGTTCTCGAGTGACGTATATTGAATTCCTTCCAAGCTCAGGATTCTACTTTAGATTCCCTCGCTGAGCTAAGGAACCTACAACAGAATCCATCCTTGTGATGAAAAATTGTGTGTGTCCCTCGGGGCCAAAATATTTTATTCTTGAGCGACTTATATTGAATTCCTTGCAAGCTCAGGATTCTACTTTAGATTCCCTCGCTGCGCTAAGGAACCTACAACAGAATCCATCGCTTAACTCAGAATTCAAACTAACGCACTCGGAACAAAATGTTGCTTTGTTCCCTTGTTACACAAATAACTATTGCGTATGGGAACAGAGGGGTAAATACCATGGTTTACTCATGAATACTCAGTCCGAGCTCACAGGTAATAAGGTAGTGGAGACTGTAGTTTTTGGACAAGGGCATGGATTAAAAATTTACCATTATAGCACTATTTGGATTTATAGAGGTACTTGTAACTGTATTTTTTTAATACAGAAAAAAAAACATAAAAATACACAGGTCAAAGGGTAGGCTAGGTAAAAGGTGCGTAAGAAACTGAACAAAAAGACAAATTTGAGAATACAAAATTAAAATTAAAAGATTAGGTAAGGGAAAAAAATTTCCCGTCTCGGGACGCCTGGTAGATGTGAAACACACACGACTACATATAGACTGTGTATATATATATACTAGCTGTCCCGGCGAACTACGTACCGCCTTACATTACATTACACTGCCCTACCCTACCCTACCCTACACTACACTACACTACCCTACCCTACACTACCCTAACCTACACTACCCTACCCTACATACACTACACTACACTACCCTACCCTACACTACACTATCCTACACTACACTACCCTACCCTACCCTACACTACCTTACCCTACACTACCCTACCCTACCCTACATACACTACACTACACTACCCTACCCTACACTACACTACCCTACCCTACACTACACTAACCTACACTACACTACCCTACCCTACCCTACACTACCCTACCCTAAAAAAAATTGATGTTGGCCGATTCTCAGACCTACTCAATATGCTCACAAAATTTCATGAGAATCGGTCAAGCCGTTTCGGAGGAGTAAGGCAACGAAAACTGTGACACGAGAATTTTATATATTAGATATATATCGCCACGGCATGTGTCGCCACGCCAGTTATCTGTTTTACGTGCAGCTATAGATGTTTCACATCAAAAGTTTCTTCATATTTACTATGCAAATTCTAACAGGGCAACCAGAGCGAGCTGCATCTTAAAGGTTTAAATTTCCAATTAGGAAACGCTTGAACCACTACTGCATTAGGTCAATAAAAATCAATATTTTTTTACGTCCAGCAGTGTACGTCTTTCGGCTGATATGATAATGATTCCCGATAAAATCGTCACTTACCACCAGGTGAGATGTTGTCAAGGGTTTACCAATTGTGCATAAAAAAATAAAAAAAAATCTCAAAAAAAACAACACAAAAATATAAACAGGGTTCCCCGCTTATATTTTTCTGTTTTATAGAGTTCCGCATGTAAATGGTTGCAACGGGATATAAAATGCCTATGCCGTCTGTTCGTCCGTCTGTATAAGAGTCCTTCATTTTAGGGCTCTATTCTTTGAACAGTAATAGGTAGCTGGTGGATTTTTTTTTTCGAGAATATGTGTCATGGCGGATTTAAAAAAAATACACAGTTATAACTTAAAATATTCCGATTTTTTGGGATTTTTTCAATTTTGCTTTAGGTTATATACAATCGCAAAACTTGGTGTCAATAATAAAAGTATGATGTAATCTTTAAAGTAAAATAAATAATTAAACAGTCAAGTGTGAATCGAGCTCGCAGTAAGGAACCCGAACATAAAGAAAGAAAAATAATTTTTACTGTCGCTCTCGTTGATGTCTTTTATTATATAAACCATTGATTAACTGCCTCCGTTCTGTAGTGGTTAAGTCTATTAGCTTCACATTAGGAGTTTGCGGGTTCGATTCCCGGCGGAGTCTAACCTTGTAAGACTCGGTTTGTTTGGTTGAAGGGCATTTTCTAAGCCCGTCTAGCTAGCTAACATCATCTTGCCTAAGCCTTGCCGCCAAACATCAATGTTGATGTGTACCGGATTGAAGATAAAGATAGACAGCTCCACATTGCGTTGGGGAATCTTGGTAAGCCCGCTTTCACCTTCGGCATTATCGTCACTTACCCTCAAGTGAGATGATGCCAAGGGCTTACCAACTGTGAATAAAGAAAAAAAAACGAGCGAGACCTACAGTACTCGCATATGATGTGTAACAAATCACTGTTACACATTTCCGTCCCATTTCACGAAATCACTCCCACAAATTGCAGGAAAGCGAGAGCAAAGCTCATTCGTCAGATCGAATAGCGCGCGCTTTCGCGACTTCCTTTTACACATTTCCGTCCCATGTTACACATTTCCGTCCCATTTCACGAAATCACTCCCACAAATTGCAGGAAAGCGAGAGCAAAGATGTTACACATCAAAAAAACATTACGAAGTCTTTTTATTCCATATTTTTAAATGATTATGTATCATTTGTGTATTCACTGACGTTTTCGTAATGCAAAAACAAACTGATTTTAGTTAAAAAAAAACAAACACGCTTTGACGTCAATCGATATTACGGCAAGTCCTAAAAGGCTTCGTTCTTAAAGTAACTGTTCATTTTCTGTTAGCAAACTAATCGATGTAACATTAAATTTCAATGGATAACTTTCGAAACGAAATATTTGTGTCAAGGCATGCCACGGAGTTAAATGGTAATATTCCTTAATTTTTATACATCATGAGTATAAATTATAATACAACTCTATGTTAACAACACTTTAACGTGCCCACTGCTGGGGCAGGGGCAAAGTATACATATTAGTACTAACATACAGTATGGACACTTCCTGCCGTCCTCTAGATTGCGACCTTACCCCCTCGTCACCCAGATTGATACAGATTGGTTACAGTTTGGTTGTCGAACGTATAGGATTTCGAAGTGATTTCATTTGTTCCGTCATTTGTTTTTAGAAATGTCATTTCTCGCTCGTTGTATGGAGTGTCCGGGGTGTGGCAGGGGTCTCTTTTAAACTGGGGAAGGTTAACTCATACTTCCCACATTGGGGCCAAGTCTGAGTTGGTGGAGTTAGTAGGGCTAGGTCACACCCTCACACATCCGTTGGTGTAAATCTAAATGCCCTACACGAGACCGCGGGTGATGCTAAGTGCAACATCAGGCAACATTTGATAGCACGGTTAATTGTGCCACACGATAAGAGAGAGAGAGACTGTAAATATTAGCAACAACTTACTCTTTGCAAAACTACTAAAAGTGGCCACTTTTAACAATATTGACAACCATAACTTGTTGCTAATCCCTACTATATATTATATATTTTTATATATTATATTATAAATGTGAAAGTAACTCTGTCCGTCTGTTACGCTTTCCCGCAAAAACTACTGAACGGATTTGGCTGAAATTTGGTAGGTAGACAGATTAGGACCTGGATTCAGACACAGGCTACTTTTTACCACGCTCGCGAGCCGCTTGCGTCTCGCGCACTGCGCACCCTCGAAAAGTCATAGAAACGTTGTCCACGCGGGTGCAACCGCGGGAAACAGCTAGTAGGAAATAATTTTCAAAAAACCTAAAAACTTTTAGGTACAAGCTTTTAATATTGCATTGTCACGCGATATACCTATGCATGCAAAATTTTAGCTCAATCGAAAACCGGGAAGTGGGTCAAAATTACCTTGCAAGATTTCACCCGAACTCACATATATACATACATACATTGCAAGTTATTAAAAGCCTTTAAAATTATACAATAACAATCAAAAAAATAGTTTGCACTACTATTTGCGCAAAATATTCACTAATTTTGATTAAATTCCATAACAATGAGTGTTTATTTCTATTTGCGGCGCTAGTGTGTTAATGCAACCGCCTTAAGAGCCTGCTGGATTTCCTAAATCAAACAAACGCAGTATTTGATTAATTTGTTAATCAAACAACCGAATTTTGAAATAATTTTATATCGATAGTTGGATGACGTATATATGTGTCGATATCGTATTACTTTTCTGAAAAACGAAACAGGAATCCATTAATTACCAATAAACTTGTTTACCGTTAAAAAAAGGAGTTTTCCGTTGAAAAAAAGTTTATTGGTTATGGTTAAATGGATTGCTGTTTCTTTTTTCAAAAAAGTACTGAGATACCGACACAGATATACGTCATCCGATTTTAGATATAAAATTATTTCAAAATCGGTTGATTGGTTATCAAATGAATCAAATACTACGTTTGTATGGGATTTATGAACTCCAGCGGGCTCTTAAGAAGCGGTAATAGCTAAGTACAACTTGCGTGGGTGGATCGATCACGCAGGTTAACTGATCTGAAGCACGGTCACTACCTGGATGGGTTTGACTATTAGTGGTAATTTCTTCGACCGTTTACGTGCTTTGCAATGCAGTTTAAGCCGTTGGTGCCGGTTGCCATCATTAGATGGCTATCAGATGTCTTTAGGCGGTTTAAAAAACTTTTGATAGTGGGGTTCACCACTTAGCCACAGTATATATATTAGTACTAGCATACAGTATAGACACTCCCTGATGTTCTCTAGATTGTGACCTCACCCCCTCGTCACCAGGATTGATACAGATTGGTTACAGTTTGGTTGTCGAACGTATAGGATTTCGCCGCCATTTTGTTTGTTCCTTCATTCCTTTTTTGAAATGTCATTTCTGGCCGGTTGTATTAAGTGTCCAGGATGTGCCCATACTATGCCCAAATGAGAATAAACAAGCTTTCCGCTCAAGTCACCTGCTGCCCTAGATCAGGTCTCATAACGTGAAATTGGAATTCATGCAATTTAAAAGTGAGCTTCATTTTTTTAAGGGTGACCAACGGGACCCTATTAGGCAGTCTCCGCTGTCTGTCTGTCTGTCTGTCAGCGGGCTGTATTTCATGAACCAAATGGTATACAGTTGAAATTGTCAAGGAATGTGTGTTTTTATTGCCGCTATAATAACAAAATATATACAAAAAATTTAAAAAGTTAAAAATTGTACGGCAGCCCGCTCTAAACTTTCTCGACAATTTTTTATACATTTTTTTTTTCATACAAAAATTGATGTATTTTTATGAATTCATATTGCATGACCAAATAAATACTTATTCGTAATACATGACAAATGAATAGCTCCAACCATTTGTAAGTAAAACGCAAGTTTCAACTTCATTTAGAAGAACCATACAAAAACCCTCCCAGACCAATGGATATTACCATGTAATAGATAAACATAAGCAACTCCGACATGCAAAGTTTCATCAAAATCGTTAAAGCCGTTTTTGAGAAAAAAATAATTCTGAATAAACTTTTCATAATCCCTCGATGAAATGATTTAAAACTTTTATGTTCCAAATTTTGTTCCAATCGGACAAAAGATATAGCGTCATACCGGACGGAATTGAGATATTAGGTTTTTCGTTATGTATTAATTATATTTTCATGAAAATTTGAAAAACTTATTCTTCGGGATAACAATACTTCCTCTACGCTACGTACATATGTACCGTACTACGGGGTCGAGAAAGTAAAAAAAGTAAAAGGGGTATCCATACAAAAAACGTGTTTTTTAAAGGTACCCACCTGCCACACCTATTTGATACACCTGTATAAAATTAAGCATAGTATTAATCTTCTTAGGTATTCCATAAAACATAGCCTATTCAATTGACTTTTTTTTTTTTCACAATTGGTAAACCAAAAAGGAGACGGTTCTCCATTCGACTGTATTTTTTTAATGTTTGTTACCTCAGAACTTTTGACTGGGTGAACCGATTTTGATATTTCCTTTTTTATTTGAAATCTAGTGCTTTCCGTGTGGTTCTAGATAAATTTTATCAAAATCAGTGTAATACTTTATTTAAAAAAAATACAAAAACAAAAAATAATATTGCAAAATTGTACTAAGTTGTTGCGATGGAAGTCGGTTTTTAACGTGTTTATTTCAAACCGATAAGGTATACTGAGCATACATTGGACCTTTAATCTAGTCTTCAAGTTAACTGGTCATTAACGTAAACTCAAGTTATTTAAATGAATAGTTATCCTATTCCATCTGTAATATAGTATTAAATGAACTCGTTGCTCGTGTACTTCTTCATGAATCAAAGGTTTTATGTACAGTAATTATGCGTTCATTTTTTAAAAGCTTTCATGTAACTTGCAATGTTTGTATGTACGAGTATGTATGGTTTTTTATTTCAAATCTTGCGATCGATTTTAGAGCACAGATTTGAACAGAAGGATCCGCCCGTCTGCATATTTTAGTCAGATTTTCTTCATACATGCAAAAAGTAGCGCCATCTGACATAACTCGTACGAACTAGCGTACGAAAAAGAACCTTGATAGAATTGTCGCTTTAAAAATTCGTTTTTTTAATTTGTTTACAAGAAAAAATACAATGTAAGGTTACTTATCGATAATACGACATCCCATGTTTCTTTTTAGCCTTTCTTTTATGATATTTACGGCCTCTTACAACACAATAAGGCATTTTTATATGGAATATTTTTCCACCACACTGAACAATGTCCCGCAGACTACTGAGTCGCGAGTGTGCGAATCTTTCGATTTTCGCACCAATTCGCTGGGCCCATTAGTCGCGCGCGTTGGCCTGGTCCTTACGCCAGTAATATATAAGTCATTGTTTTAGAGCGATTTCCAGGGGTCCGATTGAAATGAAATTTAGAATAGGTACATGAAAAAAATAATTTAATTGTTTATTTTATTAGAGAGAAAACACATAACGTGACTCAAAAACACAAATCTTTTTATTAAAGAGATAATGTGCGCTTAGAGCTAGTTGCACAGCAAGAAGCCGTATTTCCTGGGACAATAGATCCTTTTGGTATTTTGAAGTTGATCTTATGATGAATTTTGGAGGTGGAATCATGGTCTTAGAACCGTCTTTTAAATTTTCAATAGAATCGTAGGAAATACAGCCTTTTTTAAATTTGGAACCGTGTATTTATTTCATTTGAGTATTCTGAAAAAGCGTCGGTGGCTCAACCGGTAACGACTCGGTACATCTAACCAGAGGTACCGGGTTCAAATCTGGACGGCCAATGTACCAATGAGTTTTTCAAAAACTTACGTACATACTTACCGATTGCTTTAACGGTGAAGGAAAACATCGCGAGGAAACCTACACACGCCTGCGAAGAAACTCGAAGGTTGTGTGTGAAGTCGACCAACCCGCACTGGGCCCGCGTGGTCGACTAAGGCCTAATCGCCCTGATTCAGGGTAGGCTCGAGCCCCTCGGTGGGGACGTATATGAGCTGTAATGATGAGTATTCTGATTTTGAGTAAGCTTTTAGGTTTTTCGAAAATTATACGCATCGTGTCAGTTCGGACGTCAGAATTGCCGATAGCTGCTTCTCAACCTGTTAAGCAATTTTATCATATTTATTGCCGTTTCGTAACTTTAATATTTTTGAAGTAAAACTTCTTTACGCACGCTTGACTTGGGGAGTAAGCTGGTGAATGCGTTACGCGAACGGTGATTAGGTTTTACTTCAGTCGTGTGTTCTAAAGCACTCTCGTTTTTAAAAGCTTATAACTTTCAATGTATGTATGTATGTTTGTTCGGGTGAAATCTTGCAAGTTAAACTTGACGCACTTCTCGGTTTCCGATTAAGCTAAAATTTTGCATGCATATGTATATTGCGTGACAATGCAATATTAAAAGCTTGTACCTAAAAGTTTTTTGGTTTTTCTAAAAATATTTAATATTTAATTTTGAAATAAGGTAAAATTTAAAGCAGAAATAATATAACTAAATAGCAATACAACAACATATTCAGGATTCTGTTGGGGGTGCCCCGCTTCTGCCGAATCTCAGGGATGTTTTCTGATACCCGCTCTGACAGATTTTATGTGATCCAAAGTAAATATATTGTACAGCAAACACTGCACTTACTTTCTCGTAAAAACTTACAGTTATAAACTACAAAAAATTTAAGCAGAATTCTTTAGTAATTTAAGCAAGTAATATTATTATGAAGCTGATTGATTCATAATGAAAATTTTAAACACTAATTGCTGTTGTTAGGTGGCTTGCTTTTAACGAATTTTCCTAGAATAATTAACACAGTCACTTAATAGCGTCGTTAGACCCATTTTTGAGATTATTGGATTTTTCATTTTTAGGGCTCCGTACTTCAAAAGAAAAATCCTTTCCTGATAGGATCACTGCGTTGTTCGTCTGTCTGTCTATCAAGACCCTTTTCCTCAAGAACGCGTGGAGGTATCACGTTAAATTAATATGAAACACTTAGGTACACGGTCCCTTGAAGCTATAATAAATCAAGCTTAACAAAGCTTAAAATAAAAAAAAGCAGATTATTCACCCGCGTGGACAAAGTTTCTATAACTTTTCGAGGGTGCGCAGTGCGCGAGCCATAAGCAGCTCGCAAGCGTTGAAAAAATAATAATCTGTCTACTTACCAAATTTCAGCCAGATCCGTTCAGTAGTTTTTGCGTGAAACAGTAACAGACATACATCCATACATTCTTACAAACTTTCGCGTTAATAATATTAATACTCGTAGGATATTTTTTGCAAGTATCAAACTCTCCGGCCGTCTATGAAACCGTAGTTTAGTAAATGGTTTCGATTAAAGATTTATTGATGTGTAACATCTTTGCTCTCGCTTTCCTGCAATTTGTGGGAGTGATTTCGTGAAATGGGACGGAAATGTGTAACAGGAAATGCGAACGTTTTTTAATTCTCGAAAACTAAGGTTGTCATAGCCATGCCGCCTAGTGTGATGGCAAAGGCAAAGATGACATACTACTATTCGAAGGGTCGGCCCGTGAATGTACGACCCGATAATTAATTAATTTCATAAGTATTTTGTCACATGTTACACATCATATGCGAGTACTGTAGGTCTCGTTTTTTTTTCTTGCACGTAACTAGTTGTGATGGAGTGTTTTTTAAGGTTTTTACCTACAATAAAGAACGACTTTTGCTCACAGTACTTACTTGCACCTATTCCAACTAAGCGATGTGGTATTAAGCTGTTTTAGTAGGTGAAATAACTTCCTATGTTTGTGAACTTTGCTTAAATAATCAAAGTGGATCATCAATTGTGGATATAAAAAAAACAGAAAAAATGGCATAAATAACAAAAAATAACATACAAGAAACAAAAAAGAAAAAAAACCCTCATCATTTCTTCAAAATTTATTTTGTATTAAAAAAATATATTAGTTGCTTTACTGAAACACCATGTATATTTTCAAATATTAAGCTTTGTTTAAAGATTTTGGAACAAATCTTTTATTGCTTATTCTGACAACAAACATTCTGACTACGACAACATTGTGCAAATAATAAACAAAGTAAAATGTTTAATAAACAAAATCAGACGAAATGCCTACAAAAATTTAAAAACACCAACAGACTTATTAATGTGATTCATCTCGGACGCGTATTTCCCTTTCCGCTTTTAATAGGAGGCAGTCATCATATCAGCTTACATACGTCCCTACCGAGGGGCTCGAGCCTACCCTAAATAAGGGTGATAGGGCATTAGTCGACCACGCGAGCCCAGTGCTGGTTGGTCGACTTCACATACAACTTTCGAGTTTCTTCGCAAGCGTGTGCACTGAGCAGGTTTCCTCACGATGTTTTTCTTCACCGAATAATTCGTTCGGTCAATTAACTGCACCTTTGACAAATACCGCTCGCCGCTGCGCGCCGCATCACACGGTACCGACAAACGGGACGCCCTGAGTTCAATCGCGATGCAGCCGACGTTGAATCTTATACACTCTTTAATTATTAATGTAAGCGACGATTCTGAAGATACTTCGTCCAGCAGTGAAAGTGATTAAAATTAATAATAAATTCTAATAAAAAAAAACTTTTTAATTTTATTATTTTTGTAAAATGGTTTTATTCTTCAACACATTTCCAGAACTCTGTTTGGGTGTACTGTAGCTAATTTCCCGAACGTACTATAAATAAAAGGCAGTACTAACTCGAATCCCGTAACGGTTTTTTTGTCGTCTCCCAAATGCGCACAGTTTCGCTATAAAAGTAACTTATAATAGCGTAATAGCGCCACAAATACTTGTTCATTTCAAGGAAGTTTTGTTCAACAATAAAAAAAATTAGTTCTAGCTTATTAAATCAAAGCGTTTCGCTTCTTCGTTGATTATGCGAACGGCCAAGAGTGGAATTCCCTGTCGGTGTCTGATGTATTCCCCGATTTGTATAATTTAGGAATCTTCAAGTCGAGAGTAAATAGAAACTATTTGAGCTTGCATGTTAAATCCTCGGCTGCATCGGCACTTACCATCAGGTGAGGTGCAGCTAAATGCACTCAAATTTTTATTTTAAATAAATAAACTTTTGTTCTACCTTAATAAATAAAAGTTCCAATCTTTACCTTGTCATGAAACTTATAGTGAGTATTATAGCTGAAAAAAAATATGAGTGTGCTTTAGACCACACGACTGAAGTAAAACTTATTTTATGAAAAGAGTTTTATTATCCTCTGAAAATGATTAAATCTTTTTTATCTTATATGTTTGGTTTGATTGTTTTGGCAACCGATATTGTTGCCTTGGCAACCCAATTTGTTGGTAACCAAAAATAAATAATATCTCTCTTTCTATCTTCAATAATTTGTAAATCCCTCTCAACTTCCGTTCGCCTCGCCCGACCACACTTCCGTAACGCTCTCGTCACGCATCCACCAGTTTACTCCCCAAGTCAAGCGTGCGTAAAGAAGTTTTACTTCAAAAAACATATTTTGATAGGGGGCTTCTACTCATGAAACTTAATAACTATTGTTCTACAACTTTTCTGAATTCACCAAAAAACTTGGACTTTTCATACAAATTAAATACCCAATTTTGTATAGGAAGTCCACATTTCTTCGATATTTCATCAAAGTTGTAGAAAAATGTTGTTTAGTAATGAGTGCCCCTCTTAAATGAACAATGCATGATGAATGAACTCGTACATGAAGAATATCCTTACAGAGTTGTAATTTTTACACATTAAGTAGGTACTTAGCAATAATTAAACACATAACTTTTCAACGTTACTTTTTTTACGTTTTTTTTTTCTAATACTGTTTAAAAAAGCTTTGCAATAAACACGCATTTGTGTGTGTTCGGAGAACTAGCTAGCGCCTCGAACGGAACGTGTGTTTGGGAGCAGAAAACCGTTCTGGTTTGAAGGAAATGCTGCCTCTTATTGAACACGAAAACAGGAATACGCATCCCGGATGAAACAATATAACACGCCATTGAAAAACCTTTAAAATGACTAAGTAACCGCAAATAAGGACGTTTTAGCCGCTCAGTGCGCCTTCGTCATTTTCTTAAACTTGAACTTTTTTAACTTGTCGCTTTCCTAACTCGTCACCTTTTTAACTGGTCTCGTTTTCACACTTGATACTTTCCTAACTCGTCACCTTTTTAACTGGTCTCGTTTTCACACTTGATACTTTCCTAACTCGTCACATTTTTAACTGGTCTCGTTTTCACACTTGACACTTTCTTAACTCGTCACCTTTTTGACTGGTCTCGTTTTCACACTTGACACTTTCCTAACTAGTCTCCTTTTCAACTGGTCTCGTTTTCACACTTGACACTTTCCTAACTCGTCACCTTTTTAACTTGCCTTTTTCTGCTACCCATGCAGATGCATAGCAAAGTGCTTCGTAGAAGAAGAAATCTTCGACCAAGATAAGGTGACGGGTTAGGAAAGTGTCAAGTTTGAAAAAGAGACCAGTTAAAAAGGTGACGAGTTAGGAAAAGGTAAAGTTTAAAAAAATTACGAAGGCGCACTAAGCGGTTTTAGCTACAAGGCCTTACACGTGCTGGTTGTAAACTCATAATTCAATAATTGGAGTTCCAAACTTCACGGAACAATTAAAAAATTAAAACTTTGTGTAACTTTTAGCGTTTAAACACCTTTTAAAATTACCTGAAAAGAGTAAAATTGCGATTAAATACGGTTAAGTATGAATCTGTATCTAATGAAGGGTTCAGTAGAAGAATATAAATGTAAATAAATATAAATATTCTGGGAAAAATCACACATGGTCATCTGGCCCTAAAGTAGGATTCCCTGTGTTATGGGAACCAGAGACTGATATACATACTTATATACGTTTAAATACATACATATATAGATATTTAACACCCAGACACAGAGCAAACAAATCAGCTCATCACACAAATGTTTGCCCTGGGTGGGGATCGAACCCACAACTCTCGGATCAGTAGTCAAGAGCACTAACCACTGAGCCACCGAGTCAGTCAAAAATATAAATCAATATTTGTAAACGTGATGCTAATTACATTTAATTTCAAAAGCATGGTCTAATAATTACTTTTCAGGGTTCCGTACCCAAAGGGTGCCAACGTCTGCCCATCTGTTTGTCAGGCAGACAGTTGAAATTTTCACAGTGTGTATTTCTATTGCCGCTGTAACAACAAATAATAAAAATGAAATGAAATAAAAAATTTAACCCCACACAAAACTATTTTTGTTTTATCCTAAAAACGGTAACACATACAGTCGTAAAGCTTGGTGTGATTATAATACTAACCATAGAGAAAAACTATAAATAATAAAAACTCTTGCTAAAGAATCCGAACTGAATGAACAAAAACTACATTTTTCTGTTACTCGAAAAAGGAAAGGAACTGAAAAGCGAAAAATAAAAAGAACATTTTAATCTAACTAGGCTCCTACACTAATGTAAATATCTAAACAAAATTGAGTCGGTGCCAAACAAGTATAAGCAAATAATTATTACGTAAAATGAAATGATGGCAACGAAAAGCGCGGCGATGGCGACGTGACGCGTCCGTTTGCTGAAAATTGCCGAACGCAAAATTATTTTAGTATTTACATAAGTGTAGGAGCTTAGTTGGACTAAAAGGGTTCTTTTCATTTTTCGCTTTTTAGTTCTTTTTCTTTTTCGTCGGTAAAATTTTTTTGTTAAAAAGATATTTTTTTTTTGATAAAATATTATTTACTTATTTTTTGATGACTTACTTTAGAACGCCTTCCGTCTCCATCATCAGATCTTCGATGGTTGCCGTAACCCACAAATCATAGTATAAAGTTCTCATTAATATGAGTTAATAATCCCAAACATAAGCCTAATAGTGTCATTAGAACTAATTATGTGTGACAAGTTTCAACAGAATCGGTTCACAGATGAAAATTCAGTGGGCGAACAATCAATCATTCCCTATTTTTCTTCCCTTAGGGAGAAAGTTTTGATTTCAAATTTAAATGAGATTAACTTCAAAGTATACCACTAACAAAAAAAGAATTATCAGAATCGGACTACTCTGTAAAAAGATATGCGTGATCATACATTAAAAATATATATACGGGTCAACTTGAGAACTTGCTCCGTTTTTTGGTCGGATAAAAAAGAATAGGTATTAAAAAGATTAGGTATAAAGGTATAAAAAAGAAAAGGTGAACGAGCGTAGCGAGTTCTCTGACTCTACTGCAATTATTCGGAGTCCTATATTCACGATAACTCGAGTTTCGTTGATCGGAACGAACGTTGTTGTGAAAAGTAGGCCAGTTAATGGGACAAAAATATTTTTTAATGTCAAACATTAACCACATCAGTCATAGGGGTTTTTTTTAAATTACAATTGGTAAACCCTTGGCATTATCTCACCTGATGGTAAGTGACGATAATGCCGAAGATGGAGAACTGGCTATCTTATCTTCAAGCCGGAACACATCAATGTTGTTAACACTGATGTCTGGCGGCAAGACTTAGATAAGATGGTGGTAGCTAGCCAGGCGGGCTTTGAAAATGCCCTACCAACAACCAAATTGAGTCTTACAAGTCGAACCCGCGACCTCCTGGTGTGTAGCGAATGGACTAACCATTACGCCACGGAGGCGGTCAGAAGGGTTGCCGAGATGTAGATGTAAATGTTAAAACACCACTAGATGGCACTAGACGGAACCTACTGTGACGAAGTCATCCTTTTTTGTTTACATTTGATCTGTTTCTGCTTTTTAATTTGTTTTTATTATGTTTAATTTTTCTATTTTTGACTTTTTGGACCTTACTACCTTTTTCTGTCGTTTTGTTTTTTGTTTCGCTGTAACATCATTTTATTTTTTAATACAATTTATAATGTGCTAGCAAAGTCGCGGTACGGAGGGCGCGACGGGGCTGCACTACATCGCGAAAGCGTTAGTGAGCGTAGGTACCTACATTTTTCAAAACGGGTACAACGCGAGTTATGAGACTGGGTCGAACCACTAGTTAAAATAATTGTTTGTGTGTATGTGTGTGTGCGTAGATAGGTGTCGTGGTACGGAACCCAAGGTGCGCGAGTCGGACTCGCACTTGGCAGGTTTTATTTATTTATTTTATTACTTTATTGTGCCTGTAAACCTAGATTACCGAGGGGCTCGAGCCTACTCTGAATTAGGGCGATCGGGCCTTAGTCGACTACGCGGCCCCAGTACGAATTGATCGACTTCACACAGCCGAGCGTCGGTGGCGTAATGATGCCAAGGGCTTACCAATTATGAACAAAAAAAAAACCCACCAATGTGTTTTCAAATTTAGATTTCATATGTACGTAAATATTCCTTGGTAGACAATAATGCTATTTTCAAAGAAATTGAGAAATAATAATTGTCGAAAAACCTAGAAACTTTTAGTTACAAGCTTTAATTTTAAAATAAGTTTAATTATTTCGTATTCTTCTCAGAAAACCATTTCATTTGATACTCATATTGTAGGAGGGAATTAAAAATAACTAGTCCACCATCTTAGGTGTGCCGCCATGTTGGATTTAGAATGACGTCACACAGTTAACCATGCATTGTCATCCAAACTGAACGTGTATACAAAATTTCAGCTCAATCAGTGGAAGGTATATCTGCTTCAAAATTAAGTTGCTAGATTCCACCCGAACAAACATACTATACATTGCAAGTTAAATATAAGCTTGTAAAAATGTACAGGAATATCTTTATTTAGCTCAAACATAAACCTTATTCGTTAAACAAACGGTTTTAGCTTTTGAAAGACAAATTTACAGACATGCAGCTTCGTTCTCTGCAATAGGGCTTTTAGGCTATGCACTGCGAAACCTCAAAGTCAGACAGTAATATTGATTTTGTAACAAGTTAAAAGTTAGTCCAGGATTGTGTTTTGTCTTCCAATCTTGTTATTAATAAAGATTTTTGCTAATAAGCTTGGCGTAACAAAAAGTATTACGGATTGCTTCAAAAATAAAAATAAAAAATGTGGATAAAAAAATGGTTATGCCCTCTCGCACATCTACCTGATACGCTAGACTTCCAGGTTTATGATATAGCGTCCCCACTTACCTACCCTAGGGCATAACAGTGGGGGCCGCTATTCCTGCCAGCACCATAAGGTGAAGACAAGGACCAGTTACGGTAGGTCTTGCCGCCAAGACGCAAAAATGGTTAGTTTTAACCTGATGATTAGTGACGATGATGCTATAGATGGAAGAGGGTTTACCAAGATACGCCAACTCTATGATGAAATCTTCATGCCGGAACACATTAATGCTGTTAACATTGATGTTTGACGGCAAGGACTCAGATAATCATGTGAGTTTAGAAAATGGCCTACCACTAACCAAACCAATTTATAACCCACTTTTTACTAAAAAAAAGGGAACTATATTTTCAATCACCAAAATTTATATTTGTCATCAAGTTGTATCACCTAATAAATAGATCTATCGCCACGAAATATTTTCGTTCTCAGATAAATAAAAATTGTTCCCAGGTATGAATTATCAAATTAATGTTAATATATGTGTAAAATAAGAGATCGATAACCAATAAAATTATATTGCATTACATGAATATAAACTTCGTTCTTATAATAACAGTTTTGTTACTTAAATAATAGCTCTGTGCTCAGAATGGTAGATCTGTCACCAAGGAAGCGGGAGCGAACACAGAGAAGGGGATATGATTTATTGGTGATCTCTTTAAATTAGTTTGGTTAAATACTTATTAGGACACACCTATTAAAATACATACAAAAACATTTATTTGGTACTAGACCTTATAGACTCAGGATTTTAGGTGATTTATTGTGGAACTGATTTTGCATTGTTTGGTGACTACATTTTGGTGACAGATCTACTATTTTGAGGACAAACCCTATTATTTAAGAAACACAAAACTAATTAAATTGGTGATAGCTTAAATGATACCCAAAAAAAAGGGCAAAATTTTGTATTTGAAACGTATTTGGTACTAAAAATATAAACAATAGCAATAAAAAAAAGTAAAGGAAAATTTTATTATTGTCTTCTTAAGATTCTTTTGTATCCAGTGGCTTCCCGCGACCTTCACCAGGTCATCAGTACGAGTATCATAAGTTAATTTAAAAGCGAATCAGTTGAAGCTATTTACCTACATAGTGTTAGAAATTGTAGAGTGTTAAGGATACACAAGGCTTCTCGCATTAAAACTCAACCATAGTTACTTTAGAATTTAAATCCTCCTTCTAATATTAAGATCTTTGGAAGGTTTCATAAATCTAAATCACTAATTGGCATGATTTTCGTTCATTTTAAGACCCGATGCCGCTGAATGCGGGCAGCGTAGAGCCGGTCGTTGTGGGGGAGGGAGGTCTTCGTACAGCAGTGGATGTCTTTCAGCTGCTATGATAATGAAGAAATTAATATGATTAAGATATAGAGACTAGTATTCCTCCATCTCTGTTGAAGCCTCAGCGTACTATTCCTTAGCTCGCTATCATCATCATTATCATCATATCAGCTGAAGGACGTTCACTGCTGGACATAGGCCTCTCCCAAGGATTTCCACAACGACCGGTTCTGCGCTGCCAGCATCCAGTGGCTACCCGCGACCTTCACCAGGTCATCGGTCTTCCGAGTGGGAGGCCTGCCTACACTACGTTTTCCGGTGCGTGGTCGCCACTCGAGAACTTTACTGCCCCAACGGCCATCTGTTCTACGAGCAATGAAAGCCCACTGCCACTTAAATTTTGCAATTCTGAGAGCTATGTCGGTTACTTTGGTTCTCCTACGGATCTCCTCGTTTCTGATTCGATCACGAAGAGAAACTCCGAGCAAAACTCGCTCCATTGGCCTTTGGGTGACCTTGAGCCTTCTTATGAGGCCCATAGTAAGCGACCATGTCTCAGTTTCGTATGTCATCACTGGCAACAAACACTGGTCGAAGACCTCGGTCTTAAGACACTGCGGTATCTGGTATAGCTCGCTATAGACATGCGTAATTCTTAAAATGAACCTCGCATTTTTGCGAATACCCTGAAAATATTCAAGGCGGGACGGCACCGTCAAAAGACTGAATTGAATTCCCGCCCCGTGAAAACAAAGGTATTTATTTCATAAAAGTCTTTGCCTTGTGACTGAAACCTGGTTTAAGTATGCATGAAGTGCTTTAGATTCTCTGGCGTTCGCCCAGGTAAAGTGACATTATCGTATCAGCTCATATATGTCCCCATTGAGGGGCTTGAGTCTACCCTGAATTAAGCAGATCGGGCCTTAGTTGACCACGCGGGCCCAGTGCGGGTTCGTCGACTTCACACTCAACCTTCGAGTTTCTTCGCAGGCGTGTGCAGGTTTCCTCCCGATGTTTTCCTTCACTGTAAGAGCGTCGGATAAACGTATATATAAAATTTAATTCGAAATCACATTGGTACGTGGCAGGGATTCGAACCACGACCTCCCAGACTAGAGGTAACGGCCTTAGCCGTTAAGGGAGTTTTTATTTGCTAGTGTATCAAATCTATTCATTAAACGTCAAAAGCATTAAATGATGCTTAGCAGTAATGTAGTAAAAAAGCAGGCCAAGTGCAAGTCGGACTCGCGGAAAGAAGAGTTCCGTAGTCTTTTAAAAAATGCATATTTTAAAAAAACAAAAATAAATTTGCAGTTGGTAATACTTCTATGGTAATCTTTAGCTATAGTTTATATATAAATTAAGTACTTAATACTTTATTTATTTTTCTACAGACGAATAAACTTCATTTCATTTCATTTTTAATAGAACATTTTGTATGAAAAATCTATGAACTTTTTACAATTCCAACTGCACACTTGGTCGACTATTACTCCTAAACTAAGAAAGCCTACTTATCCGTGATAGTTTTTTCTTTTAAATTGATTATATGTCTTACAATATCGCTTCGCAATATCTTTACGTCCGAGATATCGCAGTGTCCAGATACCAAGGTCTTAGAACAGTGTGTGTTGCCAGTGATGACATACGGAACTGAGACAATATGGTTGCTTACTATGGGCCTCTTAAGAAGGCTCAAGGTCACCCAAAGGGCAATGGAGCGTGCTATGCTTGGAGTTTCTCTGCGTGATCGAATCAGAAACGAGGAGATCCGTAGGAGAACCAAAGTAACCAACATAGCTCTCGGAATTGCTAAACTTAAGTGGCAGTGGGCGGGGCACAGAGCTCGTAGAACAGATGGCCGTTGGGGCTGTTAAGTTCTCGAGTGGCGACCACGCAACGGAAAACGTAGTGTAGGCAGGCCTCCCACTCGGTGGACCAATGACCTGGCGAAGGTCGCGGGAAGCCGCTTGATGCTGGCAGCGCAGAAAATGGTCGTCGTGGAAATCCTTGGGGGAGGCGTATGTCCAGCAGTGGACGTCCTTCGGCTGATATGATGATGATGATGATGTCTTACTATTTATATTTTTATTTTCAGTTAACCTGAAATAGCGGTTTAGCTGGTATGGTGGGGAAACACTTGACTCTAAAAAAAAATACGTCGCAAACCAATCCTTGAATCGAAAAATAGTTTTAGCAAACTCGCAGTAGTTTTGAAAGACCTATTCAACGAAACCCCACACAATAGGGTACGTCAATGAAAAAAAATCACCTCCTCTTTACATGTAGGGTACCTTAAAAAAAATGTTTTTAAGACACAGATTTGAATAGAAGGATTCGCCCGTCTCCATATTAGACTCAGATTTTCTTGATACAAGCAAAAAGTAGCGCCATCTAACATAACTCGTACGAACTAGCGTGGGCGAGAGTTGACGTCAGTGCCGCGTTAAAAGAACCTTGGTAGAATTGTCGCTTTAAAATTCGTATATTTAATTTGTTTACAAGAAAAAATACAATGTAAGGTTACTTAACGATGATACAATATCCCATGTTTCTTTTTAGCCTTTCTTTCATGATTTTTACAGCCTCTAACAATCGATTCTCGCACCAATTCGCTGGGACCATTAGTCACGCGCGTTGGCCGGGTCCTTACGCCAGTAATATATAAGTCACTGTTTTAAGATTTTATTGTTTCACTCGTCGGCGTGATTAATATGTATACCCATGCCAAATTACAGCTTTCTAGTACTCATAGTCTGAGCTAAGCCGCGGACAAGCAGACAGACATGGCGATACTATACTGCCGTCCTAATTTATTCGACCGTAAGTCGCAATTTGGTAAAAATGAGTTTATTTCATATTCGGAATCAGCGCGACGAGATCTATATGAACCTCTAACCCGTATTTTTTTAAATGCAATAGAAATGAAAGTTTCGATAAGCATAACAACCGTAACTCTCAAATTTTGTCATTCAATGCTAACAAGACAACCGTATACGCCCTTACTTCGATCTATTTACCGTATTCTGTGTACTGGTCCAAGGCATAATCACTCTAAGAGCTCATACTGCCGATGTATGTGGTAATTGTACAGTGTTCCATTTATGAACAACTACACATAACAGCCGTAACAGCCATGACCCTTGTAAATATTAGTGAATTTAAAAAAATAATTATCAAAGTACTAGATAAAACAAAAGTAAGTGCTTGTACTGTGATTATGAGTAGTGAAACATTTGAGAATTATTTAATACTGCTAGTAATAAACATCCTTAAGTGTTTTAATGTGGTCATTATTTAGTAGTGATATTTCTTTCTAATAGGCACATACTACACATAATAACCGTAATTGCCACCCACCCCGTTTATGTTTAGCAATATACGAAATCAAAACTTCCATATGCTAGTTATAAGGACAAACAGAAGCATATTCTGTATGAATTATTAGAAATGTGTTAGATTATATGCAAAAAAAGTACAACAGTAAATACTGGCAAATTTAATCATATTTAAAAATGTAGTAGGTAGTTACTAAAGGTAACATGGACTACTTGGTGGCGGAGTGGTGTATGCAGATTCAATGCATCATACTGGATTTTCACAATCTCCACTGATTCGCCTCACCACTCGTACGGTCGACAGGAATAACGCTATATGTTAGGAATCTGTAGAATTACAGACATGTTTGTCTAGCGTTGTCCCTTAATCTGACAGTGATACAAATATAAAACAAATTCATGTCAAAAAATGGATTTTTCACTTAAAAAAAGAACGTCGCATGGACCGCTGTTGAAAGTGATGAATACTTAATCTATGATACGTATCCGAAAACCTAAAAACAAGACGAAAAAAAATTCAACTGGCAGAACCTATGAATAAAAATATTAAAGAACAAGAAATCCAACCCCTAGTAAAAGAAAAGACAAAACGACGATAAAAAATATTGAAGGATAAGATATTCAACCTAAACAAAAAGAAAAACAGAGAGATTATCAGCTCGAAGAACCTATAAAGAAGAATATTAAAGAATAGGACACCCAACTCCTATCAAAATAAGCGGAGAACAGTTTATAGAAACTACGATGAACAATATTGAAGAACAAGACATCCAACTTCCAGCACGATATAAATAAAAACATAGAAACTGAGAGCATACAGAAGTTATAGAAAAAACAAACAACCAGCATACTGTAAAAAACAATATATACAACCTCCAGCACAATATAAAAAAAAACGGACAGATGACCAGAAGCAGTTTAAATCATCTTCAGTAAAAGTAGTAGCAAAACAAAACGTTTCAATTAAGAAAAAACAAAACATTCTCAGATTACAGAAACCTACACAAAAATAGATGACTAGCCTTCCGTACCTAAAGGAAACATTATCCAACCCTCAAAACAAGAAAAGAAAAAACACCACTTAATTGCTTCTTTAAACAAAAATAGTGAATAACAAGACGTATAACCTACGTACGACCGTAAGAAAAAATCGTTGGCCAAACAGACGTTCAATAGAGAAATGAAGAAGCTGAAGAACAGAGTAATCAACATGACGAATTGTTTGGAATCTATAGATAAACATGATAATGGTTTAACGAAAGACGGCGAACCTAGAAAACAAAGGAATATCTAAATTTCTAAATATATTTTGATACAAAGATAATTATAAAAACAAAGATATGAAAAAAAAATGCTATGAAAGGCCATTTAGCGTCTTGTGTTATCAAAATTGTAATTTAAATATAAGAGAATATCGAAGAAAGCAGATCCTTACTAACTGTTAAGGTCTTAGTTACGAAGCACAGGAACTTTTTATTAAAATATGTTGTGTCGACAAACTACCGTTAAAGAGAAAAAAGGTATCGGAAAAACCAGAAACGAAAAGAAAAGTAAACATAAGTGTTTTATATGACGGAATAGAAATGTATAAAACCTTTTTTTTGTCAACTGTCAGATTTGGTCCTTATAATGAAACACATGTTAAGAATAGCTTACGCAAAGGTATTGACTGCCAAAAAACAGATTATAGCGATTAGCCAAGATTAAATAAGATCGATAAAGAAACTACAAAAACTGATATCAAGAGTCACAATCCACGTATTTCTTATACCACTATAGATGTAAACGCTCTTAAAAAACTATACCTACCAAGCGATACTACGATAACCCAAATGTACAAAAATTTTTGTGAGAGTAATTCTTCACAGTACAGCTTTTTTTATATTTTTTTCAATCGTTTGTAAATTGTACCTGGAAATTGTTGTACTGTGCTCTTAATAAAAGTTTTTCTATTCTATTCTATTTAATCAAAGTTTCAGTGGAATATTATCGAAGAGTAGTAAAGCATGATTGCAACATTTCATTCGCTCAGTCAGGCCATGAAAAGTATTAGCAGTGTGTACTATTTCATAAACATGACTAAGAACACAATCAGAATTCAGAAGAATCTTGTAACATTTGTGGGAACTATTTACTTCACAAAAATCGATATACAGAAACACGTTTGGAATATCAAAATGATGTAGATAAAGCTGGTGAAGCAAACAGTGGAACCATTTATTACCACTATGGAGCAGTTCAAAGTGGTTGTATTTTTTAAGACTATAATGAGACTTATGCAAGTCTCATGACATACTCGTATGCTATCACCTAGGACGAAACTATATCGGGACGGCGCTAAAAAGATATAATATTTACACTTCGAGCGTTTCTACTTCATAACCGAGACGCTAAATATATCATATTGTGGCTGGATAGTTGTGCAACTCAAAATAAAAACTAGGCGCTGCTTACTGATTTGACCAACATGGTGAATAGCAACTTGATCGATGCGGAAAGCATAACGTTAAAGTTCTTTGAACCGGGGCATACTTTTAAGTCTGCTAATTCATTCCACCACCCAGTGGAACTATTGTCCAGATATGTCTTCCCTAAAAGTGTTTACCTAAAATAATGGCGGTTAAATTTCAAAGAGGGTCGTATACTTTCAAATATAAAAATTCTCCTACGTATTACTATTAGACTTTGTTTAAAACAAAAGCACCAAAGGCGTTTTTCCAGCACTGCGATTAAAGACTCATCTGAGGAGGATCACACAGGAACACAAATCTGCAATACTAATAAGCTAGCCATACCAAAAAAACGTATATTGGCAGTTTCGTTCCAGGTATACGAAAAGAGAATATTGGCAAAATTTACCTATTACCACTTTTGCTAACGAAAAATACGAGAATTATACCAATGACGTGACGAAACAAGATGGGGAGTTAATTATTATTTGAAAATTAATTCATAAAATACTTAAGTATGTGACTGAATAACTAACAATAAAGTTTCGATCTCTAAATTGTTTTAGAATTATAATGCGAAGTTTGTGTTTATTATGAATATTATCGAGTGACTGGTACATAACTGCAAGCCTCTTGGTTGGTGATTCTCCAAGGAACCTTTAATCAATTCGCAAAAAGAAATCGACTTCCCCTACTAATTTAATATTTGATTAGGCAACTTTGTATGAGATGACCAAAATTGTTTTTACCATTTTATGAATGTAGTTGAATACAATTTGTTCAGTTTTATATGAGTTGATTCACCAGTTGAAAGGTTTTAAGGTATATTACCAATCACCTGCAGATTAATATTAACGCATCTCTAAGTTTTGTTATCTTAGTGAGATACTTACTTGTTCCATAAGAACTGATTTTCTTATAACTATTTATTGCAAGTTAGATTAGTTACCAATAACTTAAAAAATATATCTCAAAATTGCCTTGTTAGTTTTAATAATATGAGAAGACATTTATATTAATTAAATCTTTCGGATCTTCAGAAGGATTTTGGCCGGATCTCAAAAATAAACTCATCTGAGAAGTTTTGGAGTGTACATTTAATATTCACACACGTTTACAACACAAGGCTTCAGGATGACGCTGATGAAAACAGATTATTTTCAGAAATTTCGGTACGGGGCTGGATTCCCAGGTTGACTGTTCAACTTCTCGATCAAAAGTGCTCGTAAAATAATTGGTGCCTCTATCGTAGCCTCCGTTAGGATGGCTGAATTATATCTAATTTATTGATTGTTCCGTCTGTATTCGTTAATCAAAGTAATCTGGTTTGCTAACACAACATGTACCGACTAAAAGGTCTCCAGCCTCGCAAACACACACTAGCCAAAGATTACGTTTTATTTCTACCCTAGCTCAACCTCTTGACGTTTCAAGAAGACATAACACATGGCGCTTCGACGCATACATGGGTGTCGCCACCTCCTAGGGCTCCGACATATCTTAAAGATAACAAATAATTTTGTACCTGTATAAGGAATTAATATTTTTTTGGCATTTCTAAGGAGTGAATATTTTATTGCAAGTTATTAATATTTAAAAAAGTGAACAGTTTTAATATTATGAGTAGAGTTACATTTTTGTAATTTCTATAAAGAAAAAACATTGTTTTAAATAAGTAGTTTATGTAAATAACATTTTAACATGCTTTTTTTCCTATACAGAAAAATCTTTGAGGATATTAACTACAATTAAGATTTTTCTTTATATAATTGCATATTTTCATATCATTAAAATCCATTTTTTAATATTTAAATGAAAGGTAACATGAAATACAGGAAAATAGGGAATTCATTTTGATTTTTTATATGAAACGTCATTAAATGATATGACCCATACTAATCATAAGAACAGTATGTGCTTAAGAAGAAAACCGTATCGTTGTGTTCATCGCTCTTCTACCTAGTTAAAAGAGCCGTATAAACTTCACTAGTAACGAATATTTCTAGGATCCATTTTTGATAATATTACTTGTATACGAAGCATTAGAGCCGTAATTAACATGTGCTAATCATAAACACCGTAACTCCTATACTTACTGTGCTTATGCTTAGGGTTGCTACTCGTTAAGTTTTGCCTTTCCTAAACATAAACTGTATTTTGGTATTATTGTGCGCTAAATTAACGTTATCATTGATTGAAGCATACAAAACTATAGTTCGATTCAAACGCTACAAGGTGATATAAAATTTATTGCGATATCTTTAGTGGTTTCCAAGTAATTGCAGGATAAAGAAAAAAAACTTTAAATGCGTTTTTCTCCGTTTCATGTTTTTGTACTTACGGTCGAATAAATTAGGACGGCAGTATAAGGGTCCCTTGTTGACTTCGAAACCGAACCCTAAAAATCAACGAGTACAACATTTAAAGGTATTTGTTCATTTCAATGAAAAGACATCAACGATAGCGACAGAAAAATGTTTTTTTTTTTAAATTCATTTCAGTTCGGAGTTATTACACTTGGCTTGTTTTTATATTTTTTGTGTCACTTTTAGGATTGCATTAAACAGGGTTACTGGTAAGTAGTGCAAATTTTTATAAAGGGCTATAGATCAGTTCATTTGCAACAAATTAAATCATATAACACCTTATGCAAAAGTGACCCATTTTTGAGATATTGCAGTTGTAAGATTTTTTATAAAAAAATCCCAAGTGTTATATCTAAATATCAATAAAACGAAAAAACATAATTACCGTTCGTATTTTTTATTGGTTTTAACTTCGTTACATTTTAAATGATAAATTAGAATCGATAAATTGTAATTTTTTCATAAATGTGGACACAATGCTTCAAAATTAAAAAAAAACTTGTAAATTAACGAAAACATTGCATAAAAAAGCAAGTATAAAACGAAAAATCTTAATACAATTTTATTTGTATGGTAACATAAAAAAAATCTACATTTTACTATCTTTCAGATGAGGTATAAAAAATTTACATATCTGTTATAATTACCAAAATATCACTAATACAATAGGAGTAAGTAGCAAAATAAATGTTCGCAACCTACGTACCCGGTAGGTACAAACTAATTCAGTGGCTACTGATAGATGCCTAGTACCACAGATTACTAAATAGTTACTTCGTAATAGTTCTCCGTTTTTTCACCCTAAATTATTGTTTAAGTGTTTATTGTATTTTCTTAAATAATGAAATATTTTCATCTGGTAGTCATCATCTCATGGTGGAGGCAGGTACAACTCCTTAACGATTAGGAGTTCGAGGACAATTCTTCAAATATTTTAAGTAGATACGTAGGTAAGCATAAACCGATAGTTGTATTCTTTCAGGTTATTCAGAAGAGCTGATGATGAAAGTTTTAACTCCTTAACTTTTATGCTGTTGAGATGATGATGGAGCCTCCGAATCTGATGAAACACATGTATTATGATGTAATGGTTCCTATTGGCGAGTGGGTGATTAGGTTTAACGTTATTAGATATAAAGCATTATCACTACAAATAAATAAAATAAAAATAAAAGGTTAAAAAACTAAAAACCGACTTCAAAATGAAATTCACTCAAAAGTATAAAATAATATTAATATACTTAAATACACGTCATAAACCAACAATAATGAAATCTAAGGTGGGTACGAATTAAATTAGGGGCCTAAATTTATTTTTGAGGTCGGTGTCAGCAATGCCATCGAATCTAAAACATTTGATACGTAAGTAGCTGTGTGCTGGTGTGTGAGTGAATTTCATTTTGAAGTCGGTTTTTAGTTTTTTAATGAAATCCAAAGTCAATCTCACTGAGCTTCGACCGCTTTTGAGCATAATATAAAGGTTTTATTAGTAAATTGCCCCTATCTCCTCTGATGGCTTTATTTCCAAAACTAAACAACTTACCTTCTGAAATCCAAAAAAAATCTCACTGAGCTTCGACCGCTTTTGAAAAAAATAAAAAAAAATATATTTTTTTTAATATAAAGGTTTTATTAGTAAATTACCCTAAACCTATCTCCTCAGATGACTTTACTAACTTTTTTTTTAAAAAAATTTATTCACTATTGGTGAGCCCTTGGCATCATCTCACTTGATGGTAAGTGACGATGACACCGAAGATGGAAGCGGGATAACCAATAATCCCCAACGCAATGGAGAACTGGCTATCCTATCTTCAAGCCGGAACACATCAATGTTGTTAACACTGATGTTTGGCGCCAAAACTTAGATAAGATGGTGGTAGCTAGCCAGGCGGGCTTAGAAAAGGCCCTACCACCAACCAAACCCTGTCTTACAAGTTGACCCCACCGGGAATCGAACTCGCGACCTCCTGGTATGAAGCGAATGTACTAACCATTACGCCACTGAGGCGGTTAACTAACTAAAATAAAATCAAAAACTAAACAATTTACCTTTTGAAATCCAAAGTCAATTCGCAACAGCCCTGTTCACTTCTTTTCGATGCTAATCCAAACTCTTTCGGCAGAAACGGGCGCGCCGATTCAAGAACCAGATCCTATGCGATCTGCACTTCGCTGACGTGGCCTTGATGGAGTGTAGCGACTTCATGCAGCAGTTACGCAGCTTCAAGCCCCAGTCGCTGGGCTGTGCGGTCGCCAGGCGCAAGTCTTCAACCACCCTTATCTTCCCGCTGCCTCCACAGGCGTGTTCAGGTGAGAGAAGCCGTCTTATATCAGATGCGGATATGACCAATCTTTTTTGTAGTTTCACGTTACGTAGCAGCTGCTTAGCTACGCGGTCGAGAGGCACATATCTTCAACCAAGGATCTTTCTAGTGCTTTTTTTACTAGTGGTATTTTCTGCTTGAGTTTTTTACTCTATCTTCCTGGTTCAGTTATTCTGGTTAAAAGGAGACATTTTAATCTTATTAATCGCCGAGCTGCGCCTTCGACTGCGTAGTCGTTAAGCGCAAATATAAACCCTCATATTTCTACTAACTCAGATGGAAAAAGAGATATTTTTGTGGCTCTGACAGCCACTTTCCCAATTATGCTGAGCACATGACTCCTCGTAGGAATTTGGCTCTATTTTTCTTTTTTTCCATTTAAAGGAAGGTAAAATAGACGAGCAGTATTTTTATCCGACTACGCAAGAAAAATTGTATTTTTTACGGGTGTATGTTTTTACTAATATCTTTATACATAATTTTTAACAAAAAAAAAACCGACTTCAAACGCACTAGTATCCACTACGGTTTACGAAGGTTCCCCTCGATTTCTCTGGGATGCCATCATCAAATCCTGGTTTCCTTATCATGGTACTACCCTTGAGAGACTAGTGTATTTTAGTTACTTCCATAGTATAATGTCTTATGGCATATTATAATGCGGCTGATATAGAAACTATTTTCATCCTGCAGAAAAGAGCTATCCGCGCAATCTATCAGATGCGATCACGTGAGTCGTTACAGAATAAGTTTAAAGAAATCAATATTTTAACTGTTGCTAGTCAATTTATATATGAAAACATCATGTACGTTCGTAAGAATTTGCATTTATTTCCTAAAAACAGTGACAGGCATAATTTGAATTTAAGAAATGTAAATAAAATAGATATAGCCTTTTCGAGACTGAGTAAGGTTAAAAAGTCATTTGTGGGGCAGTGTATAAGATTCTACAATAAAATTCCAGAAAATGTAACTAGTTTGTCAGAGAATAAATTCAAGACTCATGTCAAAAAAGTTTTGTGCTCTAGAGGATATTATAAAATAATAGATTATGTAAATGACAAAGATGTATATGTTGATTCTATATCAAATACCATTACCTGAGACTGTAATCTGAATCATGACATTATTTGTAATACACAGTATTTTTTTTTGTTTTGACTATTTAAAAGTGTGTGTAAACACCTATTTGAAATAAATTGTTTTGAATTTTTTTAAAAAAAGTTTTTGATATATCTCCTTTCAAACAAAAAAGAATCATCAAAATTGGTTCATAAACGACGAAGTTATCCGCGGACACACATAAATAACCTCCTTTTTTTTTTTGAAGTCGGTTAGTAAAAATCTGGTGTAAGTCTGTTAGTAAACGTGTATCTTCTAAACGACTTGTTCGATTACGATAAAACTTTGGCGAATTTTTGTGCATACGCCTAGAAAGATATATAACAAAAAAATTTTGGAGTGGGAGGTGTCGTTAGATTGGTCTAAGCCC
The DNA here is from genome assembly GCA_947284805.1 of Coleophora flavipennella. NCBI lineage: Eukaryota > Metazoa > Arthropoda > Insecta > Lepidoptera > Coleophoridae > Coleophora > Coleophora flavipennella. The sequence continues at coordinate 5,359,652 of OX369287.1, read as the reverse complement.
CTGAGTTTCAGATATATTTCAAGAAGTTGGGTTAAAACTTTTACTCGAATGCCCAAAAAGGAGGGTAATATTTTTCAGGCGTATGTACGTATATCTGTTTCTTTAGCTGACCCTGTCGCTTAAACGGCTTGATGGATTTTTCAGTGCGAGGTATCGTTAGATTTGTGTTGATCCCGTGAGTGACATGGGATACATTTGTCTTGATCCAGTGAGTGACATAGGATACATTTGTCTTGATCCCGTGAGTGACATGGGATACATTTGTCTTGATCCCGTGAGTGACATAGGATACATTTGTCTTGATCCCGTGAGTGACATAGGATACATTTGTCTTGACTAAAAAAGGGGTGATGTTTTTATACTGTCGGAATTTTAATTTTTAATTAAATTAGTTATTGTTGCACTCCAAAATCCATTAAGTTGTTTAGGCTACAGACTCAGCCAAAGAAACAGACATACATACATACATACATGCATACATACATGCATACATACATTCATATATAAGGGTTGGCTGGAAGAGATCCCTGTTTGGGATAAGTCCGCCTTTGTGCATAATTCTATTCTGTATCTATAGTTGTATATTGTGTTGTACAATAAAGAGTTCAGAAACAAACAAACATACATACATACATACACCCGAAAGACGATATGATTCCAACGGGGAGTCGTAAGAGCCGACCAAGGAACTTTAAACCGGAGGATGGGTAGCAGCGTCCTTTCCGTGCATTGCAACACACCTGCAGCACTCCCGGGACACTTCAAACAACAGACCAGAAATTATATTTCAAAAAAGGAATGACGGGACAAACAAATTGGTGGCGAAATCCTATACGTACGACAACCAAACAGTAACCAATCTGTATCAATCGGCTGAAGAGGGAGTGAGGTCGGAATCTAGAGAGTGGCAGGGAGTGTTCATACTGTATGTTGGTACTAATATACTATATAATTAGCCTGCAGCCACACTGCGTTCGCCAACCCGCCTGCCAAGCGTGGCGATTATTGCAAAACCCCCCTAAATTAATTATATTAACAAATAAATAATTAAATCCTTGGGAGAGGCCTATAACCAGCAGTGGATGTTTTTCGGTTGATATGACGATACAACCAAAAATCATTACTCTTCTTTTTTGGGAATCAGATAAAAAATAGTGCCTAAGACTTACTTTATGTTGCTCTTGTCTTTCCTTCATTATACTAGTAGGAAATTCCTATTTGAAGACATAAATATAATAGCTAAGTACAAGAGGGCTCCAATCTTGAGCTAAGATTGGACTTATATTAAATTTCTTTTACTTGTAATCCGAACAGAGGGCAAAGAATATCTTCGATAAATCTTGGATAATCACTAAGAGACCTGACCTTAATATCCGTTTAATTGGTCAAAAACATTCCACTGCTACTTACTTCGGATAACTATTATTATAACTTGTTAGTAATTTTGGCTATCGTTCATCGTTTTTGGGTACTCCTACCTCATTTAATTACTTATAATCGTCTTTCTTTTCGACTTCCATAAAACAGGAGATACTCAATTCGACTGTATGTTTTTTTATGTGTGTTACCTCAGAACTTTTGACTGGGTGAACCGATTTTGATGATCCTTTTTTATTTGAAAGCTAGTGCTTCCCGTGTGGTCCCATATAAATTTTATCAAAATCGGTGCACTACTTTATTAGAAAATTAACAAAAACCAAAAATAATAATGCAAAAATGTACTAAGTTGTTGCGATAGAAGTCGGTTTTTAACGTGTTTAGCGTTTTTTTAACAATCTGTTTACGCTATTCGCTCAAAATTATGTGAAGTTGGTCAGAGTCAGTCGCAAAAAAATCGCAGTAGGTTTTTCATACAAAACTATTCAATTCAACCAAGTTTCAACCTTATGTAGTGAACATAAGGTTGAAACTTGGTTGAATTGAATAGTTTTGTATGAAAAAACGTCTTTAACGTTTCAGCCTATTATGTAGTGAATACAATTTATATATATGTCACCGGGATATTGTGAAAACCGCGATATTACAATCTCACTAGTTAGATTATGATATAACGGTAAATTGTGAATCTGATCACAATATCACGGCCTATTCTTGTACCTCCGAATAAAACCGATGATTTCTTCTGCTGCGAAGCATTCTGTTACCCAAGGGAGAGGGGAGGGTGGGAGCCTGGCTTCGAAATCAATCAAACCTGACCGAACTTAACATCGCTCGCTTCGCGAGCTCATTTATTTAGTATTTTTCACTTCACTTAGTGTTATTGTAATGTCACTAGTGAGTTAACAAAGTCACTAGTGAAATTGTAAGCAATATGTTACAGTTCACAATCTTTCGACAGTTCACAATCTTGCGAAATAAATCCCGTTAGATTATAATCTAACGGAATTTACAATCTTACGGTGACAAGCGTTGATAAGCGAGCTTAGCGTGTTTTTCATTTTTCATACGTTAATCTTGTAAACACAATCTTTTATTATTATTTTTTACTTAGATTACATTTTTGTGTTTATATCGAAATGGATTAGTGGAAGTCCAACACCCACCAAGCTGTTGAGGCTACTGGCTCAGCTACAGCAACGTCAACGGCTTGGTGGGTGTTGGAGTGCGAATAATGAGACAGAATACATTTTTGTCCAACTTTCCAAACACAAAAACTTTCATACATAGTACATATGTCACCGGAATATCGTGAAAACCGCGACATTAGAATCTCACTAGTTAGATTATGATATAACGGTAACTTGTGAATCGAATCACAATTTCACGACCTATTCTTGTAGCTCCGAATAAAACCGATGATTCAGGCTCTATATCTGTTAAATCAATCAAAGCTGACCGAACCTAACATCGCTCGCTTCGCGTGCTCATTTATTTAGTGTTTTTCACTTCGATTAGTGTTATTGTAATGCCACTAGTAAGTTTACAATGTCACTAATGAATTGTAAGCAATTTGTTAAAGATTATAATCTAACGGAATTTACAATCTTACGGTGACACATATTATATCCAAAAAACAACCTTCTTAGGGAGTCGAGTAAAAAAGCCCAACACGTGGCCGCGGTCGATGCTAAGTCCAGGCACACCAAGCAACCACCGTCTATCCCTTGGACAGCACGGGTAATTGCGCCACATGATAGATCCCTAACAGCGCACAATCCTCACCAAAATCCAATCTGTATATCCATCAAAATCCAATACAACTCTATTGACGTTTGCCTTGATATCCACCGAGCTCCGCCATTTCGCCGGTTCGCATCAACCTGTCTGCTTGTGCGACCTCCAGTCGATAAATGTCACGCCCAAATGGAGGAAGCATGTCCGATATACCCAAACCAAGGGCTGATTTGCAGATGAGAGACAGTAAAGTAACTCTACAGACGGTGAGGCGAGGGGAAACTCAAATCCTGTATTGACGCAGGCTGATGTATTTGGGGCTTCTACTCATTATACTACAACCGTATTAAGGTTCATCAAAGACTGGATTAACACATAAGCTAACTTTTATACCACGCTTGCGAGCCTCTTGCACCCTCGATTAAAGTTATAAGTTATCCAGGTAGGCGAGGCCGAGAGCAAAAGCTATACCTCATATAGTTAAGTTAACATGTTATTTAGGAACGTTAATCAATATCTATTATATATAAAAATGAACCCCTATTTCTTCTGGTCATCGCATAACGCGTGAACGGCTGGACTGATTCGCAATTTTTTTTTAGTTGGTTATTGTTAGGAGGTTCTTATGTAGGGTATGTTGTGTAGGGTAACGTAGGGTTAAAGGATATATATTAGTACTAACATACAGTATGGACACTCCCTGCCGCTCTCTAGATTGCGACCTCACCCCCTCGTCACCCAGATTGATACAGATTGGTTACAGTTTGGTTGTCGAAAGTATAGGATTTCGCCGCCATTTTGTTTGTTCCGTCATTCCTTTTTTGAAATGTAATTACGGAACTTACGGCATAGGCTACTTTTTGTCTCGGGGAAATACGATAGCCCGAATCAGTTCCTTGGGAAATTTAAAAAATAAACTCTATTTTTTGTCGATTTCTTTCACCTCGAAACGAAGCGACTGATTGACGTGATATTTGGGGAAAGAAGTGATATAGGCTACTATTTAGCATAGCCCGACATACACTCGTGGACAACAACAAACGAAGCGACTGATTGACGTGATATTTGGGGAAAGAAGTGATATAGGCTACTATTTAGCATAGCCCGACATACACTCGTGGACAACAACAAACGAAGCGACTGATTGACGTGATATTTGGGGAAAGAAGTGATATAGGCTACTATTTAGCATAGCCCGACATACACTCGTGGACAACAACAAACGAAGCGACTGATTGACGTGATATTTGGGGAAAGAAGTGATATAGGCTACTATTTAGCATAGCCCGACATACACTCGTGGACAACAACAAACGAAGCGACTGATTGACGTGATATTTGGGGTGAGAAGTGATATAGGCTACTATTTAGCATAGCCCGACATACACTCGTGGACAACAACAAACGAAGCGACTGATTGACGTGATATTTAGGGAAGGAAGTGATATAGACTACTATTTAGCATAGCCCGAAATATGCAGTTTCCGAGGGATCTAGAGAAAACTCATTTCCACGCTCGCGAGCCGCTGTAACATGCACCCTCGAGTCAGTCATAAAAACTATGTCTACGCCGACGAAGCCGCGGGCAAAAGTTAGTCTAATATACATAAAAAAAAACTATATAACGTAAACAAGATTTAACATTGATTACTTCTACGATTGATTCTAGTAGGAAGGCCTTTTTTGCGATCGTATGAATTAGCAATGTATCTCTCTCTAGTATTAGAACAATGTAAATGATTGAAGTGTTCAAATACGTAAATTTGCTAATTTTTAGATGGTTAAAACACAGATTCAAGATTCAAGGTATTTATTTAAATTAGGTGCAAATTCCACACTTTCTGATAATCATAAAATAATATTAACATAATTTCATTTGTGAAAAATCAAGAAATAAACGACAATTAGTTAATAAAGTAAAAATTAAATCCTTGAAATAAACTAGATTATGTCATTAGAACATGAAAATAATGTGACACGAAAAATTATTCATTAAAATCATTGAGTGTCATTGATACCTTTGACAAGAGAAGGCCAATTTACACGGACAGCACCAGCAACGCGAGAGTCAGCCATCGCTCCCATGTTCTAAAATATCGATGTTATAAAAATAAATATTTAAATTGAAACATTTATTTTTCAAAAATCTCAAAAACCGCCTGCTATGGAGGCAAAGTTCACTGGCTTTACACAGGAGGTCGCGGGTTCGATTCCCGGCGGGGTCAATTGTAAGACTCGGTTTGGTTGGTGGTAGGGCATTTTCTAAACCCGTCTGTCTAGCTACCACCATCTTATCTAAGTCTTGCCGCCAAATATCAATGTTAACAACATTGATGTGTTCCGGCTTGAAGATAAGATAGCCAGTTCCCCATTGCGTTGGGAAATATTGGTAAGCCCGCTTCCATATTCGGCAACATCGTCACTTACCACCAGGTGAGATGTTGTCAAGGGTTTACCAATTGTGAATAAAAAAAATAATTAAAAAAAAAACCCTCGATATCTTTAACAGTCGATATTTTTACAACCTGATTGCCCAAAATCACCCAAAATGGAGGGCAAAGATTTTCGGGTATATACAGGGTGTAAAAAAATTGGCGTAGGTCCCGTTAACTCGGGCTTCTACTTATCATACTGAACAACTTTCTCCAAGGAACTCACAGTCAATTCGTAAAAAAAAATTCGACGCTCCATACAAAAATCCACAAAATTGGTCAATCAGCTGATCTTTTTATGTATTAAGAGTTCAATTTTTTTTGCGATTTTAGCAAACTTGTAGAACAAAAGTTTTTCATTTTGACAAGTATGAGCTCTAGTGAACGGGACGTACACCAATTATGTTACACCCTGTATGTATGTCTGTTTCTTTTACTGAGCCTGCAGCCTAAACGGTTTAATGGATTTTGGAGTGTGAGGAGTCGATAGATTCGTCTTGATCCCGAAAATAATATCGGATTTATTTATAGGTAAACCCGACTTCCCAAAAAAGTGTGTTCTTCCCAAAAAATGTTTTCATTCAGTTGGGTTTTTAATATTTAAATAAATTGGTTGGGATAATGATGATCTTTAATATATTATTTTAGACGTTATTTTTCTTAAAACGTCTACTCGTAATATCGTTTTAAAATCGTTTTTTTTTGAAAACAGAAAAAATTGTTTCGAAGAACTAATAACGATATTCCTAGAAAATTTTTAGGAATAAAATTAAACCTTGGGTTGCCTTGAAGAAATTGCTTGAGCAAATATTCCGCCTAAATTATACAATTTAAATTTTTACTATATATTCTGTATATAAGTATGTCTATATCTCTTGGGTAATTTTTTTTTTTTATTGTACAATAAATCATATTTGATTGATTGATTGATGCTTAAATAAGGTTTGGAGAAACTAAAACTGTCTCGAAATTAAAACCCAACTGCATAAAACATTACCTTTTTTTGGGCAGTCGGGTTAAAATGTGGGATATCCTAGGTCACTTTCGGGTTTAACGTGAATTTAACGACACTTCAAAATCCATCAAGCCCTATAAGTTCAGCTCAGCCACAGAAACAGACAGAGATATATTCATACATTACATACATACGAGTACATCGATATATATCTGTAAAACATTACTCTCCTTTTTTGGTAGTTTGGTTGAAAAATCATTTCAATCGGTCAAGCCGTTTAGGAGAACAAGAATAACGGACACACGCATACCAGAATATAAATTTAAAGGTAACACAGATCTCTTTGACAACACTGTTAATTGAGAGATTACTTGATACTTTTGATTTTAGATTTTTTCAAGAATATTGTGTTACTCAAATAAGTCCTATTTTTTAAAAACCGGCCAAGTGCGAGTCGGATTCGCACACTGAGGGTCCCGTACCACCAAACGTCTCCACACAAGAATAACAAAGATACATTGTGTATATAATTACTAACAAAAGACATCAACGGAAAGACAGAAAAATGTTTTTTTTTTCATGCCGTTCGGCCTACTTAGCATGAGTAAGACTTATACTTAGCCAGTTTTAATTATTTGTTTTTTATTTCAGGATTATCTTTATAAACACACAACTTTTCACGATTGTATATATCACTGTTTTTTTCTATTCCGTAGCTTAACCACCTCCGTAGCTCAGAGGCAAAGTTCACTGGCTATACACAGGAGGTCGCGGGTTCGATTCTCGGCGGGGTCAATTGTCTAAGACTCGGTTTGGTTGGTGGTAGGGCATTTTCTAAGCCCGTCTGGCTAGCTACCACCATCATATCTAAGTCTTGCCGCCAAATATCAATGTTAACAACATTGATGTGTTCCGGCTTGAAGATAAGATAGCCAGTTCCCCATTGCGTTGGGAAATATTGGTATGCCCGCTTCCATCTTCGGCAACATCGTCAATTACCACCAGGTGAGATGTTGTCAAGGGTTTACCAATTGTGAATAAATAAAAAAAATCTGATGTACAACAAAGACTTATTTGAGTTTGAGGTTTTTAGTATGGGTACGCCATTTTTTATTATTTTTTGAGAGAACTCCATAATAACACGTCATATGTTTTAAATTTTCAACCACATATCTATTACGGTTCCAAAGATACAGCCCTTTAAAGGTAGGACAGACAAACGGACAGCGTAGGTAAAAATCCACGTTGTTACGCACAGAACCCCGTTTATGTTTCCGATTTCGTGTGTTTGTTTGTATGTTTGTATGTCCCTCTTGGAACATTCATTAGATCCATTCAAAGTTCCGTCGATCGTAATCTAGTCAAATTGTATAACCACTGGATATTAATTAGTTCATTATATTTCTGATCATGGATTATGATCAGACTAGCTGTTTCCCGCGGCTTCACCCGCGTGTACAACGTTTTTACGACCTTTCAAGGGTGCGCAGTGCGCGAGCCGCAACCGGCGCGCGAGTGTGGAAAAAAGGTAGCCAATGTGTTAATTTAAGTCATAATCTGTCTACCCATCAAATTTCAGCCAGATTCGGTCAGTAGTTTTTGCGTGAAAGAGTAACAAACATACATCCATACATTCTTACAAACTTTTGCGTTTATAATATTAATAGGATAGTATTCGAAGTATTCTCCTGAAAGAACAAAGGAATTGTGAACGCGTGATACTATTAAAAAAAAGCGTCGGTGGCTCAACCGGTAACGACTCCGTTTTTCTAACCAGAGGTACCGGGTTCAAATCTGGACGGCCAATGTACCAATGAGTTTTTCAAAACTTACTTACATATACTTACCGATTGCTTTAACGGTGAAGTAAAACATCGTGAGGAAACCTGCACATGCCTTCGAAGAAATTCGCAGGTTGTGTGTGAAGTCGACCAACCCGCACTGGGCCCGCGTGGTCGACTAAGGCCTGATCGCCCTTATTCAGGATAGGCTCGAGCCCCTCGGTGGGGATGTTTATATGAGCTGATGATAATAATAATAATACGTAATAATAAGTAACTTACTGACATGGCCATAACGTATTTGAACAGAGTAACTATTGGGTTAAGTGTAGCCGATACCCATATTTAGGGGGTATCAAATCATAAACTAGGTTACATTAAATATTAATAACACGTACGTGGAGAATAGCCCCTTGATAGCGGCTGACATTTTTCATACCTATTATTGTGTTATTATCATGATTTCGGCGGCTTAATGGCAAGGGCCGCTACCTCTTGTCCGGGAGTTCGTGGTTTGAATCCTGCCACGTACCAATGTGTTTTCTAATTTCGATTTCATATGTATGTTTATCCGACGCTCTTACGGTGAAGGAAAACATCGTGAAGAAACCTGCACACGCCTGCGAAGAAACTCGAAGGTTGTGTGTGAAGTCGACTAAGGCCCGATCGCCCTAATTCAAGGTAGGCATGCCCCTCGGTAGGGATGTATATGAGCTGATATGAACCCAAATTTTACCAAAATCCGTTCAGTAGTTTAAGCACTAGAGCACCGAACGGCGGACGCGCAGACATACAGACACACAAACATATATTTATTATTTTTGACCGAGCAAGCGCGCAGCGCGAGCGATGCGTTCCCATTTCAGCTTGGGCAATTAAGCTTTCGTATGTCTGTCCGAATGTCCGGCTGTTCTCCTCTACAGGTTGCATTTCTCAACCGATTCTCATGAAATTTTGTGAGCAAGTTTTATTATATATGGAAAGTTTTTGTCGATTCAGTTTTTGGAAATTTTTCAAAATGGCGCAGCCATTGGGGCTAAAAACGTAAAATATATCATATATCAGTCATTTTGAAAAACTCGCAAGGTCTACAGCTCGCACAGCCACTAGTTTCTTAGTTTTTGAGACTGTATTAGTGTGAGACAATTGATCCCCATCGAAATCTCAATAAGTATATTTTTTTTTGCTATCACAATACTTTCATCGCTCCTTCATCGCTCGAAAGTAAATAATTTCGAAAAAAAAAAACCGACTTCAAACAAGAAACTAAGGTTCCCCTCGGTTTCTCTGGGATGCAATCATCAGATCCTGGTTTCCTTATTATAGTAGCACCCTTGGGATATCTCCTTTACAACAAAAAAAGAATCATCAAAATCGGTTAAACGACGAAGTTATCCTCGAACACACATAAAAAAAATATACATACGGTTGAATTAAGAAACCTCCTCCATTTTCGAAGTCGGTTAAAAATACAATACACGAATACATTATTAGAAGTCAATAATTGTATTCATTCATTTTTTTTTACATCCAAAGTTTACTTGCACGTTTAATAACCTAAATGTTTTTCATTTATACTGACGTACATTTAGCATGACATAACAAATTCTGTTGAGCCACCACACAGTGGCCGCCACCTACATAAACCCTAAATTCCGGAATAAGGCCAAAACAACCACGTACACAGGTAAGTAATGGGAGGGTTAAATATTCCATAGATAGGCCGAGGGTTTTCCAAACGTTCCTGTATTATGAGAAGTTATAACCTTTTTGCGCTCACTGGATTTTCGTAACTAGATACATACCTACTTATCTGTACAGTGTGTTCACCTAAGTTGCGCTTACAAAGAATTATGCGTCCTATGAGCAAATGTATAAGGTCGTAAATTAAATGGGAGGGTTAAATATTCCATAGATAGGCCGAGGGTTTTCCAAACGTTCCTGTATTATGAGAAGTTATAACCTTTTTGCGCTCACTGGATTTTTGTAACTAGATACATACCTACTTATCTGTACAGTGTGTTCACCTAAGTTGCGCTTACAAAGAATTATGCGTCCTATGAGCAAATGTATAAGGTCGTAAATTAAATGGGAGGGTTAAATATTCCATAGATAGGCCGAGGGTTTTCCAAACGTTCCTGTATTATGAGAAGTTATAACCTTTTTGCGCTCACTGGATTTTCGTAACTAGATACATACCTACTTATCTGTACAGTGTGTTCACCTAAGTTGCGCTTACAAAGGATTATGCGTCCTATGAGCAAATGTATAAGGTCGTAAATTATTAACTGTCATCCTTTGTAATCACTGGTTCTGAAAAATCCGAAATTCTTAAAGACTTTTCCCAAAGATCCTGACAATTCTCAAAAAAAATAACGATTTCCCATGAAAAGTTAGGCTGTCAGCTGATTGATTAGATTTTTTTCAATACAGTTGCTTGAAAAGTGATACTTTATATGCTAGTTTACTGTGCGCAATTTTTTACCGCAAAAGTGTTTTTTACTTTGCCACTTTTTTTAATTTCTAGCTCGGAGGAACCGAAAATTTCTAGAAAATAAAAAAAAAACAAAGATACGGAATTTTATTTAAGATATTTGAAAGTAGAATTTTAAAAGAGATAAGTATAGGATGTTCCTCCGAGAGGTCAGTACATAACGCAAGCTGATTAGATTATCTTTGGGTTATGTCTATCTATCTAACCTTTCATTTTTGACTTCTCATATATAATTCTGCAAATATGACAGATGGCCGGTTTTTTCGTAATTTAGATGTTTTCATAGAGTTTTCCTGATGATGGGCTAAAACAATGACAACACAAATTTTGTGAAGAAAAATATGAATGAAGCTTGGTTACACCAAGGAATAGGTCCTTTTTCCAAGGAGGTTTTAATGCTTACAATAACATTATCCCAAGTGCAAGCCTTATTGTAATCTATTTATGGTAATTATAAAAGAAAAACTTACGCATGCGTACGTGTGCCTAGCTAAATATGGCGCAATGTTCGTAAACTGAATTAGTTTAAAAAAATTGTTAATTTATTTTATTTATTTTATTTTATTTACACTTATAGTACACCAAAACAATTTTGTAATGTTAATACGTAGAGATACTATAATAAAGTGTACAGTAGGCGGTCTTATAGCTAAAAGCAATCTCTTCCAGACAACCTTTCATTATAGGAAAGCACGAAATACTTAATTTATAAATTTATTAATATATATGTGTAATAAAAAAATTACTTATGTGAATGAGAAAAAAACAAAGTAAGGTTACTCTATAAAATGAACCACAAGTCGCATTGATAAGTAAGTACCTATGTATAAATTTTTTTTCGTTTTTTAATTTTACCTGTTTCTCACAACTGAATTGAAAAACGTTGTAGGTATGATACATGGGTGTAAAAGGTAAATGAGAAACTCGTGACGATGGTAGACCCTTACCTTCGGCTCGGGCTTACAAATGTCACTTGTTTATTTATCTGTTTACCACCCCTGTATTATGAACAATGACTATTTTTTGATGTGGAGTAAAGATCCCTTCGGGAAAGTTGTTCAGAATAACGAGCAGAACCCCGAGTAAAAAAAATATTGTTACATCTAGAATAAGATACTAACTTATTATTGATGTGTAACATCTTTGCTCTCGCTTTCCTGCAATTTGTGGGAGTGATTTCGTGAAATGGGACGGAAATGTGTAACAGGAAATGCGAACGTTTTTTAATTCTCGAAAAGTAAGGTTGTCATAGCCATGCCGCCTAGTGTGATGGCAAAGGCAAAGATGACATACTACTATTCGAAGGGTCGGCCCGTGAATGTACGACCCGATAATTAATTTATTTCATAAGTATTTTGTCACATGTTACACATCATATGCGAGTACTGTAGGTCTCGTTTTTTATTTTTTTTAGTAGTGAAGCAGAAACTTCTTGCTTCAAAATCAGTTTTCCCATCGCATCTTCTTGCTGTTGGCTCTTTCAGTTTTGGATTTTATTCACTTTTCCGAATTGTTTTAAAATTTGTGATAGATTGTCAAACTGCCGTGTGTTGTTTTTTTTACAAAGGAATTATCATCGCGACTGTTATTTGTATTTTTCTGAAAATCTTTTATAAATTTATCAATTAGTCCCAGTTTTGCTCAGCAAGATGTTTTAATTATTGTCCCCGGTCCCTCGCCGATATTTTTTAAGAGGTAAGTATTTCCATATTTATTTCATCGTTTTAACTTGTATCAAGTGGTGATGAGAATCACGGTCCTTTTACGTTTTAGGGTCTTAGTCTACGACGTGACGACGTCCCAACAATGCAGAGAGCCAGCTCGTGCTCGTTATTGTGAGCACCAAAGGACTAGGGTGTGCGTTTCTTCGTCCGGCCCACCGGTGTTTGTTTGAGCGCCCCCATTTGGTACACCTCAGCGTGGACAGCGTGGTTGATTGCAATTCAAGTAATACCTTTTATTTATTCTCTCCCGCGAAATGGAAGATACCCAAACGTAGGAATTAAATGAACTTTAAGTGAAGATTGCAAGTGCCATTTATTTTTATATTTTTGTGTGCTAACTTAATATTTTTTTAAAGATAAAACCATCTGTCATAGCAATTCTGCACGTGCGTAGTTGCTACCGTATATTTAAATAATTCCTTATTTTAATTATTTGAAAACTTGTAAATTCAAAATCTTACTGTTAAGTTCCTTCTTTTACCAATCAGCGATGACATTTCTATTTTATATTCTTCTAATAATCTTCTTTTAATCTTCTAATCTATTCATTTGATTAAATTTCTATATTTACCATGCAATTTTCTTTTTCTTTCATAGGTTTCAACTATTAGGCAATCTTTAAAAATTCTACGTATCATGTAGCATTGATAATAAATTGATTAAAATTCATTTATGCTACAGTAGGTAATAATAAGAAAGTACCTTATACTGATGTAACAAAATTTGTTTAAATAATGAACAACTAATTCCACGGGACCCATAGTCATTGTCTATGGATTTTTCAATTGGAATTGTCTATGGATTTTTGAATTGGAATTATCTATGGATTTTTTAATTGTAATTATCTATGGATTTTTTGATTGGAATTGTCTATGGATTTTTTAATTGGAATTGTCTATGGATTTTTGGGGGAATGTTGTTCAGTATGATTAGTTAACGAATGATAAATCAATTTTATATGTTCCTTTTTAGGGTTCCGTACCCAAAGGGTAAAAACGGGTTACTATGACTCCGCTGTCCGTGCGTCTCTTTGCCTGTCCGTCTGTCACCAGGCTGTATTTCATGAACAGTGACAGCTAGACAGTTGAAATTTTCCGCTATAACAACAAATACTAAAAATTATAAAAAGTGAAAGCCTCCTAATAAAAAATGTGTTTTTTTTTTGAAACAAGAAGAAACTAGCGCCATCTAGTATGATGGTACGTAACCCTTTTTGGGCGGTTCTGACTCGCACTTGACCGGTTCTCAAGACTTTTACCTATGTTACTGATTAACTTTCCCGGAGAAAACCATGTGAAAAAAGAAGTTTTCTGAATTTGATAGATATTACTCAGCTGATTTCAGTGGTCACGTCAGTTCGGTTAGTGACTTTTGGCAGTCAGTGATAAGCCGAAGATATGGTCAGGTCAACTGGAAAAAATATACTGTGAAACCTTTGCTTCAGTTTTGGCAAAGTATATAATATATTAGTACTAACATACAACATGAGCACTCCCTGCCGCTCTCTAGATTGCGACCTCACCTCCTCATCACCCAGATTGATACAGATTGGTTACAGTTTGGTTGTCGAACGTATATGATTTCGCCGCCATTTTGTTTGTTCTGTCATTCCTTTTTTGAAATGTCATTTCTGGCCTGTTGTATGAAGTGTCCAGGGTGTGGTTTTGGGTATCATTTGATTGTTATAAAAATAGTGTTTTTCCATGACTACAGTTTATTCCTGTGTGCAAACATATTTTTCGAACATTTTTAGAAAAACGAACAATTGTGATCAACAAAGTAAAGGAAACTACCCGTCTTAAGTTTGCTTAGAGGGAACGAGACCGTAATTTCGATAGGGAAATTGAGTTTGTCTGCATATCATCCTGTGGTTTTTGCCAGCTCCGGTTTAGACCTTTTTGTTAATGCAGGGACAGAGAGACAACACAAGAACCGTACAGTTAACCAAAAATACGAAATAGCGACTACACTTAGCTATGCATTAGCATGAATGAAATAGAAGACAAGGGACGATTGTATTTTGGGGGGGCACATGTTGCAAAATGAAACTGAGTCTAGCTTTTTTTTACTTACCCCTTGAGATTTCACATGTACGTTTCTCCGACCCTCTTACGGTGAAGGAAAACATCGCGAGGAAACCTGTACAAGCCTGCGAAGAAATTCGAAGTTTTGTGTGTGAAGTAGACCAACCCGCACTGGGCCCGCGTGGTCGAATAGAGACACGATCGCCCTAATTCAGGGTAGGCTCGGCTCGAGGGTAGGACATATATTAGCTGATATGATGAAAAGCCCTTGGCATCATCTCACCTGATCTTAGGTGACGATGATGCCGAAAATGAAAGCGGGCTTACCAATATTCTTATCTGACTATCTTATCTTCAAGCCGGGATAAATGCTGTTAACACTGTTGTTTGGCTGCCAGATTTAGATAAGATAATGGTAGCTAGCCGGGCGGGCCTAGAAAATGCCGTTACAACAACCATACCGAGTTTTACAAATTGAACCCGCCGGGAATCGAACCAGCGACCTCCTGATGTGAAGCGACTAGACTAACTATTACGCCACAAAGGCAGTTAGTTACGCTTATGAAAAGAAGACTAGAGATTGTGAATCGGTATCGAACTCGCTAACCTGCAGCGTAAATAAATAAATCGTATCGATTGTCAACTTTCAGCGTGTAATGTCTATCAAGGTCGCATACTTAAAACTACTACAGTTCAGTAACGATAAAAATTAACCTGTGACGATATTTCATTTTCATTTCAGGTTCAAATTTAATTGTGTTTGAAAGTACCTACACAGATAATAACAAAATGTCAATTAATAATAACCTATACCTAAGAATAATATAAAATGTCAAATGTCATAAAAGAGTTAAATAATAATAATGAAATTTGAAATATTGCATAATATCACAGTAATAAAATTCACAAGTAAAAACCACAAAAACAATATAAAATATTAGCATGTCATCAAATTATAATAATTTCAAATCATCATCATCATCATCATATCAGCTCATATACGTCGTCACCGAGGAGCTCGTACCTACCCTGAATTAGGGCGATCGGGCCTTAGTCGACCACGCGGGCCCAGTGCGGGTTGTTCGACTTCACACACAACCTTCGAGTTTCTTCGAAGGCGTGTACAAATAAATAAATTTCAAATAAATGTCGCAAAAATAATAATAATTTCAATGTCATCGTATTCATGTTTTAATATAGTCATCCAGGCTATAATATTTTTTTAACAAAAGCGACCTGAGCTTAGACGAAACTGACAGGTACCCATATACGAGTACTAAGTTTTTCACATCCATTGGCAACTTGTTAAACAACCTAACAGCCTGATATAGTGAGCCGTACACAACAACCTCGAGTTTTGGTTGTTTCTTATTTACCATGTCCTGCCTTCTCGTAGATTCCCTTACTTGCCTTTCTTGTCTACTTACTTTTAAATTCTGTAATGTTTTTTTTGAAAAATTACATAGAACCACAGATTTTAACAGAAGGATCCGCCCGTCTCCATATTTTACTCTGATTTTCTTGATACAAGCAAAAAGAAGCGCCATCTAACGTAACTCGTACGAACTAGCGTGGGCGAGAGTTGACGTCAGTGCCGCGTTAAAAGAACCTTGGTAGAATTGTCGATTTAAAATTCCGTTTATTTAATTTGTTTACAAGAAAAAATACAATGTAAGGTTACTTAACGATGATACGACATCCCATGTTTCTTTTTAGCCTTTCTTTCATGATTTTACAGCCTCTAACAACACAATAAGGCATTTTTATATGGAATATATTTCCACCGCACTGTACAATTTCCCGCAGACGAGTGAGTCGCGAGTGTGCTAAACTCTCGATTTTCGTACCAACTCGCTGGGAGCATAAGTCGCGCGCGTTGGCCGGGTCCTTACGCCAGTATATATAAGTCACTGCATAGAACTACCATCATGTATAAACTAGGTACTGTCAATATACCTAAGTTTAAAAAAAAAACTTTACACGATTCTCTTTGATAAATACGTAGCATAGTTCTGATCTTCTTCTTATCGTGTGGCAGAATTAACCGTGCTATCCAAGGGATAGACGGTGGTTGCCTGGTGTTGCACTTAGCATCACCCGCGGTCACGTGTAGGGTATTTAGATTAACACCTAAGGATGTTTGCGACGCGACCTTCGTACACATCTGGAATCAGATGTGTAGGTTTCCTCACGATGTTTTCGTTCACCATTTAAAGCCATTGGTAAGTACCTATATGTACGTAACTTTATAAAAACTCATTGGTACATTGGCCTTCCGGATTTGAACCCGGGACCTCTGGTAAGGAGGACCGAGTCGTTACCGGTTGAGTCACCGTCGCTTTTCCCATAGTTCTGATGGCATCTTTTTGTTGAAGAAATTCTTTCTGTACATTGTAGCTGTAACTGTTACCCCACAACTGTATGCTATATCTTAGTTTAGATTCTATGAGGGCATAACAAACTGTATTTAAGTGAACCATGCTTTAACTTCGTCACTTATACTTATCAGGGCATAGCACGCTGAACGAGTATTTTCTATATTTTTATAGCTCAGGCAGTTGGCAGGGTCCTCTTTTTTTATTACAGAAAAAGACAACCTATTTAAGTTCTTTATTGCCAACCTACAAATAATAGTCGCTGAAAGGTGCATTCTTACTGTGAACGATCTATAGGTTTTAGGGTTCCGTATCAGGTAATGGGACCCTTTTACTAAGCCCACGCTTTCCGTCCGTCTGTCTATCTCTCCATCTGTCCGTCGTCGGTCCATCCGTTTGTCTGTCCGACCTTTAAAAGGCTTTATCTTTAGAACCGTAATAGCTGGGTGAAAATGTTTACAGAATATGTGTTATTTTAAGAGATTTACCAACAAATAATAATAAAAGAAAGCGTCGGTGGCGCAACGGCAAGGGCCGCTTCCTCCTATCCGGCAAGACGTGGTCCGAGTGCTGCCACGTACCAATGTGTTTTCGAATTTCGATCTCATATGTACGTTTATCCGACGCTCTTACGGTGAAGGAAAACATCGTGAGGAAACCTGCACACATCTGCGAAGAAACTCGTAGGTTGTGTGTGAAGTTGACCAACCCGCACTGGGCCCGCGTGGTCGTCTAAGGACCGATCGCCCTAATTTAGGGTGGGCTCGAGCCCCTCGGTGGGGACGTATATAAGAGCTGATGTGAATAATAAAAAAGATTTTGTAGTTTTTTTTTTGTGTATGCTGTATCGTAGGAACGTTAATATAAAACTTGGTGTGGTTATAGTACTAATCTTGAAGTATTGATAAAAACTGGCCAAATATGAGATGTACGTACACGCGCTAAGAAGTCTGAAATGAATGAGAAAAAAAAAGGGAAAATGTGTCGCTCGCGTTGAAATCTTTTGGTTCTAGTGAATAGGTATCATTCTTGAGAGGTGTGGTGGTACGGAACCCTAAGTGCGCGAGTCTGATACGTATTTTAGCTTTTCTGAAATTAATCGTTTTTCGTCTTCTTTTTTTATGACGTGTTTCCCATAAAATTCAAAAGAAGGCTGTGTACTTCACCCATGCTAAAGTTTTTTTTTAAGCAGGAATGTTCTAAAATTAAAAAATCTATAGTATAATAACTAAAGAAACCAGTGTAGTGATGCCAACTAGTGGTACCAAAAAGAAGTGCTGAAGAAACGCTCATTTTGATTCTTTAATTTTTGATTCTTGATTTGATTGATTCTTCTTTATGTATCTGGTCGAAGTTTTGATTACATACGTAGGTCCAACATAACATTGGGTCCAACTCATGGACCAACGGACGGACGGACCAATCGCTAATAATAAATAAATATCAAACGGTTCCATCGGCTGGGGAAATGGAATAGCTTTCGCTTGTTGCGACATTGATAAGGATATTGTAGGGTGTGTCCGCTCGAAAAAGTAATTTCCTATTTCGGTGCGACACGGAGCGATTGTGGGCACTTTTAAGAATGGAATATTTATTATAAGTACGATATGGGACGACAACTTAGTTATTGTGACGGTTTTTAGGGTTTCGTACAACATCGTCACTTACCACCAGGTGAGATGTTGTCAAGGGTTTACCAATAGTGAAAAAAATAAATTTAAAAAAATAAGGCGGTTCTATTACAACTTGTTCTTATGGACTTAAATCGAAATCATTGAGCATTTAGCGCGTATAGGGACATTTTCGTATATAGGGGGGCAACAACTATTGTTTATTTGTTATTCTATAACTGTAAATATTAGCAACAAGTCATTTTGTGCAATACTCTTAAAAGTGGCCGCTTTTGACAATATCCACAAACATTACTTGTTGCTAATAGGTAAAGTTACCTATTCACATATATCAAACTATGTATATGTATATGTATGTAACTATGTATATGTATATGTATCAAACTAAAATTAATATCCAATACTAGTGTCAACAGTCCCTTGAAAGTGTTTTACAGTCAACCTTTTAATAGTCTCCAGGAGGCTCGAGTTTCAATACAAACGTAGTTCCGCTTTAATACAAAAACAACATGCAGGATTAAATCCAAACTTTGTAAATATATTGAGTAGACACATATCGATGTTTGTAATTAGTTTTCACCGTAGTAAATTTTAACTTAACTAAACTTAAGCTTAAATTAGTTTTGTACTGAAAGTTTGAAATTGCTCTTATTTTTTTCCGTTTTATATTAGTAAATCAAAAACTAATTACAAACATCGATATTTGTCTCCTCAATACTTTTGCAAAGTTTGGATTAAATCCTGCATGTAGTTTTTGTTTTAAAGCGGAACTACGTTTGTATGGAAACTCGAACCTCCTGGCGGCCCTTAAGTCAACGCAATCAACAAATACGGCCATTTTTATTTTGACACTCGCAAATAAATCAAAAACTATAGGGTACTTCTCGTTGGACTAGAATCATGAAATTTGGCAAGAAGCAAGGTGTCTCACAATTTAAGGAAAAACCGAAAATTCTTTATTAGTAGGTATTCCATTAGCTATTTTTTTTAGATTACGTAAATACATTTTCAGTTGGAAAAATGACCGTGACGTATGGGAGAACCTTTTTTCAACTACAATTTTTGTCCAATCGAATTTTGACTCGCACTTGAACGGTTTTTAGGGTTCCGTAGTCAAAATAGGAACCTTATAGTTTTGCCATGTCCGTCATTCTATCTGTCCGTCGGTACGACGCAGTCATTTTGCTGAAAGCCTAAAGATATAGCTGAAATTTGGTATGGTTATTACAAATAAAGCCCCTTATAAAGTTTTAGAATAAAAACTATTTTTTTTGTGTACCTCCCTTACATGTAAAGTGGGGGTGTTTTTTTATCGCGTACTCTATCATGTGGGATATTGTTGTATCGGTCTTTTTAAATATTTTTTTTTCTAATAAATGATTTGTTTACAAAATATTGGTGACTTCGATTGTCCACACCCTCTAACAGCTAAACCGTTATTTCAGGTAATCTGGTAAGTATTACAAATAGTAGGCATGTAATGAATTTTAAAGAAAAATGATCACGACCAATTAAGCTTTCTTAGTGTCGGAGTAATAGTCGATCACCTTAAGATGTGCAGTAAAGTTAAAGTTGTATTTGTATTTTTTTTATTTAACATATAAATTGTTCTATACCAACTGCAAAAATTAATTTGTTTTTTAAAATGTTAATTTAATATTTAAAAATACTACGGAACCCTACTTTGCTCGTGGTCACGGCCCTTGGCCACTTTTTTAAATGTTAGTTTTTATGAAATAAAAATTCTCATGGATTTAATTAATATACCTAATACACTCAAGTAATAATTGTTACTAGAACGTTTTCAATCTTTGAAGTGACATTCCCATATTATCAGTCCGAATTAAGTATCAATCTTAAGAAATTAATAATTTCTAGATTTATTCCTTTATTACTTGGGTAGGTAAGTACTTTGTTTAGTGTAGGTATTTTTTTACGATATTGTAAAATAAACTACGATTTTTAATTTTCATCATCATATCAGCCGAGGACGTCCACTGCTGGACATCTAGGCCTCCCTCAGGATTTCCACGACGACCGGTTCTGCGCTACCCGCATCCAGCGGCTTCCCGCGAGCTTCACCGTCTCATCGGTCCACTGGATACTTACGCTACGTTTTCCGGTGCGCTCGAGAACTTTACTACCCCAACGGTCATCTATTCTACGAGCTATGTGCCCCGCCCACTGCCACTTAAGTTTAGTAATTCTGAGAGCTACTTTGGCTCTCCTACGGATCTCCTCGTTTCTGATTCGATCACGCAGAGAAACTTTTTAATTTTTTTTTCGAGAAAAAAATTAACAATATGCCAGTGGATTTGAATAACTTAGTATATACCTAGCAGTCAGCTTTGGTCCAAGCTCAGGTCATTTCTTTTAGAAAAAAATAGCCCATTAAAAAACTTTTTTATGAAAAATTTTGCCAAGTCTCGTGACTCTCCCGTAAAAATATATGAGATCATAGGTGGAGCCAAGTCTGGCAGTACTTTTTAATCTATATTCAGCAAATTGCATCATAGTTCTTTTTTAAACATACTGAGTAAATAATAATACTTAAACTTATGGTCCATGTATTTTATTCATCTTTGTTGCCTAGTACTTTATTCCATCTTATTTATAAATATATTTTTCTGACTTGGCAACTACCAATCCACCTTAGATCTTATTTATTTGAACGGGAGAGTCACGAGACTTGGCAAATTTTCACGTTAAAATGTTTTTGATAGGATCTCATTCTTTTTGATAGGAAAACCATTAAACAGGTATATGTTCATATCTAACCACATATGTAAATATACTAGTACACTGCATGTCTCTTACTTAAAAATGACTAAATGTAATACAAACTGTCAACTCCATTCCCCCTTATTAGGCAAATAACCACCACATTTGCTGTTTTCAGACTTTCCCTTTATAAACTTCCATTTAACTATCTCCTTGCCGAATTTTAACTTTCTAAGTCACCTGAAAGTGGTCTGTCCTTTGGATGATCAGTAACTCAGTCAGTCACTAAGTGAGTGACAAAACGATATTTTAAAAATCGTTAAATGTTGAAACTTGTAATTAAGTTCATATCGTGTATAATTAAATGTAAAATTTAGGCACTTTCTTCAGTCCCTAGCAAAGCGCTAGAAAATGCGTTAAGTTGCTTCGAGAAAAGGGTAAGTATATGGCCGTGCTTTTCTGCCCGACTTAACGGTACTTAACTTACTTAAACGGTTTTGCCTGTATGTCAATTTTAAAACACAAATAATATGACATTGTAAATTACTTTTTTTTTTGAAAACCATTTACTTTTAAGGCTGCAGTCAAACTTAAGATGATTTTCACGCATGTTTGCGCACGTTGTTTGACTGAATAAATAGAAGTAAAAAAATATATAATTAAGACGGAGTTATTTTTATATACAAATGTCTTCTGATTGAATTTTTGATATTATCTGTAAATATAAAAGGAAAAGGTGACTGACTGGTATATCAACGCACAGCTAAAACCACTTAATGGATTTCACCTGAAATTTGGAATACAGATAGCAATTAGTACGTGGGCATGCGCTAAGAAAGGATTTTGGGAAATTCTTACGGCAACGGCAAAAAAACGGGATCTGAGCGGGCGAGGCCGCGGGCACCCACTATTATAAATAAGGCTGAAACTTGGCTCCAAACATAACGATTTCTAAAATAAACTACAATAGAATGATTTTGAGATAAGTACGTAGGAGTGACTAAAACAGGCAACGATTAAAAACAAAATACCTCGTTTACACACATATTCTCTATTTACAAATTCGTGCCGATTTTTTTTACTTTCATACAATAATGAAGAGAAAAAAAAATATTCACATACATTAAAAAAATCGCTTTTAATGATTATAATCATGTCCTTCTTTGGTCTTGTAATTGAATATTTGGATCATCATCATCATCCTATTAGCTGAAAAACGTCAACTGCTGAACAAAGGTTGGATTTCCATATTTGGATAAAACAAAAAAATACTTTGAGTTATTCAAGTATCAGAATCCTGAGCGACGCGAGTGATTCATTGCCCTCGATATAAATCCGTTTTATTCAAGAGTTGCATACTATACTTTATAGCATGACTACTAGAAAAAGTAAGATTTTAGCAAAAATAAACATTTAAGAAGAAAAAAGGAAGGTTAAATTAACAAAAATGCACATTTAATTTGAAACAATTACTAAAATAAAGAGTAATACTTTGTGTTCGTACAACTAATAGTATTCAAAATAGCGCCAATTTACTAATGAAATGACGGTAAAAAACACAAAAAGTTTTTATTCTAATGCTAAACTCATTTTCGAAAATGTCGAACGATCAAAACTCTAGGAGTTATTTGCACAAGGAGTTTGTATGTCGAGTATTCTATGAAATAGGAGTTTGTATAGAGTATTTTTTGCGCAAGGAGTTTGTATAGCATTGAGCTTTAGGTCGAATATATTGGTGTTTTATAAATTCTTACACCAAAATAGTGATTAAGGCGCTAAGATCACTCAATCCGAGCAGGTTAATATGTGTTTCAATAATATCGAACGTAAGTCTTTTCATTTTAAGTTCAAATCAATGCGGGCTTCAACGCGGTTGTAACGTTGAAACCGAACGCCCAATTCTCGATTTTTCCATGTTTTTATAACTTTTCTATACTTTCAACTAAGTTTTAAAAAAATGTGTTCAATTAAAATGAAAGGTCTTAAAGTCACCGATTTTTGTGTGTTGGTTTCATTCAATATTAATTATTTGTTTTCAAGTGATTTTGCAATTAATGCCAAAAACAGGGTCTACATTATATTGTTTTTTTACATCAAAAGTGGTAATATTTTTATAATTCTATTCAATTAAATCGATTTTTTATTACTTTAAGTATATTATAAATTTTTTATATAATGATAACTTCACACAGTTTTTCAATAATTTGAATTGAATATAGTCATTTGAACCATCTTAAGGCCTTAAAAGAGCTTTATTATTCACTATTTTCAGTGAATCAAATAAGCTTTTTAGAGGAGCAATGGTATACAAAAAAATTCTTCGAATCCTGTTCTACTAATATGGTAGGTACTTAGATAGTACTTTCTTTCACTCTTATTTTACATTAGGTACCTACATAAGATTTCGCAATAAGTACTTAAGTATACAAGGTGCTAGATAAAATAGAACACATTTTTACAGTATTACGATACGGCTTACAATAGCGCAATGCCTTTGATGTCGCACGATGCCGCCACGGCGTAGGTACTAGCAGTGCTTGGCTGTAGCCTCGCGTCTTTTGTCAAGCTGTGCCCCGCCGCCCGGTGCCCCGCAAGTACATTGCCGTTGCTTTGCGTAAGTAAATTCGTTGCACTACTGTAAGCCGCTATATGTAAATGTGTCATTTTTATGAAGTGAACAACTGCTGTCCTTCAACTTAGTTGAAATCGCAAAAATAAATTTGAGCCTCCCATACTAATGATTAGATGATTAACTTTGATGATATGATAAGCATACATTTTTTTATTTACAATAGTTAAGCCCTTGGCATCATCTCACCTGATTAAGTGACGACCAAGATTCGCCAACGCAATGGAGAACTTATCTTATCTTCAACCGGAAACACATCGATGTTGTCAACACTGATGTTTGGCGACAAGGTCTACATAAGATGGTCGTAGCTAGCCAGGCAAGCTTAGAAAACGCCCTGCCACCAACCAAACTGAGTCTTACAAAGTAAGACTCCGCAGGGAATCGCACCCGCGACCTCCTGATTGGAAGCTAATGGACTTACATTACGCTACGGAGACGTTTTGATGATGATAATGGATTTAAGATAAAGATGATATTTAAGTTATTTGAATGGAATTGATCCTCATAATATTTTGTTTATATTGATTCAATAGACAAGATTAATATAACGTCGGTGAAACAAATATTGGATTTTCAATAAATTGATATTAAATTAAACCCAGTATATTGTTGTCAGTCAGAGGTTCAAAAATTTGACAATCTACTTGGCAATCTACTATGTAACTGGAAAAAGTTGGCTAAGTTTTGTTTGTTTGTTTGTAAACTCTTTATTGCTTTTAAAACAAATACATTAAATATTTAGATAAAAGAAAATACATTATTAGTTTATTTGTTCATTAGTTTTATCCCTCGAAGCCTTTAATTTTGTTTTAAACTGAAAAGTTATTACCCAAGAAATGAATGAACTATTTGTATACAAGGTGAATTTTTATTCGCTGATAAATGGCAAACTAAACAACTTTATTCAAAGAACCTATACATCATCATCATATCAGCCAAAGAACGTCCACTGCTGGACAAAGGCCTCTCCCGAGGATTTCCACGACGACCGGTCCCGCGCTGCCCGCATCCATCGGCTTCCCGCGATCTTCTCTGCGTGATCGAATCAGAAACGTGGAGATCCGCAAGAGAACCAAAGTAACTGATATAGCTCACAGAATCGCTAAACTGAAGTGGCAGAACTTATACGATTTTAGCAAAAATTTGGCAAGTGCTTAACGGACCACGAATAGTGTCGAGTTCCGCTGTCATTCATTCATAACTCATTTCAGTCATATTGGCGCGGATTGGACTGATTGTCCCGGACAAGCACGTGTGGCGCGCGCGCTCACCATCTTCCTATAGAAAGCACCTTTTTTATTTATTTTTTTTTCGAAAGGACAAGCTTGTTGTTGGCCGTGGAGGCCTTTACAACTTCACCGGGCAGCGGAGGCGAGTACGGAAGGCACTCAACCTATTGCAAAGCAAAAAGATGCAAATGCTTAAGGGAGCCCAGGTGGGCACGGACCTCGGCTTAGGTCATTGCTTGGATGGGGGAGGATCGGAGATGCGATATATAGAAGGCATCGTTGACACGAGCATATGGCTGACAATATGGCTTTCTTTGCACTCTGAGTGAATTGACCAAGTGGTTTTTTTTGTAACTGGTTAAGAAAAATAATAATTTATATTCATTGAAAATTAATCTATACATTAAAAAATTGTATTTTGTAATAATTCAAAATGATATCTATAGTTGATCTGTTTTTGTGACTAATTTCATTTGTATAAATGGAATGTGGTTATGTGCAGTTGTACTGAAGTTGAAGGTTGCGTGGAGATAATGAAAAGTGACTAAGTTTGCAGTTCACGAAAATCCGAATTTATTGGATTTAAGTAATTTGTTTTATACAAAGTTTAAGAGTTGAGTCTATAGCGAGACGCAGGCGGGGAACGAGTGGCGAGTCGTGCCCAGTTCATTAGCAAGCTCCTTACGCAGCGCAAATAACAAATGTAGTATGTACCCCTACACATTCAATTTGGTTCAAAAATGTAAAGGTTATGACGTTGTGACTGGCTGCGACGGACGGACAGTCGGACAGAACAGTATTATAAGGGTTCCTCATAGGGGACTAGGTACAGAACTCTTAAAACTGTACACTGAGTCTGAGCTCAATCTTTCCAGTGTTTTTATTATTCGACTACAGAAAAGTAAAAAGGAATTGTTACTCATATTGAGCAGATTCTGACGAATGAGGTGTCAATCGATTTTTTATTATGGTCCAGGTAACATAAGCTACATTTTGGACGAACAAAACCAATACGTTACCTTAAAAAAATATTATTTTTTTTAGATTTTTTTGCTATCGTATTGAGTGAGATGTCAAATGAAATAGGAGAAAATTTCGAGTTCGTACCACGACAAAGCCAAAACGAAGTGTTATGTTTTTTTTAATCTCACATACTAACTAATAAATGTCCATTCGCTTCACACTAGGAGGTCGCGGGTTCAATTCCCGGTGGGGTCAAGTTGTAAGACTCGGTTTGGTTGGTGGTAGGGTATTTTCTAAGCCTTCTGGTTAGCTACCACCATCTTATCTAAGTCTTACCGCCAAACATCAGTGTTGGCAACATTGATATGTTCCGACTTAAAGATAATATAGCCAGTTCTCCATTGCGTTGGGGAATCTTGGTAAGCTCGCTTCCATCTTCGGCATCATTGTCACTTACCATCAGGTGAGTTGATGCCAAGGGCTTACCAATTGTTAATAAAAAAATACTATAATTTATTGTGAGGGTTAAATCTACAGGTAAAAGCAACTTTCCGTTGACAGGTACAAAAAGTTAATTTTAGATTTTTTAAACTTAACAAATATTTCCGTGTTAGATCCTGTTTAATCGAGGAGTACTTAAAGCCCTGCTCCTGGTCTACATGTAGACGTTAAAATATGTTTCATATAAAATTAACAGTAGAGAAAGTCTTACGGTAAAACATGGTACATTAAAATCCTTACAAATATCATCAGCTTATTCAAGCTAAGCCTACTATGATAAAGCCAAAACAAACATTGAAATATTAATTAAACCTCGCGAAATCTGTACTAGGTACTTATCATAAAAAAACAGTTGCTATTCGATTTAATACTTGATGATGACTAATTAACAGATGCGAATGGGGTTTCCACAGTTAGGGTTTTTATCCTAAGCAGAAGACGCAGAAGCTCCGGTCATACATAGTTGGATATACATCGACCACAGTCGGTCTGACCCGTTCTATGGCCAGTTGGACGTTGTGACTTGCCGACCAAGTGCGCGAAGTGATTCTACAGTTTATTTGGTCGTAGTCGCACTATATGAGTGCGCGAGATACTTACTTAATATTAAAAACCGCCTCCGTGACGTGATAGTTAGTCCATTCGCTTCACACCACGTGGTCGCGGGCTCGTTTTTCGGCTGGGTCAACTTTGTGAGACTTGGTTTGGTTGGTGGTAGGGCATTTTCATAGCCCGCCTGGCTAGCTACCACCAAGTTATCTAAGTCTTACCGCCAAACATCAGTGTTAACATCATTGATGTGTACCGGCTTGAAGATAAGATAACCAGATCCCCATTGTGTTCTTGGTAAGCCCGCTTCCATCTTCATTCATCATCCGGTGAGATGATGCCAAGGGTTAACCAATTGTGTTTTAAAAAAAATATACATATATGAAAGTGTGTTCGTTTGCCCTTCTTTCATATCGCAACAGAGCTACAGATATCCTTTTTTTTTCACAGAAATAGTTGCGGAATGGGACGTGACGTAGGTTACTTTTATCCCGTAATAAATAGAGTTTAAAAAAATAAAAAAACATACATACTAGTATATTGGTAATTATTATTTTTAACTTATATTAAGAATTAGTTTTTACTTTTTAGTCTGATGTACTTCAAAAGCGTGTTTTTTTGGTTTTTTAAACTCTATTTATTTTTTATTTTATAGTTCAATATTATGAAATTATTATATTGTCGCTGATTCTTGATAAGTCTACAAAGTTTTAATTAAATCTGTCCGTTTAAAGTGGGTCGAATTGAGTCCAAAGGAGTCGTTTACATACAAACATACAGGTGAAGCTAATAAAAGCGTGATAAAAATTGCAAATCTTGACATAGTAAAAACTCAATTGCAATCCATGCACCGCACAGTAAGGCAGTCATAAAAACAATATGACGTGGGTGAATCCGCGGGAAAAATTTATCTTACCGTTATTTTCATGAATTAGGCGTGTAATATATTTTTATTACTAAACCTTACATGGGCTTGTAAGTAATCACCTTAATACCTTTAAGTATTAAATAAGTGTCAAGTTAATTATATAAAATGGTACACTTAATACACACTTGACCCTATGCTTGTCTTGTAAATTAATACAAATACCCACACTTCCACTGGACACAAACACAGGCAATGTTGGGCACACAAACAAAATAACTTCTCATTATTACGCGCCCCTAGCTTACTCGTCATAAACTGGGTGGTTTATCTCAGAAAAAAAAAACTTTTGTAACATTTTTAGGTACTGTAAAAAATGAGTATTGAAGTTCCTATCTGGGAACTATACTCAAAACTACATTCACAAATTGCTTTTTTCTTCTTTTCTATTCATTGTCATAGTTGACTTTAGAGTGAAAAAAAATACATATTTTAATTCGAAAGTCAACTATGACAATGAAAAGAAAAGAAGAAAAATAAAAATCAATTGGTGAAATGAGTTTTGAACATAGTTCCCAGTACATAAAAGGGGCTTAAAAGAAACTTAATTCCCTTATAAAGGCACTTAAATTACATTAAAATCAAATCAAATTACATTAAAAACTAATTAAATTTAAAAGAGCATTTAGGTCAAATCTGCAGTTGACAAAGATAGTCTTTTGCCCAGACTTTCTAAAAAATCTTGCTTTAATTTAGTGCAGACATTCCAAAATTTCACCCTGTTGATATTCACATCTGATAGGATTAAATCAGGATAGAAAGTCATTGTGGTACCTATAATAAAATGTCCAGGTGTCGGGTATTTACATTTGGAAAGATCTGAACTCATGGAAAGCAATGGTCTAGAATTAAAAATTCCTTCAAATTCTATAATGACTGTATAAAACTCTTCGTAACTCAAAAAAAGTTTACCAACCACTCGCTTAAAATGGTATTTAAAACTTTTAACACCTGCCTTCCATAAGCCACCAAATTCTGGTGCATAACTAGGTATATATTAATATTTTTGGCAGTATGATGACCACAGAGCAGAACCAAATGATGACCAATGTCATACTTTGCGTATTTTTTTTATTATGACAATATTCTACCCATGTTCAAGAATACTTCTTGTCTTTACGAATCGTGATCAGCCGAAAATCACTTCAATGAACTGACTTGTTCACATAACTCTTAATATCATTATTTCCATTAATTAGCCATTTTACCACTAGTTTTCCATCATTATCATCATATCAGCCGAAAAAAGTCCACTGCTGGGTATAGGCCTCCTCCAACAAACGGTCCTGCGCTGCCCGCATCCAGCGGCTTACCACGACCTTCACCAGTTTGTCAGTCCACCGGGCGAGTGGGGGGACAACCTACATGTTACATCACGTAGCACATAGCTTGTTAAACGTCTGCCGTCGGGGTAGTAAAGTTATCGTGTGACAGCCACGCACTGGAAGGCGTAGCAATACTTTTTTTACTGATTAATTTATAATGTTTATGATATCTTAGTATTTAAAAGCTATAATTTATCTGATAGATGAAACTTCACAAAATAACGAC
Organism: Coleophora flavipennella; assembly: GCA_947284805.1. Lineage (NCBI taxonomy): Eukaryota > Metazoa > Arthropoda > Insecta > Lepidoptera > Coleophoridae > Coleophora > Coleophora flavipennella. The sequence goes on along the minus strand of OX369287.1, from coordinate 5,330,051 downwards.
CATCCAAACAAATCAAGATAAAATTTTACTTATTAATCATTCAAAGTAAGTAACTTTGTTTTGATACATTTTCCGAAACGCTTTAAACGAGCCACTTAAGGGGAGTGTATCCCTAGCGCGCTCCGTCATACAACAAAACTTGGTTTTATTTTAATATTAAACAATCAAAAGTATATAAATTTTGTAAACACTTTCTAAAAACGAATGTATGTGGTTTTTCAGATTTCCGTTGGAATATCGGAATTTCTTAAATAATCCGTAATTATGACATTTTTACGATAATCTGTCAATTCATAGATAAGTTTCTAGAACGTGTCTAAAAAACCGAATAACTTGATTATCGTTTATTAATATTCAAATCAAGAGGAGATCTGTATGAGAACCAAAGTAACCGACATAGCCCTCAGAACTGCTAAACGTAAGTGGCAGTGGGCTGGGCACATAGCTCATAGAACAGATGGCCGTTGGGGCAGTAAATTTCTCGAGTCGCGAGCGCACACCGGAAACAGCTCCTGGTGAAGGTGAAGGTCGCGGGAAGCCGCTGGATGCGGACAGCGAGAACCGGTCGTTGTGGAATTCCTTGGTAGATTATCGTTTATTAATATTCAAATCAAGAGGAGATCTGTATGAGAACCAAAGTAACCGACATAGCCCTCAGAACTGCTAAACGTAAGTGGCAGTGGGCTGGGCACATAGCTCATAGAACAGATGGCCGTTGGGGCAGTAAATTTCTCGAGTCGCGAGCGCACACCGGAAACAGCTCCTGGTGAAGGTGAAGGTCGCGGGAAGCCGCTGGATGCGGACAGCGAGAACCGGTCGTTGTGGAATTCCTTGGTAGAGGCCTATGTCCAGCAGTAGACGTCCTTCTGTTGATATGATGAATATTCAAATAAGAACCAAACTACGTTTGAATGGAGCTTACACACTCCTCTTAAACAGTTAAATTATATCGTTAATGGCTTGCCATTACTGATCATTATTGGGCACTCGCGTTTCGTTTAAGAATCTTCGTCCAAATTAACTACCTCTCAGATTTTGTAACGAAGAATTACCGGTATTTATAATTATTGCTGGATCCTTATTTATAAGGCTATTAATTAATGTACAATCTGTTTATTTAATAGGAATAAACTGGTATAAAATTATTTCATATTTTCAACCGATTACAGAATTGTTCAGGTTGTTAATTCGACTGTATGTTTTTTTTTGTCTTTGTACTCGATGTCTTCGCCGACTGTCAACCGATTTAAATGATTTTTCAACTGATTTCCACAAAGAGGAGGTTCTCAATTCGACGGTTTTTTTTGTTTCTCACGTCAAAACTTTTGACTGGCTGAACCAATTTTGATGTTTTTTTTATTTGAAAGCTAGTGCTTTCTGTATGGTCCCATATAAATTTTATCATAGAAAAATAACAAAAACCAAAAATAATAATGCAAAATTGTACTAAGGTGTTGCGACGGAAGTCGGTTTTTTAACGTGTTTTTTATTGAATTGTTTAAGTCATATGGTTGGTTCATTTAAATTTTATCCAAATCGGTTCAGTATTTTTTTAAGTATACATATAGAAAAAAAACGTAGCAAATTTATTGTTCTTGGTTTTTAAATTTTTTTGGGTATCCAATCATTATGTTGTTGCCTACTTTTAAGTTTACTAGTAAACCACAAGTGGTGAGTCAGACGGAACTTTAACAATATTTGGCTATTTATACCTCTAGCAGAGCTGCTGGCACACCGCTCACCAATTTTATCATGTGTCGCGGTAGAGGCCATAGTAACATTCAGTGAAAATTTTAACTGGCTACCTATTTAAAAGATGCGGCACTGGTCACACTACGGTTGTGTATGGAACCTTAATTTTATTTTTTATTCACAAATAAATAAATTGTACAGCCACGTTGTGCATACTTTCACTATCTGTGGTATTCGGGAATACACAAAACTATGAACATTACACTTACTTAGTAGCAAAGAATGCATTAAGGTAGTAAGGACTTGATGAAAAATAATATCGATTTGTATGGGAGGTACCTTACCCCAATTTTTCCTGAAATAATTAAGTATCCAGTGTAGTACGCCTCATTAAATCCTAGTTATTTACAAAGTTTTATTAAAACCGTTAGATCCATTTTAGAGAAAAGTAACAAAAACCAGTATGAGAGGTACCTTATTCTGTTTTTTCTTGGAACAACGGACTACTGCGTACTGTAGGCCTGTGTGGCAATAGTTACATACCGAGTTTAAACAAAATCATTTAAGCTGATTTTGAGTAAAAAATTATCTAGCTTGATGTGCTGGCCTCTGTACACGTAGGTATAGTGAAAAGTTAAGCTGTGAAAGAATCTCTCCACTGGGTTAATTATGTTTTTGCAAATTAATACTTAACTAGCTTTTGCCCGCGGCTTCGCCCGCGTGGACATTGTTTTCATGACTGTCTCTGAGGGTGAGTGGTGCGCGAGCCGCTCGTGGCCACTAGTTTTCTCCAGATTCCTATCCCAGATCGGGCTATTTTAATTAGCAGTCTATGTCATTTCCCACTCCCTTAACCATCTCTGTACATAAAATCATAACAATTCATTAATCCCTTGCGATGTTAAAAAAATGAACCAAAAAAGACTATTTTTTCAGTTCTCTCAGGAACTGCATCTGACTATATGCTGTTTTACGGTATAAAAAGTAGCCTATGTCCTTTCCCGTGATACAGGTTACCTGCATGCCAAATTTTGTCAAGATTGGCCAAAGTGTTGAAGCGTTAAAAGGTAACAAACAAACACATTTTCACATTAAAAATATTAGTAAGGATTACTATTGGCTTACGAACAGCGTTATGTGTGTACGAGTATTCTACTACTTGCTACGTTGTGCTACGCCATAGGAACGTAGCACTAGCATGTTTTTTTCAACCGACTTCCAAAAAGGAGGAGGTTCTCAATTCCACTGTTTGTTTTTTTTATACATTTTTGTTACGCGATATCTTCGCACATTGTTTAGGTACCGATTTTTATGATTATTTTTTTTTATTCGATGGGGCATAATCCCAAATTGGTCCCATATAAATTTTATCAAAATCAGTGTAGTACTTTTTTTTAATAAAATTTACAAAAGCCAAAAATAATAACACAAAACTTTACTAAGTTGTTGTGATAGAATTCGTTTTTTTAACGTGTTTAGTTTTTTTTTTTCATATTTCAATAAAAGGTAATAACTAATAATACAATAATTAAAAATATTTTAGGAAAAGAAAAATTTTTGTCATATTAGACAGATAAACAAAATAAATAAAAACTTGAATTAAAACAATTAAACTATTTGTTATTTATGGTTCGTGCTCCGATAAAACAGACAGAGCGCCCGTGTTTAAATATTATTACCCGACTGCGCCAAAAGAAGGTGTTATTCTAAAAAGTCCTCACTGATTAATTTTGAAGATTGAGTTATAGCTATCTTCTCCAGAATTTGGTAATACGCGACCTCGTAACGGCAAAGAATTTGGGCATCCTCACAATAGGGATGACGACAGCATCAGTAATAAATTATGAACTCCAGATCACTAAATTGCCCTCCTACTTATAATTCGGGAAACCTTACTCGTTTTGTTTTCCACCAAGCCTTCGATTTTTAACTCACTAAAATCACAAAATGAGTACATAATATATGACGCTGCTAACCAATGACATCACGCCTAGGTATTTCAAACATTTTTAGACAAAATTTCGTTTTTGACAGATGATAAAAAGTAACTCAGATGACTAGCATTCGTCATCCCTATTATGTACAGAGGCCAGCACATCAAGTTAGACACTAGTAGCACACCCCAGACACTGCATACAACGGTTGTGAAATGACATTTCTAAAAACAAATGACGGAGCAAACAAAATCACGGCTAAATCCCATACGTTCGAGAACCAAACTATAACCAATCTGTATCTATCTATTTGGGTGACGAGGGGGTGAGGTCGGAATATAGAGAGTGGCAGGAAGGGTCCGTCCATACTGTCATCATATCAGCCACAAATCGTCCACTGCTGGACAAAGGCCTCCCCCAAGGATTTCCACGACGACCGGTCCTGCGCTGCCCGCATCCATCGGCTTCCCGCAACCTTCACCAGGTCATCGGTCCACCGCGTGGGAGGCCTGCCTACGCTACGTTTTCCGGTGCGCGGTCGCCACTCGAGAACTTTACTGCCCCATCGGCCATCTGTTCTACGAGCTATGTGCCCTGCCCACTGCCACTTCAGTTTAGCGATTCTGTGAGCTATGTCGGTTACTTTAGTTCTCCATACTGTATGTTAGTATTAATATATATACTTTGCTAGTAGTGCGATTCTGATCCATATACATACGGCTTATGAACGGTACAAAGTCCAATGTATCTAGCTTGATATGTTGGGCTGTGTACTAGTAAATACACATTTATTTTAAGTTTTGTCTACCGTTGACAGCATCTTCTATTTTAGACACGGCGCGAAACAGACGAGCAAGATATTTCCATGCCAATGTCGGTCAGTTTTGAATAATTAATAAACACTTTTATATTTGCGAGCTCTATCTCTCTGCTTAAAATAATTAAAATATATTATTCTGACCTGAATCTACTGTTTATTATTATGAGAGGAATCGTTTCTACAACATACACGTATTTACGCTCATCGCTGACTGACTAACTTGACTATAACGCTGTCAACGGCTGTAATTACACCTGTGCCACAGATATTTTTTTTTTATTCACAATTGGTAAGCCCTTGGTATCGTCTCACCTGATGGTAAGTGACGATGATGCCGAAGATGGAAGCGGGCTTACCAAGATTCCCCAACGCAATGGGGAAACTGGCTATCTTATCTTCATGCCGGAACACACCAATGATATCAACATTGATATTTGGCGGCCAGGCTTAGATAAGATGGTGGTAGCTAGCCAGGCGGGCTTAGAAAATGCCCTACCACCAACCAAACCGAGTCTTACAATTGACCCTGCCGGGAATCGAACCCGCGACCTCCTGTGTAAAGCCAGTGAACTTTGCCTCTGAGCTACGGAGGCGGTTAAAAAGCTAGTACAATATACTTCCTTATATAATAGTCTCCTTCTGGCACAAGCCACTGTAGATTAGTTTCCTTTCTTTACAAAGATAGGTATAACCAGATTAACCTATCTCTTTTCTTCACACAGCTTCGGTTGCTTTGTCAAGATTACAGGAGATAGGTTGATAACGCATTGCATGCCTCTGCGCACACGTATAATTGTAGCCAACGGGACGCTTTGCATCAGTGTGTCAAATATCCAAACAAAGATTATTCTGTATAAGTGCCTGGTGCGTAGTCAGCTAGAGTACGCCTGTGTTGCATGGAATCCTTTGTATGCTGTTAAATCACAACAACTTGAATCTTTGCAGAGGGCTTTCACCAGGCATCTAGCTTTTGTATCACAGGGCATTTCGCACAGGACTCCATACAGCCTACGTTTAAAACACTTCAAGCTTGATACTCTATCTGAGCGTCGTAAACGTCTTGGCCTTGTCTTTCTTTATAAATGCATTAGGGGCATAATTAAGTGTGAGGAGGTATTTGACTATATAGCTTTGTCTGTTCCGAGCAATTATCCGAGATATCCCATGTCAAGAGTCTTTCACATTCCCTTCTTTAGAACCAATATAGGTAAGAATTCTCCTTTCTGTAGAATGTGTATGGATTACAACACCATTAACTCTAAACTATCCAAAATTGATATATTTTCTAACTCCTTGCCAAAATTTAAAAGTAATGTTTCATTAATTTCTTAGTTAGTATTTTCCATGTTGTTTTAATAATAATTTTATGTCAATGTTGTGTACACCTATAATAAGCATTTGTATTAGAATAAGACCTAACTATGTTTTGGAAACGTGTAATATTCATGCCGTTGGTGTGCCTTATTCAAATAAATAAATAAATAAATAGATTAGAAATAATGGGCTTCCAGGAGCTTATAAGATATCTTATGACTTACCTTGTGGACAGATATAGGCGTCTTGATTCTCTGTGCGGGAACACAAAACTTCGTCGCGTTCTTAATTCGTTTTTTTTTCGATTTAATTTTTCTGCATACTTTAAAAAAAAACACTTTTATATTATATGCTTTGGTGTAAATGGCAATTGCATATTTCAAATTTGTTAAATCCCTCACTTGCATTTTTATTTGTCTCATTTTTGACATGAAATTTACGTTTCAAAAATGGAAAAATAAAATATCAGGAATCTGTAATATCTGAAAAATCGTAAAGGCAAAATCATTGTTTTTTTCATGTCATCAAAGTACATTGTACTAGCTTTTTCCCGCGGCTTTACCCGCGTTGACATCGTTTTTATGACTGTCTATAAAAGTGATTAGTAAATTATGTCGTTTCCCTCCTACTCAACCATCTCTGTGCTAAAAATCACAACAATCGAGTATTTTTTTTAGTTCCCTCAGGAACTGCATCAGATTATGCTATTTTCCCGGGATAAAATTCCCCGTGACACAGGCTACCTGCATGCCAAATTTCATAAAGATTGGTCAAGGCGTTGAAGCGTGAAAAGGTAACAAACAAACAAACAAACACATTTTTACATTTATAATATTAGTAAGGATTGTATTGAATATGTCGGAGCGCTTTTAGGTGGCGCCACTTACGCATGCGTCGAGCGCCGTGTGTTTTGTCTTGAAACATCAAGTGGTTAGCTAGGGTAGTAACAATAGGTCATCTTTGGCCAGGGTGTGGTCGGTGCGAGCCTGGAACCCAGTTTTAATTAGTAGTGTTGGTAGTCTTGTTTGTTTAGCCAATCAGAATCGTTGTGATTATTGAATCAATGAATGACAATGCAGCCAACCTACGGAGGCTACGATAGAGGCACCGATTATTTTACGAGCACTTTTAATCGAGCAGTTGAACGGTCACCTTGGGAAGCCAGCCCCGTACCGAACTTATCGCAGTTTATAAAATAATCCGTTTTCATCCGAATAATCCTGAAGCCTCGTGTTGTAAACGTGTGTGAATATTAAATGTACACTCCGAAAATTCTCAAAGACGAGTTTATTTCTGAGATCCGGCCAAAACCCTTCTGATGATCCCAAAAATATATTCAGAAAAACTAACCAGGGCGAGTCAAAATGAGTAACAGAACATAATAGAACAGTATTTAAAATGATATTTTGTTTGTTTGATTGTTTGAACGCGCATTACACACAAAACACTGAACAGATCGAGACGAAACATTATAGTGACATCTTTTGAATTGTTTTAATAGCTTAGTGACAAAAAATATTATGGTGTTGTTGAATATCTCTGACAAAAAAACGTGTTGACATTTGAATTTCTATTTTTTAAGATTTGCGTGACATTATAATTTTAACCTATGTTAAACATTTGCATGCCTTGCACAGGCGAAACATGATTGCACTATAAAATTATACTAAACATCGTACTCCCATGTTTAATGCAAATAAATTATCATTTCATTTCATTTTTTCTCACAACATAATATTTTAAAAAATCTCAAAAATAGTAAATCAGAAACAAAAACCTTTGGTTTGGTACAAATTCAGTACATTTCTAAGGTCCAATATAACTGAACGTGGATATATCGGACGTATGGATAGTAAACTACTCATTCCGAAGATGTAAGCGGGCTTACCAAGATTCCCCAATGCAATAGAACTAGATATCTCACCTTTATGTCAGAACACATCATAGTGTTAACATCGGTATTTTGGTGGAAATCCAGACAGGCTAAAAATGCTTAAAACGCCCTACCACCATCCAAATCAAACTTTACCCAGTATGATCTGACGGGAACTAAGAACTCAGCTTCGCTTCGTGGCACAAACTGTTACTTGGCAGTGGCATAAATAACTATTTTTGTATGGAACCCCCCCCCCCCCTTATTTTTTCACTTTTTAGTATTTGTTGTTATAGCGGCAACAGAAATACATATCCTGTGAAAATTTTAACTGTCTACTTGTTACGGTTCATGAAATACTGTTCGCTGACGGACGAACAGACGGACGGACAGAGGTATTGGGGAGGCTTAGTAATAGGTTGGAGTGAACGGAACCCTAAAAACCATTTTCCTATTTGAGTTTAGGAACTCGATCTACTAACCTTACCTCAACACAAAATACAATTCATGTATAGCTTGTATCGATGGCTTTTAATTTTTACCCGACTGCGCCAAAAAGAGGGTTACATTTTTTGAGTGTATGTAGGTATGTATCCCGTGAGTGTTCAAGGATACATTTTTACCCGAATAGTCAAAAAAATAGGTTATTTATACCTCTGGCACGCTATGTAGCCTAAACGGCTTGATGAATTTTGCATTGTGAGGTGTCGTTCGATTCGTCTTAAGCCTATGAGTGACATAGGATAATTTTTTACCCGACCAGCAAAAAAAGAGGTTATTTCTTTTTTTGACACACTCTGTACCCTAAACGGCTTGATGAATTCTGGAGTGCGAGGTGTCGTTAGATTTGCCTTAATCCCGTGAGTAACATGGGAGACATTTTTACCCCACTGGTAAAAAAAATGTGTTAAGTTTTTATGTAGTCGGGTTTTTAATTTTTAATTAATTCCATTTTTTATCAAGAACTTATCGATCAGAGACAAGGATCTGAAGTATCAAGAAGAATACAGAAGAAAGAAGATCGCATGCTGACGTTCGTCTCACTCTAAGTATGAACGCCAAGCATATTGCATAAAGTTTGGTGTTCTACCTTACAGTGAATCGAGCAGCAGCTTATCAGCATCAGAAGAACACCGAGAAACGTAGAAGACCTCAGAAGAGTTTAAGATTGCTAAGATAACCCAAAGGGCAATGGAGCGAGCTATGCTCGGAATTTCCCTACGCGATCGAATCAGAAATGAGGAGGTCCGCAGGAGAACCAAAGTAACCGACATAGCTCACAGAAACTGAAGTGGCAGTGGACATAGCTCTTAGGACAGATGTCCGTTGGGGCAGTAAAGTTCTACCGCACCGGTAAACGTAGCATAGGCAGGCCTCCCACGCAGTGGACCGGCAACCTGGTGAAGATGCTGGATGCGGGCAGCGCAGGACCGGTCGTCGTGGAATTACTTAGGGGAGGCCTTTGTCCAGCAGTGGATGTTTTTCGGCTGATATGATGATGATGATGAAGACACATAGAATAGGATTGATGTTTTTAGTCAGCCGGCATCCTACAGAAACAAATTCAAAATGTTTTTAGACTAGACGGCCTGTAATTAAAGTAAAGGTAAAATAACTAAAATTAATTCAATAAAGTACTGAAGAAAAAAATGTGAATGAAAGTTTTTGTAACTAAGTTTGATAGTAGATTTTTTTGTTTTCAAAAATGAATTATTTTAAAAGCAAAATAATACGGTTATACTCAGTTAATAGAAAAATGTAATAAAAAAAATTTTTATGACATTGTTTTCTTTCGAGTTATGAAGAAAAATGGATGGCAAAAATCTAATTTGATATTTTAGAATAGAATAGAATAGTTTTTTTTTTAATTTTAAAACAAAAGAAATTCATAGTTACATGGGTTAGTAAAAAACACACAAATTATAGGTTAGTAACATTGAAGCAAATAAAAGTTTTCAAAGCTTACGGTTTAGGGCAAGATTGATGGTAATTTTTTCGCACTTATAGTCTTAACTAATATTTTAAAAAATAAACCTTTACTTAATATTATAAAAGTGAAAATATGTTTGTTTGTTTGTTTTCATGCTTCAACACCTTGACCAATTTTGATGAAATTTGGCATGCACATAGCCTGTGTTACTGGGAACTTTTTATCCCGTGAAAATAGCACAGTCAGATGCAGTTCCTAAAAAAAACTGAAAAAATAATCTTTTTTAGTTAATTTCTTAAACATTGCAATGGCACAATGGATCGTTGTGATTTATTGCACAGAGATGGTTGAGGGGGTGGGAAATGACATAATTTACTAATTAGTAAATCCGAGGGATCTGGGGAAAAGTAATTTCCACGATCGCGCACGTCGTCGGCGCTGCAACGGAGAAACGGATTGAAGTGATTCTTCCTATAGAATTGGTTGTGGGGGTGGGAAGTGACATACACTGCTAATCAGAATAGCCCAATATAATTCTTGAGAGATCTGGGGAAAACTCATGTCCACCCACATGAACCGCTTGCGGCACGCGCACCATCACCCTCAAAGACAATCATAAAAACGATGTCCACGTGGGTGAAGCCGCGGGCAATAGCTATTAAAAAAGAAAAAATTTGTGCGCGTGTGTGTGTGTAAAAAATAGTTTTTTAGTTTTTTTTTTTTTTAAATGTCTCAAAAGATTTTGATGAAACTATGTATGTTATCATATCTTTATATGGTCTACTTCACGTCATATTTCGTATTTCAGAAAAGTCGGAATAAGGTACTTCTCATACGAACCCATGTAATTTGTTACCATCAATCAAATCAACCAAAATTATGGGTCAAAAAAGCTTAATATTTTTCCCAAAAAAAGCTCTAACCATTTAATGAAACTTTGTGCATAACTAGGACATCATAAGGCCTACTTAACTGTACCGAGTCGTTCAGCTACGCCAACGGCGATGGTTTCGCTAGAAAGAACGTACAGCATGTCTGTACAATTTATTTCTTAGTCATTAAGGTTCAACAATCTAGTAAAGGAAGATCGGCCAACGCAAAAAATATAGACAAAAGGATTTTGTTACATTTGAGCGACGAAGGATTATGTGATCGTCCGAAAAACCGACTACGAAATTTTGATAAAAATGCTATCTATATAAGTGTGGCTAGGGCCACCGCCTCCTGTCCGGGAGATCGTGGTTCCAATCCTGCCACGTACCAATGTGATTTAGAATTTCGATTTCATATGTACGTTTCCGTAAGAGCGTCGGTGGCGTAATGGCTTGGGCCGCTGTCTCCTGTCCGGGAGGTCGTGGTTTGAACCTGCCACGTACCAATGTGATTTCGAAATTAGATTTCATATGTACGTTTATCCGACGCTCTTACGGTGAGGAAAACATTGTGAGGAAACCTGCACACGCCTGCGAAGAAAATCGCAGGTTGTGTGTGAAGTCGACCAACCCGCACTGGGCCCGCGTAAGGCCCGATCGCCCTAATTCAGGGTAGGCTCGAGCCCCTCGGTGGGGACGTATATGAGCTGATATGATGATAAGTGTGAGAATATGTTTGTAGAGTGCCATAATCATTCTTAGCAACTTCAGGCTAGATTGCCATTTAAGGGTAGTTGCTATACAACAAAATTTAAAAATATTAAAGAAATTTTGCAAGTACATAGTAAACTTATTGATGTTTTATCAAGTAAGAAGTATTAGTAATTCCGGGAAAATTCGTTAAAGGCAGGCAATTTTTGTTTGTGATTTTCTTTAAGAACCAATCGACTTTTAAGCTATTGCATAACTTTGAGCGCGGCGACCGAATCAAGAAATTCCGTAAATAAAATAAAACCTAACACCCCACGCTCAGCTGAGTTCTAAAAAACGTACAGTGCCATCTATTAGCGATTTGCGTTACTAAAAGGACTTAGTCAATTTTACTAGTGTAACTTTCTTAGTGTTAATTTATTACTAAACATCCCGCGCCCCAAGGACTATATGGTACTGGTAAATACTGCATAAATAAAAAAATATTATAATTTTATAAGTTGATAAAAAATGCTCTGCAATAGCTTTACCGCGACAGTCCAGGAGTGCCACACGTCTTTTTTTTACTATGGTTCTTCGCTATAAAAGCGTGATATTTATTAATAGTTATTTGTGTATGGCAGACGGTTAAAGCACACCCCGGACACTGCATACAACAACGGTCGTGAAGTGACATTTCTAAAAACAAATGACGGAGCAAACAAAATCACGGTGAAATCCTATACTTTCGAGAAGCAAACTGTAACCAATCTGTATCAATCTGGGTGACGAGGGGGTGAGGTCGCAATCTAGAGAGCGGCAGGGAGTGTCCATATTGTATGTTTATACTGATATATTTACTTTGGTTAAGGTTACGCAAGAAAGTATGCATAACGTGGCTGTACAGTTTATTTTTAATGTATTGACTTTATACCTCCTTTCCTGTCATAAGTACGTATCTACGTAATTAATTGACTTAATTAAGGGGTCCGTTTAATCAAAGTAACCGACATAGTTCAAAGAATCGCTAAACTGAAGTGGCAGTGGGCAGGGCACATAGCTCGTAGAACAGATGGCCATTGGGGTAGTAAAGTTCTCTAGTGGCGACTGCGCACTGGAAAACGTAGCGTAGGTAGGCCTCCCACGCGGTGGACCGATGACCTGGCAAAGATCGCGGGAAGCCGATGGATGCTAAAGTTCTCGAGTGGCGACCGCGCACCGGAAAACGTAGCGTAGGCAGGCCTCCCACGCGGTGGACCGACGACCTGGTGAAGATCGCAGGAAGCCGATGGATGCGGCGATGCTTGGGGGAGGCCTTTGACCACCAGTGGACGTTTTTCGGCTGATATGATGATGATGAAGGGTTCCGTTTTTTGGCATTTTAGCACCATAATCTTGAAACCGGTGCTGTTTACTTTTGGAGGCCTTCCTACGTAAGGTTTTTCAGTCCACTTTTATACCATCCTTCCCTTTGGTAATAAATCGTGAGGTTTTTGGCTCCACCCTTCCCTCAGAATCAAGTGTTTTTTTTTATTTTAAATATCAGATAATTATAAATAAAAATAGTAATAATAATAATAGTAATACAGCTTTATTTAATTCCATACAGATTACAATGATAAATTCATATTATACATATAGCCATTATAAAATTAATAAATTTATTAAACGTATAGCTCTTTCTGGTTATATAAGTTAAGTTTGTGTATTTATTTCTAAAATTTTAATTGTTATTTCAATTTAATTTAATTCTTTATTGTTTGTATGGACCCCGTTTGGGTAAAAGCCTCCCCCAAGGAATGCCACGATTCTCTATCCTTGGCTTTGTCCATCCAACTTCCGCCCGCCATTGCTACTATATCGTCTGCCCATCTGGCCCTTGGTCGACCTCTTGATCTAAAAAAATGAACCCATATTTCTTCTGGTCATCGCATCACGCGTGAACGGCTGGACCGATTGCGCTTATTCTTTTTTCGTTGAGTTCGTTATTGTCAGGAGAAGGTTCTTATGTAGGGTAGAGTAGGGTAGTGTAGGTTAGTGTAGTGTTGTGTAGGGTACTGTAGGGTAGGGAAGGGTAGAGAATAGGGTAGTGTAGTGTAGTGTAAGGTGGTACAAAGTTTGCCAGGACAGCTTATACTGTTTATAAAATTGAGAATTTAGTAGGTATGACAGCACTTGAAGCTTTGATTGATTGAAAACACTTTATTGCACAACATAAGAGAAAAAAAGCATTATTATAAAGGTTTCCAGGCTGACATGAAATTTGCAAGTTTGCAAACTGAAAGACACTTAGGTAGAATATGGGTGTTTTATATGTGAAAAAATAATGTTGTCACAAATAAAATTAAATTCATTTTCTTCGCTATATTAAATACACATAATCGTCACATTATCTCCTCAGAAAAAACCTGAGCGATTAATCATGTAATTGTGTTGTTTTTTCTGACCCTACCCCCCTCCGAACCTCTCTTTTGCACCTCACGTGATTGGACGACGCGACGTCCCCTTTTTCTCACTCTATGAGTTTTTGTGCAAATTTTATTTTACCATTTTTTTTTATTCACAATTGGTAAGCCCTTGGCATCATTTCATTTAGTGGTAAAATGACGATGATACCGGAGATGGAAGCGGGCTTACCAAGATACCCCAAGGCAATGGGGATCTGGCTACCTTATTTTCAAGCTGGAACACATCAATGCTGTTAACACTAATGTTTGGCAGCAAGACTTAGATAAGATGGTGGTAGCTAGCCAGGTGGGCTATAAAAATGCCCTACCCCCAACCAAACAGAGTCTTACAAAGTTGACCCCGGCGGGAATAGAACCCGCGACCTCCTGGTGTAAAGTGAATGGACCAACCTTTACGCTACGGAGGAAAGAAAACAAAAGTCCACGAACAGTTTTTTATAAGCTAAGCGAAGAAATGTTAGTATTCTCAGCCTACGTCGTAAAAGAGAATTTCTGAAAATCATGCACAGTTGATGTAATATTCAAGGAAGGTTTGCTTGTTAGTGTTGTAGTGAATATTTAGTGTAAGGATGGTGACCACAGACTATGTACGGTTGCCGCTGCACTGGTGTAAAGCTTACGTTTGAATTCAGTGTCGATCTGTCGATTTCCGGATGGTTTGCGTGGTAACTTGTGACAGGGTTGCCGGGTTTTATGACGAATCGACGGGTGGGTAATTTTTGATAAATTTACCTACCTACATGTCTCTGACGCAGCCATTTCGTAAAATTAACTGTTTCACAAAACGGCGCACCGCTTTGAAAATATTCGCTGTTTTGTAATGCGGCTACCTCACGTTGAGCTGGATTTTAATTCGACTGAAAAAAAGTACGCCGCACTGCATGAGCATTTCGCGTTCCTTTTCACGGTAGAACTAGTCATGTAAACCTAGCCTAACCTAAACGTATGTCCGTCCGTCCGTTCAACTCGGTTTGCTGACAATAAAGCTAAATATTGGGCGCCGCTTTATAGAACGTATCGCCACCACAATCCGGCTAAACGTGAAGTAGCCGCATTACAAAACAGCGACGTTTTTCAAAGCGGTGCGCCTACTTGGCGTGTTATACGATATCGCTGCCATTTCGATGCGACATCTCCACCCTCTACCAGCTAGCTAAACCACTATATCAGGAAATTTGAAAAGTTTAAAATGGTGCTCGTAGAGCATACTTAATATTACATTAAAAGGAAAACTACCACGGCCAAGTAGATGCAGGTATTTTTAGTTTAGGAGTAATGGTCTAACAACTTAAAATGTTCATTTGGATTTGTCAAAGGTTCATAGATATTCCATGTATTTTTTTTAACTGATTTTAAAAATAGCCTTTTTTTTAAAGACTACGGCACCTTACTTTTCGCGTGGTCCGACACGCACTTTGCCATTTTTTCTCTAAGTATTTTAAGCGAATAACCCTTTTATAACTAATACACCCTAAGGATTTTAATTTAGTCATAAAATCCAAGTAGGTACTTGTAGGTAAAATTTATAGGAATGAGGCAACCCTAACATATTAAATATTTTATTCAGTCTTACGTGCGACGCCAGTGATGGGTCCACGAGCACCAGATTTCTTCCAACGACTACACATACACACACATATGCACTCCAGCGTTTTACTAAGAATAAGCGGCAGAATATTAGGGACGACAGGTGACAGTTTTTTTGCCCTGTACCTATTTTTAACGAACACGAGACACGAAGATACACAAAAGTGCTTTTAATGACAAAGAGTTACTTATCTGTCTACGTAACTATACAATCATTTTTTGCAAGATACACACAAAATACTAGCATCCTTACTTATATTATAAACTAGCTTTTGTCAGCGGCTTCGCTCGCGTGAACATAGTTTCTATGACTGTCTTCGAGAGTGCGCAGTGCCCAAGCCGCAAGCGGCTCGAGAGCGTGAAAAAAAGTTGCCTATATGTTAATCCAGTTCCATTTATCTGTTGTGGCGGGAAAGAGTAACAAACATACATTTAATTATTTATTTTATTTTTTATTATTTTTTTTATTTACCAATTTCAAAACAAAATACAAAACAATTAATCATCTAGCACCATTAAACCTGAATGGTTTGTCTAGGTGCTCAAAAGTCGCCTACGAGCTACATACATATAATAACAAAAAATGTATATACATATATATATATAAAAAGACTAAGTTAAGTAACGCATACCTACATAATATATCCTTAACCATATGCAATGCACACACAGGCTCAGTGAGATACTAGTTACTTCGTAAACACAGGTCACATACATCCATACATTACAAACTTTCGCGTTTATAATATTAGTAAGGATGTGAAAATGTGTTTGTTTGTTTTACCTTTTTACGCTTCAACATCGCGACCAATCTTGATGAAATTTGTTATGCAGGTAGCCTGTGTCACTGAAAAGGACATAGGCTACTTTTTATCCTGTGAAAATGTCATAGTTCGATGCAGTTCCTGAGGGAACTGAAACAATACTCTTTTTTTGTCAATTTCTTTAAAATTGCAACAGAAAAATGGGTTGTTGTGATTTTTTATATTCACAGAGATGGTTGGAGGAAATGGTAAATTACATCATTTAATAGTTATCTTATCCTGAGGGAGGTTCTTGAGGGATCTGGGGAAAACTCATTTCCACGCTCGCAACGAAGCAACGAATTGAAGTGTTTTTTGTATAGAATTGGTTGATAGGAAGGGAATTGATATAGACTACTAATCAGAATAGCCCGATATAGTTCCTGAGGGATCTGGAGAAAACTTATGTCCACGCTCTGCGGCTGGCGCTCCACTCACCCTCAAAGACAGTCGTAAAAACGATGTCCACGAGGGCGAGGCCGCTGACAAAAGCTAGTCCTACTAATATTATAAACGCGAAAGTTTGTAAGAATGTATGGATGTATGTTTGTAACTCTTTCACGCAAAAACTACTGAACGGATCTGGCTGAAATTTGGTAGGTAGATAGATTAGGACCTGGATTAACACACAGGCTACTTTTTTCACGCTCGCCAGCTGCTTGCGGCTTGCGTACTGCGCACCTTTGAAAAGTTATAGAAACTTTGTCCATGCGGATGAAGCCACGGGAGACAGCTAGTTTACAATAAATAGAAAATTAAGGTTGCTACAATCAGCAACAAAATCGTTAAATAAGGTTACAAGGTTGTATGCTATGGATAAAACTAAAACGCTTTTGTAAAGTTTAAATTTGAACTAACAATACTATGTATACGGTCCAAAGCAGTCTGGATGTGGTCAGTAAAACCGGGTGGTGCGGGACATCCGTCCGGATATTTAAGGCCTTAAGATGGGTCAAATGACAATATTCAAATCAAATTATTGAAAGACTGTGTAAAGCTATCACCATGGCAAAAATATATAATATACTTAAAGTAATAAAAAATCAAATTAATTGGATACAATTTTAAAAAAAAATACCACTTTTGATTTAAAAAATATACTGTAGTCCCTGTTTTTAGAATTTATTGCAAAATTTTCCGAAAACAAATAGTTAGTGTTGAATGAAACTAACACACAAAAATCGGTGAGTAAGACCTTTCATTTTAATGTACACATTTTTTCAAACTTATTTTAAAGAGATAAAAAGTAATAAAAACATCTAAAAATCGAGAATTGGGCGTTCGGTTTCAACGTAACAGCCGCGTTGAAGCCCGCATTGATTTGAACTTAAAATGAATAGACTTATGTTCTATATTATTGAAACACGTATCAACCTGCTCGGATTGAGTGATCTTAGCGCCTTAAGAAAACTAGACTTCTTATATTTTTGCCTTGATTTGAACTTAAAATGAATATCGATATTATTGAAACAAGTATCAACCTGCTCGGATTAAGTGATCTTAGCGCCTTAACTCATTTCCACGTAACTATCTCTACCTCACGATTGACCTTTAAAACTTTTCGGATTGTAACAAACAACTAAATAATTTAGGTAACTGACTTGTAATAAGAAATTAAATGAAATGAAATTTATTTTTAACAATATTTATTGCAAGTCTACTACTACACTCAATGTAGTCAATACTATACAAAATACACATAAATGCTAATGCAAGAACAATAAAAATAAATGTCAGGAATTTGACACAATAAATGATAATTGATATGTTAAGTAATACTTGTTAATAACGTACTAAAATAACTGCAGATCCTACGTGAGCTGGAGCTTTGTCTGCTTCTATCTGTGACGCTTCATTTTCTGAGACACTTCAATCGATATAATATTGTTGGTGCTGCTAGCTTCCAAATAAGATATTAAGAAAATTTACATCATGATTTAAAAGATAACTGTATTATGAGTGGTATTTAGATAGTAATATATTGTTAAAAACTTTAGCACGCCATTGGTCGCGGTTGTTGACAAAAATGAATTATAATTTCGAAGGTGTTTCCATTTTTTTTACACCACATACTATAAATCTTTGTTATATCGTAAAATTCGAATTATTATAATTATTTGATAGTTATTATTAAAATAATTCTCGTCGCCCGAAGATGCGCTAGCGAAGTTCGTAGAAGAGGTGACTGAAGATGACCGAATTTTTTTTCAGAATTAGTTCAGACGCATGAAACTTTGTATAGACTCTGGTGGAAAGTACTTTAAAAGATTTATTAAAAAATACCCTATAAAACATTTTTTTAATTTCTAGAATTGAGTGCCCCAATTATATGGGACTTGATTAAAAATTTCATAATTGTTATTTCGCCGCAATTTTGTGATTGAATATATGTAATAAGCCTTTCTGGGCATGCGCAAAACAACTCACCAAAGTTTCATCTAAATCGGTCCAATGGTTTTGGAGTCTATTGATCTCAGACATAAGTACCAACTTATTTTTTTTATATATACAGGCTGTAGAGAAATCACCAGTGATATTTTACTGTGTATCTATATAGTATAGAATAGAGGAAAGTTATCAAAAAACTACTAATTTAAAAAAAAACGGGCGAGCCTTACAGCATTCGCATATGATGTGTAACATCTGGCATAAGTAAAAAAACCTTCCGGCCTTCCGGCCTCGCATTAGGCGGCATAGCCATAATATGTTTCCTTAACTTTCGTGACTAAAAAAAGGCATGACAAAGTTTCCTGAGTTTTAGTGACTAAAAATAGGGTTCTGTCCCTTTTCACGAAATCACTCCCACAGATTGCAGGAAAGCCAAGAGAAAAGACGTTACACACCAAAATCATTTTTCATGCAAATGACACTCATTTGAAATTTACCTATTTACTATTTTAGGTGTGATTTTAGGTGTTTTGAGTGTGATTTAAGGTTCTTTAGGTGTTTCATTTTCAGTGTTTTAGGCATATTATTTAGGGTTTAATTTGCAATGAATTTATGACCTAATACTACTAGTATATCCAAGGGCTATGCTATTCTTGATATTGTGTACTACTGGTTATTAAATTTACCACTCTTGTGTAATAAACTAGCTGTCCCGGCGAACTACGTTCTGTCTTACACTACACTACCCTACCCTACCCTACCCTACCCTACCCTACACTACCCTACACTAAACTACCCTACCCTACCTTACACTACACTAAACTACCCTACCCTACCCTACATTACCCTACACTACACTACCCTACCCTACCCTACACTACACTACACTAAACTAAACTACCCTACCCTACCCTACATAAGAACCTTCTCCTGACAATAACGAACTCGACAAAAAAGAATTAGCGAAATCGGTCCAGCAGTTTTTGATTTATAAAACTACAACGAAAAGTGGCATTGATTTTTATATATTTAGATAACTATTGCCACACTGACACTGCATTAACTGTCTCGAATGTTTTCAGATGAATTCTGCGAGGAGTACCCGCATAGCCTGATCCCCACGCCTGGTTACTGGATCGAGTGCTCCCGCCAGAAGATCGCCACTGACACCATCTGGGACGAGTCTGAGTCGGAGCACGACAGTGGGCCGGACAGGGACGACAATGGTGAGTAAAAAAAAAGACATGTGGCACTCGGGGACTGCCGCCGTTAAGCTATTGCATAGCATTTTTTATCAACTTTTAACACTATGAAAGTTAGACCAGTAAAATTGACTAAGTCCTTT
Organism: Coleophora flavipennella; assembly: GCA_947284805.1. Classification (NCBI taxonomy): domain Eukaryota; kingdom Metazoa; phylum Arthropoda; class Insecta; order Lepidoptera; family Coleophoridae; genus Coleophora; species Coleophora flavipennella. The sequence continues at coordinate 5,310,335 of OX369287.1, read as the reverse complement.
TAGTACCGCAAATCGCTAATAGATGGCACTGTAAGTTTTTTTAGAACGCGGTAACGTTACTTCACGCTCGGCCGAGCCAGTAAAATTGACTAAGTCCTTTTTGTACCGCAAATCGCTAATAGATGGCACTGTAAGTTTTTTTAGAACGCGGTAACGTTACGTCACGCTCGCCCGAGCTACGTGGTAGGCGGAGTGTGGGGTGTTAGGTTTTTTCGTTACGGAATTTCTTGATTCGGTCGCCGCGCTCAAAGTACGCGATTAAAGCTATGCAATAGCTTAAAAACAATAACTATTACACAGTCTGTTGATTTTGATGTGAATTTGATGACTGTCTGGGGTCTAGGTACAAAAAGGAGCGGTTTTTAAAATCCGCAAAAGGTGCGTGACAAAAATTGTGTACTTTCAGAGGCCTTTATCATCGAAACTATAAAATAAACATAAAGGAGATCCATAATTTCTTAAAGATCCATTTGACAACAATGGGATAATATGCAAAATGAGTATTTTTAACTGACTCACCTTATTTTTCTCAAAAATTTTAACTTACTTATTTTTAGATAAAAATATGTTAAGATTGTGATGACACAGAAGTGTGGTCGTGCTTTTTTTCAAATAGGGCGATAATACCCTGCTGAAGAACTAAAGACCCATCTCACTTATGAGCCACGTCTACAAGCTGTTTTGGAGAGTCATAACGAATCGTCCCGCACGCAGGTTTGACGACTTCCAGCCTCCCGAACAAGCCGGTTTCCGAAAAGGCTTTAGTTCCATAGACCACATACATACGCTGAGGCAGATTATACAGAAGACCGAAGAGTACAATCAGCCACTATGCTTGGCGTTCGTGGACTATGAGAAAGCCTTCGATTCGGTCGAAACTTGGGCTGTGTTACTGTCTCTCCAGGGTGCCAAATTGACTATCGATATATCGAGGTACTGAAGTGTTTGTATGAAAACGCCACCATGTCAGTTCGCCTCCAGGATCAGAACTAAAAAACCTATCCATTTGCAGCGAGGAATGAGACAGGGAGACGGTATATCACCGAAACTGTTCACCGCCGCCCTGGAAGATGTCTTTTAAGCTTTTGGACTGGGGTGGACTCGGCATCAATATTAACGGCGAGTACATCACCAATCTTCGATTCGCTGACGATATCGTGGTCATGGCTGAGACTATGGACGACTTAGGCACACGGTCTCAGTAGACCCTCTCAATAAGTAGGTCGTAGAATGAACATGGACAAGACGAAAATTATATCAAACGTAAGTGTTACACCTACTCCTCTAAAGGTTGGAGGCTCTTTTTTTTCTATTAAAAATTTGAGTGCGTTTTACTATATTTAACCTGATTCACTCGAAGTTTTTTACCAAATATGTCTACTTGGGACAAACAGTCCAGTTAGGTAGGTCCAACTTCGAGAAAGAGATCAATCGTCGAATCCAACTCGGCTGGGCAGCGTTCGGGAAGGTTTGCAATATCTTTACGTCCCAGATACCGCAGTGTCTTAAGACCAAGGTCTCAAGATCAGTTTGTTTTGCCAGTGATGACATACGGAACTGAGACATGGTCGCTTACTATGGGCCTCATAAGAAGGCTAAAGGTCACCCTAAGGGCTATAGAGCGTGCTATGCTCCGAGTTTCTCTGCGTGATCGAATCAGAAACGAGGAGATCCGTAGGAGAACCAAAGTAACCGACATAACTTTTAGATTTGTAAACTTAAGTGGCAGTGGGCGGGTCACATAGCTCGTAGAACGGATAGCCGTTGGGGTAGTAAAGTTCTCGAGTGGCGACCGCGCACCGGAACACGTAGCGTAGGTAGGCCTTCCACTCGGTGGACCGATGACCTGGTGAAGGTCGCGGGAAGCCGCTAAATGCGGACAGCGCAGAACCGGTCGTCATGGAAATCCTTGGAGGAGGCCTATGTCCAGCAGTAGTAGTCCGTCGGCTGATATGATGATGATTAAACAAAACCAAAAAACAATACAATCGAATTGAGAACCACTTTTTTGGAAGTAGATTTAGATATCTTTGCAGATTGTGAACCTATTTTCATAATTCTTTCACCGACGACCTATGCAGGGTAGGCTTGAGCCCCTCGGTCTGGCGTATATTAGCTGATATATGATGTTACGTTGATTTACTTTGATCAAGTTTTTCATCATATTGTTTACTTTAGAGATCAATTTCTATCATACTTGATTTCTCCACCTGTTAATACGTCTACCTAGGTATAGGTGGACATTTTAAAAAGCTCTTGTACCATAACAGTAAGCTGTATTTTAAGGGTTAAATCACGAAAATAATTTATTGAAAACGGAGAACGATTCACGATTCAGTAATAAGTACGTGATGGGATAGTAAAATCAATTTGGTGCTCCGGTAATCCATAGTGATGAGAATTTGGATGAAACTAATATCGCCCGACGCTGCTTTTTCCTGCCTTTGTTCTCCGTAAGCGGTCTGACCTACTTATAATGCGATAGAAAATGTGTAGGTATGTATCATCGATATAAGAAAATGCTGATGGTACAGAGGCAAGTCAATCAAAGCTAGACACTTTGGACTTTGTACCGTTTTTATGATGTACGCGTATGGATCAGAATCGCGCCACAAGTGTCTAGCTTTATGTGCTGGCCTCTATTCATAGGTATTTAATAACTTTAAATTAAAAATTTAATAACAACACGACTGCCTACATAAAAACATTACAACTCTTTTTTGGAAGTTGGGTAAAATGTATTTTATTTCTCTTAAGACGAATCTAACGATACCTCGCACTCTTAAGGGTTGTCAAGGGTTTACCAATTGCGAATAAAAAAAAATAGAAGATGTCGTTTTTTTAAAAATTAACAGTTGGTAAGCCCTTGGCATCATCTCACCTGATGGTAAGCGACGATGATGCCGAAGATCAAAGCGGGTTTACCAAGATTCCCCAACGCAATGGGGAACTGGCTATCTTATCTTCAAGCAGGAACATATCAATGTTGGTTAGCAAGTAAAGATCGACAGTAAGTGTTCTAACACGTGCCCACTTACCGCCAGCGTCCCCCAGGATGGCGTTCTCTCCCCTGTTCTTTTCTCCATTTTCATAAATAACATAACTTCTTCCCTTTCCTCTTCCTACCATCTGTACGCAGATGATCTCCAATTTTATACCGCCGCACCCCTTGCAAATTTCGATCGGGCAATAGAAGTTGCTAATGCTGACCTGGTTGCAATTGCTGAGTGGTCAAGCCTTCACGGACTTCTTGTCAATGCTTCAAAGTCCCAGGCTATTGTAATAGGCAGCCCTCACTTCATTTCCAAGTTTCAGGATTTAGGCGTGCCCAACTTGGTATTTAATAACACAGTTATACCTTTCTCCTCTACTGTAAAAAATTTAGGTATCACCTTGAACCAAACACTTTCCTGGTCTCCACAAATTAATGAAGTGAGTCGCAAAGTCCTTGCCTCTCTACACTCATTAAAACGGCTTCAAAATTTTCTTCCTTTCGACACTAAACTTCTCTTGGTCCTTTCTCTTCTTCTTCCACTGCTGGACTACGGCGATGTTGTCTACCTCGACCCCTCTTCTGAACTGCTGGATAAATTAGAGCGACTTCAGAACCAGTGCATTCGTTATGTATTTGGCCTTCGGAAGTATGATTTTTAACCGACTTCAAAAAAAGGAGGAGGTTTCTCATTTCGACCGTACATATATTTTTTTATGTGTGTTCGCGGATAACTTCGTCGTTTATGAACCGACTTTGATGATTCTGTTTTTGTTGGAAAGGAGATATCCCAAGGGTCGTACCATGATAAGGAAACCAGGATCTGGATGATGGCATGGGAACCTTAGTTTCCTGTTTGAAGTCGGTTTTTTTTTGTTCAAAATTATTTGAAACCATATCGGCCAATTTTTAAAACCGTTTCTTGGAACGATTAAAAATATCACTATCTAATACGTAAGCTAAGTGTTCTGAAGAACCTAGAATTTTAAGTTTATAACTATCGACTTTTCGAAGGCATCTGATAATAAAGTTCAGGTAATTTCACGCATCTATACAGGATGAAATTGAAATCGTGAATCAAACTCTAAGGAGATACTCTACTCATGAAACTGAACAACTTTCCCCAAGAAACCTATAAAATCAGAGCAAAAAAATTGATTCTCCATAAAAAGTTGGTAGTCTATGGAATCGACTTTGTATGGAGAATTCATTTTTTTTATCGTATGGGTTTCTTGCGGAAAGTTGTTCAGTTTCATGAGTAGAGTATGTTCTTAGAGTTACGTTAACGGTTTTATGTTCCTCGAAATAGAATTTCGCCTCTCTAGGTATATGGGAAGTAGATACTACCCATATACTTAGAGAGGCAAAATTTGGTTCAATGATAGTTTTTAATTCTATGTTATTTTTTTCTGATATACCTGCCTAGATTAATTATTCTTACAAAAGGTTTAAAGGCTAAACCACTCGTTTTAAAATAGAAATGGCTCTTTGTTTGATTATACTACTTTTTACGCCCAAGTAATCTTAATTGAGACTTGGCACGTTTTTATAGAACGTTTTTGTTGAGATTTATTTGTAAAAAAAAGGTAATATATTACCATTGATCTTAAGCGACTTCCAGGGGTCCAATAGAGCTAAAATTTGGTATAGAATCCCGGTGACAAAATATTCTTTTGGTATTTTGGTCTTGATCTGATGATAAACTTTGGAGGTAGAATTAAGTTCTCAGGATCGTCTATTGTTTTCAATTAAATCGGTTTCTCTGCGTGATCGAATCATAAACGAGGAGATCCGCAGGAGAACCAAAGTAACCGACATAGCTAACAGAATCGCTAAACTGAAGTGGCAGTGGGCAGGGCACATAGCTCGTAGAACAGATGGACGATGGGGTAGTAAAGTTCTCGAGTGGCGATCGCGCACCGGAAAACGTAGCGTAGGCAGGCCTCCCACGCGGTAGACCGACGACCTGGTGAAGATCGCGGGAAGCCGATGGATGCGGGCAGCGCAGGACCGGTCGTCGTGGAAATCCTTGGAGGAGGCCTTTGTCCAGCAGTGGACGTCTTTCGGCTGATTTGGTAATAATGTCGATGACACACACATACAATTTTTTCTCGACTACTTTTTTGGTATCTATTTATAAGTGAACACAAGTACCCGCCTTCGTGGCGTAATGGTTAGTTCATCCGCTACACATCAGGAGGTCGCGGGTTCGATTCCTGGTAGGGTCTATTTTGTAAGACTCGGTTTGGTTGGTGGTAGGGTTTTTTCATTGCCCGCCTGGCTAGCTACCACCATCTTATCTGAGTCTTGCCGCCAATCATCATTTGTTAACAGCATTGATGTGTTCCGGCTTGAAAATAAGATAGCCAGATCACCATTGCGTTGGGGAATCTTGGAAAGCCCGCTTCCATGTTATTAAGTTCTGCGCTGCCCGCATCCAGCGGCTTCCCGAGACTTCACCAGGTCATCGGTCCCACTGAGTGGGAGAGCTGCCTACACTACGTTTTCCAGTGCGTGGTCGCCACTCAAGAACTTTACTACCCCAACGGCCATCTGTTTCCGAAAAGGTTGTAGTACTATAGACCACATACATACGCTGCAGCAGATTATACAGAAGACCGAAGAGTACAATCAGCCACTATGCTTGGCGTTCGTGGTCTATGAAAAAGCCTTCGATTCGGTCGAAACTTGAGCTGTGTTACAGTCTCTCCAGCGGTGCCAAATTAACTATCGATATATCGAAGTGCTGAAGGGTTTGTATGAATACGCCACCATGTCGGTTCGCCCCCAGGATCAGAACTCGGAACCTATCCAGCTGCAGCGAGGGGTGAGACAGGGAGACGTTACATCTCCGAAACTGTTCACCGCCGCCCTGGAAGATGTTTTTAAGCTTTTGGACTGGGGTGGACTCGCCATCAATATCAACGGCGAGTACATTACCCACCTTCGATTCGCTGACGATATGTGGTTATGGCTGAGACTATGGACGACTAAGGCACAATACTCGATGGCCTCAGTAGAGCCTCTCAACAAGTGGGTCTTAGAATGAACATGGACAAGACGAAAATTATGTCAAACGTCCGTGTCATACCTACTCCTCTGAAGTTTGCAGGCTCTACACTCGAAGCTGTTGCCGAATATGTATACCTGGGACAAACAGTTCAGTTAGGTAGGTCCAACTTCGAAAAAGAGATCAATCGTCGAATCCAACTCGGCTGGGCAGCGTTCGGGAAGCTTCGAAATATCTTTACGTCCCAGATACCGCAGTGTCTTAAAAAAAAGGTCTTCGACCACTATGTGTTGCCAGTGACGGCATACGGAACTGAGACATGGTCGCTTACTATGGGCCTCATAAGAAGGCTCAATGTCACCCAAAGGGCAATGGAGCGTGCTATGCTCGGAGTTTCTCTGCGTGATCGCATCAGAAACGAGGACATCCGTAGGAGAACCAAAGTAACCAACATAGAAAGAAAGAAAGAAAGAAATACGTTTATTGGTTTCAGTAACACCACACCAAAATATATAATACGTAACAAAAGTTGAGGTAAATATAAAATAATAATAATTACATATATTCATGAGGTGCCACTGCAACCACAGGGCCCCAACTCAGCATATTCTAGGCTCGGAGGCGAAGCGCTGGTATTCTGTTGGTACCCTTGTTCTCAGAATTGCTTAAGTGGCAGTGAGCGGGGCACATTGCTCGTAGAAGTATCAGTTACATGTCTAGAAAAATCCGAAAAAGATACCTGCCATACAAATCGAATAATGTTAGACGCTCCAATGGGGAGCACAGTTTATTTAATTTGGAAGCATCAATGAGCTTTAATATCTCTAGAGACGCAATGTCGTACCTTCTTTATCGTACACTGAAATAAAAGAATTTACCTTAAAACTTAGATAGTGATTTTTTCATTTCACTTCGCACGTTCGGAAAGGTTTTATTACAGGCTTGCAATGTATGTATGTTTCATCAGATCAGCTCATATACGTCCCCACCGAGGGGCTCGAGCCTACCCTGAATTAGGGCGATCGGGCCTTAGTCGACCACGCGGGCCCAGTGCGGGTTGATCGACTGCACACACAACCTTCGAGTTTCTTCGCAGGTGTGTGCAGGTTGTGCATGTATGTTTGTTCGGGTGGAATCTTGCAACACAATTTTGAAGCAGATATCTTCAACCGATTGAGCTGACATTTTGTGTATATGTTCATTTTGGATGACAATGCATGTTTAAATGAATGACGTCATTCTAAATCCAACATGGCGGCTCACCCAAGATGGTGGATCAGTAATTGTTTTATGCACCCCTCTGATATGGGTATCAAATGAAAGGGTTTACTAAGAAGAATACGAAATAATTAAAATAATTTACAAATTAAATCTTGTACTTAAAAGTTTGTACGTTTTCGAAAATTATTTGTCATTCCATTTTAGCGGGTAAAATTGCATTTTATCCGCAAGCGTGAAAAGAGATTTTAAAACTAGAACCAAATAAATATTAAGCTGTTTTTCTTGCACCTAAAAATCTTCCCCGCTATAGTGAGGTAAAAAAAATTGTGTTTTACTTGACATCGAAGTTATTTTGCGTCTCGTACCTTTGAAACCCTCGCTACGCTCGCTTACGACTATATATTTAAACTACTCGCTTTACTCGTTGTAGTTCATCCTAGAATACTTCGCTTGCTCAGGTTCCATTAGAGATAAATCGCGCCAAATAACAACTTTGTTATTTTTCGTCTCGTATCTTTGAAACCCTCGCTACGCTCGCTTACGACTATATCTTTGAACTACTCGCTTTACTCCTAGAATCCTTCGCTTGCTCAGGCTTCATTAGAGAGAACTCGCGTCAAATAACAACTTTGTTATTTTGCGTCTCGTACCTTTGAAACACTCGCTACGCTCGCTTCACTTCTAGAATCCTTCGCTTACTGAGATAAATCGCGCCAAATATAAACTTTGCTGCCTTGCATAACAAATAACTATTTTTCTCTCATATATTCACGAAGAAGGATATAATGACTTCTACATTTCATGTGTTCACAATATACATAAATGTTCGGTGCCTTATACGGAGAGAATTTGATTTACATACTCATAATTTCAATGGAGACACATGCACCAAATGGAGACATCAAAGCGAACATTATCAATACTGTTCCTTTAACGAGGTTGAAATACTAAGCACTTCAAAGCGTTTGCGTCCTTAATTGACTCAAGAATAGTATGTTAAGCTTTTCATGATTCTAAAAATGTTCTCGGATTTATATGGATAAGTACACTTACAAGAGGAAGCTTTTGTATTAGGGTTCCATAGCTAGAGTTACATAAACGGAACCCTTGTATTTTATTCATGTCTGTCTGTCTGTCCGCCTACAGTAACCTAAACGCCTCCGTACCGTAATGGTTAGTCCATTAGCTTTACATCATGAGATCGCGGGTTCGATTCCCGGCAGAGTGTAACTTTTGTTGTTTTTAAGACTGTTCAGCTGGTGATGGAGTGATCAGGTCAAAAGGCCACCTCTCAAACTTTTTGTCAGGCGGTGAGGGCGACCATGGATCGAAAACTATGGAGACAGTTCACACGGTTTAAAACAAAAGACCACTATTCTCAGTAATGAAGGTTCGACCAGAGAGAGAGAGAGAGAGTTTAGTTGGTGACATTTTCTAAGACCACCTACATAGCTACCACCGTCTAATCTAAGTCTTGCCGTCAATTATCAATGTTAACGGAATTGATGTGCTCCGGCTTGAAGATAAAATAGCCAGTTCCCATTCACGTTGGGGAATCTTACTAAACCCACTTCCATCTTTGGCATCATTATGAGGTGAGATGATGCCAAGGGCTTTCCAATTGTGGTTAAAAAAAGAAATTTTACAAATGTTATGTAAATTTAAGACCGCCGAAACAGAAAAAGTATTGACTACTTTTTCTATTTTGACTACTTTTTCTATTTTGACTACTTTTTCTATTTTGACTACTTTTTCTATTTTGACTACTTTTTCTATTTTGGCATATTCTCCCCTGCATGTCAATTTTAATTAATCTTCTCGAAACGCGTATCGTGAAACGGTCCCATAAAATGAACTGAAGGTTTCTTTGAAGACGCTTTAATTAAAGTGCAATTTACAAAATATAAGGCTCCAAAAAAAGCTTTTCATGTCCTCTCTCCTTTACTTTTGAACTATGATACTTAAAATTGTGAAAAAATACACCCTAGTAAAGTTACCTATTTTAGTCACGAAAAAAAAAATTAACGCCCTTTCTGAAAGTAGTTTTTAACTGCACCTCTTTGTCTATTAGGTGTACAATAATTAAATTTTGCACGTACAAGTTTATTAATAAGGCAAAATACGGGGCCTTCCATACTTTTTTTTATCCGCAATCGGTAAGCCCTTGACATCATCTCACCTGATGGTAAGTGAAGATGATGCCGAAGATGGAAGCGGGCTTACTAAGATTCCCCAACGCAATAGGGAACTGGCTATCTTTACTTCAAACCGGAACACATAAATGCTGTTAACATTGATGCTTGGCGGCAAGACTTAGATAAGATGGTGGTAGCTAGCCGGGTGGGCTTATAAAGTGCCCTTCCACTAACGAAACCGAGACATACAAAGTTAGACTCCCCCGGAAATCGAACCCGCGACCTCCTGATGTGAAGCTAATGGACGTAACCATTACGTCACGGAGGCGTTTAGAGTAAAGAGTGCAAAAAATATTTGTGGGTACCCCTCATGGATAACATTAAGTTAGTCGCTTCAAATGCAGTAATGCTTTCTAACAACATATTTTCATCGTTCCGTTCCGTCCGTCCCGTATAGTTTGTCAAAGTAGTTATTTAATGTGTACCTGACGTTTCTAAACTTACTTATACGAGACGAGCAGTTTTCATGTAATGACTCTGGAACACAACACTGTGCGTGGTACCACTCGCACTTGGCCGATTTTTAAACATACTTAAAGAACTTGATGATTTTTATTTTAAACTTGGTTTGGCTTACAATTCGTAAGAACTCTCCTGAAGATAACCATTTTATACCATTCTAAATACATTATATGTTAAACATATTTAACGTAGGTATCATAGAATACAACGTTTTAGCTTCGTACTCTTTTTAACGACTACTTTATAAATACAATAAGTATTAAAAATATTTAAAATAGGCACGAGTATCAGAGAATACACCGTTTTCAGCTTCCTACTCTATTTACCGACTACCTTCTAAAAATATAAAATATTAGATATATTTAACGTAGCTATCAAAGAATACAACGTTTTAGCTTTCTACTCTTTTTAACAACTACTTTCTCAAAACATTAAATATTAAAAATATTTAAAGTAGGTATCATAGAATACAACGTTTTCAGCTTCATAATCTATTAACCGACTACTATCTAAAAACATTAAATATTAAAAATATTTAAAGTAGGTATCAGTGAACACAACGTTTTCAGCTTCATAATCTATTAACCGACTACTATCTAAAAACATTAAATATTAAAAATATTTATCGTAGGTATCATAGAATACAACGTTTTTAGCTTCCTACTCTATTTACAGACTACCTTTTAAAAATATAAAATATTAGATTTATTTAACGTAGCTATCAAAGAATAAAACGGTTTAGCTTTCTACTCTTTTTAACGACTACTTTCTAAAAACATTAAATATTAGAAATATTTAACGTAGGTATCAAAGAATACAACGTTTTTCGCTTCTTCTCTTTTCCAACTTTCGGTAACCGATCTTATTTTTAAACAATAGAACTGAATAAATTGTATAAAAAATTAATCCCTTAATAACAGTAGCATTCGAATCTTAGAGACTGGCCGGTGAGATGATGCCAAGGGCTTACCAATTGTGGATTAAAAAAATATAAAAAAGCTTACCAATAGTGAATAAAAAAATATATAAAAAAAGACTGCGACCGGCGACCGAGAACCTGCGACTAGCACTACCTGCTCGCGCGACCGGTAGGAGTTGGAGTGGTTCGCGCGACCCGATCGCGGTCGCCGATCACCGTCGCCAAGATCGGAATGCTACTTTTTTTCTTCTTCTTAATCAAAAGGGCTCAAGCTACAATTACTTCTTCACTAAATCAATCAAAGAAGCTTGAGCCCTTTTGATTAAGAAGAAGAAGAAAAGTAGCATTCCGATCTTGGCGTCGGTGATCGGCGACCGCGATCGGGTCGCGCGAACCACTCCTACTCCTACCGGTTGCGCGAGCAGGTAGTGCTAGTCGCGAGTTGTCGGTCGCCGGTCGCAGTGACCGACCACAGTCTCTAAGATTCGAATGCTACTGTTATTAAGGGATTAATTTTATATATAATTGATTTACTTCTATTGTTTAAAAAATGAAATTTATTTTTTATTAGTCAAGGGCTGCACTTTGACGTCCTGTCAATGTCATATTCTTTCACTGATAAAGCTTAAGTACACTCAACTCTACATTTACTATTTTATCTTTTTTAATTACAAACAATTTTACTTTCCACAATGCCCTTGGCATCATGTTATCACCTGATAACTAAGTAAGTGGCTTACCAAGATTCCCAGACTTTACGGGGAACTGGCCATCTTATCTTCAAGCCGGAGTTGATTAATGTTGTTAACATTTATGTTTGACGAAGATGGTGGTAACTATAGCCAGGCCTACCACCAACCTAACCGAGTCTTAAAAAAATAAATTTTGCCGGGACTCGAACCTGCTATCTAGTGTAAATTGAATGAACTGTTTCTATGCATCTCCCATTTGATACCATATGTTTTGATTCAAGACTATTTATTATCGCGTGGATTATTTTCTGGTGTGATTGAGCCCTAAGGTGACCCAGACGTACCAGTCGGGCGCCACCCAGACAATGACGGCATTGAGACGGGATAAATTGAAAACGTGTGTTGAATAGACACCCTCGTATACGGTCAGAAGCACTGATAGGATTTCAGTAGCTCAGAATAAACGGTGCTTCTCCATTGATCTGGGGCAGTCATGCTAATAAAACTTAACAAGCCTTATCGAGAAACACATCAATTAATTTTCGAAATTGTTTGTCTCTTCATTAGATGATCAACAAGTTTGTGTACGAGAACCCATTTTTATTGGAAATTGGCTCCTATTAACTTGGAGTTACTTCAGAAATGCGTCTCGTAGAAAGGCTTTCCAAAGGTCTTTGTTTCATGAGTGGATTGTTACGCAGCGCAGCGCAAGCTTTGATTGATTTTGTGAAAGAGCTTAATTAAAAAGAGATTAGATAGATTTTCTGGCAATTACTTAGTTTGTACCTAGTTATGTAATCTATACATCTATCTATATATATAATAACTAGCTGTCCCGGCGAACTACGTACCGCCTTAATTACATAACACTGCCCTACCCTACCCTACCCTACACTACACTACACTACCCTACCCTACCCTACCCTACACTACACTACACTACCCTACCCTAATTTACCCTAACCTACACTACCCTACCCTACATACACTACGCTACCCTACCCTACCCTACACTACCCTACCCTACACTACCCTACCCTACACTACCCTACCCTACACTACCCTACCCTACACTACCCTACCCTACCCTACATACACTACACTACACTACCCTACCCTACACTACACTACCCTACACTACACTACCCTACCCTACCCTACCCTACCCTAAAATAAAATAAATGTTGGCCGATTCTCAGACCTACTCAATATGCTCACAAAATTTCATGAGAATAAAACACCACTAGAAAGCGCTAGTAGTATTTTTCTGTTTCTCGCGTTTGTGTCTTTTATTTGTCATGTGATGATGTGAATAGGTATCATTGTCATAGTTGTGTGGAGAGGTGTGGTGGTACGGAACCCTCATACCGCGAGTCCAACTCGCACTTGTTAGTAATGTGAATAGGTATCATTGTCATAGTTGTGTGGAGAGGTGTGGTGGTACGGAACCCTCATACCGCGAGTCCAACTCGCACTTGTTAGTAATGTGAATAGGTATCATTGTCATAGTTGTGTGGAGAGGTGTGGTGGTACGGAACCCTCATACCGCGAGTCCAACTAGCACTTGTTAGTAATGTGAATAGGTATCATTGTCATAGTTATGTGGAGAGGTGTGGTGGTACGGAACCCTCATACCGCGAGTCCAACTCGCACTTGTTAGTAATGTGAATAGGTATCATTGTCATAGTTGTGTGGAGAGGTGTGGTGGTACGGAACCCTCATACCGCGAGTCCAACTCGCACTTGTTAGTAATGTGAATAGGTATCATTGTCATAGTTGTGTGGAGAGGTGTGGTGGTACGGAACCCTCATACCGCGAGTCCAACTAGCACTTGTTAGTAACGTGAATAGGTATCATTGTCATAGTTGTGTGGAGAGGTGTGGTGGTACGGAACCCTCATACCGCGAGTCCAACTCGCACTTGTTAGTAATGTGAATAGGTATCATTGTCATAGTTGTGTGGAGAGGTGTGGTGGTACGGAACCCTCATACCGCGAGTCCAACTAGCACTTGTTAGTAATGTGAATAGGTATCATTGTCATAGTTGTGTGGAGAGGTGTGGTGGTACGGAACCCTCATACCGCGAGTCCAACTAGCACTTGTTAGTAATGTGAATAGGTATCATTGTCATAGTTGTGTGGAGAGGTGTGGTGGTACGGAACCCTCATACCGCGAGTCCAACTAGCACTTGTTAGTAATGTGAATAGGTATCATTGTCATAGTTGTGTGGAGAGGTGTGGTGGTACGGAACCCTCATACCGCGAGTCCAACTAGCACTTGTTAGTAATGTGAATAGGTATCATTGTCATAGTTGTGTGGAGAGGTGTGGTGGTACGGAACCCTCATACCGCGAGTCCAACTAGCACTTGTTAGTAATGTGAATAGGTATCATTGTCATAGTTGTGTGGAGAGGTGTGGTGGTACGGAACCCTCATACCGCGAGTCAAATTCGCACTTGAACGGTTTTTTTCATAATTTTCATATATCTTGTCATGTTCAGATATTCACGCGGACGAAGTCGCTGGCAACAGCTAGTTTAACAAAAAATGTGTTTACGTATTTATTCAGAAAAACAAGTTAGGTAAGTGTTTCTAATAATATTAATTTAACATAAAAACGTAGGACATTTTAAAAACGTAATTGGTCCATGATCAGGAATCTATGCACACAGAAGTAAAGTATAATTTCATAAGAATTTTCTAACAATGTAAACAAGATATTTAATAGTCAAACTGTCTATGATTATTCTACGATAAGTTACATGAACGTAGATTAAAGTTCGATTACAATAATCAAAAATCAAAACAAAAGAAACAGGCCTGTCGCACTCCGCGTGTTAGGCATGAAAATGTACCTACGCCACGCTCTACGCCGCGCGTCCCCCTGAATGGGGTAAATTCAGAAGTCAGAAGAGATAAGACTTACGCGATAGAAAGAGGGTCAACTTGTACGTGAATATAACTGTTGGTAATTATCGCTGTGCGACCTGAATTTGCACTTTATTGTGTCGTAGCAAAAGTCGCCATTCATTCAAATGATAATGCCAAGTTAACCGTCTTTTACGTAGTAAATAGTCTCTATTCTTTGCCAGAAATGACCTTAAATGACCATGTAATTAAAGTGAAGTCATCATCATCATCATATCAGCTCATATTCGTCCCCACCGAGGGGCTCGAGCCCATGAATTAGGGCGATCGGGCCTTAGTCGACCACGCGGGTTGGTCGACTTCGCACACTACCGGCGAGTTTCTCCGCAGGCGTGTGCAGGTTTCCTCTCGATGTTTTCCTTCACCGTAAGAGCGTCGGATAAAGTAATAAGAAAAGTAATAAAGTAAAAATAACTTGTTGCATACCAAAATACAATGTAGGACATGATTAATAGATAATTAAATGTAGGACACGATTAATAGATAATTAAATATAGAACACGATTAATAGATAATTAAATGTAGGACAAGTTTAATAGATAATTAAATATAGAAGTCGATTAATAGATAATTAAATGTAGGACACGTTTAATAGATAATTAAATGTAGGACACGATTAATAGATAATTAAATGTAGGACACGATTAATAGATAATTAAATGTAGGACACGAATTATAGATAATTAAATGTAGGACACGATCAATAGATAATTAAATGTAGGACACGATTAATAGATAATTAAATGTAGGATACGATTAATAAATAACTAAATGTAGGACACGAATAATAGATAATTAAATGTAGGATACGATTAATAGATAATTAAGGTATCTTTCGTTTTTTTAAATGGTTTTTTGGCAACTTATTACCAAATATTGTCTATCGGTAATGTGCAATACTTCAAGTCTTCTACGAAGTGCACCAAGAAGAGAGAGAATGAGAGAGAGAGAGAGAAGAGGGTTATGATATTGACAAAACTGTCAGAGAGCAATCTGACATTAGAAACGATATGGTTATACCTGAGTATTATTTATTGCTCACCATTACCTGATAAGTATTTCATCTTTTATTGCGTCGTAAAGAACGTACAGTCGATATGTAACACAACTAACCATGACTTGGACATAACTAAAATTTTTAAAAAACATCGAAAAATCTACAAACTTTAATGTACAAGCATTGTTGAAAATAATTTCAAGCGATAAGGCCGCCTTGACATATCTTTTGTATGTTTTGCTAGTTCTGTATTTCATTTCTGTGTATTTGATGTGCAATAAAGAATATTTAATAAAAAGCGTCGGTGGCTCAACCGGTAACGACTCGGTCCATCTAACCAGAGGTACCGGGTTCAAATCTGGACGGCCAATGTACCAATGAGTTTTTCAAAAACTTACGTACATACTTACCGATTGCTTTAACGGTGAAGGAAAACATATCGTGAGAAAACCTGCACACGCCGACGAAGAAACTCGAAGGTTGTGTGTGAAGTCGACCAACCCGCACTGGGCCCGCGTGGTCGACTAAGGCCTAATCGCCCTGATTCAGGGTAGGCTCGAGCCCCTCGGTGGGGACGTATATGAGCTGTAATGATGATGATGATGAAAGAATATTTATCTTACCTTACTTCGTATTCTTCTCAGCAAACCCTTTCATTTGATACCCATAACATAAAATAATTACTGGTCTGCCATCTTTGGGAGTCCACCATATTGGATTTAGAATGATATCACTTAGCTTACCATGCTGTGTGCTCTAAATTTAACGTGTATGCAAAATTTCAGCTCAATCGGAAACCGGGAAGTGTTCCTAATTTAGCTTCCAAGATTTGTCCCAAACGAACTAGCACGGCAAGCTTGTAAAAATTTAAAAAACTGACATTTGTCTTTCCTGTTCCATCATCCATAATCAGACCCCGATCACCATCTATCTGTATGATGTTCATTTAGACCTTCCAATAAGCTCAACACGATACCTCTGCTGTAAGTTGGCGAGGAATTGTGTATTTTGCAGATTCCACGTGCAGCTGCAGCATCAGGTCAAGGTTACCATGTACTAAAGGGTAATAAATTAAATTTCGAATTGATCAGACCTGTGGAAGTTACCCACATCCTTTCATTAACTAGAAAAGGACTGATGATCTTTAAACGGCTGAACAGATTTTGTTGAATCGTACCTAATGACACTTATGAACAGCGTGGCGATCATGCCCCCTCCCCCCTCCCAATTTGAAGGAAGCCTATGTCCAGCAGTGGACGTCTTTTAGATACTTAGTATTACTTCTCCTTATAGACTGAGATTCAGCCTCAGACTGAGAGTCGCCCTGATTCAGGGTAGGCTCGAGCCCCTCGGTGGGGACGTGTATGAGCTGTAATGATGATAGACTGAGAGCTTCGGTGGCGTAACGGCTAGGGCCGCTACCTCCTGTCCGGGAGGTCGAGGTTCGATACCTGCCACGTACCAATGTGTTTTCGAATTACAATTTCATATTTCAATATTTTTTTTTCTAAATACAAAATAAAATATATTGCATTCTTTCTGAAGGTCATAAAATAGTAATTAAGTACATATACGAGTACATAATGTCATTTGTGAAAAATATTAAAAATAAACATAATCATTAGTTAATAATGTCACATAAAATCATTGATATAAAACAAATTATGTCACTAGGACATGAAAACAATATGACATGGGAAGTTATACATTAAAATTATTGAATAAGTCATGAATACCCTTGTAAGAGTAGAAGGAAGAGGAAGAGTAGGCCAGTTTACACGGACAGCATCCGGTCACGAGTGTAACACGAGAGTCAGCCTTTGCTTCCCTTGACCATATTAGAGGGAAAGGAACGATCCAGCTCCCGAATGTAAGAGAAATTATGTACGTTTATACTAATGCCCGATCGCCCTAATTCAGGGTAGGGTCTAGCCCCTCAGTGGGGATATATATGAGCTGATATAATGATAGGTACCGTGGTAGCTTGCATAAATCATTTACCTATTTTACCTGACTATACCTTCATTTTATTATGGCCGCGGCTATAAAGTGTTTACAGCTTTTTAGGATAGGTTCTCTAGGTATTTTATAACGGCGGCCGATATGTTTTTATCGCACAGGAGCTCAGGTGAGGCTTTCAACGGTTCGGGATAGGAATGTCAGCAATGGACGTGTGGAATTCCATTTCCCCGCTATTATTTACCAGAGATGACTAGAATAGCTAATACTGGAAGTGTTATTGGAAGCTGATTTTGAGTTGGTTCTGTATATGGGAAAAGGTGCAGGTCTATGCAACGGCAAAGGCTGCGTGTGATTTGTAAGTTGAGCATTCTTTTAAAATAAACCTGCGCACGCCTGCGAAGAAACTCGAAGGTTATGTGTGAAGTCGACCAACCCGCACTGGGCCCGCGTGGTCGACTAAGGCCCCGATCGCCCTAGTTCAGGGTAGGCTCGAGCCCCTCGGTGGCGACGTATATATTATGAGCTGATATGATGAAACTATTGTGAGGTTTATATAGTTACCTCACTGACCTCTATTATACAAGTACCTACGATGGACTTTATAATATCGACGTCAAAATGAAACCAAGTGATTTTCGCTACTTTGGCGCTGATTGCAGCGGGATAGCAGCGTGAGCAGTGAGTGTCCATGGAACTATAATAAATAACAGTTAAGTGTCAAGTCATACGCAAATGTCAATTCTAGTACCCGAGACACACGAGACCGCTTTGAATCGGCACAAAATAACAACTGTCATTTCCTAAAGCATATTTAGTATAGCCTACTTGTTATAGAGGTCAATGAGTTACTTATAAATATAAAAATGACCGTAAAAGAATTAAAGTAACCGACATAGCTCTCAGAATTGATTAACTTTGATGATGATGATGTCAATGATGAAGAGTATTTGTGCAGACCAGAACTGACATCACGCATAATACATATAATGTTATGCTTTGTAAATACCTACGTCCCACAATGTGATTGAAATGCTGATTTACGAAAACGTTCTAGCAAAATCGTTACCGTTTTCAGACGGTTTCTTTTTCATGAAGAATTCAAGAACATCTTGATTTCGTTTTAGGGTTCCGTACCCAAAAGGTAAAAACGGGACTCTATTACTAAGACTTCGCTGTCCGTCCGTCTGTCCGTCATTCATGAAACGTGATAGCTAGACAGTTGAAATTTTCACAGATGATGAACTCGTATTTCTGTTATAACAACAAATACAAAAAAATAGAAAAAGTGAAAGTCTTTATGCAAAAAAGGGGTTTTTTTAACGTGAAGAAACTAGCGCCATCTATATAATAGTATGATAGTACGGAACAATAAATAATCAAACCAATATTCAAACAATTCAAACCATCGATTCGAAAAGAAGAAGAAGAAGAAGAAGTACGGAACCACAGTATTACGATATTGCCTTTATTTTAATACTGTGATGGAACTGAAGAAACTAACGCCATCTAGTATGATGTTACGGAACCCTATGTGTGCGGTTCTGACTCAGTCGGTTTTTTTGTACGTTAAATCGTTTCCATCCTCCTCCAGCACCACGCTCCACCCTTTAAGTTTTAAGAATATATGCTAGAAACATGCATTTTAAAATAGAGTTCAAAACATTATTATAATGTATTCCTTGCTTAAACCACAGTATTACGATATGGCTTACAGTAGCGCAACGCCTTTAATTTCGCACGATGCCGCCACGGCGGTGTCGTAGATACTATAGCCCGTCCACTTCGTGCCCAATACGCCTGAACAGCTGAGGTGGGGTGTGCGGGAAGATCTCCGCGGGGGAGCTTGAGGCTCGTGCCCTTCCCCGCTAGCCTCAAGCTCCCCCGCGGAGATCGTGTCGTGTCGTGCTACCTCGCCCCAGCCTACCCACCCGTACCGCGCACGAAGTTGACGGGCTACTAGCCTGTAGCCAGGCTGTGCCCCGCCACCCGCTGCCCCGCAAGTACCCTTCCGTTACTCTGCGTAAGTACAGAGGCCAGCACATCAAGCTAGACACTTTGGACTTTGCACCGTTCTTATGCCATACGAGTATGGATCAGAATCGCACTACGAGTGTGTAGCTTGATGTGCTGGCCTGTGTACATTCGTTGCACTACTGTAAGCCGCTATTTTGTAATACTGTGCTTTAACGTTATGAGAATGAGATACATTATCGTTTAATATGGAAAACTCATGCAAACTAAAACCAGAATGTAGTTCTGTCACTTTATGGAATAGGGTAACCACGAGGGAGACATAAATAGTAGAAACTACGATACAACTACTGGTAGTGTTGTTCATGAACTTTTATATCGCACATTTAAGTAAATAGGTCAATCTTTAGGAGGAGGTATAAAACAAAATGAACATTTTAGAAATGATTTAACTGAATCATGCTAAGTTTATAAATTCTTTAAAAAAAACTCACCATCTGATTGAACACGATTGCCCCCATCGGTACCCTTTAAAAGAGTTAATTAAACAAAAAAAACCGACTTCAAACGCACTAGTCGCCACTATGATTTTCGAAGGTTCCCCTTGATTTCTCTGGGATGCCATAATCAGATCCTGCTTTCGTTGTCACGGTACCACCTTTGGGAAATATCCTTTCCAACAAAAAAGAATCACCAAAATCGATTCATAAACGACAAAGTTATCCGCGAACACACATAAAAAAAATATATACGGTCGAATTGAGAAACCTCCTTCTTTTTTTTCAGGCGGTTAAAAATAAGGCTGGTCCCCATAAAAAAAACGGTTATTGATGTAAAACATCTATTAGCATGCCTTGGCTGTAAAATCAATTCGTATGCATTTCGATTTTCTTGAATCGATACATGAGTGACATCAAGTGACCCAAAAAAAAAAACATTAATGATGATCATAGTGCAGGCTGCAGTAAAATCCAACTTAATATGTATTATAAACGCGAAAGTTTGTAAGAATGTATGGATGTATGTTTGTTATTCTTTCACGCAAAAACTACTAAACGGCTGAAACTTGGTAGGTAGACATATTACGATCTGGATTAACACATAGGCTACTTTTTTCCACGCACGCGAGCCGCTTGATGCTCGCGCACTGCGCACCCTCGAAAAGTCATAGAAACGTTGTCCACGCGGGTGAACACGCGGGAAACAGCTAGTGTTTCATATTTTCCGAGCGTCCTGTTACGGCTTGTTACGTTTACTTATTTATATATAGCATGCGGTACGAAAATTATATGGGGAGTATCATTGAGCGGTAACTTTGTTAACTCACGTTTTCTATCAGTCACCTTTTACATAAGGAAGGCTAAGACTCCATGGCCATGCAGCCTAAACTGCGAGGCCGGGGGCCGAGCTCCGCATAGGGCGGAGCCCGGAGCTTCCCTTCTTTAAGATCAGGGACGTCATACTAGACGTTTCAGGATAAGTAAACTCCAGTCGCGCGTCGGAGCTGACACGAACACTTTTTTTAAAAGAGTTTTGTTTTTGCTCTATCGTAAAAACTTACTTACGAGCGTCAAACTTGCTGTCAGTGTACTTTAAACTTTTGCTTTTATAATTAAAACTGGCCAAGTTCAACAGACAGTGTAGTTTTAAAGTTTTTGTTTCTAACAGCAAGCCATCGAATCTAAGGCATTTGATAAGTAAGTCGCTGTGTGCGTATAAAATCTTTATGTATGCTTGTATATGTAATTTTGTTAGTTTTCTTGTTTATAAAGAATGAACCAGAGCTAACAAGAGAAGCGAAGCGTTCCTATCTTCATGCATACAAGTACCTACATAGAAGTATAATCCTCTTTGCATAACTGATGTGGGGAAACACTGGCATTTTGTTTAGAATGTAGCAGGTTAGAGCATACAATGTAGCTAGATGAATTATAAAAGAGTTAGGGCGAAAGAAAGAATATGTGCTAAAAATTCATAGCAATTTTTACTTTTGAGCGACGAAGGAGTGCATTATTATACCTTTATTTTGTCTACTAGCCAGAATAGTTAGTTTTTTTTAGGAAAAATCCAAGTTGTAGCACGACTTGTAGGTAGTAGGTAGCAGGGCGTAGGTTTAAATACAATATGCTTGCCGCAGAACTAATTTTATTATTAAAAATAAAACCTGAAAAGAAATTTACGAAAATTAGAAAACGTACATTAAATTTACATTATACACAAGCTAATTAAACATATACATAATTATATAATACCCAAAATGGGTCTTATAAAGGGAGCAGCTGGTAAATATATCTAGGTACTAGCTGTCCCGGCGAACTACGTATCCCCTTACATTACATTACACTACACTACCCTACACTACACTACACTACCCTACCCTACACTACACTACACTACCCTACCCTACACTACTCTACCCTACACTACACTACCCTACCCTACACTACTCTACCCTACACTACACTACCCTACCCTACACTACCCTACACTACCCTACCCTACACTACCCTACCCTACACTACCCTACCCTACCCTACATACAATACACTACACTACCCTTCACTACCCTACACTACACTACCCTACCCTACCCTACACAACCCTACCCTACCCTACTCTACATAAAAACCTTCTCCTGACAATAACGAACTCGACAAAAAAAGAATTAGCGAAATCGGTCCAGCCGTTCTCGAGTTATGCGCTTACCAACACATTATGCGATTCATTTTTATATATTAGATTTAGGTAATTTATTTTATAATTTATTAAGTTTTATGATTGTGTTCGGAAAGAATTTAAAATGATATTGTCAAATAGATAGAGGCATGCGCGGAAAAGAAATAAATGGGATAAAAAGAAGATTGAATGAAAGGAGATTGAATAACTGCGCACCGCGCTATAAAGTAAGGTGTTTCCCATACAAACCTAGGTCATTTATTATTTTTCTCAAAAATAGTTCTAACGATTTTGATGAAACCTAACACGACATTATGTATGTTTATGTGCTAGTATACAAGGTAGTTCGAAAATCCTGGAAAAATCTGAATTAAGTACTTCCCATAAAAACCCAGATAATTTTTATATTTTCATGAGGTGGGTACAATGAGGACCCGTGCTACTCCGCAGCATTTTTTTTTATGGACATTGAGGGTGCGCGGTGGGCGAGCTGTGATCGATGGTGCCCGGTGGGTGACCTGCAACCACCGAGGGGCTCGAGCCCACCCTGAATCAGGGCAATCGGGCCTTAGTCGACCACGCGGGCCCAGCACGTGTTGGTCGACTTCACACAGAACCTTCGAGTTTCTTCGCAGGCGTGTGCAGGTTCCCTCACGATGCGTCGGATAAACGTTCATATGAAATCGGAATTCGAAAACACATTGGTACGTGGCAGGATCGAACCACGACCTCCAGGACAGGAGGTAGCGGCCCTTGCCAATTACGCCACCGACGCTATAGCTCGGTCCAGCAAGTGTTTAACCGGATATACTGATAAAGAAAGCAACGAAAATCAAGTTTGAGTATAATCGAGAAGGACGAAAGTTTGGTAATTTTCAATGCTTGATGACCCATCTATGCACCCAATACATTTCATTTAAAAAAATAAGCAAATCGGTTGGATAGAACAGCCGGGCGGACTTAATACATACTTACTTCGCTGGCTCAGCGACCCGAAGTGGATCTTGACCTCCGACATTAAAGTGCGCCACTCTATCCTATTTTGTGCCAAGTTTGACCATTCGGGCACTCCCAACTCAAAGATCATATCTTGGAAAACCCTCCGGGCGTCGCCCGGTAGGTCGACCAAGGTATCGCTGGAAAGATGAAGTCGCCAAAGACCTCAAAGAGTTGGGCGGACTTACATAGGATTTCATATATCTTAAAGCTACGGCCAAACCTGCGCGTGTACAACTCGAAACTCTCGCGAAACATTTCGTGCACACCTGCGCGACCACGGCACGACTACGGCGCGAAACTTTCTATGAACATCTCTGGGTGAAGTGCACTTGAAAGAGCTTTTTTATTTTATTTTTTATTTTCACTCAGAGAATATTTTTACAGCAGCCCTATAAGCGCACCTCAACCCATCTCTGTACTACATTCTGCTGTAGTCATCGTAAACTCACAAGTCGCGTGGGTCCCGCTCTTGTCCCGCTAGCATCCCGCGTCACAGACGCGAAGGTGTGCAAGGCGCGATAAAATTTTACGGGCCGCGACCGTCGCGCGACATTCGCTCCCGGGGTCGCAGACGCGTCCCGCGCCGTAGTCGTACAGGTTTTGAGTAAGGCGAGAGTTAGGTGATTTCCAATGCTTGATTAAGAATATAAGATAAAGATAAATACTCTTTACTGTGCACACTAGTTATAAAAAAATAAACAAATTATAAAAACTTAAAAAAATATAATAAAAAAAAACACAATATAAAAAAAAACTTAAATAGGTACTATATCGGTACAATTTGGGCGGTCTTATCGTTCAAAGCGATTCCTTCCAGAAAACCCGGTGTTTTCAGACAAAAGCATAAATAAGTTCATCAATACACAGCTACCTAACTATCCTTTGTTTAAGATTTGATGGCTTTGCTGGCACCGACCTCAAAAAAATATCTAGGACCCTAATTTGATTCGTACGTACCTTTGATTTCCTTATTGTTGGTTAATTTCGTGTATTTATGTATAAAAATATAATTTCGTTCTTTTGAGTGATTTTCTTTTTGAAGTCAGTTTTTATTTATTTTTTAATCTTTTTTTTTGTGATAATGCTATCTATCTAACAACTTTAAACCTACTTACTTATTTATCTACTCGCCAACAGGAAGCATAAAATCCTAAAGCATGTGTTTCATTAACTGATAAGAGTCCTGTGGCTTCCGTCATCATCTCAGCAGCATAAAAGTTAACGATTCAAACCTTCCATCATCAGCTCACCTGAATTGCCTGAAAGAATACAACTATCGGTCTATACTTACATATCTACTTACAATAATTAAAGAATTAAACTCGACGGTTTGGACCGTTAAGGAGTTGTAACTTCCATCATCAGCTCATCAACATCAGATGATAACTACCATACACAAATACTTACGAGTAAATACTCTTAACATAAGCATGCAACACGTGATACGTGCCTTTAAAATTCGAGGGTTGCCCTCGATTTTCCTGGGATTCCATGATAATGATAATTGATATTAATGATATTTGGTGATAATGGGACCACCTCGAGGGTGTGTTCTTTTGAATAGAACTATATTTTTTTAAATCGTTTCACAATTGACGGAGAAATCAGTAGACATACATAACAAAAAATATACAGTCGAACCTAGAACCTCCTCCTTTTTTGAAGTCGTTTAAATAGGAAAATCCTTGATCCAGTTTACGCGTCGTCGTTCTTAGTGCACCGATTGCCAATTGTTGGTTAGAATCTTGACTTTTATTGTATACTATTATTATTTTTAAGTTGGATTTCTTTCTACTATGTCTTAACCGCCTCCGTGGCGTAATGGCTAAGTCGATTAGGTTTACATCATGTGGTCACGGGATCGATTTCCGGCAGAGTGTCACTTTGTAAGACTCGGTTTGGTTGGTGTAAGGACGTTTTCGAAGCCCGCCTGGCTAGTTTCCACCGTGTTATCTAAGTCTTGCCGCCAAACATCAATGTTACTAGTATTGATATCTTCCGGCTAAAAGATAAGATAGCCAATGCCCCATTGCGTTGGGGAATCTTGGAAAGCCTCCTTCCATCTTTGGTATCTTCGTCACTTACCATCAGGTGAGATGATGCCAAGGGCTGATCAATTGTGGATAATGAAATAAAAATAAGACTATACGAATCATTTTATTTGTAAAATAAAATTCATCATCATCATATCAGTCACAAATCGTCCACTGCTGGACAAAGGCCTCCCCCAAGGATTTCCACGACGACCGGTCCTGCGCTGCCAGCATCCATCGGCTTCCCGCGACCTTCACCAGGTCATCGGTCCATCGCGTGGGAGGCCTGCCTACGCTACGTTTTCCGGTGCGCGGTCGCCACTCGAGAACTTTACTGCCCCATCGGCCATCTGTTCTACGAGCTATGTGCCCTGCCCACTGCCACTTCAGTTTAGCGATTCTGTGAACTACGTCGGTTACTTTAGTTCTCCTGCGGATCTCCTCGTTTCTGATTCGATCACGCAGAGAAACTCCGAGCATAGCACGCTCCATTGCCCTTTGGGTGACCTTGAGCCTTCTTATGAGGCCCATAGTAATTGTTCCACACAATTTTAAAATAGGACTGTAATTTTGAATTAATACTTAGGTTGCTGGTAATTATTTTTGGAACAGAAAAAACTTGATTTAATGAAATTTTACTATTTAATTAATTTTCACTTTTCACACTATTTATTTTAAAGAGTAGTATTTTATTTTATATTAATTGGATAATTTTAAACCTTTTTAATATTTTTAAATGTAATAGTGCAATGCACTACTTGTAAGCTGCTAATTGGAAAGAAAAAGGAAACGGAAGTTGGCTAATGTCAAATCAACTCTGACAAGATGTTACGTTCGGATACTTGTATCGAACAGGCTCCCGGCCTACACAAACAAACAATAATTTTCTAAAAGAAATTACTACTCTTTTACAAACAGTTTTTAAACAAAGATTTATGGCACAATCACTGCCTTAATATAAAATAAACATGCTTGTAGGGCACCACGGCCAAATAGAAAATAAAAAAATATTCAGTCATCGATACTACAGTAAAATATTATTTTTACTAAGACGAGACACTTTTACCATAATAAGATTAAATATGACACAAACTTAAGTATTATTTATCTACTGCAATTTTGCAATGTTTGATTATCATCAATAGGTCATAAACATACAGTGTGTATAGATCGTAAGTAAGTACCCTTGTTATTTTTTACTTCGAAAACCCTAACTTTACCATCGGGTCCTGATCTTACAGAAATCACTCTAGCTACAGGCCAGTGTAAGGGTGGGGCATTTTTATCAATCATTATAACAAGAGAACCCACTTTAATATTTGGTTGTACAGTTTGCCACTTAGGGCGGTTTTGAAGCTGTATCAAATATTGCCTGTTCCAAGATTTCCAAAAGCACTGTTGCATTTTTGTACATAATTTCCAAAATTTTAATCTATTATTAGGTACCTCAGTCAAATCTTGATCAGGGTAGCTAATCATGGGAGCACCGGTCAAAAAATGGCCAGGTGTTAGGTATGAAGTATCAGTGGAATCATTAGACATACTCGTCAGCGGTCTCGAGTTTAAAATCGCTTCCGTCTCAATCAAAACCGTATAGAGCTCCTCGTATGATAAAACGGTGTCACCTACTACTCGCTTTGATATGATACTTCACACTTTTAACCCCAGCCTCCCACAAGCCACCAAAGACGGGACTATAAGCTGGTATGAAATGGAATGTAATGCCTAAGTTAGTTGTGAAATTTTTTACCGCGTCCTGATGACTACTGAGAGACTGCAATTGATACAGTTCTTGTAATTTATTATTGGCTCCTTTAAAATTGGTAGCGTTGTCACAAAAGATATCAGTAGGTGCATTTCTTCGCCCTATAAGTCTTTTTAATCCGGCCAGAAAGGCCTCAGTGGACAGGTTTGATACTAATTCAATATGTATAGCTTTTGTGACAAAGCATACAAATATTGCTATATAAGCTTTAAGCACTAATGCTCGCCTCACTCTCGCTTGTTTAACTTGGAATGGGCCTGCAAAGTCAATCCCAACCTTTTGAAATGGTCGCGATGGAGTGACACGATCCTTAGGCAGCGTTCCCATTAATTGTTTGGAACATTCAGCTTTCAATTTAAAACATTTAATACATTTGTGTATAACCTTTTTTATTTCTCTGTGAGAGTTAATGAGCCAATATTTTTGGTTTAAACTGCTCATTATTAGCCTTTGTCCAGCATGATGCAACTTTATATGTTCGTTGTGAATTATTAAGTGGGTAATGTAAGAATTTTTAGCTAATATGATAGGGTGCTTTTGATAATATGGAAGGTTGGACTGTTGTAGACGCCCACCTGACCTTAATATTTGATTTTTGTCCAGGAATGGAGATAGTGATTTTAAGCTACTTTTAATGGGCCTTTCGGCCTTTAATAATGAAATCTCTTCTTTAAAATGTTTGTGTTGATCATGCTTTACAATTATAGACATAGCTTTATTTAATTCCTCAGGCTTTAAATTTCCAATATGTTTGGTATTTTTACATTTACAATTGTGTATGAACCTTAATATGTAGGACAGCACGCGCTGCATCCTTGTTATAGATGAATACTTAGTGAATATGTTTAGCTCAGGTGTCTGCTGTACAGTCATACATATTTTAGGTGTCACTTTTAATTCCGGTAAGTCATCACAATTATCATATTTTGCGCATTTTGGCTTGTAAGTGGGAGTATGCAAACACTCCGGTCCCTGCCACCATAAGGCACAATTTTTTATGTAATTTGGTTCAGTGCCCCTGGAGATAAGATCCGCTGGGTTGTCCATAGTGTTAACATATTCCCACTGAAAGATTTTACAGTTTTCTTGTATGTATGCTACTCTGTTGCCTACATAGGCTTGCAACCTAGTGGGTTCTGTACAAATCCACGCTAGTACTATTTTTGAATCTGAAAATAGTAGCACATTATCTATTTTACATTTTCTTTTTAAATTGTTATAGACTTTATTTACAGTTTTTGTTAATAATAGAGCGCTATTGAGCTCAAGCCGAGGAATCGTTAATTTTTTATTCATGGGATTTACCCTAGATTTGGAGCACAATAAATGCATGCCAACTGTACCATCATCCCTTAGAATTCTCAAGTATAATACGCAACCATAGGCATGCATAGACGCATCAGCAAAACCTAGCAAATCGATTTGTTTTGCTTTTGTAATATTGATTCCTCTTTTAATAGAAATGTTTGGCATGTCAATAATGCTTTGAATGAAATCTAATGACTGCTGTCTTAGGTTAGTTGGAAGGGGAGTGTCCCAATCACTTTGAGCATCCCAAAGCCTTTGCATTAATATTTTTGCAGCTATAAAAATTGGACCTACCAGACCAAGGGGGTCATAGAACCTGCTTATAAAAGAGAGGACTTCTCTTTTTGTAATTTTGGTGGGGATGTTTTTAGTAGGGCTTTGAATTAGGAAGGAATCATTTTCTGAATTATAGTTAAGCCCTAATGTTTTTTGCCCTGTACACTCATTGTTACCTATCTCTTTTTGATTTGAAGTAGTTCCAGAGACACCTTGTAGGACTTCTGGGACATTAGAATGCCATTTGTGTAGCTCAAAGCTTCCCTCACTAAGAATACTAATTAACTGTTGTTTTGCCTCTAATATTTGCTCAATTTGGGGGCTTGAATAAAGTACATCATCAACATAGGTATTTTCCTTTAAAATAGAGGATCCTACGGGGTAGATGTCTTCATAACAGTTGGAAAGTTCAGTCAGACAACGAGTAGCAAGATATGCAGAGCTTTTTAAACCATACGTGACGGTGTCTAGCTGTATGCATTTAACAGGTTCGTCTTGAGAGGGTCGCCATAAAATATTTTGTAGGCTTTTAAATTCTGGCAATATCATTATTTGCCTGTACATTTTTTTAATGTCACATACAAAAATGTGATCATGTAATCTAAATGAAATTAAAATATCAAAAAGATCTTTTTGCACGACCGGGCCATTTAAAAGTATGTCATTTAAGGAAATTTTACCTACTTTCATGCTACCGTCAAACACAACTCTGAGCCTTGAGGTATCGCTATTCATGTTTATTACAGCATGGTGTGGCAAAAAGTAATTTGGGCCCTTATTTAGGTCATAGCTTGAAATATCATGATAATGACCATGTTTTAAATGTACATATTCATCTATGAAATTTTTATAAACAGGGAATAAACTGGGCTGCCTCTTGAATTTATTTTCTAAATTGTAAAACCTCTGCAATGCAGGGCGGAAGGAGGCGGACAGGTTAATGTCATAGATGGGTACTTTCAGTGGCAAAGCTACTTGAAATCTTTAATTCTCTAACTTTACGGTATCACTGAATATATTTTCACACAATTCGTGTTCTGAAATATTTTCTTTGAAAATTTCTGGAACAGATTCTGTTTCCCAAAATCTTTGTAATGAATTATTAATATCATCCTTTTGAATGAACAGGCTTGTGTGAAAATTATTGGCATACCTTGGAATCAGGGATGATGGCAAGTTTCCCGCTACTACATGCCCGAATTCAGTGTTTTGAAGGTATGGCCCATGCGGAGCCAATTGGATTTTTTCTGGTAGCAGTGCCTGGAAAAATATATTGGCATCTAATAATAAATGCACATCATTGGGAATATTGAACTCCTCGTCTGCAAGCTCAATATCACTTGGAATTTTTAAATTTTGTATATCAATTTTATAGTGCGGAAGCTGATTTGTTATTTTTTCAACAACCGAACAATTTACTGAGTATTTTTTCTCAGATTTTGTTGAAAATATTTGAATTTTAATACTTTGAGTAATTTTATTTGAAGTGCCACCTATGCCATTTAAATTTGAACATTCAGTTTTAACATCTCCTTGGACAAGTGGTAGTAAATCGTTTGTAATACATGATGACTGACTTCCACAATCAAGTATAGCCTTTACGAACAACGGAGAACCATCCTTACCAATTATTTTAACTTTTACAGTCGGCAAGAGGTTATATTTTGAATTGGAACTTGATACTAATGTTATAGGTAAGGCCTCTTTCCCACCTTTGAAATTATCATCATGCAGCATTGTATTATGTGCACCTTTGCAAGTAGCACACCGGA
The DNA here is from genome assembly GCA_947284805.1 of Coleophora flavipennella. Taxonomy (NCBI): domain Eukaryota; kingdom Metazoa; phylum Arthropoda; class Insecta; order Lepidoptera; family Coleophoridae; genus Coleophora; species Coleophora flavipennella. Next base: position 5,280,159 of record OX369287.1, on the reverse strand, counting down.
AAGTATAGTTGCACCTACTTCGGTGTGAATTTAAACATAGTTTACAAAGGTTATTTTTATTTATAAAATCAGTACGCTCTTTAAGGGTACTGCATTTAAACTTAGTGCAAAGAAAAAGCTTGTGAATTGATTGCTTACAGTATTTGCAGCATGATGTTGGACTGGCCGTTAGCGCTGTACGCTCCCGATGGTTAATAGGGGTTACTTTCTTTGTAGATTCACTTGAAATGCCCTCAAGCGCAGCAGCACGACGCTCTAGAAATTGTAAAAAGTCACTAAATGAATAATTAGGCTTTTTTTCTAATTGGTAAGCATGGTTTGTTTTTGTATCTAATTTTTTACTTACAATGCAAATTAACATGCTATCCCAATCGGTTGTGGGCTCCCCCAAATTTGTTAAGGCACACAGTTGCTGTTTGACACTTGATATGAGTTTTCGTAATAAGGCAGGAGATCCACTCGATATTTGTTGCAAGTCAAGTAACTCGTTGATATGGTATGAAACTAATTTTTCCTTATTGTCATACCTTTCTTTTATTATTTGAATAGCTTGTTTGTAATTTTCATGGCTCAACTGTACAATAGGGTCCATCGATTTGGCAGTCCGCGATTTTTTTGGTAAGAGATATGCTTTAGCTGAACATCCATACCAAATTTCAAGGTTAGGAAACCAGCGGTTTTTGAGTTATGAATTTTTGAAAATTGTAATTTTAGGTACTCTTTGGTCCTTTAGAAATCGGTATTTTTACATACTCTTTGATCGGAAAACTCGCTAACGCTTATTACAAAAGGGTGTTAGTCAATTGGAACCCCGAGATTCATAATATGGGGTCCGCGAAGCGGACCCCTAACGGGGGCGTAGCCCCCGCCACCCATTTAAAACACCCAACAAACCTTCGGGATCCGAGGGGATGTGGGAGTATAAGGGCGGGGGAAAGCACGCGGGGCCGACTTGAGGGCGGACATACTCTGGGGTAACAAATCGAAAACCAGGGGGTAATCCGTCAAGGTCAAAGTCAGTCATACAAGGTCATTTCAAGGTCAAGGTCTAAGTAAATTGAATCCCAAAGTGCGAAGCGGACCCCTAACGGGGACGTAGCCCCCGCCACCCATTTAAAACCCCCAACAAACCTTCGGGATCCCAGGGGGATGTGGGAGTATCAGGGCGGGGAAAGCATGCGGGTCCGTAGGAAGGGTGTGGTACGGGGAGTTCTAAATGGAAGCGGGAGCGAGCGAAGCGAGCTCGGACTTTCGGAGCACCCCGACTCGGATGCGTTAGGTTCGGAGACTGTGCGGGGAGGCCAGCTTAGCTCGCCTCCCCGCACAGTCGTAGTGTTAGGTTTGACATGAGAACACAGAAGTAGGAGCCCCGAAGGGGCTCCGTCGACCACTCAACACTGTAGGAAGAGTGTAGAACGGGGAGTTCTAAATGGAAGCGGGAGCGAGCGAAGCGAGCTCGAACTTTCGGAGCACCCCGACTCGGATGCGTTAGGTTCGGAGGTTCTAAATGGAAGCGGGAGTGAGCGAAGTCCTCTTGTTTGTTCACCCTGAAGTCAGACTCGCGTGCTTGCCTTGATTCTCACACATTCCCTTCGGATTCTGAAGGTTTGTGCTGACCTTGACCTTAGACCTTGACTGGGGAGGGGGCAAATGACATCGACCTTGACCTTGACGGATTATCCCCTGGTTTTCGATTTATCACCCTCAAGTTTGTCCGCCCTCAAGTCGGCCCAGCGTGCTTTCCCCCCGCCCTTATACTCACACTACTCACACATCCCCCCCGGACCCCAAAGGTTTGTTGGGGGTTGGAAACGGGTGGCGGGGGCTAGGACCAAACTATGAATCTTGCGTTTCAAATTGATTCCACCTTTTTGGAATGAGCGGTAGCGATTTTCGCCGTCACAAAAGTGGATGAGCTTTTTTTTTAATAAGCGGTAGCGATTTCGGCCGGCACCGAAGTAGGTGACCTTTTTTTTAATAAGCGGCAGCGATTTTTTCGCTGTCACAGAAGTAGACCTCACCCCTCCATATTTACCGGTGGCAGCTTTGTGCTGTCATGCGAAGCAGGGTGTGAAATTTTATTTATTGTTTTCGTTTCTGCTTGGCGATGTATGGCTGCCAAAATTGTCAGGTATTTTTTTTCGATTTCTGAAATATCCTCAGAGTTTTGGGGTGAAAGCATTTCGTTGTCTGATTCTTTAGACATTTTGAATTGATGAGATTTCACTCACTTTACTCTTACTTTGTAAGTAATTTGCACTGACACTGTACGAAATCACGTTTTTTTGAAAGTTTGTAACACGAAACACTGTAAAAAGTACGATTTGACGCTATAAAAACTAAAATTTTCTCAGTGACAGTCGTTTGCTGCTGCACCAGCCGTCCATCTTGAAAAATGTGTGTGGTCGCGACTCTCGCTCCCACAATGTCAGCGCTGCATGCGCGCGACAGAGAAAGAGCACGCGTTGTTTCTATGAGCGCGCGGCAGCCGGCTCGCGCACGGACCGCGTGTTGCGATTGCGTTGTGTCGTTGTATCAAATATGGCGACGGCGACAGGCCGGCAGTCGGCACATAATAAAAATGATTTGGAATGGTCTTACCAAAAAGTCCAAGTTTCGAAGATTGTTTCAAAGGCGATGAAGGACCATTTTTCTGTTCCACACAATTTTAAAATAGGACTGTAATTTTGAATTAATACTTAGGTTGCTGGTAATTATTTTGGAACAGAAAAAACTTGATTTAATGAAATTTTACTATTTAATTAATTTTCACTTTTCACACTATTTATTTTAAAGAGTAGTATTTTATTTTATATTAATTGGATAATTTTAAACCTTTTTAATATTTTTAAATATAATAGAGCAATGCACTACTTGTAAGCTGCTAATTGGAAAGAAAAAGGAAACGGAAGTTGGCTAATGTCAAATCAACTCTGACAAGATGTTACGTTCGGATACTTGTATCGAACAGTAATCGACCATGTCTCAGTTCCGTAAGTCATCACTGGCAACACACACTGGTCAAAGACCTTAGTCTTGAGACACTGCGGTATTTGGGACGTGAAGATATTGCGAAGCTTCCCGAACGCTGCCCAGCCGAGTTGGATTCGTCGATTGATCTCTTTCTTGAAGTTGGAACTACCTAGCTGGACTGTTTGTCCCAGGTATACATATTCGTCAACAACTTCCAGTGTAGAATCTCCAACCTTTAGAGGAGTGGGTGCGACACGGACATTTAACATTATTTTCGTCTTGTCCATGTTCATTTTAAGACCCACTTGTTGAGAGACCTTACTGAGGCCATCGAGCATTGTGCTTAGGTCTTCCATAGTCTCAGCCATGACCACGATATCGTCAGCGAATCGGAGGTGGGATATGTACTCGCCGTTGATATTGATGCCGAGTCCACCCCAGTCCAGAAGCTTAAAAACATGTTCCAGGGCGGCGGTGAACAGTTTCGGAGATATAACGTCTCCCTGTCTCACCCGTCGCTGCAACTGGATAGGTTTCGAGTTCTGGTCCTGGAGGCGAACCGACATGGTGGCGTTTTCATACAGACACTTCAACACCTCGATGTATCGATGGTCAATTTGGCACCGCTGGAGAGACTGTAGCACAGCCCAGGTTTCGACTGAATCAAAGGCCTTCTCATAGTCCACAAACGCCAAGCATAGTGGCTGATTGTACTCTTCGGTCTTCTGTATAATCTGCCGCAGCGTATGTATGTGGTCTATGGTACTAAAGCCTTTTCGGAAACCGGCTTGTTCGGGAGGCTGGAAGTCGTCAAACCTGCGTGCGAGACGATTCGTAATGACTCTTGAAAACAGCTTGTAGACATGGCTCAGAAGTGAGATGGGTCTGTAGTTCTTCAGCAGGGTGTTGTCACCCTTTTTGAAGAAAAGCACAACCACACTTCTGTGCCATGCCTTAGGCGTTTGTCCCTCGAGTATAACGGAATTAAATAACTTCTGAAGAGCTTTTAGTACCGGTGATCCACCTGCTTTCAGAAGTTCAGCCGTAATTCCATCATCACCCAGTGCCTTGTTGTTCTTGAGCTGTTTGAGAGCCATTCTAATCTCGTACAGGCTGACGTCCGGGATATCTTCGGTATAGTGTCGGGTTAGTCTGGCTCTTGGGTCTTCAGCCAGATCACTGACAGGCAAACGTGTGGTCTTGTACAATTGTCCATAGAACTTCTCAACTTCTTCCAGCAACTCAGTCTTAGACGATATGGTCCTGCCGTCCTCAGTCTTCAGCTTGGTCAGTTGGCTTTGTCCAACAGACAGATCTCTCGCGAACACTTTTGAGCCTTTTTTGTGCTCAATCGCCTCTTTAATACAATTTGTATTATATTGGCGTAAATCGCGAGTTAGGGACTTAGAGATCTGCCTGTTTAGTTGCCGATACTGAGTAGCGTCTTCAGAGGACTGCAAAACCAATCTGCGTCTTTCTTCCATGAGGTTGCTGGTGAAGTCGGAGATTTTTTTGGTTCTGTTTGAACGGCGAGTTTTAAAAATCTTAGACCCGACCGTTTGAACAATTTCCACGAACCTGTCATTATAATCGTCCACATTCTCGCAGTCTCCTAGGCATTCGAAACGATTGTGCAACTCGAGCTGAAAGCTCTCGGGGTTTTGGAGCTGGATGGGCGCTGGTCGGAGCGTAGACTTCATCAGTCGACATCTTTCTAGCTTGGTCTTTAGATTCAATGTGCCTCTGACCATCCGGTGATCGCTTCCTGTTTTGACTGAAATGATCACGGAGACAACATTGAATATTTGCTTCCTTGTCGACAAGATGAAGTCTATCTCGTTTTTTGTTACGCCATTGGGATGCAACCATGTCCACTTCCGCTGTTTTGACTTTTTAAAGAAGGAGTTCATCATAAAGAGACTCTCCTTCTCCATTTCTTACTCCATATCCAAATTGCCCCACTCTCAGCTCACCATCGCTTCGTTTGCCCAGTTTCGCGTTAAAGTCCCCCATAACAACGGTATAATGGGTCCTGGTGCTATGTAAGGCTGTAGAGATGTCCTCATACATAGTCTCTACCTCGTCGTCGGAGTGTTCCGTAGTCGGCGCGTATACCTGTATGACCTTCATCGAATACCGTTTGGTGATTCTGAGTATAAGGTATGCTACCCTTGTCGAAACGCTCTCGATTTGGACCACATTGTTAATGAGGGACATGTGGACGAGAAACCCGACACCACCCTGGGACTGTTGGTCGCCCTCCCGGAAATAGAGCAGGTTTCCGGATTTAAGGATCATGGTGTCCTCTCCCTCTCTTCGGACTTCACATAAACCTACGATATCCCACCGTAACCTGCTCAATACTTCTTCGAGTTCTGCAAGTTTCTCGTCAGTCCGCAGTGTGCGCGTGTTGTAAGTTGCCAGGGCCAAAGGTCGTTGGGTTTGGTAGCCTGGCATCTGCCGGGGATTCTTCGCACCCCCTACCCCGCCGTTACCATGACTGCTACCGGAGCCAGGAATAGCGGGGCTGCCGGGGACTAGGGGCCGTTTTCTGGGTGTGAAATTCATTAGGGGGTTTTGCCGTAATCGCCACGCTTGGCAGGCGGGTTGGTGATCGCAGTTTGATTGCAGGTGTGTTGCAATGCACGGAAAGACGCTGCTGCCCATCCTCCGGTTTTAAGTGCCTTAGTCGCCTCTTACGACACCCATTGGAAGAGATGGGATGGTCCTATTCTTAGCCGGGAACCATACGGACAAAATAAAATTACTAATTAAATTTTGTTTCTAAATGTCATTACATTCGGAAACAAAATTTAATTAGTACTTTTATTAATTAAACACTTGTGCCGTTTTTAGGGTTTTTTTAACAAATAAGTTTACGAAGATATATTTCTCCGTAAACGAATTTGTTAAATAAAAACGACACAAGTGTTTTCGGAAGACAGAATCCACTTACTTACTCGTCAATCGGTCGTTTGGCCACCGGAGTACCAGTACCTTTGTACTTAGTACATAAGTATTCTCTTTTTTGTTAGAGTTGTCAACAGAACCCCAAAGTCACATCACGTCGAAAACGAAACGCCGATGGGGATCGTAAATTTGGGGCAAATGAGGCATAAAACGGCCAGCACCCGCACAAAGTTTGCCCGATTCATTACAACTAAAGTACAGGTTCACCTGCAATTTATTGTTAGCGTGTAGAAACAAATACACCATGGAAATGGAAAATGTTTTTGATAAAAAGAAAGGATTTTCACATTATAAAGATGATTTTATTTACCGAGCGGGCGAAAGAAAGGATTTTCACATTATAAAGATGATTTTATTTACCGAGCGGGCGAGCTGAAACGGGGCAGCTTGTGCAAAAATATTTTGGTGTCTGTCCGATGGATTTTTGACAGTTCTCCCCACATGTCGCAGCTCTCAGACGATTCTCATGAAAATGAAGAGACCAGGACTAGGACGTGGAAGACCGCCCTCCACTTGACTGACGACGGTAGAGAAAGACCTGAAAGTAGAACAACTCGACGCCAGCACTACACAAAACCGTGCACAGTGGAAAATAATTTTGAACAAAAAAAAACGACTTCAATCAGGAAACTAAGGTTCCCCTCGATTTCTCTAGCATATCATCATCAGATCCTGGTTTTCTTATCATGGTACCACCCTTGGGATATCACCTTTCCAACAAAAAAAAATCATCAATATCGTTTCATAAATGACGAATATATCCGCGAACACACATAAAAAATAAAAAAAATATATACGGTCTAATTGAGAAACCTCTTCCTTTTTTGAAGTGGTTTAAAAAGAACGAGGAAGGCTGACCCCAAGTAAATGGGATACACAGTCGTAGGATATAATGTATCCCATTTACTTGGGGGTCAGCCTTTCTCTATATATATATGTGTATATATATTATTTATATTTTGAAAATTATATAGATTTTTTTTAGATTCAGTTCTTGTACATTTTTCAAAATGACGGAACTATGGGGGGTAAAACTTAAAAATATCACATTACAGCCATTTCGAAAAACTCGCGAGGTCTACAGCGCAAAGAGCCACTATACCGCCTCCGTGGCGTAATGGTTAGTCCGTTCACTTTACACCAGGAGGTCGCGGGTTCGATTCCCGGCGGGGTCAACTTGTAAGACTCGGTTTGGTTGGTGATAGGGCATTTTCTAAGCCTGCCTGGCTAGCTACCAGCATCTTATCTAACTCTTGCCGCCAAACATCAGTGTTAACAACATTGATGTGTTCCGACTTGAAGATAAGATAGCCAGAACCCCATTGCGTTGGGGAATCTTGGTAAGCCCGCTTCCATCTTCGGCATCATAGTCACTTACGATTAGGTGAGATGATGCCAAGGGCTTTCCAATTGAGAATATTAAAAAAATAGTTATAACACGCACAAGCATAGGTAGATACGAGTACTTACATTTACAGGTAGGACGATAGAAATGTATGTAAGGTTGTCATGTCAACTCGTATCGCACCTCAACACAATTAACAATACAATCCTTGTACAATGGCACTCAGCTCCGTGACACAGATGAGATACTGAGTCACAATGAGTCGATTTCGATTCGTGTCACGGAATCGGCGAAAGAATCGAACAACTTCGATAGTGGCAACCTATGAAAATGCATAGATCACGAGGCGAGGTGTCTGGCAAAACTTTAATATGTTTTTAACTCTTTTACGCTTAATCTACTGAACCGCTTTCACTGAAATTTAACATAGAGCAAAGAGTGAGCGTCGGTGCGTCCTGTACGGGAGGTCGTGGTTCGAATCCTGCCACGTACCAATGTGTTTTTTAAATTAAGATTTTATATGTACGTTTATTCGACGCTCTTACAGTGAAGGAAATCATCAAGAGGAAACCTGCACAGGCCTGCGTAGAAACTCGAAGTTTGTGGGTGAAGTCGACCGACCCGCACTGGGCCCGCGTGGTCTACTAAGGCCCGATCGCTCTAATTCATGGTAGGCTCGAGCCCCTCGGTGGGGAAGTATAATAGCTGATATGATGAAAGAGCAAAGAATAACATATTTTTTTATCTCAGTGCTTAATCTGGAAAAAACTTAAGTACACGCTGCACCCTTGGATACAGTCAAAAACGCCGTCGATATGGGTGAAGCCACAGGCATAAGCTATCTTACTATGAAATAATAAATCTAAAACTGTGTTTTTCTGTCCGTTAATCTCTTACTCTGAACCTACTAAACTGATTCTGCTAAAATTTGGCATAGAGCTAAGCAATGAGCGGTGAATAACACAGGAACTTTATTTCCTAAAATGAATTTTTTTTTTCACTTACTCATCGAATGGGGTATCATAGGATATAGGTCTTTAAAAATTACTGAGGGTTTGATAGGATTATTGTTTCGATAATTTTATTTTACTAGTCAGTTTAATAAGTTCTTAAGAGGTCTTTTTTGTTGTAGTTACATGACCCCCACCCCCTACTAGCTAACTCGCTATTTCAGAAAATCAGAAAATATAATGAATTAAGAAGAAACATTATCACGCCTAAGTAGGCTTTCTTATTTGGGTGTCAATTAAATGGTTAGCATAGTATTGTTATTTCTGTGAGCAGAAAAATATAATCGGTCAGCAGAAATAGCTAATTGGTCAGCAACTCATGGTCAGCAAACATTTCAAAATCAATCAGCAATTTATGTCATTCTGGATGGCTGTAATTATTTTAAACATCCCCGTACTACACTCTTGCTACAGTGTTGAGTGGTCGACGGAGCCCCTTCGGGGCTCCTACTTCTGTGTTCTCATGTTAAACCTAACACTACGACCTAACCTCCCCGCACAGTCTCCGAACCTAACGGATCCGAGTCGGGGTGCTCCGCAAGTCCGAGCTCGCTTCGCTCGCTCCCGCTTCCATTTAGAACTCCCCGTACCACACTCTTCCTACAGTGTTGAGTTGCTGCTTATAGACATGTTTTTCTGCCGCTCAATCATGAAATCTTGCCGCTCAAGTAGTTATTTTGCGGACTGAATGTTTATTATGCCTTTAAAAAATATATATTTCCTTTCTTATTTAAAGGGTATTCCAATATGGACGAGTCGATGTTGACAGGCTGTGGCGGCCATGTTGTTTTGGCTGCATCTGTCAATTCTATTATTTATTATTTTAATATTGATGCCAAATCATAATGGCGAGTTACACGATTGAGCAGCACGTCCAATGGATGAAACTTTATTATCAAAATGAGTGTTCGTCAGTGCACACGTTACGCCCATTTTACGGACGAGTCGATGTTGACAGGCTGTGGCGGCCACGTTGTTTTGGTGGCATCTGTCAATTCTATTATTTATTATTTTAATATTGATGCCAAATCATAATGGCGAGTTACACGATTGAGCAGCACGTCCAATGGATGAAACTTTATTATCAATATGAGTGTTCGTCAGTGCACACGTTACGCCCATTTTACGGACGAGTCGATGTTGACAGGCTGTGGCGGCCACGTTGTTTTGGTGGCATCTGTCAATTCTATTATTTATTATTTTAATATTGATGCCAAATCATAATGGCGAGTTACACGATTGAGCAGCACGTCCAATGGATGAAACTTTATTATCAATATGAGTGTTCGTCAGTGCACACGTTACGCCCATTTTACGGACGAGTCGATGTTGACAGGCTGTGGCGGCCACGTTGTTTTGGTGGCATCTGTCAATTCTATTATTTATTATTTTAATATTGATGCCAAATCATAATGGCGAGTTACACGATTGAGCAGCACGTCCAATGGATGAAACTTTATTATCAAAATGAGTGTTCGTCAGTGCAAACGTTACGTCCATTTTACGGCAAACACGGTGGCCCCTTCAAAATCGACTCTGAAGCGTTTGGTGAAACAACCAGCCAACACCAGTACGTAAAAGGAACGCCAGATCGGCCGAGAACATCGCCGATGTCCGTGAAAGCAAAGAATATATTTAAGTATATGAAAGTGTACACTTGACGGATTTTGCGACGGGACTTGGGCCTACACTCGTACAAGATCCAACTGACCCAGGAACTCAATCTTAATGACCATAGACAATGCCGTTTCTTCGCTAACTGGGCTTTGGAGCGTTTGGAAGAGGACCCCAATTTTGGCCGAAAAATCATCTTTAGAGATGAGACCAAATTTTGTCTGAATGGCTATGTTAATAAACAGAATTTCCTTATATGGGGCGATGCCAACCCACAGGAGGTTCACCAGGTGACAAAAAGTTACAGTTTGGTGCGTATTTTGGGCTGGCGGCGTCATTGGTCCGTACTTTTTTGAAAACGACTTTGGTGAGACCGTCACAGTCAATGGCAAATGCCATAGATCGATCATAACCAATTTCTTTTGGCTCACATTAAACAATATCATCTAATCAGCTCATATACGTCACCACCGAGGGGCTCGAGCCTACCCTGAATTAAGGCGATCGAGCCTTAGTCGAACACGCGGGCCCAGCGCGGGTTAGTCGACTTCACACATAACCTTCAAGTTTCTTCGCAGGCGTGTGCAGGTTTCGTCACGATGTTTTCCTTCACCGTAAGAGCGTCGGATAAACGTACATATGAAATCTAAATCCGAAAACACATTGCTACGTGGCAGGACTTGAACCACGACCTCCCGGACAGGTAGCGGCCTTATCCGTTATGCCCCTATCTCATTTATTATACAATATGGACGTAGACAATCTGTGGTTCCAGCAGGACGCTGCTACGTGCCATGCAGTGGACACAAAAATGGAAATTCTGCATGAACGTTTTGAGGGTAGGGTTATCTCTCGCAGAGTTGACGTAAATTGGCCACCAAGATCATGCGATATAAACCCCACCGGACTTTTTTTGTGTGGTTTTCTGAAATCGCAGGTCTATACCATTAAGCTTCAATCGACCGATGCCCTCAAAGTCAACATAATCCAGGCCATCGCTCATACTCAGCCAGATTTATGCGGTAGAGTCATCGAAAATTGGACCTACCGGATCCTTGCTACAGTCAGAAGCCGCGGCGGACATTTAAACGATGTCATATTCCATAGTTAATAGCTGCATGGGCCTTTCAAATAAAAAAATAATTTCATTAATATCTCACACACAGCTTGTTTTGTCAAGCGACTTCCAAAAAGGATCTCAATTCAACTGTATAAACAAAACTTTTTTTTTCTTAATGTGTGTTCCCTATGAACTTTTGACTGGGTGAACCGATTTTGATGATTCTGTTTTTATTTAAAAGCTTTCCGTGTGGTCCCATATAAATTTTATTAACATCGGTGTAGTACTTTATTAGAAAATTTAAAAAAAAAATATGCAAAAATGTACTAAGTTGTTGCGATGGAAGTCGGTTTTTAACGTGTTTACCGTTTTCAATTATTCCATTTCAACATCAACCCGCTCTTAATGGAAAACCGTTTAGGAGTCGTAGTCGTAAGTCGACCAACTTAAGATGTGCGGTTAAATTTGTAAAAAAATCATAGAGTTTTCATACAAAATGTTTACCAACTACACCAAATAACTGCTTCCAAATAAATGTTTATTTAAAAAAACTTTGTTTTCAGGGTACCGTATACCCAAAGAGTGACCAACGGGACCTTAGTACTAAGCCCCCTCTCTCCGTCTGTCTGTCAGCGGGATGTATTTCATGAAACGATTACCTATTAAGGTAGACAGTTGAAATTGTCACAGTGTGTTTTCTATTGCCGCTATAAAAACAAATAAAATAAATTAAACAGCCACGCTGTGCATACTTTCTCGAGAAGCCTTAACCATCTGTCATAGTCTGGAAGGCTTAGTTAAGCTGCTTATGCCGTTAAGAAAATAAGACAGTTAACGGATGTAGATACTGCGAGACTAGAGTATTTTAGTTACTTCCATAGTATAATGTCTTATGGCATATTACTGTGGGGGCATGCGGCTGATATAGAAACTATTTTCATCCTGCAGAAAAGAGCTATCCACGCAATCTATCAGATGCGATCACGTGAGTCGTTACAGAATAAGTTTAAAGAAATCAATTTTTTAATTGTTGCTAGTCAATTTATATATGAAAACATCATGTACGTTCCTAAGAATTTGCATTTATTTCCTAAAAACAGTGACAGGCGTAATTTGAATTTAAGAAATGTTAATAAAATAGATATAGCCTTTTCGAGACTGAGTAAGGTTAAAAAGTCATTTGTGGGGCAGTGTATAAGATTCTACAATAAAGTTCCAGAAAATGTAACTAGTTTGTCAGAGAATAAATTCAAGACTCATTTCAAAAAGGTTTGTGCTCTAGAGGATATTATAAAATAATAGATTATGTAAATGACAAAGATATATATGTTGATTCTATATCAAATACCATTACCTGAGACTGTAATCTGAATCATGACATTATTTGTAATATACAGTATTTTTTTTTGTTTTGACTATTTAAAAGTGTGAGTAAACACCTATTTGAAATTGTTTTGAATTGATACATAGTCGAGAATACACAAATCCTGCTAATATTAAAAACGCGAAAGTTTGTAAGAATGTATGGATGTATGTTTGTTACTTTTTCACACAAAAACTACTGAACGGATCTGGCTGAAATTTTGTATGTAGACATATTAGGACCTGGATTAACACATAGGCCACTTATTTATACGCTCGCGAGCTGCTTGCAGCTCGCGCACTGCGCACCCTCGAAAAGTCATAGAAACGTTTCCCAAGCGGGTGAAGCCGCGGGAAACAGCTAGTCAACTATAAATATTAACTTACTTAGTAGCAAATAATACAGTAAGGTATATCAAACTTTATGAAATATTTCCAAATAATTTCAGTTTGTATTGGAGGTACTTTACTCCCATTTTTCGTGGAATAATTAAGTTCCATAATTAAGTACCCTGTACAGTAGGCCTTATTAAGTCCTAGTTATTGTGGGTGATGCTAAGTGCAACACCAGGCAACCGCCCGCCGTTCTATCCCTTGGATAGCACAGTTAATTGTGCCACTCGATAAGAGGGAGAGTTGTTCACAAAATATCGTTGGAGCCATTTTTGAGAAAAGTAACAAACTACTTGGATTAGTATGGGAGGTACGTTATTCCGTTTTTTTTTAAATATATGGTAAAGTACAGAGTTTCATCAAAATCGTTACAGCCATTTTTGAGTAAAAAAGTAATCAGTAGTTTTAGTAATCATGGCAACCCCAAAAAATCAAGGTATAGGGGAAATTAAAATAACGGTTCATAGAGATATGAAAATAATATCGTCCTTGCCCAAATTTTACTCCAAGCCGTCCAGTAGTTTGGAAAGTGCACTGGACGGACGTACAGACACACACACGTACAATTTTTTTTTTTGACTTTATTAGTGTAAGACAATCGATCCCAATCAAAATCTCAACTTCATTTTTTTTATCATCACAATACCTTCTTTACTCCTTCGTCCCTCGAAATTAAAAAGTTGAAAAAAATAATTGAGTACTTCATAATACCCAGGTATTTTTTATTTTGTTCTATCGTATAAAACAGTAATACATACAAGCATGAAACTGTGTTTCTAATTCTGAACTAAAACAAAAAATAATAAAAATCTGCCAACTGTGAATCTTACTCGCACTAAGAACCACCAGGTGAGATGGTTGTCAAGGGTTTACCAATTGTAAATATAAAAAAAAGAAGTCAGAACTGAAAAAATCATTTTTCTTTCTCTCGCTTTAATATCTTTTGTTTTGGCCGATTTTTTTAAATCCAGACTGGTCTTTTTTGATTTTTTTCATATTGTTATTTTCTGGGGTTGCCACTTATTATTTTTAAACGAAAATGGTTATAACGATTAAAATAACACTCTGTATCTGTCAGAACAAAGTACCTCTCATGCTATTCCAGGTAATTTTTCTCAAAAATAACAGTAACGATTTTAATTAAATTTTTAATTAAACACATTTTTTTAAACATATTTAAAGGAATAGAAAAGTTATAAAAACATGTAAAAATCGATAATTGGGCGTTCAGTTTCAACGTTACAGCCGCGTTGAAGCCCGCATTGATTTGAACTTAAAGTGAATAGACTTACGTTCGATATTATTTTAACACGTATCAACCTGCTCGGATTCAGGCATCTTAAAGTCTTAATTGCAGAAAATACTGCTTCATTGTATTGGCCGATAGGCAGAATAACTAATGTATTCAAAGGTGAAGACGGTCTATTTAGTTCTGTAGAAATTAAAACAAAAAATGGTTTCTTGTATACCAGGGCCATTAAAAAAAATTTTGCTGTGTTACCACAGACTTATATTTGCATAAGTCTGTGTGTTTTACCTATTTATGAAGAAAAATGAACTTTAAGAATAAGTTAACTTCCTAGTACTTAGGTACCTATTATTTGGTTTTCAATCTGATGTTGATAGTACCATAAAACAAAAAACAAAATTAGAGATAACGAAAATAAAAGATAACATGTCGATGAGTTCATATTAAATTACAAAATAATCAATATATATACTATAACAATGAACCTAAAACTAAAAACCTTAAAAAATATAATATGCCTAAAATATATTATTAAAAGTAGTCCCTTTAGGCAAGGTTCCGAAGATACTGGCAGCGTTCCCCCTTTGAATAGCTAGACTAATTCTTTGTCCAAGGTAGCTGCCAGCTCTTCGGTCTCCTGTGATGTCGACTAACCTTTTTGATATTTCCTTAAAAAGCCTTGTAGCGCTAGGACCCCACGGACCAAGGGTCTCGACACCGAATGGGACAAAATCATATTCGGAGCCTAGACCCCTGTATTTGCCAGTTTTAGCTTATATTATTTTGTTGGTACCTATTATTTTGTTTAGACTATTATCCCGCGGGAGAATTATGTATAAAAAATATATTTTGTAATGGAAACTTTGTGCCTGTTACCTCTCTCTCTTTTCTCCAAGGATTATTTTCTTATTGTATTATAATTAATTAAATCAATTAAAATATTTCTTTTGGTTTGTTTTAACAACATTATCAAAAGGTGCATTGGTACAGAACCCTTATGTTTGCGAGTCCACCTCGCACTTGGTCGGCTTTTAAACGACTTTCAAAAAGGAAGAGGTTCTCCATTCAATTATGGTAATCTTTTTTTGTGTGTTTTTTGGCATGAAGTAAAATAAAAGTGTTTTTATGGAATTATAATAACACTAATTCACCCTTCTATTTTACTGCCTCCGTGGCATAATCCTTAATGCATTAGCTTCAGATCAGGAGGTCGCGGGTTCGTATCCCGGCAGAGTCTACTTTTGTAAGACTCGATTTGGTTGGTAGAAGGACATTTTCTAAGCCCGCCTGGCTAGCTAACCACCATCTTATCTAATCTTGCCGCGAAACATCAATGTTAACAGCATCGATGTGTTCCGGCTAGACTATAAAATAGCCAGTTCTCCATTGCGTTGGAAAATCTTGGTGAGACCGATTCAATCTTCGACATCGTCCTCATTTACCACCAGGCGAGATGATGTTGAGAGCTTATGAATTGGGATTATGAACAATTGGGATTGATCACTAAATTGCCCTCCTGCTTAAATTTTGAAAAACCTTGTTCGTTTTGTTTTCCATCTAGTCTTTAATTTTTAACTTACCAATATCACAAAATGAGTACAGTAATGACGCTGCAAAACTATGACGTCACGCCTAGGTATTTCAGACATTTTTTAGACAAAATTTTCGTTCATGACAGATAATAAAAAGTAACTCAGATATAACTAAGATGATAAGCGTCGGTGGCTCAACCGGTAACGACTCGGTCCATCTAACCAGAGGTACCGGGTTCAAATCTGGACGGCCAATGTACCAATGAGTTTTTCAAAAACTTACGTACATACTTACCGATTGCTTTAACGGTGAAGGAAAACATCGTGAGGAAACCTGCACACGCCTGCGAAGAAACTCGAAGGTTGTGTGTGAAGTCGACCAACCCGCACTGGGCCCGCGTGGTCGACTAAGGCCTAATCGCCCTGATTCAGGGTAGGCTCGAGCCCCTCGGTGGGGACGTATATGAGCTGTAATAATAAAAATAATAACTCAGATAACTAGCAGTCATCATCCCTACTGTGGATTAAAAAATCTTCAAATTGTAAGACTCAGAAATCATCGATGCTGGCAAGGAACTCCACCTCTTTGCAGATTACAAAATAAAAAAAGAAGCTTAGTATTTTTTGGCGTGCAATAAAGTATATTTACTTACTTACATACTTACGACCTTTCTTACTTGCTTACGACCTTACTTACTTACTTTTTTACTTAGTTGCTTACTTATTTACTTACTCACTCACTTACTCATTCACTCACTCACTCACTCACTCACTCACTTACTTACTTGCTTACTTGCTTACTTTCTTACTTCCTTATATACTTACGTTTTAACTCAGGGAATCCTACTTTGGGGCCAGATGACCATGTGTGATTTGTCCCAGAATATTTATTATTATTTATTACTTAATTACTCACTCACTCATTTACTTACTTACTTAGCGCTTCTTGCGTAGAGGTAAAATGTCTACTACCTATGGTCAAACAAAAGCCTTCTCTGCTCCTGGTTGACCAAAGATGGAGCGGGGCTGGTGCAATCAGTTCGTAAAATTCAGGCGACTATGTGCCTATGTTCTAAGCCTTGAAAGTAAGCTTTTCGTTACCAATGGCACGGCGGCGATCGATCAAATCCATCGAGCAGATCTACATTTTCATTTAGCGGTGACTTGCTACTTTTTCTAGCCCTCATTCGAAGTCAAAGAAAATAAAGTTGCTAATGGGCCTTGAGACGTATACTTGAGAAGAATGATTTCCCAAAATGTTTAAGAACTTAACTTGTAATAGGTTTGTATATAGGTCTTACCAAAACGAAGATATATAGCGTGTTGAAAAAGGAACACTAATACCAAAATATATAATATTAGTCCTAACATACAGTATGGACACTCCCTGCCGCTCTCTAGATTCAGATAATACCAAAATAAATATATTAGCCCTAACATAGAGTATGGACAATCCCTGCCGCTCTCTAGATTCAAATAATACCGATATATATATATTAGTCCTAACATACAGTACGGACACTCCCCGCTGCTCTCTAGATTCCGATCTCACCCCCTCGTCACCCAGATTGATACAGATTAGTTATAGTTTGGTTCTCGAACGTATAGGATTTCGCGGTGATTTTGATTGCTCCGTCATTTGTTTTTAGAAATGTCATTTCACGACCGTTGTATGCAGTGTCCGAGGTGTGCTTATACTTAAAGGTGAACTCTATAATCTACTCATTGTTGTACAACTTTGCTGAAATCGCAAAAAAAATACTTTGTATACAAATCGATCAGCTGGTTGACCAATTTTGTATGGAGAGGCCAATTTTTTCTGAAAATCAACTACAGGTTCCTTCGGAAAAGTTGTTCAATTTGATGAGATAGATGTCTACCTTAAGCAATAAGTGCTCCTTTTTAATAGCTTTAATTTAACTTACAATGTTTGTATGTATATATGTTTATCTAGGCCAAATCTTGCAATCGATTTTAGACCAAATTCCAGGGCTCCGGTTAGTCTGGAATTTGGTATGAAGCCGTATAGGTCTTTTTGGTATTTTTAAGTTATTCTGATGATGAACTTTGGAGGTGGAATCAAGGTCAAAGGATTGTCTTTTATTTTCAATAGAATTGTAGTTAACAGTACTATGCTCGCCCTTTTTTTAAATTTGGAAACGTGCCGTTAGCATTTGGCTTTTAAACATAAAAACTCTTTTCAAATAAAAGCCTTTACCCAAAATATGTTAAGCTTTTCTTCAACTTATTCTAACACGCCGTATATTCTAACATCCTTTATATTCTAACACGCCGTATATTCTAACACGCTGTATATTCTAACACGCTGTATATTCTAACACGCCGTATATTCTAACATCCTTTATATTCTAACACGCCGTATATTCTAACACGCCGTATATTCTAACACGCCGTATATTCTAACACGCCGTATATTCTAACACGCTGTATATTCTAACACGCTGTATATTTCGCCATGACTTCATTTTCCCGGCTGTACATATACTCCATTTTACGATTTGTCTAGCAAATCGAATCTATGCTAGTTTACTACGTAGGTATATATTATACAGTTAAAACCTACAAATTAAATAAGCTCATTTCTAAAAACATAAAAACTTTAACGTCTTAGCTTTTATTTGAAAAAAAAATGTTTAAGTTTAGTATACCAAATGAAAATTTAATAAAGTAAATGCTTGATTCCACATTTCATAAAGCAATCTGAGAGCTACAGTATTTCCTATGATTTAATTTAAAACAATTCACGATCCTGGAGCCTTGATTTCACCTTCGTAGTTCATCATCAGATCAACTTAAAAATACCAAAAGGATCTATTGTCGCCGGGAATACGGCTTCATACCAAATTTCGTTTCAATCTGACCCCGGAAGACTTTTTGAAATCGATCGCAAGATTTGAAGCGGACTTACATTGCAAGTACAATTTTGAACAAAAAAAACCGACTTCAAACAGGAATCTAAGATTCTCCTCGATTTCTCTGGGATGCCATCATCAGATCCTGGTTTCCTTATCATGGTACCACCCTTGGGATATCTTCTTTCCAACAAAAAAGAATCATTTAAATCAGAACATAAACGACGAAGTTATCCGCGAACACACATAAAAAATAATTTTCTAAAATCATAAAATTTTTTAGGTACAAGCTTTTAATATTGCATTGTCACGTGATAAACATATGCATGCAAAATTTCAGCTCAATCGGATACCGGGAAGCGGGTCAAAATTAACTTGCAAGATTTCACCCGACAAACATAAATTGCAAGTTATATCATCATTACAGCTCATATACGTCCCCACCGAGGGGCTCGAGCCTACCCTGAATCAGGGCGATTAGGCCTTAGTCGACCACGCAGGCCCAGTGCGGGTTGGTCGACTTCACACACAACCTTCGAGTTTCCTCGCAGGCGTGTGCAGGTTTCCTCACGATGTTTTTCCTTCACCGTTAAAGCAATCGGTAAGTATGTACGTAAGTTTTTGAAAAACTCATTGGTAGTACATTGGCCGTCCAGATTTGAACCCGGTACCTCTGGTTAGATGGACCGAGTCGTTACCGGTTGAGCCACCGACGCTTTTATATTAAGTTATATAAAAGCTTTTAAAATATATGTAGGGTCTTAACAAAGGTATGCACTTATTTTTAACTGGAGCTTGTACTCATGAAACTGAACAACTTTCCCTAAGAAACCCATGGACAATTCGCAAAAAAAATTTGGACTTCCATACAAAGTTCGCCCGCCAGCTGATCGATTTGCATTGGAAGTCCAAAAATTTTTTTTTTGTATATTGACCATGGGTTTCATAGGGAAAGTTGTTCAGTTTCATTAGTACAAGCTCCAGTTAAAAATAAGTGCATACCTTTGTTAAGACCCTGTATATACCACTAATATTTTAATTCGGTACTTGCCTTCTAGTCGTCTAACTTACTTTTTATGAACTGTCAAATACGCGTATATGCGGTCGAATTGAGAAACTTCCTCCTTTTTTGAAGTTGGTTAAAAATGAAAATAAGACTCAGTTTTCAAGTTGTGTAATATACGTCATAAACCTGCCGGGTCTTAGGCATTCGCTTCGTTTGAGAAGGTACGCGTAACTTTTCAAATTTTATCTCTTCGTTTCGCTGTCGTAAACTTTTATTGCGTATCTTTCCTTGTGCTTAGTTGTTTTTCTGTGCCCAATCAAAGGTTGTTTAATATTCTGTGCCTGTTTTTTTATTTCATTTCAGTCGCATAATTCAACTTTATATATTTTGAGAACCGACTGTAAAACTTTTCTTCTCAGTTCACTGAAGTGAAGTGAAAACAAATAAGTTTCGCCTGATAATAACTTTCGAAGGCTTATTTGTAAGGTAGCCAAAATGAGAAAATTAAATCTGTTATATCTCGACTGCAGGAAATAGATTGTTTAGCTATTAGTAACTGACTTTTACCGCCTACCCCTTATTCACATATACACACATAACTTTTAATTAGTTCTTGATAGCAAAGGATATTAATGTACTCGTAATTACAAACAACTTTCCCAAATATAGTTTATATGTCAAATCAGAAAAAAAAAATTTGATTCTCGATACGTAATAATAATAAGTTATCAAATCGGCAAACATATATAAAGGACTAATTTTTTTCTTTCATATTTAACATATAGTTTCTTTGGGAAAGTTGTTTGTAATCACGAGTACATTCATATCCTTTGCTATCAAGAACTAATTAAAAGTCATCCTGATTAAAAAAGGAAAGAAACCGCGACTGATCTATCGAAGCATAACTCAACAACTGGACGGATCGGGTTTAAATTTGGCATATAGATAGCAATTATGACGTAGACATCCACTTAGAAAGGATTTTTAAAAAAATCTACAGGAACGTCAAAAAACGAGCTCCCGTTAGCTAGCGAGCTAATTTGCCATAAGTACATCTTATACATCTCAGTAAAAATATTTTGTTCCACAGCTTCGTTTTTACCTGTCTTCTAGGCTCCTCGCATGTCATATTGCTTATTATGTCAAGAAATGTAATAAAAATGAAAATATAAAATGTGTCTGCGCTTCACGTTTTCGCGATGCAAGCCGTCAGATCTGTTAACAAAACGTTTATTGGCATAAAATAATATAGTTATTTCTCTTACTGAAGAACTTTACTGCCCCAACGACCATCTGTTCTATTAGCTATGTGCCCCGCTCACTGAATGCGGGCAGCGCAGAACCAGTCGTCGTGGAAATCCTTAGCCTATGTCCAGTAGTGGACGCCTTCGGCCGATATGATGAGGATGACGATTTCGCTAACTTCACATTAATATTTACAAATATACCTAAAGGAACAATTATAACTTTCTTAGTTAGGGAAACAAAGATAGACCAAGAAGATTACGATTTTTCTTGGGGAGATCGAACAGGTTAACTTTGTAATTCACCTTATGATGGATTTGCGAAGTCCATTGAGGGCTATCCGTCAGCCTCTCATCGATATGATAGTAACAATGATACTTGCTAAAATATTATAATACTATTAACATTTCTTCTGCACTGAGTATAAATAAAAGTACCAATTGGTCCACGGTCGTACCCCAAGCATACCACCTCGCCTGGCGGAGATATCTCCCTTGGAGATAACACACCGTTCCTACAAACTTATTACAAAAAATTTACAAAGAGACGGATATTAATTAAATGTAACCACAACCATATTTATGAAATTCCAGCCCTGAAGTCTGGTTTAATGTAGAAACATACAAATCCCTATCCAAATCGAAATTTTGTCCAGAAGTTACCTAACCCAGTCAAGTAGAACATTCCTAGTCTGATTTGAACAGCAAGATTTGAAATTTGTCAATATAATGACTCACGAAAATATCCACTTTAATGATAAGCCGGTTGAAAGTCTTTCAACGAAAATATAAGACAAAATTCAAACAGAGTGCTATTGACAGAGGAAATATCTTAATTGGGAAAGTTCAGGTGTTACTTTTATACTACTTATTCGTTTTCAAGTAGCCTCTTTTGAAACAAGGAAAGGGCAACTGAAAAGCCATTTCGTTGAACCTGGTTCAGAGTTAAGACAAAAGCTTTTGAGCAGACATCAGCCGAAGGAGGTTGATGAGGCTTTCCGCGATCTTTACCAGGTCGTTGTTCCACCGAGTGGGAGGCCTGCCTACGGTACGATTTCCGGTGCGCGGTCGCCACTCGGGAATTTTACTGCCCTAACGGCCATCTGTTCTACGATCCTGTAAGATATGTCGGTTACACCAGTGTGTGTTGTCAGTGACGACTTACGGAACCGAGACATGGTCGTTTACTATGGACCACATAAGAAGGCTCAAGGTCACCCAAAGGGCAATGGAGCTTGCTATAATCGGAGTTCCAAGCTCAGAGATCCGCAGGAGAACCAAAATAACCGACAAAACCGCTATACGATGTATAATTATGATAAGGCTTAGTAAACTGTACCACTTTTTTATATTTGTCCAGTCGACAATTTTTGCAAATTCATATGCAATTTCTTCACCCATACGGTTGCGTCTTTGCTGGGGGTGAGCTAGTCTGCCAAAATATAAAATAAATTATAAAATATTATTGACTAAACGGCACGTTAACGGTAACGGCTAGGTACGCCGCCGCCTTCTGTCCGGGAGGTCGTGGTTCGAATCCTGCCACGTACCAATGTGATTTCGAATTTCGATTTCATATGTACGTTTATCCGACGCTCTTACGGTAAAGGAAAACATTGTGAGGAAACTTGCACACGCTTACGAAGAAACTCGCAAGTTGTGTGTGAAGTCGACCAACCCGCACTGGGCCCGCGTGGTCGACTAAGGCCCGATCGCCCTAATTCAGGGTAGGCTCGAGCCCCTCGGTGGGGACGTATATAAGCTGACATGATTGACTAAATATCATTTCTCCTACACAAGTACAAAAACTTATTAATTTAATATTTCAATTCGTTTTCAATTTTACATTTTTTTTAATCACTCAGTTAGTTCGTCAAAGACAATGAAGTCACAAGCTACTCACACGAACAATTTCAGAGCAAAATTTCGTTTTTGACAGTTGATACATAAATAAAGCTTTATTTTGGAAATAATAACATCCATAGTGTATTAGTAACAATGTTTACTTATTACCTATGTATTCTATTGTTAGTAGAAATGATAAAAACCGGATTACGTGGTGGACTGTCCCAACACAAAGTGGTTCCCTATACTTAACTACTATAGTTTGTTTTTTTTTATGCATTTACTATACAAGATGTAAAAAAAATCGAGTAGGTCCCGTTAACTGGGGGTTCTACTCATCATACTGAACAACTTTCCCCGGGTAACCCATAGTCAATTCTAAAAAAAAATCGGACCCTCCTTACAAAGATGCCCAAAAATTGGTTGATCAGCTGATCGATTTGTATTAGGAGTTTTTTTTTACGATTTCAGCAAAGTCATAGAACAAAAGTTGTTCAGTGTGATGAGTAGAATCCCCACTTAACGGGACCTACACTAATTTTATATATAGGGTAACTTGTTATTTGTTGCAAAACCGGCATATGGTAGATGCTACGCATAAAAAAAAATACAAATAACATAACCCTCCTTTTTTCGTAATCGGGTAATAAAGGAACATAAACATTCAGATAAAAGAAACCTTTCGTAAAGTTTTCTAATCGACTGTTTCATTACTGACAAATTAATTATTTGTTTCGATTGTATAGTCTCTGTACTTTGGGAACCAGACACTTATGTGCATACTTACATTCGTTTTAAATATAATTAATTAGCTGTGTAGTTTTCAATACTTTTTAAAAGCTATTATATAACTTGGAATGTTTATATGTATAACTAGCTGTCCCGGCGAACTTCGTTCTACCTTACACTACACTACACTACCCTACCCTACCCTACCCTACACTACCTTACCATACCCTACACTACCCTACCCTACCCTACCCTACACTACCCTACCCTATACTACCCTACCCTACACTACCCTACCCTACACTACACTACCCTACCCTACACTACCCCACCATACACTACACTACACTACCCTACTCTAACTACACTACACTTACACTACACTACACTACATTACACTACACTACACTACACTACACTACACTACACTACCCTACCCAATTAAACCAATTATTTTTGGATTCATATATTTTTTTTAATGATGAATATTATATTTTAATACTTATTATCTATCCTATTACGGACGAAGACAAATGCAAGAACACAAAAATCATAATAAAATTGGTCCATTGAGTTATAAATGGTGTAATTAACACGACTTTCTTTTATATATAGATATTAGATATAGATGAGATGTTTGATTAAGTCAAATCTTGCAATAGATTTTAAATCCACTTCCAGGGCTCCGATTGAGCTTAAATTTGGTGTGAACCCGTATTCCCGGTGACAATAAATCCTTTTGGATTTTTGAACTATGGACATACTAATACATGCACTTTGCTTCGGAGGTGGAATCAAGGTCCAAGGATTGTCTCTTATTTTCAATAGAATCGTAGGAAATAATATATTTGCCTTTTTTAAATTTGGAAACGTGCCAAGAGCATTTATCTTTTGAGCATAAAAACTCTTTTTTCAAAAAAAAAATTGTATAAAAGATTTTAAGTTTTTCTTGAACTTATTGGAATGTTAGGTTTCTATGTGATTACACGACTCACTAAGCTGTATGGGCAAATATGTTTTTGTATTTTCCATAATTTTGGAAACCTGAACTTAAAAAAAATATTTACGTTGATATGTTTTTATAGGGTTTTATTTATTTATTATGTACTAGCTGTGCCCGCAACTTCGTCCGCGTGGAGGTTTTCAATTTCCCCACAGAAACTCTTGAATTTTCCGGGATGATATATATCCTATATGTTAACCCGGGCTATAAGGAACAATAATTTCATAAAAATCGGCTTTGTAGTATTTGCGTGATACGCGAACATATAGACAGACAGACGTACAGACAGACAAAAATACCAAAAGTTGTTGTTTTGGCCTCTTTATCGTTAGTAATGTCCACCACAGTAATTATTTTCCAAAAATACATCATGTACAGACAGGGCCTCATTACAGTTTTATTATATGTATAGAGAGATTGTTAATACTGCAATAAATACGTAAGTTACGAAAAACTCATTGGTACATTGGCTGTCAGGATTTGAACCCGGCACCTCTGGTTATGTGGACCGAGTCGTTACCGATTGAGCCACCGACGCTTATTTAGGTTATAATTTGATAGATTATATTTGATAGGTTATATTTGAATTTAATAGGTTGTGAATTTCTGTGATAAAGTGTTATTGTTTTATTAAATTGAAACTTTCTCAAACATGCTTTGAAATTTGAGCGTTAATTTGACAACCTTCTTCGAGATAAATCGAAATTGCTGTACTGGCCAAATACATGCGAGCAGCGGCCGGCAAAAGTTGTATGAAAATCCATATCCTGTCGTGTTTAGCGGCCAAATAAATTACTATTTTAACTCATATCTGTCGTGTAATTTAAAATAGAACTATATTTTACTTCGAAACATGGCAACGAAGGAGGTAACTTATCAAGAGGTTTTATTTACATTTCGAACGAACTGAATATAACGCTGTTTATTGAAAAAAAAACAAATGAACACTTTGGGCTCGTGAAATATTATTGTTGTTCGTTGTTCGTCATTGATTTTGAAAAGTAATTATTGAAGTTTTAATTTCCGCGCATTATTTGAGAAAAGTACTATACAAGCCTTGGCCACAACTAAATCTCAATGCCTCTTGCTGGCCGCTGCAGTAATGTACTAAAAACTAAAATTGGGTGACAGAGTGACAATTTAGTGATAAGAGAGAAATGTGATTTGAAGGAAGACGTGGTAACAAAATTTGAAAAGTACTTTGCGCGTTGCGTTGGTTTGGACATTTAGAACGTACTCGTATGAATAAAAGAAGGGTAATCTATATATGAATGTAATGAAGCGTCGGTGGCTCAACCGGTAACGACTCGGTCCATCTAACCAGAGGTACCGGGTTCAAATCTGGACGGCCAATGTACCAATGAGTTTTTCAAAAACTTACGTACATATACTTACCGATTGCTTTAACGGTGAAGGAAAACATCGTGAGGAAACCTGCACACGCCTGCGAAGAAACTCGAAGATTGTGTGTGAAGTCGACCAACCCGCACTGGGCCCGCGTGGTCGACTAAGGCCTAATCGCCCTGATTCAGGGTAGGCTCGAGCCCCTCGGTGGGGACGTATATGAGCTGTTATAATATATATATATATAACTCAAAGGTGACTGACTGAAATAGTGATCTATCAACGCACAGCCCAAACCACTGAACGGATCAGGCTGAAATTTGGCATGCAGGTAGATGTTATGACTTACGCATCCGCTAAGAAAGGATTTCGCTAAACACGTTAAAAACCCGACTTCTATCGCAACAACATTTTTTCATTATTATTTTTGGTTTTTCTTAATTTTCTAATAAATTACTCAACCGATTTTGATAAAATTTATATGGAACCACACGGGAAGCACTAGCTAAAAATCATAAAAATCGTTTCACCCAGTCAAAAGTTATGAGGTAACACTCATAAAAAAAAACATACAGATGAATTGAGAACCTCCTCCTTTTTGGAAGTCGCTTGAAAAGAGATTTATTGTGCAAATGTGGAAGGATGTACCGCCAGAGGACGTCCCTGCAGGACGTTTATCGACCAAATTGGTGAAGTCCCCAAAAATGTCGCGGTTCGTAGCGAGAAGAATAAAAGGTTATGTACCTATTAAAAGATTGATGGATGTAAAAGAAGCGAGGGAGGTATGTCAGGATCGTGCTAAGTGGCGCTCCATCGTCTCTGCCTGCCCCTGTGGGACCAAGGCGTGTGCTATATGTATGTATGTTTTATTAATTGAGGGGAAGGTTTCGATCATTGAACCATCTAAATATTTCAAAAACTGGTCACACTAGAGGACCTCTGATGAGTCACGGTCGAACTCCCCCCACTGGAACCTCAGTCTCGCTGTTAGCGCCGATAGGAAGCGTCGTCTCTACGTTGGTTTATGACATCCGAATTATTAAAATTCTTACGAAACAAAACTGATGTGTAAGTATCATTATAGTCTGTTTATTTCATTGTGTGTAAAATACTATAAAATTTAGTGACGGTTGAAAGTGTATTAACAATTTTTGTGAACTGTGTTCGTTAATTTTTCTAGAATATTAGTTTCGACTTTGTACCTAGTTGCTATCAGAGAACAGCATAGGTGTTTCTATCATTGTATAAGTCCAATCATAGCAAGTTGGTGATTTTTGTTATTGTGTTAATTGATTTTTTGTTATATACACATAGTAATATTAAAGGTAAAAAATTAATGCTATACATATATAATAAAATGCTTAAACTTATATGCTATGAATCTGGAATTTTGTTACGTTGAATATTTGATTTAGAACAAATCTAAACGTGTAGGTATAATAAAGTAAAAAAAATGAAAGAAATATATCACATGCTAATTTACGCCATATTATTTTTACGCCCTAGGATTTTTTTAATGTTTAATAGTTGAAGAAAAAAAAGAAAAAAATCATTATATGCTAATTTACGCCGTATGAGTCTAAAATTTTGTGTCGTTTTAATAGTTTAATGATTTTCTTAAAGTTTTGTTTTTCATTTTGATTTTCCATCGGTCGCCTTGATTGGACCTTAAGTACAAATTTCTCGAAGTTTATTGATTCCAATCAAGCCGACTATAGTCCAAAGAAGGCCACTAATACAGAAACATTATTTTTAAAATATTTTTAAAACAGTTAGCCTGAACAGCCAATGTGTTAGACTATTGTTATTAAAGTTGCCGAGAATCATGATCCGGTTTCATTTTGGCTTTTATAACCAATGAGTAAAATAGATGGCCGTTGGGGTAGTAAAGTTCTCGAATGGCGACCGCGCACCGGAAAACGTAGCGTAGGCAGGCCTCCCACGCGGTGGACCGACCATCTGGCGAAGATCGTGGGAAGCCGATGGATGCGGGCAGCGCAGAACCGGTCGTCCTGGAAATCCTTAGGGTAGGCCTTTGTCCACCAGAGGAAGTTTTTCGTCTGATATGATGATGATGACGATGTATCAATGAGACATAATATTCTAAAGTTAAGTGGTCCAATCATAGCAACCTTCCTCTATGTAGCCTAGGAGACACTAAAAATCACTACTGAAATCGGGTCAGTATTGTAGACTGCACGAGGCTATTAAGAGAACATAACATACCTACATAGCCTGTAAGATGCCTTACTTTTCCGTTAGATCTGCCCTAGTCGGGTAAAAAGACATCAATAAGAAGTGCAGACTCCGGACTCAGTTTGGCCGAAGTAAAGAAAACTTGTTCAGGTAGGGATTCATTAGAGATACGAACCTGGAGTGTAGGTGTGGTGCGGTCCCTCAAAGGATGGACCACCTTATTACGTGTCCTTCTTGCCCAGGGAGGACTTGATGCAGTGCAGGCCACTGACAAGGCGATTTGCGTGGCTCGGTTTTGGGAAGGGTCTATCTGAGTTTGCCGTCGACTTGAAAAGAAAAAGAAGAAGTGCAAGTTGAAGCTTCATAGAAAAGAAATCAACTCTGAAATAACTGCTTCTGAGTTTTGGCGCTCCTGGGTGATCGCCAAAGCCAACGAATTGTCCTATGTTGTTGACCTCTGAGTCTCAGATTAAAAAAGAAAATCAGATAGAACCTCACGAATAGTTCGTTTGTTGAATTAGCTGCACCTTTGATAATACCGCTCGCTCGCCGCTGTCGTCTCGTGTCAAACACTTCGTCAAAGGGGCCGCCCTGAGTTCAACCGCGATGCTTACAATGTTGACCGACAACGCGATTTAACACAGGGCGGCTCCTTTGACGGAGTGTTTGACAAGAGTCCTCAAAGGTGCTGCTAATTCCCCGAACGCACTTTAAATTCAATGTGAAAATGTGAAGCTAATCGAAACCACTCCAAACCTGTACGTACATTGAACACGCACACATAATAAATCAAAACAACTACAAAATACTCGATAGTATGTGCTAATGCTAAGACGTCGTCAAAGTATATAATATATTAGTAATATCATACAGTATGGACACTCCCTGTCGCTCTCTAGATTCCGATCTCACCCCCTCGTCACCCAGATTGATGCAGATTGGTTATAGTTTGGATATCCAACGTATGGGATATCTCCGTGATTTGGTTTACTCCTTCATTTGTTTTTAGAAATGTCATTTCACGAGCGTTGTATGCATTGTTCGGGGTGTGACGTCGTCGAAAACACGCACACACACGTAACAGGCGATACCGCACACATTTTTTAAAAAGTGGCTTCAACTAGACAGTTCGCAGCATTCTGTCTAAACTGTTTTTACATCTGAACTCTGAGTATGGAACTCTAAAAAGTAAGTTTAGAATTCAACCGGAACTTTATTCAGTCTTTATTTTGTGGAGTGGCTTTTCCCCCCAGTCTGGTGCATATTAGATTCGCAATTAGCCGTGACATTTTGACGCAGACAGAATTCTTGAGCTTATTGTTAGAAACGTATTTTGGATATTATATAATCGAATTTTGTTTTCTGAAATTCCGCCTAAGTATTCAATATGTTCACTGTGGCTTTGTTTTTAATTTTTGAGTGTTTTAGAATCTTTTATTCAATAACGTTCCTTGGCTTCCCCAAACCAAATTTATATCAATATTTATCAATGTTTGTATTGAAATACTCTGAATAAAATCTATCGCATTATATTTTGGTGATACAACAAAATCTTGGTTGAAAAGTTTTTATTTAATGTCTCTTATGACAGTAGCTGTAGTGGCTAGTAGCTCAGCATATTCTGCTCTCCTTGCCTTAAACTTGCAGTACTATTGGCCAGAAAGGCACGAAATAGACACTGCAGGAATAATGGAATCATGGCAGCATTGTTTTATCATTGAATTCAAGGATCAAGAAGCGCTACCATACCTACATACCGTTCATCCGATTGCGTTGAAACTTCATACAATGGTTGCGCGCACGCCCGAGAAGGTTAAAGGCACGGATCAGATGAATTAGGTTGGATTGGAAATGTGCGCTGGGCAAGCGCGCCACAAGAATAATTAGA
This sequence comes from Coleophora flavipennella, assembly GCA_947284805.1. Taxonomy (NCBI): domain Eukaryota; kingdom Metazoa; phylum Arthropoda; class Insecta; order Lepidoptera; family Coleophoridae; genus Coleophora; species Coleophora flavipennella. The sequence continues at coordinate 5,250,523 of OX369287.1, read as the reverse complement.
CAATCACACTTAACCGAAGCACGCGTTCATACTTTTTATTTTCCTGTGGTTGTGTGTAACGTACAGACTCTCGAAATGGTGTGAAACACAATTACAGCTCTGTGTTATTAGTGTGTTTTGTTTATTGGTCCGCGCAGTTCGTGTATGTATTATTATTGCTTGTGTAGTGGAGTTGATGGGTGGGAAACAGGCGGCGACGCTGGTTTTCAAACAAAAGTTTCAACCAATCCAACCTTATTTATCTTATCCGTGGTTAAAGCCATAGAACAGTTGTTGGCACGCTTGTCGTACCGACACGTGTATTTGAAGGAGCATTTCTGTGATTCTGAAATTATGTCTTTCTTTCCACTAGTATATTATGGATAGTATATAGTATAATATGGTATGGTGTATTTCTAATGTAAAAAAATCAAATGTTTACCCTTAGGTAACCTTCCTTTAACCACCTTCCGGTTTCGTCATCAGACCCTGGAACTGTCCTAGTAAACGTCCAAGCAAATCAAAATAAGAGCTGAAACTCAACGTGGCATTGTCATCGGATCCACATTTTATTGCAATTGCATTCACTCCTTCGAGATTTCTTGTGCAGAGGCCAGCACATCCACCTAGACACTCGTTGTGCGATTCTGATCCATACGCATTCAACATAAGAACGGTACAAAGTCCAAAGTATCTAGCTTAAAGTGCTGGCCTCTGTACCAGAGAAAGTGGATTAAAACTGACTTACAAGGTTGGCCCCTTACGGAAGTACATAAAATAAAAGTTAAAAAAACTTAAACCCGACTGCGGAAAATATTTACTGAAAAGAATGAAAACAAGTGTCTTGTTTGAAATCATCTGGGGTATGCCATGGTCGCAAGCCATTATGATATAAATTTTGATAACGATAGGGCTTGCGAACACGGCTGTTGCCCCAGATGAAGGGAAGAAAATGGTTTAGAAAATACGAGGACATAGATGAACATACACACATAAATCATCATATCAGCTCATATAATGTCTCCACTGAGGAGCTCGATCCTACCCTGAATTAGGCTACGCGAGCCCAGAGCGGGTTGGTCGACTTTACACACAACCTTCGAGTTTCTTCTCAGGCGTGTGCAGGTGTCCTCACGATGTTTTCCTTCACCGTAAGAGCGTCGAATAAACGTACACACATAAATATATACATATATAGACTTTCAAAAACATAACCCTCCTTTTTCTGTAGTCGGTTAAAAAAGAACAATAGGTGAAGTTAAATAAAAGCTTTGCATTATCCCATTTGTCGGAAATATATTTTCAATTATTCTGTCTTCTAAATTTAATTTCGAATGCAACAGACACGTTAAGCCACGCTCGGCTTGACTTGACATGGCAGAAGCTCCGATAACGTGCAGCCTAATGTAAGGCTTAGCGCATAGCGGGCGAGTGTCACTGGGAGTATTATGGACTTTACACTAAACTAAACAATGAAATGACAATGCTACGAGTGTGGGGCATCGCCACAAACTTCACCGCACTGAAGATCCTTCAATTATCTCTAGTTGCACCGAACTACACCTAAAGCGCATAAACGATGATCAAGATTCATCATTACAGCTCATATACGTCCCCACCGAGGGGCTCGAGCCTACCCTGAATCAGGGCGATTAGGCCTTAGACGACCACGCGGGCCCAGTGCGGGTTGGTCGACTTCACACACAACCTTCGAGTTTCTTCGCAGGCGTGTGCAGGTTTCCTCACGATTGTCATGATCAAGATTGTCAAGTTCTACTGTTCCAGAACCACTTACGACTCGACAGAAAAAGAGAAAATCTAAAATGGGTACAGAGGCCAGCACATCAAGCTTAGACACTCGTAGTGCTATTTTCCATCGCATACGGAATAATAACGGTACAAAGTCCATAGTGTTTAGCTTGATATGCTGGCCTCTGTACTTGTTTGTAACGCTCTTAAATCAAATCAAATCAATCAAATCAAAAATATTTATTTTAAATAGGTTTTTACACACACTTCTAAATAGTCAATGAAAACATATTATTGTCTATTACAAATAATGTCATTATTCAGATTACAGTCTCAGGTAATGGTATTTCTTATAGAATCAACACATAACCATATATCTTTGTTATTTACATAATTTATTATTTATAATATCCTCTAGATATAGCATTTTTATTACATTTATTATGATTTAGATTTTGGAAAAGTAGTTATAAATTTCCTTTTTTTTATTTTGTTCCATATGTTTGCTTTGCACTACCCTTAATTTTATTAGGATGTATCCAATCTCTGGGTTGCCTGGAAGATATTGCTTTAAGCAAGAAGGCCGCCTAAAATGTGAAATTAAAATTTTTACTACTCTGTATTCTGTACTATTCTCTATTTTATTTATTTAAGCATATTTGATTGATTGATTGATTGATTGATTGAGCACATAGATTTTTTTCTTGAATTTATTCTCCGACAAACTATTCTTTTACACAGTAACTTTGCATAGATGTTTCTCACTTTCACAATGAATACTTAAGACCTCTAGAGAATAAAACTTTCTAAGGACTAGTTCAAAGCCATACTGTGAAGTTACTCATAGAATAAACAGAAGAAAATTATTCTACTATGTTTGTTTCTAAATTACCTCGCAAATAAACTGAGTCGGGCTACCACTGAACTGTTTTTAGCATTCCGTATTAGTGAGCCTTCGAAAAGCGTCGGTGGCTCAACCGGTAACGACTCGGTCCATCTAACCAGAGGTACCGGGTTCAAATCCGGACGGCCAATGTACCAATGAGTTTTTCAAAAACTTACGTACATACTTACCGATTGCTTTAACGGTGAAGGAAAACATCGTGAGGAAACCTACACACGGCTGCGAAGAAACTCGAAGGTTGTGTGTGAAGTCGACCAACACGCACTGGGCCCGCGTGGTCGACTAAGGCCTAATCGCCCTGATTCAGGGTAGGCTCGAGCCCCTCGGTGGGGACGTATATGAGTTGTAATGATGAGCCTTCGCTGTCCTTCTGTACATCTGTCTGTCATGAACCGTAAATAGGTAGACAGTTGAAATTTTAGAGTGTGTATTTGTATTGCCGCTACAACAAATAATTATAACAAAATTAAATTGAAAATTATAGAGGGCCCATACAAGAAAAGTGTTTTTTTTTTCTTGTAAGACGGTACGGATCCGTTCAAGTGCGAGTCTGACTCGCACTTGTCCCGTTTTTTTTTATTAACCAGATTCGTTGACAGTTTCATTAATTGTCAATTTTATTAAAAAACTCGTGCTCTGAGGCAGTCCTGATCTCGCGACGTAGTATCGTATCGTCGCAAACAGTTGACTAAAAGGAGCTGCGCACATTTTGTTTCATTTCTACGTAATCCCATCATAACAAAGGATTAGCAGCACAGTTAGATGTTCATTGTTATATCACTCAATATAATAAAGGCGAAAGTGTGTGGGTGTGTGAGTGTGTATGTTTGTTACTTCTTCACGCAAAAACTACTGAACGGATCTGGCTGAAATTTGGTAAGTAGACAGATTAGGACCTGGATTAACATCTAGGATAATTTTTTGAACACTCGCGAGCCGCTTGCGGTCGTTTAAGAAACGATGTCCACGCGGGTAAAGCCGCGGGAAACAGCTGGTTGGGTATATACCCTGTTTACCCAACTGCGGCAAATCCCAAAGGGAGGATGATGTTTTGACCTGAATGTATGTATGTACGTTTCTAGGTTCCTTCGTAGCGACTAAACGGATGAACCGATTTTCATAAATAATATATCATTAGATGTCGCGAGTGGTCACTGGGTCACTTAGATTTTTAAAAATCACTTTGGTGGATTTTAGACTCCATATTGAAGGTTTTGAAATTTATTAGCCAAACCTATCGAGAGGGGTATCAAATGAAGAAGTTAAATCAATAAATCAATTTACTTACATTAGAGTATGTTTACCTCACGACAAACGCGACCAGTTAAAGGCCCGACCACCTGCGACCATTTCATACAATTACGAGGGTGGCATACTTAAATGCCCTCAGTGCGCGAGGAGTTTCGCTGCGAAGATTGGCTACATAAACCATCTTCGAGCGCACGCGCGGCAAACCGACTAGGAGTCGAAGTGGTCGCCATTACCGAAATCGGTCGGATAGATCATCATCATCATCACCTCACGAGGTCGCGAGATTCACTTGTAAGGGTTCTGGCAGAATAACAGCGGCGTAGGTTGCCTAGTCTAACTAGGTCTCGCCCGCGGCAGTATGCTGAGCCAGTACCCATTCCAGCACAAGTTCTTTTTATCTTCGTTACATTGATGTATTTTTAAATTTAGTTTAATTTAATATTTTTGTAACATAACAACTTAATATTCTGTATGTGTCTGGAATAAATCTTTTTCTTATCTTATCTTGAAAAAATCACAAACATATATATAACTGCTATGTTTAAAACTAATTTGAATGACAAATCTCAAAAAAACTGAAATTAAATTTAAATGTACCACACGACCTAAACTCCTCGCAATGCCTACACCCAGATGGGTACAGCATTAAACTAAAAATCTGCAAAAAAAATATTATTTAAAAATCAAACTGCGGTACAAAAAACTTAAATGAAAAGCAAAAAAATAAAAATACAAAATTTAAATAAAGGAAACTTATATTAAAAGCAGGCGGGATCCATGTTATTTCTAAAGATTTGATATGCAAATGATAATTATTTTATTTTAAGTATTTAACACCTAGTCAAATCATTTAAATTTTATCATATCATGAATATAAATAATTATCGAAAAACCTAAAAACTTTCAGGTACAAGCTCTTGATATTGCATTGGCACGCGATATACATATGCAAAAAAAGCGATAAGTCCGCTTTTGCATATCATTGTGTATTTTTATTATTATTATATCAGCTCATATACGTCCCCACCGAGGGGCTCGAGCCTACCCTGAATCAGGGCGATTAGGACTTAGTCGACCACGCGGGCCCAGTGCGGGTTGGTCGACTTCACACACAACCTTCGAGTTTCTTCGCAGGCGTGTGCAGGTTTCCTCACGATGTTTTCCTTCATCGTTAAAGCAATCGGTAAGCGTCGGTGGCTCAACCGGTAACGACTCGGTCCATCTAACCAGAGGTACCGGGTTCAAATCTGGACGGCCAATGTACCAATGAGTTTTTCAAAAACTTACGTACATACTTACCGATCATTGTGTATATTGCTAGTTAATAAGTTTTTTTTTCATTTTTGTATATTTGGTGTGCAATAAAGGATATTTATCTTATCATATCTTATGCATGCAAAATTTCAACCTAATCGGGAACCGGGAAGTGGGTCAAATTTAACTTGCAAGATTTTATCCGAACAAACATACATACATTGCAAGTTAAATAAGAGCTTGTAAAATAGGCAGGTCCCCATTGCGTTGGGTAATCTTGCCTGGTAGCCCGCTCCGTCGGCATAATCCTTACCGCAAAGGGCTTATCAATTGTAGGTAAAAAAACTTATTTCTATACTAATTTCGTCTTTGAAACGCTTATACTTTTGTTGTTTTACTAATCATTTGTTACAAAGTTTATAAGTACAGGTACGTACAAAAGTTTCTCCCTTGGAAGGTTCCGGCGTCAGTTCTTGAAATCATTTGTGACACATTTTCCCTGAATCTTTGGGCACAACCACTTTAATATTCTTTTAGATATAGGCAATCGTGTAGGCATTTTTTTAATCTAATTTCTTTACTAATTTCGTCTCTGAAGCGCTTACACTTTCATTGTTTTGCTAATCATTTGTACAAGTAAATTACAAAGTTTTTAAGTACAGGTACGAGCAAAAGTTTCTCCGTTGGAAAGTTCAGGCGTCAGTTCTTGAACTCATTAGTGATTCGTTTTCTCTGAATCTTTGGACACAACCACTTTAATATTATTTGAGATATAGGTAATCGTCTAGGCTTTTTTTTCATCTAATTGCTTTACTAATTTCGTCTTTGAAGCGCTTGCACTTTTATTGTTTTGCTAAGCATTTGTACAAGTAAATTACAAAGTTTTTAAGTACAGGTACAAGCAAAAGTTTCTCCGTTGGAAAGTTCAGGCGTCAGTTCTTCAACTCATTAGTGATACGTTTTCTCTGAATGTTTGGAAATAACCACTTTAATATATATACTGGCTGTTTCCCGCGGCTTCGCTTGCTCAGATCCCGGTGAAAAAAAATATATACCTATTCAAGAACCTACCGAATATACACAGAAAATTTGTTTGGAAATCCGTCCAGCCGTATTGGAGAAATATGGCAACTAACACTGTGATACGAGAATTTTATATAGATTAGATGTAAATAAGTATTAAATCAATAAGTTTGAAACTTTGCTTTGTTTACTAAACAGAGGTAATTTTAATAAATAGAAACATTTCCCCATTGTCCCCACCGAAGGGCTCGAGCCTACCCTGAATTAGGGTGATCGAACCTTAGGCGACCACGCGGGCCTAGTGCGGGTTGGTCGACTTCACACACAACCTTCGAGTTTCTTCGCAGGCGTATGCAGGTTTCTTCGCGATGTTTTCCTTCACCGTATGAGCGTCGGATAAACGTACATATGAAATAGAAATTCGATAAGTAAACGAAGAAATTATTTAACACATGCGTTTGTTTGCCCGTGGCTTCACCCAAGTGGAATCGTTTTTATGATTGTCTGGTGCAAGAGACTTCGCGGAGACCTTGAGTTTCTTCGGTTATCACATCATTTCTGACACCCTGTCATACCCCGAGGTAAATTATCTCTGAAATTGGGTATGTAATGGACTTTTTTTTTTATTCACAATTGGTAAACCCTTGACAACATCTCACCTGGTGGTAAGTGACGATGTTGCCGAAGATGGAAGCGGGCTTACCAAGATTCCCCAACGCAATAGGGAACTACTGGCTATCTTATTTTCATGCCGGAACACACCAATGATATCAACATTGATATTTGGCGACAAGACTTAGATAAGATGGTGGTAGCTAGCCAGGCGGGCTTAGAAAATTCCCTACCACCAACCAAACCGAGTCTTACAATTGACCCCGCCGGGAATCGAACCCGCGACCTCCTGTGTAAAGCCAGTGAACTTTGCCTCTGAGCTAACGAGGCGGTTAAAACATACTAAAACTCTTGCTTGATTTTCGTTTAAACTTTTTTTTAAGAGTTCATGTATGCCTAATATACCTACATAGACTTCAAAACCAATGTTAGCAATATAAGAAGGCTCAAGGTCACCCAAAGGGCAATGGAGCGTGCTATGCTTGGAGTTTCTCTGCGTGATCGAATCGGAAACGAGGAGATCTGTACGAAAACTAACGGAACCTACATAGCTCACAGAATCGCTAAACTGAAGTGGCAGTATGCAGGGCATGTAAGCTATGTAGCTCGTAGAACAGATAACCATTGAGGCAGTAAAGTTCTCGAGTGGCGACCGCGCACCGGAAAATGTAGCTTAGGCAGGCCTCCCACGCGGTGGACCGACGAACTGGTGAAAATCGCGGGAAGCCGATGGATGCGGGCAGCGCAGGACCCGTCGTCGTGGAAATCCTTGGGGGAGGCCATTGTCCAGCAGTGGACGTTTTTCAGCTGATATGATGATGATGATGATAATGATACCAATGATATAGGACACGCCCAATTGAAAGAAAAACAAAGAGTTGTTTGGATTCCTTTGGGAACCCTCGATTTTCCGGGATCAAAGGTATACTTTCGTAACTTTACTACAGTCAGTGTTACCATATCGAATACGAGTACACCTAATCAGACAATGAAAGTTTAAAATTTTCTTCCTCTCCTTCGGAACTTTTTCTTCCGAATAATCATATTCGGGATCAAATACATGACGTCACGTAAATTGAAATTACTATATTCGACATACATGCATACAGTAAAGGTTAAAGTTTCATCTTAATTATAGGTCTTTACCTATGAAATTGCCGATTCAGTTATTGAAGTTCAATGCCATTTTTTATTGAAAAAAAAAGTATTATTTTTTTATTATTAACCTTATGGTGACGCTCTTTTATTAGTAACCAGTGGCATGTATTTCATGTTCCAATCCCCTGAGCTATGTGCCATTGAATGTAACCGTTTTCTTAGTGGTCAGATGGGGCAATTTATTAGACTAGTTAATTTTCTTGAATTTTTCTGATAGCGACGAAAACCCATGCGGGGTATTCCCAAATATGACATTAATAACGAAGAAACTGCTGCGATAACTCTAGAGCTTCAAAATTAAATATGTGTATTTTTTGTCTCAATAAAGGTGATATTTTCAGGTAAACCAACCCGACTTCATGCGGTTAAAGCCACCGTGTTCTCAAAATATCTGAGCCATATGCATATTTTTACTACCATTGAATTTCTTATAGTCTAATGCTATTTTGAGAATAAATTATGTTTTAATAACTATTGTTATTTGTTGTTGTGATGCAATAAAGAATATTGTATTGTATTTATTTTCATCTTTTAACTTTTTTATACAACCGGCAATTTCATAGGTAAAGACATAATTTCATAGGTAAAGACATAATTTCATAGGTAAAGACCTAATATATTGCGCCATCCCAAAGATACAGTTTACTTGCTTTCCTGTAGGAACTTTTTCCATGTTCTTTAAGATAGGTTCGAGTTTATTGGCAGTTCAAATTCTTATGTTACATAATTAATAGTGAAAGTATGTGTGTAAGCTTTATAATCTGACAATATGAATGGAATCGCTAAACACGTTTTTTTAAGGTCCCACACCCAAAGGGTAAAAACGGAATCCTATTACTAAGAATCCCCCGGTAAGTCCGTATGTGTGTCTGTCTGTCACCAGAACCGTGATAGCTAGACGGTTGAAATTTTCACAGATGATGTATTTCACATTTTATACAAATTCGCAATCAGAACGCGTGAATCAGGATTTATTTAGTTAGTACCGCGCATATTTTTTTAACTAAACAAAAATTAAAGGTAACTTGTAATTCTTTTTAGGCTGGCACACATTTTAAGTACGATCAACTAGTACGATTGTTACTTAAACGAAGTACCATGTATGAAGATAACCTACTAATTATTTCCTTTTACTATTGTGTAGATTAGGTTAGTTTATAGACATTAAAATAGGGTTGGCACACGAAGTTTTGAAGATGATGTAAAGAAACAGTGACCTGGAAGACTGAAAAATTACTGAGGACGTAAACACTACTAATTAATACTACTTACCGATTTTACTAAAGACAAGGCGGTATGGCCAATGAGTCTTAGCCTGACCTAAAAAAAGAAAAAAATACAACCAAATTGAGAACAACCTCCTTTTTTTAAGACGTGTGAAAATGTGAAATGCTTTTTTAAAACCCAAACGAAGCGTCTGGTCATAACATCCTAGGTACCCATATTATTAGATGTCTAAGTAGCCCTTTAGTTCTTTCATCATCATCATATTAGCCGAAGGATATCCACTGCTGGACATAGGCCTCCCCCAAGGATTTCCACGATGACCGGTTCTGCGCTGCCCGCATCCAGCGGCTTCCCGCAACCTTCACCGGGTCATCGGTCCATCGAGTTCCTACCCTCCCGGCCTCCCTACGCTCCAGTGCGCGGTCGCTACTCGAGAATTTTACTACCCCAACGGCCATCCGTTCTACGTGCTATGTGCCCCGCCCACTGGCACTTAAGTTAGTTCCTTACAACTTTACAATAACACTTCATATCTTCCACAGACCGACACAGAAGATCGGGCTCACTGGACGAAGCAGCGGAAGATAGTAGCGATAACGGAGGCAGCACACCGAAGAAGAAAACGGCGATAGAAGAACAATGGGAAAGATCCGGGGGCTTTGAATTGACTTCAGTGGAACAAGAGACGTACGAAAAGTACTTCTACGGGTCAGAACATTGGAACTACTTTACAAATGATGAGGATCTGGGCCCTGTCATACTGTCGATAAAACAGGAGACGCTTAACTCCAGGGATCAGTTTAGGTAAGTTTTTCAAGTTACAGATTGGATAACAGACCGATAATAAGCACTAAAATTTACTATAATAGCATTGAGTAGTTCCCCATTTCCTCCTCCAAAACTTGAGCAATATTTATATTTTTTTAATATTTTTTTTCAATCAAAAATTGTTTTTTGTTGCAGTTAATTTTTATTTTTTTTACCTTTTTTACTTGTTGGAAATCTGATAAAATAAGGAAGTTTTTACCGTATCTTGCACGCCTACTACATAGTAATTTTTATTTGAAAAATCACAAAACATTTGAACAAATGCGTTTTTCATACAATTTTTTTTAATTAAATGGGATTCAACTCAAAAACCGTTGATTTTCGACCCTCAGTTAATATGACTTTTTCTATTTCAAATTAGATATAGTTTATCCCCTTAAAAGGATTTGCACTACTTACCAGTAACCCTGTATATGTATTATTATTAGCTCTGGAATCGAACCCACTACCTCCCTGCCAAAGTTACCGTGCCATTGCGGTGGCTCGAACTAGTTTAAAACGATCAGGCTGACGCTTGGATCGTGACTGAAACTGAAACCTATTCATGAAAGGCTTACGTTCGTTCACGTAAGTTATGTAAGTACTTACGAGTAACTTACTACATGTTATGTTGGAAACTATGTTCCTCACTGTAAATCCTCATATTCACATGAAGCACCGAATAGTACATAGATCTACATTCGAGGTATAAGCTGTAGCTGAAGACAGGTTTAATCTGCATATAAATTTCAATATAAATCGCAGTTTCGCCATTGTTATAGACCAGCGTTTCCTAACCTTTTATAGCCACGGACCAGCAGGAAACCAAGCACAATATTCAAGGACCATTTATTTGAATACTGCAAATACAAAAAATACCTTTTTTATAAACAATAATTTAATGTAAAGATGGTGTTGCTTTTTGCAACTAAATTAGAGATATTCTGGTTGATGTTACTACTAATACGTAATCTCAAATCGGATTCTAATGTAAGTAAGCGTAGCTATTACGAGACTTTTGGTGACATTTATTTTTATTGTTAAATGGTCTAGAGATGAGACTGCGGACCCCGGGGGTCTGCGGACCACAGGTTGGGAAACACTGTTATAGACTCTAACCATGTTGTATACCAACAGAATAATGTAGCTACAGATGTAATGACTTCATAGTTATTTATGACTAGCTTTTACCCGCGGGTTCCCCCGCACGGACATCGATTTTATGACTATCTTAGAGAGTGAGTGACGCGCGAGCCGCAATCGTGGACATGTGTTTTCTCCAGATCCCTCAGCATCTATATGGCTAGTGGTAGCCATGACCGAAATCGGTCGGATCTATCATCATCATCATCATATGGGACAATTCTGATTAGCAGTCTATGTCACTTCCCACCCCCTCATCAATTCTATACAAAAACTCACTTCAATCCGTTGCTCCGTTGCGACGACACCGACGTGCGCGATTGTGGAAATGAGTTTGCCCAGATTCCTCGGGAACTGTATCAGGTTAAGATAATAAGTAAATTAAGTCATTTCCCACCTTCTCAACCATCAGGAACTGCATCGGACTATGCTATTTTCACAGTATAAAAAGTAGTATATTTCATCAAGATTGGTCGAGGTGTTGAAGCGTGAAAAGAAAACAAACAAATCAACAAACACTTTGAAAAGTGTTTGTTTATACATATAATAAAACTGTAACGAGGCCGTGTCTGTACATGAAATATTTGTGGAAATTACTAACGATACAGAGACCAAAACAACAACTTTTTTGTCCCTCTGTCTGTATGTTCGCGCATCACGCAATAACTACCAGGCCGATTTTGATGAAAGTTTGTATGGTGGTTCCTTATAGCCTGGGTTAACATATAGGATACTTTTTATCCCGGAAAGTCAAAGAGTTCCCGTGGGAAAATATAAAACCATCACGCAGACGAAGTCGCGGGCACAGCTTGTTTATTATATTAGTGAGGATACAAAGGTGGTAGACAGGTAAATGACTAACGAGTGACATTTATAAGCCCGACCCGCAGGCGAGTGGTTACCATCGTCGGAATTTTTTACGCCCATTTATCATATATGACGTTTTTCAATACAGTTGTGAAAAAACAGGTAAAATAAGAAAAGGTCAGTAAAAGCAAAACAGCGTGTGATGCTCGAAGTTTCTCTGCGTGATCGAATCAGAAACGAGGAGATCCGCAGGAGAACCAAAGTAACCGACATAGCTCACAGAATCGCTAAACTGAAGTGGCAGTGGGCAGGGCACGTAGCTCGTAGAACATATGACCGTTGGGGCAGCAAAGTTCTAGAGTGGCAACCGCGCACCGGGAAACGTAGCGTAGGCAGGCCTTCCACGCGGTGGATCGACGACCTGGTGCAAATCGCAAAGCCAGTCCAGCAGTGAACGTTTTCGGCTGATATGATGATGATGATACAAAAATGTACTAAATTGGTTTGTCAGCTGATCGATTTGTATCAAGAGTGAAATATTTTTTTTGCGATTTCATTAATGTCGTAGAACAAAAGTTGTTCAGTATGATAAGTAGAAGCGCCAGTTAACTGAACTTACACCAATTTTGTTACAGCCTGTAATACTGTACTATTCTGTGGAATTTCAGATGCCATGCTGATATTGCTCCTGGCGTCAATTTGACAATCTCGAGACATACAATTTGCTGTTCACACATTTTAATCAAAATTCTCAATATAAATACCAATTATTAATATATACTTTAAAGTAATTAACTAGCATAATGTAAGTCATCATATCAGCGAAAGGACGTCCACTGCTGGACATAGGCCTCGCCCAAGGATTTCCACGACGACCGGTTCTGCACTGCCCGCATCCACCGGCTTCCCGTGAACCTCACCGGGTCATAGGTCCACCGAGTGCAGGGAGGCCTGCCTACACTACATTTTTCGGTGCGCGGTTGCCACTCGAGAACTTTACTACCCCAACGGCCATATGTTCTGCGAGCTATGTGCCCCGTCTACTGCCACTTAAGTTTTTGTAATTCTGAGATCAAAGTCGGTTATTTTTGTTCTCCTACGGACCTCCTCGTTTCTGATTCGATCACGAGAAGAAACTCCGAGAAATAGAAAGAGACCTTGAGCCTTTTTTATGAGGCCAGTAAGCGACCATGTCTCAGTTCCGTATGTGATCACTGGCAACACACACTGGTCGAAGACCTTGGTTTTAAGACACTGCGGTATTTTTGTAAGATTTTGCGAAGCTTCCCGAACGCTGCCCAGCCGAGTTGAATTCGATTATTGATCTCTTTCTTGAAGTAAGACCTACCTAACTGGACTGTTTGTCCCATTATGTTAGTATTTATGTGAAATCTTTTCTATGAAATGCCATGAAATAATTTTCGAAAAACCTAAAACCTTTTAGGTACAAGCTTTTATTTGTAAAGAAAAAAGTTGCTCAAAAGCCATATTCTCAAATGAATATAAATACACTGTTCCAAATTCAAAATAGGCTGTATTTCCTACGATTCTATTGAAAATAAAAGACGATTCTGGTACCATGATTCCACATCCAAATTACATCATCAGATCAACTTCAAAATACCAGAAGGATCTATTGTCACCGGCAATACGGCTTTATTCCCCTGGTAGTCGCTCTAAAATCGATCGCATGATTTTAACTAGACAAACATACATACATAAGTAAATACAAACATTGCAAGTTAAATAAAAGCTTTTAAAATACTTGGAATCATCTCGATTATCATTAGATAATGGGATAAAATAAAGGTTCCGAAAAAAACAAGCTAAAAATGAGGTTGTTGCATTTTACCAGAGGCGGATTATCCCGCAAAGTAGGCACGTAGGTTACAATGGGGTGCATCAACATACGTTTACTTAGTAGTTTTAATTTTTTATTTTTACTACTTTTAATTATTATTTTTTTTAAATGAAAACTTGCGTTCTGTAGGTAGTTTGTTTTCTCTGTTGCGCTGAGCGCGAGCGGGGCGAGTTAGGCGTGGTCATAGTAAAAGGAAAGAATAGTAAGTCGCCTACTGTTGCGCAGACACGCAGGGCTGTGCCAATTACTTTTAGTTATGTACTAGCCGTTGGCCCGCAGCTACGCCCGCGTTGTTTTCGGTTTTCCCGTGGGGATAAGACGTTTTCCCGGGGTAAAAAGTAGCGTATGTCCTATTCCAGGACCTAACCTATATGTGTGCCTAGATTCATCCTGATCCGCCCAGTGGTTGAAGCGTGAAATAAAACAAACATCCATACATACAAACTTTCGCGTTTAAAACTTTAGTAAGGATGTAAGTGGATTCTTAATAATATTTAATACAAAAAATACATTTGGATATATTTTTCGTCCCTGTTTTTAACAGCTACTAAGTAAAATATTATTTAGAGTAATTTTGAATAAATTTCTAAAATGTTCGCTGCGGATATCAAAACCTTATATCTAAAATGGTAGCAAAATAATTATGTTACCTAAACGTTCCACAATAGATATTAGATGCCGAAAAATGGACACTATCGTTTTTAATTCAAAATGTGATAGTCCTTTTCATTTATTATCCACGAGAAGAACTCCCGTGTGACAAATATTGGTGTTTTTTTTTTACAACGTTTTCCAAAAGGCTGGAAATATGTAAATAGTATATGTAATGGTAAATATTTAATACTCCTAAAAAATACCAGCAGTTGTAAACTTAATAGCATAGAATTCTAGGCCTAATAATAACCCAATTTTCAAGTGTCAGTTGGCAGTCCTACAATGAGTATTTAGATATTTATTTCATATTTAGTGTTTTTTGCATTGTTTTTTTGGATCTGTGCAATCGGCGGATTATTTACTAACGTGAAAATAAAGACGTAACCATTACCTACACGCTCTATTTTTTGCGTAATCCAATAAAACAGAACAGCTGAGTGGCATCGTTTTCCGTTTTTCATTAAAATTTCTTACAATTTCCGCACCTAGGGTTGTCATTATAGAAAATTGGTTTTTAGGAAAATATTTTACAACCAACATAACAATTTGTGGTGTAATATAGTAATATATTCTTCAATAGCGATTTTAAACCCCCGATGACGCAAAAAGAGGGGTGTTACAAGTTTAACGTGTTTTGACTGCTATGGAAAGTGACAACCCTAGCCAATTTTTAAAAAGTTTAACATAGAGTGTAGGTAATGGTTACGTCTTCATTTTCATGTTAGTAAATAATCCGCTCATTGCACAGATCCAGAGAAAAAAAAATATTACAAAAAACACTACATATGGAATAAATATCTAAATACTCATTGTAGGACTGCCAATTGGCACTTGAAAATGAGTTATTATTAGGCCTACAATACTATGCTAATAAGTTTACAACTGCTGGTGTTGTTTAGGAGTATTAAAGGTTTTCCCATTTTTCAACTCGATTTTCCAGCCTTTTGGAAAACGCTCTAAAAAACCACCAATATTTGTCACACGGGAGTTCTTCTCGTGGATTATTAATGAAAAGGACCTTCAGATTTTGGAATATAAACGATAGTGTCCATTTTCTGGCTAAAATCTACTGTGCGTTCTCGTTAACAATATTCTATAGATATTACCAACCTCACGATCACCGAGTGAGACGATTACGCCGCCTTTTTCACTCCTATAACATACTATTTTTTTAAAAAAAATTATGCGTATGTTAAAAATACTGTCGAAAAGCCTTGTGAAGCGAGTCTAGGTGAGTTGAGCGAGCGAGGCGTGCGATAATAGGTTCGTTAGGTTTGATTATGATACTGTCGAAAAGCCTCCTAAGGAAAGTCTAGGGGTAGGGGATCTGAGTTGAGCGAGCGAGGCGTGCGATAATAGGTTTGTTAGGTTTGATGATGATACTGTCGAAAAGCCTCCTGAAGAGAGTCTAGAGGGGATCTGAGTCGAGCGAGCGAGGCGTGCGATAATAGGTTTGTTAGGTTTGATGATGATACTGTCGAAAAGCCTCCTGAAGAGAGTCTAGGTGTAGGGGATCTGAGTTGAGCGAGCGAGGCGTGCGATAATAGGTTTGTTAGGTTTGATGATGATACTGTCGAAAAGCCTCCTGAAGAGAGTCTAGGTGTAGGGGATCTGAGTTGAGCGAGCGAGGCGTGCGATAATAGGTTTGTTAGGTTTGATGATGATACCGTCGTAAAGCCTCCTGAAGAGAGTCTAGGGGTAGGGGATCTGAGTTAAATGAGCGAGGCGTGCGATAATAGGTTCGTTAGGTTTGATGATGATACTGTAGAAGAGCCTCTTAAAGCAAGGCCCGCCCCTTGGGTGGCGGATCTACAGTTACGAAAGAAAAACCGCGGTTCGAACCCATTGTACGCAAAAATTCGCAACTTTCAGTATTTCATTCGGAGTTTCAGTATTTTATTTGGACCTTGATGTTTTCCGAACTTTCATAATTTATTCGTCAGTTTCCGTAAAATTTATTAGCACAAAAGTTTTCTTAGTATGTAAAGCAATAATATTCAACAAACTCATTTAAATTTACTTTTCAGAGAATTAGTATAATTTTTGGAGTTTTTATTACCTACTATCCTTATATAATGTTGTATTTTTCTATTCATTAACCTACCCAATTTAATTAAAAATTAAAAACCCCATCTGCATTAAAACATTACCCCTCTTTTTTGGGCGGTCGGGTTTTCGTCCCGGTGTCTCAACGGACTTTGCAATTGTCAGTTTAAAGTATGCTGTAAATTATTACAAGTCGCGTAACAACATTGTCTATGGATGCTTTCTTGATCTGAGTCGTGCGTTAGATCTTGTGAATTATGAAATTCTATAGTAAAAACTGCGCGGCTCAGGAGTTTCGAGAACAGTGGTAAATCTGTTGGGGTATTGTTACGGAAACCAAACATATTACGTGAAGTGGGGCGACGGGACGTCTAGCAGTTACAGGCTAGAGTGCGGCGGACTCACATCTTCGGACCTCTTCAACATATATATCAAGGGACTGATTCAGAAGTTGAGGAGCACGAAGGTCGGTTGCCACATGGGTGGGGTCTGCGTGAACAACCTCAGCTGCGCTGATGACGTGGTGCTCCTCAGCCCCTCAATCAAAGGCCTATGATAGCTGCTGTCAGTCTATAAGCATCATGCTGATGCTCATGGACTGAAATACAATGTCCCGAAAAAGGAGTTGATGATTTTCAAGTCGGGTCCGGAGAACGTACCTGAAGTTAAATTAAAGGGTGTGGCAATTCGGTTGTGCAAATGTTCCGGTACTTTGGGCACATACTAACACCGGACCTAAAAGACGTTCAGGATATCGAGCGAGAGAGACGGGCGCTCTCGGTCCGGTCAAATATGCTCGCACGCAGATTTGGAGGGTGTAGTGAGGAAGTCAAGCCGACATTGTTTAAAGCATACTGTCAATGTTTCTACACCTGCCAACTCTGGGTCAATTTTAAGCTCAAATCTTACAGCACCATGAGAGTGCAATATAATGATGCATTTCGCATTGTCATGTGTTTGCCTCGATATTATTGCGCATCGGGCATGTTCACCGGGGCGAGAGTGCCCGACTACTTTGCTTTTATGAGGACTTGTGTGACCTCTTTTTGGCAGAGACTACGCTACTCTGATAACAGCATACTCCAGGCTGTGAGCGACGGCATTAATAGCCCGTTGCACAGATATTGGCTATCTGCACATTTAAACGAGAATAAGAAGTGACGTGATTTTAAGTTCAGATATACCTAATCTTAATATTTTTAATTTCAATATTTGGCTGCAATAAATATTTATTTATTTAAAATGTATCCTAAGTCAGTTTCAGGATCAAGACAAATCTAGCGACAACTCACAGTCCAAAAAATAATCAAGCGGTTTGGGCTTCAAGCTCAGCTAAAGATACTGACATAAAAAAAAATACTTTCCTTTATTGTAGGTGGTTTGTCTGTTGGACAAAGCCAACTGACCAACCTGAAGACTGAGAACGGCAAGGTCATATTGTCTAAGACTGAGTTGCTGGAAAAAGTTGAGAAGTTCTACGAACAATTGTACACGACCACACGTCTGCCTGTCAGCGATCTGGCAAAAGACCCAAGAGCCTGACTAACTCAAAACTATACCCAAGATATCCCGGACTTCAGCCTGTACGAGATTAGAATGGCTCTCAAGCAGCTAAAGAACAATAAGGCAACGGGTGATGATGGAATTACGGCTGAACTTCTGAAAGCAGCTGGAACACCGGTACTTAAAGCTCTTCAGAAGTTATTTAATTGCGTTATAGTCGAGGGGCAAACGCCTAAGTCATGGCACAGAAGTGTGGTCGCGCTTTTCTTCAAAAAGAGTGACAATACCCTTCTGAAGAACAACAGACTCATCTCACTTCTGAGCCATGTCTAAAAACTGTTTTTGAGAGTCATTAAGATTACGAGTGTCGCACGCAGGTTTGACGACTTCCAGCCTCCCGAACAAGCCGGTTTCTGAAAAGGTTATAATGCCATAGACCACATACATACCCTTTTTAAACTGGGATAAAAATCGGTTCACAATCTGTGAAGATATCGCGTAAAAAATCAAGAAAACATGTCGAATTGAGAACCTCCTCCTTTTTTGAAGTCCGTAAAAATAAAACACACAACGTAAGAGCCTTTAGGCGAAAACGGTCTATTCAATAGTAGTAATAGTAGTTTTATTTTATTTTTATCTTTAATCTAGGATATTTACCTTTGTTCATCCATTTCACTAAAATGTTTTGTAAAATACATTTAGCCATTTGAAAATCACTCTCGTATTCCATTGGGATATTTTTAGAAGCTTAAAAAGAAAAAACGAAAATTGCAGGATCACGTTTTGTCCGAGTGTCCTTTGTCTGTACTTTGTCTGTCGTTTTCCACAGAGACTACAAAGGATTTATTATAGACTACGTAACTAGGTATTTGATTGACAAAAAAACGAGCGAGCCTTGCAGTTGTCGCATATGATGTGTAAACATGTGTCAAAATGTTTATGAAATTCATGAATTATCAGATCGCACATTTACGGGCCGGCCTTTGGGACATTAGTTCATCTTTACCTTTGGCCTCACATTGGGCCAAGTTACCTTAGCCTTCTTGACTTAAAACGTCGCATTTCCTGTTACATTCTTCCGTCCCATTTCACGAAATCACTCCCACAAATTGCAGGAAACCGAGAGAAAAGATGTTACACATCAAAAGAAACATTGAAGTTTCAACAGTCAGGTCGTGACTCGTAACAGTACTCGCAATAAAGTTTTTAAATATATAGAAGTACCACAGCGTAATTATCCTTACAGAGATCCAACAACTTTGGCATTTGCGACAAAGCAGACATCATTAGTAAAGAGCACGTGCTCCTGAGCCACCTGCACCTGAATTATATGAGGCATCATGAACATGAACATGAACTAGGCTAGCTGATCGATTTATATGTGAAATTGTGTTGAAATATGAATATGTATAATAAATGTGGCGAGACCTGCCTGCAGTACCCGCCACAGAGAATGGTTTCTCTATACCACGACCGATGGCACCGAAGTCGCGTCAACATAAATTGTATGCAAAGAAAAAAATTCCTTCAACTAAAGTGAACCCTAACACAAGCGACGAGAGCACAAACTATCTATCAACATCACGCGCTATTAACATTTCTTCGCTAGTAAGCATATACATGCTACCGGCAAAACCCGATTTTAGGACAAACTAGTTTTTCCTAGACCAAACCAGTTCATCCTTTATGCGATAAGATAAACCGGTATAGACTAAGCTAAACTCGGCTTAGGAGCAGTTTAGCCAAGTCTCTACCGATTTATCCTTATTTATTTGCTCCGATTAGCTTTTTTTAAAAAAACTTTATTACACATACTTACTAAACATACTTATATTCTTTTTTAAGGATTATAATCTGTACTTCTTTGGTATTGTAATAAAATATCTAGTAAAAACAAAAAAATCTTCCAAAACTTGAAGTATTGTGTAATAATAATCATTACATTAATTTTAATTATCTCAAAGTATGCTGAAATAGTTATTTATGATATGAGGGTGGCAAAAAGGTAGACAGAGATTTGTTACCATAGATGGGTTATGCACTAACAAACAATATTTGAAAATTGAACCTATTTATACACGCAATACGTGATAGGTAGTTCGCTTCCATTGCACCGAATGCTACTAAGAAAAGAGATGCCAATTGGCGTCATTTATTTGCTTCACTTTTTGGAAATGCACTGCGCGACAGTAAGTCACCTGATATTAGACAAAAACGGCTTGTT
Organism: Coleophora flavipennella; assembly: GCA_947284805.1. NCBI lineage: Eukaryota > Metazoa > Arthropoda > Insecta > Lepidoptera > Coleophoridae > Coleophora > Coleophora flavipennella. The sequence continues at coordinate 5,230,321 of OX369287.1, read as the reverse complement.
CAGTTTCAAGTCTTACATGAAATACACTGTGCGACAGTAAGTTACCGGCTATTAGACAAAAAGGCTTGTTCAGTTTCAAATCTTATATGAAATACACTGTGCGACAGTGAGTTACCTGCTATTAGACAAAAACGGCTTCTTCAGTTTCAAGTGTTACATGAAATGCACTGTGCGACAGTAAGTTACCTGCTATGAGACAAAAACGGCTTGTTCATTTTCAAGTCTTATATGAAATGCACTGTTTGACAGTGAGTTACCTGCTATTTCGACAAAAACGGCTTGTTCAGTTTTAAGTCTTATATGAAATGCACTGTACGATAGATAGTTACCTGCTATTAGACAAAAACGGCTTCTTCAGTTTCAAGTTTTACATGAAATGCAATGTGCGACAGTAAGTTACCTGCTATTAGACAAAAACTACTTGTTCAATTTCAAGTCTTATATGAAATGCAGTGTTTGACAGTGAGTTACCTGCTATTTTGACAAAAACGGCTTGTTCAGTTTTAAGTCTTATATGAAATGCACTTTACGACACTTAGTTACCTGCTATTAGACAAAAACGGCTTCTTAAGTTTCAAGTCTTACATGAAATACACTGTACGACAGAAAGTTGCCAGCTACTACACAAAAACAGCTTGTTTTCAGGAGGTCGCGCAATTTCTGGCAGATTCTAACTTTGTTAGACTCGATAAGATAAGATAAGGGCATTTTCTAAGCCCTCCTGGATAGCTATCACCATCTTATCGAAGTGTTGGCCAGCAAACGGCACTTAAAGCATTGATGTGTTCTGTTTTGAAGAAAAGATAGCCAGGTCCCCATTGAGTTGAAAAATTAAATTTAATTCAGGTGAGATGATTTCTAGGGCTTACCAATGGTGGGTTAAAAAAACTGCACAATAACATCATCATCATTATCATCATCTTCGGATGAAATCCACTTTTAACGTAGCCGAAACACAGACCTCCTTATTGTACGATTCCAAGTCACATGCATCTTGCAAGCTACGCCAAGCTAGTCTACCTGGTATCATCATCATCATTTATAAATACAGTAGTGTCTCGATAAAACGTACCCGCTGTAATCCGGTGATCTCTGTAATCCGGATAGTCCGCGTGGCCGCCAGAGCCGCAGAGCAAGAAAGGAGTACTGTAGCATACTGCTCGGGTCATTTTCCGATTAAAATGAGCTGAATATTACGGAGTTTTCAGTAAAATTAACACGTTAAAAGCCCCCATACAAGTTTTCTGAAACGCGCCATATGTCTATATGACGTGTAACATAACATAAAGTAACATAGGGCTCGTGTGCCTCATAGGGTACACAAACTCGGAGGAACCGCTCCCCATGTACCACATACGGTACACTGGTCTGTTAACGTGTTAATGCGTGTGCCTTCTTAGTGCTTAGTTCACGGATCAGATAAATAAGGTTGGATTGGAAATGTGCGCTGGGCTAACGCGCCTCAAGTATGATTAGACAATCAAACTTAACCAAAGCACGCGTTCATACTTTTTATTTGCGTGTCGTTGTGTGTAACGAACAGACTCTCGAAATGGTGTGAGACACAATTGCAGCCCTGTGTTCTAAGTGTGTTTTGTTTATTAGTGCGCGCAATTCGTGTATATGTATTATTATTGCTTGTGTAGTGGAGTTGATGGGTGGGAGACAGGCGACGACGCTGGGTTTTCAAACAAAAGTGTGACTATTGCCAATCCAACCTTATTTATCTTATCCGTGGGTTAGTTACTGTCAGTCAATTGTTATTAAATCTGAGTTTCTGTATTCAAAACTGTGTATTTTACTAGAAACAAAAATTGCAGACAATAATTCGGATGCCTAAATTCGCCAGAGCCTTGTTTTTTTAAAGTTTTTATTTAACTTGCAATGTTCGTATGTATGTTAGTTTGTAACTGCAAATTATTTTAGAGCAGCTCCCAGAGGTCCAACTGGATTTGGATGCTGATCTGATGATGAACTTTGGAGGTGGAATCAAGGTCCCATGATCGTCTTTTATTTTCAATAGAATCGTAGGAAATACTGTGCTCGCTTTTTTAAATTTGGAAATGTGTATTTATATTCACATTTTACACCGTGAGCATTTGTCTTTTGAGCATAAAACTCTTTTCAAATAAAAGCTTGTTTTTAGTATTTTGTTCAACTAAATTTTCTCGTCCGGGTTATCGAGGGCCTACTGTAGTTCTAAAATCAAAATAATAAACTCATCATTCTTGAATAAAACCGAGTGATTCAAACTCAACATAGAAGAACCTTTTTCATATCAAGTTTCTTTTTAGTTTTTATAGTCTGCCAGCGCAATTTCTCCACAAAATCGCTAAAGCAAATCGTCCGTGTTAAATTCTCCATCTTAAATCTCTATACTTTACAAGAACTTTAAGACCTTCGAAGCATTATGTTAATTGAATTTGTACAGTTTGTGACCCAAGGGTACAGGGGGTTAAGGTAAGCGAACCCTGCCACCCCACCTCAGGATTATAAAGTTTTTAGGAAAACGAAAACATAAGCATTTCAGTTTTTGTAAGGGTTGATGAAACGACGACGTAACTATTAAAAAATATCGGTCAATGAAATATTGTTGGAATTATAATGAATTATTAGTTTATTTGAAACTTTACAACGGTTTTAACAACATAAGCTTGTACGATAATAACTGCACTAGTCAAATAAGACTGTGTCGCTGTTATTAACGCCCACCTCCGAGATATGTGAAACAACATTTCAAAATTACAAAATTAGTAGTTTAAACTAAGGTATTTATATAAAACAAAGGATAACTTAAATTTACAGTGTGTGTGTGTGTGTGTATATGTGTGTGTGTGTGTACCCTTACAGTTTTGCTATGTCCTTTTGGTACAAGAAAACTGTAATTTGGCATGGATATACATACTAAGGTGTATAGGCATGGTCGACTAAGGCCCGATCGCCCTAATTCAGGGTAGGCTCGAGCCCCACGGTGGGGACATAATGTATGAGCTGATATGATGATGATACATATCAATATCTGTAGAAAGCGGTCGTAGCTTAGTTCAACTTGCGTGTTGAGCCGATCACGAAGGTAAACTGACCTGAAGCACGGTCATTACCTGGATTGGTATGACTGTTTGTGGCATTTTTCTTGTCTGTTTTCAGTGCTTTGCAAGGCACGTTAAGCCGTTGTAGCCGGTTGCTATCACTAGATGGCAGTCATTAAGCCGTGTTAGATGCCTTATTGCAACTTGCGTGGTTGGATCGAACACGCAGGTTAACTAAAGAGGCCTGCCTACGCTACGTTTTCTGATTTCCCGTTTTTTGTAATATTAGTAAGAAAGAATCCTCTCGTGTCGATGGCAATATATATATATATATATATATATAATGCTGGTTTACTGTGCGCAAAATTGATTCTACCGCACCCGTGCTTTTACTTTGTCACTTTTTTTTGTAATTTGTAGCTATGAGAAACGACATTTCAAGCAAATAAAAAAATATAACAACCAAAGGTACAGAATCTTCTTTAAGACTTTCGAAAGGAGAATCTGTTCCTCCGTGAGGTTAGTACATACTGTGACAAAAATAAAGGTAACTAGGGAATTTGCCACATATGACACGTAAAATTTAGAGGTTCAGGCCTAAACGGAGTTTTGAAGAAAAAAATATCATGGGGTAAATTAGAATATATTTTTAACAAAATAAAAAATAGCAATAAAATTTAAGTAAATTTAAATGAAGTTTTTTAGGTAAAACATAAAATTTCAATGTTAAAGAATTTAGTTAAATGGCGGTCTAACAACGCTCGTCGCTTTCCCAGTATCCAAATAAATTATCAACTATAATTTATAAATTATCAATTATCCTTATAACTTCGGGGTACACAGAACAGTTGCTAATTAAAAAAACTAAAACATCCAAAGAACATAGGTAAGACATTTTAGAGGAGAACTCCGCACAGCAATAAAGTAAAGAAAAATAAAGGACTTCCCTCTATGCAGCTGGTACTGCGCCTAGCGTTGTATGTCGAATTCAACCTGTATTTGATAGTGTGGTTGCTGTGTCCCAGGGCAAAACAATATTCTGCGGCTGTCTCGTGAAGTATTTGGAAGCACGGGAGCGGCAACCCGAGCGTACGGAAAACCCTACAAAATAATAGTACATGAAGCTCGCACCAGCACCAACCAAAAACGCACCATGGTTTCCGAACATAAATTACTTACCTCCGATTAACAATTAGGAGGATTTGTTTCAGAAATACCACTAATATAAACTTTGATAACCATTTTAGTAGAATCGGGATCTAAACTGTAGAAAAATAAAACAACAATCCCAAATACCCAAATTAAATAAAACTTGCAAAAATAGGCTTGGCCATCAGTCAATCAGAATAAATTTTTGTTTTACACTTGTCAAAAAGTCACAAATATTTTCAAATTCAATTTCCATAGACGAACAAAATCTAACGAGAATTTAATTATGAAACGCAAAAAGGAGATTGGCTCGAAACGATAGTTTGCGTTTCAATACATTATTAGAGATTACATTTGAGAGATTAGATTCTCTTTGGGTTACATCTTTGTGACGATAGGAGAATAAATAAATATGAATGAAGCGCATAGGTTACACCAAGGAATAGGTCATCTTTTCCAAGGAGGTTTTAATGCTTACAATAATATTATCACAAGCCTTATTGCAATCAATTGATGGTAATATTAAAAAAAAATACGCATGCGTACATGTGCCTAGCTAAATTAAATATGGCGCAATTTTCGTAAAACTGAATTGAGTTGTTTTAGTTGTGAATACGAATAAAATTATGATTCATACTTTTTTCACTTTGTTCTTTTATTTAGTAGGTTCAGTCCCAATGTATGAGATTAGATTAAGTCGTGTATGAAACTGCACATGCAGCAGTTTCTTAGACTACTATTATCGTTCATTCAGATCGGGATAACGGACTAAGCGTGGCTTAGCCGGTTTTTAGTGTTTCGGAGCCAAAATATCATAATCATAATCACACTAATATTATAAAGGCGAAAGTTTGTGAGTGTGTATGTTTGTTACTTCTTCACGCAAAAACTACTGAACGGATCTGACTGAAATTTGGTAAATAGACAGATTAGGACCTGGATTAACACAAAGGCTACTTCTTTCCACGCTCGCGAGCCGCTTGCGGCTCACGCACTGCGCATCCTCGAGAAGTCATAGAAACCATTGCGTTGGAGAATCTTGGTAAGCCCGCTTTCATCTTCGGCATCATCGTCACTTACCATCAGGTGAGATGATGCCAAGGGCTTACCAATTGTGAATAATAAAATAAAAAAACGTGGTCCACGCGGGTGAAGCCGCGGGAAACAGCTAGTGTTTTATAAACGCGAAAGTTTGTAAGAATGTATAGATGTATGTTTGTTACTCTTTCACGCAAAAACTACTGAACTGATCTGGCTGAAATTTGGTAGGTAGACAGATTTGGACCTACATTAACACATAGGCTACTTTTTTCTACGCTCGCGAGCCGCTTTCGGCTCGCGCACTGCGCACCCTCGAGAAGTCATAGAAACGTCCACGCGGATGAAGCCGCGGGAAACAGCTAATAATGTTATAACTTCGCCATGCCCGTCCGTCCGTTCGTCTGTCTGTTCCTATGTTACAGTCAATTTTCTCTTCCATTATTAGACCTACAGTAATGAAATTTAGTTATAACTAACATAAAAAATATAATTATAAAAAACATCAAGATGAAATTTAGTAAACAGATGTGAAATTATGACTCAAAATTCAAAATGAAGTCAATATGTCAAAAGAAATGAGTAGAGCCTCCCATACATGTAAGAGGAGGATGAGTTTTTTTTACTGACCCCCTCGAGTGTGGTATCATTAGGACATACACAAAAGGGGAGGAAAGCAATATTCAACCAACAATAACAAAATGTCGTCACCATATCAGCCGAAATACTTTCACTGCTAGACAAAGGCCTCCCCTAAAGATTTCCACGATCACCGGTCCTGCGCTGTCCGCATCCAGCGGCTTTTCGCGACCTTCACCAGGAACTCGGTCCACCGTGTGGGAGGCCTCCTTACGCTACGTCTTCCGGTGCGCGGTCGACACTCGAGAACATGACTACCCTAACGGCTGCCTTCCCTTCGCGATCAAATCAGAAATGAGGAGATCCGTAGGAATTCCAAGGTAATAACTGTGAATAAAAAAAAAAATAAAAAAAACCGAGATAGCTCACAGAATCGCTAAATTTAAGTGACAGTAAGCAGGGCACATAGCTCGAAGAACAAAATGTCGTAAATGATAATTATATACTTTCTGAAATATCTCAGGTTACAAACGTAAAAAAATGTACATTAAATTTTAAATCTAAAGAAACTTAGAAACTATATTGATTACGACGTTGTGGCAAAGAGTATTTTTTGTTTCTATAGGTCTACATAATAACGAGACTTTTTAAGAGACTTGCGAAGGTATGTACGCCAATAAGATCCTATAGCCTGTGTAATTTATAAAAAAATAAGGTTTTTCTTTATTCTAATGGAATGGAGTCTCTTCTCTACCTTATAACTAAGTTCAGATTACTTTGCGTGTCTGATTGCAGTTGGCCTTGGCTTATAAGAATCCCGTGGCAAGGTCAAAACAAAGATAACTTTACTGCTGAGCCAATCTCATATTTATCGATGATTTTGACTTCATACTTATTACACAACTACGCCAGAAGAAAGGGAGTTTTTCGAGTGTGTGTATGTATGTATGTATGTATGTATATGTGTGTATGTTTTTCTTTGGCATGCTCTGCAGCCTAAACGTTTTGATGGATTTTAGTGTGCTAGATGTCGTTAGATTTCTTTGATCCCGTGTACATTTTTACTCGACTAGCCCAAAAAAAATATTGTGAAGCGTTCCACCAACATGAATGGACGACCATGACTGCTCTGTCAAGAGTGTACCGACGAAGAAGAGCCAAAAAAATATTTTTTTTCTTTTGTAGCTTAAACGGCTTGATGGATTTTGGAGTGCGCGATGTCGTTAGATTTGTTTGATCCTGTATACATTTTTACTCGACTAGCCAGAAAAATTGATTGTGAAGCTTTCCACCAACATGGATTGCCGACCTCGACCACTCTGTCAAGAGTGTACCGACGAAGATGAGCCAAAAAAACTGGTTTTTTTGGCATGCTCTGTAGCCTAAACGGCTTGATGGAAGTTGCAGTCCGAGATGTCGTTAGATTTGTTTGATCCCGTGTACATTTTTACTCGACTAGCCAAAAAAAAAATTATTGTGAAGCCTGCCACCAACATAGTTTGACGATCACGACCACTCTGTCAAGAGTGTACCGACGAAGAGGAGCCAAAAAAATAGATTATTTTTTCTTTGGCATGCAGTGTAGCCTAAACGTTTTGATGGATTTTGGAGTGCGAAGAGTCGTTAGATTCGTTTTAATCCCGTGAGTTATATAGGATAAAGTACTACCCGAGTGACCAAAAAAGAGAGCATAATTCCTAAAGTTATTTACATACTTCATTGGCTCAGCGACTCAAATAGGGTATTGCCCTTCGAAACCAAATCATGCCACTTTCTTCTGTCCTACACCACTTTGTGCCAATCAGCTCTTTGGAGGGCGCTCAGGTCTGGAGGCTTCAGACGAATAATGAAATTAAAGACCTGGTGTCTGAGCCCAATATCATGGGGGAAGCAAAGTCTGCTTTTATTTGCTGGCTTGGGCCACCCAGAGAGGTTGGAAGAGGACCGTGCTGCAAAGAGAGCGTACAAGGGACGTCTAACCGGAAACGCCCATTTGGACGCCCCAGGTACCACTGGAATGACTTTTTTATCCACACAATTAGTAAGTCCTTGGCATCATCTCACCAGGTGGTAAGTGGCGATGATGCCGAAGATGGAAGCTGGCTTACCAAGATTCCCCAACGCGATGGGGGACTGGCTATCTTATCTTCAAGCGGGAACACGTCAATGCCAGTTGCATTTATGTTTAGCGGAAAACTTAGATAAGATAAAAAATGCCCTTCCACCAACCAAACTGAGTCTAACAACGTTAGACTCCGCCGGGAATCGAACTCACGAACTCCTGATATTATTGACTTGACTATTACGCCACGGAGGCGGTTAAACTAAGTGCCGAAAGGACCCGAACGCCCCTCCAAAGATGGCTTTGACTAGCGTATTTTATTTATTCTTATCTGTTATTTTGACCCCTTTTGATCTGAAAGTTACAACTTATAAACTCACTGAATTCAACAACACTACGGTATCTGAATCATGTACAGAGGCCACCACATCAAGTTAGACACTCGTAGTGCAATTCGGATCCATATGCGAACGGCATAAGAACGGTACAAAGTACAAAGTTTAAGACACAGAACTCCAGACAAAACTGGGCTTTCAAAAAACTTTTCTTTGCTAAATAATAAAAAAAACAGAAAATTGCGAGTCGGATTAGCGCACGAAGGGTTCCGCAACATCGTACAATATTTTTTCAAGTTACAAAAATCAGGTTTCGTGTATGGGCCCTTTGATTTTTAAATTTATTTTACTCTTAATATTTGTTGTTATGGTGGCAATGGAAATATACACTCCGTGAAAATTTCAATTCTTGACCTATTACGGTACATGAAATACAGCCCGCTGACAGACAAACCGCCTAACTTACACTTCTTCCAGACAGACTTTTAACCACCTCTGTGGCGTAATGGTTAGTCCATTCTCTTCACACCAGGAGGTCGCGGGTTTGATTCTCGGTGGGGTCAACTTGTAAGACGCGGTTTGGTTGGTGGTAGGGCATTTTCTAAACCCGCCTGGCTAGCTACCACTATCTTATCTAAGTCTTTCCGTCAAACATCAGTGTTAACAACATTGATGTGTTCCGACTTGAATATAAGATAGGCAGTTCTCCATTGCGTTGGGGAATCTTGGTAAGCCCGCTTCCATCTTCGGCATCATCGTAAGTCATCTGGTAAGATGATACCAGAGGCTTACAATTGTAAATAAAAAAAAATAAAAAAATAAAAATTAAGATAAAAATACGAGTGTGCTTTAGACCACACGACTTAAATAAAACTTCTTTAGCTCCATCTATATGTATGAATTAAATACTAAGTCTTCAGAAAATAATCAAATCTCATATCATATGCAGGTATAGACAGTTTATGAAAAGAGTTTTATTATCCTCTGAAAATGATCATTTCTTTTTTTATCTTTTGTTTGTTTTGGCAACCGATATTGTTGCCTTGGCAACCGATATTGTTGGTAAATAAAAATAAATAGTATCTCTCTTTCTATCTTCACTAATTTATATATCCCTCTCAACTTCCGTTCGCCTCGCCCGAACACACTTCCGTAACGCTCTCGTCACGCATCCACCAGCTTACTCTCCAAGTCAAGCGTGCGTAAAGAAGTTTTACTTCAAAAAAGACGGACGAACGGACAGCGGAGGCTTAATAATAGAGTCACGTTGGCATCCTTTAGGTATGAAACCCTAAAACTGAGCGTCAAAATATTTTCTCAGGTCGCCATCATGATAAAAGTTCGTAAAGAAATACAATTTATTTGCTTACGTCTAGTAAGTGCGACAATTTCTGTTTCCCCAAAGAGATCGTATGCGTATTGAAAAGTTTGTCTATTGTGAGGAAACTTTCTACACTTAGCATATCATTTCGAGCAGTGAAATAACAATGAAATCGTAGTAACGTCCTTTTTGTGGCATGTAGGGCGGGTTGCGTTGTTTGTACCCTTTTGAATTCGTATAATAATGGTACAAGTAGGTATACAAGTATTCTGAGAAAGATACGGCTAGACCAAAGTATAGTATAGATAGACATTCCCTGCCGCTCTTTAGATTGCGACCTCAACCCCTCGTCGCCCAGATTGATACTGATTGGTTACAGTTTGGTTCTAGAACGTATGGGATTTCGCCTTGATTTTGTTTGCTCCGTCATTTGTTTTTAGAAATGTCATTTCACGACTATTTGTATGCAGTGTCCGGGGTGTGTCCATGTTGGAAAAGGTTACAACCTGAAAATTTTGTAGATTTTCTTATAATTGAAAACGCTAAACACGTTAAAAAAAACGATTTTCAACGCACAACTTTTTATTAATATAATTGGTTTTTGTTAATTTTCAAATAAATTACTGAACCGATTTTTATAAAATTTATATGAGACCAACTCGGAAGCATGCACTATCAAATAAAAGAAAAATCATGAAAATCGGTTCACAATTTGCGAAGATATCGCGCAACAGACACACCAAAAAAACGTACAGTTTGTAAACCTCCCCCTTTTTGGAAGTCGGTTGAAAACCAATTGATATCATCAACAGCCGAAAGATGTCCACTGCTAGACCCTTTAGAAAGTACTTTCAGTGAAAGAATTTAAAAATAAAAAACCGGCCAAGTGAGAGTCGGGAGGGATCTGTACCATCGTACAAGAAAAAAACACGCTTCTGTATTTAATTTTATTTTAATTATTCGTTATCATAGCAGCAGTAGAAATGCACAATGTGAAAATTTCTACTGTCTACGTATTATGGTTCATGAAATCATGAAATACATCTCGCTGACGGACAGATGGACGGACGGACGGACATCAGAGGCTTAGTCATAAGGTCCTTAGTAATCTAGATATATATAACTCAAAGGTGACTGACTGACTGACTGACATAGTGATCTATCAACGCACAGCTCAAACACACGGATCGGGTTGGCATGCAAGTAGATGTTATGACGTAGGCATCCGCTAAGAAAGGATTTTGGTAAATTCCCACGGGAACCGCAAAAATCGGGATCTGCGCGAGCGAAGCTGCAGGCATCCACTAGTTAGTATAAAGTTCATTTTCGTCTTAGATTCATGAAATATATCAAGTCTTTAATATTGTGCGCTATGCGCTACACGTTTACACAATCAATCAATCAAATATGCTTTATTGTACAATAACAAACATATAAACAGATAATAAGTAGTACAGAATACAAGTTAAACTTTGAACTTCAATCACTCAAAACCTATTTTATAAACAGTTGATTATCTGTATTTGTAGGATTCTACAGTCAAAAATGCTCTTAAATTAGATGATGATGAGTCAAAAAAGAACTCTTACAGTTTCGCCATGTCCGTCTGTCCGTCCATTCGTCCGTCCATCTGTCCGCGGTTTAACTCAAAGACTCTTAGTACTATAACACCAAAGTATATATATTAGTACTAACATACAGTATGGACACTCCCTGCCGCTCTCTAGATTGCGACCTCACCCCCTCGTCACCCAAATTGATACAGATTGTTTACAGTTTGGTTGTCGAACGTATAGGATTTCGGTGCCATTTTTTTGTTACGTCATTCTTTTTTTGAAATGTCATTTCTGGCCCGTTGTATGAAGTGTCCAGGGTGTGATAAAACTGTGATTTAGCATGGGTATAGATATTTATCACGCTGACGAAGTAGAAAAATAAAATATTGAAAAAAAATCGGTTACCTCCTCCACACGTATTTTTTTTTATCAACTATCCCATGGTGTGGAATGTCGTTGGATACTGGATAGGTCGTTCAAAAATATTGCAGATGTGTAAAAATCATCTTTTGATTCAGGGATGCATTAGCGGAATATTAAGCTTTAAAGTGCTACATACAAGCTGTATATTAGCTTGTCGTATTAGTTACTTAGTCTATTTGTATATCTGTTTGTTTGGGACAAATCTTGGAAGCTAAATTACAACCATTTCTCGGTTTCCGATTGAGCTGAAATTTTGCAAACACGTTAAATTTATAGAACAATGCATGGTTACAGGGTTAGCTAAGTGACGCCATTCTAAATCCAATATGGCGGAGTCCCGAAGACGGTGGCCCAGTTACTTTTTCATGCACCCCCATGATATGGGTATCAAATAAAAGGGTTTTCTGAGAATAACATGAAATGATTAAAATTATTTTCATTATAAGGCTTTTACCTAAAAAACGCTGTCCTCAGCCGCCGTCTATACAATTCGTAGTCTTTTGATATTTTGAAAATAAGAAGTTGTTTTTTAAAATTATTTATTTATCTCCAATTGGATAAGAAAAATCTATATCTGTATATTTTTCATTTCAAATAAACTTATATGCTGAGATATAACGGTCTAAATGAACACATATTATTACACAAATTTTCGTCTTCTTTCATGAATAAAATTAAAACTATTTATTTTACAATAATAACAAAAATATATTTGAGATCCCCATAACGACCCCTTTCATTTTATATATGACACAGTAAGGTTTGCTAAACTTTTTTTTTAATTTCCTAATTTTTCCCCCGAAAATGACCCTTATTTATAAAAAAAAATATTTACTTTGCACCTCTGTGTTTGGATCATTGGATTACACCATCCTACCAACTTTCACCTGATTTGGTCCAGTAGATTCAGACAAAATTGGCTGTGACAGACGGACGGACAGACGGACAGACGCACGAGTGATTCTAGCAGGGTTCCGTTTATTGTTGTTGTACGGAACCCTAAAAATAGCAAATTTCACTCGTTGATGACTGGCAAATGTGCAGAAAAAACCTAACTTGTAAGACTTAATAGTTTGTACTGAATTTTTAAAAATGAAATTTAATTTTAGACAAAACACGACTACGAGCTTATTCCTTCGAGATTTAAATCTCCTTACGAGTTATTACGCGTGACACAGCTACGTGTTTCATCGTAATGTATCTCATAACGCACGTATCACTTACACTGTCACATGGAGACAGCAGCCCCATTAGAAATTATGAATTAATAATGCTGCTGAGTCATGTATACCAGGGTTGCCTAGCAATGTCAGCAGCAAAAAGACAAATAAAAATATTTTTCGAAAAGCCCAAACCTTTCAGGTACAAGAATTTTATTATTTCGTATTCTTGAATGCGCATTTGATACCTATATCATAAGGGAGGGGTGAGAGAGGGGGGGAATAACTAATCCGCCATCTTTGAGAGTCCACCATATTGCATTAAGAATGACGTCACTTAACGAACCATGCATTGTTCTCTAAAATTAACATGTAGGTATGCAAAATGTCAGCTGAAGGCGAGTTATTGATTGGAACAGTTGTCTCTGTCTTTTTATTAACGTGTAAAGTGTAAAGAAAATAACTTCACTTTTTCAATGGTTTTTCGTTTCAATCAAAAACTACAATGAAAGTATATTATAATTATCCTAACAAATATTTTTATATATTTTTTAAAATTTTTACTTCAAAATATTAGTCATACTCGTAACTAGAGTTGAAAGTAACGGTGAAGACCTATCTTTGGGATTTTTTTCTATCGAGCTAAAACTGCTCAATCGTGTTTCTAAAAGCTTTTGACTTTAAGCAACATCATGAACAATGAGGGGTTTTTTGTTTCAACCTTGGGTTTTCTATCGTTTAGGAGTAATTGACGTCAAAAATAACGAAAATCTGTAATATTACCGCCTCAATTAGAAACCGGGAAGTGGTTCTAATTTAGCTTCCAAGATTTGTCCCAAACTAACAGACAAACAGACTAACTTACTAACACGGCAAGCTAACATGAAAATTGTAAAAACAAAATATACGCTGGTACAAAGTTGACTCTGACGCACGACTGGGCTTCGACTTTTTACTTCTGAGCGGCTAAGGCGTCAAGTACGTATTGTAATGGCAAAAAAATCTAGTTGAGATTTTGATGGGGAACGATTGTCTTACACAAATAGAGTCTAAATTAAACTGTCAAAAGCCAACTGACGTAACCTTTTATTAATTACTAGCTGTTTCCCGCAGCTTCACCCGCGTGGACAACGTGTCTATGACTTTGAAGCCAAGGGTCGTGGGTTCGACCCCACTCAGGGCAAACATTCGTGTAAACAGGTTTGTTTGCTCTGAGTCTGGGCACAGATGAGATACTAGTTACTTCGTAAGTCTCGATGTTGAATATCTATATATTAATGTATGTATTTAAAAGTATGTAAGTACGTTTATCAATCTGGTTCCCATAGTACGGGCACACCCTGGACACTTCATACAACGGGCCAGAAATGACATTTCAAAAAAGGAATGACGAAACGAACAAAACGGCGGCGAAATCCTATACGTTCGACAACCAAACTGTAAACAATCTATCAATCTGGGTGACGAGGGGGTGAGGTCGCAATCTAGAGAGCGGCAGGGAGTGTTCATACTGTATGTTAGTACTAATATACGAGTATATACTATGGTAATAGGGTCCCGTTTTTACCCTCTGAGTAGGGAACACTAAAAAGCATATTAATGTTTTTCCTGTAAATAATTTTCAAACTTGGATAAGATATACTGCATCAAAATAGACCAAGTGTGCTAGTAATTAACTGAAAGCATGAATGAAATACATATTTTCTCTTTATGATGAAAGTTACCATCGCCAGTTCTGCGAAAATTCCAACGTTTTCATTTAGTCGTGCGACGCGACCACGGTTCATAGCTGAACTGTGCAAATACTAGACAGAATTTAATTAAAAAGAACGTTTATGTGACGATATTCATTTAACATGTGCAGTATCGTGTGCCATTTTTAACCTATTTCAAAAAAGGAGGAGGTTTCTCAATTCGACCTTATATATATATATACTAGCTGTCCCGGCGAACTTCGTACCGCCTTACATTACATTACACTGCCCTACTCTACACTACCCTACACTACACTACCCTACCCTACCCTACACTACCCTACCCTACCCTACATACACTACACTACACTACCCTACCCTACCCTACACTACACTACCCTACCCTACACTACCCTACACTACTCTACACTACCCTACACTACACTACCCTACCCTACCCTACACTACCCTACCCTACACTACCCTACCCTACCCTACATACACTACACTACACTACCCTACACTACCCTACACTACACGACACTACACTACCCTACACTACACTACCCTACACTGCACTATCCTATCTCTCAAGTTGGATCGAACTGCACATGGTGTGCGAATTTTATTATAATCGGTTAAGTGGTTTAGGAGTCCATTGAGGACAAACATTGTGACACGAGATTTATATATATTAAGAATATATATATATACATATATTATGTGACTGTGTTCGCGGATAACTTTGTCGTTTATGAACCGATTTTGATGATTCTTTTTTTTTGTTAGAAAGGAGATATCCCAAGGGTGGTTCCATGATAAGGAAACCAGGATCTGATGATGGCATTCCAGAGAAAACGAGGGAACCCTTAGTTGCCTGTTTGAAGTCGGTTTTTTTTGTTCAAAATTACTAGGGGATATCAAATTATTTTTATCTTCGGTATTATTATCTATCACTTACCACCAAATGAGATGATGCCAAGGGCTAATCAAAATGAAATGTGATTTAAAAAAACTTTTCAAAATTCCCATCGATTTAGACAGTACAAAAATCTTGTGTGTGGGGTGTCACGTAGAAGTGACAAAGTCCGGGTGGTCTTAAGACTGTTGTCTAAAAATTTGGGGTTAGTGCACTATGGTGCACTAAAAGATGTGAAAGCTGTGAATGGAAGCTCCAGGACATCCAAAGGGAAATGGGTGATATTATCACACCTGCCTTGAGCGCCTTGTATATGGCCGGAATAGAAGGTAAAGATGAATATCCTTTATTGCACACCAAATATACAAAAATGAAAAACTTATTAAATAGCAAAATATACAATGATATGCAAAGGCGGACTTATCGCTTTAAGCGATTTCTTC
Organism: Coleophora flavipennella; assembly: GCA_947284805.1. Classification (NCBI taxonomy): domain Eukaryota; kingdom Metazoa; phylum Arthropoda; class Insecta; order Lepidoptera; family Coleophoridae; genus Coleophora; species Coleophora flavipennella. Next base: position 5,214,613 of record OX369287.1, on the reverse strand, counting down.
CATCCAACCTTTGGTGAATGGAGGAGACGAGAAAGTAAAACGATAGCGGGTAACGATAACGATAGCACCTTCTGAAATTGCGCCTCTTAGCAAAATATTCGGGTCCAACTTAGTAGCAGTTTTTCACGCTCAAGAGTTTTGAAATTTGCTCCTCAAGATCTAAAAGGGGTTATTACCGATTACAAATGAATTGGTACAACTGCCACAGTCTCTGTGTACAATTGTAACCTCCGTTGAGAAACTGATTTACAGCGTGTACTGTTGAGGGATCTTGATTAAATAGCGCACCAAGAAATATATCTGGTGTTTAAGCGGGCAATACTCACTACTATAATATTAATATAAAGTCTTCAAGTCGAGAGTGAATAGGCATTATTTGAGCTTGCGTGTTACATCCTCGGCTGCATCGGCACTTACCATCAGGTGAGGTGCAGCCAAACGCATTCAAATTTTTAATTTAAAAAAAACTAAAAATCAGCTGGTACGAATTTGAAATGATCACATCCTTAACGAGATTTAGGGAAAGGCTTCATCATACATCCATTAACTTAATATACCCTTACAGTTTTGCCATAATCCGTCTGTGTCTGTTAGTCCATCACGGGAGATTTATTTCAAAAACGTTAGTTAAATGATATTAACAGCTGTATAGCTGAAGTTTAGTACAGTGGTTGGTTGGTTTAGTTCAGTTTGGTTGAATTGAAATATTTATTTTTAACACTGGTTACACTTACACGGCATCCCCCTCATCCTGAAAAACTTGCCGTTCCAGTTCCAGCACGTGCAGTATCCTGTGAGCGTTCGTCGCCGCACTACATTGGTTCCATTTGAGACACCATAGAAGTCATCTCGCACCTACGAACGTTATAGCTTATAACGATACCTTGTATCAAAATGTTTGCCACTTCATTTCACCCCGCACGCGCCGCACTGTAGTGCATTGGTTCCATTTGAGACAGCATTGAAGTCATTTCAGTTCTTATAGATTCACCTCAACACAAATTTTAGTTCACATTTTGACCTTTTGCGCTGTAACTCACACCCGAGGGAAAAAAAACTTTTTTAAAACTAAATTACGAACGATTTGGAAATTGGTTGATGTTTGACTGACGTTTATTTCATCAAAGTACTTTGTACATTGCTTGGGCCTTAATCTACGCCAGACGCTATCTATGTACTTTTAGTCGCCACAGCATATATGCTTAGTACGCAGTCTTTAAACTGGTTCTACATGACCTTTCTTTGCAATTTGTTTAGGTACCTTACATTTAATTAATACAGCTCGTTCCTGTTTTCAAATTAACCAGTTTAAAAGGTCCCTGCGCGCACCAAAACCATTGTCCCCTGAACCAAAATCCTCCTTACATTGATACCAATGGCTTATTTTATTTTGCCATGCAAACTTTTTTTTTAGGTTTCCGTACATGGAACGGGGACCCTATTACTAAGCCTGCGCTGTTTGTCCGTCTGTCTGTCAGTCAGCGGGCTGTATTTCATGAACAGTAATAGGTAGAAAGTTGAAATTTTCACAGAATATGTATTTCTGTTGCCGCCATAACAACAAATACAAAAAATTTGAAAAAAAAGGGGGGACAATATACGTTAGTTTTATAGGTCTTTAAATGTATTTTCGATTAAGTCACATAGAACCGCGAAACATAGTGTGATTGTAGTATTAAACAATATATAATAAAAATCGACTTAGTGTGAGTCCTACTTGCGGTAAGGAGTCCGAACTGGTTGACAACAAAAGCACATTTTTGTCGTTCGCGTTGATGTCTTTTGTTTGTAATGTGAATAGGTATCATTGCCATCATACTAAATAGTTGCGTGGAGAACCCTCGGAGTGCTAGTCCGACTAGCTCTTGGCCGGTTTTTTTTTCTAGTACATGTATCGTCTTCGTCATCCTGGAATATTGACATTAAAACTCTCACAAAAATGACAGGATAAAGTGGAGTATACCTATTTACCTCTTAAGCCAAGTCGTAAGCCTATTACGTACTTAGCGGCAGTTGGATGTTTTAAAATCCTTAACAATGGAAGCTTTTGCCCTAGTTCAGCCTAGGTTTTTAAGACAAAAAAACTTGTTGAAAAGGTTTTACCGTGTTTTTAAGGCTTTAAGATGACTCAATCCGCGCTTGTTGATACGTGTTAAAATAATATCAAACGTAAGTCTATTCATTTCAATGCGGGCTTCAACGCGGCTGTTACGTTGAAATCGAACGCCCAATTTTCGATTTTTACATGTTTTTTTTTACTTTTCTTCACTTTCAAAAAAGTTTAAGAAAAATGTTTTCAATTAAAATGAAAGGTGTTAAAGGCGCCGATTTTTATGTGTTGGTTTCATTCAACATTAACTATTTGTTTTCGAGAAATTTTGCAATTGATGCCAAAAACAGGCTCTACAGTAGGTATATTTTTTTACATCAAAAGTTGTAATATTTTTAAAATTGTATTCAATTTAATCGGTTTTTTATTACTTTTAGTATTTTATGTTTTTTTCCATAGTGATATCTTTACATAGTCTTTTAATAATTTTAATTGAATATTGTCATTTGACCCATCTTAAGGCCTTAAGCAAAAGACGTAATTACTCTTAGAACGTTCAGTTTACCCCTGATAAACTAAAATATACAGGGTGTAACAAAATTGGTGTAGGACCCGTGAAATGGGGATTCTACTCACCATACTGAACAACTTTCCCCAAGAAACCCATTGTCAATTCTCAAAAAAAAAATTTGATCCTCCATACAAAAATGCACAAAATTGGTCGATCAGCTGATCGATTTGTATGAAGAGTTCAAAACTTTTCTTGCGATTTCAGCAAAGTCATAGAATAAAAGTTGTTCAGTGTGATGAGTAGAAGCCCCAGTTAACGGGACCTACACTAACTTTGTTACATGCTGTATAAGAAAGGAATAGATTAAAATTTCACCTCCAGACAGTGTGTAAAAAACCCCTTTTCATGTCCACTGGGTACTTAATGGGTTTTGTTATTTTAATAATTCATTATACATTGTACAGCCACGCTATTCATACTTTCTCGCGAAGCCTTCACCGTCTGGCGTAGTCAGGAATACACCAAACAACTATAAACAATTACTCTTACCTAGTAGCAATAAAAATAATTTGATGAATATTTTAATAAATAATTTGATTTTGTACGGGAGGTAGCTTATTCAGATTTTTCTGGAATAATTAACTACTTTACTACGAATAATTAGGCCTTATTAAGTCCTTGTTATTAACGAAGTTTTATTAAAATTGTTAGAGAAATTTTTGATTGAAGGAAAGAATGACCTGGATTGTTATAAGTTATTATTCCGATTTTTTTCGAAATAACAAACTAAAGTATATATTAAGGCTATATAAAGTTATGGAAACGTACCTAATCATCTAAATCGTTAGAGCCATTTTTGAAAAAAATATGTAGTGACCCTAAAACCCTAAAAAATCAAGATAGGAAAATTTGAAGAAAACCACTGGATATAAAAAGAATATTACCCTAACCAAAATTTTACCCAAATTTGCCCGGTATTTTGGAAACTAGAGCACCGGGTGGACATACAGACACACACACACACACATACACACACATTTTCTTTTTTTTACTCTTAATAGAGGCACTAATATGTAAGACAATCAGTCCCCATCAAAATCTCACCTTTGATTTTTTTGCCATCACAATACCTTCTTCACTCCTCCGTCTCTCGAAAGTTAAAAGTTGCAAAAATAAAGTAACATTAAAATACAACTGATTAAGTAGTACGCAACCGCTAATTATCATTATAATAGAAAAATTACTAATGTTAAGCGATTAGAAACCCCAAAAAAGGTAATTTCCATACAAATTGATAATTTTAGACGCTCATGCGAGAAGGTGTGTTTCTTCAAGGGGAGTCCAGTTTAATTCCTATTGGAGTAGACTGCCAATCAATTAAAGCACTTCTTTGATTTTCTTCACACTTTGTTTTCGTGATTTTTGCGCAGGGATAGTTGACGAGATGGGAAGTGACATTGACTAGCATTACCTTGGAAAAATAGCACTAGCTCGATACCTGGGCCCTGGAAAAACTATCTTTTGTTTGTCGTTTTAACCTTGCAACGGAGCAACGGATTGACGTAATATTTTGCACGGAGATTTTTGAGGGGTCGGAATCAATGTAGATTAGTAATAAGTTAAAGAAAAACCTAAAACCGTTTAGGTACAAGCTTTCATATCGACGGTTAAGAATCAAATACTGCTATCTGACATTTTGGTGATTTTGAGATTTTGATGGGACCGGATTTAGCAGATTTTGCTGCATAGGTTGGCAAAGACTGACTTTCGATTTGATGAATATTTAGAGAGATATTAAATGATATTAAAAACTGCTAAATGTATGACCATAAAAAAACAAGGAAATATTCTGCTATGATCTGCTATCATACTAATGGCAAAAAGTGACTATCTTCTTTTACATGAATTTTACTGCCTTAATCTGTTATCTTACTAATAAAAACGACCACCTTCTTTTACTTGATTTTTTCTGTTATAATCTGCTATCTTACTAATAACAAAATCAACCCTCTTCTTTTACTCATTTTTTTCAGCTATAATCTGCTATCTTACTAATAACAAAAATGACAATCTTCTTTTACTTCAATTTTTCTGCTATTACTAATACGCTACGTTTTCCGGTGCGCGGTCGCCACTCGAGAACTTTACTGCCCCATCGGCCATCTGTTCTACGAGCTACGTGCCCTGCCCACTGCCACTTTAGTTTAGCGATTCTGTGAGCTATGTCGGTTACTTTAGTTCTCCTGCGGATCTCCTCGTTTCTGATTCGATCACGCAGAGAAACTCCGAGCATAGAACGCTCCATTGCCCTTTGGGTGACCTTGAGCCTTCTTATGAAGCCCATAGTAAGCTACCATGTCTCAGTTCCGTAAGTCATCACTGGCAACACACACTGGTCAAAGACCTTAGTCTTGAGACACTGCGGTATTTGGGACGTGAAGATATTGCGAAGCTTCCCGAACGCTGCCTAGCCGAGTTGGATTCGTCGATTGATCTCTTTCTTGAAGTTAAAACTACCTAGCTGGACTGTTTGTCCCAGGTATACATATTCGTCAACAACTTCCAGTGCAGTCTCCAACCTTTAGAGGAGTGAGTGCGACACGGACATTTAACATTATTTTCGTCTTGTCCATGTTCATTTTAAGACCCACTTGTTGAGAGACTTTACTGAGGCCATCGATCATTGTGCTTAGGTCTTCCATAGTCTCAGCCATGACCACGATATCATCAGCGAATCGGAGGTGGGATATGTACTCGCCGTTGATATTGATGCCGAGTCCACCCCAGTCCAGAAGCTTAAAAACATCTTCCAGGGCGGCGGTGAACAGTTTCGGAGATATAACGTCTCCCTGTCTCACCCCTCGCTGCAACTGGATAGGTTTCGAGTTCTGGTCCTGGAGGCGAACCGACATGGTGGCGTTTTCATACAGACACTTCAACATCTCGATGTATCGATGGTCACTTTGGCACCGCTGGAGAGACTGCAGCACAGCCCAGGTTTCGACTGAATCAAAGGCTTTCTCATAGTCCACAAACGCTAAGCATAGTGGCTGATTGTACTCTTCGGTCTTCTGTATAATCTGCCGCAGCGTATTAATGTGGTCTATGGTACTAAAGCCTTTTCTGAAACCGGCTTGTTCGGGAGGCTGGAAGTCGTCAAACCTGCGTGCGAGACGATTCGTACTGACTCTCGAAAACAGCTTGTAGACATGGCTCAGAAGTGAGATGGGTCTGTAGTTCTTCAGCAGGGTGTTGTCACCCTTTTTGAAGAAAAGCACGACCACACTTCTGTGCCATGCCTTAGGCGTTTGTCCCTCGAGTATAACAGAATTAAATAACTTCTGAAGAGCTTTTAGTACCGGTGATCCACCTGCTTTCAGAAGTTCAGCCGTAATTCCATCATCACCCGGTGCCTTGTTGTTCTTGAGCTGTTTGAGAGCCATTCTAATCTCGTACAGGCTGACGTCCGGGATATCTTCGGTATAGTGTCGGGTTAGTCTGGCTCTTGGGTCTTCAGCCAGATCGCTGACAGGCAAACGTGTGGTCTTGTACAATTGTCCATAGAACTTCTCAACTTCTTCCAGCAACTCAGTCTTAGACGATATGGTCCTACCATCATCTGCCTCAGTCTTCAGCTTGGTCAGTTGGCTTTGTCCAACAGACAGATCTCTCGCGAACACTTTTGAGCCTTTGTTGTGCTCAATCGCCTCTTTAATACAATTTGTATTATATTGGCGTAAATCGCGAGTTAGGGACTTAGAGATCTGCCTGTTTAGTTGCCGATACTGTGTAGCGTCTTCAGAGGACTGCAAAACCAATCTACGTCTTTCTTCCATGAGGTTGCTGGTGAAGTCGGAGATTTTTTTGGTACTGCTTGAACGGCGAGTTTTAATAATCTTAGACCCGACTGTTTGAACAATTTCCACGAACCTGTTATTATAATCGTCCACATTCTCGCAGTCTCCTAGGCATTGGAAACGATTGTGCAACTCGAGCTGAAAGCTCTCGGGGTTTTGGAGCTGGATGGGCGCCGGTCGGAGCGTAGACTTCATCAGTCGACATCTTTCTAACTTGGTCTTTAGATGCAATGTGCCTCTGACCATCCGGTGATCGCTTCCTGTTTTGACTGAATTGATCAGGAGGCATCATTGAGTATTTGCCTCCTTGTCGACAAGATGAAGTCAATCTCGTTTTTTGTTACGCCATTGGAATGCAACCATGTCCACTTCCGCTCTTTTGACTTTTTAAAGAAGGAGTACATCATAAAGAGGCTCTCCTTCTCCATAAAGTCGGCCAGCATCTGGCCACGTGAATTTCTTACTCCATATCCAAATTGCCCCACTCTCAGCTCACCATCGCTTCGTTTGCCCAGTTTCGCGTTAAAGTCCCCCATAAAAACGGTATAATGGGTCCTGGTGCTATGTAAGGCTGTAGAGATGTCCTCATACACAGTCGGCGCGTATACCTGTATGACCTCCATCGAATACCGTTTGGTGATTCTGAGTATAAGGTATGCTACCCTTGTCGAAACTCTCAGGATTTGGTCCACATTGTTAATCAGGGACTTGTGGACGAGAAACCCGACACCACCCTGGGACTGTTGGTTGCCCTCCCGAGAATAGAGAGGTTTCCGGATTTAAGGATCATGGTGTCCTCTCCCTCTCTTCGGACCTCACATAAACCTACGATATCCCACCGTAACCTGCTCAATACTTCTTCGAGTTCTGTAAGTTTCTCGTCAGTCCGCAGTGTACGCGTGTTGTAAGTTGCCAGGGCCAAAGGTCTTTGGGTTTGGTAGCCTGGCATCTGCCGGGGATTCTTCGCACCCCCCATGACTGCTACCGGAGCTAGGAATAGCGGGGCCGCCGGGGACTAGGGGCCGTTTTCTGGGTGTGGATTTCATAGGGGGGTTTTGCCGTAATCGCTACGCTTGGCAGGCGAGTTGGCGATCGCAGTTTGATTGCAGGTGTGTTGCAATGCACGGAAAGACTCTGCTGCCCATCCTCCGGTTTTTAGTCCCTTAGTCGCCTCTTACGACACACATTGAAAGAGATAGGATGGTCCTATTCTTAGCCGGGAACCATACGGGTGTACTTACCAAAACAGAAACACGGTGTTAGCCAACGCACTGTTGAATTTCAGCACTAAATACAATGTGTTAATTACACAAAAATTCTTAGAGCCTGGTCACACTCAAATGGAATGTGACTCGGTTCACAGTGCTATTTAACGGAAAACAAAAAACAAGGAAATTTACCTACCCAGCGACTACGTCAAGCTAACCAGAAAAGCGCGTAAAAAGAACCCATATGAAACCATTTGCATAAATTTTAACTTGATAAAAGACTACGCAGACATTAAAACGCATGTGTACAAAAGTGTCCGCCCTGGTAAAAACGCAGGGGACCCTCAGGTTGTGGATATAAGACAGATAATGTACGAACCTGAAAATATTATCAAAGTCAAACTAAATCACGATGATGTTTGGATAAACTTACCACAAAGGCCAAAAGCTTCGACAAAGCAATCTTCATCAAAAGCTTATAGACCACTACACCAAAACAAACTGCCTATAAATAAAACAAAATATAACCACCTTCAACAGCTAAAGTCAGTATTGCCTCAAGATTGTCACGGTTTCTACTATTTTTTACCCTACACTGATTAAAAACTTACATTTAAATAATTATAAAACCTATTTGATTATATTGTAAATTTATTTTTCTTTGTACAGCTCAACAGAACTGTAGGGAACTTAATTTTGGTAAATAAAAACACGAGTACAGGTGGACAAAAACTGACGTTTGTGCTTTAAAAAAGGTGATTTTAACAGATTTTAATTCCAAATTATTTTTGTGGCTTTTCTCCTTTTTATTGAAAAAGAAAAATTGATGGATACACCGTATCCACAATGCCATATAGATAAATGATCTGAGTACAAATTTAGTTTTAGCGGTTTGTGCCCAGAATTGACTCAATAAAGACAGATTTTTCTTTCTTTTTCATGTTTGCTGATTATTTGACTGCAATTTGTGTTCCCTTTTCTTAATTTAAGATATGTTTGAGTATCGTTTCATTTGTGTGTCATCTTTATAAATAAAAGAGTACTTATGATTGAAAAAGTTTTATTAGCAAACCTGGCATCTGCAACAAAATTGTACATAATTCACTAAAGTCCAAGAAATAAAGGTGCTATCTACCATCAAAAACCTGCTATCTGCATCAAAATGGTACAGATTTCACTAAACCTGAAATCAAAATGTGCTATCTCCCAAAAATCCAACTAACCTTTACATTAAATAAAAATGCTTATCAACATTGAAAAAATAGTTAATTTTTATGTATAATGCCATAATTGGATTTTAAGATTTAATAAATATAAAAAAAATAAACGTTTTTTTCGTCTCCTGTAAAATTGACTTTTTGAAAATAACACTATTTGATTCTTAACCGTCGATATGAAAAGAGTTTTTATGCTCCAAAGCCAGATGCTCACGGCACGTTTCCAAATTTAAAAAAAAGACGGGCACAGTATTTACTGCGAATCCACCTAGTCATCATCATATCAGCCGAAAATCGTCCACTGCTGGACAAAGGCTTCTCCCAAGGATTTCCACGACGACCGTTCCTGCGCTGCTCGCATCCATCGGCTTCCCGCGATCTTCGCCAGGTCGTCGGTCCTCCGCGTGGGAGGCCTGCCTACGCTACGTTTTCCGGTGCGCGGTCGCCACTCGAGAACTTTACTACCCCATCGATCATTTGTTCTACGAGCTATGTGCCCTGCCCACTGCCAGTTTAGCGATTCTGTGAACTATGTCGGTTACTTTAGTTCTCCTGCGGATCTTCTCGTTTCTGATTCTATCACGCAGAGAAATTTCGAGCATAGCACGCTCCATTGCCCTTTGGGTGTCCACGCCAATAAAACCACAGGAAAAGCATTTCTTAATTTCAACCATTTATAATTATACATATGTTAACAATTCTTATAATAGTTTTAATTTGTTCCAGAATCCTAGTACGAGCCATAAGCTACACCGTCCACGGGCTGATCCCGGCGTCTTGCGTATTTGCCGACCGTTACAACAGGGAGGAAGTCGTGAGGTCCTTAGGAAAGGAGGTCAACATCAACCCACCCCTCATGCTTGGCCAGCTGCCCGACACACCCGAAGAACTGCTGAAACTGGATCAGGTAAGATGTGTGCAAAGAAACATGCAGCTTCTTTCATATCACGCTACTAGCTAGCCTAAGGAGGTCAACATCAGCCCACCGGTAAAGCAAGGCCAGATCCCCGACACACCTGATGTTCTGCTGAAGTTTGATCAGGTAAGGGTGTACAAAAGAACCTGCAGCTTTACTCCACTTTTGCCATCGACCGTTAATACAAGGATTAAGTCGTGAGGTTTATAGAAAAGGAGATCAACATCAACTCATTCCTCATAATAGGCCAGCTGCCCGACACACTCGCAGAACTGCTGAAACTGTATCAGGTAAGAGATGTGCAAAGGAACCAACAGTTTTACTCCACTATTGCACCGAGCGGTAATACAGGGAGGAAGTCGTGAGGTCTTGAAGGAAGGAGGTTAACATCAACCCACCCTTCATATAAGGTCAGCTGCCCGATACACACAAAGAACTGCTGAAACTGGATCAGGCAAGAACACGCAAATTATGTAAATATATCGGTTTTAGAAATGCCGACTCAACTAAATAATGTAAGTCATCATCATCATCATATCAGCCGAAAAACGTCCACTGCTGGACAAAGGCCTCCCCCAAGGTTTTCCACGACGACCGGGCCTGCGCTGCCAACATCGATCAAGTGATTTATTGCGCGTCGATATAAATGTCGACAAAAGTTACATAAAATAAAGCTTATAATCGCGCGCTGCGATTTGGCTGTTACGGCCTCCACGCAGCGCGAAAATAAACACAAAATAATACTTGGTTTTTTAAAATTTTTCAAAGCGTTACCGATTTTAAAAATTAGAAATTAATTAAAAATCAATTTGAGCATTAGCAAAGTATATTAATATATCAGTGTGGAACCTCCCTGCCGCTCTCTTGATTCCGGCCTCACCCCCTCGTGACCCAGATTGATACAGATTGGTTATAGTTTGGTTCTTTAACGTATAGGATTTCGCCCTCATTTTGTTTGCTCCGTCATTTGTTTTCAGAAATGTCATTTCACGACCGACCGTTGTATGCAGTGACCGGGGTGTGGCTTTAGTCTCCGTTGTAACTTGAGTGTTTTACTATTTAAGCTCGCTTGTTACATCCTCGGCTGCATCGGTACTTACCATCATGTGAGGTGCAGGCAAACACACTCAAATTTTAAAAAAAAACTTATTTAAGTCTTTGTTTAGTTGTGTTTAAATTTACTACGATGAAAAGTTATTACAAACATCGATATGTGTCTTCTCAATATATCTGCAAAGATTGGATTCAATCTGGCGTGTAGTTTTTGTATTAAAGCGGAACTACGTTTGTATGGGAACTCGAGCATCCTGGGGTCCCTTAAGAACCAATTTCACAATATTTATTTTTTGGTGGTAAAACGACTACTTACAATAATGTTTGTCACGTCCCAAATAGCTACTTACTTACCTTCCTAATATTATTACATCGATTCTGCTAAAAGGAAACATGAAAAATGGCGACGTGTAAAAATAAATCTATAGTGAGCACAACGGCAGATCTCATGGACGACCAAAGGCTGATAGTAACAGGAGCAGACAGGCTGTCACGCGGGCGGATCTACAGTGTATTGAATTGAACGGTCCCATGGCAGAAATACACCTCAATACCGACATTTTTGCCGAGCCATTTACGTCAAACTGTACTTTATTTATTTACCCAGAGTTTTTTTTTGATGGATGTTGTTTTCTTTTTGATATGATTTGTGTATTCCGAGTTTAGTGTTAGTTTAGTGTAATTAAGTATACAGGGTTTCTCAAGAAAGAGTGATAAGACGCCACCAGTTATCAAATGCTATCGGCCTTACCCCCATGTCCCTAAGGTAAGTGAAACTCCTAGATTTTTGAAATATTATTCGTATTTAGTTTTCAGTTTTTGTACAAAAAAAACGTGTTTTCTGAACTCAGTCGTAAAACGTCAGTTTGTAAAAAAAATCTCGTTTAATAGGAATAATAAGCCAGCCCAATAGAAAAAAAAATCAGCCAGGTGCAAGTCGGACTTGCGCTTCGAGAGTTTATCAAGTACAAAAAATCATTTCAAACAAAATACATCAACGCGAGCGACTGGATAGTAATAATAATAATTCTTTATTTCAGGCAAAAAATATACACAACAAATTAAATAAAATTAAAATAAATAATAATTTAAATATAATATTTTCGTTGTACTATTTAGTGCGAATACGACTCACACTCGGCCGCTTTTTATTATTTGTTGTTATATTTCAGGATTCTAACGATAGTCATACCAACAAGGAAGGGTACCCAACTGTCCGACTCCGATTTGATTTATTTTGATATATGTTATAGAGTAGTCTAAAATAACGGACACGTATTTTTTTTTAGCTGCCAAACTCAACCTGTTAGGAGAAAATGGCCTTCAAGGTGGTACTGAAAATTGACCAAACCTTCTAATTTCTGAGAAGAGATTTGTTCAAAAAATTGATAATTAATTACTGGTTTCGTTATATGTTGGAAAACATGAATAAATAATGAGGACGTGTTTTGTCATTTCACCACAAACTCATTTTTTGTATAATTTTTTTTTTATATAAATAAATAGTTTGTATACAAAAAAAAAAGTTTTTACGATACCTACAGTAAAACCCTAAAACTTTTTTGGTATGGTGACCTCCCCCCTCCCTTCCCCTTGTTTGTTCCTAAAATAAAACATATTTTGAGATAATTTCCATAATGGTTCAAAAAAATTAAGTCATTTAAAGACGGATAGATAATTAGGGTCCCGTTACCTGATACGGAACTCTACCTGGGTATTACATTTTTAAAATGTTCCAATAAGCCATAAAAAAATGGTTCATTCCCCCTTTACATGTTTAAAATGCAACATAAAAAATAATATTATCATTTATTCAAAACAAGATTTTTGTACTAAATTTCATGCCATTCGGTAAAAAAAAATAAAGTTGGGGTTATGTCTGTGTGTGATGGTCGGACGGACGGATGGACGGACAGAACGTTTTTATAAGGTTTCCTCGTAGAGTCTTAAACGTTCCTCGTAACCCTAGACTCAATTCTTTAGTTTTAATTTCCGTAGTAACTAAAACTAAAGAACCGAGTTTAAGGCATTATGAGCTACAGTGATACGAGCAGGTTACTGAAAAACATTACAATTAATTTTAACCGCTTCCGTAGCTCAGAGGCAAAGTTCACTGGCTTTACACAGGAGGTCGCGGGTTCGATTCCCGGCGGGGTCATTTGTAAGACTCGGTTTGGTTGGTGGTAGGGCATTTTCTAAGCCCGCCTGGCTAGCTACCACCATCTTATCTAAGTCTTGCCGCCAAATATCAATGTTGATATCATTGGTGTGTTCCGGCATGAAGATAAGATAGCCAGTTCCCCATTGCGTTGGGGAATCTTGGTAAGCCCGCTTCCATCTTCGGCAACATCGTCACTTACCACCAGGTGAGATGTTGTCAAGGGTTTACCAATTGTGCATAAAAAAAAATAAAAATAAAAGTTTTTTTAGCATATTCTTTTAGATCTATTTCGTAGGATAAAAATTTCTTTCTTTCATCATCACCAAAAGACATTAACTGGCGCGCAATATTTTTTTATTACTATTCAGCGCGAATACGACTCACACTTGGCCGGTTTTTTATTATTTGTTGTTATATTTCAGGATGCTAACGATACTAATACCAAGTTTCATGATTTGTATTTATTACCGTTTTTACGATACGTACAGTAAAAACCTGAAAACGTTTGTGGTATGGCGACCTCCCCTCTCCCCCATCCCCCGTCCCCCTTATTTTTTCCTAAAATAAAACATATTCTGACATAATTTCAGCTGGCCAACCCTAATGGTTCAAAATATTTAGTCATTTAAAGAAGGCTAGATAATTAGGGTCCCGTTACCTGATACGGAACTCTAACTGGGTATTACATTTTCAAAATGTTCCAATAAGTCATAAAAAAATGGTTCATTCCCCTTTTACATTTTTAAAAGCCAACATAAAAAAAAATATACAGTCTAACATAGAACCTCCTTCTTTTTTGAAGTCGTTTAAGAGAATACTATCATTTATTCAAAACTAGATTTTGTGCTAAATTTAATGCCATTCGGTTCAAAAATGTAAAGTTATGGAGTTATGTCTGTTTGTGACAGTCGGACGGACGGACGGACAGAACGTTTTATAAGGTTTCCTCGTAGGGTCTTAAACGTTTCTCGTAACCTTAAACTCAGTTCTTTAGTTCTGGTTTCCGTAGGAACTAAAACTAAAGAACCGAGGTTAAGGCATTATGAGCTGCAGTTATAGGAACAGGTTACTGAAAAATACATATTACTAGGTTTTTTTTAACATATTCTTTTAGATCTGTTTCGTATGATAAAAATTGCTTCCTTTCACCTACCTACCAAAAACAAGCAATGATAATAAACAAACAAACCGCTTAATTGTCTAACGAAGCTTTCCATTCTACCCTACAATTGGATTAGCCCTCTCATTACAGACTAGTCTGGATAGGTAATCGTGTTAGAAAACCGGAAAGGACCAGTACACTGATTGCATTATCACAAAGAATGCACACAACTATTGAGAAATGAGATTGTTTGTTGCAATCCAATATATTGGCCAAGTAAATATGACAAGCGTTCAGATAAAGAACTAACGTTTTGTTCTTCCGCAGCGCGATGTTTTGAACGGAACATTGTTCGAAAACATAAAAAAGGGGCGTGGCCTAAATGTTTTGTGCAGCAAATACACTTGAACGTGTTTGCCTGAGTTTGTGGAAAACATCCCTCGCGTTCGTCTGCGGGCGGGAGAAATCGTTCATTTTATGTTCGATTTTGTTGCAGGAAGACGTATCGCTCCGAATAATTCGAAGTATTTTGATGTGATTACTGGACATTACCAAAGTCGCAGCAGACGGAAAATGGTTCAATTCAATTCAATTCAATATATTTATTCAAAATAGGTGCAAATTACACTCTTTCTGATAGTCATAAAATAATAATAACAATTTCATTTGTGAAGAATCAAGAAATAAACAATAATTAGTTAATAACATCAAAAAAAAATCCTTGACCAGAATATGTCATTAGAACATGAAAACAATATGACACGAAAAGTTATATATATGTACATAAAAATCATTGAAAGCATTTAACAAGAGTAGGCCAGTTCCCACGGACAGCACCCGGCCACGAGTATAACGCGAGAGTCAGCCATCGCTCCCATCAACCATATTTGAGGGAAAGGAACGACCTGGCTCCCGATGCGCCTTGCGGTTTGAACATACATTGTTCAAGAACAATGTTCTGATCAAAGCATGGCGCAGCGATCACGCCTCGCGTGTTGTTTGAATTTGACGTAGTCGCAAAGAATGATCAAAATTAGAAGGTCGTGCAGGTACAGATAAAATTACAGTTGTCAAAATTGTACCAATTTATAGAATGGTAAAAGTGTAAATTGAAGGAATAAACTTTTATCTAGGTTTTAAATTTGAGTTAAGAGATCTTCTAAAACCCCTCCGGGGGTCCAGCAAAGTCACCACCCCCTACATGTAACTAGTGAACTTAAACTCATATAATATTACGTTTCTGGAATCAAAATGGCCAAAAACAGAACCTTTATAATTTAGTCATACCCGACCGTGCGTCCGTCCGTCTGTCCGTATCTTACAGTCATGAAATTTAGAACACAGATATAAACTTGTGACCCGAAATGGAAAATAAAGTGATTCTAAACCTAAAAAACCGGCCAAGTGCGAGTTGAACTCGCGTGGAGAGGGTTCCGTACAATGCTAAAGTCAAATAAAAAATATCACATTTGAAATCCTTACAGTAAGGCGCGAGTTAACTACTACTAGCGCTGTCTAGTGGTGTTTTAGTAAATTATTTTCCGTAAGTGAACGTATTATATTGAGTTTAACACTTTATTTCCAATTGACAGAACTCTTAAAGGTTTTCCTGTGATCTACAAGCAATTAACTATATTTTTTATTATTTTTTTCAAACTTTTAGGCTCAGTAGTTTTGTCAGGGGGTAATGGTAAATTTTTGACTTCTTTTATAAATAAAATCAAAACTATTTATTTTACAATAATAAAAACGAAGGCCTAATCGCCCTGATTCAGGGTAGGCTCGAGCCCCTCGGTGGGGACGTATATGAGCTGTAATGATGATGATGAATAAAAACGAGCCCTTTCATTTGATATATGACACAGTAAGGTTTGCAAAACTTTTTTAGTTTCCTAATTTTTCCCCTGAAAATGACCCTTATTTAAAAAATATATTTATTTACTTTGCACATCTGTGTTTGGGTCATAGGGTTACACCATCCTACCAAATTTCACCTGATTTGGTCTAGTAGATTCAGAGCAAATTGGCTGTGACAGACGGACGGACGGACAGACAGACAGACGCACGAGTGATCCTATATGGGTTCGGTTTTTTTTTACGAAACCCTAAATAATGTTCTAAGGGGATGAATTTATTTTTGAGAGTATAACGAGCGGGGTATCATAAAAAGTGAATGTAAGGTTGTTTTGAACACTTTTTCTAATTAAATAAATATGATTAAATATATTTTTAACTTGGGAGGATATCCCTCTAACTTTTTGCTAAATTTTCGGATTTAAAATTCGCTAAAATAAACAAACGAACGTGATACTGGCCTTAAAAAAAATAAAAAACTTTTTTACCACCCCTCCCGTACAAGTAACGTAAAAGTTGTTTTCGACTGGAACCTCTCGTCCGTTACATCTCTGTCATAAACTTCTATTCGTACATGTTAACTTATATCAAAAAATAAAAAAACCGGCCAAGTGCGAGTCAGAACCGCACACATAGGGTTCCGTACCATCATACTACTCGTATATAGTGCTAGTACAAAGGGTTCCTTACCATTATACTAGATGGCGCTAGTTTCTTCATGTTTAAAAAAACGCGGTTTTTGTACGGAGTCCCCCAGTTTTCAGTTTTTTCTAATTTTTAGTATTTATTGTTATAGCGGCAACAGAAATACATCATCTGTGAAAATTTCAACTGTCTAGCTATCACGGTTTAGGGAATACAGCCTGGTGACAGAAAGACAGACAGACAGACTGACAGCGAAGTCTTAGTAATTGGGTCCCGTTTTTACCCTTTGGGTACGAAACCCTAAAAACGGTGTAATTTTGTCAAAAAATAATTATTTGTTAATGTCCCATAAAAGTGATATCAGCATGTTTGCTATCATTAAGCTGGTCTTTTTAATTGAAGTGGTGTTTTCTAAAAACATATTTATTCAGATGTTCCGTTCCCAAGATATAGCTAGTCAAAGTCGTTAAGGTGAGGTATTGATTGGAACATTTGTCTCCGTCTTACGTGTAAAGAGTAGGTAAAGAAAATAAAATAAACACTCTTTTTCACTTTTTCAATGGTTTTTCGTTTTAATCAAAAACTACAATGAAAGTGTAAAAAATAATAACATTACGCACATTTTAGTATCATAACAAATATTGTTGTATATGTTTAAAATTTATACTTTACTTATACTTATTGGGTGATAAATAGAGTTGAAAGTAACGGTGTAGACCTATCTTTGTTTTTTTTCGATGGAACCAAAACTGCTTAATCGTGTTTCTAATAGCATTTCACTTTAAGAAACGACGTCAACAATAAGGGTATTTTTTCAACCTTGGGTTTTTTTATCGTTTAGGAGTAATGGACGTCAAAAATAACGACAATCTGTAACATTACCGCCTTAACAACGTTTTCCTGGTGATTCTAAACTTTTTTTTATTGATAATTTGAGTGCGTTCGACTGCATCTCACCTGATGGGAAGCGACGATACAGTGGACCTCATCATTACAGCTCATATACGTCCCCACCGAGGGGCTCGAGCCTACCCTGAATCAGGGCGATTAGGCCTTAGTCGACCACGCGGGCCCAGTGCGGGTTGGTCGACTTCACACACAACCTTCGAGTTTCTTCGCAGGCGTGTGCAGGTTTCCTCACGATGTTTTCCTTCACCGTTAAAGCAATCGGTAAGTATGTACGTAAGTTTTTTTTTGATAAACTCATTGGTACATTGGCCGTCCAGATTTGAACCCGGTACCTCTGGTTAGATGGACCGAGTCGTTACCGGTTGAGCCACCGACGCTTTTTACAGTGGACCTAAACCTACATAAACTTGAAATGGGAAAACTATGTATCCTTAGACAAACAGTTCTCAAGTAATGACTCCAGAAACCTACACTATTAGTAGCCTGCCACGCACTTGTCCAACTTTTTGAAGATAGACGTAAAAAGTGTATACTTAAACTGTTCTAATCTCTGTCAAACTACACCATAATACTGTGAAGGGACTGATACAATAATTTTTATCGTTTATTTGAGTAATTTCTTAGATATTTTTTACGAAATACACGTTTTTTAACTTTTTAGTGTCAGATTTCATACAAACGTCAAAAAAATCTAGTTGTTTGCAAAAAAATGACAAAAAAAATGGAATCTTGCTTAAATTGATATACATAGAAAGAAAATTTCATTAGCTAACTAGAATAGTAATTAGTTTTTATAGATTGTGTACAAAAATTATGAGAAGTCTTTGATATCGGCAAAGCGCCAATCGGACTACCGTGCGGCAAAATTACAATCCACGCGTGAGCCACGGCCGCGGCGCGTCTGATGTCCCCAAGATAGGTCAAATGACAATATTTAATTCAAATTATTGAAAGACTGTGTAAAGCTATCACCATGGAAAAAAACATATAATAAAAAACGATTTAATTGAATACAACTTTAAAAATATTACCACTTTTGATGTTAAAAAGTATACTGTAGACCCTGTTTTTGGCATTAGTTGCAAAATTTCTCGAAAACAAATAGTTAATGTTGAATGAAACCAACACACAAAAATCGGTGACTTTAAGACGTTTCATTTTAATTGAACACTTTTTTTTAAACTTATTTGAAAGTCATCACTTTCAAATAAGTTTTAAAGAAAAGCAAGCAACAAAAACATGTAAAAATCGAGAATTGGGTGTTCGGTTTCAACGTAACAGCCGCGTTGAAGCTCGCATTGATTTGAACTTCAAATTAATAGACTTACGTTCTATATTATTTAAACACGTTTCAACTTGCTCGGATTGAGTGCTCTTGGGCCTTAAGTCAAAAATAAAACACAGGTAAATGAGTACATCATTTATTTGTATTATGTTTTAGCATTAAAGATAGGCAGTTTCTCTTTACCTTACGGATCTGTGGTAAGCCCGCGCTTCCAGGTTATCGTTTAGTAACAGGTAAGATGATGATTCTTAACACGTTAACAGTACCCATACAAGCATTCCGAAACACGCCATATGTCCATATGTGTGAGCCCGTAGACTAACACAAGGCTCGTGTGCCTCATAGAGTACACGAACCCGGCGGAACCGCTCCCCGTGTACCACATATGGTACACCGCACTGTTGGCGTGTTAATAAATAAACGTCCTCTCTACTGGAGCAGGGTTCGCTTCCCGAACACGGTCCCTCTCTATACCACAGACTAGCATGCCAAATTTTCTCAAGATTAGTTGAAGCTTTGAAGGTGCCTATATTATTCTGATTTCTGTGCTTTGAAGCTTGAAGAGGTAACAAACAAGCAAATAAATTTTCACATTAACAACATTAGTAAGGATTTCAACTAATACAAACCATAGCATTAGGCATAATTCAATTATCTACTAACTTTGAATCATAATAACGCTGAATTTCAAATATCACTCAACTTCATTCTATTTCAGAACAATGGAAACTTTTAAAGTACCATTACATTCTGACGGATTAATTCATACATTGAAAGCATTCGCCTTTCTTGCGGCTATTTTCATGAAATCCAGTGCTTCAAAATAAACCCCATTCGTAATGCAGGGGACGGACGAGTTCCACACAGTTCCTACTTATACCACGCGTACACTGACGGAGTATAATGAAAATTGGCAGCTCATTCGAACGTACAAATTTAGGTCTGATTGAAAACTGGACCTTATTCAAAACCCCTCAGGCTCATTTTCGAGTGGAAGGGTGTAATGCCAAATACAGTTTCAAACATTTGGAGCGGCACCGGCACCTAACCAAATATTTTTAAATGCTATGCTGTTACTCTTGTGAATTTCAATTTTGTATTATAAATGTGTTAAAAGAAATTCATTGCATTTTATAAATTGTACTTATAGTAGGAATGTATAAATACTTGAGTTGAATATATACTGGTTCCCAGATCAGATACAGCCTAACTAGAAACTCCCTAATGTATAAAATATATAGTACTAGCTGATTCCCGCGGCTTCACCCGCGTGGACCACATTTCTATGACTTTTCGAGGGTGCGCAGTGCGCGAGCCGCAAGCGGCTCGCGAGCGTGGTAAAAAGTAGCCTATGTCTTAACCCAGGTCCTAATCTGTCTACCTACCAAATTTCAGCCAAATCCGTTGAGTAGTTTTTGCGGGAAAGCGTAACAGACAGACAGAGTTACTTTCACATTTATAATATTAGTAGGGATTAGTTCATAAATTTATTACAAATCACACCTAAAATAAAATGCCTAAAATACTTAAAATAAAACACCTTAAATCACACCTAAAATACCTAAAATCACACCTAAAATACCTAAAATCGTAGGAATGGTTATTTATACAACTTTAAATTTTTTTAAATAAAAATTCCGGACAATAATAAATGTATTAAGTATTATGTTAAAATGTAAAACTAAAGCTACCTGCACTGTTCACTTGGCACAAGAAAAAGTGGCAGGATAACTCAAGCGTAGTCACAGTCGGCTAGACTTAAGTGCGGCGGGGAGAAAAAGCGTCGGATCGGGGGCCGGGTCGTTTCTTTCCCTCTAATATGGTTGATAGGAGCGATGGCTGACTCTAGCGTTATACTCGTGACCGGGTGCTGCCCGTGTGAACTGGTCTACTCTTGCCAAAGGCATTAATGACATTCAATGATTTTTATGTATAACTTTTCGTGTCATATTGTTTTCATGTTCTAATGACATAATCTGGTTTATTTCAAGGATTGAATTTTGACTTTTGTTGTCGGGTAATTCGGTTGAATCTGAAAAAAAATGTTTACGTGCAGTATGTAGAACCCCTAATGGAAATAGGCATTCACGTAAACCCTTGTTCAAGGCAAACCGAGTGTTACCACTTCCATGTTTATATATTAAACAAATTTGTAAATTTGTTCGGGATTACCCTGCATATTTTAAAACGCATGAAGAGGTTTTCGAGAGGGCTACGCGTCATAAAGATCGACTCTATCTTCCCTATTCAAGAGTAAATGTCCACAAGCATAATTCCTTCAGTATGGCAATATTTGTTTACAACAACCTCCCTATCCACATTAAAACTTTTTCAAATTTTAGTTTCGAATCTACGTTGACCGAATGGCTACAAAACAAGTGTTACTATTCAGTAAAAGAATTTCTTAGCGACAAAAATTGATGATAGTTCTTGAAACCTAGGTTACATTTGTAATGTGTATATTTGCATGCCATTGATGTCGGGCGGGACATAAGATACCTTAATTTTAAGAACACCATGTATTCAACTATGTTCTGGTAAATAAATGCTTTGACTTTGACTTTATTATCTAATGTAATGATTGTTTATTTCTTGATTTTTCACAAATGACATTATGTTATTATTATTTTATGACTATCAGAAAGAGTGTAATTTTCACCTATTTTGAATAAATACCTTGAATCTTGAATCTTGACTATCCGGGCATTATCCAGGAGGACTGCTTTTTCCTATTGTATTATTATCATAATTATCATCTATTTATAACCTATTCCATTGAGACCATTCCAATGAGCCCAAACACGATACCTTGCTTTAAATTGGTGATAAGTTGGTTATCCTGCAGATTCCAGGTGATGCTTAACCTGATCAGGGCTACCATGTTCTTGCAATATCATGAAATTAACTGGATAACAAATTTCGAATCGGACCTGTAGAAGTTGTTCACATCCCGTCATCAACTAGAAAAGAGCTGATGATCTTCAAATGGCCGAACAGATTTATCTTGAATTACAGCTTTATGCCTCTCAATCAAGTCACCTTTTAAGGAGGCTCGAGTTTCCATACAGTCGTAGATACACAGGTTAAACTTATAACTCCCTTCTGTTTTCTTCGGGATTAAAAGAAAATACGATGAATAAACACCAACTGTTTTTCAATTTTCCTCTAGCGTTTTTGATGTGTAACATCTTTGCTCTCGCTTTCCTGCAATTTGTGGGAGTAATTTCGTGAAATGGGACGGAAATGTGTAACATGGGACGGAAATGTGTAACAGGAAGTCGCGAAAGCGCGGAATTCTACTTTACGAGAGTCCGACTCGCACTTGGTCGGTTTTTGCAGTTTGTGGGAGTGATTTCGTGAAATGGGACGGAAATGTGTAACAGGAAGTCGCGAAAGCGCGGAATTCTACTTTAAGAGAGTCCGACTCGCACTTGGTCGGTTTTTTTCGTTACTGTCAGATCCGCCACCCAGGTACAATATCGTCATCAAATCTAACTAACCTAAAGTATTTTGTCACATGTTACACATCATATGCGAGTACTGTAGGTCTCGCTCGAATTTATTTATTTATTTACCTACTTCATGCGTACCGCACTTATAATAGTAGTTTATGAAACTGTTGCATAATGAGGGGTATTAAAACACGAGTATGAGTTTAATAAAAAACGGTAATTTAAAAAACTAAAAAACCCGACTGCGTTTCTGTGTAGTTTGGAAATGAAAAACCCTAAAACAAGAAAGTCGTCATACCCGATTGCACTTAACTTAAGAAAAATTGTAGCAGTCGGGACCCATTCTAGAAAGTCAGCCGTCTAGTCAGTATATTGGAGTAATCTGCAATGTAATATAGGTATGTGCTCTCAATTCACTAAGCCTCCATTTCTAGAATTGGTCCCGACTGCTACAATTTTTCTTAAGTTAAGTGCAATCGGGTATGACGACTTTCTTGTTTTAGGGTTTTTCATTTCCAAACTACACAGAAACGCAGTCGGGTTTTTTAGGTTTTTAAATTACCGTTTTTTATTTTATTCATTTTTTAGTTTTATTATTGAATGAGTTTGTATAGTAACCTATATACACAATGACACACATTAAATTAACGCAGATTATTAACTTATCAGTTCATAGAAAATCCATCGAGCCGTTCTGGCTGCAGAGCGTGCCAAACATTTGAATTTGGCGCCAAAAATCCGCAATTTTGTTTTTTTTTATTTTGATATACCCAGTGCCACTCACAGAGTAAATACGTATCTAACGACACCCCTCAAACTAAAATCTTTCGAGCCGTTCAGGCTGCAGTGCGTGCCTTACATTGGAATTTGGCGCCAAAAACCCGCCATTTTGTTTTTTTTTTATTTTGATATACCCAGTGTCACTCTCACAGTAAATACGAATCTAACGACACCTCTCAAGCCAAAATCCATCCAGCCGTTCAGGCTGCAGAGCGTGCCAAACAATTATACATACATACATACATACATACATACATACATACATACATACACACATACATACTCTCGAAAAACATAACCCTCCTTCTGGCGCAGTCGGGTAAAAACCGAGCCTTGGCGAGGTTTTTAATAGTGTCATTCGAGTGTTTTTATACCTAGTTATGTGCAGTTTCATACACTAATTTATGTAATCTCATATATTGGGATTGAACCTACTAAATAAATTATCACAGTTAAAAGAGTAAAAATAGAATCCCACGAAATTTAGTACATCAAAACGTTGGTACGAATTGCGCTAAAACCTCAGCATATCACCGCGCATGCGTTAAAGCGAGTGCTGTACAGACAGATAAAAATTGGAATCAAAACTTTTTTAATGCTGTATAAATGGCGCGAACCGCGCGTGCGTTCCAATAAA
This sequence comes from Coleophora flavipennella, assembly GCA_947284805.1. NCBI lineage: Eukaryota > Metazoa > Arthropoda > Insecta > Lepidoptera > Coleophoridae > Coleophora > Coleophora flavipennella. Next base: position 5,190,976 of record OX369287.1, on the reverse strand, counting down.
AAAAATGGAATGGAACCTTTTTGTAATGCTGTAAAAATGGCGCGAATCGCATGTGCGTTCCAATAAAAAAAATATATATCTTCGTTGGTGATATTAACTTTTTGGATTAACTTTTATCGTAATTGAAAAAAAAATACTAATAAATAATGTTATAAAGTTTTTTTTTTTTATTTCGGTATTGTGTTTATAAAGTATGCCAATATAAATTCGTTTTGAAGTTTATAATTCGAACTTTACGATATGAGAGTAGATAAAAGCCTCTTATAAACCCGTTGTTAAACTGAACCGAACTGCTTAAAATGTTCCACTAAGCGCTCTGAGAGCAGAATGAGAATCTTCTCGAGGTCTTACTAAAACTTTCATAGTCTGACAACTTAATAGGTACCCGCCATGGTCTGAGTACACGAAGTTAGTCCACCGAGGCGTCTCAGACTATTGTCACAGTATAACGATATGGTTTACAGTAGCGCAACGCCTTTAATGTCACACGATGCGCCACCGGCGTAGGTACTAGCCTATACCACACCCCGGACACTGCATACAACGGTCGTGAAATCATACTTCTAAAAACAAATGACGAAGCAAACAAAATCTCAGTGAATTCCCATACGTTCGAGAACCAATCTAAAACCAATCTGAATCGATCTGCTTGACGAGGGGGTGAGGTCGCAATCTAGAGAGCGGCAGGCAGTGTCCATACCGTATGTGAGTACTAATAATATATACTTTGCCCATACTAGCCTGTAGTCAGCCTGGCAAACTCGCGGAGTTTGCCAGGCTGTACCCCGCCGCCCGCTACCTTCAAGTAACCTTCCGTTGCTCTGCGTAAGTACATTCGTTGCGCTACTGTAAGCCGCTATATTGTAATACTGTGCTATAGTAGTTTTGGAGCTAACTTGTCATTCGTCCATTACCGTGATTACTAACATTCCGGGTGATATCAGTGGCTTTTCAAACCATTGGAGGGGTTAAGGGAGCTTCACCTTTAGTACTTACACTGAGCTCTTATTAATGTTTCACTCCGGTAAGCGGCAGCGTCGTTTACCAGTAATTGGGAACTGAAAAAACAATCGATGCGTCAACGAAACCTTTTCAATTTACTTCGTGCTTTTAGCAGCTTTTCTTTTCGAGACGGATGCTTAGTGATCAGCAATAAAATAAACTTCCGTTGCTCTTTTTTACAGCTTTGTTGAAATTAGCTGTTTATGTTTTTATAGTCGTCTTTCACTGTCTGTTTATGTACCAGCCATCTAGCATTTCATTTTTGGAACCCAGTGCCATAAAAATGATACCTTATAAAGGTTTTAAAGGTTTTTCATTTCCAATTTCCATCAAATCGTTAGCAACACTTCCATTTAAAAGGTACCTACGCTTTTGAGTAGGTTTTTCTACTTTTTCAATTAAATAGCCGTCATTTGATTTTCGATGGGGCGGCGCAAAATTGGATTGCGTTGTGATGAGGATGAATTTATAATAAACTGTGTTTGTGATATCTGAAGCCTGTATTAGGGATTGTAATCTGGAAAACTGGATCCAGTAATTGGGCGGATCCGGCATCGTTTAACGTCTAACGGATCCGGTACTTATCTTCCGGATCCGTTCACCAATTTTATGGAAAAATACTCGCATAGTTGCATGATTAGGTACTTAAATGCATGCTGCGTGAGCGAACGTGTCTACCATACTCCGCAGTACCACACTTGTAGAAGCTGAAGGGGCATTTTCGGCCACTGGCTATATTTGTAATTATAAGAAGTCGATTAGCAGATGACACAATTACTTGTCTTCTGTTCATTGTTATTTGTTCACAATAAAACCGACAATTCTAAAAGCTGAAAGGGCATTTTCGGCCACTGGCTATATTTGTAACCCTGTACAATTAACACAATATCTTTCCTAAAATAGTTTTTCATGGCCATTTTTTTAAACTGTGTTACGTTTGAAATAATCATATAACCAAAATAAGTATAATAAAAAACAAGAAAATGTTTAAAACTCGTTAATGGGATCGGTAATTAATTCTTAGTGACTGTCATAATTATAAGATGAAGACTACTTAGCTTTTCTTAAATCACCTAATTATTGTGATCTCAGAAGAATAATGTTTATTTAGTCCGGTCGAATCGATGGGGATCCGGCCGGATCCGACCGGATCGAAATTGGTGCCGGATTGCAAGCCTGTGTATAAAGCGTGTAAAATAAAAGTAAAATTTTATTACCTTTTTTGAAACTCCATTAGTTTTAATTGTTCAAAACCAATGGAGGTTTAGCTGTGACCTGCTAACATTAAATTAACGGAACTTTACTCGCTAAACTTTCACGCCAACTCTGAAAATTCATAAATGTTATCTTGACATCCTAGGATGTAGCACAAAACAGCAAAGTACCCTACTTTTTACCCGACTGCTCAAAAAGGAGGTTAATGTTTTTTCGGGTATATATTTGTAAGTATTTATGTCTATTTTTTCGGCTGAGCCTGTTACCTAAACGGCTTGATGGATTTTGGAGTGCAAGGTGTCATTAAATTTGTCTTGATCCTCTAAGTACCATAGGATACATTTTACCCGACTACCCAAAATCGGATGGTGATGCTTTTATGAAGTCGGGTTATTAATTTCAAATTGAACTTTTGAAATTAATAACCCGACTTCATAAAAACATCACCATTGAGAGGTGGGTGATGTACTCACCGTTGATATTAATGCCGAGTCCACCCAAGTCCCAGAAGCTTAAAAATATCTTCACGGCGGCGGTGAACTTTTTCGGAGATATAACGTCTCCCTGTCTCATCCCTTGCTGCAGCCGGATAGGTTTCGAATTCTGGTCCTTGAGGTGGACCTGGATTTAGTAGTATACAGAGATAAACTAAGTGAACTGCCTAATTAGCTAAGAGGTAAATAGACTAGGAAAAAAATTAAACAAGATTTTGCAGCACACTTTGTAGTTTCCAAGTCTTGTCTGTCTATCCTAATTAATATTAAAGTTTGTATGCATGGATGTATGGATGTTTGTTACTCTTTCAAGCCACAGCATATAAACGGATATGGCTGAAATTTTGCAGGTAGACAGATTAAGACCTGGATTAACATAAAGGCTACTTTTTTCCACGCTCGTTAGCCGTTTGCGGCTCGCGCACTGCGCACCCTCGAAAACAGTCATAGAAACTATGTTCACAAGAGCGAAGCCGCTGGCAAAAGCTAATTCTCTATATACCTCTATATTTCCGATATAATTCCCAAATATAAGTCTCCTGCTATCAGTAAGATAGATTTTAAAAATAGCTAAGCCCGAGTTTGACTCTAGTACCGAGGGTTCTGTAACACCACACTATCAGTACAATAGATTGTATTGCTGCGAGAAAACGGTGTACGTCCGTGCTTGTCTGCTGGAATTGGCGGAGGCCCTTCCGTGCCCCCTGACTTAAAAAAAGCCAATTGCGAATCGGTTCGTGCACTGAGGTACAGTTCCACCACTCCGCACGCATTCGCTTTTTTTAATAGCCTGGCAGAATTATCAGCGCTGAGCCTGGTCATTTTCTTTGCCCACCTTATATTTAATAGTTCTTAATCTTTTAAAACAAGTAGTTTTAATGTTTTTTGCTTGTGTGAGCTCTGAACAAATACATATCTTAACTTTTCTCTACTCGGAGAGAAGTAACAAGTCCAATAATAATATCCAATTATTTCAATTAAAAGACAACGACAAAAACGCACACTTGGCTGGTTTTTACTATTTTTTTGTTTTTTTTATTATTATAACAGCTCATATACGTCCCCACCGAGGGGCTCGAGCCTACCCTGAATCAGGGCGATTAGGCTTTAGTCGACCACGCGGGCCCAGTGCGGGTTGGTCGACTTCACACACAACCTTCGAGTTTCTTCGCAGGCGTGTGCAGGTTTCCTCACGATGTTTTCCTTCACCGTTAAAGCAATCGGTAAGTATATGTACGTAAGTTTTTGAAAAACTCATTGGTACATTGGCCGTCCAGATTTGAACCCGGTACCTCTGGTTAGATGGACCGAGTCGTTACCGGTTGAGCCACCGACGCTTATATTTTACCTTTTCGCGATTTATATTTTATATTTTTTGTTTTACCTCAGAGTCATCATTATCATTACAGCTCATATACGTCCCCACCGAGGGGCTCGAGCCTACCCTGAATCAGGGCGATTAGGCCTTAGTCGACCACGCGGGCCCAGTGCGGGTTGGTCGACTTCACACTCAACCTTCGAGTTTCTTCGCAGGCGTGTGCAGGTTTCCTCACGATGTTTTCCTTCACCGTTAAAGCAATCGGTAAGTATGTACGTAAGTTTTTGAAAAACTCATTGGTACATTGGCCGTCCAGATTTGAACCCGATACCTCTGGTTAGATGGACCGAGTCGTTACCGGTTGAGCCACCGAAGCTTCGTTGAGCCACCGACGCCTTAATATATTACCGTTTTTACGGTAGGGCAACAAAAAAACAGGTTTCCTTTTTATCCATTCTTTTTCTTTTTATCCGCTAAGAAAACATATTTTGTGGAAATTTCGGCCGACAACCTATCACGGTTCAAAAGATAGAGCCTTTTAAATGGCGGACTGACAGACATTCAGACAGCGTAGGCTTAGTGATGGGATCCCCTTTGGGTACGGAACCCTAAAAACTATCAGGCATGTTACCATACCCCTTGTGGATTCAGACTTGGCCCTCCTATCACACTAATATTATAAAGGCGAAAGTTTGTGAGTGTGCATGTTTGTTACTTCTTCACGCAAACACTACTGAACGGATCTGGCTGAAATTTGGTAGGTAGACAGATTAGGACCTGGATTAACACATAAGCTACTTTTTTTCACGCTCGGCTCGCGCACTGCGCACCCTCGATGAAGCCGCGGGAAACAGCTAGTGTAGAATAAACATGGCCAATTTCATCAAAACACTTTCTGATATTTCAGCGGATTACATCATAGAACTATGTTTTAAAACTGTTGTTATGTTCTAGAGCAAGGTATCATTAAAAATTTACCGACAATACAAAGGCAATAAAGCTGGCGTAAAATGTATTGCTCGGAGTGACCCTGCCAGGTTTTATGGGAGCTTTATTGGGTAGTCGAGCATCGTAAACTGGGATCTCATCAAAAAGAGTCTAACTGTAAGTTACCTGTGATAAGAAAATAAATATGACTGTATTTCCACAATGAGATTCTACAGAATGTAACTAAAACGGGGGGGCTTCTACTCATCATAATGAATAATTTTACCAGGAGACCAATGGTAAATTCTCATAAACATTTAAACTCTTCATACTTGACTTCATACTCGTCATTTGACTGATTCGGTGGCTCAGTGGTTAGTGCTCTTGACTGCTGATCCGTGACTTGTGGGTTCGATCCCCACCCAGGGCAAACATTTGTGTGATGAGCAGATTTGTTTGCTCTGTGTCTGGGTGTTAAATATCTATATATGTATGTATTTTAACGTATAATATAAGTATTTATATCAGTCTCTGGTTCCCATAACACAGGGAATCCTACTTTGGGGCCAGATGACCATGTGTGATTTGTCCCAGAATATTTATTTATTTATACAAGTCAGTCATCTGATTGGCCAATTTTGTGCATTATTGTATGGGGAATCGAAATAGATTATAAAACGTAGCTGTCAAAAATAAATTATATCTTTTTCTGCACAAGTCGACCCTTTGGCTCAAGTCACATTTTTCTAGACCAATACTACTCGAACTGCTATGTCCATTGGATTGTAAAGGTCCTCTACTGATTGAATCTGATTGGCCCTTTTGTGCATTTTTGTATGGAGCATCGAAATATAATCTTCTGCACAAGTCGACCGTTTGGCTCAAATTTCATTTTTCTAGACCAATACTACTCGAACTGCTATGTCTATTGCATTGTAAAGGTCCTCTACTGAATGAATCTGATTAGCCATTTTGTGCATTTTTGTATGGAGCATCGAAATATAATCTTTTTCTGCATCAGTCGACTCTTTGGCTCAAATCACATTTTTCTAGACTAATACTACTCGAACTGCTATGTCCATTGCATTGTAAAGGTCCTCTACTGATTGAATCTGATTGGGCATTTTTTGCATTTTTGTACAGAGCATCAAAATAGATTATAAGACGTAGCTGTTAAAAATAAATTGTATCTTCTTCTGCGCAAGTCGACCCTTTGGCTCAAACATTGAATTACTACTACTACGTATAGAACAGCTAGTCAAAACAAATATCTTGCGCTGCTCGGGGGTCGCGAGGAGTGCGCGGTGGCGGGACTATCGCGTGACGTTTATGAAGAATAAATAAAAAGATGAGACATTAATACCCGGGGAATGAACCCATGCCTCCATGTTACTATCACAGTAAATTGCACCCAGCTCGACTGCGCCATGAAAGCAGTCATATGGTTCACCGACCATTAGTACCTTACTCGCGTCCTATCTCTATGGTTCACTTTTCATAATCTATGATTTTCAAACAAAATGTCGGCATGTGGTAGAAAACAATGTAGAAAAAAAAAGTTTTGGTTGGTTTTAATTAATTATGTGTTTACTTACCGATGATAAGCCATGCCACTATCTTTTTTCCTTGCAGTGGATCGATTTTTACAAGTTTTTAACACCCAAGCCGGCATTTTTGGATTGTTCTTAGGAATCGGCACGCGGGCGATCGCTTGAGCGTTAGGCGAGAGACTAAACGCGTTGTTGGCAATTGTCAACAACACACGGCGCAAAAAACTGGTTCGCGGCGTCGGTTCCATACGTATAGTAGTAATTCAGTGGGCTCAAATCACATTTTTCTAGAACAATACTACTCGAACTGCTATGTCCATTGTATTGTAAAGGTCCTCTACTAATTCAATCTAATTGTGCATTTTGTACATTTTTGTATGCAGCATCGAAATAGATTATAAGACGTAGCTGTTAAAAAAAAAATCTTCTTCTGCGCAAGTCGTCCCTTTGGCGCGTACAGGTGCTAGGACTGGACTATGTTACTGTAGTGAGAGTGAAACAAATATAGTTTTATTTTGATACAGTAAATTGTATGATAACTAAATTATAGTTTTCTCACTCGCACTATAAAACATAAGGCATAAGGCCAATGTTGTTAGCGGTACACCCCGAAATTCAGTAAATAGCTGCAAATGGTGTTAAAAACATAAAAATCCGAACAATTTCTTTTTAGGCCTTATGAATCAATTTGAATCGAAGCACCAAAAAATAAACAAAAATATGAAAGGTAGAAAAACTAAATCCCGACTACGGAAAAGTATGAAAACAAGATTTCCCCGCCTGAAATCATTTATTTCCCCTTTATCTCTAGGGTAATAAATAAGCGTGATCGCAAGCCATAATAATAGGTACTTATGACAAAGTATATATATATTAGTACTAACATACAGTATGGACAATCCCTGGCGCTTTCTAGATTGCGACCTCACCCCCTTGTCACCCAGATTGATGCATATTGGTTACCGTTTGGTTGTCGAACGTATAGGATTTTGCCGCCATTTTGTTTGTTCCGTCATTCTTTTTTAGAAATGTAATTTCTGGCCCGTTGTATCAAGTGTCCAGGGTGTGCTTATGATAAACATTTTGATTACGATGGGGCTTGGGACTAGTTATTACTCCAGTTGAAGGAAAAAATAAAGGCTATGATTTCAGGCGGGAACATCTTTTTTCATACTTTTCCGTAGTCGGGTTTTAGTTTTTCTAACTTTTATTCTATTTCTATATTTTTACACCACCTCGCTACCCGCGGCCGCGTGTCGTGTCTGTCGCTTGATTGTAGCGCCTACATTGACACCATTTGCTTAATAATTAATTTTTATTTATTTATAATACATATATATTTATAATGTGCTCGTCAAGACCTTTTTTTGTTACCAAACATGAAATGAATATCAAAAATGTTTTTTTGTTTTTAATTCATCTATGAGATCCGCCATGTTGGTTTTTTAAATGTTATATAAACAAGCGGAATGATGGCACGAATCCAAAGACACCACATTTGTCAAGATCGGTTAAGTGATTTAAGACATACGAGGGAACAGATGAACGTCCATACATATATAGAATGTCAAAAACATAATCCTCCTTTTTTTCATATTCGGGTAAAAATATAGCTAAAATTATACGTAATACCCTTATATCTAACTCCATGAAAGGATTTTGAAAATATTTACATTAAGTTTTTTTTTTACTGCTTCATTCTTTAAATTGTATTTTTGTATGGGAGGGTCCAAATTTTTGTAACAAAATTTTGTAAAAAAAGAACAACTTTCTTCAAAGAACTCAAAAAAAATTGGCCCCTCATACAAAAATGCAATTTAAAGAATGAAATAATTAAAAATAAATACTATGTTCAAAATTACTTTCTTGGAGTGAGGATATTACGTATCATTTAAGTTATATATAACCAAAAAATGATTCAACCGTATCGTATCTGTAGGAGCCCAAACTTGGTATATTTTGAAAATTATTATTATTTTAATTTAAAACAAGATACTGAAATATATTATGTGATATATTTTTCGAATCGGCTCAAAAAGCCCTTTCATTTGAAACCACACACAAAAAGATTACATAAAAATATATAAAAAGATTACGTCAGAACTCTTCTCCTTTTTTTGATGCTACGAGTCACATTGATTCATATGGCCTAAAGATCAATCGTTCCGATTCATATGGCCTAAAGATCAATCGTTCCGATTCATATGGCCTAAAGATCAATCGTTCCGATTCATATGGCCTAAAGATCAATCGTTCCGATTCATATGGCCTAAAGATCAATCGTTCCGATTCATATGGCCTAAAAATCAATCGTTCCGATTCATATGGCCTAAAGATCAATCGTTCCGATTCATATGGCCTAAAGATTAATCGTTCCGATTCATATGGCCTAAAGATCAATCGTTCCGATTCATATGGCCTAAAGATCAATCGTTCCGATTCATATGGCCTAAATATCAATCGTTTCAAATTCCATGCTTTTAAGGCGACGCATTGGAAACTTTGGTCGCAGGGATCTCGATTTTTCTCAGCAGCTATAACACATGAAAGTGATATTTTGTAACCTGATTCTTCATTTCAATGACTTCATTTTTTTATTTGCAGAAAAACGATTCGTTAATTTTCATGACAGAAAAAAATACACCAAAGAAACCTCTTTTAAAACAGAGATTTGCATTCTATTGGTAAACCTCAGTCATTGAGTACCTCTAAATTTTCTTAGTCGATTAGTTTAAACACACACTTCAATATGACAGTTAAATTTTTATAAATTAATTGTAGTTTTTACTTGAAACAAAAAACATTGAAAAGTGTGGTTATTTTCTTTACTCTTTACACATAAAGAAAAAGACAAGAGACAGCTTTTTTTTTTATTAAAAAATTTGAGTGCGTTTGACTGCAACTCACCTGATGGTAAGTTGCAGCTGTTTTCGGCGTACCGTTAGGACTACAACAGGCATACATAAACGTGACATAAAATTTCCCTCTGAAGATATAGAATCTCAAAATATTGTATTTTCATTGTCACCTCAGCATCTTCCTTGATTGATGTTGATTTAGAATAATTAAATATGCAGACAAAGTTACCTAAGATTGAAATGTAAATTTTTAGACCCAGCAGGAATAAACTAAGATATTAGGAGTGAATAAAGCTCTAATTGACAACGCTAAAATCGTTAAGAACGACCGTCTTCAATCACAAAATTGCGGCGTTCAATTAACCTTAGAGTGCTCGCGCTATGAGCATTTTGCCGCCCTCGGTAAATAATGTATAGTATTTTATAAACTATGCACTCGTCAAGGCCAAACCTCTCGGTGGCAGCTCCTCTGTCCTTTACCTATCTGTTTCATAAGCTGGAAGAACATCGGTGCGCAGGTGACAGCTGGAGGAAAGTGTATGTTGTTGCTTGCCAGGCCCAAAAATAGTTGCATTTTATGAGCAAATTTACTGTGGAGCGAGCACTGTTAGTACGTTTTCAGGACTTATTTTTACTAAAAATATATGCCGAAAGGAATGAAAATATATGAATCTGCCATTAAATTAAATTTAAACAAAAACTTTAGAAGATACATAAGGATAGTCAAAACTCAGTAATTTTCCCAAAAATCTTGTCAAGTTTTTTTTTCTAAAGATTTTAAATATACTTTAATACCAATACTCTTTAGTACATGATTGATATTTATTCTTCTAAAACGTTTATTTATTTATTTTAAATCATTGTGCGCAAAAAAGGCAAAATGCTCCCCACGCGACCACTCACGTTTCATGGAGAGGCGCGGCTACTCTAGGGTTAAAGAAGTGTTTTTCCAGTTATTGGTGTGCACTTAACAGTCCATGTCTTGAAAACTACTGAACCGATTTTAATGAAACTTGCACTGTTACCTAAGTTGAAAGATATTCAAACCAATCAAAAACGATTTATTGCATTTCGATTTCTAGTTTCTGAGAAATACCTACGTGGCCGAAGATACACATACATACACATATGAAATTTGGTACACTTGTTTAGAAGCCCGCATAGAATTTTATTACATTAAAAATTAAAGTTTAATTAAAATTTGAAGTCGGTTTGAAATAAGTCAGTTTCGGCATTGTTAAGCAAAAGTTTTGTTTTTATATCGCCGGTGAAAGATTTCATCTGGTAGGTACCTAAATGTGAAAAATCTTTGCAGTTCTGTTCTCGTACTCGCAGCAAAGTATATTATATTATAGCGTTAAGATATATGGGTCAAATGAAAATATCTAATTCAAATTATTGAAAGACTGTGTAGAGCTATGGAAACAATATATAATATAGGTACTAAAAGTAATAATAATACGATTTAAATGAATACGATTTTAAAAATATTTTCACTTTTGATGTAAAAAAATAAACTGTAGACCCTGTTTTTGGCATTAATTGCAAAATTTCTCGAAAACAAATAGTTAATGTTGAATGACACCAATACTTTGTGACTTAAAGTTCATAGTCATTTTAATTGGACACATTTTCACTATATTTACTTGAAAGTGAATAAAAGTAATAATAACATGTAAAAATCAAGAATTGGGCGTTCCGTTACAACGTAACAGTCATGTAGAAGCCCGCATTGATTTGAACTTATAATGAATAGATTAACGTTCGATATTATTCTAACACGCATCAACCTGCTCGAAATGAGTCATCATAGAGCCTTAGTTTAGTACTAACATACAGTAGGACACTCCCTGCCGCTCTCTAGATTCCGACCTCACCCCCTCGTCACCCGGATTGATATAGTTATAGTTTGTTTCTCGAACGTACAGGATTTTGCTGTAATTTTGTTTGCTCTGTCATTTGTTCTTAGAAATTTCATTTCACGACCGTTGTATGCAGTGTCTGTGGTGTGCTGTCGCTATCAGTCTGCTATATATACCCAGTATTGCTAAGAATGTTGGTTATGTATTTGCACACTAAATGACATAAACTTTTTACAAGCTCTATATTACTCGTAGTTTCACCTGTGCCTGTGTCTGTAAGAAATATTACAAGTTAAATTTGACTTGATTTGAATGCAAGTTGAATTTGGTTTCCGATTAAGCTGAAATTTTGCATGCATATGTATATCGCGTGACAATGCAATATTAAAAGCTTGTAGGTACCTAAAAGTTTTAGGTTTTCGAAATTATTTATACCTGAAACAATTTATATTTTCAGCACATGTAGGTACTTGTGTACAAATGCAGCTACCGATGTAAAAACTCTGACGATATTTCTCCTTCCCTTTTTTACACGATTTCACAAAAAAATACAACATATTTTTAGTTATTTCAGTAGCTTTTCTAACATTCATTTTGCAATCCTGTGAAGTTGATCGCCAAAAAAATTATTTGCTTTTACTTATAAGTTGTTGCGATTGAAGTCCGTCGTTTTAAAGTGTTCATCGTTGTCAATTATTTAACAGTATCCTCTAGGATGATTTTATTTTTTGAGACTGGATCTAACATTGCGTTGGGGAATCTTGGTAAGCCCGCTTCCATCTTTGGCATCATCGTCACTTCCCATCAGGTGAGATGAAGCCAAGGCCTTACCAATTGTGAATAAAAAAAAACTAAAATAATTGGGAACGTTAAACACGTTACAAAACCGACTTACATCGCAACAACTTAGTACAATTTTGCATTATAATTTTTTTGATTTTTGTTAATTTTCTAAAAAAATACTTTATAAATTTTCATAAAATTTATCTCGAACAAACCCGAGAGCACACCCTATCAAATAAAAAATAATCATGAAAATCGGTTCACAATCTGCAAAGATATCGCGTAACAAACATACAAAAAAAAATATAGTCGAATTGAAAACTTGACTTTTTTTCAGATCCTTACTGCGCTGTTATTTTTCGAAGTTTTCTTACAGTTTCCAGAAATACCCATAGCACACTCTGGACACCTCAAATAACGGGCCAGAAATGACATTTCAAAAAAGGAATGACGGAACAAACAAAATGGCGGCGAAATCCTATACCTACGTTCGACAACCGAACTATAACTAATCTGGGTGGGTCCATACTGTATGTTAGTACTAATATATATACCTTGCCCGTAGGCTGTAATTATATACGTTCCCAGAGGCATGCGTCATGATCGTATGTCCTTCTGTCTGACACAAGCCATGGTTAGGTCTATCTACTACTCGTTTAATCTTGAAAATCTATTATCTTAAAATTATCGTGTCACACATAGTGCTAGTTGCCGTACTCCTCCGAAACGGCTGGACCGATTTCTATGAAATTTTCTGTGTATATTCTTTAGGTCTGAGAATAGGTATAGATTTTTTTACCGGGATCTGAGCGGGCGAAGCCGCGGGAAACAGTTAGTAATAATATAATAATAATCATCATCATCGTCATAACAGCCGAAGGACGTCCACTGCTGGACATAGGCCTCCCCTAAGGATCTCCACGACGACCGGTTCTGCGCTGCCCGCATCCAGCGGCTTCCCGCGACCTTCACCATAATAATATTTAGGGCCAAATCACACATGGTCATCTGACCCGAAAATAGGAATCCCTGTACTATGAGAACCAGAGACTCATATACATACTTAAACACGTTTAAATACATACACCCAGATACAGAGAAAACAAACCCTGTTCGTCACACTAATATTTTCAATCAAACCCACGACCCTCGGCCCAGCAGGGAGAACCTGTCCACTGGACCACCGGGTTAGTCAATATCTTATACAGATATAACTATTCTTCACACTGCCACAGTGGCTATATCAGAAGGAGATAGATAGGTTGATGACGCATGCCTCTGCGAGCATGTGTAATTACAGCCATTGTAATTACAGTATTGTTTATCTGGAGATCTATCAAAAATAACACTGCGGAATAGACATTACTTTTACTGTAGCCATCCAGAGACAGGCTTCGTAACAAGGAGATGGAAAAAATAATGAGTTAGCTCCCGCGGGAGAGGCTCGCGCGATCAGTGCCACGATTCAAGGCACTATATAGCTGTATTGCCTATGCTATGCCTAAATATCGATGAGTAGTTATAAGCAGTGATACATTTATTACCTTTGTATTTATTTATTGAAGTGAGTATGCAGTACAAATTCAGACCTTACATACTGATGATGATCTATCCGACCGATTTCGGTCATGGCGACCACTTCGACTCCTAGTCGGTTTGCCGCGCGTGCACTCGAAGATGGTTTATGTTCGCAGCGAAACTCCTAGCGCACTGAGGGCATTTAAGTATGCCACTTTCGTAATTGTATGAAATGGTCGCAGGCGGTCGGGCCTTTAACTGGTCGCGTTTTGGTATCGAGGTCAGCTTAACGCTGATCCTTGAACTCGCGCACTTGCCTATTCACAATCCTGCGCCATTCTGGTTGTTCTGCTGCCAAACTCTCCCATTGAGAGGGTTCTATGTTGCATCCTTTAATATGTCGCTACAGAACATCTTTGTACCGGAGGAGCTGTCCGCCATGTTTCCGCTTACCCTCCTCTAGTTCAGAATAGAAAATGCGCTTCGCTTACATATTTAAATAATAACAACGCTCAAAATTGCTGTGTTAAACCGACAACGTGTTTTCCAGTGCTGAGTCCATATCTTGAAAACTACTGAACCGATTATGATAAAAATTGCACTGTTACCTAAGTTGAAAGATACAAAAAAAACAGCCAAGTGCGAGTCAGACTCGCGCAAAGTAGGATTCCGTAATCTTTTTAAAAAATAAATGTTGAATTTGAAAAACAGTATCATATTTTCAGTTGTTAATAGAACATTTTGTATGGAAAATCTATGAACTTTTTACAAATCCCACTGCACATCTTAAGTTGGTCGACTACTATTCCTAAACTTGAAAGCCTACTCAGCCGTGATATTTTTTCTTTAAAATTGATTATATGTCCTACTCTCATGATAGGGTAAGTCAACGAAAAAAAAATTCACCCCTCTTTAAATTCAGGGAACGTATACCCTAAAAAAATTGTTTTACCAGATTTTATTGCTACTTAGCATGGGTATACATATTAATTACGCCGACAAAGTGGGCGTAATAAATAAAATAGGTCTTTAACTATGAAACTGCCAATTCAGTTTTTGAAGTTCAATGTCAATTTTTATTGAAAATAAAAAAGTTATTGTTTTTTATTATTGACCTTATGGTGACACTACTTATGGTCTTTTATTAACTAGTGGCATGTCTTTCATGTTCCAATCCCCTGATCTATGTACCATTGAATGGAACAAGGCGTTTCCTTAGTGGTTTGATGGGGCAATTTTTCAGACTACTTAATTTTCTTGAATTTTCATGAAGATGACGAAATCTTATGCGGGGTATTCCCAAATATGACATTAGTAACAAAGAAACTGATGCGATAACTCTAGAGCTTAAAAATTAAAAATCTGTAATTTTGCCTTAATAAAGGCGATTTTTTTCAGGTAAAAAAACCCAAGCCGCACTTCATGGGGTTAAAGCCACCGTGCTCTCAAAATATCTAAACAATATGGTATATGTTTACCACCATTAAATTTGTTCCTAATATTAATTTTCATCTTGTAACTTTTTTATACAATCGGCAATTTCATAGGTAAAGACCTAATATGTATACCCATGCTAAATTACAGCTCAGCCTGAGCTAAGCCGCGGACAGACAGATAGACAGAAATGGCGAATCCATAAGGGTTCCTTGTTGACTACGGAACTCAAAAAAATACTATTATTGGTTTATTTCTTTCACAATGGTGCAACGGGTTTACGTGATATCTTGCACAAAGGTGGTTGAGGGGGTTCAAAATTAGCATAGCCCAAGATAGTTTCCGATCAATCTGGGTAAAACTCCTTCCTACACTCGCGTGCGGCTTGCGTACCACTCGCCCGCAAATACAGCCATAAAAATATGCCCATGCAAGCGAAGATAAAGTAGTTTTTTGACTAAAACAAGAATCATAGACTTATACTCCTTTTCACAGGTGTTCATCAAGTCAGAACTGAAAGTGGGCGTGATATACGTGAAGGAGAATCAGTACACAGAAGAGGAAATACTCGACAACAACGAGAACTCACCGATGTTTGACGAGTTCCTGCAAGTTCTTGGCGAAAAGGTTCGGCTTAAAGGTAAGGAAGGATCCCCATCATCATCTTCATATCAGCCGAAGGACGTCCACTGCTGGACATAGGCCTCCCCCAAGGATTTCCACGACGATCGGTTCTGCGTTGCCCGCATCCAGAGGCTTCCCGCGACCTTTAACAAATCATCGGTCCACCGAGTGGGAGGCCTTCCTACGCTACGTTTTTCCGGTGCGCGGTCGCCACTCGAGAACTTTACTGCCCCATCGGTCATCTGTTTTAGGAAGGATAGCTAACTTAATCACACTTGAACAAAATGTTTAATTACTGTAGAACTCGGTGAACGTAACTCCTGGCAGGATTTTGCTGGGAAAACCGTAAAGGTTTTTTTTTGTTTCATTTCGTTTGTACATCACTTGTTACGCCACCGACACCGCTAGGGCTGCTACCTCCTGTCCGGGAGGTTGTGGTTCGAATCCTGCCACGTACAATGTGTTTTCGAATTTCGATTTTATATGTACGTTTATCTGACGCTCTTACGGTGAAGGAAAACATCGAGAGGAAACCTGCACACGCCTGTGCAGCAACTCGAAGATTGTGTGTGAAGTCGAACAACCTGCACTGAGCCCGCGTGATCGACTAAGGCACGATCGCCGTAATTCAGGCTAGGCTCGAGCCCCTCGGTGGGGATGTCCATGAGCTGATATGATGATGATGATGACTTGTTAAAGCTTTGTTGGCTAGCTGATTATTTAATTGATTAGAAACTTATTTTGCGGACGTTCCGTATGATGATGGACAGGATCTGAGGAACTCCTGAAGAGTTCCTTTTGGGTACAAAACTAAACGAATAATGAATCTAGAGAATTCTTGACAGAATTCAAAACGCGAAAGTTTAAAATTTAAACGAAGCTTTTTAAGTAACGCCGGGCCCAGAACTGTGGACGTTCGAAAGCTACATGCATTTATTTCAGTGTACCACTATTTAAAATCTTTGACACGAGTTAATGGCCGGCCTAAATCGGATTGTACGTTCATGGGCTGTGCATTATTGTGTAGGGTATCATAAGTCGGGTACAGTATTGAAATGCTTGTTTCCAAATCCAAAAAAGACGAGTACATTATTTTCTACGATTCTATTAAAAAAAAGGTGATTCTGAGTCCTTGATTCCACCTCCTAAGGAGACCCACGAATAGGCCCACCCACCACAAATTGTAGCGTATAGTAATAAAACTCATGTCAATTTTTTCCTCGTAATCTCTAGATTACAGAGATAATATTAGCCGCCTCCGTAGCTCAGAGGCAAAGTTCACTGGCTTTACACAGGAGGTCGCGGGTTCGATTCCCGGCGGGGTCAATTGTAAGACTCGGTTTGGTTGGTGGTAGGGCATTTTCTAAGCCCGCCTGGCTAGCTACCACCATCATCTAAGTCTTGCCGCCAAATATCATTGGTGTGTTCCGGCATGAAGATAAGATAGCCAGTTCTCCATTGCGTTGGGGAAACTTGGTAAGCCCGCTTCCATCTTTGGCAACATCGTTACTTACCACCAGGTGAGATGTTGTCAAGGGTTTCCCAATTGAGAATAAAAAAAAAGCTATACCTCAGTTATGAATATTAAGAAATTAATGAAAACTTGATGTTGTCACCGGCAATACAGCTTGATACCAAATTTAAATTCAATAGGACCTCTGAAAGTCGCTCTAAAATGATAACAAGATTAAAACCGTTCAAAATAATAAACAAACTTGTAGAATAAAACCGTGTAGCAACCTAACAAATTTAATTAAGTATTAAAAGCCCGACACCGTATAAACATTACCTATCTTTATTGAATAGTCAGGTTAAAATGTATCCTGGATCACTTTTGGTATCATGACGAATCTAACGACACGTCACACTCCAAAATCCAAGCCGTTTAGGTTACAGGCTCAGCCAAACATAAAAACAGACATACATACACACACACACACACATACATACACCCGAAAAACATTACTCTCCTTTTTGGGCAAATGGGTAAAATGCGCAAATCTGCATGGCTACCTAGATTTGTATATTTGCCCTAACAACAATGAGATAAGTACCTACTGCGTCAATCAAGCAGGCGTCCTCCAGATTTTTAACACCCGACGTAAAAAAAGGGGTGTTATAAATTTAAACTTATGTCTGTCTGTGAATCTGTACATGCCGTCGTAACTCCTGAACAGGTGGACTGATTTCGATGCTGTTTTTTTTTAAATTTGAAAGCTAGATTTACCGAATTGTTTCTTAGGCTATAACATGTTTGATAGAATCCCATTCAGCCTTTCAATTGCCCACCGAAACGGTAAGAAATAGAGGGGTGGTGTTATAACAAAAAAAAGTTACACCCTGGGTAGTTTTTCATTTATTATGTTCATTTATTACGTATTTACCCACGCCCTACCGTACCTTCTACGTGCTACACTGGCGCCAATTGTCATCTTCTTTATATACTCGTATATTTCGGATCATCAGAAGGGTTTTGGCCGGATTTAAGAAATAAACTCGTTTTTGAGAATTTTTAGGGTGTACAATCAATATTCTCAAACGTTTGCAACACGAGGCTTCACGATGATTCGGATGAAAACCGATTATTTTATAGACTGCGATGAGTTCGGCACGGGGCTGGCTTCCCAAGTTGACAGTTCAGCTGCTCGATCAAAAGTGCTCGTAAAATAATTGGCGGCTCTGCCGTAGCCTCTGTAGGTTGGCTGCATTGTCATTTAATGGTTCGATAATCACAAC
Organism: Coleophora flavipennella; assembly: GCA_947284805.1. Lineage (NCBI taxonomy): Eukaryota > Metazoa > Arthropoda > Insecta > Lepidoptera > Coleophoridae > Coleophora > Coleophora flavipennella. The sequence goes on along the minus strand of OX369287.1, from coordinate 5,172,655 downwards.
GATTCTGATTGACTAACAAACAAGTACCAACACTACCAACTTCCGGGTTCCGGTCTCGCACCGACCACGCCTTGGCCAAAGATGACTATTATTACTACCCTAGCTAACCGCTTGAAGTTTCACGATAAAACACACGGTGCTTTGACGCATGCATAGGTGGCGCCACCTCCTTGCGCTCCGACACGGCCATCCTGACGGCGATGCGTGCCCAGCAGCTGCCATAATCAGTAATGAGGAGTAGATGTGTATTTAAGTTAGGTATTCAGATTACCTAACTTATCATAAATCTACTACAGATAAGTAGGCCTGTGGTGTGGCTCTAGAATAGTACCACCCATCTCTTCCCGAGGGTGTGGTAAGAGGTGACTAATGGACCAAAGACCGGAGGATGGGCAGCAGCGTCTTTTCTGCGTACCGTGCCACACACCGCGATCGCCCACCTGCCTGCCAAGCGATTGCGCCTTTGTACAGCAGTGAACGTTGCCTGGCTGATGTGATGACGAGGAGCTGTGTAGGTACTTGAACTCCCCTTCCACAGGGCAAAGCTCATAAAATGAAAGGGAATACGTAGAGGTCGATGCAGTGTGACACACAGAAGCTCTAAGATGTTAAAGGTCAGGTCGATGCTGTGCTCTAGGCTCATATGTCCATATGCGCCGTGGTACACAGGGACCTTAAAAAAAGGAAAGGTCGATGCTGTGCTCTGGGCGGTCTTGTACGCCCTGGTACACAGAGGAAAAGGAATGACGGTAAAAATGTGAAATAGTTTGCAGTCGTCACTACAAGTATCATCAGGAAACCTGACCAAACAACACTGGCTGTAAACAAACCTACACCGAAACGACCAAATCATACAGTCGGCACCATCTTTTTCTTTGTTGTAGTTTATGCTTAGTTAATTTATGGTCAGTTAGTCTATGATGGTTCCGAACCAAGGTGTCTTGTCGGCTCCGCGCGGACATTGAATCGTCAGACTAAAGAGTCGGACAACCAGCTGTCGTCAGTCTGTAGCATTGTCAATGGTAGTCGTGTACCTACTCAGTGCCTCTTAACTTGCACTGACGCAACAGAAAACAGATTTCTCTTTAATGAAAACTGCTCACCCGATGGAATTCCAGTATTGTGCATCAGCCACGCAAAGGTCGACTCTCTTCTCTATCACTGGGGCAGCTTCGCAGGTGCTTCCCTCATGGCTACATCGCTTCAAGCAGCTAGACATGTAGTGGCCCTGCCCCTTGCCGATATGGGTCGTATATACACAGATCCGTAGTAGCAAACCATGCACGTGCATTCACATCCGATCTATCGGGGTTGAAATCGGGTAACCTCAATTCATGGGACGATGATGGCGTCCGCGTGGCTAGTATCAGCGTCAGAAAATTCTGATTTCATTGTTCCAGAAGCACTTTCTATTTTGTGTTGCTCACATCACTATCTGGAACACGTGAGGCGTCCATGTCCTATCCCAATTCTGATTTCGGATCATCAGAAGGGTTTTGGCCGGATCTAAGAAATAAACTCGTTTTTGAGAAGTTTTGGAGTGTACAATCAATTCACACACGTTTGCAACACGAGGCTTCACGATGATTCGGATAAAAACCGATTATTTTATAGACTGCGATGAGTTCGGCACGGGGCTGACTTCCCAAGTTGACAGTTCAGCTGCTCGATCAAAAGTGCTCGTAAAATCATTGGCGCCTCTGCCGTAGCCTCTGTAGGTAGGCTGCATTGTTATTTAATGGTTCGATAATTACAACGATTGGCTAACTGATTGGCTAACAAACAAGTACCAACACTACCAACTTCCGGGTTCCGGTCTCGCACCGACCACGCTTTTTCCAAAGATGACTATTATATTACTACCCTAGCTAACCGCTTGACATTTCAAGATAAAACACACGGTAAAGTGCGAGTCAGAACCGCGCACAAAGGGTTCCATACCATCATACTAGATGGCGCTAGTTTCTTCACGAATAAAAAAGACGTTTTATGTATGGAGACTTTCACTTATTATTTCTTTTTGTATTTTTTGTTATAGCGGCAACAGAAATATATCATCTTTGAAAGTTTCAACTGTCTAGCTATCACGGTTCATGAAATACAGCCTTATGAAATACACACGAAAGGCTGACAGACAGACGGACGGACAGTGGAGTCTTAGTAATAGGGTCCCGATTTTTACCCTTTGGGTACGGAACTCTAAAAAGATTTGATTGATTTTACAATATAATCGAACTCTTTTCTATATTAGCTTACATCCTAATCCCTCAAATTATTATGCATTTCATTGTCATCATCATATCAGCTGAAAATCGTCCACTGCTGGACAAAGGCCTTCCCCAAGGATTTTCACGTCGACCGGTCCTACGCTGCCCGCATCCATCGGCATTCACCAGGTCGTCGGTCCACCGTGTGGGAGGCCTGCCTACGCTACGTTTTCCGGTGCGCGGTTGCCACTCGAGACCGTTACTACCCCAACGGCCATCTGTACTAAGAGCTATTTGCCCTGCCCACTGCCACTTCAGTTTAGCGATTCTGTGAGCTATGTCAGTTACTTTGGTCACAGATGAGATACTAGTTACTTGCTTTGGTTCTCCTGCGGATTTCCTTGTGCCAACTTATTATAAATTTTTACATATTTAACGCAATTTCTCTCTGATTCACTTTTAAATATCTCACCACCATGGATACTACTGAACTTAACAAGCCAGAGGTGATCTTCGAATTCAGAGTAAGATTTCAAAACCCAGTCACCGCTCACCGGGGCCACACCCTGGACACTTCATACAACGGGCCAGAAATGACATTTCAAAAAAGGAATGACGGAACAAACAAAATGGCGGTGAAATCCTATACGTTCGGCAAACAAACTGTAGCCAATCTGTATGGATCTGGGTGACGAGGGGGTGAGGTCGCAATCTCGAGAGCGGCAGGGAGTGTCCATACTGTATGTTAGTACTAATTTATAAGTATATACTTTGCCCGGACAGTGAAGAGTTATTTATGTTGGTTACATCGGTCCTGGCGCTGGCTTCATTTTGGAAAAAAATACCGGAAGAAAAGTGAATATTTTTTTCTATATGTATCATATACCCATGCATTTATGTACTTGGTGTGTATGTATGTTTGTTTTGATCTATTTGTAATATTATTTTTCATCTTTTAATAGGGAGCTGTAACTCCCTAATGCCTCTATTGCCTTTAAGATTTGCAAAAATATTTCAAGTATTTATTTATTCTATTTTATTTCCATTTATTGCAACGAGCGGTCGTCACTGTATAAATAAGCCTTTGACGGGAGCGGAGGGCTACTCCTTAAACAAGCCTTGGTGCCATTGGGTTATTTCACATGATTGGTTTTTTTTTGCTATACCTTTTGCACTGTCGTCTAAGGCCCTATCACCCTACATTAGGGTAGGCTCGCCGAAACTAGCGCCATCTAGTATGATGGTACGGAACCCTTTTTGCACGGTTCTGACTCGCCCTTTACCGGTTTTTTTAGAGTTCCGTACACGCAAAGAGTGACCAACGGGACCCTATTACTAAGCCTCCGCTGTCTGTCTGTCTGTCCGCGGGCTGTATTTTATTAATTTTAAATTTTCGCATTGTGTTTTTCTATTGTCGCTAAAACAACAAATAACAAAAAAAAAATTGAAGTTTAAATGAAATGGGGACACCTAGAAAGGAAACTTGCTTTTTATAGGTATTTTAGAGATATTTTTGTTTTGGATATATCGTAAAAACGGTAATAAATACAAACTTGAAACTTAGGGTAAGGTTGCCAGTATTGGACCACTTAACTTTAAGTTGCCGTAACCAGGCCTCCGTCACTCCATGTACTTGCGCGCTATAATTACCTACCGCCCGGCCCAGCGTTCTCGGGCCGTTTGCGGACCCAATTCAGTGCGGTTTTCACAAACGAAGCGCACGCACGTAGTTCAATTCAAATCGTTTCGTTCGTTCGTACGCGTACCTACGATGCCGTCTGGTGCCTTATGTGCTGTAGATGGGTGCAAATCAAGCAAAAGAAGAGATAAACACCTAACATTTTTCCATTTACCTGTCAATGAAGAAAGGTTGATAAACTATTACTATTTTTTGTCGTCTTAAAATTATTTTTAATACTAGGTATACTAAGCATTAGCTAGTACTCTTTATTACACTGTGGCATTAGCTTGCCTTTCAAACACAGATTTACATTTTTTTGTTACATAGAAACGTCATACTTATCTTAAACACTATTTTAACAACGTTTAAAAAGCTATTTTTATTAAAATAAAATTGTGATAATATGTGAGTCGCAGGCGCGGCGACCTGTCTAAACTTGTCGTGCTGTTAGCGCACACAAATACTTGTGACATAACTATATTTTAGTAATCTGTGCTTGTGATTCGGTTTTATGCGATTTATAACCGAGAATTTAGAAAGGGTAAGAAATTAATAAAAAATTATATAAAAATAAAACACATGTAACTCTTAAAGATTTTTTTCATTTTACTTACACACTGACTAAAATTATGTGTTATCTAGATGTATTGCACAATCAGCACCTTTTTAAAAAATATATATATTTTACTAGCTGTTGCCCGCGGCTTCGCCCGCGTAGGGGTATGAAAAATAGATAAGAACCTATTCTCAAACCTACCCGATATGCACACAAAATTTCGTAAAAATCGGTCGAGCCGTTTCGGAGAAGTATGGTTACTAACACTGTGACACGAAAATTATATATAATATATACTAGCGGTCCCGGCGAACTACGTACCGCCTTACATTACACTACACTACCCTACCCTACACTACCCTACCCTACCCTACACTACCCTACCCTACACTACCCTACCCTACACTACCCTACCCTACACTACCCTACCCTACACTACCCTACCCTACCCTACACTACACTACCCTACCCTACCCTACCCTACACTACCCTACCCTACACTACACTACACTACCCTACCCTACCCTACATAAGAACCTTCTCCTGACAATAACGAACTCAACAAAAAAAGAATTAGCCAAATCGGTCCAGCCGTTCTCGAGTTATGCGCTTACCAACACATTTTGCGATTCATTTTTATATATTAGATATATAGATAGATAAATGATACAATTTTAAACTACCACCTATAAGTCAAAACATATTCACAGTTCTCAATAACATAGACACAAAAAGTTATGTTAATTTAATTTTATCGAAGAGGCAGCCCTGCGATCGTAGGTGGAATCGCGTGGTGTGAAGCAAGCTGACGCGATGGAGTAGGCTATTATAGCAGTAGGTATTGGAAATTTACTACTGAGTGAAGTATCTGTTACGTAGTAACTAATTAGTAATCTGTGCCGTAACGGCTGAAAAATGATAAGAACCGAAAACGTGACTTATGATTTTTATAAGCCTTACATATAAGAACTTACAGGTGACATTTAAGATTTTTTGCACAGATCATAAAGCGGTAAAATATAAAAATGTAGTTTTGTAATGGTTGCTTTCTTTGGACCGCTGTTTCTTTGATTGGGCCAGTCAGTTGCTATCATTGGACTTAGAAAATTGGCTCTACTGGTCCATTCAAGGCGCCAATGAGAATTTAAATAAATATAAGAGAACAATATTTTTTTATTCTTTATTTACTTATCGTTTTCTTATACAATGGCAACGTTAGGAACATAAATCAGACGTAAATTTTTAAATTTACATATCTTTTTAGGTATTAATACTTATTTTTAGTTGTAACAAAACAATTATAATATTGAAACATAACATTATTACGTAAGAAATTCTTAATCTTAAATTCTCAGAAAATGGTAGGATCACAGCCCTATAATCAACAAAAAAAATAGAATCTCAAATTATGACTTGTTAAAACAAAATTTTTTTAAAGTTAATTTTTTAGCAAATTAATGCAAGTACAATCATTCTAAACATATTTTTTTATTAAAAAAGGATAAAAAAGTATTAGGTATGTAGCTTTTTGGTCAGAGCAATCAACGACAAGAGGGGCAAAAATATTTTTTTGCCGCTTTTTTTACACAGGCACACTCTTCGTGCACCCAACATTTACATGCCAAACATTGTATCATATCTTCTACTGAGCACAACAAACAAATCTTACAAAACCACTGTTCTACTTCATCTTCATTGACCTTTTCTACAGTTTTCTTTGCTTTTTCTACAGTTTTCTTTCCTTTTTTAGGCTGTGGTTTTGATTTCGTTTTAGATTTTGCTGTCTCTAATTCCCTTTTGTACGGAGATGACGTTAATTCCAAAGCGCGTTGGGGTTTACGGCTTCTAAGTCTAAGCTCTTCAATAACCTTCTTCGCTCCAGGAGAAATACTAGCAATATGGAAATCAGAGCTAGTGCTTGGAGCTGGTTGTTCACTCGATCTTGTTTCATTATGTGCTGTGGATGCTGAATCAGATTGACAAGGAGGTACAATATTAGTCGTTATTGAATCTGAATCGACAAGAGACTGACGTGCGACTTTATTTTGACAATCAGAGCTAGAACCCATATCAGAGTTTTGGTTTTGTCTTATTTGAGAAGATGCAGTGACCTCTACACTCTACATCATGCTGGGACTGTCTTCGTCGTCTTACTTGTCTTAACGCTTGAACAATTGTTTTGGGACCTGAAGATTCATCTGCATGTTGTACTTTCGAAACAGTTCTTGGAACTTGCTCAATTTCTTCACTTTCGCTATGTCTTGTTACCACCAAATCAGACTGAATATCAGATGAACCTGGTTGTAAATTACGTTGGAAGTGTGATTCAGATACCGTGTGTACAACGGATTCGTTTTGAATTTCCATGGGACTGACGCATTGTTGAATGTTAAGACCAGCTGTTTGGGGTGTAGCAACATTTCTTTGAGTACCTGACGTCACAGATAAAGGATCGACATCTATGTTTTCGTTATCATTAAGAGGGTCATCATTCTCTGCTAGTGTTATAAACTCATAGTCCTGAAATATGTCTTTATTCAGTGGCCAAATGCCACATTTCTCAAATCCATTTGCCGCAGTTCCAACAGACGCTGCTCGAGCGTATGCTTTTCCAAACAGCATTGAGATCTGAAATGCTGTGACGCATCGCCCAGGATTACAGCGAAGCCATTTCTCGGTCTCGTCTATGAAATAGCAGCTCAAAGGTCTAAAGAATGAAGTATCAAGTGGCTGAAGTTTATTCGAAGTATGAGCGGGAAGTGACAACAGCACAACGTTGTGGTTTTTTGCGTAATTAATAGCGTCATAATTTTTCGTGTGGCTTGTATGTCCATCGAGTATTAAGAGAACCTTCTTTTCGGGTGTTGGTTTTACGCTTTCCACGAAATTCTGCATCCACACGAAGAATATTTCTTTGTTTATATAACCACTGTCGGGATTGAATGCAAAAATTGTGCCAGGTGGAGCACCATCTTGTAGTTCGTCTTTAGCTCGCTTCCTTTTAAAAATTATAAGAGGTGGGATGAAATATCCTGCTGCGCTTGCACAGCAAACAGCTGTGGTAGTGGTACCACGTTCCCCGCTGGTTATGGCTCCTACTTGATGCTTGCCTTTTTGGGCCAGGATTTTTCTTGGTTTTCTTTGTACAGTTGTGAGACCAGTCTCATCAACGTTAAAAATGCATCTCGGATCATTTATGCCATGCTTGTCCATAATGTTTTTTAGCTTCTCAAAAAAATCTTTTACTGCCGGCTTATTAAAGGCTGTAGCTCTATTAAAAGAAGTTGCCCTAGGTTGTCTTAGACTCAACTCAGGATGCCGCTTTAAAAATCCATAGTACCATTTTTTTCCTGCCATTTCTTTTTCTTTGTTAAATCTGTGATTTAAACCATTTTGCTCAGCTATTTTAAAAGCTAAGTTTCTAACATCTGTTGGCGTGATTCCGTATAAACAGCGTTCCAATTCCAAAATATATTCGACTAATTTTTTTTCCAAATCAGGAGTGAGATCACCAGTCGAACCAATTATTTGCTTTTCTCCTTTAGCTTTTAAACGCGAAAAAATGCGCAACGAGTCCTTCCCAAACGAAGCTCTTGGCGACACTGGCGGGAGCGGGGGTGGGTACTGGTTCAAATAGGCATCGTTTCGGTGCGACGGTTGATTATTGAAGCCGTTCGTTGTCAAGAAACCGAAGCGGTCCAATCAAAGAGCCGGTCCAATGATCGCAACCTTACCCTAGTTTGATTATAGTACTTATTCTGAAATAAAAAAACAATAAAAAACGGCCAAGTACGAGTCGTACTCGCGCCAAGGAGTGCGAACTGAATAAAAAAAAACATTGTTCTCTTGCGTTTATGTTTTTTGTTTTTAATGTGAATAGGTATCATTATAATAGTAAGTTGTGTGAAGAGGTGTTGCGGTACAGTACCCTCTCGCACTTGACCGGTTTTTTTTACATAATACATCATCATATCAGCTCATATACGTCCCCACCGAGGGGCTCGAGCCTACCCTGACTTAGGGCGATCGGGCCTTAGTCAACCACGCGGGCCCAGTGCGGGTTGGTCGACTTCACACACAACCTTCGAGTTTCTTTGTAGGCGTGTGCAGGTTTCCTCACGATGTTTTCCTTCACCGTAAGAGCGTCGGATAAACGTACATATGAAATCTAAATTCGAAATCACATTGGTACCTACATGGCAGGATTCGAACCACGACCTCCCGGACACGAGGTAGCGGCCCTTGCCATTACGCCACAGACACATAATACATACACATTTAAGAAAAGCTACTTATTACATAAAGCAGGCTTAAAATATGATAAGGTATTTAAAGAGAGATGTCGAAAGTTTAAAAGCTTGACCGATACATAAGTTGCGCAAAAGCATTTCCTTTTTCCGCAGTGAGATATAAAAGGATTGTGTCTGTAGATATGTATTCGCAGATTTATTTCCTTGCGTCAATTTTCCTCAAGGATCCTGATGATAAATATTTACTTAAGATTTCTGTTGCCACCTGCTCAAAATCTCTCGCGCGATAAAGCCATCGCGACTCGACGTATTTGACACCTGAACAATATTGATGGGGATATTCGCGGCAAAAGAAAACAGAAAACATGTTTTTTGATATTACAACGCATATCATTTTCCAGCGCGTTGATGGTTTTTAGACAGGCTTTTAAAAGCCAATTGAGGGGTTCGGATGGAGCACGACATTTATTAGATATAGACACATCAACTTTGCCAAGGGATATTTTTAGGATTTTCATACAACACAGGTTGTAAGAAGAACTATAAAAAAATTCTTAAGGCATAAGACATGGTGTAGTGTAGAAACTTTCAAAATAAGCAAGTGCTATGTTTACCCTCTCAGTTCGTATAAAGTAATTTAGTTTTAAGTGTGTTTTGTGAAAATGCGCGGAAAATAAAAATTGAATTTTTATAGTCATAGAAGGATGACCCAGATTGTATGAAATTAATAGAACCATGTTTATAAGATCTAAGAAGGTACTCGTAAATATAGCATTTGCCCATCCTAAAAGTTGTGGACCAGTGTGTGTTGCCAGTGATGACATACGGAATTGAGACATGGTCTCTTACTATGGGCTTTATAAGAAGGCTCAAGGTCACCCAAAGAGCAATGGAGCGTGCCATGCACGGAGTTTCTCTGCGTGATCGAATCAGACACGAGGAGATCCGTAGGAGAACCAAAGTAACCGACATAGCTCTCAGAATTGCTAAACTTAAGTGGCAGTAGGCGGGGCACATAGCTCGTAGAACAGATGGCCGTTGAGACAGTAAAGTTCTCGAGTGGCGACCGCGCACCGGAAAACGTAGCGTAGGCAGGCTTCCCACTCGGTGGACCGATGACCTGGTGAAGGTCGCGGGAAGCCACTGGATGCGGGCAGCGCAGAAACAGTTGTCGTGGAAATCCTAGGGGGAGGCCTTTGTTCAGCAGTGGACGTCCTTCGGCTGATATGATGAAAGCTTCAGGAAAAGCTAATTATGACTTTATAATTTTGGAATATCACCTTAAAACTTAATATTATTTCAGGTTTCGACAAATACAAAGGGGGCTTGGACACAGTGCACGACCTCACCGGCTTGTATTCTGTTTACACGAACTGGCGTGGTATCGAGATCATGTTCCACGTGTCCACCTTACTTCCCTACGAGAGACACGACACTCAGAAGCTGCAGCGGAAACGGCATATAGGGAATGACATTGTGTGCGTCGTGTTTCTTGAAGCGGACAATACTGCTTTTTCGCCTGCCTGCATCAAGAGCCACTTCTTACATACTTTTATTTTAGGTGAGTTTCGTGTTTATTTCTTTATTACTAGTTGTAAGGCGCCTTAGGGCTTCCATTATAAAACAAAATGACAGCGTCCCCTTAAAAACGTGACAGTGTTACAGAAAGATTCGGTCAGTGAGTCAGTTATGTAATTAGCTTAAATACGGCGCTTAAGGCGTCCATTGAAAAACATAATGACAGCGTCCCCTTGTAAATACGTGACAGCGTTACAAACAGAGCTAGCAATAGTCAATAAGTCAGTCATATGATGAGCTTAAATACGGCGCCTCAGGCGTCAATTGAAAAGTAAAATGACAGTTTCCTCTTGTAAATACGTGACAGCATTATAGACAGAGTCAGTTAGTGATTCAGTTATGTAATGAGCGTTATAAATTATTTGTAACTGAAGTTGTAAAGCTATTAGGACGCCCGTTGAAGAACAAATGACAGTCCTAGATGTTCTTGGACGACTTGTTCACGACGTGTACGACACTTGGATGTGCTTGTGGTTTAAACGTTGAACCAGTCTCTTTAAAACGTTTTACCCATATTTTAATTTAATTAGCACTCGGAGCTTCACTAATTCGCCGTAGTCCATATTCAGAACAATATAGTCTCCCAGTAACAATGTATGAACGAAAGTTCTCGTAAAATGCGCGCACGCAATATGCGCGACGCTTCCCGTCGAAGAGACTCATTACACTCTTTGTCACTTAATTCCTACAAAGAATTCTGTAAAGCATTTTCAAATAATTATAATATAATTAAGTGTGACGGACTTGCACTCCCAGGTTCATTTTGTTGTTTGACCCTTAAATTATATAATAGCAAATAAGTACTCTGATTTGAATATACAGGTTCTTAACAAAGGTATGTACTTTTTTTTTACTGGAGCTTTTACTCATGAAACTAAACAACTTTCCCCAAGGAAACTATAATCAATTCGCATTTGTTTTTTTAATAAAAATATTAAATTATGCTGAAAACGCCACAATAGGTATCATTGCGGGCCGGCGCGGTCATTGAACTTTGGCCTTTTACTGTCAAGTTCATAAACCTGGGAGTTATTCTGAGTAGTTTGATAATTTAATTAAAAAATAATAATTGCGAATTGACCATGGGTTTCTTGGGGAAAGTTGATCAGTTTCATGAGTACAAGCTCTAGTTAAAAAAAAGTGCATACCTTTGTTAAGACCCTATATATTCCTCCCAGAAACAGTTTTCTTTTTGTTCATAACTTGTTTATCAACTTGTTAATGCACTGGTCCTCCTGAGAATGTGTTTCGCCGCACCCAAGATAATCTACTTGCTGCGAACATCCCCTACCTGGCTATTTCCCACTGAGTCTTCAGCTTTCGATGATGCATTAAAAGTAACACTAGAGTGTATCGCGAATGTAGAACTCAGTGCTAGTCAATGGGTGCAGGCAGCATTGCCTATTAGGCATGGGGGACTAGGTGTTCGGCGAGTCAGAGATGTAGGCCTCCCAGCTTTTTTGGCTTCAACACATGCGGCGAAGGGTTTGATAGCTTCCATTCTATCGACTAGTGAAGACGAGGTGCACCTGCCCTTTGTCTCGGAGGCCTTGACCGCGTGGTCCACAGTTGACCAAGAATTACCAGAGGCGCCAGCTGTCCAGCGCGCATGGGACGAAATTGGGTCAAGGCGAACTCTGCAGTTACTTACCATAGATGCAACTGATATCGAGCTGGCTAGACTAAACGCCGTTTCCAGACCGGAGTCAGGGGCGTGGTTACACGCAATTCCTTCACCCAACTTGGGTACACTCCTCGACGGCGACTCTTTGCGCGTGGCCGTGGCTCTCCGCTTGGGCTGCAATGTATGCGAACCTCATCTAGGCATCTGCGGTTCCCGGGTGGAAGCCAATGGCCACCACGCGCTGAGTTGCCACAGATGTGCTGGAAGGTTCTCGCGTCACCACGCCCTCAATGACATTCTGCGTCGGGCATTAGTCTCTGCCAATGTACCGTGCATGCTTGAACCACCTGGTCTAAGCCGTACTGACGGAAAAAGACCGGACGGTTTGACCTTGGTGCCGTGGCAGAGGGGAAGGTGCATGCTGTGGGATGCCATATGCGTGAGCACCTTTGCTCCGACACACCTCTCACGCACAGTCCGAGAGGCTGGTGCAGCTGCAGAGACGGCCGCCTGCCGCAAACGCTCAAAATATACGGCGTTGGGGCAAGCCTATAATATATTCATCCCTTTCGCCGTAGAGACGAGTGGACCATGGGCTGTTGAAGCGAAGGAATTAGTCAGGGACATAGGTCGCCGGATGCATAATAATGGTTGTGACCCACGATCCTGCTCTTTCCTGGTGCAGAGGCTGTCCATTGCGATACAACGTGGCAACGCGGCGAGTATAATGGGCACCTTTGCGCCGGGAGGGATCAGAGGTGTTCCTTTTGACTGACAAACCTAACGGTGAAATATGTTTTTTATTTTTTAAATTTTTATGTAATTAACTTTATCAAACAATTTTAGTTCTTGTTCCTAGTAGACTGGGAATCAGAAAAACTAGTTCTAACGAATGTCACATATAGTTATCTCCTTTTACGCCTATTTACTTAGAAATACGATTACTTTTTAACTTGATCAGTTTATAATGGCTTCACACCGGTATTTATTAAGTATTTAAAAGGCAAAATAAAAAGCGTTTCTTTGTTGCAAAAAAGGATACATTTATTTAGTACCTACCAAAACATTTCCATAGATAAGAGATACGTACCTTTTTCTTAGATTACGACTCAAACTAAGATCTAGGGGAGGAGGGGGGGCGCAAACTAGACGTGACTTGTAACTGGGACTTTGTCAAATGGCTCTCCCGACTCAGTGCTCTCTTGAAACCATCTTGCAGTAAGAACTGTTCTATTCCATCCCCAGTGTCGTCTTCCGGTCTCGAAATCATTTACTTTACCGCTAGTATCATAAATCTACAGTCTAAACTATGGCCAAAGCATATACAGGGTAGAATTTTGTGAGCGCACCTGGAGGGAAAATACTCTAAATACTGGAGATGTAACTTTTCCTCAAAAGAAACACTCATTTTTTTTAACGCATAACTACATTAAAATATTTTTAAAAATACACGTGCCACACCACTCGGGAATCGAACTGGCTAAAATCCGAAAAAATATCATCTTGTACTTTTGTGGCATCAATCTATATGATCAATCTTAAGGATCAAATCTCTCTAACAAACATGGTAAATTAAATAAAACGAGGACTAAGTAATTAATTAGTTTCTGAAAATGAGCTCCATTTTGATGGATATGTCACCGTAAAATTGTAAAAACCGTTAGATTATAATCTAATCTATCTATCTCGCGAGATTGTGATATTGTCGAAAGATTGTGAACCATAACATACTGCTTACAATTTCACTAGTGTCATAGTAATCTCACTAGTGACATTATAATACAATACACTAAGCGAAGTGAATAACATTAAATAAATGAGCGAGCGAAGCGAGCGATGTTAGGTTCGGTCAGGTTCGATTGATTTAACAGTCAAAGAGCCTCGCGAAGCGAGGCTCCCTCCCTGGGTAGCGGAAGAAAAAATCATCGATTTTATTTGGAGATACTAGAATGGGCCGTGAAATTGTAACCCGATTTACAATTTACCGTCATATATAATCTAACAGAATTGAATGTAGTGCGATTGTAATATCGTGGTTTTGACAATATCCCGGCGACATATACACAAATTAGTTCTTTTAAGGAATTAATTTTGAGTAACTTTTAATACCGAGTTGACTTAAATACTCAAAACTAACCGTTTTTTTTCTATAAGTCATAGAAAACTGTTAATTACTAACATGAGTAAACCGATGAACCTTTGAGTAAAAGTGCTTTATCTTGTAGTATTGAATTTATAAGTTAGGATTTCATGAAAACCATGAACCATTTCATTTAATTTCACGTGTTTTTTAGAGAGATTTGAACCTTTTGATTGATTCTATCGATTGATGCCATAAAGGTGCAGGTGATATTTTTTCGGATTTTAGCCATCTCGATTCCCGGGTGTGGCACGCGTATTATTTTTTAAAATCTCTGAATATAGTCTTGCATCTTTTAAAAAATAAGGGAATGTTTATTTTGAGTAAAATTTGCTTTCTACAGTATTTAGAGTACTTTCCCTCCATGTGCGGTCACAAAATTCCACCCTGTATACATACAGGGTGTAAAAAAATTGGGGTAGGACCCGTGAACTGGGGATTCTACTCATCATACTGAACTACTTTCCCCAAGGAACCCATAGTCAATTGTCAAAAAAAAATTGACCCTCCATGCTAAAATGCACAAAATTGGTCGATCAGCTGATTGATTTGTATGAAGAGTAAAAATATTTTTTTGCGATTTCAACAAAGTCGTAGTACAAATTTTTTTCAGTATGATGAGTAGAAGCATCAGTTAACGGGACCTAAACCTATTTTGTTACATACTGTATGAAACGTGGCACTTGCTGGTGCGAATGGATTGATATTTATGTGTAGAACTGTTCTGAAAATAATGAAAATTTAACTCAGTGCTACTTGCGTGGGCACATCGATCACGCAGGTTAACTGACCATAAGCACGGTCACAACTTGGATGTGGCATTAATCTTGATCGTTTTCGTGCTTCACAAAGAACTTTGAATCACTACATTGTAGTCGTAAACCCCCTACAAACTCCACCAATCCGGACTTGCCCCCCCTCCCCTTCCCCCCCCCTCGGATGTGGAGTTCCCGAATTAGGGAAGAGTCCTGTTCCTCAGCAGTGGAAGTGTTATGGTTAGTGTTGCCAACAAAGAAGGAAAATTCTTCCTTTGCAACTGGTTACGAAACCTGGTTGCGGTGGCGGCCGAAGCGGTTAATGTTAACATATAATGATTTATTTTTGCTGGATTGGATAGTGTAGATGTTAATAGGAAAATTAAAAATTTACTCGAAAACTCTGTTAGACTGGTCAATCTAGCTATCACAAGCTACCTATTTAACGAAAATGAACACAAAATGTCAAACCCACATATTATTCACGTCATAAATCATAAAACTAGAATATTGTAGTAAAGAAAAACCTCACAATGAAAACTTAATGTTAGATTCCTGAATACAATGATTGCCTTTCAGTTCGGGTCTCAGCGAAAATCAAACGGCGACCAACCCGATACGAAGTGTCCGTCGTGACGAGGGACGAAGTCGGGGCGTACAAGCCCTACTTGTGGGAACAGAGCGTCTTCGACAAAGGACCCATGTTCAGGTAGTGTATTGAATAGACAGTTGAGATGGTTGAGAAGAGCGTTTCGTACGATACGATTTGAATTTAGTTTTTTTCACAATTGGCAAGCCCTTGGCATCATCTCACCTGATGCTAAGTGACGATGATGCCGAAGATGGAAGCGGGCTTACCAAGATTCCCCAATGCAATGGAGAACTGGCTATCTTATCTTCATCCCGGAACACATCAATGTTGTTAACATTGATGTTTGGCGGCAAGACTTAGATAAGATGGTGGTAGCTAGCCAGGCGGGCTTAGAAAATGCCCTACCACCAACCAAACCGATTCTTACAAGTTGACCCCACCGGGAATCGAACCCGCGACCTCCTGGTGTGAAGCGAATGGACTAACCATTACGCCACAGAGGTTAAGTTAAGTTAGTAGGTTTGTTCGCCCTAATTCAGGGTGGGCTCGAGCCCCTCAGTGGGCACGTATATGAGCTGATATTATGATCCTCTATATTGTTCAAAATATAAACTTAAAACAATAATTTTAAAGAAATACATATGTACAAATTTAGACTTATCTCTTAGAGGGATTTCTTCCAGTCAACCTTTGCAATAATATATAGCAAATAAATGCGTAAATAAGTACAAAACGTAAAACAGTAAAAAAAAATTAAGTAACCTAAGTAAGTAAAGAGGTAGGTACGTATGGGATTGCAAAGGAAATCTATATTATGTAATGTAATTTGCAAAATAATATGAAACATTCACAAACTAGAACTCATTAAAGTTTAATTTAGCGTAATATTTTGGACTTGCGTACTCTACTTTAACAACTAATGTATTATTTTTTATAACAGTAAATCTTAGTGTAGCAGGAAGTGGTTAGTCCACTCGTTTTACATCAGGAGGTTGCGGGTTTGATTCCCGCCGGGGTCTTTTTTTGTAAGCTTTGGTTTTAATTGTGGTATGGAATTTTCTAAACCCGCCTAGCTACCTACCACTATCTTAACTTAGTCTTGCTGCTAAACGTCAGTATTAACAACATTGATGTGATTTTATTTTATTTTTATTTATTAAGAAAACCAACAGCTACTTAATTACACAGCGTTAAAAAGGAAAGGTAACAGATCATGAGCAATTTACAGGTTTCCCTAAATTACTTTTACATATTGTGCAGATCTAGCCTAGAGAGCATAGTCTGGTCCAACGTTATTCGAATAATCATTACCTTAAAAAAGAAAATATTAAAGAACAGAAGACAAAAAAAAACAAAAACAAAAAAGGGCAAACCAGGACTGTGTGTGTGAGTGTGGGTGTGTGTGTGTGTGGGTGTGTGTGTGTGTATGTGTGTATGTGAGTGAGTGATTTAAGTTAAGAAGATAAGTTCGTAATGAGTTCAGAGAGAATTCTGTTTTTGAATGATGTTCTACTGTGACTAAATATGTCAACATTGTTAAAATGACGATCGTGGGTATTACAAATGCGGGATATAACTGAGTTTTTCGCATAGTTAGTACGGCTAAGTGTTGTACAGAAGAGCCTTGTGTATCCATAATAAATAATTCCTAATTGGATTGGGGAATCTTGGTAAGCTCGCTTCCGTCTTCGGCATCATTGTCACTTACCATGTGAAGGCTTGCCAATTGTGAATTTTTAAAAAAGCATTTATATTCGGAATAACTGATCACAGTCGTAACTTTGTATGATAAAGTTATGCTTCGTCTGCAACAGGCATAATATCCACCTGAATTGGACAGATTTTAGTCCCAATGGACAAAACAGCAATATTCCCGAAATATATTCAAACTGTCACAGTTTGAGCAACCCCTAACTTCAGATATTATCAGAACTTAGATTGGAATCCCGGGCTAGAACTGAAACTATTGCAATATGATTTGCTAGTATTTAGTGCATTTAGCGTCGGTGGCGCAACGGCAAGAGCCGCTACCCCCTATCCGGGAGGTCGTGGTTCGAGTCCTGCCACGTACCAATGTGTTTTCAAATGTCGATTTCATATGTACGTTTATCCGACGCTCTTAGGTGAAGGAAAACATAGTGAGGAAACCTGCACACACCTGCGAAAACACTCGAAGGTTGTGTGTGAAGTTGAACAACCCGCACTGGGCCCGCCTGGTTGACTAAGGCCCGATCGCCCTTATTAAGGGTAGGCTTGAGCCCTTTGGTGGGGACGTATACATGAGCTGATATGACTAGTGCATAGTATCAAGCTAAGTGGCCGTTTTGTGTTGACCAACTAATACATCAAACATCGTATCGTGATTGGGTAGGGTAAGTAGGGTTGCATTTCCAAAGTAACAAGGATTATATAAACTTGAACACATTGATGTATATATCGCAGCCATCTGGTTAAATCTGCCATTTGATTGAAAGGCTAGCCCGTTGATAGAATGGCGACATTCAATTGAATGATTGGGCCGAACGTTGATTGAACAAGCGTCACTCAAGAGTAAGCTAGTCCTTTGAACATGGCGGACGTAAAATCCCATACAACGAAAAGGGAGTTGACAAAAAATTGTTTTTTCTAAAAAAAAACTGTAAATGAGGCAGCGAAACGAGCAATATTAGGTTCGGTCAGGTTTGATTGATTATACAGTCAAAGAGCCTCGCGAAGCAAGGCTCCCCCTCCATGGGTAGCAGAATGCTTCGCAGAAGAACAAACCATCGGTTTTTATTCGGAGTATATTCAGAATATTCAACGACTTGGCTAAATGACGTTCAGCAAATTCGTTGAACGTTACATTCAACGAATTGGCCAGTTGTCCTTTCACACATATTGGTATATATTTATACTAATTTCACATGAAAGAAATAAAACTGCGTTTATAATTTGTCAGCGACCGGAGTATTTAGTCTGCCTGAAGATGGTGTTCGAAACCGGTCGCTGACAAATTTACAGTTTTGTTTCTTTCATGTGGAATTAGTGTAAATATATACCAATATGTGTGATATAAAGTTCCACCAAGAACCTACAATCAATAGTATCAACTATCAGTTGTCCTTTAGTCATTCAATTGAATGTCGCCATTTAATCAACGGGCTAGCCTTTCAATCATAAGGCAGATATAACCAGATGGCTGCGCCATATATATCGTATTACGCTGGAGAGGATTAAATCCTATATTATATTCCTATATTAACCGCCTCCGTGGCGTAATGGTTAGTCCATTCGCTTCACACCAGGAGGTCCCGGGTTCGATTCCCGGCGGGGTCAACTTGTAAGACTCGGTTTGGTTGGTGGTAGGGCATTTTCTAAGCCCGCCTGGCTAGCTACCACCATCTTATCTAAGTCTAGCCGCCAAACATCAGTGTTAACAACATTGATGTGTTCCGGCTTGAAGATAAGATAGCCAGTTCTCCATTGCGTTGGGGAATCTTGGTAAGCCCGCTTCCATCTTCGGCATCATCGTCACTTACCATCAGGCGAGATGATGCCAAGGGCTTACCAATTATGAATAAAAAAAAAAAAAAAAAAAAAAATATTTTAAGAAGACTATCAAAAGGTCAAATCGACATTAATTAACCGAAAAAAAAATTACCTATCCAAGGGATAGGGAGGTTTCCTGGTGATGCACAAGAATTCAGTGTTAATTTGATTTAGCTTTTTTTTTTATAAGGTTCATGTTTGATGTACTATTATTCTTTATATTACTGTTGTACTGTTACTGTTCGAACTGTATGGCGTACGTCAAGCTAGCTTATCTTTAACCTAAAGGCGAAAACTTCTCAATGTTCCTTATCTTCTAAATGTTTGATCTTATAATGTAACCTAGTTTTCCTTAAAAAATAAAATGAATAAAATAAAATAAAATAAATAAATAAATAAATTTGTTATTAAATGCTGAACTATTGAAACGCTGGAATTTGTATAGGATTAAACAAATGGATAGAATAAATACCATAAATGCTGTTGTTTATTATACGACTATCTTCTACCTATCTTCATTAGGTACCTAATAGAAGTTGGCCTCAAACTGGACCTTCCTTGCGCGCAGAAACCAATCATATTCAGAATTTGTATAACAAACTTTCTTATTATTTAGCAACTCTAAAAATTGTATAACAATCGATAAAGCGTTCAACAGTTATTCCCAGACAAACAAAAAATCATACAAACCAATTCAAAACGCTCCACGCTAAGTTTTAAACCTTCGATAGCTTCGCTTGTTTGTTTTTTTATTATTATCTACAATTAGTAACCCCTTAACATCATCTCACCTGATGGTAAGTGACGATGATGTCGAAGATGGAAGCAGGCTTACCAAGATTCCCCAATGCAATGGGGAGCTGGCTATCTTATCTACAAACTGTTAACATTAATGCTTGGCGGCAAGACTTAGATAAGATGGTGGTAGCTAGCCAGGCGGGCTCAGAAAATGCCCTTCCACCAACCAAACCGAGTCATTCAAAGTTGGATTCCGCCGGGAATCGAACCCGCAACCTCCTGATGTGAAGCTAATGGACGTTACCATTACGCCACAGAGGCGGTTAAAATGTATAAGTTATATTTCGGTGACACATATATATCATCATATCAGCTCATATACGTCCCTACCGAGGGGCCCGAGCCTACCCTGAATTAGGGCGATCGGGCCTTAGTCGACCACGCGGGCCCAATGCTGGTTGGTCGACTTCACACACAACCTGCGAGTTTCTTCGCAAGCGTGTGCAGGTTTCCTCACGATGTTTTTCATCACTGTAAGAGCGTCGGATAAACGTACATATGAAATCTAAATTCGAAATCACATTGGTACGTGGCGGTATTCGAACCATGACCTCCCGGACAGGAGGCGGCGGCCCTAGGCCCTAAAACCCCAAGTTTTCGTACCTAACTACAAGGATACTGCAAAGAAAAATATTCTCCTTCCCTCGTCAATGACATATACAACCCGTGTTAAAAAAACAATATCCTATCAATCCATCACCAAAAAGTTTGTAACAAATTTCCTTTCTGAAAACTTGTGTTCTCTACCTAAATGCCGACATAACATTTACTGATAAATTCTGAAAATTTACAGTAATATTTAACTCTCGTTTGGAACGATGCCGATGTGATACTCTGTAATCGGACCTTTTAATTAACAGTGAGTTAAGCGTAAGGAAGCCTTTGTAGGTATTTTACGTCAGTATCTATTGGTTTCAAAGCTAGTGGGTAACGCTGTGTTAGATAAACGATATAAAGGGAAATTTTCTTGTATGGCTGTTTCAAAGAAGATCTAAAATTAGTCCGTGATATAAAGCACTTACTCTTTAATAACTTCAGTAAATATTTTCCAGATATCATGAACCAATGAGTTTTATTAACTAGTAAATAAAACTCATATTGGTCTGGATATTTAGATACGAGTACAATTTTGTTCCTGGTTGCCTGTTCTGAAAATTGAATACATTACCTTTGTAGGAATACTCGTAACTAGGGTGTACCATTTTCACGATAGCAATCATATAGTAATTGTATTGTATTCAATGCGTACCTTTCTACTATATGGCTTCAAACTAATTGTGTTGCCAACCAATCTATGGGCCGACTGAAAGTCTGTAGTGAGCTCCAGGCTCTTAAGAGTGCGTATGAAGCAAAATATTTTTAATTTGCCATCCCTCTTAGAAAACACAGCGGGAACTGCAAAAACATAACTAAAATTATAAACTTAATTCTAAAAGTCTTTACCTATAAATTTGCCGATTGTAAAAAAAGTTTAAAGATGAAAATTAATATTAAGAACAATAGTTATTTAAACAAAATTTATTCTCAAAATTGCATAAGACTATTAGAAATTAAATGGTGGTAAACATAATATGTCTACTGTTTAGATATTTTGAGAGCACGGTGACTTTAACCCCATAAAGTAGGGTGTTTTCACCTGAAAAAATCGCTATTATTGAGACAAAAAATACAAATTTATAATTTTAAAGCTCTAGAGTTGTTGCAGCAGTTTCTTCGTTACTAATGTCATATTTGGGAATACCCCGCATAAGATTTCGTCACTTTCAGGAAAATTCAAGAACATTAACTGGTCTAAACAACTGCCTCATCTAACCACTACGAAAACGCCTTTGTTCCATTCAATGGTACATAGCTCAGGAATTGGAACATGAAAGAAACTCTAGTTACTAATAAAAGACCAAAAGTAGTGTCACCATAAGGTCAATAATAAAAAATAATAACTTTTTTATTTTTTTAAATTGGCCTTGAACTTTAAAAACTGAATCGGCAATTTCATAGGTAAAGACCTATTTAAAAAAAATATATCCCTCAGTCACCTTCAATGGTAGGTATTCATTTTTTCAAGTTTTATGTTTATACTAGTTCTTAAATATTATGAGTACACAGTTGACATTAGTGTAACTTTATAGAGTAACTTCGCCTTTTTGTATCGATTAAAATAAGAGAAACCGTGTGTTCGCCTAAAGTCAACCCTCAGTCCAGATAGTCTTTTATCTTGATATTTTTTAAGGATATACAAACTTACCATCATTTAGATAAAGTTCATTTTGCTTTATACTCCCTCTTAAGTATTAAGAAAAGGCACGTTTTCACTGCTGTACGTATTTCCTTTTCAGGGAGTGGTTACTTACCAAGATAGTGAACGGTGAAAGGGCCTCGTATTCAGCACCAAAGTTTGCGAGGATGCAGGAGAGGACCAGGAGTCAGATGCTGGAGGACATAGTGGCGAACCTGCAAAACCACGCCGAAACTGGACAGATTCCGAAGCCTTATAGAAGAGGTTCGTTTTATCGTGAAAGTTACCTATCCTGGTTATCCAAGGAGGGCTGGTTTGTGGCGTGTAGACACATCTGTTATTATGGCCCTTACTTAGTAAAGAGCTCGAAACAACCCATATATAAGCATAATCATATTTTCATAAAATCATGAGCATTAAATATCCTTTAAGTTCCAGCAGCTTCCCACACCTGAACGAGATCTTCGGTTCACCTAGTGGAATGTCTGCCTTCTAGATAATGGAATGGAACAGTTTTAGCGCTAAGGCGCATTTTGAATACATACTCTGAAGTCATTATCATCATCATATCAGCCGAAAGACGTCCACTACTGGACAAAGACCTCCTCCAACGATTTCCACTACGACTGGTCGTGCACTGCTCGTAATTGATTAAGTTATTCTAAATAATGGAATGAAACAGTTTTAGTAATAAGACGCATCTTGAAGGGTTTCCACAACTAATGGTTCTGCGGTGCCTGTATCAGGAGGCTTCCTGCGACTTACGCGAGATCGTCGGTCCACCAAGTGGCATGTTTGCTTACTAATTAATGGAATGGAACAGTTTTAGTGCTAAGGTGCATCATAAGTAAGTTATTTTAAATAATGGAATGGAAGAGTTCTCGTACTAAGGTGCATTTTGAAGGATTCCCATAACGAATGGTTCTGCGGTGCCCGCATTCAGCGGCTTCACGCAACCTACATGCGGTCGTCGGTCCACCGAGTGGCATGCTTGCTAATGTGCATCTTGAAGGACTTCCACAACGAATGGTTTTGCGGTGCCCGCGTCCAGCGGCTTCGTGCGATCTACACAAGATCGTCAGTCCACCAAGTGGCATGCTTGCTTTCTAAATAATGGAATGGAACTATTTTAGTGCTAAGGTGCATTTTGAATACTTACTCTTGAGTAAGTTATTCTTAATATGGAATGGAACAGTTTTAGTGAAGGCGTATCTTGAAGGATTCCCATACGAATGATTTTGCAGTGCCCGCATCCAGCGGCTTTACGCAACCTACACGCGATCGTGGTTCCACTGATGGCATGCTTGCCTTTTAAATAATGGGATGAAACAGTGTTAGTGCTAAAGTGCATCTTGAAGGATTTCCACAACGAATGGAACTGCGGTGCCCGCATCCAGTGGCTTCACGCGACCTACACAAAATCGTAGGTCCACCAAGTGACATGCTTGCTTTCTAAATTATAGAATTAAACAGTTTTATTGCTGAGCCGCATCATGAAAACATACTCTTGAGTAAGTTATTCTAAATATGGAATGCAACAGTTTTAGTGCTAAGGCGCATCTTGAATACATACTCTTGAGTAAGTTATTCTAAATATGGAATGAAACAGTTTTAGTGCTAAGGCGCATCTTGAATACATACTCTTGAGTAAGTTATTCTAAATATGGAATGAAACAGTTTTAGTGCTAAGGCGCATCTTGAATACATACTCTTGAGTTAGTTATTCTAAATATGGAATGAAACAGTTTTAGTGCTAAGGCGCATCTTGAATACATACTCTTGAGTAAGTTATTCTAAATATGGAATGAAACAGTTTTAGTGCTAAGGCGCATCTTGAATACATACTCTTGAGTTAGTTATTCTAAATATGGAATGAAACAGTTTTTCTATAACGAGTGGTTCTGCGGTGCCCTCATCCAGCAGATTCCCGCGACCTGCACGAGATCGTCAGTCTACCGAGTAACATGCCAGCTTTTTTAAAATGATTGAATAAAAGGCGCATCTTGAATACTCATTCATGTCTTAGTCCATATTCCTTTTGTCTATTATGATTTATTTTAATCATCTCCTTTAAATATTGGTAGGTGCCTAATCCCTTCCCTACTAATATTATAAATGTGAAAGAAACTCTGTCTGTCTGTTACGCTTTCCCGCAAAAACTACTGAACGGATTTGGCTGAAATTTGGTAGGTAGACAGATTAGGACCTGGGTTAAGACATAGGCTACTTTTTACCACGCTCGCGAGCCGCTTGCGGCTCGCGCACTGCGCACCCTCGAAAAGTCATAGAAATGTGGTCCACGCGGGTGAAGCCGCGGGAGTCAGCTAGTAGATATTAAAAACGTTTTCTTACCTTTGATGTACTTTATTTGTTAAGTACCTTATAACACCTACAAATTAGTAAATTTAATTTAGGTTTCTGCTCCTAATAGTTCAACAAACTAACTACGAGAAAGTACTTACTCTACGACTTAACTTTGAAATCAAACCCTGAGAGAATTCAAGATCCTCCTATGCCTATGTAGTAAGTCTATCTTACCAATAGACTTTACTGAAATTTTGTCGATACTTCAATTAAGCAGGTATTAAAGTTTCTTGAACTTTGGACTAAATTGTCAGAATAATTTAAGTGTACTGTATTACAAATTCATACATAATTAACAACTGCATATGATGTATTTAATGCTCTTTGTGAGTAGATTGGACAACACAAATAAGGATACAAAAATCTAAAGTAAGCACAGAAGAGTGGAGTATTACTTAATGCTGTCATGTGTGGGGTGAGTAGAGGTGGTTGTGAGGGGTGAAGGAGAGGTATAGGGGTGGATCACAACATGTAGGCTATACATGAAATAAATTATTTATCTATCTAAAAATAAAACATAATAAAACGTAGCGTGGGCGGGCTTCCCACTCGGTGGAGCGACGACCTAGTGAGGGTCGCGGAAAGCCGCTGGATGAGAGCACCGCAGGACCGGTCGTTGTGGAAATCCTTAGGGGAGGCCTTTATCTTTCGGCTGATATGATGATCCACCTAAAAATAAGAATTAAGTAGATAAGTACGAAGGAAGAGGATAGCCTACTCTGCTGCGTGCTGTAGTCATCGTCCTTCTTTTAGTATTTATAGAGGTAAGCTAATTTAAATTGATGTGAGGAGTGTCCGTACTGGTTACTCTCTTTGTACTATGATATTGTTTGTTTGTTTAAGAGCGTCGGTAGCGTAACGGCTAGGGCCGCTGCCTCCTGTCCGGGAGGTCATGATTCGTATCCTGCCGCGTACTAACGTGATTTCGAATTTCGATTTCATATGTACGTTTGTCCGACGCTCTTAAGGTGAAGGAAAACATCGTGAGGAAATCTGCACACACCTGCGAAGAAACTCGCAGGTTGTGTGTGAAGTCGACCAACCCGCACTGGGCCCGCGTGGTCGACTAAGGCCCGATCGCCCTAATTCAGGGTAGGCTCGAACCTTTTGGTGGGGACGAATATGAGCTGATATGATGATAATGATTGTTTGAAAATACTAGCAGCCAAAAGTGGGCAACCATTATCCGAAATTTTAACCCTTTCAGGATCTTGGCGTCCAATCGGACACATGCGACCGTCATCGCCTCTTCTGGACTCCGTAAGAGACCAGTTCGAAGACTACGATCAGTTAGCCAAGGACTTCACCAGGGTCTTTTTGAACAATGAGCTGAACTGCGCGACCAACGCTCAGCTGTTCGACGTGGTCTTCTTGGTGGGGCAGTCGAAACAGAAGACCAAGTTCATTGGAGTCCGAGCTATTTTGGGGGTCAGGAGTAGGTGAGGGTTATTTCAGTATCTTTGACTTTGATAATAAGTAGAGTGGATATTTTAAAGCATATCAATGATGGAGAATTTATATTATGCTTACCACCACCCACAATTAACAAAAGTTGGAGATGGGCTGAGTAGGTGAATAAAAAAAAGGTGCTACGGCTGCTTAACTTTTAAGATCCGTGAATTTTTTACCGCAATTTAATTAATCCACAATTGGTAAGCCCATGACGTCATCTCACCTGATGGTAGGTAAGTGACGATGAATTATAAATAATGGTAAATATTCCCCCACCCTTCTTTGAAGGTCTTGATGTAAGACTCTCAGGTACTTTAGGGCGATATGCTTCACCCATAATTATTTTTTTTATTTAATTTGAGTGCGTTTGGCTGCACATCACCTGATGGTAAGTGCCGATGCAGCCGAGGATGTTACACGCAAGCTCAAATAGTGCCTATTCTAATATATATTATAATATATTAATCTATTATAGCTGTATCTCTTCTAGCCGCCTAAAGTACATAATTTTCGTTTCGATGTGAGAAAGAATTACGATGGCTTTCTCGCGGAAAAGAACTTTACCAGATTTACGAGTTAAAAAATGAGACCCAGATGTTTTTGGAGTACCAGGGTTCAGATTTTGCTGTTTAAAAAAGAATGGGTAGCAAAACTTGCTTAACTCGATTCTGGCGGATATATTAAGCTCACTTAAATGAGCTCATCAAAATAATCAAGGCAGGAACTCTAATATTAATATAATACATATTCATCGGACTAAACTGAAAACTTTGCTAAGATGGTGCTATGGACCTGTCACGCAACCACAAATAAAAAAATAATTGAACATTGTTTTTTTTATTTATGGTGCACCACTAAAATTTCCTAATAAACGCGAAAAGTTTGCGAAACACTGATCTATATATAGTACCTATTTTTTTGCTTATCGATTCTACTGATATGCTAATTTTGTGTAACATTTTCCTCTAACTTCTCTAGAGTATTCCAAGAGATGCTGTACGGCATCCAGACGGGCTTTGGTTCGCCGCAAGTGCCGGTAGCAGAGCTGTTGGCGAGGCCTGCGCCTACGCTGCTCTCACCCACCCCAGCACGGCAGAAAAGTAGTAACTTCCTCCAAGTTCCGGATATTGAATCACCGAGGTCAGCTCTTAGCATTTTATTGAGCTAACTTAAGATTACACATAAAAGCATTAACTTGATCCATGTTCCGGATTTTCAGTCACCCAGGAAAGTTCTTACTATTTTATTGGGCTTATAAAAACATTAACTTGCTCCAAGTTCCGGATATTGAATCACCGAGATCAGGTCTTAGCATTTTAATGGGCTAACCTAAGACTACATATGAAAGCATTAACTTGCTCCAAGTTCCGGATAGGCCCGCGTGGTCGAGTAAGGCCCGATCGCCCTAATTCAGGGTAGGCTCGAGCCCCTCGGTGGGGACGTATATGAGCTGATATGATGAAGTTCCGGATATTGAGTCACACAGGTAAGTTCTTAGCATTTTAATGGGCTAACCTAAGATTACATATGAAAGCATTAACTTACTCCAAGTTCCAGATATTGAGTCAACCAGGTAAGTTCTTAGCATTTTAATGGGCTTATTTAAGATTACATATAAAGCATTAACTTGCTCCAAGTTCCGGATATTGAGTCACCCAAGTTAGTTCTTAGCATTTTAATGGGCTAACCTAAGATTACATATGAAAGCATTAACTTGCTCCAAGTTCCGGATATTGAGTCACCCAGGTAAGTTCTTAGCATTTTAATGGGCTTACTTAAGATTAGATAATATTAAAGCATTAACTTGCTCCAAGTTCCGGATATTGAGTCACCCAGGTAAGTTCTTAGCATTTTAATGGGCTTACTTAAGATTAGATAATATTAAAGCATTAACTTGCTCCAAGTTCCAGATATTGAGTCACCCAGGTAAATTCTTAACATTTTAATGGGCTTATTTAAGATTACATATAAAGCACTAACTTGCTCCAAGTTCCGGATATTGAGTCACCCAAGTTAGTTCTTAGCATTTTAATGGGCTAACCTAAGACTACATATGAAAGCATTAACTTGCTCCAAGTTCCGGAGATTGAGTCACCCAGGTAAGTTCTTAGCATTTAAATGGGCTAACTTAAGATTACATAATATAAAAGCATTAACTTGCTCCAAGTTCCGGAGATTGAGTCACCCAGGTAAGTTTTTAGCATTTATGTGGGCTAACTTAAGATTACATAATATAAAAGCATTAACTTGCTCCAAGTTCCGGATATTGAGTCACCCAGGAAGTTCTTAGCATTTTAATGAGCTAACTTAATAATACATAATATAAAAGCATTAACTTGCTCTAAGTTCCGGATATTGAGTCACCCAGGTAAATTTTTAGCATTTTAATGGGCTAACTTAAGAATACATGATATAAAAGCATCAACTTCCTCGCAATCCCGGATACTGTGTCACCCAGGTAAGTTCTTAGCATTTTGATGGACTTAGGTCACATACAAAAGAACGAAATTCACGGTCACACGGTCATAATGTGTCCGAACACAAAGTCAGGCATCCATTTTGTTCTCAGAAGTGAGCTTTTGCGATTCTATGTCCTTATCTAAGATAGCTATTTCAATATGTCTATCCTTGTCTCTTGTTAACAGGACAGTTTTTGAGTTTGTTTTGTATGAAACCGGGGATCTAGACCTTTTATGTGTGTTCTCTTTTATAAGTGGATAACTATCTTTTTCTGACCATATATTCATATCGATAATATATGGTCAGAAAAAAAAGCGGCAACTGGCATAGGGCACCGCGCGACCCTTCGTGTATATATATAACCGCATTTGGGACACTTAAGGCTCATCCGTCCCTAAAATAAGCAACTCGATTCACGATGTTTCAAACATCGAACGAAATAAATGGAAAATAAAGTTCTTGTCAGCTTGTACTGCAATGTGGCAGTTGCGTCAATTGTTACGTTACGGACGAATCGTGCGAAAATTGTCGTTTTTAATTCTTTATAAATAAAATACTTCCAGCCTCCCGAAAAAGCCGGTTTCCGAAAAGGCTTTAGTACCATTAGACCACATACATACACTGCGGCAGATTATACAGAAGACCGAAGAGTACAATCAGCCACTATGCTTGGCGTTTGTGGACTATGAGAAGGCCTTTGATTCAGTCGAAACCTGGGCTGTGCTATAGTCTCTCCAGCGGTGCCAAATTGACCATCGATACATCGAGTTGTTGAAGTGTCTGTATGAAAACGCAACCATGTCGGTTCGCCTCCAGGATCAGAACTCGAAACCTATCCAGTTGCAGCGAGGGGTGAGACAGGGAGACGGCATATCTCCGAAACTGTTCACCGCGCCCTGGAAGATGTTTTTAAGCTTCTGGAATGGGGTGGACTCGGCATCAATATCAACAGCGAGTACATATCCCACCTCCGATTCGCTGACGATATCGTGGTCATGGCTGAGACTATGGAAGACCTAAGCATAATGCTTGATGGCCTCAGTAAAGTCTCTCCACAAGTGGGCCTTAAAATAAACATGGACAAGACGAAAGTAATGTTAAATGTCCGTGTCGCACCCACCCCTCTAAAGGTTGGAGACTCTACAGTGGAAGTTGTTGACGAATATGTATACCTGGGACAAACAGTCCAGCTAGGCAGGACCAACTTCAAGTAAGAGATATCAATCGACGAATCCAACTCGGCTGGGCAGCGTTCGGGAAGCTTCGCAATATCTTCACGTCCCAAATACCGCAGTGTCTCAAGACTAAGGTGTTCGACCAGTGTGTGTTGCCAGTGATGACTAATATTGACTAATGGAACTGAGACATGGTCGCTTACGATGGGCCTCATAAGAAGGCTCAAGGTCACCCAAAGGGCAATGGAGCGTGCTATGCTCGGAGTTTCTCTGCGTGATCGAATCAGAAACGAGGAGATCCGCAGGAGAACTAAAGTAACCGACATAGCTCACAGAATCGCTAAACTGAAGTGGCAGTGGGTAGGGCACATAGCTCGTAGAACAGATGGCCGATGTGGTAGTAAAGTTCTCGAGTGGCGATGGGGCCCGGAAAACGTAGCGTAGGCAGGCCTCCCACGCGGTGGACCGATGACCTGGTGAAGATCGCGGGAAGCCGATGGATGCGGGCAGCGCAGGACCGGTCGTCGTGGAAATCCTTGGGAGAGGCCTTTGTCCATTAGTGGACGATTTTTGGCTGATATGATGATGATGATGAAATAAAATAAGTTGAATTCCCAAAAAGTAAG
The DNA here is from genome assembly GCA_947284805.1 of Coleophora flavipennella. NCBI lineage: Eukaryota > Metazoa > Arthropoda > Insecta > Lepidoptera > Coleophoridae > Coleophora > Coleophora flavipennella. The sequence goes on along the minus strand of OX369287.1, from coordinate 5,142,633 downwards.
AATACAAAATCAACTTATAATGTTGTGTTTAGAAATAAATAAATTATCATAATTTTTCGATTGAAATTGCAGCAATTCTATGGATACATCTAGAAAAAAAGGGCGCATTGGGATATTTTTTTCTTTTAGTTCTGTGTATAAAAGTGGCATTCGAGGAAATCAAAATCACTCCTCATATCCTGTAAATTACAAAACAATTATTTTTTTCGATATAAAATCCTTAGTTGAAATAAAAAGTTGTTAAAAAGTATAAGCTTTAATCTTACATGCTTACACCTGTGTAAAGAAGGACCCTGTTTCGATGTCTTCTCGGCAATTTACCTTGTAAAAAGTGGTTTGATTCTTCTGTTTTCACTAGATGGCACATGGCATGTAGATATTTCATATTAATTTATTCATAAAAAAATATATGTCAGGTGTAACAAAATTGGTGTAGAACCCGTTAACTGGGGATTCCGCTCATCATACTGAACAACTGTTGTTTTAGGACTTTGCTGAAATTAAAAAAAAACAATGAAAAGTCCAACTTTTTATGATTAAAGCAAAGTAGTAGAACAAACATACGTACGTACATACATACATACATACATACAAACAAATATTGCAAGTGAAAGAAAAGCTTTTAATAAAAAAAAACAAATGTTACAAAATGAAAATTTCAGAGATATGATATATCGATTCCGCACGAGTGAAGCCACAAACGAGAACACGTCATAATAGGATTATCCCCTTTTTTAAACACGCTTATATTTAGCTTCACTTGTAACTATGTAAGAAAATCTTGGAATCTTAATTTGACCCACTTGCCGGTCTTCGATTAGGATGAAATTTTGCACACGCTCTGAGTTCTGATGACAATACATGACTAGCTAAGAAACGTCATTACAAATCCAATATGGCGGCCTCCCCAAGATGGCGGATTGGCTGTTTGAAATGCACCCCCATGATATGGGTATCAAATGAAAGGGTTTGCTGTCAGGAATACGAAAAAATAGTCACGTGACTTAAATCCAACATGGCGGACATCCAAGATAACTACTTAACGTGTTTACTAAAAGCGTGTTTTTTAGTTTTTTAAACTAATTGACGATTATTATCTTTAAATAAATAATCTCTTCAGAGTAGATCACCTACCAATATCCAGATATTCCAAACCACACATTTCGTCTTTGCAGGCCAAAAAGTGTTCCTAGCTCTCCTATGGTGAAGCGAGCGTTCTCCCGCCTCGGCACCATCACGGCCGGTTGGGGGCGCTCGATACGCAAGCAGCACTCGCAGCTCAATGTCGATGACAAGAAGAAGTGGGCTAGCTCACAGGACTGCTCTAGTGAGTTTATTAGCCTATGCAAATATTACCAAATAGTAGTTGTAACTTTAGTTTGATACGTTCATCAAGCTGTGTCTTGCTTTTATGCGGCATCTACTAAAGGTAATGAATTTTATGCGGCATCTACTAAAGGTAATGAATTTTATGCGGCATCTACTAAAGGTAATGAATTTTATGCGGCATCAACTAAAGATAATGAATTTTACTCAAACACGCTATGTAGTATTCGCCTTAAATTCTAAGAAGGAAGATATGAAGTACGCGTGATTTCAGGTGCGTCAATTTAAAAAAAAACTACATGGTTTCATCACTGGAGAGTAGGTAGTATTTTTTTTTGCAACAATCTGAAAACACACTGAGTGGTAAAGAGCACAAATCTCATACATCCAACCAGCAGCACAACTTAGCGGTCCCCCTACGCGACGACTATTAGATCAAAATATAAGTCATCATCATCATATCAGCTTATATACGTCCTCACCGAGGGGCTCGAGCCTACCCTGAATTAGGGCGATCGGGTCTTAGTCGACCACGCAGGCCCAGTGCGGGTTAGTCGACTTCACACACAACCTTCGAGTTTCTTCGCAGGCGTGTGCAGGTTTCCTCACAATGTTTTCCTTCATCGTAAGAGCGTCGGATAAACGTACATATCACACATTTTGGTATACCTACATTTACACTAATTCCACATAAACAAACAACACTTATAAGTTGTCAGCGACCGGTTTCGAACGCCGTCTTCAGGCAGACTATTTTGTGTAAATAAATAGTCTGCCTGAAGTTGGTTTTCGAAAGCGGTCGGTGTCAACTAAGTGTAGTTTTATTTGTTTTCGGTGAAATTTGTTTAAATATATACCAAAATGTGTGATTTAATGTTTCACTAAGAACCTACAAACAAAAGCATCAAGTATCAACTTTCTGACTGGCAGCCACGGGTACTGACAGAATACTAGCGCTTCGCTTCCGAGCCTAGAATATGCTGAGTTGGGGTTGTAGTTCCAGTGGCACCTCATTAATATATGTAATTTTTTTATGTTTATTTACCTAAACTTTTCAGGTACTAATATATTATCTACTAGCTGTCCCGGCACTACACCACACTACACACCCTACCCTACCCTATCTTACACTACACTACACTACATTACACTACACTACACTACACTACCCTACCCTACCTTAAGAACCTTCTCCTGACAATAACGAACTCAACAAAAAAGAATTAGCGAAATCGGTCCAGCCCTTCACGCGCGATGCGATGACCAAGGGAAATAGGGGTTCATTTTTATATAATAGACTAGCTGTCCCGGCGAACTACGTACCGCCTTACATTACATTACACTTCCCTACCCTACCCTACCTTACACTACACTACACTACCCTACCCTACACTACACTACCCTACCCTACACTACCCTACCCTACACTACTCTACCCTACACTACACTACCCAACCTACACTACTCTACCCTACACTACACTACACTACCCTACACTACCCTACACTACCCTACCCTACTCTACATACACTACACTACACTACCCTACACTACACTACACTACCCTACACTACACTACCCTACCCTACACTACCTTACCCTACCCTACACTACCCTACCCTACCCTACACTACCCTACCCTACCCTACACTACACTATACCTACCCTACCCTACCCTACATAAAAACCTTCTCCTGACAATAACGAACTCGACAAAAAAAGAATTTGCGAAATCGGTCCAGCCGTTCTCGAGTTATGCGCTTACCAACACATTTTGCGATTCATTTTTATATTATACATTTTGGTGTGGTGTAAGTGGAACCAATAAACGTATTTCTTTTTTTCTTATCTCAGGCGAACATATGAAATCTAAATTCGAAAACACATTGGTACGAGGCAGGGTTCGAAACACAACCTCCCGGGCAGAAGGTAGCGGCCCTTGCCATTATGTCACCGACGCGACGCTCTCCATTCATCAATAATCATCATATCAGCTCGTATATGTCCCCACCTAAGAGCTCGAGCCTACCCTGAATTAGGGCGATCAGGCCTTAGTCGACCACGCGAGCCCAGTGCGGGTTGGTCGACTTCACACACAACCTTCGAATTTTTTCGCAGGCGTGTGCAGATTTCCTCACGATGTTTTCCTTCACCCTTAACCCTCGGGTGGTCGCGCTTTTTTTGTGACACCGTCGGTCACGTGGGGTCTTTAAACGCCCGGAGATTTTAAATATTTTGTTTTTTTATTACTTATTATTATTTATTTATTTTTATATTTTTTGTAGCATAATAAAATTTTAAATAAAACCCATAGTGTGGTTTTAAATAATTTTAATGATAGGAAATAATTTTTAACAAATAATAATATGTATTACTAATATATATTATTTTTGCACTAATTGATAGATAAGTATGTTTTAGGAAGCTACCCTGAGGTACAAATTTGAATCTTTAATATGGAACAAAATATAGCAGTTTTTGTAAACGACGGGCTTTTAAAGACCCCACGCGATCAACCGAAGGTTAAAGCAATCGGTAAGTATACGAGTATGAACATAAGTTTTGAAAAACTCATGGGTATATTGGCCGTCCAGATTTTAACCCGGTACCTCTGGTTAGAAGGACCGAGACGTTACCGGTGAGCCACCGACGCTTTTTTAGCCTTGATCTTTGCGCTTTTTCATCAATGATCAAAAATGTTTCAATTGCAGATAAAGAAGCAAAGGACAAAGAGAAAGAAAAGAACGCAGCGTTAGCAGTGCCGAGACTGTCCGTGTGTGCTGACGCGCAGAAAGTGGACCGAGCTAAACTTGCGCAGACTGAGGTCAGTATAATTTAGTAATCTGTGGTATAGATCCAGGAGATACCGAAAGATGGCTGACTCTCGCGTTAAACTCGTGACCGGGTGCTGTCCGTGTGAACTGGCCTACTCTTGTTAAAGGCATTCAATGATTTTTACCTAGAACTTTTCGTGTCATATTGTTTTCATGTTCTAATGACATAATCTGGTTTATATCAAGGATTGAATTTTAACGTTATTAACTAATTTTTTTGTTTATTTCTTGATTCTTCACAAATGACATTGTTATTATTATTTTATGACTAGCAGAAAGAGTGTAGTTTGCACCTATTTTAAATAAATATATTGAATTGAATTGAACTGAATTGGATCAGTAGGTACTCGAGTTACGGATCTGAAACATAATTGGAAACTTTGAACACGATAAAAAACCGACTTCTATCGCAACAATTTAGTACAATTTTGGAGTTTTTTTTTATTGTTGATAATTTTCTAAAAAAGCACTACACCGATTTTAGTAAAATTTATATGGGATCAACTCGGAAGCATACCCCATCGAAGAAAAAAGAGTCATGAAAATCGGTTCACAATCTGCGAACAAAAAACATACAGTCGAATTAATAACCACCTCCTTTTTGGAAGTCGGTTGAATAGTTACCGACGCTGACTTTTTTAGGGTTCCGTAGCCAAAAGGTGCCAACGGTGACCTAATACTAAGCATAAGCCCGTCCGTCCGTCGTAACTTTAAGAGCAGGCTCCCAGCGCGGCACTGGCGAACAACCTGATATTTAACGTTATGAAATCAGCTTTACAGTTGAATTTTGCGTGAGTCTCTTAACGCGACTTACATCCTTTACTTCGGGCGTAAATGCACATTTTCATTTATTGCGACCTAAGTAAACATTCTACAACATAACTTTATTTTCTTACCGTCGGTATTTATTTCATGCGCCAACTTATGTAATGTAGAAGAAAAATGTAATAATCTCTCAAAACTAAATAGTTTTACAAAATAAAAAGTATGGATCAAAAACTAATAAATCGTGTTTTTGTTTTAGCCATACCAAAGAAAAAGGTTCAAAGAATCAGAAGTTTAGTTTTCACGTTCAGCAAGCTTGCGGCTGACTCAACATATTCTAGCAAAAATGCACTTATTTTTAGAGCCTGCTCTAAAAGGGCTTTATATTTGGAGCCGTACCTAGTTTAAAATTGAACAAAATATGGATTTCCAAATATATATTTTTTTAAGTAGGTAATTTATAAGCCTCCTCCCCCTTCCCTTCATGTATGCAAGAAACGTGTTTTCTCGACGTTTTTTATTTTGTTTTATCGTAAAAAAGGTAACACATACAGGCGTTAAACTTTGTGTGATTGATTATAGCAGAATTTAAAGTATAAAACAACAAATTTTAAAATTCTAAGTTGGAATCACGCTAAGGATCTCGAACTGAACGAAAAAAAAAATTATTGTCGATTATGGTCTCGTTGATGTTTTAATTGAAATAAATATCGTTGTTGTACACTCGTTGCATAAACATTATCTCATCCGGAAAACGTCTACAGTGGAACATAGGAAACACAAAAAATATGATACTCTGTGTTGGTACGGCCGGAACCCTCGGTGTGCAAGTTCGACTCGCACTCCGCCGGTTTTTAGTCCTCCTAAGTCAAATGCAGTTCATTTTTTAGTGAGACTAAAAATAAGTAAATCTTAAGGAACCTTAGTTTTAAAGAACAGACTTTGACAATTAAAAAAAACGGCCAAGTGCGAATGGGACTTGCGAACCGCGAGCTCCGTACAACAACACATTTCGGTACGGCACCCTAAATATATACAGGGTGTAACAAAACTGGTGTAGGTCCCATTAACTGGGGCTTCTACTCATCATACTGAACAGCTTTTGTTCTACGACTTTGCTGAAAACGTTAAAAAAAATTGTTTACTCTTCATACAAATCGATCAGCTGAGATGTTGTCAAGGGTTTACTAATTGTGAATAAAAAAAAATTCGAGCGAGACCTACAGTACTCGCATATGATGTGTAACATGTGACAAAATACTTTAGGTTAGTTAGATTTGATGACGATATTGTACCTGGGTGGCGGATCTGACAGTAACGAAAAAACCGACCAAGTGCGAGTCGGACTCTCGTAAAGTAGAATTCCGCGCTTTCGCGACTTCCTGTTACACATTTCCGTCCCATTTCACGAAATCACTCCCACAAATTGCAGGAAAGCGAGAGCAAAGATGTTCCACATCAAAAATTCGAGCGAGACCTACAGTACTCGCATATGATGTGTAACATGTGACAAAATACTTTAGGTTAGTTAGATTTGATGACGATATTGTACCTGGGTGGCGGATCTGACAGTAACGAAAAAAACCGACCAAGTGCGAGTCGGACTCTCGTAAAGTAGAATTCCGCGCTTTCGCGACTTCCTGTTACACATTTCCGTCCCATGTTACACATTTCCGTCCCATTTCACGAAATCACTCCCACAAATTGCAGGAAAGCGAGAGCAAAGATGTTACACATCAAAAATTCCAGCGAGACCTACAGTACTCGCATATGATGTGTAACATGTGACAAAATACTTTAGGTTAGTTAGATTTGATGACAATATTGTACCTGGGTGGCGGATCTGACAGTAACGAAAAAAACCGACCAAGTGCGAGTCGGACTCTCGTAAAGTAGAATTCCGCGCTTTCGCGACTTCATGTTACACATTTCCGTCCCATGTTACACATTTCCGTCCCATTTCACGAAATCACTCCCACAAATTGCAGGAAAGCGAGAGCAAAGATGTTACACATCAAAAAAAAACAGCTGATCGGCCGATTTTGTGCATTTTAGTATGCAGGGTACAATTTGTTTTTTTTTGAGAATTGACAATGGATTCCTTGAAGAAAGTTGTTCAGTATGACGAGAAGAACCCCTAGTTAACGGGACCTACACCAATTTTGTTACACCTATTTTCATTCAGTTCGGGATTCTTAGCGCGACCATGACTCTTGGTCAGTTTTTATTATTTTACTTAAGGTTTGTTAGTACCCTTATTACACCTAAATTTCTGCTTGTATGTTATACCATTATTACGCTATAGTAAAACAAAAACCTGTAAAAAAACGCTATTCTTACAGCATTTACAATTTTACAGAATATTGAGCTCCAATTTGACACATGTCGTGTTTCCCCTTTCTAACTTTTTAATTAAAGTGTACTTGGAATTCTGAAAAATTACATATATCAGAGCATTACTAAATGATCAAAAGAAAATTATTTTGGTGATAAATGGCAGTGCATAAAAAAGGAATTGGGTATCACTGAATGTAGATTTACATAAAATTATGCTTTTCAATTAACATTTTTTTGTCAGATGTGCCATTTCCAAGTTACGGCTTACCAAAGTTATTTATTTATTTTATTTTTATTTTTTAAGGAAAACTAGGTTACATATTAGTAACTAACAAGTATGCATGGAATGTTAAGAAGTGCCCGCCTTTAGTCACAGATGAGAATACTAGTTACTTTGTAACTTTACTTGTTAAAAACCAGCCAAATGCGAGTCGGACTCACGCAAATTAGGGTTCCGTAGTATTTAAAAAAAAAATGTTTATATTAAAAAACAAATATATATGTCTTATTCCTTACTCGAACCGATTTCATAAACGTATAGAGAAAAACAACAAGTACAGTTGGACCGAAAAGTGATATGCTTAAATATAATAATATTTTTATTTATTAATTTATTAATCAAGTTACAATTTTTGAACCTTGCATTGAAAACTAACTTACTTAATTGGTTCTAAGATACATTATTATTGATAAAATTGTAACTACTTGCCGTGCCTGCTTGGACGCAAGCAGTGCGGCACGCAAGGATGAATCTGGGTACTTTCTCAAATAGATAATCATACCAACCTTTGGAGACCTACCTATGACAGCATGTAGGTAATCATATTGTATAGCAAGTGTATCTTAAGGCTGAAAAATTACTAATCTTAGTAAGACTGAAAATCTACATAACCTAATCTGTGATTTTTCATGCTAGTTTATTAATAATAAATACATATGTAAATGTATAGGACATACAAATACATAGGAATGAAACATTTAGTAATTATAGGAATTATTTTTTTAAAACTTACCAAAAAAATAATTAATTAATTAATATTCAATTGTTGGTTCCTATTAGAATAAATAATATTTTGTAGGAAATGTAGCATAAAGCCGACTAGCACAGGAAATCCGTCACAGAAATGAGCTAATTTTATCTATTTTTGCACCAACAGTTCTCAATAATCGAGTTCGACCCAGAAACGTTTCGCATCCTGCTGGACTACCTGCACACAGGCAGCTGTCCACTGACGTGCGCTTCCATCCCTGGCCTCATCTGTGCGGCAGAGCACTACGACTTGCCGGAGTTGCTGCAGGCTTGCTTCCATCATGCCAAGCAGTTCCTTAGGATAGAAGTTGTAAGTATGCTCACATACTTAAGGCGAAACTCTTTCAGAAAATAATGCAAACCCCGAAATCGAGGGTTGGAAAAAGTAATTTTTCTGCGGTTGAAACTGCAATACATATATCATTTTTTTTAATAAATTTATTACAATATGTCTGCTACAAAGTGAAGTAGGCCAGAATACGATTTTATTATAATTTCTCGATAGAAAAAAAATTGCAAGGTTCGCTTAAATTTTGTATTTTTTTTCTGTTTTAGACCACAAAAACCAGTTTTACTTTACTACAGTTAGACATAGCATTTTCTCTTTTATTCTTCGGTAGGGTTCAGAAATATTTCCGATTTCATGAATAGCTTGCCAAGTAAGATTTTTTTTCAAATTTAGCCTTTGGTTACGCACCCTCGCTTGGCGCGCACCGCCTGGTCTTTGACGTACTTACCCGGGATTTACAGTCAGCCACTACCACTGCCAGAAATATTGCCCTAAATACTTTTGTGGCAGCATCGACGCGAGTGAGTGTTCACACTCAGACGATTCCTTTGACTTCCACACGAAAGCCGACAATCGTAGCAATGGCAGCGGCAGCGGCATGAGCAGTGGCAGCGCGAGTGACCTATTTACATACTTGCGCTTCCCACTTTCCTGCCCAACAGGGCTGAGTGTAAATGCGCCATTAGGGGAAGGGAGGGTTTTCGCCTAATTTTACAAAAGCTTCCATGCCTAGATTTTGAACTTTTGTTCTGGATACACTGGACCTCGATATTTTTAAATTATCCCTAGCAATTATGTTGAAAAACCTTTTTTACTATAATATTTATATTTCGTTCAGTGGATACTGTACGTTGTCTACTCGCGATTCCGTTTCTTCATAGGTGCCGTTTTATTATTATGTACTAAACTAGTTCTTATAAAAAATAAAATAATATAAAATGACCTACTCGTATGATCTCAGATTTTCCCTTACGCAGATAGTATTTTAATACCTCTCTTTGCAAATGATTCTCGTTCGGCTCGCTTCATTTTTAGAAAATATCAAGACAATATGCAAAAGCCACGAGACGTTTTGCAATACGGGCCAATTTGTTGTCTATCTATGGTTACTGTGACAACAATTCATTCTTTTTTTATACTTTTTCCTCGGCCAGTATGCATATTGACAAGAGTCTCTTTACTTTATTCGTTTACAGCCTTTAGACTGTTACTACTACTTAGTTATGGATATCGATTTCATCCCTGCTTTGGCCATATTCTTTTTTTGTGTGCTGGAAGTTGGAACTTTAAATTTTACCGGAAGGCATTTGACAGTATCTAAAATAAATTAAAAAAATATTATTCACTAAATAGAATTTCTCCTACAAAAGCATAAAAAACTTATTTTTTCCTATTTTAATTTCATTTCATTTTTATATACATCAAAATCACTAAATTACAAACAATGACGTCACAAGTTTGTAATACGAACAATTTCAAAACAAAATATCGTTTTTGACAGCTGATAAAAGGCAACTCAAATGACTATAGTAGCCAAATACCAGATTGGGATGATGACTGCATCAAAAATTAATTTAAATGAACTATTGATCACTACATTGCTCTGCTACTGAAATTTTAATAAAGCTTACCCGCTTAGTTTTACATCAAGTTTTAAATTTTTGATTGCTCAAAATCGTAAAATGAGTACCAAAATGCCGCTGAAATTATAGGACGTTATTTCTACGTATTTAGAACAAAATTTAGTTTTTGACAGGTGATTAAAAGTAACTCAAATGACTAGCAGTTATGATCCCTATTGACTTTTCACTGAAATAAAAAAAAACAGTAATAAGCTTTATTTTCCATCAAGTCTTCAATTTTTAAATGCTCAAAATCATAAAATTGACACATACATAAATGTCGCTGACAACCTCTGACGTCACGTCTACGTACTTCAAACATTTTCAGAACAATAAAAAATAAAAATAAAAAAATATCGTTTTAACGAGCAGTCATCATCCCTGTTACAGTAATTTTTTTAAGATGGAATAATGTTATGTTGTAAACAATCGTCTGGCTATGCATTACGATTATGCGTCCTTCTAGATTACTTTAATATTTGGCTTTCCCTCATCATTTAAAATTAAGTGATTTTCGTGATTTCTTGATTTTGGGTTTTACTATGATTTCAAATAGACTACTCAATTAATTGATCCCTCGCAGATTACAAAATGGTTCTAAATTATAAATAATCCATGAAAATTTTTGAAATTATGTCACTTTTAGCTAAAACTAAATAAAGATCTCGTAGACACTAACCATTCATCATCCATTGTATTTTGAATAGTGTGACAGTCAACAATTTATCGCACAATAAAGAAAGAACACTACGTACATACAATACGTACGCACGAGCTACCTAGTGTAGGAGTTACAAAATGGTGTCATCTATGCTATGAAAATATTGGATTTCTTAATACCATCATAGTCTTACTAATGAATTATGCGATTGGTTTTTTATAAACAAGTACCTTATTGTTTTCAGGCATGCACTATGCTGATATCATTAGAAAATTATTACTGGCGGTACACGTCAGCTTCGGAATTAGTAAACATGATACTAGCCTTCATCGAACAGAGGGCGTACGCCCTTTTCCAGACAGCGGAGTTTCTCAACCTCTCTGAGTCGATGGTGCAGATGATCATGTGCCGAAACCTCGAGGTTCCAGAAGTGAGGAAGTTTGAGGCAATGCTCAGCTGGGCCAGAAACAAAATCAAGTGCAAGTCCGCTGCCAATAAGACTGATGCCAAAAATGAATTTAAATGCATAATGGAGAGGTTAGCGAGGGATCTGAAACTGTACAGGATCTCACCGCAGGAGTTGATTAAGGTGGTGCTCCCGTCGAAGGCGATAAAGAACGAGCGGATATTAGAAACGCTGATGTACCAGGCAAATTCAGGGATGTACCGCATCCAGGACAGCTACATCGAGGCGTGCCAGCAGCGCCTGCAAAAACAGGACTCAAGGTTCTCCGAGTTCGAAAGCTTTGACTACGGCATTTAAGCATGGAGCTGTGAGGAATATCAGTGTATTAGATAGATTTTGAAGAGTGATTGTAAGGAGCCCTTCATATTATGTGGTATGTTGTATATTGACGCCTTCTAAAAGTATTATTGTTGTAGATGTACTTGAGTAGAAATACGAGAGAATATTGTGTACATCTCGTATACCTAATAACTTGTTGTTGTTCATTGATACCTATATTTTTTACATTTAGCTAGTTGTATGTTCATCGTGAATCATTATCATGTCTATTTTTGGTAACAAAATGTTTTCATTAAGAAGAAATCCTGTTTGTTCCAAAAAAAGCGATTATACACACCTTTTAATCTTTTAAACTACAAATGTTATAAAATGACGTTATAAATTTATATAATGTGTACAAATTATAATATCCCTGTGATACACATCAGTGAGAATTAGAGGCGCTTCATGAAATTGTGAACCTTCAAAAATTCTTATAAAGAACGGTCAATATTCTATGTTGTTACCAAATATTCACTTAAATCATATTCATAACGTAGAGTTAAGTAAATATCGTTTTAATACTTGTAAAATCTTTACTATCCTATAAGAGTATTGCCTATTTTTATCCATACTTACACAAAAATAATTGTTGCAAGCATATAGGAAATTTCAGATATTGAAATGGTGTCAAATTGACTTCAAATGACTAAAGATCTTTTTATTGAAGGCCCATAGCAACATTACGGGGAATCAATGTACTAAGCTATGAAAATGTTTAATGATTTGATTAAAACTTTATTTTTCGAGCTAATACATCCAACTGGATGTATTAGCTCGAAAAATAAAGTTTTAATTTTAGGACATTGATCTTTACGAACTGAACTGTTAGTTTACCAACTTGCAACTTAAGCTCATTTTTTATCGTAATCATGTGCTGTCATTCAATCTTCACACCTGTCTCAATTAAAAAACATGTTAAAAAAGCTGTCACCGTTAGCCAAACCTATTAAAAAGAGTGAAAGTCATATTCGATTCAATCAGTTTTTAATTGGTATATTTTTCATTACCCAGGTGTTGTATCAGACTCTGTATTTCTGGGTACTACTAACTGCAGTCTGTGCTTGTTTAGTATAAGTTTAACATATGATGATGGACTAACAGACTGCATAGCTGATAGTTTATTATGATTAGAATATCTTTATCTACCTTTATATCTTCAACTCAATCTCTAATGCGTAAGTCGTGTACTTTATGTAAATTGTTATAGTAGAATTTTGTGAACCAATGTAATCATTTCAAAACTCTAAAATTACTTTTAAAAATATTTGCAAAATTTATCCCGTGGTTTCCTATTCTTGTAAGTGTTTTGTTATATGTTTTCTGCTTGTATAGTTACTTACTCATATTTTTTTACAGTTGAAGTTTAATTACTTATTTGTGTTCATTCTATTTTTACATTTGTGATTAACTTTATCTTACTCAGCTATTGTTCATTGATTATAAAATATAATAGGTGTTAATATATTATAAATATCATGTATAGCCTAAAATTTAATGTTTCTATATTTCTGGTTACTTAAATTTAATAATAAAGTTGAGATATCAGTAAAGTTTTATACTGTGAAAAAATTTACAAAATAAAATCTTGTAAGTATCATTTATTTATTAGGTAGTTGTTTTATTTTATGAAGGTTTGCAATGTTTATCTACATTTATGTAATTAGAAATTTATGTTCGTCACGAGTTTGCTCAAAAGCTTGAAGTTATACTTATTAGTTATTAATGTTATATTTAAGGTTGAATGTTGACGAATATTTGCGTAACGTACTTAGATAACAATAGCCGTCGATTTCTCTGTTTCTTGTGGATCCAGGCATTTTGTTTATTATTTTTTATTTAAAAGTTGCATTCATCCTTTCCAATGTTTCCAATATATTTTTTTATAATTGAATTTCAGCTAAAGCCGTGACACATTAACGCTCGCAACTCTGTCAAAGAGGCCGCTTTGAGTTCAATCGCGCCGCCTGCCGCGCTGCCGCCGTCAGCGTCGCGATTGTACTCAGCGCGGCCCCTTTGTCGGAGTGTTTGACTGCCGTCGCTGCCAGCTCGCGGCATTCATCAAAGATGTAGTTGAATGAGCGAACGAACTACTCTGTACCTTCATTTGCTTTATGAACCTAATTTATGTCTAAATTCATACATATTTACATGAAAAAAATATTTTAATACCTATCTTAAATTGTTACGTTTTTTTTTGTGGTTTTGGTCCATATTAAAATTGAGTAAGTAAGTACCTACCTCTCGTTTTTTAACTTTCTTTACCAACCGCGTATATAACTACATCAAATTTGTATACTTTATTATAGGTAGGTACCAAGGACATTTTAATGTAGGTACCTATATTTTGACCGCTATCCATTTTAAAAGTGGCAATATAAGTAGTTGCTGGATTTTATTAGTGTAGACAATTTTCAATACTAAGGTCTTTGACCAGTGTGTGTGTGGCCAGTGATGATTTACGGAACTGAGACATGGTCGCCTCATAAGAAGGCTCAAGGTCACCCAAAGGGCAATGGAGCGTGCTATGCTCGGAGTTTCTCTGCGTGATCGAATCAGAAACGAGGAGATCCGCAGGAGAACCTAAGTCACCGACATAACTCACAGATTCGCTAAACAGAAGTAGCAGTGGGCAGGGCACATAGATTGTAGAACATATTACCGTTGGGGCAGTAATGTTCTCGAGTGGTGATCGCGCACCGGAAAACGAAGCGTAGGCAGCCCTCCCACGCGGTGGACCGACCACCTGGTGAAAATTGCTGGAAGCCGATAGGTGCTTGCAGCGCAGGACTGGTCGTCGTGGAAATCCTGGGGGAGGCCTTTGTACAGCAGTGGACGTTTTTCGGCTGATATGATGATGATGAGACAGTTTTCTAAGGCAATTAATATTACTTTATACCTATGTCAATTCTTAATATTGTCAAACTAGCTTCATATAGTAAAATCTCTTGTTACTCACTTTAACTAGTGTTCCTTCAATGAATTTAATTTTAATATATATATTTACTTAACATGAGTCCCTAATTAGTATATATTATCTTGTTAACTTCATGTTCCTTGCGTGGTGTTCTTTGTGCCTAGCGAACGACTCTCGAAACATGAAAATGTCAAATGCTCATTTAAAACAATAGAGCAAATCCAGCAATTACTATGTACCTACTTATAAAATAAAATCGATCAAAAATCGTTTTAACATTATGCATGAAAATCTTAAAATACTTAGCTAAAATAAAAACCGTCAAGTTGTGCTCATAATCAGAATTCTGTTATTTATCAAGGTAATCGTAACAAAACAAAATCCAAATTTTACGAATCTTCTTTTGTTTTTCTCATAGAATAAAATCAAAAAAAAATCGTATTAACATAAAGCATGAAAATTTTAAAATAAATAGCTAAAACAAAAACCGTCAAGATGTGCTCGTAATCACAATTCTTTTATTTATCAAATTAATCGTAACAAAACAAAATCCATATTTTTAACGAATCTTCTTTTATTTTTCTTATAAATCTTATCTTATAATACTCATCTCATCTCATGGTATGTGGCTATGTTTAATTTGTAGGAAAACCAAAAATATTTATCAAACATGTTGAACTTTTCTATTCCTGTATTTTGACATTCCTGTGATTGTGCATAAGATGTAGGTATGTTTGTATGTATGCATATTTTAAATACATGTGGAATTTTCAGAGGATCATGCATTTATTGTAAAAACTACAATTACTTATGAACTGTTATTTTGCATGAGCAAGAATTACATTTTATGTGGTGAATAAATTTTTTGTGTATTTTCTACGATTGTTTAATTTAAAGCAAAAGTTACTGAACCTCGCTATCGAAGTAGTACTCACCTAATTTAGGTCTAACACCTATTCATCATTGAAAGGCATCCCCCCAGGGATTTCCACGACAACCGGTCCTGCGCTTCCCGCATCCAGCAGTTTCCCGCGATCTTCACCAAGTCGTCGGTCCACCGCGTGGGAGGCCTGCCTATCACCTATTAACTTTAAGTAATTAAATATTTCTTAAATAACTGGTCTCCCAGAAGAGATAGTCAAACTTTTTGATTATTGGTATAATAACCAAATAAATGTTGTGAAGTGGGCAGATACTGTCTCTGATAAGTACAGGCTAAAGTTTGGTGTAAGGCAAGGGGGTTTTACTTCTCCTCGCCTCTTTAGCCTGTACGTAAACGGGCTTGTTGAGGAGCTGAGCAACACCGGAGTCCGCTGGTAAATTTATCAACAACATTAGCTACGCTGACGATATGGTGTTGCTGGGTCCCTCAATAAGCGCTCCACGTAAATTATGACGGGTATGTGAGAGGTACGCCAGGGCCTGTGGACTCAGGTACAATGTAAAAAAGAGCGTTTGGTGTTTCAATCTCGTGGTAATTTTTTTTTATTAAAAATTTGAGTGCGTTTGACTGCAACTCACCTGATGGTAAGTGATGATGCAGTCGAGGATGGTACACGCAAACTCAAATAATGCCTATTTACTCTTGCCTTGAAGAACCCCAAATTATAGAAATCGGAAAACACTGACGCAGGCAAGGAGTTCCACTCCTGCGCTGTACGCATAATAAATGAAGAAGCGTAACGATTCGTGCGAAAAAGTGGAACATCAACAAGAAAGGGGTGCAACCCCTCCCTGCGTCTCGTTGACCGACGCTGGAATGGAGCCGGGGGAATGAAGTCATAAAATCACTACAGTGCCACCCGTTTTTCTAGACGGCGTCGCTCTGCCGAGAGTTTCTCGTTTCAAGTACATGGGTTACTGGGTCTCGAAGGATCTCTCTGATAATGAGGATATAGAGAGGGAGCACCGGGCGTTAGCTGTCAGATGCAATATGTTGGCTCGCAGATTTGCACGTTGCACGAAAGCTGTTAAAGTTGTTTTATTTAAAGCCAGTCTTTTTATACGTGCATTCTGTGGGTCGAGTATACGCAGAAGACAACGCCTTTCATTTCAACGCGTTCATTATAACAACGCATTCAGGATGCTGTTGGGGCTTACTGCAGCGCATTTAGGCATGTTTGCTGAAGCTCGTACTGATGGCACCTTCTGCCAAGTGAGCACAGTACGAGTAGCTTATGTCTTAATTTTTTAAATAATACTAAGTCATTTATTTGCCGGTAAAAACCCCATCATCATCATCATATCAGCCGAAGGAAGTCCACTGCTAGACTTAGGCCTCCCCCAAGGATCTCCACGACGACCGGTTCTGCGCTGCCGCATCCAGCGGCTTCCCGCGACCTTCACCAGGTCATCGGTCCACCGAGTGGGAGGCCTGCCTACACTACGCTTTCCGGTGCGTGGTCGCCACTCGAGATCTTTACTGCCCCAACGACCATCTGTTCTAAGAGCGATAAGTTTAGCAATTCACATTTCAAATACATTAAATAAAATAGACATCTTTAGACAGTCATTTCCTGTTGTCGCCCCGCCCCGGTGCACTTGGAACCAACGTTGAAATATTGGGCCCTCCATGCCGTCGGAGACCGACGTCACGATTGAATTTTTAGAGCTACGAAATATTTCCCAATGGAGACAATACCCCTCTCTTGGTACTCAACGATTCAATGCAAGAAGGAGGGAACTCGAAAAAATGTTTCATTGCTGAACCGTGTCCGTGGCAGCACCAACGGCATCCTGAGCGTTGTGGCTAGCCGACCCGACTGCCCTGTCTTGTGGCGGTTAGTGCAGCTGCATGATAAATAATAATAATAGCCCTTAGAGAATCACTCGTGCGTCTGTCTGTCTGTCCGTCCGTCTGTCACAGCTAATTTGCTCAGAATTTACTGGACTAAATTAGGTGAAATTTGGTAGGATGGTGTAATTCTATGACCCAAACGCAGATGTGCAAAGGATTTTTTTTATTTTTTAAATAACGGTCATTTACGGGGGGGAAATCTAGAATATTTAAAAAAAAACTTTTGCAAACCATAATGTGTCTTATTATATGAAATGAATGAGTTGATGAGTTATGAGGATCTCAACTGATCTACTGAGCCTAAAATTTTGAAAAAAGTACAAAATATAGTTAATTGCTTGTAGATCACAGGAAGACCTATAACAATTCTATCAATTGCAAATAAAGTGGTAAACTCAATATTATACGTCCACTTACGAAAAATAGTTCACTAAAACACCACTAGATAGCGCTAGTAGTATTTTTTTCTGTTGTTCGCGTTTGTGTCTTTTGTTTGTCATTTGAATAGGTATCATTGTCATAGTAGAGGATCGGACTGCTAGTCATTTGACTTACTTTTTAAGATCCGTCAAAATCGAAATTTTGTTCCAAAAATGTTCGAAATACCCACAAGTGACGTCATAGATTTTAAGCGTCATTGACGAACTTATTTTGTGAATTTGATACATTAAAAATTAAAGACGTGATGGACAAACAAAACAAGTAAGGTTTTTTGAAACTTCAAGGGGAGAGAAAATTAGCAAATCATATTTTAGAATTTATTTTTGATGCAGTCCGATCCCCTGTTGTGTCACAGGTTGTGTGGAGACTTGTGGTGGTACTGAACCCTCATACCACGAGTCCAACTCGCACTTGGCCATTTCTTTAAATTACTCTTATTATTTATATAAATAAGGCACACCAACAGCAGAAGTATTACACATTTAACTTTTTCTATATTACCAAGTACAATTTTGGTTCATTTTAATCTATTGTATAGCTTTTATCGCGGGCTTTGAGGGGACCGAGTCAATAAATTTCGTAACGAAAATAAAACCTGACACCCCAAAAAAAAACGATTGATTGATTGGCGATGGCGATGGCGATTGATGATGGCGATTGATGATAGCGATGGCGATGGCGATTGATGATAGCGATTGATGATGGCGATTAATGATGGCGATTGATGATGGCGGATAATGATGGCGGATGATGATGATGATGAACTTTCTTAGTGTTAATTTATTACATAAACATCCCGCGCCCCAAGGACTATATGTTACTGGTAAATACTGCATAAATAAATCATTATAATTGCACTAGCTGTCCCGGCGAACTTCGTTCCACCCTACACTACACTACACTGCCCTAACCTACACTACGTTACCCTACCCTACCCTACAATACACTACCCATCTCTACACTACACTACCCTACCCTACACTACACTACCCTAACCTACCCTACATACACTACTCTACACTACCCTACCGTACACTACCCTACACTACACTACCCATCTCTACACTACCCTACCCTACACTACACTACCCTAACCTACCCTACAAACACTACTCTACACTACCCTACCGTACACTACCCTACACTACCCTACCCTACACTATCCTACACTACACTACCCATCTCTACACTACCCTACCCTACACTACACTACCCTACCCTACACTACCATACACTACCCTACCCTACACTACAATACCCTACACTACACTACCCTACACTACCCTACCCAACACTACACTACACTACCCAACACTACACTACACTACCCAACCCTACCCTACCCTACACTACCCTACACCTACACTACACTATCCTACCCTAAAACCAATTATTTTTTGACAGATTTTTATTTTTAGATTATATTTTTTATTTAATTCCGAGAATTTTCATATTTATTCACCTTTTAAACCTTCTCTGGACTTCCACAAATAATTCAATACCAAAATTAGCCAAATCGGTCCAGCCGTTCTCGAGTTTTAGCGAGACTAACGAACAGCAATTCATTTTTATACCCTACACTACACTACCCATCTCTACACTACCCTACCCTACACTACACTACCCTAACCTACCCTACAAACACTACTCTACACTACCCTACCGTACACTACCCTACACTACCCTACCCTACACTATCCTACACTACACTACCCATCTCTACACTACCCTACCCTACACTACACTACCCTACCCTACACTACCCTACCATACACTACCCTACCCTACACTACCCTACCCAACACTACAATACCCTACACTACACTACCCTACCCTACACTACCCTACCATACACTACCCTACCCTACACTACAATACCCTACACTACACTACCCTACCCTACACTACCCTACCCAACACTACACTACACTACCCAACACTACACTACACTACCCAACCCTACCCTACCCTACACTACCCTAAACCTACACTACACTACCCTACCCTAAAACCAATTATTTTTTGACAGATTTTTATTTTTAGATTTTTTTTTTATTTAATTCCGAGAATTTTCATATTTATTCACCTTTTAAACCTTCTCTGGACTTCCACAAATAATTCAATACCAAAATTAGCCAAATCGGTCCAGCCGTTCTCGAGTTTTAGCGAGACTAACGAACAGCAATTCATTTTTATATATATAGATATATAGATAAGTTGATAAAAAATGCTATGCAATAGCTTTACCGCGGCAGTCCCCGAGTGCCACACGTCTTTTTTTAAATTTATTTATATACTTTGGTATATATGTCGCAGGCCTATTGTATGTTTAGTCATATTACATTACCGCTAACTGTTTTACAATACGGAGCCGAATTGCAATACAGCGAATCGACGATAAGGCAGATTGCATTACCGCTGGCATTGTGTCGCAGGCCTATTGTATGATTCGTCAGCCTCTTTGACAGTTAAATCAATCAAACCTGACCGAACCAAACATCGCTCGCTTCGCGAGCTCATTTACAATCTGCCGTACGGCATTTTGGCAATTTGCCTGGCTCGGCATTTTGCAATCTGCGTACAGAGTTTTACAATTTGCCTGACCGTATGTATAATGACTAATCGTCGACACGCTGTATCGCAATGTGCCTCCGTATTGTAAAACAGCTAGCGGTATTGTAATATGACTAAATATACAATCCGCCTACGACATATATATTAGTTCCGTACTTTGGTATATATATATTTGGTAGTCAACGAGTATTCTTTATTAGTACCTACGTTCGGGGAATTAGCTACAGTACACACTAACGAAGTTCTGGAAATATGTTGAAGGATAAGAAAATACCAAAAAAATAGGTTCGTTTCCTTCATTTAGAATTTATTATTAATTTTAATCACTGTCACTGCTGGACGAAGTATCTTCAGAATCGTCGCCTACATTTATAATTGAAGACTGAATAAGATTCGTGCTACCTCGTGTGGGGTAACGTCAGCAGCGCCACGATTGAACTCAGGGAGGCCCCTTTGACACAACCGTTTTACGCAAGCCGGCAGCGGTGCAAATGAGCGGCGTTTATTAGAGGTGCAGCTACTTCAGCGAACGAACTTTAGTTTCGCCATGTCTGTCCGTCTGCCTAGCTCAGAGACTGTTAGTACTAGAAATCTGCACGCCGACAAAGTGATAAAATAATATCTTTAAAAAAAATAGGGTAGTTACCCCTCATATAAAGAGAGCGTGATTTTTTTTGTTAACGTTCCCTATCGTGTAGGGTATCGTTGAATAGATCTTTCAAAACTACTGAGGGTATGCTAAACCATTATTCTATTCAGGGTTTCGTTTGCGTAATATTATTAAGCTTTAACCTGCCAATTTTTTTTTTTGTAGTTTTAAATATACATTTATTTTTAAAAGACTATGAAACCTTACTTGGCGTGAGTCTGACTTTCACTTGGTCGGTTTATTTTTTGTTTTTGTTAATTTTCTTAATACACGTGCTTAACCGATTTTGATAAAATTTATATGGCACTACCCTGGAGTATCAATAATAAAAGAATTATTAAAATCGGTTCACAATCGGCGAAGAAATCTAAAAGAACGCACAGTGAATTTGAGACACTCCTCCTTTTTTGAAGTCAGTTGCAAAGCTGATGTGGTAGCTAACAACCTGCAGCAACATTCTGAGTCACGACCGATTCCTGGACACTTCTTAGCTGACATCTCTTAAATAAACTACCTACCTGCCAAATTTCAGCTTCATATTTAAATTATTATTAGAGATATCGTGTTCCATGAATGAGTAAATGAGCAAGTGACCTTTCGCTTTTAAATACCAAATAGCGGATGTCCAGCGGCGTTATTTGCCATTCCCGAGAAAAAAAACTAAAAATTGCCTCTTAGCGGATGCCTACGTCATAATTTGTTATCTTTGTGCCAAATTTCAGCTCTGAAGAATAAAAAAGCGGCCAAGTGCGAGTCAGACTCGCGCACCGAGGGTTCCGTACCATCACACCTCTCCACACACGTACATGTTTTTAATTCAGGAATCGATTTACGGAATATTAAGCTTTAAAGTGTTAATTTTTGTTAGAGTCAAGTGCCTATTTCAGGGCATGTGAAAAAAAATTAAATAGTGGGACATAATAATTATAATCAACCAGCTGGTTTTTGGAGCTTCACCAGCGTGGACATCGTTTCTATTATTCTTTGAGGGTGCGCATTGCAGTGCGCGAGCCGCAAGCGAGCGTGAAAAGGAGCCTATGTGTTAAGCCAGGTCTGTCTACCTAATCTAATGTATTAATCCTTACCTAATTTGTCTACCTACCAAATTTCAGCCAGATCCGTTTAGTAGTATTTGCATAAAAGAGTAACAAACATATACATCCATACATTCTTACAAACTTTTGCGTTTATAATATTAGTAGGATTTAAAAGGAAAAACTGCATATACAGGGTGTAAAAAAATTGGTGTAGGACCCGTTAACTGGGGCTTCTACTCATCATACTGAACAACTTTCCTCAAGGAACCCATAGTCAATTCTCAAAAAAAAATTTGGAACCTCCATACTAAAATGCACAAAATTGGTCGATCAGCTGATCGATTTGTATGAAAAGTAAATATTTTTTTTGCGATTACAGCAAAGTCGTAGAACAAAGGTTGTTCAGTATCATGAGTAGCAGCACCAGTTAAGTGGACCTATCCCAATTTTGTTACACCCCGTATAATATTGTTTTTTTTTTAATATACACATTTATTTTTCGAAAAGACTACGGAACCCTACTTAACGCGTGTCGAACTCGCCCTTCGCTGGTTTTTTTTATTTAAAAAGAGTTTTAGTTTGCCCTACGTACACCTACTTCCCAAGATAACTTATCACATGGTATTAGAAATAGAGCGTTAATCAAGAGAACCATCACTCATAGTCGATGGCACCAACCAGCTATACAGTCATAGAAACGATATCCACGAGGCCGAAGCCGCAGTCAAAGGCTAGTCAGTCATAAAAGTAGTTATTTTCGGCCATCAATATCACAAGAATGGTAAAAAATATGGAAATTGGTATTCTAGGTGATCGGGGTTTTACTAGACACACAAAATCGCAAGTGTGTGTGTCAAACAGATTTTAAGTTAGATGTAGGACGAAAGTGGCCCGAAAAGGTTCGCGCACGCACAGCCTGGTGTCGCCCAAAAAGAATTTAATACCTACGACGGTGTCACCCTTAAAGCACAGTATAATAAATAGTATTAAAGGACACCAGGCTGAGCGTGCGCGAACCATTTCGGGACACTTTCCCTTTTCCTTTACGCTGGTATATAATACTACTCTTTGCCTTTACGATTTACGATACCGATACGAACTTGGCTGACAAACTGCCGACCAGTGTTGCCAGATGTTGAAAGCCAGAAATCTGTATTTCATATTCAAAAATCGACATAAAATAAAATCAGTATGCAAAGAATTCAATTAATTTGTATGTTTTCTGCATGTTTCACATATTTTCTGTATGATGACCCCCACTTTTCATGTAGAGGACGTATCCTAAAAATTTTTTTACAAATTTTATTCCTCTGTCTACCGATTTGTATAAACTTTAGCTTTATAGCTATTATAGTCTTTGAGTAAAACTGATGTGACACACCGACGGACAGATGTACATGGCGGAACTATAAAGGTCCCAAGGTATACTACGGATCCCTAATGAACGAACGAAATAAATGATAGAATGAAAAGATAAACAAAAGTTCGTTCAGAACTTGCAACCGAAACACAATGCCAAAGAGAATATAACAAACTACGTTTTTACACAATGCCTGACATTTTGCATATGAAAAATAATTTAGTTAGTACATTTCCTTCTGTTCACTGTTTTCTTTATGGTACTCTGTATGAAAAAGTTGCTAATTTCGAAAATCTGTATAAACTAGAATCCTAAATTGAAATCAGTAGGACATTTTAAAAATGTAAATGGATACCGAGAAATCTAAAATATCTGGCGACACTGCTGCCGACACTGCAGTTCTGCCGTTGCGTTGTTGGTCGAAATGACAGAAGCGTTCCTGTTTTGTGATATCTTCTGCTACTAATATTATTCATTTGATATATTATTTATTTATTATTTAGGGTTACCGAATTTCGATTCTGCAAACATCTGCATTGTTTTAATCAAATCTTAAATATACAATTTAATCACAATAACGTCAATGATGCTTTACCGCCATTCGAAGCCAGTGTTTTGCATGAAGCGGAACGTATGACGTCAGTTAGTTCAACACGCCGCCGCTAGCAGCGCTAGCTCCGTTCAATTAGTCTCATCGCAGCGGGCGCGCGGCCGGCTGCTTGTTGCGTACGCGGGACAAACGCGAGATCGCGGTCATAGGCTCGAACGAAAACCGAATCGACGGTCAGTGCGGTGACCATCTGACCATGATGATGGAAAACGGGGTGATGTCAAATAACTATGAGTACGATGGATATATGGAGCAGGAGGAGGAGTGGGAGCGCGAGGGTCTGCTCGACCCGGCCTGGGAGAAACAGCAGAAAAAGGTCAGTTTTGCTAGCAACGGTGTATCGAGGGAATGATAGAAACTGCTGTTCCTAAATTAAATATCTAGCTGTGTCACAAATATTTTAACAACGTGAATACCTATCGGCAAAACGAGCCTTATCTCAGTATTAAAAGTGAGTCATGTTTGTGTATTTACATATAATTTTTAACGGTAAAACTAGCGATAAAGGTCCTTGTTGTTGTTCGTAAAATATCGTACGCCAGTGTACGCTCGTACTTGCTCCATACTCAGACAAGATCATAGATAAGTACCTACTAGTGCAGATAAAGATTTATCAGATTATGAATCTATTTTTAGTTTAAAGCTGCCTAGACACCAATAAACCTTTCAATTAATTTGTAATTGTAGTCAACTAAATGAAAATTAAAAGTTTTTCAACGAATAATAAGCTATTCAGGAATCATACATCGTTAAAAATATATTAATTCATCATGGCAATTCATCATTCCCAATTCATCAAGACGCATCAGATTGTTAAACAAAACCTTTTTTTTACTTATTGAGAGTTAATTGTTAATTAAAAGGCGCGGGAATTTTCAAAATCAACATCCTATCTTGCACATTTCCCGCCGCAAGTTGAAAGTAGATCTCGGCCGTGGACACTATTAAAAGATTTCTTGGAGCTTTAAGCGCGAGCGAGACGCACGCACGTCCCGTCTCACGGGAGGGAGCGGGCCAGATAGAGAGGAATCGAATTTCCGTTAGTCATGTCCTAAAATGGGTCCAGCGCAAGCGCCGCTGAAAGCGCGGGCGTTCGACTTTGCGTCACCATGAATCCCGTATTTCAGGAAATTCGTGTGAATACTGTTTGGCTGTAATCTACGTAGAATGCACCTTGAACGTTGCTAATTCAAATTACTTACGCGGAGCCCTGCAAGTCTGTGACGAACTCTGACGCACTCTGGTAGCGCAAGTCAGCGCAACCCGGGAGGAATGTCATTAACGAGTTACGAAAGCACCTCTTCTATCTATTGGCCGTGTGACCACATTCATATTGAGGCTGAAGCTAACAATCAGCAACGTTTAAAACATTGACCTAATAAATTATGGTAGTTACTTATATACTTAATTATGTTATTAATTGGTCAAATTAGGTACTTACCTGTGAAAGGTTTTTGGATACTTATAACTACGGAAGGTTAGAGATAAACGTACCTTCCAAAAAAAGACAAGTTTGGTACATGTTGAATAGTAGGTAATCAATCAGTTATTGACATTTTTAAACAAGTTACGCCTAAAAACGACCAATAATACAGGGTGTAAAAAAATTGGTGTAGGACCCGTTAACTGGGGGTTCTACTCATCATACTGAAAAACTTTCCCCAAGGAACCCATTGTCAATTCACAAAAAAAATTGAACTCTCCATACTAAAATGCACAAAATTGGTCGATCAGCTGATCGATTTGTATGAAGAATAAATAACTCGATCAGCTGATCAGTCAACTTAGTATGGGAAGTTCAAATTTTTTTTTTGAGGTTTTACTATGGGTTTCATGGGGAAAGTTGTTCAGTTTCATAGGTAGAAGCACCAGTTAAAATTGTTTCAGCTAATTTTGTTAATTGTGTTTGTCATTTGTCAGATGTCCGTAAAATGTATACAAATGTATACAAATTTAAATTCAAAGATTCGTGTACACATCTTTGAGCCTGTGTCCCTTATGAAATCTAATTAACCACAAACAAAGATAATTAGTCTCTGGAACGTGTTTATAAAAAATCAAGAACTTTGATCGATTAATATTCAAATAAAAATCAAACTGCGTTTGTATGGAGCGACTTATCGCAAAGGCTTCACAGGATATAAACAAAGCAAAGCCTTCGTATGCGACATTCGGTGCGTTGGCCGATCTTATGTCGGTTCAATGTCGCGAGTCGCGGCCTACCAGCCTCAGATGCGCATGCGATGATGCACCAGTGCATCATCAGTGGTGACAGGCAGTCGCATCATGCCACTTGAGTCACAAAGAGGTCAATAGTAGAGTTGCCGCGAATAGTTGTAATAGCGAATAGTCGAATACCGATTAATCGCCATTCCCTATGGCGAATAGTCGAATAATTCGCTATTATTATTCGACATTAACAAAGGAATATAAAAAATAGATTATTACTATTTTCTGAGGCAGGTTTGATGTATGAAAAAAAGCGCAACCGACTTGATCCCAATCGTGCAGAAAAACTAGTTTTTTTGCACCACAACCTGCCCCTTTTGGATTTTAAATATTAATTTAAAAGCCTAGTTTTAACATGACTGATTTTTGTATGACATATATTAATGATAATAATAATAATTAATACTAAACTAAGTGTGTTTTGTTTTTTAAGAAAAAATAAAGTGATTATTTAAGCCTATAGTTTTTTTCACTAAAAGTTTATTTTAGACAACTATTTGCCGAATGTCGAATAATAGACATTATTATTCGGTAATCGACGAATAGGAAAAAAATCTAATAATGCTGAATACCGAATAATAGTATGTGTCCGAAGCATCTTATACCTATGGCTCTACGAGATCAAGCCGAAATCCGAGATCGACGCTTAGACGACGAAAGGTGATTTGTGGTTGCAACAAAATCTAAACTTACTTTCTAAAATAATGTAGCTCACGGAAAAAATACTTGAGTTTTCAAGCGGTATCGTCAGCAGTTTGGATGTCAAAGCAATAAATTATTACTTGCTAATGTAAAATGGTATGCATTTCTAATTGAGAATGTTGAAGGCTTATGAGGATCATTTCGTTTCAAATAAGATCCGGTGTAGAAATCTTCGAGAAAGCTGTGAGGTAATCACGAAATTAAATTAAAAAGTACAAATTAACATAAAGTTCTGTAAACCTTCGTTTTTCTTCCACAATATTAAGAGATACTTATTCAATAAAACGGCCACATTGCTAGGGCATGGCTCTTCCCAAACTCGGAAAAATTAGGTCATACACCACACCACAGAGTCCAAGTCTGGGTTGGTGGAGCTAGTAACGAACCCCACTATCAAAAGTTTTTCAAACCGGCACCAACGGCTTCACGCGCCAAGCCACGCAAGCAGGCCGAGCACGCAAACGATCGAGAAAAATGCCACTAACAGTCAAACCCATCCAGGCAATGACCGTGCTTCAGGTCAGTTAACCTGGGTTATCGACCCAACCACGCAAATCGCATTGAGCTATAAGACCTCTTCAGATATTGAATAATTCAGAGATTATTTTTTATCTAGTTTTTTATAAGTCCTTGAAATTATCTCACCTGATGGTAAGTAAAAATGATGCCGAAGATGGAATCGGGCTTACCAAGATTCTCCAACGCAATGAGGGAACAGGTCATCTTATATGTGCAGCATGAAATAAGATGGCGGTTACTAGCCAGACGGGCTTAGAAAATGCCAAACCGAGTCTTACACAGTTAGACTCCGCCGGTAAACGAACCCGTGACCTCCTAATGTGGAGCTAATGGACTTACCATTACGCCAGTGGTTTAATGAAATTGCTAGGCAGGTCACGTTTGTCGCATAAGCGTCACACCAAATTACAATGCCGGCTCACGAAGCCATTTCTTTTGTCATGTTTATTATTCTCCGACAATAGTCATCCTTATTTACCAGGTATATTCCGGCACAAAGTTGTTGTTTTCTGCTAGAAGACAAGAGCATAGTTTTTTAAAAAAAGATCATTCACGTCTTCAACAAGACAATAGCTCCCGATACATCCCAACCGTCAGTTTTAAAGACTTGTTAATCCTCTTTCAAGGGATTTCCAAATCCTTTTAAAAATACTGAGACGAGTTCCCCTTGTCATTAAGCCGAAGAATTATCACCTTGGCATACCTTTCGCGTAATTCCTATGTAATGGAGGTCAGTGACTTCCGATAAGCCATTATGTTGCATTCTCGATCTCGAATAACCACCTGGCTTTGGAGCACGTCCGTTGCACTGTTTATTGACAACCGTCTCGACTCTCGGCGAGTTTTCCTCTAGTTCTTTTTCTTAATAGTTGAACTTGGTCAAAATATGACGATTGACGAAGCGTCAACAACTTATGTAATGTTTAGCACGGCTATTTTTTCCTCGTTTGCTATTTGTTGGCATGCGCTCAACATCCATGGCTCAATGTAAGAAAATTTTGTTGTTTGGGGCTCGAAGGACTTTGATAGTTTTTGCTCGTCTAGCATCGAATGCATTTTGGCATACTATCTTGATTTTTGTCTCGTAGAAGTCATTACAACAAAAGCAATGACAGATATTAACATTTAAAATAATTCAAAACCTACTGGCATAACGTTGTGTTCTTACTAAAAAAAAATAATGGATCTTTGGTCTGAAAATAAATGATTTTATTTATTTATTATTTATTATTATAACAAAAAAAAAGCAATCGCAGTGTCACTTAATGCGTAGAGAAAAAACAGGCCAAGTGCGAGTCGGACTTGTGCTTCGAGGGTCCGTAGTTCCGTACTATCACACCTCTCCACACAACTATAACAAAGATACCTACTCACGTTACAAACAAAAGACATCAACGCGAGCGACAGTAAACTGCTTTTATTTTCATTCAGTTTTAAATCCTTAGCGCGAGTAGAACTCACACTTACCTGGTTTTTATTATGTATTTGTTGTTTTACTTCAGAATTATTACTATAATCACACCAAGTTTCACACTTGATATGTATTTTAGATAGATTTTAGAATAATAAAAAAACACTTTTTCTAATTTCTCTTATTAGCGGTAATAGAAAAACTAGGGATGCATCCGATACCGATACCGATATATCGGCGATACTTCGGGTTTGCCGATATATCGGTATCGGCGATATTTTTATGGCAGATTCAACGATACTTTTCAAATTTCGCGCTTTAAAAATGTAATGTAAACGCGCGTGTTGTCCCATCTATTTCGTTACAAACGAGGCATCTGTCGCATCTGAGAGACTATTTTCCACCGCAGGTCTTATTCAAACAGACTTGCGAAATCGCC
This sequence comes from Coleophora flavipennella, assembly GCA_947284805.1. Taxonomy (NCBI): domain Eukaryota; kingdom Metazoa; phylum Arthropoda; class Insecta; order Lepidoptera; family Coleophoridae; genus Coleophora; species Coleophora flavipennella. The sequence goes on along the minus strand of OX369287.1, from coordinate 5,113,300 downwards.
TTTGCCCGCAAAACTTAAGAATGCTTTGTTTTTTAAATAAAAATCTTATAAATGTTAATTTTGATTACTAAAACTATGATTAATTATATAATTAATTGTGTGTTATTTATTCAACCTTCCTTTTTGAATTCAATAAGCATATCGGTATCGCCGATATTTTTATAAGAGTATCGGTATCGGTATCGTATCGGCAAAAAGGCGTATCGATGCATCCCTAGTTTTAACGATTGTGATAAAATGCGGTATTTTTTTAAAACTGTATAGTCTACAGTACGTGGTAGTCCGTTGTTCTAAGAAAAATCAGAATAAGGTATACAAACATACAAATCCAGATTGTTTGTTACTTTTTCTCAAAAATACCACCTATGACAAACAGACAGACGGACAGTAAAGGCTTAGTAATAGAGTTCCGTGGGCCACCCTTCGGGAATACGGAACCCTAAATATATCGCACCAATTGGAACCTTACAACTCTCGTTACTGTGCATAATAATTAAGTTAACTCATTATTATGTATTCAGTGTAAATCACGTGGCCTACTGTTTCTGTATTTTGAAAATATTCCTGTTATTCATGCCATATGTCATTCTTCATTCTACACACATCTTGATAACGAAAACACGGTCAACTAAATGCGTCTTTTAGGGATGCAACGAATAGTAGATACTTTAGCGAATACGAATATCAAATTAAGGCAAGGTATTGATTTTAACAGTTGCCTCTGTCTTTTCTTTACGTGTAAAGAGTAAAGAAAATAACCACACTTTTTCAATGGTTTTTCGTTTCAATCAAAAACTACAATGAAAGTATAAAAAATAATAACATTTACTCACTTTGTATTATCATAACAAATATTTTTTATATTTAAAAAAAAATATCTTTCAAAATATTTGTCATAACTAGAGTTGAAAGTAACGGTGTAGACCTATCTTTGGGTTTTTTTTTCAGTGTGTTTCTAACAGCTTTTGACTTTAGGCAACATCATTATCAAGGGATTTTTTTTCAACCTTGGGTTTTCTATCGTTTAGGAGTAATTGACGTCAAAAATAACGAAAATCTGTAATAATACCGATTTAATATTCGTCGAATACAAATACGAATTGGGCTTACCAATTGTGAATTAAAATCAATGAATAATTTTGATTAAAAATATATTCATTTTACCCTAATGTTTCAAATCAACGTCAGGCAAGTTTTTCTTAAGAAAAGTAAGCATTTGCAAGTTTTTCGGTGTCAATCTGTTCCTATCTTCAGTTTGTATGTTGCCCGGCGTTGAAATTAGACGATCGGTGTTAACGGTGGACGCTTTTATGAAGAAAATATACATTTGAGCTAATTTCTTAAGCTTCGGGAAGTATTGGTTTTCTCGATTCACTAAACAAATATTAAAATATGTACACAAGTAGTCATAATAATATTTTACGAATACGAATATTCATAAAAAACCAATCAATATTCGGCGAATACGAATAATAGTATTCGTATTCGTTGCATCCCTAGCTTTGTATCAAGTTTAAAATTTGAACTGTTGTATTCCGATACTTTTTTTTTAACTTCTTTGCCGCAAAACCACTACGTCCGGGGTGTCATATTAACTATCATGTCTTGGTGTTTAACTTCCCTCTCGTTTGTTTAACACATCCTTCGGTGTCTGGGTCTGCTTTGTAAACAAACTTACAAACAGGGCCGATATAGAATAGAAACTATCTGTAGTTCGTGGCTACATACCTGTTCTGAATACACCATGTAGATATTAGATAAGTGGAAACGCTAAACACATTAAAAAAACCGGCCAAGTGCGAGTCGGACTTGCGCAAAGTAGGGTTCCGTAGCTATGTTTTGAAAAACAAAATTGTTTTTGTTAAATAAATAATAAATATTCTGAGACAAATCACACATGGTCATCTGGCCCCAAAGTAGGATTACCTGTGTTATGGGAGAACCAGAGACTGATATTATACGTTTAAATAAATACATATATAGATATTTAACACCCAGACACAGAGCAAACAAATCTGCTTATCACACAAATGTTTGCCCTGGGTGAGGATCGAACTCACAACTCTCGGATCAGCAGTCAAGAGCACTAACCACTGAGCCACCGAGTCAGTCAGTTTTGTTGTTGGTAATAGAACTTATTGTATGGAAAATCCAACTGCACGTCTTAAGTTGATCGATTATTACTTATAAACTAGTAGTTTTCCTTGAAAAATGATTTTATGTTGTATTATTAATTATTTTTTTCAGATGTCCTGAAATAGCGGTTAAGCTGGTGCGAGGGGAGGGGGGGGGGGGGGGGGCACTTGACTAACAAAAATAATCATTTTAAAGTTTAATATTTCTCAAACGTAACACTGAATCGAAAAATTGTTTTACAAGTCCTCAGTTGTTTTGAAAGACCTATTCAACGATTGGGTACGTAAAAAAATCACGCCCTCTTTACATGTATTTTTCTTTTTTTTACATGACGTTGTACCCCCACATGTCTAAAAATCTTTTTTTTTTAAGATTTTATTTTACGACTTTGTCGGCGTGATAAATATGAATACGCATTCCAAATAACAGCTTTCTGTACTAATAGTTTAAGCTAAGCCACGGACAGATGGACAGACAGACATGGTGAATGGCAAACTCAAACATATCGAATGGATAAATGACAGTTGAAACGGGAAAAGCCCGCATAACTAACACAACACCATAACGAGTTGTATGTACCTACAAAAATAGTTTCCAAACCGATAAGCACGGAGCAAAACACAGACGGCCTTGAATATGAACTACGACACGATAATGTTATAGAATAAATTTACATTAACTTAATGGGAGGAGAAATGAAACTTTCTAAACAAGCAAGCGGTTTACGGCACGAGCTGGTTCTAAAACGGCTTTCCAGTTCACAGAGTTAACACGAACCAATAAAAGTCGGCAAGTAAAACAAAATTCACCTGCATTAAAAGTTTAAGCTACTTTGCAACGAAACCACCCAGGTAATGCAGTAAAAATTAAACATAAAAAGACGCGTCAATCGTATCATCATCATCATATCAGCCGAAGGAAGTCCACTGCTGGACATAGGCCTCCCCCAAGGATCTCCACGACGACCGGTTCTGCGCTGCCCGCATCCAGCGGCTTCCCGCGACCTTCACCAGGTCATCGGTCCACCGAGTGGGAGGCCTGCCTACACTACGCTTTCCGGTGCGTGGTCGCCACTCGAGAACTTTACTGCCCCAACGGCCATCTGTTCTACGAGCAATGTGCCCCGCCCACTGCCACTTAAGTTTAGCAATTCTGAGAGCTATGTCGGTTACTTTGGTTCTCTTACGGATCTCCTCGTTTCTGATTCGATCACGCAGAGAAACTCCGAGCATAGCACGCTCCATTGCCCTTTGGGTGACCTTGAGCCTTCTTATGAGGCCCATAGTAATAAGCGACCATGTCTCAGTTCCGTACGTCAATCGTATAAGATAAGTTAATTAAAGATCGCTTCATAAAAGTTTAATTAATCAGTCTTAAAAATAATATCACACTCTTTACAATACCTAAACCGCCTAAAATAAAACACCTAAAATACGTCAAAAAATTAAAATCTAATTAAATAAATATACATGTAGGTACGAGTGTATGCCTCTAGTTCAACAGAATGTGGAATAAAATCGATCATTTTTACAAGCTTTTTATTACATTGATGAATTAATCAGTCTTAGAAATAATATTACACAACATATTAACATTACCTAAAACACCTAACATAAAATACCTAAAATGAAACACCTAAAATAAATAAAATCTAATAAAATAAATATATGTTGTAGATACGAGTGCATGTCTCTAGTTCTACAGAAAGTGAAATAGAATCGATCGATCTATTTTTACAAGCCTTTTTATTTGATCGCCGTGTTAAGTAGTTAGCCTGTTTATTAGTTTGGAACAAATCAAATAGCTAAATAAGAACTACTTCCCGGTTTCCGATTGAGCTGAAATATTGCATACAGGTTAAGTTTGGAGAATAATGCATGGTTGGCTAAGTGATGTCATTCTAATTCCAATATGGCGGACTCCCAAAGATGGTGGATCAGTTCTTTTTTACGCACCCCTATGATATGGGTATCAAATGAAAGGGTTTGCTGAGAAGAATACGAAATAATGAAAATTATTTTCAAATTAAATCGTGTGCCTAAAAGTTTTTAGGTTTTTCGAAAATTATTTAAATCTCACTGTTTTGGCAATAATTGGGACGTAGAGTCGGTAAGGGTCGAGAACATATTCAATCTTAAACGGGCCAGTCAAAATTCAGGTAAATATTTTTAACTTTGTTTAAATCTACGTAAGCCCTAGGTGGTGATGATATTATCAATGTATTTAACTAAAACGACGAAGTAAATACCTACCTATATTTTGTATCATATTTACTATTTTAAGTTGAACCTGTTTCATAATAATTAACTTTCATTGATGAAATATTAAAGGACTCTGAATTAAGCCCCATAAAATTCGTTAATCTGTAGAACTAGCCATGCTGAATCACACCAAAAGTGAAAGCTCTAGAGTACTCTAGACTCTAGGAATATCCCAAGAAAACGATGACATTATAAAGTCGGTCGCCCTGTGACCTGATCACATAGTTATTCATTGAAATTTCTGAGTAAAACCACAGGCCACAGGAGGACACACTTTTCAAGTTAAGTAAAGTCATAAAAAGCCTTGAAACATAATTTGAACTGGCTAAATTGAATTCTAACATTAATACACTAGAGAATGGTAGAGTATTTGAAGCTTTGTACACAGGCCAGCATGTCAAGCTACACACTTTGGACTTTGTACCATTCTTATGCCGAATGCGTATGGATCACAATCGCACTACGAGTGTATAGCTTGATGTGCTGGCCTCTGTACCTTGTACTCGTATGTAGACTCACGCGCGCGCGTAGGTAGGTACGTCAATATCATTATAAGTGGACCGGTTCCATCGGGACAGTCCTATGATGACATAGACGCAACAAATTATAGACCCTTCGTGCCACTTAATTGTGGGTCTACGGATCTACTCGTCTATTTCGACTCGTTGAGATCTTGTTATCTGAATAGAAAGTTATTTTTTAACAACAAATCACCATTATAAAGATGACCATTGATTTTTCTTGAATCTATGTTCGTTTGCCTCCTAGGTTTTGAACTTAGCTCTAACAAAAGCTAAGTTCTTTAAAGAATTATAATCATATTTGGGTGGTTCGATTAGCACACTGAAAATAAATAATTTACTCATTCTTTCTTAAGGAGTTTTAACGAAATCACTGAGTATTTTGCGCATATAGAGGCAACAACTATTGTTCAATTGTTCTGTACAAATATTATTAGCTACAAATTACTTTTTGCAAAACTGTAGAAGTGGCCACTTTTGGCAATACCGTCAAACATAACTTGTTGCTAATAGGCGAAGTTATACAAGAACAATTAAAAAACCGGTAAAGTGCGCGACAGAACCGCGCACAAAGGGTTCCGTACCATTATATAAGATGGCGCTAGTTTCTTAACGTTTAAAAAAACACGTTTTTTGTATGGAGACTTTCACTTTTCAAATTTTTAGTATTTGTTGTTATAGCGGCAACAGAAATACATCATCTGTGAAGATTTCAACTGTCTTAGCTATTACGGTTCATGAAATACAGCCTGGTGACAGGTGGACAGACAGACAGACAGATTGACGGACGCGAAGTCTTAGTAATAGGGTCCCGTTTTTACCCTAAAAACACCTTGTACCCCAATATGTGCGCAATGTTTTCAATGATTTCGATTTAAATCCATAAGAATGAGTAAATTATTTATTTCTTCTCGGCGCTAATGTTCTTATCGGACCGCTTCAACCGCTCCAATTCCGGAGTAAAACCGTCTTTTGTTTAACTATTGTCAAAGTATATATATTAGTACTACCATACAGTATGGACACTCCCTGCCGCTCTCTGGATTGCGACCTCACCCCCTCGTCACCGAGATTGATACAGACTGGTTACAGTTTGGTTGTCGAACGTATATGAAGTGTCCAGGTTGTGGTTTCGATATCGCGACTTTGGTATGCCAGGACTTAATATACAGAACACTGTCCTCTCTGGTATTGTCTCATTATTAAGGCTATGTTGTTACAAAACCTGGCGTAGATAGGAGTCCGCCCACTGCCCGACCAGGTGGTTCGACCACTGCGACAACCTCCACGCCGTTGCACAATGTATTTTTATCACCATCCATTCCATTAACCAGTACAGTAAACTTAAGTTCGATTGAATAGTTTAAGCTTACGGCACACCCTGGGCCCTGGACACTTCATTACAACGGGCCAGAAATGACATTTCAAAAAAGGAATGACGGAACAAACAAAATGGCGGTGAAATCCTATACGTTCGACAACCAAACCGTAACCAATCTGTATCAATCTGGGTGACGAGGGAGTGAGGTCGCAATCTAGAGAACGGCAAGGAGTGTCCATACTGTATGTTAGTACTAATACATATTATATACTTTGCATACGGTAAGGCTTAAATAGAAGTTTTTTCCGTAAATGAAGGTAGCTTTTAACTATGTGCTCGTTTTTTTTAGGGTTCCATACCCAAAGGGTAAAAACGGGACCCTATTACTAAGACTTCGCTGTCCGTCTGTCTGTCACCAGGCTGTACTTCATGAACCGTGATAGCTAGACAGTTGAAATTTTCACAGATGATTTAATTCTGTTGCCGCTATAACAATAAATACTAAAAATTAGAAAAAGTGAAAAAATAAGGGTCTCCATACAAAAAACGTGTGTTTTTTTTTTGAAACATGAAGAAACTAGCGCCATCTTGTATGATGGTACGGAACCCTTTGTACTAGTCATTGATATGACGGAATTGTTAAAATTGGTTGCATAAATGATGATATCTCATCGGATTATTGTTTTTTAAAAGCTTTTATTTAGTGTAACCTGTCCCGGTGTCTGTAATCAAATCTTGCAAGTTAAATTTGGACCACTTCCCTGTTTCCGATTGCGCTGAAATTTTAGCTTAGCTAAGGTTAGCTAAGTGACTTCATTCTATATCCAATATGCCTTAACCCCAAAGATGGCAGACCAGTTATTGTTTACGCACCCCTATGATATGGGTATCAAATGAAAGGGTTTGCTGAGAAGAATACAGAATAATAATTAAAATGATTTTCAAATAAAAGCTTGTACCTACCTATTTTTTTTTGATTTTTCTAAATTTTTCGCTTCTATACCATGGTGTGTCGTTAGGTCGTCAATAGGTCGTTCAAAAATATTGGGGGTGTGTGAGAATCATAATTCGATTAAGTGAACCGTTAGCGAAATATTAAGCTTTAAAATGCTAGTTTTTGTTACTCAAGTGCCCCCCTCCCCCCACCCTTCACCCTGCCAGCTAAACTGCTATTTCAGGAAATCTGATAATATGATAAAATATGATAATTATCATGGCCACATAGATTAGGAGTAATAGTCGACCATGTGCAAGTAGATTTGTAAAAAGTTCATAGACTTATATATGCAAAAAGTTATATATACCAACTGCAAAATAGACTTTTTTAAGCGACTTCCAAAAAGGAGGAGGTTCTCAATTCGACTGTATGTTTTTTATGTGTTACCTCAGTACTTTTGATTGGGTCAACCGATTTTTATGATTCTTTTTTTATTTGAAAACTAGTGCTTAACGTGTGGTCCCATATAAATTTAATCAAAATCGGTGTAGTAATTTATTAGAAAATTAACAAAAACCAAAAATAATAATGCAAAACTGAACTAAGTTGTTGCGATGGAAGTCGGTTTTTTAACGTGTTTAGCGTTTTCAATTATTTTCAATAACTTCTTCTTTGTCCGGCCTTATTCCGTGTTTACTTGGGGTCGGCTTTCCTAATCGCTCTTCTACCTTTTTTTTATTTTATCTTTATTTAAAAACGAAGTCCAACACGCACTTGGAAACGTTTTTGAATCCATACAGTTATATTCATGTCACCAAAGAATAAATAACGGCATTCATAGCTAACATAAAACAAAATTAATATTTTCCTAGATCTATGACGAGACGACCGACTAACAAGAGACATTGGATTGGGCCAGCCAACAGATACAGCAGGCCACCGATGCCAACAGTCTATTCCTGTCTTTGTCCAACACCCACGCAAAATGCTTACACTCACTTGCTATTATAATTAGAAAATCGTAACACTGAATTTATTTCCGTCGTGATGAGTTTTGGCTACCAACCTGATGGATGAACCCCACTACACTTGCAATGTGTTATTCTTCGTGATTCGTGTAATTTAATTATGTCGGTATAGAAGCTGTCGCAGCTTAGTGTGACTTGCCCACGCAACCACTTGCGTCAATCACGCAAGTTAAGTGGCCCCAATCACGGTCATTACCTGGATGGGTTTACACTTGCAATGTGTTATTCTTCAGGATTCGTGAAATTTAGGCGCGTTGACTAATTGATTATGTCGGTAGAAGCTGTCGTAGCTCAGTGTGACTTGCCCACGCAACCACTTGCGTCAATCACGCAAGTTAAGTGGCCCCAATCACGGTCATTACCTGGATGGGTTTACACTTTCAATGTGTTATTCTTCGTGATTCGTTTAATTTAGGGGCGTTAACTAATTATTTCGGTATAGAAGCTGTCGCAGCTCAGTGTGACTAGCCCACGCAACCACTTGCGTTAATCAAGCAAGTTAAGTGAACCCAATCACGGTCATTATCTGGATGGGTTTGACTGTTAGTGGCATTTTGAGAAGACACCCGTGTTCCAGCAGTGGACATGTTTAATTATGGGTTTTTAACGACTAATTATGTGAGCTGTAATTCAATTTAATCTTATTACTGAATCTTGACTCAGAAATGGATATCATTCAAAAGCTTTACGTTTTTCATTAAATGCTACCGTGTTTTGATGAGCAACAACCATCATAAGTATCTCCGTCCTTATCTTACCCACGTGTTGCATTGTATCGTCCGTCAAAGATAATCCGATTGACAGTCAATGGCATTTATCTCGATCGTTTTCGTACTTCGTATGGCACGTTAAGCCGTTGTTGCTGGTTGCTATTACTAAAGATGCCTTAAACGCGGTTTGGAAAATTTATGTCCGCGGGGTTTGCCACCACTCGGCCAGGAAAACGGCTGTGACCATAGATTTAGGAGCGTAGCGAAAAATCCTAAGTCTATGGCTGTGACATACCGACGGACAGACGGGCGGACATAGCGAAACTATGAAATCGACGCTGCAAAGTACTCATCTTACGAAATTCCGAAAGTGAGAGCTTGTTTCGAAAGTTGATTCTAGGTAGGTTTAATTTTATGACTTATTATAATTAGGTATTAATTAATTCGCTATGCCATTTCCATATCTCAAATTAGACTGAACTGATTTTTTTATGTCATTATCGTGAGTAACACATAAACAGAATGCGATGGAACGGATACCTATGCGTAGGAGGTTTCCGCTATGAATGTTAGTATGTAGCGCGTTTGCCAATATGCTTGACCATCATGTAACGGCACTTACGTCATTTTAGTATTAGGTAGTATTATGATACCCCATCTATTTTGTTGACAGAGGCAAAGAATAAAGACTATTTACTACGCAAAGAAGGTTAACTCCGTAAAATCATTTAAATAAATGTCGACTCTTGCTACGACACAATAAAGTGCAAATTCAGGTCGCACAGCGCTTATTACCTACAGTTATATTCACCTACAAGTTGTCTCTTTTTCTATCGCGTAACTCTTACCTCTTCTGACTAGTGCATTGCCCCATGCAGGGGGCCGCACAGCGTAGAGCGCTGCGTAGGTACATTTTCAAGCCTACAGTGCAGAGTGCGACAGACCAGACAGAGGTAAAAAATGATAAATGTATGTACAACTACGTATAAAGTAGTTACATGTTTTTGGGGCTCCATACCTCAAAAGGAAGAACTCATTTACTTCGTTGTCAGTCTGTTCTCGACCCCTCCCCTCCTAAACGCCTCGCTTAATTAATGAACGCCCCCTTTAGCACCATATATTTCATTCCTACATTACCTTACTGAGCCAAGTAAGTAACTATTTAGTAATCTGTGGCCAAGTAGCGCAATGATGTCTTGAAAAATCTACACCTACTGTTCTTGTAACCGTTTGAAGCTAGCTCATGCTCAGATTACCTCCTAAAAGAGAAGGCGTAAGATAGCTATAATGTAACGAGAACTTCGCATTGTGTTGCGAATATGGTCACAGATTCGTTTGCTTATCAATCACTCACTCTCACCGCAGGATGTCTGTCGAGACTTCATCCTCAATATTGTTTGTTTGAATCAGATTATAATAGCCTCACTTTGGGGTCCACGAAGTCAATGAAAACATAATCAAATATAGGTTTCACAGTATTGGAAAAAATCTGACTTTACAATGATAATTATAAGCCAAGGTATCAATCAGCGGCTTAATTGATTACAGAGGAGTTTAATCCTTGATAAATTTGTTTGTTTGAATCAGATGATGATTTGCCTTACTTTGAGGTCCACGAAGTCAATGAAAAAATAATCATATATGGGTTTTTCACTATTGTAAAAAGTTTACATAACAATTATAAGCCGAGGTAGTATCAGAGTGAGTACAGCTTAAAAATTAAAATAGTGTATGTTAACTATCTCTTTACTCTTTATACATCCCGATTAAACTATGTACCCATCAAACACTTTTCTTTACGTCTTGCTTCCTTCGTCGCGTAAGCGCAAGTTATCTGACATTTATAGTGATGTTTACTAAATTCAATTTTAGTCGAGATAGCGCTGTGCCAGATCGTTACAATAAAACCCTTTAAAAAAATTCCCTGGGCCAACACAACGTTGGAAAATTGGTTTTCAGAAATACCTTGTTATTTGCTTCCGTCTAACTTTACAACAATTGTTTGTGGAACAATAGAGCATAGTTTTGCTTGAGCGTTTGCTTCCCTTTGTACAGTGGCTACTTATTAGGAATTATTACTGTCTTTGGTGGCAAAACCTCAACTTTAGTGATATGAATGTTCATTTGTGCAGGCTTTGTCTAGTTGGGTATTTACTATTTTACTTATTATCCTGCAATCTCGAAGCCAAAGCAACGCTGTTTGGCTAGCTACAGTATAAAGTTAATAAGATGAGGCTGCTTCTCGAGTTCCTGGATTCCTGGCTGATAACAAAGAACTACGAGGATAAGTTACAGCCACTTTGTATACAGACAAGTTTTTTAAACACTGTAACAGTAGCATCAGGTAGACAACGAATTTCATATGCATTTTCTTGCTCGTGCATTGCTCCTCATGTCGGTTATACAAATTGAATCGGTATTCCATTATTTTTCCTTGGTAGATGAAAATTACATGAGCTATACCTACCTATCTTCATATAATAACATAGTTACGTTTATTGTATATGTGATATTTGATAATCGACTACCTATGTTATCGATTCAATGATGGGGCAAGATTAATTCACATAAACAAAAACATTTAAGTACCTACCTACTTATTTTGTTTCCTGTCCCTGATATTGATAATAATGAAACGTAGTATCTATTACTTGTGATTACGATCGATGACTTCGATCAGTGTTGCCTGACGACTATTTTAAATGATACTAAATAATGTCCAAAAAGGCACCAGAACAATACAAAATTGGCGATTTAGTTGCTAAATGTATTATGTTAGTTATTTTGCTTAAAAAGTCGATAAAATGTATGTAGAATTTTTTTGTCGCTAGACTGCTAAAAAAAATCACCAAATCTATTAAGAAAATTAAAAATTGGCAATTTTGACGCTAAATGTATTGTAAAAATCGCTAAAATTTATGAAGCGTCGAAATTTTTTGTCGCTAAACTGCATAGAAAAATCACCAAATCTAGTGAGAAAATCACTAAAGTGGCAGCGCTGCCTTCGACTAGAACAGTGACCGGGAGCCAAAGAGTACTCATTCATTACTCATTGAGTCACACATTTAGAGATGTCTCATACCTTTTGGTGCAACCTTCACTGAAGTTCACCGTCATGTTTGAGAAACTCTGGGACGAAGTCATACTTTTTAGTTTCTTTTTAATCTGTTTTGATATTAACTTCTGTTTAATTCATTCGTTTAATTCATTTTGTTCTTCAAATTTTTTAATTTTTTGGCTCATGCCTTTATTTTCAAGCGACTTCCAAAAAGGAGGAGGATCTCAATTCGTCTGTATGGTTTTTTTAATGTGTGTTATTACCTCAGAACTTTTGACTGGGTGAACCGATTATTCTGATTCTTTTTTATTTGAAAGCTAGTGCTTCCCGTGTGGTTCCATATAAATTTTATCAAAATCGGTGTAGAACTTTATTTGAAAATTAACAAAAACCAAAAATAATGCGATGGAAATCGGTTTTTTAACGTGTTTAGCGTTTTCAATTATTTTCAACCTACTTCCAAAAAGGAGGAGGTTTACAATTGCTACAACATAGCACGACACGGGGTAGGTAAGGCGTGGGTAAAAACCATTCGTGCTCAGAGATAAATTTATTATAAAACCCGAGATGGGTTTTTAAAGAGAGAATCAGTTTTATATACAAGTTATAAAATATTTTATTATGATGAAAGAAACGAGATTATGGTGGTGAAAGATATTGTATGATTGAAAATAATTCTGATTTTTTTAATCAAATGTGTCACACTTTGTTTTCAAAATGAGACACATGGATTGTTATTTTTTATGTGCCAGCGCATGAGAAATAGATGAAGTAGATCGAAAGGAAGAAGAAAGAAGGGGCCGTCCATAAATAACGTAATCGATTTTTGGCGATTTCCGACCCCCTCTCGCAAAACTGACGTCATTTCCAGTAATTGTTGACATAATTCAATTAAATGCAAATTCTAGAAAAAAAAATTTTAACATTAAAACAGCCATAGGTACCTACATTAATTTTGTTATAATCTTAATTTTTGCGTAATATCGAACTATTGTCATTTACGCTGTTATTTTCAGATTTGGAATATAATGAATGAGCTCAATAATTATTAATGTTATATATAATTTAATGTTATATATAGTTAAATATAATATAATTATTAGTGCCCCGAATAACAGCAACGCGTTACCGCGATGTTTTATGTGTGTGTTACTCGATATCTTCGCAGATTTTGAAATAATTCTTTTTTTAATTCGATAGGGTATGATCCCGAGTTGGTCCCATATAAATTTTATCAAAATCGGTCTAGTACTTTATTAGAAAATTAACGAAAACCAAAAATAATTATGCAAAATTGTACTAAGTTGTTGCGACGGAAATCGTTTTTTTTAACGTGTTTAGCGTTTTCAATTATTTTGCGTGTCATGTGTTCTTAAAACCTAGTGCTAGTGGTATCATTTAATTTATTTAGACCCTGCCCTCTACCCTCCAAGTCTTACAAGGTCGCGAGTCGGAGGGCGCGTCGAGGCTGCATCTCTAACGCGATAATACAGAAATACAATAACAATGAAGCCATCGTGTGGGCTACGTAACGTGGCCAGCGTCCAAAATCTCCGGTTTCTTTCTACTGTGGGCGGGCTGGTTGATGGTGTTGTTTACATAATATGAACTGTCAGAAGTTATTGGTGATATTTATCATGGACTAGCTGTTTCCCGCGGCTTCACCCGCGTGGACAACGTTTCTATGACTTTTCGAGGGTGCGCAGTGCGCGAGCTGCAAGCGGCTCGCGAGCGTGAAAAAATCCAGGTCCTAATCTGTCTACGTACCAAATTTTAGCCAGATCCGTTATATATATATCCTTTATTGTACACAAACATTTAAATGACAATCCGTTCATTAGTTTTTGCGTGAAGAAGTAAAAAACATACACACTCACAAACTTTCGCCTTTATAATATTAGTGTGATACTACAGAACGTTGTTGTAAATATCAAAATATTTCTATTATCTGTTTTTTTTTTTACTTATAATGATAAGCCATTGGCATCGTCTCAACTGATGGCAAGTGACGAGCATGCCGAGGATGGGAGTTAGCTTACCAAGATTCCCCATCGCAATGGAAAACTGGCTTATCCTTATGCCGGAAGACGTCCACGCTGTTAACGCTGGTGATAGCTTCGAGATCAATTCATTACACGGGATCGGCAAAATAGTCGAACGGATTCAATAATGGCAACCTTATATGAAGGCAAAACAATCCAATCCGTTCGACTTTTTCGCCGATTTCCTGTAATGGATAGAATTTGAAGCATTTAGAAACATTTAGATTTAGAACAAAACAAAGTCTTAAAAAGTTATAGACTCCTCCAAGTCACGGAGGAGATACTAGACTAGTTACTTCGTAAGCCAGGTAGTTACTTGTATCTTTTTGTTCACCAATCGCCGTGGTAAATAAGTAAATTTATTGCACGCCAAAAAATACAGGACTTATAATTTGTAATAACATAGAGTGCAAAGGCGGCCTTATCGCTTTAAGCGATTTCTACCAGGCAACCTTTAGTTAAGAATTAAAGACAGGTAAATTAGCACAGTACGGCAGAAAATTCAACTTTTAAATAAAGTGGTACAACTAAAAGTAAAAAAATCAATATGATTTAATAAAACTACAAAACACGCTTTTAAAGTACGTCAAACTAAAAAGTGAAAAATAATTCTTAATATAAGCTGAAAACAATAATGAACGAAAAATACTAGTTTTATTGTGCAAAAGGTAATTAGGTGACAGGTACCTAATTTAAAATTCAAAACAAATATTACCAAGCTTCCATCATGATGCAGTTCTATTTAAAAAAATCATCAAAAAAGTTTTTTGGCTTTTTTGATAAAAAACAAAACGTGAGGTGAGATGTTGTCAAGGGTTTACCAATGGTGAATAAAATAAAAAAATAAAAAAAACGTGCTTTAGCATTGTTTACAAATAGTGCTAAGCTAACTGACTATTTTCTTATATTTTCAACCGACTTCCGAAAAGGCGGAGGTTCAAAATCCGACTATATGTTTTTTGTGGGTGTGTTACGAGATATCTTAGAAGATTGTGAACTAGGGTTTTCAAATACCCGACAATTTTGGATACCCGGGTCTCGGGTACATTTTTAAAAAATACCCGGGTATACCCGGGTACCCGGGTATTCTTGTATTTTTGTGAAACTGGAAAAAAAACTACAAAGATATCAAAAATCAACTTTTATTACGATAATTACCACTCAGATAATATAACCAGCCAACCAGGTACATCATAACCTTGACCTGCAGCATCTCCTGAAATCTGCAGGATACCCAACTCTATCAACTTACAGCAGACAAATCATATTGGGCTCATTAGAATAGTCTCAATGAATAAGTGTTAGATAGAATATAGTAACCTTGACCTGATGCTGCATCATCTTTTGGAATCTACAGGATACCCAACTCCTAGCCAACTTACAGCAAAGGTATCGTGTTTGGGCTCATTGGAATAGGTGTTAGATAGAACATGGTAATTTTGTCCTGATGCTGCACCACCTTCTGGAATTAGCAGGATACCTAACTCCTCACTAACTTACAACAGATAAATCGTGTTTGGGCTCATTGGAATAGTCTCAATGAATAGGTTTTAGATAGAACATGGTAACCTTGACCTGAAGCTGCAGCATCTCCTAGTATCTGCATGATATCCGACTCACCAACTTACAGCTGAGTTATCGTGTTTGAGAAACATGTAGTTTAAAAAGCATGAAATAAAACTTTAATTAAAAATTTAAAAAAACCCTGACAAATTAGAGAAGATAAGTAAATAAAATAATAAAAAACACTAAAATGAAAAAAAAGAATAAAACTCTTTTACTACAATAAGTTACTAGGAAATGCTTCACAACTTAGCGGCCACCCTACGCGATAACTGTTTGATCAAAATAGAAACAACATAAATTAAACTTAAAGGACCAAACTATATTATTTTCTAGTTTTTAAAGGTTTTTTTGTCGGGGATTTTTAAAATTTTTAATTTAAGTTTTATGATAACATCACTGGACGAAGAATTCAAGGAATATAGAAAAAAGGCATAAAGGTTAAACTAAAAATAATGACAAAACAGATTTGCTGCTATTGTGTCCTAATAAAAAACCGATTGAACCAGCAAAACTTGCTGATTTGCAATCGATGTACAAGTTCATTCCTGAGGATAGCCTCCAATTTTATAAAGCTTGAAGAGCTCAGAGGACATTATTTACGACTTTGATGGATTTGGTGAAGTACCATATTTTGACGTAGATGACGCAGAAGAACAATAACTTTATAATATTTTTTTTACATTTTAGTTAAACTTTTTAACTATCACTGGTTTATTATTTAAATAAAAGGTTATTTTTTCTGTAGTAATTTATAAGAGTTTCTTAAAATATAGTATTGTTAGGGTATAAAAATAATATAATGTGATTGGATCGTTTTAGCAGAATCATCTCAATTTATTGGCCATACAAATTAACTTTTTGAAAAATGTTCCAAAAAGGTTTTTTTTTTAAAATATTATCAAAAACTATCACTTTACAAATATCCAATACATGTAAACATAGAAAATTTATATTTCTATTAAATAATCCGTAAAACTTTGTCAAAATGAATAACACAAAAAAGTATACCAATAATACACAAATTTGCGTTTATCTCAATTTGAACTCGGTGTGGAATGGAACGTTTACGCAAAACGACGTCCATATCAAAATTACCCGAGACCCGGGTACGTCCGTTGTTTGTACCCGGGTACCCGAAGCCGCAAATACCCGGGTATACCCGGGTCCGGGTACCCGGGTAAAAAACCCTATTGTGAACCGATTTTCATGATTATTTTTTTATTCGATGTTGTATGCTCCAGACAAATTTACTAAAATAGTTGTAGTACTTTATTAGAAAACTAGCTTTTGCCCGCGGCTTCGCCCGCGTGGACATAATTTTTATGACTGTCTTTTAGGGTGAGTGGTGCGCAAGCCGCGAGCGCGGAAATTAGTTTTCCTCAGGTCCCTTAGGAACGATATCGGGCTTTCTGATTAGAAGTCGATGTAACTTCCGCCCGCTTCCATCTTCGGCAACATCATCACTTACCACCAGGTGAGATGTTGTCAAGGGTTTACCAATTGTGAATAACAGAATATAATAACTTCCCACCACCTCAACCAATTCTATACAAAAAACCACTTCAGTCCGTAGCTCCGTTGTGACGCTGACGTGCGCGAGCGCGGAAACGAGTTTTCCCAATATCCCTCGGAATTCGGAAACCATGTCAGGATATGCTAATTAGTAAATTATGTAATTTCCCACCCCCTCAGCCATATCTTTGCAAAAAATCACAGCAACCCATTGTTCCGTTGCAATGATAAAGAAACTAACCAAAAACAAGTTATATTTTCAGTTCCCTCAGGAACTACATCGGGCTATGCTATTTTCACGGGACAAAAAGTAGCCTATGTCCTTCCCAGTGACAAAGGCTACCTGCATGTCAAATTTCATCAAGATTGGTTAAGGTGTTGAAGCGTGAAAAGGAAACAAACAAACACATTTTCATGCAAAATTGTACCAAATTGTTACGATGGAAGCCGGGTTTTTTAACGTGTGCACACAATGCAATACATTCGTTACGCAATATTTTTTGTGAAATACTCAATCTTCTTTTTGCGTACATACCTACTTTCTTCAATGTTGTAAGAAAAATGTAACCATGTTAGTAAGTCTTGGGAATTAATAGTTATAAAGGTATTCAGGTAAATCATTATTATAAAGGTATGTTGTCATAGTCCCACGCATTAAATGAACAGTAGTAAAATATTCATTGTTTAATACGGGTGTTATTTTAACAATAAAAAGAAACTATTCATAAGCAGTCCAGTCCAATGCTAACTAAGCGTTTGTACATACTTATACGGATGATGGTTTATTATAAGAATACCAAGTGTGTGTGGGACCACGCATAGTGTCATTCGTTACCATGCCATTAGTCATTATTCATTAAGGGGCTATCCCCATCTAACTAGCACCGCCATTAATGAAGGCTTTAGGATGACTCAATCCGAGCAGATTGATACGTGTTAAAATAATATCGAACGTAAGTCTATTTATTTTAAGTTCAAATCAATGCGGGCTTCAACGCGGCTGTTACGTTGAATGAAACCGAACGCCCATTCTCGATTTTTACATGTTTTTATTACTTTTCTTCACTTTCAAGTAAGTTTAAAAACAGTGTTATTTTTTACATGTTATTTTCTACCATTTAGAGGTTTTTAGTATTTTTTTATTAACTGATGGCGGCGCTAGTTAGGTAGGAGATCCCCTTAAGGCACTAATGTGGGTTCATTATAACATAAATTATTGAAAGACTGCGCAAAGCTAGCACTATGTAAAAAATATATAATTTACTTAAAAAAAACTTAAGACTTAAAGTAATAAAAAAACGATTTAATAGAATACAATAAAAATATTACCACTTTTCATGTAAAAAAATATTCTGTTTTTTGCATTAATTGCAAAATTTTACGAAATCAAATAGTTAATGTTGAATGAAACCAACACACATAAATTGGTGACTTTAGGACCTTTCATTTTAACTGAACACATTTTTTTAAAAACTTATTTGAAAGTGAAGAAAAGTAATCAAAACATCGATAATTGGGCGTTTGGTTTCAACGTAACAGCCACGTTGAAGCCCGCATTGATTTGAACTTAAAATAAATAGACTTACTTTCGATATTATTTTATCACGGATCGACCCACTCGGATTGAGTCGTCTTAATAATTTGAAAACTATCCCGCTTAGGTTAACACAGTTTAGCTATACGTATGAGTGGCACAATGTTTGTAATAACTGCATATCTTTGTGATTTTTTTTGAAAAAATTAAGTATATTTCTTCAAAAGAGGGGGATACGATTACGGCGGTATATTGGCAAATAAGCAGTGAGAAGCGCTTGGCAAAAAAATCAGGAAAATTGTTCCTGGTTGATTTTTCGGTCTAAAAAAAGATATGTTATATTCAAGGGTATTACCTAGGGCCCTTGTAAGTTCATTACACGATTAGATTAACTTGACTCGATCATAAAAAATCCCAAACATAGCATAAATTGAAGCAAAGTGAAGCAGCCTGTAAACATTTGTAGGATTTTTTTTATTTGAAATATTTATAATAATTTTCTTCTTTTCAAACCACGTAGGTAGTCTATGTTGATTAAAATTTAATTTAGTTCATTTTTACGAAACTTTTCAGCGAAAAAACATTGAAAATGTTCAAAAGTGTGGTTATTTTTTTTACACGTAAAGAAAAAGACAGACAACTGTTCAATCAATGCCTCACCTTAATATCACGTGGGGGCCAAATATTCTGAGCTAAATTAATGCTGCTTTTTATGCAATTGTGTTCTAAGGAACCTTCAATACATTTCAGGATGCAAGATCACAAATTAATATTTATAGTTACTAAGCAAGATGCAATAAAACAATCATCCTCGTCTTACATGTAGGTAAAGCAGGCGCACCTATTTTTTTTTATATTATTCCATTTTCGACCGGCTTCCAATGTGTGTTACCTCAGAACTTTTGACTGGGTGAACCGATTTTGATGATTCTTTTTTATTTGAAAGCTAGTGCTTTCCGTGTAGTCCCATATAAATTTTATCAAAATCGGTGTAGTACTTTATTAGAAAATTAACAAAAACCAAAAATGATAATGCAACCGACTTCCAAAAAGGAGGAGGTTCTCAATTCGATTGTATGTTTTTTTATGTGTGTTACCTCAGAACTTTTGACTGGTTGAACCGATTTTAATGATTCTTTTTTTATTTGAAAGCCAGTGCTTCCCGTGTGGTCCCATATAAATTATATCAAAATAGATGTAATACTTTATTAGGTTATCAACAAAAACCAAAAATAATAATGCAAAAATGTACTAAGTTGTTGCGATGGAAGTCGGTTTTTTAACGTGTTTAGCGTTTTCAGTTATAAACTGCCACAGATGAGATATTAGTAAGGTAGAAAATATCTAGGTAAACATTTTTATGACTGTAACATACGGACAGACAGATAGAAAGATATAGGCAGATGGGCGGACATGAAGGAATTCTAGGAGTTCCGTTTTTTGCTATTTCGGCTCCGAAACCATAAAAACTGGAAACAATGGATTAAAATTACATGGAATTAGCACGTTATTTAGAGTCAATGACTTTTATGCGAGGGCATGAATATTGCAGTTTCCAGTAGTCAGTGGGCATCATAGATGAATGTGGGTGTGCCATTCACTTTTCGTGATTTCAGTAGGTAGCAATCTTCGACCAATATAACAGCGTGTGGACTGGCCTACACGAACAGTGGTTTTGATGCCTACAGAATGAGCGCATTCGCTCATTTCGTCCCAGTCGATCAGTATTTCCCAAATGGGTTGAAGGTCGAAATGAGTGAAATTTATTATCTCATTCGTACTACATTCCGAGTACGTCTATCTATCTCTGTCATTGTTTATATTATTCGAACGAGACTCGGTAGACTTGTGGTATATAGGTATTGCTTGTGGTGTGAGTGTGTGTTTGCGTGTACTTGTATACGACTCATTTTTTATGAGATTAATGCATGGATAGGCCCAGTCAATTATATTTGGTCGAAGCTTGTAATTCTACTCTATTCAAAAACTGATAAATGTTGCTTTTAACACAGGGTGTTCGTTTCGTTTTCGAATAGTAGTGACTCTGTTTTTAGGGTTCCGTACCCAAAGGGTAGAAACGGTACCCTATTACTAAGAATTCACTGTCCGTCTGTCTATCTGTCTGTCCGTCTGTCACCAGGCTGTATTTCATGAACCGTGATAGCTAAACAGCTGAAATTTTCACAGATGATGTACTTCTGTTGCCGCTATAACAACAAATACTAAAAATTAGAAAAAGTAAAGAAATAAGGGGGTTGCCATATAAAAACGTTTTTTTTTAAACGTGAAGAAACTAGCGCCATCTAGGTATATGATAGTATAGTAGTAGTACCCTATATTGTGTGCGATTCTGACTCACACTTAGCCGGTTTTTAGTAGTGTTAGTTGTACTAACTTTTAAACATTGCACATAAATAATTATCAAAGTTCACGAAGAAGAAACACCTAAATAAAGAACATTGGTTTGTCATTGTCATAAGCTTGATTGATTTAAGCTGGTGATAGACACTCGAGGCAGTACGCCGTGCTTAGTGCTCCATTACCTTTTTCGTTCGCGTACTTAGGGTGACAGACAGGCGAAAAAGGGTAATGGAGCCCTAAGTACGGCGTACTTCCTCGCGTGTCCATCACCAGTTTTATATAGATATTTTTTTTTGCATGCCAATATCAATTCTTTCAGTCGGTTTGTGTGTCATTGTTGCATCTGAACCAGAACCAAAATGTCAGATTTGATAGTACATAATCATCTTCGTCTCGGTTGTTTAAGATATAATATTTGGATGGTGGCGCATCGGGAGCCGGGTCGTTCCTTTCCCTCTAATATGGTTGAGAGGAGCAATGGCTGACTCTCGCGTTATACTCGTGACCGGGTGCTGTCCGTGTGAACTGGCCTACACTTGTCAAAGGCGTTCATGACATTCAATAATTTTGATGTACCTATAACTTTTCGTGTCATATTGTTTTCATGTTCTAATGACATTTTTGTTTTTTTTATTATCACTATTTTATGACTATTAGAAAGAGTAATTTGCACCTATTTTGAATAAATATCTTGAATCTTGAATCTTTATATTCTTATCACTTCACATCACAAGCATTTTGCGAATTGAAGGGTTCGTCATCGTATGGTTTGGAAATCAGACATGAACTGATCGATGTTTAGGTTTTTTTTATTATTATTCGCAATTGGTAAGCCCTTGGCATCATCTCACCTGATGGTAAGTGACGATGCCGAAGATGGAAGCGGGCTTACAAAGATTCCCCAACGCTATGGAGAACTGGCTATACAGGGTGTAACAAAATGGTGTAGGACCCGTTAACTGGGGGTTCTACTCATCATACTGACCAACTTTCCCCAAGGAACCCATAGTCAATTCTCAAAAAAAAAAAATTGGACCCTCCATACTAAAATGCACAAAATTGGTCGATCAGCTGATCGATTTGCATAAATAAAAAATATTTTTTTTGCGATTTCAGCAAAGTCGTAGAACCAAAGTTGTTCAGTACGATGAATAGAAGCCCCAGTTAACGGGACCTACACCAATTTTGTTACATCCTGTATTATCTTCATGCCGGAACACATCAATGTTTTTAACACACTGACGGCAAGACTTAGATAAGATGGTGGTAGCTACCCATGCGGGCTTAGAAAATGCCTTACCTCCAACCAAACCGAGTCTTACAAGTTGACCCCACCGGGAATCGAACCCGCGACCTCCTGGTGTGAAGCGAATGTACTAACCATTACGCCACGGAGGCGGTTACAATTTATTTAAAAGGCGGTTTATGTGCATCGGTCTGTTAAAAATTCCAACTCGATTAGATTCTTTTTTTATCACGCTTTTTTTAGCTTCACCTGTATGTATGTATGTTTTAACCAACTCCTAATTCAAAGTTTGTACATTTATCAAGAATCAGTGACAATACAATAATTTCATAAGTTTATCTCATAATCCTGAACTAAAAATTTTAAAATAAATATAGTTAAAAAAACTAAAAAACACGATTTAAGAGCGCATCAAACTAAAAAGTGAAAAATAATTCTTAATATAAGCTGGACACAATGGGGCGCTTTGTGCCATATTTTTCGTATATCGAGCAACCCACGCTTTTTTCACAATAACACTAGTATTTTTCGTTTATTATTGTTTTCAGCTTATAATAAGAATTATTTTTCACTTTTAGTTTGATGTGCTTTAAAAGCGTGTTTTTTTCAGTTTTTTTAAACTACTTACATTTATCTTTTCTACAATTTTTAAGCCCTTGGAATCATCTCACCTGATGGTAAGTGATGATGATACCGAAGATGGAAGCGGGCTTACCAATTTTTTTATTTATAAGTTACCTTCCGACTTACTCGTATTTCTTTTGTTCCTAAGTTACACTATGATGTACTTAATTAATAAGGTGTTAAAATACATAGATAGTATGCCCTTTTCAACCGACTTAAAAAAGGAGGTTCTCAATTCGACTGTACGTTTTTTTGTATGTTTGTTACGCGACATCGTCGCAGATTGTGAACCTATTTTCGTGTTTCTTTTTTTTTATTCGAAAGGACTAAATATACTGCCAGATTGGTCTTATTAAAATTTTATCAAAATCAAACAACAAAAATAAAATTGTACTTGGTTGTTGCGATTGAAGTGGGTTTATTTTACTTTTTTGTCGTTTCCAATTATTATTTTTAACAAACAGCCTAGACATGTTCATTTAAAAATGTATTAAATACTTAACGGTGTTATAGAAACTGCCAATGCTATCGTAAACCTTTACTGTTTTGAAGTGAAACGGGGCTTTCCACGTTTGCTTCACACGAACTCTGCATCAAGTGAAACAATAGGGTATAACTAGCCTATTTTCTAAAAAAAAAATGACAACCTGTTAATTATTTATAAATATCACAAGGTGATGTTTAATATTCTTCTTACCCTGTGCCTCTGGTGTTTGAATAAGGCCTAGATCGCATAGCGATTTTTCATAGCGCAATTTTTTCAGCAAAATTCTGTGACATATGGAATTTTATGAAGCTGCACGCACTTGCGAAATAAAAATGGCGCAATTATAAATCCGCAAACAAATCGTGTATTGCCACAGAATCCGCTATCAAAATCGCGCGAACATTATGTGGACTATGAAGTTGTATGCCTCTGAACGCATCGCGAAATAAAAACGTGGTAATAAAAGGGTGAATCCAGTATTGGGGACATCTTTTAATACGCCTTTTGCGCCGTAATAAAAGGCAAATCAAGATTTTTGTTCGGTTGTCTATTTACGTAGGAGCGTGCAACTCGACTGAGAACTGGGAAGAAAAATTCAAAAATCTCGCGGAATTTATTTCGCCGTGCGTGGTAGTTGTGATTCAGCACGCGAATTTAACTCACGATTGTGAGCACCTAGTAAACAAACCATTCAGGTTTAATGGTGCTAGATGATTATTTGTTTTGTATTTTGTTTTGAAATTGGTAAATAAAAAAATATAAAAAAATCTTGCGAATAAAAATAGCGCGATGGAAAGTCGCTACGCGATCTAGGGCTTAATAAGTAGACAGTCAATGTTTTAAATGGCGTCGTTAAATTCCTGTCGTTTATTGCACACCAATGACTTCTATATTAAAATCTGTGTTGTACACTTAAGCGTAGGTAGGTATCTAGTGCCCACTTAACTGTTTAGATGTTTTTGTCCGGTTTTGTGTAAATAATATCTTGTTGTTTTCGATTTTATCCTCCGTATCTTCATTGAAACTATCAATTAGACAATTGTATCTATCTATCCGTAAGCAAAGATTAAAAAAATATAATTTATAAAGCCGCAAGTAAGCCAGTAACGTGAAAAAAGTCCAAGCATCATCCCGTTAACTAATGGTCCTTTCATAAACTGAAAAATGCGGAAGCGAAGTCAGCTGTCTGTCGCTGATCTATTTTTAACGACAACTTCTTCAGAAACTGGGTCACTTCGTTCATGGCTCACCGTAAATCTCTTCAGATCACTCCCACCCACCTGTCTGCCTACTGTGAAATTTAAAGTGATTTTGTACATTCATTATTTCTTCTTCTGTCGTGTCGCTAATAATATATTTTTTTTGTTCCCCTTTTCGGAGGGTGGGAGGATTAAAAAATGCATTACGCATACCAACGTCCGGTCCTAGGTTGGTTATGTAGGGCTCACCTAGTGCATAACCACTAAAAACCTCCCTGGGTTACAAGTCTGCTAAGACTTATGAACCCTTCATCTGAGCGACTCCTCCCCTAGGGAGGGGGAAGTGCAAAAACAAGCGCTCAGTGACTGCACAAGGAGCTCCTGAAGGGAGCTATCGCTTTATGAATTACATTTTTATGTGCTAGTGAGGGGGGACTGTGTCATTCATGAAGTGTCACTATCGGTTCCTCCCTGAGCTGCCAGGAGACAGTTCAGGTCGGCTGAAATTTGATCGGGAGGATCAGACAGAACGTGTCTTGGTCTACGGACCATATAACTAGATAGTTCGAGTGGCGGGGTATAGTCCGCTGCCTCTCGAATTAACGGATTATTGTGATAATACGGGGTACAGGTTGTCTCCATGGTCCTACTAGTACGACAAAATAGTAGGACCACTGGGAAACAGCCTATTAATGTACTTGCTTACTAAGTACCTATTAAAAAAACTGGCCAACTGCTAGTCGGACTTGCGCACCGTGGGTTCCGTTCCACCACACCTCTCCACATAAGCACAAATAATTTTCGATAAACCTAAAAACTTTTAGGTACAATATACATATGCATGCAAAATTTCAGCTCAATCGAAAACCGGGAAGTACGTCAAATTTAACTAGCAAGATTTCACCCGACCAAACATACATATATTGCAAGTTAAATAAAAGCTTGTAATACCTATTCACTTCAATCAAATTAGGTTGGTACCCTAGTAACTTTGCGAGCTGTAGATGACTAGATGTAGACCTCGTGAGTTACTCGAAATGGCTGAATTTTCAATTCCAAGGCCAATTTCAATACCATTTTAAAAATTTCCAAAAACGGAACAAAAAAAATCCATATAATAATTATCGAACCTGCTCACAAAATTTCACTAGAATCGGTTGAGAAATGTGATCTGTAGAGGACAACAGCCGGACATACGCCGGAAAGACACGAAAGCATTTTGCCCAAGCTAAAACAGAGACGGTTCGCTCGCGCTTAGCGCTCGCTCAGTCAAAAAGTCTACAAGAGCGACAGATAAATGATTTTTTTTTTATTAAGTTCGGGATCCTTACCGCGTGTGCGACTTGCACTTGGCTTGTTTTTAATATTTGCTGTTTTGTTTAAGGATTATTACTATATTCAAAATTGACGCTTCTATGCATTACTGTTTCTACGATAGAAAAAAAAACCTTTAAAAAGACGTTTTTGCTTTCCCCCTATTTTCGTTTAGGTACTTAAACCTACCATTTTTTTTATTATTATTATAACAGCTCATATACGTCCCCACCGAGGGGCTCGAGCCTACCCTGAATCAGGGCGACCATTTTTATTATTTGTTAGTAAATCTGATATATAGCACCATATTCTGTGAAACGGTTATACAGATACGGGGGGACGGACGGACAGCGTAGGCTAAGTACTAGGGTCCCGTCCCGTTACCTAACACCGAACCCTAAAAATACCACTGATATGTAGTTGGTACTTATTAGAATAGTTCTAAGTTTCTAATACATATTTGTGTTGGCTAAATCATTTGTTCAGTTTGTACTACACACTTTTTTCCAAGTACCTGTGTTTCAGTTACTTTACTGTTATTGCGTAGTATCACACTAATATTATAAAGGCGAAAGTTTGTGAGTGTGCGAGTGTGTATGATTGTTACTTCTTCACGCAAAAACTACTGATCGGATCTGGCTAAAATTTGGTAGGTAGACAGATTAGGACCTGGATTAACACATAGGCTACTTTTTTTCACGCTTGCGAGCCGCTTGCGGATCGCGCACTGCGCACCCTTGAAAAGTCATAGAAACGTTGTCCACGCGGGTGAAACCGCGGGAAACAGCTAGTTGAAATTAAATGGGGATCTTTTGGCTATAAAAATTCATCGTGATATGTTGCGTAATTCCTCATTAGGTAACTACTTGAAAACGTAGCAAGTGATACTTCTGTTCAAAATATCAATAAGCGCTGATTTAATACTAACGCTGTAATCGTCCAAACATCAAACCTAACCAACATTCCAATCTGATTCGCTACATCTTACATCATTATTTACACAAGGAAGTATTTAGCCCGATCCGAAAACTGTTTCTTGCGAAACACCAGTGCCTACCTACATATCTTTACTACAAGACTAAATTTATTTATAGAAAGTCAAACTATGGCGTGCAACTACATTTATTTCTAGTACGCGGATATTTTCAAAAGGCATTCCAAGAATTTGAGTAGATATTAAAATAACGAATAAACCAAAACACGCGTACGGCGGTAAAAGTGAGGCAACTTGTGCTTGTATGAAATTACTCTATATTGGTGTAGTTTTGACGTTTCGGCCTTTGGTTTTGATGTTTTGAAATTTGGTAGGTACTGGCGTCAATTGTTTTTCTTATCTGTGTGGATTAACATATACACTACTTATGAAGCCCCGCGAGCAGCATGCATCGCACACCGCACATTCTCGATGTCCACGCGGGTGAAGTTGCGGCCATCATGGTACATAAATAATAAATACCTACTTAAAAATGATTTATTTTAATTAAAATAGGGATCTATTATGGGATCTTCAAGGCAAGAGTGAATAGGCATTATTTGAGTTTGCGTGTACCATCCTCGACTGCATCATCACTTACCATCAGGTGAGTTGCAGTCAAACGCACTCAAATTTTTAATAAAAAAAAAACAAGTGCTTTTTTCAAAAGGTGGCAGCCCTACCTAAAATAGCAATATTACAGGCAAGGGAAGGAGGGTAAGCGCAGATTTTTCGGCTTCAGCGCGCGTCATACTATTCTCAATCTACGCGTGTTCTGCTCTCTGTATTTTGAGTTCTCTCTCTTCTCTTATCGTGTGGCACAATTAGATAACCGTGCTATCCTAGGGATAGACGGTGGTTGCCTGGTGTTGCACTTAGCATCACCCGCGGTTACGTGTAATGCACGTGTAGGGCATTTTGATTTACACCTATACGGACGTGTGCAACGCGACCTTTATACACTTCTGGAATCAAATGTGCGGGTGTCACGATATTTACCTTCACCGTTAAAGCAATCGTAAATTTCGAAAAACTCATCGGTACATTAGTCAGGAGAACCGAGTCGTTACCGGTTGAGCCACCGACGCTATTGAGTTAAAAAGATAGAAATGCTGTTTGGATGGTATTGGCAAGAATCGGCCAAGCGTGATGAGATGAGAGTTCGATGAAAGTGCGACTGAAATATGATAACTTGTAACGCGGCTGTCTGTTATGCGTTCTTCTTACATTCGATCTTTTTTCATTCCATCTATTTATTTATTTTTACGTATGCGCTGACATTTGATTTCAAAAACTAAAAAAAAAAAAATACAGTCGAATTGAGAACCTTTTTGAAGTCGGTTGAAAATACGATCATCCAGCAACATTTTCACCATTAAACTAAAATAATTAATCTAAACGTACCAATACGTACATATACTCACCGATTGCCTTAACGGAAACATTGTGAGGAAACCTGCACACGCCCGCGAAGAAACTCGAAGGTTGTGTGTGAAGTCGATCAACCCGCACTGGACCCGCGTGGTCGACTAAGGCCCGATCGAGGGTAGGCTCGAGCCCCTCATAAAAATCGGTTCACCCAGTCAAAAGTTCTGAGGTAACACACATAAAAAAGCATACAGTCGAATTGAGAAATTCCTCCTTTTTGAAAGTCGGTTGAAAAAGGGTCAGATAGACGGACAACCATGTGATCCTATAAGGTTTTCCTTTTGAGGCACGGAATCCTAAAAATGAGAATTACAGCACTTGTGTGCACAAATACGGTCAAGTACCTAAAAATGAAATATAATAAATATTTCCATAAATACATACATTTAATCAAAGGAATTCATCGCAGGCCGTTTATTTCCGTCTCCTATCTGTTTCCATGGAGTTCATTTTCTACAACCGGTATTTTGAGATTTGTCGTCATGTCTTTATTACTCTCAATATATCAACAGCGACAGAAGATTATCTTTTAAATAATCTTTCTCGAGGTCGCGCGAACGCGCATTTCACGCGCAAGTGAAATTGTCTTGTGTTAACACATTCATCGTGTCCGCCATTGAAACTATTTAAAGTTAACTTTAGCATTAATTTATTAAATAAATCTATTTGAAAAAAAAACACATTATTCATACCTACTACGAAGCCAAAAAGGAGTGTTATGGGAATCTCACAGGCTACATGTAGGTGTGTAAAGTTTTCTTTGTACATAAGTCTAAACTACGTAACCAATTTATTCAATTAAAATATCTATGTACTTATAAATAAGCTTGATTTTCCAATTGTCTCATTCTCAATCAACCTCTTGCTGTAAGACTTATGTAAGTACACACTACATACGCACCAAATATGTTTCAACATAACAGTGCTATGAAATATTAGGTTGACATGCTATACGTAAGTTTTGCATTTTTCTATTTCACTAAACAGGTTGTAACAATATTGGTGTAGGTCCCGTTAACTTGGACTTTTACTCATCCAACTGAACAAGTTTTTTTCTGCAAGTTTGTTAAAATCGCAAAAAAAAATGTTTGAACTATTCATACAAAACAATCTGCTTTTTGTATGGAGCGCCGAATTTTTTTTTTGTGTATTTACTATGGGTTCCTTGGGGAAAGTTGTTCAGTATGATGAGTAGAAGCCCCAAGATAATGGGTCCTACACATATTTTTTTAAACCAGTATATTTAAGATAGCATATTTCAAGTAGCTAAAACATCAACATCATTGTCGTCGGTGGCGTAGCGGCTAGGGCCGCTACCTCCTGTCTGGGAGGTTGTGGTTAGAATCCTGCCACGTACCAATGTGACTTCGAATTTCGATTTTATATATGTACGTTTATCCGAAGTCATTCGGCGAAGAAAAACATCGTAAAGAAACCCGCACACGCCTGCTAAGAAACTCGAAGCTTATGTATGAAGTCGACCAACCCGCACTGGGCCCGCGTGGTCGACTAAGGCCCGATTGGCCTCATTCTTGCCTGAGTCTGTGTTTCCCGACTCCTACAATTTGGGGATCTTCAAGGCGAGAGTGAATACGCATTATTTGAGTTTGCGTGTACCATCCTCGACTACATCGTCACTTACCATCGGGTGGTCAAATACTGAGAACTACAGACGGTATAGTCAAACGCACTCAAATGTTTAATTAAAAAAAAGGCTCGAGCTCGTATAAAAGCTAATATAATGAAAACATCAACTTAGTACTTCCAAGTCTTCCAATGCTGTTACAAAAGATGCGTACCTACAGTGGAGGTGTAATTAATTTCCCAATTTTCTTATGTATGGTGATTTCTTATCATAAAGATATCACTGACCGTATTAAAACATCAACTTAGTACTTCCAAGTCTTCCAATGCTGTTACAAAAGATGCGTATACCTACAGTGGAGGTGTAATTAATTTCCCAATTTTCTTATGTATGGTGATTTCTTATCATAAAGATATCACTGACCGTATCGTATTTTAAACCTTCGTCCTTGTCTTTGTTCCAGGTATTTGACCAACCTCAAGATTTCACCCAACAGTCATCTGACTCATCACGGTGAGTTTGTGTGTGCACTTCATCAAATATTCGTTTAGCACCAATCCATCCGTAAATGGATGGCTCTTTTATATTCACGTTCGTTCGTCTGGTCATAAATTTATTTTCTTTCATATTTAAAACTGTAAAAATGCAGATGGCCCAGTTATTTTATGCTTTTGAAAATAATTTATTGGAGTTCTTTAACATCCCACGTGGATTCTCGTTTCGAACTTATCTATATTGTGGTTTCGATGTTCATCAATCTGTTGAAATTATGTTTTATTATTGAAGGGGGATAGCAGAGAGATCTGACTCTCAACCAACTCTCAACTCTCTTCGCACTTCTTGTGTGTACAGTAAATACATAATATAGCCAACTGGTTAAATAAGCCATTCAATTAACTGTCTAGCCGGAACATTTAATGAAACGAGGATCTGGTTTTTTTTTCAGACTAGTCCCATTTTGATAATTCTTTTTTAGGGTTCCGTACCTCAAAAGGTAAAAATGGAACTCTTATAGGATCACGCGTGTGTCTGTCTGTCCGTCAATCTGTCACAGCCAATTTGCTCCGAAACTACTGGACCAATTGAGTTGAAATTTAGTACACAGATGTAAGATTTGAAAACGTTTATCTATTTGTATTCTTTTGAACATAAAAACTCTTTCATTGTACCTACCCAAAAGTTTTAGAGTTTTTCGAGAAGTATTGTCTGTAACTTCTCCATACTGATATCAATGGCTCATCTTATACAAAGTGCATGAGTTGTTCCTGTTGTCGACTCCGTCTCATCACATCAGCTCATATACATATAATGTCCCCACCGAGGGGCTCGAGCCTACCCTGAATTAGGGCGATCGGGCCTTAGTCGACCACGCGGGCCCAGTGCGGGTTGGTCGACTTCACACACAACCTGCGAGTTTCTCCGCAGGCGTGTGCAGGTTTCCTCCCGATGTTTTCTTTTAACCGTAAAAAGCGTCGCGTCGGATAAATGTACATATTGAGATCGAAATTCGAAAACACATTGGTACGTGGCAGGACTCGAACCACTCCGTCTAACTACTCGTAAATACTGCTAACGAATTTCTACTATTTTTAGGTGACCGTGGTAAGATTGGTCCCTGCATATTTATTTATCGGAAACAGTGGCTAGTTGGCAGCTGTCCCAATGGGCCTGTCCACCTCCACCAGGTGGGGTTTGTTCGTTTTGTCGTTTGTAGTCGAAGCGTGTGCTGGAAGCCGCGTGTTTGGCATGTAGAACCG
Source organism: Coleophora flavipennella (assembly GCA_947284805.1). NCBI lineage: Eukaryota > Metazoa > Arthropoda > Insecta > Lepidoptera > Coleophoridae > Coleophora > Coleophora flavipennella. Next base: position 5,081,700 of record OX369287.1, on the reverse strand, counting down.
TAGACGTACTGTTAGATCAGTCAGCTTATTAGTAAGCGGAAGGTGATGAAGGAAGTCATGGTTCAATTTCGAATACTTAGTTTTAAGGGTTCTCTATTGCTATTCCTAAGCCGTGCGTCCGTCTCTCTGTGTATATACGTCCTAACTTTAAAGGCTTATTTTTGAACCGTTATAGTTTTCAAAAAATATGTTTTACTATACCGGATTATCCTATTAATAAATAATAAGTAAATATTCTGGGACAAATCACACATGGTCATCTGGCCCCAAAGTAGGATTCCCTGTGTTATGGGAACCAGAGACTGATATACCTAATACTTATATACGTTTAAATACGTATATAGATATTTAACACCCAGAAACAGAGCAAACAAATCTGCTCATCACACACAAATGTTTGCCCTGGCTGGGGATCGAACCCAAAACTCTCGGATCAGCAGTCAAGAGCACTAACCACTGAGCCACCGAGTCAGTCATTAATTAACCTTACTAATTTTATAAATGTGAAAATGTGTTTGTTTGTTACATTTTAACGCTTCAACACCTCTTTCAATCTTGATGAAATTTGACATGCAGGTAGCCTGTATCATTTGGAAGCACATAGGCTACTTTTTATCCCGTGAAAATAGCATGGTCCGATGCAGTTCTTGAGGAAACTGAAAAAATACTCTTTTTTTAGGTAAATTTCTTTAATATCGCAACGGAACACTGGATTGTCGTGATTTTTGCACAAAGATAGTTGAGGGGGTGGGAAATGGCATAATTTTCTTATGAGCATATCCTGACATAGTTCCCGTAGGATCTGGGGAAAACTCATTTTCAAGCTCGTGCACGTCGGCGTCAAAACGAAGCAACTGATTGAAGTGATTTTTGTAAAGAATTAGTTGAGGGGGTGGGAACTGGGAAGTGACATAGACTGCTATTAGAATAGCCCGATATATTTCCTAAGGGATCTGGAGAAAACTCATTTTCACGCTTAGTGCAGCTCGCGCACCACTCACCCTCACAGACAGTCATTAAAAACTATATCCACGCGGCCGCTGGCAAAAGCTAGTTTAATAATAAATACTAAGAGGGTCTCCACACAAGAAACGTACTTTCATTTTTTTTTCTATCGTAATAACGGTAATACAGACACGAGCGTTAAACTTAGTGTGATTATAGTGTGAACTCGAAAGTACTCGTAAAGTAATTAAAAACCGGCCAAGAGCGAGTCGAACTCGCGCTACGAGGATCTCGTACCTCCACACCCCATCACAGAATTACAATTATATCTATTCATTACATACAAAAGATATCAACGCGAGCGACAAAGAATGTTTTTTCCTTCCTTCATTTCTTTGTTACCATCGTTTTTTTTTAATTAAAAATTTGAGTGCGTTTGACTACATCTCATCTGATGAAAATGAAAAGTGACGATGTAGTCTAGTATAGCACACCCAAACTCAAATAATGCCTATTCACTCTCGCCTTGAAGATCCCCAAACTGTACAAGTCAGGAAACAGACGCAGGGAGTTCCACTCCATCGCTGTCCGCATAATAAATGAGGGATTAGTTTGGTTTACGTATCATTTATTTGTAATGAGTCAACTGCAACCTTTGAGAATTCGTCCCATCCTCCAACGTCTGCCTATAATTACACCCGCACATCGTCATTCGACACTCAAATTGATCAAATATTGACCATGTCAGCCGTTATGCTCACGCGTCGATGTATTTGCAATATATTATAATACGCTCGTATTCAGCCAATCGAAACTTTAGGTAACATTTGTAAATGATTTACACAACTTTTATTTAACTATGTAATTTACCAAACTACGAACACATCTTTTATATCAGAATATTTAAAACCTTTAGTGACCTTTACATAACCCTCTTTTTACTACTGTTCTTTTAAAAGATCATTTTTCCAAACAAAGAAAAATTTTCATTGAATATTTTTTATTGCTATTATATTTTTAGTAGCATACACGTTTCATGTACAAAATTTTGCCCCATTTTTTTTAAACTTTTTATGTAGGTACTGGCCTTTGTCCAGCTGTGGACGTTTTTCAGCTGATACGATGATGATGATGATGTAGGTGCTAGAATTACCTAACTGATGTATTTTGTATAGATCTGTTTCGTTCGTGTATTATAGTATGTGCTCGTGTTAATGTTTTTTGACGGTGGTAGCTAGCCAGGCAGGCTTAGAAAATGCCCTACCATCAACTAAACCGAGTTTTACCAAGTTACACCCAGCCGGGATTCAAACCCGCTACATTCGGATGGGAAGCGAGTGGATTAACCACTACGCCACGGGTGGAGGCGGGTACTATCGATATACTCTAGAAGTATCAATTGCGTCGTCGTCGGTCGTCGCAATGATTTGAATCTTTATTATTTTCCAAAAATATTTCATTTACAGACACGGCCCCGTTGCAGTTTTATTATATGTACTGAAAACGTTTTACAAACCCTTCTTAAACCCTGGCGCGAAAGGAGGGCTGTTATAAGATTCATGTGTGTTTCTGTGTGTATGTCTGTGGCATCGTAGCGCCCAAACGGATAAACTGATTTTGATCCAGTTTTTTTTGTTTGAAAAGTGACTTCATCGAGTGTCAAGCTACGATTCAAGAAAATCTGTTTATCCGTTTGAAGATAGTCAGCAATTTTCTAATTGATGAAGGAATGTGAGCAACTTTCACCCACATCTGATTGATTCGAAATTCGTTATCCTGTTACTTCAATGACATTGCATATTGACATTGTCTGTAGATATTTATTATATAGGTATCGGTATAGACTAATCTGGCCTATAACTCAGTATACTAATTATATATGTAGTAAGTAAGGCTTTCGCTATCGCATGTTATTATTTCTTCCTGAATTATGAATTACGCCTTCTAGAATCCAAAAATAATATCAACAAATTGAAATATTCAAAACCCCGACAAAAATATGTATTATTGTTATATACATAATTAATTACGTGTATTAATTATGAACATTTCAATGAGTCCAAACACGATACCTCTGTTGTAGGTAGGTGAGGAGTTAGGTATCCTGCAATTGCAGGTGATGATGCAGCATCAAGTGTTACCATATTTTTGCAATGTCATTGAAGTAACAGAATACCGAATTTCGAATCAATCAGACCTGTGGGTGAAAGTTGCTCACATCCCTACATCAATTAGAAAATAGCTGACTATCTTCAAACGGATAAACAGATTTTCTTGAATCGTAGCTTGACACTCGATGAAGTCACCTATCAAACATAAAAAACCTGAATTAAAATCAGTTTATCCGTTTGGGCGCTACGATGCCACAGACATAACACACAGATACACACATTAATCTTATAACAGCCCGCCTTTTGCGTCGGGGGTTAAGAAGGTGTGTAAAACGTTTATAGTTTCAATAAATAACACGAAAATTACACCCTCACTCCACATAAGTATGATAAAAAGTATTTGCGAAAAAATTATAGCGGCCCTGATATCATTAATTCCAAGTGCTTTTACATTGCATAAACTTTTTAACCTCACGTAACCTTTTCTTTTTAGTTCAGTAGCAATAGAACTCAACATAGAAAAGAATTCCACAGAAGGAAATGGTACCAAATTGAGAATCCATATTATCCGTATGAAGTAAAAAAAAACCGGCCAAGTGAGAGTCTGAGGCTTCCGTCCGTACCACCACACTTCTCCACACAACTATGATAATACCTATTCACATTAAAAACCAAAAATATCAACGCGAGCGACAGAAAACTTTTTTTTTTTTCATTTAGTTCTGACTCCTTAGCGCGAGTACGACTCAGACTTGGCTGGTTTTCATTGACCGAGCGAGCGCGAAGCGTCTCTGTTTCAACTTGGGCAAAAATGCTTTCGTATGTCTGTCCGGCTGTTCTCTTCTACAGATCGCATTTCTCAACCGATTCTCGTGAAATTTGGTAAACAGGTTCGATAACTATATGGATTTTTTTGTCGAATCAGCTTTTCGAATTTTTTACGAATGGCGGAGCCGAAAACGTAAAAACGTATTTCAGCCTCTTCGAAAATCTCGCGAGTTCTACAGCTCACAGAGTGTAATTATTTATTGTTATAGCGGCAATAGAAATACACACTTTGTAAAATTTCAACAGTCTGCCTATTACTAATAGGGTATCGTTGGTGCCTTTTGTACGGAACCCTAATAAAGTTGTTTGTTAACTAAGCAGCCACACATTAGCAAATTTGTGGTAATGCAATCATTAGCCACGGGCAGTCTATTTGATCAATGATCAATCTTTCAAGACTATTGAATTACACCATATTGTGTTACGTCTGATTCAATAAAAAATAAATCGCTAATCTTGCTTCCCATTTATTTCAATCGGTTTTTAATTATTCTAACTATTATATTATATTTGTTTTTCTATTCATTAACTGCGGCAGGTGTATCAGGTAGATCACATTCCTTTATTTGATGTTCGTAACCTGTATTAGAACAAGTTTAATTTGTTATATGTTTAGTGAGCACGATGCGACCACTTTTACCAGTGATACTAATTAAGAAGATAGCTTTCATTTTTTGAAGTGAAACTTCTATATTGACGGGGTATTAGGATTTTTTCTGTCACGAAAAAGCGTTACGGCCGCGTGGAGGGGGTAGACGATATATCGCGTGGTGAGAGGCGGCAGTGGCGGAGGGATATTTTTTTGAAACAGTTGTTTATATCTTTTTGTAAATATTTTTGAAAAATATTTTTTGATATAACTACCTATAAAAAAAATGAACTTTTTTAAATATTTTTTTTGTCCGTTGAAGTTTTACATATTACGTTACACTTTCGATTAAATTAAAACATCAATTTTTTTAAAAAAACGCTTTCTTAGTTATACACTCACAATGCACGGTTGATCTACAATTTGTTTGGTTCAATCGAGTCATTTGGGTTTTAACGCCGCCGCTGTAATAAATCTGAAAGGAAAAAAATCTGAATTCTGAATCTTAAAAAAAGAAGACCATTTTTTTATTTGTTTTGTTCATACTCGTATGGTTGGTACGTAGGTATTCTACGTGCAGTCAAGAGTTCAAAACATAAACTAGAATTAATAATTAGAAGTAATAATTACTAACATTATGTAGCAGTATGTAGCGAGAGAATGTAGCGCGGGTTACGTGGGAGGCTGGCGTCCCTTGGTTTGGTACGCGCTACCCCCGCGTCCCACACTTCAATTTAAGCAGCGATTAGACTACACGATAAATAGTACACTAAGTCAGGACCCTAGTTAGGGCGGCAGTAAGGGCGTTCTGTTTACACTGCACCACAGGTGACATACTAGTTACTTGACTGCACTATTATAGATCGGCTCACTAACTCAGACAAATACCGAACGTCGTTTATGGCACTCGTGCTTTGAAAAATATCAGAAAATTGGCATTGCCCTTGCTGCAACAGCAGGCATAGTGAAAAAGAGAAAAAAAGGAAGTATTGGGTTAATATATATTTAAAACCGAGAAATAAGTTGTCTAACATGAACATTTAGAGCCAGAAGACTTACGGCATATTCTTATGCATATATCTAACAGAACACCCTTACTGCCGCCATAACTAGGGTCCTGACTTAGTGAACTATTTATCGTGTAGTCTAATCGCTGCTTTAGTATGATCGGGCTCACCCTTCTCCCTAAATCAGGACTGCGATAACACTACACTTTTTCAGTGCTATAACTGAGTTAGGGCCCTATTTATTGTATAGTCTAATCGTTGCTTGAGACCTGAAATTAAGACACTGTGCATTGTCCAACTTATATGCCGCGATCTATATACTAACCATGGCAAACAAGTCGCCTATCACACCTCAACGCTAAATGGCACTCTCGCTTAAATCATAACTGGCTTTGACAGGCTGTACAAAGGCCAGCACATCAAGCTACACACTCGTAGTGCGATTCTGATCTATACGCAAAAGGCATAAGAACGGTACAAAGTCCAAAGTGTCTAGCTTGATGTGCTGGCCTGTGTACATTGTTTGAACTGTTCATTGGGCATGGTAAGGAGAATGCTAATGTTCATGTTCATGGTTCAAGAGAGTGCCAATGTTCATGTCTGCTATATCAAATAATATGCATTGTTTTCGAACTAAATATAACTTCAGCCTAGAAAAATTTCATGTCTTCGCTTTTTTATTCCTTTACACTATATTTATCGTTTAGTCTAATCGCTGCTTAGTGTGGTCTGGCTCACCCGATCGTCCTAAATCAGGACCCTAACTGCCTAAGTGCGATTATTATATCAGCTCATATACGTCCCCACCGAGGGGCTCGAGCCTACCCTGAATCAGGGCGATTAGGCCTTAGTCGACCACGCGGGCCCAGTGCGGGTTGGTCGACTTCACACACAACCTTCGAGTTTCCTCGCAGGCGTGTGCAGGTTTCCTCACGATGTTTTCCTTTCCTCACGAAGCAATCGGTAATTATATGTACGTAAGTTTTTGAAAAACTCATTGGTACATTGGCCGTCCAGATTTGAACCCGGTACCTCTGGTTAGATGGACCGAGTCGTTACCGGTTGAGCCACCGACGCTTTTTTGCGAAGTGCGATGCCGCGATCTATATACTGATCATGGCAAACAAGTCGCCTATCACACCTCAATGCTAAATGGCACTCGCTTAAATCATAACTAGCTTTGACAGGCTGTACATTGTATACTGTTCATTGGGCATGGCAAAGAGAATGGACTCACTATGATAGCCTAATATGCCAATGTTCATGGCTGCTAAATCAAATTATATGAATTGTTTTCGAACTAAATATAACTTTACCCTAGAAAAATGTCATGTCTTGATTTTTTTCACTAACTAAGCCTCCGCTATCTGTCCGTCTGTCAGCGGGCTGTACCTTTTTCATGAACTGTAATAGGTAGACAGTTGAAATTTTCACAGAATGTGTATAACAACAAATACTAAAAACTAGAAAAAGTGAAAAAAAATAGGGGCGTCTACATAAAAAAAACCGTGTTTTTAATAGGTCTTTAGAGGTATTTTTGATTTGGCTCTATCGTAAAAACGGTAAACATACAAGCGTGAAACTTGATGTGATACTAATTAATTGCTAATACTGAAGTAATACAACAAATAATAAAAATTGGGCCAAGTGTGAGTCGTACTCGCGCTAAGCAGTCCGAACTGAATGACAAAAAAAGCATATTTTTGTCGCTCGCGTTGATATCTTTTGTTTGTAATGTGAATAGGTATCATTGTCATTATACTCGTACTATGTAGTTGTGTGGAGAGTCGTGGTGGTACGGAACCCTCCGAGTGCTAGTCCGACTCGCACTTGGCCGGTTTTTAAATTAATTGTTAGCAATTCTTGTGTATACATATTATTATTTATATAAAATCGGTTTCTCGGTAACGGCTCTAACGATAATGATTGGGATGAAATTTTGTAATTAGATAATGTTATACATCGCCCTAATTTGGGATAGGCTCAAGCCCCTCGGTGGGGACGTATGATGATGATGATACATTCAAGTCTATCTAGATAGGTATCATCCCCGAGACAATCCATTTTACACAAAAATATTTTTTTAGTTTACATGCTTAGGAGAATGCGAGCAGCACTTAGTCGTCCTAAGTAATAAAGTTACTTTAGGAATTCATTAAAAACTCGACTGCGTAAAAACTTAACCCTTCTTTTTGGCCAGTCGGTTAAAAGTTTATACTATTTCACTCACGGGATCAAGACGAATCTAACGATACCTGATACGTTAAAATCCTTCAAGCCGTTTAAGCTGTATCAGTTAACATAGAAATCTACATACATACATACATTCGAAAAACATAACCTTCCTTCTGTCAGGTAAAAAGAGAGCTGGTTTATCGTAGTTTTGTCATAAATATTTAGACTTAGTCATCTATAGCAAATTTTAATTATTTTATCATTATTATATTAGCCGAAAGACGTTCACTGCTGGACAAAGGCCTTCCCCAAGGATTTACACAACGAACGGTCTTGCGCTGCCCGCATCCAGCGGCTTCCAGCGAATTTCTCAAGGTCGTCGGTCCACCGACTGGAAGATTCACCTACGCACTTGAGAACTTGACTGCCCCAACGGCCATCTGTACTAAGGCAGCGAAAGCCGCGGGAGGTGAGCGGAGCGTGCCTACAGCTCCGGGACCCACCTGGACAGGACAGTAGGTAGTGGTTCTCTTCCACGAGGCACTCGACTTGCAGAGTACCGTGATAAGCGTCTTGGCGGCAAGACCTACCGTATTTGCTCTTTGCCCTCGCCTCACGGCGGGCGCTGGCAGGAATAGCGGCCCTCACTATAATAATATGACCTAGCTGTCGGTGTGTGGGGACGTCATATCATAAACCTGGTAGTTTAGCGTATATGGTAGATATAAGAGAGGGAATGTTCTAAAGTAGACTATCCAAAGCAGTATTACGAAGTTCTCGTAAGAAAAAATGTACCTTAAGGCGAGGTGTTGATTGGAACATTTGTCTCTGTCTTTTTCTATACGTGTAAAGAGTAAAGAAAATAACCTCACTTTTTCAATTGTTTTTCGTTTTAATCAAAAACTACAATGAAAGTATAAAAAATAATAACATTACTCACTTTGTATTATCATTACAAATATTTAAAAAAAATTACTTCAAAATATTAGTCATAACTAGAGTTGAAATTATCGGTATAGGTAGACCTATCTTTGGGGTTTTTTTTCTATCGAGCCAAAACTGCTCAATCGTGTTTCTAATAGCTTTTGACTTTAAGGAACATCATCATCATCAACAATAAGGGTATTTTTTTCAACCTTGGGTTTTCTATCGTTTAGGAGTAATTGACGTCAAAAATAACGAAAATCTCTTAATATTACCGCCTTCAAAATGTAACTACACAGATCAATTACAACGAAGGAACAATACCTACTTTTATTACAAGTACAGCTAAACAGCCCACAACTGGAGATAAATTGCGCGAACCGTTTTCAATGAGCTCAATAACTTCGTCGTCGTGACCGACTGTTGCCATTATGGCCTGTCATATGGCAATAAATAGGATTGAGTACCTAAATAAGTGAGCACGTCGGTGGCGCAACGGCAAGGGCGGCTACCTCCTATCCGGGAAGGTCGTGGTTCGAGTCCTGCCACGTACCAATGTGTTTTCGAATTTCGAGCTCATATGTACTTTTTTTTATTCATAATTCGTAAGCCCTTGGCATCATCTCACCTGATGGTAAGTGACGATGATGCCGAAGATGGAAGCGGGCTTACCAAGATTCCCCAACCCAATGGAGAACTGGCGCACGTTTATCCGACGCTCTTACGGTGAAGGAAAACATCGCGACACGCGAGGCAACCCGCACACATCTGCGAAGAAACTCGAAGGTTGTGTGTGAAGTTGACCAACCCGCATTTGGCCCGCGTGGTCGACTAAAGCCCGATCGCCCTAATACAGGGTAGGCGTGAGCCCCTCGGTGGGGACGTATATATGAGCTGATGTGATGATGACCTAAATAAGTATAGTTTAGTAAATATGTATACAGGGTGTAACAAAATTGGTGTAGGACACGAATTCATCATACTGAACAACTTTCCACATGGAACCCATGATCGATTCTAAAAATAAAATTTCGACGCTTTTTTATATTAGAAAGTGACGACGATGCCGAAGATTAAAGCGGGCTTACTAAAATTCCCCAACGCAATGGGGAACTGGCTATCTTATCTTTAAGCCGCAGCACATCAATAACCTTGATTTTTGACAGCAAAACGGTGGACAATAAGATTGGTGGAAGCTAGCTAGCCGGGCTTAAAAAATGCGTTTTTACCAACCAACCCGAAAATTGAACCCGCGACCTCCTGATGTGAATCTAATGGACTTAACCATTACGCCACGGAAGCGGTAAAAACGCACCACACAAAACAGCACAAAATTGGTCAATTAGCTGATTAATTAGCTATGAAGAGGTTAATTTTTTGCGCATTAATTGACTACGGGACTTTCGGGAAAAGTTGTGTTCAGTATGATGAGTAGAAGCCCCAGAAACTTTAAGTTTGTTCGCTAAATTAACTGCACCTTTGATGAATGCCGTTCACCGCTGCCAAAGGGGCCGCCCTAAGTTCAAACGCGGCGCCGCCGTCGTTACATCCGCACGGGGTCGCGCAGATCTTGTACAGTATTTAATTATTAATGTAGGTGACGGTTCTGAATATACTTCGTCCAGCAGTGAAAGTGATTCATATTGATGATAAATTCTAAATAAAAAAACCTATTTTTTTTTAAATTGTTGTATCCTTCAATACATTTTTAGAACTCCGTTCAGGTGTACTGCAGCTAATTTCCCGAACGTACTGTAACAGCTCTTACATCACACACACACATACAAATGGAAATTCTTAAAATCTTGTTTAGAAAGAAGCAGGCAGACCAGAAAATGGTTTGAAATTGTTACTTTTTAAATTATTATTTTTTAGTTTAGGTACCAAAACAATCATTTCAAATATGTCTGTAAAACCAATTGTTTTATTGAAGTTGAGGTTAATATTAAAGGTTTTAATTTAAAACCTCTCAGTGCATAATAATATGTTACGGGTAAGGCGAGCAGTGCAGTGCAGTGCATATTCAGAGCAGCACCTAACATTACCCAACCAGTGTTAGGTAGACCTACTTGTGTACGGGTTAACGCCGAATACAAAATAATATTCGGACATTACCCAAAGAGCTTGGGTAATCCTAAGTTAACCCGGATAAACCTAGGTTTACTCTCTCTTCTAGCATTACCTGTAACACATATACATGTATGTATGTGTGTTATGGGTAATGCTAGAAGAGAGAGTAAACCTAGGTTTACCCAAGCTCTTTGGGTAATGTTATTTTTTTATTCGGCGTTTACCCGTGCACAAGTAGTTCTACCCAACACTGTTTGGCTAATGTTAGGTGCTGCTCGGATTGTTGCTCTGTATATGCACTGCACTACACTGCTCGCCTTACCCGTAACATAATTATGCACTGAGAGGTATTCAAATGAAACCTTTAATATCAACCTCAAGTCCTTAGTATCAATAAAACAATAGGTTTTACAGACATATTTAATTGAAATAACTGTCTTGGTACCCAAGCTACAAAAAATAATCAAGAAAAATCTTTGTGCTATCATAAACTTATGCTCTGCTATCCGCTATGCACCTCAATGTCAAAGGAAAGCGTGTACCGCGCCTACGTTTGAACAATGTCATTCGCAATCCCATTGGACTATAATAATAGCCCAGCCAGCCTAGACCGTCGCCATTCGCGCTGTGTGTGCACCGTCAAGATCTATTCATTTTATGTTGCCTACACCTCGCCTTGAGGCCTTGCCTTTCATTCTACGTCCACTAGGAACTAGAGTATTGACAGCCTGCTCAGGGTTGGATTTGGAATTGTCATCGCAATTTTTTTTGAAGTGAAATCTTTAGGCTCGTTGGGTATTTTTGAGATGGGAAAAAAACATTGAACTCGCGACACTGTAACGTAACCGACACCGTACCACGAACACTCGCAGGGTCAAAACTTTGACAACGTAGTCGTTCGCCAGGAACACTCGGAGGGTCAAAACTTATAAAACTGTAAAAAGTTGCCGGCACTCCCGGTTTTGTTTCATACATCGAATCCACTTTAAAATGAGTCTGTTTTGGTGCTAGGATATACTTACATACTACTTACGAAAATAATAAAGGTCGACCAGAAACTCGAAATGTCTAAAATAAAATCAATTTTCACTTAGAAACCTAATTCCAATCTATCACAATTATTTGTAAACACATTTTAGGAAAATCGATTGATATATTGGACAAGCATTTTTGTATGTAAATCAATGTGATTTTCGACATTCACCCAATTTGTTTCTGGTCGATATTTACCTACTTCTCTACTCAATCCATTGTCACCGAAAACATTTTAAATCATTTCATTTGGTCTCACACCACTATTGGATAAAACAAGGCATAGGTCTAAGCGTTATAATTATAATAAAAAGTTTAAACAGTGTCAGTTTTTACTGTGTAGTCTTCCAACAGCTGTTACATTACAAGGCCATCCGATTCCCGCTTAAACACAAACCATAAAATTACGACCCCCCGTATTAATGCGCGGAGTGTGCACCTGGCACGCGCGCGACACAATGCGAGGACGACGGCTGCATAAGCCGAGATCCACGCTTTAATCCAGTTTTAGTGCCGTCCCAACCACTAATAAACGTTATACCGTAGAAGCAAAGTACATATAGTACTAATATACGAGTACAGTATGGACACTCCCTGCCGCTCTCTAGATTGCGACCTCACCCCCTTGTCACCCAGATTGATACAGATTGGTTACAGTTTGGTTGTCGAACGTATAGGATTTCGCCGCCATTTTGTTTGTTCCGTCATTCTTTTTTTGAAATGTCATTTCTGGTCTAGATTGCGACCTCACCCCCTTGTCACCCATTGATACACATTGGTTACAGTTTGGTTGTCGAACGTATAGGATTTCGCCGCCATTTTGTTGGTTCCGTCATTCGTTTTTTGAAATGTCATTTCTGGCCCGTTGTATGAAGTGTCCAGGGTGTGGTAGAAGACTAGGTAAAGTAAATAAACAATCTGAAACCGCTCTGGAACAGGTTCCCCAGATCCATTTAAAATGATGAGATCCATTTAAAGTTCAATATATTCACGATATATGGCGATAAAGCAAGCAAAATTCCAATTCCAAATTATTTCATTTGATTATGCTGACAGTGAGCTTGTTTTTTAGGATTCCGAAGTCAACAAGAATCCCTTTTAGTTTCGCTCTGTCTGTCTGTCTGCGGCTTAGCTCAGAAATCTCTAATACGAATACTAGAAAAGTGTAATTTGGCATATTTTTTTTTAAGTTTGACTGCAACTCACCTGATGGTAAGTGATGATGCAGTCGAGGATGGTACACGCAAACTCAAATAATGCCTATTCACTCTTGCCTCGAAGACCTCCAAATTGTAGGAATCGGGATACACTGACGCATGGTTATACATATTAATCGCGCCGAAAAATTTGTAAAGTAAGATCTTTAAAAAAAAACGTTTTATTTATGGTACTCACCTATATGTAAAGAGGGGGATGATTTTTTTTTGCTGAGGGTTTGCTAGAACCATTTTTTGCTGAGGGTTTGCTAGAACCATTTTTTGCTGAGGGTTTGCTAGAACCATTTTTTGCTGAGGGTTTGCTAGAACCATTTTTTGCTGAGGGTTTGCTAGAACCATTTTTTGCTGAGGGTTTGCTAGAACCATTTTTTGATTCGGTGATCGGTTTGCGAATATTAAGCTTTAAAATGCAAATGATTGTTCGATTCAAGTGTCCCGTCCCCCCCCTCTCCCCTACTAGCTAAACCATAGCGGTTTAGAACATCTGAAAAAAAATGTAAATAGTAGGACATATAAAAGGAAAACTATCACGGCTAAGAGGCTTTCATACTTTAGGAGTAATAGTCGACTAACTTAAGATGTGCAGTTGTATTTGTCAAAAGTTCATAGATTTTCCATAAAAAAATGTTGCAATTGCAAATATAATTTTGTTTTAAAATAAACATTAATTTTTTGTAAAGACCTCGGAAGCCTACTTTACGCGAGTCCGACTCGCACTTGGCCGGTTTATATTCCCATATAATGTGACACCCAAGTATAGAAGTCAGAAGTTTTCAACTAAAATTGTCTTTTGTGATCATCTGAGAGTTCTTCGGTTTACAAAGTTCGAGTAAACCTTTTGTCTATTAGGTGTTAAAGTATGATATTGCTGATTGAATAAAAAGGTTAAACAAGAAAATTAACATTACAGTTATGTTATTAATTAAAAGAAAACTTATTATTATTTATTTATTAAAACCGCATTAGACTACTGGAAATCAAATAGTGTTAAGTAAATGTGTTGCCTATTGTTCAGATTATTATGAGAACACGGTGACTTTAAATCCATGAAGACGAGTATTTTCACCATAATTAATAGTGATTTTTAAAGGCAAAAACATGCAAAAAAATACGTATTTTAATTTATAAAGCTCTAGCTAGAGTTATCGCAGCAGTTTCTTTAAATGTCATAATATTTGAGAATCCTCCTCATAAGATTTCGGCACTTTCAGGAAAATTCAACATAATATACTAGTCAAATAAATTGCTCCATTTGACCACTGATAAAACGCCTGTGTTCCATTCAATGGTACGTAGCTCCGAAGATTGGAACATCAAAGATATCACACTAAAAAAACCGGCCACAAAGGGTTAAGTCAGGGTTAGAGTCAGAACCGCACACAAAGGGTTCCGTACCATCATACTAGATGTCGCTAGTTTCTTCACGTTTAAAAAAAACGCGTTTTTTGTGTGAATAGGAGACCCCCTTATTTTTTCACTTTTTCTAATTTTAAGTATTTGCTGTAGTAGCGGCAACAGAAATACATCATCTGTGATAATTTCAACTGTCTAGCTATCACTATTCATGAAATTACAGCCTGGTGACAGACAGACGGACAGACAGTAAAGTCTTAGTAGTCCCGTTTTTACCCTTTGGGTTCGGATCCCTAAAAAGACTGTAAGTAGTGTCACCATAAGGTCAATAATAAACAACAAGAACTTTTTTTTTTATGCATTGAACTTTAAAAAATAAAAGTTAATTAAACTAAAACCAGACTACAGATAAGTATGAAAACAAGACTTTCCCGCCTAAAATAGTAGCCTTTATTTTTCCCTTCATCTGGGGTAATAGTCGTGGTCGCAAGCCATAATGATTAATTACCCATAAATACTTATGAATTTATGATAAAAAATTTGATTACGATAAGGCTATTACCTCAGATGAAGGGAAAATAAAGGCTACGATTTGAGGGCCGAAAGTCTTGTTTTCATACTTTTCTGTGGTCGGATTTTGGTTTTTTTAACTTTTATTTTATTTCCATATTTTTTTGTGCTCAGAGTAGAACGCCACCCCACCTCGCTAGCCGCGGCGGCGTGTCGTGTCGCTTGATTGTAGCGCGCGTACATTGTGAGCCGTCTCATATATCGTTTGTGAGACCATTTTGCCAAGAAATTTAAAATATTTGCATATGTGATACATATATATTTAGAATAAGCTCGTCAAAACATTTCTTTTGATACCAAACATGTTATGAAAATGTAAAAAAAATATTTGGGTTGTGTAGTTCATCTATAAAATGCGCCATGTTGATTTTTTTTTATGTTATATATCCTATTACACGCGGAACAATGGCACAAATCCAAAGATACCACATTTTGTCAAGAGATTAAGTGGTTGAGGGAACACATACTTACATACGTAGACAGTCAAAAACGTAACCCTCCTTTTTTCGTACTCGGGTACAAACTAAATCGGAAATTTCGTACATAACCCCCTATAATTAAGTATTTTTGTCATCACCTGCAACTCCTGGTCTATTTTAATTCGCTGCTGTCTCTAGGTGCTAGACTAAGAATATTCTTACGCGCTGGATTATTTTCACATTTTAGGTCACGATGTGTTTTGTCTCAGGGACGCCGCGACGCCGCGCGCGCGCAGCGACGAGGCCATCCCGAATATTTTTGTATTTTCAACAAGATCAAGTTTTTCGATTGTGTGATTTCATTACAGCTGTCGTATTCATTTACGGCACGGATAAGATAAATAAGGTTGGATTGGTAATAGTCACACTTTTGTTTGAAAACCAGCGTCGCCGCCTTTCTCACGCCCATCAACTCCAACTCAAAAACATATACACGAATTGCGCGCACTACTTAATTAACAAAACACACTTAGAACACGGGGCTGCAATTGTGTCTCACACCATTTCGAGAGTCTGTACGTTACACACAACCACACGCAAATAAAAAGTATGAACGCGTGCTTCGGTTAAGTATGATTATCTAATCATACTTGAGGCGCTCCTGCCCAGCGCACATTTCCAATCCAACCTTATTTATCTGATCCGTGATTTACGGATAAACACAGCCACTGATTACACATTTTTTTGTGAAGCAATCTTCCGTAATCTACTGTCTGTTATTGTAGGTGTTTGTTTATGTTAATGGGTAGTGACTGACTGTCAAAATATCTCTCCGAAACCGGTGAATGATGAAAAGAAAACAAGCTACCGATTTTTAGTAGGTGGGTATCCTTAGATGACAATGAACATTTTTCTTCTTTCGGTTCTCTACCACGCCAAGGGATGAGAATACGGTCGTTCTTTGATTCTCGTTCCTATTTGCGCATAGTCTTTCTGCCATTTGTATTTAATATTATCCGGTGCAAACAAAAAAACTTAACGAATATAACTGACAATGAGTAAAATCAACATAGAAAACTTAATTTTGTTTTTTTGAGCTGCTGAACTCGATACACACACCAGAAAGAAAAGCATTCACGAAATCACGAACGGAACGTAATCAAACAAACGTCATAGTTGACATGAAACCAAAACCAGTGTTGCCAGGTATAAAGCCGAAAACTACCATAAAACAAATTTCACAAAATTATGAACGAAATGTAATCAAACAAACGTCATAGTTGACATGACATCCAAACCAAAGTGTTGCCAGGTATAAAGCCGAAAACTACCATAAAACAAATTTAACAACCTATAAACTTATTCATTTTCAGTCATAAAAAAGTAAGATTTCTAAGTTTCCTTAGTAATTATTTTTTTCTGTAAATAATACTATTGTTAAACAATTGTTTTCTTATATTTTTTTCTACTGCTAAGAAAAAGTTTTTGTTTTACATGTGGTATAAAATTTAAGAACGACAATAGCGACATCTAGTAAGCATCAGAGATTCTGCGAGAAAAACGGCCATTAGATAAGTGGACATTTCATAGCTCTATAGTTTTGGACCATTAAATGCAGCTCGCTGCATATAAATATTCTGTCACCTGCGTCCTGCACATTTGAAGGCCGAGGTGCATTCGTTTGGTATTATTAATGTGCTGTCTTGTGCCAAAAAGCAAAGTTCATTGGTGATTCATTCCGTTCTGTTGTTACGATCGCTTATTTACAGTTCGACTTACCTTTAAACATTATGCATTAGGTGGTATAACTGTCTAATATTATTAGTATTATTACCTAGCTACTGAAATGTTGTTATGACTTATGTATGTATGTTTATAGGTATATGTTTAACCGCGCCTCCGTAGCTCAGAGGCAAAGTTCACAGGAGGTCGCGGGTTCGATTCCCGGCGGGGTCAATTGTAAGAGTCGGTTTGGTTGGTGGTAGGGCATTTTCTAAGCCCGCCTGGCTAGCTACCACCATCTTATCTAGGTCTTGCCGCCAAATATCAATGTTGATATCATTGGTGTGCTCCGACATGAAGATAAGATAGCCAGTTCCCCATTGCGTTGGGAATCTTGGTAAGCCCGCTTCCATCTTCGGCAACATCGTCACTTACCACCAGATGAGATGTTGTCAAGGGTTTACCAATTGTGAATAAAAAAAGGTAGGTACCTCGATGATTACTAGCTTTGTATTCTTTCTCTTGTTACGGTTTGCATACCATTATATCATAATTTAAATTTCTAGTCTATTTTATTTCCTATTAATATAAAATATAGTTGTATTGCCTAGCCTATATTACCTATTTCTGTAAAACGTAATTTAATTGCCTTGCCTCTTTATCTGTTTTATCCGACTTCAAAAAAAGGAGGAGGTTTCTCAACTCGACCGTATATATATTTTTTTATGTTTGTTCGCTCATAACTTCGTCGTTTATGAACCGATTTTGATGATTCTTTTTTGTTGGAAAGGAGATATCCCATGGTGGTACCATGATAAGGAAACGAGGATCTGATGATGGCCTCCCAGAGAAATCGAGGGGAACCTTCGAAAATCGTAGTGGCGACTAGCGCGTTTGAAGTTGGTATAAAATTGTACTCCAAGCTCCACACAAAGTTTGCCGAACGGTCTGATCAATTGTATGAAATCTAAATCACAAATCGAAAATTGGTTTTATCTAGGTATAATGTTTTCCTGCACTTCACTCACTAAACCATATTAAACTATACCCACTTGTGAAATAGCGAATACGATCACTATCATACCTGTATCATACCATTAGATCTGGAATTCCATTCCGCTACCTTTACGAGTAGCATGTGTTTGCTTGCAGGTAGCATTTTTTGTTCGTATCTCACGTGCCTTTGTTTATACCTACAGCGGCAGCGTCTGTGAAATCTTTAATAATGCAGGCAACAACTAAAATTCCACGCTGATTTTATTACTAATAAATTAACTAATTCAGGCCAATAAGGATGTTAATTTTGTTTTCTCATATCAGCCGAAAGACGTCTTGTGCTAGACAAGGATAAGGCCTCCCAAGGATTTCCACGACGACCGGTCCTGCGCTGCCCGCATCCAGCGGCTTCCCGCGACCTTCACCAGTGTGTGAAGGTGCCTTTATTATTCCGATTTCTGTGATTGAAGTGTATTTTTTGTGTCCTACACACAATAAGTACTCCAATAAGACATGCAGGAGGGGGTGCACAATTTTTTTTATGCTTGTTTTGATTTTCCACGACGACCAGTCCTGCGCTGCCCGCATCCAGCGGCTTCTCGCGACCTTCACCAGTGTGTGAATGTGCCTTTATTATTCCGATTTCTGTGATTGAATTGTATTTTTTGTGTCCTACACACAATAAGTCCCCCAATAAGACATGCACGAGGGGTGCACAATTTTTTTAATGCTTGTTTTAGTTTTTCACGACGACCGGTCCTGCGCTGCCCGCATCCAGCAGCTTCCCGCGACTTTCACCAGTGTGTGAAGGTGCCTTTATTATTCCGATTTCTGTTATTGAATTGTATTTTTTGTGTCCTACACACAATAAATACCCCAATGAGACATGCACGAGCGTGCACAATTTTTTTAATGCTTGTTTTGATTTTCCACGACGAGCGGTCTTGCGCTGCCCGCATCCAGCGGCTTCCCGCGAGCTTCACCAGTGCGTCAAGGTGTCATTATTATTCCGATTTCTGTGATTGAAGTGTATTTTTGTGTCCTACACACAATAAGTACCCCAATAAGACATGCACCAATTGAATTGGTGTGCACAATTTTTTCTCATGCTTGTTTTGATTATCATAATTAAAAAATTTCTTTATAATTATTATAAATAGGCCTTATAAAACAATTTACCGTCGATGATTCTATCATCTCCGTTGTGTAATGGTGTAAGGTCCATTCGCATCACACTAGAAGGTCGCGGGTTCGTTTCGCGGCGGGGTCTTACTTTGAAAGACTCGGTTTGGTTGGGGTGGTACCTAGGACATTTTCTAAGCCCGTCTTCATCATATCAGCTCATATACGTCCCCACCGAGGGACTCCGAGCCTACCCTGAATTAGGGCGATCGGACCTTAGTCGGCCACGCGGGCCCAGTGCGGTTTGTCGACTTCACACACAACCTTCGAGTTTCTTCGCAGGTGTGTGCAGGTTTCCTCACGATGTTTTCCTTCACCGTTAAAGCATTGGGTACATTGGCCGTCCGGATTAAAACCCGGCAACTCTGGTTAGGAGGACCTAGTCATTACCGGTTGAGCCACCGACGCTTCCCAGTCTTATCGCCAAATATTCATCATTGATGTGTTCCGCCATGATTCAATTGCGTTGGGAATCTTTGTATTTCCGTTTCCATTTTCGTCATGATCGTCACTTACCATTAGGTGAGATGAGATGCTTTATCAATTGTGGGTTTTTTAATAAACTTACATCTACTTTCACATCCATAACTGTACCTATAGTACTACGCAAGTTGTCCTACTTTGTGTATAAGTACCACTTTTCGGGCATATATTAGTTCTTTTAACCCCCATGTAATTGCTAAATTGCTGTCGCTAAAAATCTTTAGTAATAATGTGCTATGGAATGTTATAATGGCATGAATAGGATAAATACTTATACTAAAGAGTCAAAGAAATATTTATTTATTGTTTATTGTACACAGTAAATGAGAAATGCATAAGTAAAAAAACATAAGATTTACAATTGGTATGCTTGACTCTGAAAGTGTGTTCTGCCAATAAACCAATAAGTGAGAAAGAAACTAGATACGAACGGGTAGAGGCGTATACAAATATATATGTATTTTTATTTAAAAAATGTGGCACCCACTACAAATCGACGCTATTGCGTTATCTAATTCAATACAGACCTTTGTCTAGTTCATAATAGAACTGTGACCCCACGGCGAAAATATGACTTTTCATACAAACGGCGGCGGTAACGTTTTTCACCTCTTAAATGTTAACCGATTTGGACCATTTTTTGATAGGTTGTCAGTCAGAACAAAAGCTAGGCTTATACGTTTCGTTTTTTTTTATTACTGATTTTAAAATAAAATAAATGGCCGAAACTAATTTTGTGAACACATGAACGAAAAAAAAAAAAACTTTTTAACTTTATCGAAAATACAAAAACGTATAAGCCTAGCTCTTGTTCTGTTCTGACTGACAATCTGTCAAAAATTGGTCCAAATCGGTTAACATTTAAGACGTGAAAATTGTTATCGCTATTTCTATAAAAAAATCGCAGCTTCACAATACTGACTATAGTGTGCTATAGTCCAATATGGGGAATTTATCGGCCGGCACCGATCATAATTGCTTTTAAATGTGGTGTGGTGCCGATATTTTTTGGATGTCGTAAAAGGACAAAGTGTGAGCAATATTTTTTGGATGTCGTAAAAAGGCCCAAACGGCGAGCAACTACAAAAAAGAAACGAGCACGATCTGTGTACTGAATGAAATCTATTTATCGGCTCAGCCTTGACGGCAAGAGCGGAACCATCAACAAATCCGTTCCATTTCATGGGAGCGCCATTTTGCAAAGTAAACTAGCAAATACCTACCGCTTAGATTAACCAGTGTTGATGTTATACGATTGATAGATACATACTTACATACATAGACAAGGAGTGATTGAAAAAACATGGTATTATACAGGGTGTAACAATAAGGTGCAATGATACTTTAAGGTGGGCTTTCACTCGTCAAAGTGAACAACTTTCTCTAGGAACCAATGATCAATTCGCAAAAAAAATGACTTCCTATACAATTTGTATGACCGATTTGTATGAAAAATCCAAAAAAAATCGCGACTTTAGGAAAGCCCACTTTAAAGTATCACTGCACCTTTATGTTACATCATGTATATTAGTACATACATGTAAATATAGTATGGATGGACACTCCACAGTATTACGATATAGCTTACAGTAGCGCAAAGCCTTTGATGCGCACGATGGCGCCACGGTGTAGGTACTAGCAGTACTAGCCTGTAGCCAGCCTTTTGCCAGGCTGTGCACCGCCGCCCGGTGCCCCGCAAGTACCCTTCCGTTGCTCTGCGTAAGTACATTTGTATTTGAACTGCTGTAAGCCGCTATATTGTATGTAATTCTGTGGACACTCTCTGCTGCTCTCTGGCTAGACTCCGACCTCACCCTCCCGCCATCCACCCAGATTAATACAGATTGGTGCTAGTTTATTTAAGTTATTTAAATTATTTACCCTGCTCACTGCCACTTAAGCTTAGCGGGGTACATAACTCGCAGAGCAGATGGCCGATTGGGCAGTAAAGTTCTCGAGTGGCAACCGCAGGTGGCGTAGGGAGTTCCGCCACACGGTGGACCGACGACCTGGTAAGGGCAGCGAGAACACAGAGGATGCGGGCAGCGCAGGACCGGTCGTCATGGAAATCCTTGGGGGAGGCCTTTGTCCAGCAGTGGACGTCTTTCGGCTGATATGATGATGACTTACCAACGTATAGGTATCCTATTCCACGACAAGTAAATGCGAAATTGAGTACATTATGTTAATCTCGCTGAAACGCCTGAACGAATGTTATATGGATCCATGTTGACATGAATCCACAATTACATGGATCCATGTTTACATGAATCCATAATAAAAGTGGAAGACTGAGATAATGTTTTCAATAATTTATTTAACAGGGTATCGATCTAATTTCATACTCGGGATCTACTCACATGAAACGAGTCAAACTAAGAACCCTTGGAGTTTCGCCGTGTCTGTCTGTTCGTCGGTATCTCACAGCCGTTTTTCTGAAAGTCTATACAGGGTATAACAAAATTGTTGTAGGTCCCGTTAACTGGGGCTTCTACTCATCATACTGAACAACTTTTGTTTTAAAAGTTTGCTGAAATCGCAAAAAAAAAATTAAACTGTTCATAGAAAACGATCGACCAATTTTGCGCATTTTTGTATGGTGGGTCAAGTTTTTTTTTTGAGAATTGACTATGGGTTTCTTGGGGAAAGTTGTTCAGTACGATGAGTAGAACCCCCGGTTAACGAGTCCTACACCAATTTTTTTACACCTGTATATACAGCTGTATAGCTGAAATTTGGTATGGTTATACAGTGGGAGGTATTTAAATTATAATTTGTATTTGTGAATAAATAAATAATTATTTTTTGTTCACTTACCTTATTGTGTGGTGTATCGTTGAATAGGTCTTTCAGAACTACTGAGGCTGCTCAGATCATTTTTCCGATAAATGATTTGTTTAATATATAAATGGTTCTAAAGTGGTGGTTTTGCAGTATGTATGGATACTCCTCCTTTATCGCCGCTAGTTTTGGTTTAAAATACCTTTTTTAAAGTGAAAACTTCTTTAGGCGCGTCTGGCATTTTTGAGATGGGAAAAAACCATTGAACTCGATACACTGTTACCTAACCGACACCGCTACCATCCGATACTGACACCTTACCAGGAACACTCGGAGGGTCAATACTTATAAAACTGTAAAAAGTTTTCATTTCTTTGGGCACTCCCGGAGTGCTTATTTTTTTAATCATAATTGGTAAGCCCTTGGCATCATCTCACCTGACGGTATGTGATGATGATGATAAGAAGCTTACCAAGATTCCCCAACGCAATGTGGTTACCATTGATGTTTGGCGGCAAGACTTAGATAAGATGGTGGTAGCAAGCTAGGCGGGCTAGAAAATGCCCTTCCACCAACCAAACTGAGTCTTAAGACGCCGCCGGAAATCGAATCCGCGAGCTCCGGATGTGAATCTAATGGACCTAACTATTACGTCACGGAGGCGGTTAGTACTTATATATGTCAACGTAAAATTGTAAAAACCGTTAGATTATAATCTAACAGGATCTCTCTCGCGAGATTGTGAACTGTCGAAACTGTAACATACTGCTTACAATTTCACTTATGTAATTGTAATCTCACTAGTGAATTACATTGACACTAAGCGAAGTGAATAACATTAAATAAATGAGCGAGCGAAGTGAGCGATGTTAGGTCCGGCCAGGTTTGTTTGATTGATTAAACAAACAAACAGCCTCGCGAATGGGTAGCAGATTACTTCGCAGAAGAAGAAATCATCGGTTTTATTCGGATGGGCCGTGAAATTGTAAGCCGATTGACTATTTAAAGTCATATTATAATGTAAACAATCTCACTACATTAAATTCAGTTCTGAATTTAGTGTAGTTAGATTGTAATATCGCGGTTTTGACAATATCCCGGCGACATACATAACATAGAATGAAGTCTTTTTACTACGTACTTATAATAAGCATTTTTATAGAAACCAAAGCTTGACATGTGCAGGTTGCAGTTCGTTCCTTTGGGGTGGTTTGTCGGATTGATCAAAAAGTTAAATTATTATGTTATTTCTCATTCTTTCATTCCTTCATCACTATCACCTTTCCGTCACCTTCCCTTTCATTTTCCGTTTGATTGAATCTTTGTCTTTGAACCTATCAAACAGCCCATTCATGGGATATGATAGATTTACTTCCTTCGCTATAATCACGGAAATCTAAGATAAGGCTTTGATCTTTAAGGAGACATGTAAAATGAAAAATGTTAAGAATACGAGCATCTTGTCTTGTGATATCCAGACCGGTCGTCGTGGAAATCCTTGAGGGAGGCCTTTGTCCAGCAGTGGACGTTTTTCGGCTGATATGATACAATATTTGTCATGATAATACAAAGTGAGTAATGTTATTATTTTTTATACTTTCACTGTAGTTTTTGATTGAAACGTAAAACCTTTGAAAAAGTGAGAAAGTTTTTTTTGCACTTTTTCAATATTTTTTCGTTGAAAAGATTCGAAAAAGTGAAATAAATTAAATTTGAATAAACATAAGCGTAGTTTGAAAAGAAGAAAATTATGATAATAATTTCAAGTTTAAAAGAAATATTTTTTCCTACAAATGTTTACAGGCTTTTCTTCACCATGCTTCAATTTATGCTATGTTTGGGATTTTTTTATGATCGAGTCAAGTTAATCTAATCGTGTAATGAACTTACAAGAGCCCTAGGTAATATCCTTGAATATAAGGTTTCAGGCCAAAAAATTAACCGGGAATAATTTTCCTGATTTTTTTGCTAAACACTTCTCACTGGTTAATTGCCAATATACCGCCTTAACAGTTGAGTACGCTTTTATTTATCTAATTGAAGTATTTTTTTTACAATTTACATAATATGCAAGTTCGTATAAGGCTACAATTTTGTTGTTGTTTTATAAAAAAAAGAACCAAGGAATGCCAAAAATCTGTTAGAGCTAGTTTGTTTGTTGTTGTGAATTTTTCTTGGCCATGGAAACTAGTCCTTCAGCCGGATTCGTAAATAATTTTCACTTTCTTCATTTGTTTTTGGATTTGTAATGCTAGTGCCGGTGCATTACAAATCTTCTCTGAAGTTCTTGACAGCATTTGCAGCAGCTGCATTCTGAGGTGGAACACCCAGTTGCTGTTGGGCGTCTATAAAACTGCACCCAAAGCAAGTTGGGTTCTCACGTCCTCCTTCGTTTTATTTTCTTGTTCTCCACGTTGCTCACGTGCACTAGACGATTTTCTCCAAAATGCACCACTTCTTGAACAAAATCCCAGCAGAAAACAATGAAAAAACAACAAAATCAAACTACGAATGCGTCCTCCACAAATCCCGCTAAAAAACTTTGTTAGAGCTAGTATACATTAGGGTTGCCAAGCGTCCTGTTTTCCGAGGACGCATCCTGCTTTTGGAGTGTCCTAGATAGTTTTTAAATAGTGTCCTGGGTTTTGGGTGAATTGTCTTATTTGAGAATAGAGTATATCTATACCCAGTAGAGGTGCGATAGATATTGAAGAGCATAAAAAAGGTCAAAAACAAGATTACAAGATTAGGCACTTAGACACTTTCTCTAAGAAATTGTCGATAAATGTGAAAACAGTACCTAGCTTATGAAGGGGCTGCAGCTTAATTTTTGCTATTAGTTAAGTTTCATTGATCCTATATTCATTGCGAATATTCTATTAACTATTGTTCTTATATTGCGTCCTGTCTTTAAACAGAAATGTCCTGGTATTCCGAATTTGGGGATGGCAACCCTAGTATACAAAGCTTATGTATACTCTAAAGTAAAGTACTTATACATTGTAGGTAGGTATATTTATTACCTGAAGTTCTGAAGTCTGTGAATTGGTCCACCGAACATGCTATTGACAACGCTATTGTTACCCAATGAATGGCAAACCACAGTTAAATGATCTTAGCGTGATTCAATCAATTATTCCACCAGTTCGATTCAGTAATTCAGTATTACGAAATTGCTAAACTTGCATAATAATATTATAATTGTGTAGGTATAGGTAAGCAAATAAATATAGATAGGTTAACTGGGTAACTAACGATGGATGGGTTTCGTCTTTCACAAACTAATATAGGTGTAGGTATAGCCGGCCGCCAGTGTTGCCAAGTTAGCTATTTTGTAGCTAGATCAAGCAATTTTTAAGTCAGATTAGCTGCTAAAATTGAAGGAACTTCCGAAAATTTTTAAAAATATATATCTACTTTCTAAGGAATAAAGCTCCATACGTTTAGCTATTTCACCGTAAAAAGTTACAGACCTGGCAACTTTTTGAAATGAATTTAGCTACAATTGGCAACACTGCCGGCCGCACAACAATAGCGAGTGAGGTTTTACGTTTCATAGCGTAGGTCCGGGTCAAAATCTGGTTTTATAACCACTGACGTGCGGGTGACTGTACCAACCATGATTTTTTCATTGACTTGGAAAATAACGCCACTACTATTTACTCTAGCTCGAACCAAAGTTCGGTCATCGTGGAAATCCATGGGGAGGTTTTTGTCCAGCAGTGGACGTCTTTCGGGCGATATAATGATGATGACGATCGAAGGTCAAATGGATAGACACTTATAGGTACAGAAATTGCACCAAGCTGTGAAAAAAATCATCAATGGTTGATGCAAAAGCCACATCATACACATCACTAGAGAAAGACCATCTAATAATTTAATAATTCAGAGCATTTACCACCCATCACTAGAGAAGACCATCTAATAGTTTTATAATTCAGAGCAGTTACCACCCATCACTAGAGAAATCATCTAATAGTTTTATTATTAAGATCAGTTACTACCCATCACTAGTGAAGATCATCTAATAGTTTTATAATTCAGAGCATTTACTACTCATCACTAGTGAAGATCATCTAATAGTTGTATAATTCAGAGCATTTACTACTCATCACTGGTGCAGATCATCTAATAGTTTTATAATTCAGAGCATTTACTACTCATCACTAGTGAAGATCATCTAATAGTTGTATAATTCAGAGCATTTACTACTCATCACTGGTGAAGATCATCTAATAGTTTCATAATTCAGAGCAGTTACTACCCATCACTAGTGAAGATCATCTAATAGTTTTATAATTCAGAGCATTACTATCCATCACCAGTGAAGATCATCTAAAATTCAGAGCAGTTACTACCCATCACTAGTGAAGATCATCTAATAGTTTTATAATATAGAGCAGTTACCACCTGGAGGAAAGCTTGAATGACAAAGTAACTGTCCGCTGTATGTTGACATTTGCAGTCAATTTTTGATTTTTTTAGAACGAGTTCATTCAAAAACAGCGGCATACAGCGGCGTACGCCTTACTTGCCTGGACACCATTGATTTTTTTAGAACGAGTTCATTCAAAAACAGCGGCATACAGCGGCGTACGCCTTACTTGCCTGGACACCATTTAAAAGCTGAAACTCTTTCCACTTGGTTCTTTGTAAGTTGCCCTGACAGAGGGCCCAAAATGCATCACAGAAGACCTAAGGCACGATTTAATATTATTATGGAACTGACACTTCCACACGAAGAGAAGAAGATAATACAGATAGGTATGCAGCTGGTAGATGCGTTTAAATCACAAACTAGTACAATCAACAAAACTTCATACTCTTTCTATAGCAAATAAAACTCTTAGGTATTTGCAATAAGATCCACTTCGAAAACGAAATGTGGTCATTTTGTGAGTGCGAATTTCGTCCCTACAGGGGTCCGACCCCTCGTCGCCTGCGGGTTCCTGCTCCCCTACCTGGGTACAGTTAACTTCAAAATTGTTATACTTCGAAATAAACACAATGTAACCTTGACCCATTACTAAAATATCAAGATACCTATCTTTCTTTTTTATTTTTCCTTGTAATTATACGAATAAACAAATAAATGACGAGATCCGTAGGAGAATCAAGTTAACCGAGAAGCTAATAGAATCGCTAAACTTAAGTGGCAGTAGGCGGGACATATAGCTCGTAGAACAAATGACTGTTGAGGCATTGAATTTCTCGAGTGTTTATCGCGCACCGGAAAGCGTAGCGTACGAAGGCCTCCACTCGGTTGAAGGTAACGGGAAACCGCTGGATGTGGGCAGTGCAGGAACGTTCGTCGCGGAAATCCTTGGGAAAGCCTTTTTTCAGCAGTGGACGTCTTGCGGCTGATGTGATTATGATGATAACGAACATAAAAAAAAATTACCAACGCTGCTGGCTACCACAGACAAGTACGGTCGCGGTAGTGGTCGCGTTGGTGGTAAATAGAAATGTGGGGTGGTCTCAATAAAAAAAAATCTATTAACATCTTAAACGTCACCTTTACTACACCTACCTGTCTGTGGGCCTTAACGGGGTAGATACCAGAACCATTAAGGAAAAAAATTGGTTATTTTAAACTTGGAAATCTCGATTGCTTCTTATTTATGTTGACTGTACAAATGCTGTCTGCAGTATTGATTAACGACACTTGTGTATGTCCAAATGCCATTTCCGAGTACATTTCCTCGCTCGAAAATTAAATTAGGTACCTATTATGTTTAACTTTCTTTGCGATGCATGCAATATTACGGACAAAGTTAATACCTTATATAATTGTATACAATTGTCAATTAATGTTATTAATAAAACCCGACAGCATAAAAATTAGATTTTAACCTAAAAATTTGAGTGCGTTTGGCTACACCTCACCTGACGGTAAGTGCCGATGTAGCCGAGCAAGCTCAAATAAAGACTGTTCACTCTCGATACCCCTGTTTTTGGGCAATCGAGTAAAAATATGTATCCTATATCACTCACGGAGTTAAGACGAATCTAACAACATTTTGCACTCTAAAATCCATCAAACCGTTTAGGCTACAGGCGCGACTAATTAAACAGACACATACGTACATACATCCTAAAAAACATTACCCTCCTTTAGGGCAGTCGGGTAAAAACAACTGAATAGCGCGAGTACGATTCAGACTTGACATTTTTTTTTTCTATAATTTAAAATAAGTACTACAACCACACCAAGTTTCAAGCTTGTATGCAGGTATTAATTGTTTTTACAATAGAGCAAAACAAAAAAGCCATTAAAAAAACATGTTTCTTGTATATAGATGGGAGCCGCCTTTAATATTTTTAGCGGAAGCTTAGTAATAGCCTAATAGGGTCCCGTTGGTCACCCTTTGGGTGTACGGAACCCTAAAAATAACAGTCAAATTAAGAACCTCCTCCTTTTTTGAAGTCGGTTAAAACAGAAGTAAAGGTATCATTTTTACATTTATTTGTGAAACGTAAGATATTGAAGAACCCCAGGGATGGTTTTATTTAATGTCCTTGATTAAATCATTAATCCTATCCTTTTCACGTTCCAGACCTTCACGGCATGGTGCAACAGCCACCTGAGGAAGGCCGGCACCGGCATCGAAAACATCGACGAAGACTTCAGAAACGGGCTGAAGCTGATGCTACTGCTGGAGGTGATCTCCGGCGAGACTTTGCCCAAGCCCGACCGCGGCAAGATGCGTTTTCATAAGATAGCCAATGTCAATAAGGCACTTGACTTCATAGCCTCAAAAGGTATGTACTTTTTCGCGAAAATACGTAGTAGATACGAGTAGGTTTCAACAAATAGCACCGGTTTGAGTAAAGCCAACCAGGTAGGGCGGGGCTAGTTGAGCATAGGGGTAAGTTGGGCAATCGAAATATCTCAGAAACTATACACCGCACGCTAACGCTTCAAATTGCGGTAAAAAAGGGTCGCGGGAGGAGAACTCATTTAGAACGAAAGTGATGTATGTTTTTTTATTATATTTTAGGATGCGGAATTATAAAAGGAAAACTTCAAGAGGTTCACAAGGTTTCTTACAATACTCTAGACTTAAATGATTGAACATTAAACCCATAGTTTAGGTAGAATTTCTAACTGCTCATACCCTTGCTCAACTTACCTCACCTATGGGGTACGTTGAGCATCTCCGACTTTCTTCACTTAAACAGCTGTAGCTCTTGAATGCGATTTGTTAGAAATAAATTACTACGGACACTTTTGGAAAGGGATAAATAAATCACCCATTGAACTACATTACTAAATCATCTACCCATCAGTATGCATAACAAGCAATTATAAGACTTATCGTTGAGGAGCTATGCTCGCTTAAGTGTAAAATTGCTCAACTAGCCCCGCCCTATCCAACATTACATATGATATTCATCATCATCATATCAGCCTAAAGACGTCCACTGCTGGACAAAAGCCTACCCCAAGGACTTCCACAACGGCCGGTCCTTCGCTGCCCGAATCCAGCGGCTTCCCGCGACCTTCACTGCCCCAAGGATCTGTTCTACGAGCTATATGCCCTACCCACTACCACTTAAGTTTAGCAATTCTGAGAGCTATGTCGGTTACTCTAGTTCTCCTAAGGATCTCCTCGTTTCTTATTCGATAACGCAGCGAAACTTCGGAGTTTTGCTCGGGCATAGCATGGGCCATTGCCTTATGGGTGACTTTGAACATTCTTATGAGGCCCATAGTAAGCGACCATGTCTCAGTTCCGTAAGTCATCAGTGGCAACACACACTGATCAAAGACCTAAGTCTTAAGACACTGCGGTATTTGGGACGTGAATATATTGCAAAGCTTCCCGAACACTGCCCAGCCGAGTTGGATTCGTCGATTGATCTCTTTCTTGAAGTTGGACTTACCTAACTGGACTGTTTGTCCCAGGTATACA
Organism: Coleophora flavipennella; assembly: GCA_947284805.1. Lineage (NCBI taxonomy): Eukaryota > Metazoa > Arthropoda > Insecta > Lepidoptera > Coleophoridae > Coleophora > Coleophora flavipennella. Next base: position 5,051,377 of record OX369287.1, on the reverse strand, counting down.
TATTGCTAGACAACCTATGATATTACTCAAATGTTATAAGTAAATTTTATGACTAGTATGTAGTAATATGAGCGTTGGTGGCGTAACGGCTAAAGCCGCCGCCTCCTGTCCGGTAGGTCGTGCGTGGTTCGAATCCCGCCACGTACCAATGTGATTTCGAATTTAGATTTCATATGTACGTTTATCCGACGCTCTTACGTTGAAGGAAAATATCGTGAGGAAACCTGCACACGCCTGCGAAGAAACTCGCAGGGTGTGTGTGAAGTCGACCAACCCGCTCTGGGCCCGCGTGGTCGACTAAGGCCCGATCGCCCTAATTCAGGGTAGGCTCGAGCCTCTCAATTCAATATATTTATTCAAAATAGGTGCAAACTACACTCTTTCTGATCGTCGTAAAATAATAATAACAATGTAATTTGTGAAGAACCAAGAAATAAACAATAATTAGTTAATAACGTCAAAATTAAATCCTTGATATAAACCAGATTATGTCATTAGAACATTAAAACAATATGACACGAAAAGTTATACTTATAAATCATTGAATGCATTTAACAAGAGTATAGGCCAGTTCACACGGACAGCATCCGGTCACGAGTATAACGCGAGAGTCAGCCATCGCTCCCGCTCTTGGTGGGGACGTATATGAGCTGATATGATGATGACTGATTATTCCACGAATATTGCTAAGCCATTCTTCTCGATAGTAGAATCGCTGTTATGTTTGGGACCGCAAAACTTTTCATGCGGTTGTTCGCTAGAAAGTTCTAAAAGGAATGTGTGTGGCTCGGTTCTAATACGTACTCGTAACAGATTTGTTCCTATTATGAGAAAAAGAGTGAGTGAGCGTCGGTGGCGCAACGGCAAGGGCCGCTACCTCCTATTCGGGAAGTCGTGGTTTGAGTCCTGCCACGTACCAGTGTGTTTTCGAATTTCGATCTCATATGTATGTTTATCCGACGCTCTTACGGTGAAGGAAAACATCGTGAGGAATCCTGCACACATCTGCGAAGAAACTCGAAAGTTGTGCGTGAAGTTGACCAACCCGCACTGGGCCCGCGTGGTCGACTAAGGCCCAATCGCCCAAATTCAGGGTAGGCTCGAGCCCCTCTTTGGGGACGTATACATCAGCTGATGTGATGATGAGAAAAATATGGAGTACCTATAGACAACTGCGTGAACAGATTTGTTATGCAGGAGGTTTTTGAATAGCTATTCAATATGTTACCCAAGCTAGAATAAACCAAGTTTTCTAGTCATTGGACGCATTATGAAACTGTTCATAAAATTAATTACGCCGCCTATCTTAAGAGGATTGTGAAACTGCGACTTTTCATACAAACGGCGTTAACGATTTTCACCTCTATTTGGACCAATTTTTGATAGGTTGTCAGTCGGAACAAAAACTAGGCTTATACTTTTTTGTTTTTTCGATAAAGTTAATAAGTTTAGTTTTATTTTCGTTCACGTGTTTTCATACAAAACTAATTTCGTCAATTTTTAGTTTATTTATAATCAATAATTAAAAAAACTAAACGTACAAGCCTAGCTTTTGTTCTAACCGACAACCTATCAAATATTGGTCCAAATCGGTTAACATTTAGGAGGTGAAAATTGAAAATCGTTATTGCCCTTTGTATGAAAAGTCGCAGCTTCACAATCCTCTTAAGTACCTAGCTAGAACTATTGTACGACTCATAGATTTAAAATGCATAGGGAATGGTTACGAGTGTGGGCTTATGGCTTATTCCCAGTCGTCACCGCTGGCGATAAAATCCTATGGGATGGGAAAATTCACATTTGTTGCTAGTACAAAAATATTTCCTTTTGGCGCCACCACCTGAAGGCATACGTCGAGTTTAATAATTAAAATAATTGTTTATTGAAAGAATCAGTCTGCATCAGGTATTTCTGGTACGTGTGTCAGTCAAGCTTAATTTGTCCAGCAGTGGACGTCTTTCGGCTAATATGATGGATGATGATGATGATGATGATGATGAATCTAGAATAAAGATATAAACAGTTACATTAACAAGAATATCTTAAATTTTCAGGCGTTAAGTTGGTGTCAATTGGTGCCGAAGAAATAGTCGATGGCAACTTAAAGATGACGTTGGGTATGATCTGGACCATCATCCTGCGATTCGCCATCCAGGATATCTCCGTGGAAGAAATGACAGCCAAGGTAAGTGTTCTCTTTTGCGTCATCTACATATACAGTTAGTTTATATCAGGGTTCGCAGAAATCCGAAAGGAGACATTTTTTTTTTGGGCTCACTACGTTTATAGGTGGTAAAAAAATACTAATTTATTACAGTAATTGGACCAAAGATACTCAAGAGGATAAATCAAGTTTTCATTATTTTCTCAATATTCCCGTTAGATGTGAGATATAGATAATAATATTACTGTAATCTAGATATTATGAGAAACAAATCGACGATATGAGTTTCATTACTACACACTATGATCTTCATGGAATTATAGAATCTTTGAGAATCTTTCTACATCCTTTGTCTCTCAAACATCTCATCGAGGTCTATTTATGAAAATACATTTTATAAGATAAATTACCAATTTAATTGAAATGTAATTAGAATTTAAATTCAAAATTAAAAACCTGACTGCATAAAAAATATTTTTCGTTTTAGAAGTCGAGTAAAAATGTATTCTGTGTCACTCACGGGATCAAGACGAACCTAACGACACTCCAAAATCTATCAAGCAAGCCGTTTAGGCTAAAGGCTCAGCCAAACAAAATGGACATATATACATAGATACACTTTATAAACATTACCCTGTTTTGGCAGTTGGGTAAAACCAGACTAGCTAAAAATATTTGGCGATGGATTTTTGATAACACGTTTAAACTTTATACTTACACAATTTTCTCAATTGCAGGAAGGTCTACTCCTCTGGTGTCAACGCAAGACTGCTCCATACAAGAATGTGAACGTTCAGAACTTCCACTTGTCCTTCAAGGACGGCCTGGCGTTCTGCGCCCTCATCCACAGGCACAGGCCCGACCTGATCGACTACAGCAAGCTATCCAAGGACAACCCGTACGAGAACCTGAACACGGCCTTCGATGTGGCCGAGAAGTACCTTGACATCCCAAGAATGTTAGACCCCGATGGTAAGCACCATTTTGTTTAAAAACGTAAGATTGTAAGTACTTATAACGATTGATCCTGTGTTTTCCGAAACGATGAGAGACTCTTGTTTCTAGTTTCTGCCGTAGCACTTCTCTGATTTTTTTGATGAGATTATTGAGCATATACAGGTCGCGCCAAACCTTATTACGGCTCTGAAGTTGGTTGCAAGACGCGTCGCAGTAGCAAACTTTGGGTGTTAGCGGGGCCAAAGTATATATATTAGTACTAACATACAGTACGGACACTCTCTGCCGCTCTCCAGATTGCGACCTCACCCCCTCGTCGCCCAGATTGATACAGAATGATTGACGAACGTATAGAGTTTCGCCGCCATTTTGTTTGTTCCGTTATTCCTTTTTTGAAATGTCATTTCTGGCCCGTTGTATGAAGTGTCCAGGGAGTGGCGGGGCGTTAAGGTACCTACTACTACTGTACCGCTGCACGCACGAACTTGCACCACATTTCAGATCAGTAATAAAGTTTGACGCGAGCTATACTATAGACTCAGTTCCTTTGTATAATTCGCCATAAATCGATACTATAACGAACAGAAAGTAACAAACATTACGAAACTTTATAGTAACAGCTGCCTGAAAATTGCAGACCTAATAAACACGCCAAAGCCGGACGAGCGCGCCATAATGACCTATGTGTCGTGTTACTACCACGCCTTCCAAGGCGCGCAACAGGTACAGAGTTGGCAGTGCAAAGCTACTGTCAAGCCTCGCAATTACCCTCGATTACCCGAGACAACCCTAACGCAATGCCACTGTGTGTCACTTATAGCATGATTGTACAATTCCCCAACATTTTGACGTCATCTTCGGAGATTCTCTTTGATATTATGCTGTACCTTGAAATCCTGAGTTTTAACGAAATACCTTTCATTATAATATTGCCTACATTGTCTACATAGCTTAAAAAAACCTATCAATTATCGATATCTACCCTTTAGCTCGTATTAATTCGTTTTTGATGTTTTAGCTTTATTTACGTTGATAACAGATTCATTATTTTTTTTACATCAGATTGCTTCTAATGCTTACATTTAGATCATTTATTATACTGTTTCTTTATAAAAACCAGGAACCGTGTAAAATTAACAATCGAGAGTTTTATTTGTGTCTACCAAGCTCGTCTTATACTGTTTGTCATTGAACTTCTAAATTTGACCGTTGACGGTCACATAGTTTTATTATCTTTATAGAGATGCAATGTCTTTTCACGGCTCAACGCAAAGTGGACTCAATTGAAACAAATTCAAAGACGTAGCTGAGAAAATTACACTGTATCTGTCTCGGAGAGGAGTATGTCGTACGGCATACTCAAACTTGATAGATTAACCCTACAGTGGTCGCGCGGATTACATATGTAATCCATGGTGATAGTAAATAATTTTCGAAAAACCTAAAAACTTTTAGTTACAAGCTTTTGTCACGCGATATACATATGCACGCAAATTTCAGCTCAATCGGAAATCGGGAAGTGGGTCAAATTTAACTTGCAAGATTTCACCCGAACAAACATACATACATTGCAAGTTGAATGAAAGCTTGTAAAATGAAATTATTCGTAAACAGTTCAAGTGTGTTACACAGGACTCCGTGTACTTTAAGTATGATGATCCCCACCCCCTCCTGTTCATTCAAAATATGTAACGTAGTTCCTGTTCAGAAAATAATATTTGATTTGTTTTCGCAATAAGCATTAACGCGTCTTAAGGTCTCATATAATCCAAAGTACATTTTCAATGACGATTTATAAGAATTTTATGTTTTGGTTTATTTTGACAAAACAGTTAATTGTTCTGTTCAGTTTCTTATTATAATTTAATTTTATATAAAGGTTGCCGTTTTTCAATAAAAAAAATATAACATAAATGAATTTTATTTAAAAAATTGAAAACAATTTGGCGTACATATGTAATCAACGCGACCACTCAAGTGACTTTTACGACCACTGCTGCAGGGTTAAGGTGACGTAAAATTTCCCTCTGGAGATATTATACAAACTCTTTGTTGACAATGATCTAAACATGAGCATAGGAGCAACACACATTACTTTGTGCCACTGCATGAGAACAAATACTAACCAATTGTCGCTTGCGTGCCGCTTGTCAGATCTGCAGAACACGGCGATGCCGGACGAGCGCGCCGTCATGACATACGTCTCTTCATACTACCATTGCTTCTCCGGAGCGCAGAAGGTTTGTTTGCTTGTCTATAAACTTGTCTATGGTTGCCATTTTTTTTTGTTTTTTTTTTTTAATTTACAGTTGGTTAGCCCTTGGCATCATCTTACCTGATGTTAAGTGACGATGATACCGAAGAAGGAAGCGGGCTTACCAAGATACCCCAACGCAACGGTTTTATCCGCAGTCGATTGATTGATTGAAAACACTTTATTACACAACATAATAAAAAAAGTTACAATTGAGAAAGTTGTACATATAGACGTTTTTATGATAGATAATGGAGTAACCACATTTACTATCGTGGAATCGGCTTGAGCCGGTAGAAAATACTTTATGTCAACGCAATAAGAGCGTTACTTCTGTCATCCGCCCCGGCTCGTCCCGCTTAGGATTTTCCGCACGGGCGAAGTCGTTAGTGCTTCTTACGTTCACATGAAGATTTTTCTACCAATAACCACATTTACTATCGTGGAATCGGCTTGAGCCGGTAGAAAATACTTTATGTCAACGCAATAAGAGCGTTACTTCTGTCATCCGCCCCGGCTCGTCCCGCTTAGGATTTTCCGCACGGGCGAAGTCGTTAGTGCTTCTTACGTTCACATGAAGATTTTTCTACCAATAACCACATTTACTATCGTGGAATCGGCTTGAGCCGGTAGAAAATACTTTATGTCAACGCAATAAGAGCGTTACTTCTGTCATCCGCCCCGGCTCGTCCCGCTTAGGATTTTCCGCACGGGCGAAGTCGTTAGTGCTTCTTACGTTCACATGAAGATTTTTCTACCAATAACCACATTTACTATCGCAGAATCGACTTGAGTCGGTAGAAAATAACTTTTAAGCCAACGCAATAAGAGCGTAACTTCTTTCATCCACCCCAGCCCGTCCCGCTTCGGAATTTCCGCACGGGCGTCGTCGCGTCGTTAACGTCTCTTACGTTGACATTAAGATTTTTCTACCGGCTCAAGCCGATTCGCAAGAAGATAGTGCGGAGAATTCGTTTCCCGAAGCCCTTAACATCATCTCACCTGATGGTAAGTGAGGCTACGTGACTATTATGCCGAACAGGGAAGTAGGCTTACCAAGATTCCCCAACGCAATAGGAAACTGGCTATCTTATCTTCATGCCGGAACACATCAATACTGTTAACATTGATGTTTCGCGGCAAAGTGGTAGCTAGCCAGGCTGGTGTAGAGAATGCCCTACCACCAACCAAAATGAGTCTTATGAAGTTAAACCCCATCGGGAATCGAACCCGCGACCACCTGGTATGTAGCGTATGGACGACCTATTACGCCACGAACGCGGTTAAGCTTCCTGAACAAATAATATAATATTATTACAAATAATATTATAATTCATGTCGCAATAACAATTTTAAGATCGGTCAACTTGAAATAGTTTTGAATATCAAACGAAACAGTCTTTTGATTTGATTAATTTTAAAAAAAATGAGTAATAAAGATATTGTTAGACTTTCTAGGCAGTAGGGGTAACTATATACTCGTACTTAATATTATTTGCCAAATGACCGTGAGTGATTTGTCTCTGAATATTTATGAATTTGTTACTAAAAATATATTAACAATGTTTCAGGCTGAGACGGCCGCGAACCGCATTTGCAAAGTTCTCAAAGTCAACCAGGAGAATGAACGCCTCATGGAGGAGTACGAACGTCTTGCCAGCGATGTGAGTAACCTTTCTTAGGTGACCTTCCTGTAATTTTAAAATTTAGACAAGATATGCTTAAAACCTAAGCCTGCATGAGTTGCAAGCTGTGCCCCGGCGCACTACACTAGCCATGACCAATCCGCGCGTAATTGGGCCAACATTTTATGAACGGCTACCCGCCTCATAGCGGGAAATATCAGAAGACAACATTTAGGCGCCATCACAGATTTGAACAGAAGGATACGCCCGTCTGCATATTTTAGTCAGATTTTCTTCATACATGCAAAAAGTAGCGCCATCTGACATAACTCGTACGAACTAGCGTGGGCGAGAGTTGACTGACGTGCCGAGTTAAAAGAACCTTGACAGAATTGTCGCTTTAAAAATTCGTTTTTTTAATTTGTTTACAAGAAAAAATACAATGTAAGGATACTTATCGATAATACGACATCCCATGTTTCTTTTTAGCCTTTCTTTTATGATATTTACGGCCTCTTACAACACAATAAGGCATTTTTATATGGAATATTTTTCCACCGCACTTAACAATGTCCCGCAGACGACTGAGTCGCGAGTGTGCGAAACTTTCGATTTTCGCACCAATTCGCTGGGAACATTAGTCGCGCGCGTTGGCCGGGTCCTTACGCCAGAAATATATAAGTCATTGAGCGCCATATGAAAAACTTCTTGTTGGATGAGGAATATTATTCAATTGACGATTTTTTTTTAATGAAATACTAACATACTTCATGTATTAATTTATATTTATTTACTCATTGTTCAATTTACTTTTTGACATTTTAATTTTTGTATTTTGACATTTTGTTACTGTTAATTTGTAAATTTAATTTTTGACGATCACCTCATCATTGACATATTTTATAATTTGACATGTATATTTTATGAATTTGTGTCGTGTGATGAATAAATCTAATCTAATCATGCATTCCTATTCAAAATAATTTAAAAAAAACTTTACATACCGAATATTAGTAACCTGATATGTTCATTTATTTTCGAAAAACCTTTAGAATTTAAGAATTCTTAACTTAAGGGTCCCCAGGAGGCTTGAGTTTCCATACAAACGTAGTTCCGCTTTAATACAAAAACTACATGCCGGATTGGATCCAATCTTTTGCGAATATATTGAGTAGACACAAATCAATGTTTTTAATTAGTTTTCATCGTAGTAAATTGAAACATAAATAAACGAAGGCTTAAATTACTTTTGTACTGAATGTTTGAAATTTCTCTTATTTTTTTCCTTTTCATATTTTCAAAACTAATTACAAACATCGATATGTGTCTACTCAATATATTCGCAAAGTTTGGATTCAATCCGGCATGTACTTTTGTATTAAAGCGGAACTACGTTTGTATGGAAACTCGAACCTCTAGGGGACCCTTAATAGTCTTACATGCCCTTGGCTCTTATTCTATACCTTGCATCCCCCTCATCCCTTAAAACTTCCCATTCCAGTTCAAGCGCGTGCTGATTCCTGTAAGAAACTGTTTCTCAATGACAACAACTTTTAGTTTTAGGATTTAGGATATCTAATGATTCATTTTCATGTGTTTTTTTCATTATTTTAAAAATTTGTCACGTTCAGTTATCCACGCGTATAAAGTCGCGATCAACAGCTAGTTTTAAAATAAACCTTTAGGTTTTGTCTGTTTGTATGATGTTGATGAATTTAATATTGCGAGGAAAGAACGTTGAAAATCATGACGAAAAATCATGAATGAAAAATGTAAATTTAAATCAAAAAGTTTTTAAAAATAGATCGTCAAACTATAGAAAATTGCTAAATAGGCAACTTGCAATATTTTTATTTTTGCTTTCATTTTAAAGAACTCCATGCGAAATAAACCAGGAGTATATTAAAAAAATAAAAAAACTTGTTTTTTTTAATTTTAAATGCGGTTTTAAAGTAACCGTTTAAGTTTGCGCGCGCAAACGGACGTATAGTTCCGATGACGTCACTCCTGACTGTCACTCAGACCAAAGAGAATATAATACATTGTAATTTATTGTAATTGTAATGTATTATATTCTCTAAGGCCTTTGTCCAGCAGAGGACGTTTTTCGGCTGATATGATGATGATGAAGTATCTTAATTACTTCATTAAATATCTGTATTCCATTAAAATGAGGGTAATCCTAAAATAACGTCATCATATAAATGGTAACCCTTTCTTTATAGCTTCTGGACTGGATTAGACGCACCATGCCGTGGTTGAACAGCCGCCAGACCGACAACTCCCTCGCTGGCTGCCAGAAGAAACTGGAAGACTACCGCACTTACAGGTAAATAACCATAAATGTTGAGTTAAAATTAAACACCATCTAAAAATTAAAACAACAAAAAATAACTACTAATAATTACTAACAATCTAAATGTTATTTTAACCGCCTCTGTGGCGTAATAGTTAGTTTATTTGCTTCATACAATGAGGTGGCGGGTTCGATTACCGGCGGAGTCTAACTGTGTAAGACTCGGTTTGGTTGGTGATAGGGCATTTTCTAAGCTCGCTTGGCTAGCCACCACCATTTTATCTAAGGCCTTGATGTGTTCCAGCTTGAATATAAGGTAGCTAGTTCCCTAATACCTTGGGGGAATCTTGGTATGCCCGCTTCCATCATCCCTTACCATCAAGTGAGATAATGTCATTAGATATTAAATGTGTTCTATTTTATATAATATTTTGAAAAGGTCTTAACTGTAATGCAGTGTCATTAAATAAATCAATTCAAATTCGCTTATTAATTGTGGATAAAAATTACACAGCATAATAATAATACGTTTCGTCAACTTTTGGGACTGCGCAAATTTTGTAGCGCCTCTGGCATGTTTTTTGATGCCAGAGTAACACTTTAAACGCAATAATGAGGCACCGAATAGCATCCTTCCTGGCCAGGGTTGACAGGTCTAGTAATACAATAATAAAGGAATTCAATGTCAGACTCTTTTATACTGACATGTATAAGTACTGGATGGAAACAGCAGCGTGAAACGCGTTGCTGTTTTCATCTGTACTTCTTTCATTATTCTTTGTGGTTATGATATGGATCTTGGTCTGAATTAAAGCATATTTATTTTTATTTATTTTATTTATAAGTAGCCCTAGGAAAAGATAGCATAGCCTAGCATTAAACTTCGCATTAAGCTTAAAAGCCCAGAAACAGTAAGCTCCTTGCATGTCTAGTGTGCACTCGGACGGTGCTAAAGGACGCCGCTGATAGCACCGTTAAGAGGACTCTGAACCCACGGCTAAAATTCGACTTTTCATATAAACGGCGATAACGATTTTCACCTCCTAAATGTTAACCGATTTGAACCAATTTTTGACAGGTTGTCAGTCAGAACAAAAGTTAGGCTTATTCGTTTTTTAAATTGCTGATTATAATTTTAAAAAAGTGGCCGAAATTAGTTTTGTACCTACTTGTTTGAATTTAATAACTATTTAAACTTAGCTTTTTAATACGACCCGCGGATAGCAAGACTGCAAAGGAGTTACAAGTGCGTGAACGCAGAGCTATACGATCTCTACATTATCGTCTACTGTGGTACTTTTACTTCCTAACTATGTCCACTTGCAAGGCGTTTTGTTAATAAACAAATCCACATAAAATTGATTATCGCATTATATTTCCAGGCGTAAACACAAGCCTCCCCGCGTAGAGCAAAAGGCCAAACTAGAGACCAACTTCAACACCCTGCAGACCAAGCTGCGCCTCAGCAACCGCCCCGCGTACATGCCCACCGAGGGCAAGATGGTTTCTGTAAGTATGCACCGTACAGTACATACAGTGTAAACTCTGTATAACGTCACTTTATATAACGATTCACTCTTTGAAACGTCAAAATTTTCTGGCTTTCGTAGTTTATTTTAACGCTATTTTCTCTCTGTATAACGAAAACTCTCAATAACGTCACTAAATGCCCGGTCCCTTGAGTGTCGCTATACAGGACTTACACTGTGTATATGAATGCCTGTTAATTTCTTTGCTTCTTCTCATGTCCATGGGAATCAACTCGTGGGCACTTTACCCTATTATGTATGTGCCTACATCCGATTTATTCACTTTCTGAAATACAGGGTGTAACAAAATTGGTGTAGGTCCCGTTAACTGGGGCTTCTACTCATCATACTGAACAACTTTTGTTCTACGACTTTGCTGAAAACTTAAATATTTTTTTTTACTATTCATACAAATCGATCAGCTGATCGACCGATTTTGTGCATTTTAGTATGGAGGGTCCACATTTTTCTTTTTAAATTGACTATGGGTACCTTTGAAAAAGTTGTTCAGTATGACTAGTAGAACCCCCAGTTAACGGGACCTACACCAATTTTGTTACACCCTGTATAAACGTCGTCAAGGACAGAACAAGGAGAAAAGTGTGATTGGTACCAGCCTTGGACCAGCGAAACACTTACCTACTTACCAAACAGATCAAACTTCTTAGACTCGGCGCGCACTGGCAACTTTTTTGTCCGCAATAGTTAATTATTTCGCAAGCAAATCGATATTTGTTAGTATGAAAGAGAGAGAGAGAGTGACAAAAAGTTGCTCAAACGCGATTTCTTCTCATGCACAGGGCAGCAGTCATAGATTTAGAGACATCTTCACACCAAAGTCTCTTTATTTAGAAGTAAACTAGTTTCTAAATTTATGAATGGTGCCCTGTGCATGTGAGCTCATATATATAGAAACTTCTTACAGAATTACTTATCTAACAAGTGAGCTTCCAAAGTGAAATCTCTTTCGTTACTGGAAAGAGCTCACCAAAGATAACAGAAGTTTCTGTGGAGCTTTCAAATGTCAAAAAATCTATACCCAAGGAATTTCTATATACTAATACTAGCTGTCCCGGCGAACTTCGTTCCACCTTACACTACACTACACTACCCTACCCTGCCCTACACTACACTACCCTAGCCTACCCTACCCTAAAACCTTCTCCTGACAATAACGATTTCAACAAAAAAAGAATTAAGGAAATCGGTCCAGCCGTTCTTCAGTTATAAATGCTGTAACTAACACGTCGATCTACCTATTTAATATTGAACACTCTTTTCATAGAAACTCTGCACGTTTCGGTCTTCTGTAAATATCTCCTTAGTAGTCTGTGGTCTTTTGTCATTGAACTCATTGACTGTTTACCTGGTAAAATGTTGTTTACTTTTTATTCGAGTTTTTGTACAGCTATTTTCCTATAAAATTCAAATTCATAATTGTAATTATTTCTCAGTTGTAGGCCGTGGTTCTAATACCGGAGAAAATATAGAAAAAAAAAATTTCAATCTGTGACTGACTTTGTTTTATTTTAATATTATTTTGCTGACCTAATTTGAATATATTTATTTTAATGTGAACTGAATTTTGTTTGTGGGTCTGTGAGGCAACCGCCTGAATAAAGAATTATTTCATTTATTTATTTATTTAGGACCTATTAATATCCAAATTTCGCGCCAACACAAAGACTCCAGTGGAACCAAAAGTTCCCATACAAAATGTACTGTTCGTGGTCTCTATTACAAGAGTGGGCGCACAAATGTTTGCAGGACATCGCTAAGGCGTGGAAAGGTCTGGAGATCGCCGAGAAGGCGTTTGAGGAGTGGCTGTTGAGCGAAATGATGCGCTTGGAGCGTCTCGAGTACCTCGCGCAGAAGTTCAAGCACAAGGCTGACATTCACGAGGACTGGACCAGAGGTACTTAACTCTTGTTAGATATGGCTAACTCTTAATAAAAAGGGCAAAATTGTATTTTCTGGCTATACGAAATTTTCTTCCTACAGTACAAATGGGAGGTGTAGGTTATTATTATTTATTTTTGATCATGGGTTTTAATATTAAAAAGTTAAAGGCGTTATGTATAGTCGGCCTTACGTCAGTGATAATGATAATATTTCGATTGTTGTCTCTGATTTTTATTTTTATCGCGTATAATTTGCGGCGAATAAGTTGAACATAAATGGCGTTCTTTCGTGCATGTAGGGAGAGCGCGGGTTACCGGGTGTGGGGGAGGGGCATCCCTTGGTGCGCGCGACACCCGAGTCCCGCACTTCAATTGAGATCTGAAAATAAGACACTGCGCACTGTTCAATTTACAAGTTTCGGTTTAACTTATACTGTTTAGTGTTACCACAGTGTAAGGATCCATAGAGTGGTCCATCCTTTGATGTTTGCGTCAACGTAGACTTCACTATAATCACTAGCCACGTCGTCCTCCGCCGCCTGAATGTATTAGTTTTAATTAATGTCCCCATCTTCTGAACAACGCTGGCTTTGGAACTTGGGGCTTGTCCTTCCTCGTCTCGCCCCTCGGCCCCCGCACGATTGCGCTTTCTAGACGTCTTCGTTGGAAATTGTTTCTTTAGACTGTGGTATTACTAATGACGCAACCGACCGTACATATGAATGAAAGATAGTTTAGTTTCCTCGTATATCCTAAAATTCCGAATCGCCAAAGTCTCTCAACTTGCGGCGAGGTCGGTTCGCTAATTGCTTCCAAAATCTCCAATCGCCAATGTGATTATATTTGGATTGCTCTTGATCCAGATCATAGATGTAACCAGAAATTCAATACTACGACGGACTCCAAATGTCGTATTACTTTTGGCAAATTAATTAGTTTCTCTGACAATATTATAAATATTACTTAGCAAAACACAACTGTAAAACTAATGTTGAAAAGTTTGTCATGAAACAAGAACAATATTTAATTAAAACCTTTGCTGTAATATTATACCTCCTTAGCTGCGAATAAACCTATTTTGGCTCTGTAAACAAGATTAAGATTTTGGTTAAGGGGGCGTATAAAGCAAAATTAAAATTTTTGTTGATTTATCTGAATCATGCTTATTTTTTATATCCGTACTGAACATTATAAATGTGAAAATGTGTTTGTTTGTTACCTTTTCACGCTTCAACACCTAGACCAATCTTATTGAAATTTAGTATGCAGGTAGCCTGTGTCACTGGGAAGGACATAGTCTACTTTTTGTCCCGTGAAAACAGCATAGTTTAATGCAGTTCCTGAGGGAACTGAAAAAGTACTCTTTTATTGGTTAATTTTTTAACATCGCAACGGAACAATGGATTGTTGTGATTTTTTGCCTTTTTTTTCGCACAGAGATAGTTGTGGAGGTGGGAAATGACATAGTTTACTCATTAGCATCATCAAATTCATTTACACGTTAGCGGACGTTGGCATCGCAACGGAGCAACGGGTTGAAGTGTTTTTTTTTATATAGAATTTGTTGAGGGGGTGGGAAGTGACATAGACTGCTAATCAAAATAGCTCGATATAGTTCCTGAGGGATCTGAAGAAAACCCATGTCCACGCTCGCGAGCCGTTTGCGGCTCGCGCACTATATACCCTCGCAAACAGTCATAAAAACTATGTCCACGCGGGCGAAAGATAGTTTTTTTAAGACGAGATAATATAGACTTGAGGGCTGACCCTGAGCGACAACACGATTACTCAAAATTTCATCAATCAAAAAAAATCGCGAAGTTACCTCTAAAACTAGGTACACTAACGTTAAAATACCTTTGAAGATGGTCGAGGGCTAAATACATTCATTCATTTTCGAATTATTCAATAAAAACTTTATTTTGTCCTGGTGCACGCTGTATTTTTAAGCGGAATTGCAAGTTAACAATCCTGCGAGACTTGCGAGAGCGAGGAAGATATACATTTTGCTATATACCCTCTCTTTAGTAGAAGTATGCTAGAAATTAAGGCGGCCTTTTCACTTCATCATCATCATCATCATATCAGCCGAAAAACATCAACTGCTGGACAAAGGCCTCCCCCTAGAATTTCCACAACGACCGGTCCTGCGCTGCCCGCACTTAATGTACACTGAATTCGGAAGCCCTGTATTGTATTTTAGCGTGCAATAAAGTATATTTACGTAAATATTTAAAATGTTCAATAATCAAAATGTTTCCACCAGGCAAAGAAGAGATGCTCCAATCGCAGGACTTCCGCCAGTGCAAGCTTAATGATATCAAGGCTCTGAAGAAGAAACACGAGGCCTTCGAGTCGGACCTCGCCGCGCATCAGGACCGCGTCGAGCAGATCGCTGCCATCGCACAGGAACTCAAGTAAGTATCATTACACCAGTAATAACATTATCATTATACCACTTCGCGTCGTGCGTGTGCGCGTGCCGAAGCCTCTACTGGAGACCGTCACCAGCACCGATTTCTGGCCGAAGGACGTCGTGTTTCGGCGTTTCCGAAGCACCATGCCAGTCCACGCGTCACCAAAAATTACTAACATAGGTTAAGGTAGATACTAACATGCCTAATAATGTATTTTATTTATAGTATGTATATCTTGTTATTTTTATAAGTTTTTATATATCTATGGGCCTGTACTTCAGTACTAAGTTTCCTTAAAATAAATGAATATTAACAGCATAGCATCACACAACCCCGGAAATCCGTAGGAGAGCTAAAGTAACCGACATAGCTCGTAGAACGGACGGTGGTTGGGATAGTAAAGTTCCAGTTCCAGTTTAAAAAGTACATACCTTCGTTAAGACCCTGTATAGGTAGGTGGTAGAACTAGAGGGCCGAACTGAGTTTCAAAGGTAAACCATCTCAAACCACGCATGATAACTACTTCTGACAAAGATTGACTAATTACCTACTATATAATGACAGCAACCATTAACTGGCACGCACGTGCATACCACGCATATGGTGGAGATTTTTTTTTGTCTTCAGCACACTGGAATATCAAGATATACCGCTAGCAAAAAAGCAAATACTATAACAATTTTTTTTTTCTCTTCAGCACATTGGAATACCACGAGGTCGCCAGCATCAACGCGCGCTGCCAGCGCATCTGCTCGCAGTGGGACCGGCTGGGCGCGCTTACACAGCGGCGCCGCCTCGCGCTTGATGACGCTGAGCGCGTGCTGGAGCAGATCGACCTGCTGCACCTCGAGTTCGCCAAGCGCGCCGCTCCGTTCAACAACTGGTATGTCCTGGCCCGCGTCTATCAACCTATCTCAACGAACAACGCGAGGGATGAAGCGTTCGTTCTTTTCTAACACGGAACTAATGAAAGAGACAACAAAACTGTTTTCTCTCGTTGGACTCTATGCCTCATGTTACCCGCGCTATGCAGCGCTCGTGTGCGGTCTCATACCGTGTATTTTGTCTACTTTTGCGGCGTCTTATTTGATGACGCATCTGTTTGCCGAATTCGTCACCCCCTTCAACAACTGGTGTGTAGGATATCTGTACTGCGTTAACAACTTGGCGTCCATTTCTTTCCAAAGTTCCCTACTCCAGCCACAGGGCCATCTCAGGATTGAGGAGGACGTATGGCTAGTGGCTAACCCGACGGACAGCTTTTAAAAAAACACACACACACAAGCACTCTGTGAGTGTCGACAGATGTGAAGACTTGAACAATGAGACCTTGTATCCAGAGACATTAAATGTCTCGGCCCTGTACACAGAGAAATTAAGGTGTCGGTACCGCTGTCGGTTAGGTACAATGTCTAAAAGAATTTAATACCTAAACAGTGTCCCGAGTTCAATGGTTTTTTCTCATCTCAAAAATGCCCAACGCGCCTGAAGAAGTTTTCGCTTCAAAAATTAACCACTTCCCTGAAAATGTTTTTTTGCCGACCAACAACATCGCTACAAAGACAGCGTTCATTCGTGTCTCGACAAATGGCACTGATGTCGCGTCAACAGACGAGTGTACAAGAGCCTATAACAAGCTATCAACATTTCTGCGGTGATAAGCATAATTATATTTATCTCGTACTAGGATTGTAGATTCAGCGGTTTTACAAAACCTTTTAGATTTTAGATCAAGGCCGGCTCCCAGGCATACCACCGCTACTGGCAGAGCAGAGATATCTCCCTTTCTCGTGCAAGTAGGAACAGGCCGTTCCTAGAACTTCATTTTGGGAAACCTTATAATGCTGTAATGCATTTCTTGTTGTTCTGCAGGTTGGATGGCACCCGCGAGGACTTGGTGGACATGTTCATAGTGCACACCATCGAGGAGATCTCGGGGCTGATGGACGCGCACGCGCGCTTCAAGGCCACGCTGGGTGAGGCAGACAAGGAATACCAGGTACGGCTAAGCTGTGACAAAACTTCTTTTATTACATTAATAGCATATTAGCCGAGGGAATGAAGCAATTGCAGGTCGAGTAAAGCTATGATTCACTCAAAATGCAAGGAAATAAAAAGTATAATACGAGTAGCTATCACAGCCGCCTCCTGTCCGTGGGGTCGTGGTTCGAACCCTGCCACGTACCAATCTGATTTCGAATTTAGATTCCATATGTACGTTTATCCGACGGTCTTATGGTGAAGGAAAACTTCGTGAGGAAACCTGCACACGCCTGTGGAGAAACTCGCAGGTTGTGTATAAAGTCGACCAACCCGCACTGGGCCCGCGTGGTCGACTAAGGCCCGATCGCCCTAATTCAGGGTAGGCTCGAGCCCCTCGGTGGGGACGCATATGAGCTGATATGATTGTGACATAAAATTTAAATAGATCAACAAATACAGACTTATTCACGTCACTGGCACAAATGAGACAGCGATGAATTTCGCTTTGTCCTTTAATCTTGTCTAAGTTTAAACTTAGTCTAGCGGTTTTAAAATAAAAAAAATCTGTTTTTATTTCAGGCGATAGTCAATTTGGTCCACCAAGTGGAATCCATTGTGAAGCAGCACCAGATCCCCGGAGGTCTGGAGAACCCCTACACCACACTCACCGCTCACGTAAGTGAAGTTTGAAGTATTCTCGACGTTTTAGTAACGGTCAGTGTCAGATGTAACCGAGCCATCTGACCACTGATACCGAATAAAGTTAATCATCGCGTAGGAAAACATTCGAATCAAATTCTTACAACAAAAACAAGAGGAAACTTATTTAAAATTAAAAAATACTTCCTTGTAGAAAGACAATAATATTGTTGTTTTTTTTCCTGTAAATTAACTTCTCGAGTGCCGCGGGGAGTACTGATAGGCCGCATTAGGCCGCACAAACCACCGAAGCGAGCGTTCCTGACCAAAAACCCTGTGTAATAAGGTGCTAATTCATCAATCGAAAGATGTCCACTGCTGGACAAAGGCCTCCCCAAGAACCTGTGCTGCCCGCATCCAGCGGCTTCCCGCAACCTTCACCATTTCGTCGGTCCACCGAGTGGGGCGCCTGTCCACGCTACGTCTTTCGATGCGCGGTCGCCGCCCGGGAACTTTACTGCCCCAACGGCTATCTGTATTACGAACTATGTGCCCCGCCCGGCGCCCACTGCCACTTAAGTTCAGCGAGTCTGTGACCTGTGTTAGTTGTAAAAGTAAACTGCCCAAATACATTCCTTTGCATTATTACTACTTCGAGATCAGTGAAAAACTGCAAGTTTTACCAATAGGAGCTGAACCGCAAATGGTCGGACGTGAGACAGCTGGTGCCGCAGCGCGACGGCACGCTAGCGGCCGAGCTGCGCAAGCAACAGAACAACGAGACCCTCAGGCGCCAGTTCGCGGAAAAAGCCAACGTCGTCGGGCCCTGGATCGAGAGGCAGATGGACGCTGTCACCGCCATCGGTATGGGACTACAGGTGAAGAATCTTTTTCTACATGTTTCATCATCGATAGCTCATTGCAAGTCAACTCTTGGGGACTGTGGTTCATTCTGTTGAATAGATCTCACACCAATTTTGTAACCCTTTCTATACTTAGTTGCCACCTTTGTACCTTCAATCAATTTCCAAGGTCATCTCATCCCAACACAAGAGATAAACTAAACAAATCGTGTTTTCCGTGTCTAGGGCTCGCTGGAAGACCAGCTACACAGACTCAAGGAGTACGAGGCGGGCGTGTACGCGTACAAACCCCACATCGAGGAGCTGGAGCGCATCCACCAAGCCGTGCAAGAGGGCATGATCTTCGAGAACAGGTAAATGGCATACTCATCGAGAACAGATAACCTTTCTTCCAGGAGGGCATCTTCGAGAACAGGTAAACTTCCTTGCAGGAAGGCATAATCTTTGAGAACAGGTAACCTTTCTTCCAACAAGGCATAATCTTCGAGAACAGGTAATCTTTCTTCCAGGAAGGTATAATCATGGAGAACAGGTAATCTTTCTTCCAGGAAGGCATAATCTTTGAGAACAGGTAATCTTTCTTCCAGGAAGGCATAATCTTTGAGAACAGGTAATCTTTCTTCCAGGAAGGCAAAATCTTCGAGAACAGGTAACCTTTCTACCGCGCTCCAAACTCGAAGACGGATGAACCCACAAACTGAATTTTGCTTCTTGTGGAACTGACACTGGCTGTTTTCTACTACATAAATTCGTCCAACTGATTTCTGTTCTACACATGGTGTAAAAAAATTGGTGTAGGGCCCGTTCTTAGCGCGAACGTCACTTACACTTTTCCGATTTTTATTAATTGTTATTTACTATATCACCCCAACTTTCACGCTTGTATGTACTATAAATCACCGTAAAATACGAAAAACTTCAAGAAAACACGTTTTTTGTTTACTGAATTCTTTATTTTTAAATTAAATTCCAAATAATAACACAGACATATTGTGTAATAATTCAGCTGGCAACCCATAACGGTTCAAACTGTACAGCCCTTTAAAATTTGGCAGTGTAAGTTAAGTAATACGGTCCCGTTACCTGGTACGGAACCAACGATACTTAAAGGGTAAATAAGAAACCCTAAAAAAATACTTCATGCAAATCTATCAGCTCATTAACCAACTTTGAATAAATCCAATAACCTTTTTGGAAAGTTTAGTTTCGTCTTCACATTCGCCTCCTTGAAGGCGTCTATCGTTCAAGACCCTGTATTGCCTGCCATGTTAAAAACATCTCAAGTATTCCCACAATCTTGTTCAATGTATTACTAAATTTAAGTCTTTCCTTCTTCTCTCCACAGATATTCACAATACACAATGGAGACTCTCCGTGTGGGATGGGAGCAACTCCTTACGTCCATCAACCGCACCATCAACGAGGTCGAGAACCAGATCCTGACGCGCGACTCCAAGGGCATCACACAGAGCCAACTCGTGGAGTTCCGCTCGTCGTTCAACCACTTCGACAAGAACCGCACCGGTGAGTGCCTGCTTGTATCATTTTTGAGCAGCGATGCGGACTACACATGTTTAAACAAGGTTAATTAGTAGATGCTGTATGTATATGACACCAAGGGCATCACACAAAACCATGGAGCAGCGATGCAGACTACACAGTTTAAAGAGGGTTAATTAGTAGATGCTGACGTATACGGCTCCAAGGGCATCACACAAAACCATAGAGTTTCGCTCGACTTTGACAAAAACCGCACCGGTGAGTGCCTGCTAGGATCATTTTTGAGCAGCGATACAGACTACACATGTTTAAACAGAGTTTATTAGTAGATGCTGACATATACAACTCCAAGGGCATCACACAAAACCATAGAGTTTCGCTCGACTTTGACAAAAACTGCACCGGTGAGTGCCTGCTAGGATCATTTTTGAGCAGCGATGCAGACTACACATGTTTAAACAGGTTTTATTAGTAGATGCTGACGTATACGACTCCAAGGGCGTCACACAAAACCATAGAGTTTCGCTCGAATTCGACAAGAATCGCACCGGTGAGTGCCTGCTAGTACATGTAAACAACAGAAGGCACATTCAACGACGAGGCTGGTATTACAGAGGACTGCAGTATGAGACTAGGGACTGTTTACGAAGGTATTGAAAAGGTTTTTGAAGGATCGGCCACCGGCAAAGAATATTTGTTGCAACCTAATTAAAGCGCTAAGATGCGGTCGTAGCTCAGTGAGATTTGGTTGCGTCGATCACGCAGGTTAACTGACGAGAAGTACGATCATTACCTGGATTGGTTTGCCTGTTAGTAGCATTTTTCTCGACCGGTTCCGTGATTCGCAATATGCAAAACTGTTGCTATCATTCGAAGGTAATCTTTAAACCGTCTCAAAAGCTTTAAAGGCGGTTTGAGAACTTTGCCAGTGGGGTTCCCCATCAGCCCTACAACCTCCAACAACCCGGACTTGGTTGGTTTTGAGACGAGACCTGTGCCTCAGCAGTCGGTATTTTGGTTCAATTTCAAAAAAATTCAAAATTCAAAACAATTTATTTCAAATAGGTGTTTACACAACACACACTTTTAAATAGTCAAAACAAAACAAAAATACAATAAAAATAAAATTACAAATAATGTCATGATTCAGATTACAGTCTCAGGTAATGGTATTTGTTATAGAATCAACATATATATCTTTGTCATTTACATAATCTATTATTTTATAATATCCTCTAGAGCACAAAACTTTTTTGACATGAGTCTTGAATTTATTCTCTGATTTGTTTTTTTTTCAACATATCAAATTAAATACCACGCAACAACGCTTGAATATTTTAAACGTTTTAGGAAAACAGTAATTTTCTTGTGCAGGTCGGTTGGCGCCTGAGGAGCTGAAGTCATGTCTGGTGTCCCTCGGATACAGCATCGGCAAAGACAGGCAGGGAGAACTCGACTTCCAGCGCATATTGGCCGTAGTCGACCCCAACAACACAGGTAAAGTTATATGGAAGTTGGAAAATTATTTATTTTTTATAAATAAATAAATATTCTGGGACAAATCACACATGGTCATCTGGCCCAAAGTAGGATTCCCTGTGTTATGGGAACCAGAGACTGATATACATACTTTTAAATACATACATATATAGATATTTAACACCCAGACACAGGGCAAACAAATCTGCTCATCACACAAATGTTTGCCCTGGGTGGGATCGAACCCACAACCCCTTGGATCAGTAGTCATGAGCACAAACCATTTTATATTTAGTATTTTTTGTTTTGTGAGTTCCAAACAAATAATGGGGTGATATTTTGCCGACCTTTTGTTTCCATACAAACTTAGGTCCGTTTTAACTCAAAATCGACTTGCCGGATCGATTTTCAACTTTACAAATATATTGAGAAGACACATTTTTCGATCTTGTAATTACAAATTTGTTTTCGATCAAAATAAGAGTGAGTTTAAATTTTTAGTAGGTACAAATTAATTCATGCCTTTATTTAGGTTCTGTTTTTTCTGATAGTGTCTTTTTAATATATTTGCAAAGTTTGGATTAAATCCGGCATTTTAGTTTTGTATTCAAAATGAACTAGGTATTTTTATGGAAACTCAGGCGGCCCTTTATCAATAAGCGGAAAATATCCATTATCACCCAATCATGCAGATTGCATATATCTCCGCTCTGGTTTAATGACCTTCGCCACGCCTAAGATTTCCTCACGCGATATAATTTCTTGCATTGATAGAATCTTCAAACGAATTTTGTGATACAAATAAATAATGTAAACAAAAATCCACTCCAACTAATTTTCGCTATTCAGAGCCAACATTTAATTTGGCAAATCACCAATACAATCTAAATCGATTAAGACCCCAGTCGTCTGTCAACATTGTCCCTATCAACATCGTTTTCCCTGCAATTTTTTTCCTGATTTCTCACTTCACATAATATCTAAGCCACATACAAAACTTATTTTTTGTCTAGAACACACAAACACATACATAATATTCCTCTCTCACCCTGATCTCTTAGTGTTTTTGTTTTTATTTTTCAGGCTACGTATCGTTCGACGCATTCCTGGACTTCATGACCAGGGAATCCACGGACACAGACACCGCTGAACAGGTCATCGACAGCTTTAGGATCTTAGCTGGTGACAAGGTACGCAAACTGTTCTTATTTAAAAAAAACTGATTAGTGTGGCAAATAAGATATCGAGTTTAAATATTTTAGAAGCCCTAATTTAGAATCCCCTCCCACGATAAAAAAAATAGAAAAGAATATCAAGTGAATACCAATTAAGCTAATTCTATCGTAGGAATAGTTATATCATAGAAATTCAAAAATCTCAAGTCATTAGTATTAACTATTTACTCTCAAAAGGAAGATTTACTTAGTACACTAAACGTAATCAATTTTATTCAAAAAAATATATAAACCCGTCTTCATACATTGTATCTTTTGTCACTCACGAGATCAAGATGAATCGACACCCCACATTTGAAGTCCATCAAGCAATGTAGCCAAAGAAACAAATATTCATACATGCATACACTAGGAAAGCATTACTCTCTTTCTTGGGCAATTATGTTAAAATACCCACAACCCAAGTATCTCCCGGTTTCCAATTCGATATCTTATCACTTAGCCAAGTGTAGGTTTTTATTATGGCTATTATTAATTTATCAGCCTAGGCTGTGTCCACCTATTTTCATTACTGAAGATAGCAATTCTTAAATCGTTTTTTTATTATTGAAAATAATCATTTTTTTGAAGTTTACTTCTTAAGGCCTAATGGTACTTAAAAATCTGTCTTTGTCTTTTTCTTTACGTGTAAAGAGGGAAGAAAATAACCACACTTTTGCACTTTTTCGATGTCTTCGTTTTTATTTTCATCATATTTATCTAAAATAAAAATCCAATCGATGTTTTCCCTTCAGTCACCTATGAACTTTATTTTAGTAAACAAATCATATTATCAATTACTTATTTTAAGAATAAAACCGAAAATAGACGATAAAATGGCTCAAAAGAGGTACCTTTGCGAAATTATTCTATCGAGCCAACTTTATTATTAAATCGTTTTTCCATTCGATATAGTCCCTCGTAACTATTCTCAATAATACCAATATGTTTTCCTAGATTTAAAATTTACTGTAAAAACTACTTCAAAAATGAAACCTGTTTAAGTGGATTTTTAGGTACCATACTAAGGCCTGGCATGGAAATTTTATGAGGAGAAAAATCAAGTGTAACACTCGAAAGTGTGGCGTTACGCTCGAAAAGAGAAAAAGAGACAAGAACGATTTACCGTGCGAAAGAATGATATGGAATACATTACACAGCGTACCTTGTATATGCCTGCGTAACGAAAAACTGCGTATATTCGGTCTATATAATAATTATAAATCTCAGTGTCCGTTTGCCATCTGGCATAGGCCGCCTCCAACTCTTTCCATTCATTGCGATCTTGAGTTTTCCTTGCCCAAGTTCTTCCCGCTATTTTTGGGAAAAACAAAAAAACTTTTAGGTACAGTCAAGGAATTTAATTTCCAACCCACCTAAGGCTCAACATCGTATAGCGAACTGTCAACATAAAAACTATTTTCGATTGACACTGACACATAGAAAAGCAATTGATGACTTTTCGCAAAGAGGTTATCTGTAAATTAAAGTGACAAATAATACGTACTGACATTTCAATACTATTACTGATAAATAATTTTCGACCTTCATGCATTGCGAATGTCTAACGACATTTCAACGAAATGGGTAGGGACACATAGAAAAGCAATTGATGACTTTTCGTAGAGGTTATCTGTAAATTAAAGTGACAAATAATACGTACTGACATTTTAATACTATTACTGATAAATAATTTTCGACCTTCATGCATTGCGAATGTCTAACGACATTTCAACGAAATGGGTAGGGAATTAAATTCCTTGACTGTACAAGCTTAAATTGGAAAAGAATCTTAATTATTTCGTATTCTTCTCAGCAAACCAAATATCATGGGGGTTCATAAAAAATAACTGATTCTCTTTCTTTGGAAGTCTACCATATTGGATTGAGAATGACGTCACTTAACTCACTATGCATTGTTCTCCAAACTTAACGGGTATGCAAAATTTCAGCACAATCTGAAACCGGGAAGTGCTTCTAAGTTAGCTTCCAAGATATAGCTTCCTATTTGTCATCAAATACCATAGTCAAGTCCGAATGCTATAATAATAATAAAAAAATGTGTGTTAGCTCCGACGCACGACTGGATTTTACTCCTTACTAACGCATAACGCCTGATTCGTTTTTCGTTACGCAGGCATATACAAGATACGCTGTGTAATGTATTCCATATCATTCTTTCGCACGGTAAATCGTTCTTAGCTTACGGTGAAGAAAAACATCGTGAGGAAACCTGCACACGCCTGCGGAGAAAGTCGCAGGTTGTGTGTGAAGTCGACCAATCCGCACTGGGCCCGCGTGGTCGACTAAGGCCTGATCGCCGTAATTCAGGGTAGGCTCGAGCTCCTTGGTGGGGACGTATATGAGCTGATGTCATAAAAAAAAGTATTAAAGCAGTTATTGTCCTGGTTACAAAGCTTCTTAACATGTGAACGAACTGTTCCTTCCAGCCTTACATCACGGCGGAGGAGCTTCGCCGCGAACTGCCGCCGGACCAGGCGGAGTACTGCGTGGCGCGCATGCCGCCATACCGCGGGCCCAACGCGCCGCCGCACGCACTCGACTACATGGCCTTCTCCACCGCGCTATACGGCGAGACCGACCTTTAGGTAACACTACAGACCGACCTTCAGGCCACAGACTAACAGCAAACACCACAGTGTAATGGTACAATAGCTGGATATCTCGGGAAATTGAGCCTCCAAGAAATTAAGCCCAAATGCATCAGGCAAAGAATATAACTAGTCTTTCCCTTTAACACAAAAAAATTACAAATATTATTGACCTGGTTCCATATTTTTTTTACAATATCATCATCATCATCAAATTAGCCAAAACGACGTCTGCTGGAAAAATATCTCCCCAAAAAAATCCGCAACGACCGATTCTGTACTGCCTATATCCAGCAGCTTTCTGTGACCTTCACCAGGTGGTCAGTCCACAAAGTGGGATGGCTGCCTACGCTATTCTGGTCGCCATTTTTACGATAATTATATCCAAATATACACTTTAACAAATAATAAAAAAGCGTCGGTGGCTCAACCGGTAACGACTCGGTCCATTTAACCAGAGGTACCGGGTTCAAATCTGGACGGCCAATGTACCAATGACTTTTTCAAAAACTTACGTACATACTTACCGATTGCTTTAACGGTGAAGGAAAACATCGTGAGGAAACCTGCACACGCCTGCGAAGAAACTCGAAGGTTGTGTGTGAAGTCGACCAACCCGCACTGGGCCCGCGTGGTCGACTAAGGCCTAATCGCCCTAATTCAGGGTAGGCTCGAGCCCCTCGGTGGGGACGTATATGAGCTGTAATGATGATACACTACATCTCACGTGTCAAACAAAGATAGCTATGTCATATGCCAATGATTGACCATACGTAGAAAGTCGAAAATATTAACCCATATTCATAAATCTGTACTGGTTTGGAAAAGTGATGAGTATTTTCTTCTCATAAGTACAATTACATTGTTGGTATAAATGTAATATACAATTCCATCATTCCATCCAAATACTGGATGGATAAGATAGATAAAAAAAACCAGCCAATAACAACTCTTGCTTGTGCATTGAGGGTTCCTTGCCACCACAAGGACAAAAAAATTAGTCTGATTGGAGGACAAACGTAACTTATTTGAAAAAATTATCTCACATAAATCGATATGTCATGGTCAATTTTGTAATAGCAATAATTTCAACCTGACACCTTCACGTATTCCCAAAAAAAGGGTCTCGACAGATAGAAAGACAACGAAGTGATCCTATAAGATATCCTTTTGAGGTATAGAACCCTAAAAATCATAGGGATACCCGGTAAGAATAGATAGAACAGGTAGAAACAGTTAAAAAAAAATTCGAGCGAGATCTACAGTACTCGCATATGATGTGTAACATGTGACAAAATACTTTATAAAAGGACGGCAAAGATACGGCAGACTAGGCTGTATGGTCATAGATACCTTTGCCTTTTCCGCGCTTTTAAAGCCTGAAAAAAGGATGGCAAAGATAAGGCAGACTAGGCTGTATGGTCATAGATACCTTTGCCTTTTCCGCGCTTTTAAAGCCTGAAAAAACGCGACTGTTTCACATTTCCGTCCCATTCCACGAAATCACTCCCACAAATTGCAGGAAAGCGAGAGCAAAGATGTTACACATCAACAAATCTAATATACCGAATGGCAACCATTATAACACATTTTCATGCATTGAAAACTTGTGAGTTGGCGCTTACCCAAACAATCACCTTGGAAAACTGCCCAAGACTATTACACAACTCATAAAAATTATGATGTGCAGATGCTAAATGCTATTTTCCACAGACCCAGGTCCCGCAGTTGGCCATCAAAATGACGTCATCTCTCTCAAGGAAGAAAAGGAGCATCACGGAGATGCGCCGATCGCGTCACACTGAACAGGACACCGCACGGCGACGCGACACACAGAAATTATTTCCTTTACATCAACCCCTCCTCCATCGCCCTATCAACCGGTCGATGTAACGCAAACAATTTTTGTGACAAAACTATTTAGTCTGTAAATCAGTTCTACATAAAACATGTGCAATGATCAAACCAAAAACTCCATTAACTTTCACGCCGCCAATAAACCTTCTCCCTATTGTAACTGTAACACTTTGGCTCAAATCAGAGAATGTCTATGTACATCTACATATTTATACATTTAGTATTAGGTATTTTTAACTTTTATATGAAATTCTCAGGAAAGTCACAAAACATTTATTTGTAAGATAAAGAATGGTGCTAATATTAGGCTTGACTAATGTGTGACACCAATGTAAGACTCATTCACAATGTGAGAATGTTTTTTTTGTTAAATCTTTTTTTATTTGTAAGCAAACACTATTTATACAAGATTATTTTAATTACTGCCATCAGTAATTATAGTACTTTAATGGTAGGTATGTAACTGTTTTAAGTTTTCTAAATTTATAGATGTTGCAGGGAAGTGTCACACAAGATTATTTATATTCATAGATTGCCATAGCTTGCCTGCATCTATTTATTTGTCATTTGAATATCATTTTTTATATGAATCTATATCGTTTGTGAGAGTATTTTTTGGATGAGTACTCAAATTAAATGATCTGCCATATTTTGTTTTATAATGACTGTGTTGTTAATCCAACCAATCATGTTGAGACAGAGGTATGTAGGGTAAGAATGAATTATGTGCCCAAAAAGTATACTAACTCGAATGTACAGCTAATTTAATAAAAAGCTCTAAAACATTGAATGTTTTTCTTTTAAAATTCTTTATTAGCAACTAATTTAGCCAAAATTACACCATGAAACACCTTATGTACTTATGTACATAACATAGAAATTATGTAAAGCACCCTAAGATATATTACAGAAATATTGTATCATCATCATATCAGCCGAAGCCGAAAGACGTCCACTGTTTCAAAAGCCTCTCCAAGGATTTCCACAATGACCAGTCCTGCGTTGTTAGTATCCAGCTGCTTCCCACAACCTTCACCATTTCATAGCTCCACTGAGTGAGGCTTGCCAATATCGCCTCTACTATTCCAGCATGTGAAACAAACAAACGGACACAAAAAGCATGTTGGGGGTAATTTCACAGGGCAAGTGCAGTTCGGCCGTGCTCAGTTTTCTGAAGATTTCTCAGTACAAAACCTGTCAAAACTAATTAATGATCTAGTGAAATTTCCTTTCTATCCATATAAATAACACAGGATTCCATTGTTTTGATTTTTTTTTCAAGCAAGTGTGTCAGGTTAAATGTTTGTATGACAATTGTGTCAGGTTTAAATGTTTGTATGAAACCTGACACGGAATGAGTTTAGAAACCCTGACCCTGAAAAATGTTCTATGAATGACTCAAATAAATGATACATATTAATGGCTCAGTCCCTCCACAGTATTGCAGTATAATAGAACAGTTATAGGTGTACTTATTACGTCATATATTACACCATACTTTTTTGCTTATATTCGCCATCTGATTTGTCTTGAGCGAGACAATAATAACAAGACATAGGCTTGAGCGAGGTAAAATAATTGTGCTAATGCAGACGTCCGCGCACTAAGGGTTAACTTCATATTTGACATCACTTTTAATGTCATATTTGACATCACTTTTATCCCCTCCTGGCGGAACAACGACGACAATGCTTAATTTTGTCGTTGTTTCCGTAAAGTGAGGACTTATTTTGTGTGCAACAATGACGAGAATATAAATGTGACATTTGTTTTATCTGCACTTGGCGGAACAGCGACGACAATGCTTAGTTTCGTCGTTGTTTCCATAAAGTTATTTTGTGTGCAGCAATGACCAAAAGATAAATGTGACATTTTTTTTATCTCCACTCGGCGGAACAGCGACAAAAAAGCGTAGTTACGTTGATATTTCCCCAGATATTATATTTATTTTGCGGGAAAACTACGATAATGTAAATAAATTATGGAATTTACAACTTCTTAATTTTTTTTCTCCATTTTTTTTGGGAAATTTATTTTTGAGGTCGGTACCAGCACACAGCTACTTTCGTATCAAATGTTTTAGATTCGATGGCATTGCTGACACCGACCTCAGAAAAAAATTTTAGGCCCCTAATTTCATTCGTACCTACCTTTGATTTCGTTATTGTTGGTTAATGTCGTGTATCTAAGTAAATAATATTATTTCATACTTTTGAGTGAATTTCATTTTGAAGTCGGTTTTTAAGTTTTTTAAACTTTTATTTTTATTTTATTTATTTTTAATGATAACTCTATCTATCTAACAACGTTATACTTAATCACCCACTCGCCAATAAGAACCATTAAATCATAAAGCATGTGTTTCATTAAAACATTCAGATTCCTGTAGCTTCCATCATCATCTTAACAGAATGAAAGTTAAGGAGTTAAATCTTCCATCATCAGCTCATCTGAATAATCTGTAAGAATACAACTATCGTTCTATAATACTTACCGTATCTACGCAAAATATTTGAAGAATTATCCTCAATCTCCTAACCGTTAAGGAGTTGTACCTTCCTTCATCAGCTCATCAACATGAGATGATGACTAATAGACGCCAAAACTTGAATAGTTTTAGGAAATACATCAACACGTAATATGTGCCTATAAAATTTGTGGGTTGTTCTCGATTTCCCTGAGATCCAATCCCCAGATCCTGACTTAGTGATGGTTTCGAATAAAAAAATAATTTTGAAAATCGGTTCACAATCAGCGGAGATATCGCGTAACAAACATAAAAAAAAACATACAGTCGAATTGAGAACCTCCTCCTTTTTGAAGTCGGTTGATAATGTATGTAAGTGAAACTCTTGAAAATTGCTTCTAATCGAGAAGTTGAGATTGTTTAAGCTTAAGTGAAATTAATCTTAGTAATACGATTGCAAGTTGATTAAGTGAAAGTGACGGCAAATTTTATATAAGTTTTATACGAGGTACCAAAAAATATTAACAATGACAGATGATTAAAAATAATGGTTAGCTTTTGTCAACTAAATACTTAATTTAGTCATAATTTATGAGTAACTTAAGAATTTTAGTTGTAATTGAATCTGTTTTTTAGTTGACAGAATTGAATTATACTTATATTTATAATGAGTAAAGATTTAGTATTAGGCTTAAAAATTAGTCCCTATTGAGAAGTTGTTATTTATACGACTGATAGTTGAATAAATTCAAGCGACTGCGTTTTTCAAAATGTGATTTTCTGGTTAACTAAGTATTGTAGAAGTTACCAAATGAATAATTAAAAATGATTAAAAAAACTGTTTGCTTCTGTAACCTTATATTGCGTTTTGTATGAAAGCATTACATATAATTAAAAGAATCCTGGTGGAACAATGACGAAATTGGGGGTGTTGCTCTAGTTTTGTTTTAATAAAATAGATATTTATATAGATAAACAGTTGACATAGACTACTCATAAAACTACAATACTTATGTCATGTTTTAAGTCTAAAATCATACAATAGTGATATATTTAAAGGTCATTAACTGGATGATGAAAGTTGAAAAATTTTTTAAATCGCTCTCCTGTAAAGTTACAAAAAGTGCATTTTCGTCATTGTAGTACCAAATGAGCGATATATTACACCATACTTTTTTGCTTATATTCGCCATCTGATTTGTCTTGAGCGAGACAATAATAACAAGACATAGGCTTGAGCGAGGTAAAATAATTGTGCTAATGCAGACGTCCGCGCACTAAGGGTTAACTTCCCCAAAAGCCATCAATTCTATAAGCTATATGCTTGCACACTGTCACTAGTTCAGCTCAAAGGTATGTTGATTAGTTTGGTTCAGCTATGGATCACATTTGGTCATTTAGGGAAACCTTTGGGAGACCTTTCAGCCTTCTTATGTATTTTTATTAAAATAAAAACAAAACTGGTCATCAAATAAAATTATCTATTATATCAGTCACAACAGCTTAAATAATTTTCAATAAATAAATTCAGTATTTAATAGTCTTTTATCCTTGTATTTCAAAAAACTATTGCTAGGTCTAATTATATTATCTATGGAAGACTAGTTTATTACTTATCTTTTTCTTGAGATTTATCTTCTTTAGGTTTGTTCGACTCCGCAGCAGTGAGCAGTGCACTCTTTATGCCAACTTTCTTCAACTCCTCAACTAGTTCACCAGATTGGTGCATTTGGAGGACAATGTCGCAGCCACCCACAAACTCCCCGTTAATGAAAACTTGAGGGATAGTAGGCCAGTTGGAATAATCTTTGATTCCTGAAACAAATGTAACCAAAGTTTTAATTCTAGTAAAACACATAGAGAATTGGTTCATTACCTGATCAAATGACAATAAAGGTACAGGTCTGCACTAGGTGTAGGGCTCCTATCCATCCGAGTTTTCCCAGATTTATCCTAGTTTGTAGGGGGTCTAGGGTGCATCTGGGCGGGGTTCTTAAATGATGTATTTGGGTTAGGAGAAATCCATTTAATTGAATGATTTGCAATAAATTAAAGCACATCATGGTTAAAAATTCAGTGTGGTAAATAGACCCCTGCTAACCGAACCACTCTGCGTGCCTTGCCTCCAACAACCATGCAGCCGTGCCACATTAAAGGACTTAGAAGGTCATAAGCATTATAAATTTACTTAGTCTACCTAGATTCTAGACAATATATAATTTGTTTTTAAATTTTTTTTGTGTGAAAAAGAAGAGCATGCCTAATTATTATTGTTATCAGAATACCTCTCAAATAGAGAAAAGTGTATAATTGATTAATTAAGTAAGCATTTCATTTGTGTGGGTGTCCCTCATCCTGTAATACTCACCTATGAATTTAAGTATTGTCAGAATACAATATAATTACAATATTGAAACGATTAAGTAAAATAACTAGCATCATATAGCCCTTAAACCTATACTAGCGCTGTGATTGTGTGCACGACTGTATACTGCTGCCAAATGTATGTAAAAAATGACAATGTATTTTTGATTGTTTTCTACACCATTAACCAGGTTTAAACTATCAATGAAGTCGACTATTTTACGTCAAATTTTTGAGATATAAAGCAGATAAAAAGCTACGGGCATTTATGAGAAATGGGAGATGAGTATTACAGGCTGAACCTCATTCCATAATACTCATCAGGCCATGTTAATATCTATTGGTTCCCTTGATGCCTGTTTATGAGATTTGTTATGTGGCATCAACTAATTATTGTCAATTTTTTGAAGTATAAACCAAGGTCTTAGCTTTCACCGTTTACTAGTAATGAGGTGAGTATTATGGGATGAGGTTATGCCTGTAATACTCATCAACATGTGTCTGTAACTTTGAAAATAAGAAGCGACGATTCTTTTTGATTGTGCGACTAATTTTGACTATTTTTGTCCATTTTTTGCAATAGTCAGAATACTTCAATTCATAGGTACTACAGGATGAGGGACACTGTGTGGTTGAGTTTTTATTGATTTTCTATAAATAAAAAAATTATAAAATAATAATGTTTTCATTTTATTGTAATTTATTAGTGCAAACCGGTAAAAAAAAATATTTTCCCCAAATGTTTGGGGTTTTTGAAATTTATGTCCGGGGTCCTAAATTTAGGTGATGGCAGGCCTAGCTAGGTGTATTTTCTATTTTATTTATTTACAATTGGTAAGCCCTTGGCATCATCTCACCTGATGGTATGCAACAACAAAATAGTTTTTGTTATGAATTTTCTTGTAGGAACGCTTAGTTCCACTGCCGCATAGTGTGTTATCATCAGCTGAAAGACTTCCAATGCTGGACAAAGGATATCCACAATGACTGGTCCCGACCTTCGGGTCGAACCAACCAAAAAAAAAATACTGAATACACTAAGCTTCAGGAGGATACAAACATCTTGCTTGGCACCTTCAATTATTTTTATTTTCAAGACATCTGTCAAAAAACTAACCTTGTCTGATATTCTCATCTTTCAGAACATCGTGACTTTCGTACGGTACGGCATGCATCCTCATGATTTGAACGACAGCGTTGCTGAAGCCGCATCGTGGAGCGTCTGGTACACCCTTCATGAAAACCACAACTTTTCCTTTCTTCACGAGTTTGTCTATTTTATCTTGGGTTACTTGGTCCGCAAACGCTCGAGAAGAAACCCTAAGCGTGTTGTTGTACAGCGAAAATATATTACGTCTAAGCAAACTATTCATAGCTGCAAATAATAACTTATTTATCTCTTTTTTAATGTTATTTTTTAGTAATAAACCTTGGAATTTTTGTCACGGTTTTCTATTGTTCAGAATTTTCTTTGAAATGAATGACTGGCAGTGTGGCAGTCAGTGTCACTGTAAGTCCAGTCATTCAATATATCAGGGGTCCATATAATAGCCGACACAATAATACACGATCTAATAATATTCAAAAATGACCTTTTGCAACCATAGTCAACAATGCACAAATTTTCTCATTATGATGATGACATGGTGCTTGTTTTTAATGGACCATCATGGACATCAGTCTTTAATTCTGCTGAGATGGGCCACTTAGAGGTAGCTAAACACTAACTAGATTTTAAAAACTTTAAGTCAACTATGAAGACGCTAGAAGAAAAACGACAAGTTAAGTGGCTTATCGTTTTAAAATATGGCCGACCAACGGACCGTCACTGGTTCGAAACCGCAAATCATCTATCAACATCCGTGACGCCGACAGCAGCCCAGAGCACCGGAGCTGGAGCCAGCGCAAGAGACCAGCGAGCCGTAGCCAGAAACCGCCAACACAGGCAAGCATTTACAATAAAGTATCTACTCCACCTATGAAATATTCCGCAGCAACAACGAGCTTTTTTTTTTATTTATTTACAATTGGTAAGCCCTTGACAACATCTCACCTGGTGGTAAGTGACGATGTTGCCGAAGATGGAAGCGGGCTTACCAAGATTCCCCAACGCAATGGGGAACTGGCTATCTTATCTTCATGCCGGAACACACCAATGATATCAACATTGATATTTGGCAGCAAGACTTACATATGATGGTGGTAGCTAGCCAGGCAGGCTTAGAAAATGCCCTACCACCAACCAAACCTTGTCTTACAATTGACCCCGCCGGGAATCAAACCCGCGACCTTCTGTGTAAAGCCAGTGAACTTTGCCTCTGAGCTACGAAGGTGGTTAAAAGAGCTCTGCAGAAGCACACAAAAAGAGCAGCAAAGGAAGCCTTACCAGAACATTAGAGCAAACTATTTTTCCCATGAGTCTAATCCGTCGAACAGCTAGAAACAACAAACAAGGGTATATCGCAGCTCATCGCTAACCATCAACACCGCATCTCTCCATGACTCACAAACACAGTGGCATACTGTGCGGCACGGTCGCCGACAGAAACAGTGATCTAGAAGAGTTATAAAAGATACTGGCTACTAGCAGTCAAACGAGTCAAAAAGATTCACATATCTTTTCTCACACCAGAAATAACGGCCGAATCACTTATAGCTTACATAGCGAGAAAGAATACTTCATGTAACTATCAAACACAGAAGTAAAAGCTAAAACATAAATATATTATATATAATTCCGTCAAAGACTTATGACTTTTTCATGCGCGCGGACAGCTGGCCGCCACGCATAGAAGTCAGTGTGTGGCGGCGCCAGACGGGTGGGAGCCCTGTCTTTATACCACCACAGCAGCCGAAAGTCTCGTGCGCCGTTCACTCCGCCATTACTCCGTCGATGGCCTGGGAGCACGTACTTTCACCACCGGTGATCAGTCAAACAGCCCCCACCACAGCGGCAGAGCGAACTCAACGTGCATTAATTAAGGTCATATATTTCAAGCCTATTAGATTTCCAACTGAGAAACTGTACTTGATCACGAATATTCTCACAGTAAGAAAAATATACATCCTAAGAACATACTTAATAAAAACACAAATCTCTTCCTTTTGATCCCAGTATTCAACAAAAGAGAAATAAAATGGTAGTATCTGTAAAGGGAAAATCTTTGCATAGAACTGTATTTGCCTCACACCAATTTATTATACGCTCATCTTTCCTGTACAAGAATATTAACAAAGTGCTTTTTATTTAACCAATAAACTTTCTTGTATCCATCAGCTATACTGAACGACTTCTTTAGGTAGTATCTTAAAAAAAAGTTAAAAAAACTGAAAACCGTCTTCAAAACGAAAATACTCAAAAGTACCTATGAAATAATACTTTTATACATATAAATAAATATAAAAAAAGCCTTTATTTGACCATACTTCATTTCATCTTATCTACTATTATTAATATTATTATAACGCTTATTAGTTGCTATATGTACTATTTTACTTTACTATTACTAAATTAGATTAAGTAGGGTCCCCAAATTGGGTAAAGGCCTCCTCCAATGATGCCCACTTCTCCCTATCCTGTGCTATTTCCCACCACTTTGGGCCAGCGACTTTTTTTATTTCATCCTCCCATCGGGTAGATGGTCTTCCTCTCTTTCTTTTTCCTTGAGGTCCTTTCCATATGGTGGTATTGTAGGTCCATCTTTTGTCTCTAAGCCGCGCTATGTGGCCGGCCCATTTCCACTTTAACTTTTGTGCGTAGTTCAAGGCATTATCTGAGCCCTTCGATTGGTGGATTGAAACAATTGTTAAGTGTATGTGAAAATTATGCTGCACAACAAGGCCTTAGGTATAACGAAAGTGAGCTACTGATTTCTAAGGCAGGCAACAAGTGTCCATATCATGTTCCCCCTGTGTTACTAAATGGAACACCTTTAAAAAGAGTTTCTGCTTTCAAATATCTGGGCCACTTGGTTAACGAATGTTTGAATGATGATGCTGATATAGATCGAGAGCGTAGGGCCCTTTCGACCAGAGCTAATATGATAGCACACAGGTTCCGTAGATGTACAGCTCAGGTAAAGATAACATTGTTTAGAGCCTACTGTACATCTCTATATACTTGTAGCCTGTGGGCTGTGTATTCGCGAAGGACGATCGGCGCCCTGCGCGTCCAATATAATAATGCGTTCAGGGCGCTGTTTGGGCTACCGCGCTGGTGCAGTGCGTCGGGGATGTTTGCGGACGTGCAGGTAGACGGCTTCCAAGCCGTGATTCGCAAACGGTGCGCTGCGGCGCTCGGCAGGCTGCGTTGCAGCACCAATAGCATCTTGGCTGTCTTGGAAACCAGGCTGGATTGTGAGGGGCTGGCTTGGGATGCACTGCGGTTGCTAACTACACTCGCTGAGTGGATCCTTGCCCAGTAGCTTAAATATATTTAATTTACCTACCTAAACTAACAATAGATATTAAGTTTTGTGTTACTAATCAAATATGGACTCTTTCTGAAATAAAAGAATTTTTATTTTTTTTATTTTTTTATTAGTGGCTTTTGTTTTTTCTCTTATCTTTATGTGTCTAATCTTATCTTGTTTTTTTTTTTATTTTAAGCATGCTTCTCTCCATTCCGCGCTGGCAGGACGTTATTTTGTGCTTAACTTTTGCCGTAAATTTCCAAGTTTGACACCCATATGTCACGCATGGTAAGAGAATAGAGTTCATTGTCCTAGTTTTCAGGTTTATTGGCATGTTACTTTTGAAAATTTCTTTTAGACTCCAGACTTTATTCCATGTTCGCTGTACTCTTCTTTCAATTTCTAGTTCGTTGTTTTCTTTTCCAAAGCTGATGGTTTTTCCTAGATAAATATATTTGTCTGTGTGTTGTAGTGGATATTTTATACATATAAATATACGAAATTAACCAATAATAATGAAATTAAAGGTGTATTACGAATCAAATAAGGGGACTACATTTTTTTCAAGGTCGTTACCACCACACAGCTACTTACCTATCAAATGTAAATCTAAAATTCGATCGCTTTGCTGGCACCGACCTCAGAAAAATTGTAGTCACATTATTTGATTAGTTACCTACCTTTGTTTTAATTATATTGGTTAATTTCTTGTAGAAATATGTATACAAATATTATTTCATACTTTTGAGATTTTTTTGGAAGTCGGTTTTTAGTTTTTAAACTTTTTTTGTGATAATGTTATCTATCTAATAACGTTAAACCCAATGATCTACTCACTAATATGAATCTTCAAATCATAATGCATGTGTTTCATTAACTGATACAGAGTCCTGTGGCTTCCATAATCATCTCAGCAGCATGCAAGTTAAGGAGTTACACCTTCCATCATCAGCTCATCAAGAATACAACTATCGGTCTATATGTATACCTACTTAATCTACGTATAATATTTAAAGAATTATATTATCTAACCACTAACCGTTATGGAGTTGTACCTTCCATCATCAGCTCTGCAACATGGAATGATGACTACGAGATGCCAATACTTGAATACCTTTAGAAAATACATATAAAAATTAACAAACGCACTAGTCGCCAATATGAATTTTGAAGATTCCCTTCGATTTCTCTGAGATAACATCATCATATCCTGGTTTCCTTATCATGGTATCACCCTTGGGATATCTCCTTTCTAACAAAAAAGAATTGCTACAAAGATATGCTTACAAACACACACACACACACAGACAACACACACGCACCCGCATACACACACACACACGCGAGCGCGCGCGTGGAGAAAATCACTACAGAAGACAGTCATACTGTTTTTAAATTTACTTTAATAGGTATTTCCTTAATTTAATTTCTTTAATTTTTAATGTAAGTATCTTAATGTTTTGTTTTTACCTTCAACATAACATACCATACTTTAAGTGATGGAGGAGCGAGATCCCTAACACAGGTACTTCCGTACTTAAAAGGAGGTCTTTATATATATTTTTTAAAATTATAGTACTCGGACAATAATAAATAATTCATGTACTAGGCTTGAAGTAACACTATGAGTCTCATCAGCCGCTGAGTATTGTTGGTCATTATCTAGAGTGCGTTTCATCAAATAGTTTGTAGGAACGGTGTGGTCCTTCTCTCCGAGAGCAAAGGGAGATATCTCCGCCAGGTGAGGAGTAATGCATGGGGTCTGGCCATGGACGAACCGTTGATGGTCGTATATACTTTGTGCCGAAGAAATTTAATAGCGCGTTGTAATGTTTGTATTTACTCTCGGTGCTTGCGTTAAGGTTCAATTTAGTTGTACATAGTTTTCCTACGATGCCAGTGTCACATCTATCGAGGTGCGGATATAAACTTCATATTAGACCTGTGTTGATCGCGATTGATCGAATCGTTTTGATTCAATCGCAACCTGTACACGATTCATGGAATCACGGATCTTTGAAAGATTCGATCATTTGACCTGATCACTAAGCCAATCAAATTGCAATTTATTTTCATATTGTTACCGTAACTAATTGCTTGCTAATAAATGATCGAGTTTTCGTCGGTTCTTTGTCAATTGAAAGGACCACTCGTGCGTCTGTCTCTCTGTCCGTCCGTCTGTCACAGCCAATTTTCTCCGAATCTACTAGACCAAATCAGATGAAATTTGGCAGGATGGTGTAATCCTATGACCCAAACACAGATGTGCAAAGTAAATATTTTTTTTTAATAAGGGTCATTTTCGGGGGAAAAATTGGGATTTAAAAAAAAGTTTTGCAAACCTTACTGTGTCATAAATCAAATGAAAGGGCTTGTTATGAGGATCTCAAGTATATTTTTGTTAGTATTGTAAAATAAATATTTTTGATTTTATTCATGAAAGAAGACGAAAATTGACCATTCTCCCCTCTGATCTCCGAAACAACTGAGCCCAAAATTGTGAAAAAAATACGAAATATAGTTCCTTGCTTGCAGATTACAGGAAAACCTATAGGAATTCAATCAATTAAAAATAAAGTGGTATACTCAATATAATACGTTCACTTACGGAAAACAGATCACTAAAACACCACTAGATAGCATTAGTAGTATTTTTCGGTTGCTCGCGTTTGTGTTTTTTGTTTGCCATGTGAATAGGTATCATTTTCATAGTTGTCTGGAGAGGTGTGGTGGTACGGAACCCTCATACCGCGAGTCCAACTCGCAGTTGGCCGATTTTTGTATGGCAGCTACTTTTTCGAAAATTTTGTAAGCTTAACTAGTACTAGGTAGTGCTAAATAGTATATTAACGAAAACTACTACTTTTAAAGTTTCATTAGAATAGTTTTATTCAAATAGAGTGGAAAGGAACCCTCATACCGCGAGTCCAACGAGTATAGCTTGAACATAAGTTGTATAGCAATAACCTGCTCAGCATAGCATTCGTCATTCTTTCGGTCGCACAAATGAACTGTGACCCAATTATCGATAAGATAATATATCGATTATTTTTAACCCGATCACTATACAAGTGAAGTGGGTCATGATAGACCCGGGTTACGAAAAATGATCGATTGACGCAGGTCTACTTCATATAGCTCGACAGATGTTTCGTCTAAAGCTGTTAGTGGCGGGTTACTACAGTTACAGTTGCCGCCACATCTTCATGTGTAGTCATGTTGGTTAACCTGTATTTTTTGAATACATTTTCTACGCACAACAGACAAGTTAGTCAATATGATGTCATATTAACTGTTTGATGGAACGCACTCTGGCCGACACAATAATGACCGACCACGAATGCTCAGCCTGACAATTAAAGTCTATACATGAATTATAACGTTAAATGAAACGGGGTTTACAAGGAGTTTATAGGTAAAACTGGAGGCCACACTCTAAATACCTAATTGAAGCAAAGAAATATGCCCTTGAAATGTCTCTTTACCGCTCCGTCTCTTTTCAATTAGCGGGTGTGAGCAAGAGCTTCACATATACACGTCTTGTTCATACCTCCTAATTAGAAAGAGACGGAGCGGTAACGAGAAACTTCAAGGCCATATTTCTTTGCTTCAAGTAGGTATTTAGAGTGTGGCCTCCAGATTTACCTATTAACTCCTTGGGGGTTTAGGTACACTGACCGATAATGTCCGGTACGAGAATACTCGCCCGGATAATAGTCAATATCTGAGCCTCGTTTACATATAGAAGGTCCATTTACACGTTCGCTCGAGTGGCGATGCGAGTTAATACTAGTGCTACATCTACATTATCGTTTGCTGTCGTCAATCGTTCTGGCCGACTTACCTCCGTTTACTACCATACTCGTACTACCAGATCTTTTATATCTGAATATTTGTTTCGTAACTGTTTGATCCGCCACCCAGATGGGGAGCCTCTTCACTTCGACAGTTTTATCATCAAACATAATCAACCTCATTTCGCTCGCTCTACCCAGCATTTACTACTGGTAGAGACTCCTAAAACATCATCCTTGCCTCTACCTAAGATAACCTATTATCACGTTTAATTATTAAATTATCGGTAACGACATGAAATTAGTTTTATGGTAGTTTTCGGTTTTATAACTGGCAAGATTTTGGTTCTAATGTCACGTTAACTGTGACGTTTGTTTGATTACGTTTCATTCGTGAACGATTTTCTTTCTGATGTGTG
The DNA here is from genome assembly GCA_947284805.1 of Coleophora flavipennella. Classification (NCBI taxonomy): domain Eukaryota; kingdom Metazoa; phylum Arthropoda; class Insecta; order Lepidoptera; family Coleophoridae; genus Coleophora; species Coleophora flavipennella. The sequence continues at coordinate 5,010,631 of OX369287.1, read as the reverse complement.
TTATCAAGTTCATCGAGCGTAAAAAAACAATATAAAAGTTTACTATGTTTATTTTACTTAGTGAAGTTATATGTGTAAGGTAAGTTATGTTCGTTTAGTTTTTTCATTTGCACGGGATAAGACTAAATACAAATGGCAGAAAGCCATGTGCTTAAATAGGAACGTGAATAAAATAACGACCGTGTCGCCATCCCTAGGCGTGGTAGAGAACCAAAAGAAGAAAAACGCTCATTTTAATCGACCTAATGTGCGGACGTAGTCGACTTAATGTGCGAACGTAGCAGAACAATCCTTGACAGATGACAACAGCCTAGCGAAACTCTATAGAGAAAATTGTTTATATGAAACTGTTACGAATCAAAGAGAATATAACAACGAACTATGTTTGTCTCTTTCTACCTTGTGCAAATGTCTCTTTCTTGATCTGACAATTTCGGATTCGCTCACTGACAAATGCCATTTAGTCGGGCACCAAACAGTATCTATCGTTTTATTGCGTCGTTACGAAGATTTCTGTGTGTTTTGGTTTTTTCCATAAATACAGGCTTAAATAGTGGATACACGCTGTGTGACATCGTTAGAGTAATTAAATAGTTATCTGGGGTGTAATAACAGCAATAATGAATTATAAAACTTGTGAAATCTGTGGATTGAAAGCCGGCCGGACTAACAATACAAAACGTACGTTTATGGCGAAATTTCCCTTAGTTAGATGATAAAAAGGTATTATTAATTCATTATTTTTATTCTTTAACTTGTCCTTAACCTTCTTATAAGAGATTTAATCCAAGTTTTACGAAAAATTTTGTTACCAAACCAAATGCAATAGGTATAGTGTGGACGAACTTTTATCGATAAGTAAATATCGATATTTTGATTTTTATATTCTGGTTATTTTTAATTAGTTTGGGGCATTAAAGTTTTCGAGTGGCGACGTAGATGTAGAGTAGGCAACGATCTGGTTAAGGTCGGGGGAAGCCGCTAGATACGGGCAGCGTAGGACCGGTCATCGTGGAAATCCTTGGAAGAGGCCATTGTCCAGCATTGGACATCTTTCGACTGCTATGATGATTATTATTACGTGTATTAATTGCAGTGAATTTTTATTTCAGAATGATCCCTGCATTAATATATTAAACTTTGAAATTTCGATGTTGGAAAATAACTTCAAAAACAATGTCATAACGAAGTAGGTAAGTAATCACTAATCACACCGGTTATTATGTTCTAAGATAATATTTTGTTCTATTTTGTTTTTACTTTTTACAGCTCGGAAGCCACTCTATAAAAATAATCATCGACATTGGTTCACAATTGAGGAAGGATATCTAAATAACCTGGCTGCAACTTCAACTTATCATGATATCACCGCTGCATTGTAGTTAGAATCAAACACTGATTAAAACATATATTGTTTGCTGCAAGTTCTTCAAGAGTGTGATTGTGTTCTGGTTATATTATCTGCAACATCAGGTCTAAAATGCTGTTGTGTGGTAATTAAGTCTACGTACGTGTACAAAATTTCAAAACAAGCCGACGAAAAGAAGTAGAATATATTGGGTGCAAAAAATTGTGTAGGACCCGTTAACTGGGCGTTCTAATCATCATACTAAACAACTTTACCCCAAGGAACACCTAGTCAATTCTCAAAATAAATATAATTCACCCTCCATACAAAAATACACAAAATTGGTCGATCCGTTAATCGATTTGTGTGAAGTTAATTTTTTTTAGATTTCAGCATTGCCATAAAAGAAATATGTTCAGAATGACGAGTAGAAACCTCAATTAAGGGGACCTACACCAATTTCGTTACATCCTGTATACCCATCGTTGAGATCCTTGAACCAACTAGGAAAAGAGCTGATAATCTTTGAACGACTGAAACAATTTTCTAGTTGAAACCAGTCTTTTAAAGTAAAAAAACACATTAAAGTCGGTTCATCCGTTTGGGAACTAATGCCACTGACACATACAAATAAATATACAGACAGACACACAGCCAAAAAATTCAAACTATTGACAACCCTCTTTTATGTCGGAGGTTAAAAATTTAATTGTGAACTTATATGAAGTAGGTTTAAAAGAAACGAAATATGTTAAATAGATTTTGGAACGCCAGAAGTAGGTAATAATGAAACTCGTAGATGTAGTTCGATGTTTATTCGGGCAGGGCGAAACTTGAAAACAGCTCATCAAGAAAATGCAGGTTGGTAATGACTCGCTCCTCTTTTTATAACTCAACGGCCGGCGACGGCCGCGCCATCTACCTCGTACTAAATCGATTGACAATTTACAGATACAAACTACAACAATAAAGTGGAGTTACAAGATTACATTGCTAGATGGCACTAATAGTACAAATCAACCTATGACAAACCAAATGTCTATCAATTATTATTTGTAACTATATATTTATTATTTAGAAATGCTTTATTTAATTAATTCATACATAAATAACTATCTCATCGCTCATGTGCGGTTGTTGGTGGCGCTAGTGCTCGTGGAGGCTGCTAACAATTTGTAATTATCTGCAGTAAATAAAACGTTTAAATTTTACCGAGTTTTTTATTTATGAAAATTAATTACAAAATTATTTTGCATCATATTATTCTTTTTATCGAACTTGAAACCCTTCTCTGTCATCGACATCCCATCTCTATCCTAGTATTTATCAGTTTCTCATGTTGGCAGCAACGTCGTATGACCAAACTGAATATAAGTAGGGCTGCCATTTTTCATTTTATTCTATTGGTATTAGTATTCGAACGCGTTCAATACAAAGCTATAATTCCTTTCTATGTATGGGAGTCCCGACTCTTAAAAACGTAGTTTATTATATTCGCTTTGGATGACAATTTGAATGAAGCATTAGATTTGTCGACGCACGGTTTTCTATATTTCTATGGCTTTATCTATGGTTGAAATCCATGGCGGACAGAGCACAGATCTACTAATTCAATAGATTAAACACAAATTAAAATAAAACTGCGACGATATTGCTGTGCTGCTTACGCAAACTAACCCTCCATATGAGAAAAGGAGATGACTCTATTCTTGTCAGTATGCCGATTTCATGCCCCGTACAGCCCTAAATGTCAAACTCTGGCCACCAGGGATGTGCCGTACAGATTTAATCGATATCGAAAGAATCCAAAAGCTGGCAGCTACCATAATTTAGCTATGGGCATGTTTTATCCTTACTATTCCTTACTTATTATTTATTATATCAGCTCAAATACGTCCCCACCGAGGGGCTCGAGCCTACCCTGAATTAGGGCGATTAGGCCTTAGTCGACCACGCGGGCCCAGTGCGGGTTGGTCGACTTCACACACAACCTTCGAGTTTCTTCGCAGGCCTGTGCAGGTTTCCTCAGGATGTTTTTGAAAAACTCATTGGTACTATTCCTTACTATCCTTAATATATATATATATATAAATAGGGCTATTCTGATTAGAAGTCCTCAACCAATTCTATACAAAAAAAACACTTCAGTCCGTAGCTCCGTTGCGACGCTGACGTGCGCGAGCACGGAAATGAGTTTTCCCCAGATCCCTCGGGAACCATGTAAGGATTTGCTAATTAGTAAATTATTTCATTTCTCACCCCCTCAGCCATCTCTGTGCAAAAAATCACAGCAATCCATTGTTCCGTTGCAATGTTAAAGAAACTAACAAATAAAAGAGTATATTTTCAGTTCCCTCAGGAACTGCATCGGACTATGCTATGCTATTTTCACGGGATAAAAAGTAGCCTATGTCCGTCTCAGTGACACAGACTACCTGCATGCCAAATTTCATCAAGATTGGTTAAGGTGTTGAAGCGTGAAAAGGTAACAAACAAACACATTTATAATATTACTAGCTTTTGCCCGCGGCTTCGCCCGCGTGGACATCGTTTTTATGACTGTCTTAGAGGGTGCGCAGTGCGCGAGCCGCAAGCGGCTCGCGAGCGTGGACATGTGTATTTTCCAGATCACTCGGGAACTATGTCAGGACATGTGGCACTGGAGAAAATCCATGTCCACGCTCGCGAGCCGCTTGCGGCTCGCGCACCGCGCACCCTCTAAGACAGTCATAAAAACAATGTCCACGCGGGCGAAGCCGCGGGCAAAAGCTAGTATATATATATAATATACAGGGTGTAACATAAAGGTGTGGTGATACTTTAAGGTGGGCTTGTACTCATCAAACTGAACAACTTTCTCCATGGAACCCATAGTCAAATCGCAAAAAAAAATGTGGCTCTCCCATACTAACTCGATCAGCTGATCAGCCAACTTAGTATGGGAGAGCCAAATTTTTTTTTGCGATTTGACTATGGGTTCCATGGAGAAAGTTGTTCAGTTTGATGGGTACAAGCCCACCTTAAAGTATCACCACACCTTTATGTTACACCCTGTATAATAATATTATAAATGTGAAAGCGTGGATGTTTGTTACGCTTTCACGCAAAAACTACTTGACGAATAATCATGAAATTTTGTACACATATTCTGGGAGGTACTAGAAGTAACATAGGGTACTTTTTATTAAAAATATATATATAATAATAATAAAATAATAAATGTGAAAGCGTGGATGTTTGTTACGCTTTCACGCAAAAACTACTTGACGAATAATCATGAAATTTTGTACACATATTCTGGGAGGTACTAGAAGTAACATAGGGTACTTTTTATTAAAAAAAAATAAAAAAAATTGTCAACAAATATCAACATTTTGCTACTTTAGCGCCATCTAACATGGGAAATGAAGTGATTTACTAATAAGCATATCCTGACATAGTTCGCGAGTGATCTGGAGAATACTCATGTCCACGCTCGCGAGCCGCTTGCGGCTCGCGCACTGCGCACCCTCTAAGACAGTCATAAAAACGAGCAAAAGCTAGTAATTTTATAATTGTGAAAATGTGTTTGTTTGTTACCTTTTCACGCTTCAACGCCTTGACCAATCTTTATGAAATTGTGCATGCAGGTAGCCTGTGTCACGGGGAAGGACATAGGCTACTTTTTATCCCGGGAAAATAGCATAATCTGATGCAGTTCCTGAGGGAACTGAAAAATTACTCGATTGTTGTGATTTCTTGCACAGAGATGGTTAAGTAGTAACGACATAATTTACTAATCACTCTTAAAGACAGTCATTAAAACGGAGTCCACGCGGGTGAAACCGCTGGAAAAACCTAGTCATTAATAATTATTGTAAACATAATTGAACCGTTATCATTATGTACATGCCAAGTGAATGTAAATTAATGTGAATGAGGTGAAAAATAGTTACACCAACTGTGAGGTGGGTGTGACATACGCAAATACATAATATAGAAGTTGTCGATTTTGATAATTGAAATGACTACTTATTACTGTAATATATTAATTTACATTAGGTACGTGAGGTAAAATGATAAAATTACCGAGTTCTAGTTATAAAAGTATTTATATTTCTATAAAAAAACAAAGTAGTGTTTTTTTACACAAAAATCAAAAGTATTTAGGAACTATGACTTACTATCTAAAAAACTGAGATATTTTGACAACTGTGCACACGAAATTAAAAAAATACATCTGTCTAATATAATTTAGCTAAAAGATAACATAAAATCAACAAAAAATATTCTAATAACTTATTTTATGAGGTCGTGACTAATGACAGTTCGTAAATTGTATGTTATATATATCATAATGAAAAAACATGAATCTCGCAATTTTAACCAGTATTTATTAAGTAAAATAAGACTTATTCCAAGACCATTAGAACTAGTTTTGCAAGGCACCAGTACAATACGTTATCAACTTTCTTATATAATACTGTGAACAAAAAAACTTAATATCTACCCTATGACTTACTATGAATGCAAAAAAACACGTGATTGAATGGCTAAAAATTCTAAACTATGAAGAGGTAGAAGATCTACTTACACACATATCCTAGTTACAATTGCAAATTTACTCCCTCACTATCTCTTTCCTTGATGCACGCACACACACATACATATACACAAACACTCAGACGCGAGCTCGCGCCTTCTTTATATATAATTTAAATTTAATTATTATTATTTTTTAATCTGACTTAGAGTATCAAAAAACTATTTATGTATCCATGTTTTTGGTAAAGATGGGCGAATACTTCTGACACAGGCAGTTATTAACATTTCTTAAAAGAAGTATTCAGAAACTGTAAACTATTTTGTAAATTGAATGATGTTATAAACAATATTTTTTTTATACAAAAATCAACAATATTTAGGAACTATGACTTACTATCTAAAAAACAGATATTTTGACTACTGTGCACACAAAATTAAAAAATATATCTGTGTAATATAATTTAGCTTCAATATAACATAAAGTCAACATAAAACATTCTAATAACTTCATTTATGAGGTCGCATATTACGTACCCGCTGTGTTTTCGCAAGTGTAGTTCACTAGATAATGTTTAAATATGTTAAAAAAACCCTTAAAATCACTCCTCGCGGCACCCCCTCCGGCTACCGAGCCAGCCGAGTTCCAGGAATCGCGGAGTTTAGAAATATTTAGTGTTTTATGAATTGATGGTTATGAGATACCCGACCTCATCCACGCCGGGTTGCCATGATGCAAAGGGCTTAACCAAATGAAGATAAAAAACCGGCTAAGTGCGATTCCGATAAGCACTCTGAGGGTTCCGTACCACCACGTCTCCACACAACTACATAGTATAACGAAATGATACCTATTCACATTACAATCAAAAGACATCAACGCGAGCGACAAATGTATGCTTTTTTTATCACTCAGTTCGGACTTCTTAGCGCAAGTACGACTCACACTTGCCCAATTTTTATTATTTGTTGTGTTACTTCAGTATTAGTACTATAATCACACCAAGTATCACGCTTTTAATGTATTACCGTTTTTACAATAGAGCTAAATCAAAAACTTCTAAAGACCTATAAAAAAACACATTTCTTTGTATGGAGACCCCCTTATTTTCTCCATTTTTTAAATCTTTTTTTCTGGTTTGGCAATGCGCCCTTCCTGCACCGCAATGATGGTACTCGTTGTCGTAGTCTCATCTAATAATCCCTGAAGGCAAAAGTTAAACTTGTCAATTACTTCAATCAATGCAAAAATGTGAATGTGCGTTTATCGAATTAATCGTAACACCAATTTCACAAGACCTCTCGGTAATACATTGTCTAATATACTATCTACTACTTATGCTGGACTATGGTTTTTAGTTTTTTGGGAAAACTATGACATAAAAACGTACTTAAATAAACTCATATTAATACTTTACATACATATATATGTACTTAAATAATTTAATAAGCTCTTTGCAGTGAAACACTGCAAATCGCTCATTATTTATACGTATGTATCTTATTTGTAAAATAATTAGCCTAAATAATTAAAAATGCTACCCAAAGACATTATTCCACGCGGACGAAATCGCGGGCACAGCCAGTATGATCCTTTCTAATATTATAAAAGCGAAAGTTTGTATGGATGTATGGATGTTTGTTACTCTTTCACGCCATAACAGATAAACAGATCTGGATGAAATTTGGTAGGTAGACAGATGCGGACCTGGATTAACATATAGGCTACTTTTTTCCACGCTCGCGAGTCACGAGTGGCTCGCACACTGCGCATCTTCGAACACAGTCATGAAACTATGTTCACGCGAGCGAAGCCGTTGGCAAAAGCTAGTATAATATATAACAATGTCGAATTCAAACTTTCTACGTAAAACAGTATCTGAGAAAAACGGGCGTGACAAACGGACAAATGGACGCGTAAGTAACCTTGTATGGGTTCTGTTTTTCCATAAGGAAAGTATACAACCCTAAAAGTCATTAGCTTACCATTGTTGCGGTTGCTTGTGGCGTAGGCAGGCAAGTGGCATTAATGCTATTTGGATCGCCAGCTATATGTGGCATGGAATGCTGAAAAGAAATCAAACTTTCTATGTTAAAAAGTATCTGAGAAAAATGGGCGTGACAGACGGACGGATAGACGCGTAAGTGATCTTGTAAGGGTTCTGCTTTTTCTTTTGAGGTATGTGAGTGTGGTTGCAGTTGGTTGTGGCGTAGGAAGAAAATTGGCATTATTGTCATTTGGTTGGCTAGCTACATGTGACATGGAATATAGAAAAACTTTGAAGTACGATAAAATGTAAACAAAACAGAAATTTTAATGACTATACGAGTATGTAGACTGAAAAATCGAGCACGTGCGATGTTGTCAAAGGCTTACCGTGGTTGTGGTTTCTTGTGGCATAGGCAGCAAAGTGTCATTAGTCCTACTTAGTTCGTTAGCTACATGTGACATGGTTAATATCCTGAAAAATATATTAGACTTTGAAATACGATAAAACATAAACAGAAAACAACTAACTTTAAGTTAAGTGTACATTAAAAAACTGGCATAGTGCGAGTCGGACTCGCGTAAAATAGGGTTCCGTAGTTATTTTCAAAAAAAATATGTTTATTTTAAATAATTTTTTTTATTTTTTTTAGTTGCTGATATAACATTTTGTATGGAAAATCCATGAACTTTTTATAAATCGAACTGCTTAATATGCCAACAAATCTTTTTATAAATCTTAAGTTGGATGACTATTACTCCTAAACTAAAAAAGCCTACTTAGCTGTGATAGTTTTCCCTTTAAATTGATTATATATCCTACTATTTAAATTTTTTTCCACATGTCCTGAAATAGAAGTGTAGCTAGTATTTATTATGATTTTGTAAAAAAAAGTTATAATACAGTAAGTGCTCGAATTGTGGAGAAAACTTCCTTCGATTTTTTACTCTACCACTTCATTAATTTATATACCCTTGCCAAATTACAGCTTTCTAGTACCTACTAAAAGTCTCTGACTTAGCTAAGCCAGGGGGGACATTGCGAAACTATAAGGGTTTTTCTTAAAGGGTTAATCTTTGTTGACTACGGAACCCTAAAAATAGAAAGCATGTGCTATATTATTGTCAAGAAATTTACCGTGGTTGTGTTTGATTGTAGCCTAGGCACAAAAGGCTCACTACAACTTCTTGGTTCGCTTGCTTTTAACATCGGGAAATCCTGAAAAAAAGTTTATTTAACATTGAGATACCATAGTTAAAAATAAACAAAAAAGTAGTGTTAATTGAAAAACTGGTCAAGAGCGCAAGTAGGACTCACACAAACAGGGTTCCGTATCAAAATTTTTGTGACCGGTATAACAAGACCTCTAATTACATACATAATCAGAGATCTGCTTTTACTGGACAATGCTTTTATTTATTTTTTGAAAATCTATGATAATAACGATATTCCAGGCAGTTTTCAAGTAATCTGTGATCTAAGTTGTAGTAAACTGTATTAATTTCAAAATTTTGGCTTCAGCGGTTTTGAGTGCGAATAGTGTTTTGGCAGATGTTTTGAGCAATATCTCCAAAACAAACAAAGGTAAAATTTGGAAGAAATACTATATGAATGCTTAGTAGTAACCTTTTTTAAACGACACTCAACACATAAGGGTTCATATATTTTTTTGTGATCACCAAACTTGCCACCTCCTAAATTCCCCAAAAAATATTTTTACTGTTGCAAAATGTGTGGGTTAAAACTATAGTTACGTCAAATTTTAACTTTCTGCGTTAAACAGTCGGTGAGAAAAACAAGCGTGACGGACGGATGGACGGACACGTGACTGGTCTTATAAGGGTTTGGTTTTTCCTTATGAGGTACGGAACCCTAAAAATGGAACGCATGTGTCATGTTCTTGTCAGATGCTTACCATGGTTATGGTTGCTTGTGGCATAGATGAAAAAGTGTCATTAGTAATACTTGGTTTCGTAGCCCCATGCAAGATCGTAAAATCCTGAAAAAAAATATCAAACTTTAAAACGTGATAAAATAATAAACAGAAATGATATAAGTAAATGTAGTGTCTTGTATGCATAGAAAGTATGTGCGGATAAAACAGTGATGTAAGAAAAACTCGAAAAACGTTAGATGTATCTTTCTACTAAGATATTAAAACTCAAATTTTCATATTCTCATTCATCAAGTTTCATGCGCCCCATATTTTCCAAGTTCACTTGTTAGCATGTACGTGGTAGTTGTGTGTGTTTTATGTGTGTATGTCCTCTTGGATCATCAAGACCCATTAAGCGTTATTTTATTCTTTTTAAGGCAAATAAAAATGTGTATTTTAGTTTATTTAATAATGCAAAATTCCACCCAGAACGAACAAATAAAAACATGGTAATAGTTGATGTCATCTGACATCTGTACTATGAATTCTTACAAAAATATGCCACCTACATACTATGCCACTGGTCACATACCTATCAATCCATACATTTTAACCGGCATCCCAGTATATTCTTAGGAGTTGTATCAATCCATACATTTTAGCCGGCATCCCAGTATATTCTTAGGAGTTGTATCAATCCATACATTTTAGCCGGCATCCCAGTATATTCTTGGGAGTTGTATCAATCCATACATTTTAGCCAGCATCCCAGTATATTCTTAGGAGTTGTATCAATCCATACATTTTAGCCGGCATCCCAGTATATTCTTAGGAGTTGTATGGCAAAGCCCCGAGCTGAATGTATGTTTTCTATAGCCATATTCAAATGGTAAATTTTTATTTCAATCCCTCACAGGACAGGCATTGCTTAGTATGCAGTCAGCAGTCAGGTCAAAGCGAACACAGCGTCATGACCACAGACCGCATCCAGTGTGACAAGTCCTTCAGTGTTGGGGACAGCGTATACACATATCAAATATTGTAAATATCTGTCATGGCAATTGACATTTTATATTCATTTGAGCATAAAAAACTCTGTTCAAATAAAAACTAAAATTGTAATCTATAATTTATACTATAAAGTTCCTTACCACAACTGCTGTCTTATCGGGTAAATTCAAAGTGGGTGCGGCATCTTCTCGTACTTGCAATAAGTTTCCTCGTACAAAGCACTCGGGGCTGAAGTGTCTTGAGCACAATCTCCAAGATTTTTTATGCTGCTTCTCATTTTTGCTAATGGCGTCAAACCACCGCTAGCGAAATTGATCACTTTGGGGGAACCTTAAAGAAAATAATTAAAATGTAAGATACCATTACTATTACTAAGTGAGGTAGGCCTTTGTCCAGCGGTGGAAGCCTTTCAGCTGATATGATGACTAAGTGACGCACATTTATCGACCATAATTTTCACGTCACTAGTAACCTAAAAACAGTTTTGTTTATTTTTATAATTTTTGTTCTTATTTTCACTCTTAACATTATAGTTTCATTTAGATTTGTAAAATGAGCCTTCATGAAAGTCTTGTCTCATTGATATCGAAACATTTCGTGGTTCATTTAACGAGAAAACGTATTTCTTTTACTCACGTGTGGAAACTGCTATTATCACTCGAGTTTTCTCTATTTCTCGAATGAGATTTGCAACCACGCACAATGCACGACATTCTCCATGTATTGTTCACTATTCCACAACCAAAAATAAACACTTAACTATTTCTTTAAGATTGTTTAAAACCTTTTTCGTCCGACTAGGCACCATATGACCGACGCAAATGACAACGCAACAAAATTTAAAAGGACTCCGAATGCTTGTTACCCTTTGGGCTAAAAGTGCCTTCTTTATTTGGTAGCTTGGACAGATATCCATAGTTATCCAATTGACAATTAGGGTGGTACGGTTTGACGTCATCAATGTTTAATCTATTGAATTAGTAGATCTGTGGGACAGAGATTACGGACACAATAGCGACCCGTGAATGTCCGACCCAATAATTCATGTATATTTAGTTTAATCATCATGCGGAGGTGGTCCCTGGTCGGCCATTCTCGTATTTCTCGTGTTGTGCATTATTGTCTCCCGACTGACATGCGAAAGAATGAATGCATGCATCAGTCAGTTCAATATTTTGTATTTTTTTTGTTTCACTGTGTCAGTGGCAGTAGTGGCAAATTAATTATTTGCAATTTCAAATTTGGATCCGAGATCTGAGCGTGCTTTTTTTTTCTTTCGTTTATTCGTTTGTGATTCAACCAACTGACTGATTCATCAAATTACCAAATATGGAGAATGCAGAGGAAATCTATCACTTCTTGGATGATTTCTCCAAACGCAAACCAAAGACCATACCGCAAGAGTTGAACGACTACTTGGCGTACGTTGCACGGACCGGTGATCCCGTCTACCAGTGGTCTATAGTGAAGTGTTTGTTTAAAGAAAAGCTTCTCAACGTGATTACGGAGTTCTACGAAGCGTCCCCGAGCATCGAAATACCGCCTTATCCAAACGTCGACCCATTTAACTACGACATCATGAAGAATAGTCTGATGGAGCGTCTCGATACGTTTACCTCGGCGCCCTTCACTGTGCAAAGGATATGTGAATTACTCACATGCCCTCGTAAGCAGTATAACAGAATAGACAAGTTCATGAGAGCTATAGAGAAGAACATTTTAGTTGTAAGCACAAGAGAACCTGGTCCACAGCGACATGTAGAACCAGAGAATGGTGAGGCAATGGAACCCATTGTTAACGGGTCAGACAACAATTCGGAGTATAATGTCGATGTTGAAATGGAAGATATGTCATGGAAGGAGAATGCTGAACAACAACGAAATGCAGAACCCCAGCCCAGCTCATCTGATACACATATTTCAGTGGATGACATTGATACAAGATTGCAAGCCAAACAGGATACCCCAATGGACACTCAAGAAAAACTAGCCACTCAGTATGAATCTGTGACACCTCCAGAATTGAATATAATCCCTGAAGAACCTGAAATAAAACCAATTGAACCTACTCCTGAGCCAACGGAAATTGGAGATAGTATCAAAAACAAACCTAGCATACCAGATACAGAAACAAAAGCAGATGAAGAGATAAAAACAGAGATAGGTAAAGATACACTCAATATTCCAGAAATTAAAGTTGATGACGCTGAAACAACTGAACAAAGATTAATTGAAGAAACAAACAACAAAATTGAGAAACTCGAAGAAACTATGCCTGTCAAAGAGTTACCTGTTGTAGAACCACCACAACTACCTGAAGAAAAACCCACTATTGACATTGCACAAGTAACTGCCATTGATGAAGTTAGCTCAGATTCTAGTGTGAAAGAGGAAGAACCTAAAGTTGTATCAGAAGTTTCAACGTCAAGTGAAGAAAGTTCATCCAGTGACAACACTGATGGCAATAGCAACTCCCCCCAAACCAACATTGATACACAGATTGATACACAAGATGATTCCAATTCTAACCCGTCTGGAACTAACTCTGAGGCAGATACTAAGGAGGAGACCCCTGAAGTGTCCAAGGTATCGGAAATTGACAAAGAGCCAAACAAAGATTCTCCTACAGTTGAATCTGAAAATTACTCAATATCAGATATGAACTCTGAATTACCTCAGCTACCACCAGAACAACCAAGCAAGCCGGTAGAAGTTGCAGAGGAAGTAAAAGAGGTAGAGGAGGTTAAAGAGGTGATAGAGGAGAAAAAAGAAGAACAAGAATTAAAGCCTGATGAACCTGAGGTTGCCATTGAAACCAACGAAACAAAAACGTTTATGGTTTCTGAGGCTTAGTCTCAGAGGATAACTCAATCTTAACTACAATAAATCTGAATTTAGGGGATTTATGAAGAGCAGATATATGATAATTAGTGGTAAAAAATAGGTATAACATAACTAAAATCTGGTTGTATTTCATTAGAATTAGATTAGGTAGCATTTTTTGTATTTAGTATTACTATTTTGCTTATTTAGCAAAATATGATGAATAACTTGTATGTATGATGACTTTAAATACTTTATGTGAAATAAAGGATAAAAAAAATACTGTTTTCTATTTTATCCGAGGCTCTAAATGAAACTCATAGTTATCAAAATGTTTCATATAATTTATCCTAACAAATTCTAACTTATCTAAGACTATAAGATCATTTTGTTTGTAACAATATTACCTTACAAATCCAGCAACAACTTAACACTTAAACTAAATATTTACATTTTACTATTTACATCACTAATGTCACTAAAAGTAATAAAATCAAAATTACTTTCTAGTTTTCACGCCTAGAACTTTCAGTTCATTCCTCATTATTTTTCCCGCTATGTTTCTCGGGATGGCTTCTATGAATGCCACTCCTCCCTCCAGATGTTTGTACTTGGTCAATTTCTGAGCCACACACTCATAGACCTGTTTCTCGGTTAGTTTATGGCCAGGCTTGAGTACGACGAAGGCGCGCGGAACTTCGCCTGCGAGCGGGTCGGGCACGCCCACTGCCGCTACATCTGCTACTTCTGGCAACTCCATAATAATACTCTCGATTTCGGTGGGGGATACCTGTAACGACAATAAACTGAATAAGCTTCACAATTATCAAACTACTAGCTATTGCCCGCGGCTTCGCCCGCGTGGACATCGTTTTTATGACCGTCTTAGAGGGTGCGGGAGCCGCAAGCGGCTCGCGAGCGTGGACATTAATTTTCTCCAGATATGCTTATTAGTAAATCATGACATTTCCCACCCCCTCAACCATCTCTATGCAAAAAATCACAAATTTGGCATGCAGGTAGCCCGTGTCACGAGGATGGACATAGGCTACATTTTATCCCGTGAAAATAGCATAGCCAGATGCAGTTCCTGAGGGAACTGAAAATTACTCTTTTTTTGTTAATTTATTTAATATCGCAACGAAACAATGAATTGTGATTTTTTGCACAAAGATAGTTCAGGAGGTGGGAAATGACAATTTACTAATTAGCATATCCTGACATAGTAATAATGAGGACCTGGGGAAAACTCATTTCTACGCACGCGCACGTCGGCATCGCAACGGAGCAAGGGATTGAAGCGATTTTTTTTGTATAGAATTGGTTGAGGGGGTGGTGACATAAACTGCTAATAAGAATAACCCGATATAGAGGGTTCTGGAGAAAACCCTTGTCCACGCTGCTCGCGCATCGCTTACCCTCAAAGACAGTCATAACAAATATCTCCACGCGGGCAAAGCTAGTACATACATAAATATGTTTAAATACATATAATTATAGATATTAAACACCCTGACAGAGCAAACCAACCCGTTGGATGGCGTCACAACTCCCGACCAAGCAGGCAGAAACTAACCACGGGACCACCAGATCCGTCAGAAAAACAGGAATAAAGGTCGCACCTGATTCCCCTTAACCTTGATCAGCTCCTTAGTCCTGTCAACTATGTAGAAGTAGTGATCTTCGTCATAATACGCGACGTCTCCAGTGTGCAGCCAGCCATCACTGTCCACAGTCTCCTTGGTCGCCTTCTCGTTGTTCCAGTAGCCTTTCATCACCTGGGTGGGAATTGTACAAGGTGAATATTGTTCGGTGAAAAGCGGCTAATGGTCGAATCTACTCATGATACTGCGAATAACTTTCCCTAAAGTGCCTATAAAATCCGAGCAATAAAGAATTTACCTTCTTATTCTAGTCATCATATCAGCTTATACAGGATATAACAAAATTGGTGTAGGTCCCGTTAACTGGTGCTTCTACTCATCATACTGAACAACTTTTGATCTACGACTTTGCTGAAATCGCAAAAAAAAATTTTTACTCATACAAATAGATCAGCTGATCGACCAATTTTGTGTATTTTAATATGGAGGATCCAATTTTTTTTTTGAGAATGGACTATGGGTTCATTGGGGAAAGTTGTTCAGTATGATGAGTAGAACACCATTTTTTTACACCTGGTATACGTCCCTACCGAGGGGCTCAAGCCTACCCTGAATTAGGGCGATCGGGCCTCAGTCAACCACGCGGGCCCAGTGCGTGTTGGTCGACTTCACACACAACCTTCGAGTTTCTTCGCAGGCGTGTGCAGGTGTCTTTGCGATGTTTTTTTTCACCGGAAGAGCGTCGGATAAACGTACACATGAAATCGAAATCAGATTGGTACGTGGCAGGATTCTAACAACGATCTCACGGACAGGAGGTAGCGATCCTTGCCATTACGCCATCGACGCTTATTCTAGTAATCGTCAATAATTGATCATTCAATCTGCAGTTTGTAACCCAACTGCCTAAAAAAGGTGGGTAATATTTTTCGGCTGTATGTTAGTATGTCTGTTTCTTCAGCTGAGCCTGAAGCCTAAACAGCTTGATGGATTTTGGAGTGCGAGGTCCCATAAACTAGGAGAATGTTTTAATTCTGTCGGTTTTTGATGTGTAACATCTTTGCTCTCGCTTTCCTGCAATTTGTGGGAGTGATTTTGTGCAATGGGACGGAAATGTGTCCCATTGTAACAGGAAGTCGCGTTTTTTCAGGCTTTAAAAGCGCGGAAAAGGCAAAGGTATCTATGACCATACAGCCTAGTCTGCCGTATCTTTGCCGTCCTTTTTTCAGGCTTTAAAAGCGCGGAAAAGGCAAAGGTATCTATGACCATACAGCCTAGTCTGCCGTATCTTTGCCGTCCTTTTGTAAAGTATTTTGTCACATGTTACACATCATATGCGAGTACTGTACATATCGCTCGAATTTTTTTTTAATGGTGAGGTTATTGTATGAAGAATCTTTGCTTCCTTTAATATAGGTTCCATAAGAATATTTTTTTAATGGTGAGGTTATTATATGAAGAATCTTTGCTTCCTAATATAGGTTCCATATGGAAAGTTGTTCATTTTTATGAGCAGTCTACCATTTCTAAAACGGAGGAGGTTCTCAAATCAACTGTATATTTTTTGTGTGTTACGCGATATATTCGCAGATTGTGAACCGTTTTTCATGATTCTTTTTTTATTCGATACGGTGCCAGGTGGGTCCCAAATGAATTTTATCAAAATCGGTTACATAGTTTTTTTGGAAAATTAACTAAAACCAAAAAAAATAATGCAAAATGCGATGGAAGTCGGTTTTTTAATGTGTTTAGCGTTTCCAATCATCAGCGAAAAAAAGTCAACATGTATAAAATTAAAAACAGACTAAGCAATATCGGCTACAAGCAGTGCCGCGACGAACCACTCTTGCGAGTAAAAATTCACGCGTAGGTAATGGGTCCGTCACTATATGAGCAGCTACCCGCATTCATCAAAGACGAAAGAAGTGACGAAAAGTTTACTCAAATGAGGAACTTTTTGTTGGACAATGAGTTTTAATCATTTATTGAATTTCTCATAAAAAGTTTTGATTTTATTTTATTAATTTTCTGTTACTACCACGTTACTACAAATTGTAGTCTTGACATGTATGTACCTACTGTGACACTTATAATTTTGTTGTTATTTTTTGTTTGACGCTCATAATATTATCCTCTGTAATTTTTTTATATTTATTTTTGTAAACTTGACATTGATATGAATGAAATGAATCCAATCTAATAGGAAGTTACGGTACAAAACAAAAATCAAGAATATAACCACTTTTAGCACTTATGCTATCTGTGACTACAGCGAACTATATTTCACAGAGTTCATAGTATCTAATTAAACTACAGCACCTATTTTTTATTTTCATCATTTACAATTTTCGTTGTAGTGTGTAACTCGGCGAGTAACTGTTTTCAACTAAGCTGTTAGCTGGGGCACAGATTAGGTACTACGTAGCTATCGCATAGTATCGAATCAGAAACGAGGAGATCAATAAGAGAACCAAAGTAACAGAATAGCTCTCAGAATTGCTAAACTTAAGTGGCACTGGGCGGGCACATAGCTTGTAGACCAGATGGCCGTTGAGGCGATAAAGTTCTCGAGTGGCGACCGCACACTTGAAAACGTAGCGTAGGTCCCACTCGGTGGTCCGATGACCTGGTGAAGGTCGCGGGAAGCCGCTGGATGCGGGTAGTGCAGAACCGGTCGTCGTGGTAATCCTTAGGGGAGGCCTATGTCCATCAGTGGACGTCCTTCGGCTGATATGATGGCTACGTAGCCGTTAACATTTTTTGGCTCCACTTTCCTCTTTTAGCGACAGCACACATTAAGCTTATCTTAACTGGTATGACCGCCGGGCAAACAGAAAGTCTCTCTCATTCCTATGAAATCAGACAAAGGTGGAGTTTTCAATGTTGTCAATATCTGATTGTTAAAAAAAATAAAGAGACTTGCATTTAGCCTGGCCTTCTAAGGCACTTGTACCACCGCCGACGAGAAAGCGACTAACAATCGACTATTTTCTCATTCAAGAAAAGTACAAAAGATGTGAATCGCGTGTCAATAAAAGAGATACATATATTAATATTTAATCGCCGGCAGTGTGAACAGTCAGCGATGAACTATTAATATATGTATCTCTTTTATTGACACGGGATCTAAATCTATTGTACGTTTCTTGAGCGAGAAAATTATTTATTATTATTATAGCCTTCTATTATTATTATAGCGTCGGTGGCTCAACCGGTAACGACTCGGTCCATCTAACCAGAGGTACCGGGTTCAAATCTGGACGGCCAATGTACCAATGAGTTACGTACATACTTACCGATTGCTGTAACGGTGAAGGAAAACATCGTGAGGAAACCTGCACACGCCTGCGAAGAAACTCGAAGGTTGTGTGTGAAGTCGACCAACCCGCACTGGGCCCGCGTGGTCGACTAAGGCCTAATCGCCCTGATTCAGGGTAGGCTCGAGCCCCTCGGTGGGGACGTATATGAGCTGTAATGATGATAGCCTTCTATTCAGACAGTATTTAAATTTGTTTTTTTTTTTTCAATATGTTGAGATGTATCAGTTAATATTTATCACTCTTATAGTTAGTTATGATTTATAATTTTCTTCACTGATTGACAAAGGCAACTGTCTCCATTCATCTCTATTATTTGCGAGTCTTGTCCATGTGCCACTTGCCGCCGCTTTTATGTCGTCAACCCATCTTTTAAGTGGTCTTCCGCGTTTTCTTGTCTTGTGACCCATGAACCAATTCATTATTAACATCTTTTGTCTTTGTTTGTTTCTCTATTGTATCTATTCTTATTGTATCTGATAATTTCTTCCCTAACACACTCCTTTCCATTGAGTTTTGGCAGGTTTGTAGTTTTTTGGTAAGAGTTTTTGTGAGTGCCCAAGTTTGACAGCCATATGTAAGTACAGGAAGTATGCTTTTATTGACACGGGATCTACATCTATTGTACGTTTCTTGAGCGAGAAAATAGTCTATATAAGTAGTAAGTCGCTTTCTCGTCGCTTTGGGGGACAAGTGCCTTGTGCGGCAACGCTTAGGTACTGCTCGGTTCTTACTTGAGGTCCTCTCAGCAGAAGCTCGCCAGACTTGTGGGGGCCGAGCATCTGGCCGGAGGTGAGTGAGACGATGCGTGCTTGCGTGCTCATCACCAGCTGGCCGCACGACCCCACTTTGCTGTACGGGTATATGTATGGGGTCATCAGGGTCACCGGCGAGCTCTCCGTCATGCCGTAACCTGGAAGCCGAAGGTTTTCTCACGCACGATACAAAACGGTTGACTGAAAGAGATCCGGAAAGGGATGTCTGCCTTTGGTAGTTATTCATACATTGTGAATTGTATTTGATGATGGGTCGCGGATAAAGTTTCTTCGTATTTTGTATGCGAATTCAAACAGGGCGATCAGAGCGAGCTGCATCTTGAACGTAAAAAAAATACGAGTGTGCTTTAGACGCACAGAGCAGAACCACTTTCGCCGGGTTAAGAAGTACAATAGGACATTTTTTTTTTCGTTTTACATAATCATTAGGTTTAAATTAATATTAGCAATAATATAGAATAAATATTTTTATTTATTTACAGTGTGTTTTACAGTTATTTGTTCACTAACACTTTAGTGACACTACAGCACGACAGAATACAAACTTATACATCAAAATGCTATAGTACAAGAATATTTGGGGGCGGCAAAAAATACTTGGCGGCACCCTTTTTCCTAGGGTACCTTATTGCGGGCTCTGGCTGCCACCTAACACCACCTAGTACTGAATAGTACAACTCTTTGGTGGTTTGTGGCATTAAAATCGCCATAAAGCTCTACTTAGTTTCATTACTCACTGTTAGGTGGCCGACGCCAACGGTAACGTCCCGCTCACCCCGCAAGTCGGCTTCACCTAGTTACCTAGAGAAAATGACATATGCTGTCTCTTCTATTGGTTCTGTTCTGTGTTTAGACCACACGACTGTAGTAAAACTTCTTTAGCTCCATTTATATGTATGAAAGTAAATACTTAATCTTCAGAAAATAATCAAGTCTTTTTTTTTCATATAGACAGTTTATGAAAAGAGTTTTATTATCCTCTAGAAATGATCAAATCTTTTAAGTTTGTTTTGATTGTTTTGACAACCGATATTGTTGCCTCGAAAACCGATATTGTTGCTTCCGTTCGCCTGGCCTGACAACACTTTCCGTAACGCTCTCGTCAGGCATTCACCAGCTTACTGCCCAAGTCAAGCGTGCGTAAAGAAGTTTTACTTCAAAATTCCAGAGTGGAAACGCTTCAACCAAGTTTGTGCTACTGACTGATACTGCATTAGGTCCATAAACACCACTTTTTTTTCGCGGCATTAACAGACCTTTAAAAGGTAACCCGTTTTTTAATAAAATTTCAAAATGTAGAGAATTTCTCCGTTATTTTGACTTATTTTCGTGAACAGAAAAAACATTATAATGAATTCATCGATTTAATTTTCTTATAACCAGCCAGGTATTATAAAAAATACAAGCAAATAGATTCGATAACAAATTTTATACTTACAAAATACGAAGAAACTTTTTCCCCGACCTAATATTTTGTGCAATAAAGAGTAAGTATGTGTAAGTGTCTCAATTATTTGAATTCACCTATTTAATTATATTTTAATCAGATTTGGCTTTTCCACACGCATAGGCCGACATTATATCATTTTTATATCATTTTTTTATTTTAATACCTTATTATATTCACATTCATAATTTTACACTAATGTTTTATATACGATCGATAAATTTTTATGAGAGCTGACGATTGAAACTTGAACGAACGTCGTAGCTTCACCGAGTCGAAAGTTATACTTAAATAAAAATCTCGATACGCAGCAGAATGACCTCAAAATGGCAGCGCTTCCCCCTCCGCCCTCTCGCGGCGTTCAGTCCTTACTTAGCGTAATAAATTCTTTGATTCTTTAGCTATCCAGTGGTGTAATTGAAATTTGGATGGAGATGATAGATATGTAGCTGCAACACCAAACTGATTTTGTTATTCGTTTTTTTGAATTGCGTCCCTATGGAAGCAATTTTATAGACGTATCCACGTCATAAAACAAATGAAGAATTTGGCCCGTAAAAAATTATTGATGTTCGTTGTTCGTCACTGATTTTGAAAAGTAATTGTATTGGACAAAATGAGTTCAAGTGAAGACAATGAGTTTTAATTTCCGCGCATTATTTGAGATAAGTACATTACAACTGTTATGGTTGGAAGTTTTGTTAAAAGGGCTTTGGGAATCCAGGACAATTAAACAAGGACTTAATTGGTACGACACGTATATTGGCCTACGCCATGACAGTGTGGAAGAGAGCGGTGCGGTAGAGGTAGGTTGTCTTTGTATGCTTTTGTCAAAGATGACCTATTCTTATAAGATGCATGACAAAGATGATCTACACGTAACAACAACTAGGCATTGATGGACTTATTTACACGTTCGTCCATCAATGCCTCTTTTGCTGGCCGCTGCAATACCTAATGAACTATATGGCGAAGTATTTTTATTACAATGAGAAGTCAATTCACCTTGAAGCAACCTGATCTCATCCTTAGTCTTCTCACACTTGAGCAGGAACTTCTCAAGCATGCTGTCAGTGGTGGGGGCCGCCCCAACCATGATCGTTTCAACGGACTCCAAGTGCTCCTTCTTGACTTGCGGGTGCGTGGCAAGGAATGCCAGGAGCGACGGCACTACGAATAGGGTAGTTGGTTTGTACTCGACCAGGCATTTTATGTAGTCTTCCGGGGTGAATCTGGAATGGAAATGGAATAGGGAACTTTTAATTTAAATTATACAGGATACTACAAAATTGCATATTATCATGCTTGTGTTCATTAAACTGAACATAAATTTAACCGCCTCCATTATGTAACAGTTTAGTATATTAGTATTGTATATTAGTATTGTATAACTCGGTTTGATGGTGGAGGGGCATTTTTATAAGCTGTTTTGCCGCCAAACATCAATGTTAACAGAATCGCTGTGTTCTGGCTTGAAGATAAGATAGCTAGTTCCCCATTGCGTTGGTTATTTTTATTCCCAAACGGCAATTTTGGTAAGCCCGCTTCCATCTTCAACATTTTCGTCACTTATCATCAGGTGAGATGATGTCAAGGGCTTACCAATTGTAAATGAAAAAACAATTTACGATCGATTCGTAAATTTATTTTGGACTTCTAGGTGAAACAGTTGACCGATTTTAGGTATTCCTTGTGACTTTTTATTCGGCAAATGCTGGACTCCACTTGTGATACTGAACAACTTCACAAGGAACCCATACACGTATATAACCGTAGCAAAACATGTATATTTCCAATTTTAAATTTACCCTTTGGGACAGTTGTTCAGTTTTATGAGTAGCATCTACTAATAGAGGCTTAAATATGAAATTGCATATGAAGTTTTATTTCAATGCCAATTATTATTCAAAAAAGTTCTTGTTTTATTATTATTGACCTTATGGTGACAGTCCATGGTCTTTTATTATTAACTAGTGGCTTATCTTTCATGTTATAATTGGCGGAGCTACTTATTATTGAATGGCACATAGGCGTTTTCTTAGTGGTCAGATGGGGCAACTTTTTTAAATAGTTCATCTTCTTGAATTTTCCTAAAAGTGGCGAAACCCTATGCGGGGTATTACTAAATATGATTATGATATTTGTAACGAAGGAACTGCATCGATAATTCTAGAGCTTTTGAATTAAAAAATATGTACTTTTTTGCCCTTTTAAGGCAGTTCGATTAGCACACTAAACAGAAATAAATAATTTACTCATTCTTATGGGCTTCAACCGAATACATTGAGTATTTTGCGCATATACAGGGATAGGTTTTTTTATTTTTTTTTGTTGTATAACTTTACATAAAGCAACAAGTTACGTTTGTCGATATTGTCTAAAGTGGCCACTTTTAGCAGTTTTGACAAACATAACTTTTTGCTAATATTATCTACCTAAGTTATAAAAAAAACAATTAAACAACAATTGTTGCCCCCCTATATGCGCAAAATACTCAATGATTTTGATTAAAGTCCATAAGAATGAGTAAATTATTTATTTCTATTGGCGGCGCTAGTGTGCTAATCGAACCGCCTTAAAATGGCGATTCATTAAGGTAAAAATACCCGTCTTCATGGGTTTAAAGCGACCGTGCGCGCAAAATATAATATATTCTCTATCTATACAGTAAAGACACATACCTATTTACTACCATTTTATAGGACTGTGAACCCACGGCGAAAATTAGATTTTTCATACAAACGGCGAAAACTATTATCACCTTTTCAAGCCTCCTAAAGTTAACATATTTTAACCAATTTTTAATTAGGTTTATAGGTTACGTTTTTAAATTATTGATTAAAAATAAACAAATAATATTATAACAAGAGCGTCGGTGAGGTAACGGCTAGGGCCGCCGAGTCCTGTCCGGGAGGTCGTGGTTCGAATTCGCCACGTACCAATGTGATTTCGAATTTAGATTTCATATGTACGTTTATCCAAACAAAAACCTACATAAAGCTTTTGTTCTGACTGATATATGATAACCTATCAAAAATTGATCGAAATCGGTGAACATTTTACAGGGTGAAAATCGCTAACGCCGTTTTAATGATTTCTAATAGCCTAAGGCTGTTTTGAGAATACATTTTGTTTTCGTAACTATTTTCTTAAATAAATATTTTCTTCTTTAAACATTTTCATACTTTCAAATATTTGGCGCTTATTAGTGAATTAAAAGTTTATAAAAAAGTTAGTTCATTATTTCAATAAAAATTAAATGCTATTCGTTGGTAAGCGCATCACTAGATAACGGCTGGAGTGATGATTTGGCGATGTTTTTAAAAGAATGTCCGTAATAGTTTGAATAAGGTTTTTAGGGTAACAAAAACTGAAAAACTTGCCCGAAAAATAGGAGACAACATACTTTAGGCCCAGCGGAAAGTAGGAGTGCTGACTACCTTAGTTCCACCACGACACAAAAGTGTATAAGTAGACATATGGAAGCTTGTAATTAGCTTGTAGTAACTATTTATATTTACCAGTTTGTAAATAAGGCTGTAAGCTCCCCAAATGAAATAAAATAAAAATAAAATACTTTACTTACTTAGGTATAGAAACCAGATGATAACCAAGTACAAGGTTATAGTTGAGAATGCCGTTGAAGCCGTATATGTGGAAGAACGGCGGTACGGTCAGCACCACGTCACATTTACCTAAAACAAAACATGTCGCAAATAATTAGATTAGAGGCGTTTAAGTACTTGTTGCGTTGACGATGTCTAATGTTGTAATGCAAGTAAGTTAGGGTACATCGATCACATCGATAGCGTCGATTACGCAGGTTATCTGACCACAAGAACGGTAATTACATGGATGGGTTTGTCCTTTATCTCGATCGTTTCTAAGGTAAGGCACGTTAAGCCTTTGGTGTTGGTGATTTAAGCCCATCTGTTTATGGTAATAGTTTAGTCGCGTCAGGTCTTAGAGGCGGCTTGAAAATTTCTGATAGTGAGGTCTAAGCCACTAGGTTTACAACTTCCATCAATCCGAACTTGTCCCCCGTGTGTGGAGTATGGCCTAAGCTATCCAAGTTTAGGGGCATATTTTTTTTTTGAGGTCGGTACCAGCACACAGTTACTTACCTATCAAATGTTTTAGGTTCGATGGTTTGCTGACACCGACTTAAAAAAAAATTAAGCTCCTAATTTAATTCGTAACCACCTTTGATTTCGTTATTGTTGGTTAATGTTGTGTATTTAAGTATAATAATATTATTTGATACTTTTGAGTGAATTTCATTTTGAAGTCGGTTTTTAGTTTTTTAACTTTTATTTTTATTTTCTTTATTTTTAGTGATAATGCTATCTATCTCACAACGTTAAAACCAATCACCTACTCATCAATAGGAATTATCAAATCATAACACATGTGTTTCATTAACAGATACAGAGTACTGTGGCTTCATCATCATCTCAGCAGCATGAAAGTTAAGGAGTTAACTCGTCCATCATCAGCTCATCTGAATAACCTGAAAGAATACAACTATCGGTCTATGCATACCTACGTATCTATCTTTGTATAATATTGTAAGAATTTTCCTCCAACTCCTAACCGTTAAGGAGTTGTATGCCTTCCTTCATCAGCTTATGAACATGAAATGATGACTATGACATACGCAAGTATTTTAATAGCTTTAGAAAACATATGAATCACGTAATAAGTGCCAACAAAATTTGAGGGTTGCCCTCGATTTCCCTGGGATCCTATCATCAGATCCTGACTTGGTGACAATGGGACCCCCTCGGGAGTATACTGTTTCGAATAAATAAGAATTTTGAAAATCGGTCCACAATTGACGGAGAAATCGGTGAACATACATAAAAAAATATACAGTCGAACATATAACTTCCTCCTTTTTTGAAGTCGGTTAGTGAGGGGATCCGTAGGAGAACTTAAGTAACTGACATAGCTCACAGAATCGCTAACTCAAGTGGTAGTGGGCGGGGCACAAAGAACGTAGAAGGACCCACGATCTGGTGAAGGTCGCGGGAAGCCGCTGGATGCGGGCAGTGCAGTACCGGTCGTTGTGGAGATCCTAGATGGAGGCCTTTATGCCTTTGTTCACCAGTAGACGTATTTCTTTGACTAATATAATAATGGATGACTTTTTACAAAAAAAACAACATACCTTTCTCCCCCTCGTACTTCATCACCTTCGGGCACTGAATCTGCTTAAGGTTGCAGACGAGGTTCTTATGCGTCAACATGACCCCTTTGGGCATGCCTGTGGTGCCACTGGAGTATGGGACGAGGCAAACATCGTCACAGTTCAGCTGCGGAATGTCAGCTTTATGGTCCGCCATCAAAAGAGATTTGAGACCGTAGATACCTGTCGAAAGGAAGGTACATGAACATTACTTTATGAATTAATTAAAAAATAAAAACCCGACGGATAACAATTTAACCCTTTTTTGGCCAGACAAAATTAGCTGAAACTATTTTAACTGGTGCTTTCTACCTATGAAACTGAACAACTTTCCCCATGAAACCCATAGTCAAATCTCAAAAAAGAATTTGAACTTCCCATACTAAGTTGGCTGATCAGCTGACATTTTTTTTAGCGAATTGATAATGGGTTCCTCGGGGGAAAGTTGTGCGGTATGATCAGTAAAAGCCCCAGTTAACGGGTCCTGCACCAATTTTTTTACATCCTGTATATGTACGGTATTAAAACGAATCTAACGACACCTCGCACTCCAAAATCCTTTAAGCCGTTTAGGCAACAGGGCATACCAAAGAAATAAACATGCATACATGCATATGTCGCAGGATAATCGCAAAATCCGTGGTTTTGCGAAAATCCTAGGAATATTGCACACTATGGAGTAGAAAACTCCGAATAAAACCAAGTCGGACTGAGCCCCGCTTCGTTAGGTAGGTTAGGTTTGGTTAGCATGTCTTTTACTACCGTAAAAAGGAGCGCCGCACAGCGGGGCTCCTTCCGACTTAGTTTTATTCTGAGTTTTCTACTCCATAGTGTGCAATATTCCTAGGATTTTTGCGATACGACGGATTTTGCTATTATCCTGCGACACATACACATGTAAAACATGACCCTCCTTATGGTGCAGTCGGGCAATTACTGAAAGAATGGTCAGGACAAAAGCAAAAGCGAGTGCTACAGTGTTAATCCTTTATATACTTGACAGGTCAAGTAAAAACACCAGGCCGTAAAAGGATCCCCCCCAGATTATTGTCCCTGTGGCTTTTGTTATCATACCACCTACCGTCTCAAGTGAAATGTGATCTTAGCATTTGAATAGACTATACCACAGACTATAGAACAGATGGCCGTTGAGGTTGTAAAGTTCTCGAGTGCCGACCGGGCACCGGAAAACGTAGCGTAGGTAGGCCTCCCATGCGGTGGACTGACGACCTGGTGGAGATCTCAGGAAGTCGCAGGATGCGGGCACCGCAGGACCAGTCGTTGTGGAAATCATTGGGGAGCCCTTTGTCCAGCAGTGGACTTTTTTCGGCTGATATGATGATGATAAGCCTATACCACGTTGTGCTTGTATCTATACGTAGATCCGCCTCCGTGGCGTGATGGTTAAGTCCATTAGCTTCACATCAGGAGGTCGCGGGTTCGATAATACTCAGTAACACAAAACATTTTTATATCTTTATTTAGTCAATGAAACAGATATCGTAAGAATCCATAATTTTATCGAATGTCACAACATCGGCACTTACCACCAGGTGAGATGTTGTCAAGGTTTAACAAGGTTTTAAAAAAAAAGGGAAGGCAATACCGGGATACCGGATCCCGCATGCAATACGCGGGACTAATCTAGCACCTAAATTAAGCGGGATCCCGCGGGGATTGCGGGATACAGGAAAAACTAAGTTCATGCTTGTTACTCTGCTCAAGGATACACGCCAACTGACAAAAGCTTTGCATAGATGTAAGTAAGTAAGTAAAGCAAGTTAATTTACTTTACTGCACGTCAAAAAATAATAACGAATTAGCTTAACGATATTGTTTTTGGTGTAAATAAATAAATTAGAACAATTGTACACAAATATTTACATGTAAAACACTTAGAAAGACGTATACAAAGGTGGATTTATCTCTATCTTGTGTTGCCTATTTGACTGAGAACGGGATGTAAACAACAATATCTATGCACCTATATAATTATACGTCAAATGTCAAACGTAGAAGCAGAACGAGCCTTTTCCGCTGCTGGCTACCTAATCTGCAAGGTCAGGAGCCGTTTGGCTGATGAAACAATTAACACTTCATCTTTTTTTCGCAAGTAAATTTTAGAACAATATTTAACTCTCTTGTAAATTTTCAATAATGTCCAATTTTATTTAAATTACGTTTATAAAGCCTTTATTCAATTTAAATCCTTCAATAATGAATTAATGGCAAAGTCTTACAACACTCTAGGGAATCCCGCGGGACGGAAAATGCTCAGTACCGCAAATACCGGGATTGAAATTATCTTGCAAGATTGCATTTCCTGATCGGCACCATACTGATTAAAAGTCATAAATAAATGAAACATGAGTTTTTGTCAGATAGTAAATAGTCACGTTTCATTCCATAACTTACATGAGATAAGCAGATATCGATAAGACTTATCTACGCCTCCACATTTACACTTCATATCCCTATGAGAGTGAAAGGGACAGTAGCGAACTCACAGCGAACTATAATCATCTGTTGTGACAATATTAGAATCTGGCTACTATCCTCAGTCAGTGCGCGCCATTAACCCAATTTTCACCGATGTGCAAAATAAACTAGTAGAATAGAGCGCATTTATTTCTACCTTGTAACATAGGTTAAGAATCTCTACCTACCACACCCCGGACACTGCATACAAATGGTAGTGAATCCATCATCATTTGCAATTATAGAAAGTAAAAAATGAAGTATATTAGTACTAACATACAGTATGGACACTCCTTGCCGCTCTCTAGATTGCGACCTCACCCCTTGATCACCCAGATTGGTTACAGTTTGGTTGTCGAACGTAAAGGATGTCGCCGCCATTTTGTTTGTTCCGTTATTCCTTTTTTCCTTGATCTGTATCAAGCTGGGTGATGAGGGGGTGAGGTCGATATCTAGAGAGCGGCAGGGAGTTTCCATACTGTATGTTAGTACTAATATAATTATTTTTTTACCTTCTATAATTGCAAATGATGGTGGATTGTTTTATTTATTTCATTTAAATTGATTAATTTGTCATAAAACTAAGCAAACCCATGTTTTTGACAAGAACTTTATCATAAACCCAAACTAGTTCAGGTTTTTGATCAAAAATCTAGATTGTTACAGGTTTATGACAAAATTTAGTTTAAATTGTGTCATCTTCCGGGTTTTGATCAAAAACCTAATTTTATCAAAATCCTACGACATATATACTTTGACCGTACATAAGTTATACATATATTATATGATAAAATACTTCTGTTTTGAAAACCTAAACGAGACGATTGAACAAACATTATTATTTACATTTTATTACATTGTTTTTAAGTTTTACATTGTATTTATTTTTTAATTTGTGGGTACAATAAAGAGTAATTATCTTATTTTTTAAATTTGAACCCGCAAACGGAGAACATCACTTTTTCGCGGGAGCTTCTTATAAAGGTCAATTTGTATAGCAATTACCTTTTTTAGACTTATTATGCGAGTTTTATTTTTTATTCTTATTTTTTTGTAAAAATAAAACATGCGAGTTGATATGTGTTCTTGATGGTGAAAAGAACCCCGTACCAAAAGTATGGAAAATGTGGTTTCAGTTAAATATTCTGAGATTTTGATATCATATAGATTTTAACGTCTTGAACAAAAGTTTCTAGGGGGCTACCACTGACTGTTGCCGAGTCCCTTTCAGAGTTACGACTGGTTTTGTACCCACAAGGAAATCGACTCTAGTATCAATTCGCACCTTGTCACAGTGATAGTAATATCAGTAATATAACACCTCCAGTGTCTTTTTTAAGTGCAAAATAAATAGTTTCATAAATATTTTACGAAGTTCTTATTACGACGACACACAGATCATTGGAACATATATTTGAGCATTTTAATGCACCCATATTTTTACAGTAGACTGTACCAGAGAAAACAAACTATCAATAACGGGTAAAATGAAAGAAAAATAGTGTTACTCGTTAAATCTTATCTACATATATTTTCATAGATCACACATGTACACTTTCAAACTCGGTTTATTATGGGTTCATTTCAAATCAAATCAGTCGTAACTCTGAAAGGGACTCGGCAACAGTGGTAGTCCCCATAGAGACTTTTGTTCAGGACGTTAAAATCTATATTATATCAAAATCTCAGAATATTTAACTGAAACCACATTTTCCATACTTTTGGTACGGGGTTCTTTGATCGACGTCCTAAGCGCCGTTTTGAAATCTATGTTCCGCAAGTCACGGTATTCGAGATACTGAAAATCAAAAATCAAAATTTGTTTATTTTGTAACGGTAGCTTATATTATGTTCTGTGTTTGGACATCCTTATAAGGAAAAAAAATACTAATGACAGGATGCCCAGTTCTTCCATACCATTAATAAAAAAAATTATATGATGAACAAAATTTGATTTTTTGAATAAAATAAATAAATTTATCTGATAAAACATTTCGGAGTTATTACCAAAAAACACAATCGAAGAGCTACTGTGCTGCTTTGCGGGGTTCGGACAAATGTTACGTGATGTTTGCATTCCCTTTCCCCCAAGTGAGATTTGGAAAGTTTTAGCTTGACCCCCTCACCCCTCTTAAACACCTCACGTAATTAATGGACTAAGGCCTGATCGCCCTAATTCAGGGTAGGCTCGAGCCCCTCGGTGGGGACGTATATGAGCTGATATGATGATGATGAAAAAGCAATGGCATCGTACATACCTTGAGGCTTGTCGTCCTCGCCACCAACCCAGATGGTTCCTTTGTAGTCCTTGAGCGACTTGCTGACTTCTTTGGCCACCGGCATAAACATCTCGATGGTACATATCGCCTTCACGCCACAGTCGGAAAATTGACGACGCACCTCCTCTGTGGAAAAAATTGTATTTTGTGTAGTGACTTATTATTTTATTTAAATTACAACTAGCTGTCCCGGCGAACTTTGTTCCACCTTACACTACACTACATTACCCTACCCTACCCTATACTACACTACCCTGCCCTACACTACCCTACCCTACAATACCCTATCCTACACTACACTACCCTACCCTACACTACCCTATCCTACACTACACTACCCTACCCTACACTACCCTAACTACACTACACCTACACTACACTACTCTACACTACCCTACCCTGCCCTAAAACCAATTGTTTTTTGACTGATAATATTTTTTTTATTGATGAGTATCGTATTTTTAATACTTATTATCCTATTCCGGACGAAGACAAATGCAAAAACACGTAGCGTAGGAAGGCTCTCCCGCTCGGTGGGCCGACAACCTGGTTGAGGTCTCGGGAAGCCGCTGGAAGCGAACAGGACAAGGTCTGTTGTTATTGAAATCCTTGGGGGAGACCTACTCATATGTTTAGCAAGTAAACGTCTTCCGGCTGATGTCATGATGAAGTAAATGTGTGGAAACAAACCTGTTACCCTATCAACTAAGTACGGTCACCCGCACGTTTTTTTTTTTTTTTTTTTATTTATTTATTTATTTATTTGTACAAAAACACACATTATCATTACAGGTACATGAACCCAATTCGACAATGTAGCCACTCTTAAAAATAATTAAAACTTATTACTTAAATAATTTAAAGTCACCCTTTCGAATTCCGCCAACGAACAATTAAATAAATCTATTCTTTCCGAAATTGAATTTAATAAAACTTTCGCCCTTGTTAGAGGAGAAAGTTTTAAAACATTTGTACGCGCTACAGGTAGCGCCAGCAGTCTTACTCTCGGTTCCCGCCGCAGCCTGGGGTTAGGAATGAGCAAGCCTAACGATTGTAATAAGGGTGGGTTGTTAGAAATACCACGTAGTATGCAAAACAGGTACTTGGCTAGAGCCAGATCTCGCCGTACCTCCAACCTATAAAATCCCACCATTCCTAAGACAAAAAGGGTTGGATACATAAGTGGATAAAAAGGGTAGATTCCGTATTCCTTCAAGTACAGGTAACGCGTGAACTTGTTTTGAATTTTTTCCACCATTTGGCTGTATTTTGTTTCGTGCGGATTCCAGACCATTGCACCACTTTCCAGCCTACTCCTGACTAAAGAATTATACAATGTTCTGGCGGCTGCTGTACCCTGGAAATCTGACGTTTCACGCAACACAAAACCCAAGGTCCTAAACGCCCTCGAGCATATGTTTACAATGTGACTACGAAACGTTAAGTCATTTTAAGTCACGTTAATACTACAGGCAGTATAAGCAAACTACACGTTAAACCAAGATCAGCTCATAGGACCTGACGTGCGGTTAACTGTACGACAACCCGAACACTTCATACCACGGGCGAGAAATGACATTTCAAAAAACAAATGACGGAACAAACAAAATCACGGCGAAATCATATACGTTCGAGAACCAAACTATAACCAATCTGAGTGACGGGGGTGTGGTTGCCATCTAGAGAGCGGCAGGGAGTGACCATACTGTATGTTAGTACTAATTTACTTTGACTGTACTAAGCTAAGTACAAAGTGATGCTTCGACCAATATAACAGCTACGAATAAGGGATGTATTTAAATGAACTTTATCTACTCTCATATCGTAAAGTTCGCATTATCAACTTCAAAACGAGTTTATATTGGCATACTTTATAGACACAATACCGTAATTAAAAAAAAATTACATTATAACATTATTTTGTTAGAAAAATATTGTTATAATGTATTTTTTTTCCATTACGATACAAGTTAAACCAAAGAGATAATATCACCAACGAAGTTCCATATAATTTTTGATGTGTAACATCTTTGCTCTCGCTTTCCTGCAATTTGTGGGAGTGATTTCGTGAAATGTGTCCCATGTGTAACAGGAAGTCGCGTTTTTTCAGGCTTTAAAAGCGCGGAAAAGGCAAAGGTATTTATGACCATACAGCCTAGTCTGCTGTATCTTTGCCGTCCTTTTATAAAGTATTTTGTCACATGTTACACATCATAATTATGCGAGTTAAGTACTGTAGGTCTCGCTCGATTTTTTTTTATTGGAATGCACATGCGGTTCGCGCCATTTTTACGGCAATACAAAAAGTTTTCATTCCAATTTTTACTTATCTGTGACAGCGCCCGCTTTAACGCATACGCGGTGATGTGTTGATTTTTCATTGAATTTTGTTGTAGATACTGAATATCGTGGATAATATGCATTCTTGTTTAAAAATGTCTGATAAAGTAGTGTATGAAACTGCACATAATTTGGTCTTAAAACACTCGTGTAATAACTCACACTCGTATTTTAAGAACCCTTATTATGCAACAGTTTCATAAACTACTATTAAAGATATTTTCCTTTAAAAAAGGACTTGCTTTAAAATTAATAGTTTGCACTATAATCTTAATAGTTTTATTATTAGGGTCCCGTACCTCATAAGAAAAAAAACTGAACCATTATAGGATCACTCGAGTGTTTGTTTGTCTGCCTGTCACAGCCAATTAGCTCCAAAACTACGAGTTGAAATTTGATACACATATGTAAGTCGGTGACACAAAGACGGACGTGTAACGAATTTTAACCATAGGGGCTACTTTCGTGTAACATATAAAATTATAGGGCTTGTTGTGAGAATCTCAAATATACAATATTTTTATAATTTTAATATAAAAGTTATTAAGTTACATAAGAAAATAGGAGAAAATTGACCACCCCCTCCCCCTTATCTCTGAAACTACAAGTCCTACAGAAA
Source organism: Coleophora flavipennella (assembly GCA_947284805.1). Classification (NCBI taxonomy): domain Eukaryota; kingdom Metazoa; phylum Arthropoda; class Insecta; order Lepidoptera; family Coleophoridae; genus Coleophora; species Coleophora flavipennella. Next base: position 4,977,016 of record OX369287.1, on the reverse strand, counting down.
ATAATACAGAAAATAGTTCTTTACCTATCATCATATCAGCCGAAAAACGTCCACTGCTGGAGAAAGGCCTCCCCGAAGGATTTCCACGCCGACTGGTCCTGTGCTGCCCGCATCCAGCGGCTTCCCACGATCTTCACCAGGTCGTCGGTCCACCGCGTGGGAGGCCTGCCTAGCTACGTTTTACGGTGCGCGGTCGCCACTGGAGAACTTACTGCTTCAACGGCCATCTGTCCTACGAACTATGTGCCCTGCTCACTGCCACTTCAGTTTAGCGATCCTGTGAGCTAATGTCGGTTACTTTGGTTCTCCTGCGAATGTCTGATTCGATCGCGTAGGGAAATTCCGAGCATAGCTCGCTCCATTGCTCTTTGGGTGACCTTGAACCATTGAAGTCTATGGTATTTAAAGTAACATAGGAAATTTCTCAACGTACGGAACCCTCCCCCCGCGAGTTAACTTACACTTTTCCGGTTTTTAGGGTTTTAGAAACCCTTATAGGATCACTTTGTTTTCCGTCCGTCCGTCTGTCTGTCTGTCAAGACCCTTATCTCGAGAACGCATGGAGGTATCGAGTTGAAATTAAAACCATATATTTCGGTCTACAGTCCCTTGAAGCTTTGAAAAAATCAAACTTCTAAGTTAACGTAAAAAAAAACGTATATTTCGACACTCTCAAGGGAATCAAAATTCATTATTTCCCGTTGACCTACAACTATGAAATTTGGCAAGTAATACCGTTTTACACTGCAAGTATAGGAAGAAATCTGAAAACTGTACATTTGTAATTAAATTATAAAAAACAATCTTTATTTAAAGAACGTATCAATTAAGCAAGGAACGGCGGCGGTTTAAATTTTGATTTGAGTTAACCGTGTCACGTGGGGTATCGTATGAAAGGGCTTCATTGGCACAAGCTTAAACAGGTTTTTAATAAATTTTTTGATGTATAGATTTTAATTTATGACGAAGAAAAAAAAATCGTTTGCCTTTGTTATATTATATGTATAGGTAGGTACCTAATAATTTTGGCGTATGTAGTACCTACGCCATTTAGTATGTAGTTTGCACTGTTATGATTTATAATACGTACCTATAAATTTTTACGGAATCCTCGGTGTGCGAGTCCGACTCGCACTTGTCCGGTTTTATTTTATTAAAATTTTAATATCCAAACAGATGGCCCTATGGGGCAGTAAAGTTCTCGAGTGGCGACCGCGCACCGGAAAACATAGCGTAGGCAGGCCTTCCACGCGGTGGACCGATGAGGGAAGCCGATGGATGCGGGCAGCGCAGGACCGGTCGTCGTGGAACTCCTTGGGGGAGGCCTTTGTCCAGCAGTTGACGATTTGTGGCTGATATGATGATGATTAACGGTGAAGGAAAACATCGTGAGGAAACCTGCACACGCCTGCGAAGAAACTCGAAGGTTGTGTGTGAAGTCGACCAACCCGCACTGGGCCCGCGTGGTCGTCTAAGGCCTAATCGCCCTGATTCAGGGTAGGCTCGAGCCCCTCGGTGGGGACGTATATGAGCTGTAATGATGATGATGATGATGATCCAAATTTTTGCTAGCGAAGCTGATTCTGGCGCTTTGCCGGCCACTACCTAGGCGTTGCCGAAACGCAACCTAGCAGCTCCTCTCTACCTAAAATACTACCTACTCTCCTTCTGTTTGTCCCTCCATCCATCCATCCGTCCTTCTCTCCGTTCGGCCGATAATTTAAACGTTTATTTTAAATCTTAGGGCAATGGAAAAAAATATAGTTCAAACTATTTATTTAAAGTTAAGTATCCGCAACCGCCTCCGTGGCGTAATGGTTAGTCGATTCACTTCTCACAAGGAGGTAGCGGGTTCGATTCCCGGCGGGGTCAACTTGTAAGACTCGGTTTGGTTGTTGGTAGGGCATTTTCTTAGCTCGCCTGGTTGGTACCACCATTTTTAATTCAGTGTTAATTACATTGATGTGTTCCGGCTTGAATATAAGATAGCCAATTCTCCATTGCGTTGGGGAATCTTGGTAAGCCCGCTTCCATCCTTGGCATCATCGTCACTTACCATCAGGTGAGATGATGCCTAGACACAGATGAGATATTAGTTACTTCGTAGCCTAGGGATTACCAATTGTGAATTTAAAAAAAGTAGATTTACCTAAGAGTAAAGTTGGAACTATTACTTTTAAAGTTAATTTATACATTTCCCGAGTAAAATAGTCTACTTTCACTCTACAGGTCTTGATGCAAACCGAGAAAGGAATACATACACGCGGAGTACATAAGAATAAGAGAAATCTAGATGAACCAGTCCAGTGTATGTATCTTTAAGTCTATGACACATCTAGTACTATTAAGTGTTTTTTTATCCACAATTGGTAAGCCTTTGACATCATCTCACCTGATGGTAAGTGACGATGATCCCGAAGATGGAAGCGGGCTTACCAAGATTCCCCAACGCAATGGGGAACTAGCTATATGGTCTTCAAGCCGGAACACATTAATGCTGTTAACATTGATGCTTGGCGGCAAGACTTGTGGTAATAAGCTGGTGGAAGCTAGCCAGGCGGGCTTAGAAAATGCTCTTCCACCAACCAAATCGAGTCTTACAAAGTTAGACTACGCCGGGAATGGAACGCGCGATCTCCCGATGTGAAGCTAATGGACTTTACCATTACGCCACGGAGGTGGTTTCTTGTATTTATCTCAAGACTTTCCAATAGATAAAGCTGAATAAGGACAACGGCTGTAAGCGTCGGTGGCGTAATGGCTAGGGCCGCAGCCTTCTGTCCGGGTGGTCGTGGTTCGAACCTGCCACGTATGTACCAATGTGATTTAGGATTTAGATTTCATATGTACGTTTATTCGACGCTCTTATGGTGAAGGAAAAACATCGTGAGGAAACCTGCACACGCCTGCGGAGAAACTCGCAGGTTGTGTGTGAAGTCGACCAACCCGCACTGGGCCTGCGTGGTCGACTAAGGCCCGATCGCCCTAATTCAGGGTAGGCTCGAGCCCCTCGGTGGGGACGTATCTGAGCTGATAAGAAGAAGAAGTACAACGGCTATACCCAACGTGCAAGCCTAGGGATCCAAAACCGGATCTAATTAAACCGAATTCTTGTTGATAGCTCATCGTGTGATGTTATGACTCGGTTCTTGACCCCAAATTTTCAGATAGCCTTTACAACAGACGTAGTAATATAACTGTAGATAGTAAATAAATAATCGCAACAAACTATCTGACACACCTCTTGGACATGTGTATGTAGGAGCAAAGTACGAAGTTTTTCTCGAACCAATTGCTTGGTCCATAGTGCAATTGTTTTAAATTGATTAACGAGTCTGCGCAAAGGTCGGATCCTATAATAACAACATGCAAGGAACTAGCTCGCAGGATATGGGAAATCCTGAAATGTTATTTAATGATACATACAAGGTGTAAAAAGACCACTCCAGGAAACTTAAACTTGGGGCTTCGACTCATCATACTGAACAACTTTCTTAAAAGAAACCATACTGAATTCTCGAAAAAAAAAATCGACTTTTCATACAAATCAGCCAGATAATCGGCCAATTTTGTATGGGAAGTCCAAAAAAATTTTTGAGAATTCAGTATGGGTTCCTTGGAGAAAGTTGTTCAGTATAATGAGTAGAAACCCCAGTTTAAGTTTCCGGGAGTGGTCTTTTTACAACCTGTATATAGGATTGTTAACTAAATCTGCATCCATTCTTTCTTTTGATTTTTGTTTTCTACTCGTATAATAAACAACTGAATTACTCACAGAATCGCTTAAGTTCTCGAGTGGAAACTACGCACCGGAAGACGTAGCGTAGACCAACATGAAGGTCGCGGACCATTGGGGGAGTCACTGGACGCGAGCAGCGCAGAACCGGTCGTCGTGGAAATCTTTGGGGGAGGCCTTTGTCCGCCAGTGGATGTCTTTCGGCTGTGATGATTCGAACCAATGATATACCTAGGTACGTCGCACTTCTTAGATAGAAAAAAATATGTTTAGTATAACTTGTTACTGAATCATTCTTGCTACAAAAGGTTATCATTATCAACCACAAGCGTCGCTTTAACCTAAGTCCCTGAACGAAAATTAATTTTGGTAATTAACATCCATTGTACACTTGAGCAATTAACTTATCCAAATCACATTACACTGTAGTACCAATGAATACTAACTAATATAGTATTACTAGATAAATTAAGGAGAGACTGACTTAAAAAATATAGTTAACCCCTTTGGTATGCAAGCCACGATTGGAGGATAAGGACTCTGCGTTGCGCTCTATTGAATATTTAAAAAAAATCAAAGAAAAATATATAATCTGTCTTTAGTACCGTGGATCACGCCAGCAAGCTTCAGTGTATAATATTCAGGCTAAGCCACACACAGTCATCTAGACCAGTGTTTGCCGAATGATGGTCCGCGGAACCCTGGGGCTCCGTGGAAGGGCCACAAGTGTTCCGTGTTCGGCCAAGAATTAAACAAAACTTTTGTAGAAAAAAATCACAACCGTCTTATAGCGTGACCGAAAACTGCGCGTGAGCGGGGTGTACTATAAATGTTTTTTTAATCATCATCATATCAGCTCATGTACGTCCCCACCGAAGGGACCCTGATTTAGGGCGATCGGGCCTTTGTCGACCACGCGGGCATAAAATAAATGTTTTTAATTTACATTTGTTCTTTTTTTTTCAAATGAAAATATACAAAATACAAGGTAATGAAAAAGGTCTTGAAAAAAGGCCAGGTCAAGAGTACCCTAAACCGAAGAGCATGTATGAAGGGAATAATGAAAGTGGAGGAAGCGAAACAAGTATGTAAGGATCGTAGCAAGTGGAAAGAAGTGGTCTCTGCCTACCCCTACGGGAAAGAGGCGTGATTATATGTATCTATATAAAAGGTAATAATTTTCTATTCTAAAACTAGGGTCCCGCTAAGAAGAGTATAATTAATTATAGAAAAAAAATTGGGAACAAGGGATCAAGAACCAAACTAGGATAACTATGGAAACTAGAGACTGATATAATATGATACATACACAATATCAAGGTGCAACTTTATAAGTTACCCATATTTTATACAGGGCTTCTGTTCATGATTATGAACAACCTTTTCCCCTTGTCTGATCGCGAAAAAAAATTAGGATCTCCCATACTAAGTTGGTTGATCAGCTGATCGAATTGTTTGATAGGCCCTTTTTTTGCGATTAGACCATAGGTTCCTTGGGCAAGGTTGTTCAGAATCATGAACAGAAGCTATGTACAAAATATCGTTAACTAATAAAGTTGCACCTTATACAGGGTGTAACAAAATTGGTGTAGGTCCCATTAAATGTGGCTTCTACTCATCATACTGAATAACTTTTGTTCTATGACTTTCCTGAAATATCAGAAAATATTCTAACTCTTCATACAAATCCATCAGCTGATTGACCAATTTTGTGCATTTTTGTATGGAGGGTCTATTTTAATTTTTTTGCGATATGACTATGGATTCCTTCGGAAAAGTTGTTAAGTATGATGAGAGAACTCCCAGTTAACGGGTCCTACACAAATTTCGTTACACCCTGTATAGATATTGAACACCCAGACACAGGGCAAACGAACCTGTTCGACACAAGAATGTTTGCCCCGGGTGGCAATCGAACCCACAACACTCGGCCTAGCAGGCAGGAGCGCTGACCACTACGTCATCAGTCATTTGAGAAAAGCAAACACAGCTCCTCTAAGTATATGAGTAGATCGTTTAGACTCTTAGAGTAAAAGCGTCGGTGGCTCAACCGGTAACGACTCGGTCCTCCTAACCAGAGGTCCCGGGTTCAAATCCGGATGGCCAATGTACCAATGAGTTTTTCTAAAGTTACGTACATATACTTAACGATTGCTTTAACGGTGAAGGAAACCTGCACATCTGATTCCAGATGTGTATGATGAAGGTCGCGTTCCACACGTCCGTAGGTGTTAATCTAAAATACTCTACAGGTGACCGCGAGTGATGCTAAGTGCAACACCAGGCAACCACCGTCTATCCCTTGAATAGCACGGTTAATTGTGCCACACGATAGAAAGGGGAAGCAGATCGTTAACAACTAATCGTCCCCACTGCTGGGCAAACGGATCTCTTCCTAAACTCGTGCAGGTTAGAGTATACTCCACACATGGGGGCGAAGTCCGGATATGTGGAGATGTAGGGCAAGTGGCGAACCTCATTGTCAGAAGGTTCTCAAGCCGACGATAAGGGACCTGACACGGCTAAACGTCTGCCATCTAGTGATAGCAACCAGCACCAAACCACAGATTACTAAATAGTTTACTTCGTAAACCAAACTATTGCGAAACACGGAAACGGTAGAGAATAATTTTGAACAAAACAAAATCCGATTTCAAACAGGAAACTAAGGTTCCCCTCTGGGATGCCATCATCAGATCCTGGTTTTCTTATCGTGGTATCACCCTTGGGATATCTCCTTTCCAACAAAAAAAGAATCATCAAAATCGGTTCATAAACGACGAAGTTATCCGCGAACACACATTAAAAAAAATAAAAAAATGCGGTCGAATTGAGAAACCTCCTCCTTTTTTTAAGTCGGTTAAAAATGCCACTAACCCATGACCGTATTTCAGGGCAGTTAACCTGCGTGTTAGTTAACCACACAAGTATCACTGCGCTAAGACTGTTTTAGTAGATTAATCGCAGCCTATTTGTAGATACTAAGAATACATAGCAACATTCAACGTTGGGTCAGTAAAGTTCTCGAGTGGCGAACGCGCACCGGAAAACGTAGTGTAGGCAGGCCTCCCACTCGGTGGACCGATGACCTGGTGAAGGTCGCGGGAAGCCGCTGGATGCGGGCAGCGCGGAACCGGTCGTCGTGGAAATCCTTGGGGGAGGCTTATGTCCAGCAGTGGACGTCCTTCGGCTGATATGATGATGATGATAGCAACATACCTGCGGTATACAGCGGGTTTGCAAAAGTGACGACCAACCCAGCTCTGATAGCGCCGTGGATCACGACCGCGAACTCAGGTATATTGGGCAGGATTAAGCCAATCCTGTCTCCAGGCGCCAGTTTCAGCGCGCTCAGCATTGCGTGTGCGCAGCGTTCGATCATAAGCCGCATCATACCGTAGTCGTACGAGCGGCCTGTGACCCCGCATGTCTGGAGAAATAAGTAAGTCCGTAATTCTTCAACCAGTTGATATGTGGATAAGGAATACAGGGTATAAAAAGACCATTCCCGGTTTTTTTCCCGCAATTGATAAGCCCTTGAGATCATCTCACCTGATGGTAAGTGACGATGATGCCGTCTATGATGGAAGCGGGCTTATCAACAATTCCCAACGCAATGGGGAACTGGCTATCTTATCTTCATGCAGAAACAGATCAATGCTATCAACATTATTGTTTGGCGGCAAGACTTAGATAAGATGGTGGTAGCTAGCCAGGCGGGCTAAGAAAATGCCCTACCACCAAGTAAACCGAATCTTATAAAATTAGACCCCGCGGGGAATCGAACCCGCGACCTCCAAGTGTGAAGCGAATGGGCTAACCATTACGTCACGGAGGTGGTTAAATATGTTTTCGATATACGCGACTCTTTGAGACTCCTTGAGCCCCCACTTGTGTATTTTAGGTGATAGTTGCAGCGGGCAGTTTCAGGTCGGATACGGTTCAGTGTGACCCAGACGCTCTGGCACGCCCCAAAATCAGGCTGATCAGTTACTTAGAATTCAGGGTTCTACTCAACTTCCCCAAAGTGAATTTACAATTATTTTTTTTGGATTATCCATGTTTCTATTTGTAAAGTTGGCCGTTCGTCTAATCGATTTGTTGAAGAGTAAAAAAATACTGATTTAGATTGGGTTTCTTTCTTAGGGAAAGTTGTTCTAATTAATATCTTTCATTGATCTTTTAACACCCTGTATATATCTAATATTTAAGCACCCTAATGGTGAAATGTACATAAACGAAATATCTGTCCATGCTCACGGCCCTAGCCGTTATGCCACCGACAAAAAATAACTTTACACAAATATAATTTCAAATTAAATGCTGTTCAGTAAGCGCATCATTTGAGAATAGCTGGATCAATCTGGCTATTTTTTTTAAATGTTCGTGATAGTCCAAATAAGGTCCAAATTAGGAAAAACTTAGGCATTATTTGAGTTTGCGTGTACCATCCTCGACTGCATCATCACTTACCATCAGGTGAGTTGTAGTCAAACGCACTCAAATTTTTAATAAAAAAAAAAAAAAAAAAAACTATTAGTGATCATTTTTATGGGTTTTTTGTATCAACTTGAGGCAAAAAGCGTAAGGATATTCGAGCGTAGTAGGCATTTAGCGCTACCTCACTCCCTGCGTGACTAGTTCCGCGAAGTATATTCGATCAATTGAACATAACCCACGATTCGAACGAAACGCGGCTAAAACTAGTGTTAGGTTATTACAAGGGTAGGTAATCCAAGAATAGTAAAACACAATACATACACAATACTGTCACTGACAAGGGTCAAAGTACATTTATTGTTACAATAATATTATCCCCTTCTGCTGACGTCGAACCGCGGATAAATTCGTTCGAGATAAAACTATTTGGCACGAGATTTCTTAGGTATTCTCTACAGTTGAGTTTTATTAATAACCGCCCCCGTGGCGTGATGGTTAGTCCATTCGCTTCACACCAGAAGGTCGCGGGTTCGATTCCCAAGACTCGGTTTGGTTGGTGGTAGGGCATTTTTATAGCCCGCCTATTACTGGCTAGCTACCACCATCTTATCCTAGTCTTGCCGCTAAACATCAGTGTTAACAGCATTGATGTGTTCCGGCTTGAAGATAAGATACCCAGATCCCCATTGCGTTGGGGAATCTTGATAAACCTGCTTCCATCTTTGGCATTATCGTAATTAACCATCAGGTGAGATGATGCCAAGGGCTTTTCAATCAATTGTGGATTAAAAAATTATTCAATTTTTTAATGTTTTGTATTTTATTTCAATGGAAAATTCACAGGGGGGTATAACATTTAAATGGAAACATCACTTCAAAAAACTATAAATATAGTCATTAACAAGTTTTCAACTATAGAACGTAATGCAGCAGATAATTAGAAGTCATCATATCAGCTCATATACGTCCCCACCGAGGGGCTCGAGCCTACCCTGAATTAGGGTGATCGGGCCTTAGTCGACCACGCGGGCCCAGTGCGGGTTGGTCGACTTCACACACAACCTGCGAGTTTCTCCGCAGGCGTGTGCAGGTTTCCTCACGATGTTTTTCCTTAACCGTTAAAGCAATCGGTAAGTATGTACGTAAGTAACTCATTGGTACATTTGCCGTCCAGATTTGAACCCGGTACCTCTGGTTAGAAGAACCGAGTCGTTACCGGTTGAGCCACCGACGCTTTTTTAGTTGTTTTTTTAGCTATTTGAGTTAGAAGTACGTCACGCTAAAAGCAAAGTATATATTAGTACTAACATACAGTATGGACACTCCCTGCCGCTCTCTAGATTGCGACCTCACCCCCTGCCTCGTCACCCAGATTGACACAGATTCGTTACAGTTTAGTTGTCGAACGTATAGGATTTCGCCGCCATTTTGTTTGTTCCGTCATTCGTTTTTTGAAATGTCATTTCTGGCCCGTTGTATGAAGTGTCCAGGGTGCGCCAGAAGTAAGTACTTTGACAAGTTGATATCTCTCAAAAGTGTGTCAATGATATACAAAAATGAAATGTACAGCCACGCTGTGCTTACTTTCTCACGAAGCCTTCTCCGTCTGTCGTAGTCGAACATACACAAATCACACTAATATTATAATTTATAAAGGCGGAAGATTGTGAGTGTGTATGTTTGTTACTTCTTCACGCAAAAACTACTAAACTGATCTTGCTGAAATTTGGTAGGTAGACAGATTAGGACCTGGATTAACACATAGGCTTCTTTTTTTACGCTCGCGCACTGCGCACCCTCGAAAAGTCATAGAAACGTTGTCGACGCGGGTGAAGCCGCAAGAAACAGCTAGTTAACAATAAACATTACACTTACTTAGTAGCAAAGAATAAAGTTAACAAATAATTTGGATTTGTATGGAAGGTAGCTTAGTCGGATTTTTCCAGGAATAATTAACTATCCAGTGCAGTAGGCTTTATTAAGTCCAAAGTTTTATTATAATGAGCCATTTTTGAGAAAAAGTTACAAACAACCTGGATTTGTATGGGAGGTACATTATTACATTTTTTCTTGGATTAACGAGCTATCGCATGCTGTAGGCCATGTATAAAGTTATAGTAACGTACCGAGTTTAGTAAAAATCGTTAAGAGCCATTTTTTTTATTAAAAAAAGTGTTTTTTTTATATGTTACCCTAAAGATATATCATCTGTGATATTTTCTAAATAGTTTAAGATATCAATGACTTTTCGCCTCCAAAACCCTCATCGAAATCGTTAGAGCCCTTTCAAGATCTCACATTTTTATTTCAGACACACACACTCACAAATATAGCTCGTTTAATTGTATAGAATAGGATTTACTTTACCATCCAAGTAGATACAATACAAACGTTATTAACACGATTAATTTTTACACGAACGATATAACTTAAAAGTCAATTGCCAAGATATAAGAATATGATGTAATATTACCCTGTCGCCAAGTAATTCCCTGTTTATGACATTTTTGAAATATGATACATTGCAGTGTTGCTAAACATTATACAGGGTATATAACAAAGTTGGTGTACGTCCAGTTCACTGGGGCTTCTACTCATCATACTGAACAACTTTTGTTCTATGACTGCTGAAATCGCTAAATATAACTCTTCATACAAATCAATCAGCTGATCGACCAGTTACGTGTATTTTTGTATGGAGGGTCCATTTTTTGGCTTGGCTTCCTTGGGGAAAGTTTTTCTGTATGATGAGTAGTAGTATTGTGGATTAAAAAAAAACTCTAGTTAACGGGTCCTAATTTTTTACACCCTGTATATTTCAGACGGTAAAGTTAAAAATACGAAAAGGAACAGAAGGAAGCCGACTCGAAGTCGTAGAACTATGCATTTTTAGACAGACTTTTTCTCCAAATATTTTTGGCTCTATGTCGGCAGGTACATGTTTGATATGTTCATGAACTAAATACATAGATAGTTACAAAATGTTGACAATTAATAAATATTTTTTATTTATTTTATCTGTAAATATTTTTTTACAATATATGGTAAGCCCTGAGCATCAATCATGATCATCAATTCAAACGAAGCGTAGGTAGGCGTCC